>CM035143.1:31958872-34958872 GCA_020205605.1 Panax ginseng | reverse complement strand
ATTATTTTTCATGAAAATATAATTATATATTATTTAAATAATATATGAAATGATTTTTAGAATTATTATAATAATTATTTATTTTATTATATGAATTTAGGCTAGATTAATTAAGTTAATTATTTTAACTTAATTAATAATGTTAAATATGAAAGATAAATCAGATATGGAATCTAAACCCTAATTTTGGATTTTTATCAATGGATGAGAATAATAATATAATAATATTATATTTTGATTTTTCAGTGCTATAAATATGTACTTTATGTTTGTGGAGTGACAATGGTTGGTCAATTATGGTGTATAATGTCAAAACCCTAGCATTAATTTGTTTAACCCTATTTTTTAAATACAAATGGGAAAGTCAAGACTATTATATAACTGTGTTATATGATCTATGTTGTGTATTAAATGATTATTTAGGTAAACCCTAATTAGCTAGAAACCCTAATTCTAAAATTAGTAACCCTAATTAATATTTCAAAAAACCCTAATTTCTGAAATGAGAAACCCTAATTTGAAACTCAAATTAGAGTTCGAGATTGTTTGTAATTGTGATAAGGTGATTAATTTACAAGTATTAGAATTATAATTGTTAATCAAGAAAACCCTAATTATTAAACTAGAAACCCTAATTTCTATATTTAGTAACCCTAATTAGTAATTTTAAAACCTAATTACTAATTATAACCCTAATTGCTAAATTAGCAATGTCACGACCCCGAATCCGAGGTCCCGAATCACCGCGGGTCCGGTTCGATCATTCTAACACTACTACTATATTTGCGGAAGATATAAACATAAATTATTTATACATTAACTTTACAAACTATTCCCCAAGGTCGAGTAACCTTAACTTATACACAATTCATAACTATCTAACACATAACATCATTATCAAACTATACTATTACAAAACTAATCACGCACATTAACTTTAAGCTGGAACCGATTTTAACCTTTCATTGTATCTGACGCATTCGCCTTAATCTGCAATGTTTTATCATGATATAGCAAGGATGAACATGAAAAAGTTGCCCAGCAAGTTTAAATTCAATAATATAACGATATATCATGATTAAAAGAATCTGAATAATAAGCTGGCTATAATTCAACAATATAATTGTGAACTAGCAGGAACAAATTTATGACCGAACAAGTATTATACATGAACAAATATATCTGAACCAACTGGTAATGAAGGTGATCAGCCTTTAATACCTGACTTATGCATGCAATATGTACAGAGTACAATTCATGGCAACCAGCAATAATTAACCATAAGCTTATCCAAATAAAATAACTCTTAGTAGAGTTAAGTAAAAACAAACTTGCCTGAACCGTTGATTATCGCTACGCAATTTATATCGCCTTATCCGAAGACCTAATATTAGTAATATAGATCTCCAATATTAGAAGAATATCATCACAATATAATATTATTATATATATATATATATATATATACATAGAATAACCTAAACACATAACACATAACCCATAACCCTATCAGTCTACAACACATGTAGGACTCGGTATCAAGTCAAACTTTTACAGTCTGAGTTGAACCTGACACAAATCTGACGTCCCGACGGTCTAGTCGAACTTTTATCGAGTCTAAGTTCAATTAAACTCTGCATTAAACACTTAACCATTATCTAATATAATTTATTAACAGTCCAATTATTTTCATAAGTTCGTAATAATTTTTAAATAATTATTACTATTTATCTTGATTTTTCAATCATTAAAATCGTATTTAAATAAATTAAATACCACATAATTACTTCATTATTAATATTTATTTAATACTAAATTTTAATGAAAATTATAACATAATATTATAATTTAATTATAATATATCAAAGTATTTTAATAACTTAAAATCATAATTATATGATTTTTAAACAATTAAATTCATTATCCGATTATTACTTTTAATATTAAAATATTATAATTTTCATGACAAAATATCAAAAGTTATATTTTATAACTTCAAATATTTTTATATCACTTAAATCATTTTCATAGGATTTTTAAATCATTTATTCCATTTTTCCTTAATTTATTTAATATAGTTATTAAATAAACTAATTATCATTAATATTGATTAATTAATGAAATTCATCACAAAATATTAAAAGTCACTTAAAATATTTTCTTATACCATAATATTATTTTTTCATAATTTTTCAAGTATTTAAATTATTTTTAAATCATTTATTTAATATTATAATTAAATAAATTAAATACCATTTATATTCCAAAAATATTAAATATTTATAAAATATACTCAAAATAGTTAAAAACTATTTTCAGAATTTAAAATAAATTTTCGGAATTTATTTAGTATTTTTCATAATTAAAATCATTTTTATCTATTTTTAAATAATTTTCAGAAAATCAGAAAAAATAAATAATAATACCACTGTAAGCTAAAGGGCCCTATAGCTGACAGCACCCGTCATTATAGGTGTTCTTGGTTTTTGTTTTTGAGCCTTCATGTCAGTAACTAAGGTATGAGGTCTGACCTTAATTAAATCAGAGTGTGGTTGATTCTTTCTAGGCTTGATTTTCCACTAATGTTGTAGTATTACCGACACACTACAACCTTAATCAACATTAATGGCCAAAACATAACTAATCGGTGAGATCTAAGCTACATAAAACGTGGTCAGACCTGTTCTTGAGTTTCTGGGCTGCCCAGAAACTCAAGCAGGATCGAGGTACCTACTTTGGGTCATTATATATTACGTTCTGTGTTCCATTTGTATAATATACAAGTTCACACATGTAGTATACATGTCTGGCTACAATTCCTTATTATAATATCATAACAAAAACATCACAAACGCAAGATCCGACCCCAAATCAAACTACGGTTCATGAATCGTTCTTGAAGATTACGGTTTTCCGGAATCTTCATCCGCGAGATTGGTCAACGTGGTTTTGACCACTCATACTTTGGCCCGATACTTAATTAGGGTAGTCTAAAGGCATGGATATGCAAAGATCGATACCGATATACAAGATAAAAACAATAACGTGGCCAAAACCATAACACATCGCAAGATCTAGGTCCTTAAAAATGTTTCGGACTTTTCACGGGAATTTTCGGTTTGCAAAAGGTCTTCGTGATCGGTCAACGGACTTTGACCGATCATATCTAGCAATAGAAACATGATTTGAGGTTGATTCAAGTCTCATATTAAAGTCCTAACATCAAAGAAGAGATCTATAACACAACAGACACCAAATATCAAACACATAAAGATCTAGAGGGCCTGACATTCGACTGTCAGGCCACTTTTCAACCTTTTCCCAGATTTCTTAAAACTCAAATTTCGAGCATCAAAATGATATGGATCTAGGTTTTGACAACCCAAATCATCAAATGACACCCTAATACACAACTCTAACCAACAACTAACATCAAAACACAAGATTTACAAAAATTAGGGTTTATACCTTTGAGGCTTTGATTTTTGATTTATGCCTTTTGATCTGTTCTGGGAAAGCTGAGATATGATATAAGGTGATATTATCATTCCCTTTCACCCTCAGAATTCGAAGTTTAGAGAGAGAGAGAGAGTTGCTAGCTTTTGAAAACTAAAGTAAGTCATTTCTTACTTTTTAATCTATATAAAATGTTGTATGCAATGAATCTTTGCTGATAAAGGGATGAAGTCTGAGATTTGTATCACATTCTAGGGCTAGGGTTAGTCACCAACCAATTATAGGGCTAGATCTACAAGTAACCTTCAATAATACAACCAAGGGCACTTTAGTCATTTGTATTTTATATTTAATGGCATTTTGTCAATTGGCCAAACCCTTAGGATTTAGGGTTTGGAAAATTTAGGGTTTAGGGTTTGAATCATTTTAGGGTTTAGGGTTTAACCCTTAATTTGCAATTTAATTTCTAAGATTTTCGAATTTCGGTTTTAAAATTAGAAAATTAATATTTCTAAATTATAATTAGAATTTTCTAATTATATTAAAATTTCTTAATCATAATTTAAATCTCGCCAATTAGGATTAGTATTCCCTAATTAAAATTGCTAATTTAGCAATTACGGTCAAATTCACGGATTAGGGTTTATAACCCAAAATTAGGGTTTCTAATTAGAAAAATAATATTCCTAATTTATAAATTAGATTTTTCGTAATTAGATTAGGGTTTTCTAATCACTTAACTTGAAAAATTAGAATTAATATATCCTAATTAACATTAAAATTATTAAATCAACAATTAGGGTTTTTTCCTATTTATAAATTAGGGTTTCTAATTATAAAATTAGGGTTTAAAAATTTGAAATTAGGGTTTGCTAAATAATTAAGCTTTACCCTAATTAATAATTTAATTAATAACACTTAAGCAATATAATAATCATTTAAGCTCCCATATTAGGGTTTTCAATATTGAATTAGGGTTCAAAATCCTAATTAAAATTAGGGTTTCAGTAACCGATTTCTAGGGTTTCTTGTTAATCGTTAGGGTTTTTTAACAAGAATGTTGGCGTTCTTAATATATACTTAGGGTTTGTTAAAAATATCGTTTATCCGATCAACCTCGAACCCTTAACCACATATCTTGCATACATATATACTCGTAACGTATTCACACGTATACACTTAATCCTGAACAATTCACCTAAATCCTTCACAGAATTTTGAAATCCTCAAAATTCTATCTTAAAAATATCAAACACATACACTTATTTTCTGTCTAGGTTCTAATTTCGAACCTTAAATTAATAATTAAAAACTTTAAAAATATTCAAATTTCTCGAGTTGTCATATTCACCCCTTATTCTAAAAAATTTCATCTCCGAAATTTATCTTACACCTTATACCATATTGCTTACACCATTCACACATATCATCACATGCTACCCAATACACTACTCGCAAGAGTAAACTACCGTTGTTAGTACTTTAGGTAAAGATTTGTACAAGATAAGGTGTATATGTAATTATGTGATAAATACAAATATATTTATTACATGAATATTTACAAATAATTTTATTTTAGAATTATTGATTATTATAAAGTATATTCTTATAATAATTAATATTATAGTAGAAATGTTTTATTAATTATTTTCCATGAAAATATAATTATATATTATTTAAATAATATATGAAATGATTTTTAGAATTATTATAATAATTATTTATTTTATTATATGAATTTAGGCTAGATTAATTAAGTAAATTATTTTAACTTAATTAATAATGTTAAATATGAAAGATAAATCAGATATGGAATCCAAACCCTAATTTTGGATTTTTATCAATGGATGAGAATAATAATATAATAATATTATATTTTGATTTTTCGATCTTTATAAATATGTCTTTGTATGTTTGTGGAGTGACAATGGTTGGTCAATTATGGTGTATAATATCAAAACCTAGCATTAATTTGTTTAACCCTATTTTTAAAATACAAATGGGAAAGTCAAGACTATTATAAAACTGTGTTATATGATCTATGTTGTGTATTAAATAATTATTTAGGTAACCCTAATTAGCTAGAAACCGTAATTCTAAAATTAGTAACCCTAATTAATATTTCGAAAAACCATAATTTTTGAAATGAGAAACCCTAATTTGAAACTCAAATTAGAGTTCGAGATTGTTTGTAATTGTGATAAGGTGATTAATTTACAAGTATTAGAATTATAATTATTAATTAAGAAAACCCTAATTACTAAACTAGAAACCCTAATTTCTATATTTAGTAACCCTAATTAGTAATTTTAAAACCTAACTACTAATTATAACCCTAATTGCTAAATTAACAATGTGACGGCCCCGAATCCAAGGTCCCGAATCACCGTGGATCCGGTTCGATCATTCTAACACTATTACTATATTTGCGGAAGATATAAACATAAATTGTTTATACATTAACTTTACAAACTATTCCTCAAGGTCGAGTAACCTTAACTTATACACAATTCATAACTATCTAACACATAACATCATTATCAAACTATACTATTACAAAACTAATCGCGCACATTAACTTTAATTTGGAACTGTCTTTAACATTTCCTTGTATCCGACGCATTCGCCTTAATCTGCAATGTTTTATCATGATATAGCAAGGGTGAGCATGAAAGTTGCCCAACAAGTTTAAATTCAATAATATAACGATATATCATGATTGAAAGAATCTGAATAATAAGCTGGCTATAATTCAACAATATAATTGTGAACTAGCAGGAACAAATTTATGACCGAACAAGTATTATACATGAACAAATATATCTGAACCAACTGGTAATGAAGGTGATCAGCCTTTCATACCTGACTTATACATGCAATATGTACAGAGTACAATTCATGGCAACTAGCAATGATTAACCATAAGCTTATCCAAATAAAACAACTCTTAGTAGAGTTAAATAAAAACAAACTTGCCTGAACCGTTGATTACCGCTATGCAATTTATATCGCCTTATCCGAAGACCTAATATTAGTAATATAGATCTCAATATTAGAATAATATCATCACAATATAACATTATTATATATATATACATAGAATAACCTAAACACATAACACATAACACATAACTCTATCGGTCACAAAACACATGGGACTCAAATATAAAGTCAAACTTTTACAGTCTGAGTTGAACCTGACACAAATCTGACGTCCCGACAGTCTAGTCGAACTTTTATCGAGTCTAAGTTCAATTAAACTCTGCATTAAACACTTAACCATTATCTAATATAATTTATTAACAGTCCAATTATTTTCATAAGTTCGTAATAATTTTTAAATAATTTTTACTATTTATCTTGATTTTTCAATCATTAAAATCGTATTTAAATAAATTAAATACCACATAATTACTTCATCATTAATATTTATTTAATACTAAATATTAATAAAAATTATAACATAATATTATAATTTAATTATAATATATCGAAGTATTTTTAATAACTTAAAATCATAATTACATGATTTTTAAACAATTAAATTCATTATCCGATTATTACTTTTAATATTAAAATATTATAATTTTCATGATAAAATATCAAAAGTTATATTTTATAACTTAAAATATTTTTATATCACTTAAATCATTTTCATAGGATTTTTAAATCATTTATTCCATTTTTTCTTTATTTTATTTAATATAGTTATTAAATAAACTAATTATCATTAATATTGATTAATTAATGAAATTCATCACAAATGATTAAAAGTCACTTAAAATATTTTCTTATACCATAATATTATTTTTCATAATTTTTCAAGTATTTAAATTATTTTTAAATCATTTATTTAATATTATAATTAAATAAATTAAATACCATTTATATTCCAAAAATATTAAATATTTATGAAATATACTCAAAATAGTTAAAAACTATTTTTCAGAATTTAAAATAAATTTTTGGAATTTATTTAGTATTTTTCGTAATTAAAAATCATTTTTATCTATTTTTAAAAAATTTCCGAAAAATTAGAAAATAAATAATAATACCACCGTCGCTAAAGGGCCCTATAGCGACAGACCCGTCGCTATAGGTGTTCTTGGACTGTTCTTGAGCCTTCATGTCAGTAACTAAGGTATGAGGTCTGACCTTAATTAAACCAGTGTTGTTGATTCTTTCTAGGCTTGATTTTCCACTAATGTTGTAGTATTACCGACACACTACAACCTTAATCAACATTAATGGCCAAAACATAACTAATCGGTGAGATCTAAGCTACATAAAACGTGGTCGGACACATTCTTGAGTTTCGGTCGTCGCCGTAAACTCAAGCAGGATCGAGGTACCTACTTTTGAGTCATTATATATTACGTTTTGTGTTCCATTTGTTTAATATACATGTTCACATGTAGTATACATGTCTCGCTACAATTCCTTATTATAATATCATAACAAAAACGTCAGAAACGTAAGATCTGGACCGGTCAAACTGCGGTTCACGAACTGTTCTTGAAGATTCTGGGTTTTCCAGAATCTTCATCCTGCCAGTTGGTCAACGTGGTTTTGACCACTCATACTTTGGCTTCCTTTACGAATTAGGGTAGTCTAAAGGCATGGATATGCAGTACTGATACCAGTATACAAGATAAAAACAATAACGTGGCCAAAACCATAACACACTGCAAGATCTAGGTCCTTAAAAATGTTTTCAGACTTTCTGTGAATTTCTGGGCTGCCCAGAAAGCAGTCTTCGTGATCGGTCAACGGACTTTGACCGATCATATCTAGCAATAGAAACATGATTTGAGGTTGATTTAAGTCTCATATTAAAGTCCTAACACAAAGAAGAGATCTATAACACAACAGACACCAAATATCAAACACATAAAGATCTAGAGGGCCTGACATTCGACTGTCAGGCCACTTTTCAACCTTTTCCCATATTTCTTAAAACTCAAATTTCGAGCTTCAAAATGATATGGATCTAGGTTTTGACAACCCAGATCATCAAATGACACCCTAATACACAACTCTAACCAACAACTAACATCAAAACACAAGATTTACAAAATTAGGGTTTATACCTTTGAGGCTTTGATTTTTGATTTATGCCTTTTGATCTGTTCTGGGAAAGCTGAGATATGATATAAGGTGATATTATCATTCCTTTCACCCTCGAATTCAAGTTTAGAGAGAGAGAGAGAGTTGCCAGCTTTTGAAAACTAAAGTAAGTCATTTCTTACTTTTTAATCTATATAAAATGTTGTATGCAATGAATCTTTGCTGATAAAGGGATGAAGTCTGAGATTTGTATCACATTCTAGGGCTAGGGTTAGTCACCAACCAATTATAGGGCTAGATCTACAAGTAACCTTCAATAATACAACCAAGGGCACTTTAGTCATTTGTATTTTATATTTAATGGCATTTTGTCAATTGGTCAAACACTTAGGGTTTAGGGTTTGGAAAATTTAGAGTTTAGGGTTTGAACCATTTTAGGATTTAGGGTTTAACCCTTAATTTGCAATTTAATTTCTAAGATTTTTTGAATTTCGGTTTTAAAATTAGAAAATTAATATTTCTAAATTATAATTAGAATTTTCTAATTATATTAAAATTTCTTAATCATAATTTAAATCTCACCAATTAGGATTTGTATTCCCTAATTAAAATTGCTAATTTAGCTATTACGATCAAAATCACGGATTAGGGTTTATAACCCAAAATTAGGGTTTCTAATTAGAAAAATAATATTCCTAATTTATAAATTAGAATTCGTAATTAGATTAGGGTTTTCTAATCACTTAACTCGAAAATTAAAATTAATATATCCTAATTAACATTAAAATTATTAAATCAACAATTAGGTTTTTCCCTATTTATAAATTAGGGTTTCTAATTATAAAATTAGGGTTTAAAAATTTGAAATTAGGGTTTGCTAAATAATTAAGCTTTACCCTAATTAATAATTTAATTAATAACACTTAAGCAATATAATAATCATTTAAGCTCCCATATTAGGGTTTTCAATATTCGAATTAGGGTTTCGAATACCCGGAATTAAAATTAGGGTTTCCAGAACCGGTTTCTTGTTAATCGTTAGGGTTTTTTAACCGAATGTTGACGTTCTTAATATATACTTAGGGTTTGTTAAAAATATCGTTTATCTGATCAACCCTTGACCCTTAACCACATCTTTGTATATATATACTGTAGCGTATTAACGTATACACTTAATCCTGAACAATTCACCTAAATCCTTCACAGAATTTTGAAATCCTCAAAATTCTATCTTAAAAATATCAAACGCATACACTTATTTTCTGTCTAGGTTCTAATTTCGAACCTTAAATTAATAATTAAAAACTTTAAAAATATTCAAATTTCTCGAGTTGTCATATTCACCCCTTATTCTAAAAATTTCATCCCCGAAATTTATCTTACACCTTATACCATATTGCTTACACCATTCACACATATCATCACATGCTACCCAATACACTACTCGCAAGAGTAAACTACCGTTGTTAGTACTTTAGGTAAAGATTTGTACAAGATAAGGTGTATATGTAATTATGTGATAAATACAAATATATTTATTACATGAATATTTACAAATAATTTTATTTTAGAATTATTGATTATTATAAAGTATATTCTTATAATAATTAATATTATAGTAGAAATGTTTTATTAATTATTTTCCATGAAAATATAATTATATATTATTTAAATAATATATGAAATGATTTTTAGAATTATTATAATAATTATTTATTTTATTATATGAATTTAGGCTAGATTAATTAAGTAAATTATTTTAACTTAATTAATAATGTTAAATATGAAAGATAAATCGATATATGGAATCCAAACCCTAATTTTGGATTTTTATCAATGGATGAGAATAATAATATAATAATATTATATTTTGATTTTTCGATCTTTACAAATATGTCTTTGTATGTTTGTGGAGTGACAATGGTTGGTCAATTATGGTGTATAATATCAAAACCCCTAGCATTAATTTGTTTAACCCTATTTTTAAAATACAAATGGGAAAGTCAAGACTATTATAAAACTGTGTTATATGATCTATGTTGTGTATTAAATAATTATTTAGGTAACCCTAATTAGCTAGAAACCGTAATTCTAAAATTAGTAACCCTAATTAATATTTCGAAAAACCATAATTTTTGAAATGAGAAACCCTAATTTGAAACTCAAATTAGAGTTCGAGATTGTTTGTAATTGTGATAAGGTGATTAATTTACAAGTATTAGAATTATAATTATTAATTAAGAAAACCCTAATTACTAAACTAGAAACCCTAATTTCTATATTTAGTAACCCTAATTAGTAATTTTAAAACCTAACTACTAATTATAACCCTAATTGCTAAATTAACAATGTGACGGCCCCGAATCCAAGGTCCCGAATCACCGCGGATCCGGTTCGATCATTCTAACACTATTACTATATTTGCGGAAGATATAAACATAAATTGTTTATACATTAACTTTACAAACTATTCCTCAAGGTCGAGTAACCTTAACTTATACACAATTCATAACTATCTAACACATAACATCATTATCAAACTATACTATTATAAAACTAATCGCGCACATTAACTTTAATTTGGAACTGTCTTTAACATTTCCTTGTATCCGACGCATTCGCCTTAATCTGCAATGTTTTATCATGATATAGCAAGGGTGAGCATGAAAGTTGCCCAACAAGTTTAAATTCAATAATATAACGATATATCATGATTGAAAGAATCTGAATAATAAGCTGGCTATAATTCAACAATATAATTGTGAACTAGCAGGAACAAATTTGCTTAATAGAACAAGTATTATACATGAACAAATATATCTGAACCAACTGGTAATGAAGGTGATCAGCCTTTCATACCTGACTTATACATGCAATATGTACAGAGTACAATTCATGGCAACTAGCAATGATTAACCATAAGCTTATCCAAATAAAACAACTCTTAGTAGAGTTAAATAAAAACAAACTTGCCTGAACCGTTGATTACCGCTATGCAATTTATATCGCCTTATCCGAAGACCTAATATTAGTAATATAGATCTCCAATATTAGAATAATATCATCACAATATAACATTATTATATATATATACATAGAATAACCTAAACACATAACACATAACACATAACTCTATCAGTCTACAACACACATAGGACTCAATATAAAGTCAAACTTTTACAGTCTGAGTTGAACCTGACACAAATCTGACGTCCCGACAGTCTAGTCGAACTTTTATCGAGTCTAAGTTCAATTAAACACTGCATTAAACACTTAACCATTATCTAATATAATTTATTAACAGTCCAATTATTTTCATAAGTTCGTAATAATTTTTAAATAATTTTTACTATTTATCTTGATTTTTCAATCATTAAAATCGTATTTAAATAAATTAAATACCACATAATTACTTCATCATTAATATTTATTTAATACTAAATATTAATAAAATTATAACATAATATTATAATTTAATTATAATATATCGAAGTATTTTTAATAACTTAAAATCATAATTACATGATTTTTAAACAATTAAATTCATTATCCGATTATTACTTTTAATATTAAAATATTATAATTTTCATGACAAAATATCAAAAGTTATATTTTATAACTTAAAATATTTTTATATCACTTAAATCATTTTCATAGGATTTTTAAATCATTTATTCCATTTTTCTTTATTTTATTTAATATAGTTATTAAATAAACTAATTATCATTAATATTGATTAATTAATGAAATTCATCACAAATGATTAAAAGTCACTTAAAATATTTTCTTATACCATAATATTATTTTTCATAATTTTTCAAGTATTTAAATTATTTTTAAATCATTTATTTAATATTATAATTAAATAAATTAAATACCATTTATATTCCAAAAATATTAAATATTTATGAAATATACTCAAAATAGTTAAAAACTATTTTTCAGAATTTAAAATAAATTTTTGGAATTTATTTAGTATTTTTCGTAATTAAAAATCATTTTTATCTATTTTTAAAAAATTTCCGAAAAATTAGAAAATAAATAATAATACCACCGTCGCTAAAGGGCCCTATATAATGATGTAACCCGTCGCTATAGGTGTTCTTGGACTGTTCTTGAGCCTTCATGTCAGTAACTAAGGTATGAGGTCTGACCTTAATTAAACCAGTGTTGTTGATTCTTTCTAGGCTTGATTTTCCACTAATGTTGTAGTATTACCGACACACTACAACCTTAATCAACATTAATGGCCAAAACATAACTAATCGGTGAGATCTAAGCTACATAAAACGTGGTCAGACCTGTTCTTGAGTTTCTGGGCTGCCCAGAAACTCAAGCAGGATCGAGGTACCTACTTTGAGTCATTATATATTACGTTTTGTGTTCCATTTGTTTAATATACATGTTCACACATGTAGTATACATGTCTGGCTACAATTCCTTATTATAATATCATAACAAAAACGTCAGAAACGTAAGATCTGGACCGGTCAAACTGCGGTTCACGAACTGTTCTTGAAGATTCTGGGTTTTCCAGAATCTTCATCCTGCCAGTTGGTCAACGTGGTTTTGACCACTCATACTTTGGCTTCCGTTACGAATTAGGGTAGTCTAAAGGCATGGATATGCAAAGATCGATACCAAAGATACAAGATAAAAACAATAACGTGGCCAAAACCATAACACACTGCAAGATCTAGGTCCTTAAAAATGTTTTCAGACTTTCTGTGAATTTCTGGGCTGCCCAGAAAGCAGTCTTCGTGATCGGTCAACGGACTTTGACCGATCATATCTAGCAATAGAAACATGATTTGAGGTTGATTTAAGTCTCATATTAAAGTCCTAACACAAAGAAGAGATCTATAACACAACAGACACCAAATATCAAACACATAAAGATCTAGAGGGCCTGACATTCGACTGTCAGGCCACTTTTCAACCTTTTCCCATATTTCTTAAAACTCAAATTTCGAGCTTCAAAATGATATGGATCTAGGTTTTGACAACCCAGATCATCAAATGACACCCTAATACACAACTCTAACCAACAACTAACATCAAAACACAAGATTTACAAAATTAGGGTTTATACCTTTGAGGCTTTGATTTTTGATTTATGCCTTTTGATCTGTTCTGGGAAAGCTGAGATATGATATAAGGTGATATTATCATTCCCTTTCACCCTCAGAATTCGAAGTTTAGAGAGAGAGAGAGTTGCCAGCTTTTGAAAACTAAAGTAAGTCATTTCTTACTTTTTAATCTATATAAAATGTTGTATGCAATGAATCTTTGCTGATAAAGGGATGAAGTCTGAGATTTGTATCACATTCTAGGGCTAGGGTTAGTCACCAACCAATTATAGGGCTAGATCTACAAGTAACCTTCAATAATACAACCAAGGGCACTTTAGTCATTTGTATTTTATATTTAATGGCATTTTGTCAATTGGTCAAACACTTAGGGTTTAGGGTTTGGAAAATTTAGAGTTTAGGGTTTGAACCATTTTAGGATTTAGGGTTTAACCCTTAATTTGCAATTTAATTTCTAAGATTTTTTGAATTTGGTTTTAAAATTAGAAAATTAATATTTCTAAATTATAATTAGAATTTTCTAATTATATTAAAATTTCTTAATCATAATTTAAATCTCACCAATTAGGATTTGTATTCCCTAATTAAAATTGCTAATTTAGCTATTACGATCAAAATCACGGATTAGGGTTTATAACCCAAAATTAGGGTTTCTAATTAGAAAAATAATATTCCTAATTTATAAATTAGAATTCGTAATTAGATTAGGGTTTTCTAATCACTTAACTCGAAAATTAGAATTAATATATCCTAATTAACATTAAAATTATTAAATCAACAATTAGGTTTTTCCCTATTTATAAATTAGGGTTTTTAATTAAAAAATTAGGGTTTAAAAATTTGAAATTAGGGTTTGCTAAATAATTAAGCTTTACCCTAATTAATAATTTAATTAATAACACTTAAGCAATATAATAATCATTTAAGCTCCCATATTAGGGTTTTCAATATTCGAATTAGGGTTTGAATATAGGAATTAAAATTAGGGTTTCGTAGCAGGTTTCTTGTTAATCGTTAGGGTTTTTTAATAGAATGTCGACGTTCTTAATATATACTTAGGGTTTGTTAAAAATATCGTTTATCCGATCAACCTTGACCCTTAACCACATCTTGTATACATATACTCGAGTAACGTATTAACGTATACACTTAATCTGAACAATTCACCTAAATTCTTCATGTAATTTTGAAATCCTCAAAATTCTATCTTAAAAATATCAAACGCATACACTTATTTTCCTGCATCAGGTTCTAATTTGAACCTTAAATTAATAATTAAAAACTTTAAAAATATTCAAAATTCTCGAGTTGTCATATTCACCCCTTATTCTAAAAATTTCGACCCCGAAATTTATCTTACACCTTATACCATATTGCTTACACCATTCACACATATCATCACATGCTACCCAATACACTACTCGCAAGAGTAAACTACCGTTGTTAGTACTTTAGGTAAAGATTTGTACAAGATAAGGTGTATATGTAATTATGTGATAAATACAAATATATTTATTACATGAATATTTACAAATAATTTTATTTTAGAATTATTGATTATTATAAAGTATATTCTTATAATAATTAATATTATAGTAGAAATGTTTTATTAATTATTTTCCATGAAAATATAATTATATATTATTTAAATAATATATGAAATGATTTTTAGAATTATTATAATAATTATTTATTTTATTATATGAATTTAGGCTAGATTAATTAAGTAAATTATTTTAACTTAATTAATAATGTTAAATATGAAAGATAAATCAGATATGGAATCCAAACCCTAATTTTGGATTTTTATCAATGGATGAGAATAATAATATAATAATATTATATTTTGATTTTTCAGTGCTACAAATATGTACTGTATGTTTGTGGAGTGACAATGGTTGGTCAATTATGGTGTATAATATCAAAACCCTAGCATTAATTTGTTTAACCCTATTTTTAAAATACAAATGGGAAAGTCAAGACTATTATAAAACTGTGTTATATGATCTATGTTGTGTATTAAATAATTATTTAGGTAACCCTAATTAGCTAGAAACCGTAATTCTAAAATTAGTAACCCTAATTAATATTTCGAAAAACCATAATTTTTGAAATGAGAAACCCTAATTTGAAACTCAAATTAGAGTTCGAGATTGTTTGTAATTGTGATAAGGTGATTAATTTACAAGTATTAGAATTATAATTATTAATTAAGAAAACCCTAATTACTAAACTAGAAACCCTAATTTCTATATTTAGTAACCCTAATTAGTAATTTTAAAACCTAACTACTAATTATAACCCTAATTGCTAAATTAGCAATGTGACGGCCCCGAATCCAAGGTCCCGAATCACAGCGGATCCGGTTCGATCATTCTAACACTATTACTATATTTGCGGAAGATATAAACATAAATTGTTTATACATTAACTTTACAAACTATTCCCCAAGGTCGAGTAACCTTAACTTATACACAATTCATAACTATCTAACACATAACATCATTATCAAACTATACTATTACAAAACTAATCGCGCACATTAACTTTAATTTGGAACTGTCTTTAACCTTTCCTTGTATCCGACGCATTCGCCTTAATCTGCAATGTTTTATCATGATATATAGCAAGGTGAGCATGAAAATTGCCCAGCAAGTTTAAATTCAATAATATAATAATATATCATGATTGAAAGAATCTGAATAGTAAGCTGGCTATAATTCAACAATATAATTGTGAACTAGCAGGAACAAATTTATGACCGAACAAGTATTATACATGAACAAATATATCTGAACCAACTGGTAATGAAGGTGATCAGCCTTTCATACCTGACTTATACATGCAATATGTATAGAGTACAATTCATGGCAACCAACAATGATTAACCATAAGCTTATCCAAATAAAATAACTCTTAGTAGAGTTAAGTAAAAACAAACTTGCCTGAACCGTTGATTACCGCTATGCAATTTATATCGCCTTATCCGAAGACCTAATATTAGTAATATAGATCTCCAATATTAGAATAATATCATCACAATATAACATTATTATATATATATACATAGAATAACCTAAACACATAACACATAACACATAACTCTATCAGTCTACAACACACATAGGACTCAGTATCAAGTCAAACTTTTACAGTCTGAGTTGAACCTGACACAAATCTGACGTCCCGACAGTCTAGTCGAACTTTTATCGAGTCTAAGTTCAATTAAACTCTGCATTAAACACTTAACCATTATCTAATATAATTTATTAACAGTCCAATTATTTTCATAAGTTCGTAATAATTTTTAAATAATTATTACTATTTATCTTGATTTTTCAATCATTAAAATCGTATTTAAATAAATTAAATACCACATAATTACTTCATCATTAATATTTATTTAATACTAAATTTTAATGAAAATCATAATATAATATTATAATTTAATTATAATATATCAAAGTATTTTTAATAACTTAAAATCATAATTATATGATTTTTAAACAATTAAATTCATTATCCGATTATTACTTTTAATATTAAAATATTATAATTTTCATGACAAAATATCAAAAGTTATATTTTATAACTTAAAATATTTTTATATCACTTAAATCATTTTCATAGGATTTTTAAATCATTTATTCCATTTTTCCTTAATTTATTTAATATAGTTATTAAATAAACTAATTATCATTAATATTGATTAATTAATGAAATTTATCACAAAATATTAAAATTCACTTAAAATATTTTCTTATACAATAATATTATTTTTCATAATTTTTCAAGTATTTAAATTATTTTTAAATCATTTATTTAATATTATAATTAAATAAATTAAATACCATTTATATTCAAAATATATTAAATATTTATGAAATATACTCAAAATAGTTAAAAACTATTTTTCAGAATTTAAAATAAATTTTTGGAATTTATTTAGTATTTTTCGTAATTAAAAATCATTTTTATCTATTTTTAACAAATTTCCGGAAAATCAGAAAATAAATAATAATACCACCGTCGCTAAAGGGTCCTATAGCGACAGACCCGTCGCTATAGGTGTTCTTGGGCTGTTCTTGAGCCTTCATGTCAGTAACTAAGGTATGAGGTCTGACCTTAATTAAATCAGTGTGGTTGATTCTTTCTAGGCTTGATTTTCCACTAATGTTGTAGTATTACCGACACACTACAACCTTAATCAACATTAATGGCCAAAACATAACTAATCGGTGAGATCTAAGCTACATAAAACGTGGTCAGACCTGTTCTTGAGTTTCTGGGCTGCCCAGAAACTCAAGCAGGATCGAGGTACCTACTTTGGGTCATTATATATTACGTTCTGTGTTCCATTTGTATAATATACAAGTTCACACATGTAGTATACATGTCTGGCTACAATTCCTTATTATAATATCATAACAAAAACATCACAAACGGAAGATCCGGACCCGGTCAAACTACGGGTCATGAACTGTTCTTGAAGATTCTGGGTTTTCGTAATCTTCATCCGCTAATTGGTCAACGTGGTTTGACCACTCATACTTTAGCTTAGATTATTTAATTAGGGTAGTCTAAAGGCATGGATATGCAGTACTGATACCAGTATACAAGATAAAAACAATAACGTGGCCAAAACCATAATACACTGCAAGATCTAGGTCCTTAAAAATGTTGTTAGACTTTTTGGGAATTTTTGGGCTGCCTAAAAAGCAGTCTTCGTGATCGGGTAACGGACTTTGACCGATCATATCTAGCAATAGAAACATGATTTGAGGTTGATTCAAGTCTCATATTAAAGTCCTAACATCAAAGAAGAGATCTATAACACAACAAATACCAAATATCAAACACATAAAGATCTAGAGAGCCTGACATTCGACTGTCAGGCCACTTTTCAACCTTTTCCCAAATTTCTTAAAACTCAAATTTCGAGCATCAAAATGATATGGATCTAGGTTTTGACAACCCAGATCATCAAATGACACCCTAATACACAACTCTAACCAACAACTAACATCAAAACACAAGATTTACAAAAATTAGGGTTTATACCTTGGAGGATTTGATTTTTGATTTATGCCTTTTGATCTGTTCTGGGAAAGCTGAGATATGATATAAGGTGATATTATCATTCCCTTTCACCCTCAGAATTCGAAGTTTAGAGAGAGAGAGAGAGAGTTGCTAGCTTTTGAAAATTAAAGTAATTCATTTCTTACTTTTTAATCTATATAAAATGTTGTATGCTATGAATCTTTGCTGATAAATGGATGAAGTCTGAGATTTGTATCACATGCTAGGGCTAGGGTTAGTCACCAACCAATAATAGGGCTAGATCTACAAGTAACCTTCAATAATACAACCAAGGGCACTTTAGTCATTTGTATTTTATATTTAATGGCATTTTGTCAATTGGCCAAACCCTTAGGGTTTAGGGTTTGAACAATTTTAGGGTTTAGGGTTTAACCCTTAATTTGCAATTTAATTTCTAAGATTTCCGAATTTCAGTTTTAAAAATAGAAAATTAATATTTCTAAATTATAATTAGAAATTTCTAATTATATTAAAATTTCTTAATCATAATTTAAATTTCGCCAAGTAGGATTAGTATTCCCTAATTAAAATTGCTAATTTAGCAATTACAATCAAAATCACGAATTAGGGTTTATAACCCAAAATTAGGGTTTTTAATTAGAAAAATAATATTCCTAGTTTATAAATTAGATTTCGTAATTAGATTAGGGTTTTCTAAACACTTAACTTGAAAATTAGAATTAATATAACCTAATTAACATTAAAATTATTAAATCAACAATTAGGTTTTTCCCTAATTATAAATTAGGGTTTCTAATCAAGAAATTAGGGTTTAAAAATTTGAAATTAGGGTTTGCTAAATAATTAAGCTTTACCCTAATTAATACTTTAATTAATAACACTTAAGCAATATAATAATCATTTAAGCTCCTAGATTAGGGGTTTCAATATTCGAATTAGTGTTTCGAATACCTGGAACTTAAATTAGGGTTTCCAGAACCGGTTTCTTGGTTTTCTTGTTAATCGTTAGGGTTTTCTAACCGAACGTTGACGTTCTTAATATATACTTAGGGTTTGTTACAAATATCGTTTATTTGGTCAACCCTTGACCCTTAACCACATACTGTACACATATACGCAGAATGTATTCACGTATACACCTAATCTTGAACAATTCACCTAAATCCTTCACAGAATTTTGAAATCCTCAAAATTCTATCTTAAAAATATCAAACGCATACACTTATTTTACATCAGGTTCTAATTTGAACCTTAAATTAATAATTAAAACTTTAAAATATTCAAATTTCTCTCGAGTTGTCATATTCACCCTTATTCTAAAAAATTTCAGTCTAGAAATTTATCTTACACCTTATACCATATTGCTTACATACACCATTCACATATCATCACATGTTACCCAATACACTACTGCAAGAGTAAACTACCGATTGTTAGTACTTTAGGTAAAGATTTGTACAAGATAAGGTGTATATGTAATTATGTGATAAATACAAATATATTTATTACATGAATATTTACAAATAATTTTATTTTAGAATTATTGATTATTATAAAGTATATTCTTATAAT
Source organism: Panax ginseng (assembly GCA_020205605.1). Taxonomy (NCBI): domain Eukaryota; kingdom Viridiplantae; phylum Streptophyta; class Magnoliopsida; order Apiales; family Araliaceae; genus Panax; species Panax ginseng. Next base: position 34,938,626 of record CM035143.1, on the reverse strand, counting down.
AATTAATATTATAGTAGAAATGTTTTATTAATTATTTTCCATGAAAATATAATTATATATTATTTAAATAATATATGAAATGATTTTTAGAATTATTATAATAATTATTTATTTTATTATATGAATTTAGGTTATATTAATTAAGTTAATTATTTTAACTTAATTAATAATGTTAAATATGAAAGATAAATCAGATATGAAATCCAAACCCTAATTTTGGATTTTTATCAATGGATGAGAATAATAATATAATAATATTATATTTTGATTTTTCAGTGCTATAAATATGTACTGTATGCTTATGGACTGACAATGGTTGGTCAATTATGGTGTATAATGTCAAAACCCTATCATTAATTTGTTTAACCCTATTTTTTAAATACAAATGGGAAAGTCAAGACTATTATATAACTGTGTTATATGATCTATGTTGTGTATTAAATAATTATTTAGGTAAAACCTAATTAGCTAGAAACCGTAATTCTAAAATTAGTAACCCTAATTAATATTTTGAAAAACCCTAATTTTTGAAATGAGAAACCCTAATTTGAAACTCAAATTAGAGTTCGAGATTGTTTGTAATTGTGATAAGGTGATTAATTTACAAGTATTAGAATTATATTTGTTAATCAAGAAAACCCTAATTACTACAAGAAAACCCTAATTTCTATATTTAGTAACCCTAATTAGTAATTTTAAAACCTAATTACTAATTATAACCCTAATTTCTAAATTAGCAATGTGACGGCCCCGAATCCAAGGTCCCGAATCACCGCGGATCCGGTTCGATCATTCTAACACTATTACTATATTTGCGGAAGATATAAACATAAATTTTTTATACATTAACTTTACACACTATTCCCCAAGGTCGAGTAACCTTAACTTATACACAATTCATAACTATCTAACACATAACATCATTATCAAACTATACTATTACAAAACTAATTGCGTACATTAACTTTAAGCTGGAACTGTCTTTAACCTTTCCTTGTATCCGACGCATTCGCCTTAATCTACAATGTTTTATCATGATATAGCAAGGGTGCGCATGAAAGTTGCCTAACAAGTTTAAATTCAATAATATAACGATATATCATGATTGAAAGAATCTGAATAATAAGCTGGCTATAATTCAACAATATAATTGTGAACTAGCAGGAACAAATTTATGACTGAACAAGTATTATACATGAACAAATATATCTGAACAACAGGTAATGAAGGTGATCAGCTTTTCATACCTGACTTATACATGCAATATGTACAGAGTACAATTCATGGCAACCAGCAATGATTAACCATAAGCTTATCCAAATAAAACAACTCTTAGTAGAGTTAAGTAAAAATAAACTTGCCTGAACCGTTGATTATCGCTACGCAATTTATATCGCCTTATCCGAAGACCTAATATTAGTAATATAGATCTCCAATATTAGAATAATATCATCACAATATAATATTATTATATATATAAACATAGAATAACCTAAACACATAACACATAACACATAACCCTATCAGTCTACAACACACATAGGACTCGGTATCAAGTCAAACTTTTACAGTCTGAGTTGAACCTGACACAAATCTGACGTCCCGACGGTCTAGTCGAACTTTTATCGAGTCTAAGTTCAATTAAACTCTGCATTAAACACTTAACCATTATCTAATATAATTTATTAACAGCCCAATTATTTTCATAAGTTCGTAATAATTTTTAAATAATTATTACTATTTATCTTGATTTTTCAAACATTAAAATCGTATTTAAATAAATTAAATACCACATAATTACTTCATCATTAATATTTATTTAATACTAAATATTAATGAAAATCATAACATAATATTATAATTTAATTATAATATATCAAAGTATTTTAATAACTTAAAATCATAATTATATGATTTTTAAACAATTAAATTCATTATCTGATTATTACTTTTAATATTAAAATATTATAATTTTCATGACAAAATATCAAAAGTTATATTTTATAACTTCAAATATTTTTATATCACTTAAATCATTTTCATAGGATTTTTAAATCATTTATTCCATTTTTCCTTAATTTATTTAATATTGTTATTAAATAAACTAATTATCATTACTATTGATTAATTAATGAAATTCATCACAAAATATTAAAAGTCACTTAAAATATTTTCTTATACCATAATATTATTTTCATAATTTTTCAAGTATTTAAATTATTTTTGAATCATTTATTTAATATTATAATTAAATAAATTAAATACCATTTATATTTCAAAAATATTAAATATTTATGAAATATACTCAAAATAGTTAAAAACTATTTTTCAGAATTTAAAATAAATTTTGGGAATTAATTTAGTATTTTTTGTAATTAAAAATCATTTTTATCTATTTTTAACAAATTTCGGAAAATCAAAAATAAATAATAATACCACTGTCTTAAAGGGTCTCCTATAGCATGCATACCCGTCGCTATAGGTGTTCTTGGGCTGTTCTTGAGCCTTCATGTCAGTAACTAAGGTATGAGGTCTGACCTTAATTAAATCAGTGTTGTTGATTTTTTCTTGGCTTGATTTTCCACTAATGTTGTAGTATTACCGACACACTACAACCTTAATCAGCATTAATGGCCAAAACATAACTAATCGGTGAGATCTAAGCTACATAAAACGTGGTCGAGACTATTCTCGAGTTTCGGAATTTGTAAACTCAAGCAGATCGAGGTACCTACTTTGGGTCATTATATATTACGTTCTGTGTTCTATTTGTATAATATACAAGTTCACACATGTATTATACATGTCTGGCTACAATTCCTTATTATCATATCATAACAAAAACATCACAAACGCAAGATCTGGACCGGTCAAACTACGGGTCATGAACTGTTCTTGAAGATTCTGGGTTTTCCAGAATCTTCATCCTGGTAGTTGGTCAACGTGGTTTTGACCACTCATACTTTAGCTTCCGTTACGAATTAGGGTAGTCTAAAGGCATGGATATGCAGTACTGATACCAGTATACAAGATAAAAACAATAACGTGGCCAAAACCATAATACACTGCAAGATCAAAAAATCATAGTATTTTTTGTAATTAAAAATCATTTTTATCTATTTTTAAATAATTTCTGGAAAATCAAAAAATAAATAATAATACCACCATCGCTAAAGGGCCCTGTAGCGACATACCCGTCGCTATAGGTGTTCTTGGGTTGTTCTTGAGCCTTCATGTCAGTAACTAAGGTATGAGGTCTGACCTTAATTAAATTAGTGTTGATGATTTTTTCTGGGCTTGATTTTCCACTAATGTTGTAGTATTACCGACACACTACAACCTTAATCAACATTAATGGCCAAAACATAACTAATCGGTGAGATCTAAGCTACATAAAACGTGGTTAGACCTATTCTTGAGTTTCTGGGCTGCCCAGAAACTCAAGCAAGATCGAGGTACCTACTTTGGGTCATTATATATTACGTTCTGTGTTCCATTTGTATAATATACAAGTTCACACATGTACTATACATGTCTGGCTACAATTCCTTATTATCATATCATAACAAAAACATCACAAACGCAAGATCTGGACCGGTCAAACTACGGGTCATGAACTGTTCTTGAAGATTCTGGGTTTTCCAGAATCTTCATCCTGCCAGTTGGTCAACGTGGTTTTGACCACTCATAATTTGGTTTCCGTTACGAATTAGGGTAGTCTAAAGGCATGGATATGCAGTACTGATACTAGTATACAAGATAAAACCAATAACGTGGCCAAAACCATAACACACTGCAAGATCTAGGTCCTTCAAAAATGTTGTCAGACTTTCTGGGAATTTTTGGGCTGCCCAGAAAGCAGTCTTCGTGATCGGTCAACGGACTTTGACCGATCATATCTAGCAATAGAAACATGATTTGAGGTTGATTCAAGTCTCATATTAAAGTCCTAACATCAAAGAAGAGATCTATAACACAACAGACACCAAATATCAAACACATAAAGATCTAGTGGGACTGACATTCGACTGTCAGGTCATTTTTCAACATTTTCCCAGATTTCTTAAAACTCAAATTTCGAGCATCAAAATGATATGGATCTAGGTTTTCACAACCCAAATCATCAAATGACACCCTAATACACAACTCTAACCAACAACTAACATCAAAACACAAGATTTACAAAAATTAGGGTTTATAACTTTAAGGCTTTGATTTTTTATTTTTGCCTTTTGATCTGCTCTAGGAAAGCTGAGATATGATATAAGGTGATATTATCATTCCCTTTCACCCCCAGAATTCGAAGTTTAGAGAGAGAGAGTTGCCAGCTTTTGAAAACTAAAGTAAGTCATTTCTTACTTTTTAATCTATATAAAATGTTGTATGCAATGAATCTTTGCTGATAAAGGGATGAAGTCTGAGATTTGTATCACATTCTAGGGCTAGGGTTAGTCACCAACCAATTATAGGGTTAGATCTACAAGTAACCTTCAATAATACAACCAAGGGAACTTTAGTCATTTGTATTTTATATTTAATGGCATTTTGTCAATTGGCCAAACCCTTAGGTTTTAGGTTTGGAAAATTTAGAGTTTAGGGTTTGAACCATTTAAGGATTTAGGGTTTAACCCTTAATTTGTAATTTAATTTCTAAGATTTTCGAATTTCGGTTTTAAAATTAGAAAATTAATATTTCTAAATTATAATTAGAATTTTCTAATTATATTAAAATTTCTTAATCATAATTTAAATCTCGCCAATTAGGATTTGTATTCCTAATTAAAATTGCTAATTTAGCTAGCTATTACGATCAAAATCACGGATTAGGGTTTATAACCCAAAATTAGGGTTTCTAATTAGAAAAATAATATTCCTAATTTATAAATTAGATTTCGTAATTAGATTAGGGTTTTCTAATCACTTAACTCGAAAATTAGAATTAATATATCCTAATTAACATTAAAATTATTAAATCAACAATTAGGTTTTTCCCTATTTATAAATTAGGGTTTCTAATCAAAAAATTAGGGTTTAAAAATTTGAAATTAGGGTTTGCTAAATAATTAAGCTTTACCCTAATTAATAATTTAATTAATAACACTTAAGCAATATAATAATCATTTAAGCTCCCATATTAGGGTTTTCAATATTCGAATTAGGGTTTCGAATACCCGGAATTAAAATTAGGGTTTCCAGAATCGGTTTCTTGTTAATCGTTAGGGTTTTTTAACTGAATATTAACGTTCTTAATATATACTTAGGGTTTGTTAAAAATATCGTTTATCTGGTCAACCCTTGAACCTTAACCACATACTGTACACATATACTCAGAACGTATTAACGTATACACTTAATCCTGAACAATTCACCTAAATCCTTCACAGAATTTTGAGAAAAAATCAAACGCATACACTTATTTTCTGTCTAGGTTCTAATTTCGAACCTTAAATTAATAATTAAAAACTTTAAAAATATTCAAATTTCTCGAGTTGTTATATTCACCCCTTATTCTAAAAATTTCGTCCCCGAAATTTATCTTACACCTTACACCATATTGCTTACACCATATTGCTTACACCATTCACACATATCATCACATGCTACCCAATACACTACTCGCAAGAGTAAACTACCGTTGTTAGTACTTTAGGTAAAGATTTGTACAAGATAAGGTGTATATGTAATTATGTGATAAATACAAATATATTTATTACATGAATATTTACAAATAATTTTATTTTAGAATTATTGATTATTATAAAGTATATTCTTATAATAATTAATATTATAGTAGAAATGTTTTATTAATTATTTTCCATGAAAATATAATTATATATTATTTAAATAATATATGAAATGATTTTTAGAATTATTATAATAATTATTTATTTTATTATATGAATTTAGGCTAGATTAATTAAGTAAATTATTTTAACTTAATTAATAATGTTAAATATGAAAGATAAATCAGATATGGAATCCAAACCCTAATTTTGGATTTTTATCAATGGATGAGAATAATAATATAATAATATTATATTTTGATTTTTCAGTGCTATAAATATGTACTGTATGTTTGTGGAGTGACAATGGTTGGTCAATTATGGTGTATAATGTCAAAACTCTAGCATTAATTTATTTAACCCTATTTTTTAAATACAAATGGGAAAGTCAAGACTATTATAAAACTGTGTTATATGATCTATGTTGTGTATTAAATGATTATTTAGGTAACCCTAATTAGCTAGAAACCGTAATTCTAAAATTAGTAACCCTAATTAATATTTTGAAAAACCATAATTTTTGAAATGAGAAACCCTAATTTGAAACTCAAATTAGAGTTCGAGATTGTTTGTAATTGTGAGAAGGTGATTAATTTACAAGTATTAGAATTATATTTGTTAATCAAGAAAACCCTAATTTCTATATTTAGTAACCCTAATTAGTAATTTTAAAACCTAATTACTAATTATAACCCTAATTGCTAAATTAGCAATGTGACGGCCCCGAATCCAAGGTCCTGAATCACCGCGGATCCGGTTCGATCATTCTAACACTATTACTATATTTGCGAAAGATATAAACATAAATTTTTTATACATTAACTTTACACACTATTCCCCAAGGTCGAGTAACCTTAACTTATACACAATTCATAACTATCTAACACATAACATCATTATCAAACTATACTATTACAAAACTAATTGCATACATTAACTTTAAGCTGGAACTGTCTTTAACCTTTCCTTGTATCCAACGCATTCGCCTTAATCTGCAATGTTTTATCATGATATAGCAAGGGTGCGCATGAAAGTTGCCTAATAAGTTTAAATTCAATAATATAACGATATATCATGATTGAAAGAATCTGAATAATAAGCTGGCTATAATTCAACAATATAATTGTGAACTAGCAGGAACAAATTTATGACTGAACAAGTATTATACATGAACAAATATATCTGAACAACAGGTAATGAAGGTGATCAGCTTTTCATACCTGACTTATACATGCAATATGTACAGAGTACAATTCATGGCAACCAGCAATGATTAACCATAAGCTTATCCAAATAAAACAACTCTTAGTAGAGTTACGTAAAAATAAACTTGCCTGAACCGTTGATTACCGCTACGCAATTTATATCGCCTTATCCGAAGACCTAATATTAGTAATATAGATCTCCAATATTAGAATAATATCATCACAATATAATATTATTATATATATAAACATAGAATAACCTAAACACATAACACATAACACATAACTATCTATCACCACAACACACATAGGACTTAGTATCAAGTCAAACTTTTACAGTCTCAGTTGAACCTGACACAAATCTGACGTCCCGAAGGTCTAGTCGAACTTTTATCGAGTCTAAGTTCAATTAAACTCTGCATTAAACACTTAACCATTATCTAATATAATTTATTAACAGTCCAATTATTTTCATAAGTTCGTAATAATTTTTAAATAATTATTACTATTTATCTTGATTTTTCAATCATTAAAATCGTATTTAAATAAATTAAATACCACATAATTAATTCATCATTAATATTTATTTAATACTAAATATTAATGAAAATCATAACATAATATTATAATTTAATTATAATATATCAAAGTATTTTAATAACTTAAAATCATAATTATATGATTTTTAAACAATTAAATTCATTATCCGATTATTACTTTTAATATTAAAATATTATAATTTTCATGACAAAATATCAAAAGTTATATTTTATAACTTAAAATATTTTTATATCACTTAAATCATTTTCATAGGATTTTTAAATCATTTATTCCATTTTTCCTTAATTTATTTAATATAGTTATTAAATAAACTAATTATCATTAATATTGATTAATTAATGAAATTCATCACAAAATATTAAAAGTCACTTAAAATATTTTCTTATACCATAATATTATTTTCATAATTTTTCAAGTATTTAAATTATTTTTAAATCATTTATTTAATATTATAATTAAATAAATTAAATACCATTTATATTCAAAAATATTAAATATTTATGAAATATACTCAAAATAGTTAAAACTATTTTTTAATTTAAAATAAATTTTTGGAATTTATTTAGTATTTTTCGTAATTAAAAATCATTTTATCTATTTTTAAAAAATTTCGGAAAATTAGAAAATAAATAATAATACCACTGTTAAGCTAAAAGGGCCCTATCTTATGTAAATAACCCGTCGCTATAGGTGTTCTTGGTCATTTTGAGCCTTCATGTCAAGAATTAAGGTATGAGGTCCGAACCTTAATTAAATCGGTGTTGTTGATTTTTTTCTAGGCTTGATTTTCCACTAATGTTGTAGTATTAATGACACACTACAACCTTAATCAACATTAATGGCCAAAACATAACTAATCGGTGAGATCTAAGCTACATAAACGCGGGAGACACTATTCTTGAGTCGAAGGGTTGCGCTTAAACTCAAGCAAGATCGAGGTACCTACTTTACTTTGTCATTATATATTACGTTTTGTGTTCCATTTGTATAATATACAAGTTCACACATGTAGTATACATGTCCGCTACAATTCCTTATTATAATATCATAACAAAAACGTCAGAAACGTAAGATCTGGACCGGTCAAACTACGGTTCATGAACTGTTCTTGAAGATTCTGGGTTTTCCAGAATCTTCATCCTGCCAGTTGGTCAACGTGGTTTTGACCACTCATACTTTAGCTTCCGTTACGAATTAGGGTAGTCTAAAGGCATGGATATGCAGTACTGATACCAGTATACAAGATAAAAACAATAACGTGGCCAAAACCATAACACACTGCAAGATCTAGGTCCTTAAAAATGTTTTCAGACTTTCTGGGAATTTCTGGGCTGCCCAGAAAGCAGTCTTCGTGATCGGTCAACGGACTTTGACCGATCATATCTAGCAATAGAAACATGATTTGAGGTTGATTCAAGTCTCATATTAAAGTCCTAACATCAAAGAAGAGATCTATAACACAACAGACACCAAATATCAAACACATAAAGATCTAGTGGGACTGACATTCGACTGTCAGGTCACTTTTCAACATTTTCCCAGATTTCTTAAAACTCAAATTTCGAGCATCAAAATGATATGGATCTAGGTTTTCACAACCCAAATCATCAAATGACACCCTAATACACAACTCTAACCAACAACTAACATCAAAACACAAGATTTACAAAATTAGGGTTTATAACTTTGAGGCTTTGATTTTGATTTATGCTTTTGATCTGCTTCCGGGAAAGTTTGAGATATGATATAAGGTGATATTATCATTCCCTTTCACCCTCGTAATTCAAGTTTAGAGAGAGAGAGAGAGTTGCTACTTTTGAAAACTAAAGTAAGTCATTTCTTACTTTTTAATCTATATAAAATGTTGTATGCAATGAATCTTTGCTGATAAAGGGATGAAGTCTGAGATTTGTATCACATTCTAGGGCTAGGGTTAGTCACCAACCAATTATAGGGTTAGATCTACAAGTAACCTTCAATAATACAACCAAGGGAACTTTAGTCATTTGTATTTTATATTTAATGGCATTTTGTCAATTGGTTAAACCCTTAGGGTTTAGGGTTTGGAAAATTTAGAGTTTAGGGTTTGAACCATTTAAGGATTTAGGGTTTAACCCTTAATTTGCAATTTAATTTCTAAGATTTTCGAATTTCGGTTTTAAAATTAGAAAATTAATATTTCTAAATTATAATTAGAATTTTCTAATTATATTAAAATTTCTTAATCATAATTTAAATCTCGCCAATTAGGATTTGTATTCCCTAATTAAAATTGCTAATTTAGCTATTACGATCAAAATCACGGATTAGGGTTTATAACCCAAAATTAGGGTTTCTAATTAGAAAAATAATATTCCTAATTTATAAATTAGATTTCGTAATTAGATTAGGGTTTTCTAATCACTTAACTCGAAAATTAGAATTAATATATCCTAATTAACATTAAAATTATTAAATCAACAATTAGGTTTTTCCCTATTTATAAATTAGGGTTTCTAATCAAAAAATTAGGGTTTAAAAATTTGAAATTAGGGTTTGCTAAATAATTAAGCTTTACCCTAATTAATAATTTAATTAATAACACTTAAGCAATATAATAATCATTTAAGCTCCCATATTAGGGTTTTCAATATTCGAATTAGGGTTTCGAATACCCGGAATTAAAATTAGGGTTTCCAGAACCGGTTTCTTGTTAATCGTTAGGGTTTTTTAACCGAATGTTGACGTTCTTAATATATACTTAGGGTTTGTTAAAAATATCGTTTATCTGATCAACCCTTGACCCTTAACCACATACTGTACACATATACTCAGAACGTATTAACGTATACACTTAATCCTGAACAATTCACCTAAATCCTTCACAGAATTTTGAAATCCTCAAAATTCTATCTTAAAAATATCAAACGCATACACTTATTTTCTGTCTAGGTTCTAATTTCGAACCTTAAATTAATAATTAAAAACTTTAAAAATATTCAAATTTCTCGAGTTGTCATATTCAATTCTTATTCTAAAAAATTTCATCCCCGAAATTTATCTTACACCTTATACCATATTGCTTACACCATTCACACATATCATCACATGCTACCCAATACACTACTCGCAAGAGTAAACTACCGTTGTTAGTACTTTAGGTAAAGATTTGTACAAGATAAGGTGTATATGTAATTATGTGATAAATACAAATATATTTATTACATGAATATTTACAAATAATTTTATTTTAGAATTATATATTATTATAAAGTATATTCTTATAATAATTAATATTATAGTAAAATGTTTAATTAATTATTTTCCATGAAAATATAATTATATATTATTTAAATAATATATGAAATGATTTTTAGAATTATTATAATAATTATTTATTTTATTATATGAATTTAGGCTAGATTAATTAAGTAAATTATTTTAACTTAATTAATAATGTTAAATATGAAAGATAAATGGATATGGAATCCAAACCCTAATTTTGGATTTTTATCAATGGATCAGAATAATAATATAATAATATTATATTTTGATTTTTCAGTGCTATAAATATGTACTGTATGTTTGTGGAGTGACAATGGTTGGTCAATTATGGTGTATAATATCAAAACCCTAGCATTAATTTGTTTAACCCTATTTTTAAAATACAAATGGGAAAGTCAAGACTATTATAAAACTGTGTTATATGATCTATGTTGTGTATTAAATGATTATTTAGGTAACCCTAATTAGCTAGAAACCGTAATTCTAAAATTAGTAACCCTAATTAATATTTCGAAAAACCATAATTTTTGAAATGAGAAACCCTAATTTGAAACTCAAATTAGAGTTCGAGATTGTTTGTAATTGTGATAAGGTGATTAATTTACAAGTATTAGAATTATAATTATTAATTAAGAAAACCCTAATTACTAAACTAGAAACCCTAATTTCTATATTTAGTAACCCTAATTAGTAATTTTAAAACCTAACTACTAATTTTAACCCTAATCGCTAAATTAGCAATGTGACGGCCCCGAATCCAAGGTCCCGAATCACCGCGGATCCGGTTCGATCATTCTAACACTATTACTATATTTGCGGAAGATATAAACATAAATTGTTTATACATTAACTTTACAAACTATTTCCCAAGGTCGAGTAACCTTAACTTATACACAATTCATAACTATCTAACACATAATATCATTATCAAAACTAATTGCGCACATTAACTTTAAGCTGGAACTGTCTTTAACCTTTCCTTGTATCCGACGCATTCGCCTTAATCTGCAATGTTTTATCATGATATAGCAAGGGTGAGCATGAAAATTGCCCAGCAAGTTTAAATTCAATAATATAATAATATATCATGATTGAAAGAATCTGAATAGTAAGCTGGCTATAATTCAACAATATAATTGTGAACTAGCAGGAACAAATTTATGACTGAACAAGTATTATACATGAACAAATATATCTGAACCAACTGGTAATGAAGGTGATCAGCCTTTCATACCTGACTTATACATGCAATATGTATAGAGTACAATTCATGGCAACCAACAATGATTAACCATAAGCTTATCCAAATAAAATAACTCTTAGTAGAGTTAAGTAAAAACAAACTTGCTCGAAATTTGATTACCGCTATGCAATTTATATCGCCTTATCCGAAGACCTAATATTAGTAATATAGATCTCCAATATTAGAATAATATCATCACAATATAACATTATTATATATATATACATAGAATAACCTAAACACATAACACATAACACATAACTCTATCAGTCTACAACACACATAGGACTCAGTATCAAGTCAAACTTTTACGAACCGAGTTGAACACGACACAAATCGACGTCCATTCCGATGGCCTAATCGAACTTTTATCGAGTCTAAGTTCAATTAAACTCGCATTAAACACTTAACCATTATCTAATATAATTTATTAACAAATTCAATTATTTTCATAAGTTCGTAATAATTTTTAAATAATTATTACTATTTATCTTGATTTTTCAATCATTAAAATCTTATTTAAATAAATTAAATACCACATAATTACTTCATCATTAATATTTATTTAATACTAAATTTTAATGAAAATCATAATATAATATTATAATTTAATTATAATATATCAAAGTATTTTTAATAACTTAAAATCATAATTATATGATTTTTAAACAATTAAATTCATTATCCGATTATTACTTTTAATATTAAAATATTATAATTTTCATGACAAAATATCAAAAGTTATATTTTATAACTTCAAATATTTTTATATCACTTAAATCATTTTCATAGGATTTTTAAATCATTTATTCCATTTTTCCTTAATTTATTTAATATAGTTATTAAATAAACTAATTATCATTAATATTGATTAATTAATGAAATTTATCACAAAATATTAAAATTCACTTAAAATATTTTCTTATACCATAATATTATTTTTTCATAATTTTTCAAGTATTTAAATTATTTTTAAATCATTTATTTAATATTATAATTAAATAAATTAAATACCATTTATATTCAAAATATATTAAATATTTATGAAATATACTCAAAATAGTTAAAAACTATTTTTCGTAATTTAAAATAAATTTTTGGAATTTATTTAGTATTTTTAAGTAATTAAAAATCATTTTTATCTATTTTTAACAAATTTTAGGAAAATCGGAAAATAAATAATAATACCACCGTCGCTAAAGGGTCCTATAGCGGCGTAACCCGTCATTATAGGTGTTCTTGGGTCATTTTGAGCCTTCATGTCAAGAATTAAGGTATGAGGTCCGACCTTAATTAAATCAGTGTGGTTGATTCTTTCTAGGCTTGATTTTCCACTAATGTTGTAGTATTACCGACACACTACAACCTTAATCAACATTAATGGCCAAAACATAACTAATCGTTGAGATCTAAGCTACATAAAACGTGGTCGACATCGTTTTGAGTTTCGGGTCGCTTGTAAACTCAGCAGGATCGAGGTACCTACTTTGGGTCATTATATATTACGTTCTGTGTTCCATTTGTATAATATACAAGTTCACACATGTAGTATACATGTCTGGCTACAATTCCTTATTATAATATCATAACAAAAACATCACAAACGCAAGATCTGGACCGGTCAAACTACGGGTCACGAACTGTTCTTGAAGATTATGGGTTTTCCAGAATCTTCATCCTGCTAGTTGGTCAACGTGGTTTTGACCACTCATACTTTAGCTTCCGTTACGAATTAGGGTAGTCTAAAGGCATGGATATGCAGTACTGATACCAGTATACAAGATAAAAACAATAACGTGGCCAAAACCATAATACACTGCAAGATCTAGGTCCTTAAAAATGTTGTTAGACTTTTTGGGAATTTTTGGGCTGCCTAGAAAGCAGTCTTCGTGATCGGGTAACGGACTTTGACCGATCATATCTAGCAATAGAAACATGATTTGAGGTTGATTCAAGTCTCATATTAAAGTCCTAACATCAAAGAAGAGATCTATAACACAACAAATACCAAATATCAAACACATAAAGATCTAGAGGGTCCGACATTCAATCGTCAGGCCACTTTTCAACCTTTTCCCAGATTTCTTAAAACTCAAATTTCGAGCATCAAAATGATATGGATCTAGGTTTTGACAACCCAGATCATCAAATGACACCCTAATACACAACTCTAACCAACAACTAACATCAAAACACAAGATTTACAAAAATTAGGGTTTATACCTTTGAGGATTTGATTTTTGATTTATGCCTTTTGATCTGTTCTGGGAAAGCTGAGATATGATATAAGGTGATATTATCATTCCCTTTCACCCTCAGAATTCGAAGTTTAGAGAGAGAGAGTTGCTAGCTTTTGAAAATTAAAGTAATTCATTTCTTACTTTTTAATCTATATAAAATGTTGTATGCAATGAATCTTTGCTGATAAAGGGATGAAGTCTGAGATTTGTATCACATGATAGGGCTAGGGTTAGTCACCAACCAATAATAGGGCTAGATCTACAAGTAACCTTCAATAATACAACCAAGGGCACTTTAGTCATTTGTATTTTATATTTAATGGCATTTTTTCAATTGGCCAAACCCTTAGGGTTTAGGGTTTGAACCATTTTAGGGTTTAGGGTTTAGCCCTTAATTTGCAATTTAATTTCTAAGATTTCCGAATTTCGGTTTTAAAATTAGAAAATTAATATTTCTAAATTATAATTAGAATTTTCTAATTATATTAAAATTTCTTAATCATAATTTAAATCTCGCCAATTAGGATTAGTATTCCCTAATTAAAATTACTAATTTAGCAATTACGATCAAAATCACGGATTATGGTTTATACCCCAAAATTAGGGTTTCTAATTAGAAAAATAATATTCCTAATTTATAAATTAGATTTCGTAATTAGATTAGGGTTTTCTAATCACTTAACTTTAAATTTAGAATTAATATATCCTAATTAACATTAAAATTATTAAATCAACAATTAGGTTTTTCCCTATTTATAAATTAGGGTTTCTAATCAAGAAATTAGGGTTTAAAAATTTGAAATTAGGGTTTGCTAAATAATTAAGTTTTACCCTAAGTAATAATTTAATTAATAACACTTAAGCAATATAATAATCATTTAAGCTCCCAGATTAGGGTTTTCAATATTCGAATTAGGGTTTCGAATACCCAGAATTAAAATTAGGGTTTCCAGAACCGGTTTCTAGGGTTTCTTGTTAATCGTTAGGGTATTCTAACCGAACGTTGACGTTCTTAATATATACTTAGGGTTTGTTACAAATATCGTTTATCCGGTCAACCTTGACCCTTAACCACATCTAATCTTATATATATATACTGTAACGTATTCACGTATACACTTAATCTGAACAATTCACCTAAATCATTCACAGAATTTTGAAATCCTCAAAATTCTATCTTAAAAATATCAAACGCATACACTTATTTTCTGTCTAGGTTCTAATTTCGAACCTTAAATTAATAATTAAAAAGTTTAAAAATATTCAAAATTCTCGGGTTGTCATATTCACCCCTTCTTCTAAAAATTTCGTCCCCGAAATTTATCTTACACCTTACACCATATTGCTTACACCATTCACAGATATCATCACATGTTACCCAATACACCACTCGCAAGAGTAAACTACCGTTGTTAGTACTTTAGGTGAAGATTTGTACAAGATAAGGTGTATATGTAATTATGTGATAAATACAAATATATTTATTACATGAATATTTACAAATAATTTTATTTTTGAATTATTGATTATTACAAAGTATATTCTTATAATAATTAATATTATAGTAGAAATGTTTTATTAATTATTTTCCATGAAAATATAATTATATATTATTTAAATAATATATGAAATGATTTTTAGAATTGTTATAATAATTATTTATTTTATTATATGAATTTAGGCTAGATTAATTAAGTTAATTATTTTAACTTAATTAATAATGTTAAATATGAAAGATAAATCAGATATGGAATCCAAACCCTAATTTTGGATTTTTATCAATGGATGAGAATAATAATATAATAATATTATATTTTGATTTTTAGGTACTATAAATATGTATGTTTGTCGACTTACAATGGTTGGTCAATTAGGGTGTATAATGTCAAAACACTAGCATTAATTAGTTTAACCCTATTTTTTAAATACAAATGGGAAAGTCAAGACTATTATATAACTGTGTTATATGATCTATGTTGTGTATTAAATGATTATTTAGGTAAACCCTAATTAGCTAGAAACCGTAATTCTAAAATTAGTAACCCTAATTAATATTTTGAAAAACCCTAATTTTTGAAATGAGAAACCCTAATTTGAAACTCAAATTAGAGTTCGAGATTGTTTGTAATTGTGATAAGGTGATTAATTTACAAGTATTAGAATTATATTTGTTAATCAAGAAAACCCTAATTTCTATATTTAGTAACCCTAATTAGTAATTTTAAAACCTAATTACTAATTATAACCCTAATTGCTAAATTAGCAATGTGACGGCCCCGAATCCAAGGTCCCGAATCACCGCGGATCCGGTTCGACCATTCTAACACTATTACTATATTTGCGGAAGATATAAACATAAATTGTTTATACATTAATTTTACACATTATTCCCCAAGGTCGATTAACCTTAACTTATACACAATTCATAACTATCTAACACATAACATCATTATCAAACTATACTATTACAAAACTAATTGCGCACATTAACTTTAAGTTGGAACTGTCTTTAACCTTTCCTTGTATCCGACGCATTCGCCTTAATCTGCAATGTTTTATCATGATATAGCAAGGGTGAGCATGAAAGTTGCCTAACAAGTTTAAATTCAATAATATAACGATATATCATGATTAAAAGAATCTGAATAATAAGCTGGCTATAATTCAACAATATAATTGTGAACTAACAGGAACAAATTTATGACTGAACAAATATTATACATGAACAAATATATCTGAACCAACTAGTAATGAAGGTGATCAGCCTTTCATACCTAACTTATACATGCAATATGTACAGAGTACAATTCATGGCAATCAGCAATGATTAACCATAAGCTTATCCAAATAAAACAACTCTTAGTAGAGTTAAGTAAAACTAAACTTGCCTGAACCGTTGATTACCGCTACGCAATTTATATCGCCTTATCTGAAGACCTAATATTAGTAATATAGATCTCCAATATTAGAATAATATCATCATAATATAATATTATTATATATATATACATAGAATAACCTAAACAAATAAACTCTGCATTAAACACTTAACCATTATCTAATATAATTTATTAAGTCTAAGTTCAATTATTTTCATAATTATCTAAGTAATAATTTTTAAATAATTATTACTATTTATCTTGATTTTTCAACCATTAAAATTGTATTTAAATAAATTAAATACCACATAATTACTTCATTATTAATATTTATTTAATACAAAATATTAATGAAAATCATAACATAATATTATAATTTAATTATAATATATCAAAGTATTTTTAATAACTTAAAATCATAATTATATGATTTTTAAACAATTAAATTCATTATCCGATTATTGGTTTTAATATTAAAATATTATAATTTTCATGACAAAATATCAAAAGTTATATTTTATAACTTCAAATATTTTTATATCACTTAAATCATTTTCATAGGATTTTTAAATCATGTATTTAGTATTTAAATTTTTAAATTTTTCAAGTATTTAAATTATTTTTAAATCATTTATTTAATATTATAATTAAATAAATTAAATACCATTTATATTCCCAAAATATTTAACATTTATGAAATATAATCAAAATAGTTAAAAACTATTTTTCAGAATTTAAAATAAATTTTCGGAATTTATTTAGTATTTTTAGTAATTAAAAATCATTTTTATCTATTTTAAAATAATTTCCAGAAAATCAAAAAATAAATAATAATACCACCGTCGCTAAAGGGCCCTATAGCGACAGATCCGTCGCTATAGGTGTTCTTGGGCTGTTCTTGAGCCTTCATGTCAGTAACTAAGGTATGTGGTTTGACCTTAATTAAATCAGTGTTGTTGATTCTTTCTGGGCTTGATTTTCCACTAATGTTGTAGTATTACCGACACACTACAACCTTAATCAACATTAATGGCCAAAACATAACTAATCGGTGAGATCTAAGCTACAGAAAATGTGGTCAGACCTGTTCTTGTGTTTCTGGGCTGCCCAGAAACTCAAGCAGGATCGAGGTACCTACTTTGGGTCATTATATATTACGTTCTGTGTTCCATTTGTATAATATACAAGTTCACACATGTAGTATACATGTCTGGCTACAATTCATTATTATTATATCATAACAAAAACATCACAAACGCAAGATCTGGACCGGTCAAACTACGGGTCACGAACTGTTCTTGAAGATTCTGGGTTTTCCAGAATCTTCATCCTGCCAGTTGGTCAACGTGGTTTTGACCACTCATAATTTGGCTTCCGTTACGAATTAGGGTAGTCTAAAGGCATGGATATGCAGTACTGATACCAGTATACAAGATAAAAACAATAACGTGGCCAAAACCATAACACACTGCAAGATCTAGGTCCTTAAAAATGTTGTCAAACTTTTTGGGAATTTCTGGGCTGCCCAGAAAGCAGTCTTCGTGATCGATCAACGAACTTTAACTAATCATATCTAACGATAGAAACATGATTTGAGGTTGATTCAAGTCTCATATTAAAGTCCTAACATCAAAGAAGAGATCTATAACACAACAGACACCAAATATGTAAGACCCCAACTTTTTAATGAATAAAATCAAATTCTCTTTATTTATTATTGTGAATAATAAGGTAATAATTTGATATAATAACTTTGGTTATGGGTGAAATGTGAAAATTTTGCAAAATAAGGAAGTGGTTATAAAATATTCATTTTGTCGGTGGAATATTCTTTCTGTCGGAGAATATTAATACTGCCAATAGTAGCGACAATTATGTGGGCCCCATAACGGATAACGGTCGAATGAAGAAAACTACAAAATTGAATAACCGCGTAGTTGTTACCGTTAACACTGTTGGAATACCTAGTGGTTAAAGTAAAGTAATACGCGTTGTTGCACAGTAGCAACGGTATTGCATAGTATTGTTGAATTATTGATCCTTACGTAAGAAGGCACTACTCAATAATTGTCACATTAGTTACTGTTCAATATTTTATTTTATTGATTCAATAATTATTGCATTGATATTTTATATTATTGTTGTTTCAATTATCTTCATCGCATATGATATCTCCTTTATCGATCGAAGAATTCAGATTATTTGGAATAATATTATTAGATAACATTATTGGCAATGTCTATAAAGTTCTGTCAAGGAGAGTTTTGGTCACCTAATTGCGCGCCAGTAAGGAGAAATCCTTATTGGAAAGCCCCCTCTTTCCTGGGAACAGCTTGGTTGTCATAAATGTGATTCTGTAATATTATTTGTGAATAATTAATCATTGATTCATATGATAAGGAAATATTTATTTTATGTGGATATAAATGATGGATTTATTTATGTGATTATAAATGAAGGAATTAATGTTGAGGTGTTTTATTAGTATTTTGTCGGATTGGAGGTATTAAAATCAAACCCGGTGTTTTTGAGATATATCATGGAGTTATAATTATTAATCCGACCAGTTGGATCGTTGTAATTTTTGGATATGTTATACATATATAAGTTTAGTATATGTCCACAAATTTTGAACGAATTAAAAATGAGCGTATGATCGGGTTATAAACCATTTTGGTGGAAAATTCTAGAATTGGTGGGCCCCACTCTTGGTTGGTGAAGAAAATGTTTGAGATTTTTATTCAAATGTGGTGCGTGGGAATAGTAGCGAGTAAAGCCATCAAAGTTCTAGAGTTAAGTGCGCTTGGCGTGCTAACATTTTCCTATAAATAGAGAGGCTAAGTTAGAATTGAAAATCACACCGAAACAAGTTTTCTCTTTTCTCTCTAGATTATTGAGTGTATTTTGTGAGTATTTAGATACTTTGTGAGTTTACGTTAATCGCTGCAAGTTTTCCTTGACCTTATCTGGATATTCGATTAGAAATAATCGATATTTTGAGGTAAGGATATTATCTTCTTCTTAAATGATATTTTCTTCAATATCATTATCTTAAATATTGGTATGAACTTTTATCAAATTTGAAACTTTTTGTGTGAGTTACTATTCACATATCAAGACTATTCACGATACTGGCACTATTCACGTATATCGGCACTATTCACGAATCTGACCACTATTCATAGAAAAATAAAATTTTCTTCTTTTTGTCCAAGTTGTTCATTATGGTTACTATCTTTGATTGTATCCATGTTTTGATCATTATTTTTGAATTACGCTCCAAAATTGATTATTTCGAATATTATTGAACTTGGATAAAGCGTAATACTGAATCCTTAATATTTGATCTGTTATCTCATTGGATTCGTTTTCTTTAAAATATTTTTCATCATCCTCAGTCCTAAATGATGATACAAATGAATATCTTTGGCCTGTAGTGCAAAGATGAATGATTACCTAATGAATATCTTTGGCCAGTAGTGCAAAGATGAGCAGTGTTGAGATGAACATATAACCAATTTGGTGATACAAATGAATATCTTTGGCACGTAGTGCAAAGATGAATATTTGATTCTAGATGTATATTGATTGATGTTACAGGGATAAAATATTGATGATGGACTTTTAAATCTTAGAAGATAGTAGAATTCTTTCTCTACTTGACTCTTCTAATGAATTGATGTTTTCCGCTACAGTTGTTGATCTAAAACTTGTTGTCTATTATATTTTATCAGATTATTCCCTATGGAAGACTAATGATAATTTGTTGTATATTATCTTAGTCATAATATTCTTTACTGGGCTAGTTGAGCTCACCCTTTTGTTCCATTTTTCTTCTCAGGAGGTTAGAACATAAAGCAGAACTAGTCAAGATTCTGGAGTGATGGTTCTAGAAAGTTGTTTTAGCAGTCCTCACTATTTTTAAAATAGTGTATCAATAATTGTAATGAGGACTCCTTTTGGGTTTTTATACTCTCTATTTGTATTTAAACTCATAGTTTAATGAAGTTGTATTTGTTTCTGTACCATGTATTTGGCGCCTCAGAGTGGGTGATGTATACCTATTTTGGGGCGTCACGGTTGGTATCAAAGCTTAGGGATATGATCCTGGTTTGAGATGTGAGACAAGAACTAGAGAGGAGAGGCGGGAATTTCTTCGCTAGTATGACCGGACTAAGTTTATTTGGTATTTATTTGGTCGGTCAGAGTATAGGGATAATATGTTGCATGACTATTAACCCTTGTTTTATGGAAGTATTTAAGAATGGCAGCTGAGAACGTTAATAATGGAGTGAATCAGACCGTGGAGACACCTTTGATCACTACCCAGGGGAACGTGCAACAGGAAGGCAATAATCCTCCTGTAAACAACGTTACTTAACAAATGATGAATGATGGGATGTTTAGAAGCTTTTTGCAGTTCATACAAAACCAGACAAGGGAGACTCGTGCACAAAATACGGGTGGAAATGCTAGCAATGCGCGGCTTGTCACAGCCAAGAAGTTCAAATAGTTGGGACGACCAGAATTTAAGGGAAAGCCGGATCCGATCATGGCGAAAATGTGGGTCAAACAAATTACCAAGATATTCAATGTCTTGGGTTGCACGGAGGAACAGAAGGTTCCTTTCGCCACCTTTATGTTCCGCGGTGAGGCGGACTCTTTGGTGGAAATGCAGTAAGCGTACCACCCGACCCTTTTCGGCATGTCTTGGGAAATGTTTCAGAAACTATTCAATGACAAGTACTTTCCTGAAAGTATTCGTCATATGAGGAGGTGGAGTTTATTAGACTGGAACAAAACAACATGACGGTGTCCCAGTACGAGGCGAAGTTTGCAGAGTTATCCAGGTTTACACCTCATTTGGTCGAAAATGAGGAACGAATGACGAGGATGTTTCTAAGAGGTCTAAAGCCCGAGATTCGACAATATTTTATCTCTCATAAATTTTCTTTATATTCAGATGTTGTAAACAAGGCTCAATTATTAGAGCGAGATAATGAGTATGTTCAACCGAGGGAACACAACCAGGTCATCTGGGGTGGCGGCCATCATCGAGCAATGACAACCAGAGGGAAAGAAAGAATTCGGAAAAAAGCGGAAACCACTCTGGTGGTAATCATGGCCGTGATAATAGAAGGAGCGAGTCGGGAGGAGATTTCAAAAGAAGAAGGTACAACAATGATAGCGTAAAGACGTCAGCACCAACTGTTTCTAGGGGAGGAGAACGAACACCGGTCGTATATTACAAATGCGGGAAAGAGGGATGTTAGTTCTTAGTAGGCACAAGTTATCTAGAAGGGGGGTTGAATAGATATTTGAAAATCTTTTCTATTTTAAACTTTTTCTTAGATAGTGATTAAAACTTAGCGGAATTAGTATTTGTTTTAATCTTCTTAACCAAGCATTGGAGTTATGAGCGAGTAAGGCAGTTATAGCAGATATAGCAGTTATAGCAGATATAGATGACACAGTTATTTTTAAGTGGTTCAAAGCACTCAAAGCTCCTAGTCCACTCTTCTACTCAACGAGTAGGATATCCACTAAGGATGTCTTTTACAATCTTCCGAATCACATGATTCCTTCTAGACTAGCGATCTACAGAACTTCTCTAGTTCACTCTTGAACTCTTCAAGTCCAACAGACTTGGCTTTCTTACAGTTCACTACGAACTCTTCAAGTCCAGCAGACTTGGTACTCTTCTTTAGTTGATTGATGGTTGTTGTTGTTGCGTTCTGAAGGTTGCCACTCAGTTTGCTGTGTAAGCACTGGTTCGTTAAGAATTGAGTAGCTGAGCAAGCTTTTCAGTATCTCAGATCGTGGAGTTGAGCCTTAGAGAATTCTTCACGTTGAATGTTTGATTGTTTGCTCTTTTTTTTCTCTCTCTTCTGTCTGATCTGTATATATGTGTTGTTGAAAACTATCCGTTAGATCCATCCGTTGTGGCATTAAATGCTTCTGAACTTTCTATGCTGCGATGGAGACATTTCTGCACATCTCTGAATTCTGCATTCTGGCTCACTGACACTGCAGGCTGCTTTCTCACCTACCATCTAAAAAGGTATTTTGTCCCTCTTATCCATTGTACTATCCTTAGCTTCTTCAATACGCTTCTTTGTTGCATACTAAGGATATTTCATATATTCTGGGACTGATGAGCACTGCAGCATCTGGGTTCCATTCCTCGTATGTTGAATTAACAACTCATGAGGCTTGACGTTTTCTGACATGAGACAGATGATGCTCTACGATTGGATCGTGATGTTCTAAGGTTAAGATTGTAGTGGCTTTGACTTGCATACTATGATGCTATTAGTCGAGAACACTACGATTTCTCTTAAACTTTCATGCACTACGATCTTCTCTTGCTCGTGTTGTTGACTTCTACGTCCGAGAGAGCACACTACGATCGTTGACTTATAAACTTCACGTTTCCTTCAAAGACACTACGATCGTGGAGTTAGCTTGGTGAACGTTGGGACCACTCTACGATTTCCGAAGAGTCCCCTTTCAAGGCAGGCACACTACGATCTTCAGGCTCTACGTTTTCTGCCTTGACTTCTGCAATGTTGATCAGATTGATGCACTATGATTTCTTCAAGACTAATCTATTACATCTCAAGATCAACCTAACAGTTTTGATCTTTCTATCTATACATTCTAGAACAGAATGATACACGTTGAAAGCTTAGATCAACCTAACAATTTTGATCTATCACTAAGTCCTTGTACATATATTCTTTAAAGGACCTTACAAATAATCATGAACACATGCATTAAAACATCAAATCATAATATGCATTCTCTAAGAAACAATTTGGTATCTACTCTACCTCTAGTGAACCCATTTTCTATTAAGAAGTTAGTCAGTGTTTCATACCATGCTCTAGGTGCTTGTTTAAGACCATATAAAGCTTTATCTAATCTATAGACATAATTGGAAAGAGATGGATTGATGAAACCTGGAGGTTGTTCTACGTAGACTTCTTCTTGAAGCTCTCCATTTAGGAATGCACTCTTCACATCCATCTGAAAGACTTTGAACTTCATGTGAGCAGCAAAGGCAAGAAAGATTCTGATAGCTTCTAGTCTGGCAACAAGTGCAAATGTCTCATCATAGTCAATGCCTTCTTCTTGAGAATAGCCCTTTGCCACTAATCTTGCCTTGTTTCTTGTAATGACCCCATCTTCATCCATTTTATTCCTGAAGACCCACTTGGTTCCTATGTGGGATGACTCTTTGGTCTTGGTACCAATCTCCACACTTTGCTTCGTTCAAATTGGTTGAGTTCTTCCTGCATGGCTTCTATCCAACTGGAGTCTTCCATAGCATCTTCTATCTTCTTTGGCTCTATCTGTGATAGGAAGCTTAGGTAGAAGCATTCATTCTGAGTAGCAGCTCTTGTTTTGACTCTTGCACTCGGATCTCCAATGATTAAATCCTGAGTGTGATCTCTTGCCCATCTGTTCCCGGTTGGGACATCTGTTCTGATGCCTTCCTATCTTAAGTCTTCAAGGTCTATCTCTTCTTCTTGGAATGGAGGCTCGCTGTCTTGAATGGACCTCTCAACGATCTCATTATCACGCTCTACGATTTCACTATCTGGCACTACGATCGTAGTGTTTAGCTCGACGACTTCATTTGTAGTGTCTGCACAATCGGTCGTAGTGTCTTGAGGCACTATTTTGTCTAAGTCAGTTTCATCAAAGATGATATGTATTGAGACTTCGACACTCAGTGTCTTCTTGTTGAACACTCTGTAAGCTTTGCTGTCTGTGGCATATCCAAGAAAGATCCCTTCATCTGACTTTCAATGGAATTTTGTCGATCTCGCTTTCCGTTGTTGAGAATATAGCATGCACAACCAAAGACATGGAAATAGTTGACACTTGGCTTTCTTCCTTTCCACAGTTCGTAGGGTGTCTTCTTGATCGTAGAGTGAATTAATGATATGTTCTGTGTGTAGCATGCAGTGTTGGATGGCTTACGCGTGAAGTATTCAGCAGATGGTGCCGCTAGTAGAGTCCTTCCGACCTCTATCGTGGTTCTCGTTCTTTCTTTCAAAGAACTCCATTTTGTTGAGGAGTTCATGGAGTCGAGAAGTTATGGTCGATGCCATTGTGCGTGCAAGTAATCGATCCATTTCTGAGAAATCGAATTCTCTGCCATGATCACTCCTTATGGCCTTGATTTTCTCTCCTTTTTCGTTCATCACCAGTTTGAACATCTTGATTAATTTGGAGCTTGTCTCATCCTTTGAAGTTAGGAAGAATACCCATGTGAATCTGGTGTAGTCATCGACTACGACTAGAGAGTATATTTTTCCTCCAAGACTGGTTGTTGGGATTGGCCCAAAGAGATCTATGTGGAGCAACTGCAGGGGTTTGTAAATGGAGTTGGCAGTCTTGCTCTTGAATGAGCTTCTGGTTTGCTTTCCAAGCTGGCAGGCATTGCATGGCCTTTCCTTCACAAAGTTGAACTTGGGTAGACCAGCTACGAGATCCTTTGATGCCAGTTTGGACATGTTTTTGAAGTTTAAGTGGGACAGTCTTCTATGCCATAGCCAGTTCATTTCCTTGGATGATTTTTCCAGAAAACATATTGTTTCATCAGTGCTTAGTTGACCAAGGTCTATAGTATAAACATTTCCTTCTCTTGTTCCGCTTAGCTTTATGGCAGATGTCTTCAGATCTCTGACTTGACATTGATTGTTGAGAAATGTTACTTGATGACCCTTGTCGCAGAGTTGGCTGATGCTTAGAAGGTTGTGTTGAAGTCCTTCCACATAGGCTACTTTGCTGAAAGATATTGCACCATTGCAAGCAGAGCTATATCCTCTTGTCTTGCCTGAGCCGTTATCTCCAAAGATGACTGAGGGACCCTCCTTTTCTACATAGTTAGATAGCAGAGCTTTGTTCCCTGTCATATGCCTTGAGCATCCACTGTCTAGATACCATGTTGAGGTCGTGGAGCTCTTTTTCTGTCAAAACATTTTAACCTTCATTTTGGTACCCATATTTGCATGGGTCCTTCTGTGTTAGTGCCTTTGGGAACCCAAACTTGTCTAGTCTTGGGTCTCACATGCATGGAGTTATAATAACACTTTGTAGCTTTATGACCATACTTATCACATATGACACATCTATTATGATGCATGCTTGTGTGTGTGTGATTCATCCTCCACTTGGACTTGTGTGGTTCCTTAGTTAGCCTTCTGTTGAATTGATTCTCTTTCTTCCACGTGTCCTTAGGTTTCATAAATAGTGATGAGTGAGCATTACCTCTACTGTACCTTCCCAGTAGATTCATAGAGTTAGTTTTGCTTGACTCTACGATTCTTCGAGGTTGGTAGGTAGAGGTTGGGTTACTCTTCTCCTTTATGAAACCCAGACTAGCATGTGATCCTTTACTTCTCTGAGTATAACTAGAATCAGTAGAACAAGGTTGAGCTGGTTCTTCCAACTGTGAGGATTTAACAAAAGCAATGCCTCTACTAAAGCCTGAGACATTATGAGCTAGTTTCCATTATCTTTTCCACACTTAGCTCGAGATGGATTCCCAAAGCCTAAGCACGTTACGTAAGAATGTGCTTTCCGACTAGAGAGCAAAGTATCCATGGATGATGAGGATTTATTCCATGCAGAGATAGTCTTCTCTAGATCCTCAATTTTAGAGGTTAGCTTAGACTCTCTTTGTGCATGATGTGTGTTTGTTCCGCTTTAAAGTTTAATTCTCAAATGTCAAGCTTGGAGAGAAGATCAAGACTTAGAAGAAGAATCGTTTCAAGCTCTTCTTGAACTTTCTTCTTCTCCTCTTGAAGAAGTGAATGATCCTTGGACAACACTGAACCACTTCATGTATTGATGTAGATCATTGGTTATGTCACATGAGACAGTTCTTAAGTCATTCATATCTACATCGGTGAGTTGAAATCAAATACTTCATCGAGATTTACATTGTGAATGTTAAGGCTTTGTTTGTCCTTTGCATGTTTGGCCATTAAGCCTGATTGGCCATTTGTGGTTCTTCTTCATCTCCAGAGTCGAGATTTGAATCATTATCCGAATCACTCCATGATCCTCCAACTACTGTGCCTTTGTCTCTTTTATGAGACCTCTTGTTTCCTTTGTATTCCTTCTTTCCATCTTTGTTTCTTCTTTAGTTCTTCTCTTAGGGGTTTGTTGCGGTTGGCAAATGAATGCCCGTGCTTCTGCTTGATTGAAGCATAGATCATTTATTTGCTCCTGGCTATTGTAGTTGCTGACCTTCTTTTGCTTGCCGGCTTTGCCTTGACGCATGAACCTTCTTAGTTTTCTTACCATCATGGCAAGATCGTCATCATCGTCTTCATCATCGTCAGATTCAATCTCAGTGATGACTATTGATACACTTTCAGTTGCTTTGAGAGAAACACCCTTTTCCTTCCTTCTTCCTTCTGAAAGGGTTTCAACACGTTGGGTCAGCTCCAGCTCGTATGTCAGGAGATTGTCATACAGTTGTTGAACTGTCATCTTGTTAAGATTCTTTGATTCTCTTATTGCAGTGTTCTTGGCATCCCACTTGCTCGGTAGGGCTCTCATGAACTTTATGGTCAAATCTTTGTTAGGATAGATCTTTCCATATGCTCGTAGAGAGTTGAGCAGAATGTTGAATCTTTCATAAGTGGCAGTTACATTTTTACCTTGCACATGAGCAAACATCTCATCTTCTTTGTGTTAGAAAGAGATTTGTTCTTTCTAACTTCTTCAGTTCCTTCGTGCATGATCAAGCATTGATGCTTCCGGACTTCCTTGGGTGCATTTTTGCGATTTACAACATTGTCAAACAGATCGTCCTCCAAGGATTGGAGCAGGATGTTCTTAGCCTTTTTGTCAAGTTGAATGCGCTTTCAATCGTGTATCCATCCATTCTTCTTTCACTTTGATTTGTACTTTGTTTGGCTCGTCAATGGTTGGTGCAAGCTTTGTTGGTATATAGGGCCCATTATTAAGAACAGTCTCAAATAGATCTTCATCTATTGAGTCCATGTAAGCTTCGCATTCTAACTTTCCGGTTAGCAAATTTATCCTTGTTGCACATTGGCTGCTTCTTTGCCTCCCGATCTGGATTCGCTTGATGAAAGTGCCATTTGGATCTACTAAAGCGTGTAAGCTGTAAAATAGAACCCGCTTTAATACCAATTGTTAGTTCTTAGTAGGCACAAGTTATCTAGAAGGGAGGTTGAATAGATATTTAAAAATCTTTTCTATTTTAAACTTGTTCTTAGATAGTGATTAAAAACTTAGCGGAATTAGTATTTGTTTTAATCTTCTTAACCAAACAATGGAGTTATGGAGTAGTAAGGCGCTTATAAGCGAGATATAGCGGTTATAGCGAGATATAGCGGTTATAGCGGATATAGATGACATTTTTGTTTTAAGTGGTTCGAGAGCACTCAAAGCTCCTAGTCCACTCTTCTACTCAACGAGTAGGATATCCACTAAGGATTTCTTTTACAATCTTCTGAATCACACAGATTCCTTCTAGACCAGCAGTCTAGGAACTTCTCTAGTTCACTCTTGAACTCTTCAAGTCCAATGAGACTTGGCTTTCTTCTGATTTCATTCGAACTCTTCAAGTCCAGCAGACTTGGTACTCTTCTTCGATTGATCGATGGTGGTTGTTGTTGCATTTCGAAGGTTGCTACTCGGTTTCTTTGTGTAAGCACTGGTTCGTTAAGAACTGAGTAGCTGAGCAAGCTTTTCAATATCTCAGATCGTAGAGTTGAGCCTTAGAGAATTCTTCACGTTGAATGTTTGATTGCTTGCTTTTTTTTCTCTCTCATCTGTTTGATCTGTATATATGTGATGTTGAAAACTATTCGTTGGATCCATCCGCTGTGGCATTAAATGCTTCTGAACTTTCTGTGCTGCGATGGAAAAATTTCTGCACATCTCTGAATTCTGCATTCTAGCTCACTGACACTGCAGGCTGCTTTCTCACCTACCAACTGAAAAGGTGTTTTGTCCCTCTTATCCATAGTACAATCCTTTGCTTCTTCAATACGCTTCTTTGTTGCATACTAAGGATATTTCATATATTCTGGGACTGATGAGCACTGCAGCATCTGGTATCCATTCCTCGTATGTTGAATTAACAACTCTGAGGCTTGACGTTTTCTGACATGAGACAGATGATGCTCTACGATTGGATCGTGATGTTCTAAGGTTAAGATCGTAATGTCTTTGACTTGCATACTACGATGCTATCAGTCGAGAACACTACGATTTCTCTTAAACTTTCATGCACTACGATCTTCTCTTGCTCGTGTTGTTGACTCTACGTTCCCGAGAGCACACTATGATCGTTGACTTATAAACTTCACGTTTCCTTCAGCACACTACGATCGTGGAGTTAGCTTGGTGAACGTTGGGACCACTCTACGATTTCTGAAGAGTCCCCTTTCAAGGCAGGCACACTACGATCTTCAGGCTCTACATTTTCTGCCTTGACTTCTGCAATGTTGATCAGATTGATGCACTACGATTTCTTCAAGACTAATCTATTACATCTCAAGATCAACCTAACAGTTTTGATCTTTCTATCTATACATTCTAGAATAGAATGATACACGTTGAAAGCTTAGATCAACCTAACAATTTTGATCTACCACTAAGTCCTTGTACATATATTCTTTAAAGGACCTTACAAATAATCATGAACACATGCATTAAAACATCAAATCATAATATGCATTCTCCCAACAAGGGACACATTAGCCCAAACTGCTTGTGCTTGTGCTCAATGTTTAAACTTGACTCCGGAGAAATTAGACTTTGACTTATCTGTTGAGACTCCGTTAGGAGAAACTTTTGTTACATCTACTGTTTTTAAATCTTGCATGATTCAAGTCGGTACCATCACATTACCTGCCGACCTTATTTCGTTGAAAATTCTTGCATTTGATGTGATTTTGGGGATTGATTGGTTAACCACGCATCATGCTAAAATTGATTGTTTTCGTAAGGTTGTTAGTTTTCATATTCCTAACCAACCTATTATGCGAATTTAAACAACCAAACCACTAAAATCAGTCACTTTCATATCAAGCCATAAAGCTATTCGTTTATTGAAAAACGGATGTCAATCTTTCTTAGCCCATGTCACGGACTTGAACAAAAACACGTCAGATTTGAATACTATTTCTATTGTTAGTGAATTTCCTAATGTATTTCCTGAAGAACTTCCCGGCCTACCCCTTAGCGTGAAGTTGAATTCTTTATTGACCTTGAACACGGTACAAAGCCCATTTCTAAAACCCCATATCGAATGGCTCCTATTGAACTTACGGAGTTAAAGGTCCAACTACGTGGAGTTGTTGGACATCGGTTTTATTCGCCCTAGTACATCTCCTTGGGGTGCTCTGTGTTATTAAGAAAGAAGAAAGAGCGGGAGTAGGCGGGGAGTATGCGATTTTGTATTGACTACCGAGAGTTGAACCATGTCACTATCAAGAATAGGTATCCGCTACCTCGCATTGATGACCTGTTTGACCATTTGCAAGGAGCACAATTCTTTTCAAAGATCGATCTTCGTTCTGGATATCATCACCAAGATTAAAAGCGAGGATATTCTAAAGCGCCTTGAACTCTCGAGACGGGCATTATGAATTCTTAGTCATGTCTTTTAGATTGACTAATGCTCCCGCCGCTTTCATGGATATGATGAACCGTGTGTTTAAAGAATACTTGGATGGGCTTTGTTGTTGTCTTTATTGATGACATCCTCATCTATTCCAAAAGCCGTGAAGATCATGAGCACCATTGAAGTTTGATCTCGCAAAGGCTTCGTGATAACAAGTTGTATGCCAAGTTGAAAAAATACGAGTTCGGCTTGAGGAAGTAGCATTCCTTGGACACGTGGTGTCAAAACATGGAGTATCTGTCGACCCGACGAAGATTGAAGCCATACAAAGTTGGGAGAAACCAAAGTCGGTTACCGAAGTACGTAGCTTTCTGGCCTTAGCTGGTTATTATCGGAGATTCGTTGAAGGATTTTCTCGAATCGCTACTCCGTTAACTCAGCTAACTCGTAAAGATATAAAATTCGGTTGGAACGAGGATGGCGAGAAGAGTTTTCAAGAACTCAAGAGAAGACTCATTTTGGCACCTGTTCTTACAATACCATCTTGTTCGGATGGATTTGTTATCTCTGATGATGCTTGTGCAAAGGTTTAGGATGTGTTCTCATGCAACATGGGAAAGTTATAGTTTATGCCTCACTAAGAACTCAAAGAATATGAGAGGAATTATCCTACTCATGATTTGGAGTTAGCGGTGATGTTGTTCAGCGTTGAAGATTTGGAGACACTACCTGTATGGGGAGAAAGTGGAGATCTATACAGATCATAAAAGCCTCAAATATTTCTTCACCCAAAAGGAACTCAACATGCGGAAATGATATTGGCTCGAGCTGTTGAAAGATTACGATCACACCATCCAATATCATCCTAAAAAAGCAAATGTGGTAGCTGACGCATTAAGTAGAAGATCATATGCGGGTATGAGTGCAATGTTGTTAACACAAAGGTCCATTTTGTATGACTTGCAAAGGATGGAGATAGAGATGAAGGCTTCAAGTACCCACGTGATGATATCAAACATGCGAGTAGAACCGAGCTTTAATCGATAAAGTTAAAGTCGCCAAAGCTACGGACATGGAGGCGATGCGTATGAAGAAGAAAGTGCAAGAAGGTGCTATTCCAGAAGTAAGAATCGATGAAGAAGGAATACTTCGAGTCAACTCCAGACTTTGTGTTCCTAACGATTCTGAATTGAAGCATAGAATCATGATGGAGGCACACAACACACCATTTGCAATCCATCCTGGGAGTACCAAAATGTATTATGATCTTCGACATACATTTTGGTGGAGCAATATGAAAAGAGAGATCACGGAGTTTATCTCGAGGTGTTTAACTTGTCAACGTGTAAAAGCGGAGCATCAAATGCCAAAGGGTCCATTACAACCACTTGAGATTCTGAAATGGAAGTGGGAACACATTACTATGGATTTCGTTACTAGTCTTCCCAAGGTTTCTCAAGGCATAGATGCGATTTGGGTTATTGTTGATAGATTAACCAAGTCTGCCCATTTCTTGCCCATACGTGAGACTTATTCCCTTGAACGTCTTGCTAGTATATACGTGAACGAGATTGTGAGATTGCACGGCATGCCAGTATCCATAGTTTCAGATCGTGACCCAAGATTCACTTCACGATTTTGGGTTAGCTTACGTAAAGCTATGGGCACGGATTTCATTTATCTGATTCAGCATACCATCCTTAAACGGATGGACAATCAGAAAGGACTATTCAAACTCTTGAAGATCTATTAAGACTCTATGTCCTAGATCTCAAAGGGAGTTGGGATAAGTACCTACCATTGGTGGAATTCTCCTACAACAATGTTATTATCAAAGCGAGCATAGGTGTGGCTCCATTCGAGGCGTTGTATGGAAGAAAATGTCATTCTCCAGTATGCTGGGATGAGGTAGGTGTAGCAACATTGTTGGGACCAGAGTTGGTACGCATGACTACAGAGAAGATCCAAACGATTCGACAACGTATACAAACGACATAGGATTAACAAAAGAGTTATGCGGATCTTCATCGGAAGGACGTGGAATTTAATATTGGTGATCATGTATTATTACGTGTTGCACCATGGAAGGGAGTTACAAGATTTGGGAAGAGAAGAAAGCTTAATCCAAGATTTGTTGGCCCATTTGAGATTCTTGACCGAATAGGAAATGTGGCCTATAGACTCGCATTACCTCCACGTATGTCTCCTGTTCATAATGTTTTTCACATATCTATGCTTCGTAAATATGTTAAAGACCCGAACCACATTATTAAGTTAGAACCAGACGAGACAGTGCAGCCAATTGTGGGCTCCATAACGGATAACGGTCGAATGAAGAAAAAGACAAAATTGAATAACGACGTAGTTGTTACCGTTAACACTGTTGGAATACCTGGTGGTTAAAGTAAAGTAATACACGTTGTTGCACAGTAGCATACGGTATTGCACAATATTGTTGAATTATTGATCCTTACATAAGAAGGCACTACTCAATAATTGTCACAGTAGTTACTGTTCAATATTTTATTTTATTGATTCAATAATTGTTGCATTGATATTTTATATTATTGTTGATTCAATTATCGTCACTGCACAATATCTCCTTTATCAGATCAGTAATTCAGATTATTTGGAATAATATTATTAGATAATATTATTGGCAATGTCTAGAAAGTTCATCAAGGAGAGGTTTGGTCACCTAATCATGCTAGCTAGTAAGGAGAAATTCTTATCGAAAGCCCCTCTTTCCTAAGAATAAATTTGGTCGACATAAATGTGATTATATAATATTATTTGTGAATAATTAATCATTGATTCATATGATAAGGAAATATTTATTTTATGTGAATATAAATGATGGATTTATTTATGTGGTTATAAATGAAGGAATTAATGTTGAGGTATTTTATTAGTATTTTGTCGATGGAGGTATTAAAATCAAACCAAAGGTGTTTTTGAGATATATTATGGGAGTTATAATTTTTAATCCGACCGTTGGATCGTTGTAATTTTTGGATATGTTATACATATATAAGTTTAGTATATGTCCACAAATTTTGAACCGCTAAAATGAGCGTATGATTTGTTATGAATTTTAAGAGGTGGTGATTCTAAATCGGGTTATAAATTATTTTGGTGAAAATTCTAGAATTGGTGGGCCCCACTCTTGGTTGGTGAAGAAATGTGCTGAGATTTTTATTCAAATGTGGTGGGTGGGAATCGTACAAGGTAAAGCCATCATGTTGTAGGTTAAGTCTGCTTCGGCGTGCTAACATTTTCCTATAAATAGAGGGCTAAGTTAGAATTGAAAATCACACCGTAAATAAGTTTTCTCTTTTTCTCTCTAGATTATTGAGTGTATTTTGTGAGTATTTAGATACTTTGTGAGTTTCATTAATTAGTGCAAGTTTCCTTGACTTTATCTAGATATTCCGATCGTAAATCGATATTTTTAGGTAAGGGATATTATCTTCTTCTTAAATGATATTTTCTTCAATATCATTATGCCGAAATATTGGTATGAACTTTTTATCAAATTTGAAACTTTTTGTGTCGGAGTTACTATTCACGATATCTGGCACTATTCACGATACTCTGACACTATTCACGAATACAAAGACTATTCTTAGAAAATAAAATTTTCTTCTTTTTGTCCAAGTTGTCTATTATGGTTACTATCTTTGATTGTATCCATGTTTTGATCATTATTTTGAATCTCGCTTCAAAATTGGTTATTTCGGAATATTATTGAACTTGGATAAACTGTAATCTGAATCCTTAATATTTGATCTGTTATCTCTTTGGATTCGTTTTTTTTAAAATATTTTCATCATCCTCAAATCCTAAATGATGATACAAATGAATATCTTTGGCCTATAGTGCAAAAGAAGAATGATTACCTAATGAATATCTTTGCCGTGAGTGCAAAAAGATGAGCAGTGTTGAGATGAACATGATTAACCTTGGTGATACAAATGAATATCTTTGGTTTTGTAGTAAAAAAGATGAATATTTGATTCTAGATGTATATTGATTGATGTTACTGGGGATAAAATATTGATGATGGACTTTTAAATCTTAGAAGATAGTAGAATTCTTTTCTCTACTTGACTCTTCTAATGAATTGTTGTTTTTCATTGCAGCTTGTTGATCTAAAACTTGTTGTCTATTATATTTTATTAGATTATTCCTATGAAGACTAATGATAATTTGTTATATATTATCTTAGTCATAATATTCTTTTATCGGGCTAGTTGAGCTCACCCTTTTGTTCTATTTTTCTTCTCGGGAGGTGAGAACATAGCAGGAACTAGTCGGGGTACGGAGTGATGGTTCTAGAAAGTTGTTTTAGCAGTCCTAACTATTTTTAAAATAGTGTATCAATAATTGTAATGAGGACTCCTTTTGAGTTTTTATACTCTCTATTTGTATTTAAACTCACAGTTTAATGAAGTTTTATTTGTTTCTGTTCCATGTATTTGGCGACTCAGAATGGGTGATGTATACCTATTTTGTCACAAAATATCAATTACATAAAGATCTAGAGGGCCTGACATTCGACTGTCAGGCCACTTTTCAACCTTTTCCCAGATTTCTTAAAACTCAAATTTCGAGCATCAAAATTATATGGATCTAGGTTTTGACAACCCAGATCATCAAATGACACCCTAATACACAACTCTAACCAACAACTCAGAATTCGAAGTTTAGAGAGGGAGTTGTTAGCTTTTGAAAACTAAAGTAAGTCATTTCTTACTTTTTAATCTATATAAAATGTTGTATGCAATGAATCTTAGCGGATAAAGGGCTGAAGTCTGAGATTTGTATCACATGATAGGGCTAGGGTTAGTCACCAACCAATAATAGGGCTAGATCTACAAGTAACCTTCAATAATACAACCAAGGGCACTTTAGTCATTTTTATTTTATATTTAATTGCATTTTTGTCAATTGGCCAAATCCTTAGGGTTTAGGGTTTGGAAAATTTAGGGTTTGAACCATTTTAGGGTTTAGAGTTTAACCCTTAATTTGCAATTTAATTTCTAAGATTTTCGAATTTCGGTTTTAAAATTAGAAAATTAATATTTCTAAATTATAATTAGAATTTTCTAATTATATTAAATTTTCTTAATCATAATTTAAATCTCGCCAATTAGGATTAGTATTCCCTAATTAAAATTGCTAATTTAGCAATTACGATCAAAATCACGGATTAGGGTTTATAACCCAAAATTAGTGTTTCTAATTAAAAAAATAATATTCCTAATTTATAAATTAGATTTCGTAATTAGATTAGGGTTTTCTAATCACTTAACTTGAAAATTAGAATTAATATATCCTAATTAACATTAAAATTATTAAATCAACAATTAGGTTTTCCCTATTTATAAATTAGGGTTTCTAATCAAGAAATTAGGGTTTAAAATTTTGAAATTAGGGTTTGCTAAATAATTAAGCGTTACCCTAATTAATAATTTAATTAATAACACTTAAGCAATATAATAATCATTTAAGCACCCAGATTAGGGTTTTGAATATTCGAATTAGGGTTTCGATACCCAGAACTGAAATTAGAGTTTCCAGAACCGGTTTCTAGGGTTTCTTGTTAATCGTTAGGGTTTTCTAACCGAACGTTGACGTTCTTAATATATACTTAGGGTTTTTTACAGATATCGTTTATCTGGTCAACTCTTGACCCTTAACCACATACTGTACACATATACTCATAACGTATTCACGCGCGTATACACTTAATCCTGAACAATTCACCTAAATCCTTCACAGAATTTTGAAATCCTCAAAATTCTATCTTAAAAATATCAAACGCATACACTTATTTTTTTGTCTAGGTTCTAATTTTGAACCTTAAATTAATAATTAAAAATTTAAAAATATTCAAAATTCTCGAGTTGTCACAAGCAAGGTTAACTATAATTATTAAATAATTAATACCCTAATGTTCGTGTATAATTAGAATCTTAATCAAATTAAGAAAACCCTAATTGCAAATTTTAGAAACTAATTTTTATTTTATTTTATTTTTAAAACCCTAAATGAAAACCTAAAATTTCATTTTGTGCTAAACCTTAGGGTTAAACCCTAAGGGTTTGCAAGATTACAAGAATGCCATTAAATTTCCATGCGAAAAGACTAAAATTCCCCTCTAGCATTATTTGAGGTAACTTGTAAATCTAGCAAGATATGGAGTGGTTGGCCTACTAGATTATCTATGTGACTTAAATAAAAAAAAATCTCAGCCATTTTATACCACCAATACATTGCATCTAAGGCTTATATATATAGTATTAGAGAGAGACAAGTCCATTATTTGGCCATTTGAGCACCAACTCTCTACCAAGACCATACATCTCTCTAACCCACGAAATCATAAGACAAATCAGTCCCAAAACAAAGCCCCACTAACATCTATATCAAATCAGAAGCCAAGAATCAAAGCTTGTTCAATAGAAGGTATAAAGCTAACCCTAGAAATCTGATCATGTATGTTATGTTAGATGTTATGATTTAGTGTTACAATATGTTTGTTATAGTATATAATGACGATCTGGGTTGCTAGTTTGTTGGATCCATAACATCTAGAGGCTCGGATTTGATGATTTGCAAAATTTGCAAATTTTTGTTTTTGAGTCTGACAGTCAAATGTCAGTGCTCATAGATCTTGGTATGTTATGTGTTTTAGTTGTTTAAGTGTTTAATATGGTAGTCTGCTAGGAGGTCTTAGATCTGGAACTCGAATCAGGGTCAGATCTGCTTTATATTGAAAGTTATTGATGGTCAAAGGTCGTTGACCGACCATGACCGAATGAATTCTGGGTAACCCAGAAACTTGTTTTCAGCGTCTGACAATGTTTTGGAAGGCATAGATCTGTCATCTTGTAAGTGATATGATGATGTTATAATATCTATTTTGTAGCTTGTAATATGTTCTTCATAACTGTGTTTTTATATCCTTTAAACAAGCAACCTATCAAATTTAGTGGATGGTCAAAGTGACTGAAATGATCATGAAAACCATTTCTGGAAATTCCAGAAATAGGATGAACATCCTTTCTGACAACTTTTGACTGTCTCAAATCTTCCTCTGGTGATGTTGTTTTCTTGATCTAGTGAATGATAATTGTAGCCTATAATCTCTACTTCAAAACCGTACTCATATATCACACTGACTAGACACAGAAACAAAGTTACAGAGCATCAAAGGTGATACCCTACAACTGTTCTTCATTTCTGGAAAACCCAGAAATGAAGAACAGCTCTGACATGTTTTTTTGCAGCTTAGATCTTGACGCTTGTTGATTTTCAGACAAAATAAAGGCTTAAAACATGTATTATATATGTTTGTTTTTCTACATAGCCCGACGTCTAGAACACTTTTAATATGAACAGATTGTATGCTAGTAGGCCACAAAGTTAGTTGACCGGCATTGACCAAATTTTTCTAGGCAGCCCAGAACTTGATGAATAGCCCTGACAAACATTTTAAAGGCTCAGATCTTGCATCTGAGTTGTTGTATGACCAAACTGATTGTGAATAATTGTAGTTCTACAGTTATACTACACGATCAAATGAAAGAAAATTTTGTTACGCAAGTTTCGATAGTGTTCTTGAGGCTCAAGAACACCTAAGACAATAGAAAGTGTCGCTATAGCTTATAGCGACGGTTTCTTTTATTTTTATTTTCTGAATTTCCAAAAAATGATTAAAAATAGAAAATAAATTATAAAAATTATAAAAAATTTTAAAAATTGTTTTAAATTATGAAAAATAACTTTTAATTATTTGGGACATTTTTCATTAATATTTATAAT
The DNA here is from genome assembly GCA_020205605.1 of Panax ginseng. NCBI lineage: Eukaryota > Viridiplantae > Streptophyta > Magnoliopsida > Apiales > Araliaceae > Panax > Panax ginseng. The sequence continues at coordinate 34,899,997 of CM035143.1, read as the reverse complement.
TATTTAAATATTATTGATATTTAATTTATTTAATTAGTGTTTTAAATAAATTAGACAAAAATAATTTTAATGTTATAAAAATCATTTTAAATAAGAATAAAGTGTTGTAAAATATTTTTTGAGTTATAAATGTAATTGTTAATATTTTGTGATGAATTTCATTAATTAATTAATATTAATGGTAATTAAAGTTATTTAATAAATGTATTAAATAAATTATGAAAAAAGAATTAATGATTTAAAAATCATATAAAAATAATTTAAGTATTATAAAAATATTTTAAGTTATAAAATATAACTTTTGATATTTTGTCATGAAAAAAATATTAATATTTTAATATTAATGATATTATATTTATTTAATAATTATATTAAATAAATTGGTTTTAAAATGGTTTTAATATTATAAAAATCATTTTAAATGAAAATAAAGTGTTTAAAGATATTTTAAGTTATAAAATATAACTTTTAATATTTAAAGGATAATTTCATTAATAATTTAATATTAATGATTATTAATTTCATATTAATGATATTAAATTTAATTAATAATTATATTAAATAAATAGTTTTATTACTTTAAAAATCATTTAAAAGGATATAAATGAATTAAAAAATATTTTAAGTTATAACTAATGACTTTTAATATTTTGATAAATAATACATTAATATTTTAATATTAATGATAATTATTTTAAAATGATTTTAATTATTTTAAAAATAATTTAAGGGTAATATTAGTACTTTAAAAATATTTTGAGTTATTATAAATAACTTTATTATTTTGGCAATGGTTTCATTAATCGTTTAATATTAATTAAATATTAATGATAATAGAATTATTTAATATTTAAATCATTTAATAATGATTCCGGTGTTTGAAAATTCATGATTTATTTATGATAAATGTTTAAAAATTATTATAAGTCATTTAAAAATAATATGACTAATGCTTATAGATATTGAACAACAGGATAGAGTCTTAGACTTGATAATTACTCGATAAAGCTGTCGGTACACCGCCATGTTTCAAAAATTGATCTGGACTTGTATAATTTGTTTATATATGTGTTTGTTTGTGATTCAATGGTTGTTGAATATGTGTGACGATATGATTAGATTATGTACTAACTGCAATAAGCAGTATTATGTGTTACGATATGTTATTCTAATCAGTAAAATGATCTTATTACTGATAGGTTGATATATAAAAGATAAATCTAAGTTGCGTATTTTTAGCAGCAGACCAGGCAAGTATCCTACCTTTGCATTTACTTTATGCAGCGGACATGAGTAAGAAGTTTCAGAATTATATTATTATAAATTATTAACCCTATTGTCGTATATATTATATCTGATTATTGTTTATCAACATGATGTTATATTATATAACTCATATATATTCTGTTCGTTAATTTCTATATATGGTTATACAAGTGTCCTCACTTGGATAATCATTGAATTTAATCACACGTTGATATATATATATATATATATATATATATATATATATATATATATATTTGTCTAAGCTATTTGACCAGCTAGACACAGATTCAGAATTATCGTTGAATATAATAAAACCTTATTGTATCCAATCAAATTGCTTTGGTTTGGATTCACGACTAAGTATGAACATCCCGATCAAGGGAAAACTTTTATGCGCCCAAGGCGGACAGAGTGAACGATAATATCGTTCTTGTAATGTAGTATTGATCAATACAGGGCACATTGGGCAGATCACCATCGTGCCTGTAAGTTATGACGGTTTGCAGATGAAGTTCTGCTAAACCTTAGTGAAAACTAAAAATAATGTTCATAGCATGTCAACTAATACCCTTTGATAGTCAGTACGTAGTTTCAAAATTTTGAGATAGAGTTGTTATGTTATTATTATCGGTTTAGTTTACTTCACAACTATTGAATCGTTGTAAAAGTGATGTATAAAGAAAACATTTAATTCTTTCAGCTAATTATATTTATAATTTTTATTACTTTCTGGGCACTCAAATGCTCATCCTTGCTTAATTTAAATATTTTCAGCTAAGCGTGATCAACCTGAAGGTTCAGACAAGAACAAGTGAAAAGGAAAGCAAACAGAATATGTTTAATGGTATCTTTTGTAATAGTTAGACTGTATTAAGGCAATATATTATCTATCATGTAAAGAATTATAGTAAAAGTTGCGAACTTGGGATTAGACTCTGATATATGTAAATTAAGTTTGTTATTTATATTATTGTTATTATTATTAGTATTATTCCGCTCATAGAAATGGTATCGTGAAGCACCGAGTTCGGGTTTCAAGTACCTGAATTTGGGGGCGCCACACAACCTCCATCTTGCTTACGCATTATAAATAACATATATTATAATTTTATTCATTATTTATTCAAATAAAATTATTTTACAAATAATCATATTTTCTCGGTCGTTACATTTTCTCCCCCTTATAAGGATTCTGTCCCCAGACAAATAACTGAGGGTAATTCTTCTTCATCTTTTCTTCAAGTTCCCACGTTGCTTCTTCGGCATCGTGGTTCCTCCATAACACCTTTACCGAAGGTATAACTTTGTTCCTCAGAACTAGCTCTTTTCTATCAACGATTTGAATATGCATTTCTTCATACGTCAAGTCTTTCTCAACATGAATAGGCTCATATTCTATTACGTGCTTATAATCTGGCTTATAAGGATGTAACACTGATACATGGAACACATTGTGTATGCATTCTAAGTTTGGAGGTAATCCTACCATGTAAGCTACCTCTCGTACCCTTTTTAATATCTTAAACGGTCCTATAAACCTTGGACTTAATGTAAGACCCCAACTTTTTATAAATAAAATTGAATTTTCTCTAATTATTATTTTGAATAATAAGGTGTTAATTTGATATAACGCTTTGGTTATGGGTGAAATGTGCAAATTTTACAAAATAAGCAAGTGGTTATAAAATATTCATTGTTGTCTGGGAATATTCGTTTGGTCGTGGAATATTCTTGCTGTCGAGGAATATTCGTACGATGGCGCATCCATTTGTTGGCCTCATAACAGAAAACTGTCGGATGAAGAAAACGACAAGTATGAGTTTTTTTTATAAATAACGACGTAGTTGTTACCGTTAACACTGTTGGAATACTCGGTGGTTAAAGTACAGTAATACGTGTGGTTGCACAGTAGCACACGGTATTGCACATTATTTTTGGATTATTGATTCTTACGTAAGAATGCACTACTCAATAATTGTTATAGTAATAATTGTTCAATAGTTTATTTTATTGATTCAATAATTGCTACGTTGATATTTTATATTATTGTTGTTTCAATAATTGTCAATTCACAGTATTTCCAATTATCAGATCAATAATTCATATTATTTGAATAATATTATTAGATAGCATTATTGGCAATGTCTAAGGAAGTTCTATCTAGGAAAAAGGTTTAGTCACCTAATTGCGCACCAGTAAGGAGAAATTCTTATCGGAAAGCCCCCTCTTTCTTGGAAACGACCTGATTGTCATTATTGTGATTCTGTAATATTATTTGTGAATAATTAATTATTGATTTGTATGATAAGGAAATATTTATTTTATGTGGATATAAATGAAGGAATTAATGCTCAGGTATTTTATCAGTATTTTGTCGAAATAGAGGTATTAAAAATCATCCGTATATGGATTTCGATCATTTTCTGTTTGGAATTTGGAAAAACATTCTTCTATAAAGTTGTAGAGAATTAAATTTCCTATGGAATGGACATAAAATTCGTATTTTTCTGATAAAAGGCTATTTATTATGAATTATTGAAGTTTTAGAAATAAATGTTTTTATTAAAAACATGGGTGGGCTCCACTTTTGGTTGTTGTGGAATTTTCTAATTTTGGTGGGGCCACTTATGGTGTGCTGAGTTTGGTCAAGAGGTGTGTATGAAATTTTTTATTAAAATATAATTTTATTAAATTTTATCCTGCTTTGGCGTTCTGGCATTTTTCTATAAATAGGTTGCTTAATTAGAATTGAAAATCACACTAGAATCAGAAGTTTTCTCTCTCTATAATATCGAGCGTATTTTTGTGAGTATTTAGATACTTTGAGAGTTGTTATTCAGTGCAAGTTTTCTTCAACAATATATCCGATATTACAGTCAGAAGTACTTTTCTTTTGAGGTAAGGGATGTTATTTTTTTTCATAAATGATGTTATTTCGTTCAATATCATTATGCCAAAATATTGGTATGAATTTTATTATGAAATTTTTACCTTTTCATGCCGAGGTTACTATTCACGTATACGGCACTATTCACGAATACAGTACTATTCATAAAGTATAATTTTTCTTATGAAATTGTTACCTTTTGTGTCGGGGTTACTATTCACGTATACGACACTATTCACGAATACGACACTATTCACAGAAAAATTAATTTTTTTTCTTTGTCCAAGTTGTCTATTATGGTTACTATTTTTGATTGTATCCATGTTTTGATCTTCATTCTTGAATTTTACTCCACAATTAATTATTATTGAGTATTTTTGAACTTGGATAAACTGAAGTACGAATCCCTAATCTTTGACCTTTTATCTCAATAGATTCATTTTCTTTAAGAAATTTTTCATCATCCTCAGTCTTAAATGGTGATACTTGATGTGACGCCCCCAAAATAGGTATACATCACCCATCTTAAGTCGTCAAATACATGGTACAGAAATCTAATACAAACTTATTTTATACAATACAACAAAACATAGCTGAGAGTTTTTACACAAATATTGTCTTAAAGATAATATTCAAACTCAAAAAGGAGTCCTCATTACAATTATTATCACACTATTTTATAAAATAGTGAGGACTACTATAGCCACCATCTCGGACCATCACTCCGTTCCCCAACTAGTCCCGGCAACGTTCTCATTTCCTGAAGAGAACAATGAAAGCAAAAGGGTGAGCTCAACTAGACCAGTAAGAAATATTATGACAACAAGTTTAACTGCAGCGGAACAAGAAATCCATTAGAAGAGTCAAGTACAGCATGATATCTACTATCTTCTATGAATTAAAAAGTTTATCAACAATTTTATCGCTGAGACTCAGCTTAATAAATAGTATCACAACCACGAATTATCCATGCACTACGGGCCAAGGATATTTGTATTTTCACCAATGGTCATCATCATACCAGCAACTGTCTATCAATGCACTATGGGCCAATGGGAACTTTTTCCACATCATTTATAACATTACGGGTCATGATTATACCGAATGATCCCTGGTCATAATCATACCAATCAACAGTCCATCTATGCACGTAAGCCAAAGATGACTTTCATCACAATATAAACATGAGGATGATGACAATGATATAAGAATTCAATTAAAAGAAAGCAAATGATAAATTTTTAAAGATTTATAATTTAATTTATCCATAATTCAATAATGTCCAAATTGTCAACATGATACTGCTTTGTGGAGTAAAATTCAAGAATAATATTGTATCAAAAATGATTTGGACCGAAAAGAAATCAATTTTTATCACGAATAGTACTCTGGGTGAATAGTATTCGAGTGAATAGTATCTCGTGAATAATACTTTGGGAATAGTACCCCCAAGAATAGTACTGTGTGAATAGTACTCATGAATAGTACTTCGTGAATAGTACCCATAAATAGTACTTTATGAATAGTACCCCGTGAATAGTACTTTGTAAATAGTACTGTATAAATGAATAGTACTCGTGGACAGTACTCCGACATAAAAATCTTAAAATTTAACAAGAATGTGCATAAAATATTATTGTGAAACGATACTAGATGAAGCGCAAATTTTAAGGATATTCTACTAATTTTATGGAGTATAGAAGCAATACTTTAACAAAATGAGGGTATAATCAGGAATACGAGATAAAATAATATTACTCATATACTACAGAGTATGGAAGAAAATATTATTCCTTATGAATACTGAACAAAAATAATATCCCTTACCTTAGAAGAAGACTGGATACTGGAATAGTGAAGTAGTGGAATACTCTTCTTCTTTCTCTCTATAGATTCTTTCTCTATAATAGCTTTTGTGAGTCTTAGTGAATTGGTGAGAGTGAAAGAAGAATGAGCTTCTATTTATAGGAAAACATAGTTTCGATAATTGCACGTTTTGGGGCTCAAATTATTACAATATAGTACCTTCATCTATACCTCTATTTTTAATTTAGTCTTGCAAGTATTATCAAACTTGCACCACCTCCCCTAATAGTACATGCATGTGAATAGGATGTTCTACTAAGATACTGCTTAGCCTTACTACGTTCTTCCTCCATGACCCGGAACATTGTTCTGTGATCTAATACGTATGATGGCAGCGTCTCGAACTGAATAGGATATCCCATGACCCGATTTTGAGCTCGATTAATCGTGGTGTTAAATACTTTATCCATCTCTTCCATCTTTATCCTCTTTGACTGCGCGTCTCTCACTGCTATTCTGGTTTGTTGAAAAGCTTCCTCGTAGGCACCTTCAGCTCTTTCCCTCTTAGTAGCTTCTTCTCTCAGCTTGTTCTTCAATTCACGACCACTTCGATCGGTTGTTCTTTTCTTCTTGATGCATGACTAGTTTCTCCTTGACATTTGTCGGGCCGTTCTTCACGATCACGGATCTCGCCAGTCTTTTTGTGTCATTACTCATGATCATTGTTCAACTACTATCTCCTGCAACTCCTCAATCAGATCCCGAATTTCCAAGTTACTGATCAGTAGACTTCATCGTACATACGAGCCGCCATCGAGGTTAATGGAGTCTCTTCCTCCTCGTCCTCATCATCCTCATCCGCCATCGTCATCCTCGTCCTCGTCCTCGTCATCCTCATCCTCCTCGTCCTCGTCCTTGTCCTTGTCATCCTCATCCTCATCATCCTCCTGTAACTCCTCCTCATCCTCGTCATCCTCATCCTCGTCCTCGTCCTCCTCATCCGTCTCCACGTCGTCATCCTCATCTTTAACTACTGTGACCAACGGGGCTGACTCCCATGGAAGTAATTGTTCCCAAACAACCTGAATGTCATGAGGCTCCTCATCTATAGGCATCTGAGGTCCTCCTTCCCTAGCCTGACTGGATTCTCTGACATTAGTCATCCTGCCAATAAAATTTTAATCTTTAATTATTAATCATTACTACTCGACACTCACGAGCACATAAATTATAAACACATAAGCACATAAGTGTTTTATTACTTCTTTTTTAAAACTCGATAAGAGTTAATCACCACTATCTTTTCAAAGGTTACTTCCTAATGCTTTTCCCCACCTAAGGTTCATAACCTAAAGCTTTGATACCAACTTGTGATACCCCCAAATCCTGGTACTTCATTTCCTCAAGATTTGGTGTTCACTTAATCAAAACATTCATTACTAACAACCCAATCATAATAAAATTGAATAATTAAAAACCTGCCCATACAGAATTACATTTAATAAAAATCTCCCAGGTTATCTAACCTTTAATTAAAATCATTCAAAATGCGGAATTTAAAATTTATTACATCACATCATATTTAAAAGTCTATTATCATAACGATAAAAATAAAATTACAAGTCTTCATCACTTGTACATTTTTCCCTTTCCTTTGCTAGTGGTAGGTTCATTGACCTTCTCAACCTTAGCTTCAATAAGTGTATAAATATGGAAGAGTGAGTAAACAAAGCTCACTTGAAGAAGAATGAATAATTTTACAACATTACAACAATTGCCAGAAATAGGCTCAATAGAACTGAATGATATATTCTATTAACATTCTGAAATATACTACTGAGGGTCTAATGACCACGAATCATGTCCACAGTTATAAGTAATCTTTCAACTTTAACTTTAACAGTCATAAGACTATAAGGACTCCACGTACTTAGGGGGATCAGCCCTTCATACAATGTATTGTGCACAACTATTTCAAAGCTAAGCGTAAACCTCTAATAAAAGAGTTGTTCATCTCAGTATTTAGAATACAAGTCCGCACCAAAGTAGGTTTGGTTTGGATAAATTACAAGGTAATTTAGAATTCAATGGTCATCAACTAAGGATTAGTTGAATACAAAAGAACTAACTGCATGCTATGGAATAATCATAACTGAATCGATATTTGTAAATTAATATCATGCTTTAGGAATAATCTAATAGCATAAACATTGAATAATCATAACATAATTTTCTTGAACAACATTAAGTCAAGGTTATTGAAAATTGGATGCTAAACATGCATAGTGAATAGTAATTTGAACGATAAAGTTGTTCATCATTTGAATATTGGAATAGCCTCCAACCATGGTGATAACCCCAAGGAATGCAGTTTCGGCGATAACCCCAAAAATGCTTGTTTCAAATGCGACCAGCTTCAATCTCGGCGCTAACAAAGAGATACACTGTACCAACCCGACGATAACATCGAGAAGACACTCACACCTCAAAGATGACAATGAGGACCTTCAACAATTACAGTAGTCCAATCTCAACGAAGCCTGAGCAACGTCTGCTTTATCAGCCCAATCCGGCGATAACACCGGTGAGGGGAAACATCGTCATCTCGCCAACGCGATGCCACGCCACGTCGTCTCTGTAACGCCTGAGAATTTTGGATTTTTCAATGAATTAAATTTTTATTTGATTATGTGGATTAAATGAATTTAATTGAGTTATTATGTAAATAAGATACTTGAAGGTCATTCTATGACCTAGAATGTGTAGATGTGGTTAGTATTCTGGCTTTGTGCTAGAATTAATTGTTGTAAATTATCAAGACGAGAACGAAGGTTTTTCAAGAATGTTTGCGTAAAAACACTATTCATCCGATTTCGTTCGGAGCTAGGATTTGAGATTTTGAGAAACGCGTAATGTTAAAATATTACGATAGTATGGATATCCAATAATAATTCCGTTATGGCAAACAAAGTTTTCGCCTGTGGACTTAAAACCTAAGGGTTGAGTATATTGATTTCCGAGGAGGAAATAAAATGCATGGAAGAAATTGCGTTAGGGTTAAGGCATGTGTTATACAATTAAGATATTATTTAGTATCTATGTATAATATGATGAGTCAATACGAAGTACAATACGATAATCATACTAGTATTATATGGAAAGAATACGTGAAGTATACGTAGGGAATCCGAGTTGTATTCTAGAATTAATTTAAGACTTAATGATTAATTCATTTGGTTGGATTATGTTTAGCCCAATCCTTTGAATGAGCAAGACCAATGGATTAAGTGGTAAGCCCGAGTCAAGGCCCAATATTAGATTGGTTAAGCCCAATGCAAGAAAACCGAACCGTGGATCGAACCGGTGGGTCACCGAATGGGTAAAACCCATGGGGCAACCCATGGGGATGACCCATGGGGAACCCATGCAGATGACCTATGGGTAAGGTGGGCCGACCACTTGGTGTGGAAGGCAAGCACATCACTTGGTCACCAAGTATTTTACTTGGTGACAAAGTGGTAAATAAGTAAGGAGGTGGGGAGATGGACAATTTTGCCCCTCATTTGGTTTTCTATATATACAAAGCTAGGTTGGTCATTTGAAGTTTTTAAAAAGCTTGTCAAACATATTTGAGAGAGAGAAAAGAGCTAGAAACTTATAATCCTTCTACTTCCAAGCAAACCATTAGACGTTTATCAAGAACGTTAACTACTTCAAAGGTAAATTCTCATAAACCGTAATCTTCATCTTTTTCGATTTCTTTCTCATAGAAGAATCGTAGATGGGTGGAGCATATTTATTGAGGAGAGATAAGGATGCCTAGTAATGACCAAATCATTGATAGGTCATGACCAAATAGAAATCGTAAGTGGTTACGTGAGTTAAAACCATAAAAAGTCTTGAACGTAAACTTAGTTTTGAATGAACGTTTAAGAATTGATATAGCTAAGGAATGTGCCTATTGCTTGGTTAGGATGTAGATATGAAGTCCATGGAGTATTCCATGTGATTTGGCTTAGAGAACATTAGTAACGAAGTTATGGCGGATTTTGCGAAAATCGACGTTAAACGTCGAAAACATATAAAGTCCGAATTTAAGGTCAAAAGTTGCCGTGTGACTTGAAAACATTGGTTTCCAATGTCAACACGTGAGATAAGGTAATTAAGAGTCATTGGCGAAAGAATCGTCGCATTCCGACCTATAACGAAGAAAACGAGTATTGAACAGATGAAAACATTAAACGAACGCTTAAAAATTAACTTAAAGGTGAATTCCGAGTTAACGGATTCAAAAGGGTTAAATTCTTATACGAACACGTAAAGGATGTAATTTGTGACTTGTAGGAATTCGAATTGGTAAATTCGAATGAAAAACGAACAAATTAGGAAGCCGGGAGTTTCGTTAGGAAACCAAACTATTTTGGCCGGTGGTGCATTGTGAGTTCGAACGTCCTTGTATGCAATAAACCCAAAGTGTTTTTTGCCATACCACAGCTTGATTATGGCCGGGAGAAAATAAAAAGATCTAGAGACTCATACTGCAAATACGAGAGGTTATCATGGACTCGCAGCATGTTGCCAAGTCAGGAAAAACCTCGAGAGTGGAAATATGACGCCACTAGAATACATATTGATCGTCGCCTTGGCCTTTGGCGATGAAAAATGTTGACCAAGTTTGGTTTTATTCCAATTTGGATGTAGACCTAAAGTAAGATATGGGAGGTACTTGATGTACATGATAAGACTTACCTTAGATCACTTATAAGTTGTTAAGGTAAGAAGATCTAGTAAGGTTTAATAGAAATTAAACGAAGAACGTGAGAACGGTATACGTGCACCGGGAATAATATTCTACTTTGGCAGTTCACCAATAGTGATCGAATGTTGGTTTAATAATGACGTAAGAACGTTAATGAAACGTAACGAAATATTGAAAGTTAAATGGACTTTATTAACGGAGTTAATTCAAATAAAATGTAGAAGAGAAAGAAATTGGTTAGAACCATAAAGTTAGTTTGTTTGATAACTAATTACAGTGTGCTATTTGAATGTATCATGTAGATCTTGTAAAGATTGAGAATAGTTGAATTGTATGTTCGAAGATGCTTGAAGGCAAGTCTTTCTTAACGTTTGCCTAACCTTCGTGTTAGCTAAGTTTTTACGTGATGCATGTTATACAATGCATGAATGGTAAATAGGAAAGAGTCGATGCCTGTTTTATTCTGGCTAGACAAGTATTGGAGAGTTGATTGATTTGTTTACAAGTCTGTTGATATAGAACTGTTAACGCTATCCTATGCCAAGTATTTGGTACGGATGAGAAGGTAAGTTTGTCTATGTACAAACAAAAGTATTTTCATTAATTATTCGATGGGCACGCGAGGTTGCCAAATGTTGAATGTAAATACGTTTAACGTAAGAGTGTTGATCAACATAGAGTACAATAGGCTGATCACCTAGAAGTGCTCGTAAGTAAAGATGGGTGGATGGCCTTAGTGCCGGATATCCTTTTCAAGTATGAAAATGAAAAGAGTATGTTCCTGGTCTATTAACCGGTTCATCATTCCTAAGCTATTATTTATGCTCTGGAATTTCTATATGAGAAGTATTAGTCAAATGTGTCATAATGCTTCGTAGATAATTGTTCAAATATGGAAATAAAGCATGTATTTGTTGATGAAATATTCATATGATTCAGTGTTAAGACTTGCTGAGCTAGTTATGCTCATTCTTACTTGAACCATATGTTTTGCTAAAGTTTAAAACGAACCCGAGAGTTCTAAGAGAGATAAAGGCAAGGCTAAGATGGAAAATTAATCGTCCTGTAATAGACCAGAATATTTGTATGCAATATACTTATGAAGAACAACGAATGTATTCGGTTATGAACCTAGGAAAGGATTTATTAAAAATGTACTATAAAGATAGTAATTACACTCATTTTGTTGTTATCTCAATGGAATAATTGTATGGATTGTAGTATCGTGGAGCACCATCTGTCGGGTTGGAAGATACCTGGATTTGGGGGTGTCACAGTCTCAACATCTCTATGCAACGATGTCCCACAAGACTAACCAATCCTGAGTGACTATTGTGCTGGGTAACGGATGAAAGTTGAAGCTTGAAGACCAGAGGGCATCGTCCCATCTTCAATGACTTCGTACAAACTCTAATCACATGCCATCGTACAACTCTCGACAACGGTGGTCCGAAATAGGTCCTGTATACCTCAAACGGATGCCCGGATTGCACTTCTTAAAGTTCGAGTGGACATTACTGATTGTTCGAGTGCACGATTTCGAGACGACGGGCAGAAAAACTCTGGCCCACCCGGGTTGACTCTGGTACACCTGCGGCTCAATCGCAGGTACACCTGTGGCTAAATTGTCTATAAATAGTGGGCTTGGGCTGCCCATTTTGCAAGAGAAAACGGCGAGGAAGCCCTGCCCAATTTGCTTTGCACTCACCTTATGCAGTGTACTTTCTCATTTTAAACACCTGTGAGCTCATATATAACCTCTTTTGCACCTACAAAAGCCAGTGTTTACCTACTCTAAAGATATAGAAGTCTTCTTTGGCAGTGAACTGCAAGCCTTCTCACACACTCTAGAGTCTTCTCTTCATCTCTGCACACACCCTTCTTCATGTTGAGAGAGTGTTTTACAGCATTTTCAGGACTTTGGTCCGTGGTTTTATAAACTTGTATATATATATATATATATATATATATATATATATATATATATATATATATATATATATATATATATTGACTACCATTATCGAGTTATGCCTCGATTGAGCCTGAACTTGATGCAGTGCGTTTCTTTGCTTTAATATATATATATATATATATATATATATATATATTGTGTGTCGAACTTTGTTCGATGAACCTGAACTTGATTCGAAGTGCGCTTATCGCTATATATATATATATATATATATATATATATATATATATCTGGAAAGCTTCAAGAGCATAATCTTAAATAGCATAACACCTTAAATAGCATAATTTTATCAAAAGCGAGCGTAGTTTTGGAGGGCGTGGTGGCATTTTGTAAATACCACGCCACCGCGTATTTACAAAAATGCCACCACGTCTTATCAAAACTACATCGTTTTGATAAAATTATGTTTTTAAGGATTATGCTCTTGAAGCTTCCGTATATATATATATATATATATATATATATATATATATATATATATATATATATATATATTAAGCGTGTATGGCGGACTACATTCGATGAGCCGGATTTTATATAAGTGCGTTTATCGCTTTTCTATATATATATTTATATATATAAAGCGTGTGTCGGACTTTGTTCGATGAGCTGGATTTTATATCCTATATGCGTTTAGTTGTTTTTTTATATATATATATATACTTATATATATGAACTGTTGTCGAACTCTATTCGATGAGCCTGGATTTTACATTTGGTGCGTTTATTGCTTTTATATATATATATATATATATATATATATATATATATATATATATATTCGCCTCCACTGGAGTTTCCTTCGTGGAAGTTGATCACTTTTACTGACTTTTCTTTACATTTCGTCACTTTGAGTTTCCTTCGTGGCGGTTGATCGATATTCTGACTTTATTTACGTTTCGTCCCACTCGAGAGTTTCCTCCTTGGCGGTTGATAGCTTTTAACAGCTTTATTTACATTTCTGATCCCCCATGGAGGTGCTTCGTGGTTCGTGATCATGTCTGTATATATATACACTTATAGCTTTTATATATATACCTACTTACTGCTTTCATACAAATTGTAGTATCTTGTGCGCCTAGGAATCATGTGATCACATATTTAGCCTATTGGATCTAGATTCGGTTCCCGTGATGGAAATTTTCAGCTGTAAGCAGCTTGTAAATTATTCTGCGATGTCTGAATTTCCTCAGATGGTTTCCATACCCACGAGGAAGTTGGCATTATTTTGTACATTATTTTCGTACGGATGCCTCGCATCTGTTAAATAAAATCAATCAAGCCGAACACTTAATAAAACGGAGTGTAAAAGGTCTCAATTACTATTGAGCATCAGGGTTTGAAAAATTTCTTTTATAAAACATCACTGCCATATCTTGCTTAAAATTGAATTTTTACATAAATTCAAACCATGTGTATATAGGTGCAAACGAGGCCTCGCACTACTTCCAAATAACAGCATATTGACCCACACACACACACATTCAGATAATAGTTTCTTGAAAAGAGGCGTCACACAAGTGGTAACACGGATGTCGAGGTGCCTAACACCTTCCTCCGCATAACCAAGTCCCAGACCCTAATGAATCTCGGTTTCACCAACCCGTTTAAGCGATGTCACATCATTGGGTCAATGTGCAAACCTTTTCTCGGTTGTGTTGGTACAACCATTTAAAAACCCAATGGCGACTCTTAATGGTCCATCATCGACATTATACATGTCGGACCTTTTTCACTTGTTTTTTCAAACAAATCTCACCTAAAATGAGAACACCAAAGAACAAGTAAGCTGAAGCAGGACACCTAAAAATCCCGGACGTCGGACGGTGGCGACTCGCTTGGGACTCCAAAGAAGAGGACTTAAGCTGCTATTACAATCTTTTCAAAACTATTATCTGCTTGTGTGTGGATGTTGCATTTACATTTGATGAATGTGTACGAATGCCTTTCCTTTTTGCACTTAGTGCTTCGCACCATAACTGCTTGTGATATTAGTGCTTCGCACCATATCTTCTTGTGATATTAGTGCTTCGTACATGTCATCATTATCATCCTGTGAGACGCGATGTATGTGAATTTATGTTGTGTGGTCCCTCCACCAGGAGGCTATCCCGTCGGTGTTTGATTACTGGACTCGTGAGAAGACTAATTCTTCGAGGCTCAGGAAAGGCACCACCCAAATTCGCTCCAGTTGAAAGACCGAATTAACTTCCCATCAAGTAGATTGCGATGATTTGGGAACCTTCATGCCAAAAAGCTGCGAGAGTAACCTAAGATAGGTTAGCCTCTGATAAACTCAAAACGGAGGAAAGTCTCTTCATGCTCTCATTTCAAATTACTTGTAAACACAATTACTTGTAATTTCATTCCATATCTATCTCCATGTAATGAGAAATATGAAGAAATGTGTACACATACATATTAACATGCTACAAACGGTGACATCCGCTTTTTCTTGGATAAAATTCCTAAAATGGACACATCACATAGCATGTTATTATACACATTCCCTAAAGACTAAACTATGCAAGTCTTTCGCATGGAACCAATCGGACCTACTACCCGGTCAAAGTCCAAAAAGGTAACAGGCCTACAGTCAATCATGTCGTCATCCGACCAGACTGAACTTAATCCAGTTTCTCACAAAGAATTCGATGGATTAAGCAAACAAATTACAGATTTGGTTGTTCTACTCAAAGAACTACACCAGTCTACTCAGGGTCAAAAAATACCCGTACATGCTGAATCCTCCGCACAAGGGGGAACCCAAGTCATTACAATACCTGAACTGCAGTTGGATACGACCAACAAGACTCATGATGCTACCCATCCCACTGGAGATCCAGACACTGGTGACATCAAAAAGAAAGTCCTCCAAATGGAAGAGACCCTTCGTGCTATCAAAGGAATTGGAACACACGAGAGTGTTTCATATGTTGATCTGTGTATTTTTCCTGGTGTTCATTATCCATAAAAATTTAAAACTCCTGACTTTGAAAAATATGACGGGTTAGGAGATCTTTACACACATTTAAAGGTGTTTATTGGAGAACTTGGATCTTATGCAGAGGACGAAAATCTCATAATGCAAATGTTCCAAAAGAGTCTAATTGGAGAAGCCCGTTCGTGGTACACAAGATTAGACATTTCAAAGATCCATAGCTGGGAAGAGCTAGCACATGCTTTCCTCACTCAATACAGCTTTCAAACTCAGATGGTTCCTGATCGGTATCAAATTACCAAGATCAAGAAACAGTCTAACGAGTCTTTTAGAGAGTATGCTCAAAGGTGGAGACGCCTGGCTGCCCAAGTTAGTCCTTCCATGACAGAATCAGAGATTTTCATGACTTTCATAGACATACAAGAAGCTTCATTCTATGAGAGAGTTTTAGCCGGCATAGGCAAACCATTTTCTGAAATGGTCAAACATGGGGAGATGGCTGAGATGGGATTGAAGTCCGGAAAGATTCAAGACCTAGCTGCACTCAAAGTTGTTGCTGATCACATCCAATCTGGAAATTATGGAAACAACCCCCGGAGGGTCCATAAGAAGAAAGAGGAAGATGTTTCCCTCATACTACAGGGACAAAAAGGTAATCAAAACATGCCTATTCAAAGGAGAAACTACACTCCCTTTCAAGCACAATTTGTGAACCCTCCAATCCCAAAAGGTGGAGAAGTCAAATGCCCTCGAGTGTTTACACCCTTAGGGGATACCCTCGAAAACATTCTAAATCTTCTGACAACACAGAAGAAAATTACACATCTTCTTCCACCGGCCAACCCTAATGGACGGGAAAGCATATTTTATTTCAGGACTCTAAATTTAGATGTGCCTGTACTTGCTGATACGGTGCCTCTTCTCAACAAGGATTGTACCTATGATGTAGAGATGAATTCAGCCTTGATGGATATATAGGATGACATTGAGGTGCCTCCAAAAATTCAAGAATGGGTCAAAGACAAACCTAAACCCAACCTTGATCAAACAACTTCTTTCAATCTCAGAACCTTAGAAAGCCCTAAGTTAATCCAGATTGGTTCAGACCTTAACCCAAACCAATAGAATGACATGGTTACACTATTAACCTAGTTCCAGGATGTGTTTTCATGGTCTCATGAAGACATGGTGGGTTTGTCCACTGATATTTTCCTTCATCGCCTTCCTATTAAAGAGGGATTTAAGCCAGTCAAGCGAAACCTCAGGCGATTGAAGCCTGAGTGGAGTTTAAAGGTGAAAGAAGAAATTGTGAAACAATTTCAAGCTGGCATCATCATGGTGTCTACATATCCTGAGTAGATATCCAACATCGTGCCCGTACCTAAACCTGGAAGGAAGGTGCGAGTTTATGTGGATTACCAGGACTTGAACAAAGCTTGCTTAAAAGATAGCTTTTGTGACGCCCCCAAAATTTGGTATACATCACCCATTCTGAGTCGCCAGATACATGGTACATAATTCAAATACAACTTCATTTATACAACTGTTGAGCTGTCGTATAGAATACGACCACGATTAATCGTGAGTTTTAATACAAATGTATGTAACTCTCATGGTGCCTCGACCACAACCTTACAATGGTACTTTACAAAAAAGTATAGTCAAAACATTTTAGAAATTAAAATCTTTGGAAAGTGCTCAAGGAAACCTTCGTACATGGGAGGCCATGCTGCCTAGTTATAATAGATATCATATGGCCACAGAATTATCCTTGGTTGACCTAATAGACCCCAAAGAAAAAGCGAGAAGATTACTATCATCTTCTTTCCAATGGTGAGTCTTCTCTTGACATATGACTATCTCCCTTTGTCTCCAAGTGAATATTATATTTCAAAGAAACTCCAAGATCATATAGGTAGTGCCCGTAGATATACTCAGCAAGTGGATGCGCACAACTCTGTCTTATGATAACACGAGGTTGTATGTCATTAGACATCTTATATAATAGTAGCAAAACACCCTTCCAAAGTTGGGTTCACCTCACCCTATTTGATTCACCAAATATAACTACTAAATATTGTATAGAATACAACACACTTTTCTATCTTTGTTTAGGAGAACCTCCACAGCATTTGGAGACCATTGTTCTATTCCCCGTTATTCTCGCTTGACCCAAGCAACACTCTTACGGAAACACTCTTATTACCTGAAAGGAATTGTGAAGCGAAAGGGTGAGCACAACTAGCCGATAAAGAATATCATGACTAAAGATAATTAAATTATCAATAGCTTTCATCAATAATAAATCGAGATTTAGAACATATGGTAGATGATAAAACTTTTTCAACCATAGTTGCAAAGCAGAGCGAGCAATCCATTAGAAGAGTCAAATAGACCATAAGATCTATTATCTTCTATGTTAAAAGTCAACCAATAATGTTTTATCCCTATAACATCAATCAACAATTCCCGTCCACGATAATGTGAATAACTCATAATCACAATTGTGATTCTAAATTCCTCTTCGTACCCAGGACGAAGATAATTTTCATTACCTGTCTTCACCTGAAATATCAAAAATTATGGTTATACCAAATCACAATTCCTGCTCGTAATCATTAAATCATCTTTGCACTACGGCCAAAGATATTCATTATTATCACATCCATGAATTAATATTTTATTGCTGAGACTCAGCTCAAAAAATAATCCACATCATCGAATCATCCCTGCACTACAAGCCAAGGATATTCTTTAGTATCACGACCACGAATTATCCATGCACTACGGGCCAAAGATAATCGTGTTTTCATTAACGGTCCTGATCATGCCATAAAACAATTCATCTTTGCACCCTTGGCCGAAGAGAATCAATAGCCATAATCATACCAAAAACTGTCCATCAATGCACTACGGGCCAATGAGAACTTTTTCATTAGTATCACAACCACAAATTATCCATACACTACGGGCCAAAGATGATCGTGTTTTTATCAACTGTCCTGATCATGCTATAAAACAATTCATGTTTGCACCCTTGGCCGATGAGAATCCATAGCCATAATCATACCAAATATTGTCCATCAATGCACTACGGGCCAATGAGGACTTTTTCCACAACATTTGCAACATTACGGTCATGATTACACCGAATAATCTCTGGTCATAATCATACCAAGTCCATCTATGCACTACAGGCCACAGATAACTTTCAACATAATATAAATATGAGGATGATGACAATATTATAAGCATTAATCAAACTAAATCAAGGATAAATATTAAAGACTTTAAATTTATCCAGACATTATCAATTACTTAATAAAATCATAATCTAATACTGTTAATACTATAACAATATTTTAATCACTTCTTAAACTTATAAACAATTACATTTAATTGTTTACACTTTTCCAAATAATGCATTTAATCATTCAAAAATGTCATACTCATAAGATTTCATCACCAATAATCAAATTACCCATCAAAAATCTGCATATACCTTATATAGGATTTCCAAGCCATAAAATCCTATTTACCAATTCTTCAACCCCACATAACATATTTAACTCATATGTTCGTAGCTAAACTATTTTAATGAAAAATACCAAATATGTCCCAAAAATTATTATTTTCTGGGATTTAACATAATATAGTTCCATATTGAACATATATTTTTCTTGACATTTTTAAAATTCATTTACTATTTTTCAAAAATCAATTTCTAATTAATTCCTTAAGAAATTAGCTACCTCACGGTTAACTCCAAAAATTCCCAAATCTTAGCAGGATCTTACACATGTTACCGTGAACTTCCAGTTTAAATTTCATGGTCATCGGAGTTATAGAACTCCGGTTATAGCGTTTTTCGTCGGAAAAACCTAAATATTGAAATGGTCATAACTTGTTCATTTTAAGTCAGAATGAGCTCATTTCTGGACAGGAGGTACTTTATACCATATACTTTAATGTCCCAAAAGGCCAGAATTTTTCTCACAAATTAAGTGGTCGAAACAGCCCTTTTAAAATCGTGGCAGCAGCCTTTTTCATATTTTGCAGTTTTTCGTACTTTGCTAAAATCAGTCCACACGAAAATCTACAATAGCTTTTCTAGTGTTTCCACTTGGATAAGTTACAAAACTCATAGACCTAACTCTAGAACTTGACCACACTCAAAAATTCGAAATATAATAGGAGATATGGTCAATTGAATTTCATGTTCCATTTTCACCAAAATCTGACTTTTCAACCCTTTGTGATTTCTAAGAAACTTTCATGTTTTCACATAATAACCAACATAACTCATCATAACACTTACTAATACCACATATACCCATGATTTTCATCAGTCTAATGCTTTTATTATGACTTTCATCATAATCCACGTAAACAAATCATTTCCACAATTTAATAAGGAATGAAATACAAAGGATCATTCACCATGCATGTGGTAATCCACATAGACAGGTTATTCCAAATGTAATAATAAAGAATGGAATAATAGAAGGATTCACCATGCGCAATGATAGACCGCATGCATGAGGTTATTCCCAATAAAATAATAAATAATGGAACCAGGTCCGGCGTAAACGCACAGACAGAATATTCCGACAGAATAATAAAGAATGGAATAACAATAGAAATCACCATGCATGCTGTACTTCGCATAGATAAGTTATTCCAACGGAATAATAATAACGGAACCAGGTCAGGCGTAATACGCACTGACAGGATATTCCAACAGAATAATAAATAAAGGAACCAGGTCCGGCGTAAAACGCACAGACGGGATATTCGTGAGAATAGTAAAAGGCGGAACGTGTCCGTAAAAAGCACAGACAGGATATTCCAACAGAATAATAAAGAATGGAATAACAGAAGAATTTCACTAAGTATAGGGTAGCCCGCGTATACAGGTTATTACAACATAATATTAAAAATGGAATAACAGAAGTTCTCTTCATGAATACAAAAGAAATAATACCCCTTACTATAATAATAATAATAATATCCTTTATGAGTACGACAAATAATATCCCCTATATTTGAAAGAAGAGTATTCTGACTGGTAGGGCGAGGATATACTCGAAGAAACTTGTACTACGCTCAAAGCTTTCTTAAACTCTAAAGAAATACGCTCAAGATTATAGAAGAAGAACTCTCTCTATAGTTTTTCTCTAGAGTTCAAATTGAATTCGTAAGAAATAATGAAGGAATGAGCTTCTATTTATAGAAAAATGAACTGCATAGTGACTAACTCATGAACGGTCCAGATTGATTTACTTTAATCGGACGGTCCATATTTAAAGCAAAATCTTTTAAATAAAATATAATATATTCTATTTATAATCTAATAAAATGAATAACTTTATAAAAGATTTTACTATGCAAAAATCTTATCTGAGCACTATGCAAACACTATGCATAATAAAATATAATATATTTTAATTATTGTCTAATAAAAGCAGATAACTTTATAAAAGTATTACATTTTTATATAAAAAGATTTTACTATTAGCCTAATAAAAGCGAATAACTTTATAAAAGTATTCATTTTATATAAAAAGCTTTTCTGTTTTATTACATTAATAATACCAATAAAACAAAAGCTGAGTGACTTATCACATAAGCATCAATAATCAATACCTGAGTGTCTTCTTTGTAACTACGCCAGTATTACTATACTTTTAACACTTAGGGTGTTTCAGCGAGTTAACAGTAAAACTTCCACCGTTATTTTCATAAAAATATTTTGTCGTTTTCTCAATAAATGATAATTAATTAATAATGGGGTCCACCAATGATTGTACCATCGTATGGATATTCCCCGACAAAAAGAATATTCCCCGACTAATAGAATATTCCCCGACACAATGAATATTTTATATCAACTTGTTTACTTAGAAAAAAAAATTCACATATTACCCTTAACTTTAAACTTTTATCAATTTAACTATTTACCAAAATAGAAAAATTAAATACTTTTATTTCATAAAATTCGGGGTCTCACAGCTTTCCCGTGCCATTTATCCACATTCTTATTCACAATACTGCGCAATACGATATGTACTCCTTTGCTGATTGCTTTGCGGGGTATCATCAGATCATGGTTGCTGAGGAAGCGTGAGAAAACTTCTTTCATCACGCCTTGGGGAACCTATTGCTATAGACGGTTGTCATTTGGCCTCATCAATGCAGGAGCCACCTATCAACGAGCTATGATGGCTCTTTTCCACTACTTAATGCACAAAGAGATCGAGATCTACGTGGATGACATCATTGTCAAGTCCCGGAAGGAGGATGACCATATAGACCATCTAAGAAAGTTGTTCAACAGGTTGCGTAAGTACAACTTGAAGTTGAATCCAGCTAAATGCGCCTTTGGCGTTAAATTAGGCAAATTGCTAGGATTTCTAGTCAGCCATAAAGGGATTGAGCTGGATCCTGCCAAAATCCAAGCCATCACAGAAATGCCCATTCCTCAGACAGAGAAGGAAATACGAGGATTTTTTGGAAGAATCAACTTCATTAGCAGGTTTATCTCTCAACTCACAGCAACCTGTGAGACAATCTTCAAGCTATTAAGGAAGAACTCCTCCATGAAATGGAATGACGAGTGTCAAAATGCCTTCCTCACAATCAAGAAATAGCTAGTCAAAGCTCCCGTGTTGGTACCACCCAGGGATGATGTTCCCCTGTTCATGTACCTGTCCATAAGTGACAATGCCATAGGCTGCATGCTGGGACAAAAAGACGATAGAGGCCAAGAACGAGCTATCTATTACCTCAGCAAAAGGTTCAGCAGCAATGAGCACAAGTACACTCTAATCGAAAAAGAGACGTGTTGTGCTTTAGCATGGGCTTCCATGAGATTGCAGCATTACCTCCATGGTCACACAACCAATCTCATATCCCGTGTGGATCCTCTCAAATATGTGTTCAACAAACCCATGTTAAATTGTCGGTTGTCCAGATGGCAGTTGATCCTATAACAATTTGACATCGTATATGTGACTCAAAAGTTCGTCAAAGGTCAAGGAATTGCGGATCAACCGTCGCCGCACCTTGAGGATTTCAAACCCTTGGAAACATATTTCCCCGATGAAGGAGTAATGACAGTGCATCAACACCATCAGTACGATACGCGCCAATCATGGAAGATGTATTTTGATGGAGCTATTAATATGGAAGGTTCTGGAGCTGGAGTAGTTATAGTATCTGGTACGGGGGAGCAGTATCCCGTCGCCATCAAATTACAGTTTGTCAGCACCAACAACACAGCTGAGTATGAAGGCTGTCTCATGGGGCTAAAACTTGTCCGTTCAATGGGCATCAGGCGGTTAACTCTCTTTGGAGATTCAGAGTTGGTAATCAGACAATCCACCGGAATCTATTAAACCAAAGAGCTACATTTGCTGCCTTACCATCGACAAGTTTTGAAGATGGCTTTGGAGTTCGAAGAAATCTCCTTTCTACACATTCCTCGTAATATGAATGACTTTGCGGACGCATTAGCAACTTTGGCCTCCTTGATTCGAATATCAGGCAAGGAACATTTGCCAAGCGTCACAATTTCCCTGCACAAGGCCCTAGCCTATGGGAATTACGTTGGAGAAGTATCAGATGAGCTACCTCCCATCCAACATCCTTGGTATCAGCATATCAAGAAATATCTGCGAGATGGATCTACACCCGCGGAAGCGAGCCCGACTGAGAAAAGGCAGATCCATCGACTTGCTATGAAATTCTACCTGAGTGCAGATGCGCTCTACAAAAGAGATGCAGGACTAGGTCTCCTCAGATGTTTAGACAAAGATCAAGCCCAAAGGCTTATGGATGAAATCCTTGGCGGAGCCTGTGGCCCCCACATTAGTGGCCCCCTCCTTGTCAAGAAAGTCCTCAGAACGGGACATTATTGGTTATCTCTTAAAGCTGATTGCAATGACCACGTCAGGAGATGCTATCAGGGCCATATTCATGGGAATACTATACACGCCCCTCCAAAGGAACTCCACAATATGAGTTCACCTTGGCCCTTCTCAATGTGGGGAATGGACATTATCGGGCCCATTGAGCCTAAAGCTAGTAATGGTCATCAATTTATCTTCACCATGATCGACTACTTCACCAAGTGGGTAGAGGCAGCCTCCTTCCCCAGGGTTACTAAAGAAGTCATCATTGCTTTCATTAGAAACAATGTCGTTTGTCGATACGGACAACCAGAGGTGATTGTATCAGACAATGCTAAGAACCTCAACAACAAAATGATGGAGGAATTATGCAGTAAATTCCACATCAAACATCTTAACTCTGTCATCTATCGTCTAAAGATGAATGGTGCTGTTGAAGCGGCTAACAAAAACATCAAGAAGATTATGCAAAAGATGTCCGCCAACCATAAAGATTGGCCTGACCTATTGCCTCGACTCTGTTAGCCTACTGTAACCTCAATGCGCACTTCTCTCGGGGCAACCCCTACGCATTAACTTTGTGGGATGGAAGCAGTACTCCCCATAGAAGTTGAAATGGAATCCCTCAGAGTGTTGATAGATGCTCAGCTGGATGAAGACCAATGGGTACAAGACAGGTATCACCAATTGTCTCTAATTAACGAAAGGCGAACCACGGATATCTTCCATGGTCAGTTATATCAGCAAAGGATCGCCAGATCTTACAACAAAAAAGTCCAGCTACGGCAGTTTAAACAACATGACTTGTTTTTGAAGAAGATCCTTGACAACCAAGATCAATCTAAGGGAAAATTCGCTCCTAACTAGGAAGGCCCGTTTGTTGTCAAAGAAGTATTGACAGGAGGCGTTATCAGATTACAAGAAATGGACGGCGATGAATTTCCACAACTCATCGACTTAGATGCCGTGAAACGGTATTATGTCTGAAGTAACTAGCAAACACCCTGGTATTGGACCATTAGATCACCAGTCATTCCGGTTCTTTAACCCTTGACCACATACAACTTTTCTACACCTTGCCCCTCAGGGAAACATACTTTTCAAGCCAGCAACCTGGCTCTTCTCTGCGTTCCTACAACTTAGGTCATCCCACTACGGATTGAACCTCTCTCGTTTGCAGTTTGGCTACCCATACATGGGATCAAACTTCTCATATCTACAAATACAGGGAAATGGGGCATAGATGCCCTACTACTAACAGAGGCCTATCAAAAGATATAGCGAGAATGGGGCACAGCCACCCAATATCTAACAGAGGCCTATCAAAAGATATAACAAGAATACACATCAGAAGAAGACAATGGTGTCGATGTCCACATCATCAATCCTATCCACCTGGTGTAACTCCTCCTGAGTCACCGGATCTCTATCAATAGGGATGTCAGGCCTATATAAAGGAGGATCTGCACGGCAAAACTGAATGGGTCATCTGAGGGGCCAGCGCCTGAGCTGGAAGGAACAAATGAAGCCGCCTCTGTTGGGTCTCTACCCAAATGCTGAATAAATATATGTGCCTAGTCCAACTGCCGAGTCAAACTATCAATCTGGGTCATATGAGTCAGATCTCAAACACAAGCTATCCAATCCATCATCATCAAGGATCCTGGAACCATATCCCCGATAAACTGAGTGGTGCGGGACTGAGCTCCAATGGTGCGAGGGGACCACCACCGCTGGAACGTCTCCTGGGTACATGGACCCTCTGACAATGCAAAACCGTCAACCCCCAACAATGGGATATCAGTGACGGGTGACTGTGATACATGTCAATGATGCCTGGCAGGAGGCAAGATCGGTAGACGGATCTCCCATGTGGTGCTCCTAATAGCACGCTCTCCTAAATAGAGCTCCCAGCCTCCATTTGTGAAGAGAGGAACTCTCCTGGTGGAAATCAAGTACTCGACTCTAGTCGGGTACCCATCCTCAAAGCCGATGGTAAGGTGGTCCCATGAGTAGGGAATCCATGTGATGGTGTCAGCTGTCAGCAACTCCAGCTGCATACGGCAGTGAGTGAAGCCCTCAGCTACAGGAACCTCTGGAAAAATAGAATGGTGCCATCTTCATCCTCGTGGATAGGTATCTAAACCTAACACACTCACAGGATGCAAGCATGGGAGCCTCTCATAGGCAAAACTGCCAACACAATGGCAAAATATCTGCTATCAGTAAACACTCTTAACCTCTAAATGAGAAATGACAAGAGAAATACTCACCTGCAGAAACGGGTAAAAGCCTAGCCAAGCCTCGGTCAAACCCTGTGAGCCGATGCGCATTCCCTAGAGGAAATAGGCAAAGGTATAGGAGCCCAAATCATACTCTCCAATACTGTCCACATCACGTGTGGCGCTGATCAAAGTGAAAGACACCGTAGAAGAGTTATCTGCTATGAAGCAGCCTCGAATGATCATCAGGAACAATCGCCGCAGAACGCGATCCCTGATTCTAACGTCATCAGGCATGGGCTCACTCAAAAGCCCGCTCATACCATCTACACTCAAAGGACCTGAACGGACAGTCCTGCCTTTGAACGCCTACGCCGGAACTCCTAACAAGGATCTGACGGCAGTAGGGGTAATATTCGCTATGCAAGGCACTGACTCCCCTCCAAACTCCATACCTGTGATAAATCGCCAATCCATAGGCGTTATCATCACCTCGCAATCCAGTAGATGGAGTGACTGAGTCTGATGAAACCATCGCCCAGACAATGCCCTGAGGTAACCCCAGGGACAACGACGGGGAAGGATGGAGAAGAATGCCCCGAATCCCCACTCATGCATTACCGCTCTATAGTCAGGATAAAGCGCCTGGTACATGGAGTGAATGCTAAACCAGTTCCCTCGAGGCTGTGTAAAACTCGGAACCTGCATGAAATGCAGATCAACATCAGAACCCTTTAATCCTCATCAATAGGAAAGAAGGAAGAGCAAAGTCTAACGCCATACCTCGTTAGCATGCAAATACATCGATGGATGTCTGTTCAAATCACCCAACAGCTCTGGGTTTGCCACCTGAATACTCAGGAGCTCCCTACGAGGGACATGTCTAGCAGGAGCGGGATCTTCAATCGGAATATCTGCCTCCTCGTCCTCAACATCTGGCACATCTACCCGGACATGACGAATCACAGCCTCCACCAACCGACGAGGATGTCTGACAGAACGGGGACGAGGCACTTCAGAAGCCCTCCACCGTACGCCAGAAGTGGTCCTATAGGAACTGCTCGGCTGATCCGGATCCATAAAATATCTGGATAACAAGTCTCTAAATCACTTCAGAAAGGGTGTGGTATTTCCTTACCTGGAGCTTTCTAAAAAATATTTATGACTATATGCATGCATGCATTTACTTTAACATACAATAGAGTTAAAATGCATGACTACCCAATGCCTACATTTGGAAAAATTTTGCCATAGTTTCCTTTGAAAATAGGACTATCCACATACACATAGGCATGTATAGGTGGCCATTCAGTAGCACACCTGCCCCAAAGTCATATACATAATATATGCATTAAAAATCAAAATCATACATGCATAAGGTTAACCTCAATATCAGGAGTACTTAGCCTTTCTACCTTTGCTCATTGGACCTCAAATAGGACAAAAAATAGCAGAAAAAGGTGCCAATTTGACTGTCTCAAAAGTCAAATTTTTTCACATCATTATGTTCAGCATGGTTTAATACTAATATTTACTATGTTGAATATTTTTTATCAAGTCATTTGTGCATACATAATCACTATTATGTGTTTAGATGCATTTCATGCGATAACTCAAAATCCAATGGATAAAAACTGGAAAAAATACATGCATACGTTACCAGGATAGTGTAGAACACTTATGCGGTGTGTAATTCTGAAAATACTTTGAACTGCCAGATCGAAAGAGGCTCACAGATTTCCCTTCGCGCGACAAGCTGAAAATTACTTGTGTTGCCAACCTACTGGAATTTATCATCCACGATTGGCCGCAGGCTCACCTGCGGCACCCGTATATGGGTCCCACCCATCTGGCTCAGTCCAGTTTGAGTTGCAAAGCAGTTCTTGCGGACTAGAAAGGTCAAATCGGGAATAAAAACGCCACGCGATTGAGCAAAACAGCATACAATCCTGGTCTTCTCAGGTGAAAACTTTGAGTCTGCACATCACTCATTGGTAGTCACCCGAATGCGAGGTATACTCTGTCAATGATCTCAATTGTTACAACCAAATTTGGCAATACCTTCTACAGGTCCGATGCCACGAATTCCGGGTCGTTACTCTATGTAGATCCCCGACGGGGGTTACAACGTAGATCCCCAACGGGGGTTACAACGTAGATCCCTGACTGGGGTTACAACGTGAATCCCCGACAGGGGGTTAAAACGCATATTCAAGCCGTTGACACGTATATCAATGAAGGTCAAGCAGCTTTGACGTTATCTCAGCCGATAGCGATTAAACCTATCGGAGATCTAGAGCTATTCGAGGATTTCATGCTCGATTACTCATATTCCCCAGCGGATCCCCGACGGGGGTCACAACGCAATGTCTCGTTGATCTACACGATAACGAAGGTCAAGCAGCCTTGACAGTATATCCCATAGGATTTTTCAGCCGTTGATTCACATGTCGGTGAAATACAAGTCAACGAAGGTCAGACATCCCTGACAGCATTCACTGTTGGCAATAAATCCAACAGAATCTTGACATGTCCTGGTGATACCCACTAGGAAAGATCAATGTTATCAAAGAGGATAGATGATGGAATATGTTATACATATCCTCAAACAGACCAAGTTTTATCCCCACATATCTCTTGCACATAAGAGGTACCTCTTCAGGATCAGGTCGTTATCAAGAACACAAGAATTTGGTGATAACTCCAACATCAACATCCTAACAGATTCGGATTACACATCAAATCTGGTCAGCATTGCCAATCCCCAGTTGAAGCAACAGGGATCCAGCAATCATCCCCAACATGTTGGGCTACAACCCCTTTACACATGCATCATACATTTGCCTCATGTTGCTACACACAGTACCATATTTGTCTTATTGCATTTCAAGTGTTTACGATTCTTTATCCTACCGATGCATTGCCATGCATGAGTATGATAAAGAGGGGCATCTGTAGACACTCAAAATTTTCTGTACTACTGTCACTAACATTGCAGGAGGACAGATTCATCTTTTAAGAGGGAACCCTGTAAGACAATCCATATATATACCGGATACTACCAGAAGTTTAGCATCAACCCCGGAGCCCACTCTGGGAGTAAAAATTCCAACCTCGGAGATAACCCCGAGGCGTACAGATACAATACCGGAACACACATTGAAGAAGACCGATTAATCTTGGAGATAACCCCGAGGTATCCAGTCTCAGTCCCAAATATGGGAATAGCCTCCAACCTTTGTGATAACCCCCAAGGAATGCAGTTTTGGCGATAACCCCGGAAATGTTTCTTTCAAATGGGACCAGCTTCAATCTCGGCGCTCAAAACGAGATACATTGTACCAACCCGACGATAACATCGGGAAGACAGGCACACCTCAAAGATGACAATGAGGACCTTCAATAATTGCAGCAGTTCAATCTCAGTGAAGCCTGAGCAACGTCTTCTTTATCAGCCCAATCCGGCGATAACACCGGTGAGGGGCAATATCGTCATCTCGCCAACGCGATTCCACGCCACGTCGTCTCAACATCTATACACAACGATGTCCCACAAGACTAACCAATCCCGAGTGACTATTGTGCGGGGTAACGGATGAAAGTTGAAGCTTGAAGACCAGAGGGCATCGTCCCATCTTCAATGACTTCGTACAAACTCTAATCCCATGCCATCGTACAACTCTCGACAATGGCGGTCCAAACTAGGTCCTGTATACCTCAAACGGATGCCCGGATTGCACTTCTTAAAGTTCGAGTGGACATTATAAGTAATGCGAGTGCACGATTTCAAGACGACCGACGAAAAACACTGGGCCCACAGGGTTACCTCTTTGTACACCTACGGCTCGATCGTCAGAGGTTAAATAAAATCTATAAATAGAAGGCTTGGGATTCCCATTTTGCAAGGGAAAACGACGAGGAAGCCCTGCCCAATTTGCTCTGCACTCACCCCATGCAGTGTACTTTCTCATTTCAAACACCTATGAGCTCATATATAGCCTCTTTTGTACCTACAAAAGCCAGTGTTTACCCACTCTAAAGATATAGAAGTCTTCTTTGGTAGTCAATTGTAAGCCTTCTCACTCACTTTAGAGTCTTTCTCTTCATCTCTACACACACCCTTCTTCACGTTGAGAGTTGAGTATTTGCGCATTTGCTAGAACTTTGGTCCGTGGTTTTATTTCAGCTTGTATATATATATATATATATATATATATATATATATATATCAATACTAACATTATCGAAGTTATGCCTCGATTGAGCTGAACTTGATGGCCTTAAAATGCGTTTCTTTGCTTTATATATATATATATATATATATATATATATATATATATATATATGAATCGTGTGTGAACTTTGTTCGATGAGCCTAGACTTGATGCGGTGCGTTTACTTTACTTTATATATATATATATATATATATATATATATATATATATATATATATATTAACTCGTGTGTCCTACATTCGATGAGCTTGGATTTTATATCCAGGTGCGTTCTTCGCTTTTCTATATATATGTTTATATATATTAAGCGTGTGTGTCGGACTTTGTTCGATGAGCCACAGATTTTATATCAAGTGCGTTTAGTTGCTTTTTTATATATATATACTTATATATATGAACTGTTGTCGAACTCGCTCGATGAGCCTGATTTTACATCAGTGCGTTTATTGCTTATATATATATATATATATATATATATATATATATATATATATATATATATATATATATATATATATATATATATATATCGCCCCGCTAGAGTTTCCTTCGTGGCGATTGATCGCTTACTGACTTTTCTTTACATTTCGTCCGCTTTGGAGTTTCCTTCGTGGCGGTTGACTGTATTTACAACTATATTTACTTTTTGTCCCGCCTGGAATTTCCTCCGTGGCGGTTAATAGCTTTTAACAGTTTTATTTACATTTCTGATCCCCTATGGAGGTGCTTCGTGGTTGGTGATCATGTCTGTATATATATATATATATATATATATATACTTACAGCTTTTATATATATACCTGCTTATTGCTTTCATACAAATTAAAGTATCTTGTGCGCCTAGGAATCATGTGATCACAGATTAAGCCTATTGGATCTAGATTCGGTTCCCGTGATGGACATTTTCAGGTAAGCGACTTGTAAATTATTGACGTTATGCGAATTTCCTCGAGATGGTTTCCATACCCACGAGGAAGTTGGCATTATTTTGTACATTATTTTTAAATACGGATGCCTCGCATCTGTTAAATAAAATCAATCGTCAACACTTAATAAAAAGGAGTGTAAAAGGTCTCAATTACTATTGAGCATCAGGGTTTGAAAAATCTCTTTTATAAAACATCACTGTCATATCTTGCTTAAAATTTAATTTTTACATAAATTCAAACCCTGTGCATATAGGTGTGAACGATGCCTCGCACTACTTCCAAATAACAGCACATTGACTCCACACACACACACATTCAGGATAATAGTTTCTTGAAAAGAGGGTCACCGTAGTAACACGGATGTCTGGGGTGCCTAACACCTTCCCCTCCGCATAACCAAGTCCCCGGACCCTAATGAATCTCGGTTCAATTGGGCTTGGATTTAGCGAGTGTCACATCACGGGTCAATGTGCAAACCTTTTCTCGGTTGTGTTGGTACAACCATTTAAAAACTAACCTGGTGACTCTTAATGGTCCATCGTCGACATTATACATGTCAGACCTTTTTCACTTGTTTTTTCAAACAAATCTCACCTAAAATGAGAACACCAAAGAACAAGTAACGGAAAGGGACACCTAAAAATCCCGACGTCAACAGCATGCTAACTAACAAGTTACATATTAAAGAAACTTGATCAATATTAAAATATAAGATTTAGAATACTTGCATCCTCATGAACAACTAGATACAAGAACTTACTCAATAATAGACAATCTAGCTCTACGAAAGTGTAGAGTTAGCAATTTGCGTAATTGTAATTGAATTAAAAGCAATATAGTACTTAACAAAATTAAACTTGCACAACGAAGTTTTAGGGTTAGAGAACTTGCCTTGAGCACAAGCGAAACCTTACAACTCGAATCTCAATACCCTATATATATGTCATCATGACATAATTAGTCCCTACCAACATTTTATATATATAAACAAGTATATACAACATGTAGGTTTGATTTTCAATTTACATAATCGAATTACGTAAATACTAATACTAGTTAATCCCTTGATAACATGCTCATTCTTAGTTTAGTACTACTGAAATCATAATTTAACAGTCCTATTATTAACACATATCATTTATTTTCAGACTTTGTGTAATTAAATAAAAGCGTCGAGACCATTACGCTTAACTCGCATCGCTGTACGCCACAATTTACACTATGGGATGATATTATGGCTGGCTGAAAGCATACGTCATGTAATGATACAGCAACCAGCGGTTGGTATTTGCTGCGATGTGGTGGCCGTATATGACTGCCTTGAAACTTACATCTTTGGAGTCGTACATGCACAAACTCTAGACTTGACGACCAAATTTCTAAGAACATCATGAACAAAAAGCCAAATTGGCCTACAAGCTCCAATCTAACAAACTGATTACAT
This sequence comes from Panax ginseng, assembly GCA_020205605.1. Taxonomy (NCBI): domain Eukaryota; kingdom Viridiplantae; phylum Streptophyta; class Magnoliopsida; order Apiales; family Araliaceae; genus Panax; species Panax ginseng. The sequence continues at coordinate 34,867,620 of CM035143.1, read as the reverse complement.
GTAATACATACAGAGACTTTATGTAAACATATTGTAAATTCTCTTAACATGATTCTACCCATAAAATAACATAAACATCAAATTTACAACACCCAATTTCACTATTTTTGATAAAAACTCCATTTTTGATATTTTTAATGAAACTTATCACTGTAACTTTATTTTTTCAACCAAAACCATTAATTCAAACTATCATGTTTATGTTTATTCATCTACTTTCAAAATCAATAATCAATATATATATATATATATATATATATATATATATATATATATATATATATATATATTAACAACTAATCAAACCTTAATTTTATTTTAAACTAAGCCATATTCATATATTTTCATATAAACACTCTGTAATATAGTTTTCTTCACAAATTACATACATACATGGATTAATTGATTATAACCATACATAACCTATGAAAAATAGTTTTACAACAATCAATTATCATATAAAACTATATACACCAACAATTCATCTTTTACAATTATTTTACAGAGAACTTTTGGAGAAGAAGATAACCATAGTTTTTAGAAAAATAGGAGCAAGATGATACCTTAATTTAGAAGAAGATGATGGCTATTCTCAAGCTTCTTCTCTTTATCAAAACCTTCTAGGATTTCTCTCAAGCTTTCTCTCCCTTTTCTCTTTTCTTCTTCTCTCTCTTTTCTTCTTCCGAAGTCTTTCCCTAACTCTATTCTATCTTACGTAGTAAAAAATATAACGTATAATAGTAATAATATATATTAATTATATAATATAAATATAGATATAACTGATATCAGTTATCTAAGTTTTGAAATTTAAAAGTCATAAGGCTTGTTTGGCTAGGCTAATAAAATAACCCTTTAACTCTTACACCTTGTTTGGTAAATCTAATTAAAATAAATCAATTAATCCCTATACCTTGTTTGGTAAAAACACCATTTGATTAAAGACTTAATATGCATTAAGATTTGTTTGGCCAAAACTAAATTAAACTCCTTTAATTTATTTTAATAACTCCTTTATAGCAACGTTATTTGTCACACTTCTATTTAATTATATTTTAATAATCTATTTAATAAATTCTAATACTAATCTATTAAATTACTTTAACGCATAAATCATTACCACATAATTATAATTATAATTTTATTTAACCAACTAACATCTTATTTTAATTACAAATTCCAATTAAAATATTATAATTCATTTAATCATTATAAGCTCTCTAATTTAATTATTAAATTAAATAAGTATATACTCTCATCACAATTTATTTTCTTAACTCCTTAATTATTTACTTAACAAATAATTAACTAAATCAAATCAAATCAAATTGAACAATTATTTAATCAACAATAAACATATCCATTAAATACTTATATAATTCAATAAATATTTAATATTATAATTTAAAATTTTGGAATGTTACAACCTCTTCATACGTTAAATATTCCGCTATCTCATCCGATTCTAATTCAATAATATGGTTCGGATCTTTCACATATTTACGTAACATAGATATGTGAAATACGTTATGAACACGAGACATACTTGACGGTAAGACGAGTCTATAGGCCACAGTTCCTACTCGATCGAGGATTTCGAATGGCCCAATGAATCGAGGATTTAGCTTTCCTCTCTTTCCAAATCTTGTAATTCCTTTCCATGGAGTAACACGTAACAACACATGCTCTCCAACATTGAATTCCATGTCTCTTCGATGAAGATCAGCATAACTCTTTTATCGATCTTGTGAGGTCTTTATACGTTGCCGGATCATTTGAATCTTTTCGTTATCATGCGTACCAATTACGGTCCCAACAACGTTGCTTCACCCACCTCATCCCAGCATACTGGAGAACGACACTTGCGTCCATACAATGCCTCAAATGGAGCCATGCCGATACTTGCTTGATAGCTGTTGTTGTAGGAGAATTCCACTAATGGCAAGAACTTGTCCCAACTTCGTTTGAAGTCAAGGACACAGAGTCTTAATAGATCTTCAAGAGTTTGAATAGTCCTCTCCGACTGCCCGTCCATTTGAGGATAATATGCCAAACTAAATCATAAATCCGTGCCAATAGCTTTTTTCAAACTAACCCAAAATCGTGAAGTGAATCTTGGGTCTCGATCAGAAACTATGGATACTGGCATACCATGCAATCTTACAATCTCATTTATGTACATACAAGCAAGACGTTCAAGTGAATAAGTTTCTCGTATAGGTAAGCAATGAGCAGACTTGAATAATCTTTCAACAATGATCCAAATTACATCTATGCCTTGAGAAACCTTGGGAAGACCAGTAACGAAATCCATGGTAATGTGCTCCCACTTCCATTCTAGAATTTCAAGTGGTTGCAATGGACCTTTTGGCACTTGATGCTCCGCCTTGACTCGTTGACACGTTAAACACCTTGAAATAAACTTTGCGATCTCTCTTTTCATATTGCTCCACCTGTATGTCGAAGATCAAGATACATTTTGGTACTCCTAGGATGGATTGTAAATGGTGTGTTGTGCGCTTCCATCATGATTTTATACTTTAAATCAGGGTCGTTAGGAACACAAAGTCTGGAGTTGACTCGAAGTATTCTTTCTTCATTGATTCTTTCTTCCGGGATAGCACCTTTTTGTACTTTCTTCCTCATACGTATCAGCTCAAGGTCTGTAGCTTAAGTAGTTTTAACTTTATCGATTAAAGTCGGTTCTACTCGTATATTTGCTATCATCACGTGGGTCCCTAGAGTCTTTAACTCTATCTCCATCCTATGTAAGTCATACAAAATGGGCCTTTACGTTGACAATATTGCACTCATACCTGCATATGATCTTCTACTTAATGCATCAGCTACTACGTTCGCTTTTCTAGGATGGTATTGAATGGTATGATCGTAAACTTTCAACAGCTCAAGCCAATGTCGTTGCCGCATGTTGATCTCTTTTTGGGTGAAGAAATATTTGAGGCTTTTATGATCCATATAGATCTCCACTTTCTCCCCATACTGTAAAAACCTAAAACCCTAATAAGACTTGTATGTATAAATCCCGTTATATAAATAAAATTTCTCTGTTCTGAATGTGTTATGTGTTATTATATACTTGGTTTGACAAAATTGACCAAATAAATTTTTATCCGAAAAACGTCGTGCTTGACACCTCGTGCTTAATTTTTTTTCCATAATCAGACTTTTCGGTAAAATTATTTTAACAAGTTGTTTTGTCGTGCTTACACTGACAAAATGCTTTGTCGTGCTTGTTAGGATTAGTGAGAAATTTAGGTTAGTAAACCTAGGTTAATAAACCCTAACCCAAATTAGCAAAACCCTAAACCTAGTTTATAAATTAAACCCTAATTAGCTAATCTAAACCTAAATAGCTTATGCTAACACCTAATCATGGTTAGTAAACTTCTATTAGGTACTAATTAACATTACTTAACATTCCAAATCATTAGAAACAAAATCCTAATCAAGATTAGTGAAGATTTAAACCTAATTAAGCTACTAATTTGATCAACTAGCTCATAAGTAGGTTGAGAGTCACCATTTCAAGTTCCAAAACATCACATGACATGCTTCCAAACTCCCAAGCAGCAGAAGAGTCACAAATCAGATCTTTATAGAGGCAAGTAGGTGGAAAAATGACCAAAAAGCCAAGTTGAAGAATTCTATAAATAGGAACATTAGGGATGAGCAAACTCACGAATTCTCAAAGCCTAGATACACTTATAAACCTACCATATCAAGCACAGGTGTTAATAAAGAACAAGATCAGAAGATAGAATCAAGAATTGCTCAAGTTAAGGTGCAAACCCTAGTTCATAAACTTCTCTTCGATCTTATGTTAGATTTGTTGTTAAGATGTTTAGAATATTGTATTAGGATGTTAGAAAGTCTGCTAGAGTGGTAGAACACATTTTCATAACATCTAGATGCCTTAATTAAGCGTTTTATGAAATCTAGAAATTTTAAAAAAAATGGTCTGACAGCCGAATGTCAGGGCTTTTCGATTCATGTGTGTTTATGATTTGGTCTGTTAATTAATTGGTATTTGTAGCCTGTAAGTAGGTATTTAATCTAGAAAAGAAAACAGGTTCATATGAACCATAGATTCCAAGATATAAGCAGTTAAAGTGGGTTGACCGTTCACGGAAGTTGGTTTTCTAGGTTGCCCAGAAAGCTCAAGAAACGATTAAACCAACTAGTTTGAGTAAACCTTTTTAATCGTCTTCTGATTGTTAATTGTTTAAGTTTTTGTTATATACTGGTACCCTGTTATACATACTACATATATATGATCTTCCATTGAACAAATAACTCATAGGATTACCGGAATTATTGGTCAAAAGTAGTTGACCGAGCATGACCAAGTTTCGTGGTTTTTTCCAGAAACTGAAGAACACGAAGAACAGTTGGTAGCTGTACTTTGACCAGCATAAATAGAGACCCACTACTACAAAACAGTAAATAGACAACGCGAAAAAAATATTGTGGTTTCAATCAGAAAAACGTCGTGGTTAAGGGTGTCATCTATTTGACACCCTTACACAACGTTTTAAAAATGCTGTAGTTAAGCACAATACACAACGTTTTTTAGGAAAAAAACGTTGTAGATTTGTTTTTTAAAAATTAGCAGATGCTTAAAAATATTGTAGAAGGTATGATTCCACAATGTTTTTTGGATAAAAATGTTGTTGTTTAGTATATCAGACAACGTTTAGGCATATTTACACAACGTTTTTAAAATGTTGTAGATTAAAAAAAAAGAAAAAAAAAAGGTTGTTGTTCACCTACATTATCAATACACCTGCAATATGCTAATGCCTGAAAGATTAGTATATTGTAGCCTGAAAGATTAAAAGAGTTGTAACTTTAATCATTTATCAAAGATTCCAAGTAATCCAACCACACATAATTCTACAGTTTCGACAAACACCATAATGGAAAACCATAATTGTTGTTACATCTTTACATACAATAGTCGAAGATCATAATTGTTGTTACAAAGGAGAGGAATATACAATAGTCGAAGACCATAATTGTTGTTACATCTTTACACATCTTCCATAAATTTGCACATATTACACCACATCTGACACCTTTTATGAAGGTTCTTTTGTGAGTAAGGCATCAAACACCATAATGGAAAACTATGATGAACCATCAAAGCTTTTACCTGTTAACAAATGTTGACTTCTGAGAAACTTGTTTCAGTTTTTGAACTCCATAATGATCCTATAAATCGGAGAAAAAAAATGAGATACAAAACTTGTTTAACTACTATTGGTCCGTGCCATCAATCTACTAATTATATCATCTACCTAATCATAGTATATAGAAAAGATGCACACACTAGATTACCTTGGGTTTGTTCCCTGATTGCTTCAGTTTAACAAAAGCACAGAGTATTTTCTCTCTGATCTCATCATCAATCCGAGGTTGCTCCATTATGTATCAGCATCATAAAGTTCCCATTTTCTATCTGAAGAACTAGTTTCACGAAGATGAGATACATGAAAAAATGGAATGTTATACTACTATGGAATGTTAGGTATACTGCTATGGAATGTTAGGTATAAAAAGACACATGCACTTGCAGTAAAAAGATATGTCGTTGATAAGCCAAGTCTAGAATGTTAAGGAAATGAACCAATCTGTTCCTTATTGCAAACTTGTGCACCTAAGATGAGAATTCTTCATCACATGTCAAAAATATACAATCCTTCTGCATTTACCTGGGTGCAGTGGCAATCTTCTTGTCCTTATCTCGCAAACACATACTTAAGTGAAGCTACTTCAAACCATCTTCCTGAATATCTTACTGGGTCAAATTTCTTTGATGTCATACCTCTCATCATCATCAGCATCCCATTTCCATCTTCAGATGTGGCATCAAGTGGAAGAGTTGCCACAGAGTCTGCAGCATCCCATTTGTTTTGCATTTCCACCGATAAAAAAAGTCACTAGAATTTAAGTACTACTACTACTACCACCACTACCACCACCATTGATATAAATTAGATGTGGATAGATTGGAGTATTACTTGAGCAAGGAAACCAATGATCAATGTTCCAAGCAAGAGGTGAAGTTGGATCAAGATGATAATCTGAGAACATTGCCATATTGATCAACCACGAAAGTTGCAAGATCAAAGCCAGCATTCCTAAAATTTCCAAAGAAGTGAAAATGAGTTAGAACTTTGAATGAAACTTCAATGCTAATTAATGAACATGTATAAATATATTAGTAGGACAATGAACATGGCTAGAGAGATTAGAGACCAAATTTAATAAAAAAATATATATGGCTAGAGAATCCATAATGCATAAAGAAACCAAATTGATATAGTTATTGTTTATAAACCGCATAGACAATCACAATTGCTAATTTGAAATGCTACATAAAGAAATCTCCTCGTCAGAATCGAAATAGTTTGAAAATCAATAGGAAGCTACTTGGGGCCAATGTCCTTCATATACAGATCCGCTCCTCTCTGCAGACATCACACTCACAACCAAATCTTTCCCTCAAAGAAACCCGGAAATCCATACGAAAAATACATCATACCGTAAAAGAAATGCAAGCGTCAAAGAACATATATAATGCACCAACAAACATTTCACCAAAAGCGAAAGGTTATCATGCTAGGAAGTGAGGACAATGAAACATATCAATGTTTAACGATCTTATAAACGTGAGACGTTTGCACTCTCTTAACCAAACCTTTAAGTTGGCGAAATGGCGGAACAACACATTAGATTTACAAATTGCCAATATATACAATCCTTTAACATAAGAAACCTTGGTGCTACCAACGTTAGTAGGTAACTGGGTCGTTGAGGCGTCATCGGTTGGGAGCTTCAGATCATCCTTGGTGCTACCATGTCGAACAAGAAACTCAACTAAAAATTTCACCATAAGAAACCAAAATTCACAAACATAACTTTTTAAATGAAGAAAGAGATAAAGAATAGACATACAAATCAATCCTCTCAAATATCAATCATTTGGTAGTCCCAGACGATTGACATGGGGGACCCTGCAAAGCAGAGACACGATTAGAAAATTTAATATTCTAAAAGAAAATTATAAGAAAATGGGGAAAGAAAAAACTAGAACATATTCTTACATCACGGTTGTGAGAGAAGAGGTACGATATCTTCAAGCTTTTTTTCCATTAAAGATGTCAATTGCAACAAAGTGACATTTAGCATGGCCATTCTTGCAAGTCTTAGGCGTAGAAACTTCTACAACTTATTAGGAGTAGTTAGAACACTTCAAGAAGCCAACCAAGAAACCAGTGTGATATAACAAAAGAAAAACATATAGCCTTAGCCCCTTAGTAATGAGGTACATGAGTTATATAATATAAAACAAGAATTTAAAAGGCACAAAGAAGAAAAAATTGATTACAACAAAGAACTATCATGCAATATCACCAAAAATTGATTATAATAATTACGATATCATTTTGGGATATCCGAACCAAAAAGACAAAGTTAGATTGTTTATTAAAGAAAAAAGAAAGACAAAGTTGGAAAAGTTGAATTTAAGTTCAAGGCGGCAGTCCTATCATTCATGTCTAAATGATATATTTATACATATTCACTAATTTTAGGAATGCTCAAAAAAATGATATATTTATACATGTTCATTGCAGGATCAAATCATAACATCTATCCATGTAGACCTCATAGTAGGACATCTCGTACCACACTCCTCAGACTCGGCACTGGACACGGAAGTTCATTGCCACCCTGCAGTATCATCCATCCTCTAAATAATTTCATGGAAAAAAATTAAATTACACTCCCAATTATTTATAAAGAAGGAAAGAATTTATGCTAAAAGGCTAAATTTGACCAAATTCAATCAAAATGAAATTGAGGGACATTGGTGAAGCACCAAGTAAAAGTCAAACTATTTACATAATTGAACATATAACTACTTATATGATATGCTCCTCCACGAAAAATAGCTAAATCAAACTATTTACTATTCAAAACCTAGTATATACACACATAGATTGTTCAAAAGTAAAGCTACAACAAACAATAATAATCAAACAAGACAAAATCAAAGACCTGATTACCTCCCGTTTGCTTCAAAGATATCCAAAGATATTAGTCAAGAAAAACATGATCGACGACTTCAACACTAACACCAAGATACCACTGTGGCATCGCAAACACATCCAATTAAAGAATTCAATTTAGAAAACAAAGGGGCTTTTGGTTCCTTTGGCTCGAGAACCAAGAGAAGATATCGGATCCAAGTTGTTTAGATTTCATAAGGAATCATTGCCTCCCCATGTGTTCTCCTTCGCCAATTGAAAGGGCTCTCCATTGGGATAAAATTATTGAAATTCCTTCTTTGAAAGAAGAAATGGCTGCTGCGACTTTAGAGTACTGAAGGGAAAAGCTCAATAATGCCAAATCTTCTTTGCCAAGCAAAACGAATCTTCTTAAGCACATACCTATTTTATCTGCCGAGCAAGATTGTGAAAGGGTTTTACTTTTACCGTTAGATGTCCGTCCTTTTCGCTTCATCTCCTTCAAAGAAGCCCCAAATCGAGATGCAAGCATAGAGAGGTTCGAGTTCAATCGTCGAGCTTCTCTAGGTGCTAAGGTTGACTCTGTAGCTTCGTTGAACCGATTGTCGATCGGTGTTAAAGGTGTGCCCTCCGTTTGTCTTTGCCATGGATCTAGAGATTTGAGAGTTACAGAAATCTAGGCCAACCCTAGCTTTTGTTTTCCAGATGGAACGAAAAGAGGCTAAACAGAGAGATGAGAGACGAAGACACTCGGTGAGAAATGCGAAATAGAGCGGATTTAATTTTAAGTTTTCATTTAACCGCCTTTTTTGTAGCTCCGTGTTTTTCTTGATAGACAACATTTTTTAAAAAAAATGTTATCCAGTTAAAACCAAAAAAATGCCCTTTTAAATAGATAACGTTTTTACATATATATCTACAACGTTTTTTTAAAAAACGTTGTAAAAAAAATACCACAACGTTTTTATAAAAAACGTTGTGGTTTAAGTGTTGTCTATTTAGTACTTTGTACTTATGACCTTAGATTTAAGTTTTGTTCATGTTAATGTTATATATATGTACCCTGACATATAGATTACATGTTACAACAAACACAACATACATCTAATACACATAATCAAAGTTATTCAAGCCACAAAACCGTTGACCGGCCATGACCACTGTTCTGGGTTACCCAGAAACCCAAGAACAGCTCTGACAGTAACTTTGAACCTTTATAATTTCTTGTTAGATGTAGATTAAAGTCTGATTATTGCTTGAGCTTGTACCATTGTATGAGTACTACAACACCAATACTTGATCCAACCAAAAATCATTACCAGTAACGAGTTATTTAATGGTCAAACTGGTCACTCGACCATTACCAACAAATTGCTTGTAAACTCAAGACACCTCATAAATGACACTTCTACATCCTTTCAGAGCTTTTTGACAGACGGGATTGAAATTATTTTCTTTAAAAATAAATTATAAAAATTAGAAATAATTAATAAATACATATAAAAAGCAGTTTTAAAATTATATTAAATCATTATAAATTATTTTTGATATTTCTAAAAAAAAAATATAATAATTATTTTATTTTATTTAGATATTATTTATAATTAACTTATTAATAAAGTAATTAGAATAATTACTTTTAAATACTAAATAATTATGTAAAAATATTATTATTGAAATAAAAATCATAATAAATGATTATAAATTATTTAATAATGTTAAATAATGTTTTTATAAAATTTTAGTAAATATAAATTACTTATAAATAGAGATAAATGATTTAAAAATCATTTAAAGGATAAATAAATACTTTAAACCTTCTAAAATATATTATAAGGATAATTAAATTATTTAAAAATATAACCAAATTTTATAAATAAAATTTAGTTCATTTATCAAAGGTATTAAAAGTCAAACCCTATTAAATCTAACCCGGTATTAAATAAATGTTTTATTTGAGTATTGTTATCAATACTAACGTGTTAGATTTATATTTTTGAACGTCATAGGTACTTATTAGCGTTCGAATAGTATAGCTTGACTGATCTACGCTCAGGCAAGTCTCTTATACCCAATTTATTACTTATGCAAAATTTATCAACCCTGTTTATTCGCTGAACAAAATTCTATCTTGATATACTGTTGATATAATACACCTACATTGAATTACCTATTATTGAAAAGTTATTGCTATAGTTCCAGCATGACTAAGAAATGAATTGTTTATTCATATGATATTGTTTATTGAGCATAAACTGTTGTGTCAAACCAAATTGTTTTGGTAAGAAAATCTTATACTAAAGTTGAGTATCCCTTAAGGGAGCGAAGTTTAGTCAATGAATATATTGACAGTAAATTGTAAGTGTTTTTTGAGCACTATAGGTGATATGCATACTCCTAGGTTGTTGAATAGGCTGATCCCCTATCTCACATCTGAATAAAATTTCTAAGTCTTCAGACCGACGAAATGATAAAATTCCGAACTAGTTGGAATTAGAAATCCGAGAAATGGTAACAACTATCAATTGAAATTTGAATTGTTATAATTCTTCAAATCCTATATTGTTATAAATATACAACTTCTTTGAGCATGTCATAGCTCACCCTTGCAAATTATTCCTTTGCGGTTTTAGATGGTAATCCCGGAACATCTGGAGTAGATAAAGGGAAGCGTCCCAACATATATTAGATTATATTCTTATGCTCGTATGAATACCTTGTAATAAGAACTTGTTATGAGAATTTTGTAATCGAATCATAATATTATGATATATATATATAACATCTTTTATTTACAATAATAGTGTTTTCTTACATATATAGATGTAAAGTAAGATGTCTCTATTCTAGTTGAGATCCTTGGGAACTATTTATCCGAGTGAGGTGTTAATAGCATGGATTGCTCATGTTGTCATTAATACTCTCAATTTCAGATAGATGGTTACTATCGATACGATAGTATATATTCGAATGACATAGACTATACATCCGGGTGAGGGTATTAGTAATATGGACTATTCATGTTATTATCGATATCTGAATTTCGGATAGATAGACTCTAATCACAGATACAGAGTTCATATATTCAAGTGAGGTATCCAAACACGGTAATATTTCACTTGGGAATTACCATACATTATGGGATCTTTGTGAATCTTGAATCTATGGGAATTATATCGATAGTCCTCTATCTAATGTAATATTTTAATTCGATACCATGGGTGTATAGATTTAAATGCATTATGTTAATTCTCTGTAAACACCATACTAGGATACACACGGGAGTATAGGTATGGGGGTGTTACAATTTTAAATATCAAAGTCATTAAGGCTATAGATATAAGGAAGAGTTTTCTTAGTATATAGTCTTGAGTCCAAGTAAATTTTTTTTAAAAAAGACATATAAAATATAACATTAAAATTATTATGTGGTGTAAACCTTTATTCCAGTATTTATGGAATTTTCTTTTATAGATGGCCAACTCCAATCATCGAAGAAAGAGTGATCAATCCACCATAAATAGAGTCTTTTATAGCTAGTGATGCGGAAGAAGAAGAATTGCTTCATGATCAACAAGCGCTTGATCTTTGAAGAAGAAGAAGAAGAAGAAGATCCAAAGTGTTGAACAATTAATGAGAATAGATGAGCATGATGAGGCAATGGCATCACTCTCGGGGCACACAATGAGAATGTGAGAACAATAAGATGAAGTTTAGGGCAGATTGAATGAGTGTATGCTAATGGATGAAAGGAGTCATAGTCATCGACTGAAAGTACAAATGCACCATGCAAATAGGAGCAGGAGGGAAATTTAGTCAAGGTTTCTTAAAACATCTCTGGGAGTTCGAGATACTTTTAATGATTTGCAGCGTCGTGTAACTCGATATCTAGTAGAGGAGAAGAAAACTGCTTATCTCATCGATCGATCTGTGGTTTGTCACATGATCCAGGATTCCTTTGATGATATCAATGAATTCTACAGAGTAATATAGGTGGTTGGATGCTTTGAATTAGTATAATAAAGAAGCATTCAAAGTTTGTAATGAAAGTTGTACCCTGTAAGATACTAGTATGTTTAAAGTTGTTGTAAGACTGTGAGTTATAAATAAAAAATATGTTTTGGTTATCTAAGAATCTTAGGTGAATCTTTGTTGTTGTTTTATAGAATCATGCCACCAACCAGAAGACCCCAAAGAGAAATGAATAATGAGGATAATCCTACTCAACAGTTAGTAGATATGATGTTAAGAGTAATAAACAGACCTGCAAACCAAAATACATCCTTTAAAGACTTTAAATTAGTTGGACCACCTGAATTTAAAGGTACATTAGAACCTGTAGATGCACAGATTTGGATTTTTGAGATAGAAAAACTCTTCCTAGTAACCAATGTTAGTAATAACCAGAAGATAACTTTTGCAACTTTCTTCTTGAAAGGTGAAGCTAATTATTGGTGGGAATCAACCAAAGGTCGAGTAGAAACAGAAATTGTTCCTTGGGATAGATTTAAAGAGTTGTTCTTTGAAAACTATTTTTCCCAATCCACGAAAAGACCGAATGGAAATAAAATTTACGGACTTAAAACAAGGAGATCTTCTTTGTAACCCAAAGATACAACTAAGTTTAATGAACTATCCAGGTTTGATCCTCATCAAGTAACCACTGAACTTAGAAAGACTCGTAGGTACCAAGAAGGTTTAAAACCTCAGATTAGGCCATAATCTGATTTGGGTAATAGTTGACCGTTTAACTAAATTCGCTCACTTTTTACCTATTAAAATTACACATAACCTGGATCACCTTGCCAAATTATATATTCATGAAATTATCTCTAGGCATGGAGTACCTGTTTCCATAGTATCAGACCGAGATCCACGTTTTACTTCAAATTTTTGGAAGAGTCTTCAGAAAAATTTAGGAACACAACTAAGATTAAGTACAACTTATCATCCTCAAACAGATGGACAGAGTGAGAGAAGCATACAAACATTAGAGGATATGTTGAGAACATGTGTCATAGACTTCAAAGGAAGTTGGGAAGATCAGTTACCTTTAGTCGAATTCGCCTACAACAATAGTTATCATGATAGCATAGGTATGCCACCCTATGAAGACTTATATGGAAGAAAATGTAGAACGCCTTTATGTTGGGATGAAGTCAGGGAAAGACAACTGTTAGGACCTGAAATAATTCAACAAACCGCTGAAACTATCAGAATCATACGTCAACGATTGCAAGCATCTCAAGATCGACAAAGAAAATACGTTGATCCACATCGTCAACAACGAAACTTTAGCGTAGGAAGTCACGTATTCTTAAAAGTATCTCCTTGGAAAGGCAAGATACGTTTTGGCAAGAAAGGAAAATTAAGTCCGAGATTTATTGGACCTTTTAAAATTTTAAGAAGAATTGGTGAAGTTGCTTATGAAATAGCACTACCACCTGAATTAAACCATATTCATAATGTGTTTCATGAGTCCGTTTTATGACCATACAAACCTGATTATAAACATGTTATAAATTATGAACCTATCCAAATCAAGGAAGATCTTTCTTATGTAGAAGAACCTGTGCAGATCGTCGACCGGAAAGAGCAAGTCCACCGTAATAAAGTTATAGCATCGGTTAACGTAATATGGAGAAATCAGAATGTTGAAGAAGCTACATGGGAGCTTGAAGATAAAATGCGCGAGAATTATCCTCAATTATTTACTTGACATGTACAGATTTGGATTTCTGAGATAGAAAAATTCTTCCTAGTAACCAATGTTAGTAATAACCAAAAGATAACTTTTGCAACTTTCTTCTTGAAAGGTGAAGCTAATTATTGGTGGGAATCAACCAAAGGTCGAGTAGAAACAGAAATTGTTCCTTGGGATAGATTTAAAGAGTTGTTCTTTGAAAACTATTTTTCCCAATCCCTGAAAGACCGAATGGAAATAAAATTTCTGGACTTAAAACAAGGAGATCTTATTGTAACCCAGTATACAACTAAGTTTAATTAACTATCCGAGTTTGATCCTCATCAAGTAACCAATTTGAACTTAGAAAGACTCGTGAGGTACCAAGAAGGTTTAAAACCTCAGATTAGGAGTAAATTATCAGTGCTTCAAATCAAAACTTTCTCTGAAATACTAGAGAAGGCCACTATAACTGAAAGTGAGAATGAAAATCTCGCTAAGTTTCATCAGGACAAAAAGACTCAGAATGAGAAGGGAAAAGTAAGAGCCAGAACCTAGTTCGGTGGGTTTAATAACAAGCGTAAATGGAATAATTCTTTTTCTAACAATTAGGGAAAAAGATAGGAAATACTAATAACAATTTTAGTAATAATAATATTAAACCTTGTCCTATGTGTAATAAGAAACATAGGAGAGTGTCTTCTTAACAAATGCTTTAATTGTGGGATGATCGGGACATTATCTTTCACAATGTCCTCTTCAAAGAAAAATAAATGTTTTAATTGTGGTTCAATGGATCATTTTCTAAGAAGCATCCCCACAAACCTAGGAGGAAAAGGGTTAGAATACCAGAGAATAATCAATCGATGATGAGTCTGAGTTGGGGTTCGGGAATCGTCCTCTGGCGAGAACATTTAATATGTCAGTGAGGGATGTTGTTGCTTCACAGGACGTAGTGACAGGTATCATCCCTATCAACACTTTAAATGCATATGTGTTATTCGATTCTGGTGCTACTTGTTCATTTGTGTCTAGAAATTTCTCTACAAACTTCAATATGCCTTGTGAAAATTTAGACAAACCATTTTGTGTAGAAATTTCTAATAATGAAAGAATTAGGTTAAGACCATATACGTAAAGCGTAGTGTGGTAATAAAAGGACATAATTTTAAGGTAGATTTGATACCAATTCGGTTGGGAGAATTTGATGTAATTCTAGGAATGGATTGGTTAGTTAATCATAACGCGATGATTGATTGTCATCAAAAACGTATTAACCTTTTGGCGCTTCAAGTCAAAGGTAGTGTTCAACGGTTAGATTGTTCACCCAAGCAATCTCGATGTTTGACTATAGTTCGCATAAAGATTACTTAAAAAGGGTTGTTTAGGATATTTGGCCTATATAGTTGATACTAAATCGGGAAGTAGTAAAACTAGATCAAATACCTATAGTTAAGGAATTTCCGATGTATTTCCGGATGATTTACCCGGTTTGCCTCCAGATAGGGAGATTGAGTTTATCATTGATCTTGCACCAGGAGCGGCACCAGTTTCTAAGGCACCGTACAGAATGGCACCTATAGAACTGAAAGAGTTACTTATTCAATTACAGGAACTCTTAGATAAAAAGTACATACAACCTAGTGTTTCACCCTGGGGAGCACCAGTGTTGTTTGTAAAGAAGAAGGATGGAACTATGAGACTTTGTATAGATTATAGGGAGCTAAATAAGCTAACTATTAAGAATAAATATCCTTTGCCAAGGATTGATGATTTGTTTGACCAATTAAAAGGGGCCAAACATTTTTCAAAAATTGACCTTAGAACAGGTTATCATCAATTAAAGGTAAGAAAGGAGGATGTGCCGAAAACAGCGTTTAGGACACGCTATGGACATTATTAATTTCTTGTAATGTCTTTTGGATTAACAAATGCACCGGCATCATTTATGGATTTAATGAATCGAGTGTTTAAACCATGCTTGGACAAATTTGTTGTAGTGTTTATCGATGATATCCTGGTATACTCGAGAACACGGGAAGAGCATGTTGAACACTTGAGAGTCGTTTTGGAGAAATTACGAAAGGAACAACTTTATGCAAAGTTTTCCAAGTGTGAATTCTGGTGGAAGAGAGTTCAATTTTTAGGTCATGTAATTGACAAAGATGGAATATCTGTAGATCTAACTAAGATCGAAACGGTTATGAACTGGGAACAACCAACAACTCCAACAGAAGTACGAAGTTTTCTCGGTTTAACGGGTTATTACCGACGGTTTATAAAAGATTTTTCAAAATTAGCAACCCCATTAACTAATTTAACTCGAAAGACGGTGAAATACGTCTGGACAGATAAATGTGAGGAAAGCTTCCAAGAGTTGAAGAAGCGACTGAGCATGGCTCTAGTGTTATCCTTACCAGATGATACAGGAGGCCTTGTAGTATACAGTGACGCATCACACAGAGGATTAGGGTGTGTGTTGATGCAACATGGGAAAGTGATAGCTTATGCATCACGACAACTCAAAGATTATCAGAAGAGATATCATACTCATGATTTAGAGTTAGCCGCTGTGGTTTTTGCTCTAAAAATTTGGAGACATTACTTATACGAGGAAAAGTGTGAAATATATACAAATCTTAAAAGTTTGAAATATATTTTTACACAACGATAATTAAATTTAAGACAGAGGCGATGGTTAGAACTGATAAAGGATTTTGACTGTGAAATCTTATATCATCCCGGTAAAGCTAATGTTGTAACTGATGCGTTCAGTAGAAAGAATCAAGAAAAATTGAATGTGTTAACCACCAATGATAGGTTAATAAAAGACTTTGAAAAGTTAAAAATTGAGGTGGAATGTCCAACTACCTCTACCCAAAAATTGTATATTTTAGAAGGAGTTTCATCTCTGCTCGATAAAGTTAGAGAGATACAGGAAAAAGATGAAGAGTGTAAGAAATACAAGTCTAATATAACTCATGACAAGTATAATAAATTTCGAATAGATACAGATGGAATAATAAGATATGAAAATAAAATCTGGATTCCATTAGATCAAGCTTTAAAAGATGAAATTTTGAACGAAGCACATAATTCTAAATTTGCCATACATCCTGGCAGTACTAAAATGTTCAAAGATTTAAGTTGACACTTTTGGTGGTCGAATATGAAAAGGGAAATAGCTGAATGGGTAAGTAAATGTCTCACGTGTCAAAGGTTAAGGAGGAAGAACATCGAAGCCAAGTGGTTTACTTCAACCCTTACCAATTCCTAAGTGGAAGTGGGAACATATAACCATGGACTTTGTAGTGGACCTTTCAACTACACAAAAAGGCCATAATGCCATTTGGGTAATAGTTGACCGTTTAACTAAATTCGCTCACGTTTTACCTATTAAAATTACACATAACCTGGATCACCTTGCCAAATTATATATTCATGAAATTATCTCTAGGCATGGAGTACCTGTTTCCATAGTATCAGACCGAGATCCACGTTTTACTTCAAATTTTTGGAAGAGTCTTTAGAAAAATTTAGGAACACAACTAAGATTAAGTACAACTTATCATCCTCAAACAGATGGACAGAGTGAGAGAAGCATACAAACATTAGAGGATATGTTGAGAACATGTGTCATAGACTTCAAAGGAAGTTGGGAAGATCAGTTACCTTTAGTCGAATTCGCCTACAACAATAGTTATCATGATAGCATAGGTATGCCACCCTATGAAGCCTTATATGGAAGAAAATGTAGAATGCCTTTATGTTGGGATGAAGTCGGGGAAAGACAACTGTTAGGACCTGAAATAATTCAACAAACCGCTGAAACTATCAGAATCATACGTCAACGATTGCAAGCATCTCAAGATCGACAAAGAAAATACGCTGATCCACATCGTCAACAACGAAACTTTAGCGTAGGAAGTCACGTATTCTTGAAAGTATCTCCTTGGAAAGGCAAGATACGTTTTGGCAAGAAAGGAAAATTAAGTACGAGATTTATTGGACCTTTTAAAATTTTAAGAAGAATTGGTGAAGTTGCTTATGAAATAGCATTACCACCTGAGTTAAACCATATTCATAATGTGTTTCATGAGTCCGTTTTACGACCATACAAACCTGATTATAAACACGTTATAAATTATGAACCTATCCAAATCAAGGAAGATCTTTCTTATATAGAAGAACCTGTGCAGATCGTCGACCGTAAAGAGCAAGTCCACCGTAATAAAGTGATAGCATCGGTTAAAGTAATATGGAGAAATCAGAATGTTGAAGAAGCTACATGGGAGCTTGAAGATAAAATACGTGAGAATTATCCTCAATTATTTACTTGACATGTACAGATTTGGATTTCTGAGATAGAAAAATTCTTCCTAGTAACCAATGTTAGTAATAACCAAAAGATAACTTTTGCAACTTTCTTCTTGAAAGGTGAAGCTAATTATTGGTGGGAATCAACCAAAGGTCGAGTAGAAACAGAAATTGTTCCTTGGGATAGATTTAAAGAGTTGTTCTTTGAAAACTATTTTTCCCAATCCCTGAAAGACCGAATGGAAATAAAATTTCTGGACTTAAAACAAGGAGATCTTACTGTAACCCAGTATACAACTAAGTTTAATGAACTATCCAGGTTTGCTCCTCATCAAGTAACCACTGAACTTAGAAAGACTCGTAGGTACCAAGAAGGTTTAAAACCTCAGATTAGGAGTAAATTATCAGTGCTTCAAATCAAAACTTTCTCTGAAATACTAGAGAAGGCCACTATAACTGAAAGTGAGAATGAAAATCTCGCTAAGTTTCATCAGGAGAAAAAGACTCAGAATGAGAAGGGGAAAAGTAAGACAGAACCTAGTTCAGGTGGGTTTAATAACAAGCGTAAATGGAATAATTCTTTTTCTAACAATTCAGGGAAAAGGATAGGAAATACTAATAACAATTTTAGTAATAATAATATTAAACCTTGTCCTATGTGTAATAAGAAACATAGAGGAGAGTGTCTTCTTAACAAATGCTTTAATTGTGGACAGTCGGGACATTATCTATCACAGTGTCCTCTTCCAAAGAAAAATAAATGTTTTAATTGTGGTTCAATGGACCATTTTTCTAAGAACTGTCCCACAAACCTAGGAGGAAAAGGGGTTAGAATACCGAGAGAATAATCAATCGACGATGAATTAAGATTTGGGGTTCGTAATCGCCCTACCGCGAGAACATTTAATATGTCGTTGAGGATGTTGTTGCTTCACGGGACGTAGTATGATGTGTATCATCCCTATCAACACTTTAAATGCATATGTGTTATTCGATTCTGGTGCTACTTGTTCATTTGTGTCTAGAAATTTCTCTACAAACTTGAATATGCCTTGTGAAAATTTAGACAAACCATTTTGTGTAGAAATTGCTAATAATGAAAGAATTCCGGTTAAGACCATATCTAAACCGTAATGTGGTAATAAAGGACATAATTTTAAGGTAGATTTGATATCAATTCAGTTGGGAGAATTTGATGTAATTCTAGGAATGGATTGGTTAGTTAATCATAACGCGATGATTGATTGTCATCAAAAACATATTAACCTTTTGACTGCTTCGAAGTCAAAGGTATTGTTCAACGGCAGTTGTTCACCTAAGCAATCTCGATGTTTGACTATAGTTCAGGCATAAAGATTACTTAAAAAGGGTTGTTTAGGATATTTGGCCTATATAGTTGATACTCATCAGGAAGTAGTAAAACTAGATCAAATACCTATAGTTAAGGAATTTCCTGATGTATTTCCAGATGATTTACCCGGTTTGCCTCCAGATAGGGAGATTGAGTTTATCATTGATCTTGCAGAGGCGGGACCGATTTCTAAAAGGCACCGCATGAATGGCACCTATAGAACCTGAAAGAGTTACTTATTCAATTCTGGGGAACTCTTAGATAAAAAGTACATACAACCTAGTGTTTCACCCTGGGGAGCACCAGTGTTGTTTGTAAAGAAGAAGGATGGAACTATGAGACTTTGTATAGATTATAGGGAGCTAAATAAGCTAACTATTAAGAATAAATATCCTTTGCCAAGGATTGATGATTTGTTTGACCAATTAAAAGGGCCCAACAATTTTTCAAAAATTGACCTTAGAACAGGTTATCATCAATTAAAGGTAAGAAAGGAGGATGTCTTAGAAAAGCGACATTTAGGACACTTGTTATGGACATTATTAATTTCTTGTAATGTCTTTTGGATTAACAAATGCACAAGCATCATTTATGGATTTAATGAATCGAGTGTTTAAACCATGCTTGGACAAATTTGTTGTAGTGTTTATCGATGATATCTGGTATACTCGAGAACACGGAAGAGCATGTTGAACACTTGAGAGTCGCTTTTGGAGAAATTACGAAAGGAACAAATTTATGCAAAGTTTTCCAAGTGTGAATTCGGTTGAAGAGAGTTCAATTTTTAGGTCATGTAATTGACCAAGATGGAATATCTGTAGATCCAACTAAGATCGAAACGGTTATGAACTGAGAACAACCAACAACTCCAATGTGAATGCGAAGTTTTCTCGGTTTAACAGGTTATTACCGAAGCGGTTTATAAGAGATTTTTCAAAATTAGCAACCCCATTAACTAATTTAACTTTCGAAAGAGCGGTGAAATACGTGCCGGCGACGGATAAATGTGAGGAAAGCTTCCAAGAGTTGAAGAAGCGACTGAGCATTGCTCTAGTGTTATCCTTACCAGATGATACAGGAGGCCTTATAGTATACAGTGACGCATCACACAGAGGATTAGGGTGTGTGTTGATGCAACATGGGAAAGTGATAGCTTATGCATCACGACAACTCAAAGATTATCAGAAGAGATATCCTACTCATGATTTAGAGTTAGCTTATGGTTTTGCTCTAAAAATTTGGAGACATTACTTATACGAGGAAAAGTGTGAAATATATACAAATCATAAAAGTTTGAAATATATTTTTACACAACGGGAATTAAATTTAAGATGAGGCGATGGTTAGAACCGATAAAGGATTTTGTTGTGAAATCTTATATCATCCATTAAAGCTAATGTTATGGCCGATGCGTTCGAAGAGAAAGAATCAAGAAAAATTGAATGTGTTAACCACCAATGATAGGTTAATAAACGACTTTGAAAAGTTAAAAATTGAGGTGGAATGTCCAACTACCTCTACCCAAAAATTGTATATTTTAGAAGGAGTTTCATCTCTGCTCGATAAAGTTAGAGAGATACAGGAAAAAGATGAAGAGTGTAAGAAATACAAGTCTAATATAACTCATGACAAGTATAATAAATTTCGAATAGATGCAGATGGAATAATAAGATATGAAAATAAAATCTAGATTCCATTAGATCAAGCTTTAAAAGATGAAATTTTGAACGAAGCACATTATTCTAAATTTGCCATACATCCTGGCAGTACTAAAATGTTCAAAGATTTAAGTTGACACTTTTGGTGGTCGAATATGAAAAGGGAAATAGCTGAATGGGTAAGTAAATGTCTCACGTGTCAAAGGGTTAAGGAAGAACATCAGAAGCCAAGTGGTTTACTTCAACCCTTACCAATTCCTAAGTGGAAGTGGGAACATATAACCATGGACTTTGTAGTGGGCCTTCCAACTACACAAAAAGGCCATAATGCCATTTGGGTAATAGTTGACCGTTTAACTAAATTCGCTCACTTTTTACCTATTAAAATTACACATAACCTGGATCACCTTGCCAAATTATATATTCATGAAATTATCTCTAGGCATGGAGTACCTGTTTCCATAGTATCAGACCGAGATCCACGTTTTACTTCAAATTTTTGGAAGAGTCTTCAGAAAAATTTAGGAACACAACTAAGATTAAGTACAACTTATCATCCTCAAACAGATGGACAGAGTGAGAGAAGCAAACAAACATTAGAGGATATGTTGAGAACATGTGTCATAGACTTCAAAGGAAGTTGGGAAGTTCAGTTACCTTTAGTCGAATTTGCCTACAACAATAGTTATCATGATAGCATAGGTATGCCACCCTATGAAGCCTTATATAGAAGAAAATGTAGAACGCCTTTATGTTGGGATGAAGTCGGGGAAAGACAACTGTTAGGACCTGAAATAATTCAACAAACCGATGAAACTATTAGAATCATACGTCAACGATTGCAAGCATCTCAAGATCGACAAAGAAAATACGCTGATCCACATCGTCAACAACAAAACTTTAGCGTAAGAAGTCACGTATTCTTGAAAGTATCTCCTTGGAAAGGCAAGATACGTTTTGGCAAGAAAGGAAAATTAAGTCCGAGATTTATTGGACCTTTTAAAATTTTAAGAAGAATTGGTGAAGTTGCTTATGAAATAGCACTACCACCTGAGTTAAACCATATTCATAATGTGTTTCATGAGTCCGTTTTACGACCATACAAACCTAATTATAAACACGTTATAAATTATGAACCTATCCAAATCAAGGAAGATCTTTCTTATGTAGAAGAACCTGTGCAGATCGTCGACCGTAAAGAGCAAGTCCACCGTAATAAAGTGATAGCATCGGTTAAAGTAATATGGAGAAATCAGAATGTTGAAGAAGCTACATGGGAGCTTGAAGATAAAATGCGCGAGAATTATCCTCAATTATTTACTTGACATGTACTGTAATTTCGAGGACGAAATTCTTATTGGGGGAGGTGAATGAAAAAACTCAAAACCTTAATAAGACTCGTATGTATAAATCCCGTTACATAAATTAAATTTCTCTGTTCTGAATGTGTTATGTGTTATTATATACTTGGTTTGACAAAATTGACCAAATAAATTTTTATCCGAAAAACGTCATGCTTGACACCTCGTGCTTAAATTTTTTTTCCATAATCGGACTTTTCGGTAAAATTATTTTGACAAGTTCCTTTGTCATGCTTACACTGACAAAACGCTTTATCGTGCTTGTTAGGATTAGTGAGAAATTTAGGTTAGTAAACCTAGGTTAACAAACCCTAACCCTAATTAGTAAAACACTAAACCTAGTTTACAAATTAAACCCTAATTAGCTAATCTAAACCTAACTAGCTTATGTTAACACCTAATCATGGTTACAAAACTTCTATTAGGTACTAATTAACATTACTTAACATTCCTAATCATTAGAAACAAAACCCTAATCAAGATTAGTGAAGATTTAAAGCTAATTAAGCTACTAATTTGATCAACTAGCTCACAGGTAGGTTGAGAGTCACCATTTCAAGTTCCAAAACATCACATGACATGCTTCCAAACTCCCAAGCAAAGGAAGAGTCACAAATCGAGATCTTTATAGAGGCAAGTAGGTGGAAAAATGACCAAAAAGCCAAGTTGAAGAATTCTATAAATAGGAACCTTTGGGCTGAGCAAACTCACGAATTCTCAAAACCTAGATACACTTATAAACCTTCCATATCAAGCACAGGTGTGTAGCGCAAGAACAAGATCGGAAGATAGAATCAAGAATTGCTCAAGTTAAGGTGCAAACCCTAGTTCATAAATTTCTCTTTGATCTTGTGTTAGATTTGTTGTTTAGATGTTTAGAATATTGTATTAGGATGTTAGAAAGTATGCTAGAGTGGTAGAACACATTTTCATAACATCTATATGCCTTAATTAAGCATTTTATGAAATCTGGAAATTTTGAAAAAAATGGTCTGACAGCCGAATGTCAGGGCTTTTCGATTTATGTGTGTTTATGATTTAGTCTGTTAATTAATTGGTATTTGTAGCCTGTAAGTAGGTCTTTAATCTCGAAAAGAAAATAGGTTCATATGAACCATAGATTCCAAGATATAAGCAATCAAAGTGGGTTGATTGAATTTCAGAAGTTGGTTTTTTCTGGGTTGCCCGTAAAGCTCAAAACGATTAAACCGGCTAGTTTGATGAAACCTTTTAATCGTCTTCTGATTATTAATTGTTTAAGTTTTTGTTATATACTGGTACCCTGTTATACATACTACATATATATGATCTTCAATCGAACAAATAACTCATAGGATTACTGGAATTATTGGTCAAAAGTAGTTGACTGAGCATGACCAAGTTTCTGGGTTTTTTCCAGAAACAGAAGAACACGAAGAACAGTTGGTAGCTGTACTTTGACCAGCATAAATAAAGACCTTATATTTAAGTTTTGTTCATGTTAATGTTATATATATGTACCCTGACAGAGATTACATGTTACAACAAACACAACATACATCTAATACACAGAATCAAAGTTATTCAAGCCACAAAACCGGATTGACGGCGGCCATGACCAATTGCTCAGGTTACCCGAAACCCAAAAACACTTCGATGAAGAACTTTGAACCTTTTATAATTTCTTGTTAGATGTAGATTAAAGCCCGATTATCGCTTGAGCTTCAGATTTATTGTATGAGTACTATAACACCAATACTTGATCTAACCAAAAATCATTACCGAAGTGAGTTATTTGATGGTGGTGGTCACTCGACCATGACCAACAACTACGCTTGAAACTCAAGAACACCCATAATGTATACACTTTCATCCTTTGTAGAGCTTTAATGACAGACGTAAATTATTTTCTTTAAAATAAATTATAAAAATTAAAATAATTAATAAATACATATAAAAGCAGGTTTTCAAAATTATATTAAATCATTATAAATTATTTACGATATTTCTACAAAAATATAATAATTATTTTATTTTATTTAGATATTATTTATAATTAACTTATTAATAAAATAATTAGAATAATTACTTTTAAATACTAAATAATTATGTAAAAATATTATTATTGAAATAAAATCATAATAAATGATTATAAATTATTTAATAATATTAAATAATGTTTTTATAAAAATTTAGTAAATATAAATTACTTATAATAGAGATAAATGATTTAAAAATCATTTAAAGGATAAATAAATACTTTAAACCTTCTAAAATATATTATAAGGATAATTAAATTATTTAAAAATATAACCAAATTTTATAAATAAAATTTAGTTCATTTATCAAAGGTATTAAAAGTCAAACCCTATTAAATCTAACCCGGTATTAAATAAATGTTTTATTTGAGTATTGTTATCAATACTAACGTGTTAGATTTATATTTTTGAACGTCATAGGTACTTATTAGCGTTCGATTAGTATAGCTTGACTGATCTACGCTCAGGCAAGTCTCCTATACCCAATTTATTACTTATGCAAAATTTATTAACCCTGTTTATTCGCTGAACAAAATTCTATCTTGATATACTGTTGATATAATACACCTACATTGAATTACCTATTATTGAAAAGTTATTACTATAGTTCCAGCATGACTAAGAAATGAATTGTTTATTCATATGATATTATTTATTGAGCATAAACTGTTGTGTCAAACCAAATTATTTTGGTAAGAAAATCTTATACTAAAGTTGAGTATCCCTTAAGGGAGCGAAGTTTAGTCAATGAATATATTGACAGTAAATTGTAAGTGTATTTTGATCACTGTAGGTGATATGCATACTCCTAGGATGTTGAATAGGCTGATCCCCTATCTCACATCTGAATAAAATTTCTAAGTCTTTGTGATCGATGTAAATGATAAAAATTCCGAACTAGTTGGAATTAGAAATCCGTAAATGGTAACAACTATCAATCGAAATTTGAATTGTTATAATTCTTCAAATCCTATATTGTTATAAATATACAACTTGCTGAGCATGTCATAGCTCACCCTTGCAAATTATTCCCTTTGCAGTTTTAGATGGTAATCCTGGAACATCTGGAGTAGATAAAGGGAAGCGTCCCAATATATATTAGATTATATTCTTGTCTGTAAGAATACCTTGTAATAAGAACTCGTTATGAGAATTTTGTAATCGAATCATAATATTATGATATATATATATATATATAACATCTTTTATTTCCGCAACCGTGTTTTCTTACATATATAGATGTAAAGTAAGATGTCTTCTATTCTAGTTGAGATCCTTGGGAAATATTTATCCGAGTGAGGGTGTTAATAGCATGGACCTATTCATGTTGTTATTAATACTACTCAATTTGAGATAGATGGTTACTATCGATCACGATAGTATATATTCGCATGACATAGACTATACATCCGGGTGAGGGAATTAGTAATATGGATCTGTTCATGTTATTATTGATACTCATCAATTTTGGATAGATAGATTCTAGTCATAGATAGTTCATATATATTCAAGTGAGGTATCCAAACACAGTAATATTTCTCTTGGGAATTACCATCTGTTATGGGATACTGTGAATCTTGAATCTATGGGAATTATATCTGATAGTCCCTCTATCTAATGTAATATTTTAATTAGATACCATGGGTGTATAGATTTAAATGCATTATGTTAATTCTCTGTAAACACCATACCGGATACCACGGGAGTATAGGTATGGGGGTGTTACACATACAGGTAATGCCTCCAAATTTAAGTACAAAAACGACAGCTGCCAAGTCTAGATCATGAGTAGGATAATTCCTCTCATATTCTTTGAGTTATCGTGATGCATAGGCTATAAATTTCCCATGCTACATGAGAACACATCCCAACCCTCTGCCTGAAGCATCGCTGTAGATGAAAAATTCCTCCGAACCAAATGGTATTGTCAGAACATGTGCTAGAATGAGTCTCCTCATGAGTTCTTGAAAACTCTTCTCACATTCCTCGCTCTAACTAAATTTTGTATCTTTTTGAGTCAGCTGAGTTAATAGAGTAGCGATTCTAGAAATTCCTTCTACGAATCTTCGGTAATAACCAAATTAAGTAGAAAAGCTTGATACTTGATCATCGACTTAGGTTGCTCCCAGCTTTGAATTACTTTAATCTTTGCCGGGTCAACAGATATTCCATGATTTGATATCGGGTGCCCAAGGAATGCTACTTCCTCAAGCCAGAACTTGCATTTCTTCAACTTGGCATAAAGCTTGTTTTCACGAAGCTTTTGGAGTATCAGCCTCAAGTGTTGTTCGTGATCTTTACGGCTTTTGGAATATATAAGGATGTCATCAATAAAGACGACCACAAAGTAATCCAAATATTCCTTAAATACCCGGTTCATCATATCCATGAAGGTAGCAGGAGCATTAGTCAATCTAAAAGACATGACTGGGAATTCGTAATGCCCGTACCGAGTTCTGGAAGCAGTCTTTAGAATGTTATCAGTTTTAATCTTCAACTGATGATATCCAGAACGAAGATTGATCTTTGAAAATAATTTGGCGCCTTACAACAGGTCAAATATGTCATCAATGCGAGGCAATGGGTACCTATTTTTTATGGTAACATGATTCAACTCCCGATAATTAATACAAAGTCGCATACGACCATCTTTTTTCTTTACGAATAAAATAGGAGCACTCCAAGGAGACATACTAGGATGAATGAAACCGATGTCTAACAATTACTGCAGTTGAGTTTTTAACTCCTGAAGTTCAATAGGAGCCATTCGATATGGGGCTTTAGAAATTGGTTTTGAACCAGGTTCAAGGTCGATACAAAATTTGATTTCACGCTCTGGGGGTAGGCCAAGAATTTCTTCAGGGAATACGTCAGGAAACTTATTAATAATAGAAATATCATTCAAATTTGACGTATTTTTATTTATATCCGTGACATGGGCTTAGAAATCTTGACATCCATTTTTCTATAAACGAATAGCTTTATGGCTTGATATGACAGTGATTGACTTTAGTGGTTTGGTTGCTTAAATTCACATAATAGGTTGGTTAGGAATATGAAAACTAACAACCTTACGAAAATAATTAATTTTAGCATGATGAGTAGTTAACCAATCAATGCCTAAAATCATATCAAATGCAAGTGTTTTCAAAGAGATAAGATCGACAGGTAATGTGCAGTTGCCGATTTGAATCAAACAAGACTTATAAATAGTGGATGTAATGAAGGTTTCTCCCAATGGAGTTTCAACAGATAAGTCAAAGTCTAATTTCTCCGGAGTTAAATTTAATCGCTGAGCACAAGTAGGAGAAATAAAAGAATGGGTAGAACCGGTATCAAATAAGGTATAAACTTCGCAAGAGTTTATGATTAGCTTACCCGTGATGACTTTGTTCGGGTTCCTCACTTTTTGGGAGGTTACGACAAAAGCTCTCCCTTGAACTACCGGCTTTGACTTCTCTGGGACGACCTTTGGTGCCTCCATCCTAGCTGGACTTGGCTTTACTGCACGACAAAATCGAGCTAGGTGACCTTCTCTTCCATAATTATAACACGCTTTGGATTGTTGCGTACAGTTCGGATGGATATGTCCCTCCCCTCCGCATTTGTAACATACGATTAGCGGTGGTTTCCATTCCTTAACAACAGGTGCTGGTGTTGACGTCTTTCTATCATTGTTGAATCTCCTCTTCTTGAAATTTTCACTTTTATTATCTTGGCCATGATTTCCACCAAAGTGGTTACCATTTCTGGCATGTTGATTCCCTCCACGTTTGTTGTCACCGCTTCGATGACTGCTACCAGTTGTATTATAAATTTGTCGACTACTCTCTCTTGGTTGGGTTGACTCGTTATCGCGCTCCAATAACTGAGGCCTATTTACAACATCTGAATACAAACATAGTTTGTGAGAAATTAGGTATTGACGTATCTCGAGTTTCAAACCTCTTAGAAACATCTGCATCATTCTCTCCTCATTATCAACCAAGTGGGACGCAAACCAGGACAACTCGGCAAACTTAGCTTCGTACTGTGACACGGTCATATTGTTTTGCTCCAGCTTGATAAACTCTACCTCCTTCATGTGATGAATACTTTCGGGAAAGTACTTGTCGTTGAACAGTTCTTGGAATTTCTCCCAAGACATCTTCAGTGCGGCAAGTTAAGTACGCTTTACAAATTCCCACCAGTAATCTGTCTTTCCTCGCAACATGAAGGTGGCAAAGGGAACCTTTTGCTCCTCGGAGCATCCCAAGACATCAAATATCTTGGTGATCTGCTTTATCCATGCCTCTGCCTTAAGTGGTTTTGGCTCTCCCAAAAACTCTGATGGTCCCAGCTCCTTGCACTGTTTAGCGATGACCGTCCAAGAGTTGCCAGTGTTTCCACCTGTATTTTGAACAGAAGTCGTTCTCTCCTGATGTTGCATGAATTGCATAAAGCCTCTGAACATCCCATCATTCATCATTTGGTCAGCGTTGTTGTTTCCTGAGGATTATTGCCATCCTGATGCACGTTATCCTGGGTATTGATCGTTGGTTACTCAACGGTCTCATGTGCTTCATTGCTTATCTCAGCATTTTCGGATGCCATTATCAAAAACTGCCACAAAACAAGGGTTAATTTACATGTCACATATTATCCCTATACTCTGACCGACCAAATAAAAACCAAATAAACTTAGGTAGGTCATACTAGCGAAGGAATTTCCCGTCTCTCCCCTCCTAGTTCTAGTCTCACATCTCAGCCATGAATCATATCCCTAAGCTTTGATACCAACTATGACGCCCCCAAAATAGGTATACATCACCCATCTTGAGTCGCCAAATACATGGTACATAAATCAAATACAAACTTCTTTTATACAATACGACAAAAATGTAGCTGAGAGTTTTTACAAGAATATTGTCTAAAAGACAGTATGCAAACTCAAAAAGGAGTCCTCATTACAATTATTATCACACTATTTTATAAAATAGTGAGGACTACTATAGCCACCATCTCGGACCATCACTCCATTCCCCGACTAGTCCCAGCTACGTTCTCATTTTCTGAAGAGAACAATGAAAGCAAAGGGGTGAGCTCAACTAGACCAGTAAGAAATATTATGACTAAGATAATGCAGAATAAATTATTGTTAGCCTTCAATAGTGTTGAACTAATAAACAACAAGTTTAACTGCAGCGAAATAAGTAATCCATTAGAAGAGTCAAGTAGAGCATGATATCTACTATCTTCTATGATTTAAAAAGTTTATCAACAATTTTATCGCTGAGACTCAGCTTAATAAATAGTATCGCAACCACGAATTATCTATGCACTACGGGCCAAAGATATTTGTATTTTCACCAATGGTCATGATCATACTAGCAACTGTCCATTAATGCACTACGGGTCAATGAGGACTTTTACCATATCATTTATAACATTACGGGACATGATTATACCGAATGATTCCTGGTCATAATCATACCAATCAACAGTCCATCTATGCACGTAAGCCAAAGATGACTTTCATTACAATATAAACATGATGATGATGACAATGTTATAAGAATTCAATTAAAGAAAGCAAAAGATAAATTTTTAAATATTTATAATTTAATTTATCCAGAATTTAATAATGTCAAAATTGTCAACATGATACTTCTTTGTGAAGTAAAATTCAATAATAATATTGTATCAAAAATGATTTGGACCAAAAAGAAATCAATTTTTGTCATGAATAGTACTCTGGGTGAATAGTACCCAAGTGAATAATACCCTATGAATAGTACTTCGGGAATAGTACCCCATGAATAGTATTTTGTGAATAGTACTCCGTGAATAGTACCCGCAAATAGTACCTGTGAATAATACTTTATGAATAGTACTTTATGAATAGTATAGTATAAATGAATAGTAATCATGGACAATACTCCGACATGAAAATCTTAAAATTTAACAAGAATGTGCAGAAAATATCCTTGTGAAACGATACTAGATGAAGCGCAAATTTCAAGGATATTCTACTAATTTCACGGAGTATAGAAGCAATACTTTAACAAAATGAGGGTATAATCAGGAATACGAGATGAAATAATATTACTCATATACTATAGAGTATAAAAGAAAATATTATTCCTTATGAATATACTGAACAAAAATAATATCCCTTATCTTAGAAGAAGACTGGATACTGGAATAGTGAAGTAGTGGAATACTCTTCTTCTTTATCTCTATAGCTTCTCTCTCTATAATTGCTCTTGTGAGTCTTAGTGAATTGGTGAGAATGAAATAAGAATGAACTTCTATTTGTAGGAAAACATAGTTTCAATAATTGCACGTTTTGGGGCTCAAATTATTACAGTATAGTACCTTCATCTATACCTCTATTTTTAATTTAGTCTTGCAAGTATTATCAAACTTGCACCACCTCTCCTAATAGTACATGCATGTGAATCAATAGTTCCATACATGTGAATCAATAGTAAATTTGCATGTGAACTAATAGCAATTAATTGCTCATTTATCTGATTAATTACCCGATTGGTCAATATAACCTCCAGAAATCAATTATTATAGAAATAAATATCGATTTCCACTAAAACAAATAATCCCAACACAATGGAAATATTAATTTCATCTCTAATCAACACGAACTTAATCATCATTAATATTATAACTCACAATATTTAACAACCAAATCATTTCGAGGAAAGAGGGGGCTTTCCGATAAGGATTTCTCCCTATTGGCGCTCAATTAGGTGACCAAACCTCTCCTCGACAGAACTTTCTAGACATCGTCAATATTGCAAATAATAATATGAATAACTTTGTAGTCTCAATTATTGATTTAATAATATAAAATATTATGCAGATGATACTGTGACAATAATTGAATCAATAATATGAGAGATATTATGCAGCAATTAATGTAGCAATAATTGAGTATAACTGAGTGACTTCTCACGTAAGCATCAATAATCAATACCGTGTGTTACTATGCAACCACGCGTATTACTGTACTTTTACTACCGGGTAGTTCAACAGTTTAACGGTAAAACTTTTGTTGTTATTTTTAAAAAAAGATATTTCTGTCATTTTCTAACTACGACAATACTTCTGTTGTGGGGTCCACTAATGATTGTGCCGTCGTACGAATATTCTCTGTTAAAACAAATATTCCCCGACCAATCAAATATTTTAAAACCACTTGCTTACTTTGAAAAATTTGTAAATATTACCCACAACTATAACATTATATGAAATCCACACCATAATATTCAAAAATATATTTCGAGAAAAATTAATCTTATTCATAAAACTTGGGGTCTTACACTTGATGAATATCTTTGGCCTGTAGTGAAAAGATGAATGATTACCTGATGAATATCTTTGGCTCGTAGTGCAAAGATGAAAATGTGTTAAGATGAACATGACCAACTGGTGATACAAATGAATATCTTTGGCACGTAGTGCAAAGATGAATATTTGATTCATGATGTATATTGATTTATATTACAGGGATAAAATATTGATGATGCACTTTTAAATCATAGAAGATGTGACGCCCCCAAAATAGGTATACGCTACCCATCTTGGGTCGCCAGATACATGGTACATACAACTTCATTTATACAACTGTTGTGCAAAATACGACGACACATATACTGTGAGTTTCAATACAAATATTGTAACAAATATAATACGACAATATTCATATTTAAATTATTACAATGCCATATAAAGTACAACAACAAATAATTCAAGTCCTGAAGAAACACGAGAATATTTTTATTCTCCTCATTCTAATGCGGTGTATTTTTCACGCTTTCAAGGTCGGTGTGACGCCCCCAAAATAGGTCCATTCCATCCAACCCATTCTGAGTCGCAAAATACATGGTACAGAAAACAACTACAACTTTATTACAACAATTGTCGTGCAAAATACAACAACACATATGTTGTGAGTTTTAATACCAACTATGACTCATGTCCCAACTATGGACAGCACCTCACAGTGATACCTTACATAAAGGTACAGTTAAAAACCGTTTTAGAAATTAGAATCTTTGAGAAGTGTTCAAGGAAACCTTCGTACATGGGAGGCCATGCGTCTAGGTTATGATAGATATCATATGGCCACAGAATTATCCTTGGTTGACCCAATAGACCCCAAAGAAAAATGAGAATATTACTATCATATTCTTCCCAATGGTGTGTCTTCTCTTGACATATCATTATCTCTACCGTCTCTAATTGAGAACTATACTTCAACCAAACTCCAAGATTATATAGGTAGTGCTCGTATATATACTCATCAAGTGGATGAGCACATCCCTGTCTTATGATGATACGAGGTTGTATGTCATTAGACATCTTGTATGATAGTGGCAAAACACCCTTCCAACATTGGGTTCGCTTCACCCTATTTGATTCAACAAATATAACTACTAAATGATGACCATCGTTCTATTCCCCTGTTACCCCCGCTCGACCCAGCTACACTCGTACTACCTGAAAGGAATTGTGAAGCAAAAAGGTGAGCACAACTAGCTCAGTAAAGAATATTATGACTAAAAATAAATAAATTATCAATAGTCTTCATCAGTAATAAATCAGAGATTTAGAACATATGGTAGATGATAAAACTTTTCAACCATAGTTACAGCGGAACGAGCAATCCATTAGAAGAGTCAAATAGACCATAAAGTCTATTATCTTCTCCATGTTAAAAGTCCACCAACAATGTTTTAACCCTGTAACATCAATCAACAATTCCTGTCCACAATCATATGTATAACTCATAATCGTAATTGTTGTTCTAAATTCCATTTTTCATCCAGGACAAAGATAATTTTCATCACCTGAAATATCAAAGATCATGGTTATACCAAATCACAGTTCATGTTCATAATCATACTAATAAATTTATCTTTGCACTACGGGCCAAAGATATTCATCAATGCACCATCTTTGCACTACATGCCAAAGATATTCATCAATAATTCATCTTTGCACCACGGGCCAAAGATATTCATCAATAAGTCATCTTTGTACTATGGGCCAAAGATATTCATATCTCAAAGAAATATATAATCATTTCAGAATTTATATAAACAATAATTATAACCATGTTGATCAATTCACTTTGCATTTAAGCTAAAGATATTCAATTATAAATTCAATGGTGATGATCATACCAGTCACAATTCAACTTTTTACTACTAGCCAAAGAGAACCCTAGTCATGATCATACCAATAATCTACCCATCTTTACACTCTAGTGAAAGAGAATTTCAACATCAGAGTTATAAAAATATTATATATGATAATAAAATCAATATAATCAATACATAGTTTTAATCTCCAGAGTAATATTCATAAATCAACTATAATTTGGTTAGAAAAAGAAACCAATTTTGTAGTGAATAGTACCCGTGAATAGTAACTCATGAATAGTAACTCGTGAATAGTAACTCATGAATAGTAACCCGTCGTGAATAGTAACTTGTGAATAATAACTCATGAATAGTAACCCCGACATGAAAAAGTTTCAAATTTGATAAAAAGTTCCAACCAATATTTCGGCATAATGATATTGAAGAAATAATATCATTTATGAAGAAAATAATCTCCCTTACTATCCCTTACCTCAAAAGAGCAGTACTTCTGACTGGAATAACGCTGAACGAACTTGCACCGTATAGCAACACTCAATATATCAAAATACTCACAAGAATACACTCGATAATATAAAGAGAGAAATAGAAAGAAAACTTCAGTTTCTGGTGTGATTTTCAATTCTAACCTAAGCACCCTATTTATAGGAAAATGCTTAGAACACCAAAGCAAAAAATTTAATAAAATATTATTATTATTATAAAATTTTCACGCCAACCTCTTGACAACTGATTTCAGCACATTCCAACAACCAAAACCATCAAAAAACGTTTTTCTCAATTAATTTATTTAAAACTCAAAATAATAATAATTAATTAATCCGAAACTTCAATAATTCATAATAAATAGCCCTTTTATCAAAAAATTTGAATCTCGCAACTTTTTATACGAAATTCAATTCTCTACAACTTTGCAGAAGAAAGTTTTTCCAAATTCCAAATGTAAATCGAAAGAAATCCATTAATTCAAGCGATTTTACAGGCTATAATCAAATTTCAGTCAAGAAATGGGGTCCACCGACACACAAAACATGTGTTAAACAACTTTTGCAACAAAAATACTCTTCCTCCTCATATACTCATATATCCCACATTCATTGTAAAAATATTATCATTATTATATTATAATAATATAATAAAATATTATTTTATCAGAAAAGATAAAATATCAATTTTTAACAATTGTCACTTTAAAAATTTTCTCCATCTATATCCAAATAAAATCAATATTTCCCTCATCATATAAATCAATAATTAATTATTCACAAATAATATTACGTAATCACTAAGATCGACAACCGGTAGTTCAGAAGAAAGAGGGGCTTTCAATAAGGATTTTCTCTTCTTGGCCTTGCAATTAGGTGACCAAACCTCTCCTTAGATGTAACTTTCTAGACATTGCTAATAATGTTTTCTAATAATATTATTCAGATAATATGAATTATTGCTTCGATAATGGAAAATACTGTGTAGTGACAATTTTATCACCCTTAACTTTAACCTTTTATCAATTTAACCATTTACTGAATAGTAATTATAAGAACAATTGAATACTTTTATTTCATAAAATTCGGGGTCTTACAGTCGGGTCCTCATCACCCTATAGTTGTTCACCAAAGCCAATTAGTAAATGATGTATAAAAGTATGTCACACACATTTTATTATTCTCAACATAATTATTATGCCACACCGTTTCATATTTTGATTAGGCTTGTGACTAATTCGTATCACCACTTTATCCCCAAGTTCTCTCTGCTAGTCCCAGCTACACTTTTATTACCTGAAAGGGGTGGTGAAGTAAAAGGGTGAGCACAAACAGCCCAGTAAAGAATATCATGACTTAAATGGTAGAAGATAAAAGTTTTCAACCATATAGCAGCGGAACAAGCAATCCATTAGAAGAGTCAAGTGGAACATAATATATACTATCTCCTCTAAATTAAAAGTTCATCGTTAATATTACATCCCTGTAATACTCATCAACAGTTCTTTATTGTACCCAAGACAAAGAGAACTCTCATCACCTGTCTTCACCTGAACTACCGAAGATTATAGTTAAATTCACAATTCATATTTATAATCAGGTAAATCAACAGTCCATCTTTGCAATACGTGCCTAAGAAATAAAACTGTAAAACCAATAACCAATTGTCCATCTTTGCACTATAGGCCAAAGATATACATCTTTAAAACCAATAATGCTGAGACTCAGCATAATAGTATCATGACCATGAATTATCCATGCGCTACGGGCCAAGGATATTCGTGTTTTCAATTACGGTCATGATTATACCGAATGATCCCTGGTAAAAATCATGCCAAGACCATCTATGCACTACGGGCCAAAGATGACTTTTACCACATCGTTTGTAACATTACGGTCATGATTATACCGAATAATCCCTGGTCATAATCATACCAAGTCCATCTATGCACTACCGGCCATAGATGACTTTCAACACAATATAAGCATGAGAATGATGATAATGAAATGTATAATGAATAAACATAGATCATCATAATAATAAGATAACATAGATCTTATTGATTTTCAACTTAATTATCCAGAGTCCAAATTGATAACATAGTAATAGATGAAGCACAAACTATTAAGGATATTCTAATGCTTTCAGGACCTTTCATCATTTAATGACAATATGAAGAAACGAATAATAACATCTTACCATAATATGGAGTATGAAAGAAAATGATATCACTTTACCATAAAAATGATACCCCTTACCACAATAATGATATCCCTTACCTTCGCATGTGGCTTGATTATGCTTTCTGTGAAATTGATCAACTTAAACAATGCTTGCATTCCTTATCTACACTTGGAGTAACAATACACTCAATAGAAATACTCACAATATTGTAGTAAAAGAATTCTATATTTTTAGTATAGTGATGGTGTGTGCTTAGTTGTTCAACCGGGCAACCTATTTATACTGAAAATTGAGGAAACAATTAGCACACATGCTTTGACAAAATAACCAAATGAGGTATATAATAATGGTAGTGGAATTTATGATCCCGCAGAGAAAATTAAACCAATTTGTACACGTTTTAACAATATTTGTTCAATAATAGAAAGTCATGGTCCATACTACTTTAGAAAAAGTAGAGTGCTAAGCAAGTCCTGCCAAACTTACTTTTGTAAAAAGAAAATAATTGAACAACATCTGTATATCATACTTATCTTTAATCAACACCCTTTTCATTCTTTGAACCATTATTCACAATTATTAACATAGACTCTTAATACTGCCAACTAGTTTAATTATATCATATCAAATAATATGAGTCACTGTGTAATAACTACTGTGGTAATTATTGAAATAAATACCGAGTGATTTCTTACGTAAGAATCAAACCAATACCTTACTTATAAACAAATTTAAATTCTATTAAAAGTAAGGATCAACATCAAATCATAATTATCCCGACGTCCTTCGATTGCCTCTAAATGCACATCAGTCCCTAAAATAGCCATTTTAGGCCTTGATCCCGACCTCATATTTCAAAACATAAAGAATAAAAGTTTTAGGTCTACTCGTTATCTTTCTAAATCATCCTGAATCACCTCAATCGGAGTTCGTATGAAAAAGTTATGCCCAATTTACTAAAGGACGTCCGAACAGATTTTGGCTTAACACTTGACCAGCGCCTAGGCGCCCAAGAACAGATCCTAAGTGCCTAGTCCAGTGCCTAGGCGCCCGACCCTTGACACTTAACTCCGATTTCTAGATTTTTGCAACTTTTGACACACATACTTCAAATCTTCATAACTTCCTCATCCGTTATCGGAATTAGTCCATTTTCGAGGCTATGGAAAGCTTGTAACATGCTCTACAAAACGCCCATGATTTCATAATTTTTTAGAATCATTAATTAATCCAAAATTTGGTTCCAAAGTCCTCCAAGACTAAGTTTTTCATCGTTTAACATGTTTTACGAAAACTTTCATCACAACTTCAATTTAAATCATTTTTAGTTCTTTCAAATTAGAATATTTCCATAACTTCTTAATCTATAGATCCTCCTCCTCGGATTTTAAACATAAATCAACCGTCAACACTTTTACAAGTTTGATTTAAGTCCTCAACATAACTTTTGTTCATCCTCAAACGTACGCCCAACTTTTTGATCTTAAATTCTATTATAACATGAATTAAACATAAAATCTTTATCATATACTTCCTTATTACTTTGGATCCATCATGATCCCATATAACCCAACTTTCAACAAATCAAACTCTTAGAAAAATTAAAGAGATGAAAAATTTTGGTTTTACCTTTTGAGTTCTTATTCTTCCTTCATGCTTCCATGGTTTCATCTTCTTCTTTCTTCCCTTCTTTCTCTTTTCTCTTTTCTCTCTTTTCTTTTGCTGAAGATTGGCTACGGAAGGATGTAATGAAGGAGAGGGTTGATGGCTCTTCTTTTTTTTTCTTTCTCTCTCTCTCTATCTCTTTCCTTCTTCTTTCTTTTTATTATTTTTCCCTCAAATTATTCCTACGGAAGGGATGAAATGAAAAGAAGGCTGATAATTGCCTTATTAGGCTAATAAGTTAGCCAACATCTTTGCCCCCACATTTGCCTAACATTGAAATATTCCACCAATCATGAAAAACTTTGGTGAATGAATTATGAAAAGTTTGAAGCATATGGAAAATTAAAATCAGCATTTCTCCCACCATTCTCTCATATCTCAGCCGCCCACATGGGCAACTCCTCTAAAAATTAATTTCTCTCCTCTTTATTTGCTCATTTATCCGATTAATTGCTCATTTGACCATTTACAAATTTAACATTTTACAACTTTAAAATAATAATCATAAATTAAATTAGACTTTTATTTTATAAAAGTCAGGGTTTTACAATCACCCCACCTTATGAAATTTTGTCCTCGAAATTACGTACCTGGTAGTTCGAAGAAATGAGAAATTCAAATTCTAGCTCACATGCTACTTCCTCTGTCTCATGGTTCATCCATTGCTCAATTCCTGTATTTCAGATATCATTCTAGAATACAATTTTAAAACAAGGGTTAATGACATGCCACATATTATCCCTATATTCTGACCAGACCATTAAATAACAATTAAGCTTAGGTAGGTCATATTAGCGAAGGATTTACCCTGTCTTCCCGCCTAGTTCTAGTCTCACATCTCAGCCAGGGATCATATCCCTAAGCTTTGATACCAACTGTGACGCCCCCAAAATAGGTATACGCCAACCATCTTGGGTCGCCAGATACATGGTACATACAACTTCATTTATACAACTGTTGTGCAAAATACGACGACACATATACTCTTAGTTTCAATACAAATATTGTAACAAATATAATACGACAATATTCATATTTAAATTATTACAATGCCATATAAAGTACAGCAACAAATAATTCAAGTCCTGAAGAAACACGAGAAGATTTTTATTCTCCTCATTTTAATGCGGTGTATTTTGACGCTTTCAAGGTCGGGTCCTCATCACCCTATAGTTGTTCACCAAAACCAATTAGTAAATTATGTATAAAAATATGTCACACACCTTTTATTATTCTCAACATAATTATTATGCCACACCATTTCATATTTTGATTAGGCTTGTGACTAATTCGTATCACCACTTTATACCCAAGTTCTCTCTGCTAGTCTCAGCTACACTTTTATTACCTGAAAGGGGTGGTGAAGTAAAAGGGTGAGTACAAATAGCCCAATAAAGAATACCATAACTTAAGATAATTATATTATCAATAGCCTTCATCAATACTAAATCAGATATTTAGAATATATGGTAGAAGATAAAAGTTTTCAACCATAATAGCAGCGGAACAAGCAATCCATTAGAAGAGTCAAGTAGAACATAATGTATACTATCTCCTCTAAATTAAAAGTTCATCGTTAATATTTCATCCCTGTAATACTCATCAACAGTTCTTTATTGTACCCAAGACAAAGAGAACTCTCATCACCTGTCTTCACCTGAACCACCAAAGATTATAGTTAAATTCACAATTCATATTTATAATCAGGTAAATCAACAGTCCATCTTTGCAATACGTGCCTAAGACATAAAACTGTAAAACTAATAACCAACATTCCATCTTTGCACTACAGGCTAAAGATATACAACTGTAAAACCAATAATGCTGAGACTCAGCTTAATAGTATCACGACCACGAATTATCCATGCACTACGGGCCAAGGATATTCGTGTTTTCAATTACGGTCATGATTATACCGAATGATCCCTGGTCATAATCATGCCAAGTCCATCTATGCATTACGGGCCAAAGATGACTTTTACCACATCGTTTGTAACATTACGGTCATGATTATACCGAATAATCCCTGGTCATAATCATACCAAGTCCATCTATGCACTACTGGCCATAGATGACTTTCAACACAATATAAGCATGAGAATGATGACAATGATATATATAATGAATAAACATAGATCATCATAATAATAAGATAGCATAGATCTTATTGATTTTCAACTTAATTATCCAGAGTCCAAATTGATAACATAATAATAGATGAAGCACAAACAATTAAGGATATTCTAATCCTTTCAGGACCTTTCATCATTTAATGACGATATAAAGAAATGAATAATAACATCTTACCATAATATGGAGTATGAAAGAAAATGATATCACTTTACCATAAAAATGATACCCCTTACCACAATAATGTTATCCCTTACCTTCGCATGTGGCTTGATTATGCTTTCTGTGAAATTGATCAACTTAAACAATGATTGCATTCCTTATCTACACTTGGAGTAACAATACACTCAATAGAAATACTGTAATACCCGCGAATTCTAATAAATTATAATATTGAGAATAAAGATTTGTTTGCATATTTATTTGAATATAAATATATATATATAGCATCGACATGTGTTGTGATGAGCTTTTTAATTGATTAAGCCAGTGATAATTAAACAATGTAGCAAAAGCGATGAGAAGCTTAGTTTAAACTTGTGGAGTTATGCCTAGTGTGGCAAGATGATGAATTGAGAAAATACTAATTTAACTAATGATGGAATTAATTAGTATTACTAATAAGTAAATAATTTCATAATGAGGTTGATTTATTTGTTATTTGTTAATTATCATGAATAATAGTGTGTGAAGAGAAATCATATATAATAAGGTTTTTCATTTAATATAAAGTGAGGGGTGACATTGTAATGAAAATAATTATTATATAACACTATGTGATAAAAGTAAGCTTGACTTAGGTAATTGACCAAGTTGTATAAAAGTCTTATGTGACATATTGATGTGTGTGGGAATAATTAAATGGGTATTTTAAACCTATGAGAGAAAGTAACTTGATTAAATAAATAAATTAATAATAAGTAGCATTGGTACACAATTAAATTATATCCTAGTCTAGAATAATTATTATTTGAAATAAATCAATGTACATGGATTATATGATTTTATGTGTAATATATGAGTGGGTGTAATTGTATGCTCTAGTGTGAACAAAGGGCAAATGGCCCTAAGTGTGCAAAGAAAGTCTTTGAGAATTGGTGGTGTCCCAA
This sequence comes from Panax ginseng, assembly GCA_020205605.1. Taxonomy (NCBI): domain Eukaryota; kingdom Viridiplantae; phylum Streptophyta; class Magnoliopsida; order Apiales; family Araliaceae; genus Panax; species Panax ginseng. The sequence goes on along the minus strand of CM035143.1, from coordinate 34,826,443 downwards.
AATGAGAGTCACTCCTTCTTTTCTTCACATTATAGGCCATTGGCCTAGTCCCTCAACACCAACTCCATAGCTAGCAAATCATGGAGAAGGGAGTGGGCTAAATTGTACTCTTCTACCAAATCCTTCATAACCATTAACTTCTTCTCCATTCCAACGGCTTGATTCATTGCACAAAACCAAATTGGTCACAAGCTTGCCTATAAATAAAGCCCCTCTCATTCATAAACATGTTGCTAATTTCTCTGAGATTTCTAGTAGGAGTGTGAATATTGTGAGCTTATATAATCTGCAAATTGAAGCTAGAGTAGCAATTAAACTTCAGAAAAGGTAACCTTTCCTCTAGATGTTCATACACTCAAGCTTTCCAAAGTTCATGAGTATAAAAACACTTGTTTAAGTTGAAATGGTTATGGTTGAAACATGCTAGAATCTGTAAATTTATGTTAGATATTGTTAATGTGGTCAAAAACGAATTCAATGAAAGTTAAACGAAGTAAAATGATCAAGTAACAAATTCGTAAGGAAGAAAATTGCTATGTGTGTTAAACTTTGAAAAAAATGGCAAAAACCTTGAATTGATCTTTGAAATTTATTGTTTGTATGTGTGCGAATGTTAGAAGCATGCTAGGAAGGTTGTGTAGTAAGTTTTTAACAATTATACATAATTACATTGTTGCTTGGATGAAAATTGGGTCGAAAATTCCTCAAAAATCCGAGCAGAAGTAACAGGGAACACTGCTGCCGTGTTTTTAAGCAGGGGACTCGCCTGCCTTGACGGGGTCTGAAGAGCAAATTCCCATTCCGTGGGGTGCTATATCAGGAAAAGAAATTTTGTTTGCTTATTTGATGCAAGAAGTCTTACACTCCACTTAATTTCAAGAACATACACACTCCCTAAACATATATCAATGTATTTTACAAGGTGTTTAGTAGATTTGGAATTGAATCATAACCTTTTTAAAGAAAAGTTAAAAGACGAAAAACATGTTTATAAAACCTTACGCCTTTTTGAATCTAGCCTTGTGAGCATATGTTTATAGCTTAATTTGTTTGATAAATACATATGAAGTGTGGACTCAATGTACCTTGCATGTATAGATTTATAGTCATGACATCTTAGTGATTGAAAACCAATTGAGATGACAAACTCTATGAATTATATTGTGAACTTAGGAACAATTAGAATAGGATGCATATGCCTCTAGAGATATACGACATGTTCACGCATCTAGTTAAACATTGTGATAAATTATGCAAGCATGTGTCGAAAGAAGTTGTTTGACAATATTATGTAGTATAATGAATACTATGGCTAGTTGATTTATGTAATGAACTCTTTTAACTTTGAAAGATGGAAATATATGAATAACTTTAATAAAGGGTCAAAACTAGCTTAAAGGTTCTTTAATATGTGAAACAACTTAAAAATATGTAGAGTAAGAGATATTTTGCGAATACAAAAGATGAGCATATGGTACAAAAGACTTTAAAGGTAAAATTAATGTGAGTTATGCATCTATGAGTTTGAATGTGTGTAGCCTACATGAATTTAGGTATGTGTGATGGAAGTATGTGAAAATGCATATCAAGTATATATGACTAATGAATACATATACATACATATATAGGATAACATAGTTCATTGAAGTGATATTACGCTTTAAGTGGTAATCAACGCTAAAGGCAAGTTTCCTATCTCTCACAACTTTGGATTTTGTGCGAGATCTCTAACTTCCATTGATTCACATATCGAATACAAGTTATCTAAATTCCTACATTGTATATTGTATGAATCCGAATCATTGATATACTTATATTGAGCAAATGACTATTACTATACGAAAATCAATTACTTTGACATTATTGCGAGCATTAGACTTATTGTTCTTAAAGTGCATTATAAAAGTTGTCTAAACCTTTTATTCGATTAGACTGTTATCATATGTTAGAAAGTTATCCAAACCAATTGACTTGGTGCGGACTCTTGAAAATCTACTGAGATGAACAACCCTCTTAAAAAGGGGAAATTCTATATTGTCGAGGGGGAACCGATGCGTACACAAGTATGATTAAATGTTATGCATAATAATGTAGGTACCTTAGGTCGATCACATGTTGTACTCGTTTATCTTGGATTGCGATATAATCTTTATTAATTCTAGTAAGAGTTCATAGTCTTTAACGATCGCTTTCGTTGTTCATTCTTATTGAACCTCAAAATAATTAAACCTTGAAATATTATTGATATCCTTCAATCTTTAGTGACATTTATCAAACATTTTGATATTTCTTGATATCCTTGAACTACCATTTACTGTTATACCCTTAAAGATTCAAATGCTATAACTGTTCATTCTCTTAGCTATATTACTTGCTGGGCAAACTTGTTGCTCATTCTTGCTTCCCTAAAAACATTATGATTAAAGGCGTGAGCGGTACCTCGGGAAAGGACAAGGGGAAGGGCAAGGCTACGGAGTAGCTTAGTTCTTTAAGAGTATTAGTATTATTATTCTATGTGTATTATGATGTACTAAGGATGATTAATTATGTTTAAGTTTAATCACTGGATTGTTGTAGTAATGGTTACGGAACCTTGGGATGCGAATATTTATATTATATCAATGTAAATTATTCTATTATTTTCGTTGTTAATGATTTTGGTGTGATGTTAGAATTAGCACGTGGCGAACCAAATTCGAGATACGAGTGTCTGAATTTGGGGGCGTCACAAATACTCACAATATTGTAGTAAAAGAATTCTATATTTTTAGTATAGTGATGGTGTGTGTTTAGTTGCTCAACCGGGCAACCTATTTATACTAAAAATTGAGGAAACAATTAGCACACATGCTTTGACAAAATAACCAAATGAGGTATATAATAATGGTAATGGAATTTATGGTCCCGCAGAGAAAATTAAACCAACTTGTACACGTTTTAACAATATTTGTTCAATAATAGAGTTGTGGTCCATACTACTTTAGAAAACGTAGAGTGTCGGCAAGTCCTGCCAAACTTACTTTTGTAAAAAGAAAATAATTGAACAACATCTGTATATCATACTTATCTTTAATCAACACCCTTTTCAATCTTTGAACCATTATTCACAATTATTAACAAAGACTCTTAATACTGCCAACTAGTTTAATTATATCATATCAAATAATATGAGTCACTGTGTAATAACTACTGTGGTAATTATTAAAATAAATACCGAGTGGCTTCTTACGTAAGAATCAAATCAATACCTTACTTATAAACAAATTTAAATTCTATTAAAAGTAAGGATCAACATCAAATCATAATTATCTCTACTAAAATATACACCAACTAATAATTCAATATTCATTTAAGTTGTCTTTATTTATTGCATCATATCATTATATTTAATAATTTTAATGTTTTATAACGTAGAACAACATCCTTTATCGTCGAAAACATTACACATTGCATACGTGCATGCCCGACGTCCTCCGATTGCCTCTGAATGCACATTAGTCCCTAAAATAGTCATTTTAGGCCTTGATCCCAACCTTATATTTCAAAACATAAAGAATAAAAGTTTTAGGTCTACTCGTTATCTTTCTAAATCATCCTGAATCACCTCAATCGGAGTTCGTATGAAAACGTTATGCCCAATTTACTAAAGGACGTCCGAACAAATTTTGGTTTAACACTTGACCAGCGCCTAGGCGCCCAAAATTGGCCTTGGCCAAGTGCCTAGGCGCCCAAGAACAGATTCTAAGTGCCTAGTCCAGCGCCTAGGCGCCCGACCCTTGACACACATACTCCGATTTCAAGATTTTTGCAACTTTTGACACACATACTTCAAATCTTCATAACTTCTTCATCCGTTATCGGAATTAGTCCGTTTTTGAGGCTATGGAAAGCTTGTAACATGCTCTACAAAACCCACATGATTTCATAATTTTTCAGTTTCATTAATTAATCCGAAAGTTGGCTCCAAAGTCCTCTAAGACTAAGCTTTTCATCGTTTAACATGTTTTACGAAAACTTTCATCACAACTTCAATTTAAATCATTTTTAGTTCTTTCAAATTAGAATATTTCCATAACTTCTTAATCTATAGATCCTCCTCCTCGGATTTTACACATAAATCAACCATCAACACTTTTACAAGTTTGATTTAAGTCCTCAACATAACTTTTGTTCATCCTCAAATATACGCCCAACTTTTTGATCTTAAATTCCATTATAACATGAATTAAACATAAAATCTTTATCATATACTTCCTTAGTACTTTGGAACTATCATGATCCCATATAACCCAACTTTCAACAAATCAAACTCTTAGAAAAATTAAAGAGATGAAAAATTTTGGTTTTACCTTTTGAGTTCTTAATCTTCCTTCATGCTTCCATGGTTTCATCTTCTTCTTTCTTCCTTTCTTCTCTTCTTTCTCTTTTCTCTTTTCTCTCTTTTCTTTTGCTGAAGATTAGCTACGGAAGGATGTAATGAAGGAGAGGGTTGATGGCTCTTTTTTTTTCTCTCTCTTTCTCTCTCTCTCTTTCCTTCTTCTTTCTTTTTATTATTTTTCCCCCAAATTATTCCTACGGGAGGGATGAAATGAAAAGAAGGCTGATAATTTCCTTATTAGGCTAATAAGTTAGCCAACATCTTTGCCCCCACATTTGCCTAACATTGAAATATTCCACCAATCATGAAAAACTTTGGTGAATGAATTATGAAAAGTTTGAAGCATATGGAAAATTAATATCAGTATTTCTCCCACCATTCTCTCATATCTCAGCCGCCCACATGGGCAACTCCTCTAAAAATTAATTTCTCTCCTCTTTATTTGCTTATTTATCCGATTAATTGCTCATTTGACAATTTATAAATTTAACATTTTATAACTTTAAAATAATAATCATAAATTAAATTAGACTTTTATTTTATAAAAGTCAGGGTTTTACAATCACACCACCTTATGAAATTTCGCCCTCGAAATTTACGTACCTAGTAGTTTGAAGAAATGAGAAATTCAAATTCTAGCTCACATGCTACTTCCTCTATCTCATGGTTCATCCATTGCTCAATTCCTGTATTTCAGATATCATTCTAGAATACAGTTTTAAAACAAGGGTTAATGACATGCCACATATTATCCCTATATTCTGACCAACCCATTAAATAACAATTAAGCTTAGGTAGGTCATACTAGCGAAGGATTTACCCGTGTCTTCCCTCCTAGTTCTAGTCTCACATCTCAGCCAGGGATCATATCCCTAAGCTTTGATACCAAATGTGACGCCCCCAAAATAGGTATACGCCACCCATCTTGGGTCGCCAGATACATGGTACATACAACTTCAATTATACAATTATTGTGCAAAATACGACGACACATAAACTCTGAGTTTCAATACAAATATTGTAACAAATATAATATGACAATATTCATATTTAAATTATTATAATGCCATATAAAGTACATCAACAAATAATTCAAGTCCCGAAGAAACACGAGAAGATTTTTATTCTCCTCATTCTAATGCGGTGTATTTTTGACGCTTTCAAGGTCGGGTCCTCATCACCCTATAGTTGTTCACCAAAACCAATTAGTAAATGATGTATAAAAATATGTCACACACATTTTATTATTCTCAAAATAATTATTATGTCACACCGTTTCATATTTTGATTAGGCTTGTGACTAATTCAGTATCACCACTTTATACCCAAGTTCTCTCTCTTAGTCCCAAATTTACACTTTTATTACACGAAATGGGTGGTGAAATAAAAGGGTGAGCACAAACAAATGACCAAAGAAAGAATATCATAACTTAAGATAATTACATTATCAATAGCCTTCATCAATACTAAATCGGATATTTAGAATATATGGTAGAAGATAAAAGTTTTCAACCATAATAGCAATGAACAAGTAATCCATTAGAAGAGTCAAGTAGAACATAATATCTACTATCTCCTCTAAATTAAAAGTTCATCGTTAATATTTCATCCCGTAATATTCATCAACAGCTTCTTTATTGTACCCAAGAGAAAGAGAACTCTTATCACCGTCTTCACTTTGAACCACCAAAGATTATAGTTAAATTCACAATTCATATTTATAATCGGGTAAATCAACAATCCATCTTTTTGCAACACGTGCCTAAGACATAAAAACCCAGAAACTAATAACCAACGGTCCATCTTTACACTCTGGGCCAAAGATATACAAGCTCATAAAACCAATAATCTTTGAGACTCGATAATAATAGTATCATGACCACGAATTATCCAAGAACTACGGGCCAAGGATATTCGTGTTTTCAATTACGGTCATGATTATACCGAATGATCCCTGGTCATAATCATGCCAAGTCCATCTATGCACTACGGGCCAAAGATGACTGTTACCACATCGTTTGTAACATTACTGTCATGATTATACCGAATAATCCCTGGTCATAATCATACCAAGTCCATCTATGCACTACTGGCCATAGATGACTTTCAACACAATATAAGCATGAGAATGATGACAATGATATGTATAATGAATAAACATAGATCATCATAATAATAAGATAACATAGATCTTAGTGATTTTCAACTTAATTATCCAGGGTCCAAATTGATAACATAGTAATAGATGAAGCACAAACTATTAAGGATATTCTAATCCTTTCAGGACCTTTCATCATTTAATGACAATATGAAGAAACGAATAATAACATCTTACCATAATATGGAGTATGAAAGAAAATGATATCACTTTACCATAAAAATGATACCCCTTACCACAATAATGATATCCCTTACCTTCGCATGTGGCTTGATTATGCTTTATGTGAAATTGATCAACTTAAACAATGTTTGCATTCCTTATCTACACTTGGAGTAACAATACACTCAATAGAAATACCCACAATATTATACTCACAATATTGTAGTAAAAGAATTCTATATTTTTAGTATAGTGATGGTGTGTGCTTAGTTGTTCAACCGGGCAACCTATTTATACTGAAAATTGAGGAAACAATTAGCACACATGCTTTGACAAAATAACCAAATGAGGTATATAATAATGGTAGTGGAATTTATGGTCCCGCGGAGAAAATTAAACCAATTTGTACACGTTTTAACAATATTTGTTCAATAATAGAGTTGTGGTCCATACTACTTTATAAAAAGTAGAGTGTCGGCAAGTCCTGCCAAACTTACTTTTGTAAAAAAAAATAATTGAACAACATCTGTATATCATACTTATCTTTAATCAACACCATTTTTATTCTTTGAACCATTATTCACAATTATTAACACAGACTTTTAATACTGCCAACTAGTTTAATTATATCATATCAAATAATATGAGTCACTGTGTAATAACTACTGTGGTAATTATTGAAATAAATACCGAGTGATTTCTTACGTAAGAATCAAATCAATACCTTACTTATAAACAAATTTAAATTCTATTAAAAGTAAGGATCAACATCGAATCATAATTATCTCGACTAACATATACACCAACTAATAATTCATTATTCATTTAAGTTGTCTTTATTTATTGCATCATATCATTATATATAATAATTTTCATGTTTTATAACTTAGAACAACGTCCTTTATCGTCGAAAACATTATACGTTGCATACGTTCATGGCCGACGTCCTCCGATTGCCTCTGAATGCACATCAGTCCCTAAAATAGCCATTTTAGGCCTTGATCCCGACCTCATATTTCAAAACATAAAGAATAAAAATTTTAGGTCTACTCGTTATCTTTCCGAATCATCCTGAATCACCTCAATCGGAGTTCGTATGAAAACGTTATGCCCAATTTACTAAAGGACGTCCGAACAGATTTTGGCTTAAGACTTGACCAGTGCCTAGGCGCTTAAAATTTGCCTTGGGCAAGCGCCTAGGCGCCCAAGAACAGATTCTAAGCGCCTATTCCAGCGCCTAGGCACCCGACCCTTGACACATAACTCCGATTTCTAGATTTTTGCAACTTTTGACACACATACTTCAAATCTTCATAACTTCTTCATCCGTTATCGGAATTAGTCCGTTTTCGAGGCTATGGAAAGCTTGTAACATGCTCTACAAAACCCCCATGATTTCATAATTTTTTAGATTCATTAATTAATCCGAAATTTGGCTCCAAAGTCCTCCAAGACTAAGTTTTTCATCGTTTAACATGTTTTACGAAAACTTTCATTTTTAGTTCTTTCAAATTAGAATATTTCCATAACTTCTTAATCTATAGATCCTCCTCCTCAGATTTTACGCATAAATCAACCATCAACACATTTACAAGTTTGATTTAAGTCCTCAACATAACTTTTGTTCATCCACAAACATACGCCCAACTTTTTGATCTTAAATTCTATTATAACATGAATTAAACATAAAATCTTTATCATATAATTCTTTATTACTTTGGATCCATCATGATCCCCTATAATCCAACTTTCAACAAATCAAACTCTTAGAAAAATTAAAGAGATGAAAATTTTTTGTTTTACCTTTTGAGTTCTTATTCTTCCTTCATGCTTCCATGGTTTCATCTTCTTCTTTCTTCCTTTCTTCCCTTCTTTCTCTTTTCTCTTTTCTCTCTCTTCTTTTGCTGAAGATTGGCTACGAAAGGATGTAATGTAGGAGAGGGTTAATGGCTCTTCTTCTTCTTTTTTCTCTCTCTCTCATACGTACCAACTTTGGTCCCAACAATGTTGCTTCTCCAATCTCATCCCAACATAATAGAGAGCAAAACTTTCGCCCATAGAACGCCTCAAATGGAGAATTTCATGAATTCGACGATTATCGTCTAATCGTGTGAATTCCGACATGACTTCGTTACTTATGATTTGTTCATCTTTTCAAATGGATTCAATCCATCATACTAACATCTTAACATACACATATCATTAACTTATATTCATGATAAGTTATTACTTGTTCTTCATGAGTTTATAACTTATAAAAGTATAAACTACTTATGATTCCATTTCTCATGACTTGTGATAGTTTATGACTTCTAACCATCATTCTTACATCCTTTTATCATACTAACTTCATTCATGTAAACATGTTACAAGTCTTACAAGTTCTTCCTTAGTTCATAGCTTATCTATGAACAAAGTTCTTATTCACGACTTATTAAGACTTAAGTCCATTGATTAACCATTCCTACTTCTTCTTAGCATACAACTCCTACCACTACTCACTTCTCTAACAAATGAAGAGAAAGAGATTCATGGATTAAGATCTTACCCTTGAAGATCACTTGATTAAGCTTTAATCTTCTTCTTGTTTCTTGAACTATGAAAGACTAGCTTATTCTCACTTATTCTCTATAACCAATAAGAATTAAACTGTTGGATTAAATGAACAACCGACAAATGAAATCCAAAGCTTGCTATTTATAGGATTGCTAAGGTTAGGGTAGTTTAGTCAATAAACCACTCCCACCTCCTTACTATTCATTACCTGTGCACTAAGTTAACTTGCTCATCAAATTAATTACTTGGACATCACAACACTTAGCCATTAAGTTACTTGCTTATCACATATCTTAGCCTTTAAGAATACTTGGTCATCACATTTACTTAGCCCTTAAGCTTACTTGGTCACTACTTAACTTATCTTTTGCTTGCTCATCACACATAAGCACTTTACTTTCTCATTACACATAATCACCTTACTTGCTTATCACATAACTTATCCTTTACTTAACCATTAACTTTACTTGTTCATCACTTCCTTTGCTTGAGCATTACATTATTTACTTGGTCCCTACTTTAATTACTTGGTCATCACATTCAACCATGTGATCATGGGTTACCCCATAGGTCACCCTAACCCATTGAACTAATAGCTTAGGCTTAAGGTTTAATTAGCTTACATTTGGGCTTGTATTACACTACAAAAAAACCAATCATTGCCAACGGACACTGCCGTCGCCAATGACTGTGGTGTCGTCGGCATTGAGATCATTGGCGATGACAAATGTCGTCGGTAAGACCGTCTCCTCAAAGGTCATCGCCCCTATTTCCCGTCTCCAGCCGTCAGCATCATTATCATTGGCGATGGCATAAAGTCAATACCGACGGCTACATTGACGGCGAGACCGTCGGCAAAGACTCCATGATTTTTTTGAGGGGAAGACTCATTCCATTTCATGAAGTCCGGCTTACCGTGACCTTTATATCCGCTTAAGAATGACTTTTAAAGCATGATTGTCGCTATATGTCATTGGCGGCAAACTTTCTATCGTCGCCATTACCCCTCGGCAATAATGATAAATATTTTGATTTTTTTTTATAATTTCAAAATTTCCCTGTTCATTTATAAATATAAACATACACCTGTTATAAACTAATAACCATCAAATAATAAGAAAATATCTTATAATTCACCATTCAAATAGTAATCCAAATCAAATATATAAATCAAAAATGTAATGGCCGTCGGTACAACTCAAAAACTATACAAGTATACATGAAACTCAGAATATAACATAAACTAACTACAACCCGTCGCCTGTTTCCTCGTCATCGACTCGGCGGTCATCACCCTGTACTGGAGGAGGCTGCTCATCATCAACTCGACGGTCATCGCCTTGTACTGGAGGAGGCTGCTCTTCATCAACTCTTCGGTCATCACCAGTGCCTCCACCTCCACCTGCACGATCTCATCAACAAGACCCTACAAAATTAAAATATTAATAAAAACGTCAAAATGAAAACATATTTACATTATTTTAGTTTGTGTTCTTCAAGTTAGGCGTACGGGACTCGAACTCGGGCTCCGTATATCGGAATCGAGTCCCATCAGTTGTAACGCGTGTCTATTACCTATGCAGTGCTATTGCATGTGTTTGCGTGTCGTTCGAATAACCGGGGCAGTTTTTGGTCTCTTTTTCAACTATTTTCCTAAGTTTTCTCAAGTTAGGCGTACAGGACTTGAACTCGGGCTCCGTATATCGGAATTGAGTCCCATTAGTTGTAACGCATGTCTATTGCCTATACGGTGCTATTGCCTATGGTTGCGTGGCGTTAGGACGACCGGGACGGTTTTTGGTCTCTTTTTCGACTATTTGTCTAAGTTTTCTCAAGTTAGGCGGATGGGACTCGAACTCGGGCTCCGTATATCGGAATCGAGTCCCGTCAGTTGTAACGCGTGTCTATTGCCTATGCGGTGTTATTGCATATAGTTACATGGCGTTTGGACGACCGGGACGGTTTTTGGTCTCTTTTTTGACTATTTTGCTAAGTTTTCTCAAGTTAGGCGTACGGGACTCAAACTCGGGCTCTGTATATCGCAATCAAGTCCCGTCAGTTATAACGCGTGTCAATTTCCTATGCGGTGCTATTGTCTATGGTTGCGTGGCATTTGGACGACTAAGGCTATTTTTGGTCTCTTTTTCATCTATTTTGCTAAGTTTTCTCAAGTTAGGCATACGGGAGTCAAACTCGGGCTCCGTATATCGGAATCGAGTCCTGTCAGTTCTAACGCGTGTCTATTGCCTATGCGGTGCTATTGCCTGTGGTTGCATGGTGTTCTGATGACTGGGCAGTTTTTGGTCTCTTTTTCGACTATTTTGCTAAGTTTTCTCAAGTTGGGTGTGTGACGCCCCCAAAATAGGTATACATCACACATCTTGAGTCGCCAAATATATGGTACAAAATTCAAATATAACTTAATAATACAATTGTCGTGTAGAATATGACAAGACATAACTGAGAGTTTTAATAAGAATATTGTCATCTAGACAATATCCACACTCAATGGAGTCTTCATTACATTTATTATCACAATATTTAATAGAATAGTGAGGACTACTAATGATATCATCTAGACCGTCACTCCGTTCCCCGACTAGTCCTGGTTACGTTCTCATTTCCTGAAGAGAACAGTGAAAGAAAGGGTGAGCTCAACTAGCCTAGTAAGAAATATTATGACTAAGATAATGCATAATAATTTATCGTTAGCCTTCAACAGTGTTAAAATGACAAAATATAATAAACATCAAGTTTAACTGCAACGAAACAAGCAATCCATTAGAAGAGTCAAGTAGAGAATAAAATCTACTATCTTCTATGATTTAAAAGGTTTTTCTTATCACTTTTATTGCTGAGACTCAGCTTAATAAATAAACCATATCATCCCTACACTACGGCCAAGGATATTCATTAGTATCACGACCACAAATTATCCATGCATTACGGGGCAAGGATATTCATGTATTCATCAATGGTCATGATCATGCCAACAACTGTCCATCAATGCACTACAGCCAATGAGGATTTTTTACCACATCATTTGTAACATTACGGTCATGATTATACCGAATAATCCCTAGTCATAATTATACCAAGTTCATATATGCACTACAGGCCACAGATGACTTTCAACATATTATAAACATGAGGATGATGACAATGATATAAGAATTCAATAAAACAAGTTCAAGGATAAATTTGTAAAGATTTATAATTTAATTTATCCAGAAACCAATAACGTCCAAATTGTCAACATGATATTGTTTTGTGGAGTAAGTCAAGAATTCTCAGAAGAATATTTCCATTAAAAGATACTGGATGAAGCGCAAATATCAAGGATATTCCACTAATTTCATGGAGTATAGAAGCCAAAACTTTAACTAAATGAGTATAATAGAATATATGAAACCGCAAATGGATTTTTGCCGCCATGCGGTAATCCACATAGACAGATTATTCCAACAGAATAATAAAAAATGGAATAACAAAAGAATTCACCAGGCGTGCATAATCCGCACATATAGGTTATTCCAACAGAATAATAAAGGATGGAACTAGGTCATGCGTAACCCGCACAGACAGGATATTCCAACAAATTAATAAAGAATGGAACCAAGTCATGCATAATCCACACAGACAGGATGTTCCAACAGAATAATAAAGAATGGAACCAGGTCATGCGTAATCCGCACAGACAGGATGTTCCAACAGAATAATAAAGAATGGAATCAGTCCGCGTAATCCGCACGCATGTGATGTTCCAAAGTAATAATAAAGAATAGAATAACAAATGTAATTCACCGGGCATGCGATAGATCGCATGCAGAAAAGTTATTCCAATGAGAATAATAAAGAATGGAATAACAACCCTTACGAGTATTGAAAGAAAATAACTCTCTTCATGAATACAAAAGAATAATACCCCTTACCTTAAAAAGAAGAGTATTTCGACTGGTAGGGCGATGATATTCTTGAAGAAAACTATAATGTTTTTTACGCTCAAAGCTTCTTAAAACTCTAAAAAAATACGTTCAAGATTATAGAAGAAGAATTCTCTGAATTTCTTGTGTGATTTTCAATTCTAACTAAGCATCCTATTTATAGGAGAATGAAAATGATACTATGCTGCACTATGCAATAAAATATAATATATTCTATTTATAATCAAATAAAACAAACTTTATAAAAAGTATTCTATTTTATATAAAAAGTTTTCTGTTTTATTATATTTATAATAATAATAAAACAAACTTTATCACCATTATTATAATTCACAATATTAATCGATCAGGTCATTCCCAAGAAAGAGGGGGGCTTTCCAATAAGGATTTCTCTATTATTAGCGCTAAATTAGGTGACCAAACCTCTCCTTGATGTAACTTCTAGACATCGTTAATATTGCAAATAATAATATTAATAACTTTTTGTCGTCTCAATTATTTATTTAATAATATATAAAATATTGACAATAATTGAATCAAATAACGTGAGATACTATGCAAAGCAATTCTTGTAGCAATAATTGAACAAAAGCGGGTGACTTCTCACGTAAGCATCAATAATCGATATTGTGTCTTCTACTATGACGACCACAGCGTATTCTATCAGTACTTTTAACATCGGGTTTTCAACGATTAATTCAGTAAAACTTCCGCCGTTATTTTCATAAATTATTTTTGTCGTTTTCTCAATCAGATAATAATTCCGTTGTGGGGTCCACCAATGATTGTGCCGTTGTACGAATATTCCTTGTTAAAACGAATATTCTCCGACCAATCGAATATTATATGTAAGACCCCGAATTTTATGAAATAAAAGTATTCAATTTTTTCTTATAATTACTATTCAGTAAATGGTTAAATTGATAAAATGTTAAAGTTAATGGTGATATATGAATTTTTTTCAAAATAGGTTATAAAATATTCATTGTTGTCGGGGAATATTCGTTTAGTCGTAGAATATTCTTTCCGTCATGGAATATTAAATACGAAAGGCGTAGATCATATTCAGGGGCCCATAATGTAATAACTGTTGGATGAAGAAAACGACAAATTTGAGTTTTTATAAATAACGACGTAATGGTTACCATTAACCTTTGTTGGAATACCGGTGGTTAAAATACGATGTCTGGCGTTATTATCGCATAGATGCTATTACCTGTATTAGCAGCAGATATTTTGAAATTATTAATTCTTACGTAAGAAGACACTACTCAATAATGGTTACAGTAATTACTGTTCAATATTTTATTTTATTGATTCAATAATTGCTACGTTGATATTTTATATTATTGTTGTTCAATAATTGTCACTGCACAATATCTCCATTATCAGATCAATAATACATTTTATTTGAATAATATTATTAGATAGCATTATTGGCAATGTCTAGAAAGTTCTGTCAAGGAGAGGTTTGGTCACCTAATCATGGCGTCGAGAAGGAGAAATCCTTATCGAAAAGCCCCCTCTTTCACGAGAACCCGCACTGGTTGTCATTATTGTGATTCTGTAATATTATTTGTGAATAATTAATTGTTGATTTATATGATAAGAAAATATTTATTTGATGTGAATATAAATGATGGATTTATTTATGTGGTTATAAATGAAGGAAATAATGTTGAGGTATTTTATCAGTATTTTTTCGGATTGGAAGTATTAAAAGATCAAATCGGTGTTCTTAAAGCTCTATTTCGTGAGTTATAATTTTGATCCGACCATTGGATCGTTGTGATTTTTGGATATGCTATACATATATAAGTTGAGTATATATCCACAAATTTTGAACCGTTAAAAATGAACATATGATTTGTTATGAATTTTAAAGGTGTTAAAAAGCATCCGTTTATGGATTTCGGATATTTTCTATCTGGAATTTGGAAAAACTTAAAGCTACAAAGTTGTGGAGAATTCAATTTCATCTAGAATGGACATAAAACTCATAATTTTCTGATAAACGGGCTATTTTCTATGAATTATTGAAGTTTCGAAAAATAAAATGATTTTTATTAAATTATGGGTGGGACCCACTTTTGTTATTTTAAAACATGTGGGCTGCTATTTCTTTGTTCCAAGTTGGCTGATTCAAGGTGGTGGCTGGTCTTGGTAGGTGGCATAGAAGAGAAAAATAAATATTATTATTTTATTATTTAGTCTCCTTTGGCGTTCTAGCATTTTTCTATAAATAGGCCCTTAAGTTAGAATTAAAAATCACACGGAAACAAGTTTTCTTTCTCTCTATATTATCAAGCATATTTTTGTGAGTATTTAGATATCTTGAGTGTTGCTTCAAAGATTATATCCGATATTCAAGTCAAAATCGCTTCTTTTGAGGTAAGGAATTTTAAGGGTTGTTATTTTTTTCATGTTTCAGTAACTTTTCGGACCTTCAAAAATTCCGAAAAATTTGAAATGATATTTTGATGAGTTTTTAATTGTGTCCAAAAATGGTGATTTTTAAATGTATAGATTAAGAGTTATGAATTTGATGGGAAAAGACTATTTTAAAAGAAAACTCTTATAACTCCTTGTGGTTAACTCCAAAATTGGTGAAATTTTTTATTGGGGTACATATCAGTATAATATCGGTATACTACTGTGAATTTTGAATTTTTGGAGAAAAGTACAATTTATGATAAATGTCTAAATATTCGGCGGTTTTGGCCATATGAAAAATTGTAAATGAATTTTAAAAATTCCGAGAAAAATATATATTCAATATGGGACTATATTCTGCTAAATCCTAGAAAAGAAATATTTTTGGAACTGATTTGGTATTTTTCATGAAAATAGTCTAATTATGAGTAAATGAATTAAATATGTTATGTGAAGTAAGAAAATTGGAAAATATGATTTTATGGCTTGAGAATCATATATGAGTTATATGCAGATTTTTGACGAGGGTTTTGGTTATTGGTGATGAAATCTTAAGAGTTTGGCATTTTATGATGATTAAATGTATTATTTAGTAAAGTGTAAACAATTAAAATAAATTGTTTATAAGTTTATGAAATGTTATTCTTTCAATATCATTATACCGAAATATTGGTATGAATTTTATTGTGGAATTTCTACCTTTTTCATGTCGGGGTTACTATTCATGAGTTACTATTCACGAGTTACTATTCATGGGTACTATTCACAACAAAATTGGTTTCTTTTTCTGACCAAATTATCGTTGATTTATGAATCTTACTATTGAAATTAAATGCAGTTGTTGATCATATTGTTTTTATTATCATATATAACATTCTTATAATCTTAGTGATGAAATTTCTCTTTGACTTGAGTGTAAAGATGGGTAGATTATTGGTATGATCGTGACTATGGGTTCTCTTTGGCCAGTAGTGCAAAGTTGAATTGTTGACTGGTATGATCATGACCATTGAATTTATAATTGACTATCTTTAGCTTAAGTGCAAAGGTGAATTGATCAACATGGTTATAATTATTGTTTATATAAATTCTGAAATGATTATATATTTCTTTGAGATATTAATATATTTGGCCTGTAGTACAAATATGAATCTGTTGAGGAATATCTTTGGCCCAGAGTAAAAGATGAATTGTTGATGAATATCTTTGGCTGAAAGTAAAAAAGATGAATTATTGATGAATATCTTTGGCCCAGTAGTGCAAAAGATGACATGTTATTGAATATCTTTGGCCGAGAGTGTAAAGATGAATCTGTTGACGAATATCTTTGGTCGAGTGCAAAAGATGAAGTTATTAGTATGATTATGAGCAGGGAAATGTGATTTGGTGTAACCATGATCTTTGATGTTTCGGTAAAGATAGGTGATGAAAATTATCTTTAAATCCGGATGAGAAGAGGAATTTAGAACTACAATTATGATTATGAGTTATTCATATGATTGTGGACCAGAACTGTTGATTGATGTTACAGGGATAAAACATTGTTGGTGAATTTTTAACAGGGAGAAGATAATAGACTTTATGGTCTATTTGACTCTTGTAATGGATTGCTCGTTCCGCTGCAACTATGGTTGAAATTTTTATCATCTACCATATGTTCTAAATCTTTGATTTATTATTGATGAAGGCTATTGATAATTTAATTATCTTTAGTCATGATATTCTTTACTGAGCTAGTTGTGCTCTCACCCTTTTGCTTCACAATTCCTTTCGTGTAATAAGAGTGTAGTCAATTGAGCGAGGTAATGTGACAGAAATAGAACGGTGGTCATCATTTAGTAGTTATATTTGGTGAATCAAATAGGGTGAGGCGAACCCAACATTGGAAGAGTGTTTTGCCACTATCATACAAGATGTCTAAAGACATACAACCTCGTGTCATCATAAGACAGGGTTGTGCACATCCACTTACTGAGTATATCTATGAGCACTACCTATATGATCTTGGAGTTTATTTGAAGTATAATTCTCAATTAGAGACAGTTGAGATAATTATATGTCAAGAGAAGACTCACCATTGGAAAGAATATGATAGTAATCTTCTCATTTTTCTTTGGGGTCTATTGGGTCAACCAAGGATAATTCTGTGGGCATATGATAACTATCATAACCTAGACACATGGCCTCCCATGTACGAAGGTTTCCTTGAGCACTTCCCAAAGATTTTAATTTCTAAAACAGTTTTTGACTATACCTTTATGTAAGGTGCCATTGTGACGTGCTATCTGTAGACACTCGAAATTTTCTTCTACTGTTACTAACATTGTAGGAGGACAGATTCGTCTAATCTTGGAGTAACCAAATCCAACCTCGAAGATAACCCCGAGGCCTGCAGATACAATACCGGACCACACACCGGAGAAGACCGATTAATCTCGGAGATGACCCCGAGGTATCCAGTCTCAGTCCCAACCATGGGAATAGGTCAAGCCAACCTCAGAGATGACCCTGAGGATAGTCAAAGTCAATAGCAAGCCAACCTCAGAGATAACCCTAAGAAACGACTGCTACAACTGCGCGAAAATCGGAGATAACCCAAGGAGGGGAAAAATGGTCATTTTGCCAACTCAACTTCACTTCAAATTAAATACACTCAAAATACTTCAAAGGAAGTCCCACAAGAGCGATATCTTAACTCCGGAGCGCAAACTACACAAAATGGCTCATCGGATTGCCTGACAGAAACTCGGGAATGCCATTTCGGTCATGCACCAATCTTCCTGGAATCAAAAAAGGTAAAATCATATATCATTGTGTAGCTCTCGGAAAGAGCTTTCCGGAATGGTATGGCACGCTCCCATCAAACTCCCGGATTGAAAGTTATGAGCGGCAAAGCTGCGGCCACAGACAGACGTCTTGATCTGGCGGGACCCATCATCGCCCAGGGCACCCTTGGCCGTAGGTACACCTGCTACTAGGTCCCATAGGTAGACTTGCGGCTCCCCCCTCTATAAATATGGGGCTTGGGGTGCTGATTTTCTAGGGAAAAAGACTGGGAAACCCTGCACAATTCGCTCTGCACTCGCCCATACAGTGTATTTTCCCACTTTTAAACACCTGTGAGCTCATATATAGCCTCTTTTGTACCCACAAAAGCCAGTGTTTACCTACTCTAAAGATATAGAAGCCTTCTTTATCAGTTAGCTGTAAGCCTTCTCACACACTTTAGAGTCTTTCTCTTCATCTTTGCACACACCCTTCTACACGTTGAGAGTCGTGTTGCTTGCTTTTGCCCGGACTTCGGTCCGTGGTTTCATTTCAGTCTGTATATATATATATATTATATATATATTTACATATATATTGACTAACATTATCGAGTTATGCCTCGATTGAGCCTAAACTTCGGTCTGGAGCGTTTACTACTTTAATATATATATATATATATATATATATATATATATATATATACTTATATATATTAAGCGTGTGTCGGACTTTTGTTCGATGAGCCTAGACTTGATGCGAGCGTTCATCGCTTTTATATATAAATATATACTTATATATATCAACTGTGTGTCGAATTTGTTCGATGAGCCTGACTTGATATTGGTGCATTTACTCGCTTATATATATATATATATATGAATTGTGGTGGGACTATGTTCGATGAGCATGGATTTTATATCCGTGTGTTTATTAATATATATATATATATATATATATATATATATATATATATATATATATATATATATGAATCGTGGGTCGAACTACATTCGATGAGCCTGGATTTTACATCAGTATTTATTGCTTATATATATATATATATATATATATATATATATATATATATATATATATATATATATTGTCCCACCGGAGTTTACTTCGTGGTGGTTGATCGTTCTGACTTTTCTTTACATTTTGTCCCTTTAGAGTTTTCTTCGTGGCGGTTAATCGTATTCTGACTTTATTTACGTTTCGTCCCGCCTAGAGTTTCCTCTGTGGCGGTTGATAGCTTTTAACAGCTTTATTTACATTTCCGATCCCCCATGGAGGTGCTTCGTGGTTGGTGATCCCGTCTGTATATATATTTACAGCTTGTATATATATACCTGCTTACTATTTTCATATAAACTGCAGTATTTTGTGAGCCTAGGAATCATGTGATCACAGATTCATCCCATTGAATCTAGATTCGGTTTCCGTGATGGACATTTTCGTGTGTAAGCGACATAAATTATTACTGCGGTTCAATTTTCTCGGATGGTTTCCATACCCACGAGGAAGTCGGCATTATTTTGTACATTATTTTCATACGGATCCCTCGCATTCGTAAAATAAAATCAACCAAGCCGCACACTTAATAAAATGGGAGTGTAAAAGGTCTCAATTCCTATTGAGCATCAGGGTTTGAAAAACCTCTTTTATAAAACATTACTTCCATATCTTGCTAAAAACTGAATTTTTACATAAATTTAAACCCTGTGTATATAGGTTCGAACAAGGCCTCGCACTACTTCCAAATAACAAAGACATCGACCCACACACACACACATTCGGATAACGGTTTCTTGAAAGAGGCGGTCACCGTAGTAGTAACACGGATGTCTGGAAGTGCCTAACACCTTCCCCCGCATAACCAAGTCCCCGGACCCAAATGAATCTAGGTTTCACCGACATTTAGTGATGTCACATCATTTGGGTCGGGTGTCAGCAAACCTTTTCTCGGTTGTGTTGGTACAACCATTTAAAAAAACCAATGGCGACTCTTAATAAGGTCCATCGTCGACATTATACATGTTGGACCTTTTCACTTGTTTTTTCAAACAAATCTCACCTAAAATGAGAACACCAAAGAACAAGTAACGGAAAGGGACATCCAAAAAATTCCGACGTCGACACTATCCAAGGTTGGGATGAGAGTCACAATTGGTATATATTTGTATCAAAACTCACAGCATATGTGTTGTTGTTTTTTGCACGATAATTGTTGTAATAAAGTTGTAGTTATTTTCTGTACCATGTATTTGGCGACTCAGAATAGGTTGGATGGATGGACCTATTTTGGGGTTATCACGGATTATTATATCGAGCTTAGGGATATGGTCTCTGGCAAGGAGATCGGTGAATATAACTAGGAGGAGAAATGAGTAAATTCTTCGCTAGTGTGTCCTACCTAAGCTTAATTATTGGTCAATCATAATATCGGGATATTATGTGATATGTTAATTTGTTTAATTAACCCTTGTTTTATGGCGAGATTTGAGAATGGCAAATTTGAGAATGTTAATAATGGAGTGAATGAGACGATTGGGGATACCTCTAATCACCAACCATGATAATGTGATGTCAAAGAAGAAGGAATTAGAGATATTCTTGTGGTGAGAGAAGAATTAATAGTTGCACCCGAACTAGTAGCAGCTGAGAGTGAGGAAGAAGATGAACCTGAGGAGAATTTATTAGAGGTATTTTATGATCAAAATGTAGAATTGTAAAATTGTATTCATGAGTTAGAAGAGCAGGCTGAAGAACAACAGGCGGTTGTGGAGCAAAAGGATGCAACGATTCAAGCTTGTGTTACCCGATATGTGATGCTTGAACAGAAGCATTCTTTGGCAGAGTATAAGATGATAAAGCTGGAATCTGAGCTGAAAGAAGAAACAACTGAACGAGTGAGAATGAGTGATGCATGGGTAAAAGCCACATGACGCGTTGATATTGTGGAAAGAGATGTCCGATCTAAGAAGGCTAAAATAGATGATATGAATTTCTCTTTTTGGATGAGAATTGGGAGAACCCAACATCGAGTTTTGAATTACCTCAGTATAGAAGCGGTCAACGGAATTCGATATGGATCGAAGATTGATGATTCGGATCATGAATCAAGAGTACTGACGAAGGCGATTGAGGAGGAATATGCCCTATAGAAAAGTATATTCCAACAGTAGTGATGACGCAAAAATCTTTGAGACAAGTCAAAGCCGAGAGTAGTTCGAGGGGATAGCGGTTGTCATGACTTAATCTGTGACACCCCAAATCCGGTACTTGATTCCACGGATTTGGTGTTCCTTTACAAATATCATCTATCTATCTACCCATAATAAATGCAAACCATGCAATAGATAGAAATAAAATCTTCCCTTTATAGGTTACAACAACATCGAATCATAAACATAATCCTAGGTTAAACTAACCTTAAACATCAATGCGTAAATATAAATAATAAGTCTTAAACAACATCATTAACTCAAGTCTAACATAAATACATCATCAAATAAAATAACAAGTCTTCATCACTTGCTAACTTTGCTCTTACCTTTACTAGTGGAAGGTTCATCAGTTCTTTCATTCTTAACTGCAATGTTATTATTAAGCAAGAGTGAGCACTAATGCCCACAAGTATTATAATGAAATAACAGTATAATAACATGGGAGTAAATCAAAGACATCTGAATAAAAGCTCAACTTTTGAATCAAGAATGAATAACAAGAATCAAAATAATTTCGAGGGTCATAAGACCTTGAACTATGTCCTAGGTTATCAAGGGTTATACTTGAAACCTTTAACTTGATCTATAAGACTATGGACCTTTCTACTCGTACTTAGGGGATCGACCCTTAGTATCATCATGCACAATATCTTAATGTTAACGATAAGTAAATCCCTTTGCGAGGTTGTTCATCTCGATTTGACATTCAAGTCCGCTTTTAAAGGAAGTTTGGTTTGGATAATTCAATAAGGGTTCGAAATTTAGAACGATCATCAACTAAGGACTAGTTGAATCAATAAAGTTCACTAGTCTAATAAGGTTCAACAATAATGATATTCGATTTGAATAATAATCTCAAGAAGTATACAATAGGACAATTATTGTATAACTGAATCATGCTTTGAAAAGCTAATCAATCTTTAATATAACATTTGAACTTGAATAATAGTAATGATAATTTACTCGAGATAAATAATAATAATAAACTTGAACAATAACGACAAGTAGGGTTAGAAAACTTTCCTCGTGCGTAGATTACACTTTAACTAAGCACGTTCTTTGAATTTAATCCTACATACCATTCACATTCACAATACTAGTTAATTATAACTTAACTAATCATCATAAACTCATTCTCTTATCTAAACTTTGGTTATGACTTACTTAGTCAAATATCACACTTATTGTCCGTTTAACCCTTGGGATTATGTTTATGATTAGGATGTGTAACCCTTTAAAGGGAAGATTTTATTTCTATCTATTGCATGGTTTGCATTTATTATGGGTAGATAGATAGATGATATTTGTACAGTGAACACCAAATCCCGTGGAATCGAAGTACCCAGATTTGGGGGTGTCACACCAACAAGTAAGAAACCCAAATGAAGTTATCACGGGAGATGAGAAATGGAGAAATCATGATGACCGAAGAGAGAGAATCTAAAATGAAAGCAAGGTATTCTCAACTCTTCGAAATACCAGGTACGTAAATTTCGGGGACGAAATTTCATAAGGAGGGGAGATTGTGAGACCCCGAATTTTATGAAATAAAAGTATTCAATTTTTTCTTATAATTACTATTCAGTAAATGGTTAAATTGATAAAAGGTTAAATTTAAGGGTGATATATGAATTTTTTTCAAAATACGCAAGTGGTTATAAAATATTCATTGTTGTCGAAGAATATTCGTTTAGTCATAGAATATTCTTTTACGTCATGGAATATTCAGTATTTATTTGATCATTTCAGGGCCCCATAATGAGAATAAGCATCGGATGAAGAAAATGACAAATTTGAGTTTTTATAAATAATTCACGTAATGGTTACCGTTATTAACCGTTGGAATACACGGTGGTTAAAATACGATGAATACGCGTTATTATCGCGACAAGAAGGCACAGTATTACACGATATTTTTGAAATTATTGATTCTTACGTGAAGAAGACTACTCAATAATGGTTACAGTAATTATCGTTCAATATTTTATTTTATTGATTCAATAATTGTTGCGTTGATATTTTATATTATTGTTGTTTCAATAATTGTCACTGCACTGTATTTCTCATTATCAGATCAATAATTCATATTATTTGAATAATATTATTAGATAGCATTATTGGCAATGTCTAGAAAGTTCTATCAAGGAGAGGTTTGGTCACCTAATTGCGCGTCAGTAAGGAAAAATCCTTATCGGAAAGCCCCATCTTTCCTGAGAACTACCTGGTTATCATTATTGTGATTCTGTAATATTATTTGTGAATAATTAATTATTGATTTATATGATAAGGAAATATTTATTTGATGTGAATATAAATGATGAATTTATTTATGTGGTTATAAATGAAGGAATTAATGTTGAGGTGTTTTATCAGTATTTTGTCGGATTGGAAGTATTAAAAGATCAAATCGGTGTTCTTAAAGCTCTATTTCGTGAGTTATAATTTTGATCCGACCGTTGGATCGTTGTGATTTTTGGATATGCTATACATATATAAGTTGAGTATATATCCACAAATTTTGAACTGTTAAAAATGAACATATGATTTGTTATGAATTTTAAAGGTATTAAAAATCATCCCTTTGTGGATTTCGGATATTTTCTATCTAGAATTTAGAAAAACTTAAAGCTGTAAAGTTGTGGAGAATTCGATTTCGTGTGGAATGGACATAAAATTCGTATTTTTCTGATAAACGAGCTATTTTCTATGAATTATTAAAGTTTCAGAAAATAAAATGATTTTTATTAAATTATGGGTGGGACCCACTTTTGTT
This sequence comes from Panax ginseng, assembly GCA_020205605.1. NCBI lineage: Eukaryota > Viridiplantae > Streptophyta > Magnoliopsida > Apiales > Araliaceae > Panax > Panax ginseng. The sequence goes on along the minus strand of CM035143.1, from coordinate 34,802,043 downwards.
ATTTTAAAACATGTGGGCTGCTATTTCTTTGTTCCAAGTTGGCTGGTCTTGGTAGGTGGCATAGAAAAGAAAAATAAATATTATTATTTTATTATTTAGTCTCCTTTGGCGTTCTAGCATTTTCATATAAATAGGCGCTTAAGTTAGAATTGAAAATCACACTAGAAACAAGTTTTCTTTCTCTCTATATTATCAAGCATATTTTTGTGAGTATTTAGATATCTTGAGTGTGACGCCCCCAAAATAGGTATACAACACCCATTCTGAGTCGCCAAATACATGGTACAGAAAGCAAACTACAACTTCAATAATACAATTGTCGTGTAAAATACTTACAATACATACTTATGAGTTTAAATACAAATATTATCTTCTAGACAATATCCACACTCAAATAAGTCCTCGTTACAATTATTCAAATACTATTTTACTGAAATAGTGAGGATTTGCTAAAATATCTTTCTAGAACCATCACTCCAGTACCACGACTAGTTCTGCTTTATGTTCTCACCTCCTGAGAAAAATGGAACAAAAAGGAAAAGGGTGAGCTCAACTAGCCCAGTAAAGAATATCATGACTAAATATAATTAAATTATCAATAGCCTTCATCAGTAATAAATCAAAGATTTAGAACATATGGTAGATGATAAAACTTTTCAACCGTAGTTGCAGCGGAACGAGAAATCCATTAGAAAAGTCAAATAGACCATAAAGTCTATTATCTTCTCCATGTTAAAAGTCCACCAACAATGTTTTATCCATGTAACATCAATCAACAGTTCCTGTCCACAATCATGTGAATAACTCATAATCATAATTGTAGTTCTAAATTCCTCTTCTCATCCAGGACAAAAATAATTTTATCACCTGTCTTTAACTAAAACATCAAAGATCATGGTTATACCAAATCATAGTTCATGTTCATAATCATACTAATAAATTCATCTTTGCACTACAGGCCAAAGATATTCATTAACAGTTCATCCTTGCACTACAGGCCAAAGATATTTAACAACAGGTCATCTTTGCACTACGGGCATATTCATCAACAATTCATCTTTGCACTTCAGGCCAAAGATATTCAATAACAGTTCATCTTTGCACTATAGGCCAAAGATATTAATATCTCAAAGAAATATATAATCATTTCAAAATCTATATAAACCATAATTATAACCATGTTGATCAATTCACCTTTGCACTTAAGCTAAAATATTCAATTGTAAATTCAACGGTCATGATCATACTAGTCACAATTCATCTTTGCACTACTGGCCAAAGAGAACTCATAGTCATGATCATACCAATAATCTACCCATCTTTACACTCAAGTCAAAGAGAAATTTCTTCACCAGAATTATAAAAATGTTATATATGATAATAAAAATAATATCATCAAAACATGGATTTAATTTCAAGAGTAAGATTCATAAATCAACAATAATTTAGTCAGAAAAAGAAACCAATTTTGTTGTGAATAGTACTCGTGAATAGTAACTCGTGAATAGTAACTCATGAATAGTAACTAGTGAATAATAACTCATGAATAGTACTCTGTATTCGTACATAGTACCGTATACATAAAAATGTCATATACATGAATAGTATCGTATACGTGAATAGTGCCATATACGTGAATAGTGTTGTATACGTGAATAGTAACTCCGACACAAAAAGGTAGAACTTCGACAATAAAATTTATACCAATATTTCGGTATAATGATATTGAAAGAATAACATCATTACGAAAAAAAAATATCCCTTACAATCCCTTAAAATTCCTTACTATCCCTTACCTCAAAAGAGCAGTACTTCTAACTGGATATCGGATATGACGCTGAAGAAAACTTGCACTGATGAATAGCAACTCACCAAGTATCTAAATACTCATAAAATACACTCGATAATCTAGAGAGAAAACTTATGAATTCTGGTATGATTTTTAATTCTAACTTAGCCATCTATTTATAGGAAGATGTTAGCAGACTTGACCTGCAACCTGATGGCTTTACCTGCTACTATTCCCACCTACCACATTTAAAATAAAATTCAGCATATTTTTTCACCAACCACAAGTGGGGCCCACTAAATTCTAGAATTTTTCATCAAAATGTTAAATTCGGATACTTCAATAATTTCTGAACCAGTCACCTCTTAAAATTCTTAACAAATCATACGTTCATTTTTAACGGTTCAAAATTTGTGGACATATACTCAACTTATATATGTATAACATATCCAAAAATTACAACGATCCAACGGTCGGATTAAAAATTATAACTCACGCAATATATCTCAAAAACACTGGTTTAATTTTTTTTAATACCTTCATTCCGACAAAAATACTGGTAAAACACCTCAACATTAACTCTTTCATTTTTTAACCACAATAAATATATCCAACATTTATAACCATATAAAATAAATATTTCCTTATCATATGAATTAATAATTAATTATTCATAAATAATATTCTGTAATCACATTTATAACAACGGCACTGTCCTCGGGAAAAGGGGCTTTCAATAAGAATTTCTCTCCTTCTTGGCAAGCAATTAGGTGACCAAACCTCTCCTTGATGAGAACTTTCTAGACATTGCCAATAATGCTATCTAATAATATTATTCAAATAATATGAATTATTGATCCGATAATGAGAAATCTTATGCGTTGACAATTATTGAAACAACATTAATATAAAATATCAACATAATAATTATTGAATCAATAAAATAAAATATTGAACAATAACTCATCGTAACAATTATTGAGTAAGTGCCTTCACGTAAGGATCAATAATTCATCAAATCGCATGCATCCACGCCAGACATCGTATTTTTTAACCACCGGGTATTTCAACAGTGTTAACGGTAACAACTACGATGTTATTTATAAAAACTCAAACTTGTCGTTTTCTTTATCCGATAATTATTCTGTTATGGGGTCCACAAATGACTGCGTCGTCGTACGAATATTCCCCAACAACAAGAATATTCCACGATCAAATGAATATCCCCCGACAACAATAATTATTTTATAACCACTTGCATATTTTGCAAAATTTACACATTTCACCCATAACCAGAGAATTATATCAAATTAATACCTTATTATTCATAATAATAATTAGAGAAAATTCGATTTTATTTATAATAAGTTGGGGTCTTACATTGAGTGTTGCTCAGCGTTATATCCGATATTCAAGTCAGAAGTACTGCTCTTTTGAGGTAAGGAATTTTAAGGGTTGTTATGTTTTTCATGTTTCGTAACTTTTCAGACCTTCAAAAATTCTGAAAAAATTTGAAATGATATTTTGATGAGTTTTATTGATTGTGTCCAAAAATAGTTATTTTTGGATATATAGATTAAGAGTTATGAATTTTATGAGAAAAGACTATTTTAAAAGAAATTTCTTGTAACTCCTTGTGGTTAACTCCAAAATTGGTAAAATTTTTATTGGGAGTACATCTATATAATATCAGTATACTCTGTGAATTTCAAAATTTTTGGAGAAAAGTACAATTTATGATAAATGTCTAAATATTCTGCGGTTTTGGCCATATCATATATGAGTTATATGCAGATTTTTGATGAGGATTTTGGTTATTGGTGATGAAATCTTAAGAGTTTGGCATTTTATGATGATTAAAAGTATTATTTAGTAAAGTGTAAACAATTAAAATAAATTGTTTATAAGTTTAAGAAATGTTATTCTTTCAATATCATTATACCAAAATATTGGTATGGATTTTATTGTGAAATTTTTACCTTTTTCATGTCAGGGTTACTATTCACGAGTTACTATTCACGAGTTACTATTCACGGGTATTATTCACAACAAAATTGATTTCTTTTTCTGACCAAATTATCGTTGATTTATGAATCTTATTCTTGAAATTAAATGCAGTTGTTGATCATATTGTTTTTATTATCATATATAACATTTTTATAATCTTAGTAATAAAATTTCTCTTTGACTTGAGTGTAAAGATGGGTAGATTATTGGTATGATCGTGACTATGAGTTCTCTTTGGCCAGTAGTGCAAAGTTGAATTGTTGACTGGTATGATCATGACCATTGAATTTATAATTGAATATCTTTAGCTTAAGTGCAAAGGTGAATTGATCAACATGGTTATAATTATTCACTATACCAAAAATGGCCTCTAGTGAAGGACAAATCCTTCACTAGAGGCCCTATATCTCTCACAAGTAATTTATTGCGAAGAAATATTTCCTTCACACAAGTGCTCGCATTAGACCTCCTCGCAATTGGGTATCCTTCGCTAAGTAATAACTAAATATTTTTTGTGAAGGATATATTGTGAATAACTTATTCCTTCACAAATTGTATTTAGTAATGGAATATTGTTATTTAGTGAAAGATTGTTTTCCTTCACAAATAATATTTTAAGAAGGACTATTTAAAATTAGTGAATAACTTGATTCCCTCACAAATAATATATTGTAAAGAAAAAATTTATTTAACGTGAAAATATTTTCCTTCACTAATTATAAATTGAGAATCTTTTTTCAAATTATAAATTTGTAAATAAAAAATTAATTGCTAAATAATCAAAATTCATTGAAAATTATAATTAATTTTCAAATCAATGATTTATTATTTATTATTATTACTATTATTTTTAGTAATTGCTATAATAAATATTAAATTTAATATTTCAAGTTAATATTAATATCATGCCTATTTCAAACTAATTGATAAACTAATGCATAAAGAGTCAATAATTAAAACTAATACTCCATATATAAATAGATAATGCTCAAGTCACGATAAGTACAAAATTTGTTATTATGTCTTGATCTCCCAAAGATCGTAGTACTTACAGTATTTAATAACTAACACAAGAAAACTGAAAGAATAACAACGAACTAGATAGAATGAAGTGTACATCATGTTAGGTCCACTTCATCATCATTTTCTTCAAGGAAATCAAGGTTGGACATGTAAATTTTCTGCTGCAAAAGAAACACCAAAATTCAATTTCAATAAGATGAGAAATAAGAAAAATGAGCCTGGTGAACTTATGCTCTAGTGTGTTGAATGTGTATTGATCAATGTGTACGTTACCTGCTTCAGGAAAAGAGCTGCAGTAATGGAACCACCCTGACGACTACCGGTGTTGACCATATCAGCTAACTCCAGATTCATGGAGTCCCAATAACTTCTTCCAAAGGCAAACTCCAAAGTTTTTCTCCAGCAACTTCTGAAGCTGCAAGTACCTCCTTTGTCAGGTCATCACTAGGTATAAAGATTTATGTTTAGAAAATGTTAATAATGTCTTAGGTTTTCCCAGAGATTTAGATTCTCTTTGTAATTTCTATGAAAATGAGCCGCAGAAAATTTGAATTAAAAGGAAGTTCATTAGTCAAATAAGTTTAGATGTAATACTTAAAAAAATGTTTTGTTTTTTAATTAGTACCATAATTTATCAGAAAATTATGAATCTAAAGGACATATAACATGTGAACTTCTGGAACTACCCAGTATTGTAGCTTTCCCCATGGATTTGGTTCTGAAATAGTACGACCTTTGCCAGGTACCAAATGAACTTGGTGATTTTTATTATAATTTAGTTTTACTTCAAATTACAATCATAATGTCAAAACTCAGTACAGAATCCTGCAACATTATGTTTAAAGATTAGTAGGAGGCATGTCTTAATATATGCAGTAATTGAGCTTTACATAGGGACAACTGATAAAGGTAGTTAGAGTGAGCTAGCTGATCTTCTGATGTGCTGTCAATTATCATGATCGATGTTGCAACAACTAAAACATTATTTTTCCTAATTAATGTCAGCAAGAACTGTATCTAGAGCGTAAAATTAATGAAGATCATACCAAACTTTTAGAGGAAAGATATAGCAGCACTTATTTAGTGAAAGTCTTTCTAATCAAAAAACCAACCTAAGCCAATGCTATAGCATAAACGTAAAGAAAATTTAGAATAAAAAAAGATACAGAAAAAAAAGAAAAAAAGGAAATAATTTCATGATAATAATCTAAAGCTTCTGCCAACAAGTTACACTACTATAATTAACTACCTCACAAGAGAAAGCCATCAAGCAATTATCTGCATTCATTTCTCCCACTGAATAAATAAATAAATAGTCAAAGGAGCAGCGAATGGTACCTCTCTAATCCAATAAGATACTTATCATAGAAGGAGAACTGTAGCCGACCACCAGTAGACATGGTAAGAACCTCAAAAATATTATCACTGATAATTACATTGGCAATGATAGGAACTGCTGGAGCAATTCGAGAGAAGGCTTCCACCCCGACAGTAGCATCCTCATCAATCTGTGATCAAATAAAGAGTCATACAAGCCCCATCTGATTGAAAAGGCAAAAGTATAATAAGAAAAATATTTTCTTGTATAAATATTAAGGGCAGTGATACATTAAGGGCGATCCTGCATGTCCATCCTCTCGGAGACTTCAGCCAGTGATTTGAGGTTGCAGTTGATTAGGGCCTTAACGAAGTAGTAAGTCTCCTCTTTAGTATTACCATCAGGCACATCCACCAGGAACGATTCAATGACTAGAGTGCCAACTCTCCCATCAATCACTTCGGGATGGACAGTAATGACCGAAGAATAGTTCTGCCAAAGTAACATAAAATTAACATTAGAATGTTTAACATTAGAATGCATCAAATACCATATTTGACCAAATCAAGTGGCAAGAGGGTCTTCATGCCTCTAGAAACCATATCCAACAACTCAAACCTCATCATAATTTTACCAACCCTCTTTCTATATGCTGCTTTTATAACATACTTTACTTCAAACAAATGAAGTACCAATTTTCAACATGCTGGTGTACACAGAAGATCACATTACTCTAGAATAAAGGCAACCCAAGAACAGAGTCAAACATTCGGGAATTCACAAATTACAAGTTAATCAATATAAGGTTTTTACTTACTGTTGGAACTAGGAATTCATGGAGGGGGTGGAAGCAATAAAAATGTTCATCTTGCTAAAAACAAGAATAAAGAACTACCGTTAGTAATAATAATTTGCACGCCCCCGGTTTGAAAAAAATCACGACCAAAAAAATAGAATAGATCTTCAGTTAGTTCTAATCTTAGGCTCTGTTCCTCATATTCTAGGAATGATATCTTTTATACAATACAGAAAACTCACAAAATACATATACGAATTTAATCTATATAAATCTATAACTACAATAGATGTGATACTTTCAGCTTGATACATGTATTATTACAGTTAGTCAATTCCACAAACACATAGCCTACAATTATCCTTGTAGCCTTTTCCTGTTCATCAATTGCCAAAAAAAATTCTACAATGACTCAAGACAATAGGGAATATAATGGTTACAACAGTTAGATTTACACTTGTATATTGTGCTTGCATATCCTGAACAACAGTTATCTCAATGGTGCATAGCCTGTGTCATAGCCTCACACATACCTACTAACGTTCTGCAAAAATTAAATTTGTACTGAACAAGTTCTACAGAAAATTCTCAGTCTATGTCATTCCTGAGGCAATGAAAGTCCTCTTTTACTTTCTGAATACTCTTGATTAATGTGAATTATAAGTTTAAGAAACTACAAACAGATTTTCTTGATTTTTGTCTACTTTTAAATCCTGCCAGAAAAGTTTAAACATACCAAACTTTAATGACAAATGCAGCCAAAGAGGTAACAAAAAAACAAATTATATAAAGAAGAAATCAATGAAAAGTAAATGGAAACCGAATAACCTCTATAGATGCATATCTAAAGTACCACGCTACATCACATATGGGAGACAACAAATAAATTCATACAATATTCTCATATCATCCATTTCCTACTCATTTCTAGTACGTAAAATATGCCATCTCTCTTGTTCTTCATTGCACAAACTTCCTTCTCAAAGCGGTAGGGAGTTTTATTCCATAGATTAGGGAATCATATGTAAGAGTTATAGTACATCACATGTATTCAAATTGAATATCTGGGTGACCTATACAAATAACAACCTAATAACAGGATCTCTAAGATGTTTTTTTTATTACATTTTTTTAACGTTATGATTTCCTAGAAAATCCTTGCTTTCAAAATTCTGATTAAGATGGCGACAAATGTATGAAAAACTTGTTAAGATATTGCAAACAAATTCAAGTCATGTTTGTGTCAACTTTTTTATTACTCATTTCTCAAGAGAAACACTATTCATTTATATTAGTGTTTGATAATTATTCTGCTAAAATTATTTCAAACCAAAAAAATGGGTCTAGACAGAAATTTAGCATAATGTGCAAGTTGACAGCAACGTAATTTGGTGGAAATATATAAAATGCAAATCTATGCCCAAGAAACCAAAGTCTTGCCCTATACATTTGGAGCATCACTATAATATAACACCATATACTATAAAGGTCTTACCACATAGTCCCAGCCATGCCTTTCTGCAAATGCTTTTGCAGCTTCTTCACTATCAAATCCCAGTGCAGAATCACCAACATGAGCATATGGGTCCCCAGTAGATGTCCAACCCATCAAAGGATTTTCACATCTACAGAAATATCAGAAATAACACTTGTTAAACATAGGGTCACAATGAAAATTACAGAATCCAAGAATCAATAGTACATAAAGAGTACTTTATAGCTGGAAAGTAAACCAGGAAACTCCTTTGAGCACAATCCCAAGAAGGAAATATGTAATACATTTGATAGAATCGATACTAAGAGCAAGAGGAAGTAATACGTGGTTAGGAATATGCAAATGGATGGATCAGTGAAATCAATTGGTAGGAGGACAATGGCAGGGAAAGGAAAGACTTGGCGCTTGAACTCCAAACCAACTTTTCCTTCCTTACAAACTCGAAATGGTGGCATGAAGAGGGAACAAAGCGATAACTTGATTCTTTCAACTTTTTCCCTTGAAATCAGACCATTTCGATTTCTCCCTATGCTTCTTAAATAAACTGTCCCAAGCTAGAATAAAAGAGGAGGGTTGCATCAGACGTTGCTAGCTGGTTACTAACAAATACCTTACTCTAATAAAATGAATCCTTATGAAAATGCATTGACCATCAGGCTTTGCGGACCAAGTCAGCTTGAGGAGTCTACGTGACTTTTAACTTTATAAAAATGTAAAAATTTCCTGCAGGTGAACTCCATGTATTTGAGGGATTACAAACTTACTAGTGATCAGGGCCCAGATGATTAGGCTAAATCCTATGGAGACACAACTACACAGTTCAACTTATTCAAGGAATTGTGAAGTTTAACCAATTTCACCTATGCAATAGTTCTCGATTCACTTTAACTTGAGAACATAAATAACAAAGTAATGTACGGCCAAAGTTTGAGAAATATATGGAATACACTATATGAGCTAATCTAACGATTAAAGGAAACACAAGTCGAGCAGAGAGTGTGGAATCAACACATAGTACTTTTAAATGTCCTGAATGAAGAAAGAATAGAAGAGTATGAAGCATACTTCTGGGTTGACATAAAATTGATTTTCCACCTTCCAAGTTTTCCTGATCCTTGTTGGGTAGCAGTTCGAGCAGGTGAATATATTACGACCTACGACGTAAGTAAGAAAATATTAATCAAGCAATGCTATTTATTATTTGTATTAGATATAACATAACTATCAAATGGAGAACAAGCTTCAAAAAAGGTAAATAACAACGATGATTGCTTAGAGTTCAACAACATAAATTAATCTTTAATATGAGACCATCAAGCTTAATCCAGAACCGAAACAGTCGTTAATGTAACAAGAAAAGCATGCTTAGCACGTAAAACAACCCAACAAGTACTTGTAGTCAGTAAAGACTCATGATAAGTGACACTGTCACATATGTTTAAAAGATCAAAACGAAAAGGAACCAAAAAAGAATTAACGCAACTAACACAAGCCTTTTAACTTCCCCATCACTTACGTGCGGGAAGGACCTGAAAAACACACTAGTTATTTAAACCCTAAAAGAAAGAAACGCCAAAGTGTGCCATCAAATATATTACATCGCGGATCGCATAAATTAATAAATTTGGGAGCGTATCCATCTGATACGATGAAAGCAAGTGGGTAAAACCCTAAATTGTGGGATACATCAATTAGTGACTAATTTGATTGCTACATGAGGAACAAAACAATACAACTCCACTTTACCACAGAGTTAACTTGAAGAAAGTATTTGATTGAATCAAACCAACACATAATGAAGAAAAATAAAGGCTGGAACCTTACCTTTCTTACAAGATGCTCATCGGGGATACCTGAAACCGTACCGATCTCACCGGGCTTGTATTCAACTAAGGACTCTGAATGAGAATGTTCTTGACAATTGCACGAAAGCGGATCGATGTTTATTAAAACGACGAGAATATTATAAGTTACTTAAAAATATTATTAAAATTAAATTTACTATTATAAAAATTTAAGGTATTTATATTCATCACAATTAATTCAAAAAAATTATTTAAAATAAGATAGGGACCAATTTATCCAAAAACTTCGAATCATAATGCCATGCAAATACTTGTTTGATAAGCTGTTGTTGTAGGAAAACTCCACCAATGGTAAGAACTTGTCCCAACTTCCCTTGAAGTCAAGGACACGAGTCTTAATAGATCTTCAAGAGTTTGAATAGTCCTCTCACATTTGCGTCGTCCAAAATGCGAGGATGATATGCCGAAGCTAAATCGTAAATTCGCGCCCATAGCTTTCTGCAAACTAACCCAAAATCGTGAAATAAATCTTGGGTCTCGATCGAAAACTATGGATACTGGTATACCATGCAGTCTTACAATCTCATTTATGTACATACGAGCAAGACGTTTAAGTGTATAAGTTTCTCGTATAGGTAAGAAATGAGCCGACTTGGTCAATCTATCAACAATGACTCAAATCGCATCTATGCCTTGAGAAACCTTGGGAAGACCGGTAACGAAATCCATGGTAATGTGCTCCCACTTCCATTCTGGAATTTCAAGTGGTTGCAATGGACCTTTTGGTACTTGATGCTTCGCCTTGACTCGTTGACAAGTTAGACACCTTGAGATAAACTCCACGATCTCTCTCTTCATATTGCTCCACCAAAATGTATGTCGAAGATCACGATGCATTTTGGTACTCCCAGGATGGATTGCAAACGGTGTTTTGTGCGCCTCCATCATGATTTTATACTTTAAGTCAAAATCGTTAGGAACACAAAGTCTAGAGTTGACTCGAAGTATTCCTTCTTCATCGATTGTTGCTTCCGAAATAGCACCTTCTTGCACTTTCTTCCTCATATGCATCAGCTCCAGGTCTGTAGTTTGAGCAACTTTAACTTTATTGATTAAAGTCGGTTCTACTCGTATATTCGCCATCATCACATGGGTCCCTAGAGTCTTTAACTCTATCTCCATCCTTTGCAAGTCGCACAAAAATGGGCCTTTGCGTTGACAATATCGCACTCGTACCCGCATATGATCTTCTACTCAATGCGTCAGCTACCACTTTTCGCTTTTCTAGGATGGTATTGAATGGTATGATCATAATCTTTTAACAGTTCAAGCCAACGTCGTTGCCGCATGTTGAGTTCCTTTTGGGTGAAGAAATATTTGAGGCTTTTATGATCCGTAAAGATCTCCACTTTCTTTCCATACAAGTAATGCCTCCAAATTTTAAGTGCGAAGACAACAGCTGCCAACTCTAGATCATGAGTAGGATAATTCCTCTCATATTCTTTGAGTTGCTGAGAGGCATAGGCTATGACTTTCCCATGTTGCATGAGAACACATCCTAACCCATTGCCCGATGCATCATTGTAGATGGCAAATCCCTCCGAGCCAGATGGTATTGTCAGAACAGGTGCTCAAATGAGTCTCCTCTTGAGTTCTTGAAAACTCTTCTCACATTCCACGCTCCAACCGAATTTTATATCTTTAAAGTCGGTGAGTTAATGGAGTAGCGATTCGAGAAAACCCTTCCATGAATCTCAAGCAATAACCGGACTAAGCCGAGAAAGCTACGATTTCTTTATCGATTTAGGTTGCTCCCAGCTTTGAATAGCTTCAATCTTTGTCGGGTCAACAGATATTCCATGACTTGATACTACGTGCCCAAGGAATGCTACTTCCTTAAGCCAGAACTCGCATTTCTTCAACTTGGCATAAAGCTTGTTTTCACGAAGCTTTTGGAGTATCAACCTCAAGTGTTGCTCATGATCTTCACGACTTATGGAATATATGAGGATGTCATCAATAAAGATGACCACAAAGTGATCCAAATATTCCTTGAATACTCGGTTCATCATATCCATGAAGGCAGCATGAGCATTAGTCAATCCAAAAGACATGACTAAGAATTCATAATGCCCGTGCCGAGTTCTGAAGGCAGTCTTTGGAATATCATCAGTTTTAACCTTCAGCTGATGATATCCAGAACGAAGATCGATCTTTGAAAAGAATTATGCTCCTTGCAATTGGTCAAACAGGTCATCAATGCGAGGTAACAGATACCTATTCTTAATGGTGACATGGTTTAATTCCCGGTAGTCAATACAAAATCGCATACTCCTATCTTTCTTCTTCATGAATAGAACATGAGAACCCCAAGGAGACGTACTAGGACGAATGAAACCAATGTCTAACAATTCCTACAATTGGGTCTTTAACTCCTGAAGTTCAATAGAAGCCATTCGATATGGGGCTTTGGAAATGGGTTTTGTACCGGGTTAAAGGTCGATACAAAATTCAATTTCACGCTCTGGGGGTAGGTAGGCCAGAAGTTTTTAGAATACGTCAGGAAATTTATTAACAATAGAAATATCATTCAAATCTGACGTATTTTTGTTTAAATCTGTGACATGAGCTAAGAAAGCTTGACATCCGTTTTTCAATAAACGAATAGCTTTATGGCTTGAGATGACGGTGATTGATTTTAATGGTTTGGTTGCTTGAATTCACATAATAGGTTGGTTAGGAATATGAATGCTAACAACCTTACGAAAACAATCAATTTTTGCATGATGAGTAGTTAACCAATCAATCCCTAGAATCACATCAAATGCAAGTATTTTCAATGAAATAAGATCGACAGGTAATGCGAGTGTATCGATTTGAACCAAACAAGACTTATAAATAGTGGATGTAATGAAGGTTTCTCCCAATGGAGTTTCCACAGATAAGTCAAAGTTTAATTTCTCCAGAGTCAAATTTAATCGTTGAGCGCAAGTAGGAGCAATAAAAGAATGGGTAGAACCGGTATCAAATAAGGTATAGACTTCGCTAGAGTTTATGATAAGCTTACCCGTGATGACCTCGTTCGGGTTCCTTGCTTTCTGGGAGGTCACAATAAACGCTCTCCCTTGAACTACTGGTTTTGACTTGTCTGGGACGGTATTTTGTGTCACCGTTCCAACTGGACTTGTCTTCGGTGCACGACAAAATCGGGCTAGGTGACCTTCTCTTCCACAATTATAACACACTTTAGATGACATCACGCAGTTTAGACTGATATGTCCCTCCCCTCCGCATTTGAAGCATATGATAGGTGGTCGTTCTCCTTCCTTAACAAGGGGTGCTGGTGATGACGTCTTTCCATCATTGTTGAATCTCCTCTTCTTGAAATGTCTACTTTTATTGTCTTGGCCATGATTACCACCAAAGTGGTTACCATTTCTAGCATGTTGATTCCCTCCATGTTTGTTGTCACCGCTTCGATGACTGCTACCACTGGTATTATCATTTTGCCAACTGCTTTCTCTTGGTTGGGTTGACTCGTTATCGCGCTCCAATAACTGAGCCCTATTTACAACATCTGAATACAAACACAGTTTATGAGAAATTAGATATTGACGTATCTCGAGTTTCAAACCTCTTAGAAACATCCGCATCATTCTTTCCTCATTATCAACCAAGTGAGAGACCTTAACCGGAACAACTCGGCAAACTTAGCTTCGCCGTTCGACGACACGGTCATATTGTTCTCGCTCCAACTTAATGAACTCTACCTCTTTCATGTGACGAATACTTTCGGAAAGTACTTGTCGTTGAATAGTTCTTGGAACTTCTCCCAAGACATCTTTAGTGCGGCGAGTTGAGTATGCTTTCTACCGATTCCCACCGATGTCTGCCTCTCCTCGCAACATAAAGGTGGCAAAGGGAACCTTTTGCTCCTCGGAGCATCCCAAGACATCAAATATATTGGTGATACGCTTTATCCACGCCTCCGCCTTAAGTGGTTTTGGCTATCCAATAAACTCCGGTGGTCCCAGCTCCTTGAATCATTTAGCGGTGGATCGTCGAGAGTTGCCGGTGGTGGACAATCATTGGTGGACCCCAATAATGTAAGTATTGTCGTAGTAAAAAAAGCGTAATTATCTTTTATAAAAATAACGGTGAAAGTGTTACCGTTAAAACTGTTGAACTACCCTTAGTAAAGTATATAATGTCGCGTGGTTGCATAAGTAGCAATACGGTATTGATTATTGATGCTTATGTGAGAAGGCACTCGGTTATACTCAATTATTTCTACAAGAATTGATGCATCAGATCTCTCATATTATTGATTCAATTATTGTCACAATATAATCTGCATAATATTTATTATTATTAAATCAAAAATTGAGACGACAAAGTTATTCATATTATTATTTGCAATATTGACAATGTCTAGAAGTTCTGTCAAGGAGAGGTTTGGTCACCTAATTGCGCGCCAATAACGAGAATTCCTTATCGGAAAGCCACCTCTTTCCTGGGAACGACCTGGTTATTAAATATTGTGAGTTATAATATTAATGATGAATAAGTTGTGTTGATTAAAGATGAAATTGATAGTTCCATTGTGTTGGATTATTAGTGTTAGTGGGAATTGACATTTATTTCGATAATAATTGATGTCTGGAGGTTATATTGACTAATCGGGTAATTAATCGGATAAATGAGCAATATTTCACATGCTTATAAATATTTGTTCACATGTGTGTACTATTGATTCACATTCATGTACTATTAGGGGAGGTGGTGCAAGATTGATAATATTTGCATGACTAAATTAAAAATGGAGGTATAGTTGAAGGTACTATACTGTAATTAGTTTTTTCACATGATTATACTATTGAGTCACATGAATGAACTATTAATTCACATTATTTACTATTAGGGGAGGTGGTGCAAGTTTGATAATACTTGCAGGACTAAAATTAAAATGAAGAAAAAGAGGAAGGTATTATATTGTAATATTTCGAGCCCCAAAACGTGCAATTATCGAAACTATATTTTCCTATAAATAGAAGCTCATTCTTCCTTCATTTCTCACCAATTCACAAAAGCTTTAGAGCAATTATTATAGAGAGAAATTATAGAGAGAAAGAAGAAAAGAAGTCTGCTACCTCACTATTCTAGTATCCAGTTTTTTCAAAGGTAAGGGGTATTATTTCTTTCGTATTCATGAAGAGAGTTATTTTTTTTCAATACTCGTAAGGGTTGTTATTCCATTCTTTATTATTATGTTGGAATAACATGTCTATGCGAAGTACCGCATACATGGTTAAATTCTCCTGTTATTCCATTCTTTATTATTCTGTTGGAATAACATGTCTGTGCTGTCTATCGCAGGCCTAGTGAATTCTGTTGTTATTCCATTCTTTATTATTCTGTTGGAACATCCTATCTGTGCAGATTACGTATGACCTGGTTCCATTCTTTATTATTTTGTTGGAACATTCTATTTGTGTGGATTACGCATGACCTGGTTCCATTCTTTATTATTCTGTTGGAATAACTTGTCTGTGCGGATTACGCACGCCTAGTGAATTCTTCTGTTATTCCATTCTTTGTTATTCTGTTAGAATAATCTGTCTACGTGGATTACCGCATGGTGGAAAAAATCCATTTGCAGTTTTATATATTCTATTATACTCAGTTGGTTAAAGTTTTGGCTTCTATACTCCATGAAATTAGTGCAATATCCTTGATATTTGCGCTTCATCCAGTATCTTTTCATGAAAATATTCTTCTGAGCATTCTTGAATTTTACTCCACAAAGCAGTATCATGTTGACAATTTTGACGTTATTGATTTCTGGATAAATTAAATTATAAATATCTACAAATTTATCCTTGAACTTGTTTTATTGAATTCTTATATCATTGTCATCATCCTCATGTTTATAATATGTTGAAAGTCATCTGTGGCCTGTAGTGCATAAATGGACTTGGTATGATTATGACCAGGGATTATTCGGTATAATCATGACCGTAATGTTACAAATGATGTGGTAAAAAATCCTCATTGGCCGTAATGCATTGATGGACAGTTGTTGGCATGATCATGACCACTGATGAATACACGAATATCCTTGGCCCGTAGTGCATGGATAATTTGTGGTCGTGATACTAATGAATATCATTGGTCGTGAGTCTTGAGGGATGATGTGGTTTATTTATTGTTTGAGTCTCGTGATAAAAGTGATGTAAAACCTTTTAAATCATAGAAGATAGTAGATTTTATTCTCTCACCGACTCTTCTAATGGATTGCTTGTTTTTCACTGCAGATTAAACTTGATGTTTATTATATTTTGTCGGTTTAACTTTATTTGAAGGCTAACGATAAATTATTCGCATTATCTTAGTCATAATATTTTTATTGGGCTAGTTGAGCTCACCCTTTCTTTCACTATTCTCTTGAGGAGAATGAGAGCGTGGCCGGGACTACTCCTGGGGAGCGGGTAATGGTCAGATAGCATTAGTAGTCCTCACTATTCTGTTAAATAGTGTGACAATAAATGTAATGAGGAATCCTTTGAGTGTGGATATTGTCTAGATGACAATATTCTTATTAAAACTCTTAGATTATGTTTTGTTGTATTTTACACGACTGTTGTAAGACCCCAACTTTTTGAATAAAGATTAAATTTTTTCGAAATATATTTTTGAATATTCTGGTGTGGATTTGATATAATGTTATAGTTGTGGGTAATATTTATAAATTTTACAAAGTACGCAAGTTGTTATATAATATTCTATTGGTGGGGAATATTCATTTTAACAGGAATATTCGCATAACCAAGCACAATCATTGGTGGACCCCACAATGTAATTATTATCGGATCGAGAAAACGACAAAAATACTTTATGAAAATAATGGCGGAAGTTTTACCATTAACTGTTGAACTATCCGGTAGTAAAAGTACAGTAATACGCGTGGTTACATAGTAGCACACGGTATTGATTATTGATGCTTACATGAGAAGTCACTCATTTATACTCAATTATTGCTACAGTAATTGCTGCATCATATCTGTGACAACCCGAGAATTTGGAAAATTTATTAAAATCTTAAATGATTGATTTAAGGTCACATAATAGACCTAGACAGAAAATAAGTGTACGTGTTTGATATTTTCAGGAAGGAATTTTGAGAATTTAAAATTTCTTTTGGTGAATTATTCAGGATTAAGGGTATATGTGTATAAGGTATTATGTGTACAGAATGTGGTTAAGGGTCAAGGGTTGACCAGATAAATTTTATCAAAGTTGAACCCTAATATTATTAGAACGTCAACGTTCAGTTAGAAAATTCTTGCAATTTATAAGAAACCCTAATTTTATGGTTTAAAACCCTAATTGCTCTGTCAGGAACCCTAATGTACAGTTATGGAATTTTAATTGCTAAAATCTAAAGTGTTAAACCCTAAACCCTAAGGGTTGTGGCCAATGTCTAAAATGCCCTTAATAATGAAAGTGAGAAGTCTAAAATACCCTTGTGCATTATTAAAGGTAGTAATCAATTATTGGTATAAAAATTACCATTTTACCCTTTTGTCTTATATGTGAATTATTGGAAGCAAATCTTGCAAATCTAGCAAATAATTGAGTTGGGAATAATTCTAGCCTAGCATGTGACTTCTTGTCCAAAGAATCACCAAACTTAGCATCTATATACATTGTATCATATTAATTATATAGATTAAAAAGAGAGAAATGGCTACTTTATTTCTCATTTTAGCCAAAAGCACTTCTCTCTCTAAAAATCCGAAATGTAGAGTAAGAGTGAGTGGTTAGATGAGCCATGATCGGGTATTAGCTTCACAAGAATGAATCAAAAGGCAGAAATCAAAGATCAAGCTTGAAAGGTATAAAATCCCAAAATTTAAAAATTTTATGATCTGAGGTTATTTGTTGTAATTGGTTGTTTAAAGTTGTGTATTAGGGAGTTAATAAGTGATCTGGGTTGTTAGATCAAGGATCTATAACATCTAGATGCACGAATTAAAGATTTCTCAAATCTGGAAATCTGGAAAATTAGAGTCTGACAGTTAAATGTCAGACCTCATAAATCCGTCTCTATTAATTGTTTTGGTGTTTTAAGAGTTTATACTTGTAGTATGTTGTGTGGTATTTGATTTCCAACTTGACTCAAGTCCATAACATGTGTAGATTGAAAGTAATAGGCTGTCAAAACCCGTTGACCAACCATGAAATCTGGAATCTGGACAGCCCAGATTTGCCCAGATTTCGCCTGACAAGCTTTTCTGTGCTTCAGATCTTCATGTGTTTTGGTGTTTAGTCTATGTTGTTGTTGTTATGTTGTAGTCGGGTATGTGATCTACAAATAAAAGTCGGTATAACACCTATATCTATTATAGAATCAAAACTATTGCTGGTCAAAATGGCCTTGACCGTCTGATTTGCCAAATTCTGGAAAACCCAGAATTCATCAAGAACACGTTTCTGACAGCAAGTTTGACTGGCTAGATCTTACACATGTGATGTTAATTTGATGATCTGATGATTTAGAGTTGCTATTTGACATCTGTACTATATATGTGAACAATTAAAATACATTATGAAAGCCCGGAATGCTAAGATTGAAGAGCTCAAAGTAGGTACCTCAAATCTGGAAAACCCAGAAAGTTAAAAACAGTGTCTGACATGAACTTCAAAGGCTTAGATCTTGCCGATTTTATATGTTTTGGCTACTAAACTTGATGAATATTATAGTATTACATCAATACTACAATCCTATTATATTATACTGCCTAGAAACCTTATGATTAAGAACTTAATGATGGTCAAACCAAGCCCCTCGGCCTCTGACATGATTTTTGGAAAATGGCCAAGAACACCTATAGCGATTTACGTAAGCATTATATAGGCCACTTTTTAGCTGACAGTTTAATTAGGAAATGATTTAATTAATTAAATAAATAGATAAAAATGATTTTTAATTATTATAAATACATAATAAATTATGAAAAATTATTTTAAAGTCCAAAATTAGTTTTTATTATTTTGAGTATATTTCAAAAATATTTAATATTTTTGAAATATAAAAGGTATTATTTATTTAATTATAATATTAAATAAATTATTTAAAAATTGTTTTAATTCATGAAAAATTATATTGTGATATTAGAAAATATTTTAAGTTATTTTCAATGACTTTTGATATTTTGTGATGAAATTCATTAATAATTTATTATTAATGGTAATTAGTTTATTTAATAAATATATTAAATAATTATGGAAAAATAGAATTAATGGTTTAAAAATCATATAAAAATGATTTAAGTATTATAAAAATATTTTAAGTTATAAAATATAACTTTTGATATTTTGGCATGAAAATATTAATATTTTATTATTAATATCGGTTATCGGATAATGAATTTAATCATTTAAAAGTCATATAAATGTGATTTTAAGGTATTAAAATACTTTGTAATATTATAAATATATTATAATATTATGTAATGATTTTCATTAATATTTGATATTAAATAGATATTAATGATAAAGGAATTATGTGGTATTTAATTCATTTAAATACAATATTAATGATTGGAAAATTATGATAAATGATATTAATTATCTGAAAATTATTCCAAGTCTATGAAAATTGTTTTGACTGATAAGAAAATTATCTGTGATATTGTTAAGTGTTTAAGTAGAGTTTAATTAAACTTAAACTCGTCAATCATCCGACTAGACCGTCAGGATGATAGAATTGTGCCGATTTCAACTCGGACTGTAATAGTTTGACTTGATGCTATGTCTTATATGTATAATAGACTGATAGGATTATGTGGTAATGTGTTTAGGTTATTTTATACTGTGATGATATTATTCTAATATTGGAGATTTATATTATTAATATTAGGTCTCAGACGAAGCTTATTATATTGCGTTACGGTAATCAACGGTTCAGGCAAGTTTCCTTTTACTTAACTCTACTAAGAGTTTTTCATTCGGATATACTTATGGTTAATCATCTCTGATTGCCATGTTGAATTGTACTCTGTACATCTTGCATGTATAAGTCAGGTATGAAAGGCTGATCACCTTCATTACCAGTTGGTCCAGATATATTATTGTTCATGTTCAATACTTGTTCAGTCAAAATTTTGTTCATGCTAATTCACAAATATATTGTGAAGGATAGCCAGCTTATTATTCAGACTCTTTCAATCATGATATATCTTTAAATTGTTTTAAAACTTCTTTGGGCAACTTTCATGCTCACCCTTGCTATATTATGATAAACATTGCGAGATAAAAGCGAATGCGTTCGGATCTGAGAAAAGGATAATGCCAAGTTAAATTTGGGATAGAATGTCTGACTAATTTGTAAAAGTAGTTTTGATTAGTATTGTTATGTGTTAGATAGTTTATGATTTGTGTATCGATTAAGGTTATTCGATTTTGGGAATAGTGTGTAAAGTGTCTTTGTATAAGCGATCTATGTTTATATCTTCCTTATGATTATAGAAATAGCGAACCGGATCCATGGCGGTTGGGGTATTACAATATCTCTCATATTATTGATTCGATTATTGTCATAGTATCATCTGCATAATATGTTATTTTATTAAATCAATAATTGAGACAAAAAAGTTATTCATATTATTAAATTGCAATATGTACAATGTCTAGAAGTTCATCGAGGAGAGGTTTGGTCACCTAATTGCGCTGATCAGGAGAAATCCTTATTCGAAAGCCCCCTTCCGGGAATGATCTCGGTTGATAAATATTATGAGTTATAATATTAATGATGAATGTTATTAGAATTGAAGTTGTGTTCGGAGTTGAATTTGGAGACGCGGACGTGATATTTGAGTCCGGAATGATGAAATTAGTAAAAATAGTCTATAAACACAAAATATTTTGAAATTCACTATTTGGTCAAAAAGTCAACAGTTGACTTTTTCAGGAAAAGTCAAACTTCGAAATTTCAAAATTTATATTTTTGATAAAAATGGTTTCATTGTGTTGGAATTATTTGTGTTAGTGAAAATCGACAATTATTTCGATAATAATTGATGTCGGAGGTTATATTGACTAATCCAGTATTTAACAGGATAAATGAGCAATTAATTGCTATTATTTCACATGATTATAACTATTTGTTCACATGTGTATACTATTATTTCACATTCTTGTTACTATTAGGGGAGTTGGTGCAAGATTGATAATACTTGCATGACTAAGTTAAAAATGGAAGTATAAATGGAGGTACTATAATCGTAATTCAGATTTTCACATGTTCAGAACTATTGATTCACATAATTTACTATTGAATCACATTATTTACTATTAGGGAGGTTGTGCAAGTTTGATAATACTTCCATGACTAAATTAAAAATAAAGGAAAAGTGGAGGAATCAGATTGTAATTTTCGAGCCCCAAAACGTGCAATTATCGAAACTATATTTTTCTATAAATAGAAGCTCATTCTTCCTTCATTTCTCACCAATTCACAAAAGCTTTAGAGCGATTATTATAAAGAGAAATTATAGAAAGAAAAAGAGAAGTCTCGCTACCTCACTATTCCAAAGATCCAGCTTTTTTCTAAGGTAGGAGTATTATTTCTTTCTTATCCATGAAGAGAACTTCATTATTCCATTCTTTATTATTTCATTGGAATAACTCAGATACGCTGCTACCCTATACTTGGTGAAATTCTTCATTGTTCCATTCTTTATCATTCTGTTGGAACATCATATCATGCGTTTACACCGTGGGACACGGTTAAAATCTTTATTATTACATTGGAATATCTTGTTCATGCGCTTTTCTTGGGACTGATCGATTCCGCTTCTTTATTATTCATTGGAATATCCTATTCAGGTGCATTTTACGCCGGACCGATTAAAAGTCTTTATTATTCTCGTTGGAATATCCTCGTCTGCATGCGTTTTTACGGGACCGATTAAAATCTTTATTATTTTGTTGGAATATCTCGTCAATGCTTTTCACGGACCGATTCCGTTATTTATTATTCTGTTGGAATAACCTGCCTGTGTGGTCTATCACATGCCTGGTGATTTCTTTTGTTATTCCATTCCTTATTATACTCAGTTGGTTAAAGTTTTGACTTCTATACTCCATGAAATTAGTGGAATATCCTTGATATTTGCGCTTCATCCAGTATCCTTTCATAGAAATATTCTTCTGAGCATTCTTGAATTTTACTCTACAAAGCAGTATCATGTTGACAATTTGGACGTTATTAGTTCCTGGATAAAATAATTCTTGAACTTGTTTTATTGAATTCTTATATCATTGTCATCATCCTCATGTTTATATTTTGTTGAAAGTCATCTGTGGCCTATAGTGCATAGATGGACTTGGTATGATTATGACCAGGGATTATTCGGTGTAATCATGACCGTAATGTTACAAATGATGTGGTAAAAGTCCTCATTGACCTATAGTGTATTGATGGACAGTTGTTGGCATGATCATGACCATTATTGAATACACAAATATTCTTGGCCCGTAGTGCATGGATAATTGTGGTCGTGATACTAAAGAATATCCTTGGCCGTAGTGCAAGGGTGATTCGATGATGTGGATTATTTATTAAGATGAGTCCCAGCGATAAAAGTGATGAAAAACCTTCTAAATCATAAAAGATAGTAGATTTTATGCTCTACTTGACTCTTTTAATGGATTGCTTGTTCCGCTGCAGTTAAACTTGATGGTTGTTATATTGTTTCGATTTAACATCTTTGTTGAAGGCTAACGATAATATATTCTCGCATTATCTTAGTCATAATATTTCTTCATTGGGCTAGTTGAGCTCACCCTTTTACTTTTATTGTTCTCTTCGTGAAATGAGAACGTAGCGAGGACTAGTCGGGAAGCGAGAGTGACGAACCGTGATGATAAGCATTAGTAGTCCTCACTATTCAATTGAAATAGTGGAAAATAAATGTAATAATATTGAATTTGAGTTTGTATATTGTCTAGACGATAAATTTGTATTAAAACTCACGACTTATGTTTTGTCGCATTTTTACACGACAACAGTTGTATAATTAAGTTGTATTTGTATTCTCGTACCATGTATTTTTTGACGACTCGAGAATAGGTGATGTATACCTATTTGGGGAGGCCACAATTGGTATCAAAGCTTAGGATATGATCTTTGGCTAAAATGTGAGACTAGAACTAGGAGGGGAGAGACGGGGAATTCCTTCGCTAGTATGACCTACCTAAGTTTATTTGGTATTTAATTGGTTGGTCAGAGTATATGGATAATATGTTGCATGTCAATTAACCCTTGTTTTGTGGTAGTATTTGAAAATGGCATCCTAGAATATTGAGAATAGCAATGGAGCACAAGAAACCGTTGAGTCTCCACAGATCAACAATCAAAATAATGTGCATCAGGAAGGCGACAATCCTCATGCAAACAATAACACTGACCAAATGATGAACGATGGAATGTTCAGAGGCTTTATGCAATTCATGTAACATCAGGCGAGAGCGGCTCCTGTCCAAAATGTAGGTGGAAACACTGGAAACTCTCGGACGGTTACCGCTAAACAGTTTAAGGAGCTGGGACCACCAGAGTTTATTGGAGAGCCAAAACTACTTAAGGCTGAAGCATGGATAAAGCAGATCACCAAGATATTTAATGTCTTGGGATGCTCCGAGGAGCAAAAGGTTCCCTTCGCCACCTTCGTGTTGCGTGAAGAGGTGACATTGATGGGAATCAGAAACGCACTCCAACACCGACGCGCTCAAGATGTCTTGGGAGAAGTTCCAAGAGCTATTCAATGACAAGTACTTTCCGAAAGTATTCGTCACATGAAGGAGGTGGAGTTTATCAAGTTGGAACAAAACAATATGACCTTGTCGCAATACGAGCCTAAATTTGCGGAGTTATCCCGGTTTGCATCTCATTTGGTCGATAATGAGGAGCGAATGACGTGATTGTTTTTAAGAGGTTTGAAACCGGAGATACGTCAATATCTTATTTCTCATAAACTGTGTTTGTACTCAGATGTTGTAAATAGGGCTCAGTTATTAGAGCGCGGTAACGAGTCAACGCAACCAAGGGAAAGCAAATGGCAACATGAAAATACCCGGTGGTAACCATCAAAAACGGTGACAACAAGCGTGGAGGAATCAACATGCCGTAAATGGTAACCACTTTGGTGGTAATCATAGCCAAGACAATAAGAATGGACATTTCAAGAAGAGGAGATTCAACAATGATGGAAAGACGAAGACCAACACCCGTTGTCAAGGAAGGAGAACGACCACCTATCATATGCTTCAAATGCGGAGGGAGGGACACATCACCAAAACCGCGATGATGCCGTCAAAGCATGTTATAATTGTGGAAGGTAAGGTCACTTAGCTCGATTTTGTCGCTCACCAAAGACAAGTTCAACTAGGATGGAGGCACCAAAGGTCAGTCCCAAAAAGTCAAAGCCAGAGTGCAAGGGAGAGCGTTTGTTGTGACCTCCCGTAAAGTAAGGAACCCGAACGAGGTTATCACGGGTAAGCTTATCATAAACTCTAGTGAAGTCTATACCTTATTTGATCTGGGGTTCTACCCATTCTTTTTTTTCTCCTACTTGCTCAATGTTTAAATTTGACTCGAGAAATTAGACTTTGACTTATCCGTTGAAACTCCATTAGAGAAACCTTCATTACATCCATCGCTTATAAGTCTTGTTTGATGCAAATTGGTAACCGCACGTTACCTGTCGATCTTATCTCCTTAAAAATACTTGCATTTGACGTGATTCTAGGGATTGATTGGTTAACTACTCATCATGCTAAAATTGATTATTTTCGTAAGGTTGTTAGCTTTCATATTCCTAATAAACCTATTATGCGAATTCAAGCGACTAAACCATTAAAATCAATCACGGTCATCTCAAGCCATAAAGCTATTCGTTTATTGAAAAACGGATGTCAAGCTTTCTTAGCTCATGTCACGGATTTAAACAAAAATACGCCGCTTTTGAATGATATTTCATTGTTAATAAATTTCTGATTTATTTCCTCAAGAACTTTCGGCCTACCCCAGAGCGTGAAATTGAATTTTTATCGACCTTGAACCCCCAGACAAACCCCATTTCCAAAGCCCCATATCGAATGGCTCCTATTGAACTTCGAGGAGTTAAAGACCCAATTGCAGGAATTGTTAGACATCGGTTTCATTCGTCCTAAGACGCCTCCTTGGGGTGCTCCATGTTCTATTCGTGAAGAAGAAAGATGGGAGTATGCGATTTTTGTATTGATTATCGGGAGTTGAATCATGTCACCATAAAAAATAGGTACCCATTGCCACGTATTGATGACCTATTTGACTAGTTGCAAGGCGCCAAATTCTTTTCAAAGATTGATCTTCGCTCAGGATATCATCAATTGAAGATTAGAACCGATGACATTCCAAAGACTCGGCTTCGTAACTCCCAGACGGCATTATGAATTCCTAGTCATGTCCTTTTGATCGACTAATGCTCCGCCGCCTTCATGGATATGATGAACCGAGTATTCAAGGAATATTTGGATCATTTTGTGGTCGTCTTTATTGACGACATCCTCATATATTCCAAAAGCCATGAAGATCATGAGCAACACTTGAGGCTGATACTCCAAAAGCTTCGTGAAAACAAGCTATATGCCAAGTTGAAGAAATGCTAGTTCTGGCTTGAGGAAGTTGCATTCCTTGGGCACGTGATATCAAATCATGGGATATCTGTTGACCCGGCAAAGATTGAAGCAATTCAAAGCTTGGAGCAACCTAAATCAGTGACCGAAGTACGTAGTTTTCTCGGTTTAGCTGGTTATTATCGGAGATTTGTAGAAGGTTTTTCTCGAATCGCTACTCCATTAACTTAGCTGACTCGAAAAGATACAAAATTCGGTTGGAGCGTGGAATGTGAGATGAGTTTTCAAGAACTCAAGAGGAGACTCATTTCAGCACCTGTTCTGACAATACCATCTGGCTCGGAGGGATTTGTCATCTATAGTGATGTTTCGGGCAAAGGGTTAGGATGTGTTCTCATGTAACATGGGAAAGTCATAGCCTATGCCTCACGGCAACTCAAAGAATATGAGAGGAATTATCCTACTCATGATCTAGAGTTGGCAACTGTCATTTTCGCATTTAAAATTTGGAGGCATTACTTGTATGGGGAGAAAGTGGAAATTTTTACGGATCATAAAAGCCTAAAATATTTCTTCACTCAAAAGGAACTCAACTTGCGACAACGACGTTGGCTTGAATTGTTGAAATATTATGATCATACCATCCAATACCATCTTGGAAAAGTTTAACGTAGGTATATGACATTGAGTAGAAGATCATATGCAAGTACGAGTGCGATATTGTCAACGCAAAGGCCCATTTTGTATGACTTGCAAAGGATGGAGATAGAGTTAAAGACTCCAGGGAACCACATGATGATGGCAACCATACGAGTAGAATCGACTTTAATCGATAAAGTTAAAGCTGCTCAAGCTACAGACCTAGAGCTAATGCGTATGAAGAAGAAAGTGCAAGAAGGTGCTATGCCGGAAGCAAGAATCGATGAGGAAGGAATACTTCGAGTCAACTCCAGACTTTGTGTTCCTAACAACCCTGATTTAAAGTATAAAATCATGATGGAGGCGCACAACACATTGTTTGCAATCCATCCTGGGAGTACCAAAATGTATCGTGATCTTCGACATACATTTTGGTGGAGCAATATGAAGAGAGAGATAGCAGAGTTTATCTCAAGGTGTTTAACTTGTCAACGAGTCAAGGCGGAGCATCAAGTACCAAAAGGTCCATTGCAACCACTTGAAAGTCTAGAATGGAAGTGGGAACACATTACTATGGATTTCGTTACTGGTCTTCCCAAGGTTTCTCAAGGCATAGATGCAATTTGGGTCATTGTTGATAGATTGACCAAGTCTGCTCATTTTCTACCTATACGAAAAACTTATACACTTGAACGTCTTGCTCAGACGTATATAAATAAGATTGTAAGATCGCATGGTATGCCATTATCCATAGTTTCGATCGAGACCCAAGGTTCACTTCAAGATTTTGGGTTAGTTTGCAAAAAGCTATGGGCACAGATTTACGATTTAGCTTTAAGATATCATCCTCGCAGACGGACGGGCAAATGGAGAGGACCATTCAAACTCTTGAAGATCTATTAAGACTCGTGTCCTTGACTTCAAGGGAAGTTGGGATAAGTTCCTACCATTGGTGGAGTTTTCCTACAACAACAGCTTATCAAACAAGTATCGCATGGCTCCATTTGAGGCGCCAGATGGAAGAAAGTGTCGTTATCCAGTATGCTGGGATGAGGTTTGTGAAGCAACGTTGTTGGGACCGGAGTTGGTACGTATGACTACAGAAAAGATACAAATGATCCGACAACGTATAAAAACCTCACAAGATCGACAAAAGAGTTATGCTGATCTTCATCAAAAGGACGTAGAATTCGATATTGGAGATCATGTGTTGTTACGTGTTGCTCCATGGAAAGGAGTTACAAGATTTGGAAAGAGAGGAAAGCTCAACCCTCGATTCATTGGCCCATTTTTAATCCTCGATCGAGTAGGAATTATGGCGTATAGACTCGCTTTACCGCCAAGTATGTCTTGTGTTCATAACGTTTTTCACATATCTATGTTACGTAAATATGTGAAAGACCCGAACCACATTATTGAATTAGAACCAGACGAGATAGAGGAAGATTTAACGTATGAAGAGTTACCTGTTAAAATCTTGGATAAAAAGGATCATATTCTACGCTCCAAGGTTATATCTCAAGTCAAAGTTTTGTGGAGAAACCACGATGTGGAAGAAATGACCTGGGAGTTAGAATCTGAGATGAAATCAAGATATCCTTACCTCATCGACATACTAGGTACGCACCCTAATTTCGAGGATGAAATTTCATAAGAAGGGGAGGTTGTAAGACCCCAACTTTTTGAATAAAGATTAAATTTTCTCGAAATATATTTTTGAATATTATGGTGTGGATTTGATATAATGTTATAGTTATGGATAATATTTACAAATTTTATAAAGTACGCAAGTTGTTATATAATATTTGATTGGTCGGGGAATATTCGTTTTAACAGGAATATTCGCATAACTACAGACAATCATTGGTGGACCCCACAACGGAATTATTGTTGGATTGAGAAAACGACATAAAAAATACTTTATGAAAATAATCGGCGGAAGTTTTACCGTTAACTGTTGAACTACCCGGTAGTAAAAGTACAATAATACGCGTGGTTTCATAGTAGCACACGATATTGATTATTGATTCTTACGTGAGAAGTTACTCAGTTATACTCAATTATTGCTACAGTAATTGCTACATCATATCTCTTATATTATTGATTCGATTATTGTCATAGTATCATCTGCATAATATGTTATTTTATTAAATCAATAATTGAGACGACAAAGTTATTCATATTATTAAATTGAAATATTTACAATGTCTAGAAGTTCGCCGAGGAGAGGTTTGATCACCTAATCATGCTACAATAGGGAGAAATCCTTATTCGAAAGCCCCCTTTCCGGGAACGACACGGTTGATAAATATTGTGAGTTATAATATTAATGATGAATGTTATTAAAATTAAAGTTGTGTTCGGAGTTGAATTTGGAGACGCGGATGTGATATTTGAGTCCGGAACGATGAAATTAGTAAAAATAGTCTATAAACACAAAATTTTCTGGAATTCACTATTTGGTCAAAAAGTCAACAGTTGACTTTTTTGGGAAAAGTCAAACTTCGAAATTTCAAAATTTATATTTTTGATAAAATTGGTTTCATTGTGTTGGAATTATTTGTGTTAGTGAAAATTGACAATTATTTCGATAATAATTGATGTCTGGAGGTTATATTGATCAATCGGGTATTTAACCGGATAAATGAGCAATTGATTGCTATTATTTTACATGATTATAACTATTTGTTCACATGTGTATACTATTGTTTCACATTCTTGTTACTATTAGGGGAGTTGGTGCAAGATTGATAATACTTGCATGACTAAGTTAAAAATAGAGGTATAGATGGAGGTACTATATTGTAATTTGTATTTTCACATATCTAGAACTATTGATTCACATAATTTACTATTGAATCACATTATTTACTATTAGGGGAAGTGGTGCAAGTTTGATAATACTTACATGACTAAATTAAAATAAAGGAAAAGTTGGAGGTATTGTACTGTAATTTTTCGAGCCCCAAAACGTGCAATTATCGAAACTATATTTTTCTATAAATAGAAGTTCATTCTTCCTTCATTTCTCCCCAATTCACAAAAGCTTTAGAGCGATTATTACAGAGAGAAATTATAGAAAGAAGAAGAGAAGTCTGCTACCTCACTATTCTAGTATCCAGTTTTTCTAAGGTAGGGAGTATTATTTCTTTCTTATCCATGAAGAGAACTTATGTTATTCCATTTTTTATTATTCTATTGGAATAACCTGTATACGCGGGCTACCCTATACTTGGTGAAATTCTTCTGTTGTTCCATTCTTTATCATTCTGTTGGAATATCTTGTGCATGCGTTCTAATTTAATTCGGTTCCGTTTTTATTATTCTCGTTGAATATCACATGCATGCGCTTTCATGGGACCGATTCCATCTTTATTATTCTCGTTGGAATATCCATGCATGCGTTTCTTTACGGACCGATTCCATCTTTATTATTACATTGGAATATCCTCGCTCGTGCATTTTACTGACACGGACTGATTAGTCTTTTATTATTTTGTTGGAATATCTTGTCTGTGCGTTTTACGCCGGACCTGATTCCGTTATTTATTATTCTGTTGGATGTGCGGTCTATCACATGCCTGGTGATTTCTTTTGTTATTCCATTCCTTATTATACTCAGTTGGTTAAAGTTTTGACTTCTATACTCCATGAAATTAGTGGAATATCTTTGATATTTGCGCTTCATCCAGTATCCTTTCATGGAAATATTCTTCTGAGCATTCTTGAATTTTACTCTACAAAGCAGTATCATGTTGACAATTTGGACGTTTTTAGTTCCTGGATAAAATAATTCTTGAACTTGTTTTATTGAATTCTTATATCATTGTCATCATCCTCATGTTTATATTTTGTTGAAAGTCATCTATGGCCTATAATGCATAGATGGACTTGGTATGATTATGACTGTGGATTATTCGATTGTAATCATGACCGTAATGTTACAAATGATGTGGTAAAAGTCCTCATTGGTCCGTAGTGCATTGATGGATGCTTGTTGGCATGATCATGACCATTATTGAATACACAAATATTCTTGGCCCAGAAAGTGCATGGATAATTGTGGTCGTGATACTAAAGAATATCCTTGGGCGTAGTGCAGGGGTGATTCGATGATGTGGATTATTTATTGTCGAGTCCCAATGATAAAAGTGATGAAAACCTTCTAAATCATAAAAGATAGTAGATTTTATTCTCTACTTGACTCTTTTAATGGATTGCTTGTTCATTGCGCATTACACTTGATGGTTGTTATATTGTATCGGTTTAACATCATTGAAGGCTAACGATAATATATTCTCGCATTATCTTAGTCATAATATTTTTCTTGGGCTAGTTGAGCTCACCTTTTACTTTTATTGTTCTCTTGTGAAATGAGAACGCGTGGCGAGGACTAGTCGAGAAACGGAGTGACGGACTAGATGATAGCGATTAGTAGTCCTCACTATTCAAAGTTGAAATAGTGGAAAATAAATGTAATAATATTGAATTTGAGTTTGTATATTGTCTAGAGGCGACAATATTTGTATTAAAACTCACGACTTATGTTTTTGTCGTACTTTATATGACAGTTGTATAATTAAGTTGTATTTGTATTCTGTACCATGTATTTGACGAGTCAGAATAGGTGATGTATACCTATTTTGGGGGCGTCACAACTGTTGTATAATTAAGTTGTATTTGAATTTTGTACTATGTATTTGGCGACTTAAGATGGGTGATGTATACCTATTTTGGGGGCGTCACAGTTGGTATCAAAGCTTAGGGATATGATCCCTGGCTAAGATGTGAGACAAGAACTAGGAGGGGAAAGACGGGGAATTCCTTCGCTAGTATGACCTATCTAAGTTTATTTGGTATTTATTTGGTCTGTAAGAGTATAGGGATAATATGTGACATGTCAATTAACCCTTGTTTTGTGGCAGTATTTGAAAATGACATCCGAGAATGTTGAGATTAGCAATGGAGCACAAGAGACCGTTGAGTCTCCACAGATCAATAATCAGGATAATGTGCATCAAGAAGGCGACAATCCTCATGCAAACAACAACACTAACCAAATGATGAATGATGGAATGTTCAGAGGCTTTATGCAATTCATGCAACATCAGGCGAGAGCGGCTCCTGTACAAAATGTAGGTGGAAACACTAGAAACTCTCGGATGGTCACCGCTAAACAGTTCAAGGAGCTGGGACCACCGGAGTTTATTAGAGAGCCAAAACCACTAAAGGCGGAAGCATGGATAAAGCAGATCACCAAGATATTTGATGTTTTGGGATGCTTCGAGGAGCAAAAGGTTCCATTTGCCACCTTTATGTTGCAAGGTGAGGCAGATTACTGGTGGGATTCGGTAAAGCGTACTCAACCTACCGCACTAAAGATGTCTTTAGAGAAGTTCCAAGAACTATTCAACGAAAAGTATTTTCCCGAAAGTATTCGTCACATGAAAGAGGTAAATTTCATCAAGTTAGAGCAGAACAATATGACCGTGTCACACTACGAAGCTAAATTTGTCGAGTATCCCGATTTGCGTCTCACTTGGTTGATAATGAGGAGAGAATGATGCGGATGTTTCTAAGAGGTTTGAAACCCGAGATACGTCAATACTTAATTTCTCACAAACTGTGTTTGTATTCAGATGTTGTTAATAGAGCTCAGTTATTGGAGCGCTATAACGAGTCAACTCAACCAAGAGAAACCAGCTGGTAAAATAATAATACCAGTGGTAGCAGTCATCGAAGCGGTGACAACCGTGGAGGGAATCAACATGCCAGAAATGGTAACCACTTCGGTGGTAATCATGGCCAAGACAGTAAAAATGGACATTTCAAGAAAAGGAGATTCAACAATGATGGAAAGACGTCAGCACCAGCACCCATTGTTAAGGAAGGAGAACGACAACCTATCATATGCTTCAAATGCGGAGGGGAGGGACACATCAGTCCAAACTGCGCGATGCAGTCCAAAGCGTGTTATAATTGTGGAAGAGAAGGTCACCTAGCCCGATTTTGTCGTGCACCAAAGACAAGTCCAGCTGGGATGGAGGCACCAAAGGCCGTCCTATAAAAGTCAAAGCTGGTAGTTAAAGGGAGAGCGTTTGTCCTAACCTCCCAGAAAGCAAGGAACCCGAACGAGGTCATCACGGGTAAGCTTATCATAAACTCTAGCGAAGTCTATACCTTATTTGATACCTATTCTACTCATTCTTTTATTTCTCCTACTTGCGCTCAACGTTTAAATTTGACTCCAGAGAAATTAGACTTTGACTTATCAGTTGAAACTCCGTTGGGAGAAACCTTCATTACATCCACTATTTATAAGTATAGTTTGATTCAAATCGGTTACCGCACGTTACCTGTCGATCTTATTTCTTTAAAAATACTTGCATTTGACGTGATTCTAGGGATTGATTGGTTAACTACTCATCATGCTAACATTGATTATTTTCGTAAGGTTGTTAGCTTTCATATTCCTAATCAACCTATTATGCGAATTCAAGCAACCAAACCATTAAAATCAATCACGGTCATCTCAAGCCATAAAGCTATTCGTTTATTGAAAAATGGATGTCAAGCTTTCTTAGCTAATGTCACAGATTTAAACAAAAATACGTTAGATTTGAAAGATATTTTTATTGTTAATAAATTTCTTGACGTATTCCCTGAAGAACTTCCTGGCCTACCCACAGAGCGTGAAATTGAATTTTTTATCGACCTTGAACCCGGTACAAAACCCATTTCCAAAGCCCCATATCAAATGGCTCCTATTTAACTTCAGGAGTTAAAGACCCAATTACAGGAATTGTTAGACATTAGTTTCATTCGTCCTAGTACGTCTCCTTGGGGTGCTCCTGTTCTATTCGTGAAGAAGAAAGATGGAAGTATGCGACTTTGTATTTATTATCGGGAGTTGAATCATGTCACCATAAAAAATAGGTACCCGTTGCCTCGCATTGATGACCTGTTTAACCAGTTGCAAGGCGCCAAATTCTTTTCAAAGATTGATCTTCGTTCCGGATATCATCAATTAAAGATTAAAACTGATGACATTCCAAAGACTGCTTTCAGAACTCGGTACGGGCATTATGAATTCTTAGTCATGTATTTTTGATTGACTAATTCTCCTGCTGCCTTCATGGATATGATGAACCGAGTATTCAAGGAATATTTGGATCACTTTGTGGTCGTCTTTATTGATGACATCCTCATATACTCCAAAACCCGTGAAGACCATGAGCAACACTTGAGGCTAATACTCCAAAAGCTTCGTGAAAATAAGCTATATGCCAAGTTGAAGAAATGCGAGTTCTGGCTTGAGGAAGTTGCATTCCTTGGCCACGTGATATCAAATCATGGGATATCTGTTGACCCGGCTAAGATTGAAGCAATTCAAAGCTGGGAGCAACCTAAATCAGTGACCGAAGTACGTAGCTTTCTCGGCTTAGCTGGTTATTATCGGAGATTCGAAGAAGGGTTTTCTCGAATAGCTACTCTATTAACTCAGCTGACTCGAAAAGATACAAATTCGGTTGGAGCGAGGAATGTGAGAAGAGTTTTCAAGAACTCAAGAGGAGACTCATTTCAGCACCTGTTCTGACAATACCATCTGGCTCGGAGGGATTTGTCATCTACAGTGATGCTTCATGCAGAGGGTTAGGATGTGTTCTCATGAAACATAGGAAAGTCATAGCCTATGCCTCACGACAACTCAAAGAATAGGAGAGGAATTATCCTACTCATGATCTAGAGTTGGCAGCTATCATTTTTGCGCTTAAGATTTGGAGACATTACCTGTATAGAGAGAAGGTGAAGATCTATACGGATCATAAAAGCCTCAAATATTTCTTCACTCAAAAGGAACTCAACATGCGGCAACGACGATGGCTTGAGCTATTGAAAGATTATGATCATACCATTCAATACCATAGTGGAAAAGCGAATGTAGTAGCTGATGCATTGAGTAGAAGATCATATGCGGGTACGAGTGCATTATTGTCAACGCAAAGGCCCATTTTATATGACTTACAAAGGATGGAGATAGAGTTAAAGACTCTAGGGACCCATTTGATGATGGCGAATATAGGAGTAGAACCGACTTTAATCGATAAAGTTAAAGTTGCTCAAACTACATACCTGGAGCTGATGCATATGAGGAAGAAAGTGCAAGAAGGTGCTATTTCGGAAGCAACAATCGATGAAG
This sequence comes from Panax ginseng, assembly GCA_020205605.1. Taxonomy (NCBI): domain Eukaryota; kingdom Viridiplantae; phylum Streptophyta; class Magnoliopsida; order Apiales; family Araliaceae; genus Panax; species Panax ginseng. The sequence continues at coordinate 34,767,293 of CM035143.1, read as the reverse complement.
AAGGAATACTTCGAGTCAACCCCAGACTTTGTGTTCTTAACAACTCTGATTTAAAGTATAAAATCATGATGGAGGCACACAACACACCGTTTGCAATCCATCCTGGGAGTATCAAAATGTATCGTGATCTTCGACATACATTTTCATGGAGCAATATGAAGAGAGAGATAGCGGAGTTTATCTCAAGGTGTTTAACTTGTCAACGAGTTAAGGCGGAGCATCAAGTACCAAAAGGTCCATTGCAACAACTTGAAATTCCAGAATGGAAGTGGGAGCACATTACCATGGATTTCGTTACTGGTCTTCCCAAGGTTTCTCAAGGCATAGATGTAATTTGGGTCATTGTTGATAGATTAACCAAGTCTGCTCATTTCCTACCTCTACGAGAAACTTATACACTTGAACGTCTTGCTCGTATGTACATAAACGAGATTATAAGACTGCATGGTATGACGGTATCCATAGTTTCTGATCGAGACCCAAGATTCACTTCAAGATTTTGGGTTAGTTTGCAAAAAGCTATGGGCATGAATTTACAATTAGCTCGGCAGATCATCCTCAGACGGACGGGCAGTCGAAGAGGACTATTCAAACTCTTGAAGATTTATTAAGACTCTGTGTCCTTGACTTCAAAGGAAGTTGGGACAAGTTCTTACCATTGGTGGAGTTATCCTACAACAATAGTTATCAAATAAGTATTGTCATGGCTCCATTTGAGGCATTGTATGGAAGAAAGTATCGTTCTCCAGTATGCTGGGATGAGGTGGTGAAGCAACGTTGTTGGGACCGGAGTTGGTACGTATGACTACGGAAAAGATTCAAATGATCTGACAACATATAAAAACCTCACAAGATCGACAGAAGAGTTATGCTGATCTTCATCGAAAGGACGTGGAATTCGATATTGGAGATCATGTGTTGTTACGTGTTGCTCCATGGACGGGAGTTACGAGATTTGGAAAGAGAGAAAAGCTCAACCCTCGTTTCATTGGCCCATTTTTAATCCTCGATCGAGTAGGAACTATGGCCTATAGACTCGCCTTACCGCCAAGTATGTCTCGTGTTCATAACATTTTTCACATATCTATGTTATGTAAATATGTGAAAGACCCGAACCACATTATTGAATTAGAACCAGACGAGATAGAGGAAGATTTAATGTATGAAGAGTTACCTGTTAAAATCTTGGATAAGAAGGATCATATTCTACCCTCTAAAGTTATACCTCAAGTTAAAGTTTTGTGGAGAAACCACGATGTTGAGAAAATGACCTGGGAGTTAGAATCTGAAATAAAATCAAGGTATCCTCACCTCTTCGATATACCAGGTACATACCGTAATTTCGAGTACGAAATTTCATAAGAAGGGGAGGTTGTAAGACCCCAACTTTTATGAAATAAAGAATAATTTTCTCGAAATATATTTTTGAATATTATGGTGTGGATTTGATATAATGTTATAGTTGTGGGTAATATTTACAAATTTTGCAAAGTAAGCAAGTGGTTATATAATATTGGATTGGTCGGGGAATATTCGTTTTAACAGGGAATATTAAGACGACCGGCACAATCATTAAGTGGACCCCTACAACGAAGTATTGTCGTAGTTAGAAAATGATAGAATTATCTTTTATAAAAATAACTATGAAAGTGCTACTGAATTAAAGCGTTGAACTACCGGTAGTAGTAAAAGTACGATAATATGCGTGGTTGCATAGTAGCTGCGGTATTGATTATTGATGCTTACGTGAGAAGTCACTCGGTTGTACTCAATTATTGCTACGATGAATTCTTGCATCATATCTCTCATATTATTGATTCAATTATTGTCACAAGATCATCTCGCATAATATTTATTATTATTAAATCAATAATTGAGATGACAAAGTTATTCATATTATTATTTTCAATATTGACAATGTCTAGAAGTTACATCGAGGAGAGGTTTGGTCACCCAATTGTTAATGCCAATAAGGGGAAATCCTTATCGAAAGCCCCTCTTTCCTGGGAACGACCTGGTTGTTAAATATTGTGAGTTATAATATTAATGATGAATAAGTTGTGTTGATTAAAGATGAAATTGATAGTTCCATTGTGTTGGGATTATTAGTGTTAGTGGAAATCGACATTTATTTAGATAATAATTGATGTCTGGAGGTTATATTGACCAATCGGGTAATTAATCGGATAAATGAGCAATTAATTGCTATTATTTCACATGCTTATAACTATTTGTTCACATGTGTGTACTAATGATTCACATTCATGTACTATTAGAGGAGGTGGTGCAAGATTGATAATACTTGCATGACTAAATTAAAAATGGAGGTATGAAGGTACTATACTGTAATTAGTTTTTTCATATGATTATACTATTGAGTCACATGAATGAACTATTAATTCACATTATTTACTATTAGGGGAGGCGGTGCAAGTTTGATAATACTTGCAGGACTAAATTAAAAATGAAGAAAAAGAGGAAGGTATTATACTGTAATATTTCGAGCCCCAAAACGTGCAATTATTGAAACTATATTTTCCTTTAAATAGAAGCTCATTCTTGCTTCATTTCTCACCAATTCACAAAAGCTTTAGAGCAATTATTATAGAGAGAAATTATAGAGAGAAAGAAGAAGAGAAGTACGCTACCTCTTTATTCCAATTATCTAGTTTTTCTAAGGTAAGGGTATTATTCTTTCGTATTCATGAAGAGAGTTATTTTTTTCAATACTCGTAAGGGTTGTTATTCCATTCTTTATTATTTTGTTGGAACATCTGTTAAATGCGGATTACGCATGACTTTGGTTACATTCTTTATTATTCGTTGGAACATCATGCATGCGGATTACGCATGACACGGTTCCATTCTTTATTAATACGTTGGAATAATAACACATGCATGCGGATTACATGCGCCTAGTGAATTCTTTACGTTATTCCATTCTTTGTTATTACATTTGGAATAATATGTCTCACGTGGATTACCGCATGGTGGAAAAAATCCATTTGCGGTTTCATATATTCTATTATACTCAGTTGATTAAAGTTTTGGCTTCTATACTCCATGAAATTAGTGGAATATCCTTGATATTTGTGCTTCATCCAGTATCTTTTCATGGAAATATTCTTCTGAGCATTCTTGAATTTTACTCCACAAAGCAGTATCATGTTGACAATTTGGACGTTATTGATTTCTGGATAAATTAAATTATAAATCTTTACAAATTTTTCCTTGAACTTGTTTTATTGAATTCTTATATCATTGTCATCATCCTCATGTTATAATATGTTGAAAGTCATCTGTGGCCTGTAGTGCATAGATGGACTTGATATGATTATGACCAGGGATTATTCAGTATAATCATGACCGTAATGTTACAAATGATGTGGTAAAAGTCCTCACTGACCATAGTGCATTGATGGACAGTTGTTAGCATGATCATGACCATTGATGAATACACGAATATCCTTTGTGACACCCCCAAATCTGGTACTTCTATTTCCACAGGATTTGGTGTTCACTGTACAAACATCATCCAACTATCTACCCATAAATAAATGCAAACCATGCAATAAATAGAAATAATAATAAATCTCCCCTTATGGGGTTACATAAACTACATAATAAATAAATCCCAGGTTACTCTAACCTTAAATCATCTGTGCGGAAACATAAACAAATAAGTCTTAAGTAACATCAATTCTAATTATCATTACTTAACCACATAAATAATCAATCTTCATTACTTGCTAAGCTTGCCCTTGCCTTTACTAGTGGAAGGTTCGTCTGCTCTTTAGTTCTTAACTGCAATGTTATTATTACGCAAGAGTGAGCACGGTTGCCCACAAGTATACCAATATAATAATGAAATAATAACATGCGAATAAATCAAAGACTTCTAAAATAAAAGCTCAACTTTTGAATCAAGAATGAATAACAAGAATCAAAAGATTTTTGAGGGTCATAAGACCTTGAACTATGTCCTAGGTTATCAAGGGTTATACTTAAAACCTTTAACAGTCCTAAGACTATGGACCTTTCTACTCGTACTTAGGGGATCGATACTTAGTACCCATCTTGTGCACAATATCTTAACGCTAACGCATAAGTAATTCCCCTATACAGGGTTGTTCATCTCAGTTTGACCTTCGAGTCCGCACCAAAGGAAGTTTGGTTTGGATAATTCATCAAGGGTTCTGAAATTTAGAACGCTCATCAACTATGGACTAGTCGAATCATAAAAGGGTTCGCTAGTCTAACAAGGTTTAACAATAATTGATAACTTAACTTGAATAGAATTTCAAAAGGTATACAATAGAATAAGTATTGTATAACAGCATCATGCTTGAAAGATTAATAAACTTTAATATACAAGACAGACTTGTCAATAATAATGAGAACTTGCTCAATGTAGAAAGGTGAATTAATCAACTTATATAACGATAACAAGTAGGGTTAGGAAACTTGCCTCGTGCGTAGATTACACTTTAACTAAACTCGTTCTTTGATTTAAATCCTACATATCAATTACGTTCAATATACCAGTCAATTACAACGTACTAAACATCATAAGTTTACTCTTTGTCTAACTCGAATTCATGACTATACTTAATCAATTACTACACTTATCGTCAAAAATTAGATTTCACGAACAATAAGCTAACTATGCATTCGATCATTCAATTCACGCGTAATTGTGTTATGGACGTGTTAAGAATTTATTTTAACACATCATTATATGTCTAATAAGTTTTTATATTCATTAGACTAAGTTACTATCACATTTCTATACTTGAATACTTAAAAAAACATTTTACGGACATTACGCTAAGTGGTATTGTATATTTCACTTTTTTATAATGAGTGGTTCATTGTATTTATGGGACATCGATTACGGAGTTGGCTCATGGCGCGACACTCGTAATTTGATTCCGGTTTTGCGAAGAACACAAAGTTGAGCGAATTAAACACTACATGATCATTAATTCTCCAAATTAAACATACCCACATGTTAGAATTCATATATAATCGATACCCAACATTTATAGAGTGATTTTAACCCATTAAAACACCTAATCACAGAATTAAATTAAGTAAATTATGTAAATTAAACACTACATGATCATTCAAATTTCGTTTTGTTCGTTTTATCATGCATAATTACATATAAGTGGAAATTTTGTAGAAAAATTTATGGTTGACATATTAAAGTTACGTATAAGGGCCATATGGCCATAACCCATACTCTGTAATTTTGAAGCAATCATATACGATGTATTTTTATGAAACAGATGATATGGTTTATACAATATATATAATCAAATATGATATGATATATTTTAACATATACATAACCCATAATCATACCATTTTCCCATTTTATGAGATTCGATTCACGTAAAGAATGAAAGCCATATTCGTGAAAACTTTAAAAGACGTAAAATAAACATTTGGGTTGAAGAGAATTACCCAAGCGTAGATGAAAAGGATGACAATTACCCTCTAATCTTTCTCAAAGATTTCTCAAACTCTCTCTGAAATCTCTCTGGCTCTCAATTAATTCAAATGAAGAATACGTAAGTTAAACTCAACTGAGCCTTTATGCACAGAGTTGAGGTCAGTTATTCCATTCGTGGTTTATTTGCCCCCAACTCCTCCTAAGGCCTCATTTAGCTAGCAAACTAGGTTCAAAACTCTTTATTTTAATAAAACCTTTTATCATATAGTTAAAAATAATGTTACGCCCATTTCAAATATCTTATTTAATTTTTAACTTAAATAAAATATAATAATTTCTCATAAATTCACATAATCATATAATTAATTTTCTCATTAATTAATTATATTAAATTATTAAATCTCTAATTAATTATTAAAATAACATTATGCTTATTAAATATTTCATTTAATATAATAAGCTCACATAATTACATATATCGAATAATAAAATTCTCCACATCAATTTAATAAATGTAACACATATAATTAAATTAATCTACCATAATTTCATCAATTAATTATTTAATCTAATAATTAAATCATCGAAAATATTTATTTACTTCAATAAATATTAAAATTAAATTACAAAATTCTCGTTCGTCACATCCTTGGCCCGTAGTGCATGGATAATTCGTGGTCGTGATATTAATGAATATCCTTGGCCGTAGTGCAAGGATGATGTGGTTTATTTATTAAGCTAAGTCTCAGCGATAAAAGTGATGAAAAACCTTTTAAATCATAGAAGATAGTAGATTTTATTCTCTACTTGACTCTTCTAATGGATTGCTTGTTCGATGCCAGATTAAACTTGATTTTTATATATTTTATTAGTTTAACACTGTTGAAGGCTAATGATAATTTATTACGCATTATCTTAGTCATAATATTTCTTCTTTGGGCTAGTTGAGCTCACCCTTTCTTTCTTTGTTCTCTTGAGAAATGAGAGCGTGAAGTAGTCGGGACTAATCTCTGGGAGCGGAGTGACGGTCCGAGATGATAGTATTAGTTGTCCTCACTATTCTGCTAAATAATGTGACAATAAATGTAATGAGGACTCCATTGAGTGTGGATATTGTCTAGATGACAATATTCTTATTAAAACTCTTAGATTATGTTTTGTCGTATTTTACACGACTGTTGTATAATTAAGTTGTATTTGAATTTTGTACCATGTATTTGGCGACTCAAGATGGGTGATGTATACCTGTTTTGGGGGCGTCACAGCTGCTGGGTCATCCTTCTGTTAGGATTGATAGATTCCCGTTTATTATCCCCAATTTTGTCACGCAATGCTAACTACAGGATGATGCTTATAAACCGCCCGTAGAGCATCTTTCTAGGGCTCTTTGATTTCTTTGAACTGAGAATCCATTTCCCAATCCAGTCGATGAGTAGGGTCCCATAGTTGAGTTGAATCCCAAAGCAGATAGTTGTCATGAGCTTAAGTTGTACTTCGTTCACAGAGTTATGGCCAGAGCTCTTACAGCATATGCATTTCCCAACAATGTCAGCCAAAAACTCATACCTTTAGGGAAACTCTTTCTTCTTGTACCCCTTGACGGTCTGAAACTTTTTATGATGCATCTTCTTCAATCCATCATGAAAGTTGATGACCTCCATAGATGGAAGTCCTTTTGATTTGAAACCTAGGGCTAGGTTTATGTCTTCAGCTTTGAGTTTAATTTCCACGCCTTTGACCCTTGTGGTGATAACATCATTCTCAACAGCTCCATTTCTGTAGAACTCTTTTACCAGCTTAGGGTAAATCCATGTGATGGTACCCAGAATTTCTTCAAGACCAACTTTTTTTAACAATGACAGAATCTTGTGGAATTGAGGGTCAACTGTCTTGAACTCATCGAAGCAGAGTCTGTAACCAGTGATAACATTTGAGGGCACCATTAATTTTTTGCACTGAGGTTGGTTGAGCATTTCTGAAGGCTAGGGTTTCTGCTGGTGGAGAGAGAGAGACATAGGAATAAGCTTTTTGAACTTCTGATTTCAAAAAGATATTTTCAAATTGTACTTGTAACTTCCCTCCTCTCGATATGCTTAGTAGGGCATGTGTCAAGTTCTGCTTGGCTCCATGATATTAATTTGATGTGGAAAAGACTGATCTGCCCTTAGCTCCTCCTGAGCTAGTGTATCCGTTCGGAGGACTGCGATCATCGAGGTAGCATTACGATCGTTGAGATTGTACTGCTATCGTTGAGGTAGTCTTTACGATCGTTGAGTTTGTATTGCGATCATTGAATCCACTGCTAAATCTTTTCTACGAACGTCGTTTATCCCGGTCCTTGTGATAAATTTTGACTTTGCACTCCTTCTGGGTTAAGGTAACTCAGGAAGGGCCAACCTCTTAGCATGAAACTAAGGATCAGGTTTGTCCCTGAGGTGCTTGTCAGAGAGATTGCTTGGATTTGTTGTCATCACAGGATGCTTCTTTGTTATGTCGAGGAAGCTCTATGATCGTGGACTTTCTTTAGTCATCTCTACGATTTTGAACATAGCCTTTATATCTGCATAGTTAGCATAAACTAGAGCAGAGATTTCATGGTTGTAGATTTAGCATGCCTAACTCAATTATTAATTTATTTAAATCTGGATTCATCTAGAGGCTTTGTAAAGACATTAGCAAGTTAATTTTCAGTAGGGATATACTGAAAGGAGATTGTTCCATTTTGAACATGATCCCTAATAAAATGATACCTTATTTCTATATGCTTAGTCCTAGAATGCATGACAGGATTATGTGTTCTTGCTATGGCACTTGTGTTATCACAATGGACAAGTATTTATTTGAAATCAAACCCATAGTCTGCTAGTTAATTTTTCATCCATAAGATTTGAGCACAACAATTTGCCATTTGCAATGTATTTAACCTAGTTTAAGTAGAATCTTGAGTTTTGTTTCTTGCTAAACCAGGACACAAGTCTGTTTCCTAGCAGCTGACAGGTGCCACTGGTACTTTTTCTATCTATTTTCCAACCTGTAAAATCAGCATCTGTATATCCTATTAGTTCAAAGGAGGACTCCTTTGGATACCAAAGTCCCAAGTGAGGTGTACCCCTAAGATACCTGAAAATCCTTTTTACATCAGTTAAGTCTGATTCGATTAGCTTGAAATCTAGTACATATGCATGTTGCAAACATTATGTCTGGTCTACTGGCAGTTAGATATAAAAGAGAGCCTATCATACCTCTGTATTAAGTTATATCAATACTTTTACCTTTTTCACCTTTGTCAAGCTTGGTTGTTGGAGCAATTGGTGTTTTCATGGGAGAGGCTGATTCCATGCCATACTTTTTAAGTAAGTCTTTAATGTACTTGGCTTGGTTTATGAAGATTCTTTCATCAGTTTGCTTTACTTGCAATCTAAGGAAGAAATTTAGCTCACCCATCATGCACATTTCGAAATTTCTCTACATAAGCTTGGCAAATCTCTTACACAATTTTTCATCAGTAGAGCCAAAGATAATGTCATCAACATATATTTGAACTAATAAGACTTTGTCTTTATGCTTTCTAAGAAATAATGTGGTATCTACTCTACCTCTAGTGAAACCATTTTCAATAAGAAAGTTAGTTAATGTTTCATACCATGCTCTAGGTGCTTGATTAAGACCATATAAGGCTTTGTCTAATCTATAGACATAATTAGAGAGAGTTGGATTGACGAAACCTGGATGTTGCTCCACATATACTTCTTCTTGAAGTTCACCATTCAGGAATGCACTTTTTACATCCATTTGAAAGACTTTGAATTTCATATGGGCATCAAAGGCAAGGAATATTCTGATTGCTTCTAATCTGGCAACAGGTGAAAAGGTTTCGTCGTAGTCAATGCCTTCTTCTTGAGAGTAACCTTTTGCCACTAGTCTTGCCTTATTCTTTGTTATTACTCCATCTTCATCCATCTTGTTTCTGAAGACCACTTGGTGCCAATGACTGGATGGCTTCTTGGTCTATGAACTAATCTCCATACTTTGCTTCTTTCAAACTAATTTAGTTCTTCTTGCATGACTTCTATCCAACTGGAGTCTTCCATAGCATCTTCTATCTTCTTGGGTTCCATTTGTGACATAAAGCTTAGATAAAAACACTCATTCTGGGTGGCAGCTCTTGTCATCACTCTTGCATTTTGATCTCCAATGATTAAGTCTTGAGTGTGATCCTTTGCCCCTCTATTTCCTGTTGGAACATTTGACCCGATGCCTTGTTGTCTGAGTTCTTCAAGATTAATTTCTACTTCTTGATGTGGAGGTTCGTTGTCTTGCGTTGTTCTCTCTACGATCTACTTTCCTTGCTCAACGATTTCATTATTTGGGACTACGATCGTGGTGTTGAGCTCAATGATCTCGTTCGTAGTGTCTGGATTGTCATTCGTAGTGTCTTGAGACACTATTTTGTCCAAGTATGTTTCATCTAAGATGATGTGAATTGAGACTTCAACACTTAGTGTCTTCTTGTTGAACACTCTGTAAGCCTTGATGTCTGTGGCATATCCGAGAAAGATTCCTTCATCTGACTTGGGTTAGAACTTTGTCAGATACTATTTTCCATTGTTGAGAATATAACATGCACAATCAAATACATGAAAGTAGCTGACACTTGGCTTTCTTCCTTTCCACAGTTCGTATGGAGTCTTCTTTATTGTAGAGTGTATAAGCGATCTATTCTGAGTGTAGCATGCAGTGTTGATAGCTTCTGCCCAGAAGTATTCAGGCAGATGGGTTACTGCTAGTAGAGTTCTTCCAGCCTTTATCAACATTTTGTTCATTCTCTCAGCTACTCAGTTTTGCTGAGGAGTTCGTGGAGCTGAGAAGTTGTGACTGATGCCATTTCATGTGCAAAACTGGTCCATCTCAGAGAAGTCAAATTCTCTGCCATGATCACTCCTAATAGCCTTAATTTTCTCCCCTTTCCCATTCATCACCAGTCTGAACATCTTGATTAGTTGGGAGCTTGTTTTATCTTTTGAGTTTAGAAAGAACACCCATGTGAATCTGGTGTAGTCATCCACTGCGACCAATGAGTATCTCTTCCCTCCAAGGCTTGTTATTGGAATTGGACCAAATAGATCCATGTGAAGCAGTTGCAGAGGCTTGTGAATTGAGTTGACAGTTTTGCTCTTGAATGAGCTTCTAGTCTGCTTTCAAAGCTGACATGCATTGCATGACCTTTCTTTGATGAAGCTAAACTTGGGTAATCCTACTACTAGATCCTTGGAGGCCAGTTTTGACATGCTTTTAAAGTTGAGATGAGACAGTCTTCTATTCCATAACCAGCTCATTTCTTCAGATGCTTTAGCCAGAAAGCATATTATCTCGTACGAGCTCAGTTGACCAAGATTAACAGTGTAGACATTTCATTTTCTAGTTCCAGTCAACTTTATAGAGGATGTCTTCATATCTTTGACTTGACATTGATTGTTGAGGAAGGTGACTTGATGACCCTTGTCGCAGAGTTAACTTATGCTTAGAAGATTGTGTTGTAATCATTTCACATTGGCTACTTTACTGAAGGACACTGCACCATTCCCAGCTGAGCCATATCCTCTTGTCTTGCCAGAGCCATTGTCTCCAAAGATGACTGACGGACCCTCCTTCTCTATAAAGTTAGACATGAGGACTTTGTTCCTGGTCATGTTCCTTGAGCATCCACTATCCAGATACTAGGTTGTGATCGTGAAGCTCTTTCATGTGGTAAGATTAAACTCTCATTTTGGTACCTATACTTGTATGGGTCCTACTTTGTTAGTACCCTTGGGAACCCAAATTTTCTTGATTTTGGGTCTCACATGCATAATATTATGATAGCATATTGCAGCCTTATGACCAATCTTATTACATACAAAACATCTAATATGATGCATTCTTGTGTGTGTATGTGGATTCTTCCTCCATTTGGACTTATGTGGGTTCTCAGCAATCCTTCCTTTATATTGATTCTCCTTGTAACGCCCGAGAAAATCGGATTTTTAGGAGAATTAAAATTTTATTTAATTATGGGGATTAAATGAATTTAATTGATTATTTATGGGAGCAATCTAATTGAAGGTCATTCTATGACCTAAACATATCAGAACATCGTAGTATTTTGGCTATGTGGTAGAATTAAAGTGTTTGAATTTCCAAGATGAAAATAAAAGCTTTCCGAGAAATTTTCCGAAAAACACTATTCACGCATTTCTGCTCGGGAATTATTTTTGAACTTCCGAGAAATACGTAACGATAGAATATCAAGGTGAGATGGAATATCCAATAATATTTCAGTTATGGAAAATGTAATATTTCTCCTGTGGACTTAATTTGAGAACGTTAGGAAAATCAAGCGTTAAGAAGTTAATGTAATAAAATAAAGCGATGATTGTATAATACGTAGGTATTATACGAAGTAATGAATACGTGGATGATGCGAGGTATTATACGAGTATGTATGAAGGAGGGTATATCGTATATGATGAATAAGTATACGAGTTAGAATACGAGAATTATACGTAAAGCATACGTTATGAGGCTTTAAGCCAAATGTAGTGAATTTGTAGGATTGTGTAGGAAATATTAAAGTCCAATGGGATTTGATAAGGCCCAAATGTAGGAATGGTTAAGTCCAAAGTATAAGTTAAGTTAGTCAATAGAATTAATATGCAAGCCCAAGTGTTTGTAATGTGAAGCCCAAAGTAATTTAATGCAAGCCCAAATGATTATGCTAAGTTAATTAAGCTAAAGCCCAAAGTAAGAACAATTGGGTTGGTTTAAACCCATGGGGCAAACCATGGATGATCCAAAGTAGGGAGCAAGTATACTTAATGGTTAAGTAAGTGTGGTAATCAAGTATACTTAATGATCAAGTAGACTTAATGGCTAAGCAAGTGTGATGAACAAGTAGACTTAGTGGCTAAGTGTTGTGATGGCCAAGTAATGAATAGTAAGGAGATGGATTAAGGAGGTGGAGATGGATTATTGACCATTATGCCCTCACTTAGGATTTCCTATAAATAGAGGACTTATTAGCTCATTTGTGTTTTGTTAATTTTATCCAACAAGTGAAGTGCTTATTTGGTAAAGAGAATTAGCACATATAAGTTAGACTTCCTTTGTTAGATTTTCAAGAAGCAAGAAGAAGATTAAGGTGTAGCAAGTGAACATCAAAGAGTAAGTATTCTTAAACCATGATTCTCTTTCTCTTCCAGTGTTAGAGAAGGGGATATTGGTAGAACTAGTATGCTAAGGAATGATAAATTAAAGTCTTAAGTCTTAATAAGCCGTATAAGTCATGGATAAGCTATTTGTAATCATATAAGCTATGAACTTATAATGATAGTATAAGAACTTGTGAGAACTTGTAACATGTTTACATTAATAAAGCCAGTATGATAATAAGAAGTAAGAATAATGGTTAAAAGTCATTAACCATAATGAGTCATATGAAAAGAAGACATAAGTCATGAGAAATGGAAACATAAGTATTTTTATACTTTAATAAGTTACAAACTCATCAATAATAAGTAATAACTTATCATGATTATAAGTTAATGAAGTATGTATGTCAATATATTAGTATGATGGATTGAATCCAATTGAAATGGTTTAAAAATCTCAGGTAACGAAGTTTTGCCGGAATTCACACGATTGGACGATAATCGTCGAATTCGTGAAATTCTCGGAATGGAAGTCAAATTTTGATATTGAGCTTGGAAACGTTGGTTTTCAATGGAGACAAGTCTTATTTGGCATTATATAGTTGTGCACTCGAAAATGGTCGGATTCCGACTTAGAACGAAGAAACGAGCGTTGAACATTCACGAACGTTTATCGTTTTCGTTAAAAATGGACTAATAGGTGAATTTTTATCAAACAAAGTTGAATAGATAAAATTCTTACATAAACACGTAGAGTATGTGATTTGTGAACTGTAGGCTCTTGAACGAGCCAATTCAGACTTATAACAAAGAAGTTACGAGGCCGGGAATCTCACCAAAAGAAAAATCTGTCAAATTTATTTCTGGCACAGAGTCCGCGCCGCGGCGCGACTCCAAGCCTAAATGACCGGCGTCGCAGCGCCAAAGTGAGCCTCAGCCCATGCAAACTCGCGCCGCAGCGCGACAAGTAACAAAGGGACTCGCGTCGCAACGCCGAGTTTGGTTTTTGGGCACTAATGTGTGATGATGACTTGATGCGACACCAAGAGTAATAGTCGTGACTATATTTACGACCTCAAGAACTACATAGTGAAAAATGTTTACATGTTGAGCATGAAGAATAAATGATTAACACTTAACGAAGATCTTAATGAAACATTATTAAGACATAATTAAGCCTTAAGTATGACCACTTAGGGTTAAAAAAGTCGGTTATAGATGAATGTAAGAAGGATATAACGGCAAGCCGGAACCAATAAATAACAAATCTAATATATGATTAGATTGAGAAGAAGGGTAAGATTCTTTAGGAACCAAGTATGTTCATTCATGACCTAATGTGGTATGTTATGTGATTATGTATTGTAGAGACCGTAAAGACTCAAAGGAAACGTAATTATACTGTAGCAGACGATGAAGGCAAGTTTTTCTTAAACGCTTGTCTAACCTTCGTGTTAGCCAAGTTTTCAAATGATTCAAGTTATGAGATGCATGTATGGTTTTAAAGAAAGAGTCGATGCCAGTTTTGACTCAGCTAGACTAATCATGATAGATTGATTGAATTATTTACAAGTCTTTCCATATAGAATTGCTAACGCTATCCTACGCCAATTTTTTGGTACGGATTCAAGGTAAGTCTGAATATGAATAAACAAATGTATTTTCATCAAGTATTTGATGGGCACGTGAGGTTGCCACAACTTAAATGTACACACGTTTAATGGATGTAGTGTTGATCAACATAGAGTACTATAGGCTGATCACCTAGAAGTGCTCATAAGATATGTCGGACTTACGGACTTCATGCCATGTTGTCCTTTTTCAAAGAAATTATGAAACGCTCATGGTCTTGAACCAGATTTGGTGTTTTACTGAATATTGTTATGATAAACGTTTTGAAGGAAAATGAATGCTATGTTAAGTTATTGATAGTACTTCGTAACTATTATCCAGTTACTGAAGATATACGATTCCTATGTTTCAAGCATGCTTTTAAAATGAAATTGGTGTACTTGCTGAGCTTGTTATGCTCACTCTTTCCTGAACCATATGAATGCAGCTTAGACCAAATGGACTGAAGGATTTGTCAAGGATAAAGGGAAGGCTAAAGCGAACTTGTAGATTACCTGTGTAATAGTATAGGTTTGTAATGATAATATTTGATATTATGATAAGAACAAATGTAACGGTTATAAAGAAACTGGGGAATAATAATATTATTTTGGAATAAATATAAGACATATTCGTTCTTTTGAGGCATTTCAATTGAATGTTTGTGTGAACTGTAGCACCGTGGAGCACCATATGTCGGGTTGGAAGAGACCCGGATTCGAGGGCGTCACAGGTTGGTATCAAAGCATTAGGTTATAAAACTTTAGGAGGGAAGAACCTAAAGCTAATAACCTCGTTAAGGGAAAGAAGTCCGAAGGAAGTAAACTAGAGCTTTACTTGAGTTAAATGAGTCAATAAGTTATTGAGAAAACTCAGTACAAAAAGATTTAAAAGATGGAAAGTAATCCTAAATAAATTAAATATGATTTGTGCTTATACTATTGTATGTTATGTGTGATTGTAGGATGTCGATCGATAGCTTGATGTATAGAGATATACACGCGGTGAGCGAAGAGCTTGTGAACCGAGTAGAGCCTGTACAAATGTAATGCTTCTACTAAAACTTGAAATATTACTAGAGTTAGTTTCCTTTATCTTTTCCACATATGGTTCTGAGGTGAATTCCCCAAAACTTAAACCTGTAATGTGAGATGCACTTCTCTGACTGGAGATCATGGAGTCCATGGAAGAAGAGGATTTATTCCATGTATAGATTGTCCTTTCTAGTTCCTCAATTTTAGAGGTTAGACTTGACTCTCTTTGTGCGTTAAGTTCATTGATATGTTTTAAGAGCTTATTCTCAGCTTCAAATTTAGAGAGAGAGTTAGTACTTAGAAGAGTTGTTTCCAGTTCTTCCTGAAACTTTCTCTTTCTCTTTTTGAAGAAGAGAATAATCTTTTGACAAAACTCTAAACCATTTCATGTATTGATGCAGATCAGATGTTATGTCATGTAGTGCAGTTCTTGATAAGTAGGTTTTATACCCACGAATCTGTTCCTAATTTAAGCTTAATCGGTGTTAATTCCTTGTTTTTATGTTTTGTTTTTACTTGTTTCGTGTTATTTTGTGTGTAGGTTTGGTGGTGTTGCAATTGATCAAAAAGAGTGGACTTAAGGTGCATTGTGGCAAGAAAAGGAGCAAAATGATAAGTTGGTTTTATACGTACTTATCTGGTATATGTTACTTGAATTATTTGCTTAAACTCATGTTTCTTAATTACTTTTCATGGATTTTGTGTTCATTTTGTAAATTATATGCTTGGGAGCTGTGTGAGCGACTATTGGTATGAAATCACAAAGTATGGGTATGAAATCGCAAAGAAAAGCAATCCGAACATCGTTTGGGCTTTCATGTTTATTTCATGTTCTTGGCTTGAAACTTGGATTATATTGTAGAGCTTCTTCTAAGCTTTTCAGAACATCTTGAATTATTCCAATCGGAGTTTGAATGCTAGAGTTATGATCTTTGTACCAACGGACGTTGAACTTCACTATTTTGGGTGGCCAATTGCATAGCAGTCGCTTCCAACCCAATTTCGACCTTTCTTTGTCCGTTATTTCTCAACTTTCAAAGAATGAAAGTTGTAGAGCTCGTTGAGATCTTCGATTTGATAGGTAGCAGGCCTCGTAACTCCTCCCGGATCCAAAATTATGGCCATTTTACCAGAGGACATTACAGCAAAAAAATTCCAGGAAGGGCCCCCACCGAGGCAGGCTCTTTAAGCCTATTACCCCCCACGGTCTTGGTGTGTATGTTTGGAAAAGCAGGACCATAGCCGGTGAGGTGGGCTTTTGTAGAAGGAAACCCCCTTGAGTGGGGTGAAGTGCTGGCGAAAACACATTTTGATGCGTTTTGGGTCGAATTTTGATACCTTTTTGACTCTAAATTGGATTGGGTTTGTTCCTAAGCTAAAAATTAGACTTGTAACCTATAAATACATGATGGGAGGCATAAAATAAAGACGATTTCATTATATTAGATTAGAGTAGAATAGGAAAAAACACTAGTTCTGATGAGATTTGGAGATTGAAGCTGTGACGGCCCCGAATCCAGGTCCTAAATCACCTCGGATCCGGTTCGATCATTCTATAACTATTCAACTATATTTGCGGAAGATATAAACATAAATTGTTTATACAATACATTACACACTATTCCCCAAGGTCGAGTAACCTTAACTTAATACACAATTCATAACTATCTAACACATAACTTTATTATCAAACTACACTATTACAATTCTAATCGCATACATAAACTAAAGCTGGAACTTTCTTTAATCTTTTCTTGTATCCGATGCGTTCGTCTTAATCTGCAATGTTTATCATGATATAGCAAGGGTGAGCATAAAATTGCCCAGCAAGTTTAAGTTCAATAATATAACGATATATCATGATTGAAATGATTTGAATAATTGGCTGGCTATAATTCAACAATATAATTGTGAACTAGCAGGAACAAAATTTTGACTGTTCATGTATTTACATGAACAATTATATTTGAACCGAAGGGTAATGAAGGTGATCAGCCTTTCATACCTGACTTATACATTCAATATGTACATAGTATAATTATACATAGCAATCAGCAATGATTAACCATAAGCATATCCAAATGAAACAACTCTTAGTAGAGTTAAGTAAAAATAAACTTGCACAGGCAATTTGATTCGCTTCATAATTTATATCGCTTTATCCAAGACCTAATATTAGTAATATAGATCTCCAATATTAGAATAATATCATCACAATATAATAATATAATATATATAGACATACACAGAATAACCTAAACGCATAACACATAACCCTATCAGTCTATAACACACATAAGACTCAGCATCAAGTCAAACTATTTCAGTCTGACTTGAATTCAACAAAATTCTAACGTCCCGACTGTCTAGTCGAACTTTTATCGAGTCTAAGTTCAATTAAACTCTGCCTTAACACTTAACAATTAACTTAAATAATCATATAAGTAATCAAAATAATTTTTTAAGTCTCATAATAATTTTCAAATAATTATTATCATTTAAAATGATTTTCTAATCATTAATAACATATTTAAATGAATTAAATACCACATAATTCTTTTTATCATTAATATTTATTTATTATCCAATATTAATTAAATACATTTCATAATATTATAATATATTTATAATATATCCAAGTATTTTTAATACCTTCAAATCATTTAAATATGATTTTTATACACTTAAATTCATTATCCAGATAATTGCTATTAATATTAAAATATTAATATTTTCATGACAAAATATCAAAAGTTATATTTTATAACTTAAAATAATTTTATAATACTTAAATCATTTTTATATGATTTATAAACCATTAATTCTATTTTTCCATAATTTATTTAATATATTTATTAAATAAACTAATTATCCTTAATATTAATTAATTAGTGAAATTCATCACAAAATATTAAAAGTCAATGAAAATATCTTTAAATATTTTCTTATATCATAATATTATTTTTCATGATTTTTCATGAATTAAAATCATTTTAAATTATTTATTTAATATTATAATTAAATAAATAAATACCATTATATATTCAAAAATATTAAATATTTATGAAATATGTTAAAATAATTAAAACTATTTTTAGGACTTTAAAATAATTTTTGAATTTATTATGTATTTTAATAATTAAAAACCATTTTATCTATTTTTAAATAATTTTTTGAAAAATTAGAAAATAAAATAAATAGAAAGCTGTCATTAAAGGGGCCTATAGCATGCAGACACCCGTCATATATAGGTGTTCTTCATTGTTCTTGAGTGTTCTTGAGCTTCATTGTCGATTAACGAGGTGAGTGGTTTTAACGATAATTAATCTATGATCTAAGAGTTTTACGGGAAATTTGGTAGAAGTGTTAACGTTGTAGTATAAGTGAAATACTACAACTACATATCAAGTTCATGATCATACAACAATACATCTGAGAGATCTAAGCTCCAGAAAAATCTGACAACGCTATTCTTCATTTCTGGGTTTTCTAGAAAATGAAGAACAATCAAGGGTACTAGTTTTCGATCCTTCTAACTGGTTTTCTGTAAAAAAAAATTTGGGCGAACTATTGGTTCCATAAGGTAGACCACATGTCAGGGTACAACGACATAAAATCAGAACATCATAACAACCCTGAATCTAAGAGATTAAGGCAGGTCAAACTAGGGGTCAGGAAACGGTCCTTGAAGATCTGGGTTTTCCCAGAATCTTCATCCGGTCAGTTGGTCAACGGTGGTTTGACCATGAATTTCTACGATCCTGTTACAGATCTGGGTGATCTAAAGGTTTGAAAGTGTAGATCTCCTGTCAGGCTACAACTACAAAACAACAACATGACATAAAACATAATAGAAAAGCAAGATCAAGGCCTGTAATATCATTGTCAGACTTTCTGGGTTTGTGGGTTGCCCAGAAACTCAGTTAGTCATGCTCGGTCAACGCACTTTGACCGATCATATCTTGCAATATGTACATGATCCGAGTTTGATTCTAGTTTTCGGATCCACGCCCCAACAACAGAGAGAACAAATCTACAACATAAAACACACATAAAACTTAATACACACAGATCTACGAGCCCCGACATAAAAATTTGCCGGACAACATTTTAAGTTTCAAAGTCGGTTTCAAAATTTTTTGATTTCGTGTATCTAGATGGTATAGATCCCTGATATATCAACCCAGATCACTAATTGACATCTTAATACACCACTTTGAACAATAAACCATAACTTTTCACACAAAATACATAGATCTACAAGTTTGAGTTTTATACCTTTTGAATGCCCAAATCTTGAATCTGATACTTGATGATCTGATGTTGGTAAGCTAGAATATGATCGTAACCTATCTTATCACTCTCTTTCTCTTTCCATTTTTGAAATCTTAGAGAGAGAAAGCTTTGGTTCAAATGAAACATAAAGTTGGCATTTTCTCTCTCTTTAATCTATATAAATGGCTTGGTTCAATGCATCAAGTTGCTAGGTGGCACTCCTATCTAATATAAAATAGATATAGAGCACATGGGATAAACATTATAGGGATGACTCACACAATTTGCAAAATCTTTTACTCAAGTTTAAGAAAGGGCATTTTGGTCATTTTGCACTTAATTTAATGGCATACATGTAATTTAGCCAAACTCTTAGGGTTTAAGGTTTGGAAAACCTTAGGGTTTAGGGTTTGAAACCCTTAGAGTTTGCAATAATTTTCTAAAATTTCCAATTTAGGTTTTAAAAATTAACATTTCTAAATTATAATTAGGATTTTCTAATTATATTAAAATTTCTTAATCATAACTTTAATCTTGCTAATTAGGATTAACAATTCCTAATTAAAATCACCAATTTAGCAATTAGGGCCGTAATTGGTCATTAGGGTTTTAAACCCAGAATTAGGGTTTCTAATAGAAAAATTAATTTTTCTAAAATAGGAATTAGATTTTGTAATTAGATTAGGGTTTTCTTACTTAAGCTTTACCGTAATTAATCTTATAATTATTTACACTTACGCCATTGAATTCCCGATTTAGGATTTTATACACCGAATTAGGGTTTCGGATTCCCGAAACTGAATTTAGGGTTTCCAGAACCGGTTTCTAGGATTTCTTATTAATCACTAGGGTTTTCTAACAGAACGTTGACGTTCTTAATATATAATTCGGGTTTGCTACAGATATCATTTATCTGGTCAATCCTTAACCCTTAACCACATATCGTACACATATACAATCATATACACAAAATATTTTCACGTATTTCCTTAATCCTGAATAATTCACTTAAATCTTTCACAGAATTTTGAAACCCTCAAAATTCCTTCTCAAAAATATCAAATGCATGCACTTATTTTCTGTCTAGGTTCTAATTTCGAGCCTTAAATTAATTAATAAAAATTTTAAAAATATTCAAAATTCTCGGGTTGTCACAGAAGCACTTGGAAGCCATTGGAGATCCAGATCAAGAGTGAGACAGAGGACGAATTTGACGACAACAGATTCACTTCTTTTCCTTAGTCTTATTCTTATCTTTTAATGTGTATTCAAGTGTGGATTCTTAGTTTTAATTCAATGAACTAATTCTTTATTTGAGATTACAATGAATCTTATTGTGTAGTTTATTTTAATATGTTTCGCTATCAATTATTATGTTATATTGTGAGGATTGTCTATTGTGATTTGAACTTAATTGCTTAATTGCCTACCTAACAATTACCATGATAATCTATATGAACTCGAGGGATAAAGTTTTGATTTAGATCTGATCATGATAGCATGTGTTTGTGATTTCTGTATAGATGAAATTCATGATTCGTGTTTTGGATAGAGATATGCCTTTACGCCATATGTAATCTTGTAGAGAACTTGTGCTTTAAATCCTTTTTAGTTGTAATTCACATAGAGATATAGTGGGTTAGTTAATTATGGTGGCTTGCTTAATTCTATAATCTGTGGATTTAAGTGAGTATGGGTATTATGCAACGAGAGGTGGTTTTATCTGCTTTAGTGTTCTTGATTAACAATTCAGAATATAAAATAATTTATGAGAAGTGTGTTAACTTAAATGAAGCAATAAGTGAAGTAGTGATATTAAATCTCCATAATCTAATTTTTAATTAGTGGTAATTAGAATTAGTGTAATTAAATATTTTAATTTATATAATTTGAAATTCATTCGTTTAAATAAGATTGAGTTGGTTGCGGGTTAGTACTTGGTGATTTTTATTAAACAATTCCTCGTGGCAACAATACTCTACTTTCACTTTATTACTTGTTGACCACGTATACTTGCGTATTGTGCGTAACTAGATTTTACCCAACAAGTTTTTGGCGCCGTTGCCGGGGAATTAGTTTAATATTTTTTTTGCCAATATACGCTTTAATCAAATTAGTCTTAATTTAAACAATTTTTTTTAATTCTCTCCCTATTTTTCTTTCTTTTCAGGTACCATGGATGGATGCAATTATCAATGGCCATACACAAATATGACTCCACCAAAGGACACGGGAATTGATGGACTCAATGCATTTTTTTTGCATTGTCAGCACAGATTGAGACACTTTCGAGGAAGTTGGACGCTTTTGCAGCACAACATCATCAAAGTGTAGTGGTTACTTGTGATTATTGTGTTGGAAATAAACTGAGTCATCAATGCACCGTCAGTTTTGAGCCGGTACTATATAGTGGTGATTACCTCAACAACTATGCTGAGCCTAACTATCACCGAGATTGGGGGTATCACCCGAATTCTTCAAGGAGATACATTTACGCGACCAATATTACGCTCCAAATCCATTATACACACCAGAATTTTCATGTTCACCTTCATTGACACAAGAAGAAAAGACAAATCCGATGGATGTAATATTGAAGGGCATAGCAGACCTAGAGGAGATGAGGATTAGCCAAGAGCTATCAACCCAAAATTTTAATAATCAGATGGAACAACTCGTCACTACCTCAACCAATGGTCCTCAATACATGGCATCCGAGATTGAAACAAAAAATTCAAGGCTGGGGGAATTATTGTCCAAGTTCATAGCAGATGAGGAGAAGATGAGTAATCAAGCGAGGTCAATTCAAAATCTTGCGGATCAGATAGAGAAAATGACCAAAGCCGTAAGCAACCTTCCTCCAAACACTTGGCTTTATGACATGGATGACGAAATTGACGGAGAACCCAAACCAAATCTGTAACCGGATGAGCCACAAGATATCGGAAGTGTGGAGACAATTGGGGATAAAGAAATATAGGTCAACGAAGATCTAAATGGGTCTCCACCAAAGATCAAAGAGTCAGTCAGATTTGCAAAATCATGCCCACTTGGTAGTCATGTCGTCGGTGAAGCTCTTGATGATATAAGTGCAAGTATAATTTTGAATCCATGGTGGGACGAGAAAGAGACGATAGACAAAGAGCCCATTGTGTGTGACAAGCTTCCATGCTCCAAAGTGATCACATACATAATGGAGAAAATACCTAGTTGTAGGACGTTGTTGATTGAAATCATACTAAATCAGAGCATGCTAGGTGACTTTGATGCATTGGCCATAACAAATGGGAACCTACCAAAAGCTATATTATTTCCGATGGATTGAGGGTTCCTTAATTATCGAAGAGGAATTGGATAGCGTTGACCAGACAAAGTCAGTCTAAAAGACTGTAATTCAAGCGCTAACTGGGAGGCAACCCATGAATTTTTATATTTATATGCTTTACTAGTTTATTTAGTAGATAGGAATGAATTTGCTTATTAAGTTCTCTTACCTATCCAAGTGTTATGCTAATCCATGTTGTCTCTCTTCATTGCAGGTATTGGAGGTTCAATGGACATGCAAAAGATTATGAAAAGGTTATTCAAGTCCAATTCAAGTGTGGTGCTCAATTTGTTCCATGTGCCTAACCTATTCTCCAAACTAAGCGGACAAGAAGGAGGATTGCTATATTTTTAGGGAAGTCCTCTGCTTCACTTTTTTCTATTTCAGCCATTGAGGATAATGTCTAGTTTAAGTTTGGGGGGCATTTTAGTGTCGCATTGCATATAGTTAGTTATTTACACTGTAGTTCGTATAGTTACATTTAGTTTTTGCATTCAGTTTCTTGAAAAAAATAATAATTTGAAAAATTGAAAAATTAGTACTTAGTTTACTATGTTTATATAGCATTTAGTACATCTTGCATGAGTCCAGCTGTTTGATATTTACAGTTTGTTTTGTGATGATGGGATTGGAATTGGGTGAACAAGTATAATCTTGACTATTAGAGCTTTGATGTGATTTCTTGTTCTGAATTGAGTCTTTTTCTGTTTGAAACTGGTATAATAAGGATATCATAGTAAATACAACTTGTTGATTGATTGAGTTTAAGTTGATATATAATAGGATTCTAAAGTATAATGCTAGTTTGAATGAAAGAATGACAAGAATAAGTAGTGATGGCTAAAGTTAGATAAGAACCTAAGTTTGGGAAAATATTTGGAGTATATAAGCTATAATAATAATAAAAAAAAGTATGAATACACATCGTGGCGTGCTTGTCTAGTTTTGTGGCCTTTGTTACTTGAGTAAGTAAGCCCGAGGGGATTGTCTTTACACCTAGCGCCCTAAGGTCTTAATGGTCTAGGAGTCGTTGGTCGAAAGCTCGTTAAGGTAGCATTGAAAAGCCTAAAGGAATAAGACATTGCATAGCTATGTGTATATAAACTAAAAGAAAAAAATGAATAAAACGAGAAATAAGAGCAAAAAGCTCCCGTAGATGAAAACTAAAGCATAAGTATCCCATGTTGACCCTAGATATTGGTAATTATTTGATTTTAGTTGGATCTAGCTTGTTTTTTGATTTCTTAAGTTTACACTATATAATGCCTTCGAAGAGACTTGTTATGTGTTAAATTTGATTTTATATCAGTTAACATTGTTGTGGAGCATACACGCATTATATTAGTAATAACAATCTAAGATTTGATGATTGATTGGGAAGTTAATGATTTGTTTTGATATGATGTATTATCGTGTTTACTTGATTTTTCTAAGGCCGGTTGAATAGACTTGTTTCTGTCATTACTGCAGGATTCGTAGGCATGTCGATTAGTTGCATTGCATAGCATTGTTGTTTTGTGTTTTTGCTTGAGGACAAACAAATGTTTAAGTTTGGGGGTATTTGATAAGTAGGTTTTATACCTACTTATCCGGTATCTGTTACTTGAATTATTTGCTTAAACTCATGTTTCTTAATTACTTTTCATGCATTTTGTGTTCATTTTGTAGATTATATGCTTGGGAGCTGTGTGAGCGACTATTGGTATGAAATCGCAAAGTATGGGTATGAAATCGTAAAGAAAAACAATTCGGACATCGTTTGGGCTTTCATGTTTATTTAATGTTCTTGGCTTGGAACTTAGATTATATTGTAGAGCTTCTTCTTAGCTTTTCGGAATATCTTGAATCATTCCCATCGGAGTTTGGATGCAAGAGTTATGATCTTTGTACCAACGGACGTTGAACTTCACTGTTTTGGGTGGCCAATTGCATAGCAGTCACGTCTAACCCAATTTCGACCTTCATCCGTCCGTTATTTCTCCATTCTCAAGGAATGAAAGTTGTAGATCTCGTCGAGATCTTCAATTTGACAGGTTGAAGGCCTCGTAACTCCTTCTGGATCAAGCGTTATGGCCATTTTACCAGATATTGCATCAGAAAAATTCCAGGAAGGACCCCGCCGGGGCGGGGGTACAAGCTGAAAAACAGGACTATAGCCAGTCGGGGTAGGCTTTTTGTGAAGGAAACCCCCGCTGGGGTGAGGATACGGGCCAGAACACGTTTTTGATGCGTTTTGGGTCGAATTTTGATACCTTTTTGACTCCAAATTGGATTGGGCTTGTTCCTAAGCTAAAAATTAGACTTGTAACCTATAAATACATGATGGGAGGCATAAAATAAAGAGGATTCCATTAGATTAGATTAGAGTAGAATAGGAGAAAATACTAGTTATGATGAGATTTGGAGATTGAAGCACTTGGAAGCAATTGGAGATCCATATCAAGAGCGAGACGGAGGACGAATTTGCCAATAACATATTCACTTCTTTTCCTTAATTTTATTCTTATCTTTTAATGTGTATTCAAGTGTGGATTCTTAGTTTTAATTCAATGAACTAATTCTTTGTTTGAGATTACAATGGATCTTATTGTGCAGTTTATTTTAATATGTTTCGCTATCAATTATTATGTTCTATTGTGAGGATTATCTATTGTGATTTGGACTTAATTGCTTAATTGCCTACCTAAAAATTACCGTGATAACCTATATGAACTCGAGAGATGAAGTTTAGATTTAGATCTGATCATGATAGCATGTGTTTGTGATTTCTATATAGATGGAATTCATGATTCATGTTTAGGATAGAGATGTGCCTTTACGCCATATGTAATCTTATAGAGAACTTGTGCTTTAAATCCTTTATAATTGTAATTCAAATAGAGATACAGTGGATTAGTTAATTAGGGTGTCTTGCTTAATTCTATCATCTGTGGATTTAAGTGACTATGGGTATTATGCATCGAGACGTTGTTTTATCTGCTTTAGTGTTCTTGATTAACAATTCAGGATAGAAAATAATTGATGAGAAGTGTGTTAACTTAAATGAAGCAATAAGTGAAGTTGTGATCTTAAATCTCCATAATCTGATTTTTAATTAGTGGTAATTAGAATTAGTGTAATTAAATAATTTAATTTATATAATTTGAAATTCATTCGTTTAAATAAGATTGAGTTAGTTACGGGTTAGTACTTGGTGATTTTTATTAAATAATTTCTCGTGGGAATGATACTATACTTTCATTTTATTACTTGTTGACCACGTATACTTGCGTGTTGTGCATAACTAGATTTTACCCAATACAAAACAAGTTCAATTATTAGAGTCATGTACCGTGGAAATGGCGTTTTAAACTTAACACCCTCGTGGCTGGGGTCTTGAAGTTAAATAGCAAGAGCCATGTCACGAGATGGGCCACTTTTAAAGCATTACCACCAATCGGGTGAAGGCAAGTGAGCGATCTAGTTGGTTTCTAATGCTGCAATCATAGAGCCTAAGTGTTTATGTTGGCTTGGGACTCATATTGGCGTGGATTTGCAGTCAGAATGCATGTCTTAGCCAGTTATATTACATCTAATAACAAGATGGAGAGACACACACGACACAAGGCAATTAAGATTGATTGAAGAAAGATTTTGGAGCAAGAGCTTGGAGGAAGGTTTTGAAGGATTTTCATTACAATCGCATATTGGACTAAAGAGAAGGGTGTTCTGAATTATTTCTTCTTCTTTAGTTTTATATTTGTAATTGGAAGGATGTTTTCTTTAATTAACTCAGTTTTTATTTCATTGACTTTAGGCTTATGACGGATCTTTAAGTGGAACGATGATTATATAACTTTGATTTTTAGTTTAATAAGCTATTTCTCAGTTTATCTATATTAATTTATGCTTGAATTTATGAATTGCCTGATCAACAATTCTTTGTGGATTTGTATGGATTCGAGAGAGGAAGTACGGGTCTAGACTTAGTTAATATAGCATGTGTTCTTGAATTATGTGAATGAATGGAATCTGGATGAATATTAGGGTAGAGATATGCTTAACGTCGCATGTAATTGAATAGAGAACTTGAACTTAAACCTTATTTGATTGTAATTCACATAGAGATATAGTGAGTTAGTTAATTAATGTGTTTGACTTAATTCTATCTAAATTATGAATTTAAGTTAATAGGGTGTTAGTGCATCGAGAGGTGGCTAATTCTACTTTCGTGTTCTTGAGTAATAAACTGGGATAGTGAATTAAACTGGAATGGAGAAAAATAATCATAGTGAAGCTTAGGGTGAAGTTGTAAGCCTAATTCTCCAATACTTGTTGAAATTTCAATTTTTAAGAGTTGTGATTGTTTTGTGATCTTAGTATTTTTCATAATATTAGTTTGTAATAATTTTAATCATTAAATTGGATAGTTTAATAAAATTTGGATTAATAGAAAGCTGGTAATTGTGAGGGTTAAATTCATACTAATTTCTTTGTGGGAATGATACTCTACTTACTATTATATTACTTGTTGACCACGTATACTTGCGTGTTGTGCGTAATTAGATTTTTCCCAACAAGTTTTTGGCGCCGTTGCCGGGGAACATTAGTATAGATTTTAATATTTTTTGATATCAGTTTAATTAGTCCAGTTTTACTTAAACATTTTTATTTTTGTTTTGTTCGTTCTTATTTTAGGTTTTTGAAGTTGATTTATACAAACTCGGTCCAAAAATCTAGACTTATTTCCTTTTGAGGACGACATTGAGAGACGATTTCAAAGGCTAAGTAAGTGGATTAAGGATATAAGAGAAAACTTCAAAAATTCTGAAAAAGAAGAAGCAATGGCTGCCGAAGACCAGAAAGCATTGAGGGACTTTGCTACACCCAAGGTGACTGAGCTGCAATCGAGTATCACCAGGCCTGCTATAGCTACGAACACATTTGAGATTAAGCCTGGGACTATTCAGATGATCCAAAACTCGATTCAGTTTGGGGGACTTGCAAATGATGATATGAATGAACATTTGATCAGATTTTTGGAGATTTGCGGCACTTTCAAATACAATGGGGTGTCGGATGACGCAGTCATACTTCATTTGTTCCCATTCACTCTACGGGACAAGGCGAAGAGTTGATTACACTCTCTACCATCGAGTTCAATAACTACATGGGATGAATTGGCTCAAAAGTTCCTAGCTAAATTTTTCCCGCCAACGAAGACTGCAAAGATGAGAAACGATATTACTATGTTTGAACAGCAATATGGGGAATCATTGGACGAGGCATGGGAGAGATACAAAGAGTTGCTCAAAAAAAATGCCCACATCACGGATTTCCTAAGTGGTTGCAGATGAACACATTTTACAATGGATTACAAGGGAATCTCAGGACCAGTATTGATGCAGCTTTGGGTGGAGCTTTTATGGCAAAGAATTACGAGGAGGTACATGAATTGATAGAGATAATGGTAGCAAACAATTATCAATGGCCCATGGCAAGAATGACACAACCTAAGGCAACTGGAGTGTTAGAGGTAGATGGAGTGACAACAATAGCATCGCAGATTTCAGCGCTCTCTAAGAAGTTAGATGTTTTGTCAGGGGTACAAACACAGCAGGTTGCAGTTATTTATGAATTGTGCACGGGTGAACATCCTACAGATCAATGTGCAATCGACCCAACATCAGTGCAATTTATGGGTAGCTACAATAGAATTCTACAGAATACGTACCAGAATGCATACAATCTGGGGAATAGGAATCATCCTAATTTTTTGTGGAGTAATAATCAGTA
Source organism: Panax ginseng (assembly GCA_020205605.1). NCBI lineage: Eukaryota > Viridiplantae > Streptophyta > Magnoliopsida > Apiales > Araliaceae > Panax > Panax ginseng. The sequence continues at coordinate 34,738,628 of CM035143.1, read as the reverse complement.
TCAGCAAGCTCCACGACCATCTTATCCCCCAGGATTTTAGAATCAACACCAACAACCAGCTCAACAACAAGAGAGGAAATAAGATTTAGAGGAGTTGTTGTCTAAGTATATAACAAGTAACGAGGCAGCCATAAAATCGTGAGCAATAGCCATGAAATCGCAAGAAATAACCATTAAGAATTTAGAAAATCAGATGGGACATATAGCTTTTGCATTGAATAACAGGCCTCGAGGAACATTACCAAGTGATACAGAGAAAAATCTGAAAGGTAATCACGAGCAATGTCAGGAAATTATGTTGAGAAGTGGAAATCAGCTTAAGGGTTAGAAAATAGAAAATTTGGCTATAAAAAAAGATGATAAAGAAAGTGAAAGTAAAGTGGTTGAGGACAGACAAGGGGAAGAAAAGCAAGTGCAAAAGATCAAGACAGTTAACGAACCAGTTGTTTATCATCCCCCACCTTTTCAGCAAAGAATTCAAAAACATAAATTGGATAAGCAATTCGCTAAATTTTTAGAAGTTTTGAAGAAACTTTAGATTAATATCCCATTCGCTGAAGCCCTTGAGCAAATGTCGAGTTATGCCAAATTCATGAAAGCGATTTTGTCCAGGAAAAAGAAATTGTAAGATTTTGAAATGGTGGCATTAATCGAGGAGTGTAGTACAGTTTTACAGCGAAAGTTGCCACCAAAGTTGAAAGATCCGGGGAGTTTTTGTTAGAGTTTATGCCCTAGAGGCCAATTATTTGATATAGTTGCTTAACATTTTGATATTATATTTGATTGAATAAATGAATGATTTTATTATGGTTTTATTTACTGCGTTATATAAATGTTAACATAATAAAATTCCTTAGAATAGTGATACAATTTATATAGTTTCAAGTATGTGACTTGAACATGAGATTATATAATTACAATTAGTATCATTGCTCTTAAATGTCCCTAATGAAAGTACCATTGTTGATAGGATGATGCATTGAGACTAGTATGTGGATCGATCGATGACCAAATCTCATTGGTCATAAATATATGAGATATTAAGTCAATGCATAGGTATGTGTTGAGAACGATGTAATCGGGATGATCCACCACCATGAGAATTCTCGTGGAACATTATGCAAATTGTCATTAGCGATTCTCATAGTGACAATGATGTAATGGTCCTCCGACCTGAAATCACTATATTACTACACGAGAATTTATGTACTTTGATATCATCAAATGTCACCTTTAATAGGGTGGACTATAAAGGTTATTATTGGGTACATCATGAATCGTGTGAGGAATATGAGTGATCTAGATGGAATTTAACCATCCTATATATTAGGTGTGATATCCATAGGCCTCTTGATTGAGTAGGACTATGAAATGCGTGGCCATGCTCAAATATTGATTTGTTTCATATAGTCTACTCATTGATCAAGAAAAATCAGATTAAATTATGAAGAGTATAACACATTCCATGACTTGAGTTTAATCTAGGATATTAAGGTTAAAAGGATTAAATTACATTGAAACATTGGTCAATTAAAAGGTTGCATCGAATCATCGATCTTATTATTACTTGGGTAGCGGTGATGCATTACTAGATGCCACTTCATTCATTTTATAATTTTATAATATGATTATAAAATTATTGCCAACGTAATAATAACCTATAGGTCACACATAGTAACGTAATTTAAAAGGGAATCAATTTAAATTTTAAGGATTTAAATATATTAATATGATTAATATTATTTATATCACTTAATTTAAATTAAAAGGATAATTTGTATATATATGTATATTAATTAAGTAAGACTTAATTAAGATATATATATATATATAAATTCGGATTTTATGAAATTAGGTTTTAATTTGATTAATTCCTTTTAACTACTATATATATGATATATATAGCGCCTACTTAGGTTACATCATAATAGAAAAACCCTAGCCGCTTCTTAGAGAGAGACTAGAGAAAAGCGGTTTCATAATCGTTCCTTTGGTGGCTAGTACCGCAAGTCCCTCTTATTGCAGAATCGTTCGACAGTTCGTGCGGCGTTCGTGTGGATACCGTAGAGACGTGGTTCTAATTGGATTGCGTAAAGGATTCGAAGCTATTTCAAAACTTTTTCATAATTGGTATATATTTAAACCACTGAATTAATTTCAGTTTCGCTTGGATCCTGTTTTGGGTTTCGGAATTGCTTTGATTATTTTTAAATTTCCGCTGTGTTTTTGTGCCGAAAACCCAACAGTGGTATCAGAGCTACTTGCGAAACGATTAATTTAGATAACGTGTTTAATTATTTTCGATATATATGATATGTGATGATACAATTTTACCGGTCTGAAATTGATTATATTGTTTTTGATATATATGATATATGATGATACAATTTTACTGAACTATTAATTGAGTATATGATTTTCTGTAATCGACTTATTCTGGTGTTATGAATATCAGTAATAGATATGCATGTATATGATGTTCTATTAATTGAGTATATGATATTCTGTAATCGACATATTTTGGTATTATGAATATCAGTAATAGATATGCATGTATATGATGTTCTGTTAATTGTATCTTATATAGCGTAATAACAATATACAACTTATGTTCTAATTGGATTAGAAGTATGCAGATTCAGTTTAATATGATTAATTGAAACTGGACATATATGATATATACCGGGTGTATTGTTATTATGACTATTTTGGTGGATTAAATGTAAGACCCCAACTTTTTGAATAAAGATTAAATTTTCTCGAAATATATTTTTGAATATTATGGTGTGGATTTGATATAATGTTATAGTTGTGGGTAATATTTACAAATTTTGCAAAAGTACGCAAGTTGTTATATAATATTCGATTGGTGGGGAATATTCGTTTTAACAGGAATATTCGTATAACCAAGACAATCATTGGTGGACCCTCATTAACGGAATTATTATTTGATCGAGAAAACGACAAAAATACTTTTATGAAAATAATGGCGGAAGTTTTACCGTTAATCATTGAAACACCCGGTGTTAAAAGAAATGCATGAATGTCTGGCGTGGTTGCATAGTAGCACACGGTGATTGATTATTGATGCTTACGTGAGAAGTCACTCGGTTATACTCAATTATTGCTACAAGAATTAACGCATCATATCTATCATATTATGGATTCAATTATGGTCAGATCATCTGCGATAAAATGATTTTTTATTAAATCAATACTTGAGATTTAAAGTTATTCATATTATAAACTACAATATTTACAATGTCTAGAAGTTCCGCAAGGAGAGGTTTGGTCACCTAATTGCGCCAATAGGAGAAATCCTTATTGGAAAGCCCCCCTCTTTCCGGGAACGACTTGGTTGATAAATATTGTGAGTTATAATATTAATGATGAATGTTTTAGGAGTTGAATTTGAGACGCGGACGTGATATTTGAGTCGGAACGTATTTAAATTAGTAAAAATAGTCTTTAAACACAAAATTTTTCGAGATTCACTATTTGGTCAAAAAGTCAACAATTGACTTTTTTGGAAAAAGTCAAACTTCGAAATTTCAAAATTTATATTTTTGATAATAAAATTATATTTTGATTTTTAGTACTATAAATATGTACTTTATGTACGTATTGAAGATGGTTGGTCAATTATGATGTTTAATGTCAAAACCCTAGCATTAATTTGTTTAACCCTATTTTTAAATTCGAATGGGAAATTCAAATACTGTTATATAACTGTGTTATATGATTTATGTTGTGTATTAAATGATTAATTAGGTAAACCCTAATTAAAAATTTAGAAACCCTAAATAATTTTTAGAAAACCATAAGTTATTAAAAACCCTAATTTTAGACGCTAAACTCTAATTTGAAACCCAAATTAGAGTACAAGATTATTTTGTAATCATGATAAGGTGATTAATTTACAAGTGTTAGAATTATAATTGTTAATTAGGAAAACCCTAATAAATTTTGGAAACCCTAATTAACTAGAAAACCTAATTCTAAAATTAGTAACCCTAATTTGCTAATTTGGTAACCCTAATGTGTTAATTGTATGCTAAATGATAATTAGTAGACACTAAAACACTAAGGTTCATGTATAGTGTAATTACAAAATTAATCATAATTAAGAAACCCTAATTTCAAAATTTTAGAAACTAAAATTTATTTAATTTTATTTTTGTGTAAACCCTAAATTGGAAATCCTATAATTGATTTGTGCTAAACCTTGGGGTTAAACCCTAAGGGTTTGCCAAATGATAAGATTGCCATTAAAATTCCATGCGAAAAGACCATTATACTCCTCTTGCATTATTGGTTTTCGCCAAGTGTTAGAGTTGTTGGGGTTGTTGGACAACTCTTGACTTCTTAGTGTGACTAAAATCAACACAAATCAGCAGCTATATCTCAGCCATGTGCATTACAACATGTTATATATAGAGTCAGAGAGAGAAAAGTGCTCATTGGCTCTCATTTTCTCATCAAACACTCAACTAAGAAATCCTCCCTCAAAACCTCCAAAATTATTAGCATATCAGTCCCAAAATACCAGCCCCACGATCAACCATAACATATCAAAAGCATAGAATCAAGAAAGTGATCATAGAAGATATAAACCCTACCTAAGAATCTGACCATCGATCTGTTGTTAGATGTTAGATTTTTTTTGTTAAACATGTTGTATAAGGTGTCTAATGATGATCTGGGTTGCTAGATGTTAGATCCATAAGATCTAGAGGCTCGGATTTGAAGATTTGCCAAATCTGGAAAATGTTCAAACTGTGGTCTGACAACCAATGTCAGTGGTCACAGATTATTGTTTATGTATGCTTTTTGTTGTTTAAAGGTTTAAATATGTAGTCTGACATGTAGTCTTTGATCTGGAATAAGAATCAGACTTAGATCTGGTCTAGATTGCAAGATGTTGTTAGTCAAAAGTCGTTTACCGACCATGACTGGACAAAATCTGGGTAACCCAGATCTTGCCCAGAAATGGTCTGACAAGACCTTGGTCGCCTCTGATCTTGCAAGTTGTTGATGATTTATGTTTCATATTGTATTCAGGTTATAGTGTAGTAGTTATACTACATCTTGATGCTTTTATATAGCTTATATCACAAACATGCTGGAATTGGGGGATGGTCAAACCAGACAGAAAGTCAACGAATGAACTTTCTGGGTAACCCAGAAAGTTCTTGAGCATGGTTTCTGACATGGTTTGACCAAACACGATCTTTCTATTGTGTTGTTGTTTTGTTGATTTTATGTAATAGAAATGTTTTCCTACATGTTGGCTACATACTGAAGCTTATATATCACTAAACCATTACATGTACAACAAGTTGTGGAAGCCCAAACCTAGCCAGTCAAACTGTTCTTCATTTCTGGGTAACCCAGAAAATGAAGAACATCTCTGACAGCTTGTTTGGAGGCTAAGATCTCTTTGGTTATGCATGATATGATCCTGTTTATTGTTGTATCTTGTAGTCTTCCATTAGCACTACACGATGTGATCAACAGAATTTCCAGAAACACATCACATACTAAATTATGGTTGGTCAAACTAAGCCACTCGAAAACTGGCATGAATGTTCTGGGTTTAGCCAAGAACACGAAGAACGCTTTATAGCGCGACGTTACTGTCGCTATAAGCGATCTTCAAAGGACACTTTTATTAAAATTAATTATTTAAAATTCAAAAAATTATTTAAAAATAGTAATTAATTTCGAAAATTACAAAAATTATTTTAAAAATTATTTTTAAATTATAAAATTAAATATTAATAATTTGAAATATTTTTCATAAATATTAGTATTTATTTAAATATTATTGATAATTAATTTATTTATTAAATGCATTAAATAAATTTATTTATTAAATGCATTAAATAAATTAATTAAAATGATTTTATTATATTAAAAAATCATTTTAAATGATAATAAGTTATTTAAAAATATTTTAAGTTATAAAATATAACTTTTAATATTTTAAAGCAAATTTTATTAATTATTTAATATTAATGATCATTAAGTTATTTACTAAATAAATTAAATAAATTAATTAAAATAATTTTATTATATTAAAAATCATTTTAAATAATAATAAGATATTTAAAAATATTTTAAGTTATAAAATATAACTTTTAATATTTAAAGATAAATTTAATTAATTAATTATTATTAATGATACTAAAGTTATTTAATAATTATATTAAATAATTTAGTTTAAAATGATTTTAATATTATAATAATAATTTTAAATGAAAATAAAGTATTTAATGATATTTTAAGTTATAAAATATAACTTTTAATATTTAAAGGATAATTTCATTAATAATTTAATATTAATAATTATTAATTTATTATTAATGATATTAAATTTATTTAATAATTATATTAAATAAATAGTTTAAAAATGGTTTTATTAATTTAAAAATCATTTAAAAGGATATGAATGAATTACAAATATTTTAAGTTATAATTAATGACTTTTAATATTTTGATAAATAGTACATTAATATTTATATATTAATGATAATTATTTAAAAATGATTTTGAATGTTTTAAAAATCATTCAAGGATAATATTAATACTTTAAAAGTATTTTGAGTTATTATAAATAACTTTAACATCTTGAAATGATTTCATTAATAGTTTAATATTAATTAAATATTAATGATAATAGAATTGTTTAATATTTAAATCATTTACAATACACCAAAAATGGCCTCTAGCGAAGGAAATTTTGTGAAGAAATTTATTCCTTCACATGAGGAGTTGTTTAGCGAAGGAACAGTGAAGGAAAAAATTATAGTGACAATATAGTTATTAGCGAAAGAAACATCCTTCATAATTTATATTTTTTTTCTCGCAAAATTGGGGTGATAGAAAGATTTTTGGAGCCAATTTATGATAAAAATTTGCGAGGAAAAAATCTATTTAGTGAAGGAATTATTACTCACTATATATCATTATTCAGAAGTTTTCTGCGAGGGATAAAATTGGTCGCTATCTTGTTAATTTTTTTTCAATTAATTGTGATGAATATAAATACCTTAAATTTTTTACAATAGTAAATTTAATTTTAATAACACTTTTTAAGTAACTTATAATATCAACTATTTATTTTAATAAACTATAAAGTAAATAACTTTACGGTATGTTAAACTTTAAAATTTCTCCATAAAAGTTTATTTTTATGATCATAATTAAATAAAGTTAAAGTTAAATAAAAATAAAAATAAATAATCCAAAAGACTTTAAATTTTATTTTAAGTATATAATATTAATCTAAAAAGTCTTTTGGAGATTAATTTAAAGTAACTTTATTTTTTGGTATTGTATTTAATATTCAGTTAAATAACAATTTGGAAGAGCTTTAATTAAGAAAGACTTTTGGATTATTTAATTTTATTTTTAATTAGTTCAGTACTAAACTATAAAAAAAAAATCAAAAAAACTTAACTTTATTTATTTGAAGTAGAGTACTGTGTTTGTTTCAAAAAAAGAAAAGAGTGTGCGTGACTCGTACGACAATGGGAAGCAAGCCAGACTCAATCCTTTCCCTCTGTTGTTATTTTCCCATTAACTCGTATTTTCCTTCCATTTTTCATTATTGCATTGACAAGCGCACACAAGCACAAGCACAATTACACAAACACCTATTCATCTCTGTCACACACATTCACACACTAAAAACTAAACCCTAATAGCTGCGAATTTTTTTCTCATCGTTCTCGATACTGATTTTAATCTTAGGCTGCTTAGGCGGCTCTCTGCAATTGATTCATATATGTTGTCTACCTTTCCAATTTCGGCTTATAAATGATTGATTACGGTTTCGGAGCTTCTGAATCCCATAGAAAATGGCAGAGACTTTGATGTCTCAAGTCACAATCACTCTCGGACGTAGTGGTCAGGTACAATCATCCTCTTTTAATTTATTTCTCTCTTTCTCACTATTTACCCATTAGCTAGGGTTTTATTTCTTCTAGTTGTAAAATGCACAAACTTTTGCCATAAGTATTTGATGACTAAGTAATATTCAGTTCTATCTGAATGTTTCATTGAATTGCTGCAACTATAGCTAGTGCTATGATCATAAAGTTTAATGTTTTATCAACATTGATGCAAGTAGTTGAATAAAATTTGGGTAATTTTCAAGAGTTGAATCCATATTTCTGATTGAATAGTTGTGTGTTTATTATTGAGTTGTGAGTATTTACATTGGTTTCACAGGTGGTAAAGAGGGCTGGGGATGAATTGGATAGCGCCTTTTCTAATTCACATCCGACTGCTGGAAGTAAGAGATCTATCCGTGATAGACTAGGAACTAATGTGGAGTTCAACAATAAAAGGTGTGTTGTTCCCTCCCTCCCTTGAGTTCCCATTAGTGAGGCTTAGCTCAACTCTCTATGTATATAGTGATTTATAGTGGAGAATATTAATGTTTCTTATAATTTACCCAAAAAGGTTAAAATTATATTGTTTGTTATATAGTCCTCTGTTCGGAAAATAGTACCATTGTTTTTTCGGAACAGAGTGAAAAACTTAGGCATGCTGCTACTGTTGAGTAATAGATTTTGAATTGTAAGATTTTCTTTCCATATAAGCTGTAACTCAAGTTTGAAATTATGTGGATGTATTTGATTTTATGTCATAGTTAGAATGGTGAGGGTGTATACGTGTTTGTTTTTATGCGTTACTCCATAGTAAGCTAATTGAATAATCTTATAAAAATTTAAGGAAGGGAATGTGCTCTTTCATCTACAAAGCAATGGGAAAAAAACATAAATTTATGAAGGCTTAACCATAAAGTCTGAGATTCTTAGAAACAAACTCTAAGATAATTTAAAGGTAATTGAATAAACTCGCGCGTTATAAATTCAATCTTAGAAGATCATAGTATAACAGAAGGTCAGGTTAGTATTATTCCACATTCTTGTAAATGAGCCTAATGAGGCTTTAAACCCCAAACTGAATTCCTGTTTTCTTTAAAGGTTGTAGCTAGAAATTGCTTATTCTGATTTACATAGATGAATTTGAGAGGATGTGAGAGCCTCCCATCATATTTGAAATTTCCTCAATTTTTTTATGCTCAAAATGATCTGAAATACATGCGACACATATCCAGTGAAGTGAAAATAATCAAAGAACTGTGAAATTAAACAACAGTGTAATCAAATAATCAAAGATAAAGTGCGAAAAATTCAACTATTCATATAGAGTACATCAAATACTCGTACACAAAACACACTGACAAGTGAAAAGAGACAATGACTACACATATTCATATAACTGAATCCTAGCTCCATTCCTAAGGATAAATACAAATAATCTCACTCGAAAAGAACACAGACAAGCAACTCTAGGATCCCTGATAAGCCTCCAAGGATAGATGAACAAAGTGGGAGCAGCTTAAGGGCTATTGGTGGATGGTGGAGCTGAGAAAAAAGGAATAGTTGGGATTGAAGGAATGGCTGTCAGGATAGTGGGCAGTGAGGTGGCTGGAAGAGGAGGTAGTGTCACCTTAGGAATTGTTGGCAAGCTTGGCAGTGTTGGATTGGGTAAAGATGGAATTTGGGTGCTTGGCAAAGGCGGCAATGTGGGCTTTGGCAAAGTTACTGCTGTTGGTAGTGTTGGCAATGGTGGCAGAGTTACTATCGGCAGCAGCGTTGGCATTGCAGGAAGTGGAGGCAATGTGACCTTACGAAGGGATGGAATAGTAGGCAGTGTTGGTGCTGAAGTTTGCAATAAGTTGCGGGCTGCAAGGCTCACATGAATTGTTGAAAGTGCTAACAATATAATCAAGGGTGAAACAAACATATGCTTAAAAGCCGCCATTGTTTGGTGGGATCAGAAACTGAATTTTGATGAATTCTGGTGTCTGTTAAGTTATAGAAGAATTTATGTTCTTTTGCTATTGGAGAAATGATAGGGAATCAACTGGTATTTATAGAAAACTAATGCTGAAGATTTAGCTTGGAATAACATCAGATGAATGAGCTTTGTTTAGCCTAACAGGACAACTTTTTTCACCTACAACAATGTGTTTTGTCAAGCATGCCTCGGAACTTAACAAAGATTCCTCACTGGCGAGCTGAAAAAGTAACAACTTCAAAAGTCATACCTAAAAAGTGCTTGTCGTGGATTTCATGAGTTAATCAGTTAAAGAAATTTTTTATATCATAATTTGCAACAGTCAAACTTGGAAGTTAAACTAACCAGATGTTTTATCAAAACATGCCCCAACTACATCTCATCAAACTTATGTTGAGTCTTTCCAAACCAGAAAAAATCAAGTTTTATCCTCTATAAATACTCATTTACACATTGTTCTTCAAATGCTAAAAGAACATTCAAGTATAATCCTTTTAAATCCAAGGAAATCAAGTTAACTCCTTCATTAGTTTTAGAAGAATGGCTGCTTTAATCGTTGCATTATTACTTTCAAGCCTTCGTGTGAGCTTGGCAATGTAGATTTATGCGAAATCTAGCGCAATCTTGCCAAGAATTACCATAATAATCAGCTTTCTTATACCATAATGAGAATATTTAATTTTCTGTAGAGAATTTAAAAAGGTGATTGCTCAATATGCTATTTGATCCCCGTGCACTATGGATTTCTTTTTAGGGGGTTAGATTTGGGAACATCTGACGATGATTGGAAGTGGCTAACGGGTGACTAAAATTGGTAGGGCTTTGTCTTATATAGTTTTGAACCTGTGAGGTGGTGTGGTGTCAATCACTTTGTGGTAACTGGTACTATACAGTTTTGCATTTGTGCGTATTCACATATGTCCTATACAGAAGAACCTACCTCCTAAAACAAAAAACAATCAGACATTTTCTCAAATGGATAACTTAACTACTGCTGAAATGAAATCTTCAAGATAAGAGGTTATGGTTAAACATAGAATATATCTCATTACCAAAAACAGTTTTTATTGTTGTTGCTGTATGAAGAAGAACGGTTAAGTTTTCCATCTTTGTTAAGTAAAATGTACCGTTGGCTTACCTGATTTTGTTTCTGTAATAGCTGTATGTCTGGTGGCTTGGCAGTACAATTGCAAAGCCTAATCTTCTAGAAATACATTAACTTTTGCATTCTGGTTTAAAACTGTTTCAGAATAGCTACAATGCAAGGAGGATTTCGAGCAATCCTGTCCCATGGGAGCTTCCTCAAGAATGCAATTTTGCAGCGAGCTCGTTTGGTGAATCAAGTCATGCAACCTCTTCTGTTTTCACGCCACGAGTCAGTTTTAGCTGCTTGTATAGAAGAGCATGGTTTTGAAAGCACCACAATTTTGGACATCATGAAAGCCAAAGGAAAAAGTGCCTACATTTTCCTAAAATGCAAACATCTCCACCTGATGCACCTACACTGCCCACATTGCCCACATTGCCTCCATTGCCAGCCCTGTCAACACCTCCACCATTGCCAACATTACCAACAACACCTACTCTGCCAAAGGCCACATTGTCGCCTTTGCCAAGCACCCAGATACCATCTTTGCCCACTATTCCTACTATTTCGAAGATGACACTACCCCCTCTTCCAGCTACTGCACTGCCCACCATCCCAACGATGATTCCTTCAATCCCAACCATACCAACAATTCCAGCTACTTTTGTTGTTGTGAACTTGGGTTATCCCTACCACATCACTTTATGGTTGTCACTAATGGTCTTGAATTGCAATTTATTTGAGAATTCATTTGCAAGTCTTTGTCTTATTTTTCATATATGAACTTTTTTGCTTTTAAATTGTCTCTTTCGTGTAAGCTCTCATGTATTTTGTTTCCTGGAGTAGCTATATTTATATTTTTTTAATATTAATTTACGGAATCATTTTGACTCGGTAGAGGTTGTTGTACTTGTAGGTTCATTTCATAGCTGCAGCTTGTGAGAATATGATCAGTGGAACAGGCATGAGACCTGGAGACATTATCACAGCATCCAATGGCAAGACAATTGAGGTTATTTTTCTAACAAAGGAACTTCAATACTTGCGTGATGAGATGACACACACACGTATGTAATATGTTTATATTTTGGTTTGGTTTTCATGCTCAGTTGGTCATTAGCCTGATGAAAAACATGCCTTGATTCAGTTTCGTCATTAGCCTTGATGAAAACATACCCCGCTTAAAGTGTTAGACCATTTTCTCTATTTCTTTTAATTTTTGGTAATCTGATGCTAAGCTCCTTAACCTCAATGAATTGCTCCATTGTTGAGTATAGCGTGATTGTCTTTGTGCTTGGATAAAAAGAAATAAGTTTTTTGCGTAGTAATAATATGTTCATGGTATTTCATCTCGTCCATTGAAAAAAATGATGAGTTGGACATTCAAATTTGTTTTGCATGCCGCACTTTAGATCAATTATGTATGATTTTTGTTGTTGTTTATAAGCTGTATAATTTCAAACACTATGTTCTGAATGCTTATACATATGATGTATATTTAGGCTTATTGAACTTACATTCAGATATATTGTAGCTTGTCTCTTTATTTTTCTTTTCACGTCTTAGTCTATTGTTAAAACTTCTACTTGGATGGAATCTCAACTGCATGTTAACAACACCGATGCTGAAGGAAGACTTACCCTTGCAGATGCTTTGGTATATGCATGTAACCAAGGTGTAGATAAGGTATTATTCATGGCCAATCTGATGTATGATTTGGATTAGCAATATAATTAGTTGTTGTACGTAAATTGCCCTTTGTTTTTATTTATTTATTGGTATTGATTTATGTTTTTAAGTGCAGTTATATTCTGTAGCACATGTCATACAATTTTATGGGATGAGATTTATACATATCTGACAATTTGGTGTCGCTTTTTTCACCTCTTTGATTAAGCTCATCTTTACTAAACTGCAATAAAGATTTAGATTGTGCTAAGAGCATGTTTACTTTTTCAACAGATAGTTGATTTTGCTACATTGACTGGAGCATGTGTGGTTGCCCTTGGTCCCTCAATTGCAGGTAATATGTGATCTTCTTCTCATTGATGAGTTCCTGGTTGGAATGAGATATCTGTCTCTACAATAGTACTTGAGATTCTTATCAATTTAACTGTCAAGCTGTTGAATTTTTTGGAGCAAAGAAAATTCTTTGAAGTTTGAGTAGTTTTTCCTTCATAGTATTTATGGAACAATGTTACTTATGCACTAGTTTGAAGTTCTTTTTGGTATTAAGGCTACTGCTGTGGTGCCCAATTTTTTTCTACTGCTCATTTTCATAGAAATTACAAAGAGAATCTAAATCTCTAGGGAAACCCAAGACATTTAACATTTCCTAAATAGGAATCTTTATACCTAGTGATGACCTGACAAAGGAGGTACTTGCAGCTTCAGAAGTTGCTGGAGAAAAACTTTGGAGGTTGCCTTTGGAAAAAAGTTATTGGGACTCCATGAATCTGGAGTTAGCTGATATGGTCAACACCGGTGGTCGTCAGGGTTGTTCCATTACTGCAGCTCTTTTCCTGAAGCAGGTGACGTACACATTGATCAGTACACATTCAACACACTAGAGCACAAGTTCACCAGGCTCATTTTTTCTTATTCCTCATCTTATTGAAATTGAATTTTGGTGTTTCTTTTGCAGCAAGAAATTTACATGTCCAACCTTAATTTCCTTGAAGAAAATGATGAAGAAGTGGACCTAACATGATGTACACTTCATTCTATCTAGTTCGTTGTTATTCTTTCAGTTTTCTTGTGTTAGTTATTAAATATTGTAAGTACTATGATCTTTGGGAGATCAAGACATAATAACAATTTTATACTTATCGTGACTTGAACATTATCTATTTATATATGGAGTATTAGTTTTAATTATTGGCTCTTTATGCATTAGTTTATCAATTAGTTTGAAATATGTATGATATTTATATTAACTTGAAATAATAAATTTAATATTTATTATAGCAATTACTAAAAATAATAGTAATAATAATAAATATGAAATCATTGATTTGAAAATTAATTATAATTTTCAATGAATTTTGATTATTTAGCAATTAATTTTTAATTTATAAATTTATAATTTGTGAAGGAATTTTTCTCTCAGTAATTTAAAAAAGATTCTCAATTTATAATTAGTGAAGGAAAATATTCTCTCGTTAAATAAATGTGTTCTTCACAATATATTATTTGTGAGGGAATCAAGTTATTCACTAATTTCAAATAGTCATTCTTAAAATATTACTTGTGAAGGAAACCAATCTTTCACTAAATAACAATATTCCATTACTAAATACAATTTGTGAAGGAATAAGTTATTCACAATATATCCTTCATAAAAAACATTTAGTTACTACTTAGCGAAGGATACCCAATTGCGAGTAGATCTAATGCGAGCACTCGTTTGAAGAAAATATTTCTTCGCAATAAATCACTTGTGAGAGATATAGGGCCTTTAGTGAAGGATTTATCCTTCACTAGAGGCCATTTTTGGTGTAGTGTCTTAAACTCGATAATTACCCAATAAAGCCGTCGGTACACCGACATATTTCAGAAATTGATCTGGATTTAGATAATTTGATTAGATATGTGTTTATTTGTGATTCAATGGTTGTTAAACATATGTGACAATGTGATTAGGTTATGTGCTGACTGCAATAAGCAGTATTATGTGTTGAGATATATTGTTCTAATCGAACGAATGATCTGATTAATGATAGGTCGTGATATAAAAGATAAAACTAAGTTACAAACTATAAGCAGCGTATCAGGCAAGTATCTTACCTTTGCATTTTCTTTATGCAATGGACATGAGTAAGAATTAATATTTATGAATTATATTATTACTGTATAGATTATTAACCTTATATTATATACGCTCATTGATTATCAACATGTTAGTATATGGTAATTCAGATATATATTCTGTTCATTAATTTCTATAAATGGCTATATAAGTGTCCTCACTTGGATAATCATTGTATTTAATCACATGTTGATATACCTTTGTCAATTACCCGTATATATATATGTTGAATTATAGATTATTGTTGAACAAGATAAAACCTTTTAGAACCCAGACAAGTATGAACATCCCTATACGGGAAGACTGTTTATGCACCCAAGGTGGACAGAGTGAACGATACTCTCGTTCTTGCATGTAGTATTGATCGATGCAGGGCATAACTGGCTGATCACCCCCCGTGCCCGTAAGTTATGACGGTTTGCAGATGAACTTCTGTTTAACCTTTTCAAAAATGAAAACAATGTTCATAGCATGTCACCATAACCCTAGTTATAGTCAATATGTAGTTTCAAAAATTTGAAAGAGAGTTGTTATGTTATTATTATCGGTTCAGATTACTTTACAACTATTGACTTGTTGTAGAAGGGTAGTACAAAGAAAACATTTAAATTCTTTCAGCTTATATATATAATTGTTTTTACTTGTTGGGCACTCAAATGCTCATCTTTGCTTAATTTAAATATTTTCAGCTAAGGGTGAACAAACAGAGAGCTCTGCTATGAATAAGGGAAAGGGAAAGGTTGATGAATGAACGCAATGCTATGTTATGTAATAGTTAACTTTATTAAGACAAATATGATATATATTATCTATCATGGGTTGTAATGAATGTTTAAAGGTTACGTACTTGGGATTTAGACTCTGATGAATATGTAAATTAAGTTGATCTTTATATTATTGTTAATATTAATTAGTATTATTCCGCTCATAGAAATGGTATCGTGAAGCACCAAGTTCGGGTTTCAAGTACCCGAATTTGGGGGCTTTACACTTCTTCTCTTCTTTTTCTTCTTCTGAGTTCTTTCTTTCTAACTCTAACTTACGTACTAACAAAATATAACGTATAATAATAATATAGGTATTAAGTATATAATATAATTATAACTTTAACTGACATCAGTTATATTATTTTTGAAAATCAAAAGCCATAAGGCTTGTTTGGTTAACATAATTAAAATTAATCAATTAATCCTTATGCCTTGTTTGGTAAAACACAATTAGATTAAAGACTTAATATGCATTAAGCCTTCTTTGGTAAAACTGAATTAAACTCATTTAATTTATTTTAATAACTCCTTTATAGTAAGATTATTTGTCATACTTTTATTTAATTAAATTTTCAATAATCAATTTAATTAATTCTATTAAAATTTATTAAATTACTTTAACACATAAATCAATACAACATAATTATAATTTTCTTTATAATTATAACTTTATTTAATCAACTAACACATCATTTTAATTACAAATTCAAATTAAAATATACTAATTCATTTAATCATTATAAACACTCTAACTTAATTATTAAATTAAATTAGTATATTATCTCATAACAATTAATTTTCTTAGTTATTTACTAACTTAATTATTAAATTAAATTAGTATATTATCTCATAACAATTAATTTTCTTAATTATTTACTTAATACATAATTAACCAATCAAGTCAAATCAAATTAAATATTTATTCAACAATAAACACATCTATTAAATATTTATATAATTCAATAAATATTTAAAATTATAATTTAAAATTCTGGATTGTTACATCCTTCCCTCCTTATAAGGATTCTGTCCCCAGAATCACAACTCAAACAAATCATTCGTCACATTCTTTCCTACTTACAAAGATTATGTCCCCAGAATCGAAGACACATATTAAACAAATAACTCAGGGTAATCTTTCATCATTTTATCTTCGAGTTCCCACGTTGCTTCTTCAGCATTATGGTTCCTCAATATCACCTTCACAAAAGGTATAACTTTATTCCTGAGCACCTGTTCTTTCATGTCAACTATCTGGATAGGAATCTCTTCATAGGACAAGTCTTTATCAAACTTCAACAGTTTGTACTCGATCACGTGCTTGTAATCGGGTTTATACGGTCGTAATACCGAAACATGAAAAACATTGTGTACGTTTTCCAACTCTGGAGGTAGAGCTACTTCATAAGACACTTCTCCTACTCTTCGCAGCACTTCAAAGGGTCCAATAAACCTCGGTCTTAGCTTTCCCTTTTTACCGAAATGAATTTTCCCCTTCCAAGGTGAAACTTTTAGGAATACGTAATTTCCTACGTCGAATGCACGATCTTGTATATGTTGATCAACATACTTTTTATGCCTGTCTGGGGCTGCTACCAATCTTGTCCTGATGAGTTTGATAACCTTAGCAATTTGTTATACCAGTTCTGGTCCTAACAGTTGGCGTTCACCGACTTCATCCGTGCACAGTGGAGTTCTGCACTTTCTGTCGTATAATACTTCGTAAGGTGGCATGCCGATGCTCGCGTGGTAACTGTTGTTGTAGGAAAATTCCACCAACGGTAAATGTTCATCCCAACTCCCTTTGAAATCCATGATGCATGCTCTCAACATATCTTCCAATGTCTGGATTGTTCGTTCGCTTTGGCCATCTGTTTGTGGATGATAAGCAGTGTTCATTCGCAACTGTGTTCCCATGCATTCTTGTAATCTCTTTCAAAAGTTTGACGTGAATCGCGGATCTCTATCTGACACTGGCACTCCATGTCTCGAAACGATATCTTTCACGTACAACCTTACCAACTGATCAAGATTGAACTTAATCTTTATTGGTAAAAAGTGTGCTGATTTTGTCAGTCTGTCCACTATCACCCAAATCGCATCACATCCTCTCTGAGTAGTTGGAAGACCCACCATAAAATCCATTGTGATGTGTTCCCACTTCAATTCCGGTATTTCCAACGGTTGAAGTAATCTTCTTGGTTTTTGATGCTCGGCCTTGACTCTTTGGCATGTCAAGCACTTCGCGACACATTCTGAAACATCTATTTTCATGTTCGGCCACCAAAAATGTCATCTTAAATCCTGATACTTCTTCGTACTTCCTGAATGAATCGAATATCTTGTTTTATGTGCTTCGGTCAAGATTTCGTCTTTTATTTCTGGTACTGCTGGAACCCAAATTCTTTCCTCGAACCGTAGTAGTCCTTCGGTATCGATCTAGTATTTTACCTCTTTACCTTCGTTCACACCTTCCTTTATTTTTCTGCAGTCTTCATCCTGTAGTTGAACATTTTTCACCTTGTCCACTAAAGTTGGACCAGCTTCTATCTGGAATAGTCATTCATCGGATTCCTTTGGAAATTTTATTTCTAACTCTAGCTTTGTTATTGCTGAAATAAGCTCCTTCTGAGTGTTTATCAGCATCAACTTTTCTCGACCTTTCATGCTTAAAGCATCTGCAACCACATTCGTTTTGCCCGGATGATAAAAGATCTCACAATCGTAATCTTTTACCAATTCCATCCATCTTCTTTGACGCAAGTTCAAGTCCTTCTGAGTGAAAATATACTTCAGACTATTATGGTCTATGTAGATTTCACATTTCTCTCCATAGAGATAGTATCTCCATATCTTCAGAGCAAATACTACTGCAGCTAACTCTAGAGTCGGATACCCTTTCTAATAATCCTTCAGTTGTTTCGATGCATACGCAATAACTTTATCGTTCTGCATAAGAACACAACCCAACTCTTTATGTGAGGCATCACTATACACCACAAAGTTTTCTGTATTATTTGGTAATGACAACACATGTGCCATACTTAACTTCTTCTTCAAGTCTTAAAAACTTTCTTCACACTTCTCCGTCCAAACAACTTTACAGCTTTCCTTGTCAAATTAATTTGTTAACAGAGTAGCAATCTTGGAAAAATCTTGAATAAATCGTCTATAATAACCGGCCAGTCCCAAGAAACTCCTCACCTCCAAAGGTGTTCTTGGTTGTTCCCAATTGATTATGGCTTCCACTTTTGATGGATCCACTGAAATCCCATCTTTGTCAATCACATGCCCAAGAAATTGTACACGATCTAGCCAAAATTCACACTTAGAGAATTTCGCGTACAACTTTTCCACGTGTTCTTCTTGAGTTTTGGAATACACCAGAATGTCGTCGATAAATACCACAACAAACTTGTCTAAGAATGGTTTAAACACCTTGTTCATCAACCATGAATACAACAGGGGCATTGGTCAAACTAAAAGACATCACCAGAAACTCGTAATGTCCATACCGAGTTCTGAATGTCGTTCTAGGTACATCCTCCTTCCGTACCTTTAATTGATGATACCCACTTCTCAAATCTATTTTTGAGAAGTATTTGGCACCCTTCATTTGATCAAATAAGTCATCTATTCTAGGCAACAAATATTTATTCTTAATAGTGACTTTTGTGACGCCCCCAAAATAGGTATACATCACCTATTATGAGTCGCCAAATACATGGTACAGAATATAAATACAATCTTAATTATACAACAAGAGAGCTGTGAGTTTAAATACAAATACTGTATTCTAGACAATATCCACTCTCAGAATAAGTCCTCATTACATTTATTGTCACACTATTTAACAGAATAGTGAGGACTACTAGCTAATACTATCATCCAGGACCATCACTCCGTTCCCGGCTGGTCCCGACCACGTTCTCATTTCACAAGAGAACAATGAAAGAAAGGGTGAGCTCAACTAGCCCAAAGTAAGAAATATTATGACTAAGATAATGCAGAATAAACTATCATTAGCCTTCAACAATGTTAAACTGATAAAATGTAACAACATCAAGTTTAACTGCAGCGGAACAAGCAATCCATTAGAAGAGTCAAGTAGAGAATAAAATCTACTATCTTCTATGATTTTAAAGGTTTTTCATGACTTTTATCGCTGAGTCTCAGCTTAATAAATAATCCACATCATCGAATCACCCCTGCACTACGACCAAGGATATTCTTTAGTATCACGACCACAATTATTCATGCACTACGGGCCAAGAATATTTGTGTATTCATTAATGGTCATGATCATGCCAACAACTGTCCATCAATGCACTACGGGCAAATGAGGACTTTTACCACATCATTTGTAACATTACGGTCATGATTATACCGAATAATCCCAGGTCATAATCATACCAAGTCCATCTATGCACTACAGGCCACATATGACTTTGAAAAAATATAAACATGAGGATGATGACAATGATATAAAAATTCAATAAAACAAGTTCAAGAATTAATTTATTCAGGAACTAATAACGTCCAAGTTGTCAACATGATCTTTGCTTTTATGCGAAGAAAATTCAAGAATGCTCAGAAGAATATTTCCATGAAAATATACTGGATGAAGCGCAAATATCAAGAATATTCCACTAATTTCATGGAATATAGAAGTCAAAACTTTAACCAACTGAGTATAATTAGGAATGGAATAAGAAAAGAAATCACCAAGCATGCGATAGACCGCACAGGTAGGTTATTCCAACAGAATAATAATTAACAGAACCAGGTCCGGCGTAAAACGCACAGATAGGATATTCCAACAGAATAATAAAGACGAAATCAGGTTCGGCGTAAAACGCACAGACAGGATATTCCAACAGAATAATAAAGACGGAATCAGGTCCGGCGTAAAACGCATGCATGTGATATTCCAATGAATAATAAAGACGGAATCGATTCTGCCAGAAAACGCATGTATATGATATTCCAACAAAATAATGACGAATGGAATAACAGAAGAATTTCACCAAGTATAGGGTAGCCCGCGTACATAGGTTATTCCAACAGAATAATAAATAATGGAATAACAGAAGTTCTCTTCATAAATACAAAAGAAATAATACCCCTTACGAGTACAACAAATAATATCCCTTACTTTAGCATGTGACTTGATTCTACTTTCTGTGAAATTGATCATCTTAAACAATGTTTGCATTCCTTATCTACACTTGGAGTAATATTACACTCAATAGAAATACTCACAATATTATACTCACAATATTGAAGTAAAAGAATTCTATATTTTTAGTGTAGTGATCGTGTGTGTTTAGTTACTCAACCGAGCAACCTATTTATACTAAAAATTTAGTAAACAACTAGCACACCTGCTTTGACAAAATAACCAAATGAGGTATATAATAATGGTAGTGGAATTTATGGTCCCGCAGAGAAAATTAAATCAACTTGTACACGTTTTAACAAAATTTGTTCAATAATAGAGTTGTGGTCCATACTACTTTAGAAAAAAGTAGAGTGTCGGCAAGTCCTACCAAAATTATTTTTGTAAAAAGAAAATAATTGAACAACCATCTGTATATCATACTTATCTTTAATCAACACCCTTTTTAATCTTTGAACCATTATTGACAATTATTAACATAGACTCCCAATACTGCCAACTGGTTTAATTATATCATATCAAATAATATGAGTCATTGTGTAATAACTACTGTGGTAATTATTGAAAAAAATACCGAGTGACTTCTTACGTAAGAATCAAATCAATACCTTACTTATAAACAATTTAAATTCTATCAAAAGTAAGGATCAACATCAAATCATAATTATCTCGAATAACATATACACCAACTAATAATTCATTATTCATTTAAGTTATCTTTATTTATCGCATAATATCATTATATTTAATAATGTTCATGTTTTAAAACTTAGAACAACGTCCTTTATCATCGAAAACATTACACGTTGCATATGTGCATGCCCGACGTCCTCCGATTGCCTCTGAATGCACATCAGTTCCTAAAATAGCCATTTTAGGCCTTGATACCTACCTGAAATCTCAAAACATAAAGAATGAAAGTTTTAGGTCTACTCGTTATCTTTTCGAATTATCCTGAATCACCTCAATCGGAGTTCGTATGAAACAATTATGCCCAATTTACTAAAGGATGTATAGACAGATTTTGTCTTAACACTTGACCAGCGCCTAGGCGCCGAAATTTGGCCTTGGACAAGCACCAAGGCACCCAAGAATAGATTCTAAGCACCGAGCCTAGTGCCTAGGCGCTCGACCTTTGGCACTTAACTCCAATTTTCTAGATTTTGCAACTTTTGACACATATACTTCAAATCTTCACAACTTCTTCATCCGTTATCGGAATTAGTCCATTTTTGAGGCTATGGAAAGCTTGTAACATGCTCTACAAAACCCCCATGATTTCATAATTTTTCCGATTCATTAATTATTCCAAAATTTGGCTCCAAAGTCCCCCAAGACTAAGTTTTTCATCGCTTAACATGTTCTACAAAAACTTTCATCACAACTTCAATTTAAATCATTTTTAGTTCTTTCAAATTAGAATATTTCCATAACTTCTTAATCTATAGATCCTCTTCCTTAGATTTTACACATAAATTAACCATCAACACTTTTACAAATTTGATTTAAGTCCTCAACATAACTTTTGTTCATCCTCAAACATATGCCCAACTTTTTGATCTTAAATTCTATTATGACATGGATTAAACATAAAATCTTTATCATATACTTCCTTATTACTTTGGATCCAACATGATCCCCTATAACCCAACTTTCAACAAATCAAACTCTTAGAAAAATTAAAGATATGAAAAGTTTTGGTTTTACCTTTTGAGTTCTTATTCTTCCTTCATTACTTCATAGTTTGCTTCATCCTTCATGCTTATTTAAGTTTTCCTCATCTTGGTTCATCATCATCTTCTTCTTCTTCTTCTTCTTCTTTCTCTTTCATTCTCTCTCTCTCTCTCTATTTTGTCTAATAACTCCCGTGGGTGGAAAATAAGTAGGAGTATCCTTTTTCCTTCTTTTATTTTTCCTTCTTACTCCCTCTTCCTCCTCTTTTCTTCCTTTATCTTTCTTTGTCTCCCCAATTAATTCTCTCTCCCCCCTCAATTATCCAACCATTCAGCCGCCCCACATGGCTATTAAATAAATAAAGAAATCTTTCCTCTTTATTTACTCATTTATCCGATTAAATATTCGTTTGACCATTTATCAATTTAACATTTTTAAATTTAAAAAAATAATAATCATAAATTAAATTAGACTTTTATTTATAAAAGTCGGGGTTTTACAACTTTGTTTAATTCCCTATAATCAATGCAAAGACGCATTGATCCGTCCTTCTTTTTCACGAATAATACTGACACTCCCCATGGTGATACGCTTGGTTGAATATACTTCTTGTCTAATAGCTCTTGCAGTTGTATCATCAGTTCCTTTATCTCTACCGGAGCAATTCTGTATGGGGCCTTCAATATCGGTAATGTTCCTGACGCTAAGTCTATCACAAACTCAATCTCTCTGTCAGGCGGAAGTCCTGGAAAATCCTCTAGAAACACATCTTCAAATTCCCTAACCACTGGTATCTCTTCCAGTTTCACCCCATTCTTATGAGTATCAACTATGTAAGCTAAATAACCCACACAACCTTGACTCAACAACTTCTTGGCCTGCATAATCGTCAGACATCTCATTTGTCTAGGCGATTTGCTACCATAGAAAACTACCTTTGACGGAGTCATAAGGTTTACACATTTCTTTTGGCAATCAATTACCGCTCCATAACTGAACAGCCAATCCATTCCCAAAATAACATTAAACTCTCCAAGTCTAATCGGGATTAAATCTACCATCATGATATTCCCCTTAATATTCACTCTACAATTCTTGTGTACGAACCTAACAGGAATTACTTCCTTATTCGCAATTTCTATGTTTAAAGGGAAATTCAATTCTTCAGTAGGAAATCCTAACCTCTTAGCAAATTTATCAGATATAAACGAACAAGTAGCACCCGAATTAAATAATACATAAGCATCAATATCATTGATTGGGATAATACCTGACACCACATCATTTGATTGCACAACATCTTGCACAGTCATGTTGAAGGTTCTGGTTGTGGGTTTGTTTGATGTCGTTGGTCCAGCAATGGCCCATGTACCTCTACTGCTACCTCCCTTGCTTCTTGTTATCTCTCCAGCCTTCTTCTTAGCGCACTAACGAGCAAAGTAATCCTTGGACCCACACGTGAAGCAAACGTTCTTCTTGGGTTGATTGCAATTTGGGGCGATGTGACCCTCCTGGTCACAGTTAAAGCATACTCATTTCCCCAGTAAACATACACCCTTGTGAAACTTCCCGCATGTGGCATATGCTTTGAATTTCTTATCTTGCTGGTTACCCTGCTAACTTCCAGCACTCACATTTCCATTCCATTTTCTCTTCAGATTATTGTTGCGATTTCCACTACAACCACCTCCATTCTTAATTTCCACTTCATTATTCTTCTTTTTCTGTTCTTGATTAAACTTTGTTACCGCCTCGCCTCCACCTTCAGCGAGAATTGACTTCTCCATTACCGCTATAAATGTCTTGGTGGAACAGAGGAGACCCTCTTTGCATAAACCGGTGGCTTGGTCCCTGTTCAAACCTCTTCACCTCAAGGCTCGTTCAACGACTTGATATGGCGCAAAACCTCGCCAACTCGTTGAATTTTGCAAAGATACTCGTAAAACCGTCATCGTTCTCGCTTGATTCTAAAAGCGCACTTCTAGCTGACTCTTCGAACTCTCGGGGAAATAAGTCTCGAAGAATATCTCCATAAACCTATCCCAAGTCATAATCCCTTGACCTCCTCGAGTTTTATTGGCCTGCCACCAATAACTAGCCTTTACTTTCAACATGAATGTTGCAAAAACAGTCTTCTAATCCTCCCCTACTCTCGCAACATCGAATACTTTCTCAACCTCCATGATCCAGGTCTGTGACTCAATTGGATTCATGGACCCACAGAATTCTGGTGGTCCAACCGCCTTGAAGTCCTTAAACATTGTAGCTTGATTCTGTGGTTGATTCTTCAGTGCACCCGTCAGTAATGTCACCAGCTGCTGAACTGGGTTATCATCAACATTGTCGTCATTGGTGGTTCCCTCGGTGGTTCTCTATCGTGGTTGACGTCTTGGAGGCATTTTCTGTTAAAATACACTCATTAGATTGTTACTCAACTCCTTTTAGTATTTTCTACTTAAATTGCACCCCATAAAAGAAATCATCACATAACACATAACACTATGAATAAAATAAAATATTAACTTTTTATTCATTCATAATCTTTTTGAAAACATAAGGATAGTAGCATCCCTGCTACTTACATTACTTTCCTGAACTACTAAAGTTTTAAGATAACATCATCACATATCCCATAGGTTCCATAACACTTGAGATTTACATATTATTTAACATTTATTAATCGCATATTAGGTACATTCCCTATGATGTCCTACTAAGATACAGCGTAGCCTTACGACTTTCTTCCTCCATAATCTGAAACATTGTTCTACGATCTAATATGAATGACGGCAGCGTCTCGAACTGAATTGGATAACCCATGACCTGATCATGAGCTCAATTAATCACGGTGTTGAATACATTATTCATCTCTTCCATCTTCATCCTCTTTGCTTGGGCATCTCTCACTGCTATCCCGGCTCGTTGAAAATCTTCCTCATATGTGTCTTCGGCTCTTGCCCTCTTAGTAGACTCTTCCCTCAGCTTGTTCTTCAGTTCTGCGATCTCCACTGTCATTTGTTCATTCTCTTCTTCAGTGTGGACCAACTTTTCTTCGACATTAGTCAGATGTTCATCTCGATCCTGGATCTCATCGTCCTTGTGTACCATCGAGGTCTGTTGTTCAGCTACTATCTCTTGCAACTCCTCGACGGTATCCTGAAGTTCCACTTTGCAGTCGTAGACTTCATCGTACGTACGAGCAGCTATCGTGTTCAGTGGAATCTCTTCTTCCTCGTCATCCTCATTCGACTGTGGCAGCTCAACGGGATCCTCCTCATCTGTTTCTACATCATCATCCTCATCTTCAACCATTGTGACAAACGGGACTGACTCCCGTGGGAGTAGTTGTTCCCAAACCACCTGAATGTCACGAGACTCCTCCTCTCTAGGCATCTGAGGTCCTTCCTCCCTACCCTGACTAGATTCTCCGACATTAGTCATCCTGACAACAAATTTATTTAAGTTTTAATTACTAATCAGTATTACTTGACACTCACGAGCACATAAGTGTTTTATTACTTCTTCCTTAAAACTCGATAAGAGTTTATCACCACTATCTTTTCAAAGGTTACTTCCTAAGGCTTTTTCCCCCCACCTAAGGTTCATAACCTAAAGCTTTGATACCAACTTGTGACACCCCCAAATCCTGGTACTTCATTACCTCAAGATTTGGTGTTCACTTTATAAAAACATTCATTTCTAACTACCCAATCATAATAAAATTGAATAATAAACCTTCCCATTAAAGGATTACATTAATAAAAATCTCCCAGGTTATCTAACCTTGAAATACAATCATTCAAATGCAGAAATTAAATACTTCATTACAATCATTAAAATAAAGTCTGATAATAAAATATCAACATATTACAAGTCTTCAATACTTGTTCATCTTTCCCTTTCCCTTACTGGTGCTAGGTACATCGACCTTCTCATCCTTAGTTGTAATAGTTATATAAGCAAGAGTGAGCAAACAAAACTCAGTTGAAATAACAATGAATAAAATCTTTACAACAACTGCCAAATAATAGGCTCAATAGAAATGAACAAAATGCTTTATCATTGATAATCAGAATCATGAAATATTTATCTGAGGGTCATAAGACCACGAACTATGTCCATAGTTATAAGTAATCTTTCAACTTAAACTTTAACAGTCATAAGACTATAGGAACTCCTCGTACTTGGGGAGATTAGCCCTTCGTACAATGTATTGTGTACAAACATTTCAACGCTAAGCATAAATTATCCCCTAATAATAGGGCTGTTCATCTCAGTATTTAGAGTACAAGTTCGTACCAAAGTATTTTTGGTTTAGATACATTTTAAGGTAATTTGGAATTCAACGGGCATCAACTAAGGATTAGTTGAATAAAAATTAATAATGTTATGCTATGGAATAATCATAACTGAATCGACATTGTAAATTAAGGTCATGCTTTAGGAATAGTCTAATAGCATAAATATTGAATAATATAACATACCTTGCTTGAACAACATTAAGCTAAGGTTAAAATCTTATTTAGAATTGAGTATTGAACATGCATATCAAATAGTAAATTAAACGATAAACTTACTTAACGAAACAAGTTAAAAACAAGAATAACTTGCTCAATATATTCGAGAGAGGATAAATAAACTTGCACAATGTAACTAGCTCAATGAAAGTATAGAGTTAGAAAACTTGCATCATCCTAAACAAACGAGATACAAGAACTTGCTCAATAATAAACAAACTAGCTCAACGAAAGTATAGAGTTAGAAAACTTGCCTTGAGTGTAAGCTAAATCGTAACAACTTGAATCATAATACCATATATATATACATATATATATATATATATATGTCATCATGACAATATTAGTCACTACCAACACTCTATATATAAATAGTATATACATCATGTAAGGTTTGATTTTTAATCACGTAATCAAATTACATTAGTAACAAAACTAATAGCATATTAAAAATATGCTCATTCTTAGTATAGAAATACTGAAATAATATCTTAATCGCCCTTCTATTTAATCATAACAACGTTTTCAGACTTTGTGTAATTAAAACACATTGTCGACCATTTCTATTAACTTCATGATGCTTGGCTACGATTTACACTATGGTAGGCGTTGGTATTCTTCTTGTGAGGCACAAGCCAATGTTTGGCGCTGCAGCGCGAGGATTGTATTGATGGGCCGCACTGCGGCGCCAAACTCCAGTCCTCGGCGACTAGCCTTGGCAACAGTATGAACAAATGCCAAATTGGTCTACAAGCTACTTTCTAACAACCTAATTAACATGTAATACATACAGAGACTTCATATAAACATAATTTAAAGACTCTTAACATGATTTTACCCATATAACAACATAATCATCGAATTTAAAACATCCAATTTCACTGTTTTTGATAAAACTTCACTTTTTGACATTTTCAGTGAAAATCATCACTGTGATTTTGTTTTTCAACCAAAATAGTTAATTCAAAGTACCTTGTTTATGTTTATTCATCCTCTTTCAAATTCAATAGTCAATTTATAAATTAAACAACTAATTAAACCTTAATTTTACTTTAAACTAAGCCATATTCATATATATATATATATATATATATATATTCATATAAACTCACTATAATATGGCTTTCTTCATAAATTACATACATAACATTAATTCATTGACTGTACTCATATATAAACTTATGAAAACAGTTTCACAACAACTAATTTATCATATAAAACTATATATAACAAATAATTCAACCTCTACAGAAACTTAAAAGGGTAAGATGATAACTTTTCTTTGATTCTCAAGCTTCTTTTCTCCAATTTCTCTCTCAAATTCTCTAGCCTTTCTTCTTCTCTTCTTTTTCTTCTTTTGAGTTCTTTCTTCGTAACTCTAACTTACGTACTAACAAAATATAACGTATAATAATAATATAGGTATTAATTATATAATATAATTATAACTTTAACTGACATCAGTTATATTATTTTTGAAAATCAAAAGTCATATAGGCTTGTTTGGCTAACATAATTAAAATTAATCAATTAATCCTTATGCCTTGTTTGGTAAAACATAATTAGATTAAAGACTTAATATGCATTAAGCCTTGTTTGACAAAACTGAATTAAACTCCTTTAATTTATTTTAATAACTCCTTTATAGTAAGGTTATTTGTCACACTTTTATTTAATTAAATTTTCAATAATCAATTTAATTAATTCTATAACAATTTATTAAATTACTTTAACACATAAATCAATACAACATAATTATAATTTTCTTTATAATTATAACTTTATTTAATCAACTAACACATCATTTTAATTAAAAATTCAAATTAAAATATAATAATTCATTTAATCATTATAAACTCTTTAGCTTAATTATTAAATTAAATTAGTATATTATCTCATAACAATTAATTTTCTTAATTATTTACTAACTTAATTATTATATTAAATTAGTATATTATCTCATAACAATTAATTTTCTTAATTATTTACTTAACAAATAATTAACCAATCAAGTCAAATCAAATTAAATATTTATTCAACAATAAATACATCCATTAAATATTTATATAATTCAATAAATATTTAAAATTACAATTTAAAATTCTGGATTGTTACAGGTTTTCTCGAATATCTACTCCATTAACTCAGCTGACTCGGAAAGATACAAAATTTGGTTGGAGAGAGGAATGTGAGAAGAGTTTTCAAGAACTCAAGAGGAGACTCATTTCAACACTGCTCGAATACCATCCGTTCGAGAGGGATTTGTCATCTCTGATGATGCTTGAGTGTAAGAGGGTTAGGATGTGTTCTCATGCAACATGAGAAAGTCATAATATATGCCTCACGACAACTCAAAGAATATGAGAGGAATTATCCTACTCATGATCTAGAGTTGGCAGCTGTCGTTTTTGTGCTTAAAATTTGGAGGCATTACTTGTATGGGGAAAAAGTGGAGATCTATAAGGATCATAAAAGCCTCAAATATTTCTTCACCCAAAAGGAACTCAACATGCGGTAACGACGTTGGCTCGAGCTGTTGAAAGATTATGATCATACCATTCAATACCATCCTGGAAAAGCGAACGTGGTAGTTGACGCATTGAGTAGAAGATCATATGCGGGTACGAGTGTGATATTGTCAACGCAAAGACCCATTTAGTATGACTTACAAAGGATGGAGGTAGAGATAAAGACTCTAGGGACCCATGTGATGATGGAAAATATACGAGTAGAACCGACTTTAATTGATAAAGTTAAAGTTGCTCAAGCTACAGACCTGGAGCTGATGCGTATGAAGAAGAAAGTGCAAGAATGTGCTATTCCGGAAGCAAGAATCAATGAATGGAACCACTTGAAATTCCATTGCAAAAAGGTGCTATTCCGAAAGCAAGAAGGTGCTAAAAGGTCCATTGCAACCACTTGAAATTCCAGAATGGAAGTTGTAACGATTGAGAAATTCGGATTTATTGTAAAATAATTTTATTTAATTAAATAATGAATAAACTTAGATTATATGTTATTATTGCGTGTTAGTAAGATGAAGGTTGTTCTATAACCTTGATATGTTAGAATGTCGAAGTATTTTGGCTACGTGAGAGAATTAAAGTGTTTAAATTTCCGAGACAAAAATAAAAGCTTTCTGAGAATTTTTTCGAAAAACACTATTCACGAATTTCTGCTCGGGAATTATTTTTTAACTTCCGAGAAATACGTAACGATAGAATAATAAGGGAGGATGAATTATGTAATAATAATTCAAGTATGGCAAACGCAGTTTTTCGCTTGCGTACTAAATTTTAGAACGTAAGAGAAAGTGAAGAGTTAACAAATAAACGATGATCGTGTGATACATAAGTATTGTACGAGGTAATGAGTATGAGTATGATACGAGGTATTGTACGAGTATGTATGAATAATGGTATTGTTAGGTTTGTAATATTCTTGAATGCAATCAAATTACAAAAATAAATGGAAACGTGGAAAAATCAGAGTTTTAAAATTGTACAAACCATATACCCGGATCATCCTTTATGCACAATTATTAATTAAACGAAAAAGAAAGAACAAGAATCATACCCTTGAAGATTCGAGCTTCCTCAGGTACAAGTTCACCTCCAATCTTTTTCTCGTTCTACTTGAATCCACCGGGTTTGATTCCTTCCTTTGATCAACGTTAGCCACCCAAGTGTTTGGCCTCTAAAGGTGATCCACCAAGAAAGAAGAAAGATCCAAGAAGATGAGTGTTTGGCAAAACCCTAGTTTTTCTATCTTTCATAGAAAAGGAGCGTACTCTCCCAACTCTTGGAATTACGTCTTCTATGAAAACGTCAACAACCACTCTCCACCCATAATAAGACTCCTCTTATTTATAGATGTAGGCAACCCTCCTTAATAATTAAGGAATTGGGCTTTATTTTAATTAACTAAACTCCTTTAATTAATTATGCTCCTAATTATTAGGAATAATTAATTAAACTTTTAATTAATTAGCCTCCTAATCTTATTAGGAATAAATGAGAGTACTTTTATTAATTAATTCTCAAACTCCTTTAGGAATTAAATAATAATAATAATAATAATAATAATTATTATAAGACTCCTCTTATTAATTTATATTTAATATTTCCAAAATATTAAATAATAAATATTAAGCTATTTAATTTATTCTATCACCATAGATTAAATTAAATATACTTAACTTATTATTATGATTATACCATTAACTTCTTAAATAATTATTCTTCCTTTTATGGTGTGACCCTTTAGGTTCTCCATATTAAACCGGTTGTGAATAAATCAATTAGAACAATTCTAATCTTATTTAAATAAATAAATTAAAATATTAATTTATTTAAATAAATAATATTTATTCTACAATAGGGATAAGCCTCCCTAGCGATCAACGACTTTCCAGATTATATAGATTTCAACATTAATCATAAAAGAACCTTTGAGTAAATAGTTACCATACAATTCAATCCTTCCACCATACAATGTCCCAATTAAATATAAGACATGGAATTCTTTGTCAAGTCTTATTTTATTTAATTATATGTATTTCGATCCTTAAATGCATAACTCAAATAATGCAAATTAGAAATTTCTTTCTAATTTCATTTTTTGCCTTGGCCAAGGACTCTTTGGATTGTCATTTATCGAATCACATAGGACATTTCTCTTCTTTTACTAGAAGTGGTAGATTCTTTATTGATCATACATTATCTCCATGTACAACTTATTATACCCAAGCATACCCTTTGATATACCTTAAGGGTCTTAAGGAATAAGTCAAAGTATAACTCATCATACACAAGATACTATGATGATCTCAAGTCCAATGATCACTTGTACTACTATCACTATAGGAATTCCTATTGACAGGCAAGTAAAACTCTATTAGGTATTCCGTAGCGAGCCACGTTCAGTGAACTTATTCTCTAATAAACACCTACATACTTGCTTTAGTGTCTCCACACAAATGATCATGAATCAATCATTCTCATCGAATGAGCAAGCAACGTATGTACCAATCTATCCGGATTAACTAATCCCCAATTTAGTAATCCAACGATTGGGAACTATTTTAGTTTTAAGCTTTCTAAGAATTTAGATCTCATTAGAATGATCATCATCATTATTCTAAAATCATTGCTAAAAACTATGGATTTATCACATATTATAAAATAACATCATGTAGATAATTATAAGCCTTTAATAAATTAATACTTTTTATTAATAAATGAATAAGATTGTTACAAAATATATGCTTTATCATCAAACATGATTGGCTTGTGTGCATACTACTTTCAGGTATGTCGTATATTAGGAATGAGTTTACGAGTTAGCATACGAGAAGAATACGTGTATAATACGTTATAAGGCTTTAAGCCAATTGGATTGGACTTGTAGAATTTTGTGTAGAAATTGTACAAGCCCAAGTGAATTAATGTTAAAGCCCAATGTTTGTTAAATGCAAGCCCAATGAATAAGTTAAGTTAATTAACCTAAAGCCCAAATTAGGAACCGAATATGTGGATCGATCCAATGGGTAAGAATGACCCATGGGAAAACCCATGTGGACCCCATGAGCACATGGCACCATCTTGGTGACCAAGTAAAGTGGTTTTACTTGGTGACCAAGAGATGAATAGTAAGGAAATGCTTAAGGAGGTGGGATGGTTTATTGACAATTAAGCCCTCACTTTGTGTTTTCTATAAATAGAAGAAGCTTGCTAGTTCATTTACTTGTTAAATTTTCCACCAACAACTTAAGTGCTTATTTGTTAGAGAGAAAAAGTTAGAAAAGCTAGACTTTGTTAGTTCAAGAAGCAAGAAGTAAGAAGCAAGAAGTAAGAACAAAGAAGAACCAAGTGATCATCAAAGGTTATGATTCTAGACTATTAATCTTCCATGTCTTCAATTATAGGTTGATAGAGAAGTGTTGATTGGTAGAACTTGTATGCTAAGAAGCGATGAGAATGACTAATCAAAGGACTTAAGCCTTAATAAGTCATGAATAAGAAATTCATATTTAAATTATGAACTAAGGAAGAACAAGTAAGAACTTATCATGTGTATAAGTTATTGAAATATGTTTGGTTAGCATGTTAGTATGATGTAATGAATCCATTTGAAATGATGTAAAAATCTTAAGTAACGAAGTTATAGCGGAATTAATGAGTTTAGATGATATTCGTCGAAATCGTGAAATTCTTGGAATGAAAGTTAAATTTTGACATTGAACTCGAAAACATTGGTTTTCGACGGATAATAGTCCAAGTTGGAATTCTAGAGTTGCGGATTAGAAAATGACCAAATTCCGACTTAGAACGAAGAAACGAGCTATGAACGTTCACGAACGTTTATTATTTTCGTTAAAAATGAACTAAAAGGTGAATTTCGTGTTAACGGATTCAAAAATGTAAAATTTTTACATGAACACATAGAGCATGTGATTTTTGAGCTTTTGAACGAGCCAATTCGGACTTGAAATGAACAATTTGTGAGTCCGGGAAGTTCAATAAGTAAACATTCTGTTAAAACTATCTGGTGCATAGAGCTGGCTCCGCAGCGCCAGCCAAGGCTCAAAAAGTGGCACCGCAGCGCCGAACCGTGCCCATAAACTACTGAAGAATGGCGTATACACAGTACAACCAATTCTGATCGAGGATGAAAAAGCCATGGCCTGTGTCCGCCATTAATTCTATCAGTAGTTTCACATGACTGCACACATGAGACTTATAAAGGGAAGTGGTATGAAATGCGAATACAAAGACTAGGTTATGCACAGAAATGAAAGCTTATGAAGATAGAAAAAACTTGGTTAATTAGTAATGAACTAAAACCTAAAGTAACATTGTTTAAGATGTTATAAACCTTAAGTAGTACAACTAAAGGTTGAAGAAAGAGTGCTTGAACATAAATGTAAAACAATCTAAGGCATGATTAGATTGAGAAGAAGGGTAAGATATAGTAGTGAACATACTTGATTATATATGACCTAATGTGGTATGTTATGTGATCATGTGTTGTAGAATCCTTAAGGAATCATAGAGGAAGTATAATTACTGTAGAAGACGCCAAAGGCAAGTATTCTGAACCTTGTCTAAATTCTTTGGACAAGCTTTGTAATTCGTGTACCTTACGCATGAATTGATGTATGATGAAGTCGAAGCCAATTCCTTCGACTAGAGTTAAGATGTTTTATGGATTTCTTATAATCTATTGAAATGTTATCAAAGTTGTTATGTTTTACCAAACTATTTTGGTATGGTTTTCAAAGGAAGACTGAGTATGCATAAACAAATATTTTATCGTCAAACGACAGGCACGTGAGGTTGCCAAACCTTAAACGTACATACGTTTAAAGAAAGTAGTGTTGTACAACATAGAGTACTATAAGTTGATCACCTAGACGTTTCGTAAGATATATCTTGGGACTTACTTAAATTGGTGTCGGGTTGTCCTTTTCAAAGAAAGAATGAAATGCTCAAGGTCTTGGACCGATATTGATGTTTAATGAATATTGTTCATTGTGAAACATTTTAAAGAAAACAGAAGTGTTATTTTGAATTATCGATAGTACTCCATAACTATTGTTCAGTTAT
Source organism: Panax ginseng (assembly GCA_020205605.1). NCBI lineage: Eukaryota > Viridiplantae > Streptophyta > Magnoliopsida > Apiales > Araliaceae > Panax > Panax ginseng. The sequence continues at coordinate 34,704,113 of CM035143.1, read as the reverse complement.
TGAAGATATACGATTTGTATGTTTCAATCATATTGTTAAATGAAATTGTCATACTTGTTGAGCTAGTTATGCTCATTCTTGCTTAAACCATATGAATGCAGCTAATACCGAGCGGACCAAAGCATCTAGTAAAGATAAAGGGAAGGCTAAGGCGAATCAGTATATTTCCTTTGTAATAGTATAGTTGTAATGTTGTAATTATTTGATATTATGACAAGCAAACATATAATGGTTATAAAGAACCTGGGAATAGTAATATTATTTTGGAATATATAGAAGACATTTTCACTCTTTTGAGGTATTTCAGTTGAATGAATGTGTGAAGTGTAGCACCGTGTAGCACAATTGGGTAAAATCTATATACGCAAAATACGTAAGTATACGTGGTCAACAAGTAATATAGTAATGAGTAGAATACCGTTCCCACGAAGACAAATTAGCAAGAAATTTAACTTCACAATTACCAATTTTCTATTAATCCTAATTCTATTAAACTATTTAATTCAATGATTTAATTTTATAAAAACTAAATTAATAAATAACTAAACTATCACAAAACAATCACAAATATCAAAATCCAGAATTTCACTCAATCGATGGAGAATTAGACTTATGATTTCACCCTATGCTTCACTCTGATTTTCAAACATTTATTCCAATTCAATTCAATATCCTAGTTTATTAATCAAGAACACGAATGTAGTACTAACCACCTCTCGATGCACTAATACCATATTAACTTAAATCCACAATTTAGATAGAAACAAGTTAAACACCTAAATCAACCAACTCACTATATCTCTATGTGAACTGAAATTAAAGAAGGTTTAAGAATAAGTTCTCTATCCGATTACATGTGATGTCAAGCATATCTCTACCTTAACAATAATCAAGAATCTGCTATTCACAAAATTTATGACACATGCTATATTAACTAAGTCTAGATTTGAATATCCTCTCTCGATTCCATACAAATCCACACAGAATTGTTGATCAAGCAATTCATAAATTCACACTCAAATTAATATAGATAAACTAAAAGTACTTTATTGAACTGGAAATCAAAATTATAAAATCATCGTTTAACCCAAGGATCTATCATAAGCCTAAAAAAAAGAAATAGTTCATAACGAATGAAATAACAACTGAATAATTCAAAGGAAACATCCTTCCAATTACAAATATAAAACTAAGATGAAGAATAATGTGAAACCACCCTTCGCATAGCCTTAATCTTCAACCGTCACGAAATTCTCTTCCAATCACTCCTCCAAAGCTTGCAATCAAATTCTGGAAATAAACTCTGTAATATGCTTCGCGTGATGATTGATTTGTTGTTTGTAATGCAATATATATCCCCTCATGTTCTGGCCAAAATCCCTCACTTATTAGAGTCTATGCGCCAACCATAGTATCACAATCCACTTCCCAGCAGAGTTCAAACCATAGCAGGACAATCAGAATTCGACACCCCAGCCCGTGAAAAGTATAGTAAAAGGGCACATGCCGGGGTGCTCTCTTGCAAGTTAGATCGCTCCATTTTCCACATTAATTCCAGTTTTGCTCCAAAATACCTCCTTTCTCCATGCTTTGCCTCAACGACCACCCTACACATAAAAGAACAAGAAACGAGTAAAAACGAACACAAAAACGAGAAAGTAACAGGAATTAAACTTGAAATGAACATCGACTCGTGGATATAAAATCCACTTATCAAGCACCAATTGTCGGGTTGGAAGATACCTAGATTTGGGGGCGTCACAGGTTGGTATCAGAGCATTAGGTTATAAAACTTAAGGGGGGGGGGGGGGAAAGAACCATAAGTCATAACCTTATGAAAAGTTAAAGAAGTAAAAGATGAAGTTAACCCTAAAAATGCATTAAATATGATGTGTTTTTATTATTTTACTGACGTGTACTAATCAAACTAAATTGTTTTGTTGTAGATGTCAGGAGAAAATGAAATGTATAGTGATATACTTGTAGTAAGTGAGGAATCAGTGGACCAAATAGAGATCTTATTGAACCCTATAGCAGCAGAGCCGAAAGTGGTGGTAATCGAGTCTGGAGACTCAAAAGACTTAGACCTCATTTCCATGTTCGATGACGTGTCGGACGAGGAGGTAGAGGTGGAATCTTTTATCACCGTAACACCTGAAAAGGAGGTGGCTCTTGTGGAGGCAATGAAAACACTGTTCATGGCCTTATTGGATAGAAATATCCAGCTGGGAAAGGAGGTTAGGGAATTGAAGGAAGAGGTACAGGAAATTCTGGAGGATAAGAAGAGCATGGAGAATATGTGGGAGGAAGAGCACGATAAACGTGTTTTGGTGAAGGACAAGGTCCACGAGTGAAACATGAGACCTTTGAGCTCAGGCAGGAGCTAAAGGTTAAGAAGCAAAAGCTAGGGAGGATATCCTATATTCATAGGAGTTCTCCTTGATTTTTCGAGAGGTGCAGGTGGTGGGTATCCGATAGAGGCAGAGGCGACTCTCGACACTATTATCGGTAGAGATATTATGGTCAGTCTAGGCAACGCAGATTTTGAGAATGCCATAAGGCAGATGTAACCTAGTGGTAGCTAGAGTAGAGTTGGATATGTTCATATGATGTATCTAGTAGTGACATAAAACCCTCTTTTGTATATCAAAGGGTAGTCTTTTGTAAATCCCAATTTTTGGAAAGTAATTGCGGGATAGTAATGTAATCAGCTAAGGCTGTGTAATGAACGAATGCTGTAGTAATATACTACAAGAAGTAAATCAATATAAGCCTTCTTATGGAACATGTTGTGTAATGAGTTGAAGTTATTGTTTAGTAACGAATAATAACTAACTAACAAGAAAGAAGTGATAATGATATGTAGTTTATCTTAACAACAAAATGTCGCCAAGAAGGAGACAAAGAAATCAAGGTGCTAATGTAAATCAACCTGAGGGAGGTCCGATTAACCCTATACAAGAGTTCATTAACTTGTTAACGGCCGCTTTTAATAGGAACGGGGCTAATATTCTTGTAAATCCTGCAGTAGTACGAGCTACTACTTTTAAGGATTTTAAGAGTGTCGGTTCGCCGGAGTTCAAAGGAACTACGGACCCCATAGAAGCCCAAACGTGGGTAAAGGAAATAGAAAAGGTATTTGTAATTACAAATGTCTATGAGGGGAAAAAGGTTGCTTTTGCCACGTATATGATGAAGGGAGAGGCCAATTTCTGGTGGGAGGCAAACCAGACTAGGGCCAAAATAGAGAACTTAACGTGGACGCGGTTTAAGGAGATTTTCTTCAAGAACTACTTTCCCACGAGTATGCAGGGGAGGATGGAGATGCGGTTTCTAGAGTTGAAATAAGAGGAAATGACAGTTCCCCAATACGCTGCCAAATTCAATGAATTGGTGCGGTTTGCTCCACATCAGGTGGACACCGAGGTGAGGAAGGCTAGGAGGTTTGAGCATGGCTTGAAACCCTGGATCTATATCCGTATATATGTGTTCCAAAGCAATTCTTTTGGGATAATACTGGAGAAGGCAATAATTGCCAAAGGTGGTAATGAGGCTCTAAGCCAATACCACAAAGAGAAAAGAAAAAGGGAAAGGTAGATGGGGGAGTAAAGCTCGAGGGAGCCAGTGGTAGTGGTGAAGGCCAGAAGAGGAAGGGATTAAACTCTGGGAATATCAAAGTGAAGTAAGGGGATCCTAAGAGAAGGATGGAGGCGTGCAAAAACTATGGGAAGACTCACTTAGGAGTCTGTCTCAAGGGGAAAGCCGCATGTTACAACTGTGGACAGGAGGGGCACATTTTGCCTAATTGTCCAAGTCCGAAGAAAAACCATGGATGCTTCGTGTGTGGATCAACTGATCACATGGTGAAGAACTGCCCGAAGAAGGGGATGGACGGGAATAAGGGCGCTAATAGCGGTAAGTTAGCTATTGGTGGTCCAGCGCAGACAGGTAGGCCGATGGCCCGCACCTTTAACATGTGGGTCCAAGATGAAGTTGCATCCGAAGATGTTGTTGCATGTATTATCCCGATCAATGACATAAATGCTTACGTGTTATTTAACTTGGGTGCTACTTGTTCTTTTATAACATGTGATTTTGCTAGACATTTAGGATTACTTCCCGAAAGATTGCCTATACCTTTGAATATCAAGGTAGCGAATGAAGAAATAATTCGTGTTGAAGATATTCATTGGAGTTATTGCGTAGAAATACGAGGTTGTAAATTATCGGTAGATCTGATATCGATAAAGTTGGGAGAATTCGATGTAATTCTTGGGATGGATTGGTTGGTTAACCATGGTGCAATAATAGATTTCCAAAAGAAATGTGTAAACATTATAACATTGAGCCAACCTCATATAGTGTTTTATAGTAATAAATCGCCGGGACATTCATAATGTCTTACCATGACACAAACTAGGAAGTTATTAAGGAAGGGATGTGTAGGTTACTTGTGCCATGTTATTGATACCCAGAGAGTGGGAGTAATGATGGAACAAATACCTATAGTGAAAGAATTCGCGGATGTATTTCCAAGTGAATTGTCAGGTCTTCCACCGGATAGGGAGACCGAATTTATGATAGACATTATGCCAGGAGCGGCACCAATTTTTAGGGCATCATACCGTATAGCGCCAGTGGAGATGAAGGAGTTGATGGTACAGTTACAAGATATGTTGGATAGGAAGTACATTCAATCGAGTGTTTCGTCGTGGGGAGCACCGGTACTATTTGTGAAAAAGAAGGACGGATCGCTAAGACTTTGTATTGACTTTCGAGAGTTGAACAAGTTAACGATAAAGAATAAATACTCATTGCCAAGGATCGATGATCTCTTTGATCAGTTGAAAGATGCAAAGTATTTTTTTAAGATAGATTTATGAACGGGGTATCATCAGTTGAAGGTTAGAAGTGAGGATATACCTAAGACGGCATTCAGGACTCGTTACGGCCATTACAAGTTTCTGGTTATGTTATTTGGGTTAAATAATGCACCAGCTATATTTATGGATATGATGAACATAGTGTTCAAACAATACTTGGACAAGTTCGTTGTTGTGTTTATCGATGATATTCTAGTCTATTCTAAGACGCCAGAAGATCATGTTGAAAACTTATGAGTAGTGCTGGAGACACTAAGGAAGAAGAAGTTGTATGCGAAATTCACTAAGTGTGAATTTTGGTTGGAAAGGGTACAGTTTTTCGATCATGTTATCGACCGTGAGGGGATTTCAGTAGACCCAACGAAGGTGGAAGCAGTGATGAGTTGGGAACAGCCAAAAACGCCGACTGAGGTGCAGAGTTTCCTAGGGTTAGCGGGATTCTATCAAAGATTTATCCAAGATTTTCTGAAGATAGCTACTCCGTTGACTAACTTGACAAGGAAGACGGTGAAATACTTGTGGACGGAGAAATGTGAAGACAGTTTCCAAGAACTAAAGAAAAGATTGGTGAGGCACATGTATTGTCTTTACCTGACGATACATGAAATTTTGTAGTTTATAGCAATGCTTCGCATAGAGGACTTGGTTGCGTGCTCATGCAGCATGGCATGGTCATTGCGTATGCATAACGACAGTTGAAAGATTATGAGAAAGTTTATCCTACTCATGATCTAGAACTGGTCGCGGTAGTGTTTGACTTGAAGATATGGAGGCATTACTTATACGGGGAGAGATGTGAGATATACACGGACCATAAGAGTCTAAAATATATCTTCACACCAAAGGAGTTGAATATGAGACAAAGGAGATGGCTGGAGTTGATAAAGGATTACAACTATGAAATCCTGTATCACCTTGGAAAAGCCAATGTAGTGGCCGATGCCTTGAGTAGGAAGGGTCGAGAAAAGTTGTCTATGTTAACGGCTCAAACTGAGTTAATAACAGAGATGGCTAGAATAGAGTTGGAGGTGAAGTTATCGAGTGAATCGGGGCAGAGATTGTTTACAACAGAGATTTAATCTACCATTGTAGAGAGAGTCAAGGAGGTGCAACTCCGAACTGAGGAGTGTGACCAGATGAAGAAGTAGTTAATCGATGAAAAAGATTTAAAGTATAGTCTTGATAATGAGGGATTATTAAGATTTGAATGAAGAAATTGGGTTCCAAATGAGACGGAATTAAAGGAGCGAGTGTTACAAGAAGCTCATATTTTGAGGTACTTGATTCATCCTGGTAGTACTATGATGTATCAAGACCTTCGACAGAGTTTTTGGTGGCCGAACATGAAGAGGGAAATAACAGAATACGTGAGTAGGTGCTTGACTTGTCAAAAAGTTAAGGTCGAACATCAACGACCAAGTAGCTTGTTACAGTCATTGGAGATTCCGGAGTGGAAGTGGGAGCATATCACGATGGACTTTGTGGTGGGACTTCCAATTACTCAGAAGGGGTATGACGCGATTTGGGTAATAGTGGACCGGTTGACGAAATCGGCTCACTTTTTGCCAATAAGGGTTAAATATAACTTAGACCAGTTAGCTAAACTTTATGTTAAGGAAGTCATGTTCGTACGTATTTCTAAAGTTATCTCCCCAAAAAGGAAAGATACGCTTTGGAAAGAAGGGAAATTTAAGTCCAAGGTTTATAGGACCTTTCGAGATATTAAAAAGGGTAGGAGAGGTAGCTTACATGGTAGCGTTACCTCCGGACTTAGAAAGAATACATAATGTGTTACATGTATCTGTGTTACGTCCTTATAAGCCAGATTATAAGCACGTAATAGAGTATGAGCCTATTCATATCGAGAAGGACTTAACGTACGAAGAGATTCCGATTCAAATCATTGATAGAAAAGAGCAAGTTATGCGAAACAAAGTTATACCTTCAGTAAAGGTGTTATGGAAGAACCACAATGCCAAAGAAGCAATGTGGGAACTTGAAGAAAAGATGAAAAAGAATTTCCCTCAGTTATTTGTTTAATGTAAGACGAGATTCTGGGGACAAAATCTTTATAAGGGGAGAATGATGTAACGACCGAGAAATTCAGATTTATTGTAAAATAATTTTATTTAATTAAATAATGAATAAAATTATATTATATGTTATTATTGTGTGTTAGTAAGATGAAGGTTGTTCTATAACCTAGATATGTCGGAATGTCATAGTATTTTGACTACGTGAGGTAATTAAAGTGTTTGAATTTCCAAGACAAAAATAAAAGCTTTCTAAGAAATTTTCTAAAAAACACTATTCACGGATTTCTGCTCTGGAATTATTTTTGAACATCCAAGAAATACGTAACGATAGAATAATAAGGGAGGATGGATTATGTAATAATAATTCAAGTATGGTAAACGCAGTTTTTTGCCTGCGTACTAAATTTGAGAACGTAAGAGAAAGTGAAGCGTTAACAAATAAACGATGATCGTGTGATACATAAGTATTATACGAGGTAATGAATATGAGTATGATACAAGGTATTATATGAGATGTATGAATAATGGTATGTCATATATTATGAATGAGTATACGAGTTAGCATACGAGAAGAATACGTGTCTAATACGTTATAAGGCTTTAAGCCAATTGGGTTGGACTTGTAGGATTTTGTGTAGAAATTGTACAAGCCCCCAAGTGAATTAATGTTAAAGCCCAATGTTTGTTAAATGCAAACCCAAAGAATAAGTTAAGTTAATTAACCTAAAGCCCAAATTAAGAACCGAATCTGTGGATCGATCCAATGGGTAAGAATGACCCATGGGGATACCTATGTCGACCCCATGATGACATGGCACCATCTTAGTGACCAAGTAAAGTGGTTTTACTTGGTGACCAAGAGATGAATAGTAAAGAGGTGATTAAGGAGGTGGGATGGTTTATTGACAATTAAGCCCTCACTTTAAGTTTTCTATAAATAGAAGAAGCTTGCTAGTTCATTTACTTGTTACATTTTCCACAAACAACTTAAGTGCTTATTTGTAAGAGAGAAAAAGTTAGAAAATCAAGACTTTGTTAGTTCAAGAAGCAAGAAGTAAGAACAAGGAAGAACCAAGTGATCATCAAAGGTAATGATCATAGACTATTAATCTTCTATCTCTTCGGTTGTAGGTTGATAGAGAAATGTTGATTGGTAGAGCTTGTATGCTAAGAAGTGATGAGAATGACTAATTAAAGGACTTAAGCCTTAATAAGTCATGAATAAGAAGTTCATATTTAAATTATGAACTAAGGAAGAACAAGTAAGAACTTATCATGTGTATAAGTTATTGAAATATGTTTGGTTAGGATGTTAGTATGATGTAATGAATTCATTTGAAACGATGTAAAAATCTTAAGTAACGAAGTTATGGCGGAATTCACGAGTTTAGACGATAATCGTCAAAATCGTGAAATTCTCGGAATGGAAGTCAAATTTTGACATTGAACTCAGAACCGTTGGTTTTCGATGGAGAATAATCCAAGTTGTCATTCTAGAGTTGCGGACTCAAAATGACCAAATTCCGACGTAGAACGAAGAAACGAGCTATGAACGTTCACGAACGTTTATCGTTTTCGTTAAAAATGGACTAAAAGGCGAATTTCGTGTTAACGGATTCAAAAATGTAAAATTTTTACATGAACACTTAGAGCATGTGATTTGTAAGCTAATGGCTTTTGAACGAGCCAATTCGGACTTGAAATGAACAACTTGTGAGTCTGGGAAGTTCATTAATTAAACAAACTGTCAAAACTATCTGGTGCATAGAGTTGGCGCCGCAGCGCCAACCAAGGCTCAAAAGGTGACGCCACAGCGCCAAGCCGTGCCCATAAGCTACTGAAGAATGGCGCCGTAGCACAGCCAATTACACTGGGGATAGGGCCGCAGCGCCAGGTCCGACCATTAGTTACTGTAGTTTCGCGCCACAGCGTGAGACTTATAAAGGGAAGCTGGCGCCGCAACGCCACACTAGGTTATGCACAGAAATGAAAGCTTATGAAGATAGAAAGAACTTGGTTAATTAGTAATGAATTAAAACCTAAAGTAACATTGTTTAAGATGTTATAAACCTTAAGTAGTACAACTAAAGGTTGAAGAAAGAGTGCTTGAACATGAATGTAATACAATCTAAGGCCTTATTAGATTGAGAAGAAGGGTAAGATATAGTAGTGAACATACTTGATTATATATGACCTAATGTGGTATGTTATGTGATCATGTGTTGTAGAATCCTTAAAGAATCATAGAGGAAGTATAATTACTGTAGAAGAAGCCAAAGGCAAGTATTCTGACCCTTGTCTAAATTCTTTGGACAAGCTTTGTAATTCATGTACCTTACGCATGAATTGATGTATGATGAAGTCAAAGACAATTCCTTCGGCTAGACTTAAGATGTTTTATGGATTTCTTATAATCTATTGAAATGTTATCAAAGTTGTTAAGTTTTGCCAAACTATTTTGGTATGGTTTTCAAAGGAAGACTGAGTATGCATAAACAAATGTTTTGTCGTTAAACGACAGGCACGTGAGGTTGCCAAACCTTAAACATATATACGTTTAAAGAAAGTAGTGTTGTACAACATAGAGTACTATAGGCTGATCACCTAGACGTGCTCGTAAGATATGTCAAACTTATGGACTTGGTGTCGGGTTATCCTTTTAAAAGAAAGAATGAAATTCTCAAGGTCTTGGACCGATATTGATGTTTAATGAATATTGTTCATTGTGAAACATTTTAAAGAAAAGAGAAGTGCTATTTTGAATTATCGATAGTACTTCATAACTATTGTTCAGTTATTGAAGATATACGATTTGTATGTTTCAAGCATATTGTTAAATGAAATTGTCATACTTTCTGAGCTAGTTATGTTCATTCTTGCTTGAACCATATGAATGTAGCTAAGACTGAACGGACCGAAGCATCTAGTAAAGATAAAGGGAAGGCTAAGACGAATCAGTAGATTTCCTTTATAATAGTATAGTTGTAATGTTGTAATTATTTGATATTATGACAATCAAACATGTAATGGTTATAAAGAACCTGAGAATAGTAATATTGTTTTGGAATATATAGAAGACATTTTCACTCTTTTGAGGTATTTCAATTGAATGAATGTGTGAACTGTAGCACCGTGTAGCACCAATTGTCGGGTTGGAAGATACCTGGATTTAGGGGCGTCATAGAAGTGGGAGCACATTACCATGGATTTTGTTACTGGTTTTCCCACCGTTTCTCAAGGAATTGATGCAATTTGGGTTATTGTTGATAGATTAACCAAGTTTTCTCATTTCTTGCATATACGAGAAACTTATTCACTTGAACGTCTTACTCGTATTTACATAAATAAGATTGTAAGACTGCATGGTATGCCAGTATCCATAGTTTCTGATCGAGGCCCAAGATTCACTTCACGGTTTTGGGTTAGTTTGCAGAAGGCTATGGGCACAGATTTACGATTTACTTCGGTATATCATCCTCAAACGGATGGGCAGTCGGAGAGGACTATTCAAACTCTTGAAGATTTATTAAGACTCTGTGTACTTGACTTCAAAGGAATTTGGGACAAGTTCTTGCCATTAGTGGAATTCTCCTACAACAATAGTTATTAAGCAAGTATTGGCATGGTTCCATCCGAGGCGTTGTATGGACGAAAATGTCATTCTCTAGTATGTTGGGATGAGTTGGGTGAAACAACGTTGTTGGGACCGGATTTGGTATGCATGATAACGGAAAAGATTCAAATGATCCGGCAACATATAAAAATCTCACAAGATCGACAAAAGAGTTATTTAATCTTCATCGAAAGGACGTGGAATTCAATGTTGGATGTGTTATTACGTGTTGCTCCATAGAAAGGAGTTACAAGATTTGGAAAGAAAGGAAAGCTCAATCCTCGATTCATTAGGCCATTCAAAATCCTCGATCGAGTAGGAACTGTGGCCTATAGACTCGTCTTACCACCAAGTATGTCTCGTGTTCATAATGTTTTCCACATATCTATATTACGTAAATATGTGAAAGACTCAAACCACATTATTGAATTAGAACCAGACGAGATAGCGAAAGATTTAACATATGAAGGGGTAGCTGTTAAAATCTTGGATAAGAATGATCATATTCTACGCTCCAAGGTTATGCCTCAAGTCAAAGTTTTGTGAAGAAACCACGATGTGGAGGAAATGACCTGGGAGTTAGAATCTGAAATGAAGTCAAGGTATCCTCACCTCTTCGATATACCAGGTACGTACCCTAATTTTGAGGATGAAATTTCATAAGAAAGGGAGGTTGTAAGACCCCAAGTTTTATGAATAAAGATTAACTTTTCTCGAAATATATTTTTGAATATTATGGTGTGGATTTGATATAATGTTATAGTTGTGGGTAATATTTACAAATTTTGCAAAGTAAACAAGTGGTTTTAAAATATTCGATTGGTCGGGGAATATTCGTTTTAACAGGGATTATTCGTACGACGGCACAATCATTAGTGGACCCCACAACGGAAGTATTGTCATAGTTAGAAAATGACATAAATATCTTTTTATAAAAATAACGGCGAAAGTTTTACCGTTAAATTATTGAACTACCCGGTAGTAAAAGTACAGTGATACGCGTGGTTGCATAGTAGCACACGGTATTAATTATTGATGCTTACGTGAGAAGTCACTCAGTTATACTTAATTATTACTACAGTAATTACTGCATAATATCTCTCATATTATTGATTCAATTATTATCACAGTATCATCTGCATAATATTTTATATTATTAAATCAATAATTGAGACGATAAAGTTATTCATATTATTATTTGCAATATTGACGATGTCTAGAAAGTTATGTCGAGGAAAGGGGTTTGGTCACCTAATTGTGCGCCAATAGGGAGAAATCTTTATCGAAAAGCCCCCTCTTTCCTGGGAATGATCTGGTTGTTAAATATTATGAGTTATAATATTAATGATGATTAAGTTCGTGTTGATTAAAGATGAAATTAATTTCCATTGTGTTGGGATTATTTGTGTTAGTGGAAATCAACATTTATTTCGATAATAATTTATTTTTAGAGGTTATATTGACCAATCGGGTATTTAATCGGATAAATGAGCAATTAATTTCTATTAGTTCACATATATATAACTATTTGCTCACATGAATGGAACTATTGGTTCACGTGCATTACTATTAGGGGAGGAGGTGCAAGAATGATAATACTTGCAGGACTAAATTAAAAATGGAGACAAAGATGAATGTACTATACTGTAATAATTCGAACCACAAAACGTGAAATTATCAAAACTATGTTTTCCTATAAATAGAAGCTCATTCTTCTTTCATTCTCACCAATTCACTAAGACTCACGAGAGCAATTATAGAGAGAGAAGCTATAGAGAGGAAGAAGAAGAGTATTTTGCTACTTCACTATTCCAGTATCAAGTCTTCTTCTAAGGTAAGGGATATTATTTTTATTCAGTATTCATAAGGAATAATATTTTCTTCCATACTCTGTAGTACGTGAGTAATATTATTTCATCTCGTATTCCTAATTATACCCTCATTTTGTTAAAGTATTACTTCCATACTCCATGAAATTAGTAGAATATCCTTGAAATTTGCGCTTCAACTAGTATCGTTTCACAATGATATTTTCTGCACATTCTTGTTAAATTTTAAGATTTTCATATCGGAGTACTGTCCATGAGTACTATTCATATATATGGTACTATTCACAAAATACTATTCATGACAAAAATTGATTTCTTTGCTGTCTAAATCATTTTTTATACAATATTATTCTTGAATTTTACTCCATAAAGCAGTATCATGTTGACAATTTGGACATTATTGAATTCTTGATAAATTAAATTATAAATCTTTAAAAATTTATCCTTTGTTTTTTTAATTGAATTTTTATATCATTGTCATCATCCTAATGCTTATATTGTGATGAAAGTCATCTTTGGCTTACGTGCATAGATGGACTGTTAATTGGTATGATTATGATAAGGGATCATTCAGTATAATTATGACCCATAATGTTACAAATGATGTGGTAAAAGTCCTCATTGGCCCGTAGTGCATTGATGGACAGTTGTTGGTATGATTATGACCAGGGATTATTCGGTATAATAATGACCATTAGTGAAAACACGAATATCCTTGGCCCGTACTGCATGGATAATTCGTGGTTGTGATACTATTTATTGAGCGGAGTCTCAGCGATAAAATTGATGATAAACTCTTAAATCATAGAAGATAGTAGATATCATGCTTTACTTGACTCTTCTAATGGACAGCTTATTTTGTTGCAGTTAAACTTGATGTTTATTGTGTTTTATCAATTTAACACTGTTGAAGGCTAACGATAATTTATTCTGCATTATCTTAGTCATAATATTTCTTACTGGGCTAGTTGAGCTCATCCTTTTGTTTTCATTATTCTCTTCAGGAAATGAGAACGTAGTAGGGACTAGTCGGGGAATGGAGTGACGGTCCAAGATGGTGGCTATAGTAGCCCTCACTATTTTATAAAATAGTGTGATAATAATTGTAATGAGGACTCCTTTTTGAGTTTGAATACTGTATTTTAGACAATATTCGTGTAAAAACTCTCAGCTATGTTTTATTGTATTGTATAAAAGAAGTTTGTATTTGTTTTCTGTATCATGTATTTGGCGACTCAAGATGGAAGATGTATACCTATTTTGGGGGAGTCACAGTATATACGAAACTAGCGACCGATCTAACTCATTATGAAAGACAGTGTAGATGAGACGGGAACTTGTTTGTTGGTTGTTTGTGGGAAACCACTCAGAGTACTATATGGACTACTAACAGAGACACGATGTGTGTTGAGTCCTAGAAAGGTTATAAGGAGAAGATAAGAATGTAATTCATCAAAGATGATGATCGTATGAGTAAGACATCTCCGTATGTCATGAAGCCGTAAACTGGTAAAGAAAGTTGGTCGCGTAAACTTAGATTGCAAGAATGCGGACCCTAAGAATGAATGCTAGTTTCTTAAACTTATCAAATGTTGAACTTGAGAAGTTTTATCTATGTGCAAATGTGCGATATTTTTACAAGGTGATAAAATGTATGAGGCCTTGTGCCACAATTTGAACACTTCGGTGTTTCTATGAGATGAACTATTCTGTGATTGAACTGTTCAATATGAGCATGTTCTGTTTATACATGAACCATTATTGTTAAGTCTGTGCTAATAATTCAAGCCAGACAGGATATGTATGGAAAAGATAGAAGAATGAAAGTATTTCAAAGGGAATGTGACTAATGTTTTAAAATTATAGGAATCGAAATTATTCCTATTATTCAAGCTGCTTCATAACCTTTGTTCGGTTATTAAAGTCTTAAAAGAATGTTTAAATTCTTAAAGTTGTTTGTTCAACTGCTATGACTTGCTGGGAAATTGAATGCTCACACTTGCTTTAAATGAAAAACACATTTTGATGCATTTAGTAGAAGAACTTAAGGATCCCGTAAAGATCAAGCTGACCGGTATCCAGACGAAGTGTTATTCAGTATTTGAATGAGCGGGAAGATCAAGCGAAGACTTGTAATATAGAATAGTTTAATTGAACTATAGATTAGTTTAATGAACATATATATATCCTTGGTGACAGATAAAAGTCACTCTTGTAAGATGTAAAGAATAATGTAATTATCATTATTTGTAATGAATGAGTTTATAAGGTAATAGAACCTGTGATTTGAGAATGTATGTTATTATATTTGACTATATAATGATGTATGTTTGGAAGGAGATGTACAAGTGATGCATGGAATTCGGGTGTGAAGATAGACCGAATTTCGGGGTGTTTCTGTAGCGCCCCCAAATTCTGGTCCTAAATCACCACGAATCTGGTACACTAGTTCTAATTATTACGAAAGATATAAATATAAATTGTCTATACATTAAATGTTACACACTAACCCCAAGGTCGAGAACCTTACTTAAAACCTGAATCAATATTGTATCTAACATACAATGTTATTATTAGACAATACTATTACAAATCTAGCTGCACACATAGTCCCAAGCTAAACTTGGCTTTGACTTTTCCTTGTACCCGACGTATTCGCCTTAATCTGCAATGTTTATCATGATATAGCAAGGGTGAGCAACAAGTTTGCCTAACAAGTTTAAGTTTAATAAATTATGGATATATCATGATGGAAAGATTTTGAATAATAGCTGGCTAACATTCAACAATATAATTATGAACTAGCATGGATAAATTTTTATAGCTGAATGAACATTAAACATGAACATATCAATTATATCTGGACCGAATGGTAATAAGGGTGATCAGCATTTCATACCTGATGAACACATGCAATATGCAAAAAGTGCGATTCAACAATTCATAGACGTGATGTAATCAACAATGATTAATCATAAGTTCAAAGAATAGTTCAAGAAAACTTTCACTATAAGTGAGTATAAGAAACTTGCCTGATCGGTTGATTACCATTACGAAACATAACTTAGCTTTATCCGAAGACCTAATATTAATTATATCGATTTCCCAAGTTAGAATAATATCATCACAATATAAAATAACCTAAACACATTACCACATCATCCTATTAGTCTATACAGCATATAAGACCTAGTATCAAGTCAAACTAGTGCAGTCTAAGTTGGATCCGACAAAATTCTAACATCCCGACGGTCTAGTCAGATAACTATCGAGCCTAATATCCATCAGACTCGGTCTAAACGCAACACAATTAACTTAGACAATTAATTATCCAGTCAACATAATTTTCATAGGCTCATAATAATTTTCAAGTAATTATTATCATTTACTATAATTTTTCAATCATTAACATTATATTTATATAATTAAATACCACATAATTCCTTTATCATTAATATTTATTTAATACCAAATATTAATTAAAATCATAACATAATATTATAATATATTTATAATATATCAAAGTATTTTTAATATCTTAAAATCACATTTATATGATTTTTAAACAATTAAATTGATTATTCGATAATTTCCATTAATATTAAATACTAATGTTTTTCATGACAAAATATCAAAAGTTATATTTTATAACTTAAAATATTTTATAACACTTCAATTATTTTTATATAATTTTTAAAGCATTAATTCTATTTTTCATAATTTATTTAATATAATTATTAAATAAATTAATTATCATTAATATTAATTAATTAATGAAATTCATCAAAAAATTAAAAATCATTAAAAATAACTTAAAATATTTTCTAATACCATAATATAATTTTTCATGATTTTTCATGTATTACAATCATTTTTAAATAATTTATTAATATTATAATTAAATAAATTAAATACAATTATTATTCAAAAAATATTAAATATTTATTAAATATATTGAGAATAATTAAAAACTAATTGTCAGATTTTAAAATAATTTTTAGGAATTTATTTTGTATTTTTAATAATTAAAAACTATTTATTTCAATTTATATATTAAAATAATTATTTTCTAAATTAACTGTCATTAAAAATTTAGGGGCTATGTGGACAGAATTTCGTCATTATAGGTGTTCTTCATGTTCTTGAGCCCAAACCCAGAAATGCATACGCAGTTACCAAGGTCCAAGTTTAACCACAAATAATCTCATGATCCTTAAGTTTTCTGGGCTGCCAAAGTTTTAATGATGTAGTATTCATGTAATACTACAACTAGAAACTGAGTTCATGGCCAAACCATTACTTAAAAGCAAGATCTAAGCTACAAAAAAACATGTCAGAGGTTGTTCTTAAAATTTTGGGTTTTCCAAAGTCGAGGTACCTACGTTGAGCCCTTAAATCTTAGCTTTCTGGACTCAGTTTGTGTGATCTAGTCGTTCATACATGTAGTCGAGATGTCAGGCTACAATTCTATATCATCAGAGCATAATAACAACATCACATATGACAGATAATGGCTGGTCAAACCTTGTCAGGATGCCTGTTCTTCACGATTTCTGGGTTTTCTAGATTTCGTTCCAGGCTGGTGGTGAACTAACGTTTGACCTCGATTAATTTTGATTCTATATACTTTCTGGGTGATCTAAAGGCTTGAAAGTGTAGTCCTTATACCAGACTACAAGTTCACTACACAAAAATGGCTAAATAACTTGTCAGTAGCAAGATCAGAGACCATAAAAGTCGT
The DNA here is from genome assembly GCA_020205605.1 of Panax ginseng. Classification (NCBI taxonomy): domain Eukaryota; kingdom Viridiplantae; phylum Streptophyta; class Magnoliopsida; order Apiales; family Araliaceae; genus Panax; species Panax ginseng. The sequence goes on along the minus strand of CM035143.1, from coordinate 34,687,011 downwards.
TGTCAGAGATTTCTTGGTTTCTGGGTTACCTAGAAACCAGATTTCGTGAACGGTCAATGGGTTTTGACCACTTATAACTTTTAATCTACACTCGATCTGGACTTGATTCAAGTTCCAGATCAAAGACCTTACAACATACTACAAGTACAAACATTTAAACAACCAAAACTATAAACAAGTAAAGATCTTATGGGGTCTGACATTCGGTTGTCAGAACACATTTTTCCAGTTTTCCAGATTTTTGAAATTTTTAATTTCGAGCACCTAGATGTTATGGATATGGGATCTAACAACCCAGATCACGAAATGACACCCTCTACCACCAATCTAAACAACAACTAACATAAAATAACATGATTTACAAAATTTAGGGTTTATACCTCATTCATGCTTTGATCTTGAATCTAATCTTTGTGATTTGTTCCTGGCTTGCTAATGATCACACTAGTGACTGATTTACTTAATATTTTCGTGGCTAAGGAGAGAGAAAAGTTTGGTTGAGTGTAAGGGTGCAAATGAGCTTAGTTTGGCGACTTTCTCTCTCTTTGATCTATACATAAAATGATGAAATGCATATGGCTGATCATGTGATCAGTTGTTGGCTGATTAAAGTTGATTACTAGACCACATGGCTAGCTTAGGGTTGGTCACCAACCATAAGTAGGGTTAGATCTACACTCCACCCCATTAAAATATTCAAAAGGGTAGTTTGGTCATTTGACTTGTAAAATGAATGGCAACTTAGTAACTTGTCATAACCCTTAGGGTTTGACCCTAAGGTTATACAAATTTATTTTCTAGGCTTTTCTAATTAAGTTTTAAAAATAGAAATTAAGATTTCTAAATTATAATTAAGGTTTCCTAATTATATTAAAATTTTCTAATCACATTCAAGCTTGCTAATTAGGGTTAATATTTTCTTAATTAAAATTGCTAATTTAGCAATTAGGTTCCATAATTGTACATTAGGGTTTCCAGGTGAACAATTAGGGTTTTCTAAAAATCAATTAGGGCTATCCCTAATTAAATCTAAAATCAATAACATAAAAACCTTATACTATCTTCAAGCTCCCAAATTAGGGTTTTAATATTCCGAATTAGGGTTTTGGCTTTCCGAAACTGAAACTAGGGTTTCCAAAACCGGTTTTAGGGTTTCTTATCATTCGACATGGTTTTCTAACTGAACGTCGAGTTTCTTAATATAATATTATGGTTTGTCACTGATATAATTTATCTAGTCAACCCTTGACCCTTAACCAAATACTGTACACATATATGACCATATACACAGAACATATACACTTATACCCTTAACACTATAAACCTTCACCAAAAGTTTTTAAATTCACAAAATTTCTTCCCTAAAATGTCAAATCATACACTTATTTTTTGTCTAGGTTTAATATTTAACCTTAATTCAATCTTTTAAGAATTTATTAAATTGTCTAAATTCTCGGGTTGTCACATTCACCCCTTCTTCTAAAAATTTCGTCCTCGAAATTTACCTTACACCTTACACCCTTCATACTTATCACCACATGCTACAATGACATCGCTCATAAGAGTTAAATCTTTCAAATCATGCTGAGGAGTCATACAGACCATAAGCTTTCATTTTCAAAAAGGTTTTATGGAAATTCATCCGCAAACCGTCATAACTACATGTAAATAGTGGGTAATTAGCTTTAAGTATGCCATGTCTTCGTGCCATGTACTTACGGGTCGAACAATTTTTCACGTTCTCTTATCGCCATTTTAAAGCACAAAATTTCTTACCTCAGTCTTTATCGGATTCCTCACCAAAACAATTTGGTTCGGGAAAATTTTTTAAAGAACGCTTAGGATTTTATAAACGTTGGTCTAGCTGAATCGAATAGCGTAGACTCGTCAATAATTCAATTCAATCAAAATATTTAGGAATATCCAAACCCCGTTGGCAAATTAAAATTATTTTAAAAAATATAGTTTGAAAATGACGTCATGATGCCGTATTGTATTAACAGCCCGTTTGAGGATGCCATCATCGAGTGACTTTATCATAACACATCATACAATAGTGGAACAACGATTTTTAGATCAAATTCAACACTAAGTATTCCTATATTTTCAACTCCAACTTTTTATCATCTCTGCACCAAGTTAAATGGTACATAAGTGATAAATAAAATATATTTTGATATTTCAAATCCCTATCGTCTAGGCAAAACAAGTGGCATAGACTATACTTTAAACCGTTCAAAAACTGTTGCAATTCAATTTTATCATCTCAACAGGTAACGATGTATCGGTGGCCGAAGTCCACACATACACAATGGTCACCAGAAGTTGAGAATAAGAATTTATTTTCAAAAGCATATAGTGCATATTTAGCTTGATGTACATATTTTGAAGTCTAGCATAGCTAGGATCGATATTTGGAAAAAGCATATGTCTCCACTAATAATCAATTGCTTAATCAATCTATCTGTTCCTATTATCCTCAATACTCCATTCACACTTAGTTCTACCTAGTTCGTCAAACTTACCACACTCAGGAACTTTCCACAATCATATGAGTTTAAGAACTTATCCTAGTCAGACCTTTGGCGTCCATTCCCTGAGAGGTTCAAAAACATTTCATATAATCATGAGTCACGAATGTACCATAAGTATGAGTTTTAAGAACTCGTACTTAACCTTATATTCTCTAACTATACCCTACCTATCTGTTATATACCTAAGAAAAGAATCACCTTCTCAATAAGTATATAGCAAATAGCGTGATACCGACATTTCAATGATTATCAATGTAAGAAACTAAGTGGTTGTTACACCAAACTCAATTGCTGACATGAGTCCTGTTGATCGATTTCACAATCAAAATATACGTGCAAGTATACACACTCAACAAGTAATAAAGTGATAAGAAAAGTATCGTTCCCACGAGGAATTATTTAATAAAAATTACCAAGTACTAACTCTTAACCAAATCAATTTTATTTAAACAACCATAAATTGTGATTTTTCTAATTAAGAAAACTAAATTAATCAATTAAAACTAGATTACTCTAAAATTAATTCAAATAAATAAAGATTAAGACTTCAATATCCCCAATTATGAATTATAAATCAATTATCCAATTATCCCAATTATTATGCCTACTGAATTGTTAACATGAATTCTCAAATGCCAAAAGTCCTTTTCCAAGTGATCAATTGCCTTCTATTTAATCTAGATTAATCTTGCTATATTCCTATGCAAAACAATTGAATTAAACTCTTTCCAATCCCAATTCCTTATGTGTTACATGCGGCGAACAGATATTTCCATTCAATTCACAAACCTAATTATTCACCATACAAATAACTAAGTCACATGTTATCATGCCAAGTTCTAACCCTAGAATTCCTCTTCCAATTCCTTATAAAGTAACAAGGTAATTACTGATCAAATAATTAAGCAATAAGCACAAGACAAGATAAACAATTCACTTTGACACAATTAATTAGAATAAATCAAATAACTAATTTATAGACATAAAAGGTTCAATTGAAATCTTAATAAAAGAGTTAGTTCATAATTAATGAATTAAAATCAAGAATCCACAACTGAATAGACATTAAAAGATAAAAGTATGATAAGAGAAAAGAATAGAATCTGTTGTCAGCAAATCTGATGTTCCCCTCTTGCTCCTGCTCTTGATCTTCAGTGTTCTTCAATTTGCTTCAATCTCCAAAACTAATAAGAACTAGGGTTAATGTCTAATCTAATGGAGTGTATCTCTAATCTAATCTATGTAATCTCCCATTATTTTATGCCTTACATCATGTATTTATAGGTTACAAGTCCAATTTTTAGCTTAGGAACAAACCCAATCCAATTTGGAGTCAAAAAAGTGTCAAAATTCGCCCCAAAACGCGTCCAGGCCGCACCAACCTCTTCCCCGATTGCCCTAACACTTGGGCACGATGCTCAAACACTTCTCCCCCTTTGCCATTGGGCACAAGTATAGGCAAAAATGGCGCGCCCTGACTGCCACATTTTCTGACATTTTCTGTTCCGACGTCCTTTGGGAAAATGTCCATAACTTCTTCGTCTGAACTCCGATTTTGATGATTCAAGATGATCCGGAAAGAGGAGACGCAGATCTACAACTTGAATTCTTTAAGTTTTTCAAAATAATGTCCCGAGAAATACTCAAATTGGCTCTGAAGTGACTGCTGTGTAAATGGCAAGCCAAAAACGCGCATCTAGCCACCCCAAACGTCGATCCAAGTAACTTTTGTCCCAATTCCTACAAAATAACGTAAAACATGCATGAATAGACATAAACACTTAAAAACATCCAAAAGATTAAGAACAACAATAAAACGCACTCAATATCGATTCATGTGTATAAAACTCACTCATCAAATACCCCCAAACTTAAACATTTGCTTGTCCTCAAGCAAAAACATAATTTAGAAAAATTCATCCTCTAGCAATGATCCACCCAAACAATGAATCAATATGAATTCGCACAATGGCCTCAAAGGTTACAACAAATGTTAACCCGCAGAAAATTTCAAAACAATGCCATGTCTAAAATTTCAACAACTTTCATTAGCTTCACATCTACTCATAATCCTTTAAGTGCGTGTGTGCATCCAGATGTTCAACTTAGTCATGATTTAGCTAAGATCAACCAACACTGATAAAATATTTTCAAAACAACTCTCAAAACTTCTTATCACATCAATCACCGCTAAAATAGACAAAACACAAATTCTTTTCTTTCTTTCTTGAGGATCAACCTGATATTCAAACTTTTAAGCACATATGAACCCTTCCCAAGTATTTCAAACATATTTTCTTTTCTCTATTTAGTGAGTGCGTTTTACGCTCCATCTCACTTTCCATTTTTCATTGAACAAGTGCGTTTTACGCTCCATCTCGTTTTCCACTTTTCATTGAACGAGTGCGTTTTACGCTCCATCTCGTGCCTGCGTTTATGGGAGTGCATTTTACGCTCCATCTCGACCCACCACATGCTTCAATTATTCAACTCGGGAAGGTTCCAATAATATATTTTAAAAAAATAAATACCCCAAGATTTCCCCCAAACTTATGTGAGTGCCTAATTTTCACTTCGAATGATGCTCAAATAAGATTTCTCAAGTTGCAATGGTATCTTTCATAAGCATTTAGCCAAAAAATGTCAAATCTCAACTGTCTAAACAAATGGATGTGTAAAAATTTTTAAAAAATTACATACGTAATGTGAAAACCAACTAATGAGTTAAAATATAGACTAAGCATGCTCATCAATTCTCCAAGAGTTAACAATATCAACCACCCACTTATCATTGGCCAAAATCAAATTCCCTCAAAACATTGCCCAAGTAAATACTAAACATGATAAATACCCCCAAACTTAAAACAGACATTGTCCTCAATGGCTAAGATAGGAAAAATTAAAAGAGAGGACTTTCGACATATAGCAATTTATCTCCTTGTCTGCGAAGTGAAAGAAGAATAAAGTTAGGCACATTGAAATGAATTGGGCACCACACTTGAGTTGGACTTAACTAACTGTGTGAACACAAAAGAAGCAAGCTTATTAAATCCTAAAAAAATGAAAAAAAAATCTATCAACTAATATGAAACCTAATAAAAATTAAAAATTAAAATTAAACTTGGGTTGCCTCCCAATAAGCGCTTGTTTTATAGTCTCAGCCTGACTTCTTCAATTCTCTATCCAATTCCCCTTCGAAAATTGAGGAACCCTCCATCCATAAGTAACAATGTCTCTTTTGGGAGGTTCCCAATTGTAATGACCATTGCGTTTAAGTCACCTAGCATGATCTTTTTAGATAGGATCCCCATTAAGTATGGCAAACCACTAGGTGTTTCCTCCATTATGTCGATGATCAGATTGGGGCATTGAAGCTTAATAAACATAATGTAATCTTCCTCTATCTTCTCCTTTTCATCCCACCATGACTCCACAACTATACTAGCTTTTACGTCACCAAGAGCTTTGCCGACGACATGACTGCCGATTGGGCATGGTTTTAAAAAACTGCCCGGATTCTTGAACTTTGGTGGAGAAGGTACATGGGACACTATCAAAATTGGCTCATCTTCGTTGGTACTTAAAGTTAGATCTTTGTTGTTGGTCTCCAAGTCTTTCCTCTCTTTCAGCATCTATATCATTTGGCACATTCGATTGCAGATTTGGTTCGGGCTCATCATCAGTCTCATCATCTATGTCATAGAGCCAAGTGTTTTGAGGACGGTTGTTCAATGCATGTGCTATCTGCACCAATTGATTTTCCAGATTCTTAATCGACGCCCCTTGGCTTTGCAAATTCAGCTCTACTTGATTCATTTTCTTGTCTTGTTCCTCGTTCCTTTTTTCAGAAGCTTTAATAAATTTTTCCAAGGCTTCCTCCCAATTTGAATGTTCTTCCTGTTGTAGTGGAGGAGGACACGAGAAATCCAGTGGGTATGTTGGACTTGGAGCATAAAATTGATCTTGATTGTTACTCTATGAAAAATCTGGGTGATACCCCCAATCCTGATGATAGTTGTTGGGATAGACATAACTGTTGGGGTAATCACCACTATATTTATCACTCTAACAAAGCCGATGGAGCATTGATGACTCATATGATTTCCAAAGACAATAATCACAAGTAACCGCCACACTTTGACGACGTTGAGCTTCAAAAGCTTCAAACATCCTCGAAAGTGTCTCCATCTGTGCTGACAATGCAGAAAGTTTCTCGAGTTTATCAATCTCCGCTCCCCTTGGTTGAGTTATGTTCGTGTATGGCCATTGATACGGAAAGTCATCCATGGTACCTAAAAAGAGAGAAATATAGGAAGAGAATTAAAAATAAAAATGTTTAAATTAAGACTAATTTGATTGAAATTAATATTGGTAAATAATTATTAAATTAATTCTCAAGTAATTGGCGCTTAAAAAACTTGTTGATGATCGATTTCAATCAATCAAAATATCGTGCAAGTATACACTACATTAACAAGTAATAAAGTGATAAGAAAAGTATCGTTTTCACGAGGAATTATTTAATAAAAATTACCATGTACTAACTCTTAACCAAATCAATTTTATTTAAACAACCATATATTGTGATTTTTCTAATTAAGAAAACTAAATTAATCAATTAAAACTAGATTACTCTAAAATTAATTCAAATAAATAAAGATTAAGACTTCAATATCCCCAATTATGAATTATAAATTAATTATCCAATCATCCCAATTATTATGCCTACTGAATTGTTAACAAGAATTCTCAAATGCCAAAAGTCCTTTTCCAAGTGATCAATTGCCTTCTATTTAGTCCAGATTAATCTTGCTATATTCCTATGCAAAACAATTGAATTAAACTCTTTCCAATCCCAATTCCTTATGTGTTATATGCGGCGAACAAATATTTCCATTCAATTCACAAACCTAACTATTCACCATGCAAATAACTAAGTCAGATGTTATCATGCCCAGTTCTAACCCTAGAATTCCTCTTCCAATTCCTTATAGAGTAACAAGGTAATTACTGATCAAATAATTAAGCAATAAGCACAAGACAAGATAAACAATTCACTTTGACATAATTAATTGGAATAAATCAAATAACTAATTTATAGACATAAAAGGTTCAATTGAAATCTTAATAAAAGAGTTAGTTCATAATTAATGAATTAAAATCAAGAATTCACAACTTAATAGACATTAAAAGATAAAAGTATAATAAGAGAAAAGAATATAATCTGTTGTCAGCAAATCTGATGTTCCCCTCTTGTTCCTGCTCTTGATCTTCAGTGTTCTTCAATTTTCTTCAATCTCCAAAACTAATAAGAACTAGGGTTAATGTCTAATCTAATGGAGTGTATCTCTAATCTAATCTATGTAATCTCCCTTTATTTTATGCCTTACATCATGTATCTATAGGTTACAAGTCCAATTTTTAGCTTAGGAACAAACCCAATCCAATTTGGAGTCAAAAAGGTGTCAAAATTCGCCACATGTTCTGACATTTTTTGCTCCGACGTCCTTTGGGAAAATGGCCATAACGTCTTCTTCCGAACTCCGATTTTGATGATTCAAGATGATTCAGAAAGAGGAGACGCAGATCTATAACTTTTATTCTTTATGTTTTTCGAAATAATGTCCTAAGAAATACTCAAATTGGCTCTGAAGTGACTGCTATGTAAATGGTAAGCCGAAAACGCGCATCTAGCCACCCCAAACTTTGATCCAAGTAACTTTTGTCCCAATTCCTACCAAAAAACATAAAACATTCATGAATAGACATAAACACTTAAAAACATCCAAAAGATTAAGCTCAAACGCACTCAATTATGAGTATAAAACTCACTCATCAAGTCCTCAATTGAAAATCCCAACTTAATCCTAACTCCTTTCTCAATACGAATTTCATTCAACTCGTATTTATAGTCCTTTCCTAAATTTTTACCAATTCATAGTACAACTGACACGACATTCTTGACGTAAACTTTTCAATCATTCGCTTGATCATTCTCACTACTATAACCTTATCCGATTACAGAGTGATCTTATCGTATATATTACGATATATTTCTATGATATGATCGTTTTATTTTACGATGTTCTATCGCAGTACTTTTAGTCTTTTAGACTCTATCTATTCACCACTACTATTCACCTTTACTATCAAAGTTAGGGAACTCTGTATCTTTACAACTTACCGAGATTCGTCTTTGAATCTTACCGACACACTAACTCTATGTGAGTTAGATCTTATCCTATCACTGTGGTTATTAGTCTAAGGTAACTCTAACCTAGGTTTATAACCAATAGATTTGATACCAATTGTAGCGCCCCCAAATTCTTGTCCTAAATCACCATAAATCTGGTACACTAGTTCTAACTATTGCGGAAGATATAAACATAAATTGTCTATACATTAAATGTTACACACTAACCCCAAGGTCGAGAACCTTACTTAAAACCTGAATCAATATTGTATCTAACATACAATGTTATTATTATACAATACTATTACAAATCTAGTTGCACACATAGTCCCAAGTTGAACTTGGCTTTGACTTTTCCTTGTATCTGACGTATTTGCCTTAATCTGCAATGTTTATCATGATATAGCAAGGGTGAACAACAAGTTTTCCCAGTAAGTTTAAGTTCAATAAATTATGGATATATCATGATATTTTAAATAATAGTTGGCTAACATTCAAAAATATAACTATGAACAAGCATGGATAAATTTTCATAGTTAAACGAACATTAAACATGAACATATCAATTATATCTGGACCGAATGGTAATGAAGGTGATCAGTCTTTCATACCTGATGAACACATGCAATATGCACAAAGTGCGATTCAATAATTCATAGACGTGATGTAATCAACAATGATTAATCACAAGTTCAAAGAACAGTTCAAGAAAACTTTCACAATAAGTGAGTATAAGAAACTTGCCTGATCGGTTGATTACCATTACGAAACATAAGTTAGCTTTATCCGAAGACCTAATATTAATGATATCGATTTCCCAAGTTAGAATAATATTAGTCTATACAGCATATAAGACCTAGTATCAAGTCAAACTAGTGCAGTCTGAGTTGGATCCGACAAAATTCTAACATCCCGACGGTCTAGTCAGATAACTATCGAGCCTAATATCCATCAGACTCGGTCTAAACGCAACACAATTAACTTAGACAATTAATTATCCAGTCAACATAATTTTCATAGGCTCATAATAATTTTCAAGTAATTATTATCATTTACTATAATTTTTCAATCATTAACATTATATTTATATAATTAAATACCACATAATTCCTTTATCATTAATATTTATATAATACCAAATATTAATGAAAATCATAATATAATATTATAATATATTTATAATATATCAAAGTATTTTTAATACCTTAAAATCACATTTATATGATTTTAAACAATTAAATTCATTATCCGATAATTGCCATTAATATTAAATATTAATGTTTTTCATGACAAAATATCAAAAGTTATATTTTATAACTTCAAATATTTTTATAACACTTAAATTATTTTATATAATTTTTAAAGCATTAATTTATTTTTCCATAATTTATTTAATATAGTTATTAAATAAAGTATTTATCATTAATATTAATTAATTAATAAAACTCATCACAAAATATTAAAAATCATTAAAATAACTTAAAATATTTTCTAACACCATATTATAAATTTTCATGTATTACAATCATTTTTAAATAATTTATTTAATATTATAATTAAATAAATTAAATACCATTATTATTCCAAAAATATTAAATATTTATTAAATATATTCAGAATAATTAAAAACTAATTTTTGGACTTTAAAATAATTTTTAGGAATTTATTTTGTATTTTTAATAATAAAAAACTATTTATTTCAATTTATATATTAAAATAATTGTTTTCTAAAATTAACTGTCGCTAAAGGGGCCTATAGCGACATGACTGTCGTTATGTGTTCTTCATGTTCTTGAGCCCAAACCCAGAAATGCATAGGCAGTTACCAGGGTCCAAGTTTGACCACAAATAATCTCATGATCCTTAAGTTTTCTGGGCTGCTAAAGTTTTAATGATGTAGTATTCATGTAATACTACAACTAGAAACTGAGTTCATGGTCAAACCATTACTTAAAAGCAAGATCTAAGCTGTAGAAAAATATGCCAGAGGTTGTTCTTAAAATTCTAGGTTATCCAGAGTCGAGGTACCTACGTTGAGCCCTTAAATCTTAGCTTTCTGGACTCGGTTTGTGTGATCTAGTGGTTCATACATGTAGTCGAGATGTCAGGCTACAAGTCTATATCATCAGAGCATAATAACAACATCACATATGACATATAATGGATGGTCAAACCTTGTCAGGACGTCTGTTCTTCATGATTTATGGGTTTTCCAAATTTCGTTCTAGGCTGGTGGTCAACTCACGTTTGACCTCGATTAATTTTGATTCTATATACTTTCTGGGTGATCTAATGGCTTGAAAGTGTAGTCTGGTATAAGTTCACTCCACAAAAAATGGCCAAATAACTTGTTAGTAGCAATATCAGAGACCATGAAAGTCGTTGTCAGAGATTTCTGGGTTTCTGGGTTACCCAGAAACCAGATTTCGTGAACGGTTAACGGGTTTTGACTACTTATAACTTTTAATCTACACTTGATCTGGACTTGATTCAAGTTTCAGATCAAAGACCTTACAACATACTACAAGTACAAACATTTAAACAACCAAAACTATAAACAGGTAAAGATCTTATGGGGTCTGACATTCAGTTGTAAGACCACACTTTTCCAGTTTTCCAGATTTTTGAAATCTTTAATTTTGAGCATGTAGATGTTATGAATCTGGGATCTAACAACCCAGATCACTAAATGACACCCTCTAGCACCAATATAAACAACAACTAACATAAAATCATATGATTTACAAAATTTAGGGTTTATACCTCATTCATGCTTTGATCTTGAATCTGATCTTTGTGATTTATTCTTGGCTTGCTAATGATCACACTAGAGACTGATTCACTTAATATTTTCGTGGCTAAGGAGAGAGAAAAGTTTGGTTGAGTGTAAGGATGCAAATGGGCGTAGTTTGGTGACTTTCTCTCTCTTTCATCTATATATAAAATGATGAAATGCCTATGGTTGATCATGTGATCAGTTGTTGGCTGATTAAAGTTGATTACTAGACCACATGGCTAGCTTAGGGTTGGTCACCAACCACAAGTAGGGTTAGATCTACACTCCACCCCATTAAAATATTCAAAAGGGTAGTTTGGTCATTTGACTTGTAAAGTGAGTGACAACTTGGTAACTTATCATAACCCTTAGGGTTTGACCCTAAGGTTATACAAATTTATTTTATAGGCTTTTCTAATTAAGTTTTAAAAATAGAAAATTAAGATTTCTAAATTACAATTAGGGTTTCCTAATTATATTAAAATTTTCTAATCACATTTAAGCTTGCTAATTAGGGTTAATATTTTCTTAATTAAAATTGCTAATTTAGCAATTAGGTTCCATAATTGTATGTAAGACCCCAACTTTTTAATGAATAAAATCAAATTTCCTTTATTTATTATTGTGAATAATAAGGTATTAATTTGATATAATAACTTTGGTTATAGGTGAAATGTGAAAATTTTGCAAAATAAGCAAGTGGTTATAAAATATTCATTTTGTCGGTGGAATATTCTTACCGTTGGGAATATTAAATTTACTAGCCTTGACCAATTAATGGGCCCCATAACGGATAACGGCCGAATGAAGAAAGCGACAAAATTGAATAACGACGTAGTTATATCAAGTTAATGCTTGTTGGAATACCCGGTGGTTAAAGTAAAGTAATACGCGTTGTTGCACAGTAGCACACGGTATTGCACAGTATTATTGAATTATTGATCCTTACGTAAGAAGGCACTACTCAATAATTGTCACAGTAGTTACTGTTCAATATTTTATTTTATTGATTCAATAATTGTTGCATTGATATTTTATATTATTGTTGTTTCAATTATCATCACTGCACAATATCTCCTTTATCAGATCAGTAATTCAGATTATTTGGAATAATATTATTAGATAACATTATTGGCAATGTCTAGAAAGTTCTGTCAAGGAGAGGTTTGGTCACCTAATTGCGCGCCAGTAAGGAGAAATCCTTATTGGAAAGCCCCCTCTTTCCTGGGAACAGCCTGGTTGTCATAAATGTGATTCTGTAATATTATTTGTGAATAATTAATCATTGATTCATATGATAAGAAAATATTTATTTTATGTGGATATAAATGATGGATTTATTTATGTGGTTATAAATGAAGGAATTAATGTTGAGGTGTTTTATTAGTATTTTGTCGGATTTGAGGTATTAAAAATCAAACCAGTGTTTTTTGAGATATATTGCCGGAGTTATAATTTTTAATCCGACCATTGGATCGTTGTAATTTTTGTATAAGTTATACATATATAAGTTGAGTATATGTCCACAAATTTTGAACCGTTAAAAATGAGCGTATGATTTGTTATGAATTTTAAGAGGTGGCTGATTCGGAAATCAAAGTTATAAATCATTTTGGTGGAAAATTCTAGAATTGGTGGGCCCCACTCTTGGTTGGTAAAGAAATGTCTTTGAGATTTTTATTCAAATGTGGTGGGTGGGAATAGTAGCGAGTAAAGCCATCAGTTCTGAGTTAAGTCTGCATTTTGCGTTCTAACATTTTCCTATAAATAGAGGGCTAAGTTAGAATTAAAATTACACCGTAAACAAGTTTTCTCTCTTTCTCTCTAGATTATTGAGTGTATTTTGTGAGTATTTAGATACTTTGTGAGTTTCATTAATCGGTGCAAGTTTCCTTGATTTTATACCGATATTCCGGATCGGAAAATCTTGATATTTTGAGGTAAGGGATATTATCTTCTTCTTAAATGATATTTTCTTCAATATCATTATGCCAAAATATTGGTATGAACTTTTATCAAATTTGGAACTTTTTGTGTCTGAGTTACTATTCACGATACTAGATTTATTCACTTAATACGACATTAATTATTCACTAAAAAATGAAACTTTCTTCTTTTGTCCAAGTTGTTTATTATGGTTACTATCTTTGATTGTATCCATGTTTTGATCATTATTTTGAATTTCGCTTCAAAATTGGTTATTTTGGAATATTATTGAACTTGGATAAACCGTAATCTGAATCCTTAATATTTGATCCATTATCTCATTGGATTCGCTTTTCTTTAAAATATTTTTCATCATCCTCAGTCCTAAATGATGATACAAATGAATATCTTTGGCCTGTAGTGCAAAGATGAATGATTACCTAATGAATATCTTTGGCCGTAGTGCAAAGATGAAGCAGTGTTGAGATGAACATGACCCATTTGGTGATACAAATGAATATCTTTGGCCCAGAGTGCAAAGATGAATATTTGATTCTAGATGTATATTTATTGATGTTACAGGGATAAAATATTGATGATGGACTTTTAAATCTTAGAAGATAGTAGAATTCTTTCTCTACTAGACTCTTCTAATGAATTGTTGTTTTCCGCTGCAGTTGTTGATCTAAAACTTGTTGTCTATTATATTTTATCAAATTATTCCCTATTGAAGACTAATGATAATTTGTTGTATATTATCTTAGTCATAATATTCAATACTGGACTAGTTGAGCTCACCCTTTTGTTCTTTTTTTTTCTCAGGAGGTGAGAACATAGCAGGAACTAGTCGGGGTACGGAGTGATGGTTCTAGAAAGTTGTTTTAGTAGTCCTCACTATTTTTAAAATAGTGTATCAATAATTGTAATGAGGACTCCTTTTGAGTTTTTATACTCTCTATTTGTATTTAAACTCACAGTTAAATGAAGTTGTATTTGTTTCTGTACCATGTATTTGGCGACTCGAATGGGTGATGTATACCTATTTTGGGGCGCCACGGTTAGTATCAAAGCTTAGGATATGATCCCTGGCCGAGATGTGAGACAAGAACTAGGAGGGAGAGGCGGGAATTCCTTCGCTAGTATGACTCGACTAAGTTTATTTGGTATTTATTTGGCTCACGTGAGTATATGGATAATATGTTCAGATGATTATTAATGTGACGCCCCCAAAATTAGGTATACGTCACCCATCTTGGGTCGCCACTTACATGGTACAAAATTCAAATACAACTTAATAATACAACTGTCGTGTACAATACGATAAAACATAAACTATGAGTTTGAATACAAATATTGTATACTAGAGATTATACAAACTCAAAAGGAGTCATTATTACAATTATTATTACACTATTTCACAGAATAGTGAGGACTACTAATGCTATCATCTGGTCCGTCACTCCGTTCCCCGACTAGTCTCTGCTACGTTCTCATTTCCTGAAGAGAACAATAAAAGTAAAAGGGTGAGCTCAACTAGCCCAGTAGGAAATATTATGACTAAGATAATGCAGAATATATTATTGTTAGCCTTCAACAATGTTAAACTGATACAATATAACAACCATCAAGTTTAACTGCAGCGGAACAAGCAATCTATTAAAAGAGTCAAGTAGAGAATAAAATCTACTATCTTTTATGATTTAGAAGGTTTTTCATCACTTTTATCGCTGGGACTCAGCTTAATAAATAATCCACATCATCGAATCACCCCTGCACTACAACCAAGGATATTCTTTAGTATCACGACCACAATTATCCATGCACTATGAGCCAAGAATATTTGTGTATTCATTAATGGTCATGATCACGCCAACAACTGTCCATCAATGCACTACGGGCCAATGAGGACTTTTACCACATCATTTGTAACATTACGGTCATGATTACACCGAATAATCCCTGGTCATAATCATACCAAGTCCATCTATGCACTATAGGCCATAAATGACTTTCAATAAAATATAAACATGAGGATGATGACAATGATATAAGAATTCAATAAAACAAGTTCAAGAATTATTTTATCCAGGAACTAATAATGTCTAAATTGTCAACATGATACTGCTTTGTAAAGTAAAATTCAAGAATGCTCAGAAGAATATTTCCACGAAAAGATACTGGATGAAGCGCAAATATCAAGGATATTCCACTAATTTCATGGAGTATAGAAGTTAAAACTTTAACCAACTGAGTATAATAAGGTATGGAATAACAAAAGAAATCACCAGGCATGCGATAGACCGCACATGCAGGTTATTCCAACAGAATAATAAATAACGGAATTAGGTCCGCAGTAAAAGCGTATTGAGTGAAGGATATTCCAACAGTAATAATAAAGAGGCGGAATTAGGTCCAGCGTAAAATGCATGACATAAGATATTCCAATGTAATAATAAAGACGGAATCGAGTTCACAGAAAAGCGCATGCAGATGTGATATTCCAATGTAATAATAAAGATGGAATCAGTCCCATGAGAACGCATGCATGTGATATTCTAACAGAATAATAAAGACGGAACCAGTCCCGACGTAGAATGCATGCACAGGATGTTCCAGCAGAATGATAAAGAATGGAACAATGAAAAATTTCACCAAGTATAGGGTAGGCAGCGATACAAAAGTTATTCAGCAGAATAATAAGAATGGAATAATGAAGTTCTCTTCATAGATAAGAAAGAAATAATACTCTACCTTGGAAAAACTGGATCTCGGAATGGAATAGTGAGTATGATTTCTCTTCTTCTTTCTCTCTATAATTTCTCTCTATAATAATCGCCTAAAGCTTTTGTGAATTGGTGAGAAATGAAGGAAGAATGAGCTTCTATTTATAGGAAAATATAGTTTCGATAATTGCACATTTTGGGGCTCAAAAAAATTACAAAGACAATACCTCCAATTTTTCTTTCATTTTTAATTTAGTCCTGCAAGTATTATCAATCTTGCACCAACTCCCCTAATAGTAAATAATGTGAATCAATAGTTCAATCATGTGAATCAATAGTATAATCATGTGAAAAATATGAATTACAGTATAGTACCTCCATCTATACCTCAATTTTAACTTAGTCATGCAAGTATTATCAATCTTGCACCAACTCCCTAATAGTAAATAATGTGATTCAATAGTACACATATGTGAACAAATAGTTATATAAGCATGTGAATTAGTAGCAATTAATTGCTCATTTATCCGATAAATTACCCGATTTATCAATATAACCCCTAGACATCAATTATCATCGAAATAAATGTCGATTTTCACTAACACAAACAATTCCAACATAATGAAACTATTTTTATCAAAAATATAAATTTTGAAATTGTGAAGGTTGACTTTTCCCGAAAAAGTCAACTGTTGACTTTTTGACCAAATAGTGAATCTCGGAAAATTTTGTGTTTAAAGACTATTTTTACTAATTTCGTCGTTCCGGACTCAAATATCACATCTGCGTCTCCAAATTCAACTCCGAACAATATTCATCATTAATATTATAACTCACAATATTTATCAACCGGGTCGTTCCCAGGAAAGAGGGGGCTTTCCAATAAGGATTTCTCCCTATTGGCGTGCAATTAGGTGACCAAACCTCTCCTTGACAGAACTTCTAGACATTGTAAATATTGTAGTTTATAATATGAATAACTTTGTCGTCTCAAGTATTGATTTAATAAAAAAAACATTGTATGCAGATGATACTGACTATAATTGAATCCATAATATGATAGATATGATGCAACAATTACTGTAGCAATAATTGAGTATAACTGAGTGACTTCTCACGTAAGCATCAATAATCAATACCGTGTGCTACTATGCAACCACGCGTATTACTGTTGTGGACGTCCCCAAAATAGGTCCATTCCATCCAACCCATCTGAGTCGCCAAATACATGGTACAGAAATAACTACAACTTTATTATTACAACATATAAACTGTGAGTTTAAATACAGATATTGCCATCTAGATAATATCCACACGCAAATAAATCCCCATTATAATTATTGATACATTATTTTACAAAAATGGTGAGGACTACTAAACAACTCTCTCTAGAACCTTCATTCCATACCCCGACTAGTACTCGCTACATTCTCGCCTCCCCGAGAAGAAAAAATGAACAAAAAGGAAAAGGGTGAGCTCAACTAGCCCAATAAAGAATATTATGACTAAGATAATATACAACAAATTATCGTTAGTCTTCAACAGAAAAAATCTAATGGAATACAATAGACAACCCATTTTAAATCAACAAACTGCAGCGAAAACAATAATTCATTAGAAGAGTTAAGTAGAGAATGAAATCTACTATCATCTATGAATTTAAAAGTCCATCATCGATATTTTATCCTGTAACATCAATCAATTTACATCATAAATCAAATAGTCATCTTTGTACTATGTGCCAAAGATATTCATCGTTGGTCATGTTCATCTCAACACTGTTCATCATCTTTGCACTACGGGCCAAAGATATTCATCACCGTCATGTTCATCTAAACTTTGCTTATCTTTGCACTACTACGGCCAAAGATATTCATCGGAAAAATCATTCATCTTTTGCACTATGTGCCAAAGATATTCAATAATATCATCATTTAGGACCGAGGATGATGAAAAATATTTTAAAGGAAACGAATCCGGTGAAATAAAAGAACAAATATTAAGGATTATGTACTTTTAAACAATCCAAGTTCAAAATACTTCATAAATAAACGAGTGGAGTAAAATTCAAGAATGATCAAAACATGGATACAATCAAAGCTAGTATCCGTAATAGATATTTTTTGGAAAAAGAAGAAATTTCATTTTTGGTGAATAAGAGTATCGTGAATAGTAACTCCGACACCAAAAGATAGAAATTTCACAAAAAACATCATCACGCTTCGTGAATAGTACTCATGAATAGTAACTCGTGAATAGTAACTCATTAATAGTAACTCGTGAATAGTAACTCGTGAATAGTAACTCATGAATAGTAACCCCGACATGAAAAGTTCCAAATTTGATAAAAAATTCCAACCAATATTTCGGCATAATGGTATTGAAGAAATAATATCATTTTCGAATAAAATAACATCCCTTATCTCGAAAGACAGTACTTCTAGTTGAAACATCGGATATAGGCTATGACTTGAACTTGCACCGTATAGCAATACTCAAAGTATACTCAAAATACTCACAAGAATACGCTCGATAATATAGAGAGAAAACTTCAGTTTCTGGTGTGATTTTCAATTCTAACCTAAGCACCCTATTTATAGAAAAATGCTTAGAACACCAAAGTAGAAAATTTAATAAATTAATATTATTTATATTACAAATTCTCTACGCACATTTTGATAACTGATTTTAGCTTATCTTGCACATGCTAGGGCTGCCCACAAAACAAAAAAAAAACCTTTTTCCTATTTTAAATATTTTAAACTTCCAAAAATCAATTATTTCGGAGCTTCGATAATTCATAATAATTAGCTCTTTTATCAGAAAAATTTGAAACTTGCAAGTTTCCATAGGAAATTCCATTATCTACAACTTTACAGAAGGAAGTTTTTCCAAATTCCAAACAGAAATTGACCGAAATATACAAACGGGCTATTTTACAAGCTATATCAAATTTCAATCAAGAAATGGGTCTACCGACACACAAAATCTGTTTTTAATATTTATTGCAACAAAAATACTCTTTTTCCTCGTATACTCATATATCCCACATTCATTATAAAATATCACCATTATTATATTATTAAAATATAATAATATATTTAAATGAATTATTTTATCAAAAAAGATAAAATTTCAATTTTCAACAATTGTCACTTTAAAATTTTCTCCATCTATATCCACATAAAATCAATATTTTCCTCATCATATAAATCAATAATTAATTATTCACAAATAATATTACGTAATCACAAGATCGACAACCGTGCCATTCCTAGGAAGAGGGGCTTTCAATAAGGATCTCTCATCTTGGTAGCGCAATTAGGTGACCAAACCTCTCCTTGCATGTAACTTTCTAGACATTGCCAATAATGTTATCCAATAATATTATTCAGATAATATGAATTATTGCTCCAATAATGGAAAATAATCGTGTCATGATAATTTATTGAAACAACAAGTAATATAAAATATCAATGCAAAGCAATTATTGAATCAATAAAATAAAATCTTTAAGCAAGAATTCATCGTAACAATTATCGAGTAGTGCCTTCTTCACGTAAGAATCAATAATTGGTGCAATACCGAGTGCTACTGCTCAACAACGCAGATATTAGTGTGTTTTTAACCAACGGGTATTCCAACAAGATTAATTCAGAATAACTACGCCGTTATTTATAAATAACTTATATTTGTCGCTTTTTCTTCATCCAATCGCTTTCCAGATTATGGGGCCCATAAAAGATCAAGGCTACCGTCATTTAATATTCCCGACAAGCAGACGAATATTCCACGACCAAACTAATATTCTCAAACAATAATGAATATTTTATAACCACTTGCTTATTCAAATATTTACGATTTTACCCATAACTATCCACATTAATCAAATCAACCCTTACTATTTCAAAATAACAAATAGAGGAAAATAAATTTCATTTATTAATAATTTGGGGTCTTACAACCTCCCTCCTTATGAAATTTCGTCTTGAAATTGACGACGATACTCGGTGTTTCAAAAGATGAGAATACCTCACTTTCATTCCCGTTTCCAACTCCCAGGTCATTTCCTCATTAGCATGGTTTCTCCATAAAACTTTAACTTGTGGTATAACCTCAGTACATAGGACATGTTCTTTCCTATCCAAGATCTTGACAGGTACCTCCTCGTACGTTAAGTCTTCGGCTATCTCGTCTGGTTCTAACTCAATGACGTGGTTCGGGTCGTCCACATATTTACGTAACATCGATACGTGAAAAACGTTATGAACACACGTCATACTTGGCGGTAAAACGAGTCTATAGGCCACAGTTCCTATTCGATCGAGAATTTCAAATGGATTAATAAATCGAAGGTTTGAGCTTTCCTCACCTCACCGATTCTCGCTTTTGAAATAACAACTTCTTGCACCTCCTTCTTCAAATTCATCAGCTCCGGTGTGTAGCTTGAAGCGACTTTAACTTTATCGATTAAAGTCGATTATACTCAGATATCATCACGTGGATACCTAGAGTTTTCATCTCCATCTCTATTATTTGTAAATTATACGAAATGAGTCTTTGACAATATCGTATCATTTGTATACGATCTTCTACTCAACACGTCGCCTACCATGTTCGCTTTTCCAGATGGCATGGTCGTAACATGTCTTTGAAATGAGTCTCCTCTTGAGTTCTTCAAGCTCTTCCCACATTCCTTGCTCTATTCGAATTTTGTATCTCTACGAGTCAACCGTTAATGGAATAGCGATTCAAGAATATCCTTCAACGAATCTCGATAATAACCAACTAAGCCTAGAAAGCTACGTATTTCGATTACCGACTTAGGTTGTTCTCAACTGTGACTCATATCCCAACCTTGGATAGCACGTTACAATGACACCTATCAGTTTACTATCGCACGAATATGGTGTCCCTACGAGAAGCTTCTGCGGTGCATTCCACAAAGGAAGTCACCGGATAAAGGCTCGGTACCAAATTCTATAGTTGAATTTTAACTCTCGAAGTTCAATAGGAGCCATTCGATATGAGATTTTAGAAATGAGTTTTGTACCGGGTTCAAAGTCGATACAAAATTTAATATCAGGCTTTGGGAGTAAGCCAAGAAATTCTTCAGGAAATACGTCAGGAAAAATCAATAACAACAGGAATATTATTCAAATCTGACGTGTCTTTATTCAAATCCATAACATGGACTAAGAAAACTTGACATCCGTAATAAACGAATGAATTCATGGCTTGATATGAAAATGTCTCGACTACAATGGTTTGATTGCTCAATTCAATAACAAAGTTGCTTAGGAATATGAAAACTAACAACCTTACGAAAGTAATCAATTTCGGCATGATGAGTAGTTAACCTTAAAATCACATCAAAAGCAAATATCTCTATAGAAATAAGGTTAATAGGTAATGTGATAGTGCCAACCTGAATCAAGCAAGATTTTTAAACAACGGATGTAATGAAAGTTTCTCCTAACGGAGTCTCCATAAATAGGTCAAAGTCTAATTTCTCCGTAGTCAAGTTCAAACGTTGAGCGCAAAGCAAAGAGATAAAAGAATGGGTAGAACCCAGTATCTAGTAAGGTATAAACTTCACAAGAATTTATAATTAACTAACTCGGTGCTAACTTCGTTCGGGTTCCTCACATTTGAATGGCCACGCATGACAAACGCTTCTTCCAGAACCGTTGACTTTGACTTTTACGGGACATCCTTTTGAGTCACTATTTCACCGGACTGGTTTTGATACCGCATAATCTCGAAAGCGATATGTCCTTCTTTCCACAATTATAGCATACCTTAAAGCTGTTAGGGCGGTTTCAATGATATGTCCCTCTTTCCCGCATTTGTAACATACGACCGGTGGTCTTTCTCCTCCCTTGGATCCAGTTGCTACTGGCGCTGACGTCTTCACATGGTCATTGTTGAATCTCCTCTTTTTAAAATCTCCTCCCGACTCACTTCTTCTATTTTCATGGCCATGATTACCACCAGTAGTTCTTTGCCTTTGTCAGTATTATTCTTCTCTCATTTGGTTATCGTTATTCGATGACCGCTATCTTCTAGATGATCTCTGGTTATGGTCCCTCGGTTGAACGTTTTCGTTATCTCGCTTTCTAACAATTTGAGCCCCGCTGACAACATTTGAATAGAGAGAAAATTTATGAGAAATGAGATATCGACGTATGCCGGGTTTCAAACCTCGTAAACATCCGCGTCATGCGTTCCTCATTCTCCACCAAATGAGGTGAAAACTCGGATAACTCCGCGAACTTCGCTTTCGTCATCGGGACAAAATCATGTTATTCGCTCCGATCTAATAAACTCCACTTTCTTCATATGACGAATACTTTGAGGAAGTACTTGTCATTGAAGCTGCTTCAAACGCCTCCCATGACATACGCCGAAAATTTGGATGGAGTACGCCTTCATGATTCACCGATGTCTCGCCTCGTTCACGGAACATAAAAAGTAGCGAATGGAACTTTCGTTCCTCCGTGCATCCCAAGACATCGAATATCTTGGTAATTTGTTTGACCCACGTCTCCGCCTTTAATCGGATCCGGCTTTCCTGCACTCGGTGGTCCCAACTCTTTGAATCGCTTGTTTGTGACCATCCGTGAATTGCTATCATTTCTCCTCGTATTTTGAACACGAAGTCTCCTCGTACGATTTTTTGCATGAACTGCAAAAAGCTTCTAAACATCCCCTCATTCATCATCTGCTCAGTGGTGTTGTTCACAGGAGGTACATTGCCAACCTGTTGCACGTTCTCCTCGTTGGTAAGTACAGGCATCTCCACGGTCTCATTTACTCCACTGTTAATATTCTCAGTCGACATTCTCAAATACTGTCATAAAACAAGGGTTAATTAAGGAAATCAATATATCACATAATATCCCTATATACTAACCAACTAACAAATAAGCTTAGGTAGGACACACTAGCGAAGGATTTACTCGTCTCTCCCCTCCTAGTTCTATTCCCCGATCTCCGCTAGAGATCATATCCCTAAGCTCTGATACCAACTGTGACGCCCCCAAAATAGGTCCATTCTATCCAACCCATTCTGAGTCGCCAAATACATGGTACAGAAATAACTACAACTTTATTATTACAACATATAAACTGTGAGTTTAAATACAGATATTGCCATCTAGATAATATCCACACGCAAATAAATCCCCATCATAATTATTGATACATTATTTTACAAAAATGGTGAGGACTACTAAACATCTCTCTCTAGAACCTTCATTCCATACCCCGACTAGTACTCGCTACATTCTCGCCTCCTGAGAAGAAAAATGGAACAAAAAGGAAAAGGGTGAGCTCAACTAGCCCAGTAAAGAATATTATGACTAAGATAATATACAACAAATTATCGTTAGTCTTCAACAGGGAAAAATCTAATGGAATACAATAGACAACCAATTTTAAATCAACAACTGCAGCGGAAACAACAATTCATTAGAAGAGTTAAGTAGAGAATGAAATCTACTATCATCTATGAATTTAAAAGTCCATCATCGATATTTTATCCCTGTAACATCAATCAATATACATCATAAATCAAATAGTCATCTTTGCACTCTGGGCCAAAGATATTCATCATTGGTCATGTTCATCTCAACACTATTCATCTTTTGCACTACGGGCCAAAGATATTCATCGATTGGTCATGTTCATCTTAACACTGCTTATCTTTTGCACTGGGCCAAAGATATTCATCGAAAAATCATTCATCTTTGCACTACTGAGCCAAAGATATTCAAATAATATCATCATTTAGGACCGAGGATGATGAAAAATATTTTAAAGGAAACGAATCCAATGAAATAAAAGAACAAATATTAAGGATTCGTACTTTAAACAATCCAAGTTCAAAAATACTTCATAAATAACCAGAGTGGAGTAAAATTCAAGAATGATAAAAACATGGATACAATCAAAGCTAGTATCCAGAATAGATATTTTGGACAAAAAGAAGAAATTTCATTTTTTTGAATGAATAGGCCGAGTATCGTGAATAAGAATTCGACACCAAAAGATAGAAATTTCACAAAAAACATCATCACGCTTCATGAATAGTACTCGTGAATAGTAACTCGTGAATAGTAACTCAAGAATAGTAACTCGTGAATAGTAACTCGTGAATAGTAACTCATGAATAGTAACCCCGACATGAAAAGTTCCAAATTTGATAAAAAATTTCCAACCAATATTTCGGCATAATGGTATTGAAGAAATAATATCATTTTCGAATAAAATAACATCCCTTATCTCGAAAGACAGTACTTCTAGTTGAAACATCGGATATAGGCTATGACTTGAACTTACATCGTATAGCAATACTCTAAGTATACTCAAAATACTCACAAGAATACGCTCGATAATATAGAGAGAGAAAACTTCAGTTTCTGGTGTGATTTTCAATTCTAACCTAAGCACCCTATTTATAGAAAAATGCTTAGAACACCAAAGTAGAAAATTTAATAAATTAATATTATTTATATTAAAATTCTCTCTATTACATTTTGACAAATCGATTTTGACTTATCTTGCACATGCTAGGGTCGCCCACAAAACAAAAAAAAAACGTTTTTCCTATTTTAAATATTTTAAACTTCCAAAAATCAATTATTTCGGAGCTTCGGAACTTCAATAATTCATAATAATTAGCTCTTTTATCAGAAAAATTCGAAACTCGCAATTATCCATAGGAAATTCCATTATCTACAACTTTACAGAAGGAAATTTTCCAAATTCCAAACAGAAATTGACCAAAATACACAAACGGGCTATTTTACAAGCTATATCAAATTTCAGTCAAGAAATGGGTCTACCGACACACAAAATCTATTTTTAATATTTATTGCAACAAAAATACTCTTTTTCCTCGTATACTCATATATCCCACATTCATTATAAAAATATCACCATTATTATATTATTAAAATATAATAATATATTTAAATGAATTATTTTATCAAAAAAAGATAAAATTTTAATTTTCAACAATTGTCACTTTAAAAATTTTCTCCATCTATATCCACATAAAATCAATATTTTCCTCATCATATAAATCAATAATTAATTATTCACAAATAATATTCTGTAATCACAAGATCTTGCAACTGTGCAGCCTCCTAGGGAAAGAGGGGCTTTCAATAAGGATCTCTCTTCATGCGCCAGCAATTAGGTGACCAAACCTCTCCTTATGTAATTTTCTAGACATTGCCAATAATGTTATCCAATAATATTATTAGGATAATATGAATTATTGTCTCGATAATGGAAAATAATGTGTAATGACAATTTATTGAAACAACAATAATATAAAATATCAATGCAAAGAATTATTGAATCAATAAAATAAAATATCGAATAAAGAATTATCGTAACAATTATTGAGTAGTGCCTTTCACGTAAGAATCAATAATTGGTGCAATACCGTGTGCTACTATTCAACAATGCGTATTAGTGTGTTTTTAACCAACGGGTATTCCAAAAAGGTATTAACTTGTGAATAACAACACGCCTGTAGTTATTTATAAACAACTTATATTTTTCGTTTTCTTCATCCAATCGCTTTTCGTTATGGGGCCCTACAAAAAGGCTCGCAAGTAAATCATTTAATATTCCCAAGACGCATCTGAATATTCCACCAAACAAACTAATATTCTCCAAATAATAATGAATATTTAATAACCACTTGCTTATTGAAATATTTGTGTATTTTACCCATAACTATCCACATTAATCAAATCAACCTTACTATTTCAAAATAATAAATAGAGGAAAATAAATTTCATTTATTAATAATTTGGGGTCTTATAATCAGTACTTTTAACAATTCAAGGTGTTTCAACAGATTAACGGTAAAACATCCGCCATTATTTTCATAAAGTATTTTTTGTTTTTTTCAATCCGACAATAATTCCGTTGTGGGGGTCCACCAATGATTGTGCCGTTGTATGGATATTCCCTGTTAAAACGAATATTCCCCGACCTATCGAATATTATATAACAACTTGCGTACTTTGCAAAATTTGTAAATATTACCCATAACTATAACATTATATCAAATCCACACCATAATATTCAAAAATATATTTTGAGAAAATTTAATCTTTATTCAAAAAGTTGGGGTCTTACAACCTCCCCTTCTTATGAAATTTCATCCTCGAAATTAGGGTGCGTACCTGGTATGTCGAAGAGGTGAGGATACCTTGATTTCATTTCAGATTCTAATTCCCAAGTCATTTCCTCAACATCGTGGTTTCTCCACAAAACTTTGACTTGAGGTATAACCTTGGAGCGTAGAATATGTTCCTTCTTCTCCAAGATTTTAATAGGAACCTCTTCATACGTTAAATCTTCCTCTATTTCTTCCGGTTCTAACTCAATAATGTGGTTCGGGTCTTTCACATATTTACGTAACATGGATATGTGAAAAATGTTATGAACACGAGACATACTCAAGCAGAACGCAAGTCTATAGCCACAGTTCCTACTCGATCGAGGATTAAAAATGGGCCAATGAATCGAGGATTGAGCTTTCCTCTTTTTCCAAATCTTGTAACTCCTTTCCATGGAGCAACACGTAACAACACATGATCTCCAATATCGAATTCTACGTCCTTTCGATGAAGATCAGCATAACTCTTTTGTCGATCTTGTGAGGTTTTTATACGTTGTCGGATCATTTTAACCTTTCCGTAGTCATACGTATCAACTCTGGTCCCAACAACGTTGCTTCACCCACCTCATCCCAAAGACATCTTTGAGAGCGACACTTTCTTCCATATAACGCGCCTCGAATGGAGCCATGCCAATACTTGTTTGATAATTGTTGTCAGGAAAACTCCACCAATGGTAAGAACTTGTCCCAACTTCCTTGAAGTCAAGGACACAGAGTCTTAATAGATCTTCAAGAGTTTGAATCGCCCTCTCCATCGCCCATCCGTCTGAGGATGATATGCCGAGCTAAATCATAAATCCGTGCCCATAGCTTTTTGCAAACTAACCCAAAATCTTGAAGTGAATCTTGGGTCTCTATCAGAAGCTATGGATACTGGCATACCATGCAATCTTACAACCTCGTTTATATACATACGAGCAAGACGTTCAAGTGTATAAGTTTCTCGTATCGGTAAGAAATGAGCAGACTTGGTCAATCTATCAACAATGACCCAAATCGCATCTATGCGTTGAGAAAATTTGTGAAGACCGGTAACAAAATCCATGGTAGCTACCACTTCCATTCTAGAATTTCAAGTGGTTGCAATGGACCTTTTGGTACTTGATGCTCCGCCTTGACTCGTTGACAAGTTAAACACCTTGAAATAAACTCTGCTATCTCTCTCTTCATATTGCACCACCAAAATGTATGTCGAAGATCACGATACATTTTGGTACTCCCAGGATGGATTGCAAACGGTGTGTTGTGCGCCTCCATTATGATTTTATACTTTAAATTAGGGTCATTAGGAACACAAAGTCTGGAGTTGACTCGAAGTATTCCTTCATCATCGATTCTTGCTTCCGGCATAGCACCTTCTTGCACTTTCTTCTTCATACGCATTAGCTCCAGGTCTGTAGCTTGAGCAGCTTTAACTTTATCGATTAAAGTCGGTTCTACTCGTATATTCGCCATCATCATATGGGTCCCTGGAGTCTTTAACTCTATCTCCATCCTTTGCAAGTCACACAAAATGGGCTTTTGTGTTGTGAATATTGCACTCGTACCCGAATATGATTTTCTACTCAATGCGTTGCTACTACCACGTTCGCTTTTTCGGGATGGTATTGGATGGTATGATCATAATCTTTCAAGCAGTTCAAGCCAACGCGTCGTTGTCGCATGTTGAGTTCCTTTTGAGTGAAGAAATATTTGAGGCTTTTTATGATCTCAGAAGATCTCCACTTCTCTCCATACAAGTAACGCCTCCAAATTTTAAGTGCGAAGACAACAAATTTGCCAACTCTAGATCATGAGTAGGATAATTCCTCTCATATTCTTTGAGTTGTCTTGAGGCATAAGCTATGACTTTCCCATGTTGAATGAGAACACATCCTAACCCTTTGCTCAAGCATCCTTTGTAGATGACAAATCCCCTTGACTGAGATGGTTTTGTCGAGCAGTCTTTGAAATGAGTCTCCTTTGAGTTCTTGAAATCTCTTCTCACATTCCTCGCTCCAACCGAACTTTGTATCTTTCTGAGTCAGCTGAGTTAATGGAGTAGCGATTCGAGAAAATCCTTCCACAAATATCCGATAATAACCAGCTAAACCGAGAAAGCTACGACTTGATTCTTGATTTGGGTTGCTCTCGTGTTTGAATAGCTTCAATCTTTGCCGGGTCAACGGATATTCCATGACTTGATACTACGTGCCCAAGGAATGCTACTTCCTCAAGTCAGAACTCGCATTTCTTTAACTTGGCATAAAGCTTATATTCACGAAGCTTTTGGAGTATCAGCCTCAAGTGTTGCTCATGATCTTCACGGCTTTTGGAATAAATAAGGATGTCATCAATAAAGACGACCACAAAGTGATCCAAATATTCCTTGAATACTCGGTTCATCATATCCATAAAGCGGCAGGAGCATTAGTCAATCCAAAAGACATGACTAAGAATTCATAATGCCCGTCTTCGGAGTTCGAAGGCGGTCTTTGGAATATCCTCGATTTTAACCTTCAAATTGATGATATCCGAGCTAAGATCAATCTTTGAAAAAAAATTGTGCTCCTTGTAAATCGATCAAACAGTCATCAATACATGGCAATGGGTACCTATTTTTGATGGTGACATGATTCAACTCCGATAATCAATATAAAGTCGCATACTCCCATCTTTCTTCTTCACGAATAGAGCAGAGCACCCCAAGGAGACGATTGGGGACGAATGAAACCAATGTCTAACAATTCCCGCAATTGGGTCTTTAACTCCAAGTTCAATAGAGCCATTCGATATGGGGCTTTGAAATGGGTTTTTGTACTGGGTTCAAGGTAGATACAAAATTCAACTTCACGCTCTGGGGGTAGGCCAGGAAGTTCTTCAGGGAATACGTCAGGAAATTTATTAACAATAGAAATATCCTTCAAATTTGACGTATTTTTTGTTTAAATCCGTGACATGAGCTAAGAAAGCTTGACATCCGTTTTTCAATAAACGAATAACTTTATGGCTTGAGATGACCGTGATTGATTTTAATTGTTTGGTCGCTTGAATTCGCATAATAGGTTTATTAGGAATATGAAAGCTAACAACCTTATGAAAATAATCAATTTTAGCATGATGAGTAGTTAACCAATCAATCCCTAGAATCACGTCAAATGCAAGTATTTTTAAGGAGATAAGATCGATAGGTAACGTGCGGTTACCGATTTGAATCAAACAAGACTTATAAACAGTGGATGTAATGAAGGTTTCTCCTAATGGAGTTTCAACAGATAAGTCAAAGTCTAATTTCTCCGGAGTCAAATTTAATCATTGAGCGCAAGTAGGAGAAATAAAACAATGGGTAGAACCGGTATCAAATAAGGTATAGACTTCGCTAGAGTTTATGATAAGCTTACCCGTGATGACCTCGTTCGGGTTCCTTGCTTTTTGGGAGGTCACAACAAACGCTCTCCCTTGCACTACCGGCTTTGACTTTTCTGGGACGGCCTTTGGTGCCTCCATCCTAGCTGAAATTGTCTTCGGTGAATGACAAAATCGGGCTAGGTGACCTTCTCTTCCACAATTATATAAGCTTTGATGGCATCGCGCAGTTTGGACTGATATGTCCCCCCCTCCGCATTTGAAGCATATGATAGGTGGTCGTTCTCCTTCCTTAACCACGGTTGCTGGTGCTGACGTCTTTCCATCATTGTTGAATCTCCTTTTCTTGAAATGTCCTTTTTTAGTGTTTTGGCCATGATTACCACCGAAGTGGTTACCATTTTTGGCATGTTGATTCCCTCCACGCTTGTTGTCACCGTTTCGATGACTGTTACCACTAGTATTTTCATGCTGCCGGCTGCTTTCCCTTGGTTGCGTTGACTCATTACCGTGCTCCAATAACTGAGCCCTATTTACAACATCTGAGTACAAACACAGTTTATGAGAAATAAGATATTGACGTATCTCCGGTTTCAAACCTCTTAAAAACATTCGTGTCATTCGCTCCTCATGATCGACCAAATGGGATGCAAACCAAGGGATAACTCGCAAATTTAGCCTCAGTATTGCGACAGAGGTCATATTGTTTTGTTCCAACTTGATAAACTCCACCTCTTTCATGTGACGAATACTTTCGGGAAAGTACTTGTCGTTGAATAGCTTTTGGAACTTCTCCCAAGACATCTTGAGTCGCCAGTGAGTACGTTTCTGATTCCACCAAGATGTCGCCTCTTCACTTAAAACATGAAGGTGGCGAAGAGAACCTTTGCTCCTCGGAGCATCCCAAGACATCAAATATCTTGGTGATCCGCTTTATCCATGCTTCCGCCTTAAGTAGTTTAGGCTCTCCAATAAACTCGGGTGGTCCCGGCTCCTTGAACTGCATTTTAGCGGTGGCCGTCAAGAGAGTTTCGTGTTCACTGTATTTTGAACAGGAGCCACTCTCGCCTGATGTTGCATGAATTGCATGAAGCCTCGGAACATTCCATCGTTCATCATTTGGTTAGTGTTGTTGTTTGCATGAGGATTGTCGCCTTCCTGATGCACGTTGTCCTGGTTATTGATCTGTGGAGACTCAACGGTCTCCTGTGCTCCATTGATGTTCTCAACATTCTCGGATGCCATTTTCAAACACTACCATAAAACAAGGGTTAATTGACATGCAACATATTATCACTATACTCTAACCAACCAATCAAATACCAAATAAACTTAGGTAGGTCATACTAGCGAAGGAATTCCCGCTCTCCCTCCTAGTTCTAGTCTCACATCTTAGCCAGGATCATATCCTAAGCTTTGATACCAACCTGTGACACCCCCAAAATTAGGTATACGTCACCCATCTTAGGTCGCCACTTACATGGTACAAAATTCAAATACAACTTAATAATACAACTGTCGTGTACAATACGACAAAACATAAATTATGAGTTTGAATACAAATATTGTATACTAGAGATTATACAAACTCAAAAGGAGTCCTTATTACAATTATTATTACACTATTTCACAGAATAGTGAGGACTACTAATGCTATCATCTGGTCCGTCACTCCGTTCCTCGGCTAGTCCCTGCTACGTTCTCATTTCCTGAAGAGAACAATAAAAGTAAAAGGGTGAGCTCAACTAGCCCAGAGATGAAATATTATGACTAAGATAATGCGAGAATATATTATCGTTAGCCTTCAACAAAGTTGTTAAACCGATACAATATAACAACCATCAAGTTTAAGCTGCATAAAGGAACAAGCAATCTATAAAAAGAGTCAAGTAGAGAATAAAATCTACTATCTTTTATGATTTAGAAGGTTTTCATCACTTTTATCATTTGGGACTCAAACAATAAATATTCCACATCATTGAATCACCTTACACTCTACGGCCGAGGATATTCTTTAGTATCACGACCACAATTATCCATGCACTACTGTGCCAAGAATATTTGTGTATTCATTAATGGTCATGATCACGCTAACAAGCTGTCCATCAATGCACTACGGGCCAATGAGGACTTTTACCACATCATTTGTAACATTACGGTCATGATTGACACCGAATAATCCTCGTCATAATCATACCAAGTCCATCTCATGCACTATAGGCCACAGATGACTTTCAACAAAATATAAACATGAGGATGATGACAATGATATAAGAATTCGATAAAACAAGTTCAAGAATTATTTTATCCAGGAACAAATAATGTCCAAATTGTCAACATGATACTTCTTTGTAAAGTAAAATTCAAGAACGCTCAGAAGAATATTTCCACGAAAAGATACTGGATGAAGCGCAAATATCAAGGATATTCCACTAATTTCATGGAGTATAGAAGTCAAAACTTTAACCAACCGAGTATAATAAGGAATGGAATAACAAAAGAAATCACCGGGCATGCGATAGAGCCGCGACAGGTGAGTTATTCCAGCGAGAATAATAAATAACGGAATCAGTCCACAGGCGTAAAACGCATGCAGACGGGATATTCCAATGAATAATAAAGAAATCGTGCGGAATCCGTCGGCATAAAACGCATGCATGCGAGGATATTCCAACACATAATAATAAAAGCGGAATCAGTCCAAGGCGTAGAACGTCTGCACAGGATATTCCAGCGAAGTAATAATAAAGAGCGGAACCCGGTCGGCGTAGAACGCATGAGACGAGGATGTTCCAAATGAATGATAAAGAATGGAACAATGGAAGAATTTCACCAAGTATAGGTAGCTCATGCGTATCTGAGTTATTCAATGAATAATAAGAATGGAATAGAAGAAGTTCTCTTCATAGATAAGAAAAATAATACTCCTAGCTTGGAAAAAGCTGGATCTTGGAATAGTGAGTAGCAGATTTCTCTTCTTCTTTCTCTCTATAATTTCTCTCTATAATAATCGCTCTAAAGCTTTTGTGAATTGGTGAGAAATGAAGAAAGAATGAGCTTCTATTTATAGGAAAATATAGTTTCGATAATTGCACGTTTTGGGGCTTGAAAATTACAGTACAATACCTCCAACTTTTCTTTCATTTTTAATTTAGTCCTGCAAGTATTATCAATATTGCACCAACTCCCCTAATAGTAAATAATGTGAATCAATAGTTCAATCATGTGAATCAATAGTATAATCATGTGAAAAAATACGAATTACAGTATAGTACCTCCATCTATACCTCAATTTTTAACTTAGTCATGCAAGTATTATCAATCTTGCACCAACTCCCCTAATAGTAAATAATGTGATTCAATAGTACACATATGTGAACAAATAGTTATATAAGCATTTGAATTAGTAGCAATTAATTGCTCATTTATCCGATAAATTACCCGATTTATCAATATAACCCCTAGACATCAATTATCATCGAAATAAATGTCGATTTTCACTAACACAAACAATTCCAACATAATGAAACTATTTTTATCAAAAATATAAATTTTGAAATTTTGAAGTTTGACTTTTTCGAAAAAGTCAATCAACTGTTGACTTTTTTGACCAAATAGTGAATCTCGGAAAATTTTGTGTTTAAAGACTATTTTTACTAATTTCGTCGTTCCGGACTCAAATATCACGTCCGCGTCTCCAAATTCAACTCCGAACAATATTCATCATTAATATTATAACTCACAATATTTATCAACCAGGTCGTTCCCAGGAAAGAGGTGGCTTTCCAATAAGGATTTCTCCCTATTGGCGCGCAATTAGGTGACCAAACCTCTCCTTAACAGAACTTCTAGACATTGTAAATATTGCAATTTATAATATGAATAACTTTGTCGTCTCAAGTATTGATTTAATAAAAAAAACATTTTATGCAGATGATACTGACCATAATTGAATCCATAATATGATAGATATGATGCAAAGAATTATTGAAAGCAATAATTGAGTATAACTAAGTGACTTCTCACGTAAGCATCAATAATCAATCTGTAGTGTGCTATTATGCAACCATGCGTATTCTTGTACTTTTAACACCGGTGTTTCAACGGTTAACGGTAAAACTTCCGCCGTTATTTTCATAAAGTATTTTGTCGTTTTCTCAATCAAAACAATAATTACATTAATGAGGGGTCCACCAATGATTGTGCCTTTGTATGAATATTCCTTGTTAAAATGAATATTCCCCCACCAATCGAATATTATATAACAACTTGCGTACTTTACAAAATTTATAAATATTACCCACAACTATAATATTATATCAAATCCACACCATAATATTCAAAAATATATTTCGAGAAAATTTAATCTTTATTCAAAAAGTTGGGGTCTTACAATTAACCCTTATTTTATGGCAGTATTTAAGAATGGCAGCTGAGAACGTTAATAATGGAGTGAATCAGACCATGGAGACACCTTTGATCACTACCCAGGGGAACGTGCAACAGGAAGGCAATAATCCTCCTGTAAACAACGTTACCGAACAAATTATGAATGATGGGATGTTTAGAAGCTTTTTGCAGTTCATGCAAAACCAGACGAGGGAGACTCGTGCACAAAATACGGGTGGAAATGCTAGCAATGCGCGGCTTTCACAGCCAATTAGTTCAAAGAGTTGGGACCACCAGAATTAAAGGGAAAGCCGGATCCGATCATGGCGGAAACGTGGGTCAAACAAATTACCAAGATATTCAATGTCTTGGGATGATGCGAGAGAACGAAGGTTCCATTCGCCACCTTTATGTTTCACGATGAGGCGGACTCTTTGGTGGGATCTGGAAGCGCATCTGACCACCGACTTTCAAAGATGTCTTGGGAAACGTTTTGAAACTATTCAATGACAAGTACTTTCACGAAAGTATTCGTCATATGAAGGAGGTGGAGTTTATTATTTGAAACAAAAAAACATGGCGGTGTCCCAAAGACGAAGCGAAGTTTACTGAGTTATCGAGTTTGCACCTCATTTGGTCAAAAATGAGGAGCGAATGACGAGGATGTTTACGAGAGGTCTTAAGCAGAGATTCGACAATATCTTATCTCTCATAAATTTTTTTTATATTCAGTTGTTGTAAACAGGGCTCAATTATTAGAGCGAGATAATGAGTATGTTCAACCGATGGAACACAACCAGGGTCATACTGGTGGCAGCGGTCATCGGAGCAATGACAAGCAGAAGGAAAGAATTCGGACAAAAGCGGTAACCACTCTGGTGGTTATCGTGGCCGTGATAATAGAAGGAGCGAGTCGGGAGGAGATTTCAAAAGAAGAAGGTACAATAATGATAGCGTAAAGACGTCAGCACCAACTATTTCTAGGGGAGGAGAACAACCACCGGTCGTATGTTACAAATGCGGGAAAGAGGGACACATCAGCCCAAACTACCCACAACAATCCAAGGTGTGTTATAACTATGGAAAGGAAGGTCATATAGCTAGAGATTGTCTAGTTATGAAACCAAGTTCAACAGGGATGGTGACTCCAAAGGTTGTCCCGGACAAGTTAAAGTTGGTGGTTCTTGGAAGGGCGTTTGTCGTGATTGCCCAAAACGCGAGGAACATAAATGAGGTGATCACGGGTAAGCTAATCATAAACTCTTACGAACTCTTACGAAGTTTATACCTTATTAGATACCGGTTCTACCCATTCTTTTATCTCTCCTACTTGTGCTCAACATTTAAACTTGACTCCGGAGAAATTAGACTTTGACTTATCTGTTGAGACTCCGTTAGGAGAAACTTTCGTTACATCTACTATTTTTAAATCTTGCATGATTCAAGTCGGTACCATCACATTACCTGCCGACCTTATTTCATTGAAAATTCTTGCATTTGATGTGATTTTGGGGATTGATTGGTTAACCATGCATCATGCTAAAATTGATTGTTTTTGTAAGGTTGTTAGTTTTCATATTCCTAACCAACCTATTATGCGAATTCAAACAACCAAACCACTAAAATCAGTCACTGTCATATCAAACCATAAAGTTATTCGTTTATTAAAAAACGGATGTCAAGCTTTCTTAGCCCATGTCACGGACTCGAACAAAAACACGTCAGATTTGAATACTATTTCTATTGTTAGTGAATTTCCTGATGTATTTCCTAAAGAACTACCCGGTCTACCCCCAGAACGTGAAGTTGAATTCTTTATTGACCTTGAACCTGGTACAAAGCCCATTTCTAAAACCCCATATCGAATGGCTCCTATTGAACTTCAGGAGTTAAAGGTCCAACTACAGGAATTGTTGGACACCGGTTTTATTCGTCTTAGTACATCTCCTTGGGGTGCTCCTATATTATTCGTAAAGAAGAAAGACGGGAGTATGCGACTTTGTATTGACTACCGATAGTTAAACCATGTCATTATCAAGAATAGGTATCCGCTACCTCGCATTGATGACCTGTTTGACCAGTTGCAAGGAGCATAATTCTTTTCAAAGATCGATCTTCGTTCTGGATATCATCAGATGAAGATTAAAAATGAGGATATTCCAAAGGCGCCTTGAAACTTAAGCATGCGGGCATTATGAATTCTTAGTCATGTCTTTTGGATTGACTAATGCTCCTGTTGATTTCATGGATATGATGAACCGTGTGTTTAAAGAATACTTGGATCAGTTCGTTGTTGTCTTTATTGATGACATCCTCATCTATTCCAAAAGCAGTGAAGATCATGAGCACCATTTGAAGTCGGTAATTGTAAAAAACCCGTGATAACAAGTTGTATGCCAAGTTGAAAAAATTCGAGTTCTAGCTTGAGGAAGTAGCATTCCTTGGACACGTGGTGTCAAAACATGGAGTATCTGTCGACCCGACAAAGATTAAAGCCATACAAAGTTAGGAGCAACCAAAATTCGGTGATCAAGTATCGTAGCTTTACGGGCTTAGGTTGGTTATTATCGGAGATTTGTGGAAGGATTTTCTCGAATCGCTATAAGATTAACTCATTAACTCAGAAAGATATAAAATTGGTTTGAGCGAGGATTACGAGAAGAGTTTTCAAGAACTCAAGAGAAGACTCATTTTGGCACTGTTACGATAATACCATCTGGTTCGGATGGATTTGTTATCTCTGATGATGCTTGAGCAAAAGGGTTAGGATGTGTTCTCATGCAACATGGGAAAGTCATAGCCTATGCCTCCACAAGCAACTCAAAGAATATGAGAGGAATTATCCTACTCATGATTTGGAGTTAGCGGTGATCATTTTCGTTGAAGATTTGGAGACACTACTGTATGGGGAGAAAGTGGAGATCTATACAGATCATAAAAGCCTCAAATATTTCTTCACCCAAAAGGAACTCAACATGCGGCAACGACGTTGGCTCGAGCTGTTGAAAGATTATGATCACACCATCCAATATCATCCTGGAAAAGCAAATGTGGTAGCTGACGCATTAAATAGAAGATCATATACGGGTACGAGTGCAATGTTGTTAACACAAAGGTCCATTTTGTATGACTTGCAAAGGATGGAGATAGAGATGAAGGCTTGAAGTACCCACGTGATGATATCAAACATGCGAGTAGAACCAACTTTAATCGATAAAGTTAAAGCTGCTCAAGCTACGGACATGGAGATGATGCGTATGAAGAAGAAAGTGCAAGAAGGTGTTATTCCAGAAGCAAGAATCAATGAAGAATTAATACTTCGAGTCAACTCCAGACTTTGTGTTTCTAACGATTCTGACTTAAAGCATAGAATCATGATAGAGGCACATAACACACCGTTTGCAATCCATCCTGGGAGTACTAAAATGTATCATGATCTTCGACATACATTTTAGTGGAGCAATATGAAAAGGGAGATCGCGGAGTTTATCTCGAGGTGTTTAACTTGTCAACGTGTAAAGGCGGAGCATCAAATGCCAAAGGGTCCATTACAACCACTTGAGATTTCGAAATGGAAGTGGGAACACATTACTATGGATTTCGTTACGGGTCTTCCCAAGGTTTCTCAAGGCATAGATGTGATTTGGGTTATTGTTGATAGATTAACCAAGTTTGCCCATTTCTTGCACATACGTGAGACTTATTCCCTTGAATGTCTTGCTAGTATATACGCGAACGAGATTGTGAGATTGCACGGCACTCCAGTATCCATAGTTTTGGATCGTGACTCAAGATTCACTTCACAATTTTGGGTTAGCTTACAAAAAGCTATGGGCACAGATTTACGATTCAGTTTGGCATACCATCCTCAAACGGACGGATAATCAGAGAGGACTATTCAAACTCTTGAAGATCTATTAAGACTCTGTGTCCTAGATCTCAAAGGGAGTTGGGATAAGTACCTACCATTGGTGGAATTCTCCTACAACAACAGTTATCAGGCGAGCATAGGTATGGCTCCATTCGAGGCGTTGTATGGAAGAAAATGTTGTTCTCCAGTATGTTGGGACGAGGTGGGTGAAGCAACATTGTTGGGACCAGAGTTCGTACGCATGACTACAGAGAAGATCCAAATGATTCGACAACGTATACAAATGACACAGGATCGACAAAAGAGTTATGCGGATCTTCATCGGAAGGACGTGGAATTTAATATTGGGGATCATGTATTGTTACGTGTTGCACCATTGAAGGGAGTTACAAGATTTGGGAAGAGAAGAAAGCTTAATCCAAGATTTGTTGGTCCATTTGAGATTCTTGACCGAATAGGAAATGTGGCCTATAGACTCGCATTACCTACAAGTATGTCTCGTGTTCATAATGTTTTTCACATATCTATACTTCGTAAATATGTTAAAGACTCGAACCACATTATTGAGTCAGAACCAGACGAGATAGTTGAAGATCTAACGTACAAGGAGGTACCTGTTAAGATCTTGGATAGGAAAGAGCATGTCCTACGCATGAAGGTTATACCACAAGTTAAGGTTTTGTGGAGAAAC
This sequence comes from Panax ginseng, assembly GCA_020205605.1. Lineage (NCBI taxonomy): Eukaryota > Viridiplantae > Streptophyta > Magnoliopsida > Apiales > Araliaceae > Panax > Panax ginseng. The sequence continues at coordinate 34,648,356 of CM035143.1, read as the reverse complement.
AATGCTATTGAAGAGATGACCTGGGAGTTGGAATCAGAAATGAAAGCGAGGTATCCTCACCTTTTCGAAACACAAGGTACGTACATCAATTTTGAGGATGAAATTTCATAAGGAGGGGAGGTTGTATGTGACGCCCCCAAAATTAGGTATACATCACCCATCTCGGGTCGTCAGATACATGGTATAGAATTCAAATACAACTTACTAATACAACTGTCGTGTACAATACAACAAACATAAACTGTGAGTTTGAATACACATATTATCTACTAGAGATTATACAAACTCAAAAGGAGTCCTTATTATAATTATTATCACACTATTTCACGAGAATAATGAGGACTACTAATGCTATCCTCCGGACCATCACTCCTCGTCCTGACTCGTCTCAAATCGGCTATATTCTCATTTCACGAAGAAAAGCGATTGAAAGAAAGGGTGAGCTCAACTAGCCCAAAGAAGAAATATTATGACTAAGATAATGCAGAATAAATTATCATTAGTCTCCAACAATGTTAAAGCGATAAAATATAATAGACATCAAGTTTAAGCTGTTTTGATGGAACAAGCAATCCATTAAAAGAGTCAAGTAGAAAATAAAATCTACTATCTTTTATGATTTAAAAGGTTTTTCATCACTTTTATCGCTGAGACTCAGCTTAATAAATATTCCACATCATCGAATCACCCCTGCACTACGGCCAAGGATATTCTTTAGTATCACAACCACAATTATCCATGCACTACGGGCCAAGAATATTTGTGTATTCATTAATGGTCATGATCATGCCAACAACTGTCCATCAATGCACTACGGGCCAATGAGGACTTTTACCACATCATTTGTAACATTACGGTAATGATTACACCGAATAATCCCTGGTCTTCCTTTGAAACGGGTGCTGGTACCGACGTCTTCACGTCATTGTTGAACCTTCTCTTCTTAAAATGTCCATTCTTATTATCTTGGCCATGATTACCACCGAAATTGTTACCATTCTTGGCATGATAATATCCCCCACGATGGTTATCGTTGCTCCGATGACCGTTGCCACCGGTATGATTATTATCGTGTTGTTGGTCGTTGCCTTTTGGTTGTCTTTGACTCATTATCGCGCTCCAATAAGCGAGCCCTATTCACAACATCGAATATAAACAAAGTTTGTGAGAAATGAGGTATTGACGTATATCGGGTTTCAAACCTCGCAAAAACATTCGCGTCATTCGCTCCTCATTATCGACCAAATGGGATGCAAACCGGGATAACTCCGCAAATTTTGCCTCCTATTGCGACACGGACATATTGTTTTGCTCCAATTTGATAAACTCCACCTCCTTCATGTGACGAATACTTTCGAGAAAGTATTTGTCGTTGAACAGCTCTTGGAACTTCTCCCAAGACATCTTTAGCACGACAGGTTGAGTACATTTTACCGATTCCCACCAGTAATCTGCCTCTCCGCGCAACATAATGGCGGCAAAGGGAACCTTTTGCTCCTCGGAGCATCCCAAGACATCAAATATCTTGGTGATCTCGCTTTATCCATGCTTACGCCATAAGTGGTTTTGGCTCTCCTTAAACTCCCGGTGGTCCGGCTCCTTGAAGCTGTTTAGCGGTGGCCTTCGAGAGTTTCGGTGTTCCACCTACATTTTGGGCAGAGGCCGCTCTGCTCTCTTTGTTGCATGAATTGCATAAAGCCTCGAACAATCCATCATTTGGTCGGTGTGTTGTTGTTTGTATGAGGATTGTCGCCTTCACGATGCACATTTTCACGATTATTGATATGTGGAGACTCAACGGTCTCTTGTGCTCCATTGCTATTCTCAACATTTTAGGATGTCATTTTGAGACATCTTGCCACAAAACAAAGGTTAATTGACATATAACATAATATCTCTAAACTCGACCAACCAATTTAAATACAAAATAAATTTAAGTAGGTCATACTATGAAGGAATTCCCAAATCTCTCCCTCCTAGTTCTTATCTCACATCTTAGCCAGGGGATCATATCCTCAAGCTTTGATACTAATTGTGATGCCCCCAAAATTAGTTATACATCACCTATCTTGGGTCGTCAAATACATGGTACAGAATTCAAATACAACTTACTAATACAACTGTCGTGTACAATACGACAAACATAAACTATGAGTTTGAATACAAATATTATCTACTAGAGATTATACAAACTCAAAAGGAGTTCTCATTATAATTATTATCACACTATTTCACAGAATAGTGAGGACTACTAATGCTATCCTCTGGACCATCACTCTGTTCTCCGATTTATCCCAGCTATATTCTCATTTCTTGAAGAGAACAATGAAAGAAAGGGTGAGCTCAACTACCCCAGTAAGAAATATTATGACTAAGATAATGCAGAATAAATTATCATTAGTCTTCAACAATGTTAAACTGATAAAATATAATAGACATCAAGTTTAAGCTGCAATGAACAAGCAATCCATTAAAAGAGTCAAGTAGAAAATAAAATCTACTATCTTTTATGATTTAAAAGGTTTTTCATCCTTTGTTATCATTTGAGACTCAAAACTTAATAAATATTCCACATCATCGAATCACCCATGCACTACGGCCAAGGATATTCTTTAGTATCACGACCACAATTATCCATGCACTACGGGCCAAGAATATTTGTGTATTCATTAATGGTCATGATCATGCCGACAACTGTCCATCAATGCACTACGGGCCAATGAGGACTTTTACCACATCATTTGTAACATTACGGTCATGAATACACCGAATAATCCCTGATCATAATCATACCAAGTCCATCTATGCACTATAGGCCACATATGACTTTCAACATAATATAAACATGAGGATGATGACAATGATATAAGAATTCAATAAAACAAGTTCAAGAATTAATTTGTCCAAGAACTACTAAGGTCCAAATTGTCAACATGATACTGCTTTGTAGAGTAAAATTCAAGAATGCTCAGAAGAATATTTCCATGAAAAGATACTGGATGAAGCACAAATATCAAGGATATTCCACTAATTTCATAGAGTATAGAAGTCAAAATTTTAACCAAGTGAGAATAATAAGGAATGGAATAACAACAAAAATTACCATGTATGCGGTATCAGCATAAAAGGAGTTATTCTAACGAGAATAATAAAGGCGGAATCAGTCGGCGTAAAAGCGCTTGTGAGCAGGATATTCTAACAGAATAATAATAATAAAGAGCGGAACCAGTCGGCATAAAAGCGCATGTATGGGATATTCCAATAGAATAATAAAAAGGCGGAATCGGTCCGTAAAAGCTTATGACAGGATATTCAACGTAATAGTAAAGACGAATAATAGAAGAATGTCACCAAGTATAGGGTAGACCGCGTATACAGGTTATTCCAACAGAATAATAAGCAATGGAATAACAACAGTTCTCTTCATGAATAAGAAAGAATAACACCCCTTACGAGTACAACAAATAATATTCCCTACCTTAAGAAGAAGAGTACTGGATATATAAGTAGTGAAGTAGCAGAATACTTTCTTCTTTCTCTCTATAGTTTATCTCTCTAGAGTTTCAGTGAATTCGTAAGAAAATAATGAATGAATGAGCTTCTATTTATAGAAAAATGGAATGCATAGTAACTAATCCATGAGCGGTCAGATTGATTTACTTTAATCGACGGTCCATATTTAAAGAAAAATCTTTTAAAAAATATAATATATTCTATTTATATAAAAAGATTTTACTTATACAAACACTATGCATAATAAAATATAATATATTCTATTTATAGAATAACTTTAATAAAGTATTACATTTTATATAAAAAGATTTTACTATGCAAAACACTATGCATAATAGAATATAATATATTCTATTTATAGAATAACTTTAATAAATTATTACATTTTATATAAAAAGATGTTTCTATTTTATTACGTGAATAAAACAAAACTTCTAAATCAACAATAATTGAATCAAATAATGTGAGATACTTGTCAAAGCAACTATTGTAGCAATAATTGAACAAAACCGAGTGACTTCTCACATAAATATCAATAATCAATACAGCAGTACTCTTGTATGCAACAACGCGTATTATTGTACTTTACTATCGAGAGTAGTTCAGCAGTATCAACCAGTAAAACTTCCGCCGTTATTTTCAATAAAATATTTTTGTCGTTTTCTCAATCAAACAATAATTCCGTTAATGAGGTCCACTAATGATTGTCTTTGTCATCTACGAATATTTCTGTTTAAAAGCGAATATTCCCAGACCAATCGAATATAATATGACAACTTGCATACTTTGCAAAATTTATAAATATTATCCACAACTATAACATTATCTCAAATTCACACCATAATATAAAAAAAATTATTTCGAGAAAATTGATTCTTTATTCATAAAATCTGGGGTTTCACATTGTAAGACCCCAACTTTTTAATGAATAAAATCAAATTTTCTTTATTTATTATTGTGAATAATAAGGTATTAATTTGATATAATAACTTTGGTTACGGGTGAAATGTAAAAATTTTGCAAAATAAACAAGTGGTTATAAAATATTCATTTTGTCGGTGGAATATTCTTTCTGTTGGGGAATATTAAAATGCGCAATACAATCACAATGGGCCCCATAACGGATATCTTGATCGAATGAAGAAAATGACAAAATTGAATCTTGGCGTAGTTGTTATTCAGAATTAACCTTTGTTGGAATACCACATGGTTAAAGTAAAGTAAATGCGTTGTTGTTGCATAATAAGCATATCTGATATTGCTTGATATTGTTGAATTATTGATCCTTACGTAGAAGGAAGGCACTACTCAATAATTGTCACGGTGAATTCTTTGTTCAATATTTTATTTTATTGATTCAATAATTGCTGCATTGATATTTTATATTATTGTTGTTTCAATTATCGTCACTGCACAGTATCTCCTTTATCAGATCAGTAATTTAGATTATTTGGAATAATATTATTAGATAACATTATTGGCAATGTCTAGAAAGTTCACAAGGAGAGGTTTGGTCACCTAATTACTTGGCGATGAGGAGAAATCCTTATTGGAAGCCCCTCTTTCTGAGAAGCAATTTGGTTGTCATAAATGTGATTTTATAATATTATTTGTAAATAATTAATCATTGATTCATATGATAAGGAAATATTTATTTTATATGGATATAAATGATGGATTTATTTATGTGGTTATAAATGAAGGAATTAATGTTGAGGTGTTTTATTAGTATTTTGTCGGATTGGAGGTATTAAAAATCAAACCAGTGTTTTTTGAGATATATTGCGGGAGTTATAATTTTTAATCCGACCGTTGGATCGTTGTAATATTTGGATATGTTATACATATATAAGTTGAGTATATGTCCAAAAATTTTGAACAGTTAAAAATGAGCGTATGATTTTTTATGAATTTTAAGATATGGCTGATTCGGAAATCAGGTTATAAATCATTTTGTTGCAAAATTCTAGAATTGGTGGGCCCCACTCTTGGTTGGTGAAGAAATGTGCTGAGATTTTTATTCAAATGTGGTGGGTGGAAATAGTAGCAGGTAAAGCCATCAGGTTGCAGGCTAAGTCTGCTTCGGCGTTCTATCATTTTCCTATAAATAGAGGACTAAGTTAGAATTGAAAATCACACTAGAAACAAGTTTTCTCTCTTTCTCTCTCTAGATTATTGAGTGTATTTTGTGAGTATTTAGATACTTTGTGAGTTTATGTTAATCAGTGCAAGTTTCCTTGACCTTATCTAGATATTAGATCAGAAGTACTAATATTTTGAGGTAAGGGATATTATCTTCTTCTTAAATGATATTTTCTTCAATATCATTATGCCGAAATATTGGTATGAACTTTTTATCAATTGGAACTTTTTGTTTCGGAGTTACTATTCACGTATACGACACTATTCACGTATATGATACTATTCACGAATACAGCACTATTCACCGAAAAATGAAATTTTCTTCTTTTTGTCCAAGTTGTCTATTATGGTTACTATCTTTGATTGTATCCATATTTTGATCATTATTTTTGAATTCTGTTTCAAAATTGGTTATTTCAGAATATTATTGAATTTGGATAAACTGTAATACGAATCCTTAATATTTGATCTGTTATCTCACTGGATTCGTTTTCTTTAAAATATTTTTCATCATCCTCAGTCCTAAATGATGACACAAATGAATATCTTTGGCACGTGAGTGTAAAAGATGAATGATTACCTAATGAATATCTTTTGCCCGTAGTGCAAAAAGATGAGCAGTGTTGAGATGAACATGACCAACTGGTGATACAAATGAATATCTTTGGCCTGTAGTGCAAAGATGAATATTTGATTCTAGATGTATATTGATTGATGTTACATGGATAAAATATTGATGATGGAATTTTTAATCTTAAAAGATAGTAGAATTCTTTCTCTACTTGACTCTTCTAATGAATTGCTGTTTTCTGCTGCAGTTGTTGATCTAAAACTGAAACTAGGGTTCTGGTGCTAGGGTTTCTTGTGACGCCCCCAAAATCGGTATACCTCACCCATCTTGAGTCGCCAAATACATGGCATAAAATTCAAATACAATCTTAAATATACAACATGAGCTGTGAGTTTTAATACAAACATTATCTTCTAGACAACATTAAAACTCAAAATAAGTCCTCAATACATTTATTGTCACACTATTTAACAGAATAGTGAGGACTAATAATACTATCATCTGGTCCATCACTCCGTTCCCCGACTCGTCCCAGCTATATTCTCATTTCCTGAAGAGAATAGTGAAAGAAAGGGTGAGCTCAACTAGCCCAGTAAGAAATATTATGACTAAGATAATGCAGAATAAATTATCATTAACATTCAACAGTGTTAAACTGATACAATATAACAAACATCAAGTTTAACTGCAGCGGAACAAGAAATCCATTAGAAGAGTCAAGTAGAGAATAAAATCTACTATTTTCTATGATTTAAAAGGTTTTTCATCACTTTTATCATTTGAGACTCGGCTTAATAAATAATCCACATCATCAAATCATCCCCCTTTCTACGGTGCCAAGAATATTCTTTAGTATCACGACCACGAATTATCCATGCACTACGGGCCAAAGATAATCGTGTTTTCATCAACGGTTCTGATCATGCCATAAAACAATTCATCTTTGCACCCTTGGCCGAAGAGAATCCATAGCCATAATCATAACAAAAATTGTCCATCAATGCACTACGGGTCAATGAGGACTTTTTCCACATCATTTGTAACATTACGGTCATGATTATACCGAATAATTCCTGGTCATAATCATACCAAGTCCATCTATGTACTACAGGCCACAGATTACTTTCAATATAATATAAACACGAGGATGATGACAATGACATAATAATTCAATAAAAACAAGTTCAAGAATTAATTTATCCAGGAACCAATAGCGTCCAAATTGTTTACATGATACTTCTTTGTGGAGTAAAATTCAAGAATGCTCAGAAGAATATTTCCATGAAAAGATACTAGATGAAGCACAAATATCAAGGATATTCCACTAATTTAATGGAGTATGAAACTGCAATGGATTTTCACCCGTCATGCGGTAATCCACGTAGACAGCTCATTTCCACAATTTAATAATAAATGAATACAAAGGGTCATTCACCATGCATGTGGCAATCCACATAGACAGGTTATTCCAACATAATAATAAAGAATGGAATAACAGAAGAATTCACCATGCATGCGATAAATCGCATGCAGACGAGTTATTCAACAAAATAATAAATAATGGAACCGAGTCCGGCGTAAGCTTATGATACATGATATCCGGCGAATAATAAATAATGAAACCAGTCCGGCGTAAACACACGACGGAGGATATTACGGCGAATATTAAATAATGGAACCAGTCCCACAGAACGCATGCATGGGATATTAAAATGAATAATAAAGAGCGGAATATTAGAAGAATTTCACCATGTATGCGCAGACTTCTCATAAGCAAAAGTTATTCAGCGAATAATAAGAATGGAATAACATAAGAATTTCACCAAGTATAGGGTATCCGCGATATACGAGTTATTCAACAGAATAATAATGAATGAAATAACAGAAGTTCTCTTCACGAATAAGAAAGAAAGAATACCCCTTACTTAGTACAACAAATAATATCCCTTACCTTAAGAAGAAGAGTACTGGATATATGAGTAGTGAAGTAGCAGAATACTTTTCTTCTTTTTCTCTATAGTTTATCTCTCAGAGTTTCGGTGAATTAAGTAAGAAATAATGAAGGAATGAGCTTCTATTTATAGAAAAATGGGTTTGCATAGTAACTAACTCATGAGCGGTCCAGATTGATTTACTTTAATCGAGGGTCTATATTTAAAGAAAAATCTTTTAAATAAAATATAATATATTCTATTTATAATCTAATAAAACGAATAACTTTATAAAAGATTTTACTATGCGCAAATACTATGCAGTACTATGCAAACACCATGCATAATAAAATATAAAATATTCTAATTATTGTCTAATAAAATAGATAACTTTATAAAAGTATTCAATTTTATATAAAAAGATTTTACTATTAGCCTAATAAAACGAATAACTTTATAAAAGTATTCTATTTTATATAAAAAACTTTTCTGTTTTATTACATTAATAATACTAATAAAACAAAACTGAGTGACTTATCATGTAAGCATCAATAATCAATATCGTGTGTTATTATGCAACCACGCGTATTACTGTACTTTTACTACCTAGTAGTTCAACAATTTTAACGGTAAAACTTTCGCCGTTATTTTCATAAAATATTTTTGTCGTTTTCTCAATCAGACAATAATTCCGTTGTGGGGTCCACCAATGATTGTGTCGTTGCATGAATATTCCCTGATAAAATAAATATTCCCCGACCAATCGAATATAATATGACAACTTGCATACTTTGCAAAATTTATAAATACTACCCACAACTATAACATTATATCAAATCCACACCATAATATTCAAAAAATTATTTCAAGAAAATTAAATCTTTATTCATAAAATTTGGGGTCTCACAATCTCCCCTCCTTATGAAATTTTGCACTCGAAATTTACGTACGTACCTGGTATGCCGAAGAGGTGAGGATACCTCGACTTCATTTCAAATTCTAACTCTTGAGGTATAACCTTTGAGTGTTGAATACGATTCTTCTTATCCAAGATTTTAACACGTATCTCCTCAAACGTTAAATCATCCGCTTTCTCGTCCGGTTCTAAATAATAATGTGGTTGAATTCGTCACATATTTACGTAACATCGATCGTTAAAAAAATGTTATGAACACGCGACATACTTGGTGGTAAAAGCGAGTCTATAAGCCACAGTTCCTACTCGATCGAGGATTTTAAATGGGCCAATTAAATCGAGGGTTGAGATTTCCTCTCTTCGTCGATTCTTGCTTCTAGAATAACGGCCTCTTGAACCTTCTTAATTCTTCACATTCATCAGCTCTGGGTGTGTAGCTTGAGCGACTTTAACTTTATCGATTAAAGTCGATTCTACTCGATATATTCGTTATCTTCACGGGGTTCGTATATTCGCGCTTGTATAGCATACGATCTTCTACTCGGTTGCGTCAGCTACCACATTCGTTTTTCCACGGTGGTATTAAATGATATGATCGTAATCTTCAACAGCTCGAGCCAACATCTTTGGCACGTTATACGTTCGTTTTAGTTGAAGAAATATTTGAGGGTTTTAGAAATGGGTTTTGTATTGGGGTCAATACAAAATTCGATTTCACGCTCTAGGGGTAGGCTAAGAAGTCTTCAAGAATACATCAGAAAATTTATTAACAATAGAAATATCATTCAAAACTGTGACCCTCATCCAAGACTTTGATAGTACGTCACATTGATACCTATCAACTTATCATCATCATCATTCACGACGTCGCTCTCAGAAAAGTAAAGCGGTGCATTCCACACAAGGAAGTCAACAACGAAAGGAATAAAGGGGCTCTTTACTTATGTCTTGATATGACAATGATTGACTTTAGTGGTTTCGTTGCTTTAATTCGCATAACAGGTTGGTTAGGAATATAAAAGCTAACAATCTTATGAAAAGCATGATGAGTAGTTAACCAATCGATTTCTAAAAATTGCATCAAAGGCAAGTATTTTCAAAGAGATAAGATTGACAGGTAACGTGAAAGTGTCGATTTGAATCATCAAGATTTATAAATAGCGGAGGTAACGAAGGTTTCTACTAACGAAGTTTCAACCAATAAGTCCAAGTCTAACTTCTAGGAGTTAAATTTAAGCGGATTTGGCGCAAGCAAAGAGATAAAAGAATAGGTAGAAGGCAGGTATCGAATAAGGTATAGACTTCAAAAGAATTTATAATTAACTATCCGTGATAACCCGTTCGATTCCTCGTCACGTAAAAACGCTCTCCTTAAACTACCGAATTTGACTTGTTGGGACGGTCTTTTGGTGTCGTCATTACCTTTGGAATTGACTTTCACTATAGGGAGTATTCCACCTCAACTACTTAAATCCGTACTCTGCTCCATGATCCGAATCATTAGCCTTGATCCATATCGAATTGGGGTTGACCACAATGTATAGGGTAATTCAAAACTTCGATGATGGGTTCTCCCAATTCTTTGTTTAAAAAAGAAATACATATCATCTATTTTAGCTTTCTTGGATCGGACTTCTCTTTCCATAATATCAACGCAGCTTTTACCCATGCATCTTTCATTCTCACTCGTTCAGTTGTTTCTTCTTTCAGCTACTCCTTGACAATTGAATTCTCAGATTCCATCTTTAATATCGTATACTCTGCCAAAGAGCGCTCCTATCCAGCTATCGCATATCGGGTAATACAATTTTGAATTTTTACATTCCTTTGCTTCATGACCGCTTTTCGTTCTTTAGCCTGCTCTTCTAACTCATGAATACGATTTTGCAATTCTACATTTTGATCAATAAGTTCTTTTAATAAATCCTCCTCAGGTTCCTCTTCTTCCTCACTCTCAGTTGCTACATTTGCGACTAGCTTGAGTGCAACTTTTAATTCCTCAAGCACCACATGGATATCTCTAATCACATTATCTTGGTTGGTGATTAGAGATGTCTCCACGGTCTCATGTGCTCCATTGTTATTCTCAACATTCTCGGATGTCATTTTCAAATACTGCCACAAAACAAGGGTTAATTAACATATCACATATTATCCCTATACTCTGACCGACCAATTAAATACCAAATAAACTTAGGTAGGTCATACTAGCGATGGAATTCCCCGTCTCTCCCCTCCTAGTTCTTGTCTCACATCTCAGCCAGGGATCATATCTCTAAGCTTTGATACCAACTGTGACGCCCCCAAAATCGATATACATCACCCATCTTGAGTTGCCAAATACATGGTACAAAATTCAAATACAATCTTAAATATACAACATGAGCTGTGAGTTTTAATACAAACATTGTCTTCTAGACAACATTAAAACTCAAAATAAGTCCTCAATACATTTATTGTCACACTATTTAACAGAATAGTGAGGACTAATAATACTATCATCTGGTCCATCACTCCGTTCCCCGACTCGTCCCAGCTATATTCTTATTTCCTGAAGAGAATAGTGAAAGAAAGGGTGAGCTCAACTAGCCCAGTAAGAAATATTATGACTAAGATAATGCAGAATAAATTATCATTAACATTCAATGATGTTAAAGCGATACAATATAACAAACATCAAGTTTAAGCTGCGAATGAACAAGAAATCCATTAGAAGAGTCAAGTAGAGAATAAAATCTACTATCTTCTATGATTTAAAAAGGTTTTCATCACTTTTATATTTGAGACTCGATTTTTAATAAATAATCCACATCATCAAATCATCCCTGCACTACAGGCCAAGGATATTCTTTAGTATCACGATCACGAATTATCCATGCACTAAGGGCCAAAGATAATCATGTTTTCATCAACGGTTCTGATCATGCCATAAAACAATTCATCTTTGCACCCTTGCCCGAAGAGAATCCATAGCCATAATCATACCAAAAACTGTCCATCAATGCACTACGGGCCAATAAGGACTTTTTCCACATCATTTGTAACATTACGGTCATGATTATACCGAATAATCTCTGGTTATAATCATACCAAGTCCATCTATGCACTACAGGCCATATATGACTTTCAAAATAATATAAACATGAGGATGATGACAATGACATAGTAATTCAATAAAACAAGTTCAAGAATTAATTTATCCATGAACCAATAACGTCCAAATTGTCAACATGATACTGCTTTGTGGAGTAAAATTCAAGAGTGCTCAGAAGAATATTTCCATGAAAAGATACTGGATGAAGCGCAAATATCAAGGATATTCCACTAATTTCATGGAGTATAGAAGCCAAAACTTTAACAAAAAGAGTATCATAGAATATATGAAACTGCAATGGATTTTCACCGTGTATGCAGTAATCCACATAAACTGACTCATTTCCACAGTTTAATAAGAAATGAATACGAAGGGTCATTCACCATGCATGTGGCAATCCACATAGATGAGTTATTCAACGAGAATAATAAAGAATGGAATAACGAAGAATTCACCATGCATGCGATAAACCACACAAACAAAGTTATTCCAACGTAATAATAAATAATGGAACGAGTCCCAAAGAACGCTTTACGAGGATATTCCAACAGAATAATAAAGAACGGAATATTAGAAGAATTTCACCATGTATGCGGTACTTCACATAAACAGGTTATTCCAACAGAATAATAAGAATGGAATAACAGAAGAATTTCACCAAGTATAGGGTATCCCGCGTATACAGGTTATTCCAACAGAATAATAAAGAATGAAATAACAGAATTTCTCTTCACGAATAAGAAAGAAAGAATACCCCTTACGAGTACAACAAATAATATCCCTTACCTTAAGAAGAAAAGTCTTTGGATATATGAGTAGTGAAGTAGCAGAATACTTTTCTTCTTTCTCTTTATAGTTTATCTCTCAGAGAGTTTCAAAGGAATTCGTAAGAAATAATGAAGGAATGAGCTTATTTATAGAAAAATGGGTGCATAGTAACTAACTCATGAGCAGTTCGATTGATTTACTTTAATCTGACGGTCCATATTTAAAGCAAAATCTTTTAAATAAAATATAATATATTCTATTTATAATCTAATAAAATGAATAACTTTATAAAAGATTTTACTATGCAAACACTATCAGAGCACTATGCAAATACTATGCATAATAAAATATAATATATTCTAATTATTGTCTAATAAAAGCAGATAACTTTATAAAAGTATACATTTTTATATAAAAGATTTTACTATTAGCCTAATAAAGCGAATAACTTTATAAAAGTATTACGTTTTATATAAAAAGCTTTTCTATTTTATTACATTAATAATACTAATAAAACAAAACTGAGTGACTTATCACGTAAACATCAATAATCAATACCGTATGTTACTATGCAACCACGCGTAATACTGTACTTTTACTACCAAGTAGTTCAACAGTTTTAAAGGTAAAACTTCCGCCGTTATTTTCATAAAATATTTTTGTCGTTTTCTCAATCAGACAATAATTCCGTTGCGGGGTCCACCAATGATTGTGCAGTTGTACGAATATCCCCTGATAAAATAAATATTCCCTAACCAATCGAATATAATATGACAACTTGCATACTTTGCAAAATTTATAAATACTACCCACAACTATAACATTATATCAAATCCACACCATAATATTCAAAAAAATTATTTTGAGAAAATTAAATCTTTATTCATAAAATATGGGGTCTCACATTTCTTATCAGTCGATATGGTTTTCTAACTGAACGTCGACATTCTTAATGTAATATTAGGGTTTTTCACTGATATAATTTATCTGGTCAACCCTTGACCCTTAACCGAATACTATATATTATCATATACACAGAATATATACATTTATACCCTTAACACTATAAACCTTCACCAAAAGTTTATAAATTCACAAAATTCCTTCCCTAAAATGTCAAATTCATACACTTATTTTATGTCTAAGTTTAATATTTAACTTTAATTCAATCTTTTAAGAATTTATTAAATTTTCTAAATTCTCGAGTTGTAACAGTTTCAAGTCCATTCTGTTTTGACCTTGATCTGAATTATGTTAGGGTCGTCTAAAGTCGGTGCAATTTTGTAGGAACATAGGGCCCATTCTGAACAGTTTTAAATAGATCTTCATCTATTGAATCCATGTAGGCTTGCATACGAACTTTCTAGGTGGCGAATTTATCTTTGTTGCATATAGGTGGCTTGCTGCCTCCTATAGTCTTTGATTCGCTTATCAGATGTGCCATTGGATCTACTTAAGCTTTGTAGGCTATTTGATAGAACCTGATCTGATACCAATTATTAGTTCCTAGAGGCACAATAGTTATCTAGAAGGGGGGTTGAATAAATATTTTAAATTCTTTTTAAAATACTTGTTAGTTTTGATAATGACTTAAACACAGCAGAATTGAGATTTGTTTGTTTTCCCTTTAAGAAGTAACGAGTTAATAGAAGTAAAGCAGTTATGGTAGTTATAGCTGTTATAGCAAGAATGTAAGAGACACAACAATTTTAAGTGCTTCAGAGCACTTAAAGCTCCTAGTCCACTCTTCTAATCCTCGAGTAGGAAATCCACTAAGGATATCTTTACAATCTCTGAATCTCATAGATTCCTTCAAGAACAGTAGTCTTGAAACTTCTTAGTTAACTTTTGAACTCTTCAAATCCAGCAGACTTGGTACTTCTCAGTTCACTTAGAACTCTTCAAGTCCTTCTGACTTGGAACTTCTTACTTCACTTGATAATAGTTGAGTTCTTGAATGGTGCTACTCAGTTGCCATTAAGCTTGTGTTCAAAAGAACTGAGTAGCTGAGCAAGCTTTCATTTTCAAATCGTAAAGTTGAGCGTTGAGTGTTCATTAGCGTTTTTATTCAGTGCTTGCTTAATCCTTTCATATCCTGATGTTTTGTATATATGATGCCTTTGAAATGTTTCCGTTGAAGCCATCCATTGAAGCATTAAATGCATTTGACATTTCTGAGCTTTGATGGAGACTTTTTGCACAACTTCTGATTAGCAATCTGGCCCACTAACACAACTGACTGTTGTCTTACCTAACACCTGAAAAGATGTTTTCTGCTGACCCATAGTACTTTTCTTAGCTTCTTCAATACGTTTCTTTGTTATATACTAAGGATGACTGTTGTGTCATTAGAACTCCCGAGGACTTCAACGTCTATAGTCCATTCCACATTTGTTGTGATTTATTCTTAAACAAATGAACAAGGCTCGATGCTTCTGACACAGACAGATAATGCTCTACGATTCTGAACGTGGTGTCTTGCCACATTAGTGCTTGATCCGATACTAGCAAACGAGAACACTACGATTTCTCTTAAATACTGGCACACTACGATCTTCACTTGTTTGTCTTGCAGACTCTACGCTTCCGAGAGCACACTACGATCTCTGAGTTGGCTCGGCAAGCATTTGGACCACTCTACGATTTCGGGAGAGGCCCTCCAAAGCAGGCTCACTACGATTCTTGATGCTCTATGATTCTGCCTTGGCTTCTGCAATCTCTTGATCAGCTTGATAGACTACAATTCTGTTGAAGCCTATCTATTACATCTCAAGATATAGATCAACCTAACAACTTTGATCCATTTATCTATACATTCATTTACAGAATGATGAACATTAAAAGCTCAGATCAACCTAACAATTTTTAATCTACCACTAAGTCCTTGTACATATATTCCTTGAAGGACTTTACATATAATCATGAATATTTACTTTCAACATCAAATTTAAATATGCAATCTCCCAACAGAAATTGCGAGAAATATCTTGTAGAGGCTAACCAGAAGAAGCTTAGTGAAGCTTCGATTACAGATACAGGTTTGTTTATGATTGAAATACTTTTTTTCTTTAAGTCAAGGTTTTACTTGGGTATTGGATAATGGCTTTGTTTCTCATAAAAATAAATTTAAAAAGGGACCAAGCAGAAGTAGAAAGCTAAACAAGGGATAAGTAATCATGTGTGTGGGAAATGAAGCAAAGGTTGTTGCATTATGTGACGGCCCCGAACCCGAGGTCCCGAATCATCGCGGATCCGGTTCGATCATTCTATCACTATACAACTATTTGTGGAAGATATAAACATAAATTGTTTATACATTAAACTTACATACTTTTCCCCAAGGTCGAGTAACCTTAACTTATACACCAATCATAACTTATTTAACACATAAAATTATTATTATACAACTATTACAAAACTAATCGCGCATATTAACTTTAAGCTGGAACTGTCTTTAACCTTTCCTTGTATTTGTCGCGTTCGTCTTAATCTGCAATGTTTTATTATGATATAGCAAGGGTGAGCATAAGATTTCCCAGCAAGTTTAAGTTCAATAATATAACGATATATCATGATTAAAATGATTTGAATAATTGGCTGGCTATAATTCAACAATATAATTGTGAACTAGCAGGAACAAATTTATGACTGAACAAGTATTATACATGAACAAATATATCTGAACCAACTGGTAATGAAGGTGATCAGCCTTTAATACCTGACTTATACATACAATATGTACAGAGTACAATTCATGACAACCAGCAATGATTAACCATAATCTTATCCGAATGAAACAACTCTTAGTAGAGTTAAGTAAAAATAAACTTGCCTGAACCGTTGATTACCGCTACACATTTTATAACGCTTTATCCGAAGACCTAATATTAGTAATATAGATCTCCAATATTAGAATAATATCATCATAATATAATACTATAATATATATATATATATACATAGAATAACCTAAACACATAACACATAACCATATCAGTCTACAACACACATAAGCCTTGACCTCAAGTCAAACTTTTACAGTCTGAGTCGAGTTCGGCAAAATTCTAACATCCCGACGGTCTAGTCGGACTTTTATCGAGTCTAAGTTCAATTAAACTTTGACTTAACATTTAACAATTATCTTAAATAATGTTATTAACAGTTAAAACATTTATCGACGTCTCGTAATAATTTTTAAATAATTATTACTATTTATCATGAATTTTCAATCATTAAAAATGTATTTAAATAATATAAATACCACATAATTCTTTTATCATTAATATTTATTTATTATCAAATATTAATGAAATACATAACATAATATTATAATACATTTATAATATTACAAAGTATTTTAATAATTTAAAATCACCTTTATATGATTTTTAAACAATTAAATTCATTATCCGATTATTTCTTTTAATATTAAAATATTAATATTTTCATTACAAAATATCAAAAGTTATATTTTATAACTTAAAATATTTTTATAACACTTAAATCATTTTTATATGATTTTTAAATCATTTATTCTATTTTTCCATAATTTATTTAATATAATTATTAAATAAACTAATTATCATTAATATTAATTAATTAATGAAATTCATCCTAAAATATTAAAAGTCGGTGAAAATAACTTCAAATATTTTATTATAACATAATATTATTTTTCATGATTTTTCATGTATTTAAATAATTTTTAAACAAAATAATTTAATATTATAATTAAATAAATTAAATACCATTTATATTTTAAAAATATTAAATATTTATGAAATATACTCTAAATAATTAAAAACTATTTTTCAGAATTGAAAATAATTTTTTGGAATTTATTAAGTATTTTTAATAATTAAAATCTATTTTTTTCTATTTATTTAATAAAAATAAATTATTTTAAGAAATTAATAATTAATTTCTTAATTAAACTGTCGCTAAAAGGGCCCTATAGCGACAGACCCGTCGCTATAGGTGTTCTTGATGTTCTTGAGCAAGAACCAAGAACTTCATGGCAGTTAACAAGTAAGTAGGTTTAACTGTGAATAGTTTCTTGGTCTTTATGATTCTGGGCTACTAATGTTGTTACACATGTAGTATAAGTGTAATACTATAACTACAATCAAATTTCCTAGCCATTCAACAACCGATCAAAGAGATCTAAGCTCTCCAAATTGTTGTCAGACCCTGTTCTTAAGTTTCTGGGTTTTCCAAAATCGAGGTAGCTACTTTGAGCCTTTAAATCTTTACCTTCCCAGCTTGGTTTGGGTGATATAATGGTTCAATCGTGTAAAAAACATGTCAGAGTCCATTTATATAACATAATATCATAACAACAACATAACATATGACATATAATGGCAGGTCAAAGTAGGGGCCAGGGGCTGTTCTTGAGAAATTTGGGTTTCCCAGATTTCGTCCCCGCGCTAGTGGTCAACGCATGTTTGACCGGCTACAAATTTGTGTCGATGCAAGATCTGGTTAATCTAAGGGCTGGCATGTGCAGTCCTTATACTAGTCTACAAGATAACAACAACAACTTGTCCAAACTAACAAACAACCGTGAGATCTAAAGCCTGGAAAAGCTTGTCTAGAGGTTACTTAGATTTCTGGGCTGCCCAAAAAGCAGTTTTTGTGAACGCTCAACGATGTTTGACTGCTCGTATCTCTCAATATACTAATGATCTGACCTTGTTTATTGTTTTAGATCATAGTCCTCATGACAAAGAACATATTTATAACATAAAACAACACATATCAAAAACAGAGAAGGATTTAAGGCGTCTGACATTAGGCTGTCAGTCGATATTTTTCCAGTTTTCCCAAATTTCAAAAATTTACTATTTCGTGTACTTTGATGTTATGGATTCACTATATAGCAACCCAGATCATCAAGTGATACCCTAATACACAACTTTAAACAACAACTAACATCTAACAACATAAGATCTCATGATTTCGAATTTTAGGGTTCATTCCACTTTGAGCCTTGATTTTTGATTTCTGATCCTTGATGTTTGTTCTTGGAGATCTAACACCTGATCTTAGCTTAACTGTTCTCACTTTCTCACTCTACAATACCGAATTCTAGAGAGATAATGGGCTTGGACAAAATGAAAATTAAAGTGAGTGGTTTTCTCTTTCTAAATCTATATATATGACTTGATACAATGCAAGTAGCTGCTGAAATGAGGCTGATATTGGCTGAGATTTGGTCACAAAGTCAATATAGTTGGTCACCAACTCAATTATTGCTAGATTGAGTCAAATAATGCACTAAGGGTAAACGGGTCATTTTAATTTTTAATTTAATGGCAATTTGGACATTGGCCAAACCCTTAGGGTTTAGGGTTTGAACCCTTTAGGGTTTAGAGTTTGATTTTCTAGGATTTCAAAATTTAGGTTTCCAAAAATAGAAATTTAATATTTCAAAATTACAATTAGGATTTTCTAATTATATTAAAATTTCTTAATCATAATTTAAATCTTCCTAATTAGGATTAGTATTTTCTAATTAAAATTGTTAATTTAGCAATTAGGGTCAAAATTGTTATTAGGGTTTATAACCCACGAATTAGGGTTTTTAATAGAAAAATAATTTTCCTAATTTAGAAATTAGGTTTCCTAATTAGATTAGGGTTTCCTAATTAATTAACTTGGAAATTAGGATTAACATTTCCTAATTAACTTTAAAAAGTATTAAATTAACACTTAAGTTTTTCCTAATTATAAATTAGGGTTCTTAATCCCGAAATTAGGGTTTCTAATAATTAGGTTTTCTAATTATTAGGGTTTCGAGTAAATCTTTAGGGTTTTCACTAATTAATTATAACTTGATAACGTTAAACCTTATACATAGCATTCGTATTCCCAAAATAGTGCAAAGATGAATTGTTGATGAATATCTTTGGCCCGTAGTGCAAAGATGAATTGTTGATGAATATCTTTGGCTCGTAGTGCAAAGATGACCTGTTGTTGAATATCTTTGGCCCGTAGTGCAAAGATGGATTGTTGATGAATATCTTTGGCCCGTAGTGCAAAGTTGACCTGTTGTTGAATATCTTTGGCCCGTAGTGCAAAGATGAATTGTTGATGAATATCTTTGGCCCGTAGTGCAAAGATGGTCTGTTAATGAATATCTTTGGCCCGTAGTGCAAAGATGAAATTGTTAGTATGATTATAAACAGGAACTGTGAATTGGTATAACCATGATCTTTGATGTTTCAGGTAAAGACATGTGATGAAAATTATCTTCGTCCTGGATGCGAAGAGGAGTTTAGAATCAAAATTATGATTATGAGTTACTCATATAATTGTGGAAAGGAACTGTTGATTGATGTTACAGGGATAAAACATTATTGGTGGACTTTTAATATGGAGAAGATATTAGACTTTATAGTCTATTTAACTCTTCTAATGGATTGCTCGTTCCGCTGCAACTATGGTTGAAAAGTTTTATCATCTACCATATATTCTAAATATCTTTTTTATTACTGATGAAGGCTATTGATAATTTAATTATCTTTAGTCATGATATTCTTTACTAGGCTAGTTATGCTCACCCTTCTGTTTCACAATTCCTTTCGTGTGTCTGAGTGTGTATTTGGGTCGAGGGGGGTATATGAGGAATAGAACGGTGGTCATCATTTAGTAGTTATATTTGGTGAATCAAATAGGGTGAGGTGAACCCAACTTTGGAAGGGTGTTTTGCCACTAACATACAAAATGTCTAAAGACATACAACCTCGTGTTATCATAAGACAGGGTTGTGCGCATCCACTTGCTGAGTATATTTATGGGCATTAGCTATATGATCTTGGGGTTTATGTGAAATATAATATTCACTTGGAGACAACAGAGATATTTATATGTCAAGAGAAGACTCACCATTGGAAAGAAGATGATAGTAATCTTCTCGTTTTTCTTTGGGGTCTATTGGGTCAACCAAGGATAATTCTGTGGCCATATGATATCTATTATAACCTAGACGCATGGCCTCACATGTACGAAGGTTTCCTTGAGCACTTCCCAAAGATTTTAATTTCTAAAACAGTTTTTGACTATACCTTTATGTAAGGTGTCATTGTGACGTGCTATCCGAGGTTGGGATGAGAGTCACAGTTGGTATATATTTGTATCAAAACTCACAGCATATGTGTTGTTGTATTTTGCACAACAATTGGTGTAATAAAGTTGTAGTTGTTTTCTGTACCATGTATTTGGCGACTCAGAATAGGTTGGGTGGAATGGACCTATTTTGGGGGCGTCACATTTGGTATCAGAGCTTAGGGATATGGTCTCTGACGGAGATCGGGGAATATAACTAGGAGGGGAGAGATGAGTAAATCCATCACTAGTGTGTCCTACCTAAGCTTAATTGTTGGTTGGTCATAATATATGGATATTATGTGATACATTAATTTGCTTAATTAACCCTTGTTTTATGGCAGTATTTGAGAATGACAGCTGAGAATGCTAACAATGGAGTGAATGAGACTGTGGGGATACCTCTAATCACTAACCATGATAATGTGATGTCAGACGAAGAAGGAATTAGAGATATTCTTGTGGTGAGTAAAGAATTGATAGTTGCACCCGAGATGGTCGCAGAGGTAACAACTGAGAGCGAGGAAGAAGAGGAAGAAGGGGTACCTGAGGAGAATTTATTAGAGGTATTATATGATCAAAATATAGAATTGCAAAATAGTATTCATGAGTTAGAAGAGTAGGCTGAAGAATGATAGGCGGTCGTGGAGCAAAAGGATACAACAATTCAAGCTTGTGTTACCCGATATGTGATGCTTGAACAGAAGCATTCTTTGGCAGAGTATAAGATGATAAAGATGGAATCTGAGCTGAAAGAAGAAAAAACTGAACGAGTAAGAATGAGTGATGCTTGGGTAAAAGCCACACGACGCTTTGATATTGTGGAAAGAGATGTCCTATCTAAGAAGGCTAAAATAGATGATATGTATTTCTCTTTTTGGACAGCAATTGGGAGAACCCAACATCGAGTTTTGAATTACCCTGTGCATAGCGGTCAACCTGAATTCGATATGGATCGAAGATTGATGATTCAGATCATGAATCAGGAGTACGACGAGGCAATTGAGGGAGGAATATGCCCTATAGAAAAGTATATTCCAACGGTAGTGATGACGCCAAATGCTGCCCCAGACAAGTCAAAGCCAAGTAGTTCAAGGGATAGCGGTTGTCATGACTTCCCAACAAGTGAGGAACCTAAATAAAGTTATCACGGGAGAAGAACAATGGAGAAATCATGATGACCGGGGAGATAGAATCTGAAATGAAATCAAGGTATTCTCAACTTTTCGAAATACTAGGTACGTAAATTTTGGGGACGAAATTTCATAAGGAGGGGAGGTTGTAAGACCCCAACTTTTTAATGAATAAAAAGCGAATTTCCTCTATTTATTATTGTGAATAATAAGGTGTTAATTTGATATAATGCTTTGGTTATGGGTGAAATGTGAAAATTTTTCAAAATACGCAAGTGGTTATAAAATATTCATTTTTGTCGGAGAATATTCGTTTGGTCGTGGAATATTCTTTCTGTCGGGGAATATTCGTACGAAGGCTCAACCATTTGTGGGCCCCAAAATAGAATAACTGTCGGATGAAGAAAACGACAAAATTGAGTTTTTATAAATAACGGCGTAATCGTTACCGTTAACACTGTTGGAATACCCAGTTGGTAAAGTAAAGTAATACGCGTTGTTGCACAAGAAGCTTTACGGTATTGCATGCGATATTTTTTCAATTATTGATTCTTACGTGAGAAGGCACTACTCAATAATTGTTACAATAATTCTTTATTCAATATTTTATTTTATTGATTCAATAATTCTTTGCGTTGATATTTTATATTATTGTTGTTTCAATAATTTTCATCAAGACAAGATCTCCATTATCGGATCAATAATTCATATTATTTGAATAATATTATTAGATAGCATTATTGTCAATGTCTAGAAAGTTACATCAAAGAGAGGTTTGGTCACCTAATTGCGGCCAAGAATGAGAAATCCTTATCTGGAAAGCCCCTCTTTTAAAGGAACCCACTGATTGTCATTATTGTGATTCTCAGTAATATTATTTGTGAATAATTAATTATTGATTTATATGATAATGAAATATTTATTTGATGTGGATATAAATGATGGATTTATTTATGTGGTTATAAATGAAGGAATTAATGTTGAGGTATTTTATCAATATTTTGTCGGATTGGAGGTATTAAAAGATCAAATCAGTGTTCTTATAGCTTTATTGTGTGACTTATAATTTTTAATCTGGCCGTTGGATCGTTGTGATTTTTGGATATGTTATACATATATAAGTTGAGTATATGTTCACAAATTTTGAACCGTTAAAAATGAACGAATGATTTGTTATAAATTTTAAGAGGTGGTGATTAGTAAATTAGGTTTATAAATGATTTTGGTGGAAAATTCTAGAAATGGGTGGGCCCCACTTTTGGTTATTAGGGAAGATGGCTGATTTTTGGTGGGTGGAATAGTAGCAGGTAAAGCCATCGTGTAGCAAAGAAGTCAAGTCTTGCTCATGATAACATTTTCCTATAAATAGAGGCTAAGTTAGAATTAAAAACACACCGAGAATTCATAAGTTTTTCTCTTTTCTCTAGATTATCGAGTGTATTTTGTGAGTATTTAGATACTTGGTGAGTTGTTATTCATCAGTGCAAGTTTCCTTCAGCGTCATATCCGATATCCAGTCAGAAGTGCTGCTCTTTTGAGGTAAGGGATAGTAAGGGATTTTAAGGGTTGTTATGTTTTTCAGTTTCGTAATTTTTCTGACCTTCAAAAATTCTGGAAAAATTTGAAATGATAATTTGATGAGTTTTCTTGATTGTGTCCAAAAATGGCGATTTTTGGATGTATAGATTAAGAGTTGTGAATTTTATGAGAAAAGACTATTTTAAAAGTAACCGCTTATAACTCCTTGTGGTTAACTCCAAAATTGGTGAAATTTGTATTGGGAGTACATGTATATGATAAAAGTATACTCTGTAAATTTTGGAATTTTTGGATAAAAGTACAATTTTTGATAAATATCTAAATATTCGGCTGTTTTGGCCATATGAAAAATAGTAAATGATTTTAAAAATTCTGAGAAAAATATATGTTCAATATGGGACTATATTCTACTAAATCTCAGAAAAGAAAATTTGTTTGTACTAATTCAGTATTTTTTCATAAAAATGGACTTGTTATGAGTAAATGAATTAAATATGTTATGTGAAGTAAGCAAATTGGAAAATAGGATTTTATGGCTTGAGAATCCTATATGAGATATATGCAAATTTTTGATGAGGATTTTGGTTATTGGTGATGAAATCTTATGAGTTTGGAATTTTGGGATGATTAAATACATTATTTAGTAAAGTGTAAACAATTAAAATAAATTGTTTATAAGTTTAAGAAATGATATTTCAATATCATTATATCGAAATATTGGTATGGATTTTATTGTGGAATTTCTACCTTTTTGTGTCGGGTTTACTATTCATGAGTTACTATTTACGAGTTACTATTCATGACAAAATTGGTTTCTTTTTCTAACCAAATTATAGTTGATTTATGAATATTACTCTTGAGATTAAATCTAGATGTTTTGATTATATTGATTTTACTATTATATATAACATTTTTATAACCTTAATGATGATATTTCTCTTTGACTTGAGTGTAAAGATGGGTAGATTTTTGGTATGATCATGACTATGGGTTCTCTTTGGCCAGTAGTGCAAAGTTGAATTATTGACTGGTGTGATCATGACCATTGAATTTTTAATTGAATATCTTTAGCTTAAGTGCAAAGGTGAAATGATCAACATGGTTATAATTATTGTTTATATAAATTCTAAAATGATTATATATTTCTTTGAGATATTAATATATTTGGCATGTAGTGCAAATATGAACTGTTGAGGAATATATTTGGCCTGTAGTACAAATATGAACTGTTGAGGAATATCTTTGGCCCGTAGTGCAAAGATGAATTGTTGATGAATATCTTTGGCCCGTAGTGCAAAGATGACCTGTTGTTGAATATCTTTGGCACGTAGTGCAAAGATGAATTATTGATGAATATCTTTGGCCCGTAGAGAAAAGATGGTCTGTTGATGAATATCTTTGGCCCGTAGTGCAAAGATGAAATTGTTAGTATGATTATAAACAGGAACTATGATTTGGTATAACCATGATCTTTGATGTTTTAGGTAAAGACATGTGATGAAAATTATCTTCGTCTTGGATGCGAAGAGGAATTTAGAATCACAATTATGATTATGAGTTACTCATATAATTGTGGAAAGGAACTGTTGATTGATGTTACAGGGATAAAACATTATTGGTGGACTTTTAATGTGGAGAAGATAATAGACTTTATAGTCTATTTGACTCTTCTAATGGATTGATCGTTCCTCTGCAACTATGGTTGAAAAGTTTTATCATCTACCATATGTTCTAAATCTCTGATTTATTACTGATGAAGGCTATTGATAATTTAATTATCTTTAGTCATGATATTCTTTACTGGGCTAGTTGTGCTCACCCTTACATTTCACAATTCCTTTGGGTAATTAGAGTGTAATTTGGGTCGGAGTGAGGTAACAGGGAAATAGAACGGTGGTCATCATTTAGTAGTTATATTTGGTGAATCAAATAGGGTGAGGTGAACCCAACTTTGAAAGGGTGTTTTGTCACTATCATACAAGATGTCTAATGACATACAACCTTGTGTTATCATAAGACAGGGTTGTGCGCATCCACTTGTTGAGTATATCTATGGGCACTACCTATATGATCTTGGGGTTTATGTGAAATATAATTTTCACTTGGAGATAACAGAGATATTTATATGTCAAGAGAAGACTCACCATTGGAAAGAAGATGATAGTAATCTTCTCATTTTTCTTTGGGGTCTATTGGGTCAACCAAGGATAATTCTGTGGCCATATGATATCTATTATAACATAGACGCATGGCCTCCCATGTACGAAGGTTTCCTTGAGCACTTCCCAAAGATTTTAATTTCTAAAACAGTTTTTGACTATACCTTTATGTAAGGTGCCATTATAACGTGCTATCCAAGGTTGGGATGAGACTCACAGTTGGTATATATTTGTATCAAAACTCACAACATATGTGTTGTTGTATTTTGCACAACAATTGGTGTAATAAAGTTGTAGTTATTTTCTGTACCATGTATTTTGCGACTCAGAATAGGTTGGGTGGAATGGACCTATTTTGGGGGCGTCACATTATATAGTAGAAGGATTGAATTGTATGGTAACTATTTACTCGAAGGTTCTTTTATGATTAATGTTGAAATCTATATTATCTGGAAAGTCGTTAATTGCTAGGGAAGCTTATCCCTATTGTAGAATAAATATTATTTATTTAAATAAATTAATAGTTTAATTTATTTATTTAAATAAGATTAGAATTGTTCTAATTATTTATTCAATGGGTTTAATATGGAGAACCTAAAGGTCACACCATAAAAGGAAGAATAATTATTTAAGAAGTTAATGGCATAATCGTAATAAGAAGTTAAGTATATTTAATTGAATCTATGGTGATAGAATAAATTAAATAGCTTAATATTTATTATTTAATATTTTAGAAATATTAAATATAAATTAATAAGATGAGTCTTATTATTATTATTATTATTATTATTATTATTATTATTATTATTATTATTATTATTATTATTATTATTATTATTATTATTATATTATTATTATTATTATTATTATTATTACTATTATTATTACTATTATTATTATTTAATTCCTAAAGGAGTTTGGGAATTAGTTAATAAAAGTACTCTCATTTATTCCTAATAAGATTGGGAGGCTAATTAATTAAAAGTTTAATTAATTATTCCTAATAAGATTAGGAGCCTAATTAATTAAAGGAGTTTAATTAATTAAAATAAAGCCCAATTCCTTAATTGTTAAGGAGGGTTGCCTACATCTATAAATAAGAGGAGTCTTACTATGGGTGCAGAGTGGTTGTTGACTTTTTCACAACAGATGCAATTCCAATAGTTGGGAGAGTACACCCTTTTCTATGAGAGATAGAAAAACTAGGATTTTGTCAAATACACATCTTCTTGAATCTTTCTTCTTCCTTGGTGGATCACCTCTAGAGGCCAAACACTTTGGTGGCTAACATTGATCAAAGGAAGGAACCAAACCCGGTGGATTTAAGTTGAACGCGAAAAAGATTGGACGTGAACTTGTACCTAACGAAGCTCGAATCTTCAAGGGTATGATTCTTGTTCTTCATATCTTTTCGTTTTATTAATAATTGTGCATAAAGGATGATGCGGGTATATGCTTTGTAAAATTTTAAAGCTCTATTTTATCACATTTCCGCTTACTTTGTGCAATTTGATTGCGTTCATGAATATTACAAACCTAACAGTTGTATCAAAGCCAAACCTTTATGCAAATTATTAATTGTTTGATTTGATATGTATATTGATATGTGTTTAGAACAATTTAATTGGGCATAATTTATTGTATAAAATTTATTTTTTTTAAAAAAATGGCGAAACCTGTTTTTAAAATAAACTGTTTTCCGTGATTTCGCTGACTTTGGTTAACAAAAGGTGAATACATTTGTTTTTCAAAAAACGTGGCTAGCTGATTAACATTGATCCTCGATAACTCAATCATACATTTGTCATCCTGGATATGGAAGGATTATATATATATATATATATATATATATATATATATATATATATATACACACACACATTAATGGATCAGTCAGGACTCCGGTTTGATCAAAAACAGACCCCAAATTTTATTTTATTTTTTTGCTTTTTTTTAAAAAAATAACTAAAAAAAAATATTTAATATTTTATGGAATCGAAAATTTTCCATAATACAATGTTTTGGGGTGATTTGAATACCTATACCAAAAATGGTGGTACGATGCATGCATCGTATATACATATTTTGTTATACGCACCCAAATCACGCCCAAAACACTATATTATGAAAAAATTTCAATTTCATAAAATATTAATTATTATTTTTTAGTTGTTTTAATAAAAAAGCAAAAAAAAAAAAAGTCCAGACGGGACTAAAATCCAAAGGCGTCCCAAGCTGAAAACGGATATATATATATATATATATATATATATATATATATATATATTATGCTTAAGCGAGGTTAGCTTATTCACGTTAATAACTTCGCTTTATATATATAGTATATATATAAAGCATGCAGTTATTATTATATCATATATATATATATATATAATATTATCAATTATTTTATAATTAAAATAAAAGATTTATTTTAATTTTAAAATAAAAGGTTTATTCTAATATTAACATAAAGGTTTGTTTTAATATTAAAATAAAAGAGTTTATTTTAATCTTAAAATTAGATTTTATGCTAACTAATTAGAGTTGGAATTTGATTCCATGATATTTAATTGGAGTTAAAATTGGATTCCATGTTTCCTTAAATAAAGGAGTTTATTTAGATATGAAATAAGATTTCATATTATTCAAAATAAATGAGTTTATTTGTGATAGGAAAGAGAATTCGTGTTTACTTTAATAAATGAGTTTTTTTTACTTGGAATTGGATTCCATAATTAATTAAAATAAATAAGTTTATTTTAATTAAAGATTTTGATTAAAATAAAATAATTTATTTTATTCAAAATAGGATAAATTAAAATAAAAGAGGTTTATTTTGATTTAAATTTGGATTAAAATAAAAGAGTTTATTTTGATTCAAAATTAAATTTTATACTAACTAAATTTGCCCATTAAATGATATCAATATATATACATTGAATGTTTATTATTCATGAGATGAATGTTATTTATTGATGCATATGGTGATGTGTATGATAATAAATGGGATTGATTATGGACTATTGACCAATGTGATTGGATTTTATTTTAGTTGGATGAATGAATGTATGAGATTTATTAAATGGGGTCTGCGTACCTCGTCTTCTCTAATTTTTTCTTAATGTAAATTCTATCATCCCTCCTATGTACTTCCCATTGACTACAGATCAATGTTTCTATTTATTTTAAATAGTTTTGTATTAGGAATAGTTAGAATTAATTTTGAAGAATTGGAGATCAAGGAGCAAGGAGCGCTTGAAGACCCGTTTATAATGGAGCCCGGGTTTTAATGTAATAGTTATATTTAAATATTAATTCTTGCACCCCTAGGATTTGACCTTTTGGTTCACTTGGTGGCTCTAGTGAACTAAACTAGAATAAAAGTTCATAATCAATCCAGGTAGAATATAGTATTCTATATGTGCATCTTTGATACTATATATATATATATATATATATATATATATATATATATATATATATATGTGTGTGTGTGTGTGTGTGTGTGTGTGTGTGTGTGTGCATGCACTCTAAACAAGATGAGACAATTTAATAACAAACCCCTCAAATATTTTATATTAAATCCTAAGCGTTCAAAGATATTTGGAATATCGAATGTCGCCTTCTAGCATGATAAAAAATAATAGAGTATCAATTAATTATTATAAGTTTGTTGTGTCACCACAAGACTTATCTTAATTCTTTGAGATGTTAATTTTATCACATTTGATGCTTATAAAGAAAATTGAACAATGTTGTTTTGTTGTGTCACCACAAGGACAATGTTTTTCTTTTTTGAATATATGGAGTGCTAGGTTGGACTTAACTTGGATAATTTTGATTCGGATGTGCCACCACTTGATCAAAATAATCTAAGAGGAAAAATACAAGGAGTTGCATAGTTGATGTAATTGACAAGAGTTGTCTACCTATTTATTTATATATAGTTTGTGGTGTCACCACAAGGCTATATAAATTTGAAATGGGATCCTTATTCTCACTAGCAAATCTTTAATTAGATTTTGCCGAACTATATAAGTTATGGTTATATAGTTTGAAGAAAATAGTGGGAGATACCAATTTAAAACAAGACCTAAATTATTTTGGTAATTAATAAAAGAATGTATACTAAAATGTTGTTAAGAACAAATTCATTTACAGAATTTTACAATGTCTAAATTACTATCACTGCGAAACATATTAGATGTTATTTAATCGGACCGGATTAAATGGATTGGTTAAGATATTTGAGAATAGTTCTCATGGCTGAAAAGATATCTTATGTCCTTAATACGCCTATCCCTACAATAGTTGCAGACAATGCCTCTGAGGAAGACATTGTTGCTTTTAGAAAGTGGCAAGATGATGCAAGGTTGGCTCAATGCATCATGCTCGCA
The DNA here is from genome assembly GCA_020205605.1 of Panax ginseng. Taxonomy (NCBI): domain Eukaryota; kingdom Viridiplantae; phylum Streptophyta; class Magnoliopsida; order Apiales; family Araliaceae; genus Panax; species Panax ginseng. The sequence continues at coordinate 34,618,081 of CM035143.1, read as the reverse complement.
TCCATGAGTAACGAGCTTCAGCGTCAACATAAAAATGTGGATGCTCTTACTATATTCTTGCACATCAAGTAGTTGATGGTGAGAAAAATAGGACTGATAGATATCAAATATCTAAGGAGCTCTTCCGATCTAGAATGACCGATGACACTATGGTACATATAAATTCCTTAACATTATCAATTTGATTGATCAATTAGGACAACATGTTTTGTCATGGATGGAGAGTTGAGCCAAGATTTGATCTTGCACTCACTCCCGGACTCCTTTCATAATTGATTTCAATTTTTCATATGAACAAGCTAGATATCAGCCTCGCTGATTTACTTAACATGTTGAAAAATGTTGAGAGTCACTTTTCATCCAAGACAGACCAAGTCTAACTAGTAGGGGCCAAAGGATCTTCTAAAAAGAAGAACGATCCTAAGAAGGTAAATAGAAAGGCAAAAACAAAGGATAATAAGAACAAAACTTATACAGATAACAAATGAGTTTGCTTCCACTGCAAAAAGCCTGGACACTGGAAAGAAACAACAAGAAGCATCTTACAAATGCTAAACAGAAGAAGCTTAATGAAGTTTCAGTTACAAATATAGTTTTGTTCATGATTGAAATAATTTTTTCTTTAAGTCAAAGTTCTACTTGGGTATTGGATACCGACTTTGGTTATCATAAATATAGATTTATGAAGGGACCAAGCAGAAGTTGAAAGCTAAACAAAGGATAAATAATCTTATGTTTAGTAAATGAAGCAAAGTTTGCTGCATTAGCCATAGGAACTTATAGTTTAGCAATGCCTATGGGAAAATCTATTAAGTCAATAAGTTATTGTTGTATTCTAATTCTTGTTAGAAACATTATTTCTATTTTGTTGTTGGACAATGAAATATTTGGTATTATATTTAAGAGCAATTGTTGTTCTATTTATAATAATAATATTTTGTATAGAACTGAAATATTACTTAATTGATTTTGTGTACTTGACTTATATGAAAAATTATTTTACAAATTGAACAAACTAGTATAAGAAAAGGAGATGATCATTCAAAGAGTTGAATGTGTGTATTTGTTGAAATACAAGTGTGAATTATTTGAAAGGTTCAAAGAATTCAAAAGTGGAACAAATTGGCAAAGTACTAGGATTCTTTGATCGGATCAAGGAAGGAATACTTGTGCAATGAGTTTCTAAATCATCTCAAATGGTTTTCTCACAATGGACGCCTCCTGATAGACAATAATTGATTAATGTATCTAAAAGGAAAAATCATAAATTATTGGACATGGTGCGGTCCATAATGATTTTACCGACATTCCAGTATCCTTCTGGGATAATGTCCTAGAAATGGCTGCATATCTACGAAAAAGGTAACCTCAAAATCTGGCCCCAAGGCTCCATAAAAGTTATGGACAAGGAAGATTCCTAATCTTAAGTATGTTAAGATAAGGGGTTGTCCAACTTATGTGAAAAGGTTTTAAAGGATAAGCTTGGGACACGATTTGACAAATACAAATTTGTGGAACATCCTAAAGTAAGTGTCAGGAATAAACATGTGAATGATATTTCTATTTAATATATGATTTGATTATGATATATATATGAATGAATATGCAAGTATGATTGCATTAAGAAAAGTTGTAAAGTCCTTTGATAGATAATAGAAGTATATGTACAAGGACTTAGAATGAATTGATCAAATATGTTAGGTTGATCCTACATAAGCAAAATAGCTTTGTAAAGTCCTTAAAAAGAAATGATGTACAAGGACTATAAATATAGAAAGATCAAGCTTGTTAGGTTGATCTTATGATGTAATAGATAGGCTTGTTTGATCAACGAGCACTGCACCAGAAGTTATGGTCTGCTAAGAGAGTTGAGGTCAACTCGAGAGCTATCGAGGTAGAATAGGAGTATGCAAGATAGTAGATCTCGAAGTTCGTAGACTTCGAGGGGAAACGAAGAAGGATCGTAGTGTGTCGAGTAGAGCTTCCTAAGGATCGTAGTATGCTGAGGAAGTCATGTTCAGAATCGTAGAGACAGCCTTCCTATGAGCCGATCGGTCATCTACCGAAGCTAAGTCAGAAACATTGACTACACTCGGAGTCGTAAAGTCTACTGATGTCGAAGATATGTCAAGGATCGTAGACTACACCCTGAGTTCGTAGAGTCCATTGATTACATGCAGAGATCGTAGTCGAGCAAGATCAGATGAAGACAACAAGCACAAGGCAAAAATCGTAGAGTGTCAAGATCTGATCTCGGGATCGTGAGTATACTGCTGGCAATAGAAAGCTAAATCGTAGAATCTTGAACTACGACCTCTCGGAAGTGTTCACAATGCCAAGGTTGAATGCAGTAGAGCATATATGGTTCTCAACAAATGAGCACTCCCAGAATATCCAAAGGAACGAAGCCTTTGGTTCAAGCTGCAAGCTACATCCAATGAAACCAGAGAGCACTCAACGAATGGCATGCAGGCTAATAGAAGATCTAAGCACCAACCCAATCAGCATCAAGGTTGAGTTGTTAGGCCATTCGTGATGAAGTCTTCCACAAGGAGATCAAAAGAAGACTTCAGAAGCTGACTAAGGAAAGTCAGGTAATGCAGTAGCTATCAAGTGAACAGAAGACACCGATCTTGGAAGCAACCAAGATCGTAGTGTTTACCAAACAAAGAAGAAACTGATGGAATGTGAACCGAGATACTGGTCAGCTTCTGAAGAGCAAGGTTAAAATGATTATGTGCAGGGTCAGTTCGTTGATTATAAGTGAACGGGAGATCACAAGGAGAAAGAAAGCTGGACGTGCAACATATATGAAGTGTCTTGATATTCAGAAGGGGGCCAGAGCAAGGAATTAGGCCATCAGTCTCTAAGAACAGTTGAAGTAAATAGAAGTATTGAAGCACTACACAATACAAGGAAGAGGTGTTCTACATTGAAGATCCAATCAACACTCTTTAAGATCATAGTGTAAACTCCATCAGTCAATGATAAACACTCAACAAGACACTATGATCAGGTCCTTGAAGACATGCATCAGAATCGTAGAGTTCGAATAGCTGAAGACTGAAGCATTGGCAAAGGTTCAATCTGAAAGGTAATATTCGGACAAGTGCTTATTGAGAGCATCGATGCAATAGGACAACCTCTGATCGAGAAATCGAGAAAAGGAAATAAAGTCTTCAACAGCGCCCCAAGACATTAAAGTGATACATCGGCGAGGTAGGTGAAACGATGAGACTCTGACATCAGAAAATGTATGACATATCACATCAAGCAGTCTACCTCAAGCAACTCGAGATCTATGAAGATATTTGAATAGCCTTCAACGGCTACTTTCCAACGGATGGATTGGAAAGGAGTATAAATATAGAAGATCTTCAAAGATCGAAGGTTGCTGGAGTTGTCAAGTTTGGAGAGAAAGTGGACTGATTTAAACCATGTGAGATAGTGAGTCCAAAGGCTCACTCTACGATCCACCAAGAACACTCAGAAAACAGACAAAGAAAGAAGTAGAAGTGTGAGTTCTACTATGTAGAAGTGAGAGTTCTACTACATGAGGAGTGTTCTGAACTGCCGAGAGAAAGAAGAGCATTATGTCATCTTAATGTCCATCATGGGAAGACTCTAAGTACAATAGAGAAGAGCCTACAATCATCTTAGCAAGTCCATCATGAGAAGGCATCAAGAAGCAAGAAAGGAGATCATAAAAGCCATCTTGGTGTCAAACATGAGAAAGCTTGTAAGTATCTAACAGAAGAGCTTACAGCCATCTTAGAAGCCTATCATGTCCAGCCATCAAATACCAAGGAAAAGGATCTTCAAGGCAATTCATAAAGGGGTCATCCGAAGTGGTTGAGTAACCGAAGAAGTTGAGCATCATGCAACTCTCAGCTGTACTTCAAGGATGATCAAGCCAAACTGCTAAGGATAGAAGATGTTCAGAGTATGAAGACATCTTAGCAGCTCAGTACTGACTCCAACAACAACAAATAAACAACTCAACAAAGCCAGGGCCTGAGGGGTCCTTGTCCGAATGGACTAAACGAAGTTCCAAGCCTGCTGGGCTTGAAGAGTTCCTAGGGAACTAGAGGAGTCCCAAGGCTGCTATCCTTGAAGAGTTCTTAGTGAACTAAAGTCCCAAGGCTGCTGGCCTTGAAAGAATCGTAGAGATTCAGGGTGTTGCCCTTCCTTAGTGGAAATCCTGCTTGTTAAAAGTAGAAGAGTGGATTAGGAGCTTGAGTCTCTGAACCACTTAAAACCCCTTGTGTCTTTTACATTATGTCATTTACATTATGTACTATAACTGCTATGTATGTTTTAACTGCTTACAACTAAACTAATTCTCGAACAATGTATGTATGATTATGAATATATCAATGAAGGGGATCTTTTACTTATTCCGTTGTGCTTGAAAAGATTCTTATGTTTGTCATATGCTAATTTAAAACCAATACAAAATAAACCTGAAAAGTATTTGAAATAAAAAGGAGCTATTCAACCCCCCCCCCCCCCCCTTCTAGATCTATTGTGACCTCTGGGAACTAACAATTGGTATCAAAGCAGGTTCTCATGCTATATTCAAAAGCTAATCGCTTTGAGTCTGATCCCAGGCATCAACATTGTTCTAAACTTAGTTTAGTAGTATATAACTTGTTATATGCAGATGAGCTCATATTTTGGAAATATTTTGTATAGGTTAAGTGTGTATATACACCTAAAGCTGCTTAGATTGGTCCATGGTCTCGATTGTTACATCAACAAGACCAATTCTTGCCTCTGATCAATCTTGTAGTCGAATCGGGACGAGAGAGCTCAAGAGACATCAATGACAAAGAGTGAGCATCCACCGGTCCGAAAAAATGAAAAGACCATACATGCAAAGAAATGTTCATCCACAGAAGAAAGAGGTTCTCCTCAGATATAGGTCTGGTCAACCAACAGCTGGGTGCAAACTCTGTCAGCTAAAGGATGTCAAAGATCTTAATGCTGAGATTTTCTTGGCCTACATCTTCAAGACCACGACTGATTGATTAAAGGTCAACAAGAGCAATAAGTTGTCAGGAGCAAAAGTAAAGATATGCACATCAATACCTAAACTCAGTATATCTAAGATAAATGACTGTTTAGTAACTGATAGTAAAAAGGTACGGTTTCTCACTATTATAAATGTATACATCATAATTGTATCTTCATATGAACTATAACGATGATACATCGAGGAGTTATGATCTACCTAAAGCGGTGAAGAGAGAAAGTTACCTGAGGATGGAAACTTAAATGACTATAAGCCTTCTCTCCATCCAAGTTTTAGGTTGAAGATGACATCTTGAAGGAAATCTGAAATGGGTCATAAGAGCATCACATGCCTAATAAACTTTATGTGAAGTAATCTTTCGTTGGTGGGTTAGTATGTATGTACAAGCCTATGTTCTAGGTGTTTGACAACACACGAGGCATGATTCGATTACGCAAGAGGATCTTGTTGATTCGTAGAAACTGATCACCTCAATGAATCAACTAGATACTCCTAAATCGTAGAGTTGATTCTCACTCTGTGAATGCTTAAACATTGTGAACATAACCCAGTAAATGATGAATCCAAAATAAGTGCATTATTTATTGTCAAATCCTACGCACACTCGCCATGCATCTCAAAATGTATTATCTTAAGATAATTGCATGCTTGAATATGTCTATTGGTGATAAATATGATGATTATCCAAATAAGAGGAACAGGGGTTTAGAAAACTAACCTAGCAGGACCCATTTAATTATGGGTACCAAAAATAGAAATATATTTAAACCTGCAGGTACTTGGTCAGTCTGACCACACTAAGGAATGATGAAGCAGAAGACTTCAGTCAAGAAGACTCAACTAGCAGAAGGCTAAGGACAATTCAGAGATGATTCTGATAGAGTTCTTATCTGTCCAAGCCTGTCCTTGAAGACCCTCTGAGCTAACCAGAATGGAGCTCACATGGCTGCTAATCTATATGTGGGAGCATGCCATGCAACAGAAGATGAAAAGGGTCTTATGTGCTCAAAAGCCGGTCAAGAATGCTATATGAGAAGAATCCTCAAGGAAGCTCACAACAGAAGATTATCGAGCATCATTCAAGAGGAACTTACTGCGAGAGCAGAACTTCACAAACACAATTGACAAAGAAGACTACGTTTGTAGTCTTTGTCAAATAATCGTAGAAGTAATCGATCCACGAAAATACTCATCTCTACGATCTGAGGAGATCTAAGTGATGATGGAGATTCGATCGAGGAAGGAGATATGCAAGGCGCCTTTAAATGAACTCAAGAAGAGGGAATCACATCTATACGAGAAAACGGCGTCAACAATGGGGAAGCGGTGATCATTAAGGAACAATGACCTTTGAGATATACTATGAAAAGTTGTACCAGCTACAGAGTCCCAAAACTTTGTGGCTGATGAACCAAATGAAGATCCATAGTCAGTAAAAATGTCTCAAAAAGTACTACTGATAACCTTTCAGCCACCCAACCCATAATCGTGAAGTGCCTATGATCAAACATATAATCGTAGTGTTAGAGCAGGAGGACACCACAATTTCAGAAAAGCAATTGTCTAAAGCTGGTAAAAGATCTCCCCACCAGAAAAGGTCGAATGAGATGTTTGTACAAATCACTTCTATAGCATTGCATCAGGAGAGCGCCTCAGGGACAAACCTGACCCTTAGCTCACTCTAAGAGGTTGGCCCTTCCTGAGCTACCTTGACCCAGAAGGAATGTTTGATCTAGTTCATCTCAAGGACCAAGTCAGTCAACGATCGTGAAAGTCGAGTTTGAAGAGAACTAAACGATCGCAGTGTAACCTCAACGATCGTAGTGCTACCTCAACGATCGTAGTACAACCTCAGCGATTGTAGAATACAACTCGACGATCATAGTCCTACCAAAGGGTACTCCAGTTCACAAAGAGCTTGGAAAATGAGACATTTGCTAAACCATTCAAGTTGAGAAGATAAGTTTGAATACATCAGTGATTGAGTTATGCTGCATCAAAGTAAGGTAAAAGACAAAGCCATCCACTGCAACATCTCTCAGAAGTTGATCGGTGAGTCAACAAAGGAAATCGTAGAGTTTATAACTGCCTCATCATGCTACTCTATGAATCAAAAGGTCAATGGTCAAAGCCATGTCAATAAAACATCTACTCTTCTAAAAGGAAATATCTAGCTGAAAAGTTATGGGGAGTTACAGCTCATTACTAGGCAACGTGCAACCAACGGACGGTTGACACATCACTGATTTTACAGACTTAGAAGGAACTGCCTTAAAGACAATTTCAAATCTGTAGACAGTTACCAAAAGCTATCGAACCTTTCTCCCTCCCATTTTCAAACCCTAGAATCCTCTCAAGAGCCAAAATCAGTTAACCCTCCAGAGCCTTACCAAATCACATTCAGCCATCTCATATAAACATCTCTAAATCAGATACCCACATTCTTCGAACTACTCAAATGGAAAACTGGCAAGTAATCACTAGCATTCAGCTTGGAACCAAATCGTTTGAGAAATCGAAAAAGAAATTCAGGGATATTCTCGATCTTGTGAAGAAAGATGGATTCTCATAATGCCTTGAGGCAAATACTAGAGTCTACATCGACCTGGTTAAAGAGTTCTACTCAAACGCCTCCATCATCTCCGAAACCCTTACTACCAAGGTTAAAGGTCAGTCTCTGAAGTTAAAATCTTCTGACCTCAATCAATGCCTAGGTTTTCCTAACCAAGGGCTGAAGAACCTTGATAATGTCAATACTGAACAAGCGAAGGAGGTTATGGGGTACCAAAGAAACCCTAATCTTAAAGACATGAAGAAGAAGGAGTTTCCTGAAGAGTATGAGTTCCTTGCTGAAATAGTTGAAAAGTGCATACTGTGCAAGAACACTGCACATGACACAGTGATTGACCAACAGTTAAAGATAATGTCAGCAATAGTTCTAAAGAAACAAATTGACTTTGGAACTATCCTGTTCGATCAAATCTCCAAGTGGGTAGAGAAGGCTGAGAAGAAGAAATCCACTGAAAAACCTCTGACTAAGGTGTTTCATGGTAGATTGTTGAGTATTTTAGCTAAAGAAGAAGCTAGGAGGGAAAATCAAGGATGATGAGGGAGAAACTTTGATTGTGCACAAAGTGATGTCTCCACAATTATTTGTGAACTGGAAGAAGAACGCTAAGGAGAACAAAAGGCTGACAACCGGGAGCAGTAGCAAATCCTTTGCAAGGAAGAAGAAAATAGAAGAAGCAGAGAGCTCTGAGTCTGATGACTCGGTACCAGTATCAATCACACCAGCCAAGAAGAAATCCAGAGGTGTGAAGAAAACAAAAGCCCCATCAAGAAGTCTCTCCTCAAAGGACAAGGATAAAAAGAAAAAAAGTTCTAGCTTCTTTGAAACAACAAAGAGAAAAGCTGAGGTTGCTTGAGGGCGATCATCAAGAAAGCTAAGGTGGAAAACAAACCAGCCTTAACTTTCCAAAATAGTACATCTGCTGAAGAAAGGGAAGTAGAGTCGGCGAGAAGAAAAAAGAAAGCAGATGTCAAAATTTGAGTCCCCGCAGATCGAGATCCAATAAGCGAAGATGAAATTTGGATTAATGTATGAAAATTCGATGATCTATTTGAAGAAGAGAAATGTGCAAGCCCGGTGGCTAATCCTCGAAGCGATCACTCTGATGATGAAGAAGAAATTTAAGATGACCAAATTGCATCCCCAAATGCAACTGCCCCAACAAGCCCAAATAATGGGTCGAACAATCTTTGTTTAAGAGAAGAAGAGAATGCCTCCTCAAATCCGAAAAGCCCCATGATGAATCAAAAGTTGATGAGATGACAAAAAAGAGTGCGAGTCTCCCGAAGCACTGAACCTCCAAGAAGAAGGAAAAGCTACAGACTGCAAGCCAAGTTTGCATCCAAAAGGAGCAGTGGTCAATCAAATGCCATCATTGAATTGAGTGATGATGAGTCTGTATCCCTGAGAGAAAGTGCTGAAGATGAAACCAGCAATGAAGAAGATGAATCTGAAGAAATCCTTGCTGAAGAAGGTTCTGGAAATGGAATGCAGCAAAAAGGATTCACTGCTGGAAATGTTCAAGATGGCTCAAGCTCCGAAGGAGAAGAGATGAAAGATGATTATAACTCTGAAAATGAGGAATCAGAGGAGCTAGAATTTTATCCTGTCCTCTTGCCAGCAAGATTCAAAAGGAGAATAGTGGTAGAGGTTCCAAATGAACCATCAGAAGATCCACCTGAAAGATGGATAAACTATGGAGATGAGCAGCTCAAGGTAGTAAGAATGACTACTTTTGACTTAGCAAAGAACTAGAACAATATAGAGCTAGACTGTTCAACCATTCTCTACAATCCTGATGACTTGCTGATGAGATGGTTCTTCCAGTTGATGCCATGGTTAAAAGCCCATACCAAAGGAGATGGAGCTACCTCAGTTGGTGTTACAAGCAGTTTCTAAGCATGGAACTGGTGGCTCAGAACTTTCCAAGAGTAAAGAAGTTTGTCACCAAACTGATCAAAGACTAGCCCCACTTCAAAGTCTATCGCCATGCTAAAAATCTCTATATCCCCTACAATTGTAGAGTGGACTCTGAAGGAAGAAGGAATTTGACAAAGGAAGTGATCGTAGAGTCTGGTCACTCTACTCTTGATGATGCTCAAACCCAAAACCAGAAGCCTCCTTATGGTCCAGCACTACTATCAGACATTCCCTCATCCTCCACAAGCAATTGGTACTCAACGATTGCTCAGATTATTCAAACCTTCAAAAATCTGTCCAAGAATGAAAATCATAGAGTCCAATCCAATGTTTAACCCGAAGCTGTCCAACAAGAGAATCAAACTATTCTGGAGCAAGGACAACTGAAGAGCTCTGATGAATTAAGTAGAGGTTGTCCTATTGCATCGATGCTCTCAATAAGCACTTGTCTGAATATTACCCTTCAGATTGAACCTTTGACAATGCTTCAGTCTTCAGCTATTCAAACTCTACGATTCTGATGGACGTCTTCAAAGACCTGATCGTAGTGTCTTGTTGAGTGTTGCTCATTGACTGGTAGAGTTAACACTACGATCTTGAATAATGTTGATTGGATCTTCAATATAGAACACCTCTTCCTTGTATTGTGCAGTGCTTCAATACTTCTGTTTGCTTCGACTGTTCTCAGAGACTGATGGCCTAATTCCTTGCTCTGGTCCCCTTCTAAATAACAAGAAACTTCAAAATTATGGCACGTTCAGCTTCCTTTCTCCTTGTGATCTCCCGTTCACTTATCATCAATGAACTGACCCTGCACTTAATCACTTTAGCCTTGCTCTTCAGAAGCTGACCAGTATCTCGGTTCACCTTCCATCAGTTCCTTCTTTGTTTGGAAAACACTACGATATTGGTTGCTTCCAAGATCGTTGTGGAAGACTTCATCACGAATGGCCTTACAACTCAACCTTAATGCTGATTGGGTTGGTGCTTAGATCTTCTGTTAGCCTGCATGCCATTCGTTGAGTGCTCTCTGGTTTCCTTGGATGTAGCTTGCAGCTTAAACCAGAGGCTTCGTTCCTTTGGATATTCTGGTAGTGCTCATTTGTTGAGAACCGTATATGCTCTACGATTCAACCTTGACATTGTGAGCACTTCTGTTGAGGTCATAGTTCTGCATTCTACGATTCAGCTTTGGCTTGTGCAGACACTACGATCCCGAGATCAGATCTTGACACTCTACGATTTTTGCCTTGTGCTTGTTGTCTTCATCTGATCTTGCTCGACTACAATCTCTGTATGTAATCAATGGACTCTACGAACTCAGGGTGTAGTCTACGATCCTTGACATATCTTCGGCATCAGTGGACTCTACGACTCCGAGTGTAGTCAATGTTTCTGACTTGACTTCGGCAAATGACCGGTTGGCTCGTAGGCAGGCTGTCTCTACAATTCTGAACATGACTTCCTTAGCATACTACGATCCTGAGGAAGCTCTACTTGACACACTATGATCCTTCTTCATTTCCCTTGGAAGTCTACGAACTCTGAGATCTACTATCTTGCATACTCCTATTCTGTCTCGATAACTCTCGAGTTGACCTCGACTCTCCTGGCAGACTACGACTTCTGGTGCAGTGCTCGACGATCAGACAAGCCTATCTATTACATCATAAGATCAACCTAACAAGCTTAATCTTTCTATATTTATAGTCATTGTACATCATTTCTTTTTAAGGACTTTACAAAGCTGTTTTGCTTATGTAGGATAAACCTAACATATTTGATCAATTCATTCTAAGTCCTTGTATATATACTTCTATTATCTATCAAAGGACTTTACAGCTTTTCTTAATGTAATCATATTTGCATATTCATTCACATATATATCATAATCAAATCATATATTAAATAGGAATATCATTCACATGTTTATTCTTGATAATCTCCCCCTATTTGATTATGATAAAAATAATAGGTGCATATGCATGTTATGAATGAATCTTATATATAATGAGCAGCTGTATTTCAAAAACAGATAATCATGAATGTCATTTATAAAGATATGGCAATTTATACATTAAGACATTTTACATCCTGGATCCAGAACATACCTAACTAGTTAGACATGTACCTCTTTGGCTCCATGTATGTTTCCAGGATGTCTGTTGATTAGCTACTCATCTGTTTGTTCTCCTTTCTCTTGCTCTCCCTGTGATGATTACTTTATGTCTTTTCTTAACTCCCCTTCAGCATCTTTCTGATCATGCTCCCCCTCAGACTCTGCGATCATGTGATCATCATCTTTTGGCTCCCCCTCAGATGATGATTCTTTTTTCTCTGCATTGACTCTTGTCTTCTTCTTTGACTTCTTCTCTCACCGCAGAGAGTCACGAAGCTAATGTAAAAGGGATGACTCTCTTCAAAATAGACTTCAAATTTTGTATATGGGTGAGATATCGCTCAAACTCCAAGAGAGAGATAACATCTATCAGAAGGCCATACAAGATCAGAAGGCAGAAGCTCTACAAATGCAGAAGGCCAATGCAGAGCAGATCGAAGCCCTCTTTGACAAGATTGACGACTTAAAGCAGTCTTTCTCAGTACAACTTGAGCTGGGACAGCAGGAACTCAAGTTTGAAGTTGCCAACTCCTCCTACCTAATGGAGCAGCTTATGTCCAACATGGAGCAGCTCTCTCAAATGACTCATGACAAAAAGGGGGAGAAAAAGAGGCATAGAAAGAAGAGGAATAAAAGGAAGTCAAAGAAGAGTAGAGGGATAAGAAATCATAAAGAGGAAATAAAGTCTTCAACCTGCCTAAGACATTAAAGTGATACATCGGCGAGGGTAGTGGGTGAAACAGTGAAGCTATGACAAGATCGAAAAAGTATGACATATCACATCAAGCAGTCTGCCTCAAGCAACTCGAGATCTGTGAAGATATTTGAATAGCCTTCAACGGCTACTTTCCAACGGAAGGATTGGAAAGGAGTATAAATCTAAAAGAGCTTCAAAGATCGAAGGTTATTGGAGTTGCCGAGTTTGGAGAGAAGGTGGACTGATCTAAACCATGTGAGATAGTGAGTCCAAAGGCTCAGTCTGCGATCCACCAAGAACACTCAGAAGATAAAGAAAGAAAGAAGTAGAAGTGTGAGTTCTACTATGTAGAAGTCAGAGTTCTACTACATGAGGAGTGTTCTGAACTGCCGAGAGAAAGAAGAAAATCATGTCATCTTGATGTCCATCATGGGAAGACTCTAAGTACAATAGAGAAGAGCCTACAGTTATCTTAGCAAGTCCATCATGAGAAGGCATCAAGAAGCAAGAAAGGAGATCACAAAAGCCATCTTGGTGTCAAGCATGAGAAAGATTCTAAGTATCTAACAGAAGAGCTTATAGTCATCTTAGAAGCCTATCATGTCCAACCATCAAGTACCAAGGAAAAGGATCTTCAAGGCAGTTCATAAAGGGGTCATCCAAAGTGGTTGAGTGGCAAGAAGAAATTTGAGCATCATGCAACACTCAGCTGCACTTCAAGGATGATCAAGCCAAGCTGCTAAGGATAGAAGATGTTCAGAGCATGAAGACATCTTAGTAGCTCAGCACTGACTCCAATAACAATAAATAAATATCTCAACAAAGACAGGGCTTGAGGGGTCCTTGTCCGAAGGGACTAAACGAAGTTCCAAGCCTGCTGGGCTTGAAGAGTTCCTAGAGAACTAGAGAGTCCTAAGGCTGCTAGCCTTGAAGAGTTCTTAGTGAACTAAAGTCCCAAGGCTTCTGGCCTTGAAGGAATCGTAGAGATTCAGGGTGCTGCCTTTCCTTAGTGGAAATCCTGCTAGTTGAAAGCAGAAGAGTGGATTAGGAGCTTGAGTCTCTGAACCACTTAAAACCCCTTGTGTCTTTTACGTTATGTCATTTATATTATGTACTATAACTGCTATGTATGTTTTAACTGCTTACAACTAAACTAATTCTCGAACAATGTATGTATGATTATGAATATATCAATGAAGGGGATCTTTTACTTATTCCGCTGTGCTTGAAAAGATTCTTATGTTTGTCATATGCTAATTTAATAGAAATACAAAATAAACCTGAAAAGTATTTGAAATAAAAAGGATCTATTCAACCCCCCCTTCTAGATCTATAGTGCCCTCTGGGAACTAACAGTAAGTTTAGGGTATATGTTCTATAATCCTACTTAGCAAAAAGGTGTTTGTTGTCAAACATGTTGCCTTCTAAGATAAAGGTGTTTATCATTGAAAGGGCTACTGGGAGGATAATAGATCTTAAAGAGTTCAAGAACCACAAAACACTATAAGTCAAATAAGAGGAACCTGTAGATAGACCTATTATTCCACAACAGAATCGTAAATCTAGAATAGTACCGAAGATACCTAGGAGGTATGGATTCATCATGGATGATGATGATGAGGTACATATCATAGAAGATGATGATCCAGTTACATACGATGAGGTAAGAGTTGTAGACACTCAAAGAAATGGATTGAAGCAAGCTTCTCAAAAATGGAACATTCGTTTTGATGAAACAATCAAAAAAGTTTGATTTTATCAAAAATAAGAATGAACCTAGTGTGTGCAAAAGGGTCAGTGGGAGCTTCGTGACATTCCTAGTATTATATATTGATATACTACGAATAAGGAATGACATACCAATGCTACAATCAGTAAAGATAAAGTTGTCTAAACATTCCCCCATGAATGATTTGGGAAGAGTATCGTAATTGGGGATAAAAATTTATACAGATAGATTTAAGAGGATGCTCGACTTAACCCAAGGAACGTATATTCATTTGATGCTAAAGTCGTTTAGCATGGCAAACTCCAAGAGATGCCTCATGTTGATGAGCCATGGAGTGTATATCTCTTAATAGTCCCCATAGACTCCTGAAGAGAGAGATCGCATAAGTGATAATCATGTATACAATGAAATATACGACACGTGATGATGATCAGTCATATTCTGGAGAAGATCACTGTAAGATAGTGAAAAACATCTTAAAGTACTTAATCGACACTAAGGATGTGATCATATTGATGGTGGGTCTGAATTAAAACTAGAAGGCTTAACAGACTCAAGTTTTTCAGACAGACCAAGATGACATAAAATCTAATTTAAGGTAAAGCGTTACCTTGAACGGTGGTGCAGTGAATTGGAAAGGTTCTAAACAGCAAAGAGTTGATTGGTTTAGTGATAAAGACAAAATATATAGCTATAAATGAAGCTGCAAGTTAATTGTTTGGATGAAAAGTTCATTACAGAACTAGGAATAGTTCCTAAGTCTCATCTTGGATCTAAACATGTGTTGTGGCACTTTCATTTTATTATAGGAATCATTGAAAGATGGGAAATCACTATAGAGATAGTGAACTCTCAAGAACAACATTACATATCCATTAACTAAAGCTTATCTAACAGCAGGATAATCGTCGCTTAGAGAAGAAGGGTATGAGATACCATGGCGATTGACTTTAGTGCAAGTGGGAGATTAAAGTAGTATGCACACAAACCCGATCATGTTTGATGATAAAGCATATACTTTGTAACAATCTTATTCATTTATTAATAAAAGTATTAATTTATTAAAGGCTTTTAATTATCTACATGATCTTTGTTTTATAATATATGATAAACTCATAGTTTTAAGCAATGCTTTTAGAATAATGATGATGATCATTCTAATGAGATCTAAATTCTTAGAAAGCTTAAAACTAAAATAGTTCTCAATCGTTGGATTACTAAATTGGGGATTAGTGAATCCAAATATATTAGTACATCGTTGCTTGCTTCATTAGATGAGGATGATTGATCTCATGATCATTTGTGTGGAACACTAAAGCAAGTATGTAGGTGCTTATTAGAGAATAAGTTCTTTGAGCATTGGCTCGCTAAGGAATACCTAATGGAGTTTTACTTGTCTGTCGATAGGAAATTCTGTAGTGATAGTAGTACAAGTGATCCTTGGACTTGAGATCATCATAGTATCTTGTGTATGATGAGTTATACTTTGACTTATTCCTTAAGACCCTAAGGGTATATCAAAGGGTATGCTTAGGTATAATAAGTTGTACATGGAGATAATGTATGATCAATAAAGAATTTACCGCTTCTAGTAAAAGAAGAGAAATGTCCTACGTGATTCGATAAATGACAACACAGTAGTCCTTGGCCAAGGCAAAATGAAATTAGAAAGGAGTTTCTAATTTGCATTATATGGAGTTTTGCATTTAAGAGTCGAAATACATATAATTAAATAAATTAAGACTTGATAATAATTCCATGTCTTATATTTAATTGGGACATTGTATAGTGGAAGGATTGAATTGTATGGTAACTATTTACTCAAAGGTTCTTTTATGATTAATGTTGAAATCTATATTATCTGGAAAGTCGTTAATCGCTAGGGAGGCTTATCCCTATTGTAGAATAAATATTATTTATTTAAATAAATTAATAGTTTAGTTTATTTATTTAAATAAGATTAGAATTGTTCTAATTGTTCTAAGATTAGAATTGTTCTAATTGTTCTAATTGATTTATTTAAGAAGTTAATGGCATAATCGTAATAATAAGTTAAGTATATTTAATTTAATTTATGGTGATAGAATAAATTAAATAGCTTAATATTTATTATTTAATATTTTAGAAATATTAAATATAAATTAATAAGAGGAGTCTTATTATTATTATTATTACTATTATTATTATTTAATTCATAAAGGAGTTTGGGAATTAATTAATAAAAGTACTCTCATTTATTCTTAATAAGATTAGGAGGCTAATTAATTAAAAGTTTAATTAATTATTCCTAATAAGATTAAGAGCCTAATTAATTAAAGGAGTTTAATTAATTAAAATAAAACCCAATTCCTTCATTGTTAAGGAGGGTTGTCTACATCTATAAATAAGAGGAGTCTTATTATGGGTGCAGAGTGGTTATTGACTTTTTCAAAATAGAAGTAGTTCCAATAGTTGGGAGAGTACACCCTTTTCTATGAGAGATAGAAAAACTAGGGTTTTGCCAAATACTCATCTTCTTGAATCTTTCTTCTTCTTTGGTGGATCACCTCTAGAGGCCAAACACTTGGGTGACTAACGTTGATCAAAGGAAGGAACCAAACCCGGTGGATTCAAGTTAAACGCGAAAAGGATTGGAGGTGAACTTGTACCTGAGGAAGCTCAAATCTTCAAGGGTATGATTCTTATTCTTCATATCTTTTCGTTTAATTAATAATTGTGCATAAAGGATGATCCGGGTATATGGTTTGTAAAATTTTAAAACTCTATATTATCACGTTTTCGCTTACTTTGTTCAATTTGATTGCGTTCATGAATATTACAAACCTAACACTATAGACTCGTCTTACCGCCAAGTATGTCTCGTGTTCATAACGTTTTTCACATATCTATATTACGTAAATATGTGAAAGACCCGAACCACATTATTGAATTAGAACCAGACGAGATAGCGGAAGATTTAACGTGTGAGGAGGTACCTATTAAAATCTTGGATATGAAGGATCATATTCTACGCTCCAAGGTTATACCTCAAGTCAAAGTTTTGTGGAGAAACCACGATGTTGAGGAAATGACCTGGGAGTTAGAATCTAAAATGAAGTCAAGGTATCATCACATCTTCGACATACTAGGTACGCACCCTAATTTCGAGGATGAAATTTCATAAGAAGGTGAGGTTGTAAGACCCCAACTTTTATGAATAAAGATTAATTTTTCTCGAAATATATTTTTGAATATTATGGTGTGGATTTGATATAATGTTATAGTTGTGGGTATTATTTACAAATTTTGCAAAGTAAGCAAGTGGTTATATAATATTCGATTGGTCGGTGAATATTCGTTTTAACAGGGAATATTCGTACCACGACACAATTATTGGTGGACCCCACAACGGAAGTATTGTCGTAGTTAGAAAACGACGAAATTATTATAAAAATATCGGCGAAAGTTTTACTATTAAACTGTTGAACTACCCGGTTGTAAAAGTACAGTAATACGCATGGTTGCATAGTAGCAGACGGTATTTATTATTGATGTTTACGTGAGAAGTCACTCAGTTATACTCAAATATTGCTACATTAATTATTGCATAATATCTCTCATATTATTGATTCAATTATTGTCACAGTATCATCTGTATAATATTTTATATTATTAAATCAATAATTGAGACGAGAAAGTTATTCATATATTATTTATAATATTGACAATGTTTAGAAAGTTCTGTCAGGAATAAGCATGTGAATGATATTCCTATTTATATATGATTTGATTATGATATATATATATGAATGAATATGCAAGTATGCTTGCATTAAGAAAAGATATAAAGTCCTTTGATAGATAATAGAAACATATGTACAAGGACTTACAATGAATTGATCAAATGTGTTAGGTTGATCCTACATAAACAAAATAGCTTTGTAAAGTCCTTAAAAAGAAATTGTAAGACCCCAACTTTTATGAATAAAGATGAATTTTCTATAAATATCATTTTTGAATATTATGGAATGAATTTGATATAATGTTATAGTTGTGGGTAATATTTATAAATTTTGCAAAGTCATGCAAGTTGTTTTATAATATTCGATTGGTAGGGAATATTCGTTTTAACGAGGAATATTATTGATAACAAAGACAATCATTGGTGGACCCTACAACAAAATTATTGTCGGATTGAGAAAGCGACAAAAATACTTTTATGAAAATAACGGCGGAAGTTTTACTGAATTAAGCTGTTGAAACACCGGTGTTAAAAGAAATCTGATAATCTTGGCGTGGTTGCATAGTAGCACACCAGTATTGATTATTGATGCTTACGTGAGAAGTCTTTCAGTTTTGTTTAATTATTATTACGATGAATTCTTGCATAGTATCTCACATTATTTGATGCAATTATTGTCAATATTTTATATATTATTAAATCAATAATTGAGATGACAAAGTTATTAATATTACTATTTGCAATATTAACGATGTCTAGAAGTTACATCGAGGAGAGGTTTGGTCACCTAATTGCGGCGCATGATGGGGAGAAATCCTTATTAAAAAGCCCCCACTTTCATGAATGACCGATTCGATTAATATTGTGAATTATAATAATGATGATAAATTTTGTTTTATTAGTATTATTAATGTAATAAAAGCAGAAAAGCTTTTTATATAAAAGCAGAATACTTTTATAAAGTTATACATTTATTAGACTATAAATAGAATATATTATATTCTATTATGCATAGTGTTTTGCATAGTAAAATCTTTTTATATAAAAGCAGAATACTTTTATAAAGTTATTTGTTTTATTAGACTATAAATAGAATATATTATATTTTATTATGCATAATGTTGTATAAGTGCTCCTGCATAGTGTTTTGTATAGTAAAATCTTTTTATATAAAAGCAGAATACTTTTATAAAGTTATTTATTTTATTAGATTTTAAATAAAATATATATATATATATAGAATATATTATATTTTATTTCATAGTATCCTTTCAATTCTCTTATAAATAGGATGCTTAGTTAGAATTGAAATCACATCAGAAATTCAGAGAATTCTTCTTCTATAATCTTGAGCGTATTTCTTTAGAGTTTTCAGAAGCTTTGAGCGTAGAAAAACAATATAAGTTTTCTTCAAGAATATCATCGCCCTACCAGTCGGAATACTCTTCTTTTACGGTAAGGTATATTATTTATTGTACTCGTAAGAGGTATTATTCTTTCGTATTCATGAAGAGAGTTATTTTCTTTCAATACTCGCAAGGGTTGTTATTCCTTTCTTTATTATTATGTTGGAATAACCTGTCTATGCAAAGTACCGCATACATGGTGAAAATTTTCTTTTATTCCATTCTTTATTATTCTGTTGGAATAACCTATCTGTGCGATCTATCGCATGCCTGGTGAATTTTGTTGTTATTTCATTCTTTATTATTCTGTTGGAACATCATGTCTATGCGGATTACGCATGACCTAGTTCCATTCTTTATTATTACATTGGAACATCACCGTAAAAATGCGGATTACGCATGACTTGGTTCCATTCTTTATTATACATTTGGAATATCACATGCGTCTGATTACGCATGACCTAGTTCCATTCTTTATTATTACGTTAGAATAATGCATCTACGTGGATTACCGCATGGCGGCAAAAATCTATTTGCGGTTTCATATATTCTATTATACTTAGGTGGTTAAAGTTTTGGCTTCTCTACTCCATGAAATTAGTGGAATATCCTTGATATTTGCGCTTCATCGATATCTCTTTCATGGAAATATTCTTACGAGCATTCTTGAATTTTACTCCACACAAGCGATATCATGTTGACAATTTGGGCGTTATTGAGTTCAGGATAAATTAACTTATAAATCTTTAAAATTTATTCTTGTACTTGTTTTATTGAATTGTCATCATCCTCATGTTTATAATATATTGAAAGGTCATTCGTGGCTGTAGTGCATAGATGGACTTGGTATGATTATGACGAGGATTATTAAGTATAATTATGGTAGTAATGTTACAAATGATGTGGTAAAAAAATCCTCATTGGCCATAGTGCATTGATGGACAGTTGTTGGCATGATCATGACTATTGATGAATACACGAATATCCTTGGCCCGTAGTGCATGAATAATTTGTGGTCATGATACTAATGAATATCATTGGCCGTAGTACAGGGATGATGTGGATTATTTATTAAGCTGAGTCTCAGCGATAAAAGTAATGAAAAACCTTTTAAATCATAGAAGATAGTAGATTTTATTCTCTACTTGACTCTTCTAATGGATTGCTTGTTCCGCTGCAGTTAAACTAGATGTTTGTTATATTTTATCAGTTTAACACTGTTGAAGGCTAATGATAATTTATTCTGCATTATCTTAATCATAATATTTTTTACTAGGCTAGTTGAGCTCACCCTTTTGCTTTCATTGTTCTCTTAAGGAAATGAAAATGTAGCGGGGACTAGTCGGGGAGCGGAGTGATGGTTCAGATGATAACATTAGTAGTCCTCACTATTCTATGAAATAGTGTGAAAATAAATGTATTGAGGATTTATTTTGAGTTTGAATATTGTTTAGAAGACAATGTTGTATTAAAACTCACAGATTATGTTTTGTCGTATTTTACACGACAGTTGTATAATTAAGTTTTTATTTGTATTTTGTACCATGTATTTGACGACTCAGAATAGGCGATGTATACCTATTTTGGGGGCGTCACAGAAATGATATACAAGGACTATAAATATAGAAAGATCAAGCATGTTAGGTTGATCTTATGATGTAATAGATAGGCTTGTCTAATCGTCGAGCACTGCACCAAAAATTGTAGTCTTCCAGGAGAGTCAAAAAAAACTTGAGAGCTATCGAGGCAGAATCGTAGTCTGCAAGATAGTAGATCTCGGAGTTCGTAGACTGCTAGGAGAGACGGGGAAGGGTCGTAGTGTGTCGAGGAGAACTTCCTCAGGGTCGTAGTTTGCTGAAGAAGTCATGTTCAGAATCGTAGAGAGAGCCTGCATACGAGCCGACCGAGCATCTTCCGAAGTCAAGTCAAGAATCGTAGACTACACTCAGAGTCATAGAGTTTACTGATCATATCAGAGGCAGAGATCGTAGTCGAGCAAGATCAGATAAAGACAACAAGCACAACAACATAAATCGTAGAGTGTGAAGATCTGATCTCAAAGTCGTAGTGTCTGCACAACCGAAGCTGAATCATAGAGTGTAGAACTGAGACTTCAACAGGTGCTCACAATGCCAAGGCAAAATCGTAGAGCAAATACGATTCCCAACAAATGAGCACTCCCAGAATATCCAAAGGAATGAAGCCTCTGGTTGGCAATGCAAAGATATATCCCACCTGAAGGAAACCAGAGAGCACTCAATGAATGGCATGCAAGCTAATAGAAGATCTAAGAATTAATCCAATCAGCATCCAGATTGAGTTGTGAAGCCATTCGAGATGAAGTCTTCCACAAGATAATCATAGGAAGACTTCAGTAGCTGACTAAGGAAAGTCAGCAGGTGCAATAGCTGTCATGCGATAAGATGACAACGATCTTGTAAGTATCCAGGATCGTAGTGTTTTCCAGACAAAGAAAGAAGCGATGGAGTATACACGAGAGATCTTTGGTCGACCTCACGAAGAACAAGGCTAAAGTGATTAAGCATTGGGTCAGTCCATTGATGATAAGTGAACGGGATATCACAAGGAGAAAGCGAGCTGGACACGCCACAAATCTGAAGTGTCTTGCTATTCAGAAGGGGCCAGAACAAAGAAGTCAAGCCATCAGTATCTAAGAACAGTCGAGGCAAATAGAAGTGTTAAAGCACTACACAGCAAAAAGGAAGAGGTGTTCTATATTAAAGATCTAATCAACACTCTTCAAGATCATAGTGTTGTCTCTACCAGTCAACAAGACACTACGATTAGGTCCAAGAAGACATGCATTAGAATCGTAGAGTTTGAATAGCTGAAGATTGAAGCATTGGCAACGGTTCAATCTGAAGGTTGATATTCGGTCAAGAGCCTATTAAAAGCATCGATGCAAAAGGACAACGTCTGATCGAGAAATCAGGAGGGGGAAATAAAGTCTTGACACGCTTGAGAGACATTAAAGTGACATCTACGGGGGTAGATAAAGCAGTGAAGCTGCGATTGTCGGAATGTCATGTCATGTCATATCTGCAGTCTGCACCAAACAACTCAAGATCTGCGAAGCAATTAAAAGAGCTTTCAACGGCTACTTTCTAACGGGAGGATTGGAAAGGAGTATAAATCAGCAAGAGCTTCAAAGATCAAAGCTTGCTGGAGTTGTTGAGTTTGGAGAGATGGTGGATTGATCTAACCAACATAAAACAGTGAGTGACCAATGAAGGTCGGAAGGCTCACTATACGATCCACCAAGAACACTTAGAGATAGAAAAAGAAATAAGTAGAAGTGAGAGTTCTACTACAAGAAGAGTGTTCTGAACTGCCGAGAGAAAGAAGAGCATCATGTCATCTTGATGTCCATCATGGGAAGACTCTAAGTACTAGAGAGAAGAGCCTACAGTCATCTTAACAAGTCCATCATGAGAAGGCATCAAGTATCAAGAAAGATGATCACCAACGCCATCTTGGTGTCAAGTATGAGAAAGTTTCTAAGTCCTAGCAGAAGAGCTTACAGTCATCTTAGAAACCCATCATGTGCAATCATCAAGTATCAAGAAGAATGATCATCAAGGCAGTTCATCAAGGGATCATCAGAAGTGGTTGAACAACTGAAGAAGCTGAGCATCATGCAACACTCAACTGCACTTCAAGGATGATCACGCCTAAGCTGCTAAGTACAGAAGATATTCAGAGCTTAAAGACATCTTAGCAGCTCAACACCAACTCCAACAAACAAACAAATAACTCAACAACAAGAAGCGAGGGCACGAGGGTCCTTATAGGAAGGACTAAATGAAGTTCAAGCTTCTTTGGGCTTGAAGAGTTCCTAGGGAACTAGAGAAGTTTCAAGGCTGCTGGCCTTGAAGAGTTCTTAGTGAACTAAAGTCCCTAGGTTGCTGGCCTTGAAGGAATCTTAGTGATTCAGGGTGCTGCCCTTCCTTAGTGGAAATCCTGCTAGTTCAAAGTAGAAGAGTGGATTAGGAGCTTGAGTCTCTGAACCACTTAAAACCCCTTGTGTCTTTTACTTTATGTCATTTATATTATGTACTATAACTGCTCTGTATGTTTTAACTGCTTATAACCAAACTAACTCTACGAACAATGTATGTATGATTATGAATTTATCAATGAAGGGGATCTTTTACTTATTCCGACGTGCTTGAAAAGATTCTTATGTTTGCCATATGCTAAATCATTAGCTATACAAAATAAAAGAGAAAAGTATTTGAAATTAAAAAGAATCTATTCAACCCCCCTTCTAGATCTATATTGTGCCTATTGGGAACTAACAATTGGTATCAGAGCTGGTTCTCATGCTATATTCAAAAGCTAATCGCTTTGAGTCTGATCCTAGGCACAAGCATTGTTCTAAACTTAGTTTAGTAGTAAGTCACTTGTTATATGCAGATGAGCTCACACGTTGGAAATATTGTGAACATGTAAATGTGTATTTACACCTGAAGCTGCTCAGATTTATCCATGCTCTTGATTGCCATATCAACATGACCAATCCCTGTCCACAGTCAATCTTGTAGTCTGAAGACCAGGCTAGAAAGCTCAAAAGACATCAACAGAAAAGAATCAAACATCCTCCAGCCTGAAAAGATGAAAAGGCTATACATGCTATAAAATGCTTATCCAGAGAAGAAAGAAGAACTTCTCAAACATGTGTTTGGCGAACCAGCAGCTGGATGTAAACCTGGTAAACTCGAGGATGTCAAAGAATTAAAGATGCTGAGATTTTCTTAGCATGCATCTTCAAGATCACGGCTGATTGATTAAAGGTCAACTTGAGCAACAAGCTGTCAAGAGTAAATGAGAAACTATGCACATCAATGCCTAACCTCAGTATGTCTAAGTTAAATGAGTGTTAAGAAACTGACAGTAGAAAGATACGATTCCTCACTAATATAATTGTATACATCATGTTACACCTCCTTATGCACTATAACAGTATCATGTCAAGAAATCATAATCTACCTAAAAAGGTGAAGAAAGAAAGTACACTGAGATTAGAAACTCAAATGCTTACAAACTTTCTCTCCATCCAAGTTTTAGATTGAAGATGACATCTTGAAAGAAATTTGAAATAGGTCATAAACATATCAAAGGTTAAAACAATTTTATATGGAGTAATCTTTGATGATGGGTTAGTATGTATGTACAAACCTATGTTCTAAGTCTTTGATAACATTCAGAGTATGATCAGCTCTACAAAAGTATCTTGAGGATTCGCAGAAACTAATCACCTCTATGAATCAACCAGATGCGCATAAGTAATAGTGCTGACTTTCATTCTGTGAACATAACCAAGAAAATTATGAAACCATCAAATGAAAAGAGTGTTTTATTAAAATGACAAATCTTACACACACTCATCATCATGCATCTCAAAAATGTAATATCTAAATTAGATGCATGCATGAATCTGATTGTTGGTGATCCATATGATGTTAATTCTAATATATGAGGAATAGGGTTTTTGAAACTAACCTGGCAGGACCCATTTAACTATGGGTACCAAAATAGAAATATATCTAACCTACAGGTACTTGGTCTATCTGACCACACTAAGGAATGATGAAGCAAGAGACTTCAGTCAAAGAAAGATTCAACCAGCAGAAGGCTTAAGACTATTCAGAAATGATTCTGATAAAACTCCTATATGTCAAAGCCTGCCCTTGACGACTTGCTGAGCTAATCCAAATGAAGCTCACTTGGTTGCTGATACTTTTATGGAAGCAGGCCACTCAACCAAAGATGGAAAGGGTCTTATATGCTCAATCATGCTAAGCATATCATATGAGAAGAATCCTCAAGGAAGATCATCACAGAGGATCATTGAGCATCAAACATGAGGAACTCATTATGGGAGAAGAACTCAAACGAACACATGCTGACAAAGAAGACTATGTTCGTAGTGCTGACAAATGATCGTAGAATGATCAGTCCTGGAGATATCCATGTCTGCGATGAAGACATATTTAACTGTTAGTGGTGATTCCAGTCAGAAAGAAGCTGGCAAGGATGTCTTCTAACTCACATGAAGAAAAGGAAATCACACCTCACTAAGAAGATAGTATGAACATGGGGAAATAGTGATCTATTAAGAAACAACAACACTGAGTTATACTATGAAGCAGTGTACCAGGTACAGAGTCCCAAATATTTATGGCTGATGAACCAAATGAAGAACCATAGTCAGTAGGAACGTCTCAAAACGTACGACTGATAACCTTTCAGCCACCCAACCCAAAATCGTGGAGTGCCTACGATCAAACATCTGATCGTAGTGTAAGATCAGGAGGACACCACGATTACAGCAAATACAATTATCTAAAGTCGGGAGAGGACCTCCCTACCAGAAAAGGTCAAATGAGATATCAGTGCAAATCACTTATAAAGTACTTCATCTGGAAAATGCCTCAGGGACAAACCTGACCCTTAGTTCACTCTAATAGGTTGGCCCTTCCTAAGCTACCCTGACCCAGAAGGAATGCTAAGTAAAGTTCATCTCAAGGACCAAGTCAGTCAACGATTGTAGAGTCGAGGTTGAAGAGAATTCCATGATCGTAGTGCAACCTCAGCGATCGTAGAAGCAGACTCGACGATCGCAATCCTACCAGAGGATAATCTAGCTCATAAGGAGCTCGGAAGAACTGGACTATTTCTCAACCATTCATATTAAGAGGGGATAAGTTCGAATATAGTTTGGAAAGATATTATGCAAACGCATCTCAGAACTCAAGTGCCCAAACTGGCTCGGAGTACATCAATAATCAAGCTATACAGCATCAAGATGAGGATTAATGTCAAAACCATCCACTGCAGCGTCTCTCAAAAGATGATCGTTGAGTCAACAAATGAAAATGTAGAGTCCATAACTGCCTTATAATGCTACTCTATGAAAAAAATGGTTAACGGTCAATCCACATCATTGACGCCTATTTATTTTGAAAAGAGACATTAAACTGAAGAGTTAATGGGGGAGTTACAGCTCATTACTGGGCATCGTGCAACCAATGGTTGGTTGGCACATCACTTTTTATGCAGAGTTAGAAGAAACTGCCATAAAGACAAATTCAAAATCTGCAAACAGTTATCAGAAACTATCGAACCTCTCTCCCTCCCATTTTTAAACCCTAGAATCCTGTTCGAAGATTAAATCGAGTAAACCTCGAGAACCCAAATCACAATCAGCTATCTCTCATAAATCTCATTGAATCACATACCCATATGCTTTGAACTCTTCAAATGGCAGAATGGCGAGTTATAACAGGAATCCAACTCAGCTTCAAAAAGTTTGAAGAATTAGAAATGAAGTTCAAGGATATACTTGAGCTCGTAAAGAAGGCTGGGTTCTCTGAGTGCTTGGAGGCCAATACTCCAGTCTATACAGAGCTAGTGAAGCAGTTCTACTCAAATGCTTCAATAAATTTTGGGCTTCTGACCACGAAGGTGAAAGGATCAAGTCTAAAGATAAGGGCATCAGACATCAATCAATGTCTAGGGTTTCCCAACCAGGGTCTGATAAATCTTGATGAAGTCGATATTGAAGAAGGCAAGAGGGTAATGCGTTACAAGAGGAATGTAAATCTTAAAGATATGAAGAAAAAGGAGTTTCCTGAAGAGTTTGAATTTCTGCCAGAGATTACAGGAAAATGTATCTTGTGCAAAGACACCACCCATGATACTGTAAGTGATCTACAACTGAGAATCTTGACTGCAATTGTCATGAAGCAGCAGATGAACTTTGGAGCCCTACTAATTGATTGGCTGATCAAATGGGTGGAAAAAGCTGAAATGAAGAAGTCTACAGATAGACCCCTTACAAAGGTCTTTAATGGAAGACTATTGAGTATTGTGCTGAAGAAGAAACTGGGAGGCAAGATAAAGGATGATGAGGGAGAACCTCTAAACGTCCATAAAGTTATGTCTCCACAGCTGTTTCTAAACTGGAAGAAGATTCCAAAGGAAAACAGGAGGCTAACAACAACTGGGAGCAGCAGCAAGGTCTTGACAAAGAAGAGAAAGGCTCGAGAGGTGGAATGCTCTCAATCAGATGATTATGCAGTAGTAGCAATCACACCAGCAAGGAAGAAGTCCAAAGGTGTAAAGAAAATAGAGGCTCTACTAAGAAGTCTCTCCACTTACACAAAGGAAGAAAGAGAAGAAGAAGTATCAACTGCAGAAACCCCAAAAAGAAGAAGGAGTAACAGATTACTCCAAGAGTCATCTAAGAAGAAGTTAAGGTGGTAAACAGATCAGTCCCAGTTTCCTAAGATAGTACATCTGACGAAGAAGAGGACGTAGAGTCAGAATAGGAAAAAGGAACTAATGATGTCAAGACTGAGTCCCCAAAGAACAAATCCAGTGATGAAGGTGGAACCAGATTCATGGAAGATAATACAGATTCTAATGATGAAGAAGAATGTACAAATCCTGTGACTAACTCTTAGAGTATTCACTCTAAAAATGGAGAAAGGCTGCAAGATGACAAAGTTGCATCTCCCATTGCATCTACTCCTGCAAGCCCAAATGGTGACTCAAAAGATGATGAGTCCGAGGAAAAAGGACCTGCCCCTGACAAGGCTGAACCTCATGGAAGTTCGTCTTATCCAAAGACCTCAGTGTCTAAAGAGGAAGAAGAGTCTAACTCTCCCACAGCTGAATCCCCAAGGAGAAGGAAGAGCTATAGATTAATTGCTCAATTTGCCTCCAAGAAGAAAAGTGACCACTCCAATGCTGTCATTGAAGTAAGTGGTGATGAATCCAAGGAAGACATTGCTGAAGAAGAGTCTCGTAATGAAGATCAACAAGAAGGATTCATTGATGAATCTGATCAGAATGCTTCAAGCTCCGAAAGAGAAGAAATGGAGAAAGATTCTGATTCTGCACATCATGAATCAGAGGAACCAGAAGACTATCATGTCCTCTCTCCAGCAAAAATCACCAGGAGAATAGTGGTGGAAGTCTCGAATGAACCACCAGAAGCACCACCAAAAAGATGGGTGAACTATGGAGATGAACAGCTCAAGGTGGTGATGATGACTACATTTGATGTAGTTAAAAATTGGAACAACATGGAATTAGATTGCACGACTATTCTCTATAATCCTGATGATCTGTTGATGAGATGGTTCTTCCAATGGAAGCCTTGGTTAAAGGCACATACTGAAAGAGATGGAAGTTACTTCAGTTGGTGCTACTCTCAGTTTCCAAGCATGGAGCTAGTGGCACAGAACTTCCCAAGGGTAAAGAGTTTTGTAACAATGATGATCAAAGACCAGCCTCACTACAAAGTCTGCCGACATGATGGCAACCATTATATTCCCTATGATCGTAGAGTGGGTTCTGACGGAAGAAGGATAATGACCAAGGACACGACCGTAGAGTCCCTTTCCTCTATCACTAAAAATGATCAAGTTTAGTTTGAAGAGCTTCCCTCTGCTTAAGCACCATCAACCGACAATCATTCAACCTCAAATAGCAATTGGTACTCAATGATTTTTCAGATTCTCAACACCTTCGAAAATCTGTCCAAGGATGCAAATCATAGAGTCCTATCTGGTGCTTAACAAGAGGCTGCCCAACCAGATGACCAAATTCCTATGGAGCAGGAGCTGATGAAAAACTCTGATGAGCTGGTCAAGAAGTTATCTCTAACCAATGAAGAGTCAAAGATGATGCTGACAACAACATGATATAATACAGTTCAGAAAAGAATTCAAGCAACGATGGCTGATGTATCTCTCAAAATTAAAGAGAGAGATCACATCTATCTAAAGGCCATGAGTGATCAGAAGGCAGATGCACTACGAGCGCATAAGGCAAATGAAGAACAACTCCAAGTCCTCTCTGACAAGATTGACAACATGAATCAGTCTTTCTCAGTGCAACTTGAGCTAAGCCAACAAGAACTCAAGTTTGAAGTTACTAACTCCTCCTACCTGATGGAACAACTAATGTCCAACATGTTGCAGCTCTTCCAAGTGATTAATGACAAAAAAAGGGAAGAAAAAGAGGCATAGAGAGAAATAGAGCAAGAGGCATTCAAGAAAGGGTAAAGAGAGCAGAAAGAAAGAAAAAAAAGAAGACAACACAAGAAGAAGCTGAGTCATCATCTAGGGGGAGCCAAAGGATGATGAGCCTGTCTTTACAAAGGCTGAGGGGGAGCCAGAAAAAGAAGAAATGAAGTCAACATCCCAGGGGGAGCAGGAGCAAAGGAATCAAACAGATGAATAGCTGATACACAGACATCCTGGAAGCATACATGAAACCAAAGAGGTACATCTCTAACTAGTTAGGTATGTTCTGGATCCAGGATGAAAAATGTCATTGTGTATTAAATTCCATATTCTTATAAATGATATTCATGATTA
This sequence comes from Panax ginseng, assembly GCA_020205605.1. NCBI lineage: Eukaryota > Viridiplantae > Streptophyta > Magnoliopsida > Apiales > Araliaceae > Panax > Panax ginseng. The sequence continues at coordinate 34,588,473 of CM035143.1, read as the reverse complement.
TCTTTTTTAGAAATACAATTGCTCACTGTATATAAGATTCATTCATAACATGCATATGCACTTATTATTTTTGTCATAATCAAATATGGGGAGATTGTCAGGAATAAGCATGTGAATGATATTCCTATTTACATATGATTTGATTATGATATATATATATATATATATATATATATATGAATGAATATGCAAGTATGCTTGTATTAAGAAAAGCTGTAAAGTCCTTTGATAGATAATATAAACATATGTATAAGGACTTAGAATGAATTGATCAAATGTGTTAGGTTGATCCTACATAAGTAAAATAGCTTTCTAAAGTCCTTAAAAAGAAATGATGTATAAAGACTATAAATATAGAAAGATCAAACATGTTAGGTTGATCTTATGATGTAATAGATAGGCTTGTCTGAATTTTGAGCACTGCACCAGAAATCATAGTCTGCCAGGAGAGTCAAGAAAAACTCAAGAGCTATCAAGGCAGAATTGTAGTCTACAAGATAGTAGATCTCGAAGTTCGTAGACTGCCAGGAGAGACGAGGAAGGATCATAGTGTGTCGAGGAGAACTTCCTCAGGGCCATAGTCTGCTGAGGAAGTCATATGAAAAATCATAGAGATAGCCTGTCTACAAGCCAACCGAGCATCTGCCGAAGCCAAGTCAAGAATCGTAGACTACACTCAGAGTCACAAAGTCTACTGATAATTTTTACCAGTACGGGCCAATGATAATTTTTACCACATCATTTGTAACATTACGGTCATGATTACACCGAATAATCCCTGGTCATAATCATACCAAGTCCATCTATGTACTATAGGCCACAGATGACTTTCAACATAATATAAACATGAGGATGATGACAATGATATAAGAATTCAATAAAACAAGTTCAAGAATTAATTTATCTAGGAACTAATAATGTCCAAATTGTCAACATGATCTTTGCTTTGTAGAGTAAAATTCAAGAATGATGGAAGAATATTTCCATGAAAGATCTTTGGATGAAGCGCAAATATCGAGGATATTCACTAATTTCATGGAGTATAGAAGTCAAAACTTTAACCAACCTGAGTATAATAAAGAATGGAATAACAAAAGAAATCACCATGCATGCGGTACTTAGACAGACAAAGTTATTCAACAGAATAATAATAATGGAACCGGTCGGGAAAAATTTGCACCGACAGGATGTTCCAACAAAATAATAAAGACGGAACTAGGTCCGGTGTAAAACACACAGACAGGATGTTCCAACAGAATAATAGAAGAATGTCACCAAGTATAGGGTAAACCGCGTATACAAGTTATTCCAACAGAATAATAAGCAATGGAATAACAACAGTTCTCTTCATAAATAAGAAAGAATAATACCCCTTACATTAGTAGGATATTGAATACTACAGTAGTGTAGTAACAGAATACTCTTCTTTTTTCTCTTTTATTCTCTCTATACTTTCTCTCTCTATAGCTTGAATGAATTCGTCAAAAATAATGAAACACTAGGCCTCTATTTATAGAAGATTTCTAGCTTAGCACTTGAAATATGAAAAGGCAAGTGGCTTGACGACTGGTGATGTGAAAAGAAAAGTGGTTTGACGCCTGTAATGTGAAACACAAAGTGGTTTAACGCCTGTAATGTGAAACGACAATTGGTTCGACGCCTGTAATATGAAACGACAAGTGGTTTGACGTCTGCTAAAGGTAATTACAATTGACGAAGGTAATTACTATTAACGAAGGTAATTACTATTAACGAAGGTAATTACTATTGACGAAGGTAATTACTATTGACGAAGAGACTCTTAGATGATGACATATGCCCCCCCCCCCATAAATTAACCAAACTTACCACAAACGTCTCATAATAGACTCTTTATATACATCAAGGATTGAATAAATATTACCACAAATCATTTTATTTTTAATCAACACATATTTAATCTTTCAACAATTATTAATCATTTAAAACTTGTCGTCTCAATTATTGATTTAATAATATAACATATTATCTGAGATGATCTTTGTGACAATAATTGAATCAATAATATAAGTGATATGATGCAGCAATTACTGTAGCTATAATTGAGTATAGTTGAGTGACTTCTCATATAAGCATCAATAATCAATACCGTGTGCTACTATGCAACCATGCGTATTACTGTACTTTTACTACCGGGTAGTTCAACAGTTTTAACAGTAACACCTCCGCCATTATTTTTATAAAGTATTTTTGTCGTTTTCTTAATCTGACAATAATTCCGTTGTGGGGTCCACCAATGATTGTGTTGTCGTACGAATATTCCCTGATAAAAAGAATGTTCCCCGACCAAACGAATATTTTATAACAACTTGCTTACTTTGCAAAATTTATAAATATTACCCATAACTTTAACATTATATCAAATTTACTCCAAAATATTCAAAAATAATATTTATAGAAAATTCATCTTTATTTATAAAAGTTGGGGTCTTACAACATCCCCTTCTTATGAAATTTCACCCTCGAAATTAAGGGTGCGTACACGGTATGTCGAAGAGGTAAGGATACCTTGATTTCATTTTGATTCTAACTCCCAAGTTATTTCCTCAACATCGTGGTTTCTCCACAAAACTTTGACTTGAGGTATAACCTTGGAGCGTAGAATATGTTCCTTCTTATCAAAATTTGAGCGGGAACCTCTTCATACGTCAAATCTTACGCTATTTAAATGGGGTTCTAACTCAATAATGTGGTTCGGGTCTTTCACATATTTACATAACATGTATATGTGAAAAACGTTATGAACACGAGACATACTTGGCGGTAAAGTGAGTCTATAGGCCACAGTTCCTACTCAATCGAGGATTAAAAATGGGACGATGAATCGAGGATTAAGTTTTCCTCTCTTTCCAAATCTCGTAACTCCTTTCCATGGAGCAACACACAACAACACAAGATCTCCTATATCGAATTCCACGTCCTTTCGATGAAGATCAGCATAACTCTTTTGTCGATCTTGTGAGGTTTTTATACGTTGTTGGATCGTTTGAATCTTTTCTGTAGTCATACGTACCAACTCCGGTCCCAACAACGTTGCTTCACCCACCTCATCCCGACATATTGGAGAGCGACACTTTCTTCCATACTGGCGCTTGAATGGAGCCGTGCCGATACTTGCGATAAGCTGTTGTTATAGGAAAACTCCACCAATGGTAAGAACTTGTCCCAACTTCCCTTGAAATCAAGGACACGAGTCTTAATAGATCTTCAAGAGTTTGAATAGTCCTCTCCATTGTCTCATAAAGTCGAGGATGATATCTTAGAGAGCTAAATCGTGAAGTCGTGCCCATAGCTTTTTGCAAACTAACCCAAAATCGTGAAGTGAATCTTGGGTCTCGATCGGAAACTATGGATCTTAGGCATACCATGCAATCTTACAATCTCATTTATGTACATACTGAGCAAGGCGTTCAAGTGTATAAGTTTCTCGTATCGATAAGAAATGAAAGCGGACTTGGTCAATCTATCAATAATGACCCAAATCGCATCTATGCCTTGAGAAACCTTAGGAAGACCCGATACTTGAAATCCATGGTAATGTGCTCCCACTTCCATTACGGAATTTCAAGTGGTTGCAATGGACCTTTTGGTACTTGATGCTCGCTTTAACTTCGTTGACAAGTTAGACACCTTGAGATAAACAACGCTATCTCTCTCTTCATATTGCTCCACCAAAATGTATGGCGAATATCATGATACATTTTGGTACTCCCGAGATGGATTGCAAAGCGGTGTGTTGTGCTCCTCCATCATGATTTTATACTTTACTTTAAATCGTGGTCGTTAGGAACATAAAAGTGCGGAGTTGACTCAAGTATTCCTTCTTCATCGATTCTTGCTTGGCGTAGCACCTTCTTGCACTTTCTTCCTCATAACGTATCGCCTCAGATGCGTAACTTGAAAGCGACTTTAACTTTATCGATTAAAAGTCGGTTCTACTCATATATTCGCCATCATCACATGGGTCCTGAGTCTTTAACTCTATCTCCATCCTTTGTAAGTCACACAAAATGGGCCTTTCGTTGACAATATCACACTCGTACTTGCATATGATCTTACTACTCAATAAATCGGCTACCACGTTCGCTTTTCCAGGATGGTATTGGATGGTATGATCATAATCTTTCAACAGTTCAAGCCAACGTCGTTGTTGCATGTTGAGTTCCTTTTGAGTAAAGAAATATTTGAGGCTTTTATGATCCGTAAAGATCTCCACCTTCTCCCCATACAAGTAGCCTCCAAATTTTAAGTGCAAAGACAACAGCTGCCAACTCTAGATCATGAGTAGGATAATTCCTCTCATATTCTTTGAGTTGTCTTAAGGCATAGGCTATGACTTTCCCATGTTGCATGAGAACACATCCTAACCCTTTGCCCGAAGCATCACTGTAGATGACAAATCCCTCCGAACCAGATGGTATTGTCAGAACAGGTGCTAAAATGAGTCTCCTCTTGAGTTCTTGAAAACTCTTCTCACATTCTTCGCTCAATAGAACTTTGTATCTTTCAAGAGTTATTTGAGTTAATGGAGTAGCAATTCGAGAAAATCCTTCCACAAATCTCAGATAATAACCAAATTTAAGCCGAGAAAGCTACATACTTGATCATTGATTTAGGTTGCTCCCGACTTTGAATTTCTTCAATCTTTCTTTGGGTGACGGATATTCCATGACTTGATACTACGTGCCCAAGGAATGCTACTTCCTCGAGCGAATTTGCATTTCTTCAACTTGGCATAAAGCTTGTATTCACGAAGCTTTTGGAGTGTCATCCTCAAGTGTTGCTCATGATCTTCGCGCTTTTGGAATAAATAAGATTTCATCAATAAAAGCGACCACAAAGTGATCCAAATATTCCTTGAATACTCGGTTCATCATATCCATGAAGACAACAGGAGCATTAGTCAATCCAAAGGACATGACTAGGAATTCATAATGCCCGTACCGAGTTTTGAAAGCCGTCTTTGGAATGTCATCGGTTCTAATCTTCAATTGGTGATATCCGGAATAAAGATCAATCTTTGAAAAGAATTTGGCTCCTTACAACTGGTCAAACAGGTCATCAATACGTGGTAATGGATACCTATTTTTGATGGTGACATGATTCAACTCCCGATAATCAATACAAAGTCGCATACTCCCATCTATCTTCTTCACGAATAGAACAGGAGCACCTGAAGGATAAGTACTAGGACGAATAAAGCCGATGTCTAACAATTCCTGCAGTTGGGTCTTTAACTCTTGAAGTTCAATAGGAGCCATTCGATATGGGGCTTTGGAAATGGGTTTTGTACCAGGTTCAAGGTCGATACAAAAATCAATTTCACGCTCAGGGGGTAGGCCAGGAAGTTCTTCGGGGAATACATCAGGAAATTTATTAACAATAGAAATATCGTTCAAAACTGACGTATTTTTGTTTAAATCATGACACGAGCTAAGAAAGCAACATCCGTTTTTCAATAAGCGAATAGCTTTATGGCTTGAGATGGCCGTGATTGATTTTAATGGTTTGGTCGCTTGAATTAGCATAATAGGTTGATTAGGAATATAAAAGCTAACAACCTTACGAAACAATCAATTTTTGCATGATGAGTAGTTAACCAATCAATCCTAGAATCACATCAAATGCAAGTATTTTAATGAAATAAGATCTACGGGTAGTGTGTGAAGGTGCAAAACAAGACTTATAAGCGAGTGGATGTAATGAAAGTTTCTCCCAACGGAGTTTCCACAGATAAGTCAAAGTCTAATTTCTCCGAGTCAAATTTAATCGATGGCGCAAGTAGGAGAAATAAAAGAATGGGTAGAAGCGGTATCAAATAAAGTATAGATTTCGTTAGAGTTTATGATAAGCTTACCCGTGATGACCTCATTACGGTTCCTTGCTTTCTGGGAGGTTGCAACAAACGCTCTCCCTTGCACTACCAATTTTAACTTTTACGGGATGACCTTTGGTGCCTCCATCCTAGTCAATTGAATTTGTCTTGATGAGCGACAAAATCGGGCTAAGTGACCTTCTCTTCCATAATTATAACATGCTTTGAATGACATCGCGCGGTTTGGACTAATGTGCCCCTCCCTCGCATTTGAAACATATGATAGGTGTTCGTTCTCCTTCCTTAACGATAAGTCTTTGGTCTTTGACGTCTTTCCATCATTGTTGAATCTCCTCTTCTTGAAATGTCCATTCTTATTATTTTGTCCACGATTACCACCGGAAGTGGTTACCATTTCTAGCTTTATTGATTCCTCACGCTTATTGTCACGGCTTAGATGGTATGTTCATTCATTATTATCATTTCTTGGTGCTCTCTTTTAGTCACGTTGACTCATTATCGCGCTCCACTAAGCGAGAGCCTATTTACAACATCGAATTTAAACACGGTTTATGAGAAATAAGATGTTGACATATCTCCGACTTCAAACCTCTTAAAAACATCCGTGTCATTCTCTCTTCATTATCCACCAAGTGGGGATGAAACCGGGATAACTCGCAAATTTAGCCCCGTATTGCGACACGGTCATATTATTTTGTTCAACTTGATAAACTCCACCTCCTTCATGTGACGAATACTTTCGGGAAAGTATTTGTCGTTGAACTGACTCTTGGAACTTCTCCCAAGTCATCTTGATCGGCCGAGTTGAGTATGTTTCTACCGATTCCCACCGATGAATCCCTCTCTAAGCGCAACATAAAGGCAGCAAAGGGAACCTTTTGCTCCTCGGAGCATCCCAAGACATCAAATATCTTGGTGATATGCTTTATCCATGCTTCCGCCATAAGTGATTTTGGCTCTCCCTTAAACTCCGGTGGTCCCAGCTCCTTGAACTATTTAGCGGTGACCGCCCGAGAGTTTCTAGTGTTTCCACCTGCATTTTGGACAGGAGCCGTTCTCGCCTGCTAACATTTGAACATTCATCATTTGGTCAGTGTTGTTATTTGCATGAGGATTGTCGCCTTCCTGATGCACATTATCCTGATTATTGATATGTGGTGAATTAACGGTCGCCTGTGCTCCATTGCTATTCTCAACATTCTCGGATGTCATTTTTAGATCTTTGCCACAAAACAAAGGTTAATTGACATGTAACATATTATCCCTAAATTTTTGATGACACCAATTAAATACCACATAAACTTAGGTAGGTCATACTGTGAAGGAATTCCTCGTCTCTCCCCTCCTAGTACTATTCTCACATCTTAGCCAGGATCATATCCTAAGCTTTGATACCAAACCGTGGCGCCCCCAAAATTAGGTATACATCACCCATCTTGGGTCGTCGGATCGTATGGTACAAAATTCAAATACAACTTACTAATACAACTATCGTGTACAATACGACAAAACATAACTGTGAGTTTGAATACAATTATTGTCTACTAGAGATTATACAAACTCAAAAGGAGTCCTCATTACAATTATTAACACACTATTTCACAGAATAGTGAGGACTACTAATGCTATACTCTGGACCGTCACTCCGTTCCCCGACTAGTCCCTGCTATGTTCTCATTTCCTGAAGAGAACATTGAAAGAAAGGGTGAGCTCAACTAGCCCAGTAAGAAATATTATGACTATGATAATGCAAAATAAATTATCGTTAGCCTTCAACAGTGTTAAACTGATAAAATATAACAACATCAAGTTTAACTGTAGCGGAACAAGCAATCCATTAAAAGAGTCAAGTAGAGAATAAAATCTACTATCTTTTATGATTTAAAATGTTTTTCATGACTTTTATATTTGGGACTCGACAATAAATAATCCACATCAACGAATCACCCCACACTTTCTGGCCGAGGATATTATCCATGCACTTCTGACCCGGGACATTCGTGTATTCATTAATGGTCATGATCATGCCAACAAGCATCCATCAATGCACTACGGGCCAATGATAATTTTACCACATCATTTGTAACATTACGGTCATGATTATACAAGAATAATCCTGGTCATAATCATACCAAGTCCATCTATGTACTTCTGTGCCACGAGATGACTTTCAACATAATATAAACATGAGGATGATGACAATGATATAAGAATTCAATAAAACAAGTTCAAGAATTAATTTATCTAGGAACTAATAATGTCCAAATTGTCAACATGATACTGCTTTGTAGAGTAAAAATTCAAGAATGATCAGAAGAATATTTCCATGAAAAGATACTGGACTAATCGCAAATATCAAGGATATTCTACTAATTTCATGGAGTATAGAAGTCAAAACTTTAACTTGTTGAGTATAATAAAGAATGGAATAACAAAAGGAATCACCATGCATGCGGTGCTTAGCATAGATAGGTTATTCAATAGAATAATAATAACGGAACTAGGTCGGGGAAAAATTTGCGCAAGCGGGATGTTCCAATGAGAATAATAAAAAGGCGGAACCGGTCAGGTGTAAAACACACGTGACGAGGATGTTCAACAGAATAATAATAAAGAAAGAAACCAGTCGATTGTAAAACATATAGACAAGATGTTTCAATGAGAATAATAGAAGAATGTCACCAAGTATAGGTAAATGGCATTATCTGAGTTATTCCAATGAGAATAATAAGCAATGGAATAACAAGTTCTCTTCATAAATAAGAAAGAATAACACCCCTTACATTAGTAGGAGATTGAATCTTTGCTTGGTAGTGTAGTAACAGAATACTCTTCTTTTCTCTCTTATTCTCTCTATACTTTCTCTCTATATAGCTTGAATGAATTAAATCGAAAATAATGAAGCACTAGGCCTCTATTTATAGAAGATTTCTAGCTTAGCACTTGAAATATGAAAAGGCAAGTGAAAGCGGCTTAATTGGTGATGTGAAAAGAAAAGTGGTTTGGCGCTTTGTAATGTGAAACACCAAGTGGTTTGGCCTTTGTAATGTGAAACGACAATTGGTTCGGGACTTTGTAATATGAAACGGCAAGTGGTTTGGCGTCTGCTAAAGGTAATTACTATTGCGAAGGTAATTACTATTGATGAAGAGACTCTTAGATGGTGACATATGGGCCCCCCATAAAATAACCAAACTTACAACAAACGTCTCATAATAGAATCTTTATATACATCAAGGATTGAATAAATATTACCACAAATCATTTTATTTTTAATCAACACATATTTAATCTTTCAACAATTATTAATCATTTATAACTTGTCGTCTCAATTATTGATTTAATAATATAACATATTATCTGAGATGATCTTTGTGACAATAATTGAATCAATAATATAAGAGATATGATGCAAACAATTCTTGTAGCAATAATTGAGTATAAGTGAGTGACTTCTCACGTAAGCATCAATAATCAATATCGTGTGCTACTTATGCAATCACCAGACATCTTGTACTTTTACTAGGGTGGTTCAATAGGTTTAATAGCAGTAACACCTCCACCGTTATTTTCATAAAGTATTTTGTCGTTTTTCTTAATCAAAATAATAATTCCGTTAATTAGGGGTCCACAATGATTGTGCCGTCATCTGAATATTCCCGACAAAAAGAATATTCCCCACCAAAGCGAATATTTTATAACAACTTGCTTACTTTGCAAAATTTATAAATATTACCCACAACTATAACATTATATCAAATTTACTCCATAATAATCAAAAATAATATTTATAGAAAATTCATCTTTATTTATAAAAGTTGTGGTCATATAGCTGGCCTTGAAGAGTTCTTAGTGAACTGAAGTCCCAAGGTTGGCGGCCTTGAAGGAATCTTAGTGATTAGAGGTCTTGCCCTTCCTTAGTGGAAATCTCGCTAGTTGAAAGCGAAGAGTGGATTAGAGCTTGAGTCTACGAACCACTTAAAACCCCTTATGTCTTTTTACTTTATGTCATTTACATTATGTACTATAACTGTTATAACTGCTATGTATGTTTTAACTGCTTACAACCAAACTAACTCTACGAACAATGTATGTATGATTATGAATTTATTGATGAAGGGGATTTTTTACTTATTCCGATGTGCTTGAAAAGATTCTTATGTTTGTCATATGCTAAATCATTAGCTATACAAAATAAAAGAGAAAAGTATTTGAAATCAAAAAGGATCTATTCAATACCCCCTTCTAGATCTATATTGTGCCTACTGGGAACTAACAAGTTCTGTCAAGGAGAGGTTTGGTCACCTAATTGCGCGCCAATACGGAAAAATCCTTATCGGAAAGCCCCCTCTTTCCTGGGAATGATTTGGTTGTTAAATATTGTGAGTTATAATATTAATGATAAATATGTTCGTATTGATTAAAGATAAAATTGATATTTTCATTGTGTTGGGATTATTAGTGTTAGTGGAAATTGACATCTATTTCGATAATAATTGATGTCTAGAGGTTATATTGACCAATCGGATAATTAATCGGATAAATGAACAATTAATTTCTATTAATTCACATGCTTATAACTATTTGTTCACATGTGTGTACTATTGATTCACATACATGTACTATTAGGGGAGGTGGTGCAAGTTTGATAATACTTGCAGGACTAAATTATAAATTAAAGAAAAGATGAAGGTATTATACTGTAATATTTCGAGCCCCAAAACGTGCAATTATCGAAACTATGTTTTCCTATAAATAGAAGCTCATTCTTCTTTCATTCTCACCAATTCACTAAGACTCACAAGAGCAATTATAGAGATAGAAGCTATAGAGAGAAAGAAGAAGAGAAGTCTGCTACTTCACTATTCCAGTATCTAGTCTTCTTCTTAGGTAAGGGATATTATTTTGTTCAGTATTCGTATGAAATAATATTTTCTTCCATACTTTGTAGTATGTAAGTAATATTATTTCATTTCGTATTCCTAATTCTACACTCATTTTTTTAACGTACTGCTTCTATACTCCGTGAAATTAGTAGAATATCCTTGAAATTTGTGTTTCATCTAGTATCATTTCACAAGGATATTTTTCAGAACATTCTTATTAAATTTTAAGCTTTTCATGCCAGAGTACTATTCACGGGGTACTATTTACAAAGTACTATTCACGGGATACTATTCACAAAGTACTATTCATGGGATACTATTCATAGAGTACTATTCATGGGTTACTATTCACAAATTACTATTCATGGGTTACTATTCACTCGAGTACTATTCATAACAAAAAATTGATATCTTTTCTGTCTGAATCATTTTTGATACAATATTATTCTTGAATTTTACTTGACAAAGCAGTATCATGTTGACAATTTGGACATTATTGAATTCTGGATAAATTAAATTATAAATCTTTAAAAATTTACCCTTTGCTTTCTTTTAATTGAATTCTTATATCATTATCATCATCCTCATGCTTATATTGTGATAAAAGTCATATGTGGCTTACGTGCATAGATGTACTATTGATTGGTATGATTATGACCAGGGATTATTTGGTATAATCATGACCGTAATGTTACAAATGATGTGGTAAAAATCCGCATTGGCCTGTAGTGCATTGATGGACAGTTGTAGGTATGATTATGACGAGGGATTATTCGGTATAATCATGACCATTGATGATTACATGAATATCCTTGGCCCGTAGTGCAGGGATGATTCGATGATGTGGTTTATTTATTAAGTTGAGTCTCAGTGATAAAATTGATGATAAAGTTTTTAAATCATAGAAGATAGTAGATATCATGCTCTACTTGACTCTTCTAATGGATTGTTTGTTCCGCTGCAGTTAAACTTGATGTTTATTATATTTTATCAATTTAACACTGTTGAAGGCTAATGATAATTTATTCTGCATTATCTTAGTCATAATATTTCTTACTGGGCTAGTTGAGCTCACCCTTTGTTTCATTGTTCTCTTCAAGAAATGAGAATATAGTCAGGACTAGTCGGGGAACGGAGTGATGGTCCAGATATTTGCATTAGTAGTCCTCACTATTCAGTGATATAGTGTGATAATAAATGTAATAAGAACTCCATTTGAGTTTGAATACTGTCTAGAAGATAATATTCGTATTAAAACTCTCAGCTTATTATTTTTATATCTCTAATAGTTTAAGAGAATTATTATTTTGATTATACTAATTTTATTACAGGCTTTTTTTATCACAATTTTATATAAGATAATATATCTTAACAAATTATATGTAGTATAATTCTATTATTATAATTTTATTAAGATATTAAAATATTAAAAAAAAACTCTTAATGTGACGCCCCCAAAATAGGTATACATCACTCATCTTGAGTCGCCAAATACATGGTACAAAATTTAAATACAACTGTCATGTAAAATACGACAAAACATAAACTTAGAGTTTTAATACGAATATTGTCTTCTAGACAATATCCACACTCAAATTCAATCTTATTACAATTATTATCACACTATTTCACAGAATAGTGAGGACTACTAAAGCCAATTATCCTGGACCATCACTCCATTCCCCGACTCGTCCCAGCTATATTCTCATTTCCTGAAGAAAATAATGAAAGAAATGGGTGAGCTCAACTAGCCCAGTAAGAAATATTATGACTAAGATAATGCAGAATAAATTATCCTTAGCCTTCAACAGTATAACAACTGATAGAATACAATAGACAACAAGTTTTAGATCAACAACTGCAGCGAAAATAAGCAATCCATTAGAAGAGTCAAGTAGATCATAAAATCTACTATCTTCTCTGATTTAAAAAGTTTTTCATTAACTTTATCGCTAAGACTCAGCTTAATAAATTAATCACATCATCGAATCATCCCTGCACTACGGTCAAGGATATTAATGTAATCACCAATGGTCATGATTATACCAAATAATCCCCGGTTATAATCACATCAATAATTGTCCATCAATGAACTACAGGCCAATGAGGACTTTTATCACATCATTCGTTACATTACGGTCATGATTGTGACGCCCCCAAATCCGGGTCTCTTCCAACCCGACATATGGTACTCCATGGTGCTACAGTTCACACAAACATTCAATTGAAATGCCTCAAAAGAACGAATATGTCTTATATATATATTCCAAAATAATACTACTATTCCCCAGGTTCTTTATAACCGTTACATTTGTTCTTGTCATAATATCAAATATTATCATTACAAACCTATACTATTACATAGGTAATCTACAAATTCGCTTTAGCCTTCCCTTTATCCTTGTCGAATCCTTTGGTCCATTCGGTCTAAGCTGCATTCATATGGTTCAAGCAAGAGTGAGTATAACAAGCTCAGCAAGTACAACAATTTCATTTTAAAAGCATGCTTGAACATAGGAATCGTATATCTTCAGTAACTGGAAAATAGTTACGAAGTACTATCAACAACTTAAAATAGCATTCATTTTCCTTCAAAACGTTTTACCATAACAATATTCAGTAAAACACCAAATCTGGTCCAAGACCATGAGCGTTTCATAATTTCTTTGAAAAGGACAACCTGGCACGAAGTCCGTAAGTTCGGCATATCTTACGAGCACTTCTAGGTGATCAGCCTATAGTACTCTATGTTGATCAACACTACATCCATTAAACATGTGTACGTTTAAGTTGTGGCAACCTCACGTGCCAATCGAATACTCGATGAAAATACATTTATTTATTCATATTTAGGCTTACCTTGAATCCGTACCCAACAATTAGCGTAGGATAACATTAGCAATTCTATATTAAAAGACTTGTAAACAATTTAATCAATCTATCAAGATTAGTCTAGCCGAGTTAAAACTAGCATTGACTCTTTCTTTAAAACCATACATGCGTCTCACAACTTGAATCATTTGAAAACCTGGCTAACACGAAGGTTAGACAAGCGTTTAAGAAAAACTTGCCTTCAGCGTCTGCTATAGTAAAATTATGTTTCCTTTGAGTCTTTACAGTCTCTACAACACATAACCACATAACATACCACATTAGGTCATGAATGATCATACATAGTTCCTCAAGAATCTTACCCTTCTTCTCAATCTAATCCCGTATTAGATTTGTTATTTATTAGTTCCGGCTTGCCGTCGTTCTTTACATCATTCTTACCAACTTCGTTCTCTTCTATAACTTAACTGAAATTATTTCATTAATACAACTCGGTTCGAGTTAATTATCCTTCCTCACGGCTTATTAATGTTCTTACGTTATTATCCTAAACTTGATCTTCATTGGTTAAGTACACTTATTGCATAACGTTTAGATTTATCTTCAATTGACTTATTTTAACCCTAAGTGATCATACTTGGGGTTTAATTATAACTTAACAATGTTTGATTAAGTTCCTTAACTTATTGTTAACAATTTCCATTCATGTTCCACTTGTAACCATTCTTCACTGTCTAAGTTTTAAAATTTTGCCATTTGGCCATTGTGATATGTTCTTATCATTATCGCTACTTGGCGTCACCATTAGAGCTTGGAGACCAGACTCAGGGATGTGGCGCGAGTCCCTTTGTTACTTGTCGTATTTGTGATGCGAGTTTGTGAAATTTGAGGCTCACTTTGCCTACTGGCATGGGCGGTCATTTAGGCTTGGAGTCACGCCTGGCCGTGCGTGGACTCGAGCCTCGTAAATCCCACAGATGATTTTGACTTAGTGAGATTCCCAGGCTCGTAACTTCTTCGTTATAAGTCCGAATTGGCTTGTTCAAGAGCCTACGGTTCATAAATCACATATTCTACGTGTTCATGAAAGAATTTTATCTATTCGACTTTGTTTTCTAAAATTCCACCTATTAGTCCATTTTTAACGTAAACAATAAACGTTCGTGAACGTTCAACGCTCTTTTCTTCGTTCTAAGTCGGAATTCGACCATTTTTGAGTCCGCAACTCTATAACGCCAAATAAGACTTGTCTCCATTGAAAACCAAGGTTTCCAAGCTTAATAACAAAATTTTGACTTCCATTCCGAGAATTTCATTTAATTGACGATTATAAATCTAATCGTGTGAATTAAAAAAGCTCGTTACTTAAGATTTGTTCTTCGCTCTAAATGAGTTCAAATCATTAAATAGACATCTCCACATACATATTATAACATCTTATTTACATGTGAAATGGATTTTCACCCGCCATGCGGTAATCCACGTAGACAGATCATTTCCACAATATAATAAACAATGAATATGAAGGATCATTCACCATGCATGCGGTAATCCACATAGACATGTTATTACAACAGAATAATAAAGAATTGAATAACAGAAGAATTCACCATGCATGTGGTAGTCCGCGAAGACAGGTTATTCCAACAGAATAATAAAGAATGGAATAACAAAAGAATTCACCAGGCATGCGATAGACCGCATGCAGATAAGGTTATTCCAATGTAATAATAAATAATGGAACCAGTCATGCTCAATATGCATGTATGAGGATATTCCCAATGTAATAATAAAGAATGGAACTAGGTCATACGTAATCCATGCAGCACGGGATATTGAGCGAATAATAAAGAATGGAATAATAGAAGAATTTCACCATGTATGCAGACTTGCCCAGCAGACAAAGTTATTCCAACATAATAATAAAGAATGGAATAATGAAGCTCTCTTCATGAATCTGAAAGAAATAATACCCTTACTATAATAATAATATCCCTTACCTCGTAAGAAAGCTGGATCTTTGGAATAGTGAGGTAGCAGACTTCTCTTCTTCTTTCTCTCTATAATTTCTCTATAATAATTACTCTATAGCTTTAGTGAATTGGTGAGAAATGAAGGAAGAATGAGCTTCTATTTATAGGAAAATATAGTTTCAATAATTGCACATTTTGGGACTCGGAATATTACAGTATAATACCTTTCTCTTTTTCTTTATTTTTAATTTAGTCCTGCAAGTATTATCAAACTTGCACCACCTCTCCTAATAGTAAATCATGTGACTCAATAATTCTAAACATGTGAAAAAACTAATTACAGTATAGTACCTTCATCTATACCTCCATTTTTAATTTAGTCATGCAAGTATTATCAATCTTGCACCAACTCCCCTAATAGTACATGCATGTGAATCAATAGTATACACATGTGAATAAATAGTTATAAGCATGTGAATTAATAGCAATTAATTTTTCATCTATCCGATTAATTACCCGATTGGTCAATATAACCTCCAGACATCAATTATTATCGAAATAAATGTCGATTTCTACTAACACTAATAATTTCAACACAGTGGAAATATCAATTTCATTTTTAATCAACACGAACTTATTCATCATTAATATTATAACTCACAATATTTAACAACCAGGTCGTTCCCAGGAAAGAGTGGGCTTTCGATAAGGATTTTTCCTTTATTGGCGCGCAATTAGGTGACCAAACCTCTCCTTGACAGAACTTCTAGACATTGTCAATATTGCAAATAATAATATGAATAACTTTGTCGTCTCAATTATTGATTTAATAATATAACATATTATGCGGATGATCTTTAATGACAACAATTGAATCAATAATATGAGAGATATGATGCATCAATTACTGTAGCAATAATTGAGTATAACTGAGTGACTTCTCACATAAGCATCAATAATCAATACCGTATGTGTAAGACCCCAACTTTTATAAATAAAGATGAATTTTCTATAAATATCATTTTTGAATATTATGGAGTAAATTTGATATAATGTTATAATTGTGGGTAATATTTAGAAATTTTGCAAAAGTCATGAAGTTGGTATATAATATTCGATTAGTGGGGAATATTCGTTTTAACGGGGAATATTCATATGGCAGCACAATCATTGGTGGACCCCACAATGGAATTATTGTCGGATTGAAAAGCGACAAAAATACTTTATTGAAATAACGGCGGAAGTTTTACAGATAAGCTGTTGAAACACCCGGTGTTAAAATTACTGATGTCTGGCGTAGTTGCTTGATAGCACACAATATTGATTATTGATGCTTACGTGAGAAGTCACTCAGTTTTGTTCATTATTGTTACAGTAATTGTTATAAATTTTATTTATTATTTGGACCCCCACTTACCCATTTTTTAAAACAGTCGGAGAAAGTTATCTCAATTTTGTTTTATTTCTTATATATATGTATGTATATATATATATATATATATATAAGAAAAGTGATGATGGGAATGGTGGGTGGGGGAGTGTAAATGCGTGTGTGGGAGGGAGTATTATTGTTAGTATATTATATATATGAATATGTGGGTTTGATAAGTGAGTGGATGTTCATGAATTAGTTACTATTTATAATCCATTGTTTTATTATAAATATAAGCTCATTCCTTCATTATTTCGCATTTAATTCATTTTTTGAAAATCTCTAGAGAGAGAAATTATAGAGAAGTTATAGAAAAGTATCCTGCTCCTTCCCTACTCTTATATTCAGTTTATTTTACGGTAAGGAGTGTTATTTCTTTTGTATTCATGAAGAGAACTTCTGTTATTCCATTCTTTGTTATTCTACTAGAATAACCAGTATACGCGGACTACCCTATACTTGGTGACATTCTTCTATTATCCCGTCTTTATTATTATTACATTTGGAATATCACATACATGCGTTTTCTGGGACTTAGTTCCATCTTTATTATTATTACATTTGGAATATCATATACATGCATTATACGCGTGGGACTGGTTCCATCTTTATTATTATTCATTGGAATATCCGTATGCATGCGTTTCTGTGCGGGACTGGTTCCATCTTTATTATTATTTTGTTGGAACACATCATATCGGTGCAATTTACGCTTTGACTGGTTCCATTACTTATTATACATTGGAATAACTTTATACATCTGCAATACCGCATGCATGGTGATTTCTTTTGTTATTCCATTAGTTATTATATTAGGTTGGTTAAAGTTTTGACTTCTATACTCCATGAAATTAGTGGAATATCCTTGATATTTGCGCTTCATCCGATATCTTTTCATGGAAATATTCTTCTTGAGCATTCTTAAATTTTACTCTACAAAGCAAGTATTATGTTGACAATTTTGATGTTAATAGTTCTTGGATAAATTAATTCTTGAACTTTTTTTATTGAATTCTTATATCATTGTCATCATCCTCATGTTTATATTATGTTGAAAGTCATACGTATTTTTGTAGTGCATAGATGGACTTGGTATGAATATGACCGAGGGATTATTGATTGTAATCATAATAGTAATATTTACGAATGATGTGGAAAAAAGTCCTCATGGGCCTATAGTGCATTGATGGGACGAGTTGTTGGCATGATCATGACCATTAATGAATACATAAATATTCTGTGTGCATGGATAATTGTGGTGCGTGATATGGATAAGTGCGAGGATGGGTGATTCGATGATGTGGATTATTTATTAAAAGTGAGTCCCAATGATAAAAGTGATGAAAAACCTTTTAAATCATAAAAGATAGTAGATTTTATTCTCTCTTGACTCTTTTAATGGATTGCTTGTTCAGCTGCAGATTAAACTTGATATTTATTATATTTTATCGGTTTAAACCTTTGTTGAAGACTAACGATAAATTATTCTGCATTATCTTAGTCATAATATTTCCTACTGGCCTAGTTGAGCTCACCCTTTCTTTCACTGTTCTCTTAAGGAAATGAGAACATAGCTGGGACGAGTCGGGGAACGAAGTGATGGACCAGATGATAGTATTAGTAGTCATCACTATTCTGTGAAATAGTGTGATAATGATTGTAATGAGGACTCCATTGAGTTTGTAAACTCTCTAGATGACTGTATTTGTATTCAAACTCACAGCATATGTTTTGTCGTATTTTACACCACTGTTGTATAATTAAGTTGTATTTGAATTTGTACCATGTATCTGACGACTCAAGATAGGTGATGTATACCTAATTTTTGGGGGCATCACAGTTTGTATCAGAGCTTAGGGATATGATCACTGGCTAAGATGTGAGACTAGAATTAGGAGGGGAGAGACGGGGAATTCCTTCGCTAGTATGAACTACCTAAGTTTTTTCGGTATTTAATTGGTCAGTCAGAATATAGGGATAATATGTTATATGTCAATTAACATTTTGTTTTGTGGCAGTATCTAAAAATGACATCCGAGAATGTTGAGCATAACAATGGAGCACAGGCGACCGTTGATACACCACATATCAATAATCGGGATAATGTGCATCGAAGGCGACAATCCTCATGCAAACAACAACAACTTGACCAAATGATGAATGATGGAATGTTGGGAGGCTTTATGTAATTCATGCAATGAGAAAGTAGAGGCGGCTCTATCCAAAATGTAGGTGGAAACTTTGGAAACTCTTGAGCGGTCACCACTAAAGCAGTTCAAAGAGCTGGGACCACGGAGTTTATTGGAGAGCCAAAACCACTTAAGGCGGAAGCATGGATAAAGCGAGATCACCAAGATATTTGATGTCTTGGGATGCTCAGAGAGCAAAAGGTTCACTTTGCCGCCTTTTATGTTGCGAGGAGAGGCGATTCTTGGTGGGAATCGGTAAAAGCGTACTCAACCTACCGCTTACCAAAAATGTCTTGGGAGAAGTTCGAAGAGCATTTAATGATTAATACTTTCCGAAAGTATTCGTCACATGAAGGAGGTGGAGTTTATCAAGTTGGAACAAAACAATATGGACCGTGGCGCAATGTCTGAGGCTAAATTTGCGGAGTTATCCGGTTTCCCACTTGGTGGATAATGAAGAAGAGAATGACACGGATGTTTTAAGAGGTTTAAAAAGTCGGAGATATCGTCAACATCTTATTTCTCATAAAGCGTGTTTGTATTAGGATGTTGTAAATATAGGGCTAGATTAGTAAAAGCGCGATAACGAGTCAATATGACCAAAAGAAGCGGCCGGCAAAATGATAATACCAATGAGAAGCGATCATTGAAGCGGTGACAACTAGCGTGGATGGAATAAATAGGCTAGAAGTGGTAACCACTTCGGTGGTAATCAGGGCCAAAACAATAAGAATGGACATTTCAAGAAGAGGAGATTCAACAATGATGGAAAGACGTCAGCACCAGCACCCATTGTTAAAGAAGGAGAACGACCACCTATATCATATGCTTCAAATGCGGAGGGAGGGACACATCGGTCAAAGCTGTGATGCGAGTCAAAAGCATGTTATAATTATGGAAGAAAAGGTCACTTAGCCCGATTTTGTCGTTCACTGAAGACAAGTTCAGCTAGGATGGAGGCACCAAAGGCCCTCCCAGAAAAGTCAAAGCCGGTATTGCAAGGGAGAGCGTTTGTTGTGACCTCCCAGAAAGCAAGGAACCCGAATGAGGTCATCACGGGTAAGCTTATCATAAACTCTAGCGAAGTCTATACCTTATTTGATACCGGTTCTACCCATTCTTTTATTTCTCCTACTTGCGCTCAACGATTAAATTTGACTCCGGAGAAATTAGACTTTGACTTATCTGTGGAAACTCCATTGGGAGAAACCTTCATTACATCCACTGTTTATAAGTCTTGTTTGGTTCAAATCGGTACCCTCATATTACCTGTCGATCTTATTTCATTGAAAATACTTACATTTGACGTGATTCTAGGGATTGATTAGTTAACTACTTATTATGCAAAAATTGATTGTTTTTGTAAGGATGTTAGTTTTCATATTCCAAATCAACCTATTATATGAATTCAAGCAACCAAACCATTAAAATCAATCACGGTCATTTCAAGCCATAAAGTTATTCGTTTATTGAAAAACGGATGTCAAGCTTTCTTAGCTCATGTCACAGATCTAAACAAAAATAAATCGACTTTGAATGATATTTACATTGTTAATAAATTTCTGACGTATTCCAGAAGAAGAACTTACGGCCTACCCCAGTGTGAAATTGAATTTTTTATCGACCTTGAACACGATACAAAACCCATTTCCAAAGCCCCATATCGAATGGCTCTATTGAACTTGAGGAGTTAAAGACCCAAGCTGCGAGAATTGTTAGACATTGGCTTTATTCATCCTAGTGCTTCTCTCTTGGGGTGCTCTCTTACATTACGCCGTGAAGAAGAAAGATGGCGATATCGACTTTGTATTGATTATCGGGAGTTGAATCACGTCACCATCAAAAATAGGTACCCATTGCCACGTATTGATGACTGTTTGATCGGTTGCAAGGAGCCAAATTCTTTTCAAAGATTGATCTTCGTTAGGATATCACCAATTGAAGATTAGAGCGATGACATTCAAAGGCGACTTTCGAGAACTTCGGTGCGGGCATTATGAATTCCTAGTCATGTCCTTTGGATTGACTAATGCTCTCTTTGCCTTCATGGATATGATGAACCGAGTATTCAAGGAATATTTGGATCACTTTGTGGTCGTCTTTATTGATGACATCCTTATTTATTCCAAAAGTAGTGAAGATCATGAGAGCAACACTTGAGGTGACACTCCAAAAGCTTCGTGAATATAAGCTTTATGCCAAGTTGAAGAAATGAGAGTTACGGTTTGAGGAAGTAGCATTCCTTAGGCACGTGGTATCAAGTCATGGAATATCTGTTGACCCAGCAAAGATTGAAGTTATTCAAAGTTTGGGAGCAACCTAAATCGATGATAGAAGTCGTAGCTTTCTCGGTTTATTTGGTTATTATCGGAGATTCGTGGAAGGATTTTCTTGAATCGCTACTCCATTAACTTCGGTGACTTCGGAAAGATACAAAGTTCGATTGGAGGCGAAGAATGTGAGAAGAGTTTTCAAGAACTCGAGAGAAGACTCATTTAGCACCTATTACGACAATACCATCGGCTCGGAGGATTTGTCATCATCTGGTGATGCTTGGGCAAAAGGGTTGGGATGTGTTCTCATGCAACATGGGAAAGTCATAGCCTATGCCTCGCGATAACTCAAAGAATATGAGAGGAATTATCCTACTCATTATCTAGAGTTGGCAGTTGTTGTCTTTGCACTTAAAATTTGGATGCATTACTTGTATGGGGAGAAAGTGGAGATCTTTACGGATCATAAAAGCCTCAAATATTTCATCACTCAAAAGGAACTCAACATGCGACAACGATGTTGGCTTGAACTGTTGAAAGATTATGATCATACCATCCAATACCATCTTGGAAAAGCGAATGTGGTAGCTGACGCATTGAGTAGAAGATCATATGCAAGTGCGAATGCGATATTGTCAACGTAAAGGCCCATTTTGTGTGACTTGCAAAGGATAGAGATAAAGTTAAAGACTCCAGGGACCCATGTGATAATGGCAAATATACGAGTAGTACCAACTTTAATTGATAAAGTTAAAGGCTGCTAAAGCTCTGAGACACTGGAGGCGATCGTATGAGGAAGAAAGTGCAAGAAGGTGTTATGCGAAAGCAAGAATCGATGAAGAAGGAATACTTTGAGTCAATTCCGGACTTTGTGTTCTAACGACCACGATTTAAAGTATAAAATCATGATGGGGCGCACAACACATCATTTGCAATCCATCACAGGAGTACCAAAATGTATCGGGATCTTCGTCGTACATTTTGGTGGAGCAATATGAAGAGAGAGATAGCGTTGTTTATCTCAAGGTGTCTAACTTGTCGACGAGTTAAGCGGAGCATCAAGTACCAAAAGGTCCATTGCAACCACTTGAAATTCCAGAATGGAAGTGGGAGCACATTACCATGGATTTCGTTACTCGTCTTCCTAAGGTTTCTCAAGGTATAGATGCGATTTGGGTCATTGTTGATAGATTGACCAAGTACGCTCATTTTTTATCGTCGAGAAACTTATACACTTGAGCGTCTTGCTCGTATGTACATAAATGAAATTGTAAGGCGCATGGTATGCCATTATCCATAGTTTACGATCGAGACCCAAGATTCACTTCACGATTTTGGGTTAGTTTATGAAAGCTATGGGCATGATTTATGATTTAGCTTCGGCATATCATCCTCGAGACAGACGGACGATCGGAGAGGACTATTCAAACTCTTGAAGATCTATTAAGACTTTGTGTCCTTGATTTCAAAGGAAGTTGGGACAAGTTCTTACCATTGGTGGAGTTTTCCTACTGACAACAGGTTATCAAGCAAATATTGGCATGGCTCCATTAAAGAGCGTTGTATGGAAGGAAGTGTCGTTCTCGATATCTTTGGGATGAGGTGGGAGAAGCAGCGTTGTTGGGACCAGAGTTGGTACGTATGACTACGAGAAAAGATTCAAACGATCCGACAGCGTATAAAAACCTCACAAGATCGACAAAGAGTTATCTTGATCTTCATCGAAAGGGCGTGGAATTCGATATAGGAGATCATGTGTTGTTACGTGTTGCTCCATGGAAAGGAGTTACGAGATTTGGAAAGAGAGAAAGCTCAATCCTCAATTCATCGGCCCATTTTTAATCCTCGATCGAGTAAGAAATGTGGCCTATAGACTCGCTTTACCGCCAAGTATGTCTCGTGTTCATAACATTTTTAACATATCCATGTTACGTAAATATGTGAAAGACCCAAACCACATTATTGAGTTAGAACCGGACGAAATAGCGGAAGATTTGGCGTATGAAGAGGTTCTGTTCAAATCTTGGATAAGATGGAACATATTCTACGCTCGAGGTTATACCTCAAGTCAAAGTTTTGTGGAGAAACCACGATGTTGAGGAAATGACTTGGGAGTTAGAATCGAAATGAAATCAAGGTATCCTTACCTCTTCGACATATCAGTCGTACCCTAATTTAGGCAGAAATTTCATAAGAAGGGAGGTTGTAAGACCCCAACTTTTATAAATAAAGATTAATTTTCTATAAATATAATTTTTGAATATTATGGAGTAAATTTGATATAATGTTATAATTGTGGGTAATATTTAGAAATTTTGCAAAATCGCAAGTTGTTATATAATATTCGATTGGTGGGAATATTCGTTTTAACAGGGAATATTAAATGCAATGGCACAATCATTGGTGGACCCCTAGCGGAATTATTGTCGGATTGAGAAAAGCGACAAAAATACTTTATGGAAATAATGGCGGAATTTTTACCGTTAAGCTATTGAAACACCCGATGTTAAAAAATGCTGATGTCTGGCGTAGTTATGCGGTAGCAGCACGGTATTGATTATTGATGTTTACGTGAGAAGTCACTCAGTTTTGTTCAATTATTGTTACAGTAATTGTTATAAATTTTATGTATTATTTGGACCCCAACTTACCCATTTTTTAAAACAGTCGGAGAAAGTTATCTCGTGTATTATATATATTATATATTATATATATATATATATATATATATATATATATATATATATAAGAAAAGTGATGATGGGAATGGTGGGTGGGGGGGAGGTGTGCGTGTGTGGGAGGAATATTATTGTTAGTATATTATATATATAATAAGTGAGTGGATGTGGGTTTGATAGTTATGTTAGTGGAGGAATTTTGGTGGTAGTATTGGTAAGCCTTTAGAAAGGCAAAGGTTATATATATATTTATATTTTATAAGTTTTGTTTTATTAGATTTTAAATAGAATATATTATATTTTATTGTAAACCAATCTAGAAAAAGCGTCGTTTTAAAAGTAAATCAATACGGACCGTTCATGAATTAGTTCTTATGCAATCCATTCTTCTATAAATAGAAGCTCATTCCTTCATTATTTCGTACGAATTCACTGAAAATCTAGAGAGAGAAATTATAGAGAAGTTATAGAAAAGTATCCTGCTCCTTCCCTACTCTTATATTCAGTTTATTTTATGGTAAGGAGTGTTATTTCTTTTGTATTCATGAAGAGAACTTCTGTTATTCCATTCTTTGTTATTCTGGTGGAATAACCCGATATATCTGTGACTACCCTATACTTGGTGACATTCTTCTATTATCCGTCTTTATTATTATTACATTGGAATATCACATGTCATACATGTGTTTCTTTGGGACTGGTTCCATCTTTATTATTATTACATTGGACATACATGCGTTTTTGGGACACCGTTTTCTTTATTATTATTACATTGGAATATCACATGCATGCGTTTTTCGTGGGACTTGGTTAAAATCTTTATTATTATTACATTGGAACATTACATCGGTCTTAATTTTGCTTTGACTGGTTAATTACTTATTATTACATTGGAATAACTTGTCATACATCTAATACCGCATGCATGGTGATTTCTTTTGTTATTCCATTCGTTATTATATTAGGTTGGTTAAAGTTTTGACTACTATACTCCATGAAATTAGTGGAATATCCTTGATATTTGCACTTCATCCGATATCTTTTCATGAAAATATTCTTACGAGCATTCTTGAATTTTACTCTACTAAAAGTAGTATCATGTTGACAATTTGGGCGTTAATAGTTCTGGATAAATTAATTCTTGAACTTGTTTTATTGAATTCTTATATCATTGTCATCATCCTCATGTTTATATTATGTTGAAAGTCATGTGGCATGTAGTGCATAGATGGACTTGGTATGATTATGATTAGGGATTATTGATTGTAATCATGGTAGTAATATTACGAATGATGTGGAAAAAAGTCCTCATGGGCATGTAGTGCATTGATGGACGATTGTTGGCATGATCATGACCATTAATGAATACACAAATATTCTTGGGCCGTAGTGCATGGATAATTGTGGTCGTGATACTAAAGAATATATATCCTTGGTAGTAGTATGGGGGTGATTGATGATGTGGATTATTTATTAAAAGTGAGTCCAGTGATAAAAGTGATGAAAAACCTTTTAAATCATAAAAGATAGTAGATTTTATTCTCTACTTGACTCTTTTAATGGATTGCTTGTTATTGCTGCAGTTAAACTTGATATTTATTATATTTTATAAGTTTAAACTTTATTTGAAGACTAACGATAAATTATTACGCATTATCTTAGTCATAATATTTCTTCTTGGGCTAGTTGAGCTCACCCTTTCTTTCTTTGTTCTCTTGAGAAAATGAGAATATAGTGATGGACCGAGATAGTATT
Source organism: Panax ginseng (assembly GCA_020205605.1). Lineage (NCBI taxonomy): Eukaryota > Viridiplantae > Streptophyta > Magnoliopsida > Apiales > Araliaceae > Panax > Panax ginseng. The sequence continues at coordinate 34,562,580 of CM035143.1, read as the reverse complement.
AGTAGAGCGGGTGATGGACTCCATTAAGGATGATAGTATTAGTAGTCCTCATATGTTTTGTCATATTTTACGTGAAATAGTGTGATAATGATTGTAATGAGGACTCCATTGAGTTTTATACTCTCTAGATGACAACACTTACTTTGAAAAATTTTATTCAAACTAAACTTTTATCAATTTATGTTTTGAAAAAATTGAATATTTTATTTCATAAAATTGTTGTATGAAATTTTAAGTTGTATTTGAATTTTGTACCTGTTATTTCCTCTCTATCATGACCCATTTTTAAGATGGGTGATGTATACCTAATTTTTGGGGCCTTCAATAGTATAACAACTGATAGAATACAATAGACAACAAGTTTTAGATCAACAACTGCAGCAGAAATAAGAAATCCATTATAAGAGTCAAGTAGATCATAAAATCTACTATCTTCTCTAATTTAAAAAGTTTTCCATCAACTTTATCGCTGAGACTCGGCTTAATAAATAAACCACATCATCGAATCATCCCTGCACTACGGCCGAGGATATTCATGTAATCATCAATGGTCATGATTATACCAAATAATCCCTGGTTATAATCATATCAATAACTGTCCACCAATGCACTACGGGCCAATGAGGACTTTTATCACATCATTCTTACATTACAGTCATGATTATACCGAATAATCCCTGGTCATAATTATACCAAGTCCATCTATGCACGTAAGCCAAAGATGACTTTCATCACAATATAAGCATGAGGATGATGACAATGACATAATAATTCAATAAAAACAAGTTCAAGGATAAAATTTAAAGATTTATAATTTAATTTATCCAGAAATCAATAACGTCCAAATTGTCAACATGATACTTCTTTGTAGAGTAAAATTCAAGAATAATATTCATGTACTAAAAATAATTTAGACAGAAAAGAAATATATTTTTTGGGTGAATAGTACCCCGTGAATAATACTTCAGGAATAGTACCCCGTCAATAGCACCCCCAACATGAAAAGTGTCCCGAATACCCAAGTGAATAATACTAGAGTGAATAGTAATTGGGTGAATAGTAACCCATGAATAGTAACTCGTGAATAGTACTTCGGCACGAAAAGTGTCCCGAATACCTGAGTAAATTATACTATAGTGAATAGTAATTGGGTGAATAGTAACCTATGAATAGTAACTCGTAAAAGAAAAATACCAAAGAAAATGATATTCCATGACGAGTACAAAAGAAATGATATCTCATACGAGTATAATAGAATATACGAAACTGCAAATGGATTTTCACCTGCCATGCGGTAATCCACGTAGACGATCATTTCAACAATTTAATAAAGAATGAATACGAAGGATCATTCATCATGCATGCGATAATCCACATAGACAGGTTATTCTAACAGAATAATAAAGAATGGAATAACAGAAGAATTCACCACGCAGGTCCCAAATCACCGCGGATCCGGTTCAATCATTCTATCACTATTACTATATTTGCGAAAGATATAAACATAAATTGTTTATACATTAAACTTACACACTTTTCCCCAAGGTCGAGTAACCTTAACTTAATACACAAATCATAACTTATTTAACACATAACATTATCAATATACCTTACTATTACAAATCTAATCGCACACATAAACTAAAGCTGGAACTGTCTTTGACATTTCCTTATTTCCGACGCATTCATCTTAATCTGCAATGTTTATCATGATATAGCAAGGGTGAGCATACGGATTGCCCAGCAAGTTTAAGTTCAATAATTTAACGATATATCATGATTGAAAGAGTCTGAATAATAAGCTGGCTATAATTCAACAATATAATTGTGAACTAGCAGGAACAAACTTTTGACTGAACAAGTATTATACATGAACAAATATATCTGAACCAACTGGTAATGAAGGTGATCAGCCTTTCATACCTGACTTATACATGCAATATGTACAGAATATAATTCATGGCAACCAGCAATGATTAACCATAAGTATATCTGAATGAAACAACTCTTAGTAGAGTTAAGTAAAACAAACTTGCTCGAATTTGATTGATTATCGCTACTTAATTTATAACGCTTTATCCGAAGACCTAATATTAGTAATATAGATCTCCAATATTAGAATAATATCATCACAATATAATACAATTATATATATATATATATATACATAAAATAACCTAAACACATAACACATAACCTTATCAGTCTATAACACACATAAGACTCGGTATTAAAGTAAACTATTTCATTCTAACTTAAATCCGACACAATTCTGACATCCCGACGGTCTAGTCGGAACAAATATCGAGTCTAAGTTCAATTAAACTCTGTCTAAATACTTAATCATTATCTAAGATAATTTTAATAACAGTCAAAATATTTTTCGTAAGCTCGTAATAATTTTTAAATAATTATTACTATTTATCGTGAATTTTCAATCATTAAAATTGTATTTAAATAAATTAAATACCACATAATTCCTTTATCATTAATATTTATTTATTATCAAATATTAATAAAAATCATCACTTAATATTATAATATATTTATAATATATCAAAGTATTTTAAATACCTTTAAATCATATTTATATGATTTTTAAACACTTAAATCCATTATCGATAATTGCTTTTAATATTAAAATATTAATATTTTCATGACAAAATATCAAAAGTTATATTTTATAACTTAAAAAAATTTATAACACTTAAATCATTTTATATGATTTATAAAATATTTATTCTAATTTTTCCATAATTTATTTAATATAGTTATTAAATAAACTAATTATCATTAATATTTATTAATTAATGAAATTCATCCTAAAATATTAAAAGTCACCTTTGAAAATAACTTAAAATATTTTATTAGAACATAATATTTATTTTTATGATATTTCATGTATTAAATTCATTTTAAATAATTTATTTAATATTATAATTAAATAAATTAAATACCATTTATATTCCAAAAATATTAAATATTTATGAAATATGCTCTAAATAATTAAAAACTATTTTTTAGAATTTAAAATAATTTTTTGGAATTTATTAAGTATTTTTAATAATTAAAATCTATTTTTTTACTATTTATTTAATTAAAATAATCATTTTGGAAAATAATAATTAATTTCCAAAATTAAGTGTCGCTATAGGGGCCTTAGGTGACGAATCCGTCGCTAATGGTGTTCTTGAGCCTTCATGTCAGTTAACAAGGTTGTAACTTTGACCACATTTTAATCTGTGATCCCAAGGTTTTCTGGCCATAGCAAAGTGTTTAGATTGTAGTATAAATGTAATACTAGCATCATTAATCAATTTCATGCCCATAACATATCATATTTGAGAGATCTAGGTCTCGAATATCATTTAAGAGTTGTTCTTCATTTATGGGTTTTCTAGAAATGAAGAACAGTTGCTAGGCTCTACTTTGAAGCCTCATAACTTGGAATCTGGGTTTGGTTTGTGATATCTAATGGTCCCTACATGTAGTCATGATGTCATAGTATAATATCATATCAACAGATCGGTCTAACAACAACATATTGAAGGAATCAAGGACGGTCAAAGTTTTAGTCCGAAATCGGTTCTTGAAGATCTGGGTTTCCCAGAAATCTTCATCCGTTCAGTTGGTTAACGGTTGTTTGACTGTGATTATTTAAGTTTCTGCTCGTGATCTGCCTGTTCTAAGGACTAGGATATATAGTGCACATGACAGGCTATACAAATCAAACAACAACCTGGCCAAAACACTTGTCAGAAGCAAGATCAGAGGCCTGCAATATCACTGTCAGACTTTCTGGGTTTTTGGGTTTACCAGATTTCCAGAAGTCGTGCTCGGTCAACGTACTTTGATCGATCGTATCTGGCAATCTATACATGATCTAAGGTTGATTCAAGTCTCAAATCAAAGTACTAACTACAAAGAACAGATCTATAACATAACATACACCAAACATCAAACACACACAGATCTATGAGGTCTGACATATAAATGTCAGACGACTATTTCCAGTTTTTCCAGATTTCACAAAATGCTAGATCCAAGGACTTTGATGTTATGGATCTGGGATTTTACAACCCAGATCACTAAAGAACATCCTATTACACATATCTAGCCAACAAATTACATCATAACACAAGATTTACAAAATTAGGGTTCTTATACCTTCTTATGCTTTTGATCTCTGATTTCTGACTTTGATTCCTGTTCTTGGAGAGTTAAGAACTGATATTGGCTTACCCTATCTCACTCTCTCACTCTAGATCTCGAAAATGAAGAGAGAGAAAGTATTGGAGAAAATGAAAATTAAAGGCACACTATTTTCTCTCTCTAATCTATATAAATAACTTATATGGAATGTTATGGCTGGCAAATTCGGCAGGTTGTTGTTATTGAAGTCACATGGGGCAGCTAGGGTTGATCAACCACTCCATATATTGGCAAGATTGCAAGCAACATCCAATAATGCACAACATCCAATAATGCACTAAAGGGTAAAATAGTCTTTTCGTAATTAATTTTAATGGCAATTTGGACATTGGCCAAACCCTTAGGGTTTAGGGTTTGAGCCAACTAGGGTTTAGGATTTAAACCTTAACTTTGCAATTTAATTTTCTAAAATTTCCAATTTAGGTTTTAAAAAATAGAAAATTAATATTTCTAAATTACAATTAGGATTTACTAATTATATAAAAATTTCTTAATCATAATTTAAATCTTGTTGATTATGATTAATAATTCCTAATTAAAATTGCTAATTAAGCAATTAGGGTCAAAATTGATCATTAAGGTTTATAACCCAAAAATTAGGATTTCTAATAGAAAAATAATTTTCTAATTTAGAAATTAGATTTCGTAATTAAATTAGGATTTTCTAATTACGTATAACTTTAAAATTAGGATTAATATTTCCTAATTAACATTAAAATTATTTAATTAACAATTAGGTTTTCCCTATTTATAAATTAAGGTTCTTAATCCCGAAATTAGGGTTTACTAAATAATTAAGCTTTACCCTAATTAAGATTATAATTAATATCACTTAAGAATTATAATCATCCTTTAAGTTCCCAGATTAGGGGTTTAAATTTCCGAATTAGAGTTTCGGATTCCCAGAACTGAAATTAGGGTTTCTAGAACTGGTTTCTAGGGTTTTTTGTTAATCGTTAGGGTTTTCTAACTGAATGTTGACGTTCTTAATATATACTTAGGGTTTGTTACAGATATCGTTTATCTGATCAACCCTTGACCCTTAACCATATTTTGAACACATATACACAGAACATAAATACGTATACACTTAATCCTGAATAATTCACCTAAATCCTTCACAGAATTTGAAATCCTCAACATTCCTTCTTTAAAATATCAAACGCATACACGTATTTTCTGTCTAGGTTCTAATTTTGTACCTTAAATCAATTAATTAAAATTTTAAAAATTTTCTAAATTCTCGGGTTGTCACACATGCGGTAGTCCGCGTAGACAGGTTATTCCAACAGAATAGAATAACAAAAGAATTCACCAGGCATGCGATAGACCGCGCAGACAGGTTATTCCCAATATAATAATAAATAATGGAACCAGGCCATGCGTAATACGCACAAACAGGATATTCCAACAGAATAATAAAGAATGGAACCAGATCATGCGTAATTCGTATAGACAGGATATTCGAACATGATAATAAATAATGGAATAACAGAAGAATTTCACCATGTATGCGGTACTTCGCATAGACAGGTTATTCCAACATAATAATAAAGAATGGAATAACAGAAGCTCTCTTCATGAATACTAAAGAAATAATACCCCTTACTATAATAATAATATCCCTTACCTCAGAAGAAACTGGATACTGGAATTGTGAGGTAGCAGACTTCTCTTCTTCTTTCTCTCTATAATTTCTCTTTATAATAATTGCTCTATAGCTTTAGTGAATTGGTGAGAAATGAAGGAAGAATGAGCTTCTATTTATAGAAAATATAGTTTCAATAATTGCATATTTTGGGGCTCGGAATATTACAGTATAATACCTTTCTCTTTTTCTTTATTTTTAATTTAGTCCTGCAATTATTATCAAACTTGCACCACCTCCCCTAATAGTAAATCATGTGAATCAATAGTAAATCATGTGACTCAATAGTTCTAAACGTGTGAAAAAACTAATTACAGTATAGTACCTTCATCTATACCTCCATTTTTAATTTAGTCATGCAAGTATTATCAATCTTCCACCAACTCCCCTAATAGTACATGCATGTGAATCAATAGTATACACATGTGAATAAATTGTATAAGCATGTGAATTAATAGCAATTAATTCCTCATTTATCCGATTAATTACCCGATTGGTCAATATAACCTCCAGACATCAATTATTATCGAAATAAATGTTGATTTCTACAAACACTAATAATTCCAACACAATGGAAATATCAATTTCATCTTTAATCAACATGAACTTATTAATCATTAATATTATCACTCACAATATTTAACAACCAGGTCGTTCCCAGGAAAGAGGGGGCTTCCGATAAGGATTTCTCCTTATTGACGCGCAATTAGGTGACCAAACCTCTCATTGACAGAACTTCTAGACATTGTCAATATTGCAAATAATAATATGAATAATTATGTCGTCTCAATTAATGATTTAATAATATAACATATTATGCAGATGATACTGTGACAACAATTGAATCAATAATATGAGAGATATGATGCAGCAATTACTTTAGCAATAATTGAGTATAACTGAGTGACTTCTCACGTAAGCATCAATAATCAATATTGTGTGTTACTATGCAACCACGCGTATTACTGTACTTTTACCACCGATTATTTTATGACAACTTACTTACTTTGAAAAAATTTCATATATCACCCTTAACTTTAAACTTTTATCAATTTAACCATTTACCAAAATAGAAAAATTGAATACTTTTATTTCATAAAATTTGGGATCTCACACTTAATGTCACGCGATTTAATTATATTAATATTTTTTGTAAATTTTATTATTAAATTAATATCTTAATTAAATTAAATTCATTAAAACTTGAAATTTTACAAAATCACACGATTAATTTTATTAATAATATATATGAATTTTTTAAACATAATAATTGTAAAATTAATTGAAAAATTATAATAAATTCATTGTTAAGTAATTGTTATAACTAAATTAAAACTTAAGTTTTAAAATTCTATTCGTAATGTCAAGTGATTTTGTTTTTATAAACACTCTCATCTCATATAGAATTCATTACAAATTTAAATAAAATTTAAAATAGTTAATTTTATAGTCATAACTTTTAAATATTTAAATAATTGATTGAAATAATCTATAATATAATACATAATTCAATAAGTTATTATATAAATAAAGATTAAATAATTAAATAATTTTAATTATCTTTCATAAATTTTAATTAAATATTTATTTATCACTTCCTTTGTAATTTGCACGAGATTTGTCACATTGTTTTATATCATTGTCAATACCTCCCTTTGCAATATACTCCCTCAGTCCCATAGTTATAGGCTGATTTCTTTTGGCACATAGTTTAAGATAATCAGTTTAAGTGGCAATTTTTAACATAATTTTCCACACATAACCCTTAATATGGAATTAATGAATAAGTTAATTACTCCTTACTTATCACACTGGAACTCTCAACTTCATTGATTGGCGTGTACTGACCATTAAAGTCCATAACCATAGAACTTTAACCAAAGAGAATACAACAACATTAAATGTGGTGATAAAAATAACGACATTGAATGTGTTTCTTCAAAAAAAGTGTAATGAGTGAATATTTATTATAAGGGCATAAAAGTAAAACAATGAATTTGTCGACGTCAGGATTTTTAATTGTCCCTTTCCGTTACTTGTTCTTTGATGTTCTCTTTTTAGGTGAGATTTGTTTGAAAAAACAAGTGAAAAAGGTCTGATATGTATAATGTCGACGATGGACTGTTAAGAGTCGCCAGTTGGTTTTTTTAAATGGTTGTACCAACACAACCGAGAAAAGGTTTGCACATTGACCCAGTGATGTGACACTACTAAATGGGTTGGTGAAACCAAGATTCATTAGGGTTCGGGGACTTGATTATGCGGAGGGAAGGTGTTAGGCACCCCCCCTCAACATCCATGTTACCACGATGACCGCTTCTTTTAAAGAAACGATTATCTGAATGTGTGTGTGTGTGGGTCAATGTGCTATTATTTGGAAGTGGTGCGAGGCCTCATTCGCACCTATATACGCAGGGTTTGAATTTATGTAAAAATTCAGTTTTTAGCAAGATATAGCAATGATGTTTTATAATTGAGACCTTTTACACTTCCATTTTATTAAGTGTTCGGCTTGATTGATTTTATCTTTTAGAGATGCGAAGCATTTATAAGAAAATAATGTACAAAAATAATGCCGATTTCCTCGTGGGTATGAAAACCATCTGAGGAAATTCAGACACCGCAGAATAAGTTACAAGCTACCTACAGCTGAAAATGTCCATCACGGGAACCGAATCTAGATCCAATAGGCTGAATCTGTGATCACATGATTCCTAGGCGCACATGATACCGCAATTTATATGAAAGCAATAAACAAGTATATATATAAGAGCTGTAAATATATATATATACAGACATGATCACCAACCACGAAGCACCTCCATGGGGGATCAGAAATGTAAATAAAGTTGTAAAAGTTATCAACCGCCACGGAGGAAACTCCAGGCGGGACGAAATGTAAATAAAGCTGTAAAGCTATCAACCACCACGGAGGAAACTCCAGGCGGGACAAAATATAAATAAAGTTGTACAAAACTATTGTAAGACTCCAACTTTTATGAATAATGATGAATTTTCTATAAATATCATTTTTGAATATTATGGAATGAATTTGATATAATGTTATAGTTGTGGGTAATATTTATAAATTTTGCAAAGTACGCAAGTTGTTATATAATATTCGATTGGTCAGGAAATATTCGTTTTAATAGGAAATATTCGTACAACGGAACAATCATTGGTGGACCCCACAACGAAATTATTCTCGGATTGAGAAAACGACAAAAATACTTTATGAAAATAACGGCGAAAGTTTTACCGTTAACTGTTGAAACACTCGGTGTTAAAAGTACGATGAATATTATAGTTGCACAATAGCATTACGGTATTGATTATTGATGCTTACGTGAGAAGTCACTCAGTTTTGTTCAATTATTGTTACAGTAATTGGTGCATAGTATCTCACGTTATTTGATTCAATTATTGTCAATATTTTATAATCAATAATTGAGATGACAAAGTTATTAATATTATTATTTGCAATATTAACGATGTCAGAAATTACATCAAGGAGAGGTTTGGTCACCTAATTGCGCGCCAATGGAGAGAAATCCTTATCGGAAAGCCCCCTCTTTCACAGGAGCGAATTGGTCGATTAATATTGTGAATTATAATAATGATGATGAGTTTTGTTTTATTAGTATTATTAATGTAATAAAATGAAAAGTTTTTATATAAAAAATGTAATACTTTTATAAAGTTATTCGCGTTTTATTAGACTAATAGTAAAATCTTTTTATATAAAATAGAATACTTTTATAAAGTTATCTATTTTATTAGACAATAATTAGAATATATTATATTTTATAATGCATAATGCTTGCATAGTGTTTGCATAGTGTCTGCATAGTGTTTGCATAGTAAAATCTTTTATAAAGTTATTCGTTTTATTAGATTATAAATAGAATATATTATATTTTATTGTAAACCAATTTGGACCGTCCGTTTAAAGTAAATCAATTTGGACCGTTCATGAAGTAGTTACTATGCAGTCCATTCTTCTATAAATAGAAGCTCATTCCTTCATTATTTCTTACGAATTCACTGAAACTCTAGAGAGAGAAACTATAGAGAGAGTTCTTCTTCTATAATCTTGAGCGTATTTCTTTAGAGTTTAAGAAAGCTTTGAGCGCAGTACAAGTTTTCTTTGAGTATATCTTCGCCCTACCAGTCAAAATACTCTTCTTTACGGTAAGGGATATTATTTGTTGTACTCGTTAGGGGTATTCCTTCTTTCTTATTGGTGAAATTCTTCTGTTATTCCATTATTTATTATTCTGTTCGAACATCCTGTCTGTGCGTTTACGCATGACCTGGTTCCATTGTTTATTATTCTGTTAGAACATCATGTCTGTGCGTTTACGCATGACCTGGTTCCATTATTTATTATTCTGTTGGAATATCTTGTCGGTGCGTTTACGCATGACTTGGTTCCATTATTTATTATTACATTGGAATAACACGTGCATGCGGGTCTATCGCGTATGTCCGGTGATTTCTTTTGTTATTCCATTCTTTATTATACTCGGTTGGTTAAAGTTTTGACTTCTATACTCCATGAAATTAGTGGAATATCCTTGATATTTGCGCTTCATCCAAAGATCTTTTCATGGAAATATTCTTCGAGCATTCTTGAGTGTTACTCTACAAAGAAGTATCATGTTGATAATTTGGACATTATTAGTTCTTGGATAAATTAATTCTTCAACTTGTTTTATTGAATTCTTATATCATTGTCATCATCCTCATGTTTATATTATGTTGATAGTCATATGTGGCCTGTAGTGCATATATGGACTTGGTATGATTATGACCAGGGATTATTCGGTGTAATCGTGACCGTAATGTTACAAATGATGTGGAAAAAGTCCTCATTGACCCGAGTGCATTGATGGACAGTTGTTGGCATGATCATGGCCATTCATGAATACACGAATATCTTTGGCTGTGATGCATGGATAATTTGTGGTTGTGATACTAATGAATATCTTTGGCCGTAGTGCAGGGATGATGTGGATTATTTATTAAGCTGAGTCTCAGCGATAAAAGTTATGAAAAACCTTTTAAATCATAGAAGATAGTAGATTTTATTCTCTACTTAACTCTTCTAATGGATTGCTTGTTCCGCTGCAGTTAAACTTGATGTTTGTTATATTTTATCAGTTTAACACTGTTGAAGGCTAATGATAATTTATTCTGCATTATCTTAGTCATAATATTTTTTGATGGGCTAGTTGAGCTCACCCTTTTGCTTTCATTGTTCTCTTCAGGAAATGAGAACGTAGCAGGGACTAGTCGGGAAACAGAGTGATGGTCCAGATAATAGCATTAGTAGTCCTCACTATTCTATGAAATAGTGTGATAATAAATGTAATGAGGACCCCATTGAGTTTGTATATTGTCTAGATGACAATATTTGTATTAAAACTCACAACATATGTTTAGTCATATTTTACACGACTGTTGTATAATTAAGTTATATTTGAATTTTGTACCATGTATTTGGCGACTCAGAATAGGTGATGTATACCAATTTTGGGGGCGTCACAGTTGGTATCAAAGCTTAGGGATATGATCCCTGGCTAAGATATGAGAATAGAACTAGGAGGGGAAAGACGGGAAATTCCTTCGCTAGTATGACCTACCTAAGTTTATTTGGTATTTAATTGGTCTGTCAGAATATAGGGATAATATGTTACATGTCAATTAACCTTTGTTTTGTGGCAGTATCTAAAAATGACATCCGAGAATGTTGAGAATAGCAATGGAGCACAGGCGACCATTGATTCACCACATATCAATAATCAGGATAATGTGCATCAGGAAGGCGACAATCCTCATTCAAACAACAACACTGACCAACTGATGAATGATGGAATGTTCAGAGGCTTTATGCAATTCATGCAACAGCATGCGAGAGCGGCTCCTGTCCAAAATATAGGTGGAAACACTGGAAACTCTCTGACGGTCACCGCTAAACAGTTCAAGGAGCTGGGACCACTTGAGTTTATTGGAGAGCCATACCACTTAAGGCGGAAGCATGAATAAAGCATATCACCAAGATATTTGATGTCTTGGGATGCTCTGAGGAGAAAAAGGTTCCCTTTGCCGCCTTTATGTTGAGGAGAGGTGACATTGGTGGGAATTGGTAAAGCGTACTCAACCGCCTGACTTGAAGATGTCTTGGGAGAAGTTCCAAGAACTATTCAACGACAAGTACTTTTCTGAAAGTATTCGTCACATAAAAGAGGTAGATTTCATCAAGTTAGAGCAGAATAATATGACCTTATCACAGTATGAAGCTAAGTTTGTCGAGTTGTCTCGGTTTGCGTTCCACTTGGTGGATAATGAAGAGAGAATGACGCGGCTTTTTTTAAGAGGTTTAAAGTCGGAGATACGTCAACATCTTATTTCTCATAAACTGTGTTTGTATTCAGATGTTGTAAATAGGGCTCAGTTAGTAGAGCGCGATAACGAGTCAACGCAATCAAAAGAGAGCAGCCAGCAAAATGATAATACAAGTGAGAGCAGTCATCGAAGCGGTGACAACAAGCGTGGAGGGAATCAACAGGCCAGAAGTGGTAACCACTTCGGTGGTAATCAGGGTCAAAACAATAAGAATGGACATTTCAAGAAGGAGAGATTCAACAATGATGGAAAGACGTCAGCACCAGCACCCGTTGTTAAGGAAGGAGAACGACCACCTATCATATGCTTCAAATGCGGAGGGAGGACACATCACCAATCAAAGCTAGCGATGATGCAGTCAAAGCGTGTTATAATTGTGGAAGAGAAGGTCATTTAGCCCGATTTTGTTGTTCACCGAAGACAAGTTCAGCCAGGATGGAGGCACCAAAGGCCCTCCCAGAAAAGTCAAAGCCGGTAGTGCAAGAGAGAGCTTTTGTTGTGACCTCCCAGAAAGCAAGGAACCCGAATGAGGTCATCACAGGTAAGTTTATCATAAACTCTAGTAAAGTCTATACTTTATTTGATACCGATTCTACCCATTCTTTTATTTCTTCTATTTGCGCTCAACGATTAAATTTGACTCCGGAGAAATTAGACTTTGACTTATCTGTGGAAACTCCGTTGGGAGAAACTTTCATTACATCCACTATTTATAAGTCTTGTTTGGTTCAAATCGGTACCCTCACATTACCTATCGATCTTATTTCATTGAAAATACTTGCATTTGATGTGATTCTAGGGATTGATTGGTTAACTACTCATCATGCTAAAATTGATTATTTTTGTAAGGTTGTTAGCTTTCATATTCCTAATCAACCTATTATGCGAATTCAAGCAATCAAACCATTAAAATCAATCACGGTCATCTCAAGCCATAAAGCTATTCGTTTATTGAAAAACGGATGTCAAGCTTTCTTAGCTCATGTCACGGATCTAAACAAAAATACGTCAGTTTTGAATGATATTTCTATTGTTAATAAATTCCCTGACGTATTCCCTAAAGAACTTCCTGGCCTATCCCTAGAGCTTGAAATTGAGTTTTGTATCGACCTTGAACCTGGTACAAAACCCATTTCCAAAGCCCCATATTGAATGGCTCCTATTGAACTTCAGGAGTTAAAGACCCAATTGCAAGAATTGTTAGACATTGGTTTCATTTGTCCTAGTACGTCTCCTTGGGGTGCTCCTGTTCTATTCGTGAAGAAGAAAGATGGGAGTATGCGACTTTGTATTGATTATCGGGAGTTGAATCATGTCACCATCAAAAATAGGTACCCATTGCCACGTATTGATGACCTGTTTGACCAGTTACAAGGAGCCAAATTCTTTTCAAAGATTGATCTTCATTCCGGATATCACCAATTGAAGATTAGAACCGATGACATTCAAAAGACGGCCAGAACTCCTAATGCGGGCATTATGAATTCCTAGTCATGTCCTTTGGATTGACTAATGCTCCTACTGCATTCATGGATATGATGAACCGAGTATTCAAAGAATATTTGGATCACTTTGTGATCGTCTTTATTGATGACATCCTTATTTATTCCAAAAGTCGTGAAGATCATGAGCAACACTTGAGGCTGACACTCCAAAAAGCTTCGTGAATACAAGCTTTATGCCAAGTTAAAGAAATGTGAGTTCTAGCGTGAGAAGTAGCATTCCTTGGGCACGAGTATCAAGTCATGAAATATCCATTGACCGTGCAAATATTGAAGCAATTCAAAGTGGAGCAACCTAAATCGATGGATCAAGTACGTAGTTTTCTGGCTTAGTGGTTATTATCGAGATTCGTGGAAGGATTTTCTCGAATAGCTACTCCATTAACTCAAATTGACTCCGTAAAGATACAAAGTTCGATTGGAGCGAAGAATGTGAGAAGAGTTTTCAAGAACTCAAGAGGAGACTCATTTCAAAGACCTGCTCGGACAATACCATCTGCTCTGAGGATTTGTCATCTACAGTTATGCTTGGGCAAAGGGTTGGGATGTGTTCTCATGCAACATGGGAAAGTCATAGCCTATGCCTCAAGACAACTCAAAGTATATGAGAGGAATTATCCTACTCATGACCTAGAGTTAGTAGCTGTTGTCTTCGCACTTAAAATTTGGAGGCATTACTTGTATGGGGAGAAGGTGGAGATCTTTACAGATCATAAAAGCCTCAAATATTTCTTCACTCAGAAGGAACTCAACATGCGACAAAGACGTTGGCTTGAACTATTGAAAGATTATGATCATACCATCCAATACCATCCTGGAAAAGCGAACATGGTAGCTGACGCATTTAGTAGAAGGTCATATGCAAGTACGAGTGTGATATTGTCAACACAAAGGCCCATTTTGTGTGACTTGCAAAGGATGGAGAATATACGAGTAGAACCAACTTTAATTGATAAAGTTAAAGCTGCTCAAGCTACAAACTTGGAGCTGATGCGTATGAGGAAGAAAGTGCAAGAAGGTGCTATGGTGGAAGCAAGAATCGATGAAGAAGGAATACTTCGAGTTAACTCCAGACTTTGTGTTCTTAACGACCCTGATTTAAAGTATAAAATCATGATGGAGGAGCACAACACACCATTTGCAATCCATCCTAGGAGTACCAAAATGTATCATGATATTCGTCATACATTTTGGTGGAGCAATATGAATAGAGAGATAGCGATGTTTATCTCAAGGTGTCTAACTTGTCAACGAGTTAAAGCGGAGCATCAAGTACCAAAAAAATCCATTGCAACCACTTGAAATTCCAGAATGGAAGTGGGAGCACATTACCATGGATTTCGTTACCGGTCTTCCTAAGGTTTCTCAAGGTATAGATGCGATTTGGGTCATTGTTGATAGATTGACCATTTCTGCTCATTTCTCACCGATACGAGAAACTTATACACTTGACCGTCTTGCTCGTATGTACATAAACGAGATTGTAAGACTGCATGGTATGCCAGTATCCATAGTTTCTGATTGAGACCCAAGGTTCTCTTCAAGATTTTGGGTTAGTTTACAGAAAGCTATGGGTACAGATTTATAATTTAGCTCGGCATATCATCCTCAGACGGACGGGCAGTCGGAGAGGACTATTCAAACTCTTGAAGATTTATTAAGACTCTGTGTCCTTAACTTCAAGGGAAGTTGGGATAAGTTCTTACCATTGATTGAGTTTTCCTACAACAACAGTTATCAAGCAAGTATTGGCATGGCTCCATTTGAGGTGTTGTATGGAAGAAAGTGTCGTTCTCCAGTATGCTGGGATGAGGTGGGTGAAGCAACATTGTTGGGACCGGAGTTGGTACGTATGACTACGGAAAAGATTCAAACGATCTGAAAACGTATAAAAATCTCACAAGATCGATAAAAGAGTTATGCTAATCTTCATCAAAAGGACGTGGAATTCGATATAGGAGATCATGTGTTTTTATGTGTTGCTCCATGGAAAGGAGTTACGAGATTTGGAAAGAGAGGAAAACTCAATCCTCGATTCATCGGCCCATTTTTAATCCTCGATCGAGTAGGAACTGTGGCCTATAGACTCGCTTTTACCGCCAAGTATGTCTCGTGTTCATAACATTTTCACATATCCATGTTACGTAAATATGTGGAAGACCGAACAACAACATTATTGAGTTAGAACCGGACGAAATAGAGGAAGATTTGACGTATGAAGAGGTTCCTGTTCAAATCTTGGATAAGAAGGAACATATTCTACACTCCAAGGTTACACCTCAAGTCAAAGTTTTGTGGAGAAACCACGATGTTGAGGAAATGACTTGGGAGTTAGAATCTGAAATGAAATCAAAGTATCCTTACCTCTTCGACATACCAGGTACATACCCTAATTTTGAGGGTGAAATTTCATAAGAAGGGGAGGTTGTAAGACCCCAACTTTTATGAATAAAGATGAATTTTCTATAAATATCATTTTTGAATATTATGAAATGAATTTGATATAATTTTATAGTTGTGGGTAATATTTATAAATTTTTCAAAGTACGCAAGTTGTTATATAATATTCGATTGGTCGGGGAATATTCATTTTAACAGGGAATATTCATACAAAGGCACAATCATTGGTGGACCCTTATTAACGAAATTATTGTCGGATTGAAAGCGACAAAATACTTTATGAAAATAACGGCGGAAGTTTTACCGTTAAGCTGTTGAAACACCCGGTGTTAAAAGTACAAGAATGGCGTAGTTGCACTGATGGTTACGGTATTGATTATTGATGCTTACGTGAGAAGTCACTCGCTTTTGTTCAATTATTGTTACGATAATTCTTTGCATAGTATCTCACGTTATTTAATTCAATTATTGTCAATATTTTATAATCAATAATTGAGATGACAAAGTTATTAATATTATTGTTTGCAATATTAACGATGTCTAGAAGTTACATCAAGGAGAGGTTTGGTCACCTAATTTGCGCCAATGGGGAGAAATCCTCATCGAAAGCCCCCTTTCTCGGAAATGACACGTGGGTTAATATTGTGAATTATAATAATGATGATGAGTTTTGTTTTATTAGTATTATTAATGTAATAAAAGCAGAAAAGTTTTTATATAAAATGTAATACTTTTATAAAGTTATTCGTTTTATTAGACTAATAGTAAAATCTTTTTATATAAAAATGTAATACTTTTATAAAGTTATCTATTTTATTAGACAATAATTAGAATATATTATATTTTATTATGCATAGTGTTTGCATAGTGCTACTGCATAGTGTTTCAGATAGTAAAATCTTTTATAAAGTTATTCGTTTTATTAGATTATAAATAGAATATATTATATTTTATTATAAACCAATCTAGACCACTTCATTTAAAGTAAATCAATCTAGACCGTTCATGAAGTAGTTACTATGCAGTCCATTCTTCTATAAATAGAAGCTCATTCCTTCATTATTTCTTACGAACTTACTGAAACTCTAGAGAGAGAAACTATATAGAGAGTTCTTCTTCTATAATCTTGAGTGTATTTCTTTAGAGTTTAAGAAAGGTTTGAGTGTAGTACAAGTTTTCTTTGAGTATATCCTCGCCCTACCAGTCAAAATACTCTTCTTTACAGTAAGGGATATTATTTGTTGTACTCGTTAGGGGTATTCCTTCTTTCTTATTTGTGAAATTCTTCTATTATTCCATTATTTATTATTCTGTTCGAACATCATATCTGTGCGTTTACGCATGACCTGGTTTCGTTGTTTATTATTCTGTTGGAACATCCTATCTGTGCGTTTACACATGACCTGGTTCCATTATTTATTATTCTGTTGGAATATCCTGTTGGTGCGTTTACGCATGACCTGGTTCCATTATTTATTATTCTGTTGGAATATCTTATCGGTGCGTTTACGCATGACCTGGTTCCATTATTTATTATTCTATTAGAATAACCTGTCTGTGCGGTCTATCGCATGCCTAGTGATTTCTTTTCTTATTCCATTCTTTATTATACTCAGTTGGTTAAAGTTTTGACTTCTATACTCCATGAAATTAGTGGAATATCCTTGATATTTATGCTTCATCTAGTATCTTTTCATGGAAATATTCTTCTGAGCATTCTTGAGTGTTACTCTACAAAGAAGTATCATGTTTATAATTTGGACATTATTAGTTCTTGGATAAATTAATTCTTCAACTTTTTTATTGAATTCTTATATCATTGTCATCATCCTCATGTTTATATTATGTTGAGAGTCATATGTGGCCTGTAGTGCATATATGGACTTGGTATGATTATGACCAGGGATTATTCGGTGTAATCGTGACCGTAATGTTACAAATGATGTGGAAAAAGTCCTCATTGACCCGAGTGCATTGATGGACAGTTGTTGGCATGATCATGGTCATTCATGAATACACAAATATCTTTGGCTGTGATGCATGGATAATTTGTGGTTGTGATACTAATGAATATCCTCGGGTCAGTAAAGCGTGGATGATGTGGATTATTTATTGTCGAGTCTCAACGATAAAAGTCATAAAAACCTTTTAAATCATAGAAGATAGTAGATTTTATTCTCTACTTGATTCTTCTAATGGATTGCTTGTTACATTGCTTGAGTTAAACTTGATGTTTGTTATATTTTATCGGTTTTAACATTGTTGAAGGCTAATGATAATTTATTACGCATTATCTTAGTCATAATATTTCTTCTTGGGCTAGTTGAGCTCACCCTTTTGCTTTCATTGTTCTCTTGAGAAATGAGAACGTAGCAGGGGACTAGTCGGGGAACAGAGAGTGATGGTCCGGATAATAGCATTAGTAGTCCTCACTATTCTATGAAATAGTGTGATAATAAATGTAATGAGGACCCCATTGAGTTTGTATATTGTCTAGATGACAATATTTGTATTAAAACTCACAAAGATATGTTTAGTCGTATTTTACACAACTATTGTATAATTAAGTTGTATTTGAATTTTGTACCATGTATTTGGCGACTCAGAATAGGTGATGTATACCGATTTTGGGGGCGTCACAACTATCAACTGTCACGAAGTGAACTCCAGGCAGGACAAAATGTAAAGAAAATCAAAAGCGATCAACCACCACTTAAGTAAACTGTGTGGGACGAAAATGTATATATATATACATATAAAAGCGATAAACGCATAGGATATAAAATCCGTGCTCCTCAAACAGAGTTCGACAACAGTTCATATATATATATATATATATATATATATATATATATATATATATATATATATATATAAGCGAGTGAAACGAACCAGGATGTAAAACCTGTGCTCATCTAATGTAGTCGACATTACAGTTTATATATATATATATATATATATATATATATATATATATATATATATATATAAGCAAGTAAGCGCTCAGGATGTAAAATTGGGCTCATCGAATGAGTTCGACACATAGATTAATATATATAAGTATATATATATATATATTAAAGCAATAAACGCCTCGGCATCAAGTTCAGGCTCATCGAACAAAGTTCGACATTACGATTCATATATATACAAATATATATATATAAGCAAATAAACGCCTCGCATCAAGTTCAGGCTCAATCGAGGCATAACTCGATAATGTTAGTCCATATATATATATATATATATATATATATATATATATATATATATATATATATATATAACTGAAAATAAAATCACGGATCGAAATTTGGGCAAACACACGCAACACGACTCTCAACGTGAAGAAGAGTGTGTGCAAAGATGAAGAGAAAGGCTTTAAAGTGTTTGAGAAGGCTTACAGTGGGCTGCCAAAGAAGGCTTTTATATCTTTAAAGTGGATGAAACTTGGCTCCCGCCGGTACAAAAGTAGCTATATGTGAGCTCACAAGTGTTTAAAATGGAAAAGCACTCAGTATATTGCAAGTACGGAGCAAATTTGACAGGGCTTCCTCGCTCTTTCTCTTCTTAAAATGGCCACCCCAAGCCCTCTATTTATAGAGGGGAGTCATAAGTGTACTGCCGCGCCACCCAGCAGTGTACCTAAGGTCGCTTTTCGGGTTGCCCTGTGTTTCTCGGGTTGGGTCATCTCGTAGTACGTGCACATAGGCACTGCAATGTCCGCTCGAACTTTCAGAATTGCAATCCGGGCATCCGGCTGAGGTATATAGGACCTATTTCGAACCGCCGTTGTCGAGAGTTGTACAATGGCATGGGATTAGAGTTTGTACGAAGTCATTGAAGATGAGACGATGCCCTCCGGTCTTCAAGCTTCAAATTCTATCCGTTACCCCGCACAATAGTCACTCGGGATTGGTTTTCCTTGATTCTTGTGGAACATCGTTGTGTAGAGATGTGTGTATAAAATGTTGAGACGACGTGATGTGGCTTTAGAGTGGCGAGATGATGCATTGGCCCCTCACCGAAGTTATCGCCAGTTTGGGCTGATAAAGTAGACGTTGCTCAGGGTTATTACTGAGATTGGACTGCTACAAGTGTTGAAGGTCCTCAGTGTCAACTCTGAGGTGTTTCTGTCCTCCCGGTGTTATCTTCGGGTTGGTACTGGGTGTCTAATTGGGAGCGCCGATATTGAAGCTGGTTGCATTTGAAACAAGCATTTTTTGGGTTATCGCCGGAACTGCATTCCTTGGGTTGATCACCAAGGTTGGTAGTTATTCCCATGATTGGGACTGAGACTGGATACCTCGGGGTTATCTCCGAGATTAATCGGTCTTCTCCGGTGTGTGTTCCGGTATTGGAGCTGCACGCCTCGGGGTTATCTCCGAGGTTGGAATTGTTACTCCCGGTGTGTGTTCTGGGGTTAATGCTGAACTTCCGGTAGTATCCAGAATGGATATGAACTGTCTTCTAGGGTTCTCTCTTAAAAAACGAATTTGTCCTCCTGCAATATTAGTGAGAGGTGTGCAGAAAAATTTCTAGTGTCTACAGATGCCCCTCTTTATCATACTCATGCAATGCAATGCAGGGGTAGGATAAAGAATCCTAGACACTTGAAATGCCATAAGACAAACATGATACTATATGTAGCAACATGATGCAAATGTATAATGCATATGTGCGGGGTTGTTGCCCAACATGCTGGAGATGATTGCTGAATCCTTGTAATGTTTACCGAGGATTGGCAAATATGACCTGATTGAAGGTGTGATCTGAATCTGTTAGGATATTGATGTTGGAGTTATCACCAAAGTCCTGTATCCTTAATACCGACTTAATCCCGAAGAGGTACCTCTTATGTGTAAGAGATCTGTGGGGATAAAGATGAAAGTAGTATGCACACAAGCCAATCATGTTTGATGATAAATAATATACTTTGAAACAATCTTATTCATTTATTAATAAAAAGTATTTATTTATTAAAGGCTTTTAATTGTCTACATGATGCTGTTTTATAATATGTGATAAACCCATAGTTTTAAGTAATGCTTTTAGAATAATGATTATGATCATTCTAATGAGATCTAAATTCTTAGAAAGCTTAAAACTAAAATAGTTCCCAATCGTTGGATTACTAAATTGGGGATTAGTGAATCCGGATAGATTGGTACATGCGTTGCTTGCTCATTGGATGAGGATGATTGATCTCATGATCATTTGTGTGGAGACACTAAAGCAAGTATGTAGATGCTTATTAGAGAATAAGTTCACTGAACGTGGCACTAAGGAATACCTAATGAAGTTTTACTTACCTGTCAATAGGAATTCCTGTAGTGATAGTAGTATAAGTGATCCTTGGACTTGAGATCATCATAATATCTTGTGTATGATGAGTTATACTTTGACTTATTCCTTAAGACCCTTAGGGTATGCTTGGGTATAATAAGTTGTACATGGAGATAATGTATGATAAATAAAGAATCTACCACTTCTAGTAAAAGAAGAGAAATGTCCTATGTGATTCGATAAATGACAACCAAGTAGTCCTTGGCAAAGCGTAATAAAATTAGAAAGGAGTTTCTAATTTGCATTATTTGGAGTTGTGCATTTAAGAGTCGAAATACATATAATTAAATAAAATAAGACTTGACAGTAATTCCATGTCTTATATTTAATTAGGACATTGTATGGTGGAAGGATTGAATTGTATGGTAACTATTACTCAAAGGTTCTTTTATGATTAATGTTGAAATCTATATTATCTGAAAAGTCGTTGATCGCTAGGGAGGCTTATCCCGATTATAGAATAAATATTATTTATTTAAATAAATTAATAGTTTAATTTATTTATTTAAATAAGATTAGAATTGTTCTAATTGATTTATTCACAACCGGTTTAATATGGAGAACCTAAAGGGTCACACCATAAAAGGAAGAATAATTATTTAAGAAGTTAATGGCATAATCGTAATAATAAGTTAAGTATATTTAATTTAATCTATGGTGATAGAATAAATTAAATAGCTTAATATTTAATATTTAATATTTTAGAAATATTAAATATAAATTAATAAGAGGAGTCTTATTATTATTACTACTATTATTATTATTTAATTCCTAAAGAAGTTTGGAAATTAATTAATAAAAGTACTCTCATATATCCTAATAAGATTAGAAGGCTAATTAATTAAAAGATTTTAATTAATTATTCCTAATAAGATTGAGAGCATAATTAATTAAATGAGTTTAATTAATTAAAATAAAACCTAATTCCTTAATTGTTAAGGAGGGTTGCCCACATCTATAAATAAGAGGAGTCTTATTATGGGTATAGAGTTGTTGCTTCACAACATACGTGATTCCAATTGTTGGAGAGTACACTCCTTTTCTATGAGAGATAGAAAATTAGGGTTTAGCCAACCACCCTTCTTATTGAATATTTCTTCTTCCTTGGTAGATCACCTCTAGAGGCCAAACACTTGAGTGGCAAACATTGATCAAATGAAGGAACCAAACCCGGTGGATTCAAGTTGAACGAGAAAGGATTTGGAGATGAACTTGTACCTGAGGAAGCTCGAATCTTCAAGGGTATGATTCTTCTTCTTCATATTTTTTGTTAAATTAATAACTGCGCATAAAGGATGATCCGGGTATATGGTTTGTAAAATTTAAAAACTCTGATTTTCCACGTTTCCGCTTAATTTGTGCAATTTGATTGCGTTCATGAATATTACAAACCTAACAGTGGTATCAGAGCCAAACCTTTATGCGAATTATTAATTATTTTTATTTAATATGTATATTGATATGTGTTTAGAATAATTTAATTGGGCATAATTTTGTCGTATAATTAAAAGTAAAAAAAAAAAAAGGGGAGCCGAAATATTTTTTTTCTTTCGAAAATCTGTTATATTGTGGAACTGATAGAAGATTGATCCCACGTGATTAGGTTTATATATTAGATATATTGGTAAAATGCAAAGTTGACCACTGAAATTTAGGGGGTTTTGGGTATTGAGCCCTTTTCTTTTGGTCAACGCAAATTGAGCCCTTTTCTATTAAAAAGTTTGGACTTCGAGCATATTACCAAGATTCGAACTTGAGACCTCTAGCTTAAAACTTAGATCTAATGACCACTTGAGCTAATAGACATAATTATTTTAATTTTGCAAAGATTAATATTTATAACGAAACAAATCATTTCCCCAATAATAATAATAATATTAATAATAATAAATAACAATAACTAACAACAACAACAACAATAATAATAATAATAATAATAATAATAATAACAATAAAAAAAAAAAATAAAAATAAAAATAACAATAACAATAACAATAACAATAACAATAATAATAATAATAATAATAATAATAATAATAATAATAATAATAATAATAATAATAATAATAATAATAATAATAATAATAATAATAATAATAATATACAAGTAAAGTGGTGTAAACGAGTCGAGAACCTGGAAAGCTTAACAAAGAGCTACTCGAATTTGACTCGAAATGATAATTGCATTCTCGAATTCTACCGAATTCAATTATATTTGAAAAATTCTACTCAGATTCGAACTAAACAAGAATATTTATTACTCGAATTCGATCCGACTCGACTAGAATATTTATTCAAACTACTCATGAGCTTCAAATTCAAGCTCGAATCCGAAGTCTCCACATAATAACTAGTTTTATAATAAATATAATTATAAATTAAATTTGTTATTTTACTTAAAAATGAGAAAATATATTTATTATTATAATTTACAAATATAAAATAATAATTAAAATTAAAAACAAAACAAAATAATAACTAATTATCCTAATTTGATTTAAATTTGTATATATTATAAGAGAATGTATCGAACATCTAAGCGAATATGTATTAACCGAGTATGTATCGAATCACAATCAAAAATTCGAGTAGTTTTAATCTTAAACGAGTCGAGTATAACCTTACTCATATACTACTCATATTTTTATTCGAACTATTTTTAATGCTCAGATTTGGATCATATTATTAACGAATCCGAGTTACGCTCGTATTTTTTTGAGTCGAGCCCGAACTGTGTTGGCTCGTTTACAGCCTTAAGTACAAGTTCCACAATTCTCACACCCTTTCTATCTCTGTTATTTACGGTGAAGCCATTGTTTACTTTCTGATTTTGCTCAATGACACTACTACAAAACAGTAAATAGACAACGCGAAAAAAAACGTTGTGGTTTCAGTCAGAAAAACGTCGTGGTTAAAGGTGTCATCTATTTGACACCCTTACACAACGTTTTAAAAATGTTATAGTTAAGCACAATACACAATGTTTTTTAGGAAAAAAACGTTGTAGATTTGTTTTTCAAAAATTAGCATATGCTTAAAAAAATTGTAGAAGGTATGATTCCACAATATTTTTTGGATAAAAATGTTGTTGTTTAGTATATCAGACAACATTTAGGCATATTTACACAACGTTTTTAAAATGTTGTAGATTAAAAAAAAAAGAAAAAAAAGATTGTTCACCTACATTACCAATACACCTGCAATATGTTAATGCCTGAAAGATTAGCATATTGTAGCCTGAAAGATTAAAAGAGTTGTAACTTCAATCATTTATCAAAGATTCCAAGTAATCCAACCACACACAATTCTACAGTTTCGACAAACACCATAATGGAAAACCATAATTGTTGTTACATCTTTACATACAATAGTCGAAGACCATAATTGTTGTTACATCTTTACACATCTTCCATAAATTTGCACATATTACACCACATCTGACACCTTTTATCAAGGTTCTTTTGTGAGTAAGGCATCAAACACCATAATGGAAAACTATGATGAACCATCAAAGCTTTTACCTGTTAACAAATGTTGACTTCTGAGAAACTTGTTTCAGTTTTTGAACTCCATAATGATCCTGTAAATCGGGAAAAAAAAATGAGATACAAAACTTCTTTAACTACTATTGGTTCGTGCCATCAATCTACTAATTATATCATCTACCTAATCATAGTATATAGAAAAGATGCACACACTAGATTACCTTGGGTTTGTTCCCTGATTGCTTCAGTTTGACAAAAGCAGAGTATTTTCTCTCTGATCTCATCATCAATTCGAGGTTGCTCCAATATGTATCAGCATCATAAAGTTCCCATTTTCTATCTGGAGAACTAGTTTCACGAAGATGAGATACATGAAAAAATGGAATGTTATACTGCTATAGAATGTTAGGTATACTGCTATGGAATGTTAGGTATAAAAAGACACATGCACTTGCAGCAAAAAGACATGCTCATTGATAAGCCAAGTCCAGAATGTTAAGGAAATGAACCAATCTGTACCTTATTGCAAACTTGTGCCCCTAAGATGAGAATTCTTCATCACATGTCAAAAATATACAATCCTTCTGTATTTACCTGGGTGCAGTGGCAATCTTCTTGTCCTTGTCCCGCAAACCCATGCTTAAGTGAAGCTACTTCAAACCATCTTCCTGAATATCTTACTGGGTCGAATTTCTTTGCTGTCATACCTCTCATCATCATCAGCATCCCATTTCCATCTTCAAATGTGGCATCAAGTGGAAGAGTTGCCACAAAGTCTGCAGCATCCCATTTGTTTTGCATTTCCACCGATAAAAAAAGTCACTAGAATTTAAGTACTACTACTACTACCACCACTACCACCACCATTGATATAAATTAGATGTGGACAGATTGGAGTATTACTTGAGCAAGGAAATCAATGATCAATGTTCCAAGCAAGAGGTGAAGCTGGATCAGTATGATAATACAGAACATTGCCATATTGATCAACCCTGAAAGTTGCAGGATCAAAGCCAGCATTCCTAAAATTTCCAACAGTGAAAATGAGTTAGAACTTTGAATGAAACTTCAATGCTAATTAATGAACATGTATAAATATATTAGTAGGACAATGAACATGGCTAGAGAGATTAGAGACCAGCTAATAAAAAATATATATGGCTAGAGAATCCATAATGCATAAAGAAACCAGTGATATAGTTACTGTTTATAAACCCGCATAGACAGTCACAGCTGCCAATTTGAAATGCTACATAAAGAAATCTCCCTACTGTAACTGAAATAGTTTGAAAATCAATAGGAAGCTACTTGGGGCCAATGTCCTTCATAGCATAGATCTGCTCCTCTCCGCAGAAATCACACTCACAACCAAATCTTTCCCCTCAGCAAAACCATCAGAAATCCATACGAAAAATACATCATACCAGAAAAGAAATGCAAACGTCAAAGCACATATATAATGCACCAACAAACATTCACCAAAAACTGAAAGGTCATCATACTAGGAAGTGATGACAATGAAACATATCAATGTTTAACGATCTTATAAACGTAGACGTTTGCACTCTCTTAACCAAACCTTTAAGTTGGCAGAAGTAACTGGAACAACAAATTAGATTTACAAACTTCCAATATATACAATCCTTTAACATAAGAAACCTTGGTGCTACCACTGTTAGCAGGGTACCTGGGTCAGCAGGGCATCATCAGTTGGGAGCTTCAGATCATCCTTGGTGCTACCACTGTCAGTCAGTAAACTCAACTAAAAAATTTCACCATAAGAAACCAAAATTCACAAACATAACTCTTTAAATGAAGAAAGAGATAAAGAATAGACATACAAATCAATCCTCTGAAATATCAATCAGCTGGTAGTCTGTACGATTGACATGGGGGACCTGCAAAACAGAGACACGATTAGAAAATTTAATATTCTAAAAAAAAATTATAAGAAAAATGGGGAAAGAAAAAACTAGAACATGTTCTTACATCACAGTTGTGAGGAGAAGAGGGTACGATATCTTCAAGCTTTTTTCCATTAAAGATGTCAATTGCAACAAAGTGACATTTAGCATGGCCATGCTTGCCAGTCTTAGACGTAGAAACTTCTACAACCTATTAGGAGTAGTTAGAACACTTCAGTAAGCCAACCAAGAAACCAGTGTGAGATAACAAAAGCAAAACATATAGCCTTAGCCCCTTAGTAATGAGGTACATGAGTTATATAATACAAAACAAGAATTTAAAAGGCACAGAGAAGAAAAAAATTGATTACAACAACAACTATCATGCAATATCACCAAAAATTCAGATTATAATAATTACGATATCATTTTGGGATATCCGAACCAAAAAGACAAAGTTAGATTGTTTATTAAAGAAAAAAGAAAGACAAAGTTGGAAAAGTTGAATTTAAGTTCAAGGCGGCAGTCCTATCATTCATGTCTTAATGATATATTTATACATGTTCATTAATTTTAGGAATGCTCAGAAAAATGATATATTTATACATGTTCATTGCAGGATCAAATCATAACATATATCCATGTAGACCTCATATTAGGACATCTCAGCCACACTCCCTGTACTCTGGCACCAGACCTGGAAGTTCATTGGCACCCTGCAGTATCATCCATCCTCTAAATAATTTCATAGAAAAAAATTAAATTACACT
The DNA here is from genome assembly GCA_020205605.1 of Panax ginseng. NCBI lineage: Eukaryota > Viridiplantae > Streptophyta > Magnoliopsida > Apiales > Araliaceae > Panax > Panax ginseng. The sequence goes on along the minus strand of CM035143.1, from coordinate 34,534,905 downwards.
CCCAATTATTTATAAAGAAGGAAAGAATCTATAGTTCTGAAAGGCTAAATTTGACCAAATTCAATCAAAATGAAATTGAGGGACATTGGTGAAGCACCAAGTAAAAGTCAAACTATTTACATAATTGAACATATAACTACATATATGATATGCTCCTCCACAAAAAATAGCTAAATCAAACTATTTACTATTCAAAACCTAGTATATACACACATAGATTGTTCAAAAGTAAAGCTGCAACAAACAATAATAATCAAACAAGACGGAATCAAAGACTGATTACCTCCCCGTTTGCTTCAGCATATCCAACATATTAGTCTGAAAAACATGATTGACAGCTTCAACAATAACACCAGTACCACTCTGTGGCATCGCAAACACATCCAATTAAAGAATTTAGCAAGAAAATAAAGGGGCTTTTGTTACCTTTGGCTCGAGAACCAAGAGAAGATATCGAATCCAAGTTGTTTAGATTTCATAAGGGAATCATTGCCTCCCCATTTGTTCTCCACTTCCAATTGAAAGGGCTCTCCATTGGGATAAAATTATTGAAATTCCTTCTTTGAAAGAAGAAATGGCCTGCGACTTTAGAGTACGAAGGGGAGAAGCTCAATAATGCCAAATCTTCTTGCCGAGCAAAACGAATCTTCTTAAGCACATACCTATTTTATGTCAAGCAAGACTATGAAAAGGGTTTTACTTTTACCCTTAGATGTCTGTCCTTTTCGCTTCATCTCCTTCAAAGAAGCACCCCAAATCAGATTCAAGCATAGAGAGGTTCAGGTTCAATCGTCGAGCTTCTCTAGGTGCTAAGGTTGACTCTGTGCTTCGTTGAACCGACTGTCGATCGGTGTTAAAGGTGTGCCCTCCGTTTGTCTTTGCCATGGATCTAGAGATTTGAGAGTTACAGGAAATCTAGGCAAACCCTAGCTTTTGTTTTCCAGATGGAACGAAAAGAGGCTAAACAGAGAGACGAGAGACGAAGACACTCGGTGAGAACTGCGAAATAGAGCGGATTTAATTTTAAGTTTTCATTTAACCGCCTTTTTTTTTAGCTCCGTATTTTTCTTGATAGACAACATTTTTAAAAAAAACGTTTAGCTAGTTAAAAAAAAATACTACAACGTTTTTATAAAAAACGTTATGATTTAAGTGTTGTCTATTTAGTACTTTGTATTTGTGTGAAATACCATGTTTGGTACGAATGGTGTGTGACTTCTCCGGTCACATCTCATATTTTATTACTATTATTGATATTATTATTATTATTAATACTATTATTATTTTTTTATTATTATTATTATTATTATTATTATTATTATTGTTGTTGTTATTGTTACTACTACTACTACTACTACTACTAATACTACTACTATTATTACTATTAGTATTATTATTGTTATTATTTTATTATTATTATTATTATTATTATTATTATTATTATTATTATTATTATTATTATTATTATTATTATTATTATTATTATTATTATTATTACTGTTATTGATATTATTATTATTAGTACTATTATTATTATTGTTATTGTTATTATTATTATTATTATTATTATTATTATTGGGGAAAATAATTTGTTTAGTTATAAATATTAATCTTTGCAAATTTTTAGCAACTATGTCTATTAGCTCAAGTGGTCATTGGATATAAGTTTTAAGCTAGAGTTCTCGAGTTCAAATCTTAGCAGCAACATGCCCACGTCACCAAAAGAAAAGGGTTCAACAACTTTGTATTTTACCCTTAGATATATTTAGATGAATAATAGATTCTTACAGGATTCCTTGAGATTTTATATATATATATATATATATATACGGTAATCTGTTGTACGCATATATATTATATAAATCAAAGTAACCAGGATTCTTTCAAAAACCGTACAGTATGATTATATAATATTCTTAATAATTTTATAATTAAAATAAAAGTTTATTTTAATTTTAAAATTAAATTACATGCTCACTAATTAGAGTTGGAATTGGATTCCATGATAACTAATTGGAGTTGAAATTAGATTCTATGTTTTCTTAAATAAAAGAGTTTATTTAGATATGAAATAAAATTTCATATTATTCTAAATAAAGAAGTTTATTTGTGAATAGGAAAGAGAATCTGTATTTCCTTAAATAAAGGAGTTTATTTAAATATAGAATAAGATTTCATATTATTCAAAATAAAAGAGTTTATTTGTGAATATGAAAGAGAACCCGTATTTCCATAAATATGGAATAAGATTTCATATTATTCAAAATAAAGGAGTTTATTTGTGAATAGGAAAGAGAATCCGTGTTTCATTTAATTAAAGTAGTTTTTTTTACTTGGAATTGGATTCCATAATTAATTAAAATAAAGGAGTTTATTTTGATTAAATAATTTGATTAAAATAAAATAGTTTATTTTATTAAAAATTGGATAAATTAAAATAAAAGAGTTTATTTTGATTTAAATTTGGATTAAAATAAAAGAGTTTATTTTGATTCAAAATTAGATTTTATACTAACTAAATTTGCCCATTAAATGATATCAATGTATATATTGAATGTTTATTATTCATGAGATGAATGTTATTTATTGATGCATATGGTGATATGTATAATAATAAATAGGATTGATTATGGACTATTGACCAATGTGATTGGATTTTATTTTAGTTGGATGCATGAATGAATGAGTTTTATTAAATGGGGTCTGCGTACCTCGTCTTCTCTAAATTGTTCTTAATGTAAATTCTAACTCCCTCCTATGTACTTCCTCTTGACTGCTGATCAAGGTTTCTATTTATTTTAAATAGTTTTGTAATAGGAATAGTTAGAATTAATTTTGAAGAATTGTAGATCAAGGAGCAAGGAGCCCTTGAAGACCCGTTTCTAATGGAGCCCGAGTTTAAATGTAATAGTTATATTTAAATATTAATTCTTGCAACCCTAGGGTTTGACCTCTTGGTTCACTTGGTGGCTCTAGTGAACCAAACTAGAATAAAGTCCATAATCAATCCAAGTAGAATATAGTATTCTATATGCGCATGCTTATACTATATATATTATGTATTATGCAAACATGCTTCGCATGTTCATTAATATGACGCGTATTTTATATGTATATATGTGCATGCATGCTAAACAAGATGAGACAAATTAATAACAAACTCCTCAAATATTTTATATTAAGTCCTAAGCGTTCAAAGATATTTGGAATATCGAACGTCGCCTTCTAGCATGATAAAAAATAATAGAGTATCAATTAATTATTATAAGTTTGTTGTGTCACCACAAGGCTTATCTTAATTCTTTGAGATGTTAATTTTATCACATTTGATTCTTATAAAGAAAATTGAATAATATTGTTTTGTTGTGTCACTACAAGGACAATGTTTTTTTCTTTTTTGAATATATGGAGTGCTAGTTTGGACTTAACTTGGATAATTTTGATTCGGATGTGCCACCACTTGATCAAAATAATCTAAGATGCAAAATACAAGGAGTTGCATAGTTGATGTAATTAACAAGAGTTGTCTACTTATTTATTTATATATAGTTTGTTGTGTCACCACAAGGCTATATACATTTGAAATGAGATCCTTATTCTCACTAGCAAATCTTTAATTAGATTTTACCGAACTATATAAGTGAGGGTAATATAGTTTGATGAAAATAGTGGAAGATACCAATTTAAAACAAGACCTAATTTATTTTGGTAATTAATAAAAGAATATATGCTAAAATGTTGTTAATTACAAATTCATTTAAAGATTTTTACAATGTCTAAAATTACTTTCACTGCGAAGCATATTAGATGCTATTTAACCGGACCGAATTAAACAGATTGGTTAAGGAATTTGAGAATAGTTCTCATGGCTGAAAAGCTATCTTATGTCCTTAATACGCCTATCCCTGCAATGGTTGCAGACAATGCCTCTGAGGAAGAGATTGCTACTTTTAGAAAGTGACAAGATGATGCTCAGTTGGCTCAATGCATCATGCTCGTATCCATGAGTAACAAGCTTCAGCGTCAGCCTGAAACTATGGATACTCCTACTATACTCCTGCATGTCAAGAAGTTGATGGTGAGGAAAGTAGGACTAATAGATATTAGATATCTAAGGAGTTCTTTTGATCTAGAATGACCAACGACACTACAGTACAGACACATGTCCTAAACATGATCAATTTGATTGAACAATTAGGACAATGGGTTTTGTCATGGATGGAGAGTTGAGCCAAGATTTGATCTTGCACTCACTCCCGGACTCCTTTCACAATTGTTGTGAATTTTTCATATGAACAAGCTAGATATCATCCTTGCTGATTTGCTTAACATGTTGAAAAATGTTGAGAGTCACTTTCCAACCAAGAAAAACCATGTCTTACTGGTAGGGGCCAAATGATCTTCTGAAAAGAAGAACGATTCAAAGAAGGTAAATAGAAAGGGCAAAAACAAATAATAATAAGAACAAAAATGATACGGATAGCAAAGGAGTTTGCTTCCACTGCAAGAAGCATTTTGCATAGGCTAACCAGAAGAAGCTTAGTGAAGTTTCGGTTACAAATATAGTTTTGTTCATAAATGAAATAAATGTTTTCTTTAAGTCAAGGTTCTACTTGGGTATTGGATACCGTCTTTTGTTATCATAAATATAGATTTATGAAGGGACCAAGCAGAAGTAGAAAGCTAAACAAATATAAGTAATCCTATGTATGGGAAATAAAGCAAAGGTTGCCACATTAGCCATAGAAACTTATAGTTTAGCAATGCCTACGGGCAAATCTATTAAGTCAATAAGTTGTTATTGTATTCCAGTTCTTGTTAGAAATATTATTTCTATTTTATTATTGGACAATGAAATCTTTGGTATTACATTTAAGAACAATTATTGTTCTATTTATAATAATAATGTTTCATATAGAACTGAAATATTACTTAATGGATTTTGTGTACTTAACTTACGTGTAAATATATTTTGCAAATAGAACAAACTAGTATAAGAAAAGGAGATGATCATTCTAAGAGTTGAATATGTGTATTTATTGAAATACATGTATGAATTATTTGAAAGGTTCAAAGAATTCATAAGTGAAACAAATTGGCAAAGTATTAAGATTATTTGATTAGATCAAGGAATAAATACTTGTGCAATAAGTTTCTAGATCATCTCAAATGGTTTTCTTGTAATGGACGCCTCTTGATACGCAATAATTGATTGATGTATCTGAAAGGAAAAATCGTACCTTGTTGGACATTAGACGGTCCATAATGATTTTATCGACATTCCAAAGATCCTTCTAGGTCATGTCCTAGAAATGGTCGACATCTACGAAAAAGGTAACCTCAAAATCCCGGTCCCAAGACTCCATAAAAGTTATGGACAGGGAGGATTCCTAATCTTAAGTATGTTAAGATAAAGGGTTGTCCAACTTATGTGAAAAGGTTTCAAAGGATAAGCTTGGGAAAAAATTTAACAAGTACAGATTTGTGGGACATCCTAAAGTAAGTTTAGGGTATATGTTCTATAATCCTACTTAGCAAAAGGTGTTTGTTGCGAAACACGCTACCTTCTAAGATAAAGGTGTTTATCATTGAAGGGGCTAGTGGGAGGATAATAGAATCTTGAAGAGTTCAAGAATCACAAAATACTATAAGTCAAATAAGAGGAACTTGTAGATAGACCTATTATACCACAACCGAATCGTATATCTGGAATAGTACTGAAGATACCTGGGAGGTATGGATTCATCATGAATGATGATGATGAGGTACGCATCATAGAAGATGATAATCCAGTTACATACGATGAGGGAAGAGTTGTAGACACTCAGAGAAATGGATTGAAGCAAGTTTCTCAAAAATGGAACATTCGTTTTGATGAGACAATCAAAAGAGTTTGATTTTATCAGAAACAAGAATAAACCTAGTGTGTACAAAAGGGTCAGTGGGAGCGTCGTGACATTCCTAGTATTATATGTTGATATATTACGGATAAGGAATGACATACTAATGCTACAATCAGTAAAGATAAAGTTGTCTAAACATTCCTCTATGAATGATTTGGGAAGAGTATCTTAATTGGGGATACAAATCTATATAGATAGATTTAAGAGGATGCTCGACTTAACCCAAGGAACGTATATTCATTTGATGCTAAAGTCGTTTAGCATGGCAAACTCCAAGAGATGTCTCATGTTGATGAGCCATGGAGTAAATCTCTCTTAATAGTCCCTATAGACTCCTGAAAAGAGAGATCGCATGAGTGAAAATCATGTATACAATGAAATATACGAGACCTGATGATGATCAGTCATATTCTGGAGAAGTTCACTGTGAGTCAGTGAAAACATCTTAGGGGGGTGTATTCAATTAAGATTTTTAAAGACTTTTTTAAGTGACAGACTTTTGTAGAATTTGTGGGATTTTAATGACTTTCACAGACTTTAAAAACTTTTTTAAAATGACTTTTATAGACTCCATGAAATAAGTAACAGACTTTTATAAACTTTTTATTAAGACTGTGATAGACTTTTGTATACTTCTAATATATCTTGCAACTTATATTAATTGTTAATTAGCCCATGTGTACAACCTCTCCCTCTTTTTTCATGAACTAGAGTAAATCTAATTATATTATTGTGCCATGAGATTTTATATATGTTGAAAGCGTTCACATTATTCTACTCATTTCATGATACATTTGGATACTCGGATACCAATAAAACTTTAGAAACTACAGACACAATACAAAAATTAAGCTCACTTTTCATTAAGCTATATATATTTTATGCATATGCGTACGTTTTTTTTTATTAATAATTGATTAGTTCTTATTATTGATTACTTTACTAATATATATATATATATATATATATATGTTGATTGTGTGATTGTGTGATTCTGTCAACCCAATTTTCTATCTTAACTGCTGCTAATTTTGTTTGATTGTGTGGACCTTTTTTATGCGCCTAACATATATCAAAGCAGTGTATTTTTCCTTTTTTATAAGGGAAAGATAATGATTCTGTCAATTTGTCATGCTGGAATACAACTCCATGTTACATTATTTCACTATGATACACCAAAGACACTTGAAAACGAATATGGAGGATTTCTCAAAAATTAACAGTGATCTCCTTCGTTTAAAATGTCAGAAAACTAAAAAAAAATTACACATACACATCATATATTTCCTATTTTCATATATTATAATACATAATCTTTACAATTGATATGAGAGTTTTATGATTTTATCTCACCTTTGTTGAACAAATCTCTTTCCTTTTTCTATTGGAAGCTTTCGAACGACTGCTTTTTCCCTCACCAATTCAGATTAGGTCTAGTTATTTGTTTACTTATTAATATATTTTGTTAATTCTCTTATAATAAAATTATAATAAATCCAATTATTTTTATGGCCCAAATTTTACCAAATTATTTATCCATCACATATTAATATTTATTAGCCCATATAAAATAACTAACTAATTTGACCCAATAAAAGATAAAGTCCAATTAATAACTAGTTTTATCCACCTTTGTGTTTATTTGGAAGTCTTTAGAAATCTTTAGAGATGAGGCAAGACTTTGGATATGGGTTGATAGTTATAATTCTTCTTCTAAAGTCTGTCAAACTCTACCATTTGATAGAAATCTTTAAAATCTATGACTTTTTGAATACCAAAATACTTTTATAGACTTTATAAAAATCTTAATTCAATACCACCTAACTTTTAAAGACATTAAAAAAGTTGTAATTGAATACCACTAAACTTTTATAAACTCTTTAAATGTCTTGATTGAATACAACCAAACTTTTAAAGTCTTTAAAAGTCTTTCAAAATCTTAATTGAATACACCCCCCTTAAAGTATTTAACCGACACTAAGGATGCGATCATATTCATGGTGGGTCGAAATTAAAAATAGAGGGCTTAACAGACTCAACTTTTTTAGACAGACCAAGACGATATAAAATCCATTTTAAGGTAAAGGGTTACCTTGAACAGTGGTGCAGTGAATTGGAAAGGTTCCAAATAGCAAATAGTTGATGGTTTAGTGATAAAGACAAAGTATATAACTATAAATGAAGTTACAAGTTGATTGTTTGGATAAAAAGTTCATTAAAGAACTAGGAATAGTTCCTAAGTCTCATCTTGGATCTAAACATGTGTTGTGGTACTTTCATTTGATTATAAGAATCATTGAAAGATGGGAAATCACTATAAAGATAGTGGACTCTCAAGAACAACATTACATATCCATTAACTAAAGCTTATCCAACAGCAGGATAATCGTCACTTAGAGAAGAAGGGTATGAGATACCATGGCGATTGGCTTTAGTGCAAGTGGGAGATTGAAAGTAGTATGCACACAAGCCAATCATGTTTGATGATAAATAATATACTTTGAAACAATCTTATTCATTTATTAATAAAAAATATTTATTTATTAAAGGCTTTTAATTATCTACATGATGCTGTTTTATAATATGTGATAAACCCATAGTTTTAAGTAATGCTTTTAGAATAATGATTATGATCATTCTAATGAGATCTAAATTCTTAGAAAGCTTAAAACTAAAATAGTTCCCAATCGTTGGATTACTAAATTGGGGATTAGTGAATCCGGATAGATTGGTACATGCGTTGCTTGCTCATTGGATGAGGATGATTGATCTCATGATCATTTGTGTGGAGACACTAAAGCAAGTATGTAGGTGCTTATTAGAGAATAAGTTCATCGAGCGTGGCGCTAAGGAATACCTAATGGAGTTTTACTTACCGTCATCGAGGAATTTCGTAGTGATAGTAGTATAAGTGATCCTTGGACTTGAGATCATCATAATATCTTGTGTATGATGAGTTATACTTTGACTTATTCCTTAAGACCCTTAGGGTATGCTTGGGTATAATAAGTTGTACATGGAGATAATGTATGATAAATAAAGAATCTACCACTTCTAGTAAAAGAAGAGAAATGTCCTATGTAATTCGATAAATGACAACCCAAAGAGTCCTTGGCCAAAGGCGTAATAAAATTAGAAAGGAGTTTCTAATTTGCATTATTTGGAGTTGTGCATTTAAGAGTCGAAATACATATAATTAAATAAAATAAGACTTGACAAAGAATTCCATGTCTTATATTTAATTAGGACATTGTATGGTGGAAGGATTGAATTGTATGGTAACTATTACTCAAAGGTTCTTTTATGATTAATGTTGAAATCTATATTATCCGAAAAGTCGTTGATCATTTAGGGAGGCTTATCCCGATTATAGAATAAATATTATTTATTTAAATAAATTAATAGTTTAATTTATTTATTTAAATAAGATTAGAATTGTTCTAATTGATTTATTCACAACCTAGGTTTAATATGGAGAACCTAAAGGGTCACACCATAAAAGGAAGAATAATTATTTAAGAAGTTAATGGCATAATCGTAATAATAAGTTAAGTATATTTAATTTAATCTATGGTGATAGAATAAATTAAATAGCTTAATATTTAATATTTAATATTTTGGAAATATTAAATATAAATTAATAAGAGGAGTCTTATTATTATTATTACTATTATTATTATTTAATTCCTAAAGGAGTTTGGAAATTAATTAATAAAAGTACTCTCATATATCCTAATAAGATTAGAAGGCTAATTAATTAAAAGATTTTAATTAATTATTCCTAATAAGATTGGGAGCATAATTAATTAAATGAGTTTAATTAATTAAAATAAAACCTAATTCCTTAATTGTTAAGGAGGGTTACCCACATCTATAAATAAGAGGAGTCTTATTATGGGTGTAGAGTTGTAGCTTCACAACATACGTGATTCCAATTGTTGGAGAGTACGCTCCTTTTCTATGAGAGATAGAAGACTAGGGTTTAACCAACCACCCTTCTTCTTGAATATTTCTTCTTCTTTGGTGGATCACCTCTAGAGGACAAACACTTGGGGAGCTAACATTGATCAAAGGAAGGAACCAAACCCGGTGGATTAAATTTGAACGCGAAAGGATTTTGAGATGAACTTGTACCTGAGGAAGCTCGAATCTTCAACGGTATGATTCTTCTTCTTTATATTTTTTGTTAAATTAATAATTGCGCATAAAGGATGATCCAGGTATATGGTTTGTAAAATTTAAAAACTCTAATTTTCCACGTTTTCGCTTAATTTGTGCAATTTGATTGCGTTCATGAATATTACAAACCTAACAAAAGTTTTGTCTGTTTGAGGATGTGTATAACATATTCCATCATCGATCCTCCTTGATGATGTTGACCTTTCATGGTTTATATTGCCAGGATATGTTAAGATTCATTAGATTTATCGCCAACGACGATCTTTGTCGAAGGATTCGACCTTCATTGATTTGTACTTCACCGACGTGTGAATCAACGGATGAAAACCATGTAAGGTAGATTGTCAAGGCTGCTTGACCTTCGCTGACGTGTGAACCAACGGCTGATACTCTGTGAGCATATTGTCAAGGTTGCTTGACCTTCACTGACGTCTGAATCAATGGAACATTGCGTTGTGACCCCCGTCGGGGATCCATTGGGGACTTATGAATACCGACGTACGCAATTATCGAACAGCTTTCGATGCCTCGATGGGTTTACTTGCCATCGGCTGAAATAACGTCAAGGTTGCTTGACCTTCGTTGATGTGTGTGTCAATGGATGAACATGCGTTGTAACCCCCGTCGGGGTTCCACGTTGTAACCCCCGCCGGGGATCCACGTTGTAACCCCCGCCGGGGTTCCCGTTGATCTTTAGGGTAATGACCCAGAATTGGCGACATTGGACCTGTACAAGGTATTGTCGGATGTGATTTGTAACAAATGAGATCATGGGCATGGTATACCTCGTGTTTGGGCGACTACCAATGAGTGATGTACATACTCAAAGTTCCATTTGAGAAGACCAGGATTGCAGGCTGTTTTGCTCAATTGCGTAGCATTTTTATTCCCGATTTGACCTTTTTAGTCTGTAAGAACTCCTTTGCAACTCGAATTGGACCGAGCCGGAGGGGTGGGGCCCACATAGGGGTGCCGCAGGTACACCTGCTTCAACCGCAAATGGACCTGTGGCCAACTGTGGATATTAATATCCTGTAGGTTGGTCTCACAAGTCATTTTCAACTTATTTCACGAAGAAAAATCCGAAGCTCTCCTTCAGATCTACTGAGTTCGGACGATTTTCTGCAAATTATGTCACTGTACAAGTGTTCTGCAGTATCCTGGTAACGTATGCATGTATTTTTTTTCCAATTTTTATCCATTGGAAAATGAGTTATCGCATGAATAGCATCTAAACACATAGTAGTGATTATGTATGCTCAAATGACTTGATAAAAAATATTCAACATAGTAAATGTTAGTATTAAACCATGCTGAACATAATGATGTGAAAAAATTTAACTTTTGAGACAGTCAAATTGGCACCTTTTTTCTGCTATTTTTTGTCCTATTTAAGGTCCAATGAGCAAAAGGTAAAAAGGCAAAGTACTCCTGATATTGAGGTTAACCTTATAGATTGATGTTCTTGATTTTTAATGCATATATTCTATATATGACTTTGGGGCAGGTGTGCTACTGAATGGCCACCTAGTCATGCCTATGGCAGGTGTGGATAGTCCTATTTACAAAGGGGACTATGACAAAAAAATTTCAAAATGTAGGCATTTAATTAGTCATGCAATTTTAACTCCACTGTAGATGTATGTTAAAGTAATGCATGCATGCATTTAGTCATAAAATGCATTTTAACAAGCTCCAGGTAAGGAAATACCACACCCTTTCTGAGGTGATTTAGAGAATTGTTGTCTAGATATTATGGATCCGGGTTAGCCGAGTAGTTCCTGTAGGACCACTTCTGGTGTACGGAGGAGGGCTTCTGAAGTGCCTTGACCCCGTTCTGTTAGACAACCTCGTCGATTAGTGGAGGCAGTGATACGTCCAGTCCGGGCTGATGTGCCAAACGTCGAGGACGAGGATGAGGACATTCCGATTGAGGACCCTGCTCCTGCTGCACATGTTCCCCGTAGGGAGCTCCCTTGTATTCAGGTGGCAAACCCAGAGCTTCTGGGTGACTTGAACAGACATCCCTCGATGTACTTACATGCTAACGAGGTATGCCGTTAGATCTTGATCTTCCTTCTTTCCTATTGACGAGGAGTAAAGGATTCTGATGTTAATCTGCATTTCATGCAGGTTCTCGGCTTTACACAGCCTCGAGGGAATTGGTTTAGCATACACTCCATATATCAGGCTCTTTATCCTGACTATAGAGCGGTAGTGCATGATTGGGGATTCGGGGCATTCTTCTCCATCCTTCCCCGTCGTTGTCCCTGGGGTTACCTCAGGGCATTGTCTGAGCGATGGTTTCATCAGACTCAGTCACTCCATTTGTTGGACCGTGAGGTGATGATGACGCCGATGGATTGGCGGTTTATCACAAGTATAGAGTTTGGAGGGGAGCCAGTGCCTTGCATGGCGAATATTACCCCTACTGCCGTCAGATCCTTGTTAGGAGTTCCGACGCGAGGCGCCAAAGCGGGGCGTGGACCGTGTGGGTCCTTTGAGCGTAGATGCTATGAGCGGGCTTTTGAGTGAGCCCATGCCTGATGATGTCAGAGTCAGGGATCACATTCTTCGGCGATTGTTCCTGATGATCATTAGGGGCTTCTTTATAGCAGATAACTCTTCTATGGTGTCATTCGCTTTAATCAGCGCCAATCATCATGTGGACCGCATTGGAGAGTATGATTGGGGTTCCTACACCTTTGCCTATTTCATCCGGGGCATACGTATGCACTCACAGGGTTTGACTGAGGCTTGTCTAGGATTCTACCCATTTCTGTTGGTGAGTATTTCTCTTATCATTTCCCATTTATAGGTTAAGAGTGTTTACTGATCGCAGATGTTTTGCCATTGTTTTGGCTGTTTTGGGCCTACGAGAGGCTCCCATGCTTGCGTCCTGTGAGTGTGTTAGGTTTAGATACCTATCCACGAGGATGACGATGGCATCATTCCATTTTGGCAGAGGTCCCTATAGCTGAGGGTTTCACTCACTGCCGCCTGCAGCTGAAGTTGTTGACATCTGATATCATCACATGGATTCCCTATTCCGGGGAACATTTGGCCATCAGTTTTGAGGATGGGTACCCAACTGGCGTCGAGTATGTGATCTCCACTCGGAGAGTTCCTCTCTTTACAGATGGAGGATGGGAGCTCTATTTAGGAGAGCGTGTTATTAAGAGCACCACATGGAAGATTCGTATGCCGATCTTGCCTCCTGCCAGGCGTCATTGGCCTGTATCACAGTCACCCGTCACTGATATCCCATTGTTTGGGTTTGATGGCTTTACATTATCAGAGGGTCCTTGCACTCAGGAAATATTCCATCGTTGGTGGTTCCCTCGTACTATTGGATCCCAGTCCCACGCCACTCAGTTCATGGGGGATATGGTTCCAGGATCCGTGATGATGACGGATTGGATAGCCTGTGTCCGAGATCCGACTCATGTGACACAGATTGATAGTTTGACCCGGCGACTAGACCAGGCACATTTCTTTATCCGGCATTTGGGCAGAGATCCGGCAGAGGCAGATTTGTTTGATCCTTCCAGCTCAGGCGCTGGCCCCTCAGACAACCCATTTGGTTTTGCTGGCGCAGATCCTCCTCTATATAGGCCTGAAATCCCTGTTGACAAAGATCTAGTGACTCAGGAGGAGTTACATCAGGTGGACAGGATGGATGATGTAGACATTGACACCATTGTCTTCTTCTGATATGTATTCTCGTTATATCTTTTGATAGGCCTCTGTTAGCTATTGGGTGGCTGTGCCCCATTCTCGCTATATCTTTTGATAGGCCTCTGTTAGTAGTAGGGCGTTTGTGCCACATTTCCCTATATTTGTACCTGTACAGAGATGATGTATTAGATGTTGATATACTTAGGAATGTATGTATAGTTTTTTTCTCATTCCCTATATCATATTGCCATCTATTATCTATAATGCATGTATCATGTTATGCATATGTATGTATGTCTAGAGATATTCAGCATTGACCCTTGGATGGTCTTATGACACGGCCCGTACAGATGTCTTCTTCGACAGTTAGCCATATTGATCATACCCCACCATCATTGGTGGCATCTGGTATGCGATCGTGGTATGATAGCATGTTACCATCAGACAAGGTGACCGTAGATCATTTGTTGCAGCATACTATGACCATCAGACAGGGTGACTGTATTGATCATTTTTGTTGTTTTTGTTTTATTGTGATCAGGCTATATTAAATGGTTGCCTACGTACTCCTATTGAAGAGGAGATCAGGTCGGAGTAGTTCGCCCCTCAGGGCGAGTGGAAAAGCGTAATCCCATGTACAGGTCAGATTGCGGGGAAGAGAAAGTTTAATCCTAGGTTGAGGATAAACTGCAGGTATGAGAAGTTTGATCCCATGTATGGGTAGCCAAACTACAAACGCGAGAGGTTCAATCCGTAGTGGGATGACCTAAGTTGTAGGAACGCAGAGAAGCCAAGCTGCTGGCTTGAAAAGTATGTTTCCCTAAGGAGCAAAGTGTGGAAAAGTTAATATGTGGTAAAGGGTTAAAGAACTGGAATGACTGGTGATCTGATGATCCAACACCAAGATGTTTGCGTGATGGAAACTTCAGACATAGTACCGTTTTACGGCGTCTGAGTTGATGAGTTCTGGAAATTCATCGCCGTCCATTTCTTACAATCTGAGAGCGCTTCCTGTCAATACTTCCTTGACAATAAATGGGCCTTCCCAGTTAGGAGCGAATTTTCCCTTAGATTGATCTTGGTTGTCAAGGATCTTCTTCAAAACCAAGTCATGCTGTCTAAACTGCCGTAGCCGTACTTTTTTGTTGTAGGATCTAGCGATCCTTTGTTGATATAACTAACCATGAAAGATAGTCGCGGTTCGCCTTTCGTCTATTAGAGACAATTGTTGATACATGTCTTGTACCCATTGGTCTTCCTCCAGTTGAGTGTCTATCAACACTCTGAGAGATTTTATTTCAACTTCTATGGGGAGCACTGCTTCCATCCCATAGGTTAATGCGTAGGGGGTTGCCCAAGTGGAAGTACGCATTGATGTTCTGTAGGCTAACAGAGTAAGAGGCAATAAGTCAGGCCATTCTTTGTGATTGGCGGACATCTTTTGCATGATCTTCTTGATGTTTTTGTTAGCCGCTTTAACAACATCATTCATCTTCGGACGATAGATGACAGAGTTAAGATGTTTGATGTGGAATTTACTGCATAATTCCTCAATCATTTTGTTGTTGAGGTTCTTAGCATTGTCTGACAAAATCACCTCTGGTTGTCCATATCGACAAATGACATTGTTTCTGATGAAAGCAATGATGACTTCTTTGGTAACCTTGGGGAAGGAGGTTGCTTCTACCCACTTGGTGAAGTAGTCGATCATAGTGAAGATAAATCGATGTCCATTGCTGGCTTTAGGCTCAATGGGCCCGATAACATCCATTCCCCGCATTGAGAAGGGCCAAGGTGAACTCATATTGTGGAGTTCCCGTGGAGGGCGTGTATAGCATTTTCATGAATCTGGCACTGATAGCATCTCCCGGCGTGGTCATTGCAATCAGTTTTGAGAGATAGCCAGTAATGTCCTGTCCTGAGGACTTTCTTGACAAGGAGGGGGCCACTCATGTGGGGGCCACAGACTCCACCATGGATTTTATCTATAAGCCTTTGGGCTTGATCTTTGTCTAAACATCTGAGGAGACCTAGTCCTGCATCTCTTTTCTAGAGCGCATCTCCACTCAGGTAGAATTTTGTAGCAAGTCGATGGATCCGCCTTTTCTCAGTCAGGCTCGCCTCAGCGGGTGTAGATCCATCTCGTAGGTATTCCTTGATATGTTGATACCAAGGATGCTGGATGGGAGGTAGCTCATCCGATACTTCTCCAACGTAATTCCCATAGGCTGGGGCCTTGTGCAAGGAAATTGTGACGCTTGGCAAGTGTCCTTTGTTAGATATACGAATTAAGGAGGCCAAAGTTGCTAGCGCATCCGCAAAGTCATTCCTATTACGAGGATCGTGTAGAAAGGAGATTTCTTCGAACTCCAAAACCATCTGTAAAACTTGCCGATGGTAAGGCAGAAAATGTAGCTCTTTGGTTTGATAGATTTCGGTGGATTGTCTGATTACCAACTCTGAATCTCCAAAGACAGTTAACCGCCTAATGCCCATTGAACGGGCAAGTTTTAGCCCCATGAGATAGCCTTCATACTCAGCTGTGTTATTGGTGTTGACAAACTGCAATTTGACGGCGACGGGATACTGCTCCCCCGTACCTAATACTAGAACTGCTCCAGCTCCAGAACCTTCCATATTAATAGCTCCATCGAAATACATCTTCTATGCTTGGCGTGTATCGTACTGATGGTGTTGCTGAACTGTCATTACTCCCTCATCGGAGAAGTACGTCTCCAAGGGTTTGAAATCCTCTGAAGGTGCAGCGGCTAGTTGATCCTCAATTCCTTAACCTTTGATGGACTTTTGAGTCACGTAGACGATGTTAAATTGTTGTAGGATCAACTGCCATCTGGACAGCCGACAATTTAACATGGGTTTATTGAACACGTACTTGAGAGGATCCACGCGGGATATGAAATGGGTTGTATGACCATGGAGGTAATGTTGTAACCTCATGGAAGCCCATGCTAAAGCACAACACGTCTTTTCGATCAAAGTGTGCTTGTGTTCACTTCTGCTGAATCTTTTGCTGAGGTAATAGATAGCTCGTTCTTGGCCTCTATCGTCCTTACGTCTCAAAGATGCGACCCATGGCGTTGTCACTTATGGACAGGTACATGAACAGGGGAACATCATCCCTGAGTGGTACCAAAATGGGAGCTTTGACTAGTTGTTCTTTAATTGTGAGGAAGGCATTTTGGCACTCATCATTCCATTTCATGGAGGAGTTCTTCCTTAATAGCTTAAAGATTGACTCACAGGTTGCTTTGAGTTGAGAGATAAACCTGCTAATGAAGTTCCCAAAAATCCCCGTATTTCCTTCTCTGTCTGAGGAATGGGCATTTTCGTAATGGCTTAGATTTTGGTAGGATCCAGCTCAATCCCCTTGTGGCTGACTAAAAACCATAGCAACTTGCCTGATTTAACGCCAAAGGCGCACTTGGCTGGATTCAACTTCAGGTTGTATTTATACAACCTGTTGAACTATTTTCTAAGATGGTCTAAGTGGTCTTCCTCCTTCCGGGATTTGACAATGATGTCATCCACGTAGATCTCGATCTCTTTATGCATCAAGTCATGGAAGAGAGCCATCATAGCTTGCTGATATGTGGCTCCAGCATTGATGAGGCCGAATGACAACCGTCTATAGCAAAAGGTTCCCCAAGGAGTGATGAAAGCAGTTTTCTCACGATCTTCCTCAGCGACCATAATTTGATGGTACCCTGCAAAACAATCAGCAAAGGAGAACATGCAGTATTGAGCAGTATTGTCAATGAGAATGTGGATAAATGGCACGGGAAAGCTATCTTTTAATCAAGCTTTGATCAAGTCCCGGTAATCCACGCAGACTCGCACCTTCCCTCCGGGTTTAGGTATGGGAACAATTTTGGATATCCACTCAGGATATGTGGACACCATGATGATGCCAGCTTGAAAATGTTTCACAATTTCTTCTTTCACCTTTAAACTCCACTCAGGTTTCAATCGCCTGAGCTTCTGCTTGACTGGCTTAAATCCCTCTTTAATGGGAAGGCGATGAAGGACAATGTCAGTGGACAAACCCACCATGTCTTCGTGAGACCATGCAAACATATCCTGGAATTGGGTTAGTAGCGTAACCATGTCATTCCGCTGGTTTGGGGTAAGGTCTGAACCAATCTGGATTAACTTAGGGCTTTCTAAGGTTCTGAGATTGAAGGAAGTGGTTTGGTCAAGGTTGGGTTTAGCTTTGTCTTTGACCCATTCTTGAATTTCTGGAGGCACCTCAATGTCCTCATGTACATCCATCAAGGCTGAATTCATCTCCACATCAAAGATACAATCCTTGTTGAGAAGAGGCACCGTATCAGCAAGTACATGCACATCTAAATTCAGGGTCCTGAAATAAAATATGATTTCACTTAGTATATATGAAACATTTTGATCATACACAGTGTTAGCCTATACTGACAAAATAAACTGCTAATACTGTACATAAAAGTAAGCAGTTATGATATTTACAGGACAGAAAGAGTTTCTGCCCATTTTACCTTTGTCGACCACTGCAAGGAGTGTGTTCCAATTGGCAAGGGCAAAGTTCGGGTGGACTGCAATGATGGAGGGGCTGTCATCGTCCTCCTTCTCCCGAATGATGTGCCATTACGTCTGGGCAATCATCGTCTGGGGTATATCTATTTGTATGTTCATCACGAACGATGATGCGTATGCCTGACATCATTCGGATGACGTCTTGCTTGATTCTCCGTTCCTCCTCTTCCATTGTGGGATCTGGAATAAAGACTTCTTTCTCCTTCACCGGTACCGGCTTGGGAAATAACATAGCCATGATACTGGCTGGCACCTTTACAGGAGGTTGTGCGGACTCAGAGTTTGAAGGCGAAGATAAACACCACGTGCTTGAAGCGGAAGGAATCTGCTGATGCTTATGAGGATTCCTATGATTAGAACTGGAAAAATAGCCTAGTCCAGCTGTTCCAGTTTACTTGGTTAATTGAATTGGGTACTTGATATCCTGGCGATCTTTACCCAGCCCTTGTCCCAGCCTGATGACCCAATGACATCATTTCTTGAGTAGCCGACATTACTTCGGCAGAAATCTTGGGTTCGGGAAATGGCATTCCAATAGCATGGTATTGGGTATTGCTTACTTCCAAGGCATGAAAACTGACCGGTTCAACATCTGCATTAGCATTGATGAATGACATGTCCCCGTGTTGAGGACACTCTGGTTCAGCGTTGACCGTGACTAGGCTATTGTTGATAATGTATTTCAACTGTTGATAAAGGGTGGAGGGGACTGCCCCTGCCATATGAATCCATGGTCGTCCCAAGAGCAGGTTGTATCCTGAATCAATCTTAAGTACGTGGAAAGATACGCAGAATGTATGGAGACCAATTTTGATTGGCAGTTTAATTACTCTCAAATAGAATCCTAAATTTGGCTCGTCAAAAGCTTTGATGGCAGTATGGCTACTCCGGATTCGGTTGAGATTGATATTCATCTTCACCAAGGTAGCATATGGACAGATATTTAGAGATGAGCCTCCATCTATCAAGACTCCAGCTAGCATGTATCTGGAGGACAAGACCGCAATGTGTAACGGTTTGCAATGACCGGTCCTTTCGGGCGGTATGTCATCATCAGTGAAGGATATCACATTGTTGTTGAAAATGTGATCAACCAAGTGTTGAAATTTTTCTGTATTAACTGAAGTTGGTAGATAGGCCTCTTCCAAAACCTTCAACAAGATCTTCTGGTGATCCTCGGAAGTTAGGACCAAGTCCAAAATTGATATTTGGTGTGGAACTTCTTTTAAGCTTAAAACCACCTTGGCTTCGTTATGACCCATGCCGCGGAGGAATTTTTCAATCTTCTCCATGGGTATTTTTCCCTTTGATTCGATGGTAGACTTAATCACCCGTTGGGGAAGATACAGTGGATTTCCCTTTGACACTGTAGCAGTGGTATGTGAGGTGGATCCTTCACCTTCTCCATAATTCCATGGCACTTTACGCAAGCTAACAATAGGATATTGTGCTCTGCATGGAAAGTTGATTGGCTCGAGAGCGGCCACTTTCAAAGGATTTTTGCTTCACCTGAGTTGAATTGTTGGTATTGTGAGTGATTTGTTATTCCCATCAGTCTCAGTGGATAAGACTGCTACCAAACTCTTCCACTTAGTAGGACATGTATTCTCACTTGCACGTAGCACAGTATCACCATCTGCTAGTTGCAGGACACCACTGTCAATTAGATTTTGGATAAGGTGGCGAGTGCGAGATTCTTCTCGTCTTTGTGGCCATGAGAGCGGGAGTGATATTGACATATTCCATCAGAATTGTACCTTCCTGAACGGGGATTGATTGGAGGAAGAAGGGAAGTGATTCTTCATTCATTGATGAGCATCTGAAGGATTTCCTCCATAGGTTGGCCCAGATATGTGAATTCCCTTTTGTTGGCAAAATCCCGACGGGCTTTGACATTTGCTCTCTTTATCACTTTGTCTTCCAGCATTTCATTTTCTGAAGGTGACGAGAGCATATTTGTGACAAGAGGGAGGAGACTAGTATGCTTCTGGCTGACAAACTGGCGTGTCACTTGATGTTGATAGGTCACCAGTTCTGCCAATTTCTCAATTTGCTTGCATAGAGCTTTCATCTTACGTTCCATTATAAACTGGAACTTGGCATAATCTCACTTGTCAACACCGTCTTTGAGTGTCTGGGAGGATTCACAGTTGAAATTGGAACTCTGTCCATTGCTCCAATTGATCATGTTGACTTCTTCTTCTTTATGTTGAGGAAGAGGGTTGTCTTGAACGTGAGGTTGATCTGGTTTGGTGACCACTATCTCACCGTTGTCTATCAGGTCTTGGATCTTGTGTTTCAAGGCCCAATAATCCTGAGTATCATTTCCAGGTGCACCGGCATGATAAACACATTTCCGAGTAGCATTGAAACCCTATCCATTAGGGCTGGCTGGTGGAAGAAGATGCGTAATTTTATTCTGTTTTGTCAGAAGAGTGAGAATATTCTCGAGTGTGTCCCCTAAGGGTGTGAAAACTCGAGGGCGTTTGATTTCTCCATCTTTTGGTATTGGAGGGTTCGAAGACTGTGCTTGAAAGGGAGTGTAGTTTCTCCTCTGAATAGGCATATTCTGATTTCCTTTTTGACCCTGTAGTATCAGGGAAACATCTTCCTCTTTCTTTTTATTGACCCTCGGGGGTTGTTTCCATAATTTGGATTGGATGTGATCAAAGAATGACTTTAAGGGCAGCTAGGTCTTGAATTTTTTCGGACTTCAATCCCATCTCAGCCATCTCCCCATGCTTGACCATTTCAAAAAATGGTTTACCGATGCCGGCTAAAACTCTTTCATAGAAAGGAGCTTTTTGTATGTCTATGAAAGTCATGACCATCTCTGATTCTGTCATGGAAGGAATAACTTGGGCAGCCAGGCGTCTCCACCTTTGAGCATACTCTCTGAAAGACTCGTTAGACTATTTCTTGATCTTCGTAATTTGATACCGATCAGGAGCCATTTGAGACTAAAAGTTGTATTGAGTGAAGAAGGCGTGTGCTAGCTCTTCCCAGCTATGGATCTTTGAGTTGTCTAATCTTGTGTACCACAAACGAGCTTCTCCAGTCAGACTCTTCTGGAACAGTTGCATTCTGAGCTTCTTGTCCTTTGCATAAGATCCAAGTTCTCCAATAAACACTTTCAAATATGTGTAAGGATCTCCTAACCCGTCATATTTTTCAAAGTCAGGAGTCTTAAACGTTTCTGGATAATGAACACCAGGGAAAATGTAAAGATCAACATATGAAACACTCCCGTGTGTTCCAATTCCTTTGATAGCACGAAGGGTCTCTTCCATTTGGAGGACTTTCTTTTTGATGTCACCGGTGTCTGGATCTCCTATGAGATGGGTGGTATCATTAGTTTTGTTGGTCATATCCAATTGCAGTTTAGGTTTTGTAATGACCTAGTTTCCCCCTTGTGTAGAGGATTCAACATGTACGAGTATTTTTGAACCCTGAGTATATTGGTGTAGTTCTTTGAGTAGAACAACCAAATCTATAATTTGTTTGCTTAATCCGTGAATTTCTCTCTGCGGCTGGATTAAGGTCATCTGGTCGATGATAATGACAAGATTGATCATGTAGGCTTTATGACCTTTTGGATTTTAATGGGGTAGTAGGTCCGATTGGTTCCCTGCGAAAGACTTGCATAGTTTAGTCTTTAGGGAGTGTGTGTATAATAACATGCTATGTGATGTGTCCATTTTAGGAATTTTATCCTGCAAAACGGATGTCAGCTGTTTGTAGCATGTCAATTTGTATGTGTACACATTTCTTCATATTTCTCATTACATGGAGATAGATATGGAATGAAATTACAAGTAATTGTGTTTACAAGTAATTAAAATGAGAAAGCATGAAGAGACTTTCCTCCGTTTTGGGTTTATCAGAGGCTGACCTATCTTAGGTTACTCTCGCGGCTTTTTGGCATGAAGGTTCCCAAATCATCGCAATTTACTCAACGGGAAATTAATCCGGTCTTTCAACTAGAGCGAATTTGGGTGGTGCCTTTCCTGACCCTCGCGGGAATTAGTCTTCCTACGAGTCCTGTAATCAAACACCGACGGGATAGCCTCCTGGTGGAGGGACCACACAACATACATTCACATACATTGCGTCTCATCGTATGAAAATGATGACATGTGCAAAGCACTAATATCACAAGTATATATGGTGCGAAGCACTAAGTGCAATAAGTAAAGGCATTCGTACACATTCATCATAAATGTAAATGCAACATCCACACACAAGCAGATAATAGTTTTGAAAATATTTGTAATAGCGGCTTAAGTCCTCTTACTGGTGTCCCCAACAGAGTCGCCACCAGTCGACGTTGGGATTTTTAATTGTCCCTTTCCGTTACTTGTTCTTTGGTGTTCTCTTTTTAGGTGAGATTTGTTTGAAAAAACAAGTGAAAAAGGTCCGACATGTATAATTTCGACGATGGACTGTTAAGAGTCGCCAATTGGTTTTTTTAAATGGTTGTACCAACACAACCGAGAAAAGGTTTGCACATTGACCCAGTGATGTGACACTGCTAAACGGGTCGGTGAAACCGAGATTTATTAGGGTCCGGAGACTTGATTAGGCGGAGGGAAGGTGTTAGGCACCCCCCGACATCCTATTACCACGGTGAGTGCCTCTTTTCAAGAAACAATTATCTGAATGTGTGTGTGTGTGGGTCAATGTGCTGTTATTTGGAAGTGGTGCGAGGCCTCGTTCGCACCTATATACGCAGGGTTTGAATTTATGTAAAAATTAAGTTTTAGCAAGATATAGCAATGATGTTTTATAAAAAGGTTTTTCAAACCCTGATGCTCAATAGTAATTGAGACCTTTTATACTTCCATTTTATTAAGTGTTCGGCTTGATTGATTTTATCTTTTCGAGATGCGAAGCATCTGTAAGAAAATAATGTACAAAAATAAAGCCGATTTCCTCGTGGGTATGAAAACCATCTGAGAAAATTCGAGACATCATAAAATAATTTACAAAGTCGCCATACAAAGTGAAAATGTCCATCACGGGAACCGAATCTAGATCCAATAGGCTTAATCTGTGATCACATGATTCCTAAAGCATACATGATACATAATTTATATAAAAGCGATGGCGGTATATATATAAGAGCTGCAAATATATATATACAGACATGATCATCAACCACGAAGCACCTCCATGGGGGATCATAAATGTAAATAAAGTTGTAAAAGCTATCAACCGCCACAGAGGAAACTCCAGGCGGGACAAAATATAAATAAAGCTGTACAAAACTATCAACTGCCACGAAGTGAACTCCAGGCAGGACAAAATGTAAAGAAAGCTATAAAAGCGATCAACCACCGCGAAGTAAACTCCAGGTGGGACGAAAATGTATATATATATACATATAAAAGCGATAAACGCACGAGATATAAAATTGAGACTCATCGAAGCGAGTTCGACAACGATTCATATATATATATATATATATATATATATATATATATATATATAAGCGAGTAAATGCATAGGATGTAAAATCCGGGCTCATCGTAATGCAGTCCGACACACAGTTTATTATATATATATATATATATATATATATATATATATATATATATATATATATATATATATATATAAGCAAATAAACGCTCAGGATGTAAAATCCGGGCTCATCGTAATGCAGTCAAACACAAAGTTAATATATATAAGTATATATATATATATATATATATATATATATATATATATATATATATATATATATATATATATATATTAAGCAATAAAGCGCTCGCATCAAGTTCAGGCTCATCGAACAAAAGTTCATATATATATAAATATATTTATATATAAGCAAATAACGCCTGCATCAAAGTTCAGGCTCATCGAACAAAGTTCATATATATATAAATATATTTATATATAAGCAAATAACGCTCAGCATCAAGTCTCAGGCTCAATCGAGGCATAACTCGATAATGTTAGTCCATATATATAAATATATATGTATATACAAACTGAAAATAAAACCACGGATCAAGTGCAGCAAACACACGCAACACGACTCTCAGCGTGAAGAAGGGTGTGTGCAAAGATGAAAGAAAGGCTTTAAAGTGTGTGAGAAGGCTTACGGTGGGTACGCAAAAAGAAGGCTTCTATATCTTTAAAGTGGATGAAACTCGGCTCCCATTTAGGTACAAAAGCAAATATATATGTGAGCTCACAAGTGTTTAAAATGGGAAAGCACTCAGTATATTGCAAGTACGGAGCAAATTTGACAGGGCTTCCTCGCTCTTTCTCTTTTTAAAATGGCCACCCCAAGCCCTCTATTTATAGAGGGGGAGCCGTAGGAGTACCTGAGGCTGCCTGGGTTGCCCCAGGTTTCTCGGGTCGGGTCGTCTCGTAGTACGTGCACGTAGGAAATGCAATGTCCGCTCGAACTTTCAGAATTGCAATCCGGGCATCCGACTGAGGTATATAGGACCTATTTTGGACCGCCGTTGTCATGAGTTGTACAATGGCATTGGATTATTGTTTGTGCAAAGTCATTGAAGATGGGACGATGCCCTTCGGTCTTCAAGCTTCAAATTCTATCCGTTACCCCTCACAATAGTCACTCGGGATTGGTTTTTCTTGATTCTTGTGGAACATCGTTGTGTAGAGATGTGTGTATGAAATGTTGAGACGACGTGATGTGGCTTTAGAGTGGCGAGATGATGCCTTGGCCCCTCACCGGAGTTATTTCCGGTTTAATACGATAAGCGGGGCGTTGCTCAGGATTAATTCTGAGATTGGACTGCTGCAAGTGTTGAAGGTCCTCAGTGTCAACTCTGAGGTGTGCATGTCCTCCCGATGTTATCTCCGGGTTGGTACTGGGTGTCTCGTTATGAGCGCCGATGTGACGCCCCCAAAACAGGTATACGTCACCCATCTTGGGTCGCCAGATACATGGTACAGAATTCAAATAAAACTTAATTATACAACAGTCGTGTAAAATACGACAAAACATAGGCTGTGAGTTTTAATACAAATATTGTCATCTAGACAATATTCACACTCAATGGAGTCCTCATTACATTTATTATCACACTATTTCACAGAATAGTGAGGAATACTAATGCACCATCTAGGACCATCACTCTGTTCCCCGACTAGTCCCAACTACGTTCTCATTTCCTAAAGAGAACAGTGAAAGAAAGGGTGAGCTCAACTAGCCTAGTAAGAAATATTATGACTAAGATAATGCAAAATAAATTATCATTAGCCTTCAATAATGTTAAACTGATAGAATATAATAGACAACAAGTTTAAATGCAGCGGAACAAGCAATCCATTAGAAGAGTCAAGTAGAGAATAAAATCTACTATCTTCTATGATTTAAAAGATTTTCATCAACTTTATCGCTGAGACTCAGCTTAATAAATAAAATCGAATCATCCCTGCTCCATGGCCAAGGATATTCATGTAATCATCAATGGTCATGACTATACCGAATAATCCCTGGTCATAATCATACCAACAACTGTCCACCAATGAACTACAGGCCAATGAGGACTTTTACCACATCATTCATCACATTATGGTCATGATTATACCGAATAATCCCTGGTCATAATCATACCAAGTCCATCTATGCACGTAAGCCAAAGATGACTTTTAATATAATATAAGCATGAGGATGATGACAAATCAATAAAACAAGTTCAAGAATAAATTTTAAAGATTTATAAGTTAATTTATCCTGAACTCAATAACGTCCAAATTGTCAACATGATACTGCTTTGTGGAGTAAAATTCAAGAATGCTTAGAAGAATATTTCCATGAAAAGATACTGGATGAAGCGCAAATATCAAGGATATTTCACTAATTTCATGGAGTATAGAAGCCAAAGCTTTGACCAACTGAGTATAATAAAATATATGAAACTGCAAATGGATTTTCGCCCTCCATGCGGTAATCCACGTAGACAGATCATTTCCACAATTTAATAAAGAATGAATACGAAGGATCATTCACCATGCATGTGGCAATCCACATAGACAGGTTATTCCAACAGAATGATAAAGAATAGAATAACAAAAGGATTCACCATGCCTGCGATAGACTGCACAGACAGGTTTTTCCCAACAGGATAATAAATAATGGAACCAGATCCGACGTAAATGCACAAACAGGATATTCCGACAGAATAATAAAAATAATGGAACCAGGTCCGGCGTAAACGCACAGACAGGATATTCCGACAGAATAATAAATAATGGAACCAAGTCCGGCGTAAACGCACAAACAGGATATTCCGACAGAATAATAAAGGACGGAATATTAGAAGAATTTCACCATGTATGCGGTACTTCGCATAAACAGGTTATTCCAACAGAATAATAAGAATGGAATAACATAAGAATTTCACCATGTATGCAGTACTTTGCATAGATAGGTTATTCCAACATAATAATAAAGAATGGAATAACAGAAGAATTTCACCAAGAATAGGGTATCCCGCGTATACAGGTTATTCCAACATAATAATAAAGAATGGAATAACAGAAGTTCTCTTCATGAATAAGAAAGAAAGAATACCCCTTACGAGTACAACAAATAATATCCCCTACCTTAGAAGAAACTGGATATTGGAGGAGTAGTGAAGTAGCATAATACTTTTCTTCTTTCTCTCTATAGTTTCTCTCTCTAGAGTTTTAGTGAATTCGTAAGAAATAATGAAGGAATGGGCTTCTATTTATAGGAGAATGGACTGAATAGTAACTAATTCATGAACGGTCCATATTGATTTACTTTTAAACGGACGGTCCATATTGGTTTACTATTAAAACTTAAAGCAACGGTCCATACTGATTTACCATTAAAACTTTAAACCAGCGATCCATATTGATTTACTATTATATCTTCAACCAACGGTCTAAAAATTTAGCACATCTCCTCATTGAATAATATTGTACCCAAAAATAATTTGGACCGAAAAGAAATATATCTTACGGGTGAATAGTATCCCGTGAATAGTAACTCGTGAATAGTAACTCATGAATAGTAACTTGTGAATAGTAACTCGTGAATAGTAACTCATGAATAGTAACTCGTGAATAGTACTCTGACACGAAAAGTGCCCCGAATACCCGATTGAACAATATAACCTCCAGACATCAATTATTATCGAAACAAATGTCGATTTCCACTAACACAAATAATTCCAACACAATGGAACTATAAAATTCATCTTTAATCAACACGAACTTATTCATCATTAATATTATAATTCACAATATTTAAAAAACAGGTCGTTCCCAGGAAAGGGGGCTTTCCAATAAGGATTTCTCCTTATTAGCGCGCAATTAGGTGACCAAACCTCTCCTTGACAGAACTTCTAGACATTGTTAATATCGCAAATAATAATATGAATAACTTTGCCGTCTCAATTATTGATTTAATAATATATCATATTATGCGATGATAATCTTGTAACAATAATTGAATCAATAATATGAGAGATATGATGCAAAGAATTGTTGTAGCAATAATTGAGTATAACCGAGTGACTTCTTACGTAAGCATCAATAATCAATACAGGTGTGCTACTATGTAACCACGCCAGACATTCGTACTTTTACTCTTGAGTAGTTCAACAGCTTTTAACGGTAACACTTTCGTAGTTATTTTTTATAAAAATATTTTTGTCGTTTTCTCAATCCGGCTAATAATTCCGTTATAAGGGGTCCTGATGATGATTATCGTAGTAATCACGGATATTCCCCGACCAATCGAATATTATACACCAAATTGTATACTTTGCAAAATTTATAAATATTACCCACAACTATAACATTATATTAAATCCACACCATAATATTTAAAAAAAATATTTTGAGAAATTTAAATTTTTATTCATAAAATTTGGGGTCTCACAATCTCTCCTCCTTATAAAATTTCGCCCTCAAAATTTACGTATGTACCTGGTATGCCGAAGAGATGAGGATACCTTGACTTCATTTCAGATTCTAACTCTTGAGGTATAACCTTTGAGTGTTGAATACGATCCTTCTTATCCAAGATTTTAACACGTACTCCTCATACGTTAAATCTTCTGCTATCTCGTCTAGTTTTAATTCAATAATGTGGTTCAGGTCGTCCACATATTTACGTAACATCGATACGTGAAAAATGTTATGAACACGCGACATACTTGGCGGTAAAACGAGTCTATAGGCCACAGTTCCTGCTCGATCAAGGATTTCAAATGGGCCAATAAAATCGAGGGTTGATATTTCCTCTCTTCATCGATTCTTGCTTCTAGAATAACGCCATCTTGAACCTTCTTCTTCACATTCATCTCCGAGTATATATAAGCTTACGGCTTTAACTTTATCGATTAAAGTCGATTCTACTCGTATATTTAATATCACCACGTGGGTCCTTAGAGTCTTTAACTCTATCTTCATCATTTGTAAGTTATACGAAATAGGTTTTTGTGTTAACAACATCGCACTCATAAACGCATATGATCTTCTACTCAACGTGTCAGCTACCACGTTCGTTTTTCCACGATGGTATTGAATGATATGATCGTAATCTTCAACAGCTCGAGCCAACGTCTTTGGCACATTACACGTTCGTTTTGGGTGAAGAAAATATTTGAGGATTTAAGAAATGGGTTTTGTACTGGGGTCAATACAAAATTCGATTTCACGCTCTAGGAGTAGGCTAAGAAGTCTTCAAGAATACGTCAGGAAATTTATTAACAATAGAAATATCATTCAAAACTGTGACCCTCATTCAAGACTTGGATAGTACGTTACATTGATACGTAACAACTTGCCATTGTCATTCACGACGTCGCCTACAGAAAGTCTGGCTTCGGTGCATTTCACACAAGGAAGTCAACAACGAAAGGACCGGGGTTCTTTACTTATGGCTTCATATGACAATAATTGACTTTAGTGGTTTGGTTGCTCGGATTCGCATAACAGGGTGGTTAGGAATATGAAAGTTAACAACCTTATGAAAAGCATGATGAGTAGTTAACCAATCGATTCCTAAAATCACATCAAAGGCAAATATTTTCAAAGAGATAAGATCGACAGGTAACATGAAAGTGTCGATTTGAATTAAACAAGATTTATAAATAATAGATGTAACGAAGGTTTCTCCCAACTGAGTTTCAACAGATAAATCAAAATCTAACTTCTCCGGAGTTAAATTCAAACATTGAACACAACTAGGTGAAATAAAAGAGTGCGTAGAACCCAAGTATCTAACACGGTATAGACTTTGCAAGAGTTTATGATTAACTTACACCGTGATAATTTTATTCAGTTCCTCGTCGAAAAAAAACTCTCTTAAACTCTAGGCTTTGGCTTCATGCGGGACATCCTTTGGCATCACTATCACAACTGGACTTGACTTTGGTGCACGACAAAATCTGG
Source organism: Panax ginseng (assembly GCA_020205605.1). NCBI lineage: Eukaryota > Viridiplantae > Streptophyta > Magnoliopsida > Apiales > Araliaceae > Panax > Panax ginseng. The sequence continues at coordinate 34,505,137 of CM035143.1, read as the reverse complement.
CTAGGTGACCTTCTTTTCCACAATTGTAACATACTTTGGACTGCATCACGCAGTTTGAACTGATATGTCCCTCCCCTCCGCATTTGAAGCATCGACCGACGGTCGTTCTTCTCCTTCTTAAAGTGTTTGGTCGACGTCTTTCCATTATTATTGAACTTTCTCTTCTTGAAATTTCCACTTCTATTATCTTGGCCATGATTACCACCGAAGTGGTTACCATTCTTGGCGTGATAATTTCCCCTACGATGGTTATCATTGTTCCGATGGTCGTTGCCACCGGTACGATTATTATCGTGTTGTTGGTTGTTACCTTTTGGTTGTGCTGAATCATTATCGCGCTCTAATAACTGAGCCCTATTCACAAAATCTAAATATAAACAAAGTTTGTGAGAAATGAGGTATTGACGTATATCGGGTTTCAAACGTCTTAGAAACATTCGCGTCATTCGCTCCTCATTATCGACCAAATGGGATGCAAATCAGGATAACTCGGCAAACTTAGCCTCGTACTGCGACACCCTCATATTATTTTGTTCCAACTTGATAAACTCCACCTCCTTCATGTGATGAATACTTTAGGGAAAGTACTTATCGTTGAACAGCTCTTGGAACTTCTCCCAAGACATCTTGAGTGCGTCAGGCTAGGTACATTTTACAGATTCCCACAAATAATTTGCTTCTTCACGCAACATAAAGGTGGCAAAGGGAACCTTTTTCTCCTCGGAGCATCCCAAGACATCAAATATCTTGGTGATCTGCTTTAACCACGTCTCCGCCTTAAGTGGTTTTGGCTTTCCCAAAAACTCCGGTGGTCCCAGCTCCTTGAACTGCTTAGCGGTGACCGACCGTGGGTTGCCATTGTTTCCACTTGCCTTATGAACAGGAGTCTTTCTCACTTGATGTTGCATGAATTGCATAAAGCCTCTGAACATCCCATCGTTCATCATTTCATCGGTGTTATTATTTACCTGAGGAATATTGTCTTCCTGTTGCACATTATCCTGGATATTGATCGTTGGTGACTCAACGGTCTCATGTGCTTCATTGCTTATCCCAACATTTTCGGATGCCATTTTCAAATACTGCCACAAAATAAGGGTTAATTAAATGTCATATATTATAACTTAAACACATCACGTTGTGATCTTATTCTATAATCATCTCCCTTAAAAATTCTTTTCTTAACTCGTGATCGCTTTGTTTTACAATCCTCTTTCTTTCCTTTTTCATCATTTATGATTTAATTTATGCTTTTAATCTTACAGACTTTGTCTATTCATCATTATTCGTTATCTTGGCTATTAGAGTTAGGTAACTCCCATTTCTTATCTTTATATCTCTTCATGTTTCTTCTTTGAATTTTCTTGTTTATATAACAATTCTTCCTTTAAGAATTTCTAACTTCATTTACATTGCTCAACATTTCATTCAAGTTCCACATTTTCATCATACGTATCCATTTCTATACTTGGTACACATTGAGTCTCTAATAGTTTCAATATGGTACGCTGAGTGGTTTCCCACAAACAACCAACAAACTAGGTTCCGAGTTGCTAGTTCGTATATACCTCCGCTCTATGAAGGAATAGTTTAGCCCAAATACCACACATCAACTATTAAAGAGTACAATTGTACCATACTTAAATATAACTTTTTATTCTTAACTTCTTTATCATTCTCTTCTTATAGACACTGTCTATTTATTGTCACCTTACATCCTTATTATTGGAGTTGGGTAACCCCACATTCATATTCTTTATAACTCTGTGAGATTCTTCTTTGAATCCACTCACGCATGCTTTAATCCCTCCTTTATTAATTTCTTAAATTACTTCTTATTGTTTAATTTCTATTTGAGCTTATCCTTTCATTATCTTCACCTTCCTTTTCTAAGGTTATAGCCTAAGGTACTCCTACCTAAGGTTTATAACCTACAACTTTGATACCAACTTTAACGACCCCAAAATTTATATAATTTAATTCTCGGCTTCGGTCGTTAACAATGCATTCAACCTATAATTTTACATTATTAAACGATAATACAACCATTGAAATTTGCGGAATAATTAAAATTTTCTATTACAAACTATTCTCGTTCCCAAAACTTTCAACCTTTACATCTAAATATATCGGAATCATTTTAATATTACAAGAGTTTACATCGCAAAATGATATTATAATTCATCATTAATACATTATTCGGAACCTTAAACATGGTTCAGATAATAATAACTCAGCCAAAGTGTATAAATCTTCAAGCATCACATTTGATTCATGTCTTTCAAGTAGCACATAACTTTACCTTGAATCTCTAACCTGCAAAAGTGGTTATTTGAAAGGTTGAGCTCGACAGTCCAGCAAAATCTAATAGTTTGCATGCATCAAGTAGCACATAATAACATGCTCAACATATATCTCATAAACATTGAACTAACATAACATACATGCTACAGTTCATATAACAAGTATAAAGATTGAGTTTCTTGCTCAATCAACATGTTTTACTCAATCAATGTAGTCATAAGTTAACTTTAACATTTTATACTGTCAACATATATTTAACACGTCATGCTCTTTGCAATAAAGATTTAAAACAGTTAATCATCAATTTCACATAGCAAATAGGAATTGAAAGACTTGCCTTGATCGTTGTTTACCAATAACAGTTTAACAGCTTGCAGTTATCTGCACTTCACGTGCCCTAAACAATTATATAATCATTCACATTAACTATTAGTCACATAGCAATGCATAGTAGTTGTAATATAAACTTTACTCTATATCTCATAACCTTTTCTATTATCAGTACATAATGTTCAATTTGATTGTGTTAACTTTTGACTTACATCTCACTGTACTACTTCTTAGGTCGTACTTGAAAATTAGAATTAATATATCCTAATTAACATTAAAAGTATTAAATTAACACTTAGGTTTTTCCCTATTTACAAAATAGGGTTTCAAATCCGTAATTAAGGTTTTAAATTTGGAATTAGGGTTTTGTAACCAATTTGTTAATATTAACCCTAATTAATCCTATAATTATTTACACTTACGCCATTAAGTTACCGATTTAGGGTTTCATGCATCGAATTAGGGTTTCGAATTCCCGGAACTGAAATTAGGGTTTTCAGAATCGATTTTTAGGGTTTCTTATTAATCGTTAAGGTTTTCTAACCGAATGTTGACGTTCTTAATATATACTGAGGGTTTGTTACAGATATCGTTTATCTAGTCAACCCTTGACCCGTAACCACATACTGTACACATATACACAGAACATATTCACGTATTCCCTTAATCCTGAATAATTCACCTAAATTCTTCACAGAATTTTGAAATCTTAAAAATTCCATCTTAAAAATATCAAACGCATACACTTATTTTCTTTCTAGGTTCTAATTTTGAACCTTAAATCAATTAATAATTTTTTTTAAAAAATCAAAATTCTCGGGTTGTCACATTCACCCCTTCTTATAAAAATTTCGTCCCCGAAATTTACCTTACACCTTACACCTTACACCATACTGCTTACATCATTCACACATATCATCACTTGCTACCCAATACACCACTCACAAGAGTAAAAAAAATTTCAAATTGTGCCCAGGGGTCGTATAGACCATGAACACATAGTTTTAACGGTATTGATCATACCGCAAAACAATACATTACTTGGTATATTTACAATCACAAAGAAGGTAAACTACCGTTGTTAGTACTTTAGGTGATCAGCCTATCGTACTCTTACATCATGCATAACGTATTAATTATGTATAGCGAATATTTACGCTACTTGATTGGATTATTTATCCAAACAACATAGTTCACCTCAGTCTTATCATAGGATTCCGTACCAAAGCAATTTGGTTCGGGAAATTTCTTTCAATGAACACTTTAGAGTTTTCATAACATTAGTCTAGCTGAATCGAATAGCATAGACTAATATCAATAATTCAATTCAATCGAATTATTAAAGTGTAGCCAAACCCCGTTGGCAAATTAAAATTTTTGAAAATATTTTTGAGAATGACGTCATGATGTTGTACTGTATTAACAGTCCGTTTGAGGATGCCGTCATTGTATGACTTTGTCATAACACATCATACAATAGTGGAACAACGATTTTAGATCAAATCACACTAAGTATTCCTGTATTTACAACTCCATCAAATTTTTATCATCTCTGCACCAGGTTACATGGTACATGAGTGATAAATAAAATAAATTTTGATATTTCAAATCATTTGCGTCTAGCTGAAATAAGTAGGATAGACTATACTTTAAACCGTTTCAAAAATGATTACGAGTCAACATATTTTTTTTTTTCAAAAGCACATAGTGCGTATTTAGCTTGATGTCAACATTTCAAAGTCTAGCATAGCTAGGAGTTTCAGAAAACTTATGTCTCCACTAATAATCATTTGCTTAACAATCTATCTGTTCTTATAGTCTTTAATACTCCATTTACACACAACTATACCCAGTTCGTCAAATCACACTTATGAGTCCATAAATTACCACAATCATATGAGTTTGCGAACTTTCCTAGACATACTTTTGGCGTCCATTCGCTGAGGGGTTCATAAACATTTCATATAACTATGAGTCAAGTATGTCACATAAGTATGAGTTTTAAGAAGTCGTACTTAACCTTATATCCTCTACCTCTGACCTATCTATCTGTTATACACATGAGAAATGAATCACCCTCTTAACCTGCATATATCAAATAGCGCGACACAAACATTTCAATGATTATCATTGCCGGAAACTAAGTGGTTTTTACTCCATGTACAATTCAGCTCCCATACGAAGAATCATACAACTTAGCTGCCGACGTGAATCCTCAATTAAATCCCCACCTAACACTAACCCCCTTTTCAATACGAATTTCATTTAACTCGTATTCATAACCCTTTTCTGAATCTGTACCAATTCATAGTACAACTGTCACACAGTAATCTTGCTGTAAACTTTTCAATCATTAGATTGATTCTTATCCCTGCTATCATTTATCAGATCACGGAGTGATCTCATCGTATATATTACGATTCATTTCTATATCTTGATCGTTTTGTTTTACGATCTTCTATCATTGCACTTTTAGTCTTTTAGACTCTATCTATTTCTCACTACTGTTCAACTTTATTATCAGAGTTAGAGAACTCTGTATCTTATAACTCGTCGAGATTTGTCTTTGAATCTTACCGACCAACTAACTCTATTTGAGTTAGTACTTATCCTAATCACTGCGGTTATTAGTCTCAGGTATTCCTACCTAAGGTTCATAACCTACAGCTTTGATACCAACTGTGAGGGCCCCGAATCCGAGGTCCCGAATCACCACGGATCCGGTTCGATCATTCTAACGCTATTACTATTATTTACGGAAGAGATAAACATAAATTGTCTATACATTAAACTAATACATAATCCCCAAGGTCGAGTAACCTTAACTTAATACACAATACATAACTTATTTAATACATAAAATTATTATTATACAACTATTACAAAACTAATTGCGCACATTAACTTTAAGCTGGAACTGTCTTTAACCTTTCCTTGTATCCGACGCGTTCGTCTTAATCTGCAATGTTTTATCATGATATAGCAAGAGTGAGCATAAGAATTGCCCATCAAGTTTAAGTTCAACAATATAACGATATATCATGATTGAAAGAATCTAAATAATAAGCTGGCTATAATTCAACAATATAATTGTGAACTAGCAGGAACAAATTTATGACTGAACAAGTATTATACATGAACAAATATATCTCGAACCAATTTGGTAATGAAGGTGATCAACCTTTCATACCGACTTATACATCTGATATGTACAGAGTACAATTCATGGCAACCAACAATGATTAACCATAAGCTTATCCGAATGAAACAACTCTTAGTAGAGTTAAGTAAAACAAACTTGCCTGAACCGTTGATTACCGCAACGCAATTTATAACGCTTTATCCAAAGACCTAATATTTGTAATATAGATCTCCAATATTAGAATAATATCGTCACAATATAGTACTACTATATATATATATATACATACATAGAATAACCTAAACACATAACACATAACACATAACCCTATCAGTCTATAACACACATAAGACTCGGTATCAAGTCAAACTATTGCAGTCTGAGTTGAATCCGACACAAATCTGACATCCTAACGGTCTAGTCGGACAATATCGAGTTTAAGTTCAGTTAAACTCTGCCTAAACACTTAACAATTAACTTAGACAATTTTCTAAGCAGTTAAAATAATTTTCATAAGTTCGTAATAATTTTTAAATAATTATTACTATTTATCTTAAATTTTCAATCATTAATAACGTATTTAATTGAATTAAATACCACATAATTCTTTTATCATTAATATTTATTTAATATCAAATATTAATGAAATACATATCATAATATTATAATATATTTTATAATATCATAAAGTATTTTTAATACTTTAAAATCATATTTATATAATTTTAAACACTTAAATTCATTATCCAAGTAATTACTATTAATATTAAAATATTAATATTTTCATGACAATATTTCAAAAGTTATATTTTATAACTAAAAATATTTTTCTAACACTTCAATTATTTTAATATGATTTATAAAACATTAATTCTAGTTTTCCTTAATTTATTTAATATAGTTATGAAATAAACTAATTATCATTAATATTGATTAATTAATGAAATTTAGCCCAAAATATTAAAAGTCACTTAAAATAACTTAAAATATTTTCTTTTACCATATTATTATTTTTCATGATTTTTCATGTATTTAAATCATTTTAAATCTTTTATTTAATATTATAATTAAATAAATTAAATACCATTTATATTTCAAAATATTAAATATTTATGAAATATACTCTAAATAATTAAAAACTATTTTTCAGACTTTAAAATAATTTTTCAGAATTTATTATGTATTTTTAATAAATAAAAACTATTTTTTTCTATTTATTTAATTAATTATTCTATTTTCTGAAAATAATTGTCACTAAAGGGCCCTATAGCGACAGAACCGTCGCTATAGGTGTTCTTCAGCTGTTCTTGAGCCTTCATGTCAGACACCGAGAGGCTACGTTTGACCATTGATAACTCTTTGATCAATAGGTTTCTGGACTTGTAATTTGATTAGAATTGTAATACTAATGTAATACTACAATACACAACTTGTTTCTATGGACAAACACATCACAACAAAGGCGATTCAAGTCCCTCAAGCGTGTCGAAGCGTTCTTGAGTTTCTGGGTTTTCCAGAAACTCAAACAGTGCGAAGGTGCATACTTGGTAGCCTTATATCTTTAATTCTTGGAATAATTTATGTGATCTATGAATTCCAAGGTGTAGTAGATGTGTCAGGGTAAATAAAATGCTATCAGTTTGGTCTAGCATCAAAACATATAAGAGATCCAAGCCGGTCAAACACTGACAGAAAAACGGTTATGAAGATTTCTACGTTTTCCAGAAATCTGCAAAAATAGCCGGTCAACCATACTTTGACCCATCCTAGCTTTGATTCTGTGTATTATCTATGGGTTCTAGATGCATACATATGAAGCCTACATGTCAGAGAACAACTTTAATACAACAACATGGCTAACACACTTAACAAACGTAAGATCAAAGGCTTCAAAAACTTGTCAGATCGCCTGGAAACATTCTAGGTTGCCCAGAACTTGCTTTAAAGTGAGCAGTCAACGGTTTTGACCGCTTGTAACAGGTAATCTAGACATGCTACAACCTTGATTCCAGTTTCAGATCATAGTCCTCATGTCACATAACAGATCAAAAACATAAAACACACAAATCAGTTAACACGTAAAGATCTAAGGGCTCTGACATTAGACTGTTAGGCCACTTTGTTCATCATTTCCAGATTTTCAAAAAGGCTAGATTCGAGGACTTTGATGTTATGGATCTGGGATTTTACAACCCATATCACTTATAGACACCCTAATACACAACTTTAACCAATCAATTACAACTTTTAACATCAAATCATAAGATTTCAAGATTTAGGGTTCTTATACCTTTGAGCTTTGGTTTTTGATTCTGATCTTGATGATCTGATATTGGGATGCTAAAACATGATATTAGCTTTGTATCTTACTATCTATCACTCCCCATTCCCGAATTTTAGAGAGAGAGGGTCTTGGGAGAAATGAGAAATAACATGACTCTTTCTCTCTCTTTAATCTTATAAATGTAATAATGCAATGTATGTTGGCTAAGATGGCTGCTGAGCTAGCTAGATTTAGAGCACATGGCTGATATGTAGTTGGTCACTAACTCCCATTTGGCTAGATTTGCAAGCAATATACAATAATGCAATAAGGGTAGAATGGTCATTTTGCACTTAATTTTAATGGCATTTTGTACATTGGCCAAACCCTTAGGGTTTAGGGTTTGGTTAGGGTTTAGGATTTGGAAAATTTAGGGTTTGAAACCCTTAGGGTTTACAAATTTAATTTTCTAAAATTTCCAATTTAGGTTTTAAAAATAGAAAATTAATATTTCTAACTTATAATTAGGATTTTCTAATTATATTAAAATTTCTTAATCATAACTTAAATCTTACTAATTAGGATTAACATTTCCTAATTAAAATTGCTAATTAAGCAATTAGGGTCAAAATCACAGATTATGGTTTACAACCTAAAAATTAGGGTTTCTAATATAAAAATAATTTTCTAAATTAGAAATTAGATTTTTTAATTAGATTAGGGTTTTCTAATTACTTAACTTGAAAATTAGAATTAATATATCCTAATTAACATTAAAAGTATTAAATTAACACTTAGGTTTTTCCCTATTTACAAAATAGGGTTTCAAATCCGTAATTAGGGTTTCAAATTTGGAATTAGGGTTTTGTAACAAATTTTTGAAGATTAACTCTAATTAATCCTATAATTATTTACACTTACGCCATTAAGTTACCGATTTAGGGTTTCATGCATCGAATTAGGGTTTCGAATTCCCGGAACTAAAATTAGGGTTTTCAGAATCAGTTTGCAGGGTTTCTTGTTAATCGTTAGGGTTTTCTAACCGAATGTTGACGTTCTTAATATATACTTAGGGTTTGTTACAGATATCGTTTATATGGTCAACACTTGACCCGTAACCACATACTGTACACATATACACAGAACATATTCACGTATTCCCTTAATCTTGAATAATTCACCTAAATTCTTCAAAGAATTTTGAAATCCTCAAAATTCCATCTTAAAAAATATCAAAAGCATACACTTATTTTCTGTAATAAAACCTTCTTAAACCGTTCCCACGTAACAGCCTCTGTCCTAGCCCCACCCTGGTGAGCTTCCCACCAGTAGTTGGTTTCCCCCTTCATCATGTAAGTCGCAAAAGAAGTCTTTTGTGCCTCACCTACGTTTGTTATCACAAACGCCTTTTCAATCTCTCTAATCCATGTCTGGGCTTCTAGGGAATCCGTCGTTCCTCGAAACTCGGGAGGACCCACACTTTTAAAGTCCTTAAAGGTAGTTGTTCTTGCTACCCCAGAGCTGAGAATCCCACCCCCACTTGGTTAAATCATGGTGTTAATAAATTAACGAACTCTTGCATAGGGTTGTTAGGACCCCGATTTTCATTATGAGACTCGGCCTCTTGGTTCCGTTGTCTCCTTCTCGGCGGCATAATTCTGATTAAATAAATAAAGCTTCGTTATTATCTTTTTAACTACTCGGTTATCATTTTAAATTAACAACAACCATATTCATACCACAACAAGCATGTTAAATAAAAACTTCATTATATAAATATGCTTTCATAGTCAAAACTATTTACATCATGTTCCCTTAGCCAAACGCTATTACATACTATCCCGCGATTGCCTTCTACAAAAGTTGGGATTTACAAAAAGACTACCCTTAGTTATACAAAAGAGGGTTTTACGTCACTACTTATATACCAAAAAGATCTAGCGATCTACTAACACTGTTGAACAACATTTTCATATTTCTAATTTGCCAGAATCGACACTATATCTCGACTTATGGTATGTCGAGTCTGCCGGACTCAATAGAATAACAAGCAATTTTCAAACTTGAAATCCTCATGAGCGCATTCATGGATGTATGACATCCTAGCTATTTTACGGTCTTTCTCAATCGGTTTTATTTGTAGCTCAAGGACCTCATCCTTATAGTTATGAGCCTTATCGATTCATAAGTACTTTTCATCGTGTTCTCGACTCAAAGTGCGCCTCTGCTGATTCTTTTGCCTCATATAAAGCGGTTATTTCCTCAATTTGTGCCTCTCTACCGATGCATGCAAATGCACATTCCTATCCAACACCGCCGGATACAATGCTCTAGTTGCATCCAGATATGCTGGCTCCTGAGTAGGTAACACCGTGTCAATCGATGTCACCTCCATTTCCTCCTCCACATCTAGCATCTCGTTATGGTATGATGCTAATCCCATAGTCTCCTTAGAGTATTCCTCCTCAGAGATATACTCCTCAATGTCTGAGTCTTCTAGTACAACTATCGGTACCTCTGCCACTAGCATTGGTACAATCTCAACTTGGTTAACTGAGTCCTCACTTATCATTTCCACATTTCTAAACATCAAGCTATCGATTGACATCTACAAACACATAACACGTTGATTAGTACATAATACACAATAGTATAAGCACAAATCACATTTAATATCTTTAAGATTAATTTTCATCTTTTAATTCTTTCGATACTGAGTTAGCTCAATATCTTCTTAATTCAATGGTCTTGAATTTCATTCCTCGGACTTTACCTTCCTTACGAGGTTATTAGCCTAAGGTTTCCCCCCCCCCCCCCTTAAGTTTTATAACTAAGGATTTGATACCAACTTGTAACGCCCCCAAATTCGGGTATCTTCCAACCCGACAGATGGTGCTCCACTATACTAACATCTATACAATCATTCCATTGAAATACAACAAAATGAAAGTAATTACTATCTTCTTATTACAATCAAAGTATAATCCTTCCCAGGTTCATAAACTGGTTACATCGTTCATTGTTCATAATGTAAAATACATACAAACTCATTAAACTATTACACAATGCATAAAAATCCATCTTAGCTTTGCCCTTATCATTCTTGGCATTCACAGTACATTCACCTTTAACTGCAGTTATATAATTCAAGCAAGAAGTGAGCATGACAGCTCAGCAAGTTTAATCAAGGATAACATGAATACCACATTCATGAATTATATAACAATTCCAACATAACTGAACAATAGTTATGAAGTATTATGAATCAATAATACTTTAACAGTTCATAACATCAATTCCCAAAGTATATAATAGATTAGGAATTCTGAATCGGTCGATAGTCCATGAACAGTAAATTTCAGTTTTCATACTTGAAAAGGAGTCCACAACACTAAGGCCATTCATCCGTATAACTTACGAGCACTTCTAGGTGATCAACCTATAGTACTCTATGTTGATCAACACTACATTCAGTAAACGTATTTACATTTAATATTTTTGGCAAACTCGCGTGCCCATCGAATAATCGATGAAAAATACTTTTGTTTGTTCATAGACAAACCGTACCAATTACTTTTCATAGGATAGCGTTAACATTTCTATATAGAATGATATGAATAATAATCAATCTATATCTTACGAATAGTCTAACCGAGTTAAAATCTGGCATCGACCCTTTCTTTAAAACAAGTCTTGCAATTCAGTTCAACGAATCACATAAAACTTGGCTAATATGGAAGTTAGACAAGCGTTAAGAAAACTTGCCTTTCAGCGTCTTCAAATAACTTACTTGACTGACCACAACCTTTACAGAATCTAAATGATATGTTCACATAGCACACTATAATTAGCTATCAAACAATAATTCACATTGTTCCTACCAGCTTCTTTCTCTTCTATGTCTGTGTTAACTTAATATCTTTATTAAAGTCAACATGACTTATTACCCTTAAATCCGGTGTATCACTCTATCGACGTTTATTAACGGACTCAAACATCGTTGATAAGGTACCAACTTTGTTCGTTTGTACATATCTTGTTAACATGCATTACATTCCTAAGTTTTATACTCTATACCTTAGTATAGGTAATATAGGATTAGTCTTAGTACATTCATTGAGTATATAAACTCAACTCGGTAGGTCTCTAAACAAGCCCAAGTTTAAAAACCTAACTTGGTCAACTTTTTCCTCTTGGTATTTTATATTGACATCCTTGTATATTAGTGGCGTTTATACGCGAGTTAAGGTGGTACTTGGTCGAAGTCAAGCTGCGCTACGTCGCCACCACTTTGTCTTGGTTTTTGGCTGGCCATGCTGCCGAAGTCTCAGGCAAGGTTGGCCAAACCAGCTTTTGTTTTTCTAACAAAACTCCGGCTTCCTAATTTGTTCGTTTTACATCCGAATTGACCCATTCGAATTCCTACAAGTCAGGAATTACATCCTTTACGTGTTCATGTAAGAATTCAACACTTTCGAATCCGTTAACTCATAATTCACTATTGAGTTTATTTTATATACGTTCGTAAACGTTAATGAGCCTTCAATGCTCGTTTTCTTCGTTCTAAGTCGAAATCCGATGATTCTCGAACCCATAACTCTTAATCACCCTATCTCACGTGTTGACATTAGAAACCGACGTTTTCAAGTCACACGACAACTTTTGACCTTTAATCCGGACTTTATGCGTTTTCGACGTTTAACGTCTATTTCCGCAAAATTCGCTATAACTTTGTTACTATTGTTCTTTAAGCCAAATCACATGGAATACTCCATGGATTTCATTTCTACATCCTAACCAAACAAGATGCATATACTAACGTATTGATGGAGCTCAATCGTTTATCAACAATCGATCTCAACTAACAATATTTTTATGGTTCAAAAACTATATCAAACCTTATTATTTTTATAATCTCATGACTTATAGAGATTGAATCTATGGTAAGTCATCTTTAAATCCTCACTCATGACATATACCACCCCTTCATGATTCTCTAAAATGAAAGAAAATCTAAAAGAGATGGAGATGAAAGGTAAGGAATATACCTTAAGAACTCTTATGAATTTCTTGAAAACTCTATGTCCAATCTTCCAAAATATATGTTTAGGTTGAGTATAGCTCTCTTTCTCTCTCAAAATAATCTAGGTTGGTAATTGAAAAACTCTCAAATGGCCAACCTTGCCTTCTTATTTATAGGAAATGAGAATGGAGGGAAATTTGGACATTAAACCCCACCTCCTTACTATTCATGTGTGGTCACCAAGTATCTTACTTGGTGACCAAGCCTGCTCTTGGAGTCCACACCAAGGTGGTAGCCCACCTCTTTGTGACATCCCATGGGTTCCCCATGGGTTTTACCCATGGGTGACCCTTGGGTTCGACCCACAGTTCGGTTTTAATGAATTGGGCTTAACTAAATAAACATTGGGCCTTGACTTGGACTTAACCCATCCATCTCATTGGGCTTAGTCATTCAATTGATTAGGCTAATCATAATCCAATACAAGTGAATTACTCATTGATACATAGATTAATCCTATGATACGCATCGTATTCTACACGCACAATTCACGTATTCCTTCCGTATACCATACATTAAAATAATCGTATTGTACCTCGTATTTACTCAACGTATTATACATAGATACTAACTAGCATCACCAATTGTATAACACTTGAATTAAACCTAACGCCATTCCTTCTACGCATATTATTTCCTTCTCGGAAATCAATATACTCAACCCTTAGGTTTTAAGTCCGCAGGCAAAAACTGTGTTTTCCATAAATGAAATATTATTAGATATTCCAACTACTCACGATATTCTATCATTACGCATTTCCCGGAATTTCAAAATAATTCCGCGAATAGAAACGGATAAATAGTGTTTTTACGAAAATATCTCGGAAAACAATTATTATTTTCTTGGAAATTCCAAACAACTATTTCTAACACGTAGCCAGAATACTAACCACGTTAGCACATTCTAGGTCATAGAACGACTTTCACATAGCTTACTCACAAAGAAATCAATTAAATTCATTTAATTCACATAATCAAATAAAAATTTAATTGTCATAAAAATCCTATTTTCTCGAGCGTTACATTCTCTCCCCCTTATAAGGATTCTGTCCCCAGAATCTTAGCTTATAATTACATAAACAAATGAGGAAAATCTTCCTTCATTTTACTTTCGAGCTCCCACGTTGCTTCTTCAGCATTGTGGTTTCTCCATAACACCTTCACTGAATGTATTACCTAATTTCTTAAAACTTGTTCCTTCCTATCAATAATTTGAATTGGAAGTTCCTCATAGGACAAGTCCTTCTCTATCTGAATAGATTCATACTCTATCACATGTTTATAGTCCGGTTTATAAGGACGCAACACTGACACATGAAACACATTATGAATACGTTCCATCTCTGGAGGTAAGGCTACTACATTCGCTTCCTCCCCTAACCTTTTTAAAATCTCAAAAGGTCCTACAAACCTTGGACTTAACTTCCCTTTCTTTCCAAAACGTATCTTCCCTTTCCAAGGCAATACTTTCAGAAAAACAAAAGATCCTATATCGAATTCTCTATTCTCTCTGTGAGGATCTGCATATTTCCTTTGCCGGTCTTGAGCCGCAACTAATCGAGTACGTATTAACTCTACCATGTCCGCCGTCTGCTGAACCATCTCAGGTACCAACATCCGACGTTCACCCACCTCATCCCAACACAATGGAGTTCGGCACTTCCTCCCATACAACGCTTCGTAAGGCGGCATGCCTATACTAGCGTGAAAACTATTATTGTACGAAAATTCCACCAACGGTAAAAATTCGTCCCAACTCCCTTTGAAATCCATAGCGCAAGATCTTAACATATCTTCAAGCGTTTGAATTGTTCGCTTACTCTGACCATCCGTCTGAGGATGATACGCCGTACTCAATCTTAACTGCGTTTCCATTTGCTCTTGCAACCTTCTCCAAAAGTTTGATGTGAATCATGGATCACGATCTGACACGATTGAAATAGGTACTCCATGTTTGGAAATAATATCCTTGACATACAACTTAGCTAACTGATCTAGGTTATACCTAACTCCTATTGGTAGAAAATGAGCTGATTTCGTTAATCGATCCACTATCACCCAAATGGCATCGTATCCTTTTCTGGTTGTTGGAAGTCCCACCACAAAGTCCATCGTGATGTGCTCCCACTTCCACTCTAGAATTTCTAGCGGTTGTAACAACCCGCTCGGTCGTTGATGTTCAGTCTTAACTTTTTGACAAGTTAAGCACCTACTAACATATTCTGCTATCTCCCTCTTCATATTCGGCCACCAAAAGTTCCGACGAAGGTCTTGATACATCTTCGTACTACCGGGATGTATCGAGTACCTCGAACTATGGGCCTCCATCATAATTTCTTTTTTTAATTCAGGTTCATTAGGAACCCAAATTCTTCCTTCAAAACGAAGTAATCCCTCCTTATCGAGGTTATAGTCAGTCTTTTCTTCATCTTCTATCATCTTCTGCATCTGCTTGCACTCCTCATTGCTCAGTTGTACTCTCCTAACCCGCTCCACTATGGTAGGTTGAGTTTCCATGGAAAATAACATCTCTACCGCTTCCCCCGGTAACTTAACTTCTAGCTCCATTTTTGCCATCGCTGTTACCAACTCATCTTGAGTTGTTAACATTGATAATTTCTCTCTACCCTTCCTACTTAGCGCATCGGCTACTACATTTGCTTTCCTCGGATGATATAAAATATCACAATCATAATCTTTTATTAACTCTAACCACCTTCTCTGACTCATATTCAACTCCTTATGTGTGAAGATATATTTCAAACTTTTGTGGTCCGTGTATATCTCACATTTCTCACCATAAAGCTAGTGCCTCCATATCTTTAGGGCAAAAACTACAGCTGCCAATTCCAGGTCATGAGTAGGATAGACCTTCTCATAATCCTTCAATTGACGTGACGTATACGCAATGACCTTGCCATACTGCATGAGCACGCAACCCAGTCCTTTATGTGAAGCATCGCTATACACTACAAAATTCCCTGTATCGTCTGGTAAGGACAATACCAGTGCCTCACTTAACCTCTTCTTCAACTCTTGAAAACTGTTCTCACATGTTTCAGTCCACACATACTTTACCAACTTTCTTGTCAGATTTGTTAACAGAGTAGCTAATTTAGAAAAGTTCGGAATGAACCTTCTATAGTATCCCGCTAACCCCAGAAAACTCCGAACCTCAGTTGGCATTTTTGGTTGCTCCCATTCGTTAACTGCTTCTACTTTTGCCAGATCTACGAAAATGCCATCCTTATCAATAACATGCCATAGAAACTGCACCTTCTCAAGCAAAAATTCACACTTTGTGAATTTCGCATACAACTTCTCCTTCCGTAGTGTCTCCAACACTATTCTTAAATGTTCCGAATGATCTTCTGGCGTCTTTGAATAGACTAGAATATCATCAATGAACACTACGACAAACTTGTCCAAATATTGTTTGAACACCTTGATCATCATATCCATAAATGTGGCTGGCATATAGTCAACCCAAACGACATTACCAGAAACTCGTAATGACCATAACGAGTTCTGAATGTCGTCTTAGGTACATCATCCTTCCTCACCTTTAACTGATGATACCCCGCGCGTAAGTCTATTTTGGAAAAATACTTTGCCCCTTTCAATTGATCAAATAGATCATCGATCCTGGGCAAAGGGTATCTATTCTTAATCGTTAACTTGTTCAACTCTCGATAGTCGATACAAAGTCTTAATGACCCATCCTTCTTCTTTACAAACAACACTGGTGCTCCCCAAGGACACACACTTGGTTGAATGTACTTCCTGTCTAATAGTTCTTGTAATTGAACCATTAACTCCTTCATTTCGACTGGCGCCATTCGATATGGTGCCCTTGAAACTGGTGCCGTTCCCGGTAATAGATCAATTACAAACTCCACCTCCCTGTCCGGTGGAATACCTGGTAACTCCTCCGGAAATACATCCGCGAACTCTTACACAACAGGTATCTGATCCAAGGATGTTCCCACTCTTTGGGTATCCACCACATGGCATAGATAACCTACACACCCTTTTCTCAACATCTTCTAGCTTGTGTGTATGCATGCACAACAAGAGCGTCTTGGTGAATTACTACCGAAGAACACTACCTTGGTTTTCTTAGAAAGCAGAAGGTTTACACTTTTCCAATGGAAATCTATAATCGCCTTATGGTTCACTAACCAATCTATACCAAGAATTACGTCAAATTCTTTTAGCCTTATCGGTACCAAATCTACCGATAACTTATTCCCTCTAATTTCCACGTAACAATCCTTATGAATATGTTCAATGGGGATTATCTCCTCGTTCGCTACCTTAACGTCTAAATGTATAGGTAACTTTTTAGGGATTAAACCTAATCTCTTAGCAAATTCACATGCTATAAAAGAACAAGTAGCACCCGAGTCAAATAGCACATAAGCATTTATCTCATTGACCGGAAGGATACCTGCTACCACATCTGTTGATGCAACCGCATCTTGAATAGTCATATTAACGTGACGTCTGGTGAGGGTCTACCCACTGATGGTGTTGGTCCAGTAATGGCTAATTTACCACTACCAGAACTCTTATTCCCCTTTAAACCCTTCTTCGGGAAATTTCTTGCCATGTGGCCCATTGACCCACAGACAAAACACCCCTGGTTCTTCTTAGGGTTAGGACAGTTGGGTGACAAATACCCCTCCTGCCCACAGTTGTAGCATACTATTTTTCCCTTTAAATAGACTCCAATTTGAGATTTTCCGCATGTCTTACATGCTTCCGTTCTCCTTTTGGGATCTCCCTGCTTTACCCCAGTATTCCCGGGATTAAAACTCTTCCTCTTTGGCAAGTTGCCGCTTCCGCTAGCAACTTCAACCTTATTACCTCCTTCTATCTTACTCTTAATCTTCCGCTCTTTGTGGTACTGAGACAAAGCCTCACCACCACCTTCAGCTATTATCGCCTTCTCCAGAATGGTCCCGTAGGAAGCACTCTGGAAAATCGATATCCTACTATAGAGCCAGGGTTTTAAGCCCTGCTCAAATCTGCGCGCCTTTTTTGCTCTGTATCCACCTGATGTGGAGCAAATCTCGCCAATTCGTTAAACTTGGCGGCATACTGGGGAACTGTCATATCCCCCTGCTTAAGTTCTAGGAACTTAATTTCCATCCTACCCTGCATGCTAGTAGGGAAATAATTCTCAAAGAAAACCTTCTTAAACTGTTCCCACGTAACAGCCTCTATCCTAGCCCCACCTTGGTGAGCTTCCCACCAGTAGTTGGCTTCCCCCTTCATCATGTAAGTCGCAAAAGAAGTCTTTTGCGCCTCACCTACGTTTGTTATCACAAACGCCTTTTCAATCTCTCTAATCCATGTCTGGGCTTTTAGGGGATCCATCGTTCCTCGGAACTCGGGAGGACCCACACTTTTAAAGTCCTTAAAGGTAGTTGTTCTTGCTACCCCAGGAGCTCCAGGAATCCCATCCCCCACTTGGTTAATTGCAGCCGTTAATAAATTAACGAACTCTTGCATAGGGTTGTTAGGACCCCCCCTGATTTTCATTATAAGACTCGGCCTCTTGGTTCCGTTGTCTCCTTCTCGGCGGCATAATTATGATTAAATAAATAAAGCTTCGTTATTATCTATTTAACTACTTGGTTATCATTTTAAATTAACAACAACCATATTCATACCACAACAAACATGTTAAATAAAAACTTCATTATATAAATATGCTTTCATAGTCAAAACTATTTACATCACGTTCCCTTAGCCAAACGCTATTACATACTATCCCGCGATTGCCTTCTACAAAAGTTGGGATTTACAAAAAGACTACCCTTAGTTATACAAAAGAGGGTTTTACGTCACTACTTATATACCAAAAAGATCTAGCGATCTACTAACACTGTCGAACAACATTTTCATATTTCTGATTTGCCAAAATCGACACTATATCTCGACTTACGGTATGTCGAGTCTGCCCGGACTCAATAGAATAACAAGCAATTTTTAGCTTGAAATCCTAATGAGCGTATTCATGGATGTATGACATCCTAGCTATTTTTTGGTCTTTCTCAACCAGTTTCTGTTGTAGCTCAAGGACCTCATCCTTATAGTTATGAGCCTTATCAGTCATATGCACTTTTTCATCGTGCTCTGACTCAAAGTCTGTCTCTGCAGATTCTTTCGCCTCATATAAGGCAGTTATTTCCTCAATCTGTGCCTCTACCCGAGTACGCAAATGCACATTCCTATCCAACACTGCCAGATACATGCTCTAGTTGCATCCAGAGATGCTGGCTCCTGAGTAGGTAACACCGTGTCAATCTATGTCACCTCCATTTCCTCCTCCACATAAAGCATCTCATTAAGGTATGATGCTAATCCCATAGTCTCCTTAGAGTATTCCTCCTCAGAGATGTACTCCTTAATGTTTGAGTCTTTTAGTACAACTATCGGTACCTCTGCCACTGGCATTGGTACAATCTCAACTTGGTTAACTGAGTCCTCACTTATCATTTCCACATTTCTAAACATCAAGCTATCGATTGATGTCTACAAACACATAACACGTTGATTAGTACATAGTACACAATAGTATAAGCACAAATCACATTTAATATCTTTAAGATTAATTTTCATCTTTTAATTCTTTCGATACTGAGTTATCTCAATATCTTCTTAATTCAATGGTCTTGAATTTCATTCTTGGGACTTTACCTTCCTTACGAGGTTATTAGCGTAAGGTTTTCCCCCCTTAAGTTTTATAACCTAAGGCTTTGATACCAAACTGTGACGCCCCCAAATTTGGGTATCTTCCAACCCGACAGATGGTGCTCCACTGTACCAACATCCATACAATCATTCCATTGAAATACAACAAAATGAAAGTAATTACTATCTTCTTATTACAATCAAAGTATAATCCTTCCCAGGTTCATAAACCGGTTACATCGTTCATTGTTCATAATGTATAATACATACAAACTCACTAAACTATTACACAATGCCTAAGCATCCATCTTAGCTTTTCCCTTATCATTCTTGGCATTCACATTACGTTCATCTTTAACTGCAGTTATATAATTCAAGCAAGAAGTGAGCATGACAGCTCAACAAGTTTAATCAAGGATAACATGAATACCACATTCATGAATTATATAACAATTCCAACATAACTGAACAATAGTTATGAAGTATTTTGAATCAATAATACTTTAACAGTTCATAACATCAATTCCCAAAGTATATAATAGATTAGGAATTCTGAAACGGTAGATAGACCATGAACAGTAAATTTCAGTTTTCATACTTGAAAAGGAGTCCACAGCACTAAGGCCATTCATCCGTATAACTTACGAGCACTTCTAGGTGATCAGCCTATAGTACTCCATGTTGATCAACACTACATTCAGTAAACGTATTTATGTTTAATATTTTTGGCAAAGTCGCGTGCCCATCGAATAATCGATGAAAAATACTTTTGTTTGTTCATAGACAAAGCTTACATTCACGTCCGTACCAATTACTTGGCATAGGATAGCGTTAACATTTCTATATAGAATGATATGAATAATAATCAATCTATATCTTACGAATAGTCTAGCCCAGTTAAAATCTGGCATCGACCCTTTCTTTAAAACAAGTCTTGCAATTCAGTTCAACGAATCACATAAAACATGGCTAATATGGAAGTTAGACAAGCGTTAAGAAAACTTGCCTTTGTCGTCTTCAAATAACTTACTCATTGACCCACGACCTTTTACAGAATCTACATGATATGTTCACATAGCACACTGTAATTAGCTATCAAACAATTATTTACATTGTTCCTACCAGCTTCTTTCTCTTCTATGTCTATTTTAACTTAATATCTTTATTAAAGTCAACATGACTTATTACCCTTTGTCCCGGTGTATCACTCTATTGAATTTTATTAACCGGACTTAAACATCGTTGATAAGGTACTAACTTTGTTTGTTTGTACATATCTTGTTAACATGCATTACATTCCTAAGTTTCATACTCTATACCTTAGTATAGGTAATATAGGATTAGTCTTAGTACATTCATTGAGTATATAAACTTAACTAAGGTAGGTCTCTAAACAACTGAAGTTTAAAACCTAACTTGGTTAACATTTTCCCATCTTGTACAGTAACATTATTGACATCCCTTATATATTAGTGGTGGTGCGGTTTAGTTTAGTTAGTATGGTTTCGAAGTCTCAGTCATGTACGCCACCACTTTGTATCTTGGTCTTGGTCTTGCATGGCCTGCAAGTCTGTCTTGACGATTAGCCAAACCAGTTTTGGTTTTCTAACGAAACTCCCGGCTTCCTAATTTGTTAGCTTTTACATCCGAATTGACCCATTCAATTCCTACAAGTCAGGAACTACATCTTGTACATGTTCATGTAAGAATTCAACACTTTCGAATCCGTTAACTCATAATTCACTATTGAGTTCATTTTATATACGTTCGTAAACGTTAATGAGCGTTCAATGCTCGTTTTCTTCGTTCTAAGTCGAAATCCGACGATTCTCGAACCCATAAATCTTAATCACCCTATCTCACATGTTGACATTAGAAACTGACGTTTTCAAGTCACACGACAACTTTTGACCTTTAATCCGGACTTTATGCGTTTTCGACGTTTAACGTCTATTTCCGCAAAATTCGCTATAACTTCGTTACTATTGTTCTTTAAGCCAAATCACATGGAATACTCCATGGATTTCATTTCTACATCCTAACCAAACAAGATGCATATACTAACGTATTGATGGAGCTCAATCATTTATCAACAATCGATCTCAACTATCAATATTTTCATGGTTCAAAAACTATATCAAACCTTATTATTTTTATAATCTCATGACTTATAGAGATCGAATCTATGGTAAGTCATCTTTAAATCCTCACTCATTACATATACCACCCCTTCATGATTCTCTAAAATGAAAGAAAATCTAAAAGAGATGGAGATGAAAGGTAAGGAATATACCTTAAGAACTCTTATGAATTTCTTGAAAACTCTAAGTCCAATCTTCCAAAATATATGTTTTGGTTGAGTATAGCTCTCTTTCTCTCTCAAAATAATCTAGGTTGGTAATTGAAAAACTCTCAAATGGCCAACCTTGCTTTCTTATTTATAGGAAATGAGAATGGAGGGCAATTTGGACATTAAACCCCACCTCCTTACTATTCATGTGTGGTCACCAAGTAAGATACATGGTGACCAAGCCTTATGCTTGGAGTCCACACCGAGGTGGCCGGCCCACCTCCTTTTGTGACATCCCATGGGTTACCCCATGGGTTTTACCCATTGGGTGACCCATCGGTTCGACCCATGGTTCGGTTTTAATGAATTGGGTTTAACTAAATAAACATTGGGCCTTGACTTGGACTTAACCCATCCATCTCATTGGGCTTAGTTATTCAATTGATTGGGCTAATCATAATCCAATACAAGTGAATTACTCATTGATATATAGATTAATCCTATGATACGCATCGTATTCTACACGTACAATTTACGTATTTCCTTCGTATACCATACGTACAATAATCGTATTGTACCTCGTATTTACTCAACATATTATACATAGATACAAACTAGCATCACCAATTGTATAACACTTGAATTAAACCTAACGCCATTCCTTCTACGCATATTATTTCCTTCTCGGAAATAAATATACTCAACCCTTAGGTTTTAAGTCCGCAGGTGAAAGCTGCATTTTCCATAAATGAAATATTATCAGATATTCCAACTCCTCATGATATTCTATCATTACGTGTTTCCCGGAATTTCAAAATAATTCCCCGAACAGAAACGGATAAATAGTGTTTTTACGGAAATTTCTCAGAAAACAATTATTATTGTCTTTGAAATTCCAAACAACTATTTCTAACACGTAGCCAGAATACTAACCACATTAGCATATTCTAGGTCATAGAACGACTTTCACATAGCTTACTCACAAAGAAATCAATTAAATTCATTTAATTTACATAATCAAATAAAAATTTAATTGTCATAAAAATTCGATTTTCTCGGGCGTTACAGTACAATTCATGGCAACCAACAATGATTAACCATAAGCTTATCCGAATGAAACAACTCTTAGTAGAGTTAAGTAAATACAAACTTGCTTGAACCGTTGATTACCTCAACGCAATTTATAAAGCTTTATCCGAAGACCTAATATTAGTAATATAGATCTCCAATATTAGAATAATAGCGTCACAATATAGTACTATTATATATATACATACATAGAATAACCTAAACACATAACACATAACCCTATCAGTCTATAACACACATAAGACTCGGTATCAAGTCAAACTATTGCAGTCTGAGTTGAACCCGACACAAATCTGACATCTCGACGGTCTAGTCGGACAATATCGAGTTTAAGTTCAGTTAAACTCTGCCTAAACACTTAATAATTAACTTAGACAATTTTCTAAGCAGTTAAAATAATCAATCTAGAGAGAGACTATGCAGTCCATTCAATCTGGACCGTTAATGAGTTAGTTACTATGCATTCCATTCTTCTATAAATAGAAGCTCATTCCTTCATTATTTTCTTACGAATTCACTGAAACTCTAGAGAGAGAAATAAGAAAAGTATTTTGCTACTTCCCTACTCTTATATTCAGTTTCTTTTACGGTAAGGGGTATTATTTTTTTTGTATTCATGAAGAGAACTTCTATTATTCCATTATTTATTATTTTGTTGGAATAACCTGTATACGCGGGCTACCCTATACTTGGTAAAATTCTTCTGTTATTTCAGTCTTTATTATTTTATTGGAATATCCTATCTATGCGTTTTTGTGGGACTTGATTCCGATTTCTTTATTATTACGTTGGAATATCTTGTCTGCATGCGTTTACGCATGGCACGATTCCGATCTTTATTATTACGTTGGAATATCATCATGTCTGTATGCGTTTTATGGGACTGGTTCCATTCTTTATTATTACGTTGGAATATCCGTGCATGCATTTTACGCCGGACACTGGTTCCATTATTTATTATTCATTGGAATAACTCCGTCTGCGTGCGGGTTCATCGCATGCCTGATGATTTCTTTTGTTATTCCATTCTTTATTATACTTAGTTGGTTAAAACTTTAACTTCTATACTCCATGAAATTAGTGGAATATCCTTGATATTTGCGATTCATCCAGTATCTTTTCATGGAAATATTCTTCTGAGCATTCTTGAATTTTACTCTATAAAGAAGTATCATGTTGACAATTTGGACGTTATTGATTCCTGGATAAATTAATTCTTAAACTTGTTTTATTGAATTATTATGTCATTGTCATTGTCATCATCCTCATGTTTATATTATGTTGAAAGTCATATGTGGCCTGTAGTGCATAGATGGACTTGGTATGATTATGACCAGGGATTATTTTGGTATAATCATGATCGCAATGTTACAAATGATGTGGAAAAAGTCCTCATTGACCCATAGTGCATTGATAGACAGTTGCTGGCATGATTATGACCATTAATGAATACACAAATATCCTTGGTCCGTAGTGCATGGATAATTTATGGTCGTGATACTAAAGAATATCCTTGGCCGTAGTGCAGGGGTGATTCAATGATGTGGATTATTTATTAAGCTGAGTCCCAACGATAAAAGTGATGAAAAACCTTTTAAATCATAGAAGATAGTAGATTTTATTCTCTACTTGACTCTTCTAATGGATTGCTTGTTCTGCTGCAGTTAAACTTGATGTTTGTTATATTTTATCAGTTTAACACTGTTGAAGGCTAATGACAATTTATTCTTCATTATCTTGGTCATTATATTTCTTACTGGGCTAGTTGAGCTCACCCTTTTGCTTTCATTGTTCTCTTCAGGAAATGAGAACGTAGCAGGGACTAGTCGGGGAACGGAGTTACGGTTCAGATGATAGCACTAGTAGTCCTCACTATTCTATAAAATAGTGTAATAATAAATGTAATGAGGACCCCATTGAGTTTGTATATTGTCTAGATGACAATATTTATATTAAAACTCACAGTATATGTTTAGTCATATTTTACACGACTGTTGTATAATTAAGTTGTATTTGAATTTTGTACTATGTATTTGGCGACTCAAGATGGGTGATGTTTACCTATTTTGAGGGACAAATAGTTGGTATCAAAGCTTAGGGATATGATCCCTGGCTAAGATGTGAGAATAGAACTAGGAGGGGAGAGACGGGGAATTCCTTCGCTAGTATGACCTACCTAAGTTTTTTTGGTATTTAATTGGTCGGTCAGAATATAGGGATAATATGTTACATGTCAATTAACCTTTTGTTTTGTGGTAGTATTTGAAAATGACATCCGAGAATGTTGAGAATAGCAATGGAGCACAGGTGACCATTGATTCACCACATATAAATAATCAGGATAATGTGCATCAGGAAGGCGACAATCCTTATGCAAACAACAACACTGACTAAATGATGAATGATGGAATGTTCAGAGGCTT
Organism: Panax ginseng; assembly: GCA_020205605.1. Taxonomy (NCBI): domain Eukaryota; kingdom Viridiplantae; phylum Streptophyta; class Magnoliopsida; order Apiales; family Araliaceae; genus Panax; species Panax ginseng. The sequence continues at coordinate 34,479,511 of CM035143.1, read as the reverse complement.
TATGCAATTCATGCAACAGCAGGCGAGAGCGGCTCCTATCCAAAATGTAGGTGGAATCACTGGAAACTCTCGGACGGTCACCGCTAAACAGTTCAAGGAGCTGGGACCACCAAAGTTTATTGGAGAGCCAAAACCACTTAAGGCGGAAGCATGGATAAAGAAGATCACCAAGATATTTGATGTCTGGGGATGCTCCGAGTAGCAAAAGGTTCCCTTTGCCGCCTTTATGTTGCAAGGAGAGGCAGATTACTGGTGGTAATCGGTATAGCGTACTCAACTTGCTCCATTGAAAATGTCTTGGGAGAAGTTCCAAGAACTATTCAATGACAAGTACTTTCCCGAAAGTATTCGTCACATGAAGGAGGTAGAGTTCATCAAGTTGGAACATAATAATATGATCGTGTCGCAGTACGAAGCAAAGTTTGCCGAGTTATCCCGGTTTGCGTCCCACTTGGTGGATAATGAAGAGAGAATGACGCGGATGTTTTTAAGGGGTTTGAAGCCGGAGATACGTTAACATCTTATTTCTCATAAACTGTGTTTGTATTCAGATGTTGTAAATAGGGCTCAGTTAGTGGAGCGCAATAACGAGTCAACGCAACCAAAAGAGAGTAGGCGACAAAAGGATAATACCAACGAGAGCAGTCATCGAAGCGGTGACAACAAGCGTGGAGGGAATCACCAGGCCATAAATGGTAACCACTTCGATAGTAATCAGGGCCAAAATAATAATGATGGACATTTCAAAAAGAGGAGATTCAACAATGATGGAAAGACGTCAGCACCAGTACCCGTTGTTAAGGAAGGAGAACGACCACCTATCATATGCTTCAAATGCGGAGGGGAGGGACACATCAGTCCAATCTGAGCGATCGTCAAAGCATGTTATAATTGTGGAAGAGAAGGTCACTTAGCCCGATTTTGTCGTTCACCAAAGACAAGTTCAGCTAGGATGGAGGCACCAACGACCGTCCCAAAAAAGTCAAAGCCGGTAGTGCAAGGGAGAGCGTTTGTTGTGACCTCCCAGAAAGCAAGAAACCCGAATGAGGTCATCACGGGTAAGCTTATTATAATCTCTAAATAAGTCTATACTTTATTTGATGGGATTGCTCGCCCATTTTTTATTTCTCCTACTTGCGCTCAACGATTAAATTTAACTCCGGAGAAATTAGACTTTGACTTATCTGTGGAAACTCCATTGGGAGAAACCTTCATTACATCCACTGTTTATAAGTCTTGTTTGGTTCAAATTGGTACCCTCATATTACATGTCGATCTTATTTCTTTGAAAATACTTGCATTTGACGTGATTCTAGGGATTGATTGGTTAACTACTCATCATGCACAAATTGATTGTTTTCGTAAGGTTGTTAGCTTTCATATTCCTAATCAACCTATTATGCGAATTCAAGTGACAAAACCATCAAAATCAATCACGGTCATCTCAAGCCATAAAGCTATTCGTTTATTGAAAAACGGATGTCAAGCTTTCTTAGTTCATATCACGGATCTAAACAAAAATACGTCAGTTTTGAATGATATTTCTATTGTTAATAAATTCCCTGACGTATTCCATGAAGAACTTCCTGGCCTACCCCCAGAGCGTGAAATTAAATTTTTTATCGACCTTGAACCCGATACAAAACCCATTTCCAAAGCCTTATATCGAATGGCTCCTATTGAACTTCAGGAGTTAAAGACCCAACTGTAGGAATTGTTAGACATTGGCTTTATTAGTCCTAGTACTTCTCCTTGGGGTGCTCCAGTTCTATTTGTGAAGAAGAAAGATGGGAGTATGCGACTTTGTATTGATTATCGGGAGTTGAATCATGTCACCATCAAAAATAGGTACCCATTGCCACGTATTGATGACCTGTTTGACCAGTTGCAAGGAGCCAAATTCTTTTCAAAGATTGATCTTCGTTAGGATATCACCAATTGAAGATTAGAAAGCAGATGACATTCCAAAGACGGCTTTCGAGAACTCTAAGACGGGCATTATGAATTCCTAGTCATGTCCTTTGGATTGACTAATGCACCTGCTGCCTTCATGGATATGATGAACCGAGTATTCAAGGAATATTTGCATCACTTTGTGGTCGTCTTTATTGATGACATCCTTATTTATTCCTAAAGCCGTGAAGATCATGAGCAACATTTGAGGCTGACACTCCAAAAGCTTTGTGAATACAAGCTTTATGCCAAGTTGAAGAAATATGAGTTCTGGCTTGAGAAAGTAGCATTCCTTGGGCACGTAGTATTAAGTCATGGAATATCTGTTGACCCGGCAAAGATTGAAGCAATTCAAACCTGGGAGCAACGTAAATCAGTGACCGAAGTACGTAGCTTTCTCGGCTTAGCTGGTTATTATCAGAGATTCGTTGAAGGATTTTCTCAAATAGCTACTCCATTCACTCAGTTGACTCGGAAAGATACAAAGTTCGGTTGGAGCGAAGAATGTGAGAAGAGTTTTCAAGAACTCAAGAGGAGACTCATTTCAGCACCTGTTCTGACAATACCATCTGGATCGGAGGGATTTGTCATCTATAGTGATGCTTCGGGCAAAGGGTTGGGATGTGTTCTCATGCAACATGGAAAAGTCATAGCCTATGCCTCAAGATAACTCAAAGAATATGAGAGTAATTATCCTACTCATGACCTAGAGTTAGCAGCTGTTGTCTTCGCACTTAAAATTTGGGGGCATTACTTGTATGGGGAGAAGGTGGAGATCTTTACGGATCATAAAAGCCTCAAATATTTCTTCACTCAAAAGGAACTCAATATGCGACAATGACGTTGGCTTGAACTGTGGAAATATTATGATCATACCATCCAATACCATCCTGGAAAAGCGAACGTGGTAGCTGATGCATTGAGTAGAAGATCATATGCAAGTACGAGTGTGATATTGTCAACACAAAGGCCCATTTTGTGTGACTTGTAAAGGATGGAGATAGAGTTAAAGAATCCAGGGACCCATGTGATGATGGCGAATATACGAGTAGAACCGACTTTAATTGATATAGTTAAAGTTTGCTCAAGCTCTGAGACACGGAGGCGATGCGTATGAGGAAAAAAGTGCAAGAAGGTGCTATGCCGGAAGCAAGAATCGATGAAGAAGGAATACTTCGAGTTAACTCCAGCCTTTGTGTTCCTAACGACCCTGATTTAAAGTATAAAATCATGATGGAGGCTCACAACACACCGTTTGCAATCCATCCTGGGAGTACCAATATGTATCATGATATTCGTCATACATTTTGGTGGAGCAATATGAAGAGAGAGATAGCGCTATTTATCTCAAGGTGTCTAACTTGTCAACGAGTTAAAGAGGAGCATCAAGTACCAAAAGGTCCATTGCAACCACTTAAAATTCCAAAATGGAAGTTGGAGCACATTACCATGGATTTCGGTACTGGTCTTCCCAAGGTTTCTCAAGGCATTGATGCAATTTGGGTCATTGTTGATAGATTGACCAAGTCTGCTCACTTCTAACCAATACGAAAAACTTATACACTTGAACGTCTTTCTCGTATGTACATAAACGAGATTGTAAGACTGCATGGTATGCCAATATCCATAGTTTCTGATCGAGACCCAAGATTTACTTCATGATTTTGGGTTAGTTTGCAAAAAGCTATGGGCACGGATTTACGATTTAGTTCAAAAAATCATCCTCAGATGGACGAACAATAAGAGAGGACTATTCAAACTCTAGAAGATTTATTAAGACTCTGTGTCCTTGACTTCAAGGGAAGTTGGGACAAGTTCTTACCGTTGGTGGAGTTTTCCTACAACAACAGTTATCAAGCAAATATTTGCATGGCTCCATTCGAGGTGTTGTATGGAAGAAAGTGTCGTTCTCCAGTATGCTGGGATGAGGTGGGTGAAGCAACGTTGTTGGGACCGGAGTTAGTACGTATGACTACGGAAAAGATTCAAATGATTCGACAACGTATAAAAACCTCACAAGATAGACAAAAGAGTTATGTTAATCTTCATCGAAAGGACGTGGAATTTGATATAGGAGATTATGTGTTATTACGAGTTGCTCCGTGGAAAGGAGTTACGAGATTTGGAAAGAGAAGAAAACTCAATCCTCGATTCATCGGCCCATTTTTAATCCTCGATCGAGGAGGAACTTTGGCCTATAGACTCGCTTTACCGCCAAGTATGTCTCGTGTTCATAACGTTTTTCACATATCCATGTTACGTAAAAATGTGGAAGACCCGAACAACATTATTGAGTTAGAACCGGATAAAATAGTGGAAGATTTGACATATGAAGAGGTTCCTGTTCAAATCTTGGATAAGAAGGAACATATTCTATGCTCCAAGGTTATACCTCAAGTCAAAGTTTTGTGGAGAAATCATGATGTTGAGGAAATGACTTGGGAGTTAGAATCTGAAATGAAATCAAGGTATCCTTACCTCTTCGACATACCAGGTACGTACCCTAATTTCGAGGGCAAAATTTCATAAGAAGGGGAGGTTGTAAGACCCCAACTTTTATGAATAAAAGATGAATTTTCTATAAATATCATTTTTGAATATTATGGAATGAATTTGATATAATGTTATAGTTGTGGGTAATATTTATAAATTTTGCAAAGTACGCAAGTTGGTATATAATATTCGATTGGTCGGGGAATATTCATTTTAACAGTGAATATTCGTACATTGGCACTATCATTGGTGGACCCCACAATAGAATTATTGTCGGATTGAGAAAACGAAAAAAATACTTTATAAAAATAACGGCGGAAGTTTTTCCATTAATACTGTTGAACTACTCGGTAGTAAAAGTACAGTAATACGCGTGGTTGCATAGTAGCACACGGTATTGATTATTGATGCTTATGTGATAAGTCACTCGGTTTTGTTTTATTGGTATTATTAATGTAATAAAAGCAGAAAAAGCTTTTTATATAAAACAAAATACTTTTATAAAGTTATTCGTTTTATTAGGCTAATAGTAAAATCTTTTATATAAAAGCAGAATACTTTTATAAAGTTATCTATTTTATTAGACAATAATTAGAATATATTATATTTTATTAGGCATAATATTTGCATAGTACCTGCATAGTGTTTGCATAGTAAAATCTTTTATAAAGTTATTCGTTTTATTAGATTATAAATAGAATATATTATATTTTATTTAAAAGATTTTGCTTTAAATATGGACCGTCAGATTAAAGTAAATCAATACTGACTGTTCATGAGTTAGTTACTTATCTGATCCATTCTTCTATAAATAGAAGCTCATTCCTTCATTATTTTCTTAGGAATTCTTTGAAACTAGAGAGAGAAATAAGAAAAGTATTACGCTACTTCCTACTCTTATATTATTTTCTTTTTACGATGAGGGGTATTATTTCTTTTGTATTCATGAAGAGAACTTACATTATTCCATTATTTATTATTTTGTTGGAATAACTTGTATATGCTGCTACCCTATACTTGGTGAAATTCTTCTATTATTTAGGTCTTTATTATTACGTTGGAATATCCCATACTCATGCGTTTTATGTCGAACACGATTCTAGTCTTTATTATTACATTTGAATATCCTATCCGTGCATGCGTTTTCTGTGGGACACTGGTTCCATTATTTATTATTCTCGTTGGAATAACACGTCAGGCGCTTTTCTGTGGGTTCGGTTCCGTTATTTATTATTCATTTGAATAACTTTTATGCATGCGGTCTATCGCATGCCTGGTGATTTCTTTTGTTATTCCATTCTTTATTGTACTCAGTTGGTTAAAACTTTGACTTCTATACTCAATGAAATTAGTGGAATATCCTTGATATTTACGCTTCATCCAGTATCATTTCATGGAAATATTCTTCTGAGCATTCTTGAATTTTACTCTACAAAGAAGTATCATGTTGACAATTTTGACGTTATTGGTTCCTGGATAAATTAATTCTTGAACTTGTTTTATTGAGTTATTATGTCATTGTCATTGTCATCATCCTCATGTTTATATTATGTTGAAAGTCATCTGTGGCCTGTAGTGCATAGATGGACTTGGTATGATTATGACCAGGGATTATTTTGGTATAATCATGACCGTAATGTTACAAATGATGTGGAAAAAGTCCTCATTGACCCGTAGTGCATTGATGGACAGTTGTTGGCATGATCATGACCATTAATGAATACACAAATATCCTTGGTCCGTAGTGCATGGATAATTTGTGGTCGTGATACTAAAGAATATCTTTGACCGTAATGCAGGGGTGATTCGATGATGTGGATTATTTATTAAGCTGAGTCCCAGCGATAAAAGTGATGAAAATCCTTTTAAATCATAGAAGATAGTAGATTTTATTCACTACTTGACTCTTCTAATGGATTTCTTGTTCTGCTGCAGTTAAACTTGATGTTTATTATATTTTATCAGTTTAACACTGTTGAAGGCTAATGATAATTTATTCTGCATTATCTTAGTCATAATATTTTTTAGTGGGCTAGTTGAGCTCACCCTTTTGCTTTCATTGTTCTCTTCAGGAAATGAGAACGTAGCAGGGACTAGTCGGGGAATGGAGTGACGGTTCAGATGATAACATTAGTAGTCCTCACTATTCTATGAAATAGTGTAATAATAAATGTAATGAGGACCCCATTGAGTTTGTATATTGTCTAGATTACAATATTTGTATTAAAACTCACAGTATATGTTAAGTCGTATTTTACACGACTGTTGTATAATTAAGTTGTATTTGAATTTTTTACCATGTATTTGGCGACTCAAGATGGGTGATGTATACCTATATTGGGGGCATCACAGAGGGTCTTGGGAGAAATGAGAAATAAAGTGACTCTTTCTCTCTCTTTAATCTTATAAATGTAATAATGCAATGTATGTTGACAGAGATGGCTGCTGAGCTAGCTAGATTTAGAGCACATGTCTGATATATAGTTGGTCACTAACTCCCATTTGGCTAGATTTGTAAGCAATCTACAACAATAAAGGTAGAATGGTCATTTTGCACTTAATTTTAATGGCATTTTGGATATTGGCCAAACCCTTAGGGTTTAAAGTTTTGAAAATTTAGGGTGTAGGGTTTGAAACCCTTAGGGTTTACAAATTAATTTTTCTAACATTGTCAATTTAGGTTTTAAAAATAAAAAATTAATATTTCTAACTTATAATTAGGATTTTCTAATTATATTAAAATTTCTTAATCATAACTTAAATCTTGCTAATTAGGATTAGCATTTCCTAATTAAAATTGCTAATTAAGCAATTAGGGTCAAAATCACGGATTAGGGTTTACAACCCAAAAATTAGGGTTTCTAATATAAAAATAATTTCCTAAATTAGAAATTGGATTTTGTAATTAGATTAGGGTTTTCTAATTACTTAACTTGAAAATTAGAATTAATATATCCTAATTAACATTAAAAGTATTAAATTAACACTTAGGTTATTCCCTATTTACAAAATAGGGTTTCAAATCCGTAATTAGGGTTTCAAATTTAGAATTAGGGTTTTGTAACCAATTTGTTAAGATTAACCCTAATTAATCCTATAATTATTTACACTTACGCCATTGAGTTCCCGATTTAGGATTCCATGCACCGAATTAGGGTTTCGGATTTTCGAAATTGAAATTAGGGTTTCCAGAACCGGTTTCTAGGGTTTCTTGTTAATCGTTAGGGTTTTCTAACCGAATGTTGACGTTCTTAATATATACTTAGGGTTTTTTTACAGATATTTTTTATTTGGTCAACCCTTGACCCTTAACCACATACTGTACACATATACACGGAACATATTCACGTATTCCCTTAATCCTGAATAATTCATCTAAAGTCTTCACAGAATTTTGAAATCCTCAAAATTCCATCTTAAAAATATCAAACGCATACACTTATTTTTTGTCTAGGTTCTAATTTTGAACCTTAAATCAATTAATAAAATTTTTAAAAATATTCAAAATTCTCAGGTTGTCACAAAATTGGTTAGGAATATGAAAACTAACAACCTTACGAAAACAATCAATTTTGGCATGATGAATGGTTAACCAATCAATCCCTAAAATCAAATCAAATGCAAGTATTTTCAAAAAAATAAGATCGACAGGTAATGTGATGGTCCCAACTTGAATCAAACAAGATTTATAAATTGTGGATGTAACGAAAGTTTCTCCTAACGGAGTCTAAACAGATAAGTCAAAGTCTAATTTCTCCGGAGTCAAGTTCAAATGTTGAGCACAAACAGGAGAGATAAAAGAATGGGTAGAACCGGTATCTAGTAAGGTATAAACTTCGCAAGAGTTTATGATTAGCTTACCCGTGATCACCTCATTCAGGTTCCTCACATTTTGGCGATCAAAAAACGGTCTTGAGGAAACCACGGACTTTGTCTTGTCCAAATGTGACCTTTGAGTCACCATTCATTGGACTTGGTTTCGATACAAGACAATCTCTAGCTATATGACCTTCCTTTTCACAATTATAACACACATTAGATTGTTGTAGGCAGTTTGGGCTGATGTGTCCCTCTTTCCCGCATTTAGAACATACGACCGGTGATTGTTCTCCTCCCCTAGGAATAGTTGATGCTGGTGCTGACGTCTTCACGTTGTCATTATTACCTTCTCTTTTTGGAATCTCCCCCCGACTCGCTTCTTCTATTATCATGGCCACGATTACCACCAGAGTGGTTTTCGCTTTTAATAGGATATTTTCCTCCCATTGGTTGTCATTGTTCAGATGATCGCCGCCACTTTAAGTATGACCACGATTGTGGTCCCTCGGTTGAACATACTCATTATCTTGCTCTAATAATTGAGCCTTGTTTAAAACATCTGAATATTACGAAAACAATCAATTTTAACATGATGAGTGGTTAACCAATCAATCCCTAAAATCACATCAAATGCAAGTATTTTCAAAGAAATAAGATCAACAGGTAATGTGATGGTACCAACTTGGATCAAACAAGATTTATAAATAGTGGATGCAATGAAAGTTTCTCCTAATCGAGTCTCCACAGATAAGTTAAAGTCTAATTTCTCCGGAGTCAAGTTTAAACGTTGAGCACAAGCAGGAGAGATAAATGAATGGGTAGCACCGGTATCTAGTAAGGTATAAACTTCACAAAAATTTATGATTAGCTTACCCGTGATCACCTCGTTTTAATTCCTCGCATTTTGACCAATCACGACAAACGTTCTTCCAAAAACCGTTGACTTTTCTGGGACAGCCTTTTGAGTCACCATCCCCGCTGGACTTGGTTTCGCTACAGTACAATCTTGAGCGATATGTCCTTCCTTTCCACAACTATAACATACCTTGAACTGTTGCGAACAGTTTGGGTTGATGTGTCCCTCTTTTCCACATTTATAGCATACGACCGGTGGTCTTTCTCCTCCCTTAGAAACAGTTGATGTTGGTGCTGACATCTTCACGTTGTCATTTTTGTATCTTCTTTTCTTGAAATCTCCTCCCGACTCGCTTCTTCTATTATCATGGCCACGATTACCACCAGAGTGGTTACCGCTTTTGTCCGAATGTTTTCCTCCCCGCTGGTTTTCATTGCTCCGATGACTGCTGCCACCGGTATGACCCTAGTTGTGGTCCCTCGATCGAACATACTCATTATCTCGCTCTAATAATTGAGCCCTATTTACAACATCTGAATATAAAGAAAATTTATGAGAGATAAGATATTGCCGAATCTCAGGTTTTAAACCTCTCAGAAACATCCTCGTAATTCGTTCCTCATTCTCTACCAAATGAGGTGAAAACCTAGATAACTCTGCGAACTTCGCTTCGTATTGGGACACCGTCATGTTATTTTGTTCTAGTCTAATAAACTCTACCTCCTTCATATGGCGAATACTTTCAGAAAAATACTTATCGTTGAAAAGTTTCTGAAACATTTCCCAAGACATGCTGAGTGCGGTAGGCTGGGTACGTTTCACAGACTCCCACCAGTAGTCTGCCTCGCCACGGAATATAAAGGTGGCGAATGGAACCTTCTACTCCTCCGTGCATCCCAAGACATCGAATATCTTGGTAATTTGTTTAACCCACGTCTCTGCCTTGATCGGATCCGGCTTTCCAATAAATTCTGGTGGTCCCAACTCTTTGAACTACTTGGCCATGACAAGTCGATGTATTCTTATCATTTCCAATTGCTTTGTACACGAGTCTCCTAAATCTGGTTTTGCATGAACTGCAAAAAGCTTCTAAACATCTCATCATTCATCATTTATTCGGTAGTGTTGTTTATAGGAGGAATATTGCCTTCCTGTTGCACGTTCCCCTGGGTGGTGATTAAAGATGTCTCCACGGTCTCATTCACTCAACTGTTAATATTCTCAGCTGCCATTCTCAAATACTGCCATAAAACAAGGGTTAATTAAAGAAATTAACATGACACATAATATCCTTATATTATGACCGACCAAACAAATAAGCTTAGGTATGACACACTAGCGAAGGATTACTCGTCTCTCCCCTCCTAGTTCTATTCTCCGATCTCCGCCAGAGACCATGTCCCTAAGCTCTGATACCAACTGTGACACCCCCAAAATAGGTATACATCACCCATTCTGAGTTTTCAAATACATGGTACAGAAACAACTACAACTTTATTAATATAACTGTCGTGCAAAATACAAAAACACTTAAACTGTGAGTTTAAATACAAATATTGTCATCTAGACAATATCCACACTCAAATAAGTCCTCATTACAATTATTGATACACTATTTTACAAAATAGTGAGGATTACTAAAACAACTTCTAGAACCATCATTCCACACCCCGACTAGTACTTGCTACATTCTTGTCTCCTGAGAAGAAAAATGGAACAAAAAGGAAAAGGGTGAGCTCAACTAGCCCACTAAAGAACATTATGACTAAGATAATATAGAACAAATTATCGTTAGTCCTCAACAGGGAAAAATCTAATAGAATACAATAGACAACCAGTTTTAAATCAATATTCGCAGCGGAAAGAATATTTTGGCATAATGATATCGAAAGAAATAATATCATTTACGAAGGAAATAACATCCCTTACCTCAAAAGAATAGTACTTCTGACTTAATATCGGATATACCGCTGAAAGAAACTTGCACCGTATAGCAACACTCAAAGTATCAAAATACTCACAAGAATACGCTCGATAATATAGAGATAGAAGATTTCAGTTTTTGGTGTGATTTTCAATTCTAACATAAGCACCCTATTTATAGGAAAATGCTTAGAACACCAAAGAAGAAAATTTAATAAAAGAATATATATATATATATATATATATATATATATATATAACTTTCAAGCCCACCTTAGACAACTGATCTCAGCTTATTTTGCACATGTTAGTGTAGCCCACAAAACAAAAAAAAACGTTTTTCTTAATAAACATAATTAAAACCTCCAAAAATCAATTATTTCAGAACTTCAGAACTTCAATAATTCATAATAAATAGCCCTTTTATCAGAAAATTTTGAATCTCATGTCCTTCTATAGGAAATTCAATTCTCTACAACTTTGTAAGTTTAAGTTTTTCCAAATTCCAAACAGAAATTGACCGAAATCCACATACGGACGATTTTATAGGCTATAATCAAATTTCAGTCAAGAAATGGGGTCCACAAACATGAAAAACATGTTTTAAATATTTTTAGTAACAAAAATACTCCTCCTCCTCATTTAATCATATATCACACATTCATTGTAAAAATATCACCACTATTATATTATTATAATATAATAATAAATTATTTTATCAGAAAAGATAAAATATCAATTTTCAACAATTGTCACTTTTCTAAAAATTCTTCCATTTATATCCACATAAATAAATACTTTCCTTATCATATAAATCAATAATTAATTATTTACAAATAATATTACAGAATCACAATAATGACAACCAGGCCGTTCCGAGGAAAGAGGGGGCTTTCCAATAAGAATTTTTCTCATCTTGGCAGCAATGATTAGGTGACCAAACCTCTCCTTAGACAGAACTTTCTAGATATTGCCAATAATGTTATCTAGTAATATTATTAAAATAATATGAATTATTGATCTGATAATGGGAAATACTGTGTAGTGACAATTATTAAAACAACAATAATATAAAATATGAACGTAGCAATTATTGAATCAATAAAATAAAAAATTGAACAGTAATTACTGTAACAATTATTGAGTAGTGCCTTCTTACATAAGAATCAATAATTGGTGCAATACCGCATGCTCCTGTGCAACAACGCGTATTACTGTATTTTAACCATCGGGTATTCCAACAGTGTTAACGGCAACAACTACGCCATTATTTTTAAAAACTCATACTTGTCGTTTTCTTCATTTAATCACTTTCCGTTATGGCTTTGAAAAGGTCAAGGCGAGTAAATCGCATTTAATATTCCCCGAATTGGGAAGAATATTCCACGACCAAACGAATATTCCTCGACAACAATGAATATTTTATAACCACTTGCTTATTTGAAATATTTGCGCATTTTACCCATAACAACCACATTAATAAATTCAACCCTTACAATTTCAAAATAATAAATAGAGAAATTCAATTTCATTTATAATAAGTTGGGGTCTTACAAGTGTCGTATACCTGAATAGTAAACCTGACACGAAAAGGTAGAAATTTCACAAGAAAAATCATACTTCATGAATTGTACTTGTGAATAGTATCGTATTCGTGAATAGTGCCGTATACGTGAATAGTAACCTCGACATAAAAAGGTAAAAACTTCATAATAAAATTCATACCAATATTTCGGCATAATGATGTTGAACGAAATAACATCATTTACGAAGAGAATAACATCCCTTACCTCAAAAGAAAAAGTACTTCTGGCTGAAATATCGGATATAACGCTAAAGGAAACTTGCACTGAATAGCAACTCTCAAAGTATCTAAATACTCACAAAAATATGCTCGATATTATAGAGAGACAAAACTTCTGATTCTGGTGTGATTTTCAATTCTAACTAAGCACCCTATTTATAGGAAAATGCCAGAATGCCAAAGCAGACTAAATTTAATAAAATATTATTTTCAAAAATTTCTATGCACATCTCCTTGACCAAAGTATCAGCACACCATAAGTGGGTGTTGGGTAAAATTTAATTACGCACAACACGCAAGTATACGTGGTCAACAAGTAATAAAGTGAAAGTAGATTATCGTTCCCACGAGGAATTGTTTAATAAAAATCACTAAGTACTAACCCGTAACCAACTCAATCTTATTTAAACGAATGAATTTCAATTTATATAAATTAAATTATTTAATTACACTCATTCTAATTACCACTAGTTAAATTAAGATTACGGAGATTTAAGATCACAACTTCACTTATTGCTTCATTTAAGTTAACACATTTCTCATCAATTATTCTCTGTCTTGAATTGTTAATCAAGAACACTAAAGCAGATAAAACCACCTCTCGATGCATAATACCCATATTCACTTAAGTCCACAGATGATAGAATTAAGCAAGACACCCTATTTAACTAATCCACTATATCGATATGTGAATTACAATTAAAAAGGATTTAAAGCACAAGTTCTCTATTAGATTACATATGGCGTAAAGGCATATCTCTATCCTAAACACGAATCATGAATTTCATCTATGCAGAAATCACAAACACATGCTATCATGATAAGATCTAAATTAATACTTCATCTCTCGAGTTCATATAGATTATCACGGTAATTGTTAGCTAGGCAATTAAGCAATTAAGTCCAAATCACAATAGACAATCATCATGATAGAACATAATAATTGATAGCGAAGCATATTAAAATAAACTACACAATAAGATCCATTGTAATCTTAAACAAAGAATTAGTTCATGATTTTTAAATTAAAACTAAGAATACACAATTGAATAAACAATAAAAGACAAATATAGAAGAAGATGAGAAGATAGAATCTATTGTCTGTAGATTTGATGCTCCCTCCTTGCTCCTACTTTGAATCTTCAATGGTCTTCAAGTTGCTTCAATCTCCAAAACTCATTAGAACTAGGGTTTTGATCTAATTTACTCTAATCTAATCTAATGGAATCCTTTCTCTAATCTCATCACCCCTAATCCTTGTGATTCTCCTCCTTTTATAAGTCTCTTCATATGTCTTTAAGTCTTCTTGGAAGTCCTCTTGGAAGTCCTTGAGTCAATCAGATCGAAATAATCCTTCCCGAACTCAAAATTGGACAAAATTCGTATTTTCTGGGCTACCCCCGCCCCGGCTAGAGTTTATACACTAAAAGAGCCCGCCTTGGCGGGCTTGGGGCCTGCTTTGGAGCTGGCATGCCAACCCCGGTGGGGATTTTCTGAAGGAACATTTTCTACTCTGACGTCCTTTGGGAAAGCGGCCATAACTTTTGATCCGGGAAGAGTTACGAGACCTGCCACCTATCAAATCGAAGATATCGACGAGTTCTAGAACTTTCATTCACTGAGATTTTAGAAATAACTAATGAATGAAGGTCAAAACTGGGCCGGAAGTGACTGCTATGCAAATGGCCACCCAAAATAGTGACGTTCGACGTCCGTTGGTACAAATGTCATAGCTCTTGCATCCGAACTCCTATTAGAATGATTCAAGTTTTTCCAGAAAGCTAAGAAGAAGCTCTAAAATGTAATCCAAGTTCCAAGCCAAGAACATGAAATGAACATAAAACCCCAAACGATGTCGGATTATTGCGTTTTGATTTGATACCAATTCAACTGCGATCACAACTCCCAAGCATATAATCCACAAAACGAACACAAAATGCATGAAAAGTAACTACAAAACATGAGATTAAGCAAATAATTCAAGTAATAGATACCGAATAACTAGGTATAAAACCTACTTATCAAATACCCCCAAACTTAAACCTTTGTTTGTCCTCAAGCAAAAACACAAAATAATAATGCTATGCAATGCAACTAATCTACATTCCTATGAATCCAGCAGTAATGACAGAAACAAGTCTATTCAACCGGCCTTAGTAAACTCAAGTAAACATGATAATACATCATATCAAAACTCATCAGTAATTTCTCAATCAATCATCAAATCTTAAACTGTTATTACTGATATAGTGCGTGTGTACTCAACATCCATGCTAACTGATATAATGCTAAATAAAACACATAATAGATCTCTTTAAAGGCATCATACAGTGAAAACTCACAAAATTCACGAACAAGCTAAATCCAACAAAATTCAAACATCCACCAAGTTCAGGAGTCCAATCCGGGATACTTATGTTTTACTTTTTATTACTGGGGCTTTTTGCTATTTTCCCGTTTTATTGTTTTTTTTAACCATGATTGTGCAATGTCTCATTCCATTAGGCTAACAGTGCTACCCCTTAGCGAGCTTTCGACCAATGACTCCCAGACCATATAAGACCTTAGGGCGCTAGGTGTAAAGACACTCCCTCAGGCGTACTTGCTCAAGTAACAAAGGCCCCGAAACAAAACTAGCCATGGTATTTTATTTTATTTTCATTTTTTTCCTTTATTTCTTTATTTTTTTTCTTTTCTTTTTGAAGCTTATATATCCCAAATTTTTCCCCCAAACTTAAGTTTTTGTCTAAATTTAGTCATCTACGCATTTTCATGTCTTTCATTCATTCAAACTAGTATTATCCTTAAGAAGTCAATTATGTATCAATTTAAACTTAATCAGTCAACAAAGTTGTCTCTAACGTGCTAACCTTGATTATACCAGTTTCAAACAGGAAAAGATCCAATTCATACAAAAATAAATCATGTCAAAGCTCTAATAATTAGTACTATATTTGTCTACTCAATTCCAATTTCATCATTGGCCAAAATAAACTTAAACTATCTAACAACTGGATCATGCAAATGAACATAGTAACTAACAAATATTTTTGAATTTTTTTTTATATAGACAAATAAAAACTATTTATAACTACTCTACGATGCAAACTATTATGCACTTACCCTACATGAATGCAAACATATAATAATCCTAAACTAAAAAAACATGACAATATATACAAAACTAAAACAACTACATTAAACATGCAAAACTAAATGAATTAACTCCCCCAAACTTAACAATTACAATGTCCTCATTGTAAAATAAAGCATGAAGAGGACGAGGACTTCCCCGTAATCATTTAAGCGTGAGGTGATGGTGGCATGGCACAAAGACTGAAAACTCCTCCACATCGGAATTTGAAAGGAAGATACTTTGTCATGGGCTCAGGCAGGTGGCTTCTCATTCCATAATCTTTTGCATGTCCATTGAACCTCCAATACCTGCAATGAAGAGAGACAACATGGATTAGAATAGCACTTTGGATTGGTAAGAGAACTTAATACGCTAATTAATTCCTATCTACTAAATAAACTAGTAAAGCATGTAAATATAAAAATTCTCAGGTTGCCTCCCGATTAGCGCTTGAATTCTGGTCTTCATTTGACTTTGTCTGGTCAACGCTATCCAATTCCTCTTCGATAGTTGAGGAACCCTCCATCCATTGAAAATAATGTAGCTTTTGGTAGGTTCCCATTTGTGATGGCTATAGAATTAAAGTCCCCTAGCATGATTTGTTTAAATATGTGCCCAATTGAGAATGTTGAATAACTAGGTGCTTTTCCGTCTGTTGAGCCTATGATTCGATTGGGGCTTTGTGGCTTGGCAAGAACAACGGGCTCTTCTTCTATCTTTTCCTCCTCATCCCAGCATGGCTTTACATTTGTACTAGCTCTCATGTCATAAAGAGCCTTGTCGACGACATGACTACCAACCAGGCACGATTTTGTAAATCGAACTGGACCCTTGATCTTTGGCAGAGAAGGAACTTGGGGCACTAATAACATCGACTCATCCTCGTTGGTACTCATACTTAGTTCTTCACCGACCTTATTTTCATTATCCCCACTTGTCTCCTCTTTTTCAACATCTCGTGTCTCATCCAGTTGTAGATTTGGCTCGGGCACTTCATCAACCTCAGAATCCTCATCATAACACCAATTGTTTTGAGGACAGTTGTTCAAGGCTTTGAGCATTTGATCCATCTAGTTCTGCATATTTTGAATTGATTTCTCTTGATTCTGAATTGATCGCTCTTGATAAATTCTCCTCTCCTCACTTGATGCTACGAACTTGGACAACAATTCCTCTAACCTTGAATTATCTGTCTCAGTCTCGGAAGCCATGTATTGAGGATCATTAGTTGAGGTAGTGACTAGTTGTTCCATCCGATTATTAAAATTTTGGGTTGACAACTCTTGGCTAATCCTCATCTCCTCTAGGTTTGCTATGCCATTCAATATTACATCTCTCAGATTTGGCTTTTCTTCTTGTGGCAATGGAGGTGGACATAAAAATTTCGGTGTGTATGTTGGATTTGGAGCGTAGTATTGGTCTTCATAAGTATCGCTCCATAATGAATTCGGGTGATACCCCCAAACTTGATGATAATTAGGATATGTATAATCGTTGAGGTATTCACCACCGTGTTGTCCTGGCCCAAAACTAACGGTGCATTGATGACTCGGATGATTACTAGCACAATAATTGCAATTAAGCGCTATCCTTCGATTACGTTGAAATTTCGCAAACAACGTCCAACCTCCCAAAAGTGTCTCAAGTCATGGCGATAATCAAAAAATTCATTAAGATCATCCATCCCCGCCCTTCATTTGAGTCATTCTCAGATACTCGACCATTGATAATTAAATTCCACCATGATACACGAAAAGAAAGAAAAATAGGAATAATTAAATAAAAGGAAAAAAATGTTTAAATTAAGACTAATTTGATTGAAGCTAATATTGGAAAAAATATATTAACTAATTCCCAAGAATGGCGCCAAAAACTTTGTGGGTAAAATTTAATTAACCAAAAAACCCAAAGTTTACGTGGTCAACAAGTAATAAAGTGAAAGTAGATTATCGTTCCCACGAGGAATTGTTTAATAAAAATCACAAGTACTAACCAGTAACCAACTCAATCTTATTTAAACGAATGAATTTCAATTTATATAAATTAAATTATTTAATTACACTCATTCTAATTACCACTAGTTAAATTAAGATTACGGAGATTTAAGATCACAACTTCACTTATTGCTTCATTTAAGTTAACACATTTCTCATCAATTATTCTCTGTCTTGAATTGTTAATCAAGAACACTAAAGCAGATAAAACCACCTCTCGATGCATAATACCCATATTCACTTAAGTCCACAGATGATAGAATTAAGCAAGACACCCTATTTAACTAATCCACTATATCGATATGTGAATTACAATTAAAAAGGATTTAAAGCACAAGTTCTCTATTAGATTACATATGGTGTAAAGGCATATCTCTATCCTAAACACGAATCATGAATTTCATCTATGCAGAAATCACAAACACATGCTATCATGATAAGATCTAAATTAATACTTCATCTCTCGAGTTCATATAGATTATCACGGTAATTGTTAGCTAGGCAATTAAGCAATTAAGTCCAAATCACAATAGACAATCCTCATGATAAAACATAATAATCGATAGTGAAGCATATTAAAATAACCTACACAATAAGATCCATTATAATTTTAAACAAAGAATTAGTTCATGATTATTGAATTAAAACTAAGAATCCACAATTGAATAAACAATAAAAGACAAAGATAGAAGAAGATGAGAAGATAGAATCTATTGTCTGTAGATTTGATGCTCCCTCCTTGCTCCTACTTTGAATCTTCAATGGTCTCCCCAAGTTGCTTCAATCTCCAAAACTCATTAGAACTAGGGTTTTGATCTAATTTACTTTAATCTAATCTAATGGAATCCTTTCTCTAATCTCATCACCCCTAATCCTTGTGATTCTCTTCCTTTTATAAGTCTATTCATATGTCTTTAAGTCCTCTTGGAAGTCCTTGAGTCAATCGGATCGAAATAATCATTCCCGAACTCAAAATTGGACAAAATTCTTATTTTCTGGGCTACCCCCTCCCCGGCTGGGGTTTATACACTAAAAGAGGCCGCCCTAGTGGGCTAGGGGCCTGCTTTGGAGCTGGCATGCCAACCCCGGTGGGGATTTTGTGAAGGAACATTTTCTATTCTGACGTCCTTTGGGAAATCGACCATAACGTTTGATCCGGGAAGAGTTACGAGGCCTACTACTTATCAAATTGAAGATATCGACGATTTCTACAACTTTCATTCTTTGAGATTTTAGAAATAACGAATGGATGAAGGTCGAAATTGGGCTGGAAGTGACTACTATGCAAATGGCCACCCAAAACAGTGACGTTCGACGTCCGTTGGTACAAATGTCATAACTCTTGCATCCGAACTCCGATTGGAATGATTCAAGTTGTTCCGAAAAGCTAAGAAGAAGCTCTAAAATGTAATTCAAGTTCCAAGCCAAGAACATGAAATAAACATAAAACCCCAAACGATGTCCGAATTTTTTTTCTTTGCGATTTCATACCAATTCTTTGCGATCACATCTCACAAGCATATAATCTACAAAATGAACATAAAATGCATGAAAAGTAACTACGAAACATGAGATTAAGCAAATAATTCAAGTAATAGATACCGAAAAAGAAGGTATAAAACCTACTTATCAGTGGGGCCCACCAAATTTAATATTTTTTCACAATAACCAAAAATGGGACCCACCCATATTTTTAATAAAAATATTTATTTCTGAAACTTCAATAATTCATAATAAATAGCCCTTTTATTAGAAAAATAAGAATTTTATGTCCATTCTATAGGAAATTTAATATTCTACAACTTTGTAGAAGAAAGTTTTTCCCAATTCCAAACAGAAAATGACCAAAATCCACATACGAATCATTTTTAATATCTCCATTCAGACAAAATACTGATAAAACACCTCAGCATTAATTTCTTTATTTATATCCACATAAAAAAAATTCCTTATCATAAAAATAAATAATTAATCATTTATAAATAATATTATAGAATCACAATAATGACAACCAGGTCGTTCTCAGGAAAGAGGGGGCTTTCTGATAAGGATTTCTCCTTACTAGCGCGCAATTAGGTGACCAAACCCCTTTCCTAGACAGAACCTCCTTAGACATTGCCAATAATGTTATCTAATAATATTATTCAAATAATATGAATTATTGATCTGATAATGGAAAATACTATGCAGTGACAATTATTGAAACAACAATAATATAAAATATCAACGTAACAATTATTGAATCAATAAAATAAAATATTGAATAAAGAATTAATGTAATGTAACAATTATTGAGTAGTGCCTTCTTACGTAAGAATCAATAATCCAAAAATATTGCTCAATACCGGTGTGCTACCGCAACAACGCCAGCGTATCAGTATTTAAACCAACCGGGTATTCCAAGCGGTTGTTAGCAGAATAATTATGCCGTTATTTATAAAAAAACTCAAACTTGTCATTTTCTTCATCCGACCATTTTTTGTTATGGGGCCCACAAATGGTTGCGCATATTCTACGACTAAACGAATATTCCCCGACAGCAAGAATATTCTACGACTAAACGAATATTCCCCAACAACAATGACTATTTTATAACCACTTGCTCATTTTGAAAATTTTGCACATTTCACCCATAACCAAATCATTATATCATATTAACACATTATTATTCACAATAATAATTAGAGGAAATTCATTTGGGGTATATAAGCTATTAAAAAAAAGAAAAAAGAAAATAAAAGAAAAAAAGAAAGTATGAATAAACACCGTGGCGTACTTATCTAGTTTTGTGGCCTTTGTTACTTGAGTAAGTAAGCCCGATGGGATTGTCTTTACTTGACTCCTTCTTTATGATCTGAGGGTATCCTAATTTGTTTCCATCTAACTTCTACACACATAAATTGTCTTGATTAGCATACACTATACACACAGCAAATAATAGTTTTATATAAGTTATCTTTTATTTTGTTTAATGATGAATTTATTCAATTCATCTCTTTTTTTAACTCTATATGAGTTACTTGTATTTTCAACATTTCACTCTGTTCTAAGGTTATAGCCTAAGGTCTATCCCACCTAAGGTTTCTAACCCTAAAGCTTTGATACCAACTTGTGATGCCCCCAAATTCAAGTACTTGAAATCCGAATTCGGTGCTTCACGATACCATTTTTATGAGCGGAATAGTACTAATAATAACAATAATATAAATATCAATCATAATTTACATATATCAAAGTCTAATCCCAGGTACACGACCTTTAAACGTTCATTACATTATAATTAATAGATATCATTGTCTTAATAAAGTCAAACTATTATATACGATAACATAAGATTATACTCTTTGCTTTCCTTTTCCTTTGTTCTAGCCTGAACATTTCGGTTGATCACGCTTAGGTGAAAACATTTAAATTTAAAGCAAGAATGAGCATTTGATTGCCCAGCAAGTAATAACAATAATAAATATAAGATGGAAAGATTGAATGTTTTCTTTGAATAACACTTCTACAATGAATCAACAGTTGTGAAGTAAGCTAAACCAATAATAACAACATATCAATTCAATATCAAAATTTTAAAACTACGTACTGACTATGAATGAAGAGCAGTCGACAGACTATGAACTTTATTTTCAATTTTCGCTAAGGTTTAGCATAACTTCATCCGCAAACCGTCATAACATACGAGCGCGAGGGTGATCATCCCAATGTGCCCTGTATTGATCAATACTACATGCAAGAACGATATTATCGTTCATCTTATCCACCTTAGGTGCACAAAAGTTTTCCCATGTTTGGGATGTTCATACTTAGTCGGGAATCCGAACCAAAAAAATTTGATTCAATACAATAAATTTCTATCATGTTCAACGATATTTCTAAATCTGTGTCTAGCTGGGTCAAATAGCTTAGACGACTTTGAATTAATGTATACATACCGAAAATCAATAGGTATGTATCAACATGTGATTAAATACAATGATTATCCAAGTGAGGACACTTGTCTAACCCTATTTAGAAATTTATGAACATAATAAATATCTGAATTATATAGTAATACTGTGTTCATAAAAAATGATCAGATAATTTAAGAACTTGTATGCATACAAAGATTGGATACATAATCGATAACAATAAAGTTAATAATCTGGCATAATGTTAATATAATTATGAAACTTTCTTATTCATGTCCATTGCATAAAGTAAATGCAAAGTTAGGATACTTGCCTGAGCTGCTGCTTACTATTACGCAACTTAGTTTTATCTTTTATATCGAGACTTATCATTAATAAGATCATTCTTCGATTAGAATAATATATCATATCACATAGTACTGCTAATTTCAGTCTGCACATAACCTAATCACATTGTCACATATGTTTAACAGTCATTGCATCACAAACAAATACGTATCTAATCAAATTATCTAAGTCCAAATCAATTTCTGAAATATTTCGGTATACCGACGGCTTTATCGGGTAATTATCGAGTCTAAGACTCTATCATGTAATTCAATATCCGTTTAGATATTTTAAATATCAGTCGAATTATTTTTCATAGCCTTATAATAATTTTTAAATAATTATTATAATTTATCATGAATTTTCAAACACTAAAATCATTATTAAATGGTTTAAATATTAAATAATTCTATTATCATTAATATTTAATTAATAATAAATTATTAATGAAACCATTGCCAAAATATTAAAGTTATTTATAATAACTCAAAGTATTTTTAAAACATTTATATTACCCTTAAATGATTTTTAAAACATTTAAAATCATTTTAAATAATTACCATTAATATTAAAATATTAATTTATTATTTATCAAAATATTAAAAGTCATTTATTATAACTTCAAAATATTTTTAATTTATATATTTCCTTTTAAATGATTTTTAATTCAATAAAACCATTTTTAAACTATTTATTTAATATAATTATTAATGAAATTTACCTTTAAATATTAAAAGTTATATTTTATAACTTAAAATATTTTAAAACTATTTATTTTCATTTAAAATGATTTTTATAATATTTAAATCATTTTAATTAATTTATTTAATATAATTACTAAATAAATTTAATATCATTAATATTAAATAATAAATGAAATTTGTCTTAAAATATTAAAAGTTATATTTTATAACTTAAAATATTATTAAATACCTTTTTATCATTTAAAATGATTTTTAATATAATAAATCTTTTTAATTAATTTATTTAATGCATTTATTAAATAAATAAAATAACAATAATATCCAATTAAATATTAATATTTATGAAAAATATTTCAAATTTTTAAAAGTTAATTTTTATAACTTAAAATAATTTTTGAAAGTATTTTTGGAATTTTTAATAATTAATTTATATTTATAAATGATTTTTGGAAAATAAATTAATTAAAACTAGAATGTCTATCGCTAAAGCTTTTGACGACAGAAAGCGTCGCCTTAGGTATTCTTGAGGCTCAAGAACACACCAAGTCAGTGTTCGAGAGGCTATGTTTGACCATGTGTGATTTAGTGTATAAAATGTTTTGGGTTATCTATTAATCAACTATTGTAGTATATATGTAATAGTACAAGTTCATAATAATTTCTTGACCAAAACATAACACATGAGCAAGATCTAAAGCTTTGAAATCACTGTCAGACGTGTTCATCATATTTCTGGGCTGCCTAGAAAATATGGTCATGGCCGGTCAACGCTTTTCATGGCCTTATATTATGAAATCTATTCATGTTATGGGTGATCTATACGTCGGGCCTTGAAGAACAACTAACAGGGTACATGATTGAAACAATTTTGAAGTCTAAACATCATAAGCCAGAAAGATCTAAGCCAATGAAAAAGCTGTCAGAGCTGTTCTTCATTTTCTGGGTTACCCAGAAATAAAGAATAGTTCCTGCAAGCATTTTTGGGCTTCGACAACATGCAATCCGTGTGATGATTTTGTGATTTAGTGGTTCAAGTGTGTAGAAAACATGTTAAGGTATGGTGTGACGCCCACAAAATTAGGTATACATCACACATCTTGAGTCGCCAGATACATGGTACAGAATTCAAATAAAACTTAATTATACAACAGTCGTGTAAAATAGGACAAAACTTAGGCTGTGAGTTTGAATACAAATATTGTCTACTAGAGAGTATACAAACTAAAAAGGAGTCCTCATTACAATTATTATCACACTATTTCACAGAATAGTGAGGACTACTAATGCAAACGTCTAGGATCATCACTCTGTTCCCCGACTAGTTCCAGCTACGTTCTCATTTTCTGAGGAGAACAGTGAAAGAAAGGGTAAGCTCAACTAGCCCAGTAAGAAATATTATGACTAAGATAATGCAAAATAATTTATCGTTAGCCTTCAACAGTGTTAAACTGATAAAATATAATAATTATCAAGTTTAACTGCAGCGGAACAAGCAATCCATTAGAAGAGTCAAGTAGAACATAATATCTACTATCTCTTCTAGATTAAAAGTCCATCATTGATATTTTATTCCTGTACTACTCATCAACAGTTCTTTGTTATACTCAAGACAAATAGAACTTTCATCACTTATCTTCACCTGAACCACCAAAGATGTTAGTTAAATTCACAATTCATATTTATAATAATGTGAATTAACAGTTCCTTTTTGCCACAAAGGCTTAATAGAACGTTTCAATATCCTTACCCAAAGGCTGAAGATATTCAAATGTAATAACAATGATCATACCAATCAGTTGTCTATCTTTGCACTACGGGCCAAACATATTCAACTATAAAACCAATGGTCATGATCATACCAATCAATTGTCATCGATTGCATTACTACCAAAGACATTCAATGTTAACTAATGGTCATGATCCTGCCAATCATATCATTGAATTATCCATGCACTATGGCCAAGGATATTCGTTAGTATCACTAGTGGTCATGATCATGTCATACACTGCTCATCTTCGCACTACGGGTCAAAGCTATCAAACAATGGATCATCTTTTGCACCATGTGCCAAAGATATTCAACAATATATCATCTTTGCACTACAAAGGGCCAAAGACATACAACTATAAAACCAATAACCAACAAAGATAATAAAGAATGGAATAATAAAAGAATTTCACCATGTATGCAAGACTTTTGCATAGGATAGAAAGTTATTCCAACATAATAATAAAGAATGGAATAATAAAAGAATTTCACCATGTATATAAGATTAGTGATAGACAAAAGTTATTCCAACATAATAATAAAGAATGGAATAACAGAAGAATTTCACCATGCGTGCGTAATTCGCACAGACATGTTATTCAAACAGAATAATAAATAATGGAACCAGGTCATGCGTAATCGCACAGACAGGATATTCCAACAGAATAAATAAGAATGGAATAACAACAGAATTCACCATGCATGCGATAGATCGCATGCATGAGTTATTCAATGAATAATAAATAATGGAACCAGGTCATACTTAAACGCACAGACAGGATATTTCGATAGAATAATAAAGAATGGAATAATAGAAGAATTTCACCATGTATGCGGTACTTCGCATAAACAGGTTATTCCAACATAATAATAAAGAATGGAATAACAGAAGAATTTCACCAAGTATGTTGTACTTCGCATAGATAGGTTATTCCAACATAATAGTAAAGAATGGAATAACAGAAGTTCTCTTCATGAATACAAAAGAAATAATACCCCTTACGAGTACAACAAATAATATCCCTTAATTTTGAAAGAAGAGTATTCCGACTGGTAGGGCGAGGATATACTCGAAGAAACTTGTACTACGCTCAAAGCTTTCTTAAACTCTAAAGAAATATGCTCAAGATTATAGAAGAAGAACTCTCTATATT
The DNA here is from genome assembly GCA_020205605.1 of Panax ginseng. Lineage (NCBI taxonomy): Eukaryota > Viridiplantae > Streptophyta > Magnoliopsida > Apiales > Araliaceae > Panax > Panax ginseng. The sequence continues at coordinate 34,453,666 of CM035143.1, read as the reverse complement.
TTCTCTCTCTAGAGTTTCAGTGAATTTGTAAGAAATAATGAAGGAATGAGCTTCTATTTATAGGAGAAAGGACTGCATAGTAACTAATTCATGAACGGTCCAGATTGATTTACTTTTAATCGGACGGTCCATATTTAAAGTAAAATCTTTTAAATAAAATATAATATATTCTATTTATAATCTAATAAAACGAATAACTTTATAAAAGTATTACATTTTATATAAAAAAGATTTTATTATGCAAAACACTATGCAGGCACTATGCAACACTATGCATAATAAAATATAATATATTCTGTTTATAGAATAACTTTAAAAAGTATTCTGTTTTATATAAAAAGATTTTACTATGCAAAACATTATGCATAATAGAATATAATATATTCTATTTATAGAATAACTTTATAAAAGAATTTTCTGTTTTATATAAAAAGATTTTACTATTAAAACTTTAAACCAACGATCCATATTGATATACTATTATAATTTCAACCAACGGTCTGAAAAATTAGCACATCTCTTCATTGAATAATATTGTACCTGTGACAACCCGAGAATTTGGACAATTTAGTAAAATCTTAAAGGATTGATTTAAGGTCAAATATTAGACCTAGACAGAAAATAAGTGTATGCGTTTGATGTTATTAGGATGGAATTTTGAGGATTTCAAAATTCTGTGAATGATTTAGGTGAATTATTCAGGATTAAGTGTTTATGTGATTAAGTTACGTGTATATGGTTAATGATGTGTTGAGAATGCGGTTCAAGGGAGGACCGGATAAATTATATTCGTGTCAAACCCTAAGAATATATTAAGAACGACAATGTTCGATTAGAAAACCCTAGCGTTTAACGAAGAATCCTAGAAATCGGTTCTCGAAACCCTAGTTTGGATTAAGAATACTGAAATCCTAATTTGATTGCATGAAACCCTAAATCGGGAACTTAATGGCATAAGTGCAAATACTTATAAGATTAATTAGGGTTAATCTTAACTAATTGATTACAAAACCCTAATTCCAAATCTGAAACCCTAATACTTGATCTGAAAACCCTAGTTTTGATTACGATAAATGAAGCCCTAACTGGGAAATTAATGGAGAATTATAATGCTCTACCGCTATTATTATAATATTAATTAGGGTAACGCTTAATTAATTAGCAAACCCTAATTTCAAATTATCGAACTTAAACTTTTCCGTCAGAAACCCTAATGATGGATTTGAAACCCTAATTTATAATCAGGAAAAATGAAAGTGTTAATTTAATACTTTTAATGTTAATTAGGAATATAATCCTAATTGTCAAGTTATTAGAAACCCTAATCTAATTGGGAAATCTAATTTCTAAAAATTTAAATATTATTTTTATATTTAAAACCCTAATTTTTGGGTTATAAATTATAATGTACAAATTTGACCCTAAGTGCTTAATTAGCAATTTTAATTAGGATAAATTAGTCCTAATTAGCAAAGGTTGATTTATGATTAGGAAATTATGATATAATTAGGAAGCCCTAATTATAATTAGAAATCAAAAATTTCTATTTTAAAATTTAATTAGAAAATTTTGAAATCCAAGTTGCTAAATTTTTAAGGGTTAAAACCTACACCCTAAATTTGTCAAACCACAAACCCTAGATTTCTCAAACCCTAAACCCTAAGGGTTTTATCATTTCGCAAATTCTAGAATTAATGGAAATGACCTTTATGCCCTTTTTGCATTCTTTAAATGGTAACTTGTAATAATTCACTAACACCTTTATTTGGTGACCTAATATTGACTTTGTATGGCCTATATATCCAGCAAATCAGCCTACATTACTAGCAAATCAGCAGCATGCATTGAATTTTATCTAATATATAAATTAAAGAGAGAGAGAAAAGTTCATTCATTATTTTTATTTTGTCCAAGCCACTTCTCTCTCTAGAAATTCGGGATTTAGTAAGATAAAGAGTGATGAGATGAAGCATGATCAGTTCATAGAAAACCAAGAACAGAATCAGAAGTCAGAAAATCGAAATCAATGCATAAAAGGTAAAGAACCCTAAATTTTTGAAATCTATGATTCTGATGTTAAATGTTGTAATTGATTGTTCAAAGTTGTGTAATAGGGTGTCAATTGATGTTCTGTGTTGATAAATCATGAACCCATAACATCAAAGTGCATGATTTTAATTTTTTAGCAAATCTGGAAAATGAGAAAATTTGTGTCTGACAGCCATATGTCAGAGGCTCTAAATCCGTGTGTATTATGTGTTTTTAATGTTTAAAGCTTGTAACATGTAGTTTGTTATGTGGTCTTTAAGATGCAAAAAGAATCAAGGCCAGATCGTGCGTAAGTTAAGAGATATTGGCAGTCAAACGATGTTGACCAGTCACGAAATCGGGTTTCTGGGCAACCCGAAACGAGATCTCTACGCGACAAATTTTTTCGTGCCATAGATATTTCCGCATGCTAGTGTTTAGGCTATGTTGTTGATTGAAGATTATAGAAGGGTATGTGAACTACAAAGTAATGCTATTAGATCACCCAGATATGTACCGGGATCGTAGAAATGCATGGTCAAACGATGGCCGTTGTAGATGATTGATGAAGATTATGGGAAAACCCAGATCTTCAAGACCCGTTTACTGACCCCTTGTTTAACCGGCCATAATCTCTTTGATTCAGTGTTTATATGATGTTCTGATTTTATGTTATTGTACCCTGCCATGTGGTTTCCAAGATAGAACCTTTAGATCACACAAACAATATATACTGCGCAAGATCTGAGGATTGAAAAGTAGACACTTGATATTTCTTCATTTCTGGAAAACCCAGAAATGAAGAACAGTGTCTTACATGATTTTTAATGGTCTGAATCTCACAGATATATTGTTGTTTGGTCCTGAAATCAGTCATTAATTGTAGTATTACACTTATACTACATAACTATCAGAATTAGCAGACCAGAAATCAAGTGTAGCATGGATTAAATGTTGGTCAAAGTAGCAACCTCGAAGTCTGACAATGCATTTCTGGGCAGTCACCAAGAACACCAAGAACACCTATAGCGACGGTTACGTCAGCTATAGAGCCCTCTTAGCTGACAGGTTTATTAATATTATTTCAGAAAATTAATTATAATTAGAAAAAATGGTTTTAATTATTAAAAATACATATTAAATTATGAAAAATTATTTTAAAGTCGATAAATAGTTTTTAACTATTTTGAGTATATTTTGAAAATATTTAATATTTTTGGAATATAAATGGTATTTATTTATTTAATTATAATATTAAATAAATTATGAAAAATAGTTTTAATTCATGAAAAATCATGAAAAATAATATTATGGTAAAAGAAAATATTTTAAGTTATTTTTGATGACTTTTAATATTTTGTGATAAATTTCATTAATAATTTATTATTAATGGTAATTAGTTTATTTAATAATTATATTAAATTAATAAAGAAAAAAATAGAATTAATGTTTTTTAAATCATATAAAAATGATTTTAAGTATTAGAAAATTATTTTAAGTTATAAAATATAACTTTTGATATTTTGGCATGAAAATATTAATATTTTAATATTAATATTAATTATCGGATAATGGATTTAAATGTTTAAAAATCATGTAATTATGATTTTAAGATATTGAGAATATCTGGTGATATTATAATTATATTATAATATTATGTTATGATTTTATTAATATTTTATATTAAATGAATAATAATGATTAAGGAATTATGTGGTATTTAATTCATATAAATACGATATTAATGATTGGAAAATCATGATAAATGGTAATAATTATTCGAAAATTATTACGAGCCTAGGAAAATGTTTTGATTGATAAGAAAATTATCTCGTGATAATTGTTAAGTGTTTAAGCGAGTTTAATTGAACTTAAACTCGATATTCGTCCATTAGGTAGACCGTCGGGATGATAGAATAATGTCTGTATTAACTTTCGGTGAAATAGTTTGACACGATGCTAAGTCTTATGTGTTGTATAGATGATAGGCTTATGTGTTATGTGTTTAGGTTATTCGTGTATATAAATATAACAATATTATCTTTGTGATGATATTATTCTAATATCGGAGATCTATATTATTAATATTAGGTCTTGGATAAAAGCGTTATAAATTGCGTTGCAGAATCAAGCGAGTTCGAGCAAGTTTGTTCTTACTTAACTCTAATAAGAGTGTTTTATTCAAGCTTATGGTTAAATCATTCTTTGATTGCCATGAAAATTGTACTCTGTACATCTTGCATGTATAAGTCGGTATGAAAGGTCGATCACCTTCATTACCAGTTGGTTCGAGAAATGTTTGTTCATGTTTAAAACTTGTTCATCAAAAATTTGTTCGTCTTTAGTTCTCAATTATATTGATGAATTATAGCAAGCCCATTATTCATACTCTTCAATCATGATATATCCTTATATTGTTGTATTTAAACTTCTTTGGGCAACTTTCATGCTCACCCTTGCTATATCATGATAAAACATTGCGAGATAAAAGTAAAGCGTTCGGACATGAGGAAGCGATTAAAGCCGGGTTAAACTTGGGTTATAAAGTGCAAAACTAGTTTGTAATAGCGTATTGTGATAAATATTGTTATGTAATAAATAGTTTATGAAATGTGTATAAGTTAAGGTTACTCGACCTTGGGGAATAGTGTGTAATGTAATGTATAAACAATTTATGTTTATATCTCCGCAAAAAGTTATAGAAAGATTATAAACCGAATCATGCGGCGATTTGGGGCAAGGGATTTGGGGACCTTCTGATGACTCCAAAAATGATTTAGACCAAAAAGAAATATATTTTTCTGGGGAATAGTACCCTGTGAATAGTAATAAAGAATGGAATAATAAAAGAATTTCACCATGTATGCAGTACTTCACATAGACAGGTTATTCCAACATAATAATAAAGAATGGAATAACAGAAGAATTTCACCATGCGTGCGTAATTCGCACAGACAGGTTATTCAAACAGAATAATAAATAATGGAACCAGGTCATGCGTAATCGCACAGACAGGATATTCCAACAGAATAAATAAGAATGGAATAACAACAGAATTCACCATGCATGCGATAGATCGCACAGACAGGTTATTCCAACAGAATAATAAATAATGGAACCAGGTCATGCTTAAACGCACAGACAGGATATTTCGATAGAATAATAAAGAATGGAATAATAGAAGAATTTCACCATGTATGCGGTACTTCGCATAAACAGGTTATTCCAACATAATAATAAAGAATGGAATAACAGAAGAATTTCACCAAGTATGTTGTACTTCGCATAGATAGGTTATTCCAACATAATAGTAAAGAATGGAATAACAGAAGTTCTCTTCATGAATACAAAAGAAATAATACCCCTTACGAGTACAACAAATAATATCCCTTACTTTTGAAAGAAGAGTATTCCGACTGGTAGGGCGAGGATATATTCGAAGAAACTTGTACTACGCTCAAAGCTTTCTTAAACTCTAAAGAAATACGCTCAAGATTATAGAAGAAGAACTCTCTATATTTTCTCTCTCTAGAGTTTCAGTGAATTTGTAAGAAATAATGAAGGAATGAGCTTCTATTTATAGGAGAAAGAATTGCATAGTAACTAATTCATGAGCGGTCAGATTGATTTACTTTTTAATCGGACGGTCCATATTTAAAGTAAAATCTTTTAAATAAAATATAATATATTCTATTTATAATCTAATAAAAGCGAATAACTTTATAAAAGTATTACATTTTATATAAAAAAGATTTTACTATGCAAAACACTATCTGAGCACTATGCAACACTATGCATAATAAAATATAATATATTACATTTATAGAATAACTTTATAAAAGTATTCTGTTTTATATAAAAAGATTTTACTATACAAAACACTATGCATAATAGAATATAATATATTCTATTTATAGAATAACTTTATAAAAGAATTTTCTGTTTTATATAAAAAGATTTTACTATTAAAACTTTAAACCAACGATCCATATTGATTTACTATTATAATTTCAAACAACGGTCTGAAAAATTAGCACATCTCTTCATGGAATAATATTGTACCCAAAAATGATTTATACCGAAAAGAAATATATTTTTTGGGTGAATAGTACCCCGTAAATAGTACTTCGGGAATAGTACCCTGTGAATAGTACCCCGACACAAAAAGTGTCCTAAATACCCGAGTGAACAATACTAGAGTGAATAGTAATCGGGTGAATACTAACCCGTGAATAGTAGCTCGTGAATAGTACTCAAAATACGAAAAATACAAGAGTGAATAATATTGAAGTGAATAATATTTGGGTGAATAGTAATTTAGGTGAATAGTAACTCGTGAATAGTACTCTGACACAAAAAATGCCCCAAATACTCGAGTGAAAAATACTAGAGTAAATAGTAACCGGGAATTTTATGACAACTTGTCTACTTTGAAAAATTTTCACATATAACCCTTAACTTTAAACTTTTATCAATTTAACTATTTACCAAAATAGAAAAATTGAATACTTTTATTTCATAAAATTCGGGGTCTCACAATCTCCCCTCCTTATGAAATTTCGCCATCAAAATTTACATACGTACCTGATATTCGACGAGATGAGAATACATTGCTTTCTTTTCAGATTGTACCTTCCCGGTTATTTCCTTCTTATCATAATTTTCCATTTCTCATCTCCTGTATTTCAAATATCATTCTAGAATATAGTTTCAAAATAAGGGTTAATTGACATACCACATAATACCCCTATATTACGTGAGCCAATTAAATAACAAATAAACTTAGGTAGGTCATACTAGCGAAGAATTCCCGTCTCTCCCTCCTAGTTCTTGTCTCACATCTCACCCGAGGATCATATCCTAAGCTTTGATACCAAGCTGTGGCACCCCCAAAATTAGGTATACATCACCCATCTTGAGTCGCCAAATATACATGGTATAGAATTCAAATACAACTTAATTATACACTGTATGTCGTGTAAAATACGACAAAACATATCTTGTGAGTTGGAATACAAATATTGTCATCTAGACAATATACAAACTCAAAAGGAGTCCTCATTACATTTATTATCACACTATTTCACAGAATAGTGAGGACTACTAATGCTACATCTAGGACCATCACTCTGTTCCCACAGACTAGTCCAGGATCGTTCTCATTTCTGAAGAGAACGGTGAAAGAAAGGGTGAGCTCAACTAGCCCGATAAAAATATTATGACTAAGATAATGCGAGAATAATTTATCGTTAGCCTTCAACGAGTGTTAAAGCGATAAAATATAATAAACATCAAGTTTAAGCTGCGGTGAACAAGCAATCCATTAGAAGAGTCAAGTAGAACATAATATCTACTATCTCTTCTAGATTAAAAGTCCATCGTTGATATTTTATTCATGTACTACTCATCAGCAGGTTCTTTGTTATACTCAAGACAAATAGAACTTTCATCACTTGTCTTCACTGAACCACCAAAGATGTTAGTTAAATTCATAATTCATATTTATAATAATGTGAATTAACGCAGTTCCTTCTTGCCACAAAGGCTTAATAGAGCGTTTACTCAATATCCTTACCCCAAAAGTGAAGATATTCAAATGTAATAACAATGATCATACCAATCGGTTGTCTATCTTTGCACTACGGGCCAAAGATATTCAACTATAAAACCAATGGTCATGATCATACCAATCAATTATTCTATCGATTGCACTTCTGACCAAAGACATTCATTTGTTAACTAATGGTCATGATCACCTTAATCACATCATTGAATTATCCATGCACTTCTGCCGAGGATATTCGTTAGTATATCACTAGTGGTCATGATCATGTCATACACTGTCCATCTTCGCACTACTGGTCAAAGCTATCAAACAACAGATCATCTTTGCACTACGGGCCAAAGATATTCAACAACATATCATCTTTACACTTCTGGGCCAAAGACATACAACTATAAAACCAATAACCAACGATATAATAAAGAATGGAATAATAAAAGAATTTCACCATGTATGCGATTACCGCGCATAGGCGAGTTATTCAACATAATAATAAAGAATGGAATAATAAAAGAATTTCACCATGTATACGATTACTTAGCATAGCGAGTTATTCAACATAATAATAAAGAATGGAATAACGAAGAATTTCACCGTGCGTGCGTAATCCATGCAGACAGGTTATTAAACAGAATAATAAATAATGGAACCGGTCATGCGTAATGCATGCAGACGAGGATATTCAGCGAGAATAAATAAGAATGGAATAACAACGAGAATTCACCATGCATGCGATAGATCGTACAGACGAGTTATTCAAGAGAATAATAAATAATGGAAACCGGTCATACGTAAGCGCCATGCAGGGCAGGATATTAAGATGGAAGAATAATAAAGAATGGAATAATAGAAGAATTTCACCATGTATGCGGTACTTAGCATAAGCAAAGTTATTCAACATAATAATAAAGAATGGAATAATGAGAAGAATTTCACCAAGTATAGGGTCTGAGCATAGAAGATAGGTTATTCAACATAATAGTAAAGAATGGAATAATGAAGTTCTCTTCATGAATACAAAAGAAATAATACCCCTTACGAGTACAACAAATAATATCCCTTAATTTTGAAAGAAGAGTATTCCATTTGGTAGAGGCGAGGATATACTCGAAGAAAAAACTTATCTTCTTTCTCAAAGCTTTCTTAAACTCTAAAGAAATACGCTCAAGATTATAGAAGAAGAACTCTCTCTATAGTTTCTCTCTCTAGAGTTTAAATTGAATTAAGTGAAAGAAATAATGAAGGAATGAGCTTCTATTTATAGAAGAATGGAATTGCGCATAGTAACTAATTCATAAGCGGTCAGATTGATTTACTTTTAATCGGACGGTCCATATTTAAAGCAAAATCTTTTAAATAAAATATAATATATTCTATTTATAATCTAATAAAGCGAATAACTTTATAAAAGTATACATTTTATATAAAAAGATTTTATTATGCAAAAATACTATCTGAGCACTATGCAACACTATGCATAATAAAATATAATATATTCTATTTATAGAATAACTTTATAAAAGTATTACTTTTTTTATATAAAAAGATTTTACTATACAAAACACTATGCATAATAGAATATAATATATTCTATTTATAGAATAACTTTATAAAAAATTTTACATTTTATATAAAAAGATTTTACTATTAAAACTTTAAACCAACGATCCATATTGATTTCTTATTATAATTTCAACCAATGATTACGAAAAATTAGCACATCTCCTCATGGAATAATATTGTACCCAAAAATGATTTATATTTAGAAAAGAAATATATTTTTTGGGTGAATAGTACCAAGTGAATAGTACTTGAGGAATAGTACCACAATGAATAGTACCCAGACACAAAAAGTGTCCTAAATACAGGAGTGAACAATACTAGAGTGAATAGTAATCGGGTGAATAGTAACTTGAAGTGAATAGTAACTCGTGAATAGTACTCAAACACGAAAAATACCCCAAATACTAGGAGTGAATAATATTTGGGTGAATAGTAATTTAGGTGAATAGTAACTCGTGAAATAGTACTCGACACAAAAAGTGCCCCAAATACTCGAGTGAACAATACTAGAGTAAATAGTATAGGGAATTTTATGACAACTTGTCTACTTTGAAAAATTTTCACATATCACCCTTAACTTTAAACTTTTATCAATTTAACTATTTACCAAAATAAAAAATTGAATACTTTTATTTCATAAAATTTGGGGTCTCACAATCTCCCTCCTTATGAAATTTCGCCATCAAAATTTACATACTTCTTTTCAGATTGTACCTTCCAGAGTTATTTCCTTTCTATCATAATTTTCAATTTCTTATCTCCTGTATTTCAAATATCATTCTAGAATATAGTTTCAAAATAAGGGTTAATTGACATACCACATAATACCCCTATATTCTGACCGACGAATTAAATAACAAATAAACTTAGGTAGGTCATACTAGCGAAGGAATTCCCCGTCTCTCCCCTCCTAGTTCTTGTCTCACATCTCACCCAAGGATCATATCCCTAAGCTCTGATACTAACTGTGACGCCCCCAAAATTAGGTATACATCACCCATCTTCAGTCGCCAAATACATGGTATAGAATTCAAATACAACTTATTATACAATAGTCGTGTAAAATACGACAAAACATAGGCTGTGAGTTGGAATATAAATATTGTCTACTAGAGAGTATACAAACTCAAAAGGAGTCCTCATTACAATTATTATCACACTATTTCACGGAATAGTGAGGACTGCTAATGCCAACATCTAGGATCATTACAATGATTTGTTTTGATATGATGTATTATCATGTTTACTTGATTTCTCTAAGGCCGGTTGAATAGACTTGTTTTTGTCATTACTGCTAGATTCGTATGCAAGTAGATTAGTTGCATTGCATAGCATTGATGTTTTGTGTTTTTGCTTGAGGACAAGCAACTGTTTAAGTTTGGGGGTATTTGATAAATAGGTTTTATACCTACTTATCCGGTATCTATTACTTGAATTAGTTGCTTAAACCTATGTTTTGTAGTAACTTTGTATGCATGGTGTGTGCATTTCATACATATTATGTTATTTTTTAGGCTATGATACAACATTGGCATTAAGAAGCAATGAAAAGCAATTCAAACATCGTTTGGACTAAAATATGCAAGCAAATGCAAGAAGGGAAGATTGCAGGGCTTTTAACACTACGTTGGATGCATGTTCTTGGCTTGGAATGATGATTTCATTATAGATCTACCTCTTAGCTTTCCAGAACATCTTGAATCGTCCCAATCGGAGCTCGGATGCGAGAGTTATGGCCTTTTTATCAACAAAGATCAAAGCTCAAAGTTGTCCTGCTAGAAATTTACATATCATCTACTTCAAGCCCGATTTCGATCTTTATCCGATCCGAATCTGTCAGTTCTTAAAGAATAAAAGTTGTAGATCCTGTCGATATCTTTAATTTGATAGGTGGCAGACCCAGTAACTCCTAGCGGATGAAAAGTTATGCCTATTTTATCAAATGACATTGCATTAGAAAATAGAGCGGCGCGAATCGCGCCATAAATGAACTACGAGCGGCGCGGGGCGCACTGGGCCATCAGTTTCTCTACTACAATAGCGCGTGGCGCGCCCAAAATGGACTAAGAATGATGTGGGGTGCGCCGATCGGCGGGGAGAGAGTTAAATTGGGTGATTTGATGTCCAATTTGAGCTAGAATAGGATTCTTAGTTGCCTAACTTGCTAGGGCATCCATTAGAACTATAAATACTTGATTTTAACTTGGATTGGGAGGCTAGTTTTGGAGGATTACATTAGATTAGATTAGAGTAGATTAGGAGCAAAACCCTAGTTCTTATGAGATTTGGAGATTGAAACAACTTGGAGACCATGCATCCAACGTGGATTCTTAGTTTTAATTCAATGAACTAATTCTTTGTTTGAGATTATAATAGATCTTATTGTGTAGTTTATTTTAATATGCTTCGCTATCAATTATTATGTTCTATCGTGAAGATTGTCTATTGTGATTTGGACTTTAATTGTTTAATTGATTGGCCATTAATTACCGTGATAATCTATATGAACTCGAGAGATGAAGTTTAGATTTAGATATGATCATGATAGCATGTGTTTGTGATTTCTACATAGATGGAATTCATGATTTGTGTTTAGGATAGAGATATGCCTTTACGCCATATGTAATCTCATAGAGAACTTGTGCTTTAAATCCTTTTTAAATGTAATTCACATAGAGATATAGTGAATTAGTTAATTAGGGTGTCTTGCTTAATTCTATCATCTGTGAAATTAAGTGAGTATGGGTATTATACATCGAGAGGTGGCTTTATCTGCTTTAGTGTTCTTGATTAACAATTCAGGATAGAGAATAATTGTTGAGAAGTGTGTTAACTTAGATGAAACAATAGGTGAAGTTGTGATCTTAAATCTCCGTAATCTTAATTTAACTAGTGGTAATTAGAATTAGTTTACTTATAAATTGAAATTCATTCGTTTAAATAATATTGAGTTGGTTACGTGTTAGTACTTGGTGATTTTTATTAAATAATTCCTCGTGGGAACGATACTCTACTTACACTTTATTACTTATTGACCACGTATACTTGTGTGTTATGCGTAACTAGATTTTACCCAATAGCAGTTGAAGGCTAAAATTAGCAGTGATGATGGCTATGAATTGGTGGTTGGCCAACTTCATTATACCCATTGTTTTCTTCCATTCTCCTTTGAATCAAACCATGGTGCAAGGCCATGAACTGGATAATCAATTCTCCATATATAGCAGCCTTTCCTTCTCAATTCTCTGTTGCGTGCAAAATAATAATATGATAAGTGTGATTTGAGAGTAAGAGTTGCTGAGCATTAACGAATTATAATTAGTGCATTTGAGGAATCCATTAAAGCTTTAAGAGGTATAAAAATTCTAACTTTTGTTCTTAGTTTGAGTTTGGTTAAAATTCTTATAATTGCTAGAATTCTTTGTCAATTGGTATGAATTGGCATGAGAATGTGTTGTTTAAGTTTGTATGCATGCTTAGAAGTATTAGAAGTAGTCTGAGTTACAGCAGAATATGTTTGACAATGCTTGTGATTGAGGCTCTACAGAAGCAAAGCCATATTTTTTTTGCTCTCTCGAAATAAATGGCTGCGGCCGCATACTTCCTTCCCCTAGTCCTTCACCGCGTGGGTTGTCTATCACAGTTACTAATGTTAATTCCTTATGATGTCATGAGCATGCTACTTAAGTTTGAATATGTATATAAATGAACTTAACACATGAATAGATGTTGTTATGAATATAGTAAAACATTTTAGCTTGGTTTAGTATGTATTCAAAGAAAACTTAACAAAGTTGGAACTAGAATTTGTGAACATGAAGTAATGTATAATCTGACCTTAAGCCTCAACATGTTAAGTTCTGATATGTGACCAATATACTAGTTTATATTGTCAGAATAATATAAGATATTCAAGCAAGATTAAAAGGGGACTTGTGAGCATGCTTATATGTTCTAATATGTATATGTGAGAGCATGATGTTTAGTAAATGAAGTGACTTTGCATACTTGGTGGCTTAACATGAGATTTTCACAACAAACCTTGAAAACTAGTGTTGTCAATAACTACATTACAAGTATTCTAGCACTTGACATCATGATTAAGCATATCAGGCATGTTGACATGATTGACAAGCATGCTAGCTAATCTTATGCATTATAAAGTAGTTGGGAATGGTTAGATCAAGTCTAAATGAAGTAGAGTTATACAAACTTGACATACATGACTAATCTAATGGAAGCATGTGTAGTTGAGACCTATGGACCACATAACATGTGTTTAACGATTGAATGTAAGAAAATGTGAATTGAACACTTAAAGTCTTGATTAAATAAGAATAGATGATGACCTATGTTAATGTTATGATATAAGGTCAAACTTAGTTATCCACATACTAACATGTGTGTTTTGCATAATTATTTATATACGTGCAAGACGGGTGTACACTGACCTTCTACAGAAGCAGCCATGTCTTGGTTTGAACTAGGAGTAGCGCGACAACGTCACTCCATAGTACAAACCAAGCGTGGTCGCGCCAGTCTGCAGTAGGATCAGTTTTCTACTGTTAGTCTAAGGGTGTTTGCAGGTTTATGTTGTTATCTTAACCTGTATTATATGACCAGTTTGTTATCTAATGTGTTAAGAAGCATGCTAAATGATAAAATTAAATATCTAATGAGTGATTATAAACTTTCAAATTTTAAGTCCAAAAGGTATTTGCAAACTATAAAGCAATGATTAGAAACTATGTTATTCGACTTCATGGTGTCTTATAAATTGATTTTGTGCTATAAGTACGCAAGGTGTGTGATGAAGTATGTGAAGAGTATACAACTAAGTTGAACGTTTATATATGCGTTTAAACTTACATATTATGTATGAGTGTACGTAACTAATGAATATCATATACGCGTAACTATATTATGTTAGGATTCAAAGAGTGTTGATAAGCTATACTTTGGTAAACTACGCTTGAGGCAAGTACTCAAACCCTACTCTTTATTGAGAATAACTTGAGCTTGTACTACTATTGGTTGTACAAGTAAATCCTTGAAAGTATAATTCATATCTCATGACTTAATACTTTGTAGTTTAGAAATGAAATTGTTTTCGAACCTTGATATCGAACGATAATTGTTCATGTATATACTTTAAAAAAAAGCTGTCTAAGTCATTGATTCGACTAGACTATTGGTATAAGATCAAAAACTATCCAAACCAAATTAACTTGGTGTGCAGACTCTTATAACTGAGATGAACAACCTTATTGGTAGGGGAATTATATATTTGTCGGGAAACCGACATACGCACATGAGAATGATTAAATGTTATGCATGACATAGGGTACTTTAGGCTGATCACTTGTTGTACTCATTTTCTAGAATTATCAGTTTGTTACTGTTAATTCTAGGAGACGTTTATAGTCCTTAGTGACTGCTCAGTATTCACTACTTTGAAATCTTGAATTGATTAAGCACTGAATCTTATTGATATCTTTCTGTCCGTAGAGATTATTCTTGAAAACCATTGATATTTCTTGCTATCCTTTAACTATCATTATTGTTGTACCCTTGAGAAGCTAAAACTATATTGAGCACCCTTATTACTATATTATTTGATGGGCAAACTTGTTGTTCATTCTTGCTTTCCCTAAAAACATTTTAGTTAAGGCAGAGCAAGGTGGACCCTCAGGCATTGATAAGGGCAAGGGCAAAGCTACTGAGTAGTTAATATTTAGTGGAGATTATTATATTCATGTAATGACATAAGTTGTACCATGTACTAGTTATATCTCAATCATGTTTAATTATGTTTAAGGTATGTAAGAGATGTTTAAGTTACGAACCCTTGGGACGAGAATAATTATATTATAACAATGTAATTTATTCTATTATTCCGTTATGATGATTTTAGTATGTTATTAGAGTTAGTACGTGACAACCAAATTCGAGACAAGTGTGGTTTGAATTTGGGGGTGACATAGGTATAGCTCCATACTTACTGATTTTCTTGCTTTACATGATGATTTACTGCTTTAGCCAATACCTACTGACCCTGCACACAACACAAACACAAACACAAACACATAAAATGATATAAAAATAGATGAATTAGTCACTGTTTAAGTCTGAATAGGCATCCAATTCATAGGTATGAAACCCACTCATCAAATTCCCCCAAACTTATACCGTGCTTGTCCTCGAGCATAACAGAATGCAATGAAATGCAACTAACTACATGCCTACGAATCCAACTATTAGATTGTATAAAAGCTATTCAAATTGCCTCAGAGAAATCACAATATACATGAACAGTAAATCCTTCCAAGACATGTCAATAATCTCATATCAATCACTAAATCAATCCCTGTTATGATTGATATAGTGCATGTGTGCTCAACAACCATGTTAACTAACAATAGCTTAAATAAGACACATAATATGCCTCTTTAAAGGAGTCAAACAATTTAAAGTCAAGAAATCTATAAACAAGTAAGATAATGCTAAAACTCAACAGATACCACATTTCGAAGTTAATATGGGATATTTTTCGCTTTCTAATTCACTTACGGGGGCTTTTCGCTATTTTTTCCATTTTTCACTTTTTATTTTATTCTTACTCATGACTGTGCAATGTCTAGTCCTCTTAGGCTTTTCAGTGCTACCCATTAGCGAGCTTTCGACCAACGACTCCTAAACTAGATGGCTTTAGGGCGCTGGGTGTAGAGACATCCCCTCGGGCGTACTTACTCAAGTAATAAAGGCCACAAAACTAAACTAGCCACGGTATTTATTCATACTTTTTTTCTTTTTCTTTTACTTTATTCCCCCCCCCCAGATATATCCCAAATCTTCCCCCAAACTTAGGTTTATGCCTATTCTTAGCCATCACCACTTATTCATGACTTTCTTTCATTAAATCTCAATTCTCCTTAAGAAGTCAATTATGTGTAAATTTAAACCTATTCAGTCAACACAATCATTTTTGTGATGCCCACAAAATAGGTATACATCACCCATCTTGAGTCGCCAAATACATGGTACAAAATTCAAATACAACTTAATAATACAACTGTCGTGTAGAATACGACAATACATAACTGAGAGTTTTAATAAGAATATTGTCATGTGGACAATATCCACACTCAATGGAGTCCTCATTACATTTATTGTCACACTATTTAACAGAATAATGAGGACTACTAATGCTATCATCCGGACCATCACTCCATTCCCCCGACTAGTCGATTCGTTCTCATTTCTCAAGAGAATAGTGAAAGAAAGGGTGAGCTCAACTAACCCAAAGAAGAAATATTATGACTAAGATAATGCGAGAATAATTTATCGTTAGCCTTCAAAAGTTGTTAAGCGATAAAATATAACAAACATCAAGTTTAACTACTGATGAACAAGCAATCCATTAGAAGAGTCAGTAGAGAATAAAATCTACTATCTTCTATAATTTAAAAGGTTTTTCATTACTTTTATCGCTGAGACTCAGCTTAATAAATAATCCACATCATCCCTGCACTACGACCAATGATATTCATTAGTATCACGACCACAAATTATCCATGCACTACGGGCCAATGATATTCGTGTATTCATCAATGGTCATGATCATGCCAACAACTGTCCATCAATGCACTACGGCCAATGAGGATTTTACCACATCATTTGTAACATTACGGTCATAATTATACCAAATAATCCTTGGTCATAATCATACCAAGTCTGTGACGCCCCCAAAATTAGGTATACATCACCCATTATGAGTCGTCAGATACATGGTACAAAATTCAAATATAACTTCATTTATACAACTGTTGAATCGTCAGTATAGAATACTTACTCTGATTAACTATGACTTTTAATACAAATGTATGTAACTCTCATGGTGCCTCGACCACAACCTTACAATGGTACTTTACATAAAAGTATAGTCAAAAAATGTTTTAGAAATTAAAATCTTTGGGAAGTGCTCAAGGAAACCTTCGTACATGGGAGGCCATGAGTTTAGGTTATAATAGATATCATATGTCCACAGAATTATCCTTGGTTGACCCAATAGACCCCATAGAAAAACTAGAAGATTACTATCATCTTCTTTCCAATGGTGAGTCTTCTCTTGACATATAACTATCTCCACTGTCACCAAGTGAATATTATATTTCAAATAAACTCCAAGATCATATAGGTAGTGCTAGTAGATATACTTTCAAAGAAGTGGATGCGCACAACCCTCGCTCTTATAATAACACGATGTTTTATGTCATTAGACATCTTGTATGATAGTGGCAAAACACCCTTCCAAAGTTGGGTTCACCTCACCCTATTTAATTCACCAAATGTAACTACTAAATGTTGTATAGAATACAACACACTTTTCTATACTGTTTAGGAGAACCTCCACGCCTAGAGACCACTATTCTATTCCTTGTTATCCCCGCTTAACCCCAAGAACACTCTTACAAGAACACTCTTATTACACGAAAGGAATTGTGAAGCAGAAAGGGTGAGCACAACTAGCCTAGTAAAGAATATCATGAATAAAGATAATTAAATTATCAATAGATTTCATCAATAATAAATAAGAGATTTAGAACATATGGTAGATGATAAAACTTTTCAACCATAGTTGAAGCGGAACGAGCAATCCATTAGAAGAGTCAAATAAACCATAAGGTCTATTATCTTCTCTATGTTAAAATTCCACAAATAATGTTTTATCCATATAAAATAAATCAACAGTTCCTGTCCACAATCATATGAATAACTCATAATCATAATTGTGGTTCTAAATTCCTCTTCGCAACTGTGATTTAAGATAATTTTCATCACCTATCTTCACGAAACATCAAAATCATGGTTATACCAAATTAGAATTCTCGCTTTCATAATCATACTAACAAATTCATCTTTTGCACTACTACCAAAGATATTCATTAACAATTCATCTTCGCACTACATGCCAAAGACATACAACTACATTTTAGAAGAGTCAAGTAGAGCATGATATCTACTATCTTCTATTTAATTAAAAGTGTATAATAAATATTTTATCGCCGAGACTCAAACTTAATAAATAATCCACATCATCGAATCACCCCGCATCGATTTTACCAAGGATATTCGTTAATATCACATCCATGAATTTATATTTCATCGCCGAGACTCAACTCGATAATCAATCCATATCACTAAATTATCCATGCACTACTACATTTAAGGATATTCGTTAATATCACGACCACTAATTATACATGCACACTAAGCCAAAGATAATCGTGTTTTCATCAACTGGTCATGATCATGCCATAAAACAATTCATCTTTGCACCCTTGGCCGAAGAGAATCCGTAGCCATAATCATACCAAAAACTGTCCATCAATGCACTACGAGCCAATGATGACTTTTTCTACATCATTTGTAACATTACGTTAATGATTATACCGAATAATCTATGGTCATAATTATACAAAGTCCATCTATGAACTACAGCTAAAGATGACTTTCAACACAATATAAGCATGAGGATGATGACAATGATATAAGAATCAATCAAATGAGATAAAAGATAAATATTAAACATTTATAATACAATTTATCCAACATTCAATAATAACCAAATGTTATCAATCACTTAATAATCTCATAATCTAATATCATTAATATTATAACAATATTTTAATCATTTCTTAAACTTATAAACAATTTATTTCAATTGTTTACACTTTATCAAATAATGCATTTAATCATTCAAAATGCCATACTCATAAGATTTCATAATCAATGATCAAATCCTCATCAAAATCAAGATATATACCCTATATAGGATTCTCAAGCCATAAAATCCTATTTTCCAATTTTATTACTTCACATAACATATTTAATTTATTTACTCATAACTAGTTCATTTTATGAAAAATACCAAATCGATTCCCAAAAATATTTCTTTTCGGGATTTAGCATAATATAGTCCCATCTTGAACATATATTTTTCTCGAATTGTTAAAATTCATTTACTATTTTTCATATGGCTAAAGCTCTTTGAATATTTAGACATTTATCATAAATTGTACTTTTGTCCAAAAAAATTCGAAATTTACTGTGGTATACTCTTGTTATATACATGTACTCCCAATAAATATTTCACCAATTTTGGAGTTAACCACAAGGAGTTATAAGGGTTTACTTTTAAAATAGTCTTTTCCCATAAAATCCATAACTCTTAATCTATACATCCAAAATCGCCATTTTTGGACACAATCTAGAAAACTCATCAAATTATCATTTCAAATTTTTCCGAATTTTTGAGGTCAGAAAAATTACGAAACTACCCCGATGTAAACCCTTTTTAATGAAAATACTATTCGTATGAATACAAAGGATCATTTACAATGCATGCGGTAATCCACATAGACAGGTTATTTCAACAGAATAATAAAGGGAACCAGGTCATGCGTAAACGCACAGACTTGATATTCCAATAGAATAATAAATAATGAAATAACAGAAGAATTCACCAGGCATGGGATATGTGACGCCCCCAAATCTGGGTCTCTTCCAACCCGACAGATGGTGCTACACGGTACTACTATTCATTCATACATTCCATTGAATAGTCTCAAAAGGATTAATATAGCTTATATATATATTCAAAATAATATTACATTCCTCAGGTTCTTTGTAACCCTTTCAGTTGTTCTTGTCATAATATCAATATATTACAAACAGTCTTCCCATACTATTACATAAGTATGCTACGAGTTCGTCTTTGCCTTGCCTTTATCCTTGCTTCGAGACTTCAGACGCTCGATCTTTAGTACGTGTTCATATGGTTCAAGCAAGACGAGATATGACTAGCTCAAAGCAAGTACTACAATTCTAATAAAACAACATGCTTGAAACATAGAACTCATATATCTTCAATAATCGAATAATAGTTACTAAGTACTATCGATAAATCAAAATAGCACTTCTTTTTCTCAAACGCTTTTACACAATCATACTTAATGGAATAATAATTATGGCTCAAGTATATGAGCATTCATAAGTTCTTTGAAAAGGACAACCCACACTAAGTCCGTAAGTTCGACATAGCTTACGAGCACTTCGAGTGAACAAATTTCATAGTACTCTATGTTGATCAACACTATATTCATTAAACGTGTATACGTTTAAGTTGTGGCAACCTCACGTACTTGTCGTTTGACGACAAAACAATTTGAGCATACACAATCTACCTTTGAAAAACCACAACAATATTAGTTCGATAAAATCCTTAACACCACCACTGATAGAATAACATAGCATACGCTCAGCCAAAGGATTGGCTTTGACATTCCTCAAATACTAACTCATGTGAAGAATACATGAATCACAAAGACTTGCCCAGATTGAACTGGAACAAGGGTTAGAGTACTTACTTTTAGCGTCTGATTACTGGTTAATACTCGTACAGTAGTTTAAGTCTTTATGATTCTACAATTCATAATCACGTATGTGACGCCCTCAAAATAGGTCCATTCCATCCAACCCATTCTGAGTCGCCAAATACATGGTACAGAAATAACTACAACTTTATTATTACAACATATAAACCGTGAGTTTAAATCTGAGATATTGCCATCTAGACATAATATCCACACGCAAATAAATCCCCATCATAATTATTGATACATTATTTTACAAAAATGGTGAGGACTACTAAACAACTCTCTCTAGAACCTTCATTCCATACCCCTACTAGTAATCGCTACATTCTCGTTTCCTGAGAAGAAAAATGGAACAAAAAGGAAAAGGGTGAGCTCAACTAGCCCGATAAAGAATATTATGACTAAGATAATATACAACAAAATTATCGTTAGTCTTAAACATGGAAAAATCTAATAGAATACAATAGACAACAAGTTTTAAATCAATATTCATGTAATGAAATAATAATTCATTAGAAGAGTTAAGTAGAGAATGCAAACTACTATCTTCTATGTATGAATTTTAAAGTTCATAAATCTATTTTTTTATCCTGTAACATCAATCAATATATATCTGGGATCAAATATTCATACTTGCACTACTGAGACAAGGACATTCACCGATTGGTCATGTTCATCTAAACACTGTTCATCTTTGCACTACGGGCCAAAGATATTCATCGAAATCATTCATCTTTGCACTACAAGCCAAAGATATTCATCGAAATCATTCATCTTTGCACTACTGGGCCAAAGATATTCAATAATATCATCATTTAAAGACCGAGGATGATGAAAAATATTTTTTTAAAAAAGCGAATCCGATTGAAACAAAATGACAAGGATTAAGGATTAAGGATTAGTACTTTGTTCTATCACGTCCAAAAATACCTCAAAAATAATCATAGTGGTGTAAAATTCAAGAATGATCAAAATATGGATACAATGAAAGCTAATATCCACAATAGATATTTTTTAGACGAAAAGGAAAATTTTCATTTTTCGATGATTAGTCAGATTCGTGAATAAGATCAGTATACGTGAATAGTGTCGAGTATCGTGAATAGTAACTCGACACCAAAAGTTCCAAATTTGATAAAAACTTGAGATCAATATTTCAAAGATAATGATATTGAAGAAATAATATCATTACGAAAAAAAAAATATCCCTTACCTCGGAAAGACAGTACTTCTAACTGGAATACTGGATATAGGCTATATCTTGAACTTTCACCGTATAGCAATACTCAAAGTATACTCAAAATACTCACAAGAATACGCTTGATAATATAGAGAGAGAAAACTTGAGTTTACGGTGTGATTTTCAATTCTAACCTAAGCACCTATTTATAGGAAATTGCTTAGAGATGACCAAAGCGTAAAATTTATTATAATAATAATATATATAAAAATTTTCTCGCCCATTCTTAGAATCTAAAATCTGAATACAAACCACATGCTCCCTTCTAGAAGAAGAAAAAAAAAACGTTTTTCATAAAATAAATAATTAAAACTTCCAAAAATCAATTATTTTTGAACTTCAATAATTCATAATAAATAGCCCTTTTGCAGTAAAATTTGAAATCGCTTAATTTTTATAGGAAATTCAATTCTCTACAACTTTGCAGAAGAAAGTTTTTCCAAATTCCAAATGAAATTGGTCGAAATCCACAAACCAGGCGATTTTTAAGTTTATAATCAAATTTTAGTCAATAAATGGGGTCCAATGAGACATGTTTAACATGTTTTAAACATTTATTGCAAAAAAATACTCTTCCTCCTTGTATACTCATATATCCCACATTCGTTGTAAAAATATCACCATTATTATATTATTAAAATATAATAATATATATATATTTAAATGAATTATTTCATCAGAAAAAGATAAAATTTCAATTTTCAACAATTGTCACATTAAAAATTTTCTCCATCTATATCCACATAAAATCAATATTTTCCTCATCATATGAATCAATAATTAATTATTCACAAATAATATTACGAGAATCACAATATCGAACAACCGTGCAGGTTCAGGAAGAGGGGCTTTCAATAAAGATTTCTCCTTCTTGGCGCGCAATTAGGTGACCAAACCTCTCCTTAGATGTAACTTTCTAGACATTGCCAATAATGTTATCTAATAATATTATTCAGATAATATGAATTATTGCTTCGATAATGAAAAAAATCTTGTGTAATGACAATTATTGAAACAATGACAATATAAAATATCAATGCAACAATTAATGAATCAATAAAATCTTGAGCGATAAATTATTGTAACCATTATTGAGTAGTTTCTTCTTACGTAAGAATCAATAATTGGTGCAATACCGTGTCTTCTTGCTCAACAACGGCGTATTAGTGTGTTTTAACCATTTGGGTATTCCAATAGTATTATTTATGTAACAAGCTGGCTAGTTATTTATAAACAACTTATTCTTGTCATTTTCTTCCTCCAATCGCTTTCCGTTATGGGGCCCACACATGGCTGCGCCGTCGTACGAATATTCCCCGACAGTACGAATATTCCACGACCAAACGAATATTCCCCGACAATAATGAATATTATATCACCACTTGCTTATTTAAAATATTTGCGCATTTTACCCATAACTAACCACATTAATCAAATCCACCCTTACTATTTCAAAATAATAAATAAAGGAAATTCTTTTTATAAAAAAATTTGGGGTCTTACAACCTCCCTCCTTATGAAATTTCGTCCTCGAAATTGACTTACGATACGTACACAGTGTTTGAAAAGATGAGAATACCTCGCTTTCATTTTCGTTTTCAACTCTCAGGTCATTTCCTCAATAGCATGGTTTCTCCACAAAACTTTAACTTGTGGTATAACCTCGGTACATAGGACATGTTCTTTCCTATCCAAGATCCTGATAGGTACCTCCTCGTACATTAAGTCTTCGGCTATCTCGTCCGGTTCTAACTCAATGACGTGGTTCGGGTTGTCCACATATTTACGTAACATCGATACGTGAAAAACGTTATGAACACGCGTTATACTTGGCGATAAAACGAGTCTATAGGCCACAGTTCCTATTCGATCGAGAATTTTAAATGGATTAATAAATCGAAGGTTTTAGCTTTCCTCACCTCACCGATTCTCGCTTTTGAAATAACAACTTCTTGCACCTCCTTCTTCAAATTCATCAGCTCCGGTGTGTAGCTTGAACAGCTTTAACTTTATCGATTAAAGTCGATTATACATGTATATCATCACGTGGGTACCTAAAGTTTTCATCTCCATCTCTATTATTTGTAAATTATATGAAATGAGTCTTTGACAATATCATTTTCGTACTTGTATATCGATCTTCTACTCAACACGTCAGCTACCACGTTCGTTTTTTCCAGGATGGCATGGTCAGAACATGTGCTGAAATGAGTCTCCTCTTGAGTTCTTCGAAGCTCTTCCCACATTCCTTGCTCCATTCGAATTTTGTATCTCTACGAGTCAGCTGCGTTAATGGAATAGCGATTCGAGAATATCCTTCAATGAATCTCCGATAATAACCAATTAAGTCTAGAAAGCTATGTATTTTGATTACCGACTTAGGTTGCTCTCAACTGTGACTCATATCCCAATCTTGGATAGCACGTCACAATGACACCTATCAGTTTACTACCGCACGAATATGGCGTCCCCTACGGAGAATCTGGCTTCGGTGCATTCCACAAAGGAAGTCACCAGATAGAGGCTCGGGTATCAACTTCTACAGTTGGGTTTTTAACTCCTGAAGTTCAATAGGAGCCATTCGATATGAGATTTTAGAAATGGGTTTTGTACCGGATTTAAAGTCGATACAAATTCAATATCACGCTCTGGGAGTAGGCCAATGAATTCTTCAGGAAATACGTCAGGAAAAATCAATAACAACAGGAATATTATTCAAATCTGACGTGTCTTTATTCAAATCCATAACATGGACTAAGAAAGTTTGACATCCGTTTTTCAATAAACGAATCGCTTTATGATTAGATATGACAGTGATTGATTTTAATGGTTTAGTTGCCTGAATTCGAACAACAGGTTGATTAGGAATATGAAAACTAACAACCTTACGAAAACAATCAATTTTGGCATGATGAGTAGTTAACCAATCAATCCCTAAAATCACATCAAAATCAAGTATCTTTAAAGAGATAAGGTCAACGGGTAAGATAAGGGTGCCAACTTTGAATCAAGCAAGATTTCTAAACGATAGATGTAATGAAAATTCTCTCTATCTGAGTCTCCACAGATAGGTCAAAGTCTAATTTCTCGTAGTCAAGTTCAAGCGTTGAGCGCAAGCAAGAGAGATAAAAGGATGGGTAGAAGCAGGTATCTAATAAGGTATAAACTTCGCAAGAATTTATAATTAACTAACCCGTGCTAACTTCGTTCGGGTTCCTCGCATTTTAATGGCGGCCACGACAAACGCTCTTCCGAGGAAGATTGACTTTGACTTTTATGGGACATCCTTTTGAGTCACCATCCCCGCTGGACTTGGTTTTTCTACCGTACAATCTCGAGCGATATGTCCTTCTTTTCCACAATTATAGCATACCTTAAAGCTGTTGTTGTGAGCGGTTTAATGATATGTCCCTCTCTCCCGCATTTGTAACATACGACCGGTGGTCTTTCTCCTCCCTTGGAACCAGTTGCTACTGGCGCTGACGTCTTCATATGGTCGTTGTTGAATCTCCTCTTTTTAAAATCTCCTACCGACTCGCTTCTTCTATTTTCATGGCCACGATTACCACCAGAGTGGTTACCGCCTTTGTCCATATTCTTCTTTCTCCGTTGGTTATCGTTATTCTGATGATTGCTATCTTGGTATGATCCACGGTTATGGTCCCTCGGTTGAACGCATTACTCGTTATCTCGCTCTAACAATTGAGCCTGTTGACAACATCTGAATAGAGAAAATTTATGAGAAATGAGATCTTGACGTATCTAGGGTTTCAAACCTCTCTCGAAACATCCGCGTCATCGTTCCTCATTCTCCGCCAAATGAGGTGCAAACACGGATAACTCCATGAACTTCGCCTCGTCTTTAGGACACCGTCATGTTATTCTCGCTCGATCTAATAAACTCCACTTCCTTCATATGCGAATACTTTCGGGGAAGTACTTGTCATTGAAGCTATTTTGAAACGTCTCCCATGACATCTTTGAGTGCAATTTGGATGGGTACGCTTTCCTGATTCCCACGAAGAATCTGCCTCGTTACGGAACATAAAAGTAGCAAATGGAACTTTTTGTTCCTCGTGCATCCCAAGACATCAAATATCTTGGTAATTTGTTTGACCCACGTCACCGCCTTTAATCGGATCGGCTTTCCCAAATTACGGTGGTCCCGACTCTTTGAAGCGCTTGGTTTGTGACCACCCATGAATTGCTATCATTTCCTCCTGTATTTTGAACACGAGTCTCCCTAAATGCGATTTTGCATGAAGCGCAAAAAGCTTCTAAACATCCGTCGTTCATCATCGCTTTCATTGGTCTTGTTGTTCACGGGAGGTACATTATTGCCACTGTTGCACGTTCTCCTCGTTGGTAAGTCTGAGACATCTCCACGGTCTCATTCACTCCTTTGTTAATATTCTCGGTCGACATTCTCAAATCTTGTCATAAAACAAGGGTTAATTAAGGAAATCAATATATCACATAATATCCCTATATACTAACCAACTAACAAATAAGCTTAGGTTAGACACACTAGCGAAGGATTTACTCTCTCTCTCCTCCTAGTTCTATTCGATCTCCGCAGAGATCATATCCCTAAGCTCGATACCAAGCGTGACGCCCCCAAAATAGGTCCATTCCATCCAACCCATTCGAGTCGCCAAATACATGGTACGAAATAACTACAACTTTATTATTACAACATATAAAGCGTGAGTTTAAATACGAGATATTGCCATCTAGACAACAATATCCACACGCAAATAAATCCCCATCATAATTATTGATACATTATTTTACAAAATGGTAAGGACTACTAAACAACTCTCTCTAGAACCTTCATTCCATACCCCACTAGTAATCGCTACATTCTCGCCTCACGAGAAGAAAAATGGAACAAAAAGGAAAAGGGTGAGCTCAACTAGCCCGAAAAAAGAATATTATGACTAAGATAATATACAACAAAATTATCGTTAGTCTTCAACATGGAAAAATCTAATAGAATACAATAGACAACAAGTTTTAAATCAATATTCATGATGAAATAATAATTCATTAGAAGAGTTAAGTAGAGAATGCAAACTACTATCTTCTATGTATGAATTTTAAAGTTCATAAATCTATTTTTTTATCCTGTAACATCAATCAATATATATCGGGATCAAATATTCATACTTGCACTATAGTGCCAAGGACATTCACCGATTGGTCATGTTCATCTAAACACTGTTCATCTTTGCACTACTGGGCCAAAGATATTCATCGAAATCATTCATCTTTGCACTACAAGCCAAAGATATTCATCGAAATCATTCATCTTTGCACTCTGTGCCAAAGATATTCAATAATATCATCATTTAAGACCGAGGATGATGAAAAATATTTTTTTAAAGAAAGCGAATCCGATTGAAACAAAACGACAAGGATTAAGGATTAAGGATTAGTACTTTGTTTTATCCACGTCCAAAAATACCTCAAAAATAATCATAGTGGTGTAAAATTCAAGAATGATCAAAATATGGATACAATCAAAGCTAATATCCACAATAGATATTTTAGATTTAAAAGGAAAATTTTCATTTTTCGATGAATAGCCGTGATAAGTGAATAAGATCAGAGTATCGTGAATAGTGTAAGTATCGTGAATAGTAACTCGACACCAAAAGTTCCAAATTTGATAAAAACTTGAGATCAATATTTCAAAGATAATGATATTGAAGAAATAATATCATTACTGAAAAAAAATATATCCTTACCTCGGAAAAGATGGTGCTTTAATCGGAATAATGGATATAGGCTATATCTTGAACTTTCATAGTATAGCAATACTCAAAGTATACTCAAAATACTCACAAGAATACTCGATAATATAGAGAGAAAACTTGATTTACGGTGTGATTTTCAATTCTAACCTAAGCACCTATTTATAGGAAATTGCTTAGAACACCAAAGCGTAAAATTTATTATAATAATAATATATATAAAAATTTTCACGCCCATTCTTAGAATCTGAAAATCTAAATACAAACCACATGCTCCTTCTAGAAGAAATAAAAAAACGTTTTCATAAAATAAATAATTAAAACTTCCAAAAATCAATTATTTGAACTTGAACTTCAATAATTCATAATAAATAGCCCTTTTGCCGTAAAATTTGAATCACGCCAAGTTTTATAGGAAATTCAATTCTCTACAACTGCGAGAAGAAAGTTTTTCCAAATTCCAAGCAGAAATTGGTGAAATCCACAAGCCAAGCGATTTTACAAATTTATAATCAAATTTCGAGTCAATAAATGGGGTCCACCGACATGTTTAACATGTTTTAAACATTTATTGCAACAAAAATACTCTTCCTCCTCGTATACTCATATATCCCACATTCGTTGTAAAAATATCACCATTATTATATTATTAAAATATAATATATATATATTTAAATGAATTATTTCATCGAGAAAAAGATAAAATTTCAATTTTCAACAATTGTCACATTAAAATTTTCTCCATCTATATCCACATAAAATCAATATTTTCCTCATCATATGAATCAATAATTAATTATTCACAAATAATATTCTGAGAATCACAATATTGACAACCAGTAGTTCAGGGAAGAGGGGGCTTTCAATAAAGATTTCTCCTTCTTTGGCGGCGCAATTAGGTGACCAAACCTCTCCTTGATGTAACTTTCTAGACATTGCCAATAATGTTATCTAATAATATTATTAGGATAATATGAATTATTGCTTCGATAATGAAAAATTGTGTAATGACAATTATTGAAAAACAAAACAATATAAAATATCAATGCAACAATTATTGAATCAATAAAAAATCTTTGAGCGATAATTATCGTAACCATTATTGAGTAGTTTCTTCTTACGTAAGAATCAATAATTGGTGCAATACTGGTGCTTCTTGCTCAACAACGCGGCGATTAGTGTGTTTTAACCCATGGGTATTCCAATAGTATTAATTGTAATAACAAGCTCTGTAGTTATTTATAAACAACTTATTCTTGTCGTTTTCTTCCTCCAATCGCTTTTCAGTTATGGGGCCCACACATGGTCATTTCATCGCATGCGAATATTCCCCGACAGTACGAATATTCCACGACCAAACGAATATTCCCCGACAATAATGAATATTATATCACCACTTGCTTATTTAAAATATTTGCGCATTTTACCCATAACTAATCACATTAATCAAATCCACCCTTACTATTTCAAAATAATAAATAAAGGAAATTCCTTTTTATTTAAAAAAAAATTCGGGGTCTTACAACGTACCACATTAAGTCATACACAATCAAGTATGATTACTATTATATCTTACCCTTCATCTCAATGTAATTCCTAATTTAGATTTGTTATTTAGGGTTTCCGGCTTTCGTTACATCATTCTCATTCTGCTAATCTTTGATTGATTATTAACTCTTAATCAACATGCATTAGTATCTTACAAGTACCTTACAATGTCTTAATCATGTTATGATTACATCTTAATACATTACTATTAAGTTCCCTTTCCTTCCATACTTGAAATCTTTATTCACTATCAACTTCCTTGGATCAAGTATTTGCGGCACTAAGGATTGCTCGTGACTTTCATGCTTGCATGCGAGTTAGCGATCTTACAATGGTTCGACCAAGATTGCTGCAGTATGGGCAATTAGGCTTAGAGTCGTGCCGCGGCGCGGACTCTGTGCCTTAGAAAATTTTGCAGTTTTGAAAATTTTTACGAACTTCTCGGACGAATAACTTCTTCGTTTTAAGTCCGAATTGGTCCGTTCAAAAGCATACGGTTCATAAATTTCATAATCTACGCGTTCATGCAAAAATTTTATCTATTTGACTTCGTTTGCTCAAAATTCACCTATGAGTTCATTTTTAACGAAAACGATAAACGTTTGTGAACGTTCAACGCTCGTTTCTTCGTTTTAAGTCGGAATCTGATCATTTTTGAGTCTGCAACTCTATAATGACTAAAATGACTTGTCTCCATTGTAAACCAAAGTTTCCGACTTCGAACACAAAGTACGACTTCCATTCCGAGAATTTCTCGAATTCGACGGTAATCGTCCAATCGTGCGAATTCCGGTAAATCTTCATTACTAAGCGTTCTTAATGGATTTTAATCAACATAAGATCATTAAAAGTTATTTACTACTCCAACTTATAATCAAATAGGTTTTGACTTATTCTCATAAGTTATTAACTTATTTAACTTAAGAGTTAGAAATCTTTATGCTCATGACTTATTATTAACTTAAGTCCTTCAATCAAAGTTCTCATGCTATATTCCACATACTAAACATCATATTATAGGTTCTTCATGGTTCTAGCAACTTATTAATGTTCAAGTTGCTTTTTCAACTTATTCGGCTTAAGTTCATTCTTTAGTAACTTATTACATGCTATCATCCAACCCTCCCCCTTCTCTATCAATCCTATTATAGAAGAGATGAAGATATAAGAGAGGAGTCTTACCCTTGAAGACTTCTATTTGCTTTGGAAACTATCAATGGTTGAAGTGGCTTATAAGTGCTTAAGTGACTTATTCTCCCTAACTAATAAGTAGCTTTATGTTTGAGAGAAAAGTTGGATGAAAATGATCAACCAACACAAGAAATGAGCTTGGTATTTATAGGTTTGGCAAAGTGAGGGCATTTTAGACATTAAACCTCCCACCTCCTCATTTCCACCTCCTTACTATTCCTTACTTAACCTTCAAGTCTTCTTGCTAGCTACATAAAGTTCTTGGGCATCACACAAAATCCTTGCCCATCACACTTACCCATTTCACACTTGGTTTGACCCATGGGTCAAGGCTTTACTTTGGGCTTGATAATTAATCTAGCTTTCTCTCTTAATAGGCTTATACTACAAATACTTTGGGCTTATGATCAATCAAACACTTGGGCTTGATTAATACTTACATTGGACTTCTACCAATAACTAACAATCCTACAAGTCCATTAACTTAATCTTAACAACTTAACCATTATACCCCACGTATAATCTTCGTATACTAACTCGTATATTAGTTCGTAATATACGTTATTTCATTCTTCATACATAATAGTACAATACGTAGTATTATTCTTTCATTCTTTACTTCATATAATGTATACACATTATACGATCACAACTTTCTTCCTTTAACGCTTAATAACCTAACTTTCCCAATTTAAGTCCGCATGAGAAATATTACGTTTCCCATACTTAGATTATTATTACATAATCGATATCACCTCGATATTATAACATTACATATTTCTCGGAAATTCAAAAATAATTCCCGAGCGGAAATCGATGAATAGTGTTTTTCGAAAAATTTCTCGAAAAACTTTTATTTTCGTTTTAGAAATTCTAACACTTTAATTCTTCCACGTAGTTAAAATACTATGACGTTCCGACGTTTCTAGGTTATAGAACAACATTCATCTTCTCAATACACAGTAATAATAAATAATATTATTTTATTCATTATTAAAAGTAATTACAAAATGTTTGATTTTCTGGGGCGTTACACGATAGATCGCACAAACATGTTATTCCAACAGAATAATAAATAATTGAACCAGGTCATGCGTAAATGCACAAACATGATATTTCGACAGAATAATAAAGAATGGAATAATAGAAGAATTTGACCATGTATGCAGTACTTCGCATAGACAGGTTATTCCAACATAATAATCAAGAATGTAATAACAAAAGAATTTCACCATGTATACGGTAGTCCATGTATATAGGTTATTCCAACAGAATAGTAAAGAATGGAATAACAAAAGTTCTCTTCATGAATACAAACGAAATAATACCCCTTACTATAATAATAATAATAATATCCTTTACGAGTACGACAATATATCCCCTACGATTACAACAAATAATATCCCCTACCTTAAAAAGAAAAATATTCACCGGTAGTAAGGAATATACTTGAAGAAAACTTGCACTACGCTCAAAGCTTTCTTAAACTCTAAAGAAATACGTTCAAGATTATAGAAGAAGAACTCTCTCTATAGTTTCTCTCTCTAGAGTTTCAGTGAATTCGTAAGAAATAATGAAGGAATGAGCTTCTATTTATAGAAGAATGGACTGCATAGTAACTAATTCATGAACGGTCCAGATTGATTTACTTTTAATCAGACGGTCCATATTTAAAGCAAAATGTTTTAAATAAAATATAGTATATTTTATTTATAATTTAATAAAATGAATAACTTTATAAAAGTATTCTGTTTTATATAAAAAGATTTTACTATGCAAAACACTATGCAGGCACTATGCAACACTATGCAGGCACTATGCATAATAAAATATAATATATTCTAATTATTGTCTAATAAAATAGATAACTTTATAAAAGTATTACATTTTATATAAAAAGATTTTACTATTAGCCTAATAAAGCGAATAACTTTATAAAAGTATTCATTTTATATAAAGCTTTTTCCATTTTATTACATTAATAATACTAATAAAACAAAACTGAGTGACTTATCATGTAAACATCAATAATCAATAATGTGTGCTACTATACAACCACGCGTATTACTGTACTTTTAACACCGGGAGTTTCAACGGTTAACGATAAAACTTCCGTCGTTATTTTCATAAAAATATTTTTGTTGTTATCTCAATCCGACAATAATTCCGTTGTGGGGTCCACCAATGATTGTACCGTCGTACGGATATTCCCCGATAAAAAGAATATTTTCTGACTAATCGAATATTCCCCGACACAACGAATATTTTATATCAACTTGCTTACTTTGCAAAAAAAATAATTCACATATTACCCTTAACTTTAAACTTTTATCAATTTAACTATTTACCAAAATAGAAAAATTGAATACTTTTATTTCATAAAATTCGGGGTCTCACAAAGTCCATCTATGCACTACAGGCCACAGATGACTTTCAACATATTATAAACATGAGAATGATGACAATTCAATAAAACAAGTTCAAGAATAAATTTTAAAGATTTATAAGTTAATTTATCCTGAACTCAATAACGTCTAAATTGTCAACATGATACTGCTTTGTGGAGTAAAATTCAAGAATGCTCAGAAGAATATTTTCATGAAAAGATACTGGATGAAGCACAAATATCAAGGATATTCCACTAATTTCATGGAGTATAGAAGCCAAAACTTTAACCAACTACGTATAATAGAATATAAGAAATCGCAAATGGATGCTCATGCCTTCCTTAAGCAGATCCATGTTCGAACTATTACCAAATCGATGATCATCGGTCTCACGGAAGAAGGCATCAAATAGTCGAAAAGGGAAGTTGGCATTAAACTGAGGCCACATGGTCGGAGAGGCCATTGCCTCATGTTGAAATTCGGAAGGTGATTATCTTGGAGGGGAAGGAATGGTTTGATCGTGAGTTGGTGATGGATCCATATATATGTTTTTAGGAGAAGTTGTTCGGGTAGGAATAGGTTCGCGAACCGGTGAAGGAACGGATGATGAGCCTGGGTGACTATCAGACAATTGCTTTTTCTTGCGAGAGAGCGAAGGAATGGATTCGATTGGCTCGTCATCATCTGGCACGTGAGTTTCCATGTGGATAGTTGGGGGATTGTTGGTCAAAGATGGGGGAACTCGAAGTTCCTTAACTGTCAAAGGGGTAATCTTTGTCCTCAACTTTTTGACACGAAGGACTTTCACCCATTTGTGCGGTGATATTTCAAGAAGACTTCTCTTGATTGGGGCGGATTCAGGAGGTACAAAAGTGGGATTGGATGAAGGGCTTGCTTCTAGTTTTGCTTCTAGATTTGCTTCTGGCTCTATCTCAGGGTCTATATCTCGACGAATGGATTTAGATCTCTTAGCAGCTCTCTTTCTTCGTCTGGGTTTGAGGGATTCTGCAAGAATAATGGGCTCATCAATTTGTGGTTCATTAATCTGAGGGTTGACGATGGGCATTTCAGTGGTGAGTGGTTTAGCCTGAGGAGATTCTCCTGGGGGAAGCTCTTCATCTGCATCTGTAACCTTCCCAGCCAAAAAGTCTTCAAACTCTTTCACCTCTGAAGGGGTCGGTCTAACCAAGGACACTGCAAAGATTGTGCAACGATAAATCAGAACCAATATTATCAAGGGTTTCACAGAAATATGCACGAAAATAGTTCGATACTTACGTTTATGATCATACAGCCATGCCAGTTTGGAAAGAAGTCCGTGTTGCCATTCCTCCTTCGGGAAATTATTCAAAAGTTCGATCAGTTCGGCTACATGTTCTTCGGGAATATCTTCGAAGTCAGCAGAAATCTTTTCATCTGTTGCCCAGTTCGGTAAAGAGGCGATCTCTAGTCCCTTAACGAAAAACCATCTCTTATGCCATCCTCTATTGCTCGAGGGAGTATTTATTAAGGACCGCCTCTCAAACTTTTCACCAGCCTTGTGTGCGTGCTTGCCCAAAACTTTGAACCCCTTTTCCCTGGTTTGGGCAATCTTGTTTACAGTAAAGAAGAAGTCGAGAATGGGTTCTATTCCTAATTCATGATGTCGACGTCGGGATTTTTGGATGTCCCTTTCCATTACTTGTTCTTTGGTGTTCTCATTTTAGGTGAGATTTGTTTGAAAAAATAAGTGAAAAAGGTCCGACATGTATAATGTAGACGTTGGATTGTTTAGAATCGCCAGTTGGTTTTTTAAATGGTTGTACCAACACAACCGAGAAAAGGTTTGCACATTAACCCAATGATGTGACACTGCTAAACGGGTCGGTGAAACCGAGATTTATAAGTGTCTGGGGACTTGGTTATGCGAGGGGAAGGTGTTAGGCACCCCCCGACATCGGTGTTACCACGGTGACCGCCTCTTTTCAAGAAACTATTATCTGAATGTGTGTGTGTGTGTGGGTCAATGTGCTGTTATTTGGAAGTAGTGCGAGGCCTCGTCGCACTATATATATTGTGGTTTGAATTTATGTAAAAATTCAATTTTTAGCAAGATATGTCAATGATATTTTATAAAAAGGTTTTTCAAACCCTGATGCTCAATAGTAATTGAGACCTTTTATACTTCCATTTTATTAAGTGTTCGGCTTGATTGATTTTATTTTACGAATGTGAGGCATCCGTATGAAAATAATGTACAAAATAATGTCGACTTCCTCGTATGCGTATGGAAACCATCCGAGGAAGTCCGGACACTATGTAATAATTTACAAGTCGCTTATAGTGAAAATGTCCATCACGGAACCGAATCTAGATCCAATAAGGTGAATCTGTGATCACATGATTTCTAAGCGCACAAGATACCGTAATTTGTATGAAAGTAGTAGCGGTATATATATAAAAGATGAAAATATATATATCTGAGACGGGATCACCAACCACGAAGTACCTCCATGGGGATCGAAATGTAAATAAAGTCATTAAAAATTATCAACCATACGGAGGAAACTCAAAGCGGGACGTAAACGTAAATAAAGTCAGTATATACCAACCGCCACGAAGGAAACTCAAAGGACAAAATGTAAATAAAGCGGTAGAATATACGGCCAATCGCCATGAAGTAAACTCCAGGCGAGGACACAATGTAAAAAAAGTCGTAAGCGATCAACCACCACGAAGTAAACTCGGTGGGATAAAATATATATATATATATATATATATATATATATATATATATATATATATATATAAAAGCAATAAACGCACTGGATGTAAAAATCGGGCTCATCGAGCGAGTTCGACCACAGATTCATATATATAAGTATATATATATAAAAGCGAATAAACGCATACTAGGATATAAAATCGAGGCTCATCGAACAAAGTCAGACCACAGTTCATATATATATATATATATATATATATATATATATATATATATATATATATATATATATAAGTTTAGTAAACGCACTGCATCAAGTCTAGGCTCATCGACCAAAGTCCTAATAATACAGTTAATATATATAAGTATATATATATATATATAATAAAGCGAAAACGCACTGCATCAAGTTCAGCTTAATCGAGGCATAACTCGATAATGTTAGTCAAATATATGTAAATATATATATATATATATATATATATATATATATATATATATATATATATATAAGACTGAAATGAAACCATGGATGAGAAGTTCGGCAAAAAAGCAAGCAACACAACTCTCAACGTGTAGAAGGGTGTGTGCAAAGATGAAAGAAAGACTCTAAAGTGTGTGAGAAGGCTTACAATTTGATCGATAAAGAAGGCTTCTATATCTTTAGAGTGGGTAAAACTTGACTTTTGTGGGTACAAAAGGGCTATATATGAGCTCACATGTGTTTAGAAAGGGAAAGTACACTGCATGGGGTGAGTGCAGAGCAAATCAAGGTGGCTTCCTCGCTTTATTTCTCTTCTAAAATGGGCTGCCCAAGCCCTCTATTTATAGGCAATTTAGTCATAGGTGTGTACTGGTGAGCCCTTAGGGTACCAGAGGCAACCGGGGTGGGCCCGGGTTTGTCGGATCGGGTCGACTCGAAGTACGTGCACTCAGGCACTGTAATGTCCACTCAAACTTTCAGAAGTGCAATCCGGGCATCCGTTTGAGGTATACATGACCTATTTCGGACTGCCGTTGTCGAGAGTTATATGATGCCATGGGATTAGAGTTTGTACGAAGTCATTGAAGATGGTACGATGCCCTCCGGTCTTCAAGCTTCAACTTTCATCCGTTACCCCGCACAATAGTCATTCGGGATTGGTTAGCCTTGTGGGACATCGTTGCGTAGAGACGTGACGTGGCTTCGTGTTGACGAGAAGATGATGTTTCCCCTCACCGGTGTTATCGCCGGATTGGGCTAATAAAGCAGACGTTGTTCAGACTTCACTGAGATTGGACTGCTGCAATTGTTGAAGGTCCTCATTGTCACCTTTGAGGTGTGCCTGTCTTCCCGATGTTATTGCCAGGTTGGTGCAGTGTATCTCGTTGTGAGCACCGAGATTGAAGCTGGTTGCATTTGAAACAAGCATTTCCGGGGTTATCGCCGAAACTGCATTCCTTGGGGTTATCACTAAGGTTGGTGGCTATTCCAATGGTTGGGACTAAGACTGGATACCTCGGGGTTATCTCTGAGATTAATCGGTCTTCTCCAGTGTGTGTTCCGATATTGGATTTGCATGCCTCGGGGTTACATCCGAGGTTGGAATTGTTACTCCCAGATTGCGATCCGGGGTTGATGCTGAACTTCCGGTAGTATCCGGTTTGGATTTAGATTGTCTTTCAGGGTTCTCTCTTAAATGACGAATCTATCCTCCTGCAATGTTAGTAAAAGTAGTACAGAAAATTTTGAGTGTCTACAGATGCCCCTCTTTATCATACTCATGCATGGCGAATCATGGGTAGGATAAAGAATCCTAGACACTTGAAACGCAACAAGACAAACATGGTAATATGGGTAGCAAAATGATGCAAATGTATGATGCATGTATACGGGGTTGTAGCCCAACATATTGGGGGTGATTGCTGGATCCCTGTTGCTTCAACTGGGGAGTTGGTATCTTGACGGATCGATGTGTGTTTAATCATTGGGATGTTAATGTTGGAGTTATCACCAAATTCATGTGTTCTTGATAACGACTTGATCCCAAAGAGGTACCTCTTATGTGCAAGAGATCTGTGGGGATAAAGCTTGATCTGTTTGAGGATGTGTATAACATATTCCATCATCTATCCTCTTTGATAACATTGACCTTTCCTGGTTGGTATCGCCAGAGTATGTCAAAATCCTGTTGGATTTACTACCAACAACATATGCTGTCATGGATGCCTGACCTTCGTTGACGTGTACTTCACCAACATGTGAATCAACGGCTGAGAAATCCTGTGGGATATACTATCAAGGCTGCTTGACCTACGCTAACGTGTGGATCAACGACTGAGATTCTGTAGATTGTCAAGGTTCCTTAACCTTCGCTGTCGTGTAGATCAATGGAGCATTGCGTTGTGACCCCCACCGGGGATCCGCTGCGGAATATGAGTAGTTGGGTATGGAAACCTCGAATAGCTCTAGAGCTCTGATAGGTTTAAACGCTATCGACTGAAATGATGTCAAGGTTGCTTGACCTTCGTTGATATGTCTGTCAACGGCTAAGCATGCATTGTTATTCCTGTCGGAGATATACGTTGTAACCCCCGTCTGGGATCTACTGGGGACTCATGACTACATCCGCAATTTATCGAACAGTTCTCAAAGCTTCGATGGGTTTACTTGCCATCAGCTGAAATAACGTCAAGGCTGCTTGACCTTCGTTGATAGACGTGTCAATGGATGAATGTGTTATAACCCCCACTGGGGATCTACGTTGTAAGCCCCGTCGGGGACATACATTGTAACCCCCGTAGGGGACTCATTTAGGGTAACGACCCGGAGTTGGTGGCATCGGACCTGTATAAGGTATTGCCGGATGTGATTTGTGGAAAAATGAGATCATCGACAGGGTATACCTTATGTTTAGGTGACTACCAATGAGTGATGTATAGACTCAAAGTTTTATCTGAGAAGACCAGGATTGTATGCTGTTTTGCTCAATCGAGTGGCGTTTTTATTCTCGATTTGACCTTTCCAGTCTGTAAGAACTCCTTTGCAACTCGAACTGGACCGAGCCGGAGGGGTGGGACCCACATAGGGGTGCCGCAGTGCACTCCATTGCAGCCTTGCAGTAGTG
This sequence comes from Panax ginseng, assembly GCA_020205605.1. Classification (NCBI taxonomy): domain Eukaryota; kingdom Viridiplantae; phylum Streptophyta; class Magnoliopsida; order Apiales; family Araliaceae; genus Panax; species Panax ginseng. Next base: position 34,415,141 of record CM035143.1, on the reverse strand, counting down.
CACCGCCATTGCAAGCAGTGCACCCATTGCGGTATGCAGTGATCCTCGCTACCAATCATGGATCATAAATCCAGCAGGTTGGTCTTCACAAGTCACTTTCAACTTTCTTCGCATAGAGAAAACCACGAGCCATCTTCAGATCTGCTGAGTTCGAGCCGCTTTCTACAAATTCTGTCACCTTACAAGTGTTCTACACTATCCTGATAACGTATGCATGTATTTTTTTCCAGTTTCTATTTGTTGGATTATGAGTTATCGTACGAAATGCATCTAAACACATAGTAGTGATTATGTATGCACAAATGACTTGATAAAAAATATTCAACATAGTAAATGTTAGTATTAAACCATGCTGAACATAATGATGTGAAAAAATTTGACTTTTGAGACAGTCAAATTGGCACCTTTTTCTGCTATTTTTTGTCCTATTTGAGGTGCAATGAGCAAAAGGTAGAAAGGCAAAGTACTCCTAGCGTTGAGGTTGGCCTTATGTATGATGATTTTGATTTTTAATGCATATATTATGTATATGACTTTGGGGCAGGTGTGCTACTGAATGGCCACCTATCATATTGTCATCTATTATCTGTTATGCATGTATCATGTTATGCATATGTATGTATGTCCAGAGATATTCGGCATTGACCCCTGGATGGTCTTATGACACGGCCCACACAGATGTCTTCTTCGACAGTTAGCCGTATAGATCATACCCCACCATCATTGGTGGCATTGGGTATGCGATCGTGGTACGATAGCATGTCACCACCAGATAGGGTGACCGTAGATCAGTTGTTGCAGCATACCATGACTTTATTGCCTTTTTAGGTTCCTGTAGGGTTTGTAGACGGGATGCTAGAGCATTGGCTACCAGATAGCCAGGTATTCCGATTTGGCACCCATGAGTTGACTCCTACTCTGGAGGAGTATGCACGTTTGACGATGCTTCCTTTAGATAGACCTTGCGTGCATTTGGCTTTGTGAGACATGAGTAGACGATTCATGACTCTCACAGGATTACGGCGCAGAGTAGTGCAGGACGAGCTGACCTCTAGCCATGTGATATCCCAGCATTTTCTGTGTGACAGATTTGGCTCAGAGGATAGCTACTCACGACATTCCGGGGATTTCACCGCACCGGAGGACCATTGGCGTTTGGCCAGGGTTGATGTACTGATGCTATACGTACTGTCGTATGTCTATATGCCACGATATATGGACGAGATAGACATTGGTGTTATTATGGCTGCGAGAGCTCTTAGAGAGGGTCGCACCATTATACCTATGATCGTAGCAGAGACCCTGCGGTCGGAATCCTATTGTTGCACATATCCTACAGGAGTGTTCACCGGGAGTTTGGTCATGTTGTACGTGTGGTTTATGTCACACTTGAGACCGGTTGGTACCCATAGACGTCATGGGTATTGCTTTTCCAATGATGTGGTCATGTCATGCTCCTTTTCGGTAGTGGAGAGTGTACAGATGCTCGTCTTGGTACGCATTTTTTGGCGGATATCGAGATCCATTCAAAGATATTACGTGTTTCTGGGGCTTTGCTCACCATACAGCTTCATTACTCATGCTCCGGGTATGACGCCCCCAAAACAGGTATAAAACACCCATTCTGAGTCGTCAAAATACATGGTACAGAAACAACTACAACTTTATTAATACAACATAAAAACTGTGAGTTTAAATACAAATATTATCATCTAGATAATATCCACACTCAAATAAGTCCTCAGTACAATTATTGATACATTATTTTACAAAAATTGTGAGGACTACTAGAACGACTTCTAAAACCATCATTCCACACCCCGACTAGTACTCGCTACATTCTCGCCTCCTGAGAAGAAAAATGGAACAACAAGGAAAAGGGTGAGCTCAACTAGCCTAGTAAAGAACATTATGACTAAGATAATATAAAACAAATTATCGTAAGTCTTCAACAGGGAAAAATCTAATAGAATACAATAGACAAGAAGTTTTAAATCAATATTCGCAGCGGAAATAATAATTCATTAGAAGAGTTATGTAGAAAATGCAAACTACTATCTTCTATATATGAATTTAAAAGTTCATCGCCTATCTTTTATCCCTGTAACATCAATCAATATATATCTGGAATCAAATATTCATCTTTGCACTACAGGCCAAAGATATTCATCAGTTGGTCATGTTCATCTAAACACCTGTTCATCTTTGCACTACGGGCCAAAGATATTCATCAGAAATCATTCATCTTTGCACTACAGGCCAAAGATATTCAATTATATCATCATTTAGGACTGAGGATGATGAAAAATATTTTAAAGAAAACGAATCCAGTGAAACAAAAGAACAAATATTAAGGATTCGTACTTTAAACAATCCAAGTTCAAAAATACTTCATAAATAACAAGAGTGGAGTAAAATTCAAGAATGATCAAAACATGGATACAATCAAAACTAGTATCCATAATAGATATCTTGGACGAAAAATGAAAATTTAATTTTTCGGTGAATAGTGTAATAATCGATTGAATAATAGTCCAGTATCGTGAATAAGTGTCGTATACGTGAATAGTAACTTCAACACCAAAAGATAGAAATTTCACAAAAAAACATCATCACGCTTCGTGAATAGTACTCGTGAATAGTAACTCATGAATACTAACTCGTGAATAGTAACTCATGAATAGTAACTCCGACATGAAAATATTATTTTATCAGAAAAGATAAAAATCGATTTTCAACAATTGTCACTTTAAAAATTTTCTCCATCTATATCCACATAAAATGAATATTTTCCTTATCATAAAAATCAATAATTAATTATTCACAAATAATATTACAGAAACACAATAATGACAACCAGGCATTTCCCAAGAAAGAGGGGGCTTTCTAATAAGGATTTCTCCTTACTGGCGCGCAATTAAGTGACCAAACCTCTCCTTAGACAGAACTTTCTAGACATTGCCAATAATGTTTTCTAATAATATTATTCAGATAATATGAATTATTGCTTCGATAATGGAAAATAATGTGTAGTGACAATTATTGAAACAACAGTAATATAAAATATCAACGCAACAATTATTGAATCAATAAAATAAAATACTAAACAGTAATTACTGTAACAATTATTGAGTAGTGCCTTCTTACGTAAGAATCAATAATTGGTGCAATACTGTGTGCTACTGTGCAACAACGCATATTACTGTGTTTTAACCATCGGGTATTCCAACAGTATTAACGGTAACAACTACGCCGTTATTTATAAACAACTTATACTTGTCGTTTTCTTCATCCAATCGCTTTCTGTTATGGGGCCCACAAAAGATCTACATTGTCAGTCGTTTGAATATTCCCGACAAAGAAGATGTCTAATGAATGGGTGTTTTGCCACAATCATACAAAAATGTCTAATGACATACAACCTCGTATCATCATAAGACAGGGATGTGCTCATCCACTTGTTGAGTATATATACGAGCACTACCTATATAATCTTGGAGTTTGGTTGAAGTATAATTCTCAATTAGAGACGGTGGAGATAATGATATGTCAAGAGAAGACACACCATTGGAAAGAATATGATAGTAATCTTCTCGTTTTTCTTTGGGGTCTATTGGGTCAACCAAGGATAATTTTGTGGGCATATGATATAATAACCTAGACGCATGGCCTCCCATGTACGAAGGTTTCCTTGAGCACTTCCCAAAGGTTTTAATTTCTAAAACAGTTTTTGAGTGTACCTTTATGTAAGGTGTCATGGTGACGTGCTATCCAAGTTGGTGTCCAGAGTCACAGTTGGTATATTTTAGTATCAAAACTCACAACATATGTGTTGTTGTATTTTGCACGACAATTGTTGTAATAAAGTTGTAGTTGTTTTCTGTACCATGTATTTGGCGACTCAGAATGGGTTGGATGGAATGGACCTATTTTGGGGTTATCACATTCGTACTTTACACAATCCAAGTTCAAATATACTTCATAAATAATCAGAGTGGAGTAAAATTCAAGAATGATCAAAACATAGATCCAATCAAAGATAGGAACTATTACAGACAATCTTGGACATAGAAAAGAAAATTTAATTTTTCTGTGAATAGTGCCGTATATGTGAATAGTAACTCCGACACCAAAAGATAGAAATTTCACAAAAAAAAATTATCATGCTTCGTGAATAGTACTCGTGAATAGTAACTCATGAATAGTAACTCGTGAATAGTAACTCATAAATAGTAACTCGTGAATATTAACTCATGAATAGTAACCTCGACATAAAAAGTTCCAAATTTGATAAAAATTTTCAACCAATATTTCGGCATAATGATATTGAAGAAATAATATCATTTTTTTAAAAAATAATATCCCTTACCTCAGAAAGAATAGTACTTCTGACTGGAATACTGGATATAGTGTTGAAAGAACTTGCACCGTATAGCAATACTCAAAGTACTAAAATACTCACAAAATACGCTCGATATTATCGAGAGAGAAGAGAGAGAAATCTGTAGTTTTTGGTGTGATTTTCAATTCTAACCTAAGCACCCTATTTATAGGAAAATGCTTAGAACACCAACGCAGAAAATTTAATATAATATATATATATATATATATATATATATATATATAAATTTTCTACGCCCAATATTTCAGTCAAAGATCAGCCACTCAAGTAGCCTACATCACAAAAAAAACATTTTTGTAAATTAAAATATTTAAAACTTTCAAAATCAATTATTTGAACTTGAACTTCAATAATTCAAAATAAATAGCCCTTTTATCGTAGAAAATTGAATCTCATGAATTTTTATAGGAAATTCAATTCTCTACAACTTTGTAGAAGAAAGTTTTTCCAAATTCCAAATGTAAATTGATTTGAAATCCATAAGCGGGCTATTTTATAAAGCTATAATCAAATTTCAGTCAAGAAAATGGGCCCACAGACATGTTTTAAACAACTTTTGTAACAAAAATACTCTTCCTCCTCATATACTCATATATCCCACATTCATTGTAAAAAAATATCATCATTATTATATAATATAATAAAATATTATTTTATCGTAAAAGATAAAATATTAATTTTTAACAATTGTCACTTTAAAAATTTTCTCCATCTATAACCACATAAAATCAATATTTTCCTCATCATATAAATCAATAATTAATTATTCACAAATAATATTATGTAATCATAAGATCGACAACCGTGCCGCTCCTGGAAAGAGGGGCTTTCAATAAGGATTTCTCCTTCTTGGCCGCAATTAGGTGACCAAACCTCTCCTTGATGTAACTTTCTGACAATCGCCAATAATGTTTTCTAATAATATTATTCAGGATAATATGAATTATTGCTTCGATAATGGAAAATAATGTGTAGTGACAATTATTAAAACAACAAGAATATAAAATATCAACGCAAAGAATTATTGAATCAATAAAATAAAATCTTGAATAAAGAATTCATCGTAATAATTATTGAGTAGTGCCTTCACGTAAGAATCAATAATTGGTGCAATACTGTGTAGCTCTTGTGCAACAACGCATATTAATGTGTTTTAACCAACGGGTATTTCAACAAGATTATTGTGAATAACTACGGCTAGTTATTTATAAACAACTTATACTTTGTCGTTTTCTTCATCCAATCGCTTTTCACGTTATGGGGCCCATAAAAATTTGCGTCGTCGCATCTAATATTCCCCCGACAAGAAGAATATTCCACGACCAAACGAATATTCCCCGACAACAATGAATATTTTATAACCACCTGCTTATTTAAAATATATGCGCATTTTACCCATAACTAACCACATTAATCAATTCAACCCTTACTATTTCAAAATAATAAATAGAGAAAACTAAATTTTATTTATTAATAATTTTGGGTCTTACAACCTCCCCTCCTTATGAAATTTCGTCCTCGAAATTGACGTACGTACTTGAAGTTTCGAAAAGATGAGGATACCTCGCTTTCATTTTCGTTTCTAACTCCCAGGTCATTTTCTCAATAGCATGGTTTCTCCACAAAACTTTAACTTGTGGTATGACCTTCGTGCGTAGGATATGCTCCTTCCTATCCAAGATCTTGACAAGTACCTCTTCGTACATTAAGTCTTCGGCTATCTCGTCCGGTTCTAACTCAATAACGTGGTTTGGGTCTTTCACATATTTACGTAGTACAGATATATGAAAAACATTATGAACACGAGACATACTTGGAGGTAACGCGAGTCTATAGGCCACATTTCCTACTTGTTCAAGAATCTGAAATGGACCAATAAATCGAGGATTGAGTTTTCCTCTCTTCCCAAATCTTGTAACTCCCTTCCATGGAGCCACACGCAACAATACATGATCCCCAATGCCAAATTCCACGTCCTTTCGATGAAGATCCGCATAACTCTTTTGTCGATCCTGTGCCATTTGTATACGTTGTCGAATCATTTGGATCTTTTCTGTAGTCATACATACCAACTCGGGTCCCAACAATGTTGCTTCACCCACCTCATCCCAACATATTAGAGAGCGACACTTTCGTCAATATAGTGCTTCAAATGGAGCCACACCTATACTTTCCTGATAACTGTTGTTGTAGGAGAATTCCACCAATGGTAGGTACTTATCCCAACTTCCTTTGAAATCTAGGACACACAGTCCTAATAGATCTTCAAGAGTTTGAATAGTCCTCTCTGATTGTCCGTCCGTTTGAGGATGGTATGCCGAACTAAATCGTAAATCCGTGCCCATAGCTTTTTGCAAGCTAACCCAAAATCTTAAAGTGAATCTTGGGTCACGATCTGAAACTATGGATACTGGCATGCCATGCAATCTTACAATCTCATTTAAGTACATACTAGAAAGACGTTCAAGGGAATAAGTCTCACGTATAGGTAAGAAATGGGCTGACTTGGTTAATCTATCAACAATTACCCAAATCGCATCTATGCCTTGAGAAACCTTGGGAAGACCCGTAACGAAATCCATGGTAATGTGTTCCCACTTCCATTTCAGAATCTCAAGTGGTTGCAATGGACCCTTTGGTACTTGATGCTCCGCCTTTACACGTTGACAAGTTAAACACATCGAGATAAACTTTGCAATCTCTCTCTTCATATTGTTCCACCAAAATGTATGTCTAAGATCACGATACATTTTGGTACTTCCAAGATGGATTGCAAATGGTGTATTGTGTGCCTCCATCATGATCTTGTACTTCAAATCAGAATTGTTAGGAACACAAAGTCTGGAGTGGACTCGAAATATTCCTTCTTCATCGATTCTTTCTTCTTGAATAACACCTTCTTGTACTTTCTTCTTCATAATCATCAGCTCCGGGTCTGTGGCTTGAGCAACTTTAACTTTCTCGATTAAAGTTGGTTCTATACGTATACTTGACATCATTGAATGGGTCCCTGGAGTCTTGAATTCTATCTTTATCTTTTGTAAATCACACAAAATGGGACTTTGTTTTAACAACATCGCATTTGTTCCCGCGTATGATCTTCTACTCAATGTGTCAGCTACCACGTTCGCTTTTCCTGGATGGTATTGAATAGTGTGGTCGTAATTTTTCAATAGCTCGAGCCAACGTCGTTGCCGCATGTTAATTTCCTTGTGGGTGAAGAAATATTTGAGGCTTTTATGTTCTGAATATATCTCCACTTTTTCCCCATATAGATAGTGCCTCCAGATCTTTAGCGCGAAAACGACTGTTGTCAACTCTAGATCATGAGTAGGATAATTCCTCTCATATTCTTTAAGTTGTCGCGAGGCATAGGCTTTGACTTTCCCACGTTGCATGAGAACACATCCTAACCCTTTGCCTAAAGCATCGCTGTAGATAACAAATCCATCCGGACCGGATGGTATTGTCAAAACAGGTGCCAAAATGAGTCTCCTCTTGAGATGTTGGAGACTCTTCTCGCATTCCTCGCTCCATACGAATTTTGTATCTTTACGAGTCAGCTGAGTTAACGGAGTAGCGATTATAGAAAATCCTTCCACAAATCTCCGATAATAACCAGCTAAGCCCAAAAAGCTACGTACTTTAGTCACCGTCTTTGGTTGCTCCCAACTTTGTATTGCTTCAATCTTCGCTAGGTCAACAGACACTCCATGTTTTGACACCATGTGCCCAAGGAATGCTACTTCCTCAAGCCAGAACTCACATTTCTTCAGCTTGGCATATAGCTTGTTATCACGAAGCCTTTGCAGTACCAGCTTCAAATGGCGCTCATGATCTTCATGGCTTTTGGAATAGATGAGGATGTCATCAATAAAGACAACAACGAACTGATCCAAATATTCCTTGAATACTCGGTTCATCATATCCATAAAAGCAGCAGGAGCATTAGTCAATCCAGAAGATATGACTAAGAATTTATAATGTCCGTACCGAGTTCTGAAAGCAGTCTTTGGAATATCCTCAGTTTTAACCTTCAGCTGATGATATCCAGAACGAAGATCGATCTTTGAAAAGAATTGTGCTCCTTGAAACTGGTCAAACAGGTCATCAATACGAGGTAGCGGATACCTATTCTTGATAGTGACATGGTTTAATTCCCGATAATCGATACAAAGTCGCATACTCCCCGTCTTTTCTTCTTTACAAATAAAGCAGAGCACCCCAAGGAGATGTACTAGGACGAATGAAATCGATGTCCAACAACTCCTGTAGTTGGACCTTTAACTCCTGAAGTTCAATAGGAGCCATTCAATATAAAATGGGCTTTGTACCATGTTCAAGGTTAATAAAGAATTCAACTTCACGTTCTGGGGGTAGATCGGGAAGTTCTTCAGGAAATAAGTCAGGAAAGTCAATAACAATAGGAATATTATTCAAATCTGACGTGTCTTTATTCAAATCCATAACATGGGCTAAGAAAGCTTGACATCTGTTTTTCAATAAACGAATATCTTTATGACTTGATATGATAGTGATTGATTTTAATGGTTTAGTTGCTTGAATTCGCACAACAGGTTGATTAGGAATATGAAAACTAATAACCTTACGAAAACAATCAAATTTGGCATGATGAGTAGTTAACCAATCAATCCCTAAAATCACATCAAAAGAAAGTATCTTTAAAGAGATAAGGTCAACATGTAATGTGATGGTGCCAACTTGAATCAAACAAGATTTATAAACAAGTGGATGTGATAAAAGTTTCTCCTAAAGCGAGTTTCCATGATAGGTCAAAGTCTAATTCCTCCCGAGTCAAGTTTAAGCGTTGAGCACAAGCGGGAGAGATAAATGAATAGGTAGCACCCCGGTATCAAGTAATGTATAAACTTCGCATGAATTTATGATTAAAGCTTACCCGTGATCACCTCGTTTGGGTTCCTTGCATGTTGACGATCCACGAAAAATGCTCTTCTAAGGCTGTTGACTTTGACTTTTCCGGGGATGACCTTTTGAGTCACCATCCCCTTGGACTTGGTTTTGCTATAAATTGCAATCTCGAGCGATATGTCCTTCCTTTCCACAGTTATAACATACCTTAAACTGTTGTGGGCAGTTTGGGCTAATATGTCCTTCTTTTCCACACTTATAGCATATGACCGGTGGTCGTTCTCCTCCCTTGGAACCAGTTGCTGCTGGTACTGACGTCTTCACATTATCAGTGTTGAATCTCCTCTTTTTAAAATCTCCCCTCGACTCGCTTCTTCTATTTTCATGGCCACTATTACCACCAGAGTGGTTACCGCTTTTGTCTGAATGTTTTCCTCCCCGCTTGTTTTCATTGCTCCGATGACTGCTACCACCGGTATGACCCTGATTGCGGTCCCTTGGTTGAACGTACTCGCTATCTCGCTCTAATAATTGAGCCCTGTTGACAACATCTGAATATAAAGAAAATTTATGAGAGATAAAATATTGCCGAATCTCGGGTTTTAAACCTCTCAGAAACATCCTCGTCATTTGTTCCTCATTCTCTACCAAATGAGGTACAAACCTAGATAACTCTGCGAACTTCGCCTCGTATTGGGACACCGTCATGTTGTTTTGTTCTAGTCTAATAAACTCTACCTCCTTCATATGGCGAATACTTTCAGGAAAGTATTTTTTGTTGAAAAGTTTCTGAAACATTTCCCAAGACATGTTGAGTGCGGCTGGCTGGGTACGTTTCACAGACTCCCACTAGTAATCTGCCTCACCGCGGAACATAAAGGTGGTGAATAGAACCTTCTGTTCCTCCGTGCATCCCAAGACATCGAATATCTTGGTAATTTGCTTGACCCACGTTTCCGCCATGATCGGATCCGGCTTTCCCTTAAATTCTGGTGGTCCCAACTCTTTGAACTGCTTGGCCGTGATAAGTCGCGCGTTGCTATCATTTCCACCCGTATTCTGTACACGAGTCTCCCTCGTCTGGTTTTGCATGAACTACAAAAAGCTCCTAAACATCCCGTCGTTCATCTTACGCTTTCAAGTGGTGTTGTTTACGGGGAGGAATATTGCCTTCTGTTGAACGTTCTCACGGGTGGTGATTAAAGGTGTTTCCACGGTCTCATTAACTCCACCGTTAATATTCTCAAATTGCCATTCTTAACATCGCCATAAAATAAGGGTTAATTAAACAAATTAACATATCACATATTAACCATATACTTCAACTGACCAACAACTAAGCTTAGGTATGACACACTAGCGAAGGATTACTCGTCTCTCCCCTCCTAGTACTATTCCCCGATCTCCGCTAGAGACCATATCCCTAAGCTCTGATACCAACTGTGACGCCCCCAAAATAGGTATACAACACCTATTCTGAGTCGTCAAAATACATGGTATAGAAACAACTACAACTTTATTAATACAACATAAAAACTGTTAGTTTAAATACAAATATTGTCATCTAGACAATATCCACACTCAAATAAGTCCTCAGTACAATTATTGATACATTATTTTACAAAAATGGTGAGGACTACTAAAACGACTTCTAGAACCATCATTCCACATCCCGACTAGTACTCACTACATTCTCGCCTCCTGAGAAGAAAAATGGAACAACAAGGAAAAGGGTGAGCTCAACTAGCCCAGTAAAGAACATTATGACTACAATAATATAAAACAAATTATCGTTAGTCTTCAATAGGGAAAAATCTAATATAATACAATAGACAACAAGTTTTAAATCAATACTCGCAGCGGAAATAATAATTAATTAGAAGAGTTAAGTAGAGAATGCAAACTACTATCTTCTATATATAAATTTAAAAGTTCATCGTCTATCTTTTATCCTTGTAACATCAATCAATATATATCTGGAATCAAATATTCATCTTTGCACTACAGGCCAAAGATATTTATCAGTTGGTCATGTACATCTAAACACCTGTTCATCTTTGCACTATGGGCCAAAGATATTCATCAAAAATCATTCATCTTTTCACTACAGGCCAAAGATATTCAATTATATCATCATTTAGGACTGCGGATGATGAAAAATATTTTAAAGAAAACGAATCCAGTGAAACAAAAGAACAAATATTAAGGATTCATACTTTAAACAATCCAAGTTCAAAAATACTTCATAAATAACCAGAGTGGAGTAAAATTCAAGAATGATCAAAACATGGATACAATCAAAACTAGTATCCATAATAGATATCTTGGACGAAAAACAAAAATTTAATTTTTCTGTGAATAGTGTCGTATTTGTGAATAGTACCGTATACGTGAATAGTGCTATATACGTGAACAGTAACTCTGACACCAAAAGATAGAAATTTCACAAAAAAACATCATCACGCTTCGTGAATAGTACTCGTGAATAGTAACTCGTGAATAGTAACTCATGAATAGTAACTCGTGAATAGTAACTCGTGAATAGTAACTCCGACATAAAAAAGTTTCAAATTTGATAAAAATTTCCAACCAACATTTTGGCATAATGATATTGAAGAAATAATATCATTTAAGAAGAACTAACCTCCCTTACCTAAAAAGGATAGTACTTCTGACTGGTATACTGGATATAGTGCTGAAAGGACTTGTACCGTATAGCAATACTCAAAGTACTAAAATACTCACAAGAATACGCTCAATATATCGAGAGAGAAAGAGAGAGAAGATTTTAGTTTCTGGTATGATTTTCAATTCTAACCTAAGCACCCTATTTATAGGAAAATGCTTAGAACACCAAAGCAGAAAATTTAATAAAATATTAATATATATATATATATTAAAATTTCTACGCCAATCTTCCTTGATCTGAATTCAACAATTGACATCACATGCAAGACCCACAATTTATGACAAAAATGTTTTTTTATATTAAAAATAATTAAAACTTCTAAAAATCAATTATTTCGGAACTTCAGAACTTCAATCAATTATCAGAAAATTTGAATCTCGTGACTTTTTATAGGAAATTAAATTTTCTACAACTTTGCAGAAGAAAGTTTTTCCAAATTCCAAACAGAAATTGACAGAAATCCACATACGAACGATTTTACAGGCTATAATCAAATTTCAGTCAAGAAATGGGCCCACAGAATGCTTAACATGTTTTAAACAACTTTTGCAATAAAAATACTCCTCATCCTCATATACTCATATATCCCACATTCATTGTAAAAATATCCCCATTATCATATTATAATAATATAATAAAATATTATTTTATCAGAAAGGATAAAAATCGATTTTCAACAATTGTCCCTTTGAAAATTTTCTCCATCTATATCCACATAAAATGAATATTTTCCTTATCATAAAAATTAATAATTAATTATTCACAAATAATATTACAGAATCACAATAATGACAACCAGGCATTTCCCAGGAAAGAGGGGGCTTTCCAATAAGGATTTCTCCTTACTGGCGCGCAATTAAGTGACCAAACCTCTCCTTAGACAGAACTTTCTAGTCATTGCCAATAATGTTTTCTAATAATATTATTCAGATAATATGAATTATTGCTTTGATAATGGAAAATAATATGTAGTGACAATTATTGAAACAACAATAATATAAAATATCAACGCAAACAATTATTGAATCAATAAAATAAAATATTGAATAAAGAATTCATCGTAACAATTATTGAGTAGTGCCTTCTTATGTAAGAATCAATAATTGGTGCAATACAGGTGCTAACTTCTTGTGCAACAACGGCGTATTAATGTGTTTTAACCACCGGGTATTCCAACAAGATAATAGCAGTAACAACTACTGTGTTATTTATAAACAACTTATACTTGTCGTTTTCTTCATCCAATCGCTTTCGTTATGGGGCCCCAAAAGATTGGCCGTCGTAGACAAATATTCCCCGACAAAGAAGAATATTCCACGACCAAACGAATATTCCCCGACAACAATGAATATTTTATAACCACCTGCTTATTTAAAATATATGCGCATTTTACCCATAACTAACCACATTAATCAATTCAACCCTTACTATTTCAAAATAATAAATAGAGGAAATTAAATTTCATTTATTAATAATTTGGGGTCTTACACCGGGCATGGATTTCCTCCCTCTGGTTGGATTGAGGGGCGTGACTACTTATCACCCACTGGCCGTGATGTCGCAGTTCGACCAGTTCCAGGATTTCCATCCTTTTGATGGGGCGAGAGGTCAGCGTTCAACTTCTCGATATCTCTCAGCAGAGGACTGATCCCGTGTGTATGCTTGTTGGGATCAACGTGAGATAGCTTCTTTTTCTGTCAGTCATCCTGGTTGTTCTGCAGAGTATTCTGCATGGATGGAGACAGAGATTTTATCAGCTGCAGCAGTATCTGCAGTACCGGATAGTGAGTCAAATGATACAGAGCCTAGGGAGGACATTGATACCTACATCGAGGAGGAGCCCGCTGCTGGGTTGCTAGCATTTCTTCCGAATTCTCCTAGTACTAGTACTTTTGTGATTCAGTACTCGGCACATTACTTAGAGCAGAGTCTTCATCTAATGACCTTTGAGAGAGATCAGGCTCGATCTATGATGTTGACTACCCTTGATAGGAGAGACGCGGCTCTATTAGAGAGAGCCGAGGCATTAGATCGCAGAGATGTCGCTGTTGTTGAGCGGGATGAGGCTATATTAGCCAGAGATGCAGTGATAGTTGATCGGGATAGTGCTATATCTGCCCGGGATGTAGCCATCACAGATAGTACTGTAGTGAGGTCCCTTACCACTGGCATGATCGCAGAGATGAGCACATATATTGATGATCATATGGTCACCATGCAGATGGCTACAGATCTTTTGGGTCGTGTGGATATTCTCGTACAGGAGACCATAGCTTCACCTCCTTCCTCTGAGAGGGACTCCATGTTGGGCTTGTTAGCTTGCATATACCCTGACTTGTAGATGAGATTGTATTTACCTGCACAGACTAGCTTAGCCATTTTATCATATACATTTTACATTGTATATATATATCAAATAACATTATATATGATAGGGAAATATATTTTTGGATCACTTCCCTTTTAGATATGCCTTGCTATTTACTTGATATTTTGCCCGGCCGCTTGTGGCTTGTGGTCTTGATGTATTCGAATTCCTCACGGGTGGATGGACATTGAGTTGTCTCTGGATAGTTGAGAATGGATCATCGATCTCGTGTACCCTACCATCTTTGGTGTCTTGGGATTTGGTTTACGGATGGAAATGTGTAGAGGAGTGTGGCTTTCCTCTCTGAGATTGACCGCACCACAGATGGTCGCCAACACTTCTATTTAGGAGAAGCCTAGTTAATTCCACCTCTTATGGATTGGTGTTGCTCTTCAAGGTATGACCGCAACTTAGATTGTCGCCGAAGCTCCTATTTGGGAGGAGTTCAGGTAATTCCATCCCTTTGGTCTGAAGCCGAATAAAATGTAATGGATTGAAGGATGATCCCAGTACCAAATGACAAGGGTTTGTGTTTTGGTAGGGGTGAGACCGCACCATGAATGGCTGCCTACGTACTCCTATTGCAGAGGAGATCAGGTCTGCGTAGTTCAAATCTGATGTAAGAGGTTCAACGCTGTATATGGCTGAAGTGGTGTAGGAATGTTTTTGTTGTTTTTGTTTTTATAAGGGTAGAAATGTTTTTGTTGTTTTAGTTTTATTGCGACCGGACCATGTGAAATGGTTGCCTACGTACTCCTATTGAAGAGGAGATCAGGTTGACGTAGTTCACCCCTCAGGGCGAGATGAAAAGCGCAATCCCATGTGCAGGTTAGAGTGCGGGGAGGAGAAAGTTTAATCCGAGGTTGAGGATAAACTGTCGGTATGAGAAGTTTGATCCCACGTATGGGTAGCCAAACTGTAAACGTGAGAGGTTCAATCCATAGTGGGATGACCTAAGTTTTAGGAACGTAGAGAAGATCCAGGTTGCTGGCTTGAAAAGTATGTTTTCCTGAGGGGCAAAGTGTAGAAAAGTTGTAGGTGGTAAAGGGTTAAAGAACCGGAATGACTGGTGACCTGATGATTATGCACCAGGATGTTTACGAATTACTTCAGATATAGTACCGTTTCACGGTGTCTGAGTTGATGAGTTGTGGAAATTCATCGTCGTCCATTTCTTGCAATCTAAGAGCGCCTCCTGTCAATACTTCTTTGACAACAAACGGGCCTTCCCAGTTAGGAGCGAATTTTCCTTTAGCTTGATCTTGGTTGTCAAGAATTTTCTTCAAAACCAAGTCATGTTGTTTAAATTTCCGTAGCCGAACTTTTTTGTTATAGTATTTGACGATCCTTTGTTGATATAACTGACCATAGAAGATAGTCGCGGTTCGCCTTTCATCTATTAAAGACAATTGGTGATACATGTCTTGTACCCATTGGTCTTCATCCAGCTGAGCGTCTATCAACAATCTGAGGGATTCCATTTCAATTTCTATGGGGAGTCTTTGCTTCCATCCCATAGGTTAATGCGTAGGGGTTGCCCCCGGTGGAAATCACGCATTGAGGTTACGTGAGGCTATGAGTCGGGAGGCAATAGGTATGGCCAATCTTTGTGGTTGGCGGACATCTTTTGCATAATCTTCTTGATGTTTTTGTTAGCCGCTTCAACAACACCGTTCATCTTCGGATGATAGATGACAGAGTTGAGTTGTTTGATGTGGAATTTACTGCATAATTCCTCCATCATTCTGTTGTTGAGGTTCTTAGCATTGTTTGACACAATCACCTCTGGTTGTCCATATCGACAAACGACATTGTTTCTGATGAAAGCAATGATGACTTCTTTGGTAACCCTGGGGAAGGAGGTTGCTTCCACCCACTTGGTAATGTAGTCGATCATGGTGAAGATAAACCGATGACCATTGTTGGCTTTAGGCTCAATGGGCCCAATAACGTCCATTCCCCACATTGAGAAGGGCCAAGGTGAACTCATATTGTGAAGTTCCCGTGGAGGGGCGTGTATAGCATTCCCATGAATCTGGCACTGATAGCATCTCCGGATGTGGTCATTGCAATCCGCTTTGAGATCCTGTCCTGAGGACTTTCTTGACAAGGAGGGGGCCACTCATGTGGGGGCCACAGACCCCGCCATGGATTTCATCCATAAGCCTTTGGGCTTGATCTTTGTCTAAACATCTGAGGAGACCTAGTCCTGCATCTCTTTATAGAGCGCATCTCCACTCAGGTAGAACTTCATAGCAATTCGATGGATCTGCCTTTTCTCAGTTGGGCTCTCCTTAGCGGGTGTAGATCCATCTCGCAGATATTCCTTGATATGTTGATACCAAGGATGTTGGATGGGAGGTAGCTCATCCGATACTTCTCCAACGTAATTCCCATAGGTTGGGGCCTTGTGCAGGGAGATCGCGACGCTCGACAAGTGTTCCTTGTCTGATATGCGAATCAAGGAGGCCAAAGTTGCTAATGCGTCCGCAAAGTCATTCCTATTGCAAGGAATGTGGAGGAAGGAAATTTCCTCGAACTCCAAAGCCATCTTCAAAACTTGACGATGGTAAGGCAGCAAATATAGTTCCTTGGTTTGACAGATTCCAGTGGATTTGTGCGATTACGACTCTCAATCTCAAGGACGCTTAAACGCTGATGCCCATTGAACGGGCTAGTTTTTGCCCCATGAGACAGCCTTCAAACTCAGCCGTATTGTTGGTGCTGACAAATTGTAATTTGACGGCAACGGGATACTACTCCCCCGTATCAGATACTAGAACTGCTCCAGCTCCAGAACCTTCATATTAACAGCCCCATCAAAATACATCTTCCATGATTGGCGCATATTGTACTGATGGTGTTGTTGCACTATCATTACTCCTTCATCAGGGAAATATGTTTCCAAGGGTTTGAATCCCCTGAAGGTGCGGCGGCCAGTTGATCCGCAATTCCTTGACTTTTGATGGACTTTTGAGTTACATATACGATGTCAAATTATTGTAGGATCAACTGCCATCTGGACAGTCGGCAATTTAACATAGGTTTGTTGAACACGTACTTGAGAGGATCCACACGGGATATGAGATGGGTTGTGTGACCATGGAGGTAATGATGTAACCTCATGGAAGCCCATGCTAAAGCATAACACGTCTTTTCAATCAGAGTGTACTTGTGTTCACTGCTGCTGAACCTTTTGCTGAGGTAATAAATAGCTCGTTCTTGGCCTCTATCGTCCTTCTGTCCCAGCATGCAGCCCATGGCATTGTCACTTATGGACATGTACATAAACATGGGAACATCATCCCTAGGTGGTACCAAAACGGGAGCTTTGACTAGCTGTTTCTTGATTGTAAGGAAGGCCTTCTGACACTCGTCATTCCATTTCATGGAGGAGTTCTTCCTTAATAGCTTGAAGATCGGCTCACGGTGGGCGTGAGTTGGAGATAAACCGCTAATGAAGTTGATTCTTCCCAAAATCCCGTATTTCCTTCTCATCTCGAGGAATGGGCATTTCCGTGATGGCTTGGATTTTGGCAGGATCCAGCTCAATCCCCTTGTGGCTGACTAAAAATCCTAGCAACTTGCCTGATTTAATGCCAAAGGCGCATTTAGCTGGATTCAACTTCAAGTTATACTTACGTAACCTGTTGAACAACTTTCTGAGATGGTCTATATGGTCGTCCTCCTTCCGGGACTTGACAATGATGTCATCCATATAGATCTCGATCTCTTTGTGCGTTAAGTCATGGAAAAGAGCCATCATAGCTCGTTGATAGGTGGCTCCGGCATTGATGAGGCTGAATGACAACCGTCTATAGCAAAATGTTCCCCAAGGAGTGATGAAAGCAGATTTCTCATGATCCTCCTTAGCAACCATGATCTGATGATACCCCGCAAAGCAATCAGCAAAGGAGTACATGTCGTATTACGCAGTATTGTCAATGAGAATGTGGATAAATGGCACGGGAAAGATATCTTTTAAGCAAGCTTTGTTCAAGTCCCGGTAATCCACGCAAACTCGCACCTTCCCTCTAGGTTTAGGCACGGGCACAATGTTGGTTATCAACTTAGGATATGTAGATACCATTATGATGCCAGCTTGAAATTGTTTCACAATTTCTTCTTTCATCTTTAAAATCCATTCAGGTTTCAATCGCCTGAGCTTCTGCTTGACTGGCTTAAATCCCTCTTTAATAGGAAGGCGATGAAGGACAATATCAGTGGACAAACCCACCATGTCTTCATGAGACCATGCAAACACATCCTGGAATTGGGTTAATAGCGTAACCATGTCATTCCATTGGTTTAGGGTAAGGTCTGAACCAATCTGGATTAACTGAGGGCTTTCTAAGGTTCTGAGATTGAAAGAAGTGGTTTGATCAAGGTTGGGTTTGGGTTTGTCTTTGACCCATTCTTGAATTTTGGAGGCACCTCAATGTCATCTCAGTATATCCATCAATTTGAATTCATCTCCACATCAAAGGTACAATCCTTGTGGAGAAGAGGCACCAAATGTCGCAAATCTGAGCACATCTAAATTGAGTCTGAAACAAAATATGCTTTCTCTTAGTATATATGAAATGCATTGATCATACACAGTGTTAGCATATACTGGCAAAATAAACTGCATATACTGTACAGAAAAGTAAGTAGTTATTATATCTACAGGGTAGAAAGAGTTTCTGCCCGCTTTATCCTTGAAGACCAATGCAAGGAATACTGTTCCAATTGGCAAGAGCAAAGTCTGGGTGGACCGCAGTGATGGAGGGATTGTCATCATCCTACCTATCCCGAATGATGACCATTATGTGCGGGCAATCATAAATGCAGGGTGTATTTATTGGTATGCTTCGTCATGAACGATGATGCGTATGCGACATCATTCGGATGACATCTTGCTTGATTCTTCATTCCTCTTTTTCACTACAGATTTGGAACAAAGATTTCTTTTCCCTTCACTTGATCCAGACGGCTTGGGACATAACATAGCCATTACATTGCACGACACCTTCTGAGGAGGTTGTGCGGACTCAGAGTTTGAAGGCGAAGATGAACGCCACATGGTTGAAGCTGAAGGAATCTGCTGATGTTGCTTATTTCCAAAGCATGAAAACTAACTGGTTCCACATCGGCATTGATGAATGGCATGTCTCCGTGCTGAGGAATCTCCGGTTCAGCGTTGATTGTGACCAGGCTATTGTTGATAATGTATTTAAACTGAAGAGTGGAGGGGACTGCCCATCCATATGAATCCATGGTCATCCCAAGAGCAGGTTGTATCCTGAATCTATCTTGAGCACATGGAAAGATACGCAGAATGTGTGAGGACCAATTTCGTTTGGCAGCTCAATTACTCCGACCGAATTTCGCCGGGCTCCATCAAAAGCTTTGATGATGGTATGGCTACTCCGAATTCGATTGAGATTGATGTTCATCTTCACCAAGGTAGCATATGGGCATATATTCAGAGAGGAACATCCATCTATTAAGACTCAAGCTACCATATATTCGAAGGACAAGACCGCAATGTGTAATGGCTTACAATGACCTGTCCCTTCGGGCGGTATGTCATCATCAGTGAAGGATATCACATTGTTATTGAAAATGTGATCAACCAGATGTTGAAACTTTTCTGTATCTACTGATGTCGGTAAATAGGCTTCTTCTAAAACCTTTAACAAGACCTTCCGGTGATTCTCAGAAGTTAGGACCAAGTCCAAAATTGATATTTGTTGTGGAGCTTCTTTCAAACTTAAAACCACCGTAGCTTCATTATGACCCACAGCGCGGAGGAATTCTTCAATCTTCTCCATGGGTATTTTCCCCTTTGATTTGGTGGTAGGCTTCATCACCCGTTGGGAAGATACAGTGGATTTTCCTTCGACACTGTAGCAGTTGTATGTGAGGTGGATCCTTCACCTTCTCCATAATTCCACGGAACTGTGCGCAAGCTAACAATAGGATATTGTGCTCTGCACGGCTAGTTGATTAGCTCGGGAGCGGCCACTTTCAAAGGATTATTGATTCCCTTGAGTTGAATTATTGGCATTGTGAGTAATGTATTAATCCCATCAGTTTCAGTGGATATGACTGCTACCACACTCTTCCATTTAGTAGGGCCTGCATCTTCACTTGCACGTAACACAGTATCGTCGTCTGCTAGGCGCAGGACACCACTGTCGATTAGATTTTGAATAAGGTGGCGGAGTGCCCAGCATTCTTCTGTGCTGTGACCATGAGACTGGGAGTGATATTGGCACACTCCATCAAAGTTGTACCGTCCTGAACGAGGGTTGATTGGAGGTATAAGGGAACTGATCCTTCCTTCATTGATTAACATATGAAGGATTTCCTCCATAGGTTGGCCTAGATAGGTGAATTCCCTTTTGTTGGTGAAATCTCGACGGGCTTTGGCATTTGCTCTCCTTGTCACTTTGGCTTCCAGCATTTCATTTTCTGAAAGTGATGAGGGAATATTCATGACAATAGGTAGGAGACTGGCGTGCTCCTGGCTGATTAACTGGCGAGTCACTTGATGCTGATAAGTCACTAGTTCCGCCAATTGTTCAATTTGTTTGCAGAGAGCTTTCATCTTTCGTTGCATTGTGAACTGGAACTTAGCATAATCCCAGCTGTCATCACCGTCTTTGATGGTTTGGGAAGAATCACAGCTGTAGTTGGAACTCTGTCCACTACTCCAATTAATCATGTTGACCTCTTCTTCTTTGTGTTGAGGAAAAGGGTTGTCTTGTACGTAAGGCTGATCTTGTTTGGTAACCACGATCTCTCCGTTGTCTATCAGGTCCTGGAACTTGTGTTTCAAAGCCCAACAATCTTGAGTATCATATCCAGGTGCCCCGGCATGATAAGCACATTTTCTAGCAGCATTGAAACCCCGTCCATTAGGGTTGGCTGGTGGAAGAAGATGTGTAATTTTCTTCTGTGTTGTCAGAAGATTTAAGATGTTCTCGAGGGTATCCCCTAAGGGTGTAAACACTCGAGGGCGTTTGACTTCTCCACCTTTTTGTATTGGAGGGTTTATAGACTGTGCTGAAAAGGGAGTGTAGTTTCTCCTTTGAATATGCATGTTCTGATTGCCTTTTTGACCCTGTAGTATCAGGGAAACATCTTCTTCTTTCTTTTTATGGACCCTCCGGGGGTTGTTCCCATAATTTCTAGATTGGATGTGATCAGCAACAACTTTGAGTGCAGCTAGGTCTTGAATCTTTCCTGACTTCAATCCCATCTCAGCCATCTCCCCATGTTTGACCATTTCAAAAAATGGTTTGCCGATGCCGGCTAAAACTCTCTCATAGCAGGGAGCTTCTTGTATGTATATGAAAGTCATGACAATTTCCGATTCTGTCATGGCAGGACTAACTTGGGCAGCCAAACATCTCCACCTCTGAGCATACTCTCTGAAAGACTCGTTAAACTGTTTCTTGATCTTGGTAATTTGATACCGATCAGGAGCCATCTGAGTTTGAAAGCTGTATTGAGTGAGGAAGGCATGTGCTAGCTCTTCCCAGCTATGGATTTTGGAGTTGTCTAATCTTGTGTACCACGAACGGGCTTCTCCAGTTAGACTCTTTTGGAATAATTGCATTCTGAGCTTTTCCTCCTCTGCATAAGATCCAAGTTCTCTAATAAACACTTTTAAATATGTATAAGGATCTCCTAACCCGTCATATTTTTCAAAGTCAGGAGTTTTAAATTTTTCTGGATAATTAACACCAGGGAAAATACACAGATCTGCATATGAAACACTTTCGTGTGTTCCAATTCCTTTGATAGCGTGAAGGGTCTCTTCCATTTGGAGGACTTTCTTTTTGATGTCACTAGTGTCTGGATCTCCAGTGGGATGGGCAGCATTAAGAGTTTTGTTGGTCGTATCCAACTGTGGTTCAGGTATGATAATAATCGGGATTTCCCCTTGTGTGGAGGATTCAGCATGTACGGGTATTTTATGACCCTGTGTAGACTGGTGTAATTCTTTGAGTAGAACAGTCAAATCTGTAATCTATTTTCTTAATCCATTGAATTCTTTGCGAGAAACTGGATTAAGTTCAGTCTGGTCGGATGACGACATGATTATCGATCAGAGGCTCTGTTGCCTTTTTGGATTTTGAACGGGTAGTAGGTCCGATTGATTCCCTGCGAAAGACTTGCATAGTTTAGTCTTTAGGGGATGTATATAATAACATGTTATGTGATGTGTCCATTTTAGGAATTTTTATCCTGCACAACGGATGTTATCTATTTGTAGCATGTTTATATGTATGTGTACACATTTCTTCATATTTCTCATTACATGGAGATAGATATGGAATGAAATTACAAGTTATTGTGTTTACAAGTAATTGAAATAAGAGCATGAAGAGACTTTCCTCCGCTTTGGGTTTATCAGAGGCTGACCTATCTTAGGTTATTCTCGCGGCTTTTTGGCATGAAGGTTCCCAAATCATCGCAATCTACTTGACGGGAAGTTAATCCAGTCTTTTAATTGGAGCGAATTTGGGTGGTGCCTTTCCTGAGCCTCGGAGAATTAGTCTTCTCACGAGTCTAGTAATCAAACACCGACGTGATAGCTTCCTGGTGGAGGGACCACACAACATACATTCACATACATTGCGTCTCATCGTATGAAAATGATGACATGTGCGAAGCACTAATATCACAAGTAGATATGGTGCGAAGCACTAATATCACAAGCAGTTATGGTGTGAAGCACTAAGTGCAATAAGGAAATGCATTCGTACACATTCATCAAATGTAAATGCAACATCCACACACAAGCAGATAATAATTTTGAAAAGATTGTAATGGCGGCTTAAGTCCTCTTCATTTGGAGTCCCCAGAAGTCGTCATGCCGTCGACGTCGGGATTTTGGATGTCCCTTTCCGTTACTTGTTCTTTGGTGTTCTCATTTTAGGTGAGATTTGTTTGAAAAATAAGTGAAAAAGGTCTCGACATGTATAATGTCGACAATGGATTTGTTAAGAGTCGCCATTGGTTTTTAAATGGTTGTACCAACACAACCGAGAAAAGGTTTCCACATTGACCCAATGATGTGACATCGCTAAACGAATTCTGGTGAAACCGAGATTCATTAGGGTCCGGGGACTTGGTTATGCGGGGGGAAGGTGTTAGGCACCCCCCAACATCCGTGTTACCACGGTGACCGCCACTTTTCAAGAAACTATTATCTGAATATGTGTGTGTGTGTGGGTCAATGTGCTGTTATTTGGAAGTAGTGCGAGGCCTCGTTCGCACCTATATACACAGGGTTTGAATTTATGTAAAAATTCAATTTTTAGCAAGATATGTCAATGATGTTTTATAAAAAGGCTTTTCAAACCCTGATGCTCAATAGTAATTGAGACCTTTTATACTTCCATTTTATTAAGTGCTCGGCTTGATTGATTTTATTTTACGAATGCGTGGCATCCGTATGAAAATAATGTACAAAATAATGTCGACTTCCTCGTGGGTATTGTGACAACCCCAAAATAGGTCCATTCCATCCAACCTATTATGAGTCGCCAAATACATGGTACATATAACGACTACAACTTTATTACAACAATTGTCGTGCAAAATACAACAACATATATGCTATGAGTTTGGATACAAATATATACCAACTGTGACTCTCATCCTAACCTTTAGATAACACGTCACAATGACACCTTACATAAAGGTATAGTCAAAAACTGTTTTAGAAATTAGAATCTTTGGAAAGTGTTCAATGAAACCTTTGTACATGGGAGGCCATGCGTCTAGGTTATGATAGATATCATATGGCCACTGAATTATCCTTGGTTGACCCAATAGACCCCAAAGAAAAACGATAAGATTACTATCATATTCTTCCCAATGGTGAGTCTTCTCTTGACATATCATTATCTCCACTGTCTCTAATTGGGAATTAAACTCCAAACAAACACCAAGATTATATAGGTAGTGCTCAGAATATACTCAAAGAAGTGGATGAGTACAACCCTGTCTTATGATGACACGAGGTGGTATGTCATTAGACATCTTGTATGATAGTGGCAAAACACACTTCCAACGTTGGGTTCGCCTCACCCTAGTTGATTCACCAAATATAACTACTAAATGATGACCACCGTTCTATTCCCCTGTTATCCCCCGCGCGACCCAGCTACACTTTTATTACCTGAAAGGAATCGTGAAGCAAAAGGGTGAGCTCAACTAGCCCAATAAAGAATATCATGACTAAAGATAAATAAATTATCAATAATCTTCATCAGTAATAAATCAGAGATTTAGAACATATGGTAGATGATAAAACTTTTCAACCATAGTTGCAGCGGAACGAGCAATCTATTAGAATAGTCAAATAGACCATAATGTCTATTATCTTCTCTATGTTAAAAGTCCACCAATAATGTTTTATCCCTGTAACATCAATCAACAGTTCCTGCCCACAATCATATGAATAACTCATAATCATATTTGTGGTTCCAAATTCCTTTTCTCATCCGTAAGCTAAGATAATTTTCATCATTGTCTTTACGAAACATCAAAGATCATTGTTATACCAAATCACAGTTCATGTTCATAATCATACTAATAAATCCATCTTTGCACTACGGGCCAAAGATATTCATTAATGATTCATCTTTTTGCACACAGCCAAAGATATTCAACAACATGTCATCTTTGCACCACTGGGCCAAAGATATTCAAGAATATGTCATCTTCAGACTACGGGCCAAAGATATTCATCAACGATTCATATTTGCACTGTGCCAAATATATTAATATCTCAAAGAAAAATATAATCATTTCAGAATTTATATAAACAATAATTATAACCATGTTGATCAATTCACCTTTGCACTTAAGCTAAAGATATTTAATTATAAATTCAATGGTCATGATCATACCAGTCACAATTCAACTTTTCACTACTGGCCAAAGAGAACCCTAGTCATGATCATACCAATAATCTACCCATCTTTACACTCTAGTGAAAGAGAATTTCAACATCAGGGTTATAAAAATGTTATATATGATAATAAAATCAATATAATCAATATATAGTTTTAATCTCCAGAGTAATATTCATAAATCAACTATAATTTGGTTAGAAAAAGAAACCAATTTTGTAGTGAATAGTACCCGTGAATAGTAACTCATGAATAGTAACTCGTGAATAGTAACTCATGAATAATAACCCCGACATGAAAAGTTCTAAATTTGATAAAATAAAATTCCAACCAATATTTCGGTATAATGATATTGAAGAAATAATATCATTATTAAAAAAATAATATCCCTTACAATCCCATACCTCAAAAGAGCTGTACTTCTGACTAGAATAACGCTGAACAAACTTGCATCGTATAGCAACACTCAAGATATCAAAATACTCACAAGAATACACTCGATAATATAGAGAGAGAAATAGAGAGAAAACTTCAGTTTCTGGTGTGATTTTCAATTCTAACCTAAGCACCCTATTTATAGGAAATTACTTAGAACACCAAAGCAGAAAATTTAATAAAATATTCTTATATATATATTAAATTCTTACGCACACCAAATCAGATCCAAGCATCAGCCACCAACTCAAAAAAAAAAAAAAAAAAATTTCTTAATTAAAATAATTAAAACTTCCAAAAATCAATTATTTCGGAACTTCAGAACTTCAATAATTCATAATAAATAGCCCTTTTATCAGAAAATTCGAATCTCGCAACTTTTTATAGGAAATTCAATTCTCTACAACTTTGAAGAAGAAAGATTTTTCAAATTCTAAACTGAAATTGACCGAAATCCACATACGGACGATTTTACAGGCTATAATCAAATTTCAGTCAAGAAATGGGCCCATAGACATGTTTAACATGTTTTAAACAACTTTTGCAACAAAAATACTCTTCCACCTCATATACTCATATATCCCACATTCATTGTAAAAATATCATCATTATTATATTATAATAATATAATAAAATATTATTTTATCAGAAAAGATAAAATATCAATTTTCAACAATTGTCACTTTAAAAAAAATTTCTCTATCTATATCCCCATAAAATGAATATTTTCCTTATCATATAACTCAATAATTAATTATTCACAAATAATATTACGTAATTACACAATCTGACAACCAAAGCGGTCCGAGAAAAGAGGGGCTTTCAATAAGAATTTCTCCTTCCTGGCGCGCAATTAGGTGACCAAACCTCTCCTTAGACAGAACTTTCTAGACATTTCTAATAATGTTATCTAATAATATTATTCAGATAATATGAATTATTGCTCTGATAATGGAAAACATTGTGTAGTGACAATTATTGAAACAACAGTAATATAAAATATCAACGCATCAATTATTGAATCAATAAAATAAAAATTGAATAATTAATTATCGTAACAATTATTGAGTAGTGCCTTCTTACGTAAGAAACAATAATTCAAAAATACATGTAATACTGGTAGGTGTCTTTCTTTGTGTAATAACGTGTATTACTATATTTTAACCACCGGGTATTCCAACAGTGTTAACGGTAACAACTACGTCGTTATTTGTAAACAACTTATACTTGTCGTTGTCTTCATCTAATCGCTTTCCGTTATGGGGCCCACACAAGAATATTCCCCGACAGCAAGAATATTCTACGACCAAATAAATATTCTCCGACAACAATAAGTATTTTATAACCACTTGCTTATTTAAAAAAATTTCATATATCACCCTTAACTTTAAACTTTTATCAATTTAACCATTTACTGAAAAATTGAATACTTTTATTTCATAAAATTTAGTGTCTTACAGGTATGGAAACAATCTGAGGAAGTTCACACACCGCAGAATAATTTACATGATGCTTACAGCTGAAAATGTCCATCACGGGAACCGAATCTAGATCCAATAGGCTGATTATGTGATCACATGATTCCTAAAGCACAAGATACCACAATTTGTATGAAAGCGATAGAAGGGTATATATATATAAAAGTCAGTAAATATATATATACAGACAGATCACCAACCATGAAGCACCTCCATGGGGATCAAAATGTAAATAAAGTCATTAAAAGCTATCAACCGCCATACGGAGGAAACTCCAAAGTGATTTAAACGTAAATAAAGTCGTAAATACGGTCAACCGCCACGAAGGAAACTCGGTGTGGGATGAATGTAAATAAATCAGAATATCTGGTCCAATCGCCAATAAGTAAACTCTAAAGCGTGAATTAAATGTAAAGAAAGTTGTAAAAGCGATCAACAACCACTTAATTAACTCTGGTGGGACTATATATATATATATATATATATATATATATATAAGCAATAAATGCACCGGATGTAAAATCCGAGCTCATCGTAAGCGAGTTCGACCCACATTCATATATATAAGTATATATATATAAAAAAGCGAATAAACGCACCGGATATAAAATCCAGGCTCATCGAACAGAGTCCGACCACAGTTCATATATATAAATATAAATATATATATATATTAAAAAAAAAGCGACTAAACGCTTGCATCAAGTCAGGCTCATCGAACAAAGTCCGACCACAGTTCATATATATAAATATATAAAAGCGAGTAAACGCACTGCATCAAGTCTCAGGCTCATCGAACAAAGTCCGACACACAGTTAATATATATAAGTATATATATATATATATATATATATAATAAATCGGTAAACGCACCAGACCAAAGTCTAGGCTGAATCGAGGCATAACTCGATAATGTTAGTCAATATATATATATAAAGACTGAAATGAAACCACGGACCGAAGTCCGGGCAAAAGAAAGCAACACGACTCTCAACGTGTAGAAGGGTGTGTGCAAAGATGAAGAGAAAGACTCTAAAGTGTGTGAGAAGGCTTACAGCTGACTGATAAAGAAGGCTTCTATATCTTTAGAGTTGGTAAAAACTGACTTTTGTGGGTACAAAAGGGCTATATATGAGCTCACAGATGTTTAGAAGGGGAAAATACACTGCATGGGGTGAGTGCAGAGCAAATTGGGCAGGGCTTCCTCGCCTTTTTCTCTTCCAAAATTGGCTGCCCAAGCCCTCTATTTATAGGCAATTTAGCCACAGGTGTACCTGCGGCTGAGCCGCAGGTGTACCAGAGGCAGCCCGGGTGGGCCCGGGTTTGTCGGGTCGGGTCGTCTCAAAGTACGTGCACTCAGGCACTGTAATGTCCACTTGAACTTTTAGAAGTGCAATCCGGGCATCCGTTTGAGGTATACAGGACATATTTCGGACCGCCGGTTTCGAGAGTTGTACGATGGCATGGGATTAGAGTTTGTACAAAGTCATTGAAGATGGGACGATGCCCTCCGATCTTCAAGCTTCAACTTTCATCCGTTACCCCGCACAATAGTAACTCGGGATTGGTTAGCCTTGTGGGACATCGTTGCATAGAGACGTGGCGTGCCATCGTGTTGACGAGATGATGATGTTGCCCCTCACCGGTGTTATCGCCAGATTGGGCTAATAAAGCAGACGTTTCTCAGACTTCGCTGAGATTGGACTGCTGCAATTGTTGAAGGTCCTCATTGTCACCTTTGAGGTGTGCCTATCTTCCCGATGTTATTGCTGGGTTGAGTGCGGTGTATCTCGTTGTGAGCACAAAGATTGAAGTCGGGTTGCATTTGAAACAAGCATTTAGGGGTTATCGCCGACCTTCGCATTCCTTGGGGTTATCACCAAGGTTGGTGGCTATTCCCATGGTTGGGACCGAGAGACCGGATACCTCGGGGTTATCTCTCGAGATTAATCGATCTTCTCAAATTGTGTGTTCCAAGATTGGATCTGCGCATGCCTCGGGGTTACATCCGAGGTTGGAATTGCTACTCCTAGATTGCGATCGGGGTTGATCTTTGAACTTCCAAAGAGTATCGGTATGGATTTGGATCGTCTTTCAGGGTTCTCTCTTAAAAAGACGAATATGTCCTCCTGCAATGTTAGTAACAGTAGTACAGAAAATTTTGAGTGTCTACACATGACAGAATGCGATAAAAGCCAAAATATGAATGTAGGAGTTTGGCACCAGTTGGGCAAACCCTACCCCAATAAACCCTAGGAAGGTAACCAGAAAGATGTGGAGAGGAAATCTAACCCCCTTTTCGAGCAGGGTCACCAGAACAGCCGTCCAACCGTCTGAATGTTGGTACATCTTCTCATCAGATTTGGGGGCTCTTATCAAGTGGGTATCAGGGATGTGATAACGAGCCTTAATCTTCCGTAACTCAGTCTCAGAGATGATGGAGGGTGTGTTGGCGTGGAGATATTGTTCCTTATTTTTAAAGAAATCGGAGGGGTTAGGCATGGGTTTCGGAGGCACAGATTTTCTGCTGGGGGTGGCAGTTTGGGGGTTTGAGCTCGAGGTTTCTTCAGTAGGATTGGGGTTCGAAGGAACGATGGTGATAGGGGTTACACGAAGGGGAGAGTTCTGGTTCGAGTTCAGAGTCACCATTGTTGAGATTTTGCAAAACTGAGAAGGAAGTTTGAGAGAGGAGAGAAGAGCTCAAAGGTTCAAAATTCGAATAGATAGGTAAAAATGTCAATTTGGGAAAAAGTTACTTTTATCTTGTGCCGGTTACCACGAAGTTACGTAATATGACATTTAATTTACGCAATGATGGGGAAATTGAATGGAAAGTGTCCCGGTTAAGCTTCAGATATTTACCAGATGGGGCCTTTCAATTGAGTTTCCAGTCTTAGTTCATCTCTTTACTTTAACTCTCCACCATTTGGGCCTTGGTAAATTTTAGTTTGGGCTTATTTCAATCCTATCAAACCCTATAAAGTCATGGACCACTTATAGTTTTCCATTAAATATCCTATTTGATAAAAAACTAAGGGGCAATGTTGGGTCATGATATTCCTCCTATTGGGCCGTATGGATTGGGCCTCTTTATTTAATTAGTCCATTGGGTTTTCATTATTGAGTCTTTAAGTTATTGGGCCTAGTCACCACTTTATTCCTATTAAGTCCTTAGAAAATTGGGCCGGGTCAATGAATTGATCCATTAGATCTTTTAATATCTCTGTCTTTGACTTGTAATGATGAAAAAGGATGGCTGTTGACTAAAAGTCAGCAGATCATTAATGTGGATGGGATTATAAATTTTATGGCGGTATGCATGTGAGAGAAAAAGGTGACAACCGCACTGCGATCGGCAGAGATCATCGAGGAGTAAGTACAATGTCAGGACGGTAGTAGGTGGCATGGTAAACCGGGCAAGAGAGTATAACCTAGCAAGGAAGTCTCCAAGAAAAGGTACGCATTCATACAATTGATAATTTTATCTCTCAAGATGCTAGACATTTTTATCCTCCATTGTTAACCCTTGTCACCTTTGTCTTGACTCTCACGCTCGAAGCTATCCCAGCATTTGGCCAAAGCCGTCAAGCTTTTGGTGTTGACTGTGTTTAGTGTGCAAGATCAAGGCGTCTTACGTGATTGGGACGTTGGAGAAGATCTTGGCGTTAACAACAACTATTCTCAAAAACTAAAAACTACACTAATATGAATTTTTACTATGCAATGCCAAATTAGACTAAACATGAACTAATCAATGTAAAACTAACTAACAATGCATGACATATGACATACTTATAAACATAACTAAATATGAAACAAATGCACAGACCCCCAAACTTAAATTTAACAATGTCCTCATTATTAAGAATATGCAAATAAAGCACAAGAGGACTTCCCTATATCAGCTAAGCCGGAGGTGGCATCTCCTCAACATCTAAATCTGAAGGAGGGTAGGCTGGCAGTGGTTATGGACTTGGAAATTGGAACTGATTATCAGCGACGGGGTTCATTAGCAAAGGTCTCTGCCAGGGAAGCGTTGAATGCATTTTGGGTGGCAAAGGCATGATCTTTACGCGCTGCTATACTCTTTAACTTCCTATTCTCAAGTCTGTCCCTTGCATCAATATGGCGTTGCAGGCTCCGAAACTGAGTGCTAAACATATATTTAGTAGACCTATGACCCCTAGGTGCAGCCTCCTCAGCACCCTCAGACATCTTATCATCTTTAAACTCATCATCCCTTGAGCTATCTTTGGTTTCCTCCTCCTCATGAGAATCAAGAAATACAAACCTCAGTCTTCTAGGATGTGATTCGCCCCTAGGCCATACTGAATTTCGAGAAATGAGATGCGAGTTTAGCAACTGGAGTGACTGCTGCACTGGCTCATCCGCTGACCATCTCACTCTCGACTGTCGACATAGTCCACATATAAGGGATGGGTGTGGTAACCCCCAGAGAATGGGCCTCACATGCAGCGTCTGATAGAGAAACTAATGATAGCACCCACATCGATGTCAAAGTCTTTCACAATAGCATAAAGGAGCAACACCTTCTCTTTGAACACCTCGCTCATATGTGTGGATGGGAACAACTTTGCGCAGAGGAAGGCGTACCAAATCTTTCCATACCGGCTCAAATCCTTGCTCATGAACAGAGTCCCACCTTTCTTTCCTTTAACCCATATTGTGCCAAGCTTTGAGATTTCATTCAGTATTTGGTCGAAGTCGGGGTTGTTATCACGAAGCTGCGCATATTGGCATAAGGTTGAGGCTCGCAAATTATAAATGGGACTTATTTTCCACGGACAAATGCAACGAATCGTGCTTTGTCCTTGGCATATGCATATAATTCCTTCAGAATTATTACCACTGCAGGGTGCAGTTGATCCGTGAACATGTCTCATCCTTGTTCATGAATTTGATGCCTCATCTGTCCGTCGAAAGAATCAGGCCTCAACCCACGCTCTTGTTAGGTTTGTAATATTCATGAACAATCAAATTGCCAAATAAGTGAAAACGTGTAAAAATCAGAGTTTAAAATTTTACAAACCATATACCCGGATCACCCTCTATGAAAAATTATTAATTAAACGAAAATATGAAGAACAAGAATCATACCCTTGAAGATTTAAGCTTTCTCAGGTACAAGTTCACCTCCAATCTTTTTCGTGTTCAACTTGAATCCACCGGGTTTGGTTCCTTCCTTTGATCAACGTTAGCCACCCAAGTGTTTGGCTTCTAGAGGTGATCCACCAAGGAAGAACAAAAATTCAAGAAGATGGGTGTTTGGCAAAACCCTAGTTTTCTATCTCTATAGAAAAACAACGTACTCTCCAAACTATTAGAATTGTGTATGTTGATATCTGATATAAGACTCTCCTTATAAAGATATCAGGTAACCCTATTTAATTAAAAATAAGGTATTATTTATTTAATTAAACTCTTTTAATTAAATGGGCTCCCTAATCTTATTAGTGATAAGTAATTAAACTCATTTAACTAATTTTCCCTCCTAATCCTATTAGGAATAAATGAGAGTACTTATATTAAATAAATTACTAAACTCTTTTAGAAATTTAAATATTAATAATTGTAATAATATAAATAAGACTCCTCTTATTAATTTATATTTAATATTTCTAAAATATTAAATAATTATTATTAAGCTATTTAATTTATTCTATCACCATAGATTAAATTAAATATACTTAACATATTAATGTCTGATTATGCCATTAACTTCTTAAATAATTATTATTCCTTTTATGGTGTGACCCTTTAGGTTCTCCATATTAAATCGGTTGTGAATAAATTAATTAGAACAATTCTAATCTTATTTAAATAAATAAATTAAACAATTAATTTATTTAAATAAATAATATTTATTCTACAATAGGGATAGGTCTCCCTAGCGATCAACGACTTTCCAGATAATATAGATTTCAACATTAATCATAAAAGAACCTTTGAGTAAATAGTAACCGTACAATTCAATCCTTCCACCATACAATGTCCCAATTAAATATAAGACATGTAATTACTGTCAAGTCTTATTTTATTTAATTATATGTATTTCGACTCTTAAATGCACAACACCAAATAATGCAAATTAGAAACTCCTTTCTAATTTCATCCTGCCTTGGCCAAGGACTACTTGGTTGTCATTTATCGAATCACATAAGACATTTCTCTTTGTTTACTAGAAGTGATAGATTCTTTATTGATCATACATTATCTCCATGTATAACTTATTATACCCAAGCATACCCTTTGATATACCCTAAGGGTCTTAAGGAATAAGTCAAAGTATAACTCATCATACACAAGATGCTATGATGATCTCAAGGCCAAGGATCACGTGTACTACTATCACTACAGGAATTCATATTGACAGGCAAGTAAAACTCCATTAGGTATTCCTTAGTGAGCCACATTCAGTGAACCTATTCTCTAATAAGCACCTACATACATGCTTTAGTGTCTCCACACAAATGATCATGAGATCAATCATCCTCATCTAATGAGCAAGCAACGTATGTACCAATCTATCCGGATTCACTAATCCCCAATTTAGTAATCCAACGATTGGGAACTATTTTAGTTTTAAGCTTTCTAAGAATTTATATCTTATTAGAATAATCATCATCATTATTTTAAAAGCATTGCTTAAAACTATGGGTTTATCACATATTATAAAACAGCATCATGTAGATAATTAAAAGCCTTTAATAAATTAATACTTTTTTATTAATAAATGAATAAGATTGTTACAAAGTATATGATTTATCATCAAACATGATTGGCTTGTGTGCATACTACTTTCAATCTCCCACTTGCACTAAAGCCAATCGCCATGGTATCTCATACCCTTCTTCTCTAAGTGACGATTATCCTGCTGTTGGATAAGCTTTAGTTAATGGATATGTAATGTTGTTCTTGAGAGTCCACTATCTCTATAGTGTTCCCATCTTTCAATGATTCCTATAATCGAGTGAAAGTGCCACACCACATGTTTAGATTCAAGATGAGACTTAGGAACTATTCCTAGTTCTGTAATGAACTTTTCATCCAAACAATCAACTTGCAGCTTCTTTTATAGCTATATACTTTGTCTTTATCACTAAACCAATAACTCTTTGCTTTTTGGAACCTTTCCAATTCACTGCACCACCGTTCAAGGTAACGATTTACCTTAAAGTGGATTTTCTGTTGTCTTGGTCTGTCTGAAAAACTTGAGTTTGTTAAGCCCTCTAGTTTTAATTTAGACCCACCATGAATATGATCACATCCTTAGTATTGGTTAAGTACTTTAAGATGTTTTTCACTGACTCACAGTAAACTTCTCCAGAATATGACTGATCAACATCAGGTCCCGTACATTTTATTGTATGCATGATAGTTACTCATGTGATCTCTCTTTTTTGGAGTCTTTGGGTACTATTTAGAGAGATACACTCCATGGCTCATCAACATGAGATATCCCATAGAGTTTTCAATGCTAAACGACTTTAGCATCAAATGAATATACGTTCCTTGGGTTAAGTCGAGCATCCTATTAAATCTATCTATATAGATTTGTATCCCCAATTAAGATACTCTTCCCAAATCATTCATGGAGGAATATTTAGACAACTTTATCTTTACTGATTGTAGCATTGGTATCTCATTCCTTATCCGTAGTATATCAATATATAATACTAGGAATGTCACGACGCTCCCACTGACCCTTTTGTACACACTAGGTTCATTCTTATTTGTGATAAAATCAAACTCTTTTGATTTATTTCATCAAAACGAATGTTCCATTTTTGAGAAGCTTGCTTCAATCCATTTCTCTGAGTGTCTAAAACTCTTACCTCATCGTATGTAACTGGATCATCATCTTCTATGATACGTACCTCATCATCATCATCAATAATGAATCCATACCTCCCTGTGTATCTTCTTAGATTATTCCGCATTTACGATTGGTTTGTGGTACAATAGGTCTATCTCTGTGTTCCTCTTATTTGACTTATAGTGTTTGTGGTTCTTGAACTTTCAAGATCTATTATCCTCTCACTTGCCCCTTCAATGATAAACATCTTTATCTTAGAAGGCAGTGTGTTTAGCAACAAACACCTTTTGCTAAGTAGGATTATAGAACATATACCCTAAACTTACTTTATGATGTCCCACAAATTTGTAGTTGTCAAATCTTGTCCCAAACTTATCCTTTGAAACCTTTTCACATAAGTTGGACAACCCCTTATTTTAACATATTTAAGATTAGGAATCCTCCTTGTCCATAACTTTTATGGAGTCTTGAGGTCGGATTTTGAGGTTACCTTTTTCGTAGATATACAGCCATTTCTAGAACATTATTCCAGAAGGATACTGGAATGTCGGTAAAATCATTATGGACTGCACCATGTCCAAAAAGGTATGATTTTTCCTTTCAGATACACTAATCAATTATTACATATCAGGAGGCGTCCATTATGACAAAACCATTTGAGATGATCTAGAAACTTATTATACAAGTATTTATTCCTTGATCTAATCAAAGAATCTTAATACTTTGCCAATTTGTTTCACTTTAGAATTCTTTGAACCTTTAAAATAATTCACACTTGTATTTTAGCAATTACACACATTCAACTTTTTGAATAATCATCTCCTTTTCTTATACTAGTTTGTTCAATTTATAAAATTATTTTTCACGTAAGTCAAGTATACAAAATCTATTAAGTAATATTCCAATTCTATATAAAATATTATTATGATAAATAGAACAACAATTGTTCTTAAATATAATACCAAAGATTTCATTGTCCAACAATAAAATGGAAATAATGTTTCTAATGAGAACTGGAATACAATAACATCTTATTAACTTAATAGATTTGCCAGTAGGCAATGCTAAACAATAAGTTCCTATGGCTAATGCAACAATATTTGCTTCATTTCCCACACATAATATTACTTATCTTTGTTTAGCTTTCTACTTCTATTTGGTCCCTTCATAAATCTATATTTATGATAACCAAAGTTGGTATCCAATACCCAAGTACAACCTTGCCTTAAAGAAAAATTTATTTTAAATTATGAACAAAATTGTATTTGTAACCGAAACTTCACTAAGCTTCTTTTAGTTATCCTCTGTAAGATGTTTCTTGCAGTTTCTTTCTAGTGTCCAAGCTTATTATAGTGGAAGCAAACTCCTTTGTTATCTGTATCAGTTTTGTTCTTATTATCCTTTGTTTTTGCCTTTCTATTTACCTTCTTTGAATCGTTCTTCTTTTCAGAAGATCCTTTGGCCCATACTACTAAGACATGGTCTTTCTAGGTTGGAAAGTGACTCTCAACATTTTTCAACATGTTAAGCAAATCAGCGAGGCTGATATCTAGCTTGTTCATATGAAAAATTCACAACAATTGTGAAAGGAGTCCGGGAGTGAGTGCAAGATCAAATCTTGGCTCAACTCTCCATCCATGACAAAACCCATTGTCCTAATTGTTCAATCAAATTGATCATGTTTAGGACATATGTCTATACTGTAGTGTCGTTGGTTATTCTAGATCAGAAGAGCTCCTTAGATATCTGATATCTATCAGTCCTACTTTCCTCACCATCAACTACTTGATGAGTAGGAATATAGTAAGAGCATCCATAGTTTCATGCTGACGCTGAAGCTCGTTACTCATGGATGCGAGCTTGATGCATTGAGCCAACTGTGCATCATGTTGCAACTTTCTAAAAGTAACAATCTCTTCCTCAGAGGCATTGTCTGCAACCATTGCAGGGATAAGCGTATTAAGGACATAAGATAGCTTTTCAGCCATGAGAACTATTCTCAAATTCCTTAACCAATCCGAGTAAAAGTAAATCAATCTGGACCATTCATGAATTAGTTATTATGCAGTCCATTCTTCTATAAATAGAAGCTCATTCCTTCATTATTTCTTACGAATTCACTGAAACTCTAGAAAGAGAAACTATAGAGAGAGTTCTTCTTCTATAATCTCGAGCGTATTTTTTTAGAGTTTAAGAAAGCTTTGAACGTAGTGCAAGTTTTCTTCAAGTATATTCCTGCCCTACTAGTCGGAATACTTTTCTTTTTAAGGTAGGGGATATTATTTGTTGTAATTGTAGGGGATATATTGTCGTACTCGTAAAGGATTTTATTATTATTATAGTAAGGGGTATTATTTCGTTCGTATGCATGAAGAGAACTTCTGTTATTCCATTCTTTACTATTCTGTTGGAATAACTCGTGATAATGCGACTCACCGTATACATGGTGAAATTCTTCTGTTATTACATTCTTTATTATTATGTTGGAATAACCCGTCTATGCAAAGTACTGCATACATGGTGAAATTCTTCTATTATTCAATTCTTTATTATTCTGTCAGAATATCCTGTTTGTGCGTTTATGCTTGACCTGGTTCCATTATTTATTATTCTGTTGGAATAACCTGTCTGTACGGTCTATCGCATGCCTGGTGAATTCTTCTGTTATTTCATTATTTATTATTCTATTGGAATATCCTGTCTGTGCGTTTACGCATGACCTGGTTCAATTCTTTATTATTCTGTTGAAATAACCTGTCTATATGGATTACCACATGCATTGTAAATGATCCTTCGTATTCATAACGAATAGTATTTTCATTAAAAGGGTTTACGCCAGGGAAGCGATTCGTAAGTTTTTTTTGACCTCAAAAATTTCGGAAAAATTTGAAATGATAATTTGATGAGTTTTCTAGATTGTGTCCAAAAATGGCAATTTTTGGATGTATAGATTAAGAGTTATGGATTTTATGGGAAAAGACTATTTTAAAAGTAAACCCTTATAACTCCTTGTGGTTAACTCCAAAATTGGCGAAATGTTTATTGGGAGTACATGTATATAACAGGAGTATACACTGTAAATTTCGGAATTTTTGGACAAAAGTACAATTTATGATAAATGTCTAAATATTCGGCAGTTTTAGCCATATGAAAAATAGTAAATGAATTTTAAAAATTCTGAGAAAAATATATGTTCAAGATGGGACTATTCGGATAATTTATTGATTCTTATATCATTGTCATCATCCTCATGCTTATATTATGTTAAAAGTCATCTTTGGCCGTAGTGCATAGATGGACTTGGTATGATTATGACCGAGGATTATTCTTGAGATAATCATGACCGTAATGTTACAAATGATGTGGAAAAAGTCATCATTGGCCCGTAGTAGTGCATTGATGGACACTTTTTGGTACGATTATGGCTATGGATTCTCTTGACCAAGGTGCAAAAGATGAATTGTTTTATGGCATGATCATGATCGTTGATGAAAACACGATTATCTTTCACCAGAGTGCATGGATAATTTGTGGTCGTGATATTAACGAATATCCTTAGCTAGTAGTGCATGGATAATTCAAATGATATGGATTGATTATCGAAATGAGTCTCGTGATGAAATATAAATTCATGGATGTGATATTAACGAATATCCTTGGCCAGTAGTGCGTGGGGTGAGTCGATGATGTGGATTATTTATTGTCGAGTCTCAACGATAAAATATTTATTATACACTTTTAATTCATAAAAGATAGTAGATATCATGCTCTACTTGACTATTCTAAAATATAGTTGTATGTCTTTAGCATGTAGTGCAAAGATGAATTGTTAATGAATATCTTTGGTCAGTAGTGCAAAGATGAATTTATTAGTATGATTATGAAAGGTGAATTCGATTTTGAATAACCATGATTTTTGATGTTTGGTGAAGATAGGTGATGAAAATTATCTTCGTCCCCGGTTGCGAAGAGGAATTTAGAACCACAATTATGATTATGAGTTATTCATATGATTGTGGACGAGGTTGATTTATTTTACATGGATAAAACATTATTGGTGGACTTTTAACATAGAGAAGATAATAGACCTTTTGGTCTATTTCGACTCTTCTAATGGATTGCTTCGCTCCATCGCAACTATGGTTGAAAAGTTTTATCATCTACCGTATGTTCTAAATCTCGATTTATTATTGATGAAAGCTATTGATAATTTAATTATCTTTAGTCATGATATTCTTTATTGGGCTAGTTGTGCTCACCCTTTTCGCTTCACAATTCCTTTCGTAATAAGAGTGTCACGGGTCGAGCAGGATAACAGGGAATAGAACATGGTGGTCTCTAGTCATGGAGGTTCTCCCTAAACAAGATAGAAAAGTGAGTTGTATTCTATACAACATTTAGTAGTTATATTTGGTGAATCAAATAGGGTGAGGTGAACCCAACTTTGGAAGGGTGTTTTGCCACTATCATACAAGATGTCT
This sequence comes from Panax ginseng, assembly GCA_020205605.1. Lineage (NCBI taxonomy): Eukaryota > Viridiplantae > Streptophyta > Magnoliopsida > Apiales > Araliaceae > Panax > Panax ginseng. The sequence goes on along the minus strand of CM035143.1, from coordinate 34,375,642 downwards.
AATGACATACAACCTCGTGTTATTATAAGACAGGGTTGTGCGCATCCACTTGCTGAGTATATCTACGGGCACTATCTATATGATCTTGGAGTTTATTTGAAATATAATATTCACTTGGAGATAGTGGAGATAGTTAAATGTCAAGAGAAGACTCACCATTAGAAAGAAGATGATAGTAATCTTCTAGTTTTTCTTTGGGGTCTATTTGGTCAACCAAGGATAATTCTGTGGACAAATGATATCTATTATAACCTAGACGCATGGCCTCCCATGTACGAAGGTTTCCTTGTGCACTTCCCAAAGATTTTAATTTATAAAATAGTTTTTGACTATACTTTTATGTAAAGTACCATTGTAAGGTTGTGGTCGAGGCACCATGAGAGTTACATACATTTGTATTAAAACTCACAGTTAACTATGGTCTTATTCTATACGACAGTTCAACAGTTGTATAAATGAAGTTATATTTGAATTTTGTACCATGTATCTGACGACTCATAATGGGTGATGTATACCTAATTTTGGGGGTGTCACATTTGGTATCAGAGCTTAGGGATATGGTCGCTGGTGGAGATAAGAGTCTAGAACTAGGAGGGAAGAGATGAGTTATATACTTCGCTAGTGTGTGACTTACCTAAGCTGAAATTGTTTACTTGATAAGTTGACAAATTGTGATATGTCAATTAACCTTTGTTTTGAAGATATATTCTAGAATGATATCTAAAATACAGGAGATGAGCAATGGAAAAATCATGATACAGAGGATATAACCGGAAGGTACAGTCCGAAAAGAAAGCAAGTTATTCTCATCTCTTCGAATATCAGGTACGTACGTAAATTTTGAGGGCGAAATTTCATAAGGAGGGGGTGATTGTGAGACCCCGAATTTTATGAAATAAAAGTATTCAATTTTTTTATTTTGGTAAATAGTTAAATTGATAAAAGTTTAAAGTTAAGGGTAATATGTAAAAAAATTTTTTTGCAAAGTAAGCAAGTTGATATAAATATATTGTTGTTTCGGGAATATTCGATTAGTGGGGGAATATTCTTTTTGTCGGGAATATCTCATGACGACAGACAATCATTGGTGGACCCCACAATGTAATTATTGTCGGATTGAGAAAACGACATAAAAATATTTTTTATAAAAATAACGACGGAAGTTTTACCGTTAATCTGTTGAAACACCCGGTGTTAAAAGTACAAAGAATACACGTGGTTGTATAGTAGTAGCACACGGTATTGATTATTGATGCTTACGTGATAAGTCTCTCGCTTTTTGTTTTATTAGTATTATTAATGTAATAAAATGTAAAAGCTTTTTATATAAAATGTAATACTTTTATAAAGTTATTCATTTTGTTAAGCTAATAGTAAAATCTTTTTATATAAAAATGTAATACTTTTATAAAGTTATCTATTTTATTAGACAATAATTAGAATATATTATATTTTATTATGTATAGTATTTGCATAGTGCTCGTGATAGTGTTGTATAGTGTTCTGATATAGTATTTTGCATAGTAAAATCTTTTTATATAAAACAAAATACTTTTATAAAGTTATTCGTTTTATTAGATTATAAATAGAATATATTATATTTTATTTAAAAGATTTTTCTTTAAATATGGACCGTCTGATTAAAAGTAAATCAATGTGGACCATTCATGAATTAGTTACTATGCAGTCCATTCTTCTATAAATAGAAGTTCATTCCTTCATTATTTCTTACGAATTCACTGAAACTCTATAGAGAGAGTTCTTCTTCAATAATCTTGAGCGTATTTATTTAGAGTTTAAGAAAGCTTTGAGCATAGTGCAAGTTTTCTTCAAGTATATTCCCGCCCTACCAGTCCGAATACTTTTCTTTTTAAGGTAGGTGATATTATTTGTTGTAATCGTAGGGGATATATTGTCGTACTCGTAAAGGATATTATTATTATTATTATTATTATAGTAAGGGGTATTATTTCATTCGTATTCATGAAGAGAACTTCTGTTATTCCATTCTTTACTATTCTGTTGGAATAACCTGTATACGCGGACTACCGTATATATAGTGAAATACTTCTGTTATTACATTCTTTATTATTATGTTGGAATAAACTGTCTATGCAAAGTACTGCATACATGGTGAAATTCTTTTATTATTCCATTCTTTATTATTTTGTCAGAATATCTTGTCTGTGCGTTTACGCATGACCTGGTTCCATTATTTATTATTCTGTTGGAATAACTTGTCTGTGCGGTCTATTGCATGACTGGTGAATTATTCTGTTATTTCATTATTTATTATTCTGTTGGAATATCATGTCTGTGCGTTTACGCATGACCTGGTTCCATTCTTTATTATTCTGTTGAAATAACCTGTCTATGTGGATTACCGCATGCATTGTAAATGATCCTTCGTATTTATACGAATAGTATTTTCATTCAAAAAGGGTTTCTGCCATAGGCAGTTTCGTAATTTTTTTGATCCTCAAAATTTCTTGAAAAATTTGAAATGATAATTTGATGAGTTTTCTAGATTGTGTCCAAAAATGGCAATTTTTGGATGTATAGATTAAGAGTTATGGATTTTATGGGAAAAGACTATTTTAAAAGTAAACCCTTATAACTCCTTGTGGTTAACTCCAAAATTGGTGAAAATTTTATTGGGAGTACATGTATATATAGAGAGTATACCTCAGAATTTTGGGAATTTTGGACAAAAGTACAATTTATGATAAATGTCTAAATATTCAGCAGTTTTAACCATATTAAAAATAGTAAATGAATTTTAAAAATTATGAGAAAAATATATGTTCAAGATGGGACTATATTCTGCTAAATTCCAGAAAAAAATATTTTTGGGACTGATTTGGTATTTTTCATAAAAATGAACTAGTTATGAGTAAATGAATTAAATATGTTATGTGAAATAATAAAATTGGAAAATAGGATTTTATGGCTTGAGAATCCTATATAGGGTATATGCAAATTTTGATGAGGGATTTGATCATTGATTATGAAATCTTATGAGTATGGCATTTTTGAATGATTAAATGCATTATTTGATAAAGTGTAAACAATTGAAATAAATTATTTATAAGTTTAAGAAATGATTAAAATATTGTTATAATATTAATGATATTAGATTATGAGATTCTAAAGTGATTGATAACATTTGGTTATTATTGAATGTTGGATAAATGTTTAATATTTATCCTTTATCTCATTTGATTGATTCTTATATCATTGTCATCATCCTCATGCTTATATTGTGTTGAAAGTCATCTTTGGCCGTAGTGCATAGATGTACTTGGTATGATTATGACCAGGAATTATTCGGTATAATCATGACCGTAATGTTACAAATGATGTGGAAAAAGTCATCATTGGCCCGTAGTGCATTGCTGGACAGTTTTTGGTATGATTACGGCTATGGATTCTCTTCGACCAAGGGTGCAAGATGGATTGTTTTATGGCATGATCATGACCGTTGATGAAAACACGATTATCTTTAGCCCGTAGTGAATGGATAATTTGTGGTCGTGATATTAACGAACATCCTTAGTCGTATTGCATGGATAATTCAGTGATATGGATTGATTATCGAGATGAGTCTCAGCGATGAAATATAAATTCATGGATGTGATATTAACGAATATCCTTGGCCGTAGTACAGGGGTGATTCGATGATGTGGATTATTTATTAAACTGAGTCTCAACGATAAAATATTTATTATACACTTTTAATTCGTAGAAGATAGTAGATATCATGCTCTACTTGACTCTTCTAAAATACGGTTGTATGTCTTTGGCATGTAGTGCAAAGATGAATTGTTAATGAATATCTTTGGCCATAGTGCAAAGATGAATTTATTAGTATGATTATGAGCAGGAATTCAAATTTGGTATAACTATGATTTTTGATGTTTTCAGGTGATGATAGGTGATGAAAGTTATCTTCGTCCTGGTTGTGAGAGGAATTTAGAACCACAATTATGATTATGAGTTATTCATATGATTGTGGATAGGAACTGTTGATTTTTTTACATGGATAAAACATTATTGGTGGACTTTTAACATAGAGAAGATAATAGACCTTTTGGTCTATTTGACTCTTCTAATGGATTGCTCGTTCCGCTGCAACTATGGTTGAAAAGTTTTATCATCTACCGTATGTTCTAAATCTCTGATTTATTATTGATGAAAGCTATTGATAATTTAATTATCTTTAGTCATGATATTCTTTAATGGGCTAGTTGTGCTCACCCTTTCTGCTTCACAATTCCTTTCAGGTAATAAGAGTGTTCGGGTTGAATGGGGATAATGAGGGGAATAGAGCAGTGGTCTCTAATTTGTGGAGGTTCTCCTAAACAAGATAGAAAAGTGTGTTGTATTCTATACAACATTTAGTAGTTATATTTGGTGAATCAAATAGGGTGAGGTGAACCCAACTGTGGAAGGGTGTTTTGCCACTATCATACAAGATGTCTAATGACATACAACCTCGTGTTATTATAAGAAAGGGTTGTGCGCATCCACTTGCTGAGTATATCTACGGGCACTACCTATATGATCTTGGAGTTTATTTGAAACATAATATTCACTTGTAGACAGTGGAGATAGTTATATGTCAAGAGAAGACTCACCATTGGAAAGAAGATGATAGTAATCTTCTCATTTTTCTTTGGGGTTTATTAGGTCAACCAAGGATAATTCTGTGGACATATGATATCTATTATAACCTAGACGCATGACCTCCCATGTATGAAAGTTTCCTTGAGCACTTCACAAAGATTTTAATTTCTAAAACAGTTTTTGACTATACTTTTATGTAAAGTACCATTGTAAGGTTGTGGTCGAGGCACCATGAGAGTTACATACATTTGTATTAAAACTCACGATTAAATCGTGGTCGGTATTCTATACTGACATATTCAACGATTATATAAATGAAGTTATATTTGAATTTTGTACCATGTATCTGACGACTCATAATGGGTGATGTATACCTAATTTTGGGGGCGTCACAATTGCTGTAAGACCCCAACTTTTATGAATAAAGATTAATTTTTCTCAAAATATATTTTTGAATATTGTGGTGTGGATTTGATATAATGTTATAGTCGTGGGTATTATTTACAAATTTTGCAAAGTAAGCAAGTGGTTATATAATATTCAATTGATCAGGGAATATTCGTTTTAACAGGGAATATTCGTACGATGACACAATCATTGGTGGACCCCACAACGAAAGTATTATCGTATTTAGAAAACGACAGAATTATCTTTTTATAAAAATAACTGCGAAAGTTTTACCATTAAACTGTTGAACTACCCGGTGGTAAAAGAACAGTATTACGCGTGGTTGCATAGTAGCACACGGTATTTATTATTGATGCTTATGTGAGAAGTCACTCAGTTATACTCAATTATTGCTACATTAATTGCTGCACAATATCTCTAATTTTATTGATTCAATTATTGTCACAGTATCATCTACATAATATTTATTATTATTAAATCAATAATTGAGACGACAAAGTTATTCATATTATTATTTACAATATTGACAATGTCTAGAAAGTTCTGTCAAGGAGAGGTTTAGTCACCTAATTGATCGCCAAAAGGGAGAAATCCTTATCGGAAAGCCCCATCTTTCCTGTGAATGATCTCGTTGTTAAATATTGTGAGTTATAATATTAATGATGAATAAGTTCGTGTTGAATAAAGATGAAATTGATATTTTCATTGTGTTGTGATTATTAGTGTTAGTGGAAATTGACATCTATTTCGATAATAATGGATGTCTGGAGGTTATATTGACCAATCGGGTAATTAATCGGATAAATGAGCAATTAATTGCTATTAATTCACATGCTTATAATTATTTGTTCACATATGTGTACTATTGATTCACATGCATGTATTATTAGGGGAGGTGGTGCAAGATTGATAATACTTGCATAACTAAATTAAAAATGGAGGTATAGATGAAGATACTATACTGTAATTATTTTTTTCACATGTATAGAACTATTGATTCACATGAATGTACTATTGATTCACATGATGTACTATTAGGGGAGGTGGTGCAAGTTTGATAATACTTGTAGGACTAAATTAAAAATGAAGGAAAAGATGAAGGTATTATACTGTAATATTTTGAGCCCCAAAATGTTCAATTATCGAAACTATATTTTCCTATAAATAGAAGCTCATTCTTCTTTCATTCTCACCAATTCACTAAGACTCACAAGAGCAATTATAGAGAGAGAAGCTATAAAGAGAAAGAAGAAGAGAAGTCTGCTACTTCATTATTCCAGTATCCAGTCTTCTTCTGAGGTAAGGGATATAATTTTGTTCAGTATTCGTAAGGAATAATGTAAGACCCTGAATTATATGAAATAAAAGTATTCAATTTTTCTATTCAGTAAATGGTTGAATTGATAAAAGGTTAAAGTTAAGGGTGCTATATGAATTGTTTTTTCAAAATAAGCAAGTGGCTATAAAATACTTGTTGTTGTCGGGGAATATTCGTTTAGTCGTAGAATATTCTTTCTGTCGGGGAATATTCGTACGACTGCGCAGTCATTTGTGGGTGCCATAACAGAATAACTGTCAAATGAAGAAAACGACAAATTTGAGTTTTTATAAATAACGGCGTAATTGTTACCATTAACACTATTGGAATACCTGATGGTTAGAATATAGTAATACGCGTGGTTGCACAGTAGCACACAGTATTGCACAGTATTTTTGGAATTATTGATTCTTACGTAAGAAGGCACTACTCAATAATTGTTACAGTAATTACTGTTCAATATTTTATTTTATTGATTCAATAATTGCTATGTTGATATTTTATATTATTGTTGTTCAATAATTGTCACTGCACTGTATCTCCATTATCAGATCAATAATTCATATTATTTGAATAATATTATTAGATAGCATTATTGGCAATATCTAGAAAGTTCTGTCAAGGAGAGGTTTGGTCACCTAATTGCACACCAGTAAGGAGAAATCCTTATCGGAAAGCCCCCTCTTTCCTGGGAACTGCCTGGTTGTCATTATTGTGATTCTGTAATATTATTTGTGAATAATTAATTATTGATTTATATGATAAGGAAATATTTATTTGATGTGGATATAAATGATGAATTTATTTATGTGGTTATAAATGAAGGAATTAATGTTGTTGTATTTTGCACGACAATTGTTGTAATAAAGTTGTAGTTGTTTTCTGTACCGTGTATTTGGTGACTCAAAATGGGTTGGGTGAAATGGACCTATTTTGGGGTTGTCACAAATAATATTTTCTTCCATACTCTATAGTATATGAGTAATATTATTTCGTCTCGTATTCCTGATTATACCCTCATTTTGATAAAGTATTGCTTTTATACTCTGTGAAATTAGTAGAATATCCTTGAAATTTGAGCTACATCTAGTATCGTTTCACAAGAATATTTTTTTGCACATTCTTGTTAAATTTTAAGCTTTTTATGCCGGAGTACTGTCCATGAGTAGTATTCATTTTTACGGTACTATTCACAAAGTACTATTCACAGGGTACTATTTATAGGGTACTATTCACAAAGTACTGTTCACGGGTACTATTCACAAAGTACTATTCACGAGTACTATTCACGGGGTACTATTCTCGAAGTAGTATTCACGGGGTACTATTCATTCAGGTACTATTCACCCGGGGAATTATTCATGACAAAAATTGATTTCTTTGCTGTCCAAATCATTTATGATACAATATTATTCTTAAACTTTACTCCACAAAGCAGTGTTATGTTGATAATTTGGACATTATTGAATTCTGGATAAATTAAATTATAAATCTTTAAAATTTTATCCTTTGCTTTCTTTTAATTGAATTCTTATATCATTGTCATCATCCTCATACTTATTTTGTGATGAAAGTCATCTTTGGCTTATGTGCATAGATGGACTGTTGATTGTTATGATTATGACCATGGATCATTCGGTATAATCATGACCCGTAATGTTATAAATGATGTGGTAAAAGTCCTCATTGGCCTGAGTGCATTGATGGACAGTTGTTGGTATGATTATAACCAAGGATTATTCGGTATAATTATGACCATTGATGATTACATGAATATCCTTGGCTGAGGTGCAGGGATGATTAGATGATGTGGTTAATTTATTAAGCTGAGTCACAGCGATAAAGTTGATGAAAAACCTTTTTAAATCATAGAAGATAGTAGATATCATGCTCTACTTGACTCTTCTAATGGATTGCTTGTTCCGTTGTAGTTAAACTTGATATTTATTATATTTTATCAGTTTAACACTGTTGAATTCTAACGATAATTTATTCTGCATTATCTTAGTCATAATATTTTTACTGGGCTAGTTAAGCTCACCCTTTGTTTTCATTGTTCTCTTCAGGAAATGAGAATATTGTTGGGACTAGTCGGAGAACAGAGTGACGGTCCAGATGTTTGCATTAGTAGTCCTCACTATTCAGTGAAATAGTGTGTTAATAAATGTAATAAGGACTCCATTTGAGTTTGAATACTGTCTAGAAGACAATATTAGTATTAAAATCCTCAGCTTATGTTTTGTTGTATTTTACACGACAGTTGTATTTGAATTTATACCATGTATTTGGCGACTCAATATGGGTGATGTATCTTGACGCCCCCAAAATTAGGTATACATCACCCATCTTGAGTCGCCAAATACATGGTACGTAATTCAAAATAAACTTAATAATACAACTCATTGTGGTACAATACGACAAAACATAAAGCTGTGAGTTTGAATACAAATATTGTCTACTAGAGAGTATACAAACTCAAAAAGAGTCCTCATTACAATTATTATCACACTATTTCACGTAATAGTGAGGACTACTAATCCATCATCTAGACCATCACTGTTCCCCGACTAGTCCCCAAACCACGCTCTCATTTCCTCAAGAGTGAAAGAAAGGGTGAGCTCAACTAGCCCCAAGAAAAATATTATGACTAAGATAATGCGTAATAATTTATCGTTAGCCTTCAAAGTTGTTAAACCGATAAAATATAATAACTATCAAGTTTAATCGCAATGAACAAGCAATCCATTAGAAGAGTCAAGTAGGAATAAAATCTACTATCTTCTATGATTTAAAAGGTTTTTCAACATTGTTATCGGCGGGACTCAAATTTTAATAAATAATCCACATCGTCGAATCACCCCCCTACACTACTGACCAAGGATATTCTTTAAGATCACGATCATTTAATTATCCATGCACTACTACTAAAGATAATCATGTTTTCATCAACGGTCCCCGATCATGCCATAAAACAATTCATCTTTCAGACTCACGACCAAAGAGAATCCATAGCCATAATCATACCAAAAACTGTCCATCAATGCACTACGGGCCAATGAGGACTTTTTCCACATCATTTGTAACATTACGATTATGATTATACCAATAATCCCTGGTCATAATCATACCAAGTCCATTTATGCACCTACAAAGTGATGGATGACTTTCAACATAATATAAGCATGAGGATGATGACAATGATATAAGAATTCAATAAAACAAGTTGAAGAATTAATTTATCCAGAAACTAATAACGTCCACATTGTCAACATGATACTTCTTTGTAGAGTAAAATTCAAGAATGCTCAGAAGAATATTTCCAAGAAAAGATACTGGATAAAGCGCAAATATTAAGGATATTCCACTAATTTCATGGAGTATAGAAGTCAAATTTTTAACCAACCGAGTATAATAAAGAATGGAATAACAAAAGAAATCACCATGCATGCGATAGAATCGCATGTGGAGTTATTCCAATAAAATAATAAATAACGGAACCGAAGTCCGCAGTAAAACACACATGCATGTGGTATTCCAACGTAATAATAAAGATGGAACTAGGTCCCGCAGAAACGCCCGAGATAGGATATTCCAATGTAATAATAAAGAATGGAACTGTGTCCAGCATAAAAATGCATGCACAGGATATTCCAGCAGAATAATAAAGAATGAAATATGTAAGAATTTCACAAAGTATAGGGTAGCTCACAGATACAAAAGTTATTCCAATGTAATAATAAATAATAGAATAATGTAAGTTCTATTCATGAATACAAAATAAATAATACCCTTTACCGTAAAAAGAAACCTAATATAAGAGTAGAGAAGTAGCGAATACTTTTCTATAGTTTTCTATAATTTTCTCTCTAGAGTTTCAAATTGAATTCGTAAGAAATAATGAAAGAATGAGCTTCTATTTATAGGAAAATGGACTGAATAGTAACTAATTTATGAACGGTCCAGATTGATTTACTTTTAAACGGACGGTCCATATTGATTTACTATTAAACCTTAAAGCAACGGTCCATACTGATTTACTATTAACACTTTAAACCAGCGATCCATATTGATTTACTATTATAACTTTCCACCAGCGGTCCATATTGATTTACTATTATAACTTCAACCAACGGTCTAAAAAATTAGCACATTTCCTCATGGAATAATATTGTACCCAAAAATAATTTGTACCGAAAAGAAATATATTTTATGGGTGATCAATAGTACCCTGAGAATAGTAACTTATGAATAGTAACTCATGAATAGTAACTCGTGAATAGTAACTCCTGAATAGTAACTCGTCAATAGTAACTCATGAATAGTAACTCGTGAATAGTAACTCATGAATAGTACTCCGACACGAAAAGTGTCCCGAATACCCGATTGAACAATCTTCGAGTGACTTCTCACATAAGCATCAATAATCAATATCGTACTACTATGCAACCACCGCAGTACATCGTACCTTTAACACGGGTGTTTCAACATTAACGATAAAACTTTCGCCGTTATTTTCATAAAAAGTATTTTTGTCGTTTTTCTATATCTCAATAATTACATTGTGGGGTCCACGATGAATGATTGCATCGTACGGATATTTCCGATAAAAAGAATATTCCCCGACCAATTGAATATTATACAACCACTTGCTTACTTTGCAAAATTTGTAAATATTACCCACAACTATAACATTACATCAAATCCACACCATAATATTAAAAAAAAATATTTTGAGATATTTAAATCTTTATTCATAAAATTCGGGGTCTCACAATCTCCCCTCCTTATGAAATTTTGCCCTCAAAATTTACGTACGTAGCTGGTATGCCGAATTGGTGAGGATACCTTGACTTCACTTCAAATTCTAACTCTTGAGGTATAACCTTTGAGTGTTGAATATGATCCTTCTTATCCAAGATTTTAACACGTAGCTCCTCATACGTTAAATCTTCTGCTATCTCGTCTAGTTTTAATTCAATAATGTGGTTCGGGTCGTCCACATATTTACGTAACATCGATACGTGAAGAAAACATTATGAACACGCGACATACTTGGCAGTAAAATGAGTTTATAGGCCACAGTTCCTACTCGATCAAGGATTTCAAATGGGCCAATAAAATCGAGGGTTGAGATTTTCTCTCTTCATCGATTCTTGCTTCTAGAATAACGCCCTCTTGAACCTTCTTAATTCTTCACATTCATCAGCTCCGGGTGTGTAGCTTGAGCGGCTTTAACTTTATTGATTAAAGTTGATTCTATTCGTATATTCGTTATCGTCACGGGGGTTCGTATATTCGCACTTGTAAACGCATACGATCTTCTACTCAACGCGTCAGCTACCACGTTCATTTTTCCCACGATGGTATTGAATGATATGATCGTAATCTTCAACAGCTCGAGCCAACGTCTTTGGCGCATGTTACGTTCATTTTAGTTGAAGAAATATTTGAGGGTTTAAGAAATGGGTTTTGTACTGGGGTCAATACAAAATTTGATTTCACGCTCCAGGGGTAGGCTAAAAAGTCTTCAAGAATACGTCAGGAAATTTATTAACAATAAAAATACCATTCAAAACTGTGACTCTCATCCAAGACTTGGATAACACGTCACATTGATACCTATCAACTTGCCACCGTCATTCACGACGTTGCCTACAGAAAGTCTGGCTTCGGTGCATTCCACACAAGGAAGTCAACAACGAAATTATCGGGGATCTTTACTTATGGCTTGATATGACAATGATTGAATTTAGTGGTTTGGTTGCTTGAATTCGCATAACAGGTTGGTTAGGAATATGAAAGCTAACAACCTTACGAAAAGCATGATAAGTAGTTAACCAGTCGATTCCTAAAATCGCATCAAAGGCAAGTATTTTCAAAGAGATAAGATCGACAGGTAACGTGAAAGTGTCGATTTGAATCAACAAGATTTATAAACCGTGGAGGTAATGAAGGTTTCTACTATCGAAGTTTCAACCAATAAGTCAAATTCTAATTTCTCCGGAGTCAAATTTAAACGTTGAGCACAAGCAAGAGATATAAAATAATGGGTAGAAACGGTATCGAATAAGGTATAGACTTCGCAAGAATTTATAATTAACTAACTCGTGCTAACTTCATTGGGGTTACTCGCTTTTTGAGAAGTCACGAAAAACTCTCTTCCTGAAACCACCAACTTTGTTTTGTCCATATTCGCCTTTGGTGCTACCGTTCCAGCTGGACTTGACTTCACTATACGACAAAATCGAGCTAAATGACCTTCTCTTCTTGAAATTTCCACTTCTATTATCTTGGCCATGATTACCACCGAAGTGGTTACCATTCTTGGCATGATAATTTCCCCCACGATGGTTATTGTTGTTCCGATGGCCGTTGCCACCGGTATGATTATTATCGTGTTGTTGGTCATTACCTTTTGGTTGAGCTGACTCAACGGTCTCATGTGCTTCATTGCTTGTCTCATCATTTCAGATGCCATTTTCAAACACTGTCACAAAACAAGGGTTAATTAACGTATCACATATTATCCCTATACTCTGACCGACCAATTAAATACCAAATAAACTTAGGTAGGTCATACTAGCGAAGGAATTCCCCATCTCTCCCCTCCTAGTTCTATTCTCACATCTTAGCCAGGATCATATCCTAAGCTTTGATACCAACCGCGACGCCCCAAAATTAGGTATACATCACCCATCTTGAGTCGCCGGATACATGGTATGTAATTCAAATACAACTTAATAATACAACTATCGTATACAATACGACAAAACATAAACCGTGAGTTTGAATACAAATATTGTCTACTAGAGAGTATACAAACTCAAAAGGAGTCCTCATTACAATTATTATCACACTATTTCACGTAATAGTGAGGACTTCTAATGCATCATCTAGGACCATCACTGTTCCCCGACTAGTCCCCATTTACATTCTCATTTCTCAAGAGAAACGGTGAAAGAAAGGGTGAGCTCAACTAGCCCAAAGAAGAAATATTATGACTAAGATAATGCAGAATAATTATCGTTAGCCTTCAACAGTGTTAAACTGATAAAATATAATAACTATCAAGTTTAACTGCAGCGGAACAAGCAATCCATTAGAAGAGTCAAGTAGGGAATAAAATTTACTATCTTCTATGATTTAAAAGGTTTTTCAACACTGTTATCGTTGGGACTTAGCTTAATAAATAATCCACATCATCGAATCACCCCTGCACTACGGCCAAGGATATTCTTTAGTATCACGACCACGAATTATCCATGCACTACGGCTAAAGATAATCATGTTTTCATCAACGGTCTTGATCATGCCAGAAAACAATTCATCTTTGCACTACGGCCAAAGAGAATCCATAGCCATAATCATACCAAAAACTGTCCATCAATGCACTACGGGCCAATGAGGACTTTTTCCACATCATTTGTAACATTACGGTTATGATTATACCGAATAATCCCTGGTCATAATCATACCAAGTCCATCTATGCACTACAGGCCACAAATGACTTTCAACATAATATAAGCATGGGGATGATGACAATGATATAAGAATTCAATAAAACAAGTTGAAGAATTAATTTATCCATGAACTAATAACGTCCACATTGTTAACATGATACTTCTTTGTAGAGTAAAATTCAAGAATGCTCAGAAGAATATTTCCATGAAAAGATACTGGATGAAGCACAAATATCAAGGATATTCCACTAATTTCATGGAGTATAGAAGTTAAAGTTTTTACCAGCTGAGTATAATAAAGAATGGAATAACAAAAGAAATCACCATGCATGCGATAGATCAAGACGGGCAAGTTATTCCAAATGTAATAATAAATAACGAAACTAGGTCCTGCATAAAACGCATGTACGTAATATTCCAACAAAATAATAAAGATTGGAACTGTGTCCCACAAACGCATGGACATGATATTCCAACAGTAATAATAAAGACTGGAACCAGTCCTAGTAAAACGCTTGCAGACAGGATATTCTAATGAATAATAAAGAATGGAACCAGGTCCGGCGTAAATGCACAAACAGGATATTCCAACAGAATAATAAAGAATGAAATAACAGAAGAATTTCACCAAGTATAGGGTAGCCCGCATATACAGGTTATTCCAACAGAATAATAAATAATGGAATAACAGAAGTTCTCTTCATGAATACAAAAGAAATAATACCCCTTACCGTAAAAGAAACTGAATATAAGAGTAGGGAAGTAGCAGAATACTTTTCTATAGTTTCTCTATAATTTCTCTCTCTAGAGTTTCAGTGAATTCGTAAAAAATAATGAAAGAATGAGCTTTTATTTATAGGAAAATGGACTGAATAGTAACTAATTCATGAAGGGTCCAAATTGATTTACTTTTAAACGGACGGTCCATATTGATTTACTATTAAAACTTAAAGAAACGGTCCATACGTATTTACTATTAAAACTTTAAACTAGCGATCCATATTGATTCACTATTATAACTTTCCACCAGCGGTCCATATTGATTTACTATTTAACTTCAACCAACGGTCTGAAAAATTAGCACATCTCCTCATGGAATAATATTGTACCCAAAAATAATTTGGACCGAAAAGAAATATATTTTATGGGTGATCAATAGTACCCCGAGAATAGTAACTTATGAATAGTAACTAATGAATAGTAACTCGTGAATAGTAACTCGTGAATAGTAACTCATGAATAGTAACTCGTCAATAGTAACTCATGAATAGTAACTCGTGAATAGTAACTCATGAATAGTAACTCGTGAATAGTAACTCGTGAATAGTACTTCAACATGAAAAGTGTCCCGAATACCCGATTGAACAATACTGAGTGACTTCTCACATAAGAAGCAATAATCAATACCGTGTACTACTATGCAACCACGCCAGATTAATATACCTTTAACTGCAAGGGTGTTTCAGCAGATTAACAGTAAAACTTCCGCCGTTATTTTCATAAAGTATTTTTTGTCGTTTTTCTATCCAACAATAATTACATTTATAGGGTCCACCAATGATTGTACCGTCGCACGGATATTTCCGACAAAAAGAATATTCCCCGACCAATCGAATATTATACAACCACTTGCTTACTTTGCAAAATTTGTAAATATTACCCACAACTATAACATTACATCAAATCCACACCATAATATTAAAAAAAATTATTTCGAGAAATTTAAATCTTTATTCATAAAATTTGGGGTCTCACATATACCTATTTTGGGGCCGTCACAGTTGCTGTAGATGACAAATCCCTCCAAACCTGATGGTATTGTCCGAACATGTGCTGAAATGATTCTCTTCTTGAGTTTTTGGAAGCTCTTCTCACATTCCTTGCTCCATCTGATTCGAGAAAGCTACGTGCTTTTGAGTCAGCTGAGTTAATGGAGTGGTGTTCCGAGAAAATCCTTCCACGAATCTCCGATAATAACCAGCTAAGCCCAAAAAGCTACGTACTTCGATTACTGACTTAGGTTGCTCCAAACATTGTATTGCTTCAATCTTCATCGGGTCAACTGATTCTCCATACTTCGATATCACGTGCCCAAGGAATGCTACTTTCTCAAGCCAGAACTCGTATTCAACTTGGCATAAAACTTGTTTTCACGAAGCTTTTGGAGTATCAGCGTCAAGTGTTGCTCATGATCTTCACAACTTTTGGAATAGATGAGGATGTCATCAATAAAGACAACCACAAAATGATCCAAATATTTCTTGAATACTCTGTTCATCATATCCATGATGGAAACAGGAGCATTAGTCAATCCAAAAGACATTACTAGGAATTCGTAATGCCCGTACCGAGTTCTGAAAGTAGTCTTTGGAATGTCATCAGTTTTAATATTTAACTGATGATATCCGGAAAGAAGATCGATCTTTGAGAAGAATTTAGCACCTTGCTACTGGTCAAATAGGTCATCAATATGAGGTAATGGGTACCTATTTTTTATGGTGACATGGTTCAACTCTCGATAGTCAATGCAAAGTCGCGTACTCCCATCTTTCTTCTTTACGAATAAAATAGGAGCACCCCAAGGAGATGTACTAGGACGAATGAAGCCAATGTCTAATAACTCTTCTAGTTGGGTTTTTAACTCCTGAAGTTCAATATGAGCCATTAGATATGGGGTTTTGGAAATGGGTTTTGTACCGGGTTCAAGGTTAATACAAAATTCGATTTCACGCTCTAGGGGTAGGCCTGGAAGTTCTTCGGGAAATACGTTAGGAAATTCATTAACAACAGAAATATCATTCAAATCTGACGTATTCTTGTTTAAATCCATAACTTGGGCTAAGAAAGTTTGACATCCATTTTTCAATAAATGAATGGCTTTATGGCTTGATATGACATTAATTGACTTTAGTGGTTTGGTTGCTTGAATTCGTATAATAGGTTGATTAGGAATCTGAAAACTAACGACCTTATGAAAACAATTAATTTTAGCATGATGAGTAGTTAACCAATCAATCCCTAAAATCACATCAAACGCAAGTATCTTTAAAGAGATAAGATCAACAGGTACTGTGAGGGTGCCGATTTGAATCAAACAAGATTTATAAATAGTGGATGTAATGAAGGTTTCTCCTAATAAAGTTTTAACAGATAAGTCAAAATCTAATTTCTCAGGGGTCAAGTTCAAACGTTGAGCACAAGAAGGAAAAATAAAAGAATGGGTAGAACCGGTATCTAATAAGGTATAGAATTCACAAGAGTTTATGATTAGCTTACCCGTGATAACGTCGTTCGGGTTCCTCACTTTTTGAGAAGTCACAACAAACACTCTTCCTTGAACCATTGACTTTGACTTGTCCGGGACAGCCTTTGGTGTAAGACCCCAAATTTTATGAAATGAAAATATTCAATTTTCTTATAATTATTATTTTATGTAGTAAATGGTTAAATTGATAAAGGTTAAAGTTAAGGGTGATATTTGAAATTTTTTCAAAGTAAACAAGTTGATATAAAATATTCGTGGTGTCAGGGAATATTCGATTGGTCGGGGAATATTCGATTTAACAGGGAATATTTCGTACGATGGCACAATCATTGGTGGACCCCACAAACAGAATTATTGTCAGAGTTAGAAAATGATAGAAATATCTTTTTATAAAAATAACGTCGAAAGTTTTACCGTTAAACTGTTGAAATACCCGGTAGTAAAAGTACAATAATACGCGTGGTTGCATAGTAGCACACGGTATTGATTATTGATGCTTACGTAAGAAACCACTCAGTTATACTCAATTATTGCAACAGTAATTGTTGCAGAGTATCTCACGTTATTTGATTTAATTATTGTCACATTATCATCTGCATAATATTTTATATTTGTAGACACTCGAAATTTTCTGTACTACTATCACTAACATTTCAAGAGGACAAATTCGTCTTTTAAGAGGGAACCTTGAAAGACAATCCATATACATACCGGATACTACCGGAAGTTCAGCATCAACCCTGGAGCCCACTCTGGGAGTAACAATTCCAACCTCAGAGATAACCCCGGCGCGGCAGATCAATCACGAACACACACCGGAGAAGACCGATTAATCTCGGAGATAACCCCGAGGTATCCAGTCTCAGTCCCAACTATGGGAATGCAGTTTCGGCAATAACCCCGGAAATGCTTGTTTTAGATACGACAATCTTCAATCTCGGCGCTCACAATGAGATACACTGTACCAACCCGGCGATAACATCGAGAAGACAGTCACACCTCAAAGATGACAATGAGGACCTTCAACAATTGCAGCAATCCAATCTCAGTGAAGCTTGAGCAACGTCTGCTTTATAAGCCCAATCCGGCGATAACACCAGTGAGGGGCAACATCGTCATCTCGCCAACGCGATGCCACGCCATGTCGTCTCAACATCTCTACGCAACGATTTCCCACAAGACTAACCAATCCCGAGTGACTATTGTGGGGGGTAACGGATGAAAGTTGAAGCTTGAAGACTGGAGGGCATTGTCCCATCTTCAATGACTTCGTACAAACTCTAATCCCATGTCATCGTACAACTCTCGACAACGGCGGTCCGAAATAGGTCCTGTATACCTCAAACGAATGCCCGGATTGCACTCCTGAAATTACGAGTGGACATTACGATTGCGTGTGTGCACGTCGATTACTGAGATGACCCGACCCAAAAACTCTGCCCACCCAGTTGCCTCTGGTACACTGCATGGCTAAATCGTCTATAAATAGATGGCTTGAAATTTGCCCATTTTGCAAGAGAAAGCGGCGAGGAAGCCCGCCTAATTTGCTCTCAGACTCACCCCATGTAGTGTACTTTCTCATTTTAAACACACGTGAGCTCATATATAGCCCTTTTGTACCTACATAAAGCCAAAGGTGTATACCCACTCTAAAGATATAGAAGTCTTCTTTGGCGTACCAACTATAAGCTTTCTCACACACTCGTAGAATATTTTCTTCATCTCTCGCACACACCCCTTCTTCACGTTGAGAGTCGTGGTTACAGAGATTTGCCCGGACTTTGGTCCGTGGTTTTATTTTCAATTGTATATATATATATATATATATATATATATATATATATATATTTATATATATATATATATATATATATTGACTAACATTATCGAAGTTATGCCTCGATTGAGCCTAGACTTTGATGCAGTGCGTTTATTTGCTTTTTCTATATATATATTATATATATATGAGCGTATGTCGTAACTTTGTTCGATGAGCCTAGAACTTGATTGCAGTGCATTTATTTGCTTTTATATATATATATATATATATATATATATATATATATATATATATATATATATATATATATATGAACTATGTGTCTAACTTTTTTCGATGAGCCTAGATTTTTGATGCAGTGCGTTTCGCTAGCTATATATATATATATATATATATATATATATATATATATATATATATATATATATAAATTGTTTTCAAACTTTGTTCGATGAGCCTCGGATTTTAAATTTATGTGTTTACTCGCTTTAATATATATATATATATATATATAAGCTGTTGTTTAACTCATTCGATGAGCCTCGATTTTAAATTCTATGCATTTTGCTTATATATATATATATATATATATATATATAAATGTTGTCGAACTCGCTCGATGACCCTCGATTTTACACATCTTATGCTTATTTTATATATATATATATATATATATATTCATCATATGCAGAGTTTCCTTCGTGGTAGTTGATCGCTTTTACAAATTTATTTACATTTCATCCCGAGTTTCCTTCATGGCGGTTGATTATATTTATGACTTTATTTACGTTTTGTCCACTAGAGTTTCCTCCGTATATTGATAGCTTTTTACTGCTTTTATTTACATTTCGATCCCCATGGAGGTGCTTCGTGGTTGGTGATCTTGTCTGTATATATATATTTACTGCTTTTATATATATATACCTGCTTACCGCTTTCATACAAATTGTGGTATCATGTGAGCCTAGGAATCATATGATCATAGATTCAGCCTATTGGATCTAGATTCGGTTCCGTGATGGACATTTTCAATGTAAGCGACTTTGTAAATTATTCTGCGATGTCTGAATTTCCTCAGATGGTTTCCATACCCACGAGGAAGTTGGCATTATTTTGTACATTATTTTTAAATGACGGATGCCTCAGATTAATAAAATAAAATCAATTCGTTCTAACACTAAATAAAATGGGAGTGTAAAAGGTCTCAATTACTATTGAGCATCGTGGTTTGAAAAACATCTTTTATAAAACATCACCGCCATATATCTTGCTTAAAATTGAATTTTTACATAAATTCAAACCTTGTGTATATAGGTGTAACGAGGCCTCGCGTGACTACTTCCAAATAATAGCACATTGACCCGTGCACACACACATTCAGATAATAGTTTCTTGAAAAGAGGCGGTCACCATGGTAACATGGATGTTGGGGGTGCCTAACACCTTCCCTCCGTGATAACCAAGTCCCACAGAACCCTAATGAATCTCTTGGTTTCACCGAATTCGCTTAGCAGTTGTCACATCATCGGGTCAATGTGCAAACATTTTCTCGGCTATGTTGGTACAACCATTTAAATAACCAACTGGCGACTCTTAACATCCATCGTCGACATTATACATGTTCGGACCTTTTCACTTGTTTTTTCAAACAAATCTCACCTAAAATGAGAACACCAAAGAACAAGTAACTGAAAGTGGACATCTAAAAATCCCAACGCCAATCAGTGGCGACTTCTCATTGGGACTCTAGTAAGAGGACTTAAGCCGCTATTACAATCTTTTCAAAACTGTTATCTGCTTGTGTGTGGATGTTGCATTTACATTTGATGAATGTGTACGAATGCATTTCCTTATTGCACTTAGTGCTTCGCACCATAACGCTTGTGATATTAGTGCTTCGCACCATAATCGCCATGATATTAGTGCTTCGCACCATATCTGCTTGTGATATTAGTGCTTTTCACATGTCATCATTTTTATACGGTGAGACGCGATGTATGTTGTGTGGTCCCTCCACCAGGAGTCTATCTCATCGGTGTTTGATTACTGGACTCGTGAGAAGACTAATTCTCCGAGGCTCAGGAAAGGTACCACCCAAATTCGCTCCAGTTAAAAGACCGGATTAACTTCCCGTCAAGTAGATTGCGATGATTTGGGAACCTTCATGCCAAAAAGTTGCGAGAGTAACCTAAGATAAGTCAGCCTCTGATAAACCCAAAACGGAGGAAAGTCTCTTCATGCTCTCATTTCAAATTACTTGTAAACACAATTACTTGTAATTTCATTCCATATCTATCTCCATGTAATGAGAAATATGAAGAAATGTGTACACAAACATATTTTAAACATGCTACAAACAGCTGACATCCGTTTTGCAGGATAAAATTCCTAAAATGGACACATCACATAGCATGTTATTATACACATTCCCTAAATACTACACTATGGAAGTCTTTCGCAGGGAACCAATCGGACCTACTACCCGTTCAAAGTCCAAAAAGGCAACAAGCCTACAGTCAATCATGTCATCATCCAACCAGACTGAACTTAATCCAGTTTCTCGCAAAGAATTCGATGGATTAAGCAAACAAATTACAGATTTGGCTGTTCTACTCAAAGAATTACACCATCTACTCAGGGGTCGAAAAATACCCATACATGTGAATCCTCCACACAAGGAGGAACCCAGGGTCATTACAATACCTGAACTGCTGTTGGATCCGACCAACAAAACTCATGATGCTGCCCATCCCACTGGAGATCCAGACACTGGTGACATCAAAAAGAAAGTCCTCCAAATGGAAGAGACCCTTCGTGCTATTAAAGGAATTGGAACACACGGGAGTGTTTCATATACTGATCTGTGTATTTTTCCTGGTGTTCATTATCCAGAAAAATTTAAAACTCCTAACTTTGAAAATATGACGGATTAGGAGAACCATACACACATTTAAAGGTGTTTATTGGAGAACTTGGATTTTATGAAGAGGACGAAAATCTTAGAATGCAATTGTTCCAGAGAAGTCTAACTGGAGAAGCCCAGTCGTGGTACACAAGATTAGACAATTAAAAGATCCATAGCTGGGAAGAGCTAGCACATGCTTTCCTCACTCAATACAGCTTTCAAACTTAGATGGCTCCTGATCGGTATCAAATTACCAAGATCAAGAAATAGTCTAACGTGTCTTTCAAAGAGTATGCTCAAAGTGGAGACACCTGGCTGCCCAAGTTAGTCCTTCCATGACAGAATCAGAGATGGTCATGACTTTCATAAACATACAAGAAGCTCCGTTCTATGAGAGAGTTTTAGCAGGCATCGGCAAACCATTTTTTGAAATGGTCAAACATGGGGAGATGACTGAGATAGGATTGAAGTCCTGAAATATTCAAGACCTAGCTGCACTCAAAGCTATTGCTGATCACATCCAATCCGGAAATTATGGAAACAACCCCCAGAGGGTCCATAAAAAGAAAGAGGAAGATGTTTCCCTGATACTATAGGGGCAAAAAGGCAATCAAAACATGCCTATTAAAAGGAGAAACTACACTCCCTTTCAAGCGCAGTCTGTGAACCCTCCAATCCCAAAAGGTGGAGAAGTCAAACGCCCTCGAGTGTTTACACCCTTAGGGGATACCATCGAGAACATTCTAACTCTTTTGACAATATATAAGAAAATTACACATCTTCTTCCACCGGCCAGCCCTAATAGACGTGGTTTCAATGCTGCTCGGAAATGTGCTTATCATGCTGGGGCACCTGGACATGATACTCAGGATTGTTGGGCCTTGAAACACAATATCCAGGACCTGATAGACAACGGGGAGATCGTGGTCACCAAACCAGATCAGCCTCATGTTCAAGACAACCATCTTCCTCAACACAAAGAAGAAGAGGTCAACATGATAAATTGGAGTAGCGAAAAGAATTCCAATTTCAGCTGTGAATCCTCCCAGACCCTCAAAGACGGTGATGACAAATGGGATTATGCCAAGTTCCAGTTCACAATGGAACGAAAGATAAAAGCTTTAGTCAAGCAAATTGAGCAATTGGCAGAACTGCTGACTTATCAGCATCAAGTGAAACGTCAGTTAATCAGCCATGAGCATGCCAGTCTCCTACCTCTTGTCATGAATATGCCCTCGTCACTTTCAGAAAATGAAATACTTGAAGACAAAGTGACAAAGAGAGCAAATGCCAAGGCCCGTCGAGATTTTGCCAACAAAAGGGAATTCACCTATTTGGGCCAACCTATGGAGGAAATCCTTCATATGTTAATCAATGAAGGAAGGATCAGTTCCCTTCTACCTCCAATCATCCCCCGTTTAGAGCGGTACAACTCTGATGGAGTATGTCAATATCACTCCCAGTCTCGCGGTCACAGCACAGAAGAATGGTGGGCACTCCGCCACCTTATTCAAAATCTAATCGACAGTGGTGTGTCCCGCGAAGCAGATTTTATTTATATCGTGTTACATGCAGGTGAGAATTCAGGTCCTACTAAGTGGAAGAGTGTGGTAGCAGTCATATCCATTGAAAATGATGGGATTAACAAATTGCTCACAACGCCAACAATTCAACTTAAGGGAAGCAACAATCCTTTAAAAGTGGTCGCTCCCGAGCCAATCAACTTGACGTGCAGAGCACAATATCCTATTGTTAGCTTGCGTAAAGTTCCATGGAATTATGGAGGAGGTGAAGGATCCACCTCACATAAAACTGCTATAGTGTCGAAAGAAAATCCACTGTATCTTCCCCCACGGGTGATGAGGTCCACCACCAAATCAAAGGGGAAAATACCCATGGAGAAAATTGAAAAATTCCTCCGCACTATGGGTCATAACGAAGCCACGGTGGTTTTAAGCTTAAAAGAAGCTCCACAACAAATATCAATTTTGGACTTGTTCCTAACTTCCGAGAATCACCGGAGGGTCTTGTTGAAGGTTTTAGAAGAAGCCTATCTACCGACATCAGTTGATATGGAAAAATTTCAACATCTGGTTAATCACATTTTCAACAACAAGGTGATATCCTTCACTGATGATGACATACCACCCAAAGGGACCGGTCATTGCAAGCCATTGCACATTGCGGTCTTGTCCTCCGGATATATATTAGCTGGAGTCTTAATAGATGGAGGTTCCTCTCTAAATATCTGTCCAAACACTACCTTGGTGAAGATGAATATCAATCTCAACAGAATTCGGAGTAGCCATACTATCATCAAAGCTTTTGATGGAGCCTGCCGTAATTCGGTCGGAGTAATTGAGCTGCCAATAGAAATTGGTCCTCATACATTCTGTGTATCCTTCCATGTGCTCAAGATAGATTCAGGAGACAACCTGCTCTTGGGACGACCATGGATTCACATGGCAGGGGCAGTCCCCTCTAATCTTTACCAACAGTTGAAATACATTATCAACAATAGCCTGGTCACGGTCAACGCTGAACCAGAGATTCCTCAGCACGGAGACATGCCATTCATCAATGCCAATGCAGATGTGGAACCGGTCAGTTTTCATACATTGGAAATAAGCAATACCCAATACCATGCTATTGGAACGCCATTGCTCGAACCCAAGATTTCTGCCACGGTAATGTCGGCTACTCAAGAAATGATGTCAATGGGTCATAAACCGGGACAAGGGCTGGGTAAAGATTGACAGGGTATCAAGTACCCAATTCAATTAACCAGGAAAACTAGAACAGCTGGGCTAGGCTATTCTGCCAATTCTAGTTATAGGAATCCTCATAAGCATCAGCAGATTCCTTCAGCTTCAATTATGCGGCGTTCATCTTCGCCTTCAAACTCTGAGTTCGCACAACCTCCTGTAAAGGTGCCAGCCAATGTAATGGCTATGTTATTTCCCAAGCCGGTACCGGTAAAGGAAAAAGAAGTCTTTGTTCCAAATCCCGCAGTGGAAGAGGAGGAACGAAGAATCAAGAAAGACGTCATCCGAATGATGTCAGGCGTACGCATCATCATCCATGATGAGCATACCAACAGATATACCCCAGACGATGATTGCCCAGATGTAATGGCCATCATTCGGGACAGGGAGGACGATGACAATCCCTCCATCGCTGCGGTCCACCTGGACTTTACCCTTGCCAATTGGAACAGCATTCCTTGCATTGGTCGACAAGGGTAAAACGGGCAGAACTCTTTTTGCCCTGTAGATATAATAACTGCTTACTTTTTTGTACAACATTAGCAGTTTATTTTGCCAGTATATGCTAACATTGTGTATGATCAACACATTTCATATATACTAAGTGAAAGCATATTTTGTTTTAGGACTCTGAGTTTAGATGTGCCTATACTTGTTGATACGGTGCCTCTTCTCCACAAGGATTGTACCTTTGATGTAGAGATGAATTCATCCTTGATGGATATACAAGATGACATTGAGGTGCCTCCAGAAATTCAAGAATGGGTCGAAGACAAACCTAAACCCAACCTTGATCAAACCACTTCTTTTAATCTTGGAACCTTTGAAAGCCCTAAGTTAATCCAGATTTGTTCAGACCTTAACCCAAACCAACAGAATTATATGGTTACACTATTATCCCAGTTCCAGGATGTGTTTGCATGGTCTCATGAAGACATGGTGGGTTTGTCCACTGACATTGTCCTTCATCGCCTTCCCATTAAAGAGGGATTTAAGCCAATCAAACAAAAGCTCAGGCGATTGAAACCTGAGTGGAGTTTAAAGGTGAAAGAAGAAATTATGAAACAATTTCAAGCTGGCATCATCATGGTGTCTACATATCCTGAGTGGATATCCAACATCATGCCCATACCTAAACCTGGAGGGAAGGTGCGAGTTTGCATGGATTATCGGGACTTGAACAAAGCTTGCTTAAAAGATAGCTTTCCCGTGCCATTTATCCACATTCTCATTGACAATACTGCGCAATACGACATGTACTCCTTTGTTGATTGCTTTGTGGGGTATCATCAGATCATGGTTGCTGAGGAAGATCATGAGAAAACTGCTTTCATCATGCCTTGGGGAACCTTTTGCTATAGGCGGTTGTCATTCGGCCTCATCAATGCTGGAGCCACCTATCAACGAGCTATGATGGCTCTTTTCCATGACTTAATCCACAAAGAGATCGAGATCTACGTGGATGACATCATTGTCAAGTCCTGGAAGGAGGATGACCATATAGACCATCTCAGGAAGTTGTTCAATAGGTTGCGTAAGTACAACTTCAAGTTGGATCCAGCTAAATGCGCCTTTGGTGTTAAATCAGGCAAGTTGCTAGGATTTCTAGTCAGCCACAAAGGGATTGAGCTGGATCCTGCCAAAATCCAAGCCATCACTGAAATGCCCATTCCTTAGACAGAGAAGGAAATACGGGGATTTTTGGGAAGAATCAACTTCATTAGCAGGTTTATCTCCCAACTCACAAAGAACTCGTGAGCCAATCTTCAAGGTATTAAGGAAGAACTCCTCCATGAAATGGAATGATGAGTGTCAAAAGGCCTTCCTTACAATCAAGAAACAGCTAGTCAAAGCTCCCGTGTTGGTACCACCTAGGGATGATGTTCCCCTATTTATGTACCTGT
Source organism: Panax ginseng (assembly GCA_020205605.1). NCBI lineage: Eukaryota > Viridiplantae > Streptophyta > Magnoliopsida > Apiales > Araliaceae > Panax > Panax ginseng. Next base: position 34,349,210 of record CM035143.1, on the reverse strand, counting down.
CCATAAGTGACAATGCCATGGGCTTCATGCTGGGACAGAAAGACGATAGAGGCCAAGAACGAGCTATCTATTACCTCAGCAAAAGGTTCAACAGCAGTGAACACAAGTACACTCTGATCGAAAAGACGAGTTTTGCTTTAGCATGGGCTTCCATGAGGTTACAACATTACCTCCATGGTCACACAACCCATCTCATATCATGCGTGGATCCTCTCAAATATGTGTTCAATAAACCCATGTTAAATTGTCGGCTATCCAGATGGCAGTTGATCCTACAACAATTTGACATCGTATATTACACTCAAAAGTCCATCACAGGTCAAGGAATTGCGGATCAACTGGCCGCCGCACCTTCAGGGGATTTCAAACCCTTGGAAACATATTTCCCCGATGAAGGAGTAATGACAGTACAGCAACACCATCAGTACGATACGCGCCAATCATGGAAGATGTATTTTGATGGAGCTATTAATGTGGAAGGTTTTGGAGCTGGAGCAGTTCTCGTATCTGGTACGGGGAGCACTATCCCGTCGCCATCAAATTGTAGTTTGTCAGCACCAATAATACGGCTGAGTATGAAGGCTGCCTCATAGGGCTAAAACTTGCCCGTTCCATGGGCATCAAGCGGTTAACTGTCTTTGGAGATTCAGAGTTGGTAATCAGGCAATCCACCAGAATCTATCAAACTAAGGAACAATATTTGCTGCCTTACCATCGGCATGTTTTGGAGATGGTCTTAGAGTTCGAAGAAATATCCTTTCTACACATTCCTCATAATAGGAATGAATTTGCGGACGCATTAGCAACTTTGGCCTCCTTGATTCACATATCAGACAAGGAACACTTGCCAAGCGACACAATTTCCCTGCACAAGGCCCCAGCCTATGGGAATTATGTTAGAAGTATCGGATGAGCTACCTCCCATCCAACATCCTTGGTATCAACATATCAAGGAATATCTACGAGACAGATCTACACCCGCTGAGGTGAGCCCGACTGAGAAAAGGCGGATCCATTGACTTGCTATGAAATTCTACCTGAGTGGAGATGCGCTCTAGAAAAGAGATGCAGGACTAGGTCTCCTCAGATGTTTAGACAAAGATCAAGCCCAAAGGCTTATGGATGAAATCCATGGTGGAGTCTATGGCCCCCACATGAGTGGCCCCCTCCTTGTCATGAAAGTCCTCAGGACGGGACATTATTGGCTATCTCTCAAAGCTGATTGCAATGACCACATCAAGAGATTCTATCAGTGCCAGATTCATGGGAAAGCTATACACGCCCCTCCACGGGAACTCCACAATATGAGTTTACCTTGGCCCTTCTCAATGTGGGGAATAGACGTTATCGGGCCCATCGAGCCTAAAGCCAGTAATGGTCACCGTTTTATCTTTACCATGATCGACTACTTCACCAAGTGGGTAGAAGCGACCTCCTTCCCTGTGGTTACTAAAGAAGTCATCATTGCTTTCATCAGAAAGAATGTCGTTTGTCGATATGGACAACCAGAGGTGATTGTGTCAGACAATGCCAAGAACCTCAACAACAAAATGATGGAGGAATTATGCAGTAAATTCCACATCAAACATCTTAACTCTGTCATCTATCGTTCGAAGATGAACGGTGCTGTTGAAGTTGCTAACAAAAACATCAAGAAGATTATACAAAAGATGTCCGCCAACCACAAAGATTGGCCTAACCTATTGCCTCTTACTCTGTTAGCCTATAGAACCTCAATGCGCACTTCCACTGGGGCAACCCCTTACGCATTAACCTATGGGATGGAAGCAAGACTTCCATAGAAGTTGAAATGGAATCCTCGAGTGTTGATAGATGCTCAGTTGGATGAAGACCAATGGGTACAAGACATGTATCACCAATTGTCTCTAATAGACGAAAGGCGAACCGCAACTATCTGCCATGGTCAGTTATATCAATAAAGGATCGCCAGATCCTACAACAAAAAGTCCGGCTACGGCAGTTTAAACAACATGACTTGGTTTTGAAGAAGATCCTTGACAACCAAAAGCAATCTAAGGGAAAATTCGCTCCTAACTGGGAAGGCCCATTTGTTGTCAAAGAAGTATTGACAGGAGGCGCTCTCAGATTGCAAGAAATGGACGGAGATGAATTTCCACAACTCACCAACTCAGACACCGTGAAACGGTACTATGTCTCAAGTAATTCGCAAACACCCTGGTGCGGAACAATCAGATCACTAGTCATTCCAGTTATTTAACCCTTTACCACCTACAACTATTCTACACTTTGCCCCTCAAGGAAACATACTCTTTCAAGTCAGCAGCCTGGCTCTCCTTTGCGTTCCTCCGACTTAGGTCATCCCACCGCGGATTGAACCTCTTGCATTTGCAGTTTGGCTACCCATACCTGGGATCAAACTTCTCGTACCTACAGTTTATCCTCAACCTAGGATTAAACTTTCTCCTCCCCACACTTTGACCTGCACATGGGATTATGCTTTTCATCTTGCCTTGAGGGGCGAACTATGTCGACCTAATCTCCTCTTCAATAGGAGTACGTAGGCAACCATTTCATATGGCCCAGTCGCAATAAAACAAAAACAACAAAAACATTTCTACCCTTACAAAAACAAAAACAACAAAAACATTCCTACACCATTTCTACCATATACAGCGTTGAAACTCTTACACCATGTTCGAACTACGCAGACCTGATCTCCTTTTCAATAGGAGTACGTAGGCAGCCACTCATGGTGCGGTCTCACCCCCTACCAAAACATAAACCCTTATCAATTGGTATTGGGATCATCCTTCAATCTACTACATTTCATTCGGCTTCAGACCAAAGGGATCGAATTACCTGAACTCCTCCCAAATAGGAGATTCAGTGACCATCTAAGCGGCGGTCATACCCTGAATAGCAACACAAATCCATATGAGGTGGAATTAACTAGGCTTCTCCTAAATAGTAGTACTGGCAACCATCTGTGGTGCGGTCAATCTCAGAGAGGAAAGCCACACTCCCCTCCACATTTTCATCTAGAAACCACTCCCAAGACACCAAAGATGGTAGGGATACACCAAGATCGATGATCCATTCTGAACTATCCAGAGACAACTCAATGTCCATCCACCCAGGAGGAATTCAGAATACATCAAGACAACAAGCCCTGAAGCAGCAGGCAAAATATCTAGCAAATAGCAAGGCATATCTAAAAGGGAAGTGATCCAAAAATATATTTCCCTGTCATATATATAATGTTGTTTGATATATACAATGTAAACTATACATGACAAAATGGCTAAGTTTAGTCATGCAGGCAGAAAATACAAGCTCATCTACAAGTCAGGGTATATGCGAGCTAACAAGCCCAACATGGTGTCCCTCTCAGAAGATGGAGGTGAAGCTGTGGTCTCCTGTACGAGAATATCCAAATGACCCAACAGATCTATAGCCATCTGCATGGTGACCATATGATCATCAATATATGTGCTCATCTCTGCGATCATGCCAGTGGTAAGGGACCTCACTGCAGTACTATCTATAATGACTACATCTCGGGCAGATATGGCACTATCCCGCTCAACTATCACTGCATCGCTGGCTGATCTGGCCTCATCCCGCTCAATAACAGCGGCATCTCTACGAGCTAATGCCTCGTCTCTCTCTAATAGAGCTGCGTCTCTCCCATCAAGGGTAGTCAACATTAAAGATTGGGTATGATCTCTCTCAAAGGTCATCAGATGAAGACTCTGTTCTAGGTACTGTGTCGAGTGCTGAATCACAACAGTACTGGTACTAGGAGAATCCGGAGGAAATGCTGTTAACCCAGCAGCGGGCTCCTCCTCGATGTATGAATCGATGTCCTCCATGGGCTCTACATCATCTAACTCACTATCCGATACCGTGGACACTACCGCAGCCGATAAAATCTCTGTTTCCATCCATGTGGAATACTCTGCAGAACAACCTGGATGACTGCCAGAGAAAGAAGCTATCTCACGTTGATCCCAACAAGCATACACGCGGGATCGGTCCTCTGTTGAGAGATATCGAGAAACTTAACGCTGACCAATCGCCCCATCAAAAGGATGAAAATCTCGAACCGGGTCAAACCGTGACATCACACGGAAGATGGGTGATAAGTAGTCACGCCCCTCAAGCCAGCCAGAGGGAGGAAGTCTAGGCCCGGAGCGTGAGTAATGAAGTTGTATAGTGAGCTAAGCCCCGAACACGACAATATGCTGAATGGATCTCTGATATCTGCCAAAAATATGGACCAGACGATGTAGCATCTATATACACCGGATGGTCGAAAAGGAGTATGACATAGCTACATCATGGGTGAAGCAATATCCATGCCGTCTAAAGGTACCAATTGGTCTCAAGTGTGACATAAACCACACATACAGCATGACCGAACTCCCAGTGAACACTCTTGTCGGATAAGTGCAGCAGTAGGATGTTGACCGCAGGGTCTCTGCTACAATCATAGGTACAATGGTACGACCCTCTCTAAGAGCTCTCACAGCCATGATGACACCAATGTCTATCTCGTCCATGTATCGTGGCATATAGACATACGATAGTACGCACAACAGCAGTACATCAACCCTTGCCAAATGCCAGTGATCCTCCGGTGCGGTGAAATCCCCAGAATATCGTGAATAGCTATCCTCAGAGCCAAATCTGTCATACATAAAATGCTGGGATATCACATGACCAGAGGTCATCTCATCTTTTACCACTCTGCGCCGTAAGCCAGTGAGGGTCATGAACCGTCGACTCATGTCCTCCAAAGCCATATGCACGCAAGGTTTGTCCAGCGGCAGCATCGTCAACCGTGCATACTCCTCTAGAGTAGAAGTCAACTCCTGGGCCCCACCCCTCCGGCTCGGTCCAGTTCAAGTTGCAAAGGAGTTCTTATAGACTGAAAAGGTTAAATCGGGAATAAAAATGCCACACGATTGAGCAAAACAACATACAATCCTGGCCTTCTCAGATGAAACTTTGAGTCTGCACATCACTCATTGGTAGTCACCCGAACACGAGGTATACTCTGCTAATGATCTCATTTATTACAAACCACATCCGGTAATACCTTGTACAGGTCCGATGCCGCCAATTCCGGGTCGTTACTCTACGTAGATCCCCGACGGGGGTTACAATGTAGATCCCCGGTGGGGGTTACAACTTGAAGCCCTGACAGGGGATTACAACGTACATTCAAGTCGTTGACACATATCAATGAAGGTCAAGCAGCCTTGACGTTATCTCAGCCGATAGCGATTAAACCTATCGGAGATCTAGAGCTATTCGAGGATTTCATGCTCGATTACTCATATTCCCCAGCGGATCCCCGGTGGAGGGTCACAACGCAGTGTTCCGTTGATTCACACGTTAGCGAAGGTCAAGCAGCCTTGGCAGTATATCCCACATAATGTTTTTTCAACCGTTGATTCACATGTCGGTGAAGTACATATCAACGAAGGTCAATGTTATCAAAGAGGATAGATGATGGAATATGTTATACACATCCTCAAACAGACCAAGCTTTATCCCCACCGATCTCTTGCACATAAGAGGTACCTCTTCAGGATCAAGTCGTTATTAAGAACACATGAATTTGGTGATAACTCCAACATCAACATCCTAACAGATTTGGCTTACACATCAAATCTGGTCAGCATTACCAATCCCCAGTTGAAACAACAGGGATCCAGCAATCATCCCCAGCGTGTTGGGCTACAACCCCGTAGACATGCATCATACATTTGTATCATGTTGCTACATATAGTATCATGTTTTTCTTGTTGCATTTCAAGTGTCTAGGATTCTTTATCCTACACATGCATCGCCATGCATGAATATGATAAAGAGGGGCATCTGTAGACACTCAAAATTTTCTCGTACTCATCGTTACTAACATGCAGGAGGATGATTCGCTCTTTAAGAGGGAACCCTGAAAGACAATCCATATACATACCGGATACTACCGAAAGTTCAGCATCAACCCCGGAGCCCACTATGGGAGTAAAAATTCTAACCTCAGAGATAACCCCGAGGCGTGCAGATCCAATACCAGAACAAACACCAGAGAAGACCGATTAATCTCGGAGATAACCCCGAGGTATCCAGTCTCAGTCCCAACTATGGGAATAGCCACAAACCTTGGTAATAGCCCCAAGGAATGCAGTTTCGGCGATAACCCAGAAATGCTTGTTTCAAATGTGACCAGCTTCAACCTCGGTGCTCACAACGAGATACACTGTACCAACCCGGTGATAACATCGGAAAGACAAGCACACCTCAAAGATGACAATGAGGACCTTCAACAATTGCAGCAGTCCAATCTCAGCGAAGCTTGAGCAACGTCTGCTTTATCAGCCCAATCCGGCGATAACACCGGTGAGGGGCAATATCATCATCTCTCTAGTGCGATGCCACGCCATGTCGTCTCAACATCTCTACGCAATGATGTCCCACAAGACTAACCAATCCCGAGTGACTATTGTGCGGGGTAACGGATGAAAGTTGAAGCTTGATGACCGAAGGGCATCGTCCCATCTTCAATGACTTCGTACAAACTCTAATCTTATGCCATCGTACAACTCTCGACAACGACGGTCCGAAATAGGTCCTGTATACCTCAAACGGATGCCCGAATTGCACTCCTAAAAGTTCGAGTGTAAATTACAGTGCCCAAGTGCACGTACTACGAGACTACCCGACCCGAAAAACCCGGGCCCATCCGGTTTGCCTCTGGTACACCTGCAGCTTAATCATCTATAAATAGAGGGCTTGGGTTGCCCATTTTGCAAGAGAAAACGGCGAGGAAGCCCTGCCCAATTTGCTTTGCACTCACCCCATGCAGTGTACTTTCTCATTTTAAACACCTGTGAGCTCATATATAGTTCTTTTGTACCTACAAAAGTCAGTGTTTACCCACTCTAAAGATATAGAAGTCTTCTTTGGCAGTCAACTGTAAGCCTTCTCACACACTTTAGAGTATTTCTCTTCATCTCTGCACACACCCTTCTTCACGTTGAGAGTCGTGTTGCGCATATTTTCCCGGACTTTGGTCCGTGGTTTTATTTCAGCTTGTATATATATATATATATATATATTGACTAACATTATCCAGTTATGCCTCGATTGAGCCTAAACTTCTGCCCAGATGCGTTTATCTGCTATATATATATATATATATATATATATATATATATATGAACTGTGTCTTAACTTTGTTCGAGGAGCCTGAACTTGATTCCCGATGCGTTTATTTGCTTATATATATATATATATATATATATATATATATATATATATATATATATATATATATACTTATATATATAAACTATTGTCCAACTCTGTTTGATGAGCCTAGATCTTAAATCTGTGTGTTTACTCTCTATATATATATATATATATATATATATATATATATACTTATATATATAAACTGTTGTCGAACTCTGTTCGATGAGCCTGGATTTTAAATCCATATGCATTTCGCTTTTTTATATATATACTTATATATATAACTGCTGTCGAACTCATTCGATGAGAATTGGATTTTACATCCGGTGTGTTTACTCGCTTTTATATATATATATATACTTATATATATAAACTGTTGTCGAACTCTGTTCGATGAGCCTGGATTTTACATCCGGTGCGTTTATTGCTTATATATATATATATATATATATTCGTATATGAAATGAAATGAAAGTATTCAATTTTCTTATAATTATTATTTTATTTAGTAAATGGTTAAATTGATAAAGGTTAAAATTAAGGGTGATATGTGAAATTTTTTCAAAGTAAACAAGTTGATATAAAATATTCGTTGTGTCGGGGAATATTTGATTGGTCGGGAAATTATTATTAGAGTTAAAAAACGACAGAAATATCTTTTTATAAAAATAATGGCGAAAGTTTTACCGTTAAACTGTTGAAATACCCGATAGTAAAAGTACAGTAATACGCATGGTTGCATAGTAGCACATGGTATTGATTATTGAAGCTTACGTAAGAAGCCACTCAATTATACTCAATTATTGCTACAGTAATTGTTATAAAGTATCTCACATTATTTGATTCAATTATTATCACATTATCATCTGCATAATATTTTATATTGCTAAATCAATAATTGAGACGACAAAGTTATTCATATTATTATTTTCAATATTGACGATGTCTAGAAAGTTCTGTCGAGGAGAGGTTTGGTCACCTAATTGCGCGCCAATATGGAGAAATCCTTATCGAAAAGCACCCTCTTTCTTGGGAATGATCTGGTTGTTAAATATTGTGAGTTATAAGATTAATGATAAATAATTGTTAATAGATTAAAAATGTGTTTATTAAAGATAAGTGATTTGTGGTAATTATTTATTCTTATTTTGATGTAAATAGAGGGGTTTGTTATGAGGTGTTTGTTATAAGTTTGACTTATTATTCCATGAGTAGATGTGCTAATTTTTCAGACCGTTGGTTGAAGTTATAATAGTAAATTAATATGGATCATTGGTTGAAGATATAATAGTAAATCAATATGGACCGCTGGTGGAAAGTTATAATAGTAAATCCATATGGATTGCTGCTTTAAAGTTTTAATAGTAAATCAGTATGGACCGTTGCTTTTAGTTTTAATAGTAAATCAATATGGATCGTCCGTTTAAAAGTAAATTAATCTGGGCCATTCATTAATTAGTTACTATTCAATCCTTTTTCCTATAAATAGAAGTTCATTCCTTCATTATTTCTTACGAATTAACTGAAACTCTAGAGAGAGAAACTATAGAGAGTAAGAAGAAGAGTATTCTGTTACTACCCTACTTCAGTATTCAATCTTCTACTAAGGTAAGGGGTGTTATTTATTTCATATTCGCTTGTGATATTATTTTTCGTATTCATAAGAAATATTATCTTCAGTCACTATTCGTAAAAGATATTATTTGTTGTATTCGTAAGGGGTGTTATTTATTTCATATTCGCTTATGATATTATTTTTCGTATTCGTAAGAAATATTATCTTCGTTCATTATTCGTAAGGGATATTATTTGTTGTATTCGTAAGGGGTATTATTTCTTTCGTATTCATGAAGAGAGTTATTTCTTTTAATACTCGAAATGGTTGTTATTCCATTCTTTATTATTCTGTGGGAATAACCTGTCTACGCGGACTACCGCATGCATGATGAAATCTTTTGTTATTCCATTCTTTATTATTCTGTAGGAATAACCTGTCTACGCGGACTACGTCATGCATGGTGAAATCTTTTGTTATTTCATTCTTTATTATTCTGTGGGAATAACCTGTCTACGCGGACTACCTCATGCCTGGTGAATAACCCTTCGTATTCAATTGTTATTAAATTGTGGAAATGATCTGTCTATGCGGACTACCGCATGATAGGTGAAAATCTATTTGCAGTTTCGTATATTATTTCTTTTCATATTCTTAATCTAAACTTAATATGGTAAGTATTGCTTCTATAATTTCTGAAATTAGTGGAATATCCTTGAGTTTTGTGCTTCATCCAGTATCGTTTCATTGGAATATTAATCTGAACTTTCTTATTAAATATAAATATTTTCACTCAGAGTACTATTCATGGGTTAATATTCACACGATTACTATTCACTAGAATATTATTCACTCGGGTATTCGGGGAACTTTTCGTGCCGAGGTACTATTCACGGGTTACTATTCACCCGGTTACTATTAACTCAAATATTATTCACTCGTGTATTCGGGGCACTTTTCATGCTGGGGTACTATTCACGAGTTACTATCCACTGTTTACTATTCACCCAGTTACTATTCACTCAAATATTATTCACTCGGATATTCGGGGAACTTTTCATACCGGGGTACTATTCACCCGAAAAATTTATTTCTTTTCTGTCCAAATTATTTTTGATACATGGATATTATTCTTGAATTTTACTCCACAAAGAAGTATCATGTTAACAATTTGGATATTATTAAACTCTAGATAAATTTAAAGTCTTTAATAATTATCCTTGATTTCGTTTGATTAATGTTTATATCATTGTCATCATCCTCATGCTTATATTGTAATGAAAGTCATCTTCGGCCAAGGGTGAAAAGATGAACTGTTGATTGGTATGATTATGACCAGGGATCATTCGATATAATCATGACCCGTAATGTTACAAATGATGTGGTAAAAGTCCTCATTGGCTTGTAGTGCATTGATGGACAGTTGTTGGTATGATTATGACCAGAGATTATTCGGTATAGTCATGACCATTGGTGAAAACATGAATATCCTTGTCCCGTAGTGCATGGATAATTCGTGGTCGTGATACTAATGAATATCCTTAGCCGTAGTGCAATGATGATTCAATGATGTGGATTATTTATTAAGATGAGTCTCAGCGATAAAATATTGATAATAAAATTTTAATTCGTAGAAGATAGTAGATATCATGCTCTAGTTGACTCTTCTAAAAATACAGTTGCATGTCTTTGGCCTGTAGTCCAAAGATGAACTATTAATGAATATCTTTGGCCCGTAGTGCAAAGATAAATTTATTAGTATGATTATGAACATGAACTGTGATTTGGTATAACCATGATCTTTGATGTTTCAAGTAAAGACAGGTGATGAAAATTATCTTCATCCTGGGTGCGAAGAGGAACTTAGAACCACAATTATGATTATGAGTTATTCACACGATTGTGGACAGGAACTGTTGATTGATGTTATAGTTATAAAACAGTGTTGGTGGACTTTTAACATGGAGAAGATAATAGACTTTATGGTCTATTTGACTCTTCTAATGGATTGTTCGTTCTGCTGCTACTATGGTTGAAAAGTTTTATCATCTACCATATGTTCTAAATCTCTGATTTTTTACTGACGAAGGCTATTGATAATTTAATTATCTTTAGTCATGATATTATTTTCTGAGCTAGTTGTGCTCACCTTTTTGCTTCACAATTCCTTTCAGGTGATAAGAGTATAACTGGGTCGAGCGGGGGTAACAGGGGAATAGAACGATGGTTTATAGCTGCTGAGGTTTCCCTTAAAAAAGTATGGAAATAATTTTATTGAGAATTATAGATAAGTGTGTCGTATTTTATTCGTCATTTTAATCGTTGATTTTGGTGAACCGAATAGGGTGAGGTGAACCCAACTTTGGAAGGGCGTTTTGCCACTATCATACAAGATGTCTAATGACAGACGACCTCGTGTTATTATAAGACAGGGTTGTGCACATGCACTTATTGATTATATCTATGAGCACTACCTATATAATCTTGGAGTTTTGTTGAAATATAGTTCTCAGTTGGAGACAATGGAGATAATTATATGTCAAGAGAAGACTCACCATTGGAAAGAACATGATAGTAATCTTCTCATTTTTCTTTGGGGTCTATTGGGTTAACCAATGATAATTCTCGAGTCATATGATATCTATCATAACTTAGACGCATGGCCTCCCATGTACGAAGGTTTCCTTGATCATTTTCCAAAGATTTTAATTTCTAAAATTGTTATTAACTGTACCTTTATTTAAGGTACCATTGTGTGGTCTTGTGGTCGACGCACCACGAGAGTTGTATATATTTGTATTAAAACTCACAGTTTAACTATGGTCGTATTCTATACGACAGTTCAACAGTTGTATAAATGAAGTTTGTATTTGATTTCTGTAGTGTGATATCTGGGGACTCAGAATGGGTCGTGTGGACCTATTTTGGGGGCGTCACATTTGGTATCAGAGCTTAGGGATATGGTCATTGGCAGAGATATGAGGCTAGAACTAGGAGGGGGGAGGCGAGTAATATACTTCGCTAGTGTGTGACTTTCCTAAGCTAAAATTTTTACTTGATAAGTTGAAAATTTGTGATATGTCAATTAACCTTTATTTTGAAGATATATTCTAGAATGATATCTGAAAATACAGGAGTTGAGCAATGGAAAAATCATGATACAGAGGAAATAACCGGGAATGTACAATTCGATAAGAAGGCAAGGTATTCTCATCTCGAATGGAGGGGAGATTGTACTACCAGGTTCGTAAATTTCGAGGGCGAAATTTCGTATGGAGGGGAGATTGTAAGACCCCGAATTTTATGAAATGAAAATATTCAATTTTCTTATAATTATTATTTTATTTAGTAAATGGTTAAATTGATAAAGGTTAAAGTTAAGGGTGATATGTGAAATTTTTTCAAAGTAAACAAGTTGATATAAAATATTCGTTGTGTCATGGAATATTCGATTGGTCGGGGAATATTCATTTTCATAGGGAATATTCGTACGATGGCACAATCATTGATGGACCCCACAAATAGAATTATTGTCAGAGTTAGAAAACGACAGAAATATCTTTTTATAAAAATAACGGCGAAAGTTTTACCGTTAAACTGTTGAAATACGCGGTAGTAAAAGTACAGTAATACGCATGGTTGCATAGTAGCACATGTTATTGATTATTGAAGCTTATGTAAGAAGCCACTCAGTTATACTCAATTATTGCTACAATAATTGTTATAGAGTATCTCACGTTATTTGATTCAATTATTGTCACATTATCATCTGTATAATATTTTATATTGCTAAATCAATAATTGAGACGACAAAGTTATTCATATAATTATTTTCAAAATTGACGATGTCTAGAAAGTTCTGTCGATGAGAGGTTTGGTCACCTAATTGCGCGCCAATAGGGAGAAATCCTTATCGGAAAGCCCCCTCTTTCCTGGGAATGATCTGATTGTTAAATATTGTACGATGACACAATCATTTGTGGACCCCATAACGGAAGTATTGTTGTAGTTAGAAAACGACAAAATTATCTTTTTATAAAAATAACAGCGAAAGTGTTACCATTAAAACTGTTGAACTACCCGGTAGTAAAAAAATACGATATGGCATGGTTGCATAGTAGTACACGGTATTGGTTATTGATGCTTACATTGAGAAGTTACTCGATTATACTCAATTATTGCTATAGTAATTCTTTGCATCATATCTCTCATATTATTGATTCGATTATTGTCACAGTATCATCTGCATTATATGATAAATTATTAAATCAATAATTGAGACTACAAAGTTATTCATATTATTAAATTGCAATATTTACAATGTCTAGAAGTTACATCGAGGAGAGGTTTGGTCACCTAATTGCGGCCAATAAGGAGAAATCTTATCGGAAAGCCCCTCTTTCACAGGAACGACACGGTTGTTAAATATTGTGAGTTATAATATTAATGATGAATACGTTCGTGTTGATTAAAGATGAAATTGATAGTTCCATTGTGTTGGGATTATTAGTGTTAGTGGAATTAGACATCTATTCCGATGATAATTGATGTCTGGGGTTATATTGATAAATCGGGTAATTTATCGGATGAATGAGCAATTAATTGCTACTAATTCACATGCTTATATAACTATTTGTTCACATGTGTGTACTATTGAATCACATTCATGTACTATTAGGGAAGTTGGTGCAAGATTGATAACACTTGCATGACTAAGTTTAAAATGGAGGTATAGATAGAGGTACTATACTGTAATTCGTATTTTTCACATGATTATACTATTGATTCACATGATTGAACTATTGATTCACATTATTTACTATTAGGGGAGGTGGTGCAAGTTTGATAATACTTGTAGGACTAAATTAAAAATGAACAAAAAGTTGGAGGTATTGTACTGTAATATTTCGAGCCCCAAAACGTGCAATTATTGAAACTATATTTTCCTATAAATAGAAGATCATTCTTCTTTCATTCTCACCAATTCACTAAGTCTCACAAGAGCAATTATTATAGAGGGAAATTATAGAGAGAAAGAAGAAGAGAAGTCTGCTACCTCACTATTCCAATATTCAGTTTCTTCTAAGTTAAGGGGTATTATTTCTTTTGTATTCATGAAGAGAGCTATTGTTATTCCATTCTTTATTATTATGTTGGAATAACCTGTCTATGCGAAGTACCGCATACATGGTGAAATTCTTCTGTTATTCCATTCCTTATTATTCTGTTCGAATAACCTATCTGTGTGGTCTATCGTATGCCTGTTGAATTATGTTGTTATTCTATTTTTTATTATTCTGTTGGAATATCCTGTCTGTGTGGATTACGCATGACCTGGTTCCATTCTTTATTATTATGTTAGAATATCCTGTCTGTATGGATTACGCATGACCTGGTTCCATTATTTATTATTCTGTTGGAAGAACATGTTTGTGCGGTTTATCGCATACATGGTGAATTCTTTTGTTATTCCATTCTTTATTATTCTGTTGGAATAACCTGTCTACGCGGACTACCGCATGCATGGTGAATTCTTCTGTTATTTCATTCTTTATTATTCTGTTGGAATAACATGTCTATGTGGATTACCACATGCATGGTGAATGATCCTTCGTATTCATTCTTTATTAAATTGAGGAAATGATCTGGCTACGTTGATTACCGCATAGCGGGTGAAAATCCATTTGCAGTTTTGTATATTCTATTATACTTGTATGAGATATCATTTCTTTTGTACTCGTCATAAAATATCATTTTCTTTGGTATTTTTTTTCTTTTACGAGTTACTAATCACCTTGTTACTATTCACTCTAGTATTGTTGACTCGGGTATTCGGGGCTCTTTTCGTGCCGGAGTACTATTCACGAGTTACTATTCACCTGATTACTATTCACTATAGTATCATTCAATTGAATATTTGGGACATTTTTCGTGTCAGGGTACTATTCACGGGGTACTATTCACGAAGTACTATTCATGGGGTACTATTCATTCAAAAAATATATTTCTTTTCTGTCAAAATTATTTTTGGTACATGAATATTATTCTTGAATTTTACTCTACAAAGCAGTATCATGTTGACAATTTGGACGTTATTGATTTCTGGATAAATTAAATTATAAATCTTTAAAATTTATCCTTGAACTTGTTTTATTGAATTATTATGTCATTGTCATCATCCTCATTCTTATATTGTGATGAAAGTCATCTTTGGCTTACGTGTATAGATGCACTTGGTATGATTATGACCAGGGATTATTCGGTATAATCATGACCGTAATGTAACGAATGATGTGATAAAAGTCCTCATTGGCCCGTAGTGCATTGATGGACAGTTATTGATATAATTATAACTAGGAATTATTCGGTATAATCATGACCATTGATGAATACACGAATATCCTTGGCCCGTAGGGTATGGATAATTTGTGGTCGTGATACTAAAGAATATCCTTGGTCGTAGTGTAGGGATAATGTGGTTTATTTATTAAGCTGAGTCTCAGCGATAAAAGTGATGAAAAACCTTTTAAATTATAGAAGATAGTAGATTTTATTCTCTACTTCACTCTTCTAATGGGTTGTTTGTTCCGCTACAGTTAAACTTGATGTTATATTTTATCAGTTTAACACTGTTGAAGGCTAACGATGAATTATTCTACATTATCTTAGTCATAATATTTCTTATTGGGCTAGTTGAGCTCACCGTTTCTTTCACTGTTCTCTTCAGGAAATGAGAATATAGCTGGGACGAGTCGGGGAATGGATTGACGGTCCAGATGGTTGTTTTAGTAGTACTCACTATTCTATAAAATAGTGTGACAATGAATGTAATGAGGACTCCATTGAGTGTGGTTATTGTCTAGAAGACAATATTCTTGTTTAAACTCTCAGCTATGTTTTGTCGTATATTACCTGACAGTTGTATAATTAAGTTTGTATTTGATTTATGTACCATGTATTTTGCGACTCAAGATGGGTGATGTATACCTATTTTGGGGGCGTCACAGTTGGTATCAAAGCTTAGGGATATGATCCATGGCTGAGATTTGAGACAAGAACTAGGAGGGGAGAGACGGGGAATTCCTTCTCTAGTATGACCTACCTAAGTTTATTTGGTATTTAATTGGTCGGTCAAAGTATAGGGATAATATGTGATATGTTAATTAACCTTTGTTTTGTGGCAGTATTTGAAAATGACATCCGAAAATGTTGAGATAAGTAATGAAGCACATGAGACCGTTGAGTCACCAACGATCAATACCCAGGATAATGTGCAGCAGGAAGGCAATAATCCTCAGGTAAACAATAACACTGATGAAATGGTGAACGATGGGATGTTTAGAGGCTTTATGCAATTCATGCAACATCAGGCGAGAGAGACTCCTGTTTAAAATGCAGGTGGAAACAATGGCAACCACGGTAGTCATCGCTAAGCGATTCAAGGAGCTGGGGGCCATGGGAGTTTTGGGAAAGCCAGAACCACTTAAGGCGGAGACGTGGTTAAAGCAGATCACCAAGATATTTGATGTCTTGGAATGCTCCGAGGAGAAAAAGGTTCTCTTTGCCACCTTTATGTTACGTGAAGAGGCAGATTACTGGTGGGAATCTGTAACACATACCCAGCCTGACGCACTCAAGATGTATTGGGAGAAGTTCCAAGCGCTGTTTAATGATAAGTACTTTCCTGAAAGTATTCGTCACATGAAGGAGGTGAAGTTTATCAAGTTGGAGCAAAACAATATGACCGTGTCGCAGTACGAGGCCAAGTTTGTCGAGTTATCCCGGTTTGCATCCCATTTGGTCGATAATGAGGAGCGAATGGCGCGAATGTTTCTAAGAGGTTTGAAACCCGAAATACGTCAATACCTCATTTCTCACAAACTTTGTTTATATTCAGATGTTGTGAATAGGGCTCAGTTATTGGAGCGCGATAATGAGTCAACACAACCAAAAGGTAACGACCAACAACACAATAATAATCATACTGGTGGCAACGGCCATCGGAACAATGATAACCATCGTTGGGGAAATTATCACGCCAAGAATGGTAACCACATCGGTGGTAATCATGGCCAAGATAATAGAAGTGGAAATTTCAAGAAGAGAAGGTTCAATAATGATGGAAAAGCAACAGCACCAGCACCTGTTAAGGGAGGAGAACAACCGCCGGTCGTATGCTTCAAATGCGGAGGGGAGGGACATATCAGTCCAAACTGCGTGATGCAGTCCAAAGCATGTTATAATTGTTGAAAAGAAGGTCACTTAGCTCGATTTTATCGTGCACCAAAGTCAAGTCCAGCAAGGACGGTGGTACCAAGGTGGATACGGACAAAAGAAAGTCGGTGGTTTCAGGAAGAGCATTTTTTGTGACTTCTCAAAAAGCGAGTAACCTGAACGAAGTTAGCATGGGTTAGTTAATTATAAATTCTTGCAAAGTCTGTACCTTATTAGATACCGGTTCTACCCATTATTTTATCTCTCTTGCTTGCGCTTAACGTTTAAATTTGAATCCGGAGAGATTAGACTTTTACTTATCGGTCGAAACTTCGTTAGTAGAAACCATCATTTCATGTGCTATCCAAGTCTTGGATGAGAGTTACAGTTTTTGAATGATATTTCTATTGTTAATAAATTTCCTGAAGTATTCTTCAAGACTACTTA
Organism: Panax ginseng; assembly: GCA_020205605.1. Lineage (NCBI taxonomy): Eukaryota > Viridiplantae > Streptophyta > Magnoliopsida > Apiales > Araliaceae > Panax > Panax ginseng. The sequence goes on along the minus strand of CM035143.1, from coordinate 34,331,749 downwards.
GCCTACCCCTAGAGCGTGAAATCGAATTTTGCATTGACCCCAGTACAAAACCCATTTCTAAAACCCTCAAATATTTCATTACCTAAAATGATCGTATAATGTGCGAAAGACGTTGGCTCGAGCTGTTGAAGATTACGATCGTACCATTCAATATCAACGTGGAAGAGCGAACGTGATAGCTGACGCGTTGAGTAGAAGATCGTATGCGTTTACGAGTGCGATGTTGTTAACACAAAAACCCATTTCGTATAACTTATAAATGATGATGATAGAGTTAAAGACTCTAAGGACCCACGTGGTGATATCAAATATAAGAGTAAAATCGACTTTAATCGATAAAGTTAAAGCAGTGCAAGCTACATACTCAGAGCTGATGAATATGAAGAAGAAGGTTCAAAAGGGCGTTATTCTAGAAGCAAGAATCGATGAAGAGAGGAAATCTCAACCCTCGATTTTATTGGCCCATTTGAAATCCTCGATCGAGTAGGAACTATGGCCTATAGACTTGTTTTACCGCCAAGTATGTCGCGTGTTCATAACATTTTTCACGTCTCGTTGTTAGTAAAAACTTAGTCTTGGGGGACTTTGGAGCCAAATTTCGGAATAATTAACGAATCTGAAAAATTATGAAATCATGGGGGTTTTATAGACCACGTTACAAGCTTTCCATAGCCTCGAAAAATGGACTAATTCCGATAACGGATGAAGAAGTTATGAAGATTTGAAGTATTTGTGTCAAAAGTTGCAAAATCTGGAAAACTGGAGTTAAGTGCCAAAAGTCGAGCGCCTAGGGACTAGGCTCGGCGCTTAGAATATGTTATTGGGCGCCTAGGCGCTTGCCCAAGGCCAAATTTGGGCCCTTAGGCGTTGGTCAAGTGTTAAGCCAAAATCTGTCCGGATATCCTTTAGTAAATTGGGAATAAAGTTTTCATACAAACGCCGATTGAGGTGATTCGGGATGATTCAGAAAGATAACGAGTAGACCTAAAACTTTCATTCTTTATATTTTTGAGATTTTAGGTCTGTATCACGGCCAAAAAATGGCTATTTTAGGGACTGATGTGCATTCAGAGGTAATCAGAGGACATTGGGCATACACGTATGCAATATGTAATGTTTTTGACGATAAAGGTATTCAAGGTATCCTCACCTCTTTGGCATACCAGGTACGTATGTAAATTTCGAGGGCAAAATTTCATAAGGAGGGGAGATTGTGAGACCTCAGATTTTATGCATAAAGATTTAAATTTCTCGAAATATTTTTTTAAATATTATGGTGTGGATTTGATATAATGTTATAGTTGTGGATAATATTTATAAATTTTACAAAGTATGCAAGTTGTTATAAAATATTCGTTTGGTCGAGGAATATTCTTTTTGTCGGGGAATATTCGTACGATGGCACAATCATTGGTGGACCCCATAACGAAAGTATTGTCGTAGTTAGAAAACGACAGAATTATCTTTTTATAAAAATAATGGCGAAAGTGTTACCGTTAAAACTGTTGAACTACCCGGTAATAAAAGTACAGTAATAGGCGTGGTTGCATAGTAGTACACGGTATTGGTTATTGATGCTTACGTGAGAAGTCACTAAGTTATACTCAATAATTGCTATAGTAATTACTGCATCATGTCTCTCATATTATTGATTCGATTATTGTCACAGTATCATCTGCATTATATGATATATTATTAAATCAATAATTGAGACGACAAATTTATTCATATTATTAAATTGCAATATTTACAATGTCTAGAAGTTCTGTCAGGTCACCTAATTGCGCGCTAATAAGGAGAAATCCTTATCGAAAAGCCCCCTCTTTCCTGGGAACGACCTAGTTGTTAAATATTGTGAGTTATAATATTAATGATGAATAAGTTCGTGTTGATTAAAGATGAAATTGATAGTTCCATTGTGTTGGGATTATTAGTGTTAGTGGAACTAGACATCTATTCCGATGATAATTGATGTCTAGGGATTATATTGATAAATCGGGTAATTTATCGGATAAATGAGCAATTAATTGCTACTAATTCACATGCTTATATAACTATTTGTTCATATGTGTGTACTATTGAATCACATTCATGTACTATTAGGGGAGTTGGTGCAAGATTGATAATACTTGCATGACTAAGTTAAAAATGGAGGTATAGATGGAGGTACTATACTGTAATTCGTATTTTTCACATGATTGAACTATTGATTCACATTATTTACTATTAGGGGAGGTGGTGTAAGTTTGATAATACTTGCAGGATTAAATTAAAAATGAACGAAAAGTTGGAGTTATTGTACTGTAATATTTCGAGCCCCAAAACGAGCAATTATCAAAACTATATTTTCCTATAAATAGAAGCTCATTCTTCTTTCATTCTCACCAATTCACTAAGTCTCACAAGAGCAATTATTATAGATAGAAATTATAGAGAGAAAGAAGAAGAGAAGTCTGCTACCTCACTATTCCGGTATCTAGTTTATTTTAAGGTAAGGGGTATTATTTCTTTCGTATTCATGAAGAGAGCTATTGTTATTCCATTCCTTATTATTTATGTTGGAATACTTTGTCTATCACAAGTACCGCATACATGGTGAAATTCTTACATTATTCCATTCCTTATTATTACATTCAATAAACACATGCATGCGATCTATCGCATGCCTGGTGAATTCTGTTGTTATTCTATTCTTTATTATTCTTTTGGAATATCATGTCTGTACGGATTACGCATGACATGGTTTCATTCTTTATTATTCTGCGTTAATATCCTGTCTGTGCAGATTATGCATAACCTAGTTCCATTATTTATTATTCTATTGGAATAACCTGTATGTGCGGTCTATCGCATGCCTGATGAATTCTTCTGTTATTCCATTCTTTATCATTCTGTTGGAATAACCTGTCTATGTGGATTACCACATGCATGGTGAATGATCCTTCGTATTCATTCTTTATTAAATTATAGAAATGATTTGTCTATGTGGATTACCGCATAGCGGGTGAAAATCTATTTGCAGTTTTGTATATTCTATTATACTTGTATGAGATATCATTTCTTTTGTACTCGTCATGAAATATCATTTTCTTTGGTATTTTTTTTCTTTTATGAGTTACTATTCACCCGGTTACTATTCACTCTAGTATTATTGACTCGGGTATTCAGGGCACTTTTTGTGCTAGAGTACTATTCGCCCAATTACTATTCACTCTAGTATCATTCACTCGGGTATTCGGGACACTTTTTGTGTTTGGGTACTATTCATGGGGCACTATTCCCGAAGTACTATTCACAGGGTACTATTCGTTCGAAAAATATATTTCTTTTTTGTCCAAATTATTTTTGGTACATGAATATTATTCTTGAATTTTACTCTACAAAGCAGTATCATGTTGACAATTTGGACGTTATTTATTTCTGGATAAATTAAATTATAAATCTTTAAAATTTATCCTTGAACTTGTTTTATTGAATTATTATGTCATTGTCATCATCCTAATGCTTATATTGTGATGAAAGTCTTCTTTGGCTTACGTGCATAGATGGACTTGGTATGATTATGACCAGGGATTATTCGGTATAATCATGACCGTAATGTAAGGAATGATGTGATAAAAGTCCTCATTGGCCCGTAGTGCATTGATGGACAGTTATTGATATGATTATAACTAGGGATTATTCGGTATAATCATGACCATTAATGAATACACGAATATCCTTGGCCCGTAGTGTATGGATAATTTTTGGTCGTGATACTAATGAATATCCTTGGCCGTAGTGCATTGATGATGTGGTTTATTTATTAAGCTGAGTCTCATCGATAAAAGTGATGAAAAACTTTTAAATTATAGAAGATAGTAGATTTTATTCTCTACTTGACTCTTCTAATGGGTTGCTTGTTCCGATGCAGTTAATCATGATGTTTTTTTATATTTTATCAGTTTAACACTGTTGAAGGATAACGATAAATTATTCTGCATTATCTTAGTCATAATATTTTTTACTAGGCTAGTTGAGCTCACCAATTCTTTCACTGTTCTCTTCAAGAAATGAGAATATAGCTGGGACGAGTCGGGGAACAGATTGACGGTCTAGATGTTGTTTTAGTACTCCTCACTATTCTATAAAATAGTGTGACAATGAATGTAATGAGGACTCCATTGAGTGTGGATATTGTCTAGAAGGCAATATACTTGTTTAAACTCTCAGCTATGTTTTGTCGTATATTACCCGACAGTTGTATAATTAAGTTTGTATTTGATTTATGTACCATGTATTTGGCAACTCAAGATTTGTGATGTATACCTATTTTGGGGGCGTCACAGTACTATTCCCGAAGTACTATTCACGGGGTACTATTCACCCGAAAAATTTATTTCTTTTATGTCCAAATTATTTTTGATACATGGATATTATTCTTGAATTTTACTCCACAAAGAAGTATCATGTTAACAATTTGGATATTATTAAACTCTGGATAAATTTAAATCTTTAATAATTATCCTTGATTTCGTTTGATTAATGCTTATATCATTGTCATCATCCTTATGCTTATATTGTGATGAAAGTCATCTTCGGCCAAGGGTGCAAAGATGAACTATTGATTTGTATGATTATGACTAGGGATCATTCGGTATAATCATGACCCGTAATGTTACAAATGATGTGGTAAAAGTCCTCATTGGCTCGTAGTGCATTGATGGACAGTTGTTGGTATGATTATGACCAGGGATTATTCGGTATAATCATGACCATTGGTGAAAACATGAATATCTTTGGCCCGTAGTGCATGGATAATGTGTGGTCGTGATACTAATGAATATCCTTAGCTGTAGTGCAAGGATGATTCGATGATGTGGATTATTTATTAAGCAGAGTCTCAGCGATAAAATATTGATAATAAAATTTTAATTCGTAGAAGATAGTAAATATCATGCTCTACTTGACTCTTCTAAAAATACAGTTGCATGTCTTTGGCCTGTAGTGCAATGATGAACTATTAATTAATATCTTTGGCCCGTAGTGCAACGATAAATTTATTAGTATGATTATGAACATGAACTGTGATTTGGTATAACCATGATCTTTGTTGTTTCATGTAAAGACATGTGATGAAAATTATCTTCGTCCTGGGTGCGAAGAGTAACTTATAACCACAATTATGATTATGAGTTATTCACATGATTGTGGACATGAACTGTTGATTGATGTTAAATGGATAAAGTATTGTTGGTGGACTTTTAACATGGAGAAGATAATAGACTTTATGGTCTATTTAACTCTTCTAATGGATTGCTCGTTCCACTGCTACTATGGTTGAAAAGTTTTATCATCTACCATATGTTCTAAATCTCTGATTTATTACTGACGAAGGCTATTGATAATTTAATTATCTTTAGTCATGATATTCTTTACTGGGCTAGTTGTGCTTACCATTTTGCTTCACAATTCCTTTTAGGTGATAAGAGTGTAGCTGGGTCGAGCGGGGGTAACAGGGGAATAGAACGATGGTCAATAGCTGTTGAGGTTTCACCTAAAAAAGTATGGAAATGATTTTATTGAGAATTATAGATAAGTGTGTCATATTTTATACGTCATTTTCACCGTTGATTTTGGTGAACCGAATAGGGTGAGGTGAACCCAACTTTGGAAGGGCGTTTTGCCACTATCATACAAGATGTCTAATGATAGACGACCTCGTGTTATCATAAGACAGGCTTGTGCACATGCACTTGCTGATTATATCTATGAGCACTACCTATATAATCTTGGAGTTTGGTTAAAATATAGTTCTCAAGTAGAGACAATGGAGATAATTATATGTCAAGAGAAGACTCGTCATTGGAAAGAACATGATAGTAATCTTCTTATTTTTCTCTGGGGTCTATTGGGTCAACCAAGGATAATTCTCGAGTTATATGATATCTATCATAACTAAGGCGCATGGCCTCCCATGTATGAAGGTTTCCTTGAGAATTTTCTGAAGATTTTAATTTCTAAAACAGTTATTGACTATACCTTTATTTAAGGTACCATTATAAAGTGTTGTGGTTGAGGCACCATGAGAGTTGCATATATTTGTATTAAAACTCATAGTTTAAATGTGGTCATATTCTGTACGACAATTCAACAGTTGTATAAATGAAGTTTGTATTTGATTTCTGTAGTGTGATATCTGGCGACTCAGAATGGGTCGTGTGGACCTATTTTGGGGGCGTCACATTTGGTGCCACCGTCCCAGCTCGACTTGACTTTGCTATAGGATAAAATCAAGCTATGTGATCGTCTTTTCCAAAACTGAAACACACCTTGGAAGGCTGTGTACAGTTTGGATTGATGTGTCCCTCCTCTCCGCATCTATAGCATCTAACTGGTGGTCGTTCTCCTCCCCTAGAAACGGGTGCTGGTGCTGGTACTGCTGCCGATGTCTTTCCATCATTGTTAATTTTTCTCCTTTTGAAATTTTCACTTGACTCATTTCTTCTATTTTCTTTGCCAAGATTACCACCGAAGTGGTTACTAATTTTGGCACGTTGGTTATCACTGCTTCGATGACTGTTGCCACTGGTAAGACTATTATCGTGCTACCAGTTGCTGTCTTTTAGCTGAGCTGACTTATAATCTCGCAACATCTAAATACAAACAAAGTTTATGAGAAATGAGGTGTTAATGAATTTCGGGTTTCAAACCTCTCAGAAACATTCGTGTCATTCGCTCCTCATTATCTACCAAATGGGATGCAAACTGGGATAACTCCGTAAACTTAGCCTCGTATTGTGATACAATCATATTGCTCTGTCCCAGTTTGATGAATTTCACCTCCTTCATGTGACGAATACTTTCTGGAAAGTACTTGTCGTTGAACAATTCTTGGAACTTCTCCCAAGACATCTTAAGTGCGGATGAGTATGTTTTATAGATTCCCACCAGTAATCTGCCTCTCCGCACAACATAAAGGTGGCGAAGGGAACCTTTTGCTCTTTAGTGCATTCCAAGACATCAAATATCTTGGTAATATGCTTAATCCATGCCTCTGCCTTAAGTGTCTCTGGCTTTCCCAAAAACTCCAGTGGTCCCAACTCATTGAATTGCTTAGCAGTGACCATCTGTGAGTTGCCATTGTTTCCACCTATATTTTGAATAGGAGTCTCTCTCATTTGGTGTTGTATGAATTGAAGAAATCTCCTAAACATCCCATCGTTCATCATTTGGTCAGTGTTGTTATTGCCTTCCTGATGCACATTATCCTTGTTATTGATTGGCGGTGTCTCAACGGTCTCATGTGCTCCATTTCTTATCCCAAAATTTTTAGATGACATTCTCAAATACTGCCACAAACCAAGGGTTAATTAAAGAAATTGACATGCCACATATTATTCCTATATTCTGACCCACCAATTAAATAACAGATAAGCTTAGGTAGGACACACAGGCAAAGATTTTACTCGTCTCTCCCCTCCTAGTTCTAATCCCAGATCTCTACTAGAGATCATATCTCTAAGCTTTGATACCAACTGTGACGCCCTCAAAATAGGTCCACACAACCCATTCTAAGTCGCCAAATATATGGTAAATAATTTAAATACAACTTTATTTATACAACTATTAATTGTCGTGCAAAATACGATAAAATATACGCTGTGAGTTTTAATACAAATATTGTCTTGTAGACAATATCCAAACTCAAATAAAATTTGTTGGGAGAATGCATATTATGATTTGATGTTTTAATGTATATGCTCATGATTATTTGTAAAGTCCTTCAAGTAAGATATGTACAAGGACTTAGTGATAGATCAACTTTGTTAGGTTGATCTAAGCTTTTAACGTGTATCATTCTATAATAGAACGTATAGATAGAAATATCAAAGCTGTTAGGTTGATCTTGAGATGTAATAGATAGGCTTCGAAGAAATCGTAGTGTATCATCTGATAAACATTGCAGAAGTCAAGGCAGAAACGTAGAGCTTTAAAGATCGTAGTGTGCATGCCTTGAAGGACCTCTTCGGAAATTGTAGAGTGGTCCCAACGTTTGCCGAGCCAACTCAACGATCGTAGCATACTGAAGGAAACGTAGAGTTTACAAGTCAACGATCGTAGTGTACTCTCGGAAATGTAGAGTTAGAACCTAGCAAGCAAAGATCGTAGTGTGCAAAGGTTTAAGAGAAATCGTAGTGCTCTCGGCTGATAGCATCAGATCAAGCACCAAGGTGACAAGTCACTACGATCTGAATCGTAGAGTATCACGATATAAATCGTCGAGCATCATTTATCTTATGTCAGAAAACGTCGAGCCTCATGATATGTGTGAAGACAGTCCAACATATGAGGAATGGATTCTAGACGTTGCAATACTCATCAGTCCCAAAGTAATATGAAATATCCTTAGTATGAAACAAAGTAGCGTATTGAAGAAGCTAAGGAAAGTACCACTGGTAAAGGGGCAAAACACCTTTTCAGGTGTTAGGTGAGAAAGCAGTCTGCTGTGTCAGTGTGACGAACGAGATTTTTGTAATTTAATTCTTAATATTTATTGAAGTAAATAAATATTTTCGATGATTTAATTATTAGATTAAATAATTAATTGATGCAATTATGGTAGATTAATTTAATTATGTGTGTTACATTTATTAAATTAATATGGAGAATTTGATTATTCGATGTGTGTAATTATGTGAGCTTATGGTATTAAAAGAAATATTTAATAAGCCTATTGGTATTTTAATTAATTTAATTATTTATTAAAGAGTTAATAATTTGACATTATTTATTAATTAGAAATTTAATTATGTGACTAAGTGAATTTATGAGAAATTATTATATTTTATTTAAATTATATTAAATAAAATATTTGATTTATTGTGTAAGGGTGTGGCATGATTTAAAACTATAGTATAAAAGATTAATTAAAATAATTAGAAGAATTATTCATGTTGCTAGCCAAACAAGGCCTTAAAGGGAGTTATAGCAGTTAACCCATGATGTGTAACTGACCTCCACTCACGTACGCATTCTTCTTTATTATTCAGTCTTATTGAGAAGACGTATTATTTTATGAGTTAACATAGAGAGAATTCAGAGAGAATTTCAGTGAAATAGAGAGAAGTAGTGTGAATTACATGTAGATTGAATTATTGAATACATAATTAGCTTATTGTTTATAAATTGTAAGTATGAGACAATGAGTGTAGTAATTTGATTAAATGTGATCATTATCAAAGTTAGACAAAGAGAATGAACTTGTGATGACTAGTAAGTTATAATTAACTTGTATTGTGAATGTAAATTGATATGTAGGAGTTAAATCAAAGAACGAGTTTAGTTAAAGTGTAATCTACGCACGAGGCAAGTTTCCTACCCCTACTTGTTATCATTGTTCAAGTTTATTATACCTTGAGTAAATTCTCATTACTATTATTCAGGTTCGAATTGTTATATTAAAGATTGATTATCCTTTCAAAGTATGAATTTGTTATACAATATTTGTTCTATTGTATACTTCTTGAGATTATTATTCAATTTGAATATCATTATTGTTGAACCTTGTTAGACTAGTGAACCTTATTGACTCGACTAGTCCATAGTTGATGAACGTTCTAAATTTCAGAACCCTTATTGAATTATCAAAACCAAACTTCCTTTGGTGCGGACTCGAATGTCAAACTGAGATGAACAACCCTGCAAAGGGATTTACTTATGCGTTAGCGTTAAGATATTGTGCATGTGATGGTACTAAGGGTCGATCCCCTAAAATGCAGTAGAAAGGTCCATAGTCTTATGACTGTTAAAGGTTTCAAGTATAACCCTTGATAACCTAGGACATAGTTCAAGGTCTTATGACCCTCACAAATCTTTTGATTCTTGTTATTCATTCTTGATTCAAAAGTTGAGCTTTTATTTCAGAAGTCTTTGATTTATTCGCATGTTATTATTTCATTATTATATTGTTATACCTGTGGGCAATCATGCTCACTCTTGCATAATAATAACATTGCAGTTAAGAATGAAAGAGCAGACGAACCCTCCACTAGTAAAGGCAAGGGCAAGCTTAGCAAGTAATGAAGATTGATTATTTATGCGGTTATGTAATGATAATTAGAATTGATGTTACTTAAGACTTATTTGTTTATGTTTCTGCACAGATGATTTAAGGTTAGAGTAACCTGGGATTTATTTATTATGTAGTTGATGTAACCCCATAAGGGGAGATTTATTATTATTTCTATCTATTGCATGGTTTGCATTTATTTATGGGTAGATAGTTGGATGATGTTTGTACATTGAACACCAAATCCTGTGGAAATGGAAGTACCGGACTTCGGGGTGTCACAAGTTTGTATCAAAGCTGTAGGTTATGAACCTTAGGTGGGGGAACAACCTTAGGTAGTAGCCTTATAGAAAGAACATAGTGATGGAAAACTCTTGTCGAGTTCTAGGAAATGAATTTTTGTAATTCATTGAAAATAATAAAAGACTTTACGTGCTTATGTGTTAAATTATGTGCTCATTAGTACAACTTAGTAACTAAAACTTGAAATTTTGTTGTCAGGATGTCTGACGTTGGAGGGACTAGTCGAGCTGGGGAGGAGGAACCCTGAGTACCTATAGTACCTACAGAAGAGGAGCCCAGAGATATTCATGTCGTTAGGGAACAGTTGGTACAGAGGGAGTCATCTCCATTGATCACCGTTGTTGGTCAGGAGCATGAACCTGAGACTGATCCTGAGGAGAAATTTGATGAGGAAGAGTATGAAGAGGAGTTTCTACAGCACTCCATTGATGCCGAGATGTACGACACATTATCTGTACCGTAACGTGGAGTTACTGAGATGAGGTGCGGATCCGATCGAAGCGGGTATTATTCAACAGATTACTTAGAGCGTAAGGAGAGGAGATTTCGACTCTTCACTCACAAACCGGGAAATGTAGAATGGGATTTGGTCCACGAGAAGGGTCAAACCAAGATAAGACCGCAGAGATAGAAAAGTTGAAGAAGGAATTGAAGGAAAGCTCTCGAAAGGTCGATCATAAAGCAGAGGAAGGCTGGGTGAGAGAGTCACGTCATGCTGATCTTGCGGAAGAGGATGGTCGTGCAAAGAAGGCAAAGCTTGGAGAGACATACTCTACACTTAATCATGCAATGGATGAGGTCCAGGATCGAGTTTTGAGGTACCCCATCCAGTTCGAAGGACTTCCATTGTACATGCTGGATCGCAGGACGATGTCTCGCATCATGGAAGAGGAGCGTAGCAAGGCTATTCAGCGCCTTGTCAGACAGTGATAGAATTTGTTACTTATGTGGTAAACATGTCTGTTATTTAGATGTAAATTCTGATGCAGTTATGAACAAAGGAATATTTTAATATTTAATCCTCGTGGATTCTTTACCTCGTGATAGTTGATGTAAATAAAGTTGATGCTATAAATCGATGTTAAAACTTTTGATTTGAATGAATATATATCAAGTTGTTTGAGATGATGTGTTATATAAGTATGTTAAATTGTTGAGTAATGTCATAACTATTTGAAGAAATAAACAAAGATCTAATAAGCGAATATTCTTAACAGAATTATGCCACCAAGAAGAAGACAACAACGTCAACCAGCTCAGGAAGATTCTACGAATAACAACAATAACGCCAATGCTAATCCTGTTCAGCAATTGGTTAACTTGCTAGTTAGAGCAATGAATAATCAACCTCAAGCTCCACTAAATACTACGTTTAATGATTTCAAGGCGGTGGGACCGCCAGAGTTTAAAGGTTCCATGAACCCGATCGAGGCTCAAACGTGGGTTATAGAAATGGAGAAGGTTTTCGACGTTGCTAGGGTTAGAGAAGACCAGAATACCGCTTTTGCAACATTTATGCTGAAGTCTGAAGATAGCTATTGGTGGCAAGCAAACAAAGTTTGAGGGGGTGAAGGTGTAATTACTTGGGAGAGATTTAAAGAGATATTTTTTGAGATGTACTTCCCAACCAGCTCACAGAACCAGATGGAGGTTCAATTTTTGGAATTGAAGCAAGGAAATATGAGCGTACCTGATTATGCGGCTAGATTCAATGAGTTGGCGAGGTTCGCCCCGTATCAAGTACACACGGACGAGAGAAAAACCAGAAGATTCGAACAAGGACTAAAGCCCTGGGTATATAGTAAAGTATCAATGTTTCAAATAAACACATTTGCCAGAGTACTAGAAAAGGCCATCCTCGCTGAAGGTGGGAGTGATGCGGTGACCAAGTACAATCAAGATCAGAAGAAGAAGAAGACTGAAAGTGAAGGAAATAACAAGACTAGTAGAAGTGGCACAGGAGGTGGTAATTTTAATCAGAAGAAGCGGTGGAATGGCAACTCATCATCGGGAAATCAACAAGGAAGTCAGAAGAAAAGAATCAAAGCATGCCCAACCTGCGGGAAAGCTCATCTAGGAGTTTGTATGAAAGGAATAAGAGTGTTACAATTGTGGTCAGGAAGGCCACATAGCACCTAACTATCCTAACCCAAAGAAGGGTGCCTGCTTCACCTGTGGTTCAAATGATCATTTGGTAAGAGACTGTCCTAAGAGGGGATCGGGAGGGTCAGGATCAGGAGGAAATCGGGGAAACAACAGTAGAAATGCCTTAACTATCATCGGATCAATCGCTACAAATCGACCGACCGCCAGGACTTTCAACATGACGGTGCAGGATGCAGTTCAGTCTCGGAATGTGGTGTCAAGTATCATTCTGGTCAATAAAATTAATGCTTATGTTTTATTTGATTCAGGTGCTACTTGTTCCTTTATATCCGATGACTTTGCTATGAATTTAGATTTGCCTAAGGATGAATTAGATTACCCCATGAACATAAAAAATGCGAATAGAGAAATAATCCCTGTTAAGTACATACATAAGAACTGTAGAGTGGATATTAAGGGTAATATCATGAACGTAGATCTTATCCCTATTCCACTTGGGGAATTTGACGTTATTTTGGGAATGTACTGGTTATTCAATTACGGGGCTGTAATTGATTGCCAAAAGAAGCGTATTAACCTTATGACTCCGTCAAAGGTTGTGTTTTATGGTAGCAAGTCGCCTAAACAAGCGAGTTTTCTGACGATGATGCAGGCCAGGAAGTTATTAAGACAAGGTTGTGTAGGATATTTAGCTTACATAGTCGACAGTCAAAAAGAGAATCCAAAGGTAGAAGAAATACGATTGTGAGGGACTTTCACGACGATTTCCGAACGATTTGCGGGACTTCCACGGATAGAGAGGTAGATTTCGTGATCGATTGGCACCAAAGCGCTCCAATATCGAAGGCACCATACCGAATGGCACCAATAGAGATGAAAGAATTAATGGTACAACTACAAAAATTCTTGGACAAGAAGTACATTCAATCGAAGCGATCGCCGTGGGGAGCGCCGATGCTTTCTCGTGAAAAGAAGGGACGGATCGATGCGGCTCAGATTGACTACAGAGACTCGAATAAGGTCACGATTAAAAACAGATATCCATTACCGAGGATCGATGACCTGTTTGATCAATTAAAAGGAGCGAGATACTTTTCCATGATAGACTTGAGAAGCGGCTATCATCAACTGAAGGTGAGACCAGAGGATGTACCGAAGACAGCGTTCAGAACTTGATATGGTCACTACGAATTTTTAGTAATGTCGTTTGGTCTTACGAATGTTCCTGCAGCATTTATGGGACTAATGAATGGTGTGTTCAAGCCATTTTTGGATAAGTTCGTAGTGGTATTTATAGATGACATTTTGGTCTATTCGAAAACCAAAGAAGAACACGAAGAGCATTTGAGATTAACGTTGGAGGTAATGAGAAGGGAAAAGTTGTATGCCAAGTTTTTGAAATGCGAATTTTGGATTGAATGAGTGCAATTTCTTGGGCACCTGATCGATAAAAATGGAATTTTGGTAGATCCATCAAAAGTAGAAGCCGTGATTAACTGGGATCAGCCGAGAATGCCGTCGGAGGTAAGAAGTTTTCTTCGATTGGCAGGATATTATAGAAGATTTATTCAGGATTTTTCCAATATCGCGACTCCATTAACAAATTTAACTTGAAAAGTTGTGAAATTTGTTTGGAGGGATAAGTGTGAGGAAAGTTTTCAAGAATTGAAGAAGAGGTTGAGTCACAGACCGTGTTATCTCTCCTGATGATATCTGGTGAAACTTTATTGTTTTTAGTGATGCGTCGCATAAAGGACTTGGTTGTGTGCTTATGCAAAATGGCAAAGTCATTGCGTATGCATCACGACAATTGAAGAATTACAAGAAGGGATATCCGACCCGTGACTTGGAGTTAGCTGTAGTTATTTTTGCTTTGGAAATTTTGATGCACTATCTCTACGGGGAGAAGGGTGAAATATATACAGACCACAAGAGTCTGAAATATATTTTCATGCAGAAGGACTTGAATATGCTCCAAAGAAGATGATTGGAATTAATTAAGGATTATGACTGTGAGATTTTATACCATCCAGGTAAAGAAAATGTGGATGTAGACGCCTTAAGTAGAAAGGGTCGTGAGAAATTGATGATATTAACTGCTCAGGAGGAGCTAATTGCTGAAATGGAGAAACTAGAGTTGGAAGTGAAGTATCCTATGGAGATTGATGAGAAGCTATTTCAGATGCAATCTGGTACAACCCTACTAGATACAGTTAAAGAGGCTCAACTTCAGGACGATGAATGTAAAAAGGTGACAAAGAAGATATCTGAAGGAACTGAATCAAGATTCAAGCTGGATAAGGAGGGAATACTAAGATTAGAGAGTAGAATTTGGGTACCACCAGTCACAGAGATTAAGGAAGATATTTTGAGCGAGGCTCATAGTTCACGATATTCGATTCACTCTGGTAGTACCAAGATGTATCAAGATCTTCGACAACATTTTTGGTGGCCGAATTTGAAACGCGATATTGCAGAATGTGTTGCCAAGTGTCTGACCTGTCAGAAAGTGAAAGCAGAACATCAGAGACCGAGTGGATTCCTACAACCGTTGGAGATCCCAGAACGGAAATGGGAGCATATTATAATGGACTTCGTGGTTGGCCTTCCGACGACTCAGAAAGGCTACGACGCAGTATGGGTTATCGTTGACTGACTGACGAAATCCGTACACTTCCTTCCGATCAAAATCAGATTCAACTTAGATCAGTTGGCAAGGTTATATGTGAAAGAGATTGTTTTGAGGCACGGAGTGCCGGTGTCAATTGTTTCTGATAGAGATCAGCGCTTTACATCAAATTTTTGGAAACATCTACAAGAATGCATGGGTACACAGTTGCGAATGAGTACGGCATATCACCCTCAAACGGATGGACAGTGAAAGAATAATTCAGACATTGGAAGATATGTTAAGAGCTTGTATAATGGACTTTAAATGAAATTGGGATGATCATCTACCGCTCGTAGAGTTCGGTTACAACAACAGTTACCACACTAGTATTGGAATGCCACCTTATGAAGCGTTATACGGCAGAAAGTGCAGAACTCCACTTTATTGGGATGACGTTGGCAAAAGACAATTGCTAGGGCCAGAATTGGTATAGCAGACCGCAGAAATAGTCAAAGTGATCCGAGCACGACTGGTAGCAGCTCAAGATTGACAGAAGAAATACGCTGATCCACATCGTAAAAATATCGAATTTGAATCGGGTAGTTATGTTTTCTTGAAGGTCTCTCCCTGGAAGGGGAAGATCAGGTTCGAAAATAAAGGGAAATTAAGCCCAAGATTCATTGGACCCTTTGAAGTACTACGAAGAATCGGGGAAGTTGCGTATGAGGTAGCCTTACCTCCATCACTCGAGAACGTCCACAACGTCTTCCATGTTTGTATGTTACAACCCTACAAAGCCGATTACAAGCATGTAATTGAATACGAACCCCTACATTTTGATAAAGACTTATCTTACGAAGAAATTCCTGTTCAAATTGTCGACCGAAAAGAACAAGTTCTCAGAAATAAAGTAATACCTTCGGTTAAGGTAATTTGTAGGAACCACAACGCTGAAGAAGCTACGTGGGAACTCGAAGAGGATATGATGAAGAATTACCCTCATTTATTTAATTAAATTATGTGTAAGCGATTCTGGGGACAGAATCTTTGCAAGGGGGGAAGAATGTAACGGGTCGAAATTATTGAGTCGTGATTCTGGGGACAGAATCCTTTTAGGGGGGGGGAAGATGTGACGAACGAGATTTTTGTAATTTAATTCTTAATATTTATTGAAGTAAATAAATATTTTCGACGATTTAATTATTAAATTAAATAATTAATTGATGCAATTGTGGTAGATTAATTTAATTATATGTGTTACATTTATTAAATTAATGTGGAGAATTTGATTATTCGATGTATGTAATTATGTGAGTTTATGGTATTAAAAGAAATATTTAATAAGCCTATTAGTATTTTAATTAATTTAATTATTTATTAAAGAGTAAATAATTTGACATTATTTATTAATTAGAAATTTAATTATGTGACTAAGTGAATTTATGAGAAATTATTATATTTTATTTAAATTATATTAAATAAAATATTTGATTTATTGTGTAAGGGTGTGGCATGATTTAAAACTATAGTATAAAAGATTAATTAAAATAATTAGAAGAATTATTCATGTTGCTAGCCAAACAAGGCCTTAAAGGGAGTTATAGCAGTTAACCCATGATGGGTAACTGACCTCCACTCACGTACGCATTCTTCTTTATTATTCAGTCTTATTGAGAAGACGTATTATTTTATGAGTTAACATAGAGAGAATTTAGAGAGAATTTCAGTGAAATAGAGAGAAGTAGTTTGAATTATTGTGGTATTTTAGAAGTACGTGAAAGTCAGTGAAATTGTTTTAAGGGTAATCTTCTCCTCCCCAAAGTTTCAATTTACGTTGTTAAGTTTTCATGAAAATGGTTTTCAAAACTTCTGTAAAGTCTCTGTAAATTGGAAGGAGTATGGATTATGTACATATATGTGTTAAGATGTTGTTTTAATGTGTTTCTCTATTGTATATGATTCCATATTATCATAAGTTTCATAATACTATGACTTGCTATTTTAAAATTTATAGAGTACGTTATATGGCCATATGGCCCTTATACGTAACTTTAATGTGTCAAACATAAATGATTTCGTAAAATTTACACTCGTATATTATTATGCATGTTAATACGAAGAGACCAAACTTTAAATGAACGGATTCGGTGTTATAACGAATCTGTAATATTAATTTTCATGATTTATGTTCAAAACCTTCAAGAACAGTAAAATTTACATATTTTAATTCTGTAATTATGTGTTTTAAATGGTTAAAGTCGCTCTATAAATCTTGGGTAATGATTATATACGAATTCTAACATGTGGGTATGATTAAATTCGTGTAGTAATAATTTAATTGGAGTTTTTTTGGCTGTGTTCTGCAATTTAATTGAGTAAATTCTCATTACTATTATTCAGGTTCGAATTGTTATATTAAAGATTGATTATCCTTTCAAAGTATGAATTTGTTATACAATATTTGTTCTATTGTATACTTCTTGAGATTATTATTCAATTTGAATATCATTATTGTTGAACCTTGTTAGACTAGTGAACCTTATTGATTCGACTAGTCCATAGTTGATGAACGTTCTAAATTTCAGAATCCTTATTGAATTATCCAAACCAAACTTCCTTTCAAAGTGCGGACTCGAATGTCAAACCGAGATGAACAACCCCGCAAAGGGATATACTTATCGTTAAGCGTTAAGATATTGCATGCACAAGATGGTACTAAGGGTGATCACCCTAAAAATGCAGTAGAAAGGTCCATAGTCTTATGATCGTTAAAGGTTTCAAGTATAACCCTTGATAACCTAGGACATAGTTCAAGGTCTTATGACCCTCACAAATCTTTTGATTCTTGTTATTCATTCTTGATTCAAAAGTTGAGCTTTTATTTCAGAAGTCTTTGATTTATTCGCATGTTATTATTTCATTATTATATTGTTATACCTGTGGGCAATCATGCTCACTCTTGCGTAATAATAATATTGCAGTTAAGAACGAAAGAGCAGACGAACCCTCCACTAGTAAAGGCAAGGGCAAGCTTAGCAAGTAATGAATATTGATTATTTATGTGGTTATGTAATGATAATTAGAATTGATGTTACTTAAGACTTATTTGTTTATGTTTCCGCACAGATGATTTAAGGTTAGAGTAACTAGGGATTTATTTATTATGTTGTTGATGTAACCCCATAAGGGGAGATTTATTATTATTTCTATCGATTGCATGGTTTGCATTTATTTATGGGTTGATAGTTGGATGATGTTTGTACAGTGAACACTAAATCCTGTGGAAATGGAAGTACCGGATTTTGGGGTGTCACCGTCTGTGGGCCAGAATGCAGTTTCAACAGATGTGCAGAAATGTCTCCATCAAAGATCAGAAAAGTCAAATGCATTTAATGCCTCAATGGATGGATCCAACGGATAGTTTTCAAGATCACATATATGCAAATCAGACAGATGAGAGAGGAACACGCAAGCATTGAACAAACAACGTGAACAGCTCTCAAGCTCAACTCTACAATCTGAGAATTTGCAAAGCTTGCTCAGCTACTCAGTTCTTTCGAACAAGTGCTTAAACAGCAACTGAGTAGCAACCATCAAGAACTCAACATCTATCAATCAACTGAAGAAGAGTACCAAGTCTGCAAGACTTGAAGAGTTCTAAGTGAACTGTAAGAGAGCCAAGTCTGCTGGACTTGAAGAGTTCAAGAGTGAACTAAGAAGTTCCTAGACTGCTGGTCTAGAAGGAATCTGTATGATTCAGATGTTGTAAAAGACATCCTTAGTGGATATCCTACTCGTTGAGTAGAAGAGTGGACTAGGAGCTTTAAGTTCTCTGAACCACTTAAAAACGACTGTGTCTTTTACATTCATACTATAACTGCTATATCTGCCATAATTGCTATAACTACCTCACTCTCATAACTCCACTGCTTTGTAAAGAAGATTAAAACAAACATAAATTCCGCTAAGTTTTAATCATCATTAAAGAACAAGTTTAAAGCGAAAAGATTTTTTAAATATCTATTCACCCCCCCCCCCCCCCTCCTTCTAGATAACTATTGTGCCAACTAGGAACTAACAATTGGTATCAAAGCAGGTTCTATTATAAAGCTTACAAGCTTTAGTAGATCCAATGGCACACGTACCAAGCGAATCTAGAACTGGAGGAGGCAGCAAGCCACCAATGTGCAACAAGGATAAATTTGCAAACTGAAAAGTAAGGATGCAATCTTACATGGACTCAATAGGTGAAGATCTATTTGAGACCGTTCAAAATGGGCTCTATATTCCAACGAAGCTTGCACCAACCACTGATGATCCAAACAGAATACAACTCAAGGTTAAAGAAGAATGGACAGACAACGAGTAGAGAGCTGTCCAACTTGACAAAAAGGCCAAGAACATCCTGTTCCAATCCTTAGAAGACGATCTGTTTGAAAAAGTTGTCAACAGATAAACAACTAAGGAGGTTTGGAAAGTATTGTTGATCATGCACGAAGGAACTGAAGAAGTCAGAGAAAACAAACAATCTCTTCTGACACAATAGTATGAGATGTTTGTTCATGTTCAAAGAGAGAACGTGACTGCCACCTATGAGAGATTCAATGTTCTGCTCAACTCTCTACGAACATATGGAAAGATCTATGCTAACAAAGATCTGATCATAAAGTTCATAAGAGCCCTACCGAGCAAGTGGGATGCCAAAACCACTATTATAAGAGAGTCAAAGAATCTCCACGAGATAACAGTCCAACAGCTATATGGAAATCTCCTGACATACGAACTGGAGCTGACTCAACGAGTTGAAACTCTTTCAGAAGGAAGAAGGAAGGATACGGGTGTTGCTCTCAAGGCAACTGAAAGTGCATCAAAGGTCAACACGGAGATTGACTCTAATTATGATGAAGACGATGATGAAGATCTTGTCATGCTGGTAAAAAGACTAAGAAGATTCATGCATCAAGGCAAAACCAACAAGCCAAAGAAGGTCAGCAACTACAACAGCCAGGAGCAAATAAATGATCTATGCTACAACTGCAAGAAGCCTGGCCACTTCATTGCCAACTGCAACAAACCTCTAAGAGAAAAACTAAAGAAGAAACAGCATGCAAAGAAGGAATACAAAGGAAACAAAAGGCCTCAGAAGAGAGACAAAGGCCTGGTAGCTTGAGGATCATGGAGCGATTTAGACAATGACTCCAATCTTGACTCCGGAGATGATGAAGAACCACAAATGGCTAATCTATGATTAATGGCCAAACATGCTAAGGACAAACAAAAAACATTCATGATGTAAGTCTCGATGAGGTATTTAACTTCAACTCACCTGATGTAGATATAAATGATTTAAGAACTGCACTGTATGGCATAACCACTGATCTACATCAATACATGAAGTGGTTCAGGGTTTTGTCTAAGGATCATTCACTTCTTCAAGAGGAGAAAAAGAAAGTTCAAGAAGAGCTTGAAACAGCCCTTCTAAGTACTAACCTTCTCTCCAAGCTTGAGGCTGAGAATGAGACCTTAAAATAGACAAGCACACTCAATACACAAAGGGAGTCTAATTTAATCTCCAAAATTGAGGATCTAGAAAAGACTATCTCTACATGGAACAAATCCTCATCATCCATGGACTCCCTGCTCTCTAGTCAGAGGAGCACATTCGACAGAACATGCTTAGGCTTTGGGGAATCCATTCCAGAGCCATGTGTGGAAAAGACAAAGGAAACTAGAACTACTAATGCCTCAAGTTTTAGTAGAAGCATTACCTTTGTGAAATCCTCACAGAAGGAAGAACAAGTTCAACCTTGTCCTACTGTCTTCATTCATACTCAAAAGAGTAAAGGATCTCATGCTGGTCTGGGATTCATAAAAGAGAAGAGTAACATAACCTCTACTCACCAACCTCGAAGAATCGTAGAGTCAAGCAAGACCAACTCTACGAATCAACTGGGAAGGTACAATAGAGGTAAGACACACTCATCACTATTTATGAAATCCAAGGACACATGGAAGAATGAGAATCAGTTTAACAGAAGGACAACTAAAGAACCACACAAGTCCAAATGGAGGATGAATCATCTTACACACACTGGCATGCATCATACTAGATGTTTTACATGCAATAAATATGGTCACAAGGCTGCTAAGTGTTATTATAATTCCATGCATGTAAGACCCAAGATTAAACAGATTTGGGTTCCCAAAGGCACTAACAAAGAAGGACCCATGAAAATATGGGTACCAAAATGAAGGTTCAATATTTTGATAGGAAAAGAGCTCCACGATCACTACATGGTATCTGGAAAGTGGATGCTCAAGGCATATAACAGGGAATAAAGCTCTTCTATCTAACTACATAGAAAAGGAGGGTCCCTCAGTCATCTTTGGAGACAACGGCTCGGGCAAGACAAGAGGATATGGCTCTGTTGGCAATGGTGCAGTATCTTTCAGCAAGGAAGCATATGTAGAAGGTCTCCAACACAACCTTCTAAGCATCAGTCAACTCTGCGACAAGGGTCATCAAGTGACATTTCTCAAAAACCAATGTCAAGTCAGAGATTTGAAGACATCTGGCACGTAAAAAGCTAACCGGACAAGAGAAGGAAATGTCTACACACGGTGGATCTTGGTCAACTAAGCTCGAGATGAGACACTATGTTTTTTCTGGCAAAAGCATCTGAAGAAATGAGCTGGCTATGGCATAGACGGTTATCTCACTTAAACTTTAAGAGCATGTCCAAACTGGCATCAAAAGATCTTGTAGCTGGCCTACCTAAGTTCAACTTCATAAAAGAAAGGCCATGCAATGCCCACGACTTGGAAAACAAACCGTAAGCTCATTCAAAAGCAAACCGCTAACTCTATTGACAAGCCCTCGCAGGTTGCTTCACATGGATCTATTTGGGCCAATTCCAACAACTAGTCTTGGAGGAAAAAGATACTCTCTAGTTATAGTCGACGCATCACACCCGATTCACATGGGTATTCTTCCTAACTTCAAATGATGAAATGAGCTCCCAGTTAATCAAGATGTTCAGACTGGTAATGAACGAGAAAGGAGAGAAAATCAAGGCTATAAGGAGTGATCATGGCAGAGAATTTGATTTCTCGAGAAATGGACCGATTCATGTACAATGATGACAATGGGATCGACCATAACTCTCGACCCACGAACCCCTCAACAAAATGGAGTAGCTAAAAGAAAGAACAGAACTTTGATAGAGGCTGGAAGAACTCTACTTGCAGCAGCACATCTGCCTGAATACTTCTGGGCATAAGTTGTCAATACTGCATCCTACACACAGAACAGATCACTAATACACTCTACGATCAAGAAGACGCCCTACGAACTGTGGAAAGGAAGAAAGCCAAGTGTCAGCTATTTTCATGTTTTAGGATGTGCATGCTGCATTCTCAACAATGAAAAGCAGTACCTGACAAAATTTTAGCCCAAGTCAGACGAAGGAATCTTTCTTGGATATGCCACAGACATTAAGGCTTACAGAGTGTTCAACAAAAAGACACTGAGTGTTGAAGTCTCAATTCATATCATCTTCTATGAAACAGACTCAGACAACAAAGTACTGCAAGACACTATGACCGATAGTGCAGACACTACGAATGAAATCGTCCAGCCCAACACTACGATCGTAGTGCCAGATAGTGAAATCGTCGAGCAACAAAATGAAATCGTAGAGAGATCTATGCAAGACAGTGAGCATCCACACCAAGAAGAGGAAATATATCTTGAAGACTTAAGACAAGAAGGTATCAGGACAGATGTCCCAACCGATAATAGATGGGACAGAGATCACACTCAAGATCTAATCATTGGAGATCCGAGTGCTAGAGTGAAAACAAGAGCTGCTACTCAAAATGAATGCTTTTATCTAAGCTTCCTATCACAAACAGAACCAAAGAAGATAGAGGATGCTATAGAAGACTCCAGTTGGATAGAAGCCATGCAGGAAGAACTCAACCAATTTGAACGAAGCAAAGTATGGAGATTGGTACCAAGACCAAAGAGTCATCCTGTCATTGGAACCAAGTGGGTCTTCAGAAATAAAATGGATGAGTATGGAGTTATAACCAGGAACAAGGCAAGATTAGTGGCAAAGGGCTATTCTCAAGAAGAAGGCATTGACTACGATGAGACATTTGCACATGTTGCCAGACTGGAAGCCATCAGAATCTTTCTTGCCTTTGCTGCTCACATGAAGTTCAAAGTCTTTCAGATGGATGTCAAAAGTACATTCCTAAATGGAGAACTCCAAGAAGAAGTCAATGTAGAGCAACCTCCAGGTTTCATCAATCCATCTCTTTCAAATTATGTTTATAGATTAGACAAAGCCTTATATAGTCTTAAACAAGCACCTAGAGCATGGTATGAAACACTAACTAACTTCTTCATTGAAAATGGGTTCACAAGAGGTAGAGTAGATACCACATTGTTTCTTAGAAAGCATAAAGACAAAGTCTTATTAGTTCAAATATATGTTGATGATATTATTTTTGGTTCTACTGACGAAAAGTTATGCAAGAGATTCTCTAAGCTGATGCAGAGCAAGTTTGAAATGAGCATGATGGGTGAGCTAAATTTCTTCCTTGGACTGCAAGTAAAGCAGACTGATGAAGCAATTTTTATAAACTAAGCCAAGTACATCAAAGACTTACTCAAGAAGTATGGCATGGAATCAGCCTCTCCCATGAAAACACCAATTGCTCCTGCAACCAAGCTTGACAAAGATGAAAAGATACAGAGGTATAATAGGTTCTCTTTTATACCTAACTGCCAGTAGACCAGACATAATGTTTGTAACATGCATATGTGCTAGATTTCAGGCTAACCCTAAAGAGTCACACTTATCTGCTATAAAGAGGATCTTCAGGTATCTCAAGGGTACACCTTACTTGGGGCTTTGGTACCCCAAGGAATCCTCATTTGAACTAATAGGATACACAGATGCTGATTTTGCAGGATGCAAAACAGATAGAAAGAGTACAAGTGGCACCTGTCAATAGCTAGGAAATAGACTGGTGTCCTGGTTTTGCAAAAACCAAAACTCAGTATCTACTTCAACTGCAGAAGATG
The DNA here is from genome assembly GCA_020205605.1 of Panax ginseng. Classification (NCBI taxonomy): domain Eukaryota; kingdom Viridiplantae; phylum Streptophyta; class Magnoliopsida; order Apiales; family Araliaceae; genus Panax; species Panax ginseng. Next base: position 34,307,584 of record CM035143.1, on the reverse strand, counting down.
AATACATTGCTACTGGCAGCTGCTGTGCTCAGATTCTATGGATGAAAAATTAGCTAGCTGACTATGGATTTGATTTCAAATCTATTCCCATTCACTGTGATAACACAAGTGCCGTAACAATAACTCATAATCCTGTTATGCATTCTAGGACTAAGCATATAGAAATAAGGTATCACTTCATCAGGGATCATGTGCAAAATGGAACTATATCTTTACAATATATCCCTACTAAAAAACAACTTGCTGATGTTTTTACAAAACCTCCAGATGAATCCAGATTTAATAAGTTAATAAGTGAGCTAGGCATGCTAAATCTTCAACCATAAAATATATGCTCTAGATTGTGCTAACCATAACAGATACAAAGGCTGAACTCAAAATCATAGACATGATCAAGGGAAGTCAACGATCATAGAGCTGGAGAGACAAAACCACCTTAACGATCATAGCAAAGACTCAACCATCGTAGAGCAGACTCAACGATGACAAAAGCCTCATCAACAAAGCAAGAGAACACCCTGTGATGATAATCTTCAAAACAAAGTAATCCTTCTGATAAGCGTCTCAGGAACAAACCTAACCCTTGACTCACTCCAAGAGGTTGACCCTTCTTGAGTTTCCTTAAAAGAATGCTTTATCAAAAACTCATCACAAGGATCAGGACAGACTCAACGATCGTAGATCAAACACGACGAAAGATGGACAGACTCGAAGATCGTAGATCAGACACGACGGTTCATGAACAGACTCGACGATCGTAGCTCAGACTCGACAAAGGCAAAGCACTCAACGATCACTAAACTACCTCAACGATCGTAGTCCTCCCTAAGGACACCTCATCTCTGAAGGAGCCAAGGGAAAATCAGTACAATCCTTAACTGACAAAATCGTAGAGCCAAGTAAAGGTCGACACCTGTCCCACTAAGAGAAAAAGGAGAGAGGGAAGTTACAAGTACAAATTGAAATCGTATTTTTGAAATCTGAAGTTCAAAAAATTATCTCTCTCGCATCCTCTCTCAAAGCAAAAAAAAACCCTAACTTAGAAGAAAGCTCAGTCGAATCTCACTTCCAGTTAAAAAATCAATGGCGGCATCCAGTGTTATCTCAGGCTACAGACTCTGTTTTGACGAGTTCAAAACAGCTCAACCTAAATTTTACAAGACTCTAGCGCTACTGAAGAAGGTAGGTCTCGAAGTGGCTTTGGGCGCAGACACTCTGATATATCCCAAACTGGTGAAAGAATTATACATGAATGGTGTGTTCAAACACGACACCATCACTACGAGAGTAAGGAATGTGGAAATCAGTCTGAAGGCTGAAGACATCAATCTTGCCCTAGGTCTCAGAAATGAAGGGCATCCATTCTTAGATAGTGTAGACTTCCAAGAGGGACTTAGAAGAATGCTTCACAAGAAACTCCCCTCTGTGAAAGGGTACAAGAAGAAGGAGTTCCCACAGAGGTATGAATTTCTAGCCGATATAGTTGGGAAATGTATATGCTGCAAAAGCTCAGGTCACGACTCTGTGAATGAAATTCAACTTAGGTTCATGACTGTCATGAGTTATGCAATACAACTCAACTATGGAGCCCTACTGCTCGATTGGATTGGCAAGTGGATTACCAACTCAACAAAGTCAAAAAGCCCTCAAAAGATGCTATATGGGCGACTCATAAGCATTATTCTGCAGTCTGCTCTAGGTGACAAAATTGGGGATGACAAAGGAGAAGCTATCAACCCAAATAGGCGAATGACCCATCAGCTGTTTAAAAATTGGAAGAGGAACCCAACTGAGTATGTTCAAATGATGATAGAATCCAGTGGAAGAACTTGGGATCTAAAGGACTCAGGCTTTCTAGGAAATATGTCTGTGGTCAAGGAGATCGAAGGAGAAGAAGAAATCAACAAAGAAGAACCCTATGTCCTTACCAGAAAAAGCAAGGGCAAGAGGAAGCTAAGGGTTAGACTAGTAGAAGAGCCTCAAGGATCTACCACTGATATACCTATAGATTCCTCTGATATAGAGACTCTGAGGATGCTAAGAAGAAAGCAGCAGCAAGATGAAGCAGATGAGGATCAGGCTACCATATACCAGATCCTGAAGAAGAACAAAGTTGGTCATAAGTCCAAAAGGCCATCAGTCACCTCAATCATAGAGTCTCTACTATTCGTAGAGACCAGACCAAGCATGGCAGGCAAGGAGGTAGCTGCTTTAAGCATAGTGGCTGTTGAACAGGACAAAATTGAGAATCAAAAAAGTCCTGCAGCTGTGGCTAAGCCTAGCAAATCAAGGAGAAAGCTGGTTAAGAAGTACATTCTTAAAAATAAAAAAAAAGAACTCAAGAAGGAAGCAAAGACTATGGTTGCCAAGAAGGAACTGTCCAGGGCAAGTCAAGAGGACATTGTTCCAGCTGAGGGGGAGATCCCTGAAATTCTCATGATAGAGAATACACTAGCTGAGGGGGAGATGCCTAAAACTCAAGAAGATGCTCCACTTGAGGGTGAGTTTATGAGCTTACAAGAGGATGAATTCCCTACCCAATTCAGAATTAATCACTTGCCATCATCCTCATTTATTCAATTCTATGAATTCCCTCGATGGTTGGAAGTGATTCTTAATCCAGTAAATCAATTTCCAGTTGCAGAATTCCAAAATTCCGTAACTGAGGAACCAAATGTAGTTTACCTCATTTTGCTCCCACAAACCACCACCTCTACGATTCTTGACTCTAGCCCCATCGTAGAGTCCCAATTTAAAATTGTAGAGCCAAATATTCCAGACATCGACACTCAGGCCCCACCATCAGACATACCATCCTCCTCCTCAAATGAATATTTTAGTCTTGATCTTGCTCTCTACTCCATGAAAGATCAGTCTCAGTAAGAATCCCCTCCATTCAACAATCCTCAAACCAATGATACTCTCCAAAATCTGCCCACGAAGGATGACTTAAAGGAAGCATCCAAGAACATGGTAAAGAATATAGAAGAAAGCCTGGAATCTCACTCCGACCTCATTCATATCCGGATGAATCAAATGATCACAGATGCAAATAATTTTCTTGGCACTATGAACGCTAATCTTACAAAGAAGCTGAGGGAAATTATTCAAGAAATTCTTAAGAGCATGAAGGATAGAGATGAGATTCACTTTCAAATAGCCACCAAGCAAAGAGAGGCTGTTCTTGAAATGCAAAAAAATTAAGAAGTTCAAAATAAACTTATGCTGGAGAACATCATCAACTTGAAAGTTTCAGTCCAAGAATTCCAGAAATCTTATGTCAATCAGGAACGACAGAATGATATTGTTCTCACTGCCCTCCGAAACAAAGAAGCTAGATCTGAAAAACAGATCAAGGAAAGTAGAGAGGACATTGCTCAGACACAAAGCCAACTGAACAAGCTTGTCTAAGGAGTGAATCGACTTTCTGTAGACATTCGAACCCTTGATGTTGACATAAAGGGGGAGAATAAAGGGAAAGGAGTTCAAGGAGCACATGGAGATTAGGGTAGAGGCATAGGAGGTCAAGGAAACCAAGAAAGGGGAAGAGGACAATTTTCACGAAGCCCTCTTACAAGACAGTTCCACCAACAGACTGCACGATCAAGCAATCAGACTCAATGATCCGATCAGCAGGAAGTCTTGATGGCTCAGCCTTTAAGAAATCAAGGGCCAAATACCAGCTTACCAAATGTGACCACCACAGGCCTAAGAATGCCAATTGGAGATCCAACATTCATGAATAGGCATGATCACAACTCGATAGTAAGTCCGAGTGAGCTGGAAGAGTTAGCCAGAAGAGATGAAGCTAGCAGGAAAAGAAGGGCTGAGGAGTATGCTAATCCTCCAAGGAAAAGGGCAAAAAAAATAGAGATAAATTGAAACTTTAAATTCTTATTGATGTATAGATAAACTGTAATATTTCTTGAACATCAATAAATTCATGCTTATTCTCTAGAAATTTCAGCTGCTCACTGAAATACTAAGTCATGTTTAAATTTCCTTCAAATGCATCTAGACACTAATTATCATGACAACAAATCTCCTTTGTTATGTCAACATCAAATAGGGGGAGATTGTTGGGAGAATGCATATTATGATTTGATGTTTTAATGTATATGCTCATGATTATTTATAAAGTCCTTCAAGTAAGATATGTACAAGGACTTAGTGATAGATCAAATTTGTTAGGTTGATCTAAGCTCTTAACATGTATCATTCTGTAATACAATGTATAGATAGAAAGATCAAAGCTGTTAGGTTGATCTTGAGATATAATAGATAGGCTTCGAAGAAATCGTAGTGTATCATCTGATCAACATTGCAGAAGTCAAGGCAGAATCGTACAGCTTCAAAGATCGTAGTGTTCATGCCTTGAAGGACCTCTTCGGAAATTGTAGAGTGGTCCTAACGTTTGCCGAGCTAACTCAACGATCGTAGCATGCCGAAGGAAATATAGAGTTTACAAGTCAACGATCGTAGTGTGCTCTCGGAAACGTAGAGTTAGAACCTAGCAAGCAAAGATCGTAGTGTGCAAAGGTTTAAGAGAAATCGAGTGCTGCTCTCGGTGATAAAGATCGATCAAGCACCAAGGCGACAAGTCACTACGATCTGAATCGTAGAGTATCATGGTATAAATCGTCGAGCATCATCTGTCTTATGTCAGAAAATGTCGAGCCTCATGATATGTGTGAAGACAGATTCCAACATATGAGGAATGGATTCTAGACGTTGCAGTACTCATCAGTCCCAAAGTAATATGAAATATCCTTAGTATGCAACAAAGAAGCGTATTGAAGAAGCTAAGGAAAGTACCATTGGTAAGGGGGCAAAACACCTTATCAGGTGTTAGGTGAGAAAGCGATCCATCGTGTCAGAGGGCGTAATGCAATTTCAAAGAGAGATGTGTAAATGTCTCCATCAAAGATCAGAAAAGTTAAATGCATTTAATGCCTCAATAGATGGATCCAACGGATAGTTTTCAAGATCATATATATGCAAATTAGAAGACGAGAGAGGAACAAGCAAGCATTGAACAAACAATGTGAACAGCTCTGAAGCTCAACTCTATGATCTGAGAATTTGCAAAGCTTGCTCAGCTACTCAGTTCTTTCGAACAAGTGCTTAAACAGCAACTGAGTAGCAACCATCAAGAACTCAACATCTATCAATCAACTAAAGAAGAGAACCAAGTCTGCTGGACTTGAAGAGTTCTAAGTGAACTGTAAGAGAGCCAAGTCTGCTGGACTTGAAGAGTTCAAGAGTGAACTAAGAAGTTCCTAGACTGCTGGTCTAGAAGGAATCTGTTTGATTCAGAAGTTGTAAAAGACATCCTTAGTGGATATCCTACTCGTTGAGTAGAAGAGTGGACTAGGAGCTTTGTAAAGAAGATTAAAAAAAACATAAATTCCGCTAAGTTTTAATCATCATTAAAGAACAAGTTTAAAACGAAAAGATTTTTTAAATATCTATTCAAACCCCCCCCCCCCCTTCTAGATAACTATTGTGCCAACTAGGAACTAACAAAATCCTCATTATAATTATTGTCACACTATTTTATAAAATAATGAGGATTACTAAAATAACTATCTTGGACCATTATTCCATTCCCCGACTAGTCCTAGCTACATTCTCACATCCTAAGAAGAAAAATGAAACCAAAAGGAAAAGGGTGAGCTCGACTAGCCCAGTAAAGAATATTATGACAAAGATAATGTAGAACAAATTATCCTAAGTCCTCAACAGGGAAAAATCTGATAGAATACAATAGACAACAAGTTTTAGAATCAACAACTGCGGCGGAAACACCAATCCATTAGAAGAGTCAAGTAGAGCATGATGTCTACTATCTTCTATGATTTAAAAGTTCATCATCAATATTTTATCCCTGTAACATCAATCAATAATTATTTCCAATCAACGAATTATCTATGCACTACGGGCCAAAGATAATCGTTAGCATCACCAATGATCATGATCATGTCAAACACCTGTCCATCTATGCACTACGGGCCAAAGAGGACCACAAAACCTTATATGTAACATTAAAGGTTATGATTATACCATACATAATTCCTGGTCATAATCATAGCAATCAACAGTCCATCTTTACACTATGGGCCAAAAATGACTTACAGTATAATATAAGCATGGGAATGATAACAATGATATAAAGAATCAATCAAGTGATATCAAAGATAAATATTAGAGAATTCTAATTCAATTTATCTTGAGTTCAAAAATGTCCAAATTGTCAACATGATAATTTTTTGTAAAGTAAAATTTAAGAATGATATTCATGTATCAAAAATAATTTGGACATAAAAGAAAATTAAATTATGTTGTGAATAGTACTCGTGAATAGTACCGTATGAATAATGCCTATGAATAGTACCATATAAATAGTATTCAGGCATGAAAAGATTAAAATTTAATAAGAAAGTTCAGACCAATATTTTAGTGAAATGATATTAGATGAAGCACAAAGCTTAAGGAATTTCTAATCATTTCAGGAATTATAGAAGCAATACTTACCATAATAAGTTTAAATTTAGGAATATGAAATGAAATAATAACCCTTACTTTATATGGATAATGAAAGAAAATAAAATTTCTTACGAGTATTGAAATAAAATAATATCCTTTACCTTAGTAGAAACAAGATTTGAGTGAAATACCGTATATTATCCTGAGAAAATCTTGCACTAAAAGCTAGACTTAAAGTATTTTTATACTCAAAAGAAATACTCACAATATAATAGTATGAAAGCTTGAGATTTTTGGTATGTTTAGGAAGGAGGGGTAATCTCCCTTTTATAGTGCAACAGAGGGAGAAAAATAAATGAACTTGCATAATCATTTTTTTTTCTCCGCCTATTTTCCTTTATTTCTTCTCTGCTAACTCCTCTCATTTTCAATGGTTGATGACCCCAATTTGGAGAAAGAATTTCATGAGAAGTTGTCGCCCACAAAATTGGAAGAAAGAAGAAAAAAAAACTACACAGGAGACATGAATACCAACACATGGTTTTGAAAAATACCAAATCAAAATGATAACTTTCACTCCACTTTTATTCATATGCTAAAGATTTTGTATTATAATAATAATTTTACCAAATTTTTTTTGTATTATTATATTATCACATTATTATAATATAATATTATAATATTATATTTGAATGAATATTTTATCGGAGAAGATAATTGCCAAACTTTCAACAAATATTTCATGCTAAATTCCTTCATTTATATCAAAATTGAACCAATATCCACCACATAATAACTATTAACAATTAATATTATAATCTCACAATATTAACAACCAGATCATTCCCAAGAAAGAGGGGGGCTTTCCGATAAAGATTTATCCTTATTTGCGCACAAATATATAACCTAACCCCTTTTCTCAACATAATTTTCTAGACATTGCCAATAATGCTAACTAATAATATGAATAATTGTGTCGTGTCAATTATTGGTTTAATAATATAAAATATTGTGCAGATGATACTGTGACAATAATTGAATCAATAATATGAGATATTGTGCAACAATTACTGTGGCAATTATTGAATGAAACTGAGTGACTACTTACGTAAGAATCCATAATTAGAGATAATGTGCAATACCGTGTGCTACTGTTCAACCACCCATATTACTGTACTTTTATCACTGGGTATTTCAATAATTAACGGTAAAAGTTTTGATGTTATTTTTATAAAAATGTTATTTCTTCCGCTTTCTATATCTGATGGTTATTCCGTTATATGGTCTACCAATGATTGCGTTATCGTACGAATATTCCCCGACAAAAAAGAATATTCCTTGACCAAACGAATATTATATAACAACTTGCTTACTTTGCAAAATTTGCACATATCACCCATAACTAAGGCATTATATCAAATCAACACATTATTCAAAATAATAATTAGAGAAATTAAATCTTTATTCATAAAAAGTAGGGGTCTTATAATATATGATGGGTAATGTTTATATGAAGCCTATATGATTTGGGTGTGTTTAATTTGCTTATTAAATGGTGGAATTCGTGTGTTTTGGGTTTGAACAAAGCAAGAAAGATTTGTAAAGTTTCGTATGCAAGACTCAAATAGGCTATACTGGTGTTAAAGGTAGAAACAACGATCTCAAGACCTTTGGTTCTAGAGCTTTAAATGGAATAATCGTGTGTTCTAGCGAACAAAGACAATGATGTCTTGTTGATTGTTCAGTCTTTAAAACCTAATATAACCTAGTCTAATGAAAATGATAATGTGGTGAGCATGTAACAAGACACTATAACATATTGTTAACATGTATTTGATAATTTCAAATTATAAAATTAGTAAGTTGTGAAAACTTCACGTTATTGCTTGTTAAAGTCTAGAGATGGTGATTAAGTGTTGTATTGTCAAGACTTGTGATTTCAAAATTGTGTATGGTGCTAGTGGTTGGAACTTGTTCTAAGATAACGAGTTCAACTACAATGGGATTTAACTTGTAAGGTTAATGTTGTTATACCTAATAGATGTTGTAATTCTAATGATATGTGTAGGTGAACGTGAGTTGTAATTTAATAGCTTACGTATGAGGTAAGTTCCTAAACCTTATTACTTTACGTAGAGTAAGATCTTTATCCTATATTGTTATTATGCAAGTTTCTGATCCTTAATTTTATTTTAAGCAAGTTTCCTAACCATTGCTACTTTATTATTCAACAATGTTTTCTTTTCACCATTATTGTGTTATACTTATGCAATTCTTCTGTCCTTACTTTTACATTACGCAAGTTTTTTGAATCTATTATCCAGTTGACCAAGTTTCTGAACGCTAATCTATATTTGAGCTTGTACTACCTTGTTGATAATTATGCAAGTTTGTTAATCTATTTTGTTTATAAATCATGCAAGTTTTTTTTTAATTCTATTGAGTAAAGCTCTTAATTCTGTTTCCTTATCGGAAAGTGTAACCTTAGCTTACCATTTTTGTTCAAGCAAGGTTGATTATATCTTTCAATGCTTTGAACTTTATTCTTAAAGCATGACCTTAATACATTGCAATATTCATTTATGGTTCATAACTACCTTGTATTACGTTGTTATCAAACCTTTGCATTGTCATTACACTTTTGATTCAACTAATCCTTAGTTGATGTTCATTGAATTCTAAATTACCCTTGAAACTTATCCAAGCCAAACTTACTTTGGTACAAACTTATATATTAAAACTTAGATGAACAACCCTATTATATGGGATTATTTATGCCGATGCATTTAGATGTTTGTGTAAAATACATGGTACGAAGGGTTGATCACCCTAAGTACGGGAGTCCCTACAGTCTAATGACTGTTTAGGTTTAAGTTGAAGAAAAAATACTTATAACTTTGGACATAGTTCATGGTCTTGTGACCCTCAGATAATTTCCAGTATCATTTATTGATTATCAAACAGCGGATATAGTTATGTTGATACATACAAACGCGACTGGTAGCAGCTCAAGACAGACAGAAAAAGTATGCAGATCCGCATCAAATGAGAAGAGTGTTTGAAGTCGGCTCGTATGTATTTCTAAAGGTATCTCCCTAGAAAAGGAAAGATACGCTTTGAAAAGAATGGAAAGTTAAGTCCAAGGTTTATATGACCTTTTGAGATATTAAAAAGGGTAGGAGAGGTAGCTTACATGATAGCATTACCTCCAAACTTAGAACGCATACATAATGTGTTTCATGTATCTATGTTACGTCCTTATAAGCCAGATTATAAGCACGTAAAAGAGTATGAGCCTATTCATGTTGAGAAAGACTTGACGTATGAAGAAATGCATATTCAAATCATTGATAGAAAAGAGCAAGTTCTGAGGAATAAAGTTATACCTTCGGTGAAGGTAGTATGGAGAAACCACGATGCCGAAGAAGTAACGTGGGAACTTGAAGAAAAGATGAAGAAGAATTACCCTCAGCTGTTTGACTAACTTATGACAGATTCTGGGAACAGAATCCTTATAAGGGGGGAAGAATGTAACAACTGAGAAAATCGGATTTTATGTAAAATAATTTTAATTGAATAAATAATGAATAAAATTATAATATATGTTATTTATAACGAGTTAGCAAGATGAAGGTTATTCTATAACCTAAATGTGGAATAATGTTGTAGTATTCTGGCTACGTGATAGAATTAAGGTGTTTAAATTTCCAAGATGAAAATAAAAGCTTTCCGAGAAATTCTCTGAAAAACACTATTCATCCATTTCTACTTAGGAATTATTTTTGAACTTTCGAGAAATACGTAATGATAGAATGTTAAGGAAGGATGAATTATATAATAATAATTCAGTTATGACAAACGCAGTTTTTCACCTGCGTACTAAGTTCGAGAATGTTAAGGAAAGCGAAGATTTGAATAAATGTCGATCGTATAATAAGAAAGTTATTATACGAGGTAATTACTACGAGTATGATATGAAATATTGTACAAGTATATACGAAAGATAATATAACATATATGATGAACATTATACGAACTAGTATACGAGAAGAATACGAGGATAATACGTTGAAAGTTTAAACCATTCTTAATGGACCAGTAGGATATGGTTAGGAATTTTGCAAGCCTAAATGAATTTATGTTAAGGCCCAAAGATAAGTAATGTAAACCCAATGTTAGGCCCAAAGTTAATTAAACCTAAGCCTGAACTAAGAATCGAACCCATGGATCGAACCGATGGGTCACCAGGTAAGAAAAACCCATGGAGCAACCCATGTGGGTCCCCTATGGGGGCACATGGCCGGCCAACTTGGTGGCCAAGCAAGGGACAAAAACTTAGCTTGCAAGACATGAATAGTAATGAGGTGGAATAGTAAGGAGGTTGGATGGCTTTTTAACCCTTTTGCCCTCACTTTGGAATTATATAAATATGAAGCTTTGTTGGTCATTTGTACTTGTTCAAATCACCAACATCTTAGAACAATTATATTGAGAGAGAAGTGAGAGCTAGTCTTTACTAATCCAAGAAGAAGAAGAAGAAGAATCAAGTTAGAACATCGAAGGTAATGAATCCTTAGACCATTAATCTTCATCTCTTCATTTATAGTTTTGATAGAGAAGTGGATATTGGTGGAGCATGTATCATAAGGAGTAACAAGGATGGCTATTAGTGGACCTTAAACATTAATAACGATGTTACAAGTAGAATCATAATGATAGAATTATGAACTAATGAAGAACACATGAAAAATTATCATATGTGGTTGATGGACAAGTTTAAAAATATTGTGTATAGGATTAGATGATATATGTTTGGTTAGGATGATAGATGTATGAATGCTGGAATGAATCCATTTTGAATGGAGTAAAAATCTCAAGTAACGAAGTAATGGAGAAATTGACGAGATTAAACGATAATCGTCGAAATCGTGAAATTCTCAGAATGAAAGTCAAAAAGCCACCTTTTAACTCAGAAACCTTAGTTTTTGATGGCGTATAGTAGAACTTTGCATTTAAGATTTGCGGGCTCAAGAATGGTCGAATTCTGACTTAATACAAAGAAACGAGCTATGAACCTTCACGAACGTTTATCGAACACGTAATAAGGAATTTAAACTGTGAATTCAGTGTTAACGGATTCAAAAATGTAAGTTATCCTAATGAAATCATAATATATAAGGTATGTGAGAAAATAGCTTTGGAACGAGCCAATTCCGGCTTATAACGATTAAGTTACGAGCCCAGAAAGGATTGGAATTGGAAAAGTTAAATTTTTTTCAAAGGCTTAGGGCTGGCACTGCAGCGCCAACCAAGCCTATGAACATAGTGCTGCAACACCATGCCCAGATCCCAGACACTGGTAGGTCGTGCTGCAGCGCGACATTTGCAAAGGAGACTAGCGCCGCAGCGCCAGTACTAGGCAAGAGGCAGTGAAGTTAATTAATAAGTATAAAGGAAGAGAAATTGATTGAAGGTGAATTATGACCTTAATTAAACTTAAAGTAACATCATTAAGGACAATTATAACCTTAAGTTTAACAATTAAAAGTTTACAAAAGGTTACTCGAATGTAAACGCAAAGTAATACGATAAACCGTAACGAACATTAACTAACTTAATGAATGTTAGTAAGTTAAGAAAATGAATAATTAGACCGAGAAGAAGAAGATAGGTTAATGACAACGCTTGATGATTGTTTATGACCTAATGTGGTATGCTATGTAATTATGTGATGTAGAATCTATAAAGACTCAAAAGGGAAGTGAATTAACTTTAGAAGACGCTGAAGGCAAGTGTTCTTAACCCTTGTCTATGTTCATTTTGGACAAGCTTTATGATTCATGTATCTTACGCATGAATTGATGTACAAAGAAGTCGAAGCCAATTCCTTCAGCTAGACTTAATGTATTTTGTGGATTTCTTTATAATCTATCAAAATATTATTGATGTTGTCATCTTATGCCAACTTCTTTGGTATGGATTTCAAGGAAAGACTGAGTATGAGAAATAAATGTTTTGTCGTCAATCGACAGGCACGTGAGGTTGCCAGAACTTAAACGTTGAATTTTGTATTTATTTGATAGTATGACGAAGAACATATGTAATGGTTGCAAAGAACCTGGGAAGGGAAATATTATTTTGTAATATATAGAAGACATATTCACTCTTCTGAAGTATTTCAATTGAATGTATGTCTGAACTGGAGCACCGTGTAGCACCATTTTTTGGGTTGGAAGATACCTAGATTTGGGGGCATCATAGGTTAGTATCAAAGCTTTAGGTTATAAAAATTAAGGAGGGAAAAGAACCTTAAGCCATAACCTTAAGAAGAGTTAAAGAAGTAAAAGATGAAGTTAACCCTAAAAATGCATTAAATATGATATGTGTTTATACTATTCTAATGATGTGTACTAATCAAGATAATTTGTTTTATTATAGATGTCAAGAGATAACATGATGTATAAGGACATACATGTGGTTAGTGAAAAGTTTGTAAACCAGGTAGAGATTTTACCGACACCCGTAGCTGAGTTGCCAGTGGTGGTGGTGGTTGAGTCAGAAGAGTCTTAGAACTTAGGATTTACATCCTTGTTTGATGGTATGTCAGAGGAAGAGGAGGAGGTGGTATCGTTTAACACGGTAGGACCTACAGAGGAGATGACTCCAGGGGAGTCAATGAAGGCACTGTTCATGACGGTGTTGGATAGGAATATCCAGTTAAAGAAAGAGGTGAAATAATTGAAGGAGGAGATCCATCACATCTTGGCAGAAAATAAAGACATGGAGACGTTTTGGGAGGTAGAGCACGATGAGAAAGTGTTGGCAAAGGACAAGCTCCATGAGCTAAAACACAAGGCCTTTGAGCTTAGGCAGGAGCTAAAGGCTAAAAAGTAGAAGATTTGTAGAATGTCCTATATTCATAGGAGTTCTCACGAGGATTATCAGCGGCAAGTGGCTGAGTATCCTGTGGAGGCAGGGTAGATTGGGCATACTATCAGTCGAGATGTGGTAGCCAGTCTCACCAATGCAGATTATGAGAATGCCACTTGGCAACTGTAATCTAGTTAGTAACTAGAGTAGGACTAGATTTGTAAATATGTTGTAGCTATGTAGTGACAAAACTCTCTTTTGTATAATCAAAGGGTAGTCTTTTGTAAATCTCAATTTTTGGAAAGTAATTGCGGGAATGTAATGTAATCAGCTAAGGCTGTGAAATGATGAACGATGTAGTATTATACTACAAAAGAAGAAAACATATCAATATGAGCCTTTATTGAACATGTTGTGCAATGAGTTTGAGTTATTGTTTAACAATGAATAATAAATAATTAACAAGAAGAAAATAATAATGAAGTGTTATTCATTTTTAATAGAAAGATGCCGCCAAGAAGAAGATAACGAAATAAAGAAGCTAACGTGATTCAACCGGAAGGGGGACCGTTTAACCCGATGCAGGATTTTGTTAATTTATTAACAGCTGGCTTTAATCAAAATGGGGTAAATATACCTGTAAATCCTGCGGTAGTACGTGCTACTACATTTTAGGATTTTAAGAGTGTAGGTCCGCCAGAGTTCAAAGGAACTACGAACCCTATAGAAGCCCAAACGTGGGTAAAAGAGATTGAGAAGGCATTTGTAATTGCAAATGTCGAAGAGGGGCAGAAGGTTTCTTTTGTTGCTACCTACATGATGAAGGGAGAAGCCAACTTCTGGTGGGAGGTGAACCAGGCTAGGGCTGGAGTGGAGAACATAACGTGGACACAGTTCAAGGAGATTTTCTTTGAGAACTATTTCCCCACGAGTATGCAGGGTAAGATGGAGATGAGGTTCTTAGAACTGAAACAAGGGACATGACTGTTCCCCAATATGCTGCCAAGTTAAATGAACTGGCGAGATTTGCTCAACATCAGGTGGATACAGAGGTGAGGAAGGCGAGGAGATTTGAGCAGGACTTGAAACTCTGGCTCTATAGCCGGATATCAGTGTTTCAAAGTAACTCCTTTGGAACCATTCTGGAGAAGGCAATAATTGTCGAGGGTGGTAAGGAGGCTTTAAGCCAATATCACAGAGAGAAGAAGAACACGAATAAAGTAGATGGGGGAGTAAAAATCGATGGAGCCAGCGGCAGTGGCAACGGGCAGAAGCGGAAGGCTTTTAACTCTGGGAATACTGGGGTAAAGCAAGGAGATCCTAAGAAGAGGATGGAAGCGTGCAATAATCTTGGGAAGACTCACTTAAGATTCTGTCTCAAGGGTAAAGCTGTGTGCTACAACTGTGGACATGAGGGGCACATTTTACCTAATTATCCAAGTCCAAAGAAGAATCACGAATTCTTCGTATGTGGATCAACTGATCACATGGCGAAGAATTGCCCAAAGAAGGGGATGGATGGGAATAAGGGCACTAATAGTGGTAAGTTATCTATTAGTGGTCCAGCTCAGACGAGTAGGCCGATGGCCCGCACCTTTAATATGACGGTCCAGGATGCAGTTGCATCAGGGGCTGTAGTTGCAGGTATTATCCCAATCAACGATATAAATGCTTATATGTTGTTTAATTCAGGTGCTACTTGTTCTTTTATAGCATGTAATTTTGCTAGACGATTAGGATTACTTCCCGAAAGATTGCATATACCTTTGAATATTAAGGTAACAAATGAAGAAATAATTCCTATTGAACATATTCATAGGCCTTGTTGTGTAGAAATACGAGGTTATAAATTATTGGTAGATTGAATACCGATAAAGTTGGGAGAATTCAATGTAATTCTTGGGATGGATTGGTTGTTTAACCATGGTGAAATTATAGATTGTCAAAAGAAATGTATAAACCTTCGAACGTTGGAGCAACCTAAGGTAGTGTTTTATGATAGCAAGTCACCAAGAAGTTCGTGTTATCTTACCATGACACAAACTAGGAAATTGTTGAGGAAGGGTTGTGTAGGTTATTTGTGTCATGTTGTTGATACCCAGAGAATGGGAGCAACGATGGAACAAATTCCTATACTCAAAGAATTTGTGGATGTATTTCTAAGCGAATTACCAGGTTTTCCACTTCATAGGGAGATCGAATTCGTAATAGATATTATGCCCAGAGCGGCACCGATTTCAAGGGCACCGTATCGTATAGCGCCAATAGAGATGAAGGAGTTGATAGTTCAATTACAAGAACTGTTGGTTGGAAAAAATATATTCAACCGAGTGTTTCGCCGTTGGGAGCACCGATACTGTTTGTGAAGAAGAAGGATGGATCGTTGATACTTTGTATCGACTACTGAGAGTTGAAAAAGTTAACGATAAAGAATAAATACCCATTGCCCATGATCGATGATCTCTTTGATCAATTGAAAGGGGCAAAGTATTTTTCTAAGATAGATTTGTGAACGGGGTATCATCAGTTAAAATTTAGGAAGGAGGATGTTCCTAAGACGTCATTCAGGACTCGTTACGGCCATTACGAGTTTTTGGTATTGTCATTTGGGTTGACGAATGCACCAGCGACATTCATAGATATGATGAACAGAGTGTTCAAACAATATTTGGACCAGTTCGTCGTAGTGTTTATCGATGATATTCTAGTCTATTTTAAGACGCCAAAAGATCACGCTGAACACCTAAGATTAGTGTTAAACCCCAAACCCTAAGGGTTAAACCCTAAACCCCAAGAGTTTGGACAATAGACAAGTTTGCCATTAAAATGTTATGCAAAAAGACTATTTTTCCCTTTTAGCAATTCTTTAATAAGTAGCTTGCAAATCTTGCCAAGATCTTGGGTTGGTGACTAACCCTAGCCCTAGCTATGTGTCAATTACCAGCCATCAATTGCCACTAAATACATTGAATCAAGTCATTTATATAGATTAAGAGAGAGAAAATGGTTACTTTCATTTTCATTTTTCTCCAAGCACTTCTCTCTCTAAAATCCAAAAATGGGGAGTGAGAGAGAGTAAGATACAAAGCTAAGATCAGGTGTTAGCATTCCAAGATCAGATCACAAGGATCAGATTTGAGATCAAGCCTTAGAAAGGTATAAAAACCCTAAAATTTCTATATATTCAAGATTGTAGTTAATGTTGTTGTTTGTTGGTTAAATAAGTGTTAGATGGTGTCACATAGTGATCTGGGATGTTGGATCATGGATCCATATCATGTAGATGTATAAAAATCATGTTTTTAGAAACTGTTCTTGAACCTTCATGAGTCGTTTGACAAGCAAATGTCAGGGACTCTAGATTTTTTTGTGTTTGAAGTTATATATGTGTAGTATGTCATATAGACTGTGATCTGGAATTGGAAATAGGGTCATAGCATGTCTAGATCGTAAGTTATATGCAGTCAAAACCTGTTGACCATTCACAAAATCTGGTTTATGGGTAACCTAGAAACCCAGAAATCTCTGACAACGACTTTCATGGTCTCTGATCTTGCTACTGACATGTTAGTTGGCCATTTTTGTGTAGTGAACTTGTAGTCGGGTATAAGGACTACACATTCAAGTCTTTAGATCACCCAAAAAGTATATATAATCAAAATTAATCGAGGTCAAACGTTAGTTGACCACCAGCCTAGAACGAAATCTGGAAAACCCAAAAATCGTGAAGAACAGACGTCTTGACAAGGTTTGACCAGCCATTATCTGTCATATGTGTTGTTGTTGTTGTTATGATATGATGATATAGAGTTGTAGCTTGACATCTCTACTACATGTTTGGACCATTATATCACACAAAACGATCCCGGAAAGCTAAGATTTAAAGCTTGAAAGTAGGTACCTCGATTCTGGAAAACCCAGAATTTTATGAACAGCCTCTGACAAGTATTTTGGAGGCCCAGATCTTGCTTATATATTGTTGTATGGCCATGACATTAGTTTTTGGTTGTAGTATGACATCAGTACTATAATCCTAACACCATAAGTTGCCCAGAAATCAACAAGAACACTGAATTAAAACTGGTCAAACTAGGTACCTTAGCGACTGACATGAAGATCTGGGCTTGGGCCAAGAACACGAAGAACACATATAGCGATAGTCATGTCGCTATTGGCACCCTTTAGCGACAATTTCTTAGGAAAATAATTATTTTTATTAAATAAATAGAAATAAATAGTTTTTAAAAAATAAAAATACAAAATAAATTCCTAAAAATTATTTTAAAGCCTGAAAATTAGTTTTTAATTATTCTAAATATATTTCATAAATATTTAATATTTTGGAATAATAATGGTATTTAATTTATTTAATTATAATATTAAATAAATTATTTAAAAATGATTTTAATACTTGAAAAATCATTAAAAATTATATTATGGTGTAAGAAAATATTTTAAGTTATTTTTAAAGACTTTTAATATTTTGTGATGAATTTCATTAATTAATTAATATTAATGATAATTAATGTATTTAAAAAATATAATAAATAAATTTTGGAAAAATAGAATTAATGATTTAAAAATCATATAGAAATTATTTAAGTGTTATAAAATATTTTAAGTTATAATATATAACTTTTGATATTTTGTCATGAAAATATTAATATTTTAATATTAATAGCAATTCTAGGATAATGAATTTTCTTTGTTTAAAAATCATAAAGGTATTAAAATACTTTGATATATTATAAATATATTATAATATTATGACATGTATTTCATTAATATTTGATATTAAACAAATATTAATGATAAAGGAATTATGTGGTATTTAATTCATATAAATACGATATTAATGATTAAAAATTCATGATAAATGATAATAATTATCTGAAAATTATTACGAGTCTTTGAAAATTGTTTTGACTGATATTAAAATTATCTGAGATAATTGATAAGTATTTAGACAGAGTTTAATTGAACTTAAACTCGATAATTATCTGACTAGAATGTCGGGATGTTAGAATTGTGTCAAGTTCAACTCAGACTGAAATAGTTTGACTTGATACCGAGTCTTAAGTAGTTTGTGGACTGATAGGGTTATGTGATAATGTGTTTAGGTTATTTTAAATATTGTGATGATATTATTCTAATTTGTATATCGATATTATTTATATATTAGGTTCAGACAAAGCTTAACAAATGCGTAGCGATAATCAACAGTTCATGCAAGTTTTTCTTAACTCGACCTCGAGTTGTATTATTCAATTATACTTGTGGTTAATCATTTTTGATTGTCATGTCTAAGAATTATTAAATCGCACTCTGTGTATACTATATGTATTCATCGGGTATGCAAGGCTGATCACCTTCATTACTATTCGGTCCAGATATATATATATATATATATATATATATATATATATATATATATATTCATGTTAAATGTTGTTCAGCTATGTAAAATTTGTTCCTGCTAGTTCACAACTATATTGTAGAACTTTAGCCAGCTTATTGTTCAATTCTTTCTATCATGATATATCTTTAATTTATTGAACTTAAACTTGCTGGGCAAATTCATTGCTCACCCTTGCTAAATCATGAAAAACATTGCAGATTAAGGCGAATACTTTGGATACAAGGAAAGGTTAAAGCCAAGTTCAGCTTGGGATTATGTGTGCAGTTAAAATGTAATAGTAAAGTATGATAATAACGTTATATGTTAGATAGTTTCTAAATTGTGTATAAGTTAAGGTTACTCGACCTTGGGGAATTATGTGTAAAGTTATTGTACAAACAATTTATATTTATATCTTCCGCAATAGTTATAGAATGATTGTACCAGATCCGTGGTGATTTAGGACTTGGATTTGGGGGTCTCATAGTTGGCATCAAAGCTGTAGGTTATGAACCTTAGGTAGGAATACCTGAGACTAATAACTGCGGTGATTAGGATAAGTATTAACTCAAATAGAGTTAGTGTGTCGGTAAGATTCAAAGACGAATATTGGCAAGTTATAAAATACAGAGTTTCCTAACTCTGATAATAATGTTGAATAGTAGTGATGAATAGATAGAGTCTAAAAGATAAAAGTACAGTGATAGGAGATCGTAAAAAAATGATCATAGTATAGAAATGAATCGTAATATATACGATGAGATCACCCCGTGATCTGATAAGGTTATAGTATGGAGAAGGATCAAGTGAATGATCGAAAAGTTTACAGCAAGATTATTGTGTGTGTATGAATGGGTACGAATTCAAGAAAGGATTATGAATACGGATTAAATGAAATTCGTATTGAGAAGGGAGTTAAGATTAGGAGGGGATTTCAATTGAGGACTCATGTCAGCAGCTAAGTTGTATGATTCTTCGTATGGGAGTTGAATGGTACTTGGTGTAACAACCACTTAGTTGCTTACACTGATAATCATTGAAATGTCTGTGTCGCGATATTTGCTATATGCATGTTAAAAGGGTGATTCCTTTCTCATGTGTATATCAGATAGATAGGGTATAGGTAGAGAATATCAGGTTAAGTGTGAGTTCTTCAAACTCATACTTATGGTACATTCGTGACTCATAATTATACGAAATGTTTATGAACCCCTCAACGAATGGACGCCAAAGGTCTGACTAGGACAAGTTCTTAGACTCATATGATTGTGGAAAGTTCCTGAACTCATGAGTGTCGTTTGACGAACTAGGAATAGTTATGTGTATGGAGGATAATAGGAATAGATAGATTATTAAGCAATTGATCATTAGTGGAGACATAAGTTTTCCAAATCTTCTAGCTATGCTAGACTCGCAATTTTTAACATCAAGTTAAATACGCATTATGTGCTTTTGAAAATAAATTTTTATTCTCCACTCCGGGTGACCATTGTGTTAGAGTGGACTTCGAGCAACCGACACAATCGTTACCTGTTGAGGTAATAAAACTAATTTGAAATGAATTTTTGAAACGGTTTAAAGAATAGTCTATGCTACTTATTTTAGCTAGACGATAATGATTTGAAATATCAAAATATTTTTTATTTATCACTTTTGTACCATTTGACCTGGTGCAGAGATGATAAAAGTTGATGGAGTTGTAAATGCAGGAATACTTAGTGTTGAATTTGATCTAAAATCGTTATTCCACTATTGTATGATGTGTTATGACAAAGTCAATCGATGACGGCATCCTCAAACGGGTTGTTAATACAGTACGACATCATGGCGTCATTTTCAAACTATTTTAAAATTTTAATTTGTCAACGGCGTTTGGCTACACACATTCATAATTCGATTGAAGTTGATTATTGATATGAGTCTAAGCTATTTGATTTGGCTAGAACAACGTTTATGAAAATTCTAAGCATTCTGTGAAAATTTTCCCAAACCAAATTATTTTGGTGCGGAATCCGATAAGACTGAGGTAAAATTTTTGTGCCTATGGCAATGATGAGAAACTTAGTCGACCAGCAGTACTTAATAAGTACAGGGCATACCGGGCTAATTACCTACTATGTTCGTAAGTTATGACGGTTTGCGGATGAATTTCCATAAAACCTCTACGAAAATTATAGATAATAGTTTATAAACTCCTCAGCAGAATTTTAAATTTTTTACTCTTGTGAGGAATGTATTGGGTAGCATGTGATGATGAGAATGAATGGTGTATGGTGCAAGGTGTAAGGTAAATTTCGGGGACGAAATTTTTAGAAGAAGGGGTGAATGTGACGACCCGAGAATTTAGATGATTATTTAAATATTAAAATATTGAATTAAGGTTAAATAATAAACCTAAACAGAAAATAAGAGAATGGATTTGAGATTTCCGAGAAGAAATTTTGTGAAATTTAAAATTTCTGTGGTGAATTATTCAGGATTAAGTATATAAGTGATTATATTCTGTGTATATGGTATTATATGTGTACAGTATGTGGTTTAGGGTCAAGGGTTGACTATATAATATATATCAGTGGCAAACCCTAGTATTATATTAAGAACGTCAATGTTTAGTTAGAAAATTCTTACGATTTATAAGAAACCCTAAAATCGGTTCTGAAAACCCTAATTTCAGTTCCGGGAATTTGAAATTGTAACGATCGAGAAATTTGTAAATTCATTTAAATATTTATTGAATTAAATAAATATTTTAAATAATTTATTTATTGAGGAAAATAAATAATTGATAATTGTGGTGAATTAATTTAGTAACTAAATTAATTAATGTTAATTAAGTTGAATAATGATAATGTTATTTAAAGGATTTAATTTAAGAAAATAATTAAATTAAATCAATTGCTTAATATTTAAGAAGATAATTAAATTAAATGAATTGTTTAATTTAAAAGAAATAAATAAATTAAATACGTTGATGTGTCTAATTTATTAATTAAATTGAATATATTATTATTTATTAATTATAAGTATAATGATAATAAGATTTTTATTATTATTACTATTATAAGTTATCTAAATTAACTAAATTAAGGTGTGACATATGAAACTATATAATAAAGTATTACAAAAATAATCTACTATGGAAATTCTGAGTAACCAAACAAAGCCTTGTGGCTTTTAGTTAATGTAACTGCCAAAGACGCTTGGCTTAATAAACTGATAATCACAATTATCAGTGTTTAAGGGCTCAGTTTTCTTATTTCGTGTATTGTCTTTCTAAGGCTTGATAGATACAGAGAACTTGAGAGAAGATAGGCAGAAATTTGGAGAAAAAACCTAAAGGATTTCAAGACGATTTCAGTTGGTTTAGCCAAAATTATCGAGCAAACTGAAGGTATTTTTGTTAACCTTGATATTATATATATATATATATATATATATATGTATGAGTTTTACGGCATGAAGCTTCAACTCTGTGAATTCTAGTTTTCTGTAACTTGTTGTTATGTAGCCTGTGTATGGTGATTATATATAGTTATGAAGTTAGAGGTTGTAGTCAGACATGAATTATGCGAATTACAGTTTATAAAGGAAGAAAAGTATGAGTGTTGTATTTCTTATATGGCTTGTGAAAAGTACCAATTTTAGTGGTCAATTCGTATACTAAACTATAAATTGGGTTTTGTTTATGTTAGTCTATTAAGAAACGCACATAACATAATTTGAATGAAGTAATTCAGACAAGAATTGAAGTAACAGTGTTCAATTGTGTGAAGAAGTTCAAAAATGGAGTTTTATATGAAAATATGGAATTTTGAGAAATTAAACTAGTTTTAGTTGATGATAAATTGTGTTAATTGGTTGTAAATGTTAACAAACATGTTTGTAATAGTCTATACCAATTGTAGATGTTAATTTCACTGTTTAGTGGGTGAAATTCGTGTTAGTTGGGTTAATTTTTAGAAGAAGGGGTGAATGTAACGACCCAAGAATTTAGATGATTATTTAAATATTAAAATATTGAATTAAGGTTAAATAATAAACCTAGACAGAAAATAAGAGAATGGATTAGAGATTTTCGAGAAGGAATTTTGTAAAATTTAAAATTTCTGTGGTGAATTATTCAAGATTAAGTATATAAGTGATTATGTTCTGTGTATATAGTATTATATGTGTACAGTATGTGGTTAAGGGTCAAGGGTTGACCGGATAATACATATCAGTGGCAAACCCTAATATTATATTAAGAACGTCAATGTTCAGTTAGAAAATTCTTATGATTTATAAGAAACCCTAAAATCGGTTCTGGAAACCCTAATTTCTGTTCCGGGAATTTGAAACCGTAATTCTGAAGTTAAAAACCCCTAATTGGGAATTTAAATGCTGGTATAAAATTTATCATTATTAATTTTAATTGGAAACCCTAATTCTTGGATTATAAACCCTAATTCATAATTATGAAACTTAATTGCTAAATTAGCAATTTTAATTAGGAAATGTTAATCCTAATTAGCAAGCTTGATTTATGATTAGTAAATTTTAATATAATTAGAGAATTCTAATTATAATTTAGAAATATTAATTTTCTATTTTGGAAACCTAATTTGGAAATCCTAGAATATATTTTTCAAAAACCTTAAGGCACTACAAGAAATCACACATTTGATGACGAAAATTTTGCCACACACAAAAAATTTATCACAAATTGTTAATTAATAATTACAAAATTCATAATCGTCACTAAAACTTTTGCTTTTGTGACGACTTTTACTTTTGTTACTATTAACCATTTATATCGTCACTAATTTACACATTTGATGACGATTAGGAAAATTTCGTCACAAGTTATTTTGGAGGTAGAATTTCGCACCAAAATTTTGGAGGGAAACCTTTTAGTGACATTTTGTAATAATTGATGACAGTATTTATTTTCACCAAATATTTCTTTCGATGACAACATAATAATTGGTCATTAATTATTTGTAACATTTAGTGACAATGTGCTTTTCGTCACTAATATTCACATTTAGTGACGCCAAATACAAATTCATCACAATTTTATTTGGCGGTAAAATTATTTTTGGAGGGAAATTTTTTAAAGACTGAAAACTAATATTTTATGACAATTTATATTGTCATAAATAC
Source organism: Panax ginseng (assembly GCA_020205605.1). NCBI lineage: Eukaryota > Viridiplantae > Streptophyta > Magnoliopsida > Apiales > Araliaceae > Panax > Panax ginseng. Next base: position 34,283,688 of record CM035143.1, on the reverse strand, counting down.
CAATTTTATATGACGAGAAAATAGTTTGTCACTAATTAGATGAGTGGATAAGTGACAAAAATGGTTCGTCATAAATTTTTATATTTAGTTACAAAGTAGGTAATATCGTCACAATTTTATTTGGAGGCAAATTTTTTCTGTAGAATTTTGGAGGGAAATATTTTAAAGACGAAAAAATAATAATTTATGACAATTTGTATTATCATAAATACCAATTTTATATAACGAGATAATAGTGCGTCACTAATTAGCTGCGTGGATAAGTGACAAAAATGGTTCGCCATAAATTGTTATATTTAGTGACAAAGTACGTAATATCGTCACAATTTGATTTGGAGGCAATTTTTTTTTAAGAAAGTATGTGAGTAATACCTTTTTTTAATATTATGTAAAATAAGCATAATATAATAAACAATATATATTATATTTTAATATTGTATATATGGAAGATAATAATTCATATAATGTGATATAAGTTGTTAAAGTTAAAATAAAACTAAACATGAAAGCTAATTGGAAAATTATTTAGAAATAAAAAAAAACTTAAAGATTAGGAAATAAATTAAATTTAAATCAAATGAAGCACTATTTTTTAGTGACGACAACCAAACATGGCCTAAGACTCGCACATCCCTCTTTCTATCCCCAGCCCAATCATGCACATTGCTCTTTCTCTCCACTAGTCCCGGCTCCTCTGTCCTCCCACATGCCGAAACCTCTCTCTCCCTTCCCAAATTGAATTCCAGTTTTGCTAGATTACGAAAGGAAATTAAAGTTAAGGAGGGATTATAAAGATTATAATCAAGCACAAGAGGTATATGTAATTTTGTTATGTTTTTTATGATTGAAAACTACATATATGATTGTGATTTTAGTAAGAAGCAATTTTTTGTAATTCGATTCATAATAATTGGTAGCATGGTTGGTATGTTTTTACTCATTTTTTGATTACTTTGCAAACTCTTGAAGAATTCATGAATGTCTAGGAAGATAAAAATCCTGCTTGAAAGCTAACACCTTACGGTGGAGTCCCTGTTACTTGAGGAGGTGGAGGGGTGGTCGATGTAATAACTGAACTCTTAGATATAATTTTCCCAAATGGCTACCTTCTATTTAGACTTGCAACGTCACTATTGGTTGGTTACCTTATGTTTTTTGTAGTTTTGATGTTATAGCTATTTGTTGATCAGTGCTCATGTATAGAAGTTTTTATTGCCAAAAAATCTTATTACTTTTGGTGTTATTTTTCTCTCCCCTGTCAGATTCATTTGTGCAGATCAAAGAAGAAAGTAATGAAGTTGACAAATCCAAATCCCTGGAAGTTATGCCTGCAAACCATCAGAAAGAGAAACGTCGGTTGTCGGGATTTAAAATCAAACTTTATCTGCAATCACCAAGCAAGGCAAGTTGAAGCAAAATAGTGCTTCTATCTTCGCCCTTTTTTAGCATTATTAGTTTTTTGCTATAGTTTTCGTTGTATTGTATCAACTAGCTTCTGTGGGGTATAGAATGGACAAGAGTTGGTTGCATGCAATTAAATGGTCTAAGGCTTATATTGATGGGGTAAACGCTTTTATGAAATTTGTTGAAACTCATATAGGTACAGAGTGCGACATTCGATGCCCATGTATAGGTTGTTTGAACTTAATAATTCAAGATAAAAAATAGTTAAAGATCATATTTTGGAGCGAGGGATAGATCCAGGGTACACAACATGGTTTTATCACGGTGAACCATCAATTTCGAATAATTTAAGGAATCCACATACCAATGAGGGTGAAAGGATTGATAATGATTTGTTTGAAGAAGATGATGATGAAGAAGATGATGGTGTTAATGACATGTTATTTGACATTAGTCAACAACACTATCAAGCTAATTCTGAACATATCTCAGATGACAATAACACCAATATTGGTGGTGTTCCAGCATATCTCGAGGCACTCATGATGGGTGCTCAAATAGAATTATTGTGACGCCCCCAAAATAGGTATACAACACCCATTCTGAGTCGCCAAATACATGGTACAGAAATAACTACAACTTTATTAATACAACTGTCTAGCAAAATACGACAACACTTAAACTGTGAGTTTAAATACAAATATTGTCATCTAGACAATATCCACACTCAAATAAGACCTCATTACAATTATTGATACACTATTTTACAAAATAGTGAGGACTACTAAAACAACTTCTAGAACCATCATTCCACACCCCGACTAGTACTCGCTACATTCTCGCCTCCCGAGAAGAAAAATGGAACAAAAATGAAAAGGGTGAGCTCAACTAGCCCAGTAAAGAACATTATGACTAAGATAATATAGAACAAATTATCGTTAGTCTTCAACAGGGAAAAATCTAATAGAATATAATAGACAACCAATTATAAATCAATATTCGCAGCGGAAATAATAATTCATTAGAAGAGTTAAGTAGAGAATAAAATCTACTATCTTCTATATATGAATTTAAAAGTCCATCGTCAATATTTTATCCCTGTAACATAAATCAATATATATCTGGAATCAAATATTCATCTTTGCACTACATGCCAATGATATTCACCAGTTGGTCATGTTCATCTAAACACCTGTTCATCTTTGCACTACGACCAAAGATATTCATCAAAAATCATTCATCTTTGCACTACAGGCCAAAGATATTCAGTAATATCAACATTTGGGACTGAGGATGATGAAAAATATTTTAAAGAAAATGAATCCAGTGAAACAAAACAACAAATATTAGGGATTCGTATTACAGTTTTATCCAAGTTTAATAATACTCCATAATAACCAATTTTGAAGCAGAATTCAAAAATAAAGATCAAAATATGGATACAGTCAAAGATAGTAACCATAATAGACATCTTGGACAAAAAGAAGAAAATTTTATTTTTCGGTGAATAGTGCCGTATCCGTGAATAGTATCGTATACGTGAATTGTGTCGTATACATGAATAGTAACTCCAACACAAAAAGTTCCAAATTTGATAAAAAGTTCAGACTAGTATTTCGGCATAATGATATTGAAGAAAATAATATCATTTAAGAAGAAAACAACATCCCTTACCTCGAAAAGAATAGTACTTCTGACTGAATTTCGGATATAACGCTGAAAGAAACTTGCACCGTATAGCAACACTCACAGTATCAAAATACTCACAAAAATACGCTCAATATTATAGAGAGAAAACTTCAGATTCTGGTGTGATTTTCAATTCTAGCCTAAGCACCCTATTTATAGGAAAATGTTTAGAACACTAAAGCAAAAAATTAAATAAATTATTAATATTTTCAAATTATATTCCTACGCACACCACACCAGAACAAAATCATCAGCCATCCACCCCACAAAAATAACAAAAACATTTTTCTTAATTAAAATATTTTAAACTTCAAAAATTAATTATTTCGGAACTTCAATAATTCATAATAAATAGCTCTTTTATCAGAAAAATTCGGTTCTTATGTCCTTCTATAGGAAATTCAATTCTCTACAACTTTCCAGAAGAAAGTTTTTCCAAATTCCAAACAAAAATTGACCGAAATTCATATACAAATGATTTTATAGGCTATAATCAAATTTCAGTCAAGAAATGGGTCCACCAACATGTTTTAAATATTTTTAGTAACAAAAATACTCTTCCTCCTCATTTACTCATATATCCCACATTCATTGTAAAAATATCACCATTATTATATTATTATAATATAATAATAAATTATTTTATCAGAAAAGATAAAATATCAATTTTCAAAAATTGTCACTTTTCTAAAAATTCCTCCATTTATATCCATATAAATAAATATTTTCCTTATCATATAAATTAATAATTAATTATTCACAAATAATATTACAGAATCACAATAATGACAACCAGGCCGTTCCCAGGAAAGAGGGGGCCTTCCAATAAGGATTTCTCCTTACTGGCGCACAATTAGGTGACCAAACCTCTCCTTAGACAGAACTTTCTAGACATTGCCAATAATGTTATCTAATAATATTATTCAAATAATATGAATTATTGATTTGATAATGAAAAATACTGTGTAGTGACAATTATTAAAATAACAATAATATAAAATATCAACGTAGCAATTATTGAATCAATAAAATAAAATATTGAACGGTAATTACTGTAACAATTATTGAGTAGTGCCTTCTTACATAAGAATCAATAATTGGTGCACATCGTGTGTCATCTTGTGCAACAACGCGTAGACTTGTGTTTTAACCACCGTGTATTCCAACAAAGATAATTTGTGAACAACTACGCTGTTATTTATAAACAACTTATACTTGTTGTTTTCTTCATCCAATCGCTTTTTAGTTATGGGGCCCACATAAAGATCGCAGATAAATGCACGAATATTCCTCGACAAGAAGAATATTCCACGACCAAACAAATATTCCCCGACAACAATGAATATTTTATAACCACTTGCATATTTAAAATATTTGCGCATTTTACGCATAACTAACCACATTAATCAATTCAACCCTTACTATTTAAAAATAATAAATAGAGGAAATTCAATTTCATTTATAAAAAGTTGGGGTCTTACAACCTTCCCTTCTTATAAAATTTCGTCCTCGAAATTAACGTATATACCTGGTGTTTCGAAAAGGTGAGGATACCTCGTTTTCATTTCTAATTCCAACTCCCAGGTCATTTCTTCAATATCATGGTTCCTCCACAAAACCTTAACTTGTGGTATAACCTTGGTGCGTAGGACATGTTCTTTCCTATCCAAGATCTTAACAAGTACCTCCTCGTACGTTAAATCTTCGGCTATCTCGTCTGGTTCTAACTCAATAATGTGGTTCGGGTCCTTCACATATTTATGAAGCACAGATGCGTGAAAAACATTATGAACATGAGACATGCTTGGAGGTAACGCGAGTTTATAGGCCACATTTCCTACTCGGTCAAGAATCTGAAATGGACCAATAAATCGTGGATTGAGCTTTCATCTCTTCCCGAATCTTGTAACTCCCTTCCATGGAGCAATACGTAACAATACATGATCCCCAATGTCAAATTCCACGTCCTTTCAATGAAGATCCGTATAACTCTTTTATCGATCCTGTGCCGTTTTTATACGTTGTCGAATCGTTTGGATCTTCTCTATAGTCATTCGTACCAACTCTGGTCCCAACAACATTTCTTCTCCCACCTCATCCCAGCATATTGGAGAGTGACACTTTCGTCCATACAATGCTTCAAATGGAGCCACACCTATACTTGCCTGATAACTGTTATTGTATGAGAATTCCACCAATGGTAGGTACTTATCCCAACTCCCTTTGAAATCTAGGACACAAAGTCTTAATAGATCCTCAAGAGTTTGAATAGTCCTCTCTGATTGTCCGTCCGTTTGAGGATGGTATGCCAAACTGAATCATAAAACCGTGCCCATAGCTTTCTGCAAGCTAACCCAAAATCTTGAAGTGAATCTTGGGTCACGTTCCGAAACTATGGATATTGGCATGCCATGCAATCTCACAATCTCATTTACGTACGTACAAGCAAGACGTTCAAGGGAATAAGTCTCCCGTATAGGCAAGAAATGGGCAGACTTGGTTAATCTATCAACAATAACCCAAATCGCATTTATGCCTTGAGAAACCTTGGGAGGACCCGTAACAAAATCCATAGTAATTTGTTTCCACTTCTATTTCGGAATCTCAAGTGGTTGCAATGGAACCTTTGGTATTTGATGCTCCGCCTTTACACGTTGACAAATTAAACATCTCGAGATAAACTTCGCGATCTCTCTCTTTATATTGTTCCACCAAAATGTATGTCGAAGATCATGATACATTTTGGTACTCCCATGATGGATTGCAAATGGTGTGTTGTGTGCCTCCATCAAGATTCTATGCTTCAAGTCAGAATCGTTAGGAACACAAAGTCTGGAGTGTACTCAAAGTATTCCTTCTTCATCGATTCTTACTTGTGGAATAGTACCTTCTTGAACATTCTTCTTTATACGCATCAGCTCCATATCCGTAGCTTGAGCAGCTTTAACTTTATCGATTAAAGTCGGTTCTACTCGTATGCTTGATATCATCACGTGGGTACTTGGAGCCTTTATCTCTATCTCCATCCTTTGCAAGTCATACAAAATGGGTTTTGTGTTAATAACATTGCACTTGTACTCGCATATGATCTTCTACTCAATGCGTCAGCTACCACGTTTGCTTTTCCAGGATGGTATTGGATGGTATAGTCGTAATCTTTCAACAACTCGCACTACTAAAAAAATGGTCATTTATGATGGCCTAAATCCATCACAAAAAGTAAGAAAATCATCACGAAAGGTTTACGTGATGGCTTTAAGCATCACAATGGTCGTCTTGTATACGCCCATCATGAAAGGTTTTACGTGATGGTATTGACAATTACGTAAATGGTTAGTGCTTTTGTGATGATTAATACAATCACATTAACATATAATCTATTGTGATTGTCAAAGTCAGCACAAAAATAAGAACGTGAATCTCTATATACGTATAATTTATTTCACTATATTAATTATATCTATATTAATTGTATCAAATGATACTTGTAGGATTTGAACCCTCTCCCATTTGCAAACTAAATAACAAGTATTACCACTATACCAAAGTCCAGATCATGATTATAATTTTAAAACAAAATATACAAGGAAACATATGTGAGTTGACTTACTAAACAAAATTACTTTTAAATAAGATTTGGTGATTACAATGGCAATCACAAATACTCTATAATGATGGTAAAATTAGTCATCACTAAAAGCCATCATATATTGTATTGTTTTGTGACAGCTTGAAAATTCCATCACAAAATACCTTCTTTTTGTAATTGCAAATAAAAGTCGTCACAAAAATCTAACTTTTTAATGATTGTCGCGACTGTCATAAAATATTGTTTTGATTATTTCTTATATTAAAATATTAGTGATAGCTTAAATGCAATCACGAAAAGGGTATATCTATAAGTGATGACTTAGTGCGTCACAAAAAGAAAATTTATTTTGCGTGAAAAAATTGGTATGATTGACATGGCCATCACAATTATAATACATTGATGGCAAAATCAGTCATCACTAAGAGCCATCATATATACTATTATTTTGTGATTGCTTAAAAAGTCCATCAAAAATTACTATCTTTTGTGATTATTTTTAAAAACTGTCACAAAATTCTGTCACGTATTCTTGATTTTCAAGTAGTGTCGAGCCAACGTCGTTGCCGCATGTTGATTTCCTTTTGGGTAAAGAAATATTTGAGGCTTTTACGATCTGTGTAGATCTCCACTTTCTCCCCATATAGGTAATGTCTCTATATCTTCAACGCGAAAATGACTGCTGCCAACTCTAAATCATGAGTAGGATAATTCCTCTCATATTCTTTGAGTTGTCGCGAGGCATAGGCTATGACTTTCCCATGTTGCATGAGAACACATCCTAACCCTTTGCCCGAAGCATCACTATAGATAACAAATCCATCCGAGCCAGACGGTATTGTCAGAACAGGTGCCGAAATGAGTCTCCTCTTGAGATCTTGGAAACTCTTCTTGCATTCATCGTTCCATACGAATTTTGTATCTTTACGAGTCAGCTGAGTTAATGGAGTAGCAATTCGAGAAAATCCTTCCACGAATCTTCGATAATAACCAGCTAAGCCCAGAAAGCTACGTACTTTGGTCACTGACTTCGGTTGCTCCCAACTTTGTATTGCTTCAACCTTCGCTGGGTCAATAGACACTCCATGTTTGCTACTTCCTCAAGCCAGAACTCACATTTCTTCAGCTTGGCATATAGCTTATTATCACGAAGCCTTTGCAGTACCAGCTTCAAATGGCGCTCATGATCTTCCCGGATTTTGGAATAGATGAGGATGTCATCAATAAAGACAACAACGAGTTGATCCAAATAATTTTTGAATACACGGTTCATCATATCCATGAAAATAGCAGGAGCATTAGTCAATCCAAAAGACATGACTAGGAATTCATAATGTCCGTACCGAGTTTTGAAGGCAGTGTTCAGAATATCCTCAGTTTTAACCTTTAGCTGATGATATCCAGAACGAAGATCGATTTTTGAAAAGAATTATGCTCCTTGCAACTGGTCAAACAGGTTATCAATGCGAGGTAGCAGATACCTATTCTTGATGGTGACATGGTTCAATTCTCGATAATTAATATAAAGTCAAATACTCCCATCTTTCTTCTTTATAAATAAAATAGGAGCACCCCAAGGAGATGTACTAGGACGAATAAAACTGATGTCCAACAACTCCTGTAGTTGGACCTTTAACTCTTGAAGTTAAATAGGAGCCATTCGATATGGGGTTTTAGAAATGGGCTTTGTACCAGGTTCAAGGTCAATATAGAATTCAACTTCACATTCCGGAGGTAAATTGGGAAGTTCCTCAGGAAATACGTCAGAAAATTCACTAACAACATAAAATTTATTCAAATCTGACGTGTTTTTGTTCAAATCCGTGACATGGGCTAAGAAAGCTTGACATCCATTTTTCAATAAACAAATAGCTTTATGGCTTGATATGACAGTGACTTTAGAGGTTTGGTTGCTTGAATTCGCATAACAGGTTAGTTAGGAATATGAAAATTAACTACCTTACGAAAACAATCAATTTTAGCATGATGAGTGGTTAACCAATCAATCCCTAAAATCACATCAAATGCAAGTATTTTCAAAGAAATAAGATCAACAGGTAATGTGATGGTACCAACTTGGATCAAACAAGATTTATAAACAGTGAATGCAATGAAAGTTTCTCCTAACGGAGTCTCCACAGATAAGTCAAAGTCTAATTTCTCCGGAGTCATGTTTAAACGTTGAGCACAAGCAGGAGAGATAAATGAATGGGTAGCACCGGTATCTAATTAGGTATAAACTTCGCAAGAATTTATGACTAGCTTACTAGTGATCCCCTCGTTTTGGTTCCTCGCATTTTGACCAGTCACGACTAACGCTCTTCCAGGAACTGTTGACTTTGACTTTTCTAGGACAGCCTTTTGAGTTACCATCCCCACTGGACTTGGTTTCACTATAGTACAATCTCGACAGATATGTCCTTCCTTTCCACAATTATAGCATACCTTGAACTGTTGTGGATAGTTTGGGCTGATATGTCCCTCTTTTCCACATTTATGGCATCTGACCAGGTGGTCGTTCCCACTATAGAACCCATTTCTTTGGTCTTTGACGTCTTCACATTGTCATTGTTGAATCTCCTCTTTTTAAAATCTCCCCCCGACTCGCTTCTTCTATTTTCATGGCCACGATTACCACCAGAGTGGTTACCGCTTTTGTCCGAATATTTTCCTCCCCACTGGATTTCATTGCTTCGATGACTGCTGCCACCGGTATGACCCTGGTTGTGGTCCCTCGATTGAACGTACTCGTTATCTCACTCTAATAATTGAGCCCTGTTGACAACATCTGAATATAGAAAATTTATGAGAGATAAGATATTGTCGAATCTCGGGTTTTAAACCTCTCAAAAACATCCTCGTCATTCGTTCCTCATTTTTTACCAAATGAGGTGCAAACCTGGATAACTCTGCGAACTTCACCTCGTACTGGGACACCGTCATGTTGTTTTGTTCTAATCTAATAAACTCCACCTCCTTCATATGGCGAATACTTTCAGGAAAGTACTTGTCATTGAACAGTTTCTGAAACATTTCCCAAGACATGCTGAGTGCGGCATGCTGAGTACGCTTCACAGACTCCCACCAGTAGTCTGCCTCGCTACGGAACATAAAGGTGGTGAATGGAACCTTTTGTTCCTCCGTGCATCCCAAGACATCGAATATCTTGGTAATTTGTTTAACCCACGTCTCTGCCTTGATCGTATCCGGCTTTCCAATAAATTACGTGGTCCCTTTGAACTATTTAACTATTTGGTCAGATGAAAAGCAGCGTTGCTATCATTTCTAACCGTATTTTGTACACAAGTCTCCCTCGTCTGGTTTTGCATAAATTGCAAAAGGCTTCTAAACATTCCGTCGTTCATCGTCTGCTCAGTGGTGTTGTTTACAGGAGGAATATTGCCTTCCAGTTACACGTTCCCCTCGGTAGTGATTAAAGGTGTCTCCACTGTCTCATTTACTCCACTGTTAATATTCTCAGCTGCCATTCTTAATTGCCATAAAATAAGGGTTAATTAAACAAATTAACATATCACATATTAACCATATACTCCGACTGACCAACAAATAAGCTTAGGTATGACACACTAGCAAAAGATTACTCGTTTCTCCCCTCCTAGTTCTATTCCCCGATCTCTGCAAGAGACCATATCCCTAAGCTCTGATACCAACTGTGACGCCCCCAAAATAGGTATACAATACCCATTTTGAGTCGCCAAATACATGGTACAAAAACAACTACAACTTTATTAATACAACTGTCGAGAAAAATACGACAACACTTCAACTGTGAGTTTAAATACAAATATTGTCATCTAGACAATATCCACACTCAAATAAGTCCTCATTACAATTATTGATACACTATTTTACAAAATAGTGAGGACTACTAAAACAACTTCTAGAACCATCATTCCACACCCCAGACTAGTACTCGCATTACATTCTCGCCTCACGAGAAGAAAAATAGAACAAAAAGGAAAAGGGTGAGCTCAACTAGCCCGAAGAAGAACATTATGACTAAGATAATATAGAACAAATTATCGTTAGTCTTCAACAGGGAAAAATCTTATAGAATACAATAGACAACCAGTTTTAAATCAATATTCGCAGCGGAAATAATTATTCATTAGAAGAGTTAAGTAGAGAATAAAATCTACTATCTTCTATATATGAATTTAAAAGTCCATCATCAATATTTTATCCCTGTAACATAAATCAATATATATCTGGAATCAAATATTCATCTTTGCACTACAGACCAAAGATATTCACCAGTTGGTCATGTTCATCTAAACACCCATTCATCTTTGCACTACGGCCAAAGATATTCATCAAAAATCATTAATCTTTGCACTACAGGCCAAAGATATTCAGTAATATCATCATTTAGGACTGAGGATGATGAAAAATATTTTAAAGAAAACGAATCCAGTGAAGCAAAAGAACAAATATTAGGGATTCGTATTACAGTTTTATCCAAGTTCAATAATACTCCATAATAACCAATTTTGAAGCAGAATTCAAAAATAAAGATCAAAACATAGATACAATCAAAGATAGTAACCATAATAGACATCTTGGACAAAGAGAAGAAAATTTTATTTTTTGGTGAATAGTGCCGTATCCGTGAATAGTGCCGTATACGTGAATAATAACTCCGACACAAAAAGTTCCAAATTTGATAAAATAGTTCAGACCAATATTTTGGAATAATGATATTGAACAAAATAATATCATTTAAGAAGAAAACAACATCCCTTACCTCGAAAAGAATAGTACTTATGGTGAATTTGGATATATATTTGAAAAAACTTGCACCGTATAGCAACACTCACAGTATCAAAATACTCACAAAAATACGCTCGATATTATAGAGAGAGAAAACTTCAGATTCTGGTGTGATTTTCAATTCTAACTTAAACACCCTAATTATAGGAAAATGCTTAGAACACCAAAGCAGAAAATTAAATAAATTATTAATATTTTCAAATTATATTCCTACGTACACCACACCAGACCAAAATCATCAGCCATCCACCCCACAAAAATAACAAAAACATTTTTCTTAATTAAAATATTTTAAACTTCAAAAATTAATTATTTCGGAACTTCAATAATTCATAATAAATAGCCCTTTTATCAGAAAAATTTGGATCTTATGTCCTTATATAGGAAATTCAATTCTCTACAACTTTGTAGAAGAAAGTTTTTCCAAATTCCAAACAACAATTGACCAAAATTCACATACGGACGATTTTACAGGCTATAATCAAATTTCAGTCGAGAAATGGGTCCACCGACATGTTTAACATGTTTTAAATATTTTTAGTAACAAAAATACTCTTCCTCCTCATTTACTCATATATCCCACATTTATTTTAAAAATATCACCATTATTATATTATTATAATATAATAATAAATTATTTTATCAGAAAAGATAAAATATCAATTTTCAACAATTGTCACTTTTCTAAAAATTCCTCCATTTATATCCACATAAATAAATATTTTCTTTATCATATAAATCAATAATTAATTATTCACAAATAATATTACAGAATCACAATAATGACAACCAAGCCGTTCTCAGGAAAGAGGGGGCTTTCCAATAAGGATTTCTCCTTACTGGCGCGCAATTAGGTGACCAAACCTCTCCTTAGTCAGAACTTTCTAGACATTGCCAATAATGCTATCTAATAATATTATTCAAATAATACGAATTATTGATTTGATAATGGAAAATACTGTGTAGTGACAATTATTAAAATAAAAATAATATAAAATATCAACGTAGCAATTATTGAATCAATAAAATAAAATATTGAATAGTAATTACTGTAACAATTATTGAGTAGTGCCTTATTACGTAAGAATAAATAATTAGTGCAATACTGTGTGCTACTGTGCGTATTATTGTGTTTTAACCACCTGGTATTCCAACAGTATTAACGGTAACAACTACGCCATTATTTATAAACAACTTATACTTGTCGTTTTCTTCATCCAATCGCTTTCCGTTATGGGGCCCACAAAAGACTGCGCCGTCGTACGAATATTCCCCGACAGGAAGAATATTCCACGACCAAACGAATATTCCCCGACAATAATGAATATTTTATAACCACTTGCTTATTTAAAATATTTGCGCATTTTACCCATAACTAACCACATTAATCAATTCAACCCTTACTATTTCAAAATAATAAATAGAGGAAATTCAATTTCATTTATAAAAAGTTGGGGTCTTACAATTATACCCTGGATGTAAGAAGATTTCAAGGATTTCTTTTATCATACAATTACTTCACCTCAAAGTGTATAATAAGGTGAGTAATAAAACTATAGATATGATGTTGAGGCTGATGAAATTATCTCTTCCTGATGGTGAGACACTTCCAAGTTCTTACTACGAAGCTAAAAAATTGTTGCGATATTTGGGATTGGGATATGAATGTATCCATGCTTGTAAGTATGACTGTATTTTATTCTGGAAGGAGAATGGAAACGTGGAAACTTGCCCTACTTGTGGAACTTCTCGATGGAAAGTCAATGATTGTATAGGGAAGAAGATACCACAAAAGATTTTAAGGTATTTTCCACTGATACCTATGATTCAACGCTTGTTCATGTCCCAAAAAACATCTAAAAAGATGGTGTGGCATAATGAAAAATGAATTGATGATTATATGAGACATCCGACTGATTCAATAGTTTGGAAAGACTTTGATAGTAAGTTTCCTTGGTTTGCAAATGATCCTAGAAATGTTAGACTAGCTCTAGCTGCAGATGGTTTTAATCCATTTGGAAACTTAAGCACCACTTATAGCATGTGGCCTGTAATTGTAGCTCCATTGAATCTTCCCCCTTAGGATTGCATGAAACAACCATTCTTTATGTTGTCTTTACTAATTCTAGGGAAGAAATCACCTGGAAAGGACATTGATGTCTACTTACAGCCGTTAATTGAAGAGTTAAAAAAATTGTGGGTTGAAGGGATAGAAACCTTTGATGTTTCTTATAAAAAAAATTTCAAATGCATGTTGCTGTTTTATGGACAATAAACGATTTTCCTGCATATGGTGATTTGTCTGGATGGAGTACTAAAGGGTACATGCCTTGTCCAGTTTGTAATGACCAAATATGTTCTCAGGGGTTGCGAAACAAGGTGTGTTACATGGGACACCGTCGTAATTTACCAAAAGATCATGCTTGGCGAAGAAGCAAAAAGTTCAATGGTAAACGAGAAGATAGCGAGGCACCTAGAGAATTAACTGGGGAGGATGTGTTAATGCAGTTGGGGAGACTAGAAGATTTGACACAAGGGAAGCATGATAATAGAAAGAGAAAGCGCAAGCCTAAGGAATTGAATTGGACTAAATTTAGCATTTTTTTTTATTTGCCTTACTGGAGTAAGTTGAAGTTAAGGCATAATTTAGATGTAATGCATATTGAAAAGAATATTTGTGAGACTATATTAGGAACCTTGATAAGTATAGATGGGAAAACAAAAGATACATTCAAGTCAAGGCAAGATTTGGAGGACATGAACATTCGCAAGGAGTTGCACTTAATTAAGAGGAGTGATGGAAAATATGTGAAACCTGTTGCATGTTATTTCATGAAAAAGAAAGAAAGGCAGGATTTTTGTGAGTTTCTAAAATCTATTAAATTTCCTGATGGGTATGCTTCTAATATCTCTCGTTGTGTTATTTCGAGTGATCAAAAGATATCTGGATTGAAAAGTCATGACTATCATATACTTTTACAACGGTTACTTCATGTTGGTATTCGAGGATCGTTAAACAATGAAGTATACAACGTACTAGCAGAGTTGGGTCATTTTTTTCAACGGTTGTGTTGTAAGAAGTTGAAGAAATCTGAATTGGAGAAAATGAGAGAAGATATTTGCTTGATTTTATGCAAAATTGAAAAAATATATCCTCCAGCTTTTTTTGACATAATGGTTCATTTGCCTATTCATTTACCAAATGAGGCATTGATTGGTGGACCAGTTCAATTTAGATGGATGTATTCAATTGAAAGGTAAAAAAAAACACATTCATCATATAATTTCTTTTCTCTAAATTGTTATTGATGTTTTTGTTAATTATGTTTTTATAGATCATTATGTGAATTAAATCAGAGTGTGCGTAATAAAGCTCATCCAGAAGGTTCAGTTGCAGAAGCTTACATTGCAAAAGAGTGTTTAACTTTTTGCTCAATGTACTTGCGGGGAATTGAGACTAGATTCAATCGAGATGAGCGAAATAATGATATAGTAATTGACGATAGTTTATCAATTTGCTCTCAAAAATGCCGCCATTTTGGAGGAACTAAATATGTTGAATTATTGGAGGAAGATCAGGTGTTAAACCCTAAACCCTAAACCCTAAGGGTTTGGACAATAGACAAGTTTGCCATTAAAATGTTATGCAAAAAGACTATTTTTCCCTTTTAGCAATTCTTTCATAAGTAGCTTGCAAATCTTGCCAAGATCTTGGGTTAGTGACTAACCCTAGCCCTAGCTATGTGTCAATTACCAGCCATCAATTGCCACTAAATACATTGAATCAAGTCATTTATATAGATTAAGAGAGAGAAAATGGTTACTTTCATTTTAATTTTTCTCCAAGCACTTCTCTCTCTAAAGTCCGAAAATGGGGGAGTGAGAGAGAGTAAGATACAAAGCTAAGATCAAGTGTTAGCATTCCAAGAGCATATCACAAGGATCAGATTTGAGATCAAGCCTTAGAAAGGTATAAAAACCCTATAATTTCTAGATCTTCAAGATTGTAGTTAATGTTGTTGTTTATTGGTTAAATATGTGTTAGATGGTGTCACATAGTGATCTGGGCTGTTGTATCATGGATCCATATCATGTAGATGTACAAAAATCATGTTTTTAGAAACTGTTCTTGAACCTTCATGAGTCGTCTGACAAGCAAATGTCAGGGACTCTAGATTCTTTTGTGTTACTGATTTATGGTGTTTGAAGTTATATATGTGTAGTATGTCATGTAGACTGTGATCTAGAATTGGAAACAAGGTCATAGTATGTCTAGATCGTAAGTTATATGTAGTCAAAATCCATTGACCGTTCACAAAATCTGGTTTCTGGGTAACCCGGAAACCCATAAATCTCTGACAACGACTTTCATGGTCTCTGATCTTGCTACTGAAAAGTTAGTTGGCCATTTTTGTGTAGTGAACTTGTAGTCGGGTATAAGGACTACACATTCAAGTCTTTAGATCACCCAGAAAGTATATATAATCAAAATTAACGTGAGTTGACCACTAGCCTGGAACGAAATCTGGAAAACCCAGAAATCGTGAAGAACAGGCATCCTGACAAGGTTTGACGAGCCATTATCTGTCATATGTGTTGTTGTTGTTATGATCTGATGATATAGAGTTGTAGCCTGACATCTCTACTACATGTTTAGAGCATTATATCACACAAAACGAGCCCAGAAAGCCAAGATTTAAAGCTTCAAAGTAGGTACCTCGACTCTAGAAAACCCAGAATTTTATGAACAACCTCTGACAAGTATTTTGGAGGCCCAGATCTTGCTTATATGCTGTTGTATGGCCATGAAATTAGTTTGTGGTTGTAATATGACATCAGTACTACAATCCTAACACCATAAGTTGCCCAGAAATCAACAAGAACACTGAATTAAAAGCGGTCAAACTAGGTACCTTTAATGAACGACATGAAGATCTCGAGCTTGGGCAAGAACACGAAGAACACCTATATATGACAGATTCCGCCATTATTAGCACCCTTTAGTTGACAGATTTCTTAGAAAAATAATTATTTTTATTAAATAAATAGAAATAAATAGTTTTTAATTAATAAAAATACAAAATAAATTCCTAAAAATTATTTTAAAGCTTGAAAATTAGTTTTTAATTATTCTTAATATATTTCATAAATATTTAACATTTTTGGAATAATAATGGTATTTAATTTATTTAATTATAATATTAAATAAATTATTTAAAAATGATTTTAATACTTGAAAAATCATGAAAAATTATATTATGGTGTAAGAAAATATTTTAAGTTATTTTTAATGACTTTTATTATTTTGTGATGAATTTCATTAATTATTAATATTAATGATAATTGATTTATTTAATAACTATATTAAATAAATTGTGGGAAAATAAATTAATGATTTAAAAATCATATAGAAATTATTTAAGTGTTATAAAAATATTTTAAGTTATAAAATATAACTTTTGATATTTTGTCATGAAAATATTAATATTTTAATATTAATAGCAATTCTAGGATAATGAATTTAATCTATTTAAAATCATATAAATATGATTTTAATGTGTTAAAAATACTTTGATATATTATAATATTATGACATGTATTTCATTAATATTTGATATTAAATAATTATTAATGATAAATGAATTATGTGGTATTTAATTCATATAAATACTATATTAATGATTAAAAATTCATGATAAATGATAATAATTATCTAAAAATTATTACGAGCCTTTGAAAATTGTTTTGACTGATATTAAAATTATATGAGATAATTGATAAATGTTTAGACAGAGTTTAATTGAACTTAAACTCGATAATTATCCGACTAGACCGTCGGGATGTTAGAATTGTGTTAGGTTCAACTCAGACTGAAATAATTTGACTTGATACCGAGTCTTAAGTAGTTTGTCGACTGATAGGGTTATGTGAAAATGTGTTTCGGTTATTTTAAATATTATGATGATATTATTCTAATTTTTATATCGATATTATTTATATATTAGGTTCAGACAAAGCTTAATAAATCCGTAGCGATAATCAACGGTTTAGGCAAGTTTTTCTTAACTCGACCTCGAGTTGTATTATTCAATTTTACTTGTGGTCAATCATTTCTGATTGCCATGTCTAAGAATTATTAAATCGCATTCTATGTAAAATT
The DNA here is from genome assembly GCA_020205605.1 of Panax ginseng. Taxonomy (NCBI): domain Eukaryota; kingdom Viridiplantae; phylum Streptophyta; class Magnoliopsida; order Apiales; family Araliaceae; genus Panax; species Panax ginseng. Next base: position 34,266,055 of record CM035143.1, on the reverse strand, counting down.
TGTTCCTGATAGTTCACAAATATATTGTAGAACTTTAGCCAGCTTATTGTTCAATTCTTTCAATCATGATATATCTTTAATTTATTAAACTTAAACTTGCTGGGCAAATTCATTGCTCACCCTTGAAATATCATGATAAACATTACAGATTAAGGTGAATACGTCGGATACAAGAAAAGGTTAAAGCCAAGTTCAGCTTGGGATTATGTGTGCAGTTAAAGTGTAATAGTTTAGTATGATAAAAATGTTATATGTTAGATAGTTTCTGAATTGTGTATAAGCTAAGGTTACTCGACCTTGGGGAATTATGTGTAAATTTATTGTATAAAAAATTTATGTTTATATCTTCCGCAATAGTTATAGAATGATTGTACCAGATCCGTGGTGATTTAGGACCCGAATTTGGGGCTCTCACAAAATCAGTCTCAAAAATATTTCTTTTCTGGGATTTTGCAGAATATAGTCCCACATTGAACATACATTTTTCTGAAATTTTTAAAATCCATCTACTATTTTTAAAATATTCTCTGATTTTTCATAAATCGAGATTTGCTCAAAAAATTCTGAAGTTTTCTGAGTTAGCTCCTGTTATATACATGTACTTCCAGTAAAAATTTTGTAATATGTGGACTTATACCCAGAGAGTTATTCGGGTATCTTTTCAAATAGTGTCCTTAGCCGTAAAATCCATAACCCTCAATTTGTATGGCCAAATATTCTCAAATTTTTATAGGACCTTCATATCTTCTTATATTAACACTCCAATTTTTTTTAGAATTTTTAAAGTACAAACAAGTGGACAAAAATTCCCCTGAGATAGACTGATCCAAAATAGTCCCAAGAAAGACATCAAATTTTCTTTTCTTTCAACCACTCTTGCGATTTTATTCCCACTAATCTACAGATGATATGACCATGATACTTGGACACAATAAACTTCATACAGCAAGGTATTTTAGAAAAATATAACATTCATGAAATTAACACAATAAGACCACAAACCGAACGCCTACAAATATGTGCCAGCATTGGTTCTATACTTGGAGAAATTCAGAAAATTTCCAGAATTCTGCAGATTTTTATTTCCAACATGCATGCTTACGATTTTTATAACTTGCTCAATTTAACTCCTTTTCTTATGAAATTTGGACATGTTGTACCTCATGCTAAATACTATTTTATAAAATTATTACATACACTAATCGGGTCATAGAAACCGTGAATCCAAGGCTCCGAAAAAACCCAAAAATCATAGATAACACTTTTTAACCAACTTTGACAAAAATCATGAATTTGATTCTAACATGCATGGATTCGATTCCTACAGTCCAGATCATCTACTCTCATATGTTTTTCACATTTCACAACATCAAACTTCAACAAATTTCTACTTTTTCATTAATCTAGTATCTTACAAACCTTTTATCAAACGTAGAACATGAATTGCTTAATTCTTTGATTTTCTGTGAATTTGATGCATGATTAACCCAGAACTTTTGTTGTTAATGATCTATAATCATCAAACAACAGTAACATGACAACACAAAGCCACAACAAATCATTTACCAATTTTATATGCATTTTCTTCTCATTTTTCTTATAAAAATAAAATGGGTTCATGGATTACCTTTTGATGAATTCCTTCTTAGTTTAATCGGATGCTCTTTCTCTTTGCTTGTCAAATCCTCAGTAATCCTCCAGAATTCATACTAACTCTCTTAAGCTCAATTTTCTATCGGTTAAGAAGTTTTAGCAAAAAGGAATGGTGTTTTGAGTGGGGAGTACTTATAGAAATTACTAACATATGAACCCCCACCCTTTAAATCCCCAAGTCATCAATTGCATCCGATTTAATCCCATTAATTAGTTTCATCACTTAATAAAAAGAAAGTGGGAGTTGAGAAAATTAAGAGATTTTGGGTTTAAAGAAAATGAAATACTCCCTCTTCTTCAATTTGGCAATACACGTAATATATTCCTCCATTGTGTCCCAAATTAATAGTCTCATGGGTCCCATCAGTTCAACTGATTTCTATAAAAAAAATATTATTTTAATCAATTAATAAGTTATTTGACTATTTTACCCTCCGTAGCCAAACGTGTTTGATACTTATATCGATTCCTACAAAAGTCAACGTTCCGGACGTCATGGGACTATCCGTTTTGTCAAAATCATCTCCAAAATTTGTGGTTGACTTTTTTTCCAAAAAAGTTAATCGATTGACTTTGACAAAAAGTCAATTGTGACACATTTTCGTGGTTACAGTCTAACCTGACTAATTTTGACATTCCAGACTCGAATACGCAGTTCGCGTCTGTAAATTCTGCTTCGAACTCCAGCTCATGATTTAATACCAACCCACGTAATAAAAAGAATTAATTTCCCACTTAATCAATTTAAATAGTTAAATAAAATTAAACCAACCATTTAAATACATCTCATCACATATCTTAACATAATGTATATACATCTAATAAATGAAATCACACAAGAGTTTCACATAAGTTCGTTTATTGATAATTATTAAATTACATAGAAAATCTCAGATATTACATTCACCCTCCCTTATAAGGATTCCGTCTCGGAATCATTACTCATCAAACAAAAATATTAGGATAGTTTTTCATCATTTTCTCCTTGAGTTCCCACGTAGCCTCTTCGGCGTTGTGGTTCCTCCACACTACCTTAATAGAAGGTATTATCTTATTTCTTAACACTTGTTCTTTTCTATCAATTATCTGTACTGGAACCTCTTCATAGGTTAAGTCCTTCTCAAATTGAATAGGTTCATACTCTATGACATGCTTGTAGTCTTGCTTATAGGGTCGTAAGACCGAAACATGGAACACGTTGTGCATATGTTCTAACTCCGGAGGTAAAGCTATTTCATAAGCTACTCCGGAGGTAAAGCTATGAATCTGGGACTAAGTTTTACCTTTTTCCCAAATCTCATTTTCCCTTTCCAAGGCGACAATTTCAAAAACATATAAGTTCCGACATTTGCAGTTTGCTGCACCAATTATGGCCCTAGAAATTGATGTTCTCCCACTTCATCCCAACACAATGGCGTTCTACATTTCTTTCCATATAAAGCTTCATAAGGTGTCATACCAATGCTTGCGTGATAACTTTTGTTGTACGCAAATTCCACCAACGGTAAGTGGTCATCCCAACTCCCTTTGAAATCCATAACACATGCTCTCAGCATGTCCTCTAAAGTTTGAATAGTTCTCTCGCTCTGCCCATCTGTTTGAGGATTATACGCGGTGCTCAACCTAAGTAGTGTTCCCATGCGTTCTTGAAAACTTTTCCAGAAATTTGTTATGAATCGCGGATCGCGATCGTACACAATTGATATAGGTACTCCGTGCCTGGAAACGATCTCTTTGATGTAAAATTTTTCCAACTGATCCAAGGTATATCTGATCCTGATTGGCAAGAAATGCGCTGACTTAGTCAATCGATCAACGATCACCCATACTTCATCGCAACCCTTCTACGTAGTTGGAAGTCCTACCACGAAGTCCATCGTGATATGTTGTAACGCCCCCAAACTCGAGTACTTGAAACCCGAACTCGGTGCTTTACGATATCATTTTTATGAGCGGAATAATACTAATAATAATAACAATAATATAAATATCAAACTTAATTTACATATATCAAAGTCTAATCCCAAGTACGTAACCTTTACTACAATACATTACATGATAGATAATAAATATCATTGTCTTAATATCGTCTAACTATTACAAAAGATTATTCTGATTGCTTTCCTTTTCCTTTGTTCTGGCCTGAACATTCCGGTTGATCACGCTTAACTGAAAACATTTAAATTTAAAGCAAGAATGAGCATTTGATTGCCCAGCAAGTAATGGCAATAATAAATATAAGCTAAAAGGATTAAATGTTTTCTTTGAATAACTCTTCTACAACGAATCAACAGTTGTGAAGTAAGCTGAACCAATAATAATAACATACCAAATCTATCTCAAATTTTTGAAACTACGTACTGACTATATCTGGAGATTAGTCGATAGACTATGAACATTGTTTTTCATTTTCGCTAGGGTTTAGCAGAACTTCACCCGCAAACCGTCATAACTTACGGACATGAGAGTGATCTGCCCAATGTGCCCTGTATTGATCAATACTACATGGAAGAACGATATTATCATTCACTATCCACCTTAGGTGCACAAAAGTTTTCCCATATTTGGGATGTTTCGAGAATCTGAACCAAAACAATCTGGTTGGATACAATAACATTCTATCTTGTTCAACAATATTTTTATTTCTAGCTGAATCAAATAGCTTAGACGGCTTTGAAGTCAACGTATACATACTTGAAATCAATAAGTATGTATCAACACATGATTAAATACAATGGTTATCCAAGTGGGGACACTTGTCTAACCCTATATACGAATTAACGAATAGAATAAATATCTGAATTATACAATAATACAATGATCGGATAATGTAAGATCTTGTATAAATACAAAGATTGGATACATAATGAATAATAATAGAGTTAATAATCTGGTACAATAATAATATAATTCTGAAACTTTCTTACTCATGTCCATTGCATAAAGAAAATGCAAAGGTAGGATACTTGCACAATGTAAATAATAGATCAGATACTTGCTCAATAATAATTGGAGTAAGTTTAGGAAACTTGCATAACATAATATACCTGTTTGCACGAAATAAAAGTAGTGCATAAGGTTTAGATATATTCGAAACATTGCATTTTACAATAACGTAACTTAGTTCTATCTTTTATATCAAAACCTATCATTAATAAGATCATTCGTTCGATTAGAATAATATATCATATCACATTGTACTGCTAATTGCAGTCAGCAAATAACCTAATCACATTGTCACATATGTTTAACAGTCATTATATCATAAACAAATACGTATCTAGTCAAATTATCTAAGTCCAAATTAATTTCTGAAATATTTTGGTGTACCGACGGCTTTATCGGGTAAATATCGAGTCTAAGACTTTATCCTGCAGTTCAATAGTTGTTTAGATATTTTAAATATCATTCATATTATTTTTCATAGCCTTATAATAATTTTTAAATAATTATTATAATTTATCCTGAATTGTCAAACACTAAAATCATTATTAAATGATTTAAATATTAACTAATTCTATTATCATTAATATTTAATTAATATTAAACTATTAATGAAACTATTGCCAAAATATTAAAGTTATTTACAATAACTCAAAATATTTTTAAAGTATTATTATTACCCTTAAATGATTTTTAAAACATTAAAATCATTTTTAAATAAATAACATTAATATTAGAATATTAATTAATTATTTATTAAAATATAAAAAGTCATTTATTATAACTTAGAATATTTTAATTCATTTATTTCCTTTTTAATTGATTTTTAATTCAATAAAACCATTTTAAAACTATTTATTTAATAAAATTATTAAATAAACTTAATATCATTGATATTAAATTATTAATGAAATTTACCTTTAAATATCAAAAGTTATATTTTATAACTTAAAATATTTTTAAACTATTTATTTTCATTTAAAATGATTTTTAAAATATTAAAATCATTTTTAATTAATTTATTTAATATAATTACTAAATAAATCTAATATCATTAATATTTAATAATTAATGAAATTTATCTTAAAATATTAAAAGTTATGTTTTATAACTTAAAATATTATTAAATACCTTATTATTATTTAAAATGATTTTTAATACAATAAAATCAGTTTTAATTAATTTATTTAATGCATTTATTAAATAATTTAAATACCAATAATATCCAAATAAATAATAATATTTATGAGAAATATGTCAAATTATTAAAAGTTAATTTTTATAACTTAAAATAATTTTTAAAACTATTTTTGTAATTTTCAGAATTTATTTACTATTTTTAAATGATTTTTTAGAATTTAAATTAATTAATTATAATAAGTCTGTCGCTAAAGCCCTTTGGCGACAGTAAGTGTCACCTTAGGTGTTCTTGAGAAACCCAGGCATTCAAAGTCAATGCTCGACCTTGCTTGTTTGACCATCAATCATTCCTTGTGTAATGTGTTTCTGGTCGAGTTAATGATTAGATATTATAGAACGGATGTAATACTACACAATCTAACAACAAACATGGTCAAAACATGCATCATATGCAAGATCTAAGCTCATTAACAAAGTCGTCGGAGTCGTTTCTTGGCGTTTAAGAAATTTGCCAGAGAAAACAAAGTAAATAATTTCAATTCAACGATTTGGATGGCCTTAAATCTGTCAATCTGTTCATGTTAAGTGTTTTCTGCTCATCGGGCTATCTAGAAAAACTATTAGAGAACATGTTGCAATCCATGGTCAAGTCTAAACATAAATAATCAAAATGCGTTGGGGCTCACAAATTCGTGTCAGAGTCTGTTTTTCATTTCTAGGTTTTTTCAAAATGAAGAATAGAACGAGTATGCTACTTTGGATCCTTATATCTCGCATCGCATGTTTTCTCTATGTGATCTATTGATTCCAGGTTGTAGATAACATGTAATACTACATATCCATTGCATACAAACAGTATAACAACAATAGAGCATGCAGATCTAGGCCGGTCAAACCATGTCAGAAGACATGTTCTTGAATTTTCTGGAATTTTCAGAAACAGATTTCGTGAACTAGTAAGCTAGTTTGACCATCCACTATGTTCAATACAATGATGATATAAGGGATCTAAAGGCATATATCCATAGTAAACATAAACATCTACAACTCAGTTACCATAACAAAATCAAAACAATAACACACTGGTAGATCTAGTCGCTTGAAAAAGTTGTCAGACACTGGTAATGACCTTCTGGGTTGCACAAAAAAGGTCTGGTCAATTCTGGTCAACGGCTTTTGACCGTTAATAACTACCAACCTATACATCAAATGACTTTGATTCTTTTTGCAGATTAAAAAACACATTACAAGATACACATAACAAGTTAAAAACAACAAAACGCATAACTGACCAAAGATCTATGAGGTCTGACATTTGACTGTCAGACTCAAAAACAAAAATTTCTAGATTTGGAAAATCATCAAATCCGAGCCTCTAGATGTTATGGGTTTAACATCTAGCAACCCAGATCATTGATTAACACCCCATACAACATATTTAACACAAAAAAATTTACATCTAACATAAGATCAAAAGATTTTTGAATTTTAGGGTTTGCACCTTTATGCTCCAATTCTGATTTCTATGCTTCTGATTTGATGTTGGTGTTCGTGGGGCTTGATTTGTGACTGAACTAACAAGGAAATTTCGTGGGTTTTAGAGAGAGAAGTTCTAGGATGAGTGTTTGTGCAAAATGAGCTTGGAGAAGACTTTTTCTCTCTCTTGAATTCTATGTAAACTTGTATACAATGCATGTGGCTGTTAGTAGTGGCTGAGAATTGTAGTCTTGTAGGTTCATAGCTAGACAATAGGATTTCTGGAAGTCTTGGACTGAGGCTTTCAAGTTGATTATGTTCTCCAGCATAAGTTTATTTTGAACTTCTTGATTTTTCTGCATTTCAAGAACAACCTCTCGTTGCTTGGCAGCTATCTGGAAATGAATTTCATCTATGTCCTTCATGCTCTTAAGAATTTCTTCAATAATTTCCCTCAGCTTCTTTGTTAGCTCAGTATTCATAGTGCCGGGAAAGTTATTTGCTGCCGTGATCATTTGATTCAGTCGGATGTGAATGAGGCCGGAGTGAGATTCCAGGCTTTCTTCTATATTCTTGACCATGTCCTTGGTTGCTTCCTTCAAGTCATCCTTGGTGGGCAGATTTGGGAGAGTATCATTTGACTGAGGATTATTGATTAGAGGGGTTGTTTGCTGGGATTGATCTTGCAAGTTATAAAGAGCAAGATCAAGACTAAAGTAGTCATTTGATGAGGAGGATGGTATATCGGATGGAGGGGCTTGGGTTTGGATGTTTAGGACAAGTGTCTCTACGATCTCTATTTGGGACTCTACGATGGGTCTAGAGTCTGGAATCGTAGAGTAGACCCATCGTAGAGTTGGTAGTTTGTGGGAGCAAAGTAAGGTTGACTTCATTTGGTTCTTCAGTCACAGAATTTTGGGATTCTGCAACTAGAAATTGATTGAGTGGGTGAAGAATCATTTCCAACCATCGAGGAAATTAATAGAATTGACTGAATGAAGATGATGGAAAGTGATTAACATTGAAGAGATCAGGGATAGTCAGTACCTCAAGTTTATCCTTGGATGAAGAATGGTCAGTAAGCAGCTTCTTGGCAAAGTTGAATTTCCCTGGGAATCCATGAGCCAGAACTGAGATGGCTGGATACTCTTTGAAGCTCCAGAACATGTGATCCCATGAGTTCAGGATTTGAGCTTGATGATATGCCATCATGGGTAGGTAATAAAACATTTGATTGTACAGATTGCTTCTATATCCATCTTTACCCATACTAGTGATTTCGAGCTCATCATCATCATCATCATCTTGTTCTTCTTCTTTGTTCTCTTTTGAGGATTCCATTATCTCAATGGTCTCTGGATGGTCTTGCACTGGTTTATCTTTATTTTGTGCAGGGACTTCTTCTTCTGCCATGTGGATATCATGAGGCTCCCCCTCAGCATGATTATCTTCTTGAGAGTTCAGAAACTCCCCCTCAGCTGGAATATCTTCTTGAGCTGCAGACATCTCCCCCTCAGCCGGTGTATTCTCTATCATGAGAATTTCAAGAATCTCCCCCTCAGCTGGAGCACTGTCCTTTTGATTTGCTCGGGACAGTTATTCTTTTGCATCCACACTCTTTGCTTCCTTTTTCAGCACCTTTTCATTTTTAAGAATGTACTTCTTGACCAGCTTTCTTCTTGATTTTCTGGGTTTAGCCACACCTTCAGGACTTTCTGGAATCTCAGCTTTGTCCTGTTCAATAGCCACTATACTTGAGACATCTCCTTCCTTGCCTGCCATACTTGGACTGGCCTCTGTGAACAGTAGAGACACTATGATAGAAGAGATTGATGGCCTTTTGGACTTATGGCCAGCTTTGTTCTTCTTTAGGATCTGTGATATGGTGGCTTGATCCTCATCAGCTTCATCTTATCGCTGCTTCCTTCTTAGCATCCTCAGAGTCTCTATATCAGAGGACTCTACAGGAATATCAGTTATAGATCCTTGAGGCTCTTCTATTTGTCTAGCCCTTGGCTTTCTCTTGCCCTTGCTTTTTCTGGTAAGGATAGAGGGTTTTCCCTTGTTGGCTTCTCCTCCTTCTTCAGCTTCCCTGACAACAGACATGTTTCCTGGAAAGCATGCGTCCTTCAGTTCCCCAATTCTTCCACTGGACTCAGTCATCATTCGTACATACTCAGTAGGGTTTCTCTTCCAGTTTTTAAACAGCTACTGGGTCATTCTTCGATTTGGGTTTATGGCTTCTCCCTCTTCATCCCCAATTTTATTACCTAGTACAGATTGAAGAATGATACTTAAGAAATGCCCATATAGCATCTTCTTAGGGCTTTTTGATTTCTTCGAGTTGAAGATCCACTTGTCGATCCACTCGAGCAATACAGCTCCATAGTTGAGTTGTATACCCTAAAACATGGCCGTCATGAGCTTAAGTTGAGCTTCATTCACCGAGTCATGACCTGAGCTCTTACAGCAGATGCATTTCCCAATAATGTCAACCAAAAATTTGTACCTTTGTGGGAACTCCTTCTTTTTGAACCCTTTCACAGAGGGGTTTTTCTTGTGATGCATTTTTCTTAGTCCCTCTTCGAAGTCTACGCTGTCTAAGAATGGGTGCCCTTCATTCTTGAAACCTAGGGCCAGATTGAAGTCTTCTGCCTTTAGTTTAATTTCTACTTCCCTTACTCTTGTAGTGATGGTGTCGTTTTCAAACACACCATTTTTGTAGAACTCTTTCACTAGCTTGGGATAGATAAGGGTATCTGTGCTTAAAGCCTCCTCGAGACCCGCCTTCTTCAGCAACGCTAGGGTCTTATGAAATTTTGGTGGAGCTGTTTTGAACTCGTCAAAACAGAGTTTGTAGCCGGATACCACATTTGAAGCAGCCATTGATTATGTAGTTGGAAGTGAGATACGTCTGAGCTTTCTGCTAATTTAGGGCTTTTTCTTTGAGTGAGAGAGAGAGAGAGTGTGAGATAATCTTTTGGACTTCAGATTTCAAAATTGTGATTTCAACTTGTACTTGTAACTTCCTTCTCTTCTTTTTTGCTTAGTGGGATAGGTGTCAATTTTTGTTTGGCTCTACGATTTTGACTGTGCAGGAATGTATTGATTTTCCCTTGGCTTCTTCAGAGCTGAGGTGAGGAAGACTACGATCGTTGAGGTAGTCTTATGTTCGTTGAGTATGTCCTGCGATCGTCGAGTCTGTCCAGCATTCGTTGAGTCTGACCTACGATCGTCGAGTTTGATCAATCATTCGTTGAGTCTGTCCTACGATCGTCGAGTCTGACCGGATCCTTGTGATGAGTTTTTGACTAAGCATTCTATTAAGGTAACTCAGGAAGGGCCAACCTCTTGGAGAGATTCAAGGGTTAGGTTTGTTCCTGAGGCATCTCTTAGAGAGATTGCTTTGTTATGAAACTTGTCATCACAGGATATATTTTTGCTTTGTGGATGGGGTTTGTGTCATCGTTGAGTCTGCACTATGATAGTTAAGTCTTTGCTACGATCGTTGAGGTAGTTTTCTTTTCAGCTCTACGATCGTGAGCTTTCCTTAATCATGTCTACGATTTTGAGTTCACCTTTGTATACATCATGGTTAGCTTACAGATCTAGAGCATATATTTCATGGTTGTAGATTTAGCATTCCTAGCTCACTTATTAACTTATTAAATCTGGATTCATCTAGTGGTTTTCTAAAAACATCAACAAGTTGATTTTCAGTAGGGATATATTTTAAAGATATAGTTCCATTTTGCACATGATCCCTAATGAAGTGATACCTTATTCTATATGCTTAGTCCTAGAATGCATGACAAGATTATGAGTTATTGCTATGGCACTTGTGTTATCACAGTGTATGGGAATAGACTTGAAATCGAACTTATAGTTAGCTAGCTAATTTCTCATCCATAGGATCTGATCACAGTAGCTGCCAGTAGCAATATATTCAGCTTCTGCAGTTGAAGTAGACACTGAGTTTTGCTTTTTGCTAAACCAGGACACAAGTCTATTTCCTAGCAATTGACAGGTGCCACTGGTACTTTTTCTATCGATTTTGCATCCTACAAAATCAACATCTGTGAATCCTGTTAGTTCAAATGTGGATTCCTTGGGGTACCAAAGCCCCAAGTAAGGTGTACCCTTGAGATACCTGAAGATCCTCTTTATAGTAGACAAATGTGACTCTTTAGGATTAGCCTAAAATCTAGCACATATGCATGTTGCAAATATTATGTCTGGTCTACTGGCAGTTAGGTATAAAAGAGTGCCCATCATACCTCTGTATTGAGTGATATCAATACTTTTAACTTTCTCATCCTTGTCAAGCTTGGAGAAATTGGTGTTTTCATGGGAGAGGCTGATTCCATGCCATACTTCTTAAGTAAGTCTTTGATGTACTTGGAATGGTTTATGAAAATTCTTTCTTCAGTCTGCTTTACTTGCAGTCCAAGGAAGAAGTTCAGCTCACCCTCATTTCAAACTTGCTCTACATTAGCTTAGAGAATCTCTTGCATAACTTTTCGTCAGTAGAACCAAAGATAATGTCATCAACATAGATTTGAACTAGTAAGACTTTTTCTTTATGCTTTCTAAGAAACAATGTGGTATCTACTCTACCTCTAGTGAACCCATTTTCGATTAAGAAGTTAGTCAGTGTTTCATACCATGCTTTAAGTGCTTGTTTAAGACCACATAAAGCTTTATCTAATCTATAAACATAATTGGAAAGTGATGGATTGATGAAACCTGGAGGTTGTTCTACATAGACTTCTTCTTGAAGTTCTCCATTTAGAAATGCACTCTTGACATCCATCTGAAAGACTTTGAACTTCATGTGGGCAGCAAAGGCAAAAAAGATTCTGATGGCTTCTAGTCTGGCAATAGGTGCAAATGTCTCATCGTAGTCGATACCTTCTTCTTGAGAATAGCCCTTTGCCACTAATCTTGCCTTGTTTTTGGTTATGACCCCATCTTCATCTATTTTGTTTCTAAAGACCCACTTAGTTCCTATCACAGGATGACTCTTTGGTCTTGGTACTAATCTCCATACTTTACTTCGTTCAAATTGGTTGAGTTCTTCCTACATTGCTTCTATCCAGCTGGAGTCTTCCATAGCATCCTCTATCTTCTTTGGCTCTATTTGTGACAGAAAGCTTAGATAAAAGCATTCATTCGAGTAGCAGCTCTTGTTTTGACTCGCTTTTCGGATCTCCAATGATTAGATCCTGAGTGTGATCTCTTGCCCATCTGTTACCGGTTGGGACATCTGTCCTGATGCCTTCATGTCTTAAATCTTCAAGGTATATCTCTTCTTCTTGGAGTGAAGGCTCGCTGTCTTGGATGGACCTCTCTACGATCACATTCTCATGCTCTACGATTTCACTATCTGGCACTACGATCATAGTGTTGAGCTCGATGACTTCATTCATAGTGTCTGCACTATCGGTCGTAGTCTCTTGAGGCATTGTTTTGTCTAAGTCAGTTTCATCAAAGATGATGTGTATTGAGACTTCAACATTCAGTGTCTTCTTGTTAAACACCCTGTAAACCTTGTTATCTCTGGAATATCCAAGAAAGATCCCTTTGTCTGACTTGGGCTGGAATTTTGTCAGATACTGCTTTCCATTATTGAGAATGTAGCATGCACAACCAAAGACATGGAAGTAGCTGACACTTGGATTTCTTCTTTTCCATAGTTCGTAGGGCGTCTTCTTGATCGTAGAGTGTATGAGTGATCTATTTTGCGTGTAGCATGCAGTGTTGATAGCTTCTGCCCAGAAGTATTCAGGCAGATGGGTTGCAGCTAGTAGAGTTCTTCCAGCCTCTATCAAGGTTCTGTTCTTTCTTTTAGCTACTCCATTTTGTTGAGGAGTTCGTGGAGCTGAGAAGTTGTGACTGATCCCATTATCTGTGAAGAACTGATCCATTTCTGAGAAATCGAATTCTCTACCATGATCACTCCTTATGGCCTTGATTTTCTCTCCTTTCTCGTTCATCACCAGTCTGAACATCTTGATTAATTCGGAGCTCGTTTCATCCTTTGAAGTTAGGAAGAATACCCGTGTGAATCTGGTGTAGTCGTCGACTATGACTAGAGAGTATCTTTTTCCTCCAAGACTGGTTGTTGGGATTGGCCCAAAGAGATCCATGTGAAGCAACTGCAGTGGCTTGTCAATAGAGTTGGCAGTCTTGCTCTTGAATGAGCTTCTGGTTTGCTTTCCAAGCTGACAGGCATTGCATCGCCTTTCCTTTATGAAGTTGAACTTGGGTAGGCCAACTACTAGGTCTTTTGATGCCAGTTTGGACATGCTTTTGAAGTTTAAGTGAGACAACCGTCTATGCCATAGCCAGCTCTTCAGATGCTTTTGCCAGAAAACATATTGTCTTATCTGAGCTTAGTTGACCAAGATCCACTATGTAGACATTTCCTTCTCTTGTCCCAGTTAGCTTTACAACAGATGTCTTCAAATCTCTGACTTGACATTGGTTATTGAGGAATGTCACTTGATGACCCTTGTCACAGATTTGGTTGATACTTAGAAGGTTGTGTTGAAGACCTTCCACATAGGCTACTTTGCTGAAAGATACTGCACCATTTCCAACAGAGCCATATCCTCTTTTCTTGCCCGAGCCTTTGTCTCCAAAGATGACAGAGGGACCCTCCTTTTCTATGTAATTTGATAATAGGGCTTTGTTCCCTGTCATATGCCTTGAGCATCCACTGTCCAGATACCATGTTGAGGTGGTGGAGCTCTTTTCCTGTCAAAACATTTGAACCTTCATTTTGATACCCATATTTGCATGGGTCCTTCATTGTTAGTGCCTTTGGGGACCCAAATCTGTCTAATCTTGGGTCTCACATGCATGGAGTTATAATAACATTTTTTAGCCCTATGACCATATTTATTGCATATGAAACATCTATTATGATGCATGCCTGTGTGTGTATGATGATTCATCTTCCACTTGGACTCGTGTGGTTCCTTAGTTAGCCTTCTGTTAAACGGATTCTCTATCTTCCACGTATCCTTAGGTTTCATGATGAGTGTGCCTTACCTCTGTTGTACCTTCCCAGTTGATTCGTAGAGTTATTCTTGCTTGACTCTATGATTCTTCGAGGTTGGTGAGTAGAGGTTGGGTTACTCTTCTCCTTTATGAAGTCCAGGCCAGCGTGAGATCCTTTACTTCACTGAGTATAACTAGAAACAATAGAACAAGGTTGAACTGGATCTTCCAATTGTGAGGATTTCACAAAGGCAATGCCTCTATCAAAACTTGAGGCATTACTAGTGCTAGTTTCCATTATCTTTTCCACACATGACTCTGAGATGGATTCCCCAAAGCCTAAACCTGTTTTGTCGAAAGTGCTTCTCTAACTAGAGAGTAGGTAGTCCATGGATGATGAGGATTTGTTCCATTCAGAGATAGTCTTCTCTAGATCCTCAATTTTAGAGGTTAGCTTAGACTTTCTTTGTGCATTGAGTGTGTTTGTCTGTTTTAAAGTTTCATTCTCAGCCTCAAGCTTGGAAAGAAGATTAGTACTTAGAAGGGCTGTTTCAAGCTCTTCTTGAACTTTCTTATTCTCCTCTTGAAGAAGTGAATGATCTTTAGACAAGACTCTTAACCACTTTATGTATTGATGTAGATTAGTGGTTATGCCATGCAAAGCAGTTCTTAAATCACTTATATCTACATCAGGAGAGTTGAAATCAAATACCTCATCGAGACTTACATCATGTATGTTGAGGTTTTGGTTGTTCTTTGCATGTTTGGCCATTAGACAAAGATTGGCCATTTGTGGTTCTTCTTCATCTCCAGAGTCAGCATTTGAGTCATTATCTGAATCACTCCACGATCCTCCAGCTACCAGGCCTTTGTCTCTTTTTTGAGGCCTCTTGTTTCCTTTGTATTCCTTCTTTGCATGTGTTTTCTTTTTTAGTTCTTCTTTGATAGGTTTGTTACTGATTAGCGATGAAGTGGCGGGCTTTTTGCGATTGTAGCATAGGTCATTCATTTGCTCTCCAGGTCTTTGTAATTAATTCACGACCTTCTTTGGCTTGCTGATTCTTCCTTGCGCATGAACCTTCTTAATCTCTTTACCAGCATATCAAAGTATTCATCATAATCAGAGTCAATCTTAGTGATAACTTTTGATGCACCTTCATTTGCCTTGAGAGCAACACGTTGGGTCAGCTCTAGCTCGTATGTCAAGAGATTGCCATATAGTTGTTGAACTATCATCTCGTTGAGATTCTTTGACTCTCTTATTATAGTGTTCTTGGCATCCCATCTGCTTGGTAGGGCTCTCATGAACTTTATGGTCAGATCTTTGTTAGGATAGACCTTTCCATATGCTCGTAGAGAGTTGAGCAGAACGTTGAATCTTTCATAGGTGGCAGTTACGTTTTCTCCTTGCACATGAGCGAACATTTCGTACTGCTGTGTTAGGAGAGACTGTTTGTTCTCTCTAACTTCTTCAGTTCCTTCGTGCATGATCATCATTGCTTCCCAAACTTCCTTAGCTGTTTTGCTATTTACAACATTTTCAAACAGATCGTCCTTTAAGGATTGGAACAGGATGTTCTTAGCCTCTTATCAAGTTGGACAGCTCTCTTCTCGTTGTCTGTCCACTCTTCTTTAACTTTGATTCAGATACGGTTTGGATCGTCGATTGGTTGGTGCAAGGTTGGTTGGAATGTAGGGCCCATTTTGAAGCGGTCCTCAAATAGAATTTCATCTATTGAGTCCATACGCTTGCATCGACTTTCTTCCATTAACAAATTTATCCTTGTTGCACATTGGTGGCTTGCTGCCTCCCCCGGTCCTAGATTCGCTTGGTACGAGTACCATTGGATCTACTAAAGCTTGTAAGCTATAAAATAGAACCGGCTCTGATACCAATTGTTAGTTCCTAGTTGGCACAATAGTTATCTAGAAGGGGGGTTGAATATATATTTAAAAAATCTTTTCATTTTAAACTAGTTCTTTGATAATGATTAAAACTTAGCGAATTAATATTTGTTTTAATCTTCTTTACCAAGCGATGGAGTTATGAGAGTGAGGCGGGTTATGGCGGATATAATGAGATATGGCGGTTATGGCATGAAGCGTAAAAAGACACAGTCGTTTTTAAGTGGTTCAGAGCACTTAAAGCTCCTAGTCCACTCTTCTACTCAACGAGTAGGATATCCACTAAGGATGTCTGTTACAACTTCTGAATCACACAGATTCCTTCTAAACCAGCAGTCTAAGAACTTCTTAGTTAACTCTTGAACTCTTCAAGTCTAGCAGACTTGGCTTTCTTATAGTTCACTACGAATTCTTCAAGTCCAACAGACTTGGTACTCTTCTTCAGTTGGTTGATAATGTTGAGTTCTTGATGGTTGCTTCTCAGTTGCTGTGTAAGCACTTATTCTAAAGAACTGAGTAGCTGGGCAAGCTTTGAAATATCTCAGATCATAGAGTTAAGCTTGAGAGAGATGTTCACGTTGTTTGTTCAATGCTTGCTTAGTTCTCTCTCATCTGTCTGATCTGTATATATGTGATCTTGAAAACCATCCGTTGGATCCATCCGTTGAGGCATTGAATGCGTCTGAACTTTCTGTACTGTGATAGAGACATTTCTGCACATCTTTTGAATTCTGCATTCTGGCCCACTGACGCTGCAGACTGCTTTCTCACCTACCACCTGAAAAGGTGTTTTGTCCCTCTTACCCATTGTACTATCCTTAGCTTCTTCAATACGCTTCTTTGTTGCATACTTAAGATATTTCATATACTCTGGGACTGATGAGTACTGCAACGTCTAGAATCCATTCCTCATATGTTGAAATCTACCTTTACACAAATCATGAGGCTCGACGTTTTCTGACATGAGACATATAATGCTCTACGATTTGGATCATGGTACTCTACGAGTCAGATCGTAGCGTCTTGACTTCTTTGCACACTGCGATGCTATCAATCGAGAGCACTACGATTTCCCTTAGACCTTTGCACACTACGATCTTCACTTGCTCGTGTTGTTGAATCTACGATCCTGAGAGCACACTACGATCATTGACTTGTAAACTCCATGTTTCCTTCATCACACTACGATCGTGGAGTTGGCTCGACAAACGTTGGGATCACTCTACGATTTTTGAAGAGTCCCTTCAAGGCAGGCACACTAAGATCTTCGAAGCTCTACGTTTCTGCCTTGACTTCTACAGTGTTGATCAGATGATACTGTGACGCCCCCAAATCCGGGTCTCTTTCAACCCAACAGATGGTGCTCCGCGGTGCTACAGTTCACACAAACATTCAATTGAAAAAGCCTCAAAAGAATGAATCTGTCTTATATATATTCCAAAACAATACTACCATTCCCCAAGTTCTTTATAACCATTACATATGTTCTTGTCATAATATCAAATAGTATCATTACAAACCTATACTATTACATAGAGTGCGCTACAAGTTAAGCTTTTAGCCTTCACTTTATCCTTGTCGAGTCCTTTAGTCATATAAATCTAAGCTACAATCATATGGTTCAAGCAAGTGTGAGCATAACAAGCTCAAAGAAGTACAACAATTTCATTTTAAAAGCATGCTTGAAACATAGAAAATCGTATATCTTCAATAAGCGGATGATAGTTTGAAGTACTATCAATAATTCAAAATAGCTTTCCTTTTTCCTTCAAAGCGTTTTTTGCAATAAAAATATTCCGTAAATCATCAATTCTAGTTCAAGATGTGAATGTCTTATAGTTTCTTTGAAAAGGACAACCCGACACGAAGTCCATAAGTCCGACATAGCTTACGAGTACATCTAGATGATTAGCCTATAGTACCCTATGTTGATCAACACTACATCCATTAAACGTGTATACGTTTAAGTTGTGGCAACCTCACGTGCCCATCGAATACTCGATGAAAATAGATTTGTTTATTCATATTCAGGCTTACCTTGAATCCGTACCCAATAATTGGTGTAGGATAGCGTTAGCAATTCTATATTGAAAGACTTGTAAACAGTTCAATCAATCTATCACAATTAGTCTAGCCGAGCTAAAACTGGCATCGACTCTTTCTTCAAAACCATACATGCATCTCATAATTTGAATCATTTGAAAACCTGGCTAACACGAAGGTTAGACAAGCGTTTAAGAAAAACTTGCTTTCAGCGTCTGCTATCGAATAATTACGTTTCCTTTGAGTTTGTACAGTCTCTAAAACACATAATCACATAACATACCACATTAGGTCATGAATGAACATACTTGGCTCCTAAAGAATCTTACCCTACTTCTCAATCTAATCCCGTATTAGATTTTTTATTTATTGGTTCCGACTTTCCATCATTCTTTTACATCGTCCTTACCAACTTCGTTCTCTTATAACACTTAAGTGAAATTATTTCATTAATACAACTCGGTTCGAGTTAATCAACATTCCTTATGGCTTATTAACGTCCTTACGTTATTAATCGAAACTCGATCGTCATTGGTTATGTGTACTTATTACGTATAGTTCACGTTTATATTCAATTGACTTTCTTTAACCCTAAGATATCATACTTTGGGTTTAATTATAACGTAACAATGTTTGATTAAGTTTCTTAACTCATTGTTAACAATTCCCATTCATTTCTACTTGTAAACATTCTTCATTGTCTAAGTTTTAAGTCTGGCGTTATGGCGCGGTGTTCCTTTTTATTATGTTGTATTTGTATGTCATCATTAGGGCTTGGAGCCGGACTCGTCATGCACATGAGTCCTTTGTTAACTTGCTTGCACTGTGCCTTTCACTCTCGAAGGTTTTGGCTTTGCTCGGTGAAGCTTCGTGTATTGGCTGGGTTATTGTTTGGGCTAGCGCCATGATTGCTAGCTTTGTGCACCAGAAAAATTTGACAGACTTTTCTTTTAGTGAGATTCCTGGCTTCGTAACTTCTTCGTTATAAGTTCGATTTGGCCCGTTCAAGTGCCTACGGTTTACAAATCACGTACTCTACGTGGTCATGCAAGAATTTTATCTATTCGACTTCGTTAGTTAAATTTCACCTATTAGTCCCTTTTTAGCAAAAACGATAAACGTTCATGGACGTTCAACGCTCGTTTCTTCGTTCTAAGTGGGAATCCGGCCATAACTGAAATATTATTGGATATTCCATCTCACCTTGATATTATATCGTTATGTATTTCTCGGAAGTTCAAAAATAATTCCCGAGCAGAAATGCGTGAATAGTGTTTTTCGAAAAATTTCTCGGAAAGCTTTTATTTTCGTCTTGAAAATTCAAACACTTTAATTCTACCATGTAGCCAAAATCCTACGACATTCTGACATTTCTAGGTCAGAGAACGACGTTCGATTAGCTTGCTCCATAAATAATCAATTAAATTCATTTAATAAAAATAAAAATAAAAATTTAATTCTCAAAAATCCGATTTTCTCGGGCGTTACATTCTTCCCTCCTTATAAGGATTCTGTCCCCAGAATCTCGCTAATAATACCTACACCACAGAGGATAATTTTTCCTTTATTTTAATCTCGAGTTCCCATAATGCTTCTTCGACATTGGGGTTCTTCCATTTCATTTTCATCGAAGGTATTATCTTTTCACACATAACTTATCACTTCCGGTTAACAATTTGAGTTAGAAGTTAAACACTTACTAACACATTACGCTATCTCTCTATCATATTAGTTATTCTTTTAACTTTAAAAATTATTTGGAACTCAAATTCCTCCCTCAAAATAAGACTATACTTAGTCTTCTACTTATCCAGCATCATCTTATTCATTCACTTGTACTCCTCGTTACCTAATTGTACTTAATTGACTCGGTCCATTATTGTGGATTGAGTCTATGTTTTGAATAACATATCTATCGTTTCATTCTGTAATTTTAATTCTAACTCCACTCCCACCATCTCCGTTATTAACTCATTCTGAGTCGTTAACATCGATAGTTTTCCTTACCCTTCCTACTTAACGCGTCAGCTTCTACATTTACCTTCCTTGAATGATATAAGATATCCTAGTCCTCTCTCTACTACATATTCAACTCCTTCTATGTGGAGATATATATCAGACTCTTAGAGTCCTTGTATATCTCACTTTTCTCCCCGTATAATTACTATCTTCAATTTTTAATTCAAAAACTACAACTGCCAATTCTAGATCATAAGTAGGATAGACCTCCTCATAATCCTCTAACTGGCGTGATGCATACACAATGTCATTGCCATGCTATAAGAGAATGCAATCATGTCATCTATGCGAACATCGAGATACACTACAAAATTCCCCGTATCATCTGATAAAGACAATATAGGTGCCGCAATTAACCTTTCTCTTAAATTCTGTGACGCTAATGGTACCTCCTCTTTCTTTCTTACTTCCAACCGACTATACCCCGTACACAAATCAATCTTTGGAAAAATTCTTTGCCCCTCTCAACTGACAAAATAGATCATCGATCCTGGGCCATGGGTATTTATTATTAACTGCTAACTTATTCCTCCTATGATAGTCGATACGCAACCGTAACGAGTCCTCCTCTTCCTTAACACCAACCTAACTTGCGTCATAGTTCGACAATAATAATGTCGCGGTATTTTATTACCGTAAATTACTACCTTAGATTTTTTGAGAAAACTAAAGGTTCACACATTTCTTATAACAATTTATTATATTTCTATTGTTAATCAACCCATTCATACCGAGAATTTCCTCAAATCCTCTCGACATTAATCGGAACTTATCTACCGATACTTGCTTACTTCTATTATTCATGAAACCATTTCCACGAATATAATTAACGAAAATTAATCCATCCTCCTCTATCTTAATGTTTTAAAGGTATTTATAATCCCTTCCAGACAGACTCCTAGATAAGTCTTTCCGCATGTCTTACACACCTCGATCCTTCACTTAGGATCCCTTGTCCCACTTCAGTATTCCCGGAGTAAAAAATTTTTTGTCTCTTTGGCATACTGCCACTACCATTCTCTACCTTGGTTCCTCCCTCTCTCTTGCTCTCATCTTTTCCCTCTTTGTGGTATTGAGTCTACAACTCACTATCACCTTATGCTATAATCACCTTCTCCAGAATGATCCCATAGGAAACACTCTAGATCCCCAAAATCCCACTATAGAGCTAGGGTTTCAGGCCCTGCTCCAACCTACGAGCCTTCACCTCTTCCGTGTCCACTTGATGTGAAACAAACCTTGCCAATTAATTTGAATTTAGTCGCGTACTGGGGAAATATCATATCCCCTTGCTTAAATTCCAAGAATTCAATCTCTATCCTTCCTCACATATTTGTAGGGAAATAATTCTCAAAGAAAACCTTCTTGAATTGTTCCCATGTTACCACATTTGTTCTAACCCCACCCTGGTGAGTCTTCTACCAAAAGTTGTCTTCATTCTTCCTCGTGTAAGTTATAAAAGAAAACTTCTGCATCTCACCTACGCTTGTAATAACAAACGCCTTCTCTCTTTCTTTTACCCCGGTATGGGCCTCGATTGGGTCCGTCGTTCCTTTGAACTCCGGCAGACCTATGCTTTTAAACTTTTTAAAGGTAATCATTCTAGCTACCTTAGGTTTCGCGGGTACTCTACCCCCGGTTTGGGTAAATGTAGCCGTTAATAACTTAACGAACTCTTGCATAGGGTTGTTTTGACCCCATTAATTATCATTATGTGATTCCACTTCCTTATTATGTTATCTTCTTCCTGGCGACATTTTTAGATAATTTTTTTTTATTATTATCTATTTACTTACTTCGTTATTAATCGCCACATACTAAATCACATCATAACAAATCATTTCCATGAAAACTTCATTATATTCATATGCTTCTTCATAGTTTGAAATTATTTACAATTTGTTTTCATAGACAAAAGCTATTACATTTTCTATCCCGCAATTGAGCTTCACAAAAGTTGGGATTTATAAAAAGACTACCCTTTAAAAGAGGGTTTTACATCACTACACACATATTTATAATTCTAGACTTCTAATAATGCATAACAGCATCCTCGTGTGTCTCATTCGCAATCATTGCTACAGTATCCCGACTAATCATATGACGGGTTTGCCTTAACTCAATGGAATAACAAGCAACCTTCAGTTTGAAATCCTTATTTGTAATCTCATGGATGTAAGACATCCGTGCTATCTTCCCATTCTTACGCTTTGATTCTCTCTGAAGCTCATCGACCTCGCCTTATGATTCCTAACTTCGCTTCCGCCATAAGCACCGCTTATCTTCGCTTAACTCAACTTCAACATACGCCTACGAGACATCTTAGCTTCATGGAGATAACTAATTTCTTCACTCGATTACTCGCACAAATGTACCCGATTGCACATTCTGTTGTTAATTTGCCAGATACAATGCTTCCATTGCAGATCCGGAGGTGATGACTCCAGTGTTGGTACCACCGTAGTTATCGATGTTACCTCTCTTTCTTCCTCCCCATCGTTCATCATACTTAGGTATGACATTATATCCATCTCTCGCTCAGAGTAGTATTCCTTAGAAAAGTACTCCTCTGTCTCCGACTCCTCTAGAATCACTATTGGTACCTCCGCCACTGGCATGGGTACAAGCTCTACTCGGTTCACAAGCTCTTCGCTCACCGCATGTATATCTCTATACATCAAGCTATCGATTGACATCCTACAATACACATAACATGTTGATTAGTACATAACACAAAATAGTATAAGCACAAATCACATTTAATTTATTTAGGGTTACTTTCCATCTTTTAAATCTTTTGGTACTGAGTTTCCTCAATACCTTATTGACTCATTCAACTTAAGTAAAGCTCGAGTTTACTTCCTCCGGACACCTCTTCCTTAACGAGGTTATTAGCCTAAGGTTCTTTCCCCCCTTAAGTTTTATAACCTAATGCTTTGATACCAACCTGTGATGCCCCAAATCCGGGTCTCTTTCAACCCGACAGATGGTGCTCCACGGTGCTACAGTTCACACAAACATTCAATTGAAAAAGCCTCAAAAGAACGAATATGTCTTGTATATATATTCCAAAATAATACCACCATTCCCCAAGTTCTTTATAACCGTTACATATGTTCTTGTTATAATATCAAATAGTATCATTACAAACCTATACTATTACATAGGTACGCTACAAGTTCGCTTTAGCCTTCACTTTATCCTTGTAGAATCCTTTGGTCATATCATCTAAGCTGCAATCATATGGTTCAAGCAAGTGTGAGCATAACAAGCTCAGCAAGTACAACAATTTCATTTTTAAAAGCATGCTTGAAACATAGGAAATCGTATATCTTCAATAACTGGATGATAGTTACGAAGTACTATCAATAATTCAAAATAGCTTTCCTTTTTCTTTAAAAATGTTTTGCAATAACAATATTCCGTAAATCATCAATTCTAGTTCAAGATGTGAACGTCTTATAGTTTCTTTGAAAAGGACAACCTGGCACGAAGTCCGTAAGTCCGACATAGCTTACGAGTACATCTAGGTGATCAGCCTATAGTACCCTATATTGCTTAACACTATATCTATTAAACGTGTCTACGTTTAAGTTGTGGCAACCTCACGTGCCCATCGAATACTCGATGAAAATACATTTGTTTATTCATATTCAGGCTTACCTTGAATCCGTACCCAATAATTGGTGTAGGATGGCATTAGCAATTCTATATTGAAAGACTTGTAAACAGTTCAATCAATCTATCACGATTAGTCTAGCCGAGCTAAAACTGGCATCGACTCTTTCTTCAAAACCATACATGCATCTCATAATTTGAATCATTTGAAAACCTGACTAACACGAAGGTTAGACAAGCGTTTAAGAAAAACTTGCTTTCAGTGTCTGCTATCGAATAATTACATTTCCTTTGAGTTTGTACAGTCTCTAAAACACATAATCACATAACATACCACATTAGGTCATGAATGAACATACTTGGCTCCTAAAGAATCTTACCCTACTTCTCAATCTAATCCCGTATTAGATTTGTTATTTATTGGTTCCGGCTTTCCATCATTCGTTTACATCGTCCTTACCAACTTCGTTCTCATATAACACTTAAGTGAAATAATTTCATTAATACAACTCGGTTTGAGTTAATCAACTTTCCTTACATCTTATTAACGTCCTTACGTTATTAATCAAAACTCGATCGTCATTGGTTATGTGTACTTATTACGTATAGTTCACGTTCATATTCAATTAACTTTCTTTAACCCTAAGATATCATACTTGGGGTTTAATTATAACATAACAATGTTTTATTAAGTTCCTTAACTCATTGTTAACAATTCCCATTCATTTCCACTTGTAACCATTCTTCATTGTCTAAGTTTTAAGTCCAAATGCTTATGCCCAGTGTGTTCCTTTGTTATCTTGCGTGTCATGGGTCGCTCATTAGGGCTTGAGACCAGGACTCGGTCTTTATGACGCGAGTCCCTTTGTTAACTGCCGCGCTGGGCGTCACTCTCCAGAAGGTTTTAGCTTTGCTACTAAGCTCGGTATTGCCGGTCTTGGGCTATTTGGCCTTGAATTTGTGTGCTGCCATTTCTATGCATCTAAAAAAAATTTGATAGACTTTTCTTTTAGTGAGATTCCTGGCTTCGTAACTTCTTCGTTATAAGTCCGATTTGGGCCGTTCAAGAGCCTACGGTTCACGAATCACGTACTCTACGTGGTCATGAAAGAATTTTATCTATTCAACTTCGTTAGCTAAAATTTCACCTATTAGTCCCTTTTTAACGAAAATGATAAACGTTCGTGGATGTTCAACGCTCGTTTCTTCGTTCTAAGTCGGAATCCGGCCATTTTCCAGTCCGCAACTCTATACTGACAAATATGACTTGTCTCCATTGAAAACCAATGTTTCCAAGCTCAATATCAAAATTCTACTTCCATTCCGAGAATTTCACGAATTCGACGATCGTCGTCTAATTGTGTGAATTCCGACGAAACTTAGTTACTTGAGATTTTTAAACCGTTTCAATTGGATTCAATCCATCCTACTAATATCTAGACATACATATTACAACATCTTATTTTCATGTGAAATCATTATATGTTCTTCATGAACTTATTTACTTATTAAAGTATAATATACTTGATTTTATTGCTTATGACTTATTTATGAGTTAAGTCCTTTAATCATTATTCTTACATCTTGTTAATCCTACTAATTTCTTAATATACATACTTCATTAACTTATAATCATGATAAGTTATTACTAGTTCTTTATGAGTTTGTAACTTATAAAAATACAAACTACTTATGTTTTCATTTCTCATGACTTAGGATTGTTTATGTCTTCTAACCATTATTCTTACTTCTTGTTAACACACTAACTTCATTTGTGTAACCATGTTACAAGATTAAATACCTTCATTATAAGTTCATAACTTATTTATGATTGAATGATTTATTCATGACTTATACGACTTATTAAGACTTAAGCCCTTTGATTTATCATTCCAACCCCTTCTTAGCATACATGTTCTACCACCACCCGCTTCTCTAACAATGGAAGAGAAAGAGAATAATGGTATAAGATTACTTACTCTTGAATAACTTTTGCTTAATCTTTAATCTCCTTCTTGATTCTTTGAAATATGAAAGACTAGCTTTCTTGCTCTTCTAGCTTTTTCTCTCAAGCAAATAAGCTATAAGTTGTTGGTGGAAAACACCTAATAATAGATATTAAGCTTCAAAGTGCTTATCCTCTCTAACACTTCAGTTTTTTTGAAATGGATGAAAACTAACAACCAAATAATGAGCCATCTCCTCCTCTATTTATAGGATTTCTAAAGTGAGGGTAAAAGAGTCATAAGTCATCCCACCTCCTTAATAAACCTTCTTACTATTCCTAACTTAAGGCTTAAGTAAACTTTGCCATCAAACTTAATTCTTGCCCACCACACAAAGTTCTTGCCCACCACTTCACCCATGGGTTGCCCCATGGATCAAACTTTACCCATAGGATCATTAAATGGGCCTTAGTCTTAATTTAATTAACTTATCTTTGGGCTTACCTTATTAATTAGGTTAACTAACTTAAATTATACTCTGGGCTTGTAATTAAACAAACACTTGGGCTTGTTCATTAACTTACCTTGGACTTAACCATACTTACATTTGGGCCTATCACACTTCTTATTGCACAATACAATTTCCTACACAATTCAACAAATCCAATATATTTGGCTTAAAGCCTTATAACGTATAATTTACGTATTCATCTTGTATTCCTCTCGTATACTTATTCCTCATGATATAACATCATTCATACATTCTCGTATAATACTCATATTCATTACTTCGTATAATACCTAAGTATTATACGATCATTGTTTTATTCATTAATCACATTACATTTCCTTCTCGTAAATCATTTTCCTTAAACGTTAGGTTTTAAGTCCACAAGCGAAATATTACGTTTTCCATAACTGAAATATTATTGGATATTCCATCTCACCTTGATATTATATCGTTCAAAAATAATTCCCGAGCAGAACTGCGTGAATAGTGTTTTTCAAAAAAATTCTCGAAAAGCTTTTATTTTCGTCTTGAAAATTCAAACACTTTAATTCTACCATGTAGCCAAAATCCTACGACATTCTGACATTTCTAGGTCAGAGAACGACGTTCGATTAGCTTGCTCCATAAATAATCAATTTAATTCATTTAATAAAAATAAAAATTTAATTCTCAAAAATCCGATTTTCTCGGGCGTAACAGATACACTACGATTTCTTCGAAGCCTATCTATTACATCTCAAGATCAACCTAACAGCTTTGATCTTTCTATCTATACATTCCATTACAGAATGATACACGTTAAGATCTTAGATCAACCTAACAACTTTGATCTATCACTAAGTCCTTGTACATATATTACTTGGAAGGACTTTACAATTAATCATGAGCATATACATTAAAACATCATATCATAATATGCATTCTTCCAACAAAATAATATGTAAGCAGATATATCATTGATCAGAATCATACCTAAAACCACATCCCTGGATGAGACCGTATCATGAACCGTCATATTGAAAGTCCTAGTTGTTGGTCGATTTTGAGTTGGTGGTCCACTAATCATGAGATTTCCACTGCTTGGTCCCCTTCCTCCATTTCCTCCTGCTTTTGGCAATTCCTTGCCTGATGATCCAATGCTCCATAGTTGAAGCATCCATTTCTCTTTGGTGCAGATCAATTGGGAGAGATGTGCCCCACCTGCCCACAGTTGAAACGTACATTCTTCCCTTTTAGACATGTTGTGGCGACCCCAAATCCGGGTACTTGCAACCCGAACTCGGTTCTCCACGATACCATTTCTTTAAGCTGAATAATACTAAATAATAATACATTGAACTTAATTTACATACATCAAAGTTTACTTCCCAGTGCACGTGACCTTCAAATACATTCCTTACAATACCTGAAAATAGATTCCATTGTCTTACTAACTATAACCATTAACTCATAATATAAACTCATTCGAACAGCTTTTCTTTCCCTTTGTTCGTGCCTGAGCCTTCAGGTTGCTCATGCATAACTGAAAACATTTAATTTAAGCAAGGATGAGCATTTGAGTGCCCAGCAAGTAATAACAATTATATATATAAGCTGAAAGTATAAGTATTCTCTTTACATAACACTTCTACAACAAATCGAAAGTTGTGAAGTAATCTGTACTGATAAAAAATTCACATAACAACTCTCTTTCAATTTCTTGAAATTAAGCTCCACCCATGAATAGGGTTTAAGAAACATACTATGAACATTCTTTTCATTTTCGAAAAGGTTTGGCAGAAATCCATCGGCAAACCGTTCTAGCTTACAGGTACGGAGGGTGATTAGCCCCGTTGTACCCTGTATTGATCAATACTACATAACTCTGAACGAAATTCATCGTTTTATTCTATCCGCCTAAGTATGCAAAAATCTTCCCATATAGGGATGTTCATACATACCGGTTCCAAACCCAGAAGGTTTTAATCTTGCTCAACAATAATATGTAATTCAACATATATATATATATATATATACGGGTAATTGACAAAGGTGTATCAACATGTGAATAATCGCCATGATTATCCAAGTGGGGACACTTGTATAACCATTTAGAAATCAACTTAACGTAGAATATATATACGAACTAACATGTTGATAATCAAAGCGTACATAATCTGCAGACAGAATGAAAAGAATACGAAACTTCTTACTCATGTCCATTGCAC
This sequence comes from Panax ginseng, assembly GCA_020205605.1. Lineage (NCBI taxonomy): Eukaryota > Viridiplantae > Streptophyta > Magnoliopsida > Apiales > Araliaceae > Panax > Panax ginseng. The sequence goes on along the minus strand of CM035143.1, from coordinate 34,237,589 downwards.
AAAGGAAATGCAAAGGTAAGATACTTGCCTGATTCGCTGATTACAAATCTCAACTTAGGTTTTATCTCTTTATCACAACCTATCAATAATCGGATCATTCGATTCGATTAGAACAATATATCATAACACATAGTAATCGTCTATTACATTGACAAGACATAGTCTAATCACGTCATCACATAATCGCGGTGATCATACTTTTAGTTCATATTCTATACTTGAAATATTTTTTATACATTTTTCAAATATCTCATCCATGTTCTTACAAGTAGCCTTTTCTTTTCTTTTATAAGGTTCGACATTTTGTCGCATAAAGCTGACTTTTATCAGGTAATTACTTGAGTCTAAGACTCTTTTTTGTACCTCAACATCTGTGAGTATCGGTCATTTTTATTTTAAATGACTTAAAATAATTTTAAAGCATTTATAATAATTTATCATGCATTTTCGGACATCGTAATCATAATTAAATGATTTAAACATCAAACAATTCTTTTATCATTAATAATTAATTAATATTAAATTATTAATGAAACCATTGCTAAAAATATAAAAGTTATTTATAATAACTCAAACTATTTTTAAAACATTTATATTACCTTTAAATGATTTTTAAAATAATTAAAATCATTTTAAATAATTACCATTAATATTTAAATATTAATGTACTATTTATCCAAATATTAAAAGTCATTAATTATAACTTAAAATATTTTTAAATCCTTAATATCCTCTTTAAATGATTTTTAAATAAATAAAACCATTTTTAAACTATTTATAAATATTAAATAAACTTAATATCACAAATCATTAACTAAATATCATTAATATATAATTATTAATGAAATTATCTTCTAAATATTAAAAGTTATATTTTATAACTCAAAATATCTTTAAATACTTTATTTTCATCTAAAATAATTTTTAAAATATTAAAATTAATTTTAAACTAATAAATAACTTTAATATCATTAATATTAATTAATTAATGAAATTCATCACAAAATATTAAAAGTCATCACAAATAACTTAAAATATTTTCTTATACCATAAAATAATTTTTCATGATTTTCATGAATTAAAACTATTTTTAAATCATTTATTTAATATTATAATTAAATAAATAAATACCTTTATATTCAAAAAAATATTAAATATTTATGAAATATACTCAAAATAATTAAATATTATTTTTAGGACTTTAAAATAATTTTTTGAAGTTAAAATGTATTTTAATAATTAAAATCTAATTTTTCTAATTTTTAAATAATTTTCAGAAATTACAGAAAATAAAATAATTAAAACTCGTCGCTAAAGGGGTCTATAGTGACAGAACCGTCGCTATAGGTGTTCTTCATCTCAAGAACACTTCATCGGGAAGCGTGATGTGAGGGACTACTTTGACCGTGAATAACTTTGTGTCTTACAAGAATCTGGGAAATCTATGACTTGGATCTTGTAGGCGAAATACCGCATCACAATAACCAACAATCTTTACTTCTAAACAACATCGGATTCGGGAGAATTAGCCATCAAAGTAGTTATCGTATCGTTTCTTCGTGAAGAACGGTCAGTGATGCCTACTTTGGGCCTCTATAACTCGAGCGATCATGTAACGCGTTTATGTGATCTATCAACTCCAAAGGTGTAGACAACATATAGGACTACAACTTTAACACTTAACATCATCATAAAAACAAGAAATCAAGCTACTAAAGTAAGGTCAAACCTTGTCGGAAAAATCAACGCTTAGAAAATTTCCTGGGTCGCCTTGAATTTTTCGTCCATCTTACGATCAACCCACTTTGACCTTAAATAACTCTTAATCCATAATATATATGGACCTGATTCTTTTGGAGGTTAAATAGCACATAACAAGCTACACATAACAACCTTTAAATAACAAAAACGCATGATCGAACAAAGAGTTATAGCCTCGACATTTGGTGAAAAATAATGTAATTCGGCTTTTTTTTCAACTTGCTTAAATCTTCAAATTCGTGCACTTTGATGTTATGGGTCGTGTTTTTACAATCCGAACATTAATAGACTCCCTATTACACTACTTTAAACAATCAATTGCATCAATTAACATAGAATCGAAAGATTTCAAAATTAGGAATTTCATACCTTTTCTAGCTTCGATTTACGATTTTTTTGGCTTTGATGCTTCAGATTTGTTGTTTGTAATGGTTGGGCTTTGATTAGGAGCTTATGGGTAAGAGAATTTCGTTGGCTAGAGCTTGAGAGAGTGTGTCTAGGGATTTTAGAAAATGTTAGTGTGCATTTGAATTATTTCTCCCTCAATCTCTATATATAGACCATGTCAAGTGCCTTGGATGCTCAATAGGGTTAGTATAATTGAGGTGTAATGGTATAGTAGCATGAGGGAATTCTAGAAGCCATTGATTAGCTAGCATAATTGAAGATTCCATCAACAATGCTACTAATAATACACTAAAATGGACAAAAAGGGTATTTTGGTAATTTTCCATATAATTTCATGTGCATTCTTGTACATGGCAATTAAATGTAATATTTAATCACTAGATGGTAATTCTTATTATTTACCAATTACTTTTCATCCTTTGGTAAATTAAAACATTTATACATTAACATCGTAATTAAACCCAATAATTTAAAATTGGGGTTTTCGATTTAAAATTTAGGGTTCTATAATTAGGGTTTCTTAACGCCATCAATTAGGGTTTCTAATTGACTATTAGGGTTCTCTAATTATATGTGTATGTTACTAACACGGTCATTACGATCTCTAACTTCAACTAGGTTAGGGTTATAATAATTAGGGTTTGTCTAATGATCGACGTCATACAATAGTAATTAGGGTTTTCTTCTAATTACCGGCATCTTATACACAATAACTTCACATACACAAATCACCACTCGGTCATTTCTCATAATCGAGTTTAATAATTAGGGTTTCACAAAGATAAAGATCTTGTCTTTATGACCTAATTGACCGCCATCATTGCTCAATATTATCTGTTCATTATATACGGTACATATTTATGGTGTATTGTAAAATTATTATAACAATAATATAATATTATTATTCTCATCTCTAGATCACAATCCCAATTCAGGGTTTGGATCTCATATCTGACTTATTCTTCATACACAGCACCGATAATCAAGTTAAAATAATTAACTTAAATATTCTGAACAATTCATATAATAAAATATTTATTATATAAATCTAATTGTCACTTCATATATTATTTCCAATCATGTTTTCATGGAAAATAATTAATAAAAACATTTAAACTACGTGAATTAATTACCATAACAATATAATTTGTGGTAATTAATTACTCCAAAATTATTTCTAATTTTTCAAGTAATAAATATATTTGTATCTATCGTTCACATTACTAGACACTTATTCTCGTCATTAAATAATAAAAAAAATTTATATGTAAAATTTCTTATTTATTTTTATAGAAAATTTCGGGTTGTCACACATGCCCCCGAGTGATTCCTCCCACACTCCTTGCACGCCTCAGTTCTCTTCTTTGCTTCTCCTGGTTTCCCCCCAGAGTTTCCCGAATTGAAATTGTTGATGTTACTGTTGTTATTGTTCCACTTCCTCTTATTCTTCCTTATTTAACTCATGAATCGAGATAAACTTGAATATCATCATAAAAATCAAGATATAGTAAAATGTTAAAATTCACAAAACTAAGGTAAAAGTAGACCAATTTGGCTACTTTAGCTTTTCAAAATTACTAGCATGTTATGCACTTTTGTATTAGGCGATTACGAAACAAAAACTTAGGCACTGGATGATGGCAAAGCTGAAAGAACATCAAAAATGTATGTGGGCTCTAATTTTAACGAAACCAATAATTGCGGATTGATTAGGTTTGCCATATTCCATTCTCTTTACGAATGCAAAATAAAACAATATAATTCTTTACGAGCCATAATGGGGTTGCTTGCATCAACAGAGGCGTGGCGCATTCTCTGGTCTCTCCAAGCAAAAGAAAAGCACCCATTGGGCGGACTCGGTAAAAATTATATTGTTTTAATTGCATTAATAAACCATATGCAACAATGAATCAATAACTAATAGTTTCCGTTAGTTAATTTTGATAGGCATTTGTCTCGACGTGATTCTCAATGTATAAAAATTTGGTTTGAACTAATACTAAAGTGCATAACATCTTAATTTTGATAACTAAAGTAGCAGAATGTACCTTATTTAACATTTACTTATATGATTTATGATAATTTATCTTTCTGATTTTCATAACTTACTCAATTTAACTCCTTTTCTTATGAAATTTGGACAGGTTGTACCTCATGCTACATACTATTTTATAAAATTATTACATATACTAATCGAGTCATAGAAACCGTGAATCCAAGGCTCCGAAAAATCCGAAAATCACAAATTACACTTTTTAACTAACTTTGACAAAAATCATGATTTTGATTCTAACATGCATGGATTCGATTCCTACAGTCCAGATCATCTACTCTCATATGTTTTCACATTTCACAACATCAAACTTCAACAAATTTCCACTTTTTGATTAATCTAGCATCTTAGAGGCCTTTTATCAAACGTAGAGCATGCATTGCTTAATTCTTTGATTTTCTGTGAATTTGATGCATGATTATCCCAGAACTTTTGTTGTTAACGATCTATAATCATCAAAAAATAGTAACATGGAAACACAAGGCCACAACAAATCATTTACCAATTCTATATTCATTTTCTTCTGATTTTTCTTATAAAAATAAAATGGGTTCATGGATTGCCTTTTGATGAATTCCTTCTTAGTTTAATCGGATGCTCCTTCTCTTTGCTTGTCAAATCCTCAGTAATCCTCCAGATTTCGTACTAACCCAAAATTAGGTATACATAACCCATCTTGAATCGCCAGATACATGGTACAGAATTCAAATACAACTTAATAATACAACTGTCGTGTACAATACGACAAAACATAAACTTTGAGTTTGAATACAAATATTGTCTACTAAAGAGTATATAAACTCAAAAGGAGTCCTCATTACAATTATTATCACACTATTTCACAGAATAGTGAGGACTACTAATGCAAACATCTAGGATCATCACTCCGTTCCCCGACTAGTCCCAACTACGTTCTCATTTCATGAAGAGAACAGTGAAAGAAAGGGTGAGCTCAACTAGCCCATTAAGAAATATTATGACTAAGATAATGCAGAATAAATTATCATTAGCCTTAAACAGTGTTAAACTGATACAATATAACAAACATCAAGTTTAAGCTGCGCAATGAACAAGCAATCTATTAAAAGAGTCAGTAGAGAATAAAATCTACTATCTTTTATGATTTAAAAGTTTTCATCACTTTTATCATTTGAGACTCAACTTAATAAATAATCCACATCATTGAATCACCCCCACAGACTACTACCAAGGATATTCTTTAGTATCACGACCACGAATTATCCATGCACTACGGCTAAAGATAATCATGTTTTCATCAACGGTCCTGATCATGCCATAAAATAATTCATCTTTACACTACGGCCAAAGAGAATCCATAGCTATAATCATACCAAAAATTGTCCATCAATGCACTACGGGCCAATAAGGACTTTTTTCACATCATTTGTAACATTACGGTTATGATTACACCGAATAATCCCTGGTTATAATCATACCAAGTTCATCTATGCACTACAGGCCACAGATGACTTTCAAAAAAATATAAACATGAGGATGATGACAATGATATAAGAATTCAATAAAACAAGTTCAAGAATTAATTTATTCAGGAACTAATAACGTCCAAATTGTCAACATGATACTGCTTTGTAGAGTGAAATTCAAGAATGCTCAGAAGAATATTTCCATGAAAAGATACTGGATGAAGCGCAAATATCAAGGATATTCCACTAATTTCATGGAGTATAGAAGTCAAAACTTTAACCAACTGATTATAATAAAGAATGGAATAACAAAAGAAATCACCATGCATGCGGTACTTCGCATAGACAAGTTATTCCAACAGAATAATAATTAACGGAACCAGGTCATGCGTAAAGCACAGACAGGATGTTCCAACTGAATAATAACAGAAATCACCATGCATGCGGTACCGCATGAGCGAGTTATTCAATAGAATACCAATAAAGAGGCGGAACCGGTCCAGGCGTAAAACGCATGTGACGAGGATATTCCAACGTAATAATAATAGAGGACGGAACCGGTCCGGCGTAAAATGCATGTATGATGGATATTCCAACAGAATAATAAAGAATGAAATAACAGAAGAATTTCACATTATTAACGGTAAAACTTCCACCATTATTTTTAATAAAATATTTTTGTCATTTTCTCATTCCGACAATAATTCCGTTGCGGGGTCCACCAATGATTGTGCCGTTACACGAATATTCCCTGATAAAACAAATATTCCCTGTCCAATCGAATATAATATGACAACTTGCATACTTTGCAAAATTTATATAAACTACCCACAACTATAAAATTATATCAAATCCACACCATAATATTCAAAAAATATTTCGAGAAAATAAAATCTTTATTCATAAAATCTGGGGTCTCACAAACTACACATAAGCTTCTTTCGAAGGTCAAATGCACATCCCTAGCTAGATGAATCACAATATTTCTATGGTGAAAATAACTAGACTAGGGTCATTAAGCTTAGTCTCAAGGCTACACAAGGCAAATAGAGATATGTCTATCCTATTAAGCAATTTATGCGTACATTCCCATAGGCATAGTCATAACAAGTGTTCTTGTATTTAAAGATTAGATATTAATATCCATTTCTCAATATCCATTAATATCAATATCGATTTCTTTGTCAAGCAATCAATTAATAAGCATGAAATACAACAACCAATTCTAAAATGATTCATTAATATATATAGGAGATAAAGTTAATTAAGCTAAACAATAGGTTACATTGCAATCCTAAAAATGTAATTAGTTCATAACCATGGTACTAATACACATTTTTAAAGTATTTAACATGCTCATACAAATAAATAAAAGATTTGGAATAAGAAAACTCCTGTTGCGAAGTTTTCTGTCTCCAAGTCTTTCTTCTCTGTGTAGAGTCTGAGCTGTGTAGGATTCAATGCCTTTTTCTTCCTTGAAGAACAACTTCTTTCTCTTTTAAACTAACTAAAAACTAAAAAAATATATTCTATCCTTTGTAATAACTGATGGCGACTACTTTGTCTGAAGATAATCACTTCTCCTCTTTTATGTCATTAATATTAAGTCTTTGCATGGACACCGGAGGTGGCGCTGCGGCACGAAGATCTTAACTAGGCATTGCGCCGCAGCTCCACGTCAGCATTAAAAAACAGGAGCTCGTCTTTGCGGTATGACTACCAAAAGGAGTTAGGTGACTGAAAGTGCAAGGTGACATCGGCATGGACCGGAGGTCGTATCTGCAAAGTGCTAGCTTAAAGCTTGGCATTGGTATTGTATTTTCAGGTGTATAAAACTTATCCCTTTTGCCCTTTTAAGCTGGAAATAACCTAAAGATCCCTGTATCATAAAGATTAAGCAAAATAACAATAATATATATATAAAAGCTTAACAAATAACTTAAAACGTGCATCGTCTTAAGCCTTAGAGGATCTAATTCGTGGATATAAATCCTACTCATCAAATACCCCCCAAACTTAAGCTTTTGCTTGTCCTCAAGCAAACTATCTGACATCCACAATTTAAGACGCGAATGAAATCTAAACCTATAGACTATTATCATGGTGTCTAAGGGTAATTATTGACCATCTCTAAGAACAGGACAAATACAGATATGATTGAGGGTTTAATATCAATTTTTAAGCATAAGACTGCACTCGATCCATTCTATGTGTGTGTGTGAAGACCAACCATCCTAACTAATCATAGCTCGAATTAAGTTCACACAGTCGATTGTGATAACCAATATGCATACTCTGCAACTCGAACAATCAACAAGCATTAAAAATAAGACGCAAATGTAAGAAATGATCACCAGGATCTGGCATGAAGACAATGAAATCTAAGTCAGACAATGATTAATTACCTTAGGCTATTCAGAGCTACCCATTAATGAGCTTTTAATCAATGACTCCCAAGCCAGACGACTTTAGGGCACTAGGTGTAGAACACCCCTATGAATCTAATAACTCGAGCAGCAAAGGCCACATAATCAACTTAAGCCAAGTTAGACTTTACAAAATCTAAGATTATCTGGTGAGTGCATTTTATGCTCTATCTCGCACAAGTATGCGTTTATGGGCGAGTGCGTTTCACGCTCCATCTCAACCCACCGCAAGACTTCAATTTTTTTTTTCCAAAAAGCCAGAACCTAAGATCCGAAAATGTAAAAATGCCTATGTCTTTTATTACCTTTCAATCAAGAAAGTTTTAACAGAGTGCACAAATTCTCAAAATAATAAACAAAGAAGCTATATCCAAAAAAATGACTAGTTAAACAATTGGTCAGTGCTTACTAAGAAGGACATATCAATAATAGTCTCGACTTATCGAATAAACACACCCCTAGCTCACATACGCTTCACCCGACTCTAAGAGAAAGACAAACACTTGGTGCTTATCATTAGGCACAATAAAAAATATAAGGTATAAGACCAATACCCAACATATAAACAGTTACAGATTGAGGAATATGGTTAATCAAAATTTTTAGCAAGAAACGACAAGAGTTAAAGTACCCTTGCACTAATACTAGCTCAAAATAGGGTACCACGACATCCAATATACCAATCTGTGCAAATCCCAAAATATGGCTACAAACAAAACATACATGAGACTAATAATAAAAACATTCATGAAAATCCAAAAATATAAACAAAACATACTTCTATTTATAAAACATTCAAAAACATGCATAATAATATTTATCATGCATCCCAAAATAAAACCATAATATAAACCATAAAACCAGTCTTAAACCTAACATAATTAAACCAAACATAAAAAGAAATAGTTTAAGGCTATTACAGCCCAAAAGATGCTCCCGCAGTTCTAACATAACATAAAAATTCATATAAATAAAATTAAAAGGAAATCTCCCCCAGACTTGACTTCGCCAATGTCCCCATTGTCCTCCTTGCTGCAGATTCATTCATCCTCATTCTCATCATCATCCTTTGAATCATTCTCGCGAACCTCCTTCCTAGGCGAGAATGGTGGTGGATAAGGCACGAAAGTCGGAGGCTTTGGAAACTAGAACGACATGGACTCGGCGTCATCCACTTCCTGAGCCGCATAGATACTAGAGATTGTGTTGGCAAATTCTGCGTGGTAGTGGTTGAATTGGCTTTGCCACTGAGCTACAATATCCACCTTGATGTGTAGGAAATTAAGGCTGCCCATAATCTCAGCAAGGGCTGCAGGTGGAATAGAATCAGAAGGGGGCTCGGGCACATGCGTGGAGGGACCGACCCCGGTTGAGGGTGGCGGCTGTGGAGCCGGTAAAAAACCCTCGCCCCTTGGGTGAGACTGTGCTCCTTCCAAAATGCCAAATCAAGTGATGATGTGATGATCAATGACAGCCATGGGTGGCTGAGTGACATCATCTTTCTCCCACTACACACCCGCTCGTTTGCTGTAAGAAACCAAATTTTTAGAAAATATTAAAATAAGAATTTATTAAATAAAATTCTTAAAGCATGAGATCGGTTCGAACAAGAATATAATTGTGTTACGAGGTATGTGGTATTGTGTTACATAGGGTAATATGAGCTATGTAATAAGTGATGTTGTGTTTAATAAATATATATCGTTATTATATATTTATTATAAATTGTAGAGATGAATTAATATGAAGATGGATAAAATTTATCTATTGATGTTAAATAATTTATGTGAAATTATTTTACAATAGTAAGTTGGTGACATTATATATCTTTGATAATCACCAATTTCTTGAATATTTGTACGAGTATGTATCAAGTCTAAGGTAGTGCAACCATACTCTTTAATGGTGGATGTATATGAGCTGGGCTAAACAATTCCTTCAGAGAGCGGAGGTATATACGAATTAGTAACCGATCTAACTCACTATGAAAACAGTGTAGACGAGACGGAAACTAACTTGTTGGTTGTTTGTAGGAAACCACTCATTGTACTATACTGAATACTATTAAAGACTCGATGTGTGCTAGGTTTAGACTTATATGCGTGTACGTTGTTGACGAGAGAAGGAAATCAATATACCTTTAAAGTGGTTAGAGAATTGTTTAGTAAATTGATACACACCGAGAAGTGAGGATTAAAGGAATGTACGTATGTGTTATATTCGAGCTTTGTGGTATTGGTGATAAGAACCCGTAAAGGAGATGTATAGTTGGTTGAACTAATAAGGGGAATAGAGTTTTAAAACTCTAAGTGTGATCCTTAAATTGTTAAGGAAAATAGTAACCGATGATGTGGAATCAAAGAGGGCATTGATGTTAGACGAGTTAACACTTAAGGAGGATGTGTAAAGTATTTCGAAGCGTAGGTTTCAGTTCTGCTGATGCAGAACTTGTCTACCTCTGATTTTGGTATGGCACAGCTAAGCCATTTCAAGTTCTGATGAAAGACAAATTGCGCTTCTGATTCATTATCAATTCTGATTAAGTCTGTGGAATTTAAATTCAAGGAATGAAGCCTAGAGGCTTATATAAAGGTCATAAATCGTGACTAAGTGTTCATAAAGGAATGTAGTTAACAATACATGACTTGAATAAAAGTTTAAATTAATTAACCCGGATTAAATATTGGTTAATTAAGCGATATTATAGAATATTATATTCTATTGATTAGAAGAATGCATAATAATTATTGAAAAGAAATGACTAATATTAATTAATTATTTTGTGGGTTGAAAGTACCCAACTGAATGATATTTAGCCCAATTAAAATATTAATGTGGATATAATCATTAAATAATATTACTATGTGTAATATGGAAAAGGTGGGCAGTAGTAATATATAATACCAATGGCTTCAGACTAAATGAAGTGTGACATTTAATTGGGACTAATGATATACAAAAATCATATGGTAAAAGTGATTAAATCATAGAGTTGATTTAAATAAGTTTGGTTATCTCATCCTATGCGATGAGACAATTATTTGTGTCCTCTAAAAGATACGTGTTATTAAAATATTTATTTCTATTCCAATGGGTGATTAATAGTAAAAAGGAGATATTAAATATATTATGTCAGGAATAAGCATGTGAATGATATTCCTATTTAATATATGATTTGATTATGATATATATATATATATATATATATATATATATATGAATGAATATGCAAGTATGCTTGCATTAAGAAAAGTTGTAAAGTCCTTTGATAGATAATAGAAATATATGTACAAGGACTTAGAATGAATTGATCAAATATGTTAGGTTGATCCTACATAAGAAAAACAGCTTTGTAAAGTCCTTAAAAAGAAATGATGTACAAGGACTATAAATATAGAAAGATCAAGCTTGTTAGGTTGATCTTATGATGTAATAGATAGGCTAGTCTGATTGTCGCAGCACCTTTTTGTAAGTCATAGTCTGCCAGGTGAGTCAAGGTTAACTCGAGAGCTATCGAGGCAAAATAGGAGTATGCAAGATAGTAGATCTCGGAGTTCGTAGACTGCCAAGGGAAATGAAGAAGGATCGTAGTGTATCGAGTAGAGCTTTCTCAGGATCATAGTGTGCTTAAGAAGTCATGTTCAGAATCGTGAGAGACACCGCTTTACGAGCCGACTTCTGGTCATCCCGTCGGGCCAAGATAGAAACGTAGACTACACTCAGAGTCATAGAGTCTACTGATGCCAAAGCCAAGTCAAGGATCATAGATCACACTTTGAGTTCGTTGAGTCTATTGATTACATGCAGAGATCGTAGTCAAGCAAGATCAGATGAAGACAACAAGCACAAGGTAGAAATCGTAGAGTGTCAAAATCTGATCTCAAAATCGTAGTATCTGTACCAGCCGAAGCTAAATCGTAGAGTGCAGAACTACGACCTCAACAGAAGTGCTCATAGTGCCAAGGCAGAATCGTAGAGCATATACGGTTCTCAACAAATGAGCACTCCCAAAATATCCAAAGGAACGAAGCCTCTGGTTCAAGCTGCAAGCTACATCCAAGGAAACCAGAGAGCACTCAACGAATGGCATACAGGCTAACAGAAGATCTAAGCACCAACCCAATAAGCATCAAGATTAAGTTGTAAGGCCATTCGTGATGAAGTATTCCACAAAGAGATCCAAAGAAGACTTCAGAAGCTGACTAAGGAAAGTCAGCTAATGCAGTAGCTATCAAGTGAACAAGAGATAACGATCTCGGAAGCAACCAAGATCGTAGTGTTTGCCAAACAAAGAAGGAACTGATGGAAGGTGAACTGAGATACTGGTTAGCCTCTGAAGAGCAAGGCTAAAGTGATTAAGTGCAGGGTCAGTTCATTGATGATAAATGAACGGGAGATCACAAGGAGAAAACAAGCTGGACGCGCCACAAATCTGAAGTGTCTTGATATTCAGAAGGGGACCAGAGCAAGGAATTAGGCCATCAGTCTCTGAGAACAGTCAAGGCAAATAGAAGTATTGAAGCACTACACAATACAAGGAAGAGGTGTTCTACATTGAAGATCCAATCAACACTCTTCAAGATCGTAGTGTTAACTCTACCAGTCAATGAGCAACACTCAACAAGATACTACGATCAAGTCCTTGAAGACGTGCATCAGAATCGTAGAGTCCGAATAACTAAAGACTGAAGCATTGGCAAAGGTTTAATTTGAAGGGTAATATTCTGACAAGTTCTTATTGAGAGCATTGATGCAATAAAACAACCTCTGATCGAGAAATCAGAAAGAGGTAATAAAGTCTTCGACCTGCCCAAGATAATTAAAGTGATACATCCGATGTGGTGGTGAAACAAAGAGGCCGCAGCGTCAAAAAAAGTATGACATATCACATTAAGCAGTCTACCTCAAGTAATTCGAGATCTGTGAAGAGATTTGAATAGCCTTCAACGGCTACTTTCCAATGGAAGGATTGGGAAGGAGTATAAATGAGGAAGAGCTTCAAACAACAAAGGTTGCTGGAGTTGCCGAGTTTGGAGAGAAGGTGGACTGATCTAAACCATGTGAAACAGTGAGTCTGAAGGCTCACTCTACGATCCACCAAGAACACTCAGAAGTCAGATAAAGAAAGAAGTAGAAGTGTGAGTTCTACTATGTAGAAGTGAGAGTTCTACTACATGAAGAGTGTTTTGAACTGCCGAGAGAAAGAAGAACATTATGTCATCTTAATGTCCATCATGGGAAGACTCTAAGTACGATAGAGAAGAGCCTACAGCCATCTTAGCAAGTCCATCATGAGAAGGCATCAAGTAGCAAGAAGGAAGATCACAAATACCATCTTGGTGTCAAGCATGAGAAAGCTTCTAAGTACCTAACAGAAGAGCTTACAGTCATCTTGAAAGCCTATCATGTGCAGCCATCAAGTACCAAGGAGAAGAATCTTCTAGGCAGTTCACAAAGGGGTTATCCGAAGTAGTTAAGTAACTAAAGAAGCTGAGCATCATACAACACTCAGCTGCACTTCAAGGATGATCAAGCTGCTAAGTATAAAAGATGTTCAGAGCATGAAGACATCTTAGCAGCTCAGCACTGACTCCAACAACAACAAACAAACAACTCAACAAAGCCAGTGCCTGAGGGGTCCTTGTCCGAAGGGACTAAACAAAGTAGGGCTAGAAGGGTCCTTGTCCTGAGGGACTAAACGAAATTCCAAGCCTGCTGGGCTTGAAGAGTTCCTAGGGAACTAGAGGAGTTCCAAGGCTGCTGGCCTTGAAGGAATCTTTATGATTCAGGGTGCTGCCCTTCCTTAGTGGAAATCATGCTAGTTGAAAGTAGAAGAGTGGATTAGGAGCTTGAGTCTATGAACCACTTAAAACCCCTTGTGTCTTTTACATTATGTACTATAACTGCTATAACTGCTATGTATGTTTTAACTGCTTACAACTAAACTTACTCTACGAACAATGTATGTATGATTATGAATATATCAATGAAGGGGATCTTTTACTTATTCCATTGTGCTTGAAAAGATTCTTATGTTTGTCATATGTTAATTATGAACAATATAATATAAACCAGAAAAGTATTTTGAAATGAAAAGGATCTATTCACCCCCCCCCCTTCTAGATCTATTGTGCCCTTTGGGAACTAACATATTATATATATGGAATACAACTGCATTAAATAGTGTAGTGCGACACTTATGTGACTATACTATATATAGTAACCATATATTAAGATTTATTGAAACTATATGATATGGATACATCATGAAATGTGTATGTGACAATATGTATGTGGGCATATATTAAAATAATATACCATGAACATATTGTAAACTATTATTGTAATAAAATATATCGGTGTGATAAAATGTACATGGTTTATATGTATGTTACATTTCCATATCACATCAACTACCTTGAAATATTAATTAGGTAAATCATATTTTGACATTATGTTATAACCCATGTATGGATGATATGTATATACAATATAACCCAAGAATAGGGTTTGTGTATAAGTGTATAACCTATGTTTTGTAAGATTGCTGAGATTTTTCTCTCTTATCCCAAATTAAGTGTCACAAAGTACATGAATAGTGACTTGAAACTAAAACACGTATTTTCCAAAAAGGCTATTGAATAGGTGATCATTTGCTAAGAAGATGGTTGGTAAGGGTGGTTGATCAACTCTTGATTAACCAATGTATTGTTCCATTACACCATGAATCCAACCTTAGTGTAATGCCAATGTCTAGTCCAAGCTTCTTCTATAAATACAAGCTTAAATTCAGATTTTATGTTGCCAAGGAGTTGTTTGATAGTCTAATGGGAGAGTATGAATTGCTGAGCTACTATAGAAGTATACTCATAGTGTAGGAGGTCCAATTCAAGCTCAAGAAGGTATAATTGCTAATTATGTTCTTCAAATGGGTCTCGTTTAGTTCTTGAAATTTCTTAAATTGCTATGTCAAACATGATGAATTAATATGTTATAATGTGTTTAAGAAGTTTACTTATATGTATGAACACTTTAGTAATGGTTTGGAACATGTTAGAATCAAGGGAAATGAAGTTGGGTAACACTCTGCAAAAATGAGAGTCTTTTATCGCTTCGATTTCGGCATGGTATGGCTGCTACTGTTTATACTAGGGTGAAGCGCAGCTGCACCGTACCTCAGAACCAATTGCTGGTTTTGTCCATGCTAGGTGTTGAGAACTTGATATCATGACTTATATATATACCTAAAAAGAGGTATATCATGAGATACAAAGTTTCCTTATGAGTTATGAAGTGTCCAACATGATTTAGTAGAATATCTTTAACAAAAACTTTAAGTTTTGAAAACAAACCTCGTGGAAACTTACGTTTACAAGTTTTGAACTTAATGGTTCATTTACATGATTTCTTTCAGAGAGGAATAAGCAAGATATGGTGTTATAATATCCTTGTCATGATCAAACTTGTTAGCTTTGTGTTAGGAAATGTTTTAAAAGAATAGCTTAGTATAATAGAGCTAATGAACATGAATGCTACAAGGTGTAGTTTCTAATCTTGAAAAGAAGTTATCATGACTTAGTTACTTATGACAAGAATTGTAAAGTTGTCTTATATGTGCTATATTGCATCATTCATGATAAAGTGATTTCAAAGGCAACCTTGAACATATTTCCAAAATCTAGTTGCATCACTTGGGTATCTAGATTCTAAAGGGTTAGGATGTCATGTTATGACTATAATATTCCTAGACATGATTTGTATGTAATGAACATGTTGATAACTAAACCAAACATGAGTTTACAACATAATTTGAAGTGTAAACAGTGATAGTTGTGAATAAACAATATGAGCACTATAAACATGTGTATTAATAGATTGTGAAACCTCTATGTGGACATATAACCAAGTTATAAAACATGGTAGCTACATGGTCTTGTTATGCTTTAATACCATGTAAGTTGTAAGTTAAAGCTTCTAAAGAATGAACTTAAGAGTGGTCATGTGCTTATGTGAGCACCTCTAACATGTATATATGATAGAGTATTAGTATATAGGTGTATAAGAATTGGACAGAAACAGAAAGTGCAAAGCTCAACCTTGGTCTTGCCAGGGGACAACACAATATTCTTAGTCCTAAGTTTCAGAGCAGTAAGAATTGCGCCTGCTCGCTATGATCTTGAATCGTTTCTGTTTTTGATCTGATGTTTGAAGCATGCTTATATGATTACTTTAACTTGTAATATATGACCAATATGCTATGTAATGTGTTAAGAAGCATGTTATGTGATAGAGATGAATGTTAATTATGATTTTTGAATGTTAAAGTCCAAAGGAATACTTTCAAGATATAAAACAATGATACGTTGTTTGGATTTGTAACATCTTACAAACTGATTTGTGCTATGAAAATATAGTATATGTGATGTTGAATGAAGTTACGACTAAGTTAGACGTTTATTGTACGTTTGAACTTACCTATACGAGTTTTAAATGTGTCAATCACATAGCGAGTCAAGTGTGTGATAGATATATACGAATGTTGATGGCATGTACGAGTGGTTAAGGTATACTTATACATACCTAGCTATTCTAAGAGTATGATGAGAAAGTGAAGTGTAGGTTTTACAAACATAGTTAAGAAACTATATTTGTCTTATATTAAGAGCGTATGAAATGTATGACTAATGGATATAAATCCATGATTATATAATTGTGTAGGAATACACGCAGTGCAGATAAGCTTTAAGCAGTTAAGTCATAGTTGATAAACTACGAATCAGGCAAGTCTTTCAGTTCCTATTTGATATATAAAATTTATAATTGTTAATTGAACTATATTATGCTACGAGAATGTCGATGTATATATATGAAATGCATACGAGATATATATGAAATATGGAAGTTGATTTGATGATATGCTTATGAAGTAAATCCCTATGCCTGTTATGTGTGAAGTAATATGCGTAATAAATATTAATTGATTATGAATGCATGAACTAAATATGTTATTACATGCTATGTGTTGCATGAAAACTGTTAGAATTGCTGGGCTGTCGAGCTCACCCTTGCAAATAACCACTTTTGCAGGTTAAGGACTCATGGTAAAGATTTTGTGCTACTTGATTGATAGAGTTCAATAGTATCAAAGGAGATTGACTCATTTATTTAAATATATACTGTTGAACCATGTTTAGGTTCTAGTAGATGTACATGATAGTAGTTTACGACGTGTAATACATGTTAAGTTGTAAAGTTGTACTATGTGATATATAGAGAAATTCGAATTGAGAAGTAAAGGTTTATACGAAAATAGAATGAAGTGAATCATAGAATAATTTGATTCAAGGATTTGTAATTGATTCAAGTTAAGTAATCAATAAAAGATTTATTTTTAAAGGAGATTGAAAAAGATTAAATTATTCTGCATATTTATATAACATCGAATGTGATGTGAAACAGGAATAGTAAGTGACCAAGATTGGAAACTTATAAAAGTTTGGGGTCATTACACATATCCTGGAAATGAAAAGAATTTATATTCTAAATTGTAATAAGTAAAGTTATATTCTTTAAGTTATAAATGAAAAATATAAATAGTTTGACGATAGTAGTATCGTGACGGACCGGATTCGTGGTTCGAAGGGACCCAAATTTGGGGGCGTCACAGGTTGGTATCAAAGCTGTAGGTTATAAACTTAGGTAAGTGTACCTTAGGCTATAACCTGAGAGAGAGAGAGAAAGATAAAGATTAAAATATATAAGTGAATATTTAAAGAAGAATCTTGAAGTATATAAGAGAATGATAATTCAGGAGTTTCCTAACTCTGGTAATAAAAATGTTAAGATGGTGTCTATATGACAAAGATAATAAGAATGAACTTGAGTGGAGTTTTGTTGATAATAGGGAAAGAACCCTAAGGTAAAGTGATGATCACGACATAATCGGATTGAGCTATGAAGTGATAAATAGTCTATAATGACTAACTGTGTATATCTTGATGTTATAAGAGAATATACTGTGAAATGGTACGATGTGAACTCATGATGAGTTATATGTGATGAGATACGAAGAATTCATATCGAGCATAAGCAAGTAAAGTGTAAGATATAGTTAAGTGGGATTTCAATTAAGAACCCATGTCAGCGACTTTAAGTTGGGAGCAACCGAAGTCGGTGACCAAAGCACGTAGCTTTCTGGGCTTAGCTGGTTATTATCAGAGATTCGTGGAAGGATTTTCTCAAATCGCTACTCCATTAACTCAGCTGACTCATAAAGATACAAAATTCGTATGGAGCCTGGAATGCGAGAAGAGTTTCCAAGATCTCAGGAGGAGACTCATTTCGGCAACTGTTCTGACAATACCATCTGGTTCGGATGGATTTGTTATCTACAGCGATGCTTCTGGCAAAGGGTTAGGATGTGTTCTTATACAACATGGGAAAGTCATAGCCTATGCCTCACGACAACTTAAAGAGTATGAGAGGAATTATCCTACTCATGATCTAGAGTTGGCAGCAGTCGTTTTTGTGCTAAAGATCGAGAGGCACTATCTATATGGGGAGAAAGTGGAGATAAATTCAGACCATAAAAGCCTCAAATATTTCTTCACCCAAAAGGAACTCAACATAAGCAACGACGTTTGGCTCGAATTTGTTGAAAGACTACGACCATACCATTCAATACCATCCTGGAAAAGCGAACGTGGTAGCTGACACATTAAGTAGAAGATCATATGCGGGAACGAGTGCGATGTTGTCAACACAAAGGCCCATTTTGTGTGATTTACAAAAGATGAATATAGAATTCAAGACTCTGGGGACCCATGTGATGATGTCAAGTATACGCATAGAACCGACTTTAATCGAAAAAGTTAAAGTTGCTCAAGCCACAAACCCGGAGCTGATGCGTATGAAGAAGAAAGTACAAGAAGGTGCTATTCCAGAAGCAAGAATTAATGAAGAAGGAATACTTTGAGTCAAATCTATACTTTGTGTCCCTAACGATTCTGACTTGAAATATACAATCATGATGGAGGCACACAACACACCGTTTGCAATCCATCCTGGAAGTACCAAAATATATCGTGATCTTCGACATACATTTTGGTGGAACAATATGAAGAGAGAGAGATCGCGAAGTTTATCTTGAGGTGTTTAACTTGTTAATGTGTAAAGGCGGAGCATCAAGTGCCAAAGGGTCCATTGCAACTACTTGAGATTCTAAAATGGAAGTGGGAACACATTACCATGGATTTCGTTACGGGTCTTCGCACGGTTTCTCAAGGTATAAATGCGATTTGGGTTATTGTTGATAGATTAACTAAGTCTGCTCATTTCTTGCCGATACAGGAGACTTATTCCCTTGAAGTCTTGCTCATATGTACGTAAATGAGATTGTGAGATTGCATGGCATGCCAGTATCCATAGTTTGGATCGTGACCCAAGATTCACTTAACGATTTTGGGTTAGCTTGAAAAAAGCTATGGGCACAGATTTACGATTCAGTTTAGCATACCATCCTCAAATAGACGGACAATCAGAGAGGACTATTCAAACTCTTGAAGATCTATTAAGACTCTATGTCTTAGACTTCAAAGGGAGTTGGGATAAGTATTTACCATTGGTGGAATTCTCCTACAATAATAGTTATCAGGCAAGTATAGGTGTGGCTCCATTCGAAGCATTATATGGACGAAAGTGTCGCTCTCCAATATGTTGGGATGAGGTGGGTGAAGTAACATTGTTGGGACCAGAGTTGGTACGTATGACTACGGAAAATATCCAAATGATTCGACAACGTATACAAACGACACAAGATTGACAAAAGAGTTATGCTGATCTTCATCGAAAGGACGTTGAATTTAGTATTGGGGATCATGTATTGTTGCGAGTTGATCCATGGAAGGGAGTTACAAGATTTGGGAAGAGAGGAAAGCTCAATCCACGATTTATTGGTCCATTTAAGATTCTTGGCTGAGTAGGAAATGTGGCCTATAGACTCGTGTTACCTTCAAGCATGTCTCGTGTTCATAATATTTTTCACATATTTGTACTTCGTAAATATGTGAAGGACCCGAACCACGTTATTGAGTTAGAACCAGACGAGATAGTCGAGGACTTAACGTATGAGGAGATACCTGTCAAGATCTTGGATAAAAAGGAGCATGTCCTACACACAAAGGTCATACCACAAGTCAAAGGTTTGTGGAGGAACCATGCTATTGAGGAAATGACCTGGGAGTTGGAAACGGAAATGAAAGCGAGGTATCCTCACCTTTTCGAAAGACCAAGTACGTATGTCAATTTTGAGGATGAAATTTCATAAGGAAGGGAGGTTGTAAGACCCCAACTTATTATAAATGAAATTGAATTTCCTCTATTTATTATTTTGAAATAGTATGAGTTGATTAATGTGGTTAGTTATGGGTAAAATGCGCAAATATTTCAAATAAGCAAGTGGTTATAAAATATTCATTGTTCTCGGGGAATATTCGTTTGGTCGTGGAATATTCTTACTTTGCTTCTGGGAATATTAAATGCGACGAAAGCCATTGAATTTTGTGTGGCCCCATAATGGAAAGCGATTGGATTTAGAAAACGACAAGTATATATAACGGTGTAGTTGTTACCCTTAACACTGTTGGAATACCCGGTGGTTAAAACACAGTAATACATGTTGTTGCACAAGATGCTTTGCAGTATTGCACCGCTTATTGATTCTTACGTAAGAAGGCACTACTCAATAATTGTTACAGTAATTACTGCTCAATATTTTATTTTATTGATTCAATAATTTCTACGTTGATATTTTATATTATTGTTGTTTCAATAATTGCCACTACACAGTATTTTCCATTATCAAATCAATAATTCATATTATTTGAATAATATTATTAGATAGCATTATTGGCAATGTCTAGAATGTTCTATCTAAGGAGAGATTTGGTCACCTAATTGCGCGCCAGTAAGGAGAAATCCTTATTGGAAAGCCCCCTCTTTCCTTGGAATGGCCTGGTTGTCAGTATTGTGATTTTGTAATATTATTTATGAATAATTAATTATTGATTTATATGATAAGGAAAATATTCATTTTATGTGGATATAGATTGAGAAAATTTTTAATGTGACAATTGTTGGAAATTGATATTTTATCTTTTCTGATAAAATAATTCATTTAAATATATTATTATATTATAATAATATAATAATGGTGATATTTTTACAATGAATGCGGGATATATGAGAAAATGAGGAGGAAGATTATTTTTTTACTAAAAATATATAAAACATGTTTTTAATGTTTGTGGATCCCATTTCTTGACTGAAATTTGATTATAGCCTGTAAAATCGTCCATATGTGGATTTCGGTCAATTTCTGTTTGGAATTTGGAAAACCTTTCTTTTGCAAAGTTGTAGAGAATTGAATTTTCTATGGAAGGACATAAGATTTGAATTCAACTAATAAAAGGGCTATTTATTATGAATTATTGAAGTTCCCGAATAATTGATTTTTGAAGTTTTAAATAATTTTTTTTATGAAAAATGTTTTTTGTATGATTGGTGGGCCCCACTTGTTGTTAAGCATGCTGAATTCCAAATTTCAAAGTGGGTGTAGGAATTTTAAAAATAATATTATTATTTTATTAAATTTTCTGCTTTGATGTTCTAAGCAGTTTCCTATAAATAGGGTGCTTAGGTTAGAATTGAAAATCACACCAGAAACTAAAGTTTTCTCTCTCTATATTATCGATCGTATTCTTGTGAGTATTTTTATACTTTAAGTGTTACTATACGGTGCAAGTTCCTTCAGCACTATATCTAGTATTCCAGTCAGAAGTACTGTCTTTTCGAGGTAAGGGATGTTATTTTTTAATAAATGATATTATTTCTTTCAATATCATTATGCTGGAATATTGGTAAGATTTTTCTTGTGAAATTCTTGTCTTTTAGTTTCGGGGTTACTATTCACGTATACGGCACTATTCACGAATACGACACTATTCACAGAAAAATTAAATTTTCGTTTTTGTCCAAGATATCTATTATGGATACTAGCTTTGATTGTATCCATGTTTTGATCTTCATTCTGGAATTTTACTCCACTATGGTTATTTATGAAGTATTTTTGAACTTGGATTGTTTAATGTACGAATCCTTAATATTTGTTCTTTTGTTTCACTGGATTCGTTTTCTTTAAAATATTTTTCATCATCCGCAGTCCTTAATGATGCTATAACTGAATATCTTTGCCATGTAGTGCAAAGATGAATGATTTTTTGATGAATATTTTTGGCCGTAGTGCAAAGATGAACATGTGTTTAGATGACATGACCAACTTATGAATATCTTTGGCCTGTAGTGCAAAGATGAATATTTGATTCCAGCTATATATATTGATTGATCTTACAAGGATAAAATATTGACAATGAACTTTTAAATTCATATATAGAAGATAGTAGATTTCATTCTCTACGTAACTCTTCTAACGAATTGTTATTTCCGCTGCGAATATTGATTTAAAACTTGTCGTCGATTGTATTCTATTAGATTTTTCCCTGTTGAGGACTAACGATAATTTTTTCTATATTATCTTAGTCATAATGTTTTTTACTGGGCTAGTTGAGCTCACCCTTTTCCTTTTTGTTCTATTTTTTTTCTCAAGAGGCGAGAATGTAGCGAATACTAGTCGGGTTGTGGAATGATGGTTCTAGAAGTTGCTTTAGTAGTCCTCACAATTTTGTAAAATAGTGTATCAATAATTGTAATGAGGACTTATTTGAGTGTGGATATTGTCTAGATGACAATATTTGTATTTAAACTCACAGTTTAAGTGTTTTCGTATTTTGCACGACAATTGTATTAATGAAGTTGTAGTTGTTTCTGTACCACGTATTTGAGGACTTAGAATGGGTGTTGTATACCTATTTTGGGGGCGTCACAATGCCTGAGCCTGGAAGCTTTAGCAGGCGGAAAGAACTTCGCCATGAACTTTTGAGCAAAGCCAACCCATGTGGTGATGGAGCCTGGAGGGAGTGAATATAGCCAGCTCTTGGCCTTGTCCCTCAAAGTGAAAGGGAACCGTCGGAGTCTGATGGCATCGTCAGAAACTCCGTTGCACTTAAACGTATCACAGATGTCCAAGAAGTTTATCAAGTGATCATTCGGGTCATTGTGAGGGCCTCGAATCTGAGGTCCCGAATCACCACGGATCCGGTTCGATCATTCTATACAACTATTACAATTTGCGGATGATATAAACATAAATTGTTTATACATTAAACTTACACACTTTTTCCCAAGGTCGAGGAACCTTAACTTAATACACAATACATAACTTATTTAATACATAACATTATCATCATACATTACTATTACAAATCTAATCACATACGTAAACTAAAGTTGGAACTGTCTTTAACCTTTTCTTGTATCCGACGCGTTCGTCTTAATCTGCAATGTTTTATCATGATATAGCAAGAGTGAGCATAAGATTGCCCAGCAAGTTTAAGTTCAACAATATAACGATATATCATGATTGAAAGAGTCTGAATAATAAGCTGGCTATAATTCAACAATATAATTGTGAACTAGCAGAACAAAATTTTGGTGAACAAGTATTGAACATGAAAAATATATCTGAACCAACTGGTAATGAAGGTGATCAACCTTTCATACCTGACCTATACATGCAATATGTACAGAGTACAATTCATGGCAACCAGCAATGATTAACCATAAGCTTATCCGAATGAAACAACTCTTATTAGAGTTAAGTAAAAACAAACTTGCCTGAACCGTTGATTACCGCTACGCAATTTATATCGCTTTATCCGAAGACTTAATATTAGTAATATAGATCTCCAATATTAGAATAATATCATCACAATATAATACAATTATATATATAGATATACATATAATAACCTAAACACATAACACATAACATATAACCCTATCAGTCTACAACACATATAGGACTCGGTATCAAGTCAAACTATATTGCAGTCTGAGTTGAATCCGACACAAATCTGACATCCTGACGGTCTAATCGGACTTTTATCGAGTCTATGTTCAATTAAACTCTGCCTAAACACTTAACAATTAACTCAGATAATTTTAATAACAGTCGAATTATTTTTCGTAAGCTCGTAATAATTTTCAAATAATTATTACTATTTATTGTGAATTTTCAATCATTAAACACGTATTTAAATAATATAAATACCACTTAATTTTTTATCATTAATATTTATTTAATATCAAACATTAATGAAATACATCACATAATATTATAATATATTTATAATATCACAAAGTATTTTTAATACTTTAAAATCACCTTTATATGATTTTTTAAACCATTAAATTAATTATCCGATAATTGCTATTAATATTAAAATATGACAAAATATCAAAAGTTATATTTTATAACTTAAAATACTTTTATAATACTTAAATCATTTTATATGATTTTTAAATCATTTATTCTATTTTTCCATAATTTATTTAATATAGCTATTAAATAAGTTAACTATCATTAATATTAATTAATTAATAAAATTCATCACAAAATATTAAAAGTCACTAAAAATAACTTAAAATATTTTATTATACCATAATATTATTTTTCATGATTTTAATGTATTAAAATCATTTTAAATCATTTATTTAATATTATAATGAAATAAATTAAATACCATTTATATCCCAAAAATATTAAATGTTTATGAAATATACTCAAAATAATTAAAAATTATTTTTCAGAATTTAAAATAATTTTTCGAAATTTATCTTGTATTTTTAATAATTAAAATTAATTTTTATCCATTTATTAATTAAAATAATTAATTTCTTAAATAAACTGTCGCTAAAAGGGCCCTATAGCGACAGACCCGTCACTATAGTTGTTCTTGGTGTTCTTGCTCAAACCCAGAAAACCCATGTCAGTCATCGAGGGGCTTAGTTTGACCACATTTAATTTAGTGTTCTTGATGATTTCTTGGTACCTAATGGTGTTGGGATGGTAGTAGGGATGTAATATTACAACCACAACTAATATTCATGGTCAGAACATATCACAATCGAGCGATTCAAGCCATCAAAGTCTTGTCAGAGACTATTCTTCATTTTCTGGGTTACCTAGAAATGAAGAACAACTCTCAATGCCTATTTTGAATCCTTGTAGTTTGTATCCTGGGTCTATATTGTATGATCTATCGGTTCATATATGCAGACCACATGTCAAATTTCAACAACAAATCATCATATCAACTTAACAACATCCAAACCGTAAGATCTAAGCCGGTCAAAAGCTTGTCAGAGATCCGGTTCTTGAAGATCTGGGTTACCCAGATTCTTCACCCGGCGAGTAGGTCAACGCTATTTTGACCAAGGATTTCTATGATTCTGTTACGGATTTTGGTGATCTAAAGGCATGAGTATGTAGTCTGTATACCTGTATACAACATCTAACCAACAACATGGCCAAAACAACAAACATAAGCAAGATCAAAGGCTTGCAAAAGCTTGTCAGACAACAATCTGGGTTCTAGGTTGCCCAGAAACCCATTCCTGTGTTCGGTCAACGTAGTTTGACTGATCATAACTAGAAATCTAGAACAGATCTGAACATGATTCAAGTTCCAGACTAAAGACCAGATGACAGGTCCAAAACATAAAAACACACATAACGATTAACACACAGGAATCTAAGAGCTCTGACATTGGCTTGTCAGAGAACAAAATTAGGGTTCTTGACCAGTTTTAAAAAATTTGATTTTTGTGCCTCTATATGTTATGGATCCATGATCCAACAACCCAGATCACTTATTAACACCCTCTAACACAACTTTAAATAATAGATCATAACATCTAACACCAAATCATAAGATTTTCGAAATTAGAGTTTATACCTATTTCTAACTTGATTCTTGAATTCTGACCTTTGTGATCTATTCCGGCTAAGCTAAGAAGCATTCTTAGTTTATCTTATCACTCTATCTCATTCCCATTCCCGAAAATATAGAGAGAATAGGTCTTGGGAGAAATGAGAAATAAAAGTGGCTTTTGCTCTCTCTTTAATATCTATATTTGATGACACAAGGCACAAAGCTGAGATAATGTGGCTGATAAGTATGTATATATCAGTCCATATGCAATTCAACGGTGGTTCACCAACTCCCCCACTTGGCAAAACTCCAATAATGCATTACAGGGTATAAATGTCATTTCTATTTTAATTTTAATGGCATAAATGTCAATTTCCCTAACCCTTAGGGTTTAGGGTTTGGAAAACCTTTAGGGTTTAGGGTTTAGTAAATTAATTTCCAAGATTTTCTAAAATTTCCAATTTATGTTTTAAAAATAGAAATTTAATATTTCTAAATTGTAATTAGGATTTTCTAATTATATTAAATTTTCTTAATCATAACTTAAATCTTGCTAATTAGGGTTAGTATTTCCTAATTAAAATTGCTAATTAAGCAATTAGGGTCAAAATGGTCATTAGGGTTTATAACCCAAGAATTAGGTTTTTTTTTTAAATAATTTTCTAATTTAGAAATTAGATTTTTCGTAATTAGATTAGGGTTTTCTAATTACTCATAACTTGAAAATTAGGATTTATATTTCCTAATTAACATTAAAAGTATTAAATTAACACTTAGGTTTTCCCTATTTATAATTTAGGGTTTCAAATCCATAATTTATGGTTTTAAAACTTTGAAATTAGGGTTTGCTAAATAATTAAGCTTTACCCTAATTAATATTATAATTAATAGCACTTAAGCAATATAATAATCATTTAAGTTCCTAGATTAGGGTTTCATACATCGAATTAGGGTTTTGAATTCCCTGAACTGAAGTTAGGGTTTTCAGAACCGGTTTGTAGGGTTTCTTGTTAATCGCTAGGGTTTTCTAACTGAACGTTGACGTTCTTAATATATAATTAGGGTTTGTTACAGATATCGTTTATCTGGTCAACCCTTGACCCTTAACCACATTCTGTACACATACATAACCAAATTCACAAAATATATTCACGTATTCACTTAATCCTGAATAATTCACCTAAATCCTTCACAGAATTTTGAAATCCTCAAAATTCCTTCTTAAAAATATCAAACGCATACACTTATTTTATGCCTAGGTTCTAATTTTGAACCTTAAATCAATTAATTAAAAATTAATTTTTTTTTTTAATTCTCGGGTTGTCACAGTCATCATTTGGTAATCCCCCAAACTGAATATTGGAGCACATTTGGATGGTGCCCGGCTTAATCTAAAAATTGTTTGCTTGGATCGCGGGCCTGAGAATGCTCGCTTGTAAGTCTGCGATATGGGGCATGGCATACGCGTTTAAAGATTTTTGAAGTTACTCACCCATTATAATAGGAGTAGGTATGTCCCGAGCTTTTTCCCTCTGCAGTCGTCTGTACGTTCTATCAACCTCGATATCGAGAGGTATTATATTCTGACCCCTTCGAGGTGGCATAAATAGTGGAGACTACCTGAAAAGAGAGCTAAACAAATATATCAGTTTAAGTTAAGATCATACTGACTTAGTGTTAATATTGATAAAAAAAATAATACTAAGTCCCTGGCAACGGCGCCAAAAGCTTGTTGGCCGATTTCGCAATCGATAAAACATGTGCAAGCATACGCGGTCCACAAGTAATATTGTAACGCCCCAAAATCCGGTCTATCTTCACACCCGGATTCCGTACGTCACGAGTACATCATTCATCCAACATACATCATTATATA
Organism: Panax ginseng; assembly: GCA_020205605.1. NCBI lineage: Eukaryota > Viridiplantae > Streptophyta > Magnoliopsida > Apiales > Araliaceae > Panax > Panax ginseng. Next base: position 34,209,732 of record CM035143.1, on the reverse strand, counting down.
ATGCAATATAACGACATACACTCTCAAATCCCAGGTTCTGGAACCTTATGACCTCTTTTATTACAAATAATGATAATTACATTATTTATTTCATCTTACAAGAGTGACTTTTATCCGCCGCCAAGGATACATAACAGTTCATTAAACTAGTCTACAATTAAATTTCAACTTTTTACATTACAAGTCTTCACTTGATCTTCTTGTTCATTCACCTTCTGAATGGAACTTCATTTGGATACCGTTAGCTTGATCTTTACGGGATCCTTAAGTTCTTCTAACCTTGTTCGCTGAAAATTTGTTTTTCATTTAAAGCAAGTATGAGCATTCAATTGCCCAGCAAGTCATAACAGTTGAACAAACAACTTCAGAATTAAAACATTTCTTTAGAACTTCTATAACCGAACAAAGGTTATGAAGCAGCTTGAATAATAGGAATAGTCTTGATTCCTATCATCTTAAAACATCAATCGTTTTCTCTTTGAAAAACTTTCATCCCTCTACCTTTTTCATACACATCCTGTCTGGCTAGAATCATTAGCAGAGGACTTAACAATAACGGTTCATGTATAAACAGAACATACTTGTATTGAACAGCTCAATCATAGAACAATTCATATCATAGAAACACCGAAGTGTTCAAATTGTGGCTCAAGGCCTCATACATTCTAACACCTTGTACAAATATCACACATTCGCACATAGACAGAACTTCTCAAGTACAACATCTGAGAAGTTTAAGAAACTAGCATTCATGTACTATGAATGAAGTTAGGAAACTTGCCTTACGCCCAGCTACAACTTACGCTAATCTGCTCAGTTCAATTCCTATATCACACATATGGAGAAAACATAAACACCAATTAGTCATATATTGAACTTACACATTGGTTTACTTAACTTTACTTCTTAGAGTTCGCGTTCTTGCAATATAAGTGTACGCGACTAACTTCTTTTACCAATTTATGGCTTTATGACATACGGAGATGTCTTACTCCAAACGTTCATCATCTTGGATGATTTATATTCTTATCTTATTCTTATAACTTCTCTAGGACTCAGCACACATCGCGTCTCTGCTAGTAGTCCATATGGTACTTTGAGTGGTTTCCCACAAACAACCAACAAACAAGTTCCCGTCTCATCTACACTGCCATAACAATGAGTTAGATCGGTTGCCAGTTTTGTATATACCTTCGCTCTCTGAAGGAATTATTTAGCCCAGCTCCCATATGTCAACCATCAAAGGTTACGATTGTGCCACAACCTAACTTCTCTTAACTTATACGAACTATTAAACTATAATGTTCGATTAAATCAATTTCTTATTCCTTACGGCTTTCTGACAACTAAATGTCATCCCTCCGGATTCATTCTTTATCGAATCACATTCGGCTTTCATTAATCTTATTACCGTTTGTTACGGCTTTCTTGATAATTCATATACTATTTAATACTTTCGTTATCCATTATATGAACCCCATGTTCATTACTCGTTCTTAGTGTCAAAGCAATACCGATCATTGTATGCTAAGACCAAGCGTCCATCGCAACGACGTTGCGTTCATAGCGTCTATAAGCTTCACACTTATCCCTCATTATCATGATATAACATCAAAATTTAATTCATTACCCTCGTCACTCAACGTCTAAGGAATCACAACCATAGCAATTCCTCACGTTCGTTCATCCCGACTACGCTCCCCGGATATCGGTTACGTAACCAGCGATTATATTCTTTGTCATTTAATCACGTTTAATTTTTATGTTCAACCTTTAATAAAGGTTTACATCACTTGATTAAGTGTTACATTAGTTGAATATTATATTCTTTATCGTCCCTTACATTTTCGCCTGGTGAAAGCGGTTAAAAGCTCATCTCTCGAATTTTTCAACATCAGCCGCTTGCCGGCACTCACTCCTTTGTTATCTCTCGCACTTGTAGCGATTTTTTGCAAGATTACTCGGCCCCCTAGTCCGGGCGCTTGGTGCCCTCTATTAAGGCATGGCTATTTGGCGCCAAGCCCTAACCCTAGAATTTTTAAATAAATTTTGAAATGCTTACTTCGCGTTCTCATATCTCCTTTGTTATAACTCATAATGAGGTCGTTACAAGGCCATTCTCTTCCTTATCTTCCGTACTTCAATATCCCTCAGACAGAACTTCGTTCTGAATCTGTTAACGTGCCATTAGATTGGCTTGATCTTCACCCTTCGTTCATTTTACGTTTTTAACGCTCTTCGTTCGTTCGTCCGTAATTCGATCATTCGAACTCGGAACTTGTTCGTTCTTGAGTTCACGACTCATGTTTTCTACGTTCTATTACTTTCTTGTGAAACCCTACATGTTCGGGTTCATTTACTAACTTTCTAATTCTCGTTCGTCTTTTACAAAATTTTGCCATAACTTCGTTATAGCTAAGTTTTAATCCGTTCTTCATGAACGTTTCTACCGTTCCTAACCAAACAATACACATCTAACTTATACACGATGGTTTTAAACTTGTCCATCAACAACAATTACACTACGATGGTTTTAAATTTGTCCATCAATAACGTTCTTCGTGTTCTTTGCGTGTTCTTTGTGTTCTTCGTTCGTTCTTCATTTTAATCGATATTTTAGATTATGATTTCACTTTTTATTGGAATTTGATGTTATAGAACATTATTCCTTACTTATTTAACCTACTTATTCATATAATCCACTCGGATCATTCAAATTCTCTACGAATCTTATACTTCCTTAAGAAATTTATTTACTAAACTTCTAAGTTCTTATTTCTTATTTTCTCATGATTTCAACCATATGAAATTATTTCTAACATCATCTTCTCTCTATTCTCATTAAGCTATGTTTTAAACATATTAACTTACAGAAAATATTAGAAGAAACTATGTTCAGATTACCGTTCTTCTTTAATCCTCTTTCGTTATACAAAGCCGGCGATTCGCAAGCTTTTCTATTTCACGATCACTTTTGATCCGATCATTCATGCTCATGCTCTTCCTTCTCCCTCCCATCCGACTTCTCTCTCTCTCTCTCAAGTGTGGGATTTTCAAAATCCACAAATAATGAAATAAGCTTACTATTTATAGATTTTCAAAGCAAAATGCATTTTAGTCATTTCGCCCCCACCTCCTTACTATTCCCACCTCCTCCCACAACTTAGCCACCAAGTTTACTTGGCCACCACCCTTACTTGGTGGCCAAGTAGCTGCCCCACATGCCCATGGGTCAACCCATGGGTTGCCCATTGGTTATTACCAATCCGTTTACCAATCGATTCGATCCGCGGTTTCTTTTCTTGGTTTGGGCCTTAACCCTAATTCTTATTGGGCCTATCTTGTGCTTGATTTCAAAAAGCGTTGGGCTTGACATAATCAAAGTCCAATTAGATTCTAGAAAGTCCATTAACTCAAAGTCCATTAAGACTACTCGTATTCTACGCATTCTATTCTCGTATTCTCGGATTCTCGTAATCTATTCGTATATTGTTCGTACGATATTCGTATTATATGTTGTAATAATCTTCGTACTATACTCGTATAATTATTCATATCATACTCATATCTCTCACGCATAATAACCCTAATTATTATACGTGATCATAAAATTCTCAGAACTCACTTTTCCTAACCCTTAGGTTTTGAGTCCGTAGGCGAAAGCTTCGTTTTTGTCATAACTAAAATATTGTTGAATATTCTATCACGTCTCAAAATTAAACATAATCTATAACTTCTCGGAATTTCAAAATAAATCTCCGAGAAGAAACGGATGAATAGTGCATATTTCGTCTTTTTCCCCGAAAAATATTTTGTTCCCGGAAAACTTCTATTTTCGTCTTGAAAATTTTTATTCACTCAATCTAGCTCGTAGCTAGAATACTCCCGATTTATAATCATCCTAGGTTATAGAACGATTAATAAACACATACCACAGAATAATATTAATAAAAATTCCTTTTATTAATAACTAATTCTTTAAACTTAAATTCTGGACAACCCGAATTTTCGGGTCGTCACAAATATATGATAAGTTGAGTTTCGTACCCACGAGGACAAAGTCTTAGGTACTAATCAAGTACAAAGGTAAGTTCTATAATGTCTTATCTAAATAAGTAAAAGGAGATGGTGTGTTAAAATATATGATTAAAACTGTAGAAATAAGAGATTTAGTTGGAAAAAGAAGTCAAGTTAGGATTACAATTCCCCTAATGCATCACCTAATCTCCTAACTCTCCACATTACAAATGAATCAAGGAATGGTCAACCGAGAACAGTAACTACACATAAGCTTCTTTCGAAGGTCAAATACACATCCCTAGCTAGATGAATCATAATATTTTTATGGTGAAAATAATTAGACTAGGGTCATTAAGCTTAGTCTCAAGGCTATACAAGGCAAATAGAGATATGTCTATCCTATTAAGAAATTTATGCACACATTCCCATAGGCATGGTCATAACAAGTGTTTTTGTATTTAAAGGTTAGATATTAATATCCATTTTTCAATATCCATTAATATCAATATCGATTTCTTGGTCAAGCAATCAATTAATAAGCATGAAATACAACAACCCATTCCAAAATGATTCATTAATATAAATAGGAGAGAAAGTTAATTAAGCTAAACAATAGGTTACATTGCAATCCTAAAAATGTAATTAGTTCATAACCATGGTACTAATAAACATTTTTAAAGTATTCAATATGCTCATTAATACACAAATAAATGAAAGATTTGGAATAAGGAAACTCTTGTTGCGAAGTTTTCTATCTCAAAGTCTTTCTTCTCCGTGTAGAGTCTAAGTTGTGTAGGATGCAATGAATTTTTCTTCCTTGAAGAAAACTTCTTTCTCTTTTAAACTAACAAAAAACTAAAAAACTCTATTCTATCCTTTGTAATAACTGATGGCGGCTACTCTGTCTGAAGATAATCACTTCTCCTCTTTTAGGTCATTAATATCAAGTCTCTGCCTGGACACCAGAGGTGGCACTACGGCGCAGAGATCTTAACTAGAGATGGCGCTGCAGCACGATGTCATCATTAAAAACACCGAAGCTCACGCTTACTGGTACTTGACTTAAAAAAGAAAAGTGGGCACTGATGCCAAGGTGACGTCAAGATGGACCCAAAAGTCGTATGACTGGCAATACCAACTTAAAGCTTGGCATTGGTATTGCTTGGCCAAAGGTAAATACTTGATCCTTTTGCCCCTTTAAATTAAAAATGACATAAAGAGCCCTGCATCAAAAAGATTAAGCAAAACAACAATAATATATATAAAAGATAAAGAAATAACCGAAACAGGCAGCGTCTTAAGCCACAGAGGATCTAATTCGCGGATATAAATCCTACTCATCACTACTCCGTTGACTAATTTGACAAGAAAGACAGTGAAGTACGTGTGGACAGAGAAGTGTGAAAAAGTTTTCAAGAACTGAAGAAAAGGTTGAGTGAAGCACCTGTATTATCGTTACCCAATGATACAGGGAATTTTGTAGTTTATAGCGATGATTCACACAGAGGACTCGGTTGCGTGCTTATGCATCATGGCAAGGTCATTGTGTACGCATCACAACAATTAAAGGATTATGAGAAAGTTTATCCTACTCATGATCTGGAACTGGCAGCGGTGGTATTTGCCTTAAAGATTTGGAGTCATTACCTATATGGAGAGAAATGTGAGATATACATGGACCATAAAATTCTAAAATATATCTTCACACAAAAAGGTTTTAATATGAGATAAAGGAGATGGTCGGAGTTGATAAAGGATTACGATTGCGATATCCTGTATCATCTAGGAAAAGAAAATGTAGTGGCCGACGCCTTAAATAGAAAGGGTTGGAAAAAATTGTCTATGTTAACGGCACAAACTAAGTTAATAATAGAGATGGCTAGAATGAAGTTAGAGGTGAAGTTACCGAGTTAGTCGGGTCAGAAACTATTTACAATGGAGATTCGACCTACCATTGTAGAGTGTCAAAGAGGTACAACTCAAAAATTATGAGTGTGACCAGAGGAAGAAGCGGCTAGCAGATGAAAAAGAGATAAAGTACAGTCTTGATAACGAAGGTTTATTAAGATTTGAAGGAAGAATTTGGGTTCCTAGTGAAATAGAATTAAAGGAGGAAGTATTACAAGAGGCTCATAGTTTAAGGTACTCGATTCATCCTGGTAGTACTAAGATGTATCAAGACCTTCGACAGAGTTTTTGGTGGCCAAACATGAAAAGGGAGATAGCAGAATATGTAAGTAGGTGCTTAACTTGTCAAAAAGTTAAGGCCGAACATCAACGACCAAGCGGCTTGTTACAGTCATTAGAGATTTCGAAATGGAAGTGGGAGCATATCACGATGGATTTGTGGTGGGACTTCCAACTACTCAGAAAGGGTATGACGCTATTTGGGGTAATAGTGGACCGGTTGACGAAGTCGGCTCACTTTTTGCCAATAAGAGTTAAGTTTAACTTAGATCAGTTAGCTAAACTCTATGTTAAGGAAGTTATTTCAAGACATGGGGTACTAGTTTTGATAGTGTTAGATCGTGATCCATGATTCACATCAAACTTTGGGAGAAGTCTACAAGAACAGATGGGAACGCAGTTGAAGTCAAGTACAGCTTATCATCCACAAACAGATGGGTAGAGCGAAAGAACAATTCAGACGTTAAAAAATATGTTGAGATCTTGCATTATGGATTTCAAAGGTAGTTGGGATGATCATCTACCGCTAGTAGAGTTTGCGTATAACAACAGTTATCATGCAAGCATAGGCATGCCGCCTTACGAAGCTTTATATAGAAGGAAGTGCAGAACACCATTGTGTTGGGATGAAATAGGAGAACGTCGGATGTTAGGACCTGAATTGGTATAGCAAACAGCAGATATAATTAAGTTGATACGAACGTGACTGGTAGCAGCTCAAGACAGACAAAAAAATATGCAGATCTGCATCGAATGAGAAGAGAGTTTGATGTCGGCTCATACGTATTTCTAAAGGTATCTCCCTAGAAAGGAAAGATACACTTTGGAAAGAAGGGAAAGTTAAGTCCAAGGTTTATAGGACCTTGTGAGATATTAAAAAGGGTAGGAGAGGTAGCTTAAATGGTAGTATTACCTCCAGACATAGAACGCATACACAATGTGTTTCATGTATCTGTGTTACGTCCTTATAAGCCAGGTTATAAGCACGTAATAGAGTATGAGCCTATTCATGTTGAGAAAGACTTGACGTATGAAGAAATGCCTATTCAAATCGTTGATAGAAAAGAGCAAGTTCTGAGGAATAAAGTTATACCTTCGGTGAAGGTAGTATGGAGAAACTACGATGCCCAAGAAGCAACGTGGGAACTTGAAGAAAAGATGAAGAATAATTACCCTCAGTTATTTGACTAACTTATGGTGAGATTTTGGGGACAAAATCCTTATAAGGGGGGAATAATGTAACAACTGAAAATTGGATTTTATGTAAATTAATTTTATTTGATCAATAAATAATGAATAAAATTATAATATATGTTATTTATAACGAGTAAGCAAGACGAAGGTTATTCTATAACCTAAATGTGGAATAATGTCGTATTATTCTGGCTACGTGATCGAATTAAGGTGTCTGAATTTACAAGACGAAAATAAAAGCTTTTCGAGAAATTCTCCGAAAAATACTATTCATCCATTTCTGCTTGGGAATTATTTTTGAACTTCCAGAAAATACGTAATGATAGAATGTTAAGGAAGGATGGATTATATAATAATAATTCAGTTATGACAAACGCAAGTTTTCGCCTACGTACTAAGTTCGAGAATGTTAAGGAAAGCGAAGATTTGAATAAATGTTGATCGTATAATAAGAAAGTTATTATAGGAGGTAATGAATACGAGTATGATACTAAATATTGTACAAGTATATACGAAAGATAATATAACATATATGATAAATGTTATACGAACTAGTATACGAGAAGAATACGAGGATAATACGTTGAAAGTTTAAACCATTCTTAATGGACTAGTAGGATATGGTTAGGAATTTGGCAAGCCCAAATGAATTTATGTTAAGTCCCAAAGATAAGTAATGCAAGCCCAATGTTAGGTCCAAAGTTAATTAAACCTAAGCCCGAACCAAGAACCGAACCAGTGGATCAAACCGATAGGTCACCGGATGAGAAAAACCCATGTGGGTCCCCCATGGGGGCACATGGCCGGCCAACTTGATGGCCAAGCAAGGGAAAGAAACTTAGCTTGCAAGACATGAATAGTAAGGAGGTGGGATGGCTTTTTGACCCTTTTGCCCTCACTTTGGAATTCTATAAATATGAAGCTTTATTGGTCATTTGTACTTGTTCAAATCACCAACATCTTAGAATAATTATATTGAGAGAGAAGTGAGAGCTCGTCTTTACTAATCCAAGAAGAAGAAGAAGAATTATCAAGTTAGAATATCAAAGGTAATGAATCCTTAGACCATTAATTTTCATCTCTTCATTTGTAGTTTTGATAGTGAAGTGGATAATGGTGGAGCATGTATCATAAGGAGTAACAAGGATAGATATTAGTGGACATTAAACATTAATAACCATGTTACAAGTGGAATCATAATCATAGAATTATGAACTAATGAAGAACACATGAAAAAGTATCATATGTTATTGATGGACAAGTTTAAAACCATCGTGTATAGGATTAGATTATATATGTTTGGTTAGGATGATAGATGTATAAATGATGGAATGAATCAATTTTGAATGGAGTAAAAATCTCAAGTAACGAAGTTATGGCAAAATTTACGAGATTCGACGATAATCGTCGAAATCGTGAAATTCTCGGAATGAAAGTCAAAAGTCGTCGTTTAACTCGAAAAACCTTAGTTTTCGAAGGCGTATAGTAGAACTTTGCATTTAAGAGTTACAGACTCAAGAATGGTCGAATTCTGACTTAAGACAAAGAAACGAGCTATGAACGTTCACGAATGTTTAACGAACACGTAATAAGGAATTTAAACTGTGAATTCAGTGTTAACGAATTCGAAAACATAAGTTGTCCTAATAAAATCGTAGTATACAATGTATGTGAGAAAATGGCTTTAGAACAAGCCAATTCTGACTTATAACGATTAAGTTACGAGTCTGAAAAGGATTCTAATAGAAAAACTTAAATTTTTTTCAAAGGCTTAAGGCTGGCACCGCAGCGCCAACTAAGCCTATGAACATGGCGCTGCAGTGCCATGCTCGAATCCAGACACTGTTAAGTCATGTTGCAGCGCGACATTTTCAAAGGAGACTGGCGCTGCATCGCTAGTACTAGGCAAGAGGCAGTGAAGTTAATTAATAAGTATAAACGAAGGGAAGTTGATTGAAGGTGAAATATGACCTTAATTGAACTTAAAGTAACATCATTAAGGATGATTATAACCTTAAGTTTAATGATTAAAAGTTAATGAAAGGTTACTCGAATGTAAACGCAAAGTAATACGAGAAACTGTAACGAACATTAACTAACTTAATGAATGTTAGTAAGTTAAGAAAATGAATAGTTAGATCGAGAAGAAGAAAAATCTATGTTAATGACAACGCTTGATGATTGTTTATGACCTAATGTTGTATGCTATGTAATTATGTGATGTAGAATCTATAAAGACTCAAAAGAAAAGTGAATTAATTGTAGAAGACACTGAAGGCAAGTGTTCTAAACCCTTGTCTATGTTCATTTTGGAAAAGCTTTATAATTCATGTATCTTACGCATGAATTGATGTACAAAGAAGTTGAAGCCAATTCCTTCGGCTAGACTTAATGTATTTTATAGATTTCTCTATAATCTATCAAAATATTATTGATGTTGCTCTCTTATGCCAACTGCTTTGGTATGGATTTCGAAGAAAGACTGAGTATGACTACATAAATGTTTTATCGGCAATCGACTGACACGTGAGGTTGCCAAAACTTAAACGTAGACACGTTTAATGAAGTAGTGTTGTACAACATAGAGTACTATAGGCTGATCACCTAGACGTGCTCGTAAGAAATGTCAGACTTATGAACTTGGTGTCGGGTTGTCCTTTTTAAAGAAAGAATGTAATGCTCAAGGTCTTGGACCAAAATCAAGGTTTAACATATATTGTTCTTTGTTAAACATTTTAAAGAAAATAGAAGTGTTTTTTTGAATTATCTATAGTACTTCATATGTGAGACACCAGATTTTATGAATACAGATTTAATTTTCTCAAAATATTTTTTTGAATATTATGATGTGGATTTGATATAATGTTATAGTTGTGGGTAATATTTATAAATTTTGCAAAGTAAGCAAGTGGTTGTATAATATTCGATTGGTCGGGGAATATTCTTTTAGTCGGGGAATATCCGTATGACGGTACAATCATTAGTGGACCCCACAATAGAATTATTGTCGGATAGAGAAAACGACAAAAATACTTTATGAAAATAAGGACGAAAGTTTTACCGTTAACTGTTGAAACACCCGGTGTTAAAAGTACAGTAATACACGTAGTTGCACAGTAGCACACGATATTAATTATTGATGCTTATGTGAGAAGTCACCCAGTATTGTTCAATCGGGTATTCGGGACACTTTTCGTGTCGGAGTATTATTCACGAGTTACTATTCATGAGTTACTATTCATGAGTTACTATTCACGAGTTACTATTCATGAGCTACTATTCATGAGTTATTATTCACGAGTTATTATTCACGAGTTACTATTCATGAGTTACTATTCACAGGGTACTATTGATCACCCGTAAAATATAATTCTTTTCGGTCCAAATCATTTTTGGGTACAATATTATTCCATGAGGAGATGTGCTAATTTTTCAGACCGTTGATTGAAGATATAATAGTAAATCAATATGGATCGCTGGTTTAAAGTTTTAATAGTAAATTAGTATGGACCGTTGCCTTAAGTTTTAATAGTAAACCAATCTGGATCGTCCGTTTAAAGTAAATCAATCTGGACCGTTCATAAGTTAGTTACTATGCAGTCTATTCTTCTATAAATAGAAGTTCATTCCTTCATTATTTCTTATGAATTCACTGAAACTCTAGAGAGAGAAATTATAGAGAAACTATAGAAAAGTATTCTGGTACTTCCCTACTCTTATATTCAGTTTCTTTTACGGTAAGGGGTATTATTTCTTTTGTATTCATGAAGAGAACTTCTATTATTCCATTATTTATTATTACATTGAAATAACTTTTGATATCATGTAAGTTACCCTATACTTGGTGAAATTCTTCTGTTATTTCATTCTTTATTATTATGTTGGAATATCATGTTTGTGCGTTTACGCCGGACCTGGTTCTATTATTTATTATTCTGTCGGAATATCCTGTCTGTGCATTTACGCCGGATCTGGTTCCATTATTTATTATTCTGTCGGAATATCCTGTATGTGCGTTTTACGCCGGACCTAGTACCATTCTTTATTATTATATTGGAATATCCTGTCTGTGAGTTTTACGTCGGACCTGGTTCTGTTATTTATTATTCATAAGTTACTATTCATGAGTTACTATTCATGAGTTACTATTCACGAGTTACTATTCACGAGTTACTATTCATGAGTTACTATCCACGAATTACTATTCATGAGTTACTATTCATGAGTTACTATTTACGGGGTACTATTGATCACCCGTAAAATATATTTCTTTTCGGTCCGAATCATTTTTGAGTACAAAATTATTCCATGAGGAGATGTGCTAATTTTTCAGACCGTTGATTGAAGATATAATAGTAAATCAATATGGATCGTTGGTTTAAAGTTTTAATAGTAAATTAGTATGGACCATTGCTTTAAGTTTTACTAGTAAACCAATCGGGATCGTCTGTTTAAAGTAAATCAATCTGGACCGTTCATAAGTTAGTTACTATGCAGCCAATTCTTCTATAAATAGAAGCTCATTCCTTCATTATTTCTTATGAATTCACTAAAACTATATAGAGAGAAATTATAGAGAAACTATAGAAAAGTATTACGCTACTTCCCTACTCTTATATTAGGTTTCTTTTTACGGTAAAGGGTATTATTTCTTTTGTATTCATGAAGAGAACTTACATTATTCCATTATTTATTATTACATTGGAATAAACTTTGATCACGCTGGCTACCCTATACTTGGTGAAATTTCTTACATTATTTCATTTTTATTATTACATTAGAATATCCTGCTTTTGTATGTTCTGGCAGGACTGGTTCCATTATTTATTATTACGCCGGAATATCCTGTGCGTGCATTTACATTCGAACACTGGTTCCATTATTTATTATTCATTCGGAATATCACATGCATGCGTTTTTTCTGTGGGACACAGTTCCATTCTTTATTATTATGTTGGAATATCCCGTCTACATGGGTTTTACGCACTTTTTGGTTCCGATTATTTATTATTCATTGGAATAACACGCTTTTGTCTGATCTATCGCATGCATGGTGATTTCTTTTGTAGTTCCATTCTTTATTATACTCAATTTGTAAAACCCCAAATTATTAATAAATGAAATTTAATTTCCTCTATTTATCATTTTGAAATAGTAAGAGGTAGATTTGATTAATGTGGTTAGTTATGGGTAATATGCGCAAATATTTTTTAAATAAGGAAGTGGTTATAAAATACTCATTGTTGTCGGAGAATATTCGTTTGGTCGTGGAATATTCTTGTTGTCGAGGAATATTCGTACGACGGCTCAGCCTTGTGTGGGCCCATAACGGAAAGCGATTGGATGAAGAAAATGACAAGTATAAGTTATTTACAAATACTTGGCGTGGTTATTCTTTATTAACTTTGTTGGAATACCGGTGGTTAAAAACACACGAATACGCGTTGTTGCACAAGAAGAGCTTGCGGTATTGCACCAATTATTGATTCTTACGTGAAGGCACTACTCAATAATTGTTCTGAGTGAGTTCTTATTCGGTATTTTATTTTATTGATTCAATAATTCTTTGCGTTGATATTTTATATTATTGTTGTTTCAATAATTGTCACTACACGGTATTTTCCATTATCGAAGCAATAATTCATATTATCTGAATAATATTATTAGAAAATATTATTGGCAATGTCTAGAAAGTTCTCGCATCTAAGGAGAGGTTTGGTCAACTAATTCTTGGCCAAGAAGGAGAAATTCTTATGGAAAGCCCCATCTTTCTTGGGAGCTACTTAGTCACGAGATGTGATTCTGTAATATTATTTGTTAATAATTAATTATTGATTTATATGATGAGAAAAATATTGATTTTATGTGGATATAGATGAAGAAAATTTTTAAAGTGACAATTGTTAAAAATTGATATTTTATCTTTTCTGATAAAATAATATTTTATTATATTATTATAATATAATAATGATGATATTTTTATAATAAATGTGGGATATATGAGTATATGAGGAGGAAGAGCATTTTTGTTGCATTAAATGATTAACACATGTTTTGTGTGTCGGTGGACCCCATTTCTTGACTAAAATTTGATTATAGCTTGTAAAATCGTCCGTTTGTGGATTTCGGTCAATTTCTATTTGGAATTTGGAAAAACATTCTTCTGCAAAGTTGTAGATAATGAAATTTCCTATTTCAAAGACATGTGGTTCGAATTTTTCTGACAAAATGGCTATTTATTATGAATTATTGAAGTTCTGAAGTTCCGAAATAATTGATTTTTGGAAGTTTTAATTATTTATTTTATGAAAAACATTTTTTTCATTTGTGGGCATGTGTTAAATGGTTGAAATCAGCTGGTGTGGTGTGCTAAGGAAATTAAGAAAATTATATTATTATTTTATTAAATTTTCTGTTTTGGTGTTTCAAGCATTTTCCTATAAATAGGGTGCTTAGGTTAGAATTGAAAATCACACCAGAAACACAAGTTTTCTCTCTCTTTCTCTCTCTATATTATCGAGTGTATTCTTGTGAGTATTTTGATACTTTGAGTGTTGCTATACTCGGTGCAAGTTCCCTTCAAAGACTATATCCAAAGATTCAATGTAAGTATTGTCTTTTCGAGGTAAGGGATGTTATTTTCTTCGTAAGTGATATTATTTCTTCAATATCATTATGCCGAAATATCGGTTGGAACTTTTTATCAAATTTGAAACTTTTTCATGTCGAGTTTACTATTCATGAGTTACTATTCACGAGTTACTATTCACGAGTACTATTTACGAAGCATGATGATTTTTCTTGTGGAATTTCTACCTTTTAGTGTCGGAGTTACTATTCACGTATACATCACTATTCACGTATACGGCACTATTCACGAATATAACACTATTCACAGAAATATTAAATTTTCTTTTTTCTGTGTCCCAGATTTTCTATTATGGTTCCTATCTTTGATTGGATCTATGTTTTGATCTTCATTTTTGAATTCTGCTCCACAATAGTTTTTTTATGGAGTATTTTTGGACATGCATAAACCGAAATACGAATCCTTAATATTTGTTATTTTGTTTCACTGGATTCGTTTCCTTTAAAATATTTTTCATCATCCTCAGTCCTAAATGATGATATAATTGAATATCTTTGGCCTATAGTATGCATTAATGATTTACGATGAATATCTTTGCTCAGTAGTGCAAAAGATGAGCAGTGTTTAGATGAACATGACTAATCGATGAATATCTTTTGGTAGTAGTGCAAAAGATGAATATTTGATTTCGATTATATATTGATTGATGTTACTGGGGATAAAAGATAGCGATGAACTTTTAAATTCATATATAGAAGATAGTAGATTTCATTCTCTACTTAACTCTTCTAATGAATTATTATTTCATGCTGAATATTGATTTCAAACTTATTGTCTATTGTATTCTATTAGATTTTTCCCTGTTGAGGACTAATGATAATTTGTTTTATATTATCTTAGTCATAATGTTCTTTACTGGGCTAGTTGAGCTCACCATTTTCCTTGTTGTTCCATTTTTCTTCTCAGGAGGGGAAAATGTAGCGAGTACTAGTCGGGGTGAGGAATGATGGTTCTAGAAGTGGTTCTAGTAGTCCTCACTATTTTGTAAAAATAGTGTATTAATAATTGTAATGAGGACTTATTTGAGTGTGGGTATTGTCTAGATGACAATATTTGTATTTAAACTCACAGTTTTTATGTTGTATTAATAAAGTTTTAGTTGTTTCTGTACCATGTATTTTGACGACTCAGAATGGGTGTTGTATACCTATTTTGGGGGCGTCACAGTTGGTATCAAAGCTTAAGGATATGATCTTTGGCGGAGATCGGGGAATAGAACTAGGAGGGGATAGACGAGTATATTCTTCGCTAGTGTGTCCTACCTAAGCTTATTTGTTGGTCGGTCATAATATAGGGGTGTTATGTGATATGTTAATTTGTTAAATTAATCCTTGTTTTGTGGCAGTATTTGAGAATGGCAGCGGAAAATATTAACAATAGAGTGAATGAGACCGTGGAGAAAGCTCTAATCGCCAACCAAGATAATGTGATGTCAGGCGAAGAAAGAATTAGAGATATCCATGTGCTGAGTGAAGAATTAATAGTTGCATTTTAGAGATAGTCGCAGAGGAGGTAGATTTGAGTGAGGAAGAAGAGGAAGAAGAGAAACCTGAGGAGAATTTATTAGAAGAATTTTATGGTTAAAATTTAGAATTACAAAATCGTATTCATGAGTTAGAAGAGCAGTCAAGAAGAGCGGCGGGGCGATTCGTGGAGCAAAGAGATGCAACAATTCTAAATTGTGTTACCCGATGTGCGATGCTTGAACAGAAGCACTCTTTGGCGGAGTATAAGATATTATAGCTGAAATCTGAGAATGCTATGATCAAAGTTCTGATGAAAGAAGAAGCAACCAAATGAATGAGAATGGAGGATGCATAGGTAAAAGCTACACGACACGTTGATATTGTAGAAAAGACGTCCGATCCAATAAGGGCAAAATAGATGAAATGGATTTCGCTTTTTGGACAGCAATTGGGAGAATCCAACATCGAGTTCAAAATTACCCTATGCAGAGCGGTCAACCCCAATTCGATATGGATCAGAAAGTAATGATTGAAATCATGGATCAGGAATTTAACGAAGCAATGACGGGTGGAATGTACTCTATAGCAAAGTTAAGTCCAGTTGGAACGGTGGCACCAGAGGCGGATACGAATAAGTCAAAGTCAACGGTTCCTGGAATAGCGTTTGTCGTGACTGCCCAAAATGCGAGGAACTTGAACGAAGGTATTACGGGTTAGTTAATTATAAATTCTTGCAAAGTTTATACCGTATTAGATACCGGTTCTACCCATTCTTTTATCTCTCCTGCTTGTGCTCAATGTTTAAACTTGACTCCGGAGAAATTAGACTTTGATTTATCTGTGGAAACTCTGTTAGGAGAAACTTTCATCACATCCACTGTTTATAAATCTTGTTTGATCCAAGTTGGCACCATCACATTACCTGTTGATCTTATCTCTTTAAAGATACTTGCTTTTGATGTGATTTTAGGGATTGATTGGTTAACTACTCATTATGCCAAATTGATTGCTTTTGTAAGGTTGTTAGTTTTCATATTCCTAAACAACATGTTATTCGAATTCAAGCAACCAAACCATTGAAGTCAAACTCTTTCATATCAAGCCGTAAAGTCATTCGTTTATTGAAAAACGGATGTCAAGCTTTCTTAGCCATATTATGGACTTGAACAAAAATACGTCAGATTTTAATGATATTTCTGTTGTTAGTAAATTTCCTGACGTATTTCCTGAAAAATTTCCTGGCCTACTCCCAAAGCGTGATATTGAATTTTGTATCGACTTTGAACCCGGTACAAAACCCATTTCTAAAATCTCATATCGAATGGCTCCTATTGAACTTCAGGAGTTAAAAACCCAACTATAGAAGTTGATAACCGAGCCTCTATCTGGTGACTTCTTTTGTGGAATGCACCGAAGCCAGACTCTTCGTAGGGGACGCCATATTCGTGTGATAGTAAACTAATAGGTGTCATTGTGACGTGCTATCCAAGGTTGGGATATGAGTCACAGTTGAGAGCAACGTAAGTCGGTAATCGAAATACATAGCTTTCTAGGCTTAGTTGGTTATTATCGGAGATTCGTTGAAGGATTTTCTCGAATCGCTACATCTGATTAACTCGGTGACTCAGTAAAGATACAAAATTTGTATGGAGCGAGGAATGCAATAAGAGTTTCAAGATCTCAAGAGGAGACTCATTTTGGCACTGTTTTGACAATACCATCCGTTCGGATGGATTTGTTATCTCACAGCCGATGCTTCGTGCAAAGCGGTTAGGATGTGTTTCTCTGTAAATGCGACGTGGGAAAGTCACGACCTATGCCTCGCGACAAGTTAAAGAATATGAAAGGAATTATCCTACTCATGATCTAGAGTTGTATGATCGTTTTCCGCTAAAGATCCGGAGGCACTATCTATATGGGGAGAAAGTGGAGATATATCTGAGACCATAAAAAGCCTCAAATATTTCTTCACCCAAAAGGAACTCAACATGCGACAACGACGTTGGCTTGAGCTGTTGAAAGATTACGACCACATTATTCAATACCATACTGGAAAAGCGAACGTGGTAGCTGACGCATTGAGTAGAAGATCATATGCAGGAACGAGTGTGATGATATCAAGTATATGCATAGAACCAACTTTAATCGATAAAGTTAAAGTTGCTCAAGTCACAGACCCAGAGCTGATGTGTATGAAGAAAAAAGTACAAGAAGGTATTATTCTTGAGGTAAGAATCGATGAAGAAGGAATACTTCGAGTCCACTCCAGACTTTGTGTTCTTAACGATTCTGATTTGAAGTACAAGATCATGATGGAGGCACACGATACACCATTTGCAATCCATCCTGGAAGTACCAAAATGTATCGTGATCTTCGACATACATTTTGGTGGAATAATATGAAGAGAGAGATTGCAAAGTTTATCTCGAGGTCTTTAACTTATCAATGTGTAAAGGCGGAGCATCAAGTGCCAAAGGGTCCATTGCAACCACTTGAGATTCTGAAATGGAAGTGGGAACACATTACCATGGATTTTGTTATGGGTCTTCCCACGGTTTCTCAAGGAATAAATGTTATTTGGGTTATTGTTGATAGATTAACCAAGTCTGCTCATTTCTTGCCGATACAAGAGACTTATTCCCTTGAACGTCTTTCTCGAATGCACGTAAATAAGATTGTGAGATTGCATGGAATGCCAGTATCCATAGTTTCGGATCGTGACCCAAGATTCACTTCAAGATTTTGGGTTAGCTTGCAAAAAGCTATGGGCATGGATTTACGGTTCAGTTCGGCATATCATCCTCAAACGGACGGGCAATCAGAGAGGACTATTCAAACTCTTGAAGATCTATTAAAACTTTGTGTCCTAGATTTCAAAGGGAGTTGGGATAAGTACCTACCATTGATGGAATTCTCCTACAACAACAGTTATCAGGCAAGTATAGGTGTGGCTCGATTTGAAGCATTGTATGGATGAAAGTGTCGCTCTCCAGTATGTTGGGATGAGGTAGGAGAAGGAATGTTGTTGGGACCAGAGTTGGTACGAATGACTACGGAGAAGATCCAAATGATTCAATAACGTATACAAACGGCACAGGATCGACAAAAGAGTTATGCGGATCTTCATCGAAAGGACGTGGAATTTAGTATTGGGGATCATGTATTGTTGCGTGTGGCTCCATGGAAAGGAGTTACAAGATTTGGGAAGAGAGGAAAGCTCAATCCACGATTTATTTGTCCATTTTAGATTCTTGATTGAGTAGGAAATGTGGCCTACAGACTCGCGTTACCTCCTAGTATGTCTCGTGTTCATAATGTTTTTCACGTATCCGTGCTTCGTAAATATGTGAAAGACCCGAACCACGTTATTGAGTTAGAACTGGACGAGATAGCCGAAGACTTAACGTATGAAGAGGTACCTGTCAAGATCTTGGATAAGAAGGAGCATGTCCTACGCACGAAGGTTATACCATAAGTTAAAGTATTGTGGAGAAACCATGCTATTAAGGAAATGACCTGGAAGATGGAAACAGAAATAAAAGTGAGGTATCCTCATCTTTTCGAAACACCAGGTACGTACGTCAATTTTGAGGACAAAATTTCATAAGGAAGGGAGGTTGTAAGACCCCAAATTATTAATAAATGAAATTTAATTTCCTCTATTTATCATTTTGAAATAGTAAGAGGTAGATTTGATTAATGTGGTTAGTTATGGGTAAAATGCGCAAATATTTTTTAAATAAGCAAGTGGTTATAAAATACTCATTGTTGTCGGAGAATATTCATTTGGTCATGGAATATTCTTCACGCTCGAGAATATTATGATATTTACCAAGCAATGCCCTTGTGTGGACCCCATAATGTAAAGCGATTGGATGAAGAAAACGACAAGTATAAGTTGTTTATAAATAACAGGCGTAGTTGTTACTAATTAACCTTTGTTGGAATACCGATTGGTTAAAACACAAGATGTACGCGTTGTTGCATAAAGAAGACACGGTATTGCACCAATTATTGATTCTTACGTGAAGGCACTACTCAATAATTATTATAGTAGTTCTTATCAAATTATTTTATTTTATTGATTCAATAATTCTGCGTTCATATTTTATATTATTGTTGTTTCAATAATTGTCACACTACATTATTTTCCATTATCGAAGCAATAATTCATATTATCTGAATAATATTATTAGAAAATATTATTGTCAATGTCTAGAAAGTTCTCTCTAAGGAGAGGTTTGGTCACTAATCTTGGCACAAGAAAGAAAGAAATTCTTATCGAAAGCCCCTCTTTCACAGGAACTACCAGTTGCCAAGATTGTGATTCTGTAATATTATTTGTTAATAATTAATTATTAATTTATATGATGAGAAAAATATTGATTTTATGTGGATATAGATGGAGAAAATTTTTAAAGTGACAATTGTTAAAAATTGATATTTTATCTTTTCTGATAAAATAATATTTTATTATATTATTATAATATAATAATGATGATATTTTTACAATAAATGTGGGATATATGAGTATATGAGGGGGAAGAGTATTTTTGTTGCATTAAATGAATAACACATGTTTTGTGTGTCGGTGGACCCCATTTCTTGACTGAAATTTGATTATAACTTGTAAAATCGTCCGTTTGTGGATTTCGGTCAATTTCTGTTTTGAATTTGGAAAAACTTTCTTCTGCAAAGTTGTATATAATGAAATTTCCTATTGCAAAGACATGTGGTTCGAATTTTTCTGACAAAATGGCTATTTATTATGAATTATTGAAGTTCTGAAGTTCCGAAATAATTGATTTTTGGAAGTTTTAATTATTTATTTTATGAAAAACATTTTTTTCATTTGTGGGCATGTTTTAAATGGTTGAAATCAGCTGGTGTGGTGTGCTAAGGAAATTAAGAAAATTATATTATTATTATTTTATTAAATTTTCTATTTTGGTGTTCTAAGCATTTTTCTATAAATAGGGTGCTTAGGTTAGAATTGAAAATCACACCAGAAACACAAGTTTTCTCTCTCTTTCTCTCTCTATATTATCGAGTGTATTCTTGTGAGTATTTTGATACTTTGAGTGTTGCTATACGGTGCAAGTTCCCTTCAGCACTATATCCAGTATTCTAGTCAGAAGTACTGTCTTTTCGAGGTAAGGGATGTTATTTTCTTCATAAGTGATATTATTTCTTCAATATCATTATGCAAAAATATTGGTTGGAACTTTTTATCAAATTTGGAACTTTTTCATGTCGGGTTTTCTATTCATGAGTTACTATTCATGAGTTACTATTCACAAGTTACTATTCACGAGTACTATTCACGAAGCATGATGATTTTTCTTATGGAATTTCTACCTTTTAGTGTCGGATTTACTATTCACGTATACGGCATTATTCACGAATAAATGATGATATAATTGAATATCTTTGGCCTGTAGTGCAAAGATTAATGATTTCTGATGAATATCTTTGGCAAGTAGTGCAAAGATGAACATGTGTTTAGATGAACATGATTAATCGATGAATATCTCTTCGGCTGTGAGTGCAAAGATGAATAATTGATTTTAGTTATATATTGACTGATGTTACAGGGATAAAAGATAGACGATGAACTTTTAAATTCATATATAGAAGATAGTAGATTTCATTCTCTACTTAACTCTTCTAATGAATTATTATTTCCACTGCGAATATTGATTTCAAACTTATTGTCTATTGTATTCTATTAGATTTTTCCCTGTTGGGGACTAATGATAATTTATTTTATATTATCTTAGTCATAATGTTCTTACTGGGCTAGTTGAGCTCACCCTTTTCCTTGTTGTTCCATTTTTCTTCTCAGGAGGCGAGAATGTAGAGAGTACTAGTCAGCGTGTGGAATGATGGTTCTAGAATTAGTTCTAGTAGTCCTCACTATTCTGTATAAATAGTGTATTAATAATTGTAACGAGGACTTATTTGAGTGTGGATATTGTCTAGATGACAATATTTGTATTTAAACACACAGTTTTCATGTTGTATTAATAAAGTTGTAGTTGTTTCTGTACCATGTATTTTAACGACTCAGAATGGGTGTTGTATACCTATTTTGGGGGCGTCACTGTAACACCCCAGTCCCACATCGAAAGATATGGGAAAAATTTGTCTGCATATAAGGAAATAAGTTACTACCAATAGTACCTTCAAGTCATGACCTTTTGGGAGCCTATGGTGGGCTAAGATGACCCAAGAAGATACTATTAGGCCAGTAATTTGAGGCCTTATTTTGATTGATTCGATTCGGACTTGGGATTTGACCTGAGATTTGTTCCGGACTCGGGATTTGACCTGGGTTGTTTCATATGGTATCAAAGCCGACTCTCGAAAGCTTGGGTCGGGTCATCCGATCGGGTTACCGGAGGTGGGGACACGAAGGCTTGGGGTATTATCCCACAATGGAGAGATGGAGGTCCGGAGGTGGGGACACGAAGCCAGCCGGCATTATCCCACAATGGCTAGAGAGGCAAAGATCTTTGGGCCGTGTGTATGATCGGTTCTGACGGGGACGTCAGAAATTTAAGTGGGGAGTTTGTAACACCCCAGTCCCACATCGAAAGATAGGGGAAATATTTGTCTGCATATAAGGAAATAAGTTACTACCAATAGTACCTTTAAGTCATGACCTTTTGGGAGTCTATGGTGGGCTAAGATGACCCAAAAAGATACTATTAGGCCAGTAATTTGAGGCCTTATTTTGATTGATTCGATTCGGACTTGGGATTTGACCTGAGATTTGTTCCGGACTCGGGATTTGACCTGGGTTGTTTCAGTCACATAGTTGGTTAAAACTTTGACTTCTATACTCCATGAAATTAGTGGAATAGCCTTGATATTTGTGCTTCATCCAGTATTCTTTTCATGGAAATATTCTTCTGAGCATTCTTGAATTTTACTCTACAAAGCAGTATCATGTTGACAATTTGAACGTTATCAGTTCCTGGATAAATTAATTCTTGAACTTGTTTTATTGAATTCTTATATCATTATCATCATCATCATGTTTATATTATGTTGAAATTCATCTGTGGCCTGTAGTGCATAGATGGACTTGATATGATTATGACCAGGTATTATTCGGTATAATCATAACCGTAATGTTACAAATGATATAGAAAAATCCTCATTGGCCCGTAGTGCATTGATGGACAGTTTTTGGTATGATTATGGCTTTGGATTCTCTTTGGCCGTAGTGCAAAGATGAATTATTTTATGGCATGATCAGGACAATTGATGAAAACATGATTATCTTAAGCCGTAGTGCATGGATAATTCGTGGTCGTGATACTAAAGAATATCCTTGGCCGTAGTGCAGGGGTGATTCTATGATGTAGATTATTTATTAAGCTAAGTCCCAGCGATAAAAGTGATGAAAAACCTTTTAAATCATAGAAGATAGTAGATTTTATTCCCTACTTGACTCTTCTAATGGATTGCTTGTTCCGCTGCAGTTAAACTTGATAGTTATTATATTTTATAAGTTTAACACTGTTGAAGGCTAACGATAAATTATTCGGAATTATCTTAGTCATAATATTTCTTACTGGGCTAGTTGAGCTCACCCTTTCTTTCACTGTTCTCTTCGGAAATGAGCGTGAATGGGACTAGTCGGGGAACAGAGTGATGGTCCTAGATGGTGCATTAGTAGTCCTCACTATTACGTGAAATAGTGTGATAATAATTGTAATGAGGACTCCTTTTGAGTTTGTATACTCTCTAGTAGACAATATTTGTATTCAAACTCACAGTTTATGTTTTTGTCGTATTATTGTACTTACGGTTGTATTATTAAGTTGTATTTAAATTACGTATCATGTATCTGGCGACTCAAGATGGGTGATGTATACCTAATTTTGGGGGCGTCACAGTTGGTATCAAAGCTTAGGGATATGATCCCTGGCTGAGATGTGAGACAAGAACTAGGAGGGGAGAGACGGGAAATTCCTTCGCTAGTATGACCTACTAAGTTTATTTGGTACTTAATTAGTCGGTCAGAGTATAAAGATAATATGTGATATGTTAATTAACCCTTATTTTGTGACAGTATTTGAAAATGGCATCCGAAAATGTTGAGATAAGCAATGGAGCACAGGAGACCGTTGAGTCTCCACAAATCAATAATCAGGACAATGTGCAACAGGATGGCGATAATCCTCCTGTAAATAACACTGACCAAATGACGAACGACGGTACGTTTAAGAGCTTTTTAGAAATCATGCAACATCAGGCGAAGGCGGCTCCTGTTCATAATGCAGGTAAAAATAATGGCAACCCACGGTAGGTCACCGCTAAGCAGTTCAAGGAGCTGGGACCACCAGAGTTTTTGGGAAAGTCAGAACCACTTAAGGTGGAGACATGGTTAAAGCAGATCACCAAGATATTTGATGTCTTGGGATGCTCCGAGGAGCAAAAGGTTCCCTTTGCCACCTTTATGTTGCGTGAAGAGGCGAATCACTGGTGGGAATCTTTAAACGCACTCGCCTAACGACTCAAGATGTCTTGGGAGAAGTTCCAAGAAACATTCAATGACAAGTATTTTCCGAAAGCATTCGTCACATGAAGGAGGTGGAATTTATCAAGTTGGAGCAAAACAACATGGCCGTGTCATGAGACGAAGCCAAGTTTGCCGAGTTGTCCCGATTTGCGTCCCACTTGGTTGATAATGAAGAGAATAGCGGATATTTTAAGAGGTTTGAAGCGGGAGATATGTCAATATCTTATTTCTCATAAACTGTGTTTGTATTCAGATGTTGTAAATAGGGCTCAGTTAGTGGAGCGCGATAACGAGTCAACGCAACCAAAAGAGAGAAGCCGGAAAAATGATAATACCGGTGATAACAGTCATCAAAGTGGTGACAATAAGCATGGAGGGAATCAACATGCCAGAAATGGTAACCACTTCGGTGGTAATCATGGTCAAAATAATAAGAATAGACATTTCAAGAAGAGGAGATTCAACAATGATGGAAAGACGCGTCGACCAAAGACACCGTTGTTAAGGAAGGAGAAGCGACCACCTATCATACGCTTCAAATGCAGAGGGGAGGGACACATCAGTCCAAACTGCGCGATGCCATCCAAAACATGCTATAATTGTTGAAGAGAAGGTCATTTAGCCCAATTTTATCATTCACCGAAGACAAGTTCAGCTAGGATGGAGGCACCAAAGGATGTCCCAGACAAGCCAAACCCGGTAGTTTAAGAGAGAGCGTTTTTTTTTCTTGACGAGGAACCTGAATAAAATTATCACGGGTATGTTAGTCATAAACTCTTGCGAAGTCTATACCGTGTTCGATACCGGTTCTACTCACTGTTTTATTGCACCTAGTTGTGTTCAATGTTTGAAGTTAACTCCGGAGAAGTTAGACTTTGATATATCTGTTTAAACTCAGTTGGGAGAAACCTTCGTTACCTCCACTATTTATAAATCTTGTTCAAATCAACACTTTCACGTTACCTGTTGATCTTATCTCTTTGAAAATACTTTCCTTTGATGTGATTTTTGGAAACGATTGGTTAACTAGTCATCATTCTTTTCGTAAGGTTGTTAGCTTTCATATTTCTAACCAACCTATTATGCGAATTCAAGAAACCAAACCACTAAAGTCAATCATTATCATATCAAGCCATAAGTAAAGAGCCCCGGTCTTTTCGTTGTTGACTTCCTAGTGTGGAATGCACCGAAGCCAGACTTTCTGTAGGCGATGTCGTGAATGACGATGGCAAGTTGATAGGTATCAATGTGACGTACTATCCAAGTATTGGATGAGGGTCGCAGTTTGAATGATATTTCTATTGTTAATAAATTTCCTGACGTATTCTTGAAGACTTCTTAGCCTACCCTTAGAGCGTGAAATTGAATTTTGTATTGACCCCAGTACAAAATCCATTTCTTAAACCCTCAAATATTTCTTCAACTAAAATGAACGTAGCATGCGCTAAAGACGTTGACTCGAGCTGTTGAAGATTACGATCGCACCATTCAATATCATCGTGGAAGTACGAACGTGGTAGCTGACGCGTTGAGTAGAAGATCGTATGCGGTTACAAGTGTGAATATACGTGAAGATAACGAATATATGATTAGAATCAACTTTAATCGATAATTTTAAAGTCGTTTAAGCTATATACTCAGAGCTGATGAATGTGAAGAAGAAGGTTCAAGATGGCATTATTCTAGAAACAAGAATCGACGAAGAGAGGAAATCTCAACCCTCAATTTAATTAGCCCATTTGAAATCCTCTATGAAGTAGGAACTGTGGACTATAGACTCGTTTTACCGCCAAGTATGTTGCATGTTCATAACGTTTCTTTTTACGTATCGATGTTACGTAAATATGTGGACGACCCGAACCATATTACTAATTTAGAACCGGACGAGATAGAAGAAGATTTAACGTATGAGGAGATACGTGTTAACATCTTAGATAAGAAGGATCATATTCGACGCTCAAAGGTTATACCTCAAGAGTTAGAATTTGAAGTGAAGTCAAGGTATCCTCACCTGTTCGGCATACCAGGTACGTACGTAAATTTCGAGGGCGAAATTTCATAAGCAGGGGAGATTGTGAGACCCCAGATTTTAAGAATAAAGATTTAATTTTCTCGAAATATGTTTTTGAATATTATGCTGTGGATTTGATATAATGTTATAGTTGTGGGTAATATTTATAAATTTTTCAAAGTAAACAAGTGGTTGTATAATATTCGATTGGTCGGGAAATATTCTTTTAGTCGGGGAATATCCGTACGACGGTACAATTATTGGTGGACCCCACAACAGAATTATTATCGGATAGAGAAAATGAAAAAAATACTTTATGAAAATAAAGGCAGAAGTTTTACCATTAACTGTTGAAACACCTGGTGTTAAAAAAATGAATATGTCTGGCGTAGTTAAAGAGATAGCACACGATATTGATTATTGATGCTTATGTGAGAAGTCACTCAGTATTGTTCAATCGGGTATTCGGGGCACTTTTCGTGTCGGAGTATTATTCACGAGTTACTATTCATGAGTTACTATTCACAAGTTACTATTCACGAGTTACTATTCATGAGTTACTATTCACGAGTTATTATTCATGAGTTACTATTCACGAGTTACTATTCACGAGTTACTATCCACGAGTTACTATTCATGAGTTACTATTCACGAGTTACTATTTATGGGGTACTATTGATCACCCGTAAAATATATTTCTTTTCGGTCCAAATAATTTTTGAGTACAAAATTATTCCATGAGGAGATGTGCTAATTTTTCAGACCGTTGATTGAAGATATAATAGTAAATCAATATGGATCGCTGGTTTAAAGTTTTAATAGTAAATTAGTATGGACCGTTGCTTTAAGTTTTACTAGTAAACCAATCGGGATCGTCTGTTTAAAGTAAATCAATCTGGACCGTTCATAAGTTAGTTACTATGCAGCCTATTCTTCTATAAATAGAAGCTCATTCCTTCATTATTTCTTATGAATTCACTAAAACTATATAGAGAAAAATTATAGAGAAACTATAGAAAAGTATTCTGCTACTTCCCTACTCTTATATTCAGTTTCTTTTACGGTAAAGGGTATTATTTCTTTTGTATTCATGAAGAGAACTTCTGTTATTCCATTATTTATTATTCTGTTGGAATAACCTGTATACGCGGGCTACCCTATACTTGGTGAAATTTCTTCTGTTATTTCATTCTTTATTATTCTGTTGGAATATCCTGTTTGTACGTTTACGCCGGACCTGGTTCCATTATTTATTATTCTGTCGGAATATCATGTCTGTGTGTTTATGCCGGACCTGGTTCCATTATTTATTATTCTGTCGGAATATCCTGTCTGTGCGTTTTACGCCGGACCTGGTTCCATTCTTTATTATTATGTTGGAATATCCCGTCTGTGGGTTTTATGCCGAACCTGGTTCCGTTATTTATTATTCTGTTGGAATAACCTGCCTGTGCGGTCTATCGCATGCATGGTGATTTCTTTTGTTATTCCATTCTTTATTATACTCAGTTGGTTAAAACGTTGACTTCTATACTCCATAAAATTAGTGGAATAGCCTTGATATTTGCGCTTCATCCAGTATTTTTTTCATGGAAATATTCTTCTGAGCATTCTTGAATTTTACTCTACAAAGCAGTATCATGTTGACAATTTGAACGTTATCAGTTCCTGGATAAATTAATTCTTGAACTTGTTTTATTGAATTCTTATATCATTGTCATTATCCTCATGTTTATATTATGTTGAAAGTCATCTGTGGCCTGTAGTGCATAGATGGACTTGGTATGATTATGACTAAGGATTATTCAGTATAATCATAACCGTAATGTTACAAATGATGTGAAAAAAATCCTCATTGGCCCGTAGTGCATTGATGGACAGTTTTTGGTACGATTATGGATATGGATTCTCTGTAATAACCTGGATATTTTCTATATAAATAAATAAGAAATTTTGCATATTAATTTTTTTTTATTATTTTAAAGATGAGAATATGTGTCAAGTAATGTGTATGTATATATGTAATAAATAAAATTATTTATTTCATGAATAATTTCAAACAATTTTATTTTAGAAATATTGATCATTATAAAGTATATACTTATAGTAATTAATTTTATAGTAGAAATATCTTTATTATTTATTTTCTATGAAAATATGATTTTTATATTATTTAAATAATATATGAAATGATTATTGGAATTATTATAATTACTATTTTATTATATGAATTTTAGTGCAGAGTTTTAAGTTAATTATTTTAACTTAATTAATAATGCATGCTATATGTGAAAGATAAATCAGATATGAAATCAAAACCCTAATTTTCGATTTTGAGCTATGAATGAGAATAATAATATTATATTAGGTATAATATTATTTTTCGGTGTTATAAATATATACAGTATATATGTAGATTGTTAATGGTTAGTCAATTATGGTGTATCACGACAAACCCTAGTATTACTGTCATAAACCATGATTGGAAATTTAAAACTGGAAATTTAGATCGATCAAAAATTGTGTTATATGAATTATGTTTATATTATAGAATTAAAGTTAATTAGATAAAACCCTAATTAATATTTAAAAGCCCTAATTTAAAATTCGAAACCCAAATTGCTAATTAGGAACCCTAATTGCTAAAATTATAAACCATGATTATTATTTTAGTAAATTGAAATGTTAATTTAGGAACCCTAATGATAATTAAGGAACCCTAATTATTTAAACCCTAATTTTTATTAAAAACCCTAATTTAATTAGTATGTTTTAATTTAAAATTTTACTACCCTTTAATTTTTAATTGTCCAAACCCTAGTAATTATTTGGGAAACTTTAAGGTTAAAAATCTAGTGATTAAACCCTAGATTCAAGAAACTTGGACAAGAATACCCTTGAGATTAAAATAAAATTACAATTTTACCCTTTTGTCCCATATGTTGAATTATTGCTAGCCAAATCTTTGCAAGATCTGGCCAGCCACCCCCTAGACCTACCTATGATCTATAGCATTGCCAGCAATCAGATTCAATGCACCAACCATGTGCCTTGTACCATTATTTGTATGATTCAAGAGAGATAAAAGCAAAACAAAGCTCATTTATGAAACCCACACTTAGCCATTCTCTCTCAAGCTCAAACCCACGAAATTGCCTTGTTAATTCAGTCACTAATCAAGCCCCACGAAATCCACAAACGAATCAGAAGCTAAGAATCAAGATTTTTTTTAAAGAAAGGTACAAAACCCTAATATACAATCTGATCTTGAAGGCCATGTTAGATGTTATGATTTAATGTTAAAACATGTTGTTTATAGTGTACATAGATGATCTAGGTTGCTAGATTTTAGATCCATAACATCTAGAGGCTCCGATTTGATGTTTTTAAAAATTTGGAAAACTTTATTTTTCTGACTGACAATCGAATGTTAAGTCTGGTAGATCTTTGGCTGTTAATGAGTTTAGTGTTTTTAATGTTTGATCATATAGTGTGCTATGAAATCTTTGATCTGAAACTGGAATCTAGCCCAGATCATGAACATGTTAAAAGTTATAGCTTGTCAAACCTAGTTGACCGAGCAGGACTTTACAAATCTGGAAAACCAAGATTATTATTTTGACAGGCCTCGATACAATTTTTTCAAGCTACTAGATCTGCTAGTGTGTTGTTGTTTTGATTCTGTTATGGTAACTACATTGTAGCTTGTTATGTTTACTATGGATATATGTCTCTAGATCCCTTATATCCTCATTGTATTGAACACAGTGGAAGGTCAAACTAGCTTACTAATCCACTAAATCAATTTCGAAATTCCAAAATTCAAGAACATGTCTTCTGACATGGTTTGACCGGCCTAGATTTGCATGCTCTATTATTTTTATACTGTTTTTATGTAATGGATATGTAGTATTACATGTTAGCTACAACCTGGAATCAATAGATCACATAGAGAAAACATACAACGTGAGATATAAGGATCCAAAGTAAGATATTGGATCGTTTCTTCATTTCGAAAACCCGTAAATGAAGAAATGATTCGACATTTAATTTGTGAGCCCCAGCGCGTTTTGATTAATTATGTTTAGACTACCATGGATTGCAACATTTTCTTTGATAGTTTGTCTAGACAGCCCGACGAGCAGAAAACACTTAACATGAACAGATTGACAGATTTAAGGCCATCCAAATCGTTGACCGGCCACGACTTTGTTTTCTAGTAAATTTGAAACGTCAAGAACAATTCTCGATAAACTTGTTCTTGAGCTTAGATCTTGTATATGGTGCATGTTTTGACCATGTTTGTTGTTATAATGTGTAGTATTACATCTGTACTATAATATCCAACCATTACCTCGACCAGAAACACATTACACAAGGAATGATTGATGGTCAAACTAGCAAGCTCGAAACTGACTTTGAATGCATGGGTTTCTCAAGAACACCTAAGGCGACACTTACTGTTGCCAAAGGGCTTTAGCGACAGACTTAGTAAAATTAATTAATTTAATTTCTAAAATTCATTTAAAAATAGTAAATAAATTCTGAAAATTACAAAAATAGTTTTAAAAATTATTTGAAGTTATAAAAATTAACTTTTAATAATTTTCCATATTTTTCATAAATATTAATATTTATTTGGATATTATTTGTATTTAAATTATTTAATAAATGCATTAAATAAATTAATTAAAAATTATTTTATTGTATTAAAAATCATTTTAAATAATAATAAGGTATTTAATAATATTTTAGGTTATAAAACATAACTTTTAATATTTTAAGATAAGTTTCATTAATTATTAAATATTAATGATATTAGATTTATTTAGTAATTATATTAAATAAATTAATTAAAAATGATTTTAATATTATAAAAATCATTTTAAATGAAAATAAATAGTTTAAAAATATTTGAAGTTATAAAATAACTTTTGATATTTAAAGGTAAATTTCATTAATAATTTAATATTTATGATATTAAGTTTATTTAATAATTATATTAAATAAATAGTTTTAAAATGGTTTTATTGAATCAAAATCATTTAAAAGAAAATAAATGAATTAAAAATATTTTTAGTTATAACTAATGACTTTTAATATTTTGATAAATAATAAATTAATATTCTAATATTAATGGAAATTATTTAAAAATAATTTTAAATATTTTAAAAATCATTTAAGGGTAATATTAATATTTTAAAATATTTTGAGTTATTATAAATAACTTTAATATTTTGGCAATGGTTTCATTAATAGTTTAATATTAATTAAATATTAATGAGAATAAAATTAGTTAATATTTAAATCATTTAAAAATGATTTTAGTGTTTGAAAATTCATGATAAATTATAATAATTATTTAGAAATTATTATAAGGCTATGAAAAAAATAATATGACTGATATTTAAAATATCTAAACGACTATTGAACTGCAGGATAGAATCTTAGACTCGATATTTACACGATAAAGCCGTCCATACACCGAAATATTTCAGAAATTGATTTGGACTTAGATAATTTGACTAGATACTTGTTTGTTATGTAATGACTGTTAAACATATGTGATAATGTGATTAGGTTATGTGCTGACTGCGAATAGTAGTACTATGTGATATGATATATTATTCTAATCGAACGAATGATCTTATTAATGATAGGTTTTGATATAAAAGATAGAACTAAGTTGCGTTATTGTAAGCAGCAGCTCAGGCAAGTATCTAAACCTTATGCACTACTTTTATTTCGTGCAAACAGGTATATCATGTTATGCAAGTTTCCTAAACTTACTCCAATTATTATTAAGCAAGTATCTGATCTATTATTTACATTGTGCAAGTATCCTACCTTTGCATTTCCTTTATGCAACATACATAAGTAAGAAAGTTTCAGAATCATATTATTATTGTGCCAGATTATTAACTTTATTATTATTGATTATGTATCCAATCTTTGTATTCATACAAGTTCTTACATTATCCAATCATTGTATTATTGTATAATGCAGATATTTATTCTGTTCGTTAATTCGTGTATACGGTTAGACAAGTGTCCCCACTTGGATAACCATTGTATTTAATCATATATTGTTACATACTTATTGATTTCGAGTATGTATATGTTGACTTAAAAGCCGTCTAAGCTATTTGATTCAGCTAGACATAAAAATATTGTTGAACAAGATAGAACGTTATTGTATCTAACCAGATTGTTTTGGTTCGGGTTCCCGACTATGTATGAACATCCCGAATATGGGAAAACTTTTGTGCACCTAAGGTGGATAGATTGAACGATAATATCGTTCTTGCATGTAGTATTCATCAATACAGGGCACATTAGGATGATCACCCTCGTGCCCGTAAGTTATGACAGTTTGCGGATGATGTTCTGCTAAACCCTAGTGAAAATGAAAAACAATATTCATAGTTTGTCGACTGATCTCCAATTATAGTCTATACGTAGTTTCAAAGATTATATATGGAGGTGATATGTTGTTATTATTGGTTCAGCTTACTTCACAACTGTTGATTCGTTGTAGAAGTGTCTTTCAAAGAAATTATTTAATTCTTTCAGCTAATATATTTTGTTGTTATTACTTTCTGGGCAATCAAATGCTCATTCTTGCTTTAAATTTAGATGTTTTCAGTTAAGTATGATCAACCAGAAGGTTCAAAAAGAACAAGGGAAAGGAAAGTCGTTTTGAATGAGATTTATATTTTGTTGTGTAATAGTTATAGTTTATTAAGACAATGATACTTATTATCTATGATGTAATGAATGTTTAAAGGTCTCGTACCTGGGAGTAAACTTTGATCCACGTGTAAAATAAGTTTGAATTTTATATTATTATTATTAGTATTATTCAGCTTATAGAAATGGTATCGTGAAGCACCGAGTTCGGGTTTCAAGTACCCAGATTTGGGGGCGTCACATGTTGGGAGCTTTAGCGGTAAAACGACAGGCACGGGGGTACGGGAGTTTAGTTTTTAAAAAATCTACTGCAGATTGTACCCTCCTCCCCCTCCCCCTCCCCACTTCCATATCTCAAAACTGAACCCAATACTCCTTAACATCCACGAACTCCTACCAAAGCTCCCACTTCACACCAAATTCGGCCATCAACTACACCTCTATATAAACATATCCTGCAATCTCCATAAAATCAAATCCAAATCTCATTCTTCATCACACAAACCTAGGGTTTCTCACCATTAAAAGTTTTCAAGCAAAGAAGAGGGGAAAAACTCTGTAATTAGAAGTAAACCGCTTCTTTATCATCAAAGAGTAACGCAATCAAGTGGGTAAACATCCTTAGTCATTTTTCATCATAGTTAAAAATTGTTGTTATGACGCCCCAAAATCCGGGTATCTTCCAACCCGACAAATGGTGCTACACGGTGCTACAGTTCACAAATACATTCAATTGAAATACCTGAAAAGAGTGAATATGTCTTCTATATATTACAAAATAATATTTCCCTTCCCAGGTTCTTTGTAACCATTATATATGTTCTTCTTCATATTTTCAAATAAATACAAAATTCATAATATGCTATTATAAAGACAACAATTTGTCTTCCTTAGCCTTTCCTTTATCCTTACTGGATCCTTTCGTCCGTTCATTCTTAGCTGCATTCATATGGTTCAAGCAAGGGTGAGCATAACTAGCTCAGCAAGTATAACAATTTCATTTGAATAATATGTTTGAATCATATGAATATATATCTTCTATAACTGAATCAATAGTTATGATGTGATGCCCCCAAAATTAGGTATACATCACCCATCTTGAGTCGTCAGATACATGGTACAAAATTCAAATACAGCTTAATAATACAATTGTCATGTACAATACGACAAAACATAAACTGTGAGTTTGAATACAAATATTATCTACTAGAGAGTATACAAACTCAAAAGGAGTCCTCATTACAATTATTATCACATTATTTCACATAATAGTGAGGACTACTAATGCACCATCTAGGACCATCACTCTATTCCCCGACTAGTCCCAGCTACGTTCTCATTCCCTGAAGAGAATAGTGAAAGAAAGGGTGAGCTCAACTAGCCCAGTAAGAAATATTATGACTAACATAATGTAGAATAATTTATCATTAGCCTTTAACAGTGTTAAACTTATAAAATATAATAACTATCAAGTTTAACTGCAGCGGAACAAGCAATCCCTTAGAAGAATCAAGTAGGGAATAAAATCTACTATCTTCTATGATTTAAAAGGTTTTTCATCACTTTTATCGTTGGGACTCAGCTTAATAAATAATCCACATCATCGAATCACCCCTGCACTACGGCCAAGGATATTCTTTAGTATCGCGACCACGAATTATCCATGCACTACGGCTTAAGATAATCATGTTTTCATCAACGGTCCTGATCATGCCATAAAACAATTCATCTTTGCACTACAGCCAAAGAGAGTCCATAGCCATAATCATACCAAAAACTGTCCATCAATGCACTACGGGCCAATAAGGACTTTTTCAACATCATTTGTAACATTACAGTTATAATTATACCGAATAATCCCTGATCATAATTATACAAAGTCCATCTATGCACTACAGGCCACAAATGACTTTCAACATAATATACACATGAGGATGATGACAATGATATAAGAGTTCAATAAAACAAGTTCAAGAATTAATTTATCCAGGAACTGATAACGTTCAAATTGTCAACATGATACTGCTTTGTAGAGTAAAATTTAAGAATGCTCAGAAGAATATTTTCATGAAAAGATACTGAATGAAGCGCAAATATCAAGGATATTCCACTAATTTCATGGACTATAGAAGTCAAAGTTTTAACCAACTGAGTATAATAAAGAATGGAACAACAAAAGAAATCACCATGCATCGATAGAATCGCACGAGCAAAGTTATTCAACATAATAATAAATAACGGAACCCGTGTCCGTAAAGAATACGCAGACATGGATATTCCAAATGTAATAATAAAGAATGGAACCAGGTCCGGTGTAAATGCACAGATAGGATATTCTGACAGAATAATAAATAATGGAACCAGGTTTGGCGTAAACGCACAGACAGGATATTCCAACAAAATAATAAAGAATGAAATAACATAAGAATTTCACTAAGTATAGGGTTACCCGCGTATACAGGTTATTTTTATAAAGTATTTTTGTCATTTTCTCTATCCTACAATAATTCTGTTGTGGGGTCCACCAATGATTGTACCATCGTACGGATATTCCCCGACTAAAAGAATATTTCCCGACCAATTGAATATTATACAACCACTTGCTTACTTTGCAAAATTTATAAATATTACCCACAACTATAATATTATATCAAATCCACACCATAATATTCAAAAAAATATTTCGAGAAAATTAAATCTTTATTCATAAAATCTGGGGTCTTACACCTAATCACATTAGGGCTTGCTAATTAGGATTAGTGTTCCTGAATTTAAAATTAGGATTTCCCGGCATTCGATTAGGGTTCCTAACTGTGCGTTGGGGTTTCTCAATCTGAGATTAGGATTTTTAATCCCTTATTAGGGTTTACTAAGCTTATACCCTATCTGATCAATCACTGATCACAAATTCTATATAGCACAAACACGTACTCATCAATACAATTATTATAATTGTATCTTCTACCGAATCACTATCTGTAACCAGGGTTATGGTTTTTATTCTCTGCTAAGCACAACTCTACTCATATTTCTCAGTCAATACACAAATTGACCACTTCTCTAGACTCGTATCACAGATACTCGGCACAATATTAATAGTCAATATCAATATTAAATATAAAAAAAAAATTATTCGAAATCCCGACACTAGTAATTCTGCGGAGAATCGAGAATCGGTGGATGCTGGGTGTAGGAAGCTGACAACGAGCTGGGTTAGGGCTTTCACTGTTGAAACCCCTAATGTTCCCACATGCTCCTTTTTCGAGGAATATGAAAAGGTGGGTTCGGATGCGGTTTTGCCTCCCGGAGTTTATACATTGCAGGTTTGATTAAAATATTTGGCAAGTTTTAACATATTTTTGTTGCAGATATTTTGCCAAAACTAGCCAAAAAATGGGATTTTGATGCATGTTCTGCAAGTTTTAGTCTTTATTTGCAATATAATTTGAAAGCTCAAATGAGTATGTATGTAAAAGGTTTCATTTTAATCAATTTTAGTTACTCCTTTTTTAGCATTTTTCGGTCTGATATGATTTTTTCTTTTGTTTTGATAATTCATGCTTTCATTATTTATCAGAAAATGCATTGTACGTCAACTAATTCTGTATGCTTTAGTATACACAGTTGTTAAAATTGTGTTTAAATCCTCGGACTAACATAAGTAGCCCTATTTTTTGTAGTTTAAGAAATGATCATCTCGGATGTTGTGTTGTGCATCGGAGAGTTCGTAGATTGCAGGTTGTGTAAAATATTGGTCCAACTTTTAATCTTTATTGCAATAGGAACTGGAAGAAGGATTTCGGGCTTTCTGAAAGGGAAATTTGGTGACAATTGCGCATCGTTTTCCTTATTCTTCCATCAGCTTTTATGCCTTTGAACGCTACAAGAATGTTGGTACAAACTTTTTAATGGGGATTTTTTAAACTCTGAACATTGCATTTGTAGCGTCCCCAAATCTGGGTACTTTTTACCTAAGATCTGGTACATCATTTCTATAACTATTGCAGAAGATATAAACATAAATTATTTATACATTAAACTTTTACAACATAAACCCCAAAGTCTACAACCTTAACTTAATACATAACTTCAATATCTTAAAGGTTTACAATACTATTTTCGTCAGAAAATTTAATATATCTAATTGTATCATAATTTAATCTTGCACTTTGTCTTTACTCGAGCTTTCATCTTAATTTGAAAATTTTTATCATGATATAGCAAGGGTGAGCAACAAATTTGCCCAACAAGTTTTAAATACAATGAAGATATATCATGATTGAAAAGAATGAATATGCTTTTAAGTTTTCAACAATATAATAATTGTGAAATAACATGAATCAAGTTTCAATAATTGAATGACTGAATCAATAATGTTTGAAGGTCAACAATGACCATAAACAATTTAACTGAACCTTATGGTAATGAAGGTGATCAGCCTTTCATACCTGATGAACATATGCAACATTCACTAAGTACGAATCAATAATCAGTATAGACGTGAATAATCAACAACAATTATTCACTAACATGCTTTGAACATACAACTTAAGTTTGAGTTAGGAAACTTGCATGTACTGCTGATTACCGCTAAGCAATCTAATGTAATCTCTCATGAAAGACATATCAATTATAAGATTGATCTTTCAATTAGCATAACATACCTGTTAGCTCATAATACTATTACTTCATCCATAGATTATCTAACACTTAATCAAATATTAGATAACAACTTAACACATCATTATTATCATCATCCTTCGATAATTCTTTAATCACTATATCATATTCATTATGATTTAACACTCGCTTTTTCATTTCATAAGTTATTCTTTAACATCTAATAATTCAAATACTAATCCAGCAACCTGGATTCTAAATCTAGCAACCAAATTGCCAATCCAGCAAACTGGATTCCAAATCCAGCAACCTGGATTCCAAATCCAATATCTAGATGGTCAATCTCGCAACCCAAACTGCAATCCAGCTAACTGGATTCCAAATCTAGCAACTAGATTATAATCCAGCATGTAACGACCCCAAAATTCATACAATTTAATTCTCGACTTCGGTCGTTAATAATACATTCAACCTCTAATTTTACATCATTAAACGATAATACAACAATTGAAATTTGCAGAATAATTAAAATTTTCTATTACAAACTATCCTCGTTCCTAAAACCTTCAACCTTTACATCTAAATATCTCAGAATCATTTTAATACTACAATAGTTTACATTGCAAAACGATATTACAATTCAACATTAATACATTATTTGGAACCTTAAACATAGTTCAAATAATAATAACACAACCAAAATGTATAAATCTTCAAGTATCACATCTGATTCATGTCTTTCAAGTAACACAACTTTACCTTGAATCTTGAACCTGCAAAAGTGGTTATTTTCAAGGTTGAGCTCGACAACCCAACAAAATCTAACAGTTTTCATGCATCACATAGCACATAATAACATACTTAACATATATCTCATAAACATTGGACTAACACAACATACATGCTGCATTTCATATAACAAGTATCAAGATTGAGTTCCTTACTCAATCAACATTCATTATTCAATCAACGTAGTCATAAATTGACTTTAACGTTTCATACTTTCAATATATATATATAACGCATCATGCTATTTGCAACAAATATTTAAAACATTTCATCATCAAGTTCACATAACAAATAGGAACTGAAAGACTTGCCTTTATCGACGTTTTACCAACACGCTAATACTTCGCGTCCTTGCACAACCTACACTGTATGTGAGATTGATAATAAACAAAATCAATACTCGATCGCATGGTCAAATTTATTCCAAGACCTTACTTTATCTTATTATCCTTTATAAATGTCTTTATAGACATCTAACTGTGTTTTATATGCAACTCGATTTTATTTTCATTTTCATCACCACACATGCTAGACTATCGCACTTGTAGTTTAATGTGCGTATATCACACCATTTTATTATACCACTTTGGTTTCAAAAATGCATATTCAACACATTGTTTACATGTTTAATTTTCCTTCAAAAATCCAAAATCTCCCTTTTCGATCTCTTTTCATTATTATTCTTGTATTATCATCTTATCATACTCAGATGCACATAACATCCAATATTAGCCATTAGTTAGACACTTTGTATACCAAAGTTTAGAAACATTATTACTCTTAGGCATTTTATCGAGCACGTTATGTGCACACATTAACTTATCTCAACTCTTGATCTTAAATGATTAATTATGCATAGAATGTGATAACACATATCTATACTCATTACATATGTCAAAACATATTTTTAATCATCAAAATATACCATCACCTAAAATCTTAATTCAAACATAATTATAAAACTCATCTTCACAATTTTTTTAAGAAAACATTATTTTTGTTTTTAACGTAACTCCTTCGTTACATGTCCGTTTTTGTTCCTTCTTATATAGAATTAACCCTTACTCAGTGTACTACAACCTCATCTAGGCCTTAAAGTAAAACCCTTGTCCATCTAAAACAGATTTTGCAATTCATCAACTAGTCTAGAAAATTTCATTTTCTCGACAGCCTTACTATACAATTTATTTCGGACATGATCCGGTCCATAAAATGGCTCAATCATGCGTGTTTAGCTATTAAACGTCCATATCTACAACTTTGTAGTTTAAAGTTTCTTCAGATTCAAAACACACGAATTTATATGAATTTTTCAAAGTCGGAAAACCGTAATGCAGTTTTTGATTTTACGGGTGATTATTTTCCCTTCAGACCAGCCTTACTAAAACAGACATTGCAAGAAATATACAAAGCGTTTTCATGTGATTCCACTTTCAAAATATAGCTTACTTCCATATCTTCGATTTGATATAAGGCTCACTTTCTAACTCATTATACCCAAAGAGGTATGAATTTCACAATATTTGTCCATAATTACTCAAAACCTACGAATTTTGTTCTTCAAATTTTCTTTCAATTTCATTTTTTTTCTTGAATCCTCTTGTTTGATTCTTGATAATCCAAGATTAAACCAATACAAACAAGATTAAACATGATCTACTACCCTAGAACATAAATCTATCCAAAAAAAAATCAAAGATTAAATAAGAGTTTAGAAGTTACCTTCTTCTAGCTTTTTCTTCTTCTTCTTTTAGCTCATCTCAATTCCTCTATTTCTCTCAATCTCACTCAATTTCTCAATTTCTCTCTACCACCAAGACTCTTGCTATAAAAAAACTCTAGGATTTCTTCTTGTGTAACTCCTTATTTGGGTAATAGTTATGTTACTAATTAATATAATAGTAACCCCCACTATTAACATAAGGCTTATGTTACAAAACTCTTACATGCATGACTAATATCACATTAAGCCATCTTAGTAGCATAACCTCACTTTTCCATCATTAGTTAGGCAACCCAATGGTTAGGCTATTCATTATATACTATTATTACTTTACTATGACATATAACATATTTTTAATGTCACACTTAAATAATTACTTATTTTAGTAATAAACTCAATTAAACCTTACTACTTATAATTCCTATTTAACATAAATAATTGCAATTTTATTTAACCCATTACAAACCTTCTAATTTAATTATTTAATTAAATTAGAATATTTCCATAACATTAATGTAATAAAATACACATCAATTGAAGAATTATTTAACATGCACTTAATTAATAAAATCACACTTAAATAATTTAAAGTTATTTTATTAGTAAAATCAATTAAATTTTAATAATAAAATGCACATTAATTATAAAATTATCTATAAAATTATAATGCTTAATTAAATTAAGCCAAAACAACCAACATCAAATATTTATTATTCAATAAATAAATCAACTAAAATATTTATCTAACTCAAATAAATATTTTAATTAATTATAAAAATCACATTCGTTACAAGAATAGGGAGGAAGAACACAGAAGAAGAAAAGAGAAAAATTGAGAGAGAACTTAAGAGAATTCTAGAGAGGTTTTGAGAGAAGAATTGGGAAAAAGAAAGCTTGCTGATCAAAAGGAAAGTCATCATCTTCTAAAACTAAGGTATTGTTTGTTAAAAACTTTGTGAAGGTGGAATTGTTTGTTATATATAGCTTTATATGATAAATTATTTGTTATAAAGTTATGTTCAAAAGTTTATAGATGACTGAATTCATATTATGTATGTTTTTGTGAAGGAAGTCATATTACAGTGAATTAGTATGAATAAATATATGAATATGGCTTAGTTTAAAGTAAAAATCGAGGTTTAATTAGTTCTTTAATATATATATTGACTATTGATTTTGAAAGGAGATGAATAAACTAAAACAAAGTATTTTGAATTAACTGTTTTGGTTGAAAAACAAAATCACAGTGATGATTTTCACTGAAAATGTCAAAAAGTGAGGTTTTATAAAAAATAGTGAAATTAGATGCTTTAAATTCAATTTTTATATTATTATATGGGTTAAATTATGTTAAGAGACCTCAAATTATGTTAGTGTGAAGTTTGTGTATGTATTATGTGTTAATTCAGTTGTTAGAAAATAGCTTGTAGGCCAAAATTGGCTTTGTTCATGTGATTGCAGAAGTTGGTCGCTAAGGATGTAATTTGGTCTTTTAGACGACGACCTCGCATGATCTGATTTCTCGTCTTGCATGGCCTTGCCGCCACACCATGACTCCCCTTAGTGGCGTCTTGTCTTGACTCCATCATCTTGGCCAGTAGTGCCGACCCACATTGTTAAGCGTGGCGCTTAATGGCAGCAGTTAGAGAATGGTCAGACAGTGTGTTTTAGTTACACAAAGTCTGAAAAAGTTGTTATGATATAATAGAAGGACTGTTAAGATATGATTTCTGTGACGCCCCCAAATCCGAGTATCTTCCAACCCGACAAATGGTGCTCCACGATACTACAATCCATACAATCATTCCATTGAAATAACAACAAAATGAGTGTAATTACTATCTTTGTATTACATTGGTAATAAATCCTTTCCCAGGTTCATAAACCGAATACATTCTTTGTTCTTCATAAGTATATTACATACAAATACACTAATCTATTACAGGACGATTAATTGTCCATCTTAGCCTTGCCTTTATCTCTCTTAGAACTCTCAGTTCGTTCGGCTTTAGCTGCAAACATATGGTTCAAGCAAGAATGAGCATAACTAGCTCAGCAAGTCTTAACAAAGAATCATATGAATATCACATTAACAATTACATGCTTTACTTTCATAACTGAACAATTAAATATGAAGCACTATGAAACATTTGACTAGTACTTCTTATGTCATAATAACAATTCTAAAGTATATATATAATAGCTTAGGAATTCTGAACCGGTCAATAGACCATGAACATACTCTTTTCGTTTTCATACTTGAAAAGGACTTCCAGCACTAAGGTCATCCATCCGGCTTTACTTACAAGTACGTCTAGGTGATCAGCCTATAGTACCCTATGTTGATCAACACTCTTCCGTTAAATGTATTTACATTTAAGTTTTGGCAACCTCGCGTGTCCATCGAATAATCGATGATAATACTTTTTGTTTGTTCATAGATAAACTTATCTTTACATCCGTACCAAATACTTGGCATAGGATAACGTTAACAGTTCTATATTGAAAGACTTGTAAATAAATCAATCAATCTTTCAAAATTAGTCTAGCCGAGTTAAAACTGGCATCAACCCTTTCTTTAAAATCATTCATGCATTTCATAACATGAATCACAGAAAACTTGACTAACACGGAGGTTAGACAAGCGATAAGAAAGACTTGCCTTAAAGCGTCTGCTACAGTATAATTACCTTCCCTTTGAGTCCTTACAG
The DNA here is from genome assembly GCA_020205605.1 of Panax ginseng. Lineage (NCBI taxonomy): Eukaryota > Viridiplantae > Streptophyta > Magnoliopsida > Apiales > Araliaceae > Panax > Panax ginseng. Next base: position 34,167,138 of record CM035143.1, on the reverse strand, counting down.
TCTCTACAATATATAACCACATAACATACCACATTAGGTCATGAACGAACATACATGGTTCCTAATGAATCTTACCCTTCTTCTCAATTTAATCATTTATTAGATTGTTTACTATTGGTTCCATCTTGCCATTTACAACTTTCCTACCAACTTCTTTCTCTTCTATGTTGTAAGTGGATTTACTTCATTAATACCACTCGTTTCGAATTAATCATCCTTCCTCACAGCTTACTAACGTTCTTACGTTATTGATCAAAATTCAATCGTCATTGGTTAAGTATACTTATTGCATACCGTTCACGTTCACGTAATATTCAACAACTTTTAGTTGTAACTCTCAATGTTATTGTCATCATTGAAGATGCTACTTTAAGTTAATTAATTCATCATCAATTAACTATCTTCATCTTGTATACTTAATCATACTTATTTCATTAATAAAGTCAAATGGACTTTCTATGCTTCGTTACGACTCATTAACGTTCTTACGTTATTAACCAACCCCCGGTCATCATTGGTGAAGTACCAAAGGTGAACATCATTCACGGTTTACTTATTACCCTCTTGCGTTCTTCTTTTAATACTCATTAGACCATATCAATCTTCTAGAGTTATAACTTTATAAGTGATTTAAAGTCAGTCTTATTATGTACATTAAGTACTTTCATTGTGTTACCTTCGGTTTAGATTCAAATGGAATAAAAACCTATGTTGGTCAATATTTTTTACCTTCTACACAAGTACTGTGATGCGGCATCTCCTTTATATAGTGGCGTCAAACGTCATTCTCAGAGGTTTGTTGGGACTTTCGGCTTACTTCTGTGAGTCCATACACAAATTCTCGTATTGCTGCGTATGAGTCTCCAGACATTTTTATTTTCTCTCATCTATACTTGATACTATGCCATGGCAAAAATACATTGGGTTGGTGCCATGCTTACATGCACTGATTGGTCAAAACAGTTTTCTTTTCTAACGAAACTCCCGGCTTCATAATTTATTCGTTTTACATCTGAATTGACCCATTCGAAAGTCTACGACTCACAAATTACATCATTTACGTGTTCATATAAGAATTTTACACTTTTGAATCCGTTAACTTAGAATTCACCTTTGAGTTTATTTTTGAGTGTTCGTTTAACGTTTTCGACCGTTCAATACTCGTTTTCTTCGTTATAATTCCCGAGAAAAAATACGTGAATAGTGTTTTTCAAAAAATTTCTCGGAAAGCTTTTATTTTTGTCTTGAAAATTCAAACACTTTAATTCTATCACGTAGTCAAAATACTACGACGTTCTGACATATCTAGGTCATATAACGACCTTCAATTAGCATACTCCCATAAATAATCAATTAAATTTATTTAACTCACTTAATCAAATAAAAATTTAATTATCCTAAAAATACAATTTTCTCAGGCGTTACAATTTTAGTACTTCTATACTAAGAATGAGTATATTTTAATATGCTACTAGTTTTATTACTAATGTAATTTGATTATGTGATTAAAAATCAAACCTTACATGATGTATATACTTATTTATATATGGAATGTTGGTAGTGACTAATTATGTCATGATGACATATATATATAGGGTATTGGGATTCGAGTTGTTACAATTTAGCTTACACTTAAGGCAAGTTCTCTAAATCTATTGTTACATTGAGCAAGTTTATTGTTTCTAGTTCGATTACAATTATGCAAATTTTCTAACTCTACACTTTCGTTGAGCTAGTTCTATTGTTATTATTGTGCAAGTTTACTTATCCTATCTTAATTATAATTACGTAAGTTTCTTGTATCTAGTTTTTTTTATGATGATGCAAGTTTCTAAACCTTATTTTGATATTTAGCAAGTTTTTCTTGTATTTAACTTATTATTTAGTATGCAAGTTTATATATTCTGATAAACTAATGTTGAACAGTTTTTATCATTCAACTTGTTATTTGTTATGCATGCTTAATACTCAGTTCTAAATAACCTTAGGTTAATATTGTTCAGGCAAGGTATGTTATAGTTATTAAATGTTTATGCTCTTAGATTATTCCTAAAGCATCACCTTACTATACAATGTTGATTCAGTTATGATTTATTCCATAACATCATGTTATGAACTTTTATTCAACTAATCCTTAGTTGATGTTCGTTAAACCTAAATTACCTTGAAATGTATCCAAACCAAACTTACTTTGGTGCGGACTTGTACTCTAAATACTGAGATGAACAACCCTATTATTAGTGGATAATTTACGTTTAGCGTTGAAATACTTGTGCACAATACATTGTACGAAGGGCTGATCCCCCTAAGTACGAGGAGTCCCTATAGTCTTATAACTGTTAAAGTTTAAGTTGAAAGATTACTTATAACTATGGACATAGTTCGTGGTCTTATGACCCTCAGTTAAATAGTTCATGATTCTGATTATCATTGATAAAGCATTTTGTTCTGTTTCATTATGCCTGTTATTTGGCAGTGGTTGTAAAGTTTTATTCATTATCATTACAAGTGAGCCTTGTTTGCTCAATCTTGTTTATATAACTATTATAGCTAAAGTAGAGAAGGTTGACGTACCTAGCACCAGTAAGGGGAAAGGAAAGATGAACAAGTATTGAAGACTTGTAATATATTAACGTTTGATTGTCAAACTTTATTTTAATTATTATAATGAAGTTATTTAATTTTCCGCATATGAATGTTTGTATTTAAAGGTTAGATAACCTAGGAAATTTTATTGATGTAATCCTTTAATTGGAAGGTTTATTATCTAATTTTATTATGATTGCGTAATTAGATATGAATGTTTTTATTAAGTGAACACCAAATCTTGTGGTAATGAAGTACCTGAATTTGGGGTGTCACAAGTTGGTATCAAAGCCTTAGGTTATGAACGTTAGGTGGGGGGAAAAGCCTTCGGAAGTAACCTTCGAAAAGATAGTAGTGATAAACTCTTATCGAGTTTTAAGGAAGAAATAATAAAACACTTATGTGATTATGTGATTACAACTTATGTGCTCGTGAGTGTCGAGTAGTAATGATTAGTAATTAAAACTTAAAATTTTGTTGTCAGGATGACTAATGTCGGAGAATCCAGTCAGGCTAGGGAGGAAGGACCTCAGATGACTAGAGAGGAGGAATCTCGTGACATTCAGGTGGTTTGGGAACAATTACTGCCACGGGAGTCAGCCCCGTTGGTCACAGTGGTTGAAGATGAGGATGATGATGTGGAAACGGATGAGGAGGATCTCGTTGAGTTGCCACAGTCGAATGAGGATGACGAGGATGAGGAGAAAGAGGTTCCACTAACCTCGATCGCTGTTCGTATGTACAATGACGTCTACGACCGCAATGTGGAACTTCAGGATACAGTCGAGGAGTTGAAAGAGATAGTAGCTGAACAATAGACTTCGATGGCACAGAAGGACGATGAGATCCAGGATCGAGATGAACGTCTGACTAATGTTGAAGAAAAGATTGTCCACACTGAAGGAGAGAAGGAACAAATGATCGAGGAGATCGCAGAACTGAAGAACAAGCTGCAGGAAGAATATATTAAAAGGGCAAGAGCCGAAGATGCGTACGAGGAAGCTTTTCAATGAGCCGGGATAGCAGCAAGAGATGCACAAGCAAAGAGGATGAAGATGGAGGAGATGAATAACGTATTCAACACCATGATTAATTGAGCTCAAGATCGGGTCATGGGTTATCCGATTCTGTTTGAGACGCTGCCATCGTTCATATTAAAGCACAAAATAATGTTCCGGATTATGGAGGAAGAGCGTCGTAAGGCTACCCAGTAACTTAGTAGAACATCGTAGGGAATGTACCTGAAATGCGATTAATAAATGTTAAATAATATGTAAATCCCAAGTGTTAAGTAACCTATGGGATATGATGATGATGTTGTCCTGAAACTTTAGTAGTTCAGGAAAGTAATGTAAATAGCAGTGATGCTATTGTTATGATGCTTTCAAAAAGATTATGAATGAATAAAAGTTATTATTTTATTTTATTCAAAGTATTATGTGTTATGTGATGATTTCTTTTATGAGATGTAAGTTAAGTAGAAAATACTTAAAAGAAATTGAGTAATAATCTAATGAGTGTATTTTAACAAAAATTTCTCCAAGACGTCAACCACGAAAAAGAACCACTGAGGGAACCACCAATAACGACAATGTTAATGCTAACCCAATTCAGCAGCTGGTGACATTACTGACGGGTGCACTACAGAATCAACAGAAGGATCAAGCTACATCATTTAAGGACTTCAAGGCGGTTGGACCACCAGAATTTCGTGGGTCCATGAATCCAGTTGAGACACAGACCTGGATCATGGAGATAGTGAAAGTGTTCGATGTTGCGAGAGTAGGGGAGGATCAGAAGACTACTTTTGCAACATTCATGTTGAAAGATGAGGCTAGTTATTGGTGGCAGGCCAATAAAACTCGAGGAGGACAAGGGGTTATGACTTGGGATAGGTTTAAGGAGATATTCTTCGAAACTTATTTCCCAGAGAGTTCGAAGAGTCATCTAGAGGTGCAGTTTTTAGAACTGAAATAGGGAACGATGACGGTATCCGAGTATGCTACAAAATTCAATGAGTTGGTGAGGTTTGCACCATATCAAGTCAGCACTGATGAATGCAAGGCTAAGAGATTTGAACAGGGACTAAAACTCTGGTTGTACAGTAGGGTCTCCATGTTCCAGCTAAAGAAATTTGCAGCGGTAATGGAGAAGGAAATTCTCGCTGAAGGTGGAGGTGAGGCTGTAACAAAGTTCAATCAAGAACAGAAAAAGAAGAAGAATGAAGTGGAGATTAAGAATGGAGGTGGTGGTAGTGGAAATGGTAGCAATAATCTGAAGAGAAAATGGAATGGAAATGTGAGTGCTGAAAATCAGCAGGGTAACCAGCAGAATAAGAAGTTTAAAGCATGTGCTACATGCGGGAAGTTTCACAAGGGTGTATGCTTAATGGGGAAACAAGTATGCTTTAACTGTGGCTAGGAGGGTCACATCGGCCCAAATTGCAATCAACCCAAGAAAAACGTTTGCTTCACGTGCGGGTCCAAGGATCACTTTGCTCGTGAGTGCCCTAAGAAGAAAGTTGGGGAGACAACAGGAAGCAAGGGAGATAACAGTGGAGGTACATGGGCTATTGTTGGACCAACGACATCAAACAAACCCATAGCCAGAACCTTCAACATGACTGTGCAAGATATTGTGCAATCAAAAGACGTGGTGTCAGGTATTATCCCAATTAATGATATTGATGCTTATGTATTATTTGATTCGGGTGCTACTTGCTCGTTTATATATGATGAATTTGCAAAGAGGTTAAGATTTCCTAGTGAAGAATTGAATTTCCCTTTAAACATAGAAATTACGAATAAGGAAGTAATTCCTGTTAGGTTCGTATACAAGAACTGTAGGGTGAATATTAAGGGGAATATCATGACGATAGATTTAATTCCGATTAGACTTGGAGAGTTTGATGTTATTTTGGAAATGGATTGGCTGTTCAATCATGGAGCGGTAATTGATTGCCAAAAGAAAGGAGTAAACCTTATGACTCCGTCAAAGGTAGTTTTCAATGGTAGCAAATCGCCTAGACAAATGAGATGCCTGACGATTATGCAGTCCAAGAAGCGGTTGAGTCAAGGCTATGTGGGTTATTTAGCTTACATAGTCGATACGCAGAAGAAGGGTGTGAAACTGGAAGAGATACCAGTGGTTAAGGAATTCGTAGATGTGTTTCTTGTATCTAGTTTGTTTATGACGATGCAAGTTTCTAAACCTTATTTTGAAATATAGCAAGTTATTCTTGTATTTAACTTGTTATTTAGCATGCAAGTTTATATATATTCTGATAAACTAATGTTGAACAGTTTTTATCGTTCAACTTACTATTTGTTATGCATGCTTAATACTCCGTTCTAAATAACCTTAGCTTAATATTGTTCAAGCAAGGTATGTTATAGTTATTCAATGTTTATGCTCTTAGATTATTCCTAAAGCATCACCTTACTATACACTGTTGATTCAATTATGATTTATTCCAAAACATAACGTTATGAACTTTTATTCAATTAATCCTTAGTTGATGTTCGTTAAACCTAAATTACCTTGAAATGTATCCAAACCAAACTTACTTTGGTGCGGACTTGTACTCTAAATACTAAGATGAACAACCCTATTAATAGGGGATAATTTATGCTTAGCGTTGAAATGTTTGTGCACAATATATTGTACGAATGACTGATCCCCCTAAGTACGAGGAGTCCCTATAGTCTGATGAATGTTAAAGTTTAAGTTGAAAGATTACTTATAACTATGGACATAGTTCGTGGTCTTATGACCCTCAGTTAAATAGTTCATGATTCTGATTATCATTAATAGAGCATTTTTTTCAGTTTCATTATGCCTATTATTTGGCAGTGGTTGTAAAGTTTTATTCATTATCATTTCAAGTGAGCCTTGTTTGCTCACTCTTACTTATATAACTATTACAGCTAAAGTAGATAAGGTCGATGTACCTAGCACCAGTAAGGAGAAAGGAAAGATGAACAAGTATTGAAGACTTGTAATATGTTGACGTTTGATTGTCAGACTTTATTTTTATTATTATAATGAAGTTATTTAATTTTTCGCATATGAATGTTTGTATTTAAAGGTTACATAACCTGGGAGATTTTATTGAAGTAATCCTTTAATGGGAAGATTTATTATCTAATTTTATTATGATTGGGTAGTTAGATATGAATGTTTTTATTAAGTGAGCACCAAATCTTGTGGTAATGAAGTACCCAAATTTGGGTGTGTCACAACCTTGCATATAATGAGTTGTGTTAGCTTGGTATTAATGATTTTCTAAAGAGACTTGAAGATTTTGAAAAACAAACCTTGATGAACTTTGAGTCATTTAAGTTCTGACTTTGATAGCATGTATACGAGGTTTCATTATGCATGATATAAGATTCAAAGTTATTTCTTATGTGTTGGATTGCCTTGAATTTGTTTAAAATGATTTCAAATGCAAACTCAGATATTTTGCAAAATAAGTTTTATAAACATAGAGTGGTTATATTTTGACCTTGTAAACGTGTGAAGAAACATGTACAAACAAGTAAGACATGTGAGTTGAAATTGACTTGCATGATTAGTTTAGTATGGCATTGTTTATGGTAATAAAATTTAGAAGTTTTGAAAATAAAGCTTGACGAACATTGTGTCTTTTAAATTCCAACTTTGGGAACATGTGATTGTGGACTAGTTATATGCGCGGATGGATATAAGGAATGTAATTTCAAGATATATTACATATAAAAGGTTGTCAAGCTCGCTTTAGTATGGGTTTTAAAGAGAACTTTAAATGTTTTAGAAACTAACTTTTATGTGCATTGTGTTACTTGCATTATGACCTTATAAGCAAGCATGATAGAGTTATTTATGCTTTTGAACATGAATGATATGTGCACTCAACTAGTTAAGCATGACATAAGTTATTTAAGCATGTTTTAAAAGTATGAACTATGTTAAGTCTATGTAAATGAGATAGATACATGTGAACATGTGTATTGAAGGTTGTTAGTACCAATATTAGGTTTAAAAGCTTATAAACCTTGAACCTTTGTTAAAAGAAGTTGTTAAGCCTTGTTGATGTAAATAATTCAACATAGAACTATATAATTCAAAATTAAATGATTTGAAATGTGAACTTGAAGAACTATCAGAACCTACTTGATGTATGTTTACAATACGTATCAAAATATATGTCGTGCTAGGAATTATGTTGGGCAATAAAAAGCCCAAGTCTGGTTCTGGTTGGGAGTAGCGCAGCCGCGCCGTTCTGCAGAGTGACCAAGAGCAGTTTGTTAACTGCATGGTCTTAAGTTATGGTTATATTATGTCCTTAAGGAGTACAAGATATGAAACAAGATTGTTTAAATAAATACAATATTATAATGAGCTAGTCTCATGGTTATCCTAAGTTCAAGTAAAAATAAAACCAAGTTAGGAAACAATATTTGTTCATATATTAAGAGCATATGAAATGTATGACTGATAAATATGAATCTATGATTATATAACTGTGTAGGAATACACGCAGTGCAGATAAACTTTAAGCAGTTAAGTCGTAGTTGATAAACTACGAATCAGGCAAGTCTTTCAGTTCCTATTTGTTATATAAATTCTATAACTGTTAGTTGAGCTATATTATGCTATGAGAATGATGATGTATATATATATGAAATGCATATGAGATATATATGAAATGTGAAAGTTGATCTTTGATGATATGCTTGTGATATAAACCTATATGCCTGTTATGTGAGAAGTAACATGCGTAGTAAATATAAATTGATTATGAATGCATGAACTGAATTTGCTATTATATGTTATGTACTGCATGAAAACTGTTAAGAATTGCTGGGTTGTCGAGCTCACCCTTGTAAATAACCACTTTTGCAGGTTAAGGACTCATGGTAAAGATTACGTGCTATTTGATTGATAAGGATCAATAATATCAAAGGAGATTGATTCATTTATTTAAATATATACTCTTGAACCATGTTTAGTTTCTAGAAAATGTACGTGATAGGAGTTTACAATGTGTAATACATGTTAAGTTGTAAAGTTGTACTAGGCGGTACATAGAGGAATTCAAATTGAGATGTAAAAATTTATACAGTAATTGAATAGAGTGAATCATAGCATAATTTGATTCAGGGATTTATAATTGATTCAAGTTAAGAAATCAATAAAAGATTTATTTTCAAAGAAGATTGAAAAAGTTTAAATTATTCCGTATATTTTTATAACATAGAATGTGATGTGATACATGAATAGTAAATGACCAAGATTAGAAACTTATAAAAGTTTGGGGCCATTGTGGAGATCCTGGAAATGAAATGAATTTATATTCTAAATTGGAATAAGTAAAGTTTTAGTCATTAAGTTATGAGTGAAAAATATAAATAGTTTGACGATAGTAGTATCGTGGCGGACCGGATCCGAGGTTCGAAGGGACCTAGATTTAAGGGCATCAAAGGTTGGTATCAAAGCTGTAGGTTATAAACTTTAAGTAAGTGTACCTTAGGCTATAACTTGAGAGACAGAGAAAGATAAAGATTAAAATATATAAAAGTGAAGATTCAAAGAAGAATCATGATGTGACAACCCGAAAATCCGGATTGTCTAGAAATTTAGATTTAAAGAATTAGTTAATGATAAAATGAATTTTTATTAATACTATTCTGTGCTGTGTTTATTAATCGTTTTATAACCTAGAATGATTATTAATCGGGAGGAATCTAGCTACGAGCTAGATTGAACGAGTAAGAATTTTCAAGACGAAAATAAAAGTTTTTAAAGAACAAAATATTTTTGGGGAAAAAGAGCGAAATAGGCACTATTCATCCGTTTACGCTTCGGAGATTTATTTTGAAATTCGAGAAGTTATAGATTACGTAAAATGTTGAGACGTGATGGAATATTTAATAATATTTCAGTTATGGCCAAAGACGAAATATTCAAAAATATTTGGATTCCGAGAATCGCAGTTTTTAAAATTGTCGGACGAAACCCGAAAGACGGAACTACGAAACTTGAGGGCTAAGTTAACTTAGTCCTTAAGACTTGAATAGTAAGGAGGTGTGAATAGTGATTTTAGGGGCAAAATGACTATTTTTCCCCTAACCTTAAAAATTTATAAATAGGAAGCTTAATCTCATTTGAATGGGATTTTGAATATCCTACACTTTAAGAGAGAAAGAGAGAGAGTTCGGATGGGGGAAGAGAAGGAGAAGAAGGAAGAAAACCCTGCTCGTGAGCAAACTTTGTCCGACGGAGGAAGATTAAAGAAGAAATGTAATCCGAAAACCTAACTTCTAGATAATTTTTCTTTAAGTTTTTATGTTAAAAACATAGTTTAAATGAGAATAAGGGGTAAAAGATATTGAGAATGATTTCATATGGTTGAAATCATGAGAAAAGAAGAAATAAGAAATAAGAAATTTAGTTTATAAATTTCTTAAGGAAGTATAAGATTCGTAAGGATTTCGAGCGATCCGAATGAATCTTATGAATGAGTAGGTTAAATAAGAAAGGAATGGTGTTCTATAACATCAAATTCCAAGAAAAAGTGAAATCGTAATCCAAAATATCGATTAAAAATGAAGAGCGAACGAAGAACATGAAAAACACATGAAGAACGCGAAGAACACGAAGAACGTTGTTGATGGAAAAATTTAAAACCATCGTAGTATAAATGTTGTTGATGGACAAGTTTAAAACCATTGCGTATAAGTTAGTTGCTTATTTCTTGGTTAGGAACGGTAGAAACGTTCATGAAGAACGGATTAAAACTAAGCTATAACGAAGTTATGGTAGAAACGTTCATGAATTCTATATCATCAGTGCATTTGATGCAAGGATGGTAAAAGGATGGAGTTATTAATGCAATTAAACCTGGTGTTGGATTTGATCTTAGGATCAATAAACCGCTATGGTATGATACTTAATGATGAAGTCATAAACTGACGAAGTACTCAACGTACTGTGAAAAGTGCGGTATCATGACGTCATGAAATGTTTTGATGTATTGCAAACGAATTTAAAGAATTAGTCGATGTCAAGCGAGTTGACTAGACGAATGTTTCAAGTTGATGTCCAATTTATTGGTATGGTCTAAGCTACTTGATTTGGCTAAGACGAATGGTATGTCATGATTAAAAGAAAATCGAGCTTTCTTTGAAGAGCTATGCGAACCAAATTGTTTTGGTGCGAAATCTAATGATTTAGTTTGAGGAGAACATAGAAGAGGTAGTTACTTTCTTTGTGATTGTAAACTTACCGTGTAAGAAAGGTTTACGACGCGAGGCTGTTTAACCTAGTAAGAGTTCATGGTCAATTTGACCCCTCAGCAAAAGTATGAAATGTTTTAAAGGAATCAGATATTCCTCGTTATTCCTTTCACTTCATGATTCTTGATAAGTTATGAAGGGTAGGAATGTTTGAAAATAATAACTTCTTTGAAGAGAAGTTGAGAAGAAGAGTAAGTTAAAATTTCAAGGTGAAATTTCGTGAAGAAGGGTGAATGTGATGACCGAATTTGGGTATGGTTTGAAGAAATTCCGAGGACGTAGTTTTTATAAGGGGGGAAGGATTTGACAACCCGAAAATCCGGATTGTCTAGAAATTAAGATTTAAAGAATTAGTTATTAATAAAATGAATTTTTATTAATACTATTATGTGCTATGTGTTTATTAATTATTTTATAACCTAGAATGATTATTAATCGGGAGGAATCTAGCTACGAGCTAGATTGAACGAGTAAGAATTTTCAAAACGAAAATAAAAATTTAAGAGAACAAAATATTTTCGGAAAAAAAAAAAGGCGAAATAGGCACTATTCATCCGTTTCTGCTCGGAGATTTATTTTGAAATTCGAGAAGTTATAGATTACGTAAAATGTTGAGATGTGATGGAATATTTAATAATATTTCAGTTATGGCCAAAGACGAAATATCCAAAAATATTTGGATTAGAGAATCGCAGATTTTAAAAGCTGCTTGGAATGAAAACCGAAAAGACGGAACTACTGAAACTTAAGGGCTAAGCAAACTTGAGGGCTAAGTTAACTTAGTCCTTACGTCTTGAATAGTAAGGAGGTGTGAATAGTGATTTTAGGGCAGAAATGACTATTTTTCCCTAACCTTGAAAATCTATAAATAGGAAGCTTAATCTCATTTGAATGGGATTTTGAAAATCCTACACTTTAAGAGAGAAAAAGAGAGTTCGGATGGGGCAAAGAGAAGGAGAAGAAGGAAGAAAAGCTTGCTCATGAGCAAACTTTGTCCGACGGAGGAAGATTAAAGAAGAAAGGTAATCCGAAAACCTAACTTCTAGATAATTTTTCTTTAAGTTTTTATGTTAAAAACATAGTTTAAATGAAAATAAGGGGTAAAAGATATTGAGAATGATTTCATATGGTTGAAATCATGAGAAAAGAAGAAGAAGTAAAGAATGGTGTTCTATAACATCAAATTCCAAGAAAAAGTGAAATCGTAATAAAAAATATCGATTAAAAATGAAGACCGAACGAAGAACACGAAGAACACACGAAGAACGCGAAGAACACGAAGAACGTTGTTGATGGAAAAATTTAAAACCATCGTAGTATAAATGTTGTTGATGGACAAGTTTAAAACCATTGCGTATAAGTTAGTTGCTTATTTCTTGGTTAGGAACGGTAGAAACGTTCATGAAGAACGGATTAAAACTAAGCTATAACGAAGTTATGGTAGAAACGTTCATGAATTCTATATCATCAGTGCATTTGATGCAAGGATGGTAAAAGGATGGAGTTATTAATGCAATTAAACCTGGTGTTGGATTTGATCTTAGGATCAATAAACCGCTATGGTATGATACTTAATGATGAAGTCATAAACTGACGAAGTACTCAACGTACTGTGAAAAGTGCGGTATCATGACGTCATGAAATGTTTTGATGTATTGCAAACGAATTTAAAGAATTAGTCGATGTCAAGCGAGTTGACTAGACGAATGTTTCAAGTTGATGTCCAATTTATTGGTTTGGTCTAAGCTACTTGATTTGGCTAAGACGAATGGTATGTCATGATTAAAAGAAAATCGAGCTTTCTTTGAAGAGCTATGCCGAACCAAATTGTTTTGGTGCGAAATCTAATGATTTAGTTTGAGGAGAACATAGAAGAGGTAGTTACTTTCTTTGTGATTGTAAACTTACCGTGTAAGAAAGGTTTACGGCGAGAGGCTGTTTAACCTAGTAAGAGTTCATGGTCAATTTGACCCCTCAGCAAAAGTATGAAATGTTTTAAAGGAATCTATATATTCCTCGTTATTCCTTTCACTTCATGATTCTTGATAAGTTATGAAGGGTAGGGAATGTTTGAAAAATAATAACTTCTTTGAAGAGAAGTTGAGAAGAAGAGTAAGTTAAAATTTCAAGGGTGAAATTCTGTGAAGAAGGGGTGAATGTGATGACCCGGATTTGGGTATGGTTTGAAGAAATTCCGAGGACGTAGTTTTTATAAGGGGGGAAGGATTTGACAACCCGAAAATCCGGATTGTCTAGAAATTAAGATTTAAAGAATTAGTTATTAATAAAATGAATTTTTATTAATACTATTATGTGCTATGTGTTTATTAATTATTTTATAACCTAGAATGATTATTAATCGGGAGGAATCTAGCTACGAGCTAGATTGAACGAGTAAGAATTTTCAAAACGAAAATAAAAATTTTCCGGGAACAAAATATTTTCGGGAAAAAGACGAAATAGGAACTATTCATCCGTTTCTGCTCGGAGATTTATTTTGAAATTCCGAGAAGTTATAGATTACGTAAAATGTTGAGATGTGATGGAATATTTAATAATATTTCAGTTATGGCCAAAGACGAAATATCCAAAAATATTTGGATTCCGAGAATCGCAGTTTTTAAAACTGTCGGACGAAACCCGAAAGACGGAACTACGAAACTTAAGGGCTAAGCAAACTTGAGGGCTAAGTTAACTTAGTCCTTAAGTCTTGAATAGTAAGGAGTTGTGAATAGTGATTTTAGGGGCAAAATGACTATTTTTCCCCTAACCTTGAAAATCTATAAATAGGAAGCTTAATCTCATTTGAATGGGATTTTGAAAATCCTACACTTTAAGAGAGAAAAGAGAGAGTTCGGATGGGGCAAGAGAAGGAGAAGAAGGAAGAAAAGCTTGCTCATGAGCAAACTTTGTCCGACGGAGGAAGATTAAAGAAGAAAGGTAATCCGAAAACCTAACTTCTAGATAATTTTTCTTTAAGTTTTTATGTTAAAAACATAGTTTAAATGAGAATAAGGGGTAAAAGATATTGAGAATGATTTCATATGGTTGAAATCATGAGAAAAGAAGAAGTAAAGAATGGTATTCTATAACATCAAATTCCAAGAAAAAGTGAAATCGTAATAAAAAATATCGATTAAAAATGAAGACCGAACGAAGAACACGAAGAACACACGAAGAACGCGAAGAACACGAAGAACGTTGTTGATGGACAAATTTAAAACCATCGTAGTATAAATGTTGTTGATGGACAAGTTTAAAACCATCGCGTATAAGTTATTTGCATATTTCTTGGTTAGGAACGGTAGAAACGTTCCTGAAGAACGGATTAAAACTAAGCTATAACGAAGTTATGGCGAAAATTTTGTAAAAGAAGAACGAAAATTTGAAAATTACTAAATGAACCCGAACGTGTAGGGTTTCATAAGAATGTAAGAGAACGTATAAAACATGAGTCGTGGACTCATGAACGAACGAATTCCGAGTTCGGATGACCGAATTATGGACGAACGAACGAAGAACGTTAAAAATGTTAAAATGAACGAAGAACAAAGATTAAGCCAATTGAATGGCATGTTAACGATTTCAGAATGAATTTCTGTTTGTGGGTAATCGAAGTGCGTAAGATAAGGAAGAAAATGTCTTTGGAACGACTTCGTTCTGAGTTATAACGAAGAAGTTATGAGATCGGAAAGTAAGCATTTCAAAATGATGTTAACACTTAGAAAAATTTCTAGGGTTTAAGCTCGGTGTACTTGACCACACTTAGCTTTTGAGAAGTAGCATTACGGTATGAACTAAGACCTCGAGGTTACATTAATTGGCACCGCAGCGCGAGATATAACAAAGGACTTGGTAGCACTTATTTGATCCAAGGAAGAAGAGAGAGAGAAGTAGGTGTGCATATTGAGAGGAAGGAAGAACGCGGCCATACAGCGCCCGATCTGAGGAAATACCCAAAAATGAGATTTTAACTGCTCAATTTCTTGGGGGATGTGAAAGAAAGAAGTATGAACACGTAGTTCACATAATTTAACACTTGAGTAATTGTGTTAAACCTTTAGTGAAGGTTGAATGGAAAAATTTAACGAGATTAAAAGACAAAGAATGTAGATACGGGTTACGGAACCGATGTCCGGGGACCGTAGTCGCGATAAACGAATGCGAGGGATTGCTATGATTGTAATTCCTTAGACGTTGAGTGACGAAAGTAATGAATAATATGTCGATGTTATGACAGGGTAATACAAGATGAATGTAAAGCGTATAGACGCTGTGAACGCAATGTTGTTGCGAAGAACGGTCGGTCTTAGCATACAATGATCTGTATGGCTTCGATATTAAGAAAGAATAATGAACATGGGGTTCATGGGATGGATAATGATCGAAAGCGATTAAAACCTGGAATAAAGGTTGAGTGAGAGATTAAGAGACGTGCAACATGAATGTTGAATACGTAAACGATCTTCGTAAATCGTATTCGCATTGGATGAACATTCTAAGTATACCCTGGTTGTATGATATAGACGTTGATGAAAGTAGTAAGTAAGATACGAATGGTATCAAGATAACCGTATCGAATGATAATAAGATTAATGAAAGCCGAATGTGATTCGGATAAGAATGAGTCTTGAGGTATGGCAATTACTTGCCAGAAAGCCATAAGGAATAAGAAATTGACTTAACGAACATTATAGTTTAATATTTCGTATAAGTTAAGATAAATTTAGGTTGTAGTAAAATCGTATCCTTTGATGGTTGACATATTGGAGCTGGCCTAAACAATTCCTTCAGAGAGCGAAAGTATATATAAAACTGGCAACCGATCTAACTCACTGTGTGGGCAGTGTAGACGAGACGGGAACTTGTTTGTTAGTTGTTTGTGGGAAACCAATCAGAGTACCAGATGGACTACTAGCAGAGAAGCGATGTGTGTTGAGTCCTAGAGAAGTATAAGAAGAAGATAAGAATGTAAATCATCAAAGATGATGAACGTTTTGAGTAAGACATATCCATATGTCATGAAACCGTAAACCGATAATGAAAGTTAGTCGCATAAAATTATATTGTAAGAACGCGAACCTTAAGAAGTAAAGTTAAGTAAACCAATGCGTAAGTCAAGTATGACTAATTGGTGTATTTGTTATTTCCTTATGTGTTAGAGGGATTGGAATGAGCGATTCTCAAAAGAAGTCAAAAAATCTGCATAAGGCAAGTTTCCTAACTTCATTCATATTTCAAATGAATGCTAGTTTCTTAAACTTCTCAGATGTTGAACTTGAGAAGTTCTGTCTACGTGCGAATATGCGATATTTGTACAAGGTGGTAGAATGTATGAGGCCTTGTGCCACAATGTGAACACTTCGGTGTTTTTATGAGATGAATTGTTCTATGTTTGAACTGTTCAATAAAAGAATGTTTTATTTATACATGAACCGTTATTGTTAAGTCTGTGCTATTGATTCTAGCCAGGCAGAATGTGCATGGAAGAGAGTAGAGAATGAAAGTATTTCAAAAAGCATGCAACTATTGTTTTAAGATGATAGGAATCAAGACTATTCCTATTATTTAAGCTGCTTCGTAACCTTTGTTCGGTTATTAAAGTCTGAAAAGAATGTTTAAATTCTTGAAGTTGTTTGTTCAACTGTTATGACTTGTTGGGCAATTGAATGCTCACACTTTCTTTAGATGGAAAACATTTTCAGCGAACGATGTTAGAAGAACTTAAGGATCCCGTATAGATCAAGTTGACAGTATCCAGATGAAGTGTCATTCAGAATGTGAATGAGCAAGAAGATCAAGTGAAGACTTGTAATGTAGAAAGATGACAATTACTCTATAGAATAGTTTAATGAACAATTATGTATCCTTGGTGGCGGATAAAAGTCACTCGTGCAAGATGTAAATAATAATATAATTATCATTATTTGTAATGAGAAAAGCTATAAGGTTTTAGAACCTGGGAATTCAGAATGTATGTTATTATATTTCAGTATATAATGATGTATGTTGGATGAATGAGGTACTCGTGACGTACGGAATTCGGGTGTGAAGATAGACCGGATTTTGGGTCGTTTCAAGTTGGTATCAGAGCTGATAGGTTATAAACCTTAGGTATGAGTACCTAAGACTATAATCGTAAAGAGAAGGATAAGAAGATCACCACGTGATCATAGTAAATCGTAATGTAACGGATGAACATTAAGCGATGAATGATTTATAGCTAATGCTATGAATGAATGATACTACGAAATAGTATGGGAAGAAGAACTCAAATTGAGTTGTAAAGGATAGTATACGAATTAAAGAAAATTTGTATTAAGTAAAGAGAAAGTTAGAAGTTGTAAGATTTCAATTGAGGACTCATGTGATGGCTGAGTTGTATGAATCTTTGTATGGGCAGAGGTTTGTGCTTGGTGTAACAACCACTCAGTTTATTACAGTGATAATCATTGAAATTGGTTGCATTATCAAGATGTATATGACGAGAAGGTGAATCTTTTTTCATGTATATACTTGATGGGTAGAAAATGATAAGATAGGTGCGGGTTCTTGAAACTCATACTTATGAAAAGTTTGTGACTCATAGTTATATGCTATGTTTCTGAGCCCTAAGCATTTGGATAGTCCTTGATTTGTTCTTGGATTACATATTGCGAAGATAAGTTCATAAACACATATGGTTGTGGAAAGTTCCTAAACACATAAAGTGTGGTAAGTTGATGAACTATACTAAGGTATAGGAATGTTTAGGCTGAAAGTAAGTATTTTCAGTAGACTTAACATTGAAGGTGCTAGAGAAGATTAAGTGTTGTCGTAAGTAAGACAATGAAGGAAGATGGAGAATAGGATATTCCAAGTCATCTAGCTATGCTAGATTTTGAAATTTCTTGAAATCGTTCTAATGTGCGCATTTTGAAAATGAAAGAATTGGTTCGACTTTTGGAACCAATGGATTTTAAAAGAACTATTCTTGGTATGTCTATGCTAATTGTTTCGACTAGACAAAAATTGATTTGAAATATCAAAATGAATTCTATATCATCAGTGCATTTGATGCAAGGATGGTAAAAGGATGGAGTTATTAATGCAATTAAACCTGGTGTTGGATTTGATCTTAGGATCAATAAACCGCTATGGTATGATACTTAATGATGAAGTCATAAAGCCATTGAAGTCCTCAACGCGTCTTGTGAAAAGTGTGGTATCATGGCGTCATGAAATGTTTTGATGTATTGCAAACGAATTTAAAGAATTAGTCGATGTCAAGCGAGTTGACTGAGCGAATGTTTCAAGTTGATGTCCAATTTATTGGTTTGGTCTAAGCTTACTTGATTTGGCTAAGAGGCGAATGGTATGTCATGATTAAAAGAAAATCGAGCTTTCTTTGAAGAGCTATGCCAACCAAATTGTTTTGGTGCGAAATCTAATGATTTAGTTTGAGGAGAACATAGAAGAGGTAGTTACTTTCTTTGTGATTGTAAACTTACTGAGTGTAAGAAAGGTTTACTGGCGAGAGAACATTTAACCTAGTAAGAGTTCATGGTCAATTTGACCCCTCAGCAAAAGTATGAAATGTTTTAAAGGAATCTGTATATTCCTCGTTATTCCTTTCACTTCATGATTCTTGATAAGTTATGAAGGGTAGGGAATGTTTGAAAAATAATAACTTCTTTGAAGAGAAGTTGAGAAGAAGAGTAAGTTAAAATTTCAAGGGTGAAATTCTGTGAAGAAGGGGTGAATGTGATGACCCGAATTTGGGTATGGTTTGAAGAAATTAGAGGGCGTAGTTTTTATAAGGGGGAAGGATTTGACAACTAGAAAATCCGGATTGTCTAGAAATTAAGATTTAAAGAATTAGTTATTAATAAAATGAATTTTTATTAATACTATTATTATGCTATGTGTTTATTAATTATTTTATAACCTAGAATGATTATTAATCGGGAGGAATCTAGCTACGAGCTAGATTGAGCGAGTAAAATTTTCAAAGCGAAAAATAAAAATTTTTAAGAACAAAATATTTTTCGGGAAAAAGGCGAAATAGGCACTATTCATCCGTTTACGCTTTCGGAGATTTATTTTGAAATTCGAGAAGTTATAGATTACGTAAAATGTTGAGATGTGATGGAATATTTAATAATATTTGATTATGGCCAAAGCGAAATATCCAAAAATATTTGGATTAGAGAATCATGATTTTAAAAGCGCTTGAGACGAAACCCGAAAAGGCGGAACTACTGAAACTTAAGGGCTAAGCAAACTTGAGGGCTAAGTTAACTTAGTCCTTAAGTCTTGAATAGTAAGGAGGTGTGAATAGTGATTTTAGGGGCAAAATGACTATTTTTCCCCTAACCTTGAAAATCTATAAATAGGAAGCTTAATCTCATTTGAATGGGATTTTGAAAATCCTACACTTTAAGAGAGAAAAGAGAGAGTTCGGATGGGGCAAGAGAAGGAGAAGAAGGAAGAAAAGCTTGCTCATGAGCAAACTTTGTCCGACGGAGGAAGATTAAAGAAGAAAGGTAATCCGAAAACCTAACTTCTAGATAATTTTTCTTTAAGTTTTTATGTTAAAAACATAGTTTAAATGAAAATAAGGGGTAAAAGATATTGAGAATGATTTCATATGGTTGAAATCATGAGAAAAGAAGAAGAAGTAAAGAATGGTGTTCTATAACATCAAATTCCAAGAAAAAGTGAAATCGTAATAAAAAATATCGATTAAAAATGAAGACCGAACGAAGAACACGAAGAACACACGAAGAACGCGAAGAACACGAAGAACGTTGTTGATGGACAAATTTAAAACCATCGTAGTATAAATGTTTTTGATGGACAAGTTTAAAACCATCGCGTATAAGTTAGTTGCATATTTCTTGGTTAGGAACGGTAGAAACGTTCCTGAAGAACGGATTAAAACTAAGCTATAACGAAGTTATGGCGAAAATTTTGTAAAAGAAGAACGAAAATTTGAAAGTTACTAAATGAACCCGAACATGTAGGGTTTCATAAGAATGTAAGAGAACGTATAAAACGTGAGTCGTGGACTCAAGAACGAACGAATTCCGAGTTCGGATGACTGAATTACGGACAAACGAACGAAGAACGTTAAAAATGTTAAAATGAACGAAGAGCGAAGATTAAGCCAATTGAATGGCATGTTAACAAATTCAGAATGAACTCAGAGTACCATATGGACTACTAGCAGAGAAGCGATGTGTGCTGAGTCCTAGAGAAGTATAAGAAGAAGATAAGAATGTAAATCATCAAAGATGATGAACGTTTTGAGTAAGACATCTCCGTATGTCATGAAACTGTAAACCGGTAATGAAAGTTAGTCGCGTAAAATTATATTGTAAGAACGCGAACCTTAAGAAGTAAAGTTAAGTAAACCAATGCGTAAGTCAAATATGACTAATTGGTGTATTTGTTATTTCCTTATGTGTTATAGGGATTGGAATGAGCAGTTCAGCGTAAGGTGTAGCTATGCATAAGGCAAGTTTCCTAACTTCATTCATATTTCAAATGAATGCTAGTTTCTTAAACTTCTCAGATGTTGAACTTGAGAAGTTCTGTCTATGTGCGAATGTGCGATATTTGTACAAGGTGGTAGAATGTATGAGGCCTTGTGCCACAATGTGAACACTTCGGTGTTTCTGTGAGATAAATTATTCTATGTTTGAAGTGTTCAATAAAAGAATGTTCTGTTTATACATGAACCGTTATTGTTATGTCCGTGCTATTGATTCTAGCCAGACAGAATGTGCATGAAAGAGAGTAGTGAATGAAAGTATTTCAAAATGCATGTAACTAATGTTTTAAGATGATAGGAATCAAGACTATTCCTATTATTCAAGCTGCTTCGTAACCTTTGTTCGGTTATTGAAGTTTGAAAAGAATGTTTAAATTCTTGAAGTTGTTTGTTCAACTGTTATGACTTGCTGGGCAATTGAATGCTCGCACTTGCTTTAAATGAAAAACATTTTCAGCGAACGATGTTAGAAGAACTTAAGGATCCCGTATAGATCAAGTTGACGGTATCCAGATGAAGTGTCATTCAGAATGTGAATGAGCAAGAAGATCAAGTGAAGACTTGTAATGTAGAAAGATGAGAACTACTCTATAGAATAGTTTAATGAACGATTATGTATCCTTGGTGGCGGATAAAAGTCACTCGTGCAAGATGTAAAAAATAATGTAATTATCATTATTTGTAATGAGATACCTATAAGGTTTTAGAACCTGGGAATTCAGAATGTATGTTATTATACTTCAGTATATAATGATGTATGTTGGATGAATGATATACTCGTGATGTACGGAATCCGGGTGTGAAGATAGACCGAATTTTGGGTCGTTACACATGAAGTATCTAAGAGAATGAGAATTCAGGAGTTTCCTAACTCCGGTAATAAAAATGTTAAGATGGTGTTTATATGACAAAGATAATTACAATGAACTTGAGTGGAGTTTAGTTGATATAGGGAAAGAACCCTAAGGTAAATTGACGATCACGACGTGATCAGAATGAGCTATGAAGTGATAAATAGTTTGTAATGACTAAGTGTGTATAGCTTGATGCTATAAGAGAATGTACTATGAAATTGTATGATGTGAACTCATGAGGAGTTTTGTAAGACCCCGAATTTTATAAAATGAAAGTATTAAACTTTCTTATAATTCTTATGTTATTTAGTAAATGGTTAAATGGATAAAAGGTTAAAGTTAAGGGTGATATTTGAAAATTTTGCAAAGTAAGCAAGTTGATATAAAATATTCGTTGTGTCGGGGAATATTCGTTTTAACAGGAAATATTCATACGATGGCACAATCATTGGTGGACCCCACAACGGAAGTATTGTCGTAGTTAAAAAATGACAGAAATATCTTTTTATAAAAATAACGGCAAAAGTTTTATCGTTAACTGTTGAACTACCCGGTGGTAAAAGTACAGTAATACGTGTGGTTGCATAGTAGCACACAGTATTGATTATTGATGCTTACATAAGAAGCCACTCAGTTTACTCAATTATTGCTACAGTAATTGTTGCATAGTATCTCACGTTATTTGATTCAATTATTGTCACAATATCATTTGCATAATATTTTTTATTATTAAATCAATAATTGAGACAACAAAGTTATTCATATTATTATTTGCAATATTGACGATGTCTAGAAAGTTCTGTCGAGGAGAGGTTTGGTCACCTAATTGCGCGCCAATAGGGAGAAATCCTTATCGGAAAGGTCCCTCTTTCCTGGGAATAATCTGGCTGTTAAATATTATGAGTTATAATATTAATGATGTATAATTGTTGAAGTATTAAGAATGTGTTTATTGAAGATAAGTGAATTACAAAAGTTAGAGGGGAATAATGCAAACTTGGAAAACTTTAGGGGTACTAAATTATAATAAGTTAAATCAATCTGGACCATTGGTGGTGGTTTTAATAGTAAATCAATTTGGACTGTCGATGGTGGTTTTAATAGTAAATCAATATGGACCGTCGATGGTGGTTTTAATAGTAAATCAATCTGGACCGTCGGTGGTGGTTTTAAAAGTTAATCAATCTGGACCGTCGGTTGTGGTTTTAATAGTAATCAATCTGGACCGTCCGTTCTAATAGTAAATCAATCTGGAACGTTCGTGAATTAGTTAGTCATTTCTCCTATAAATAGATGATTAATTCTTCTTTCATTCTCACCAATTCACTGAGATTCACAAGAGAAGCTATAGAGAGAGAAACTATAGAGAGCAAGAAGAAGAGTATTATGCTACTTTACTATTGCAGTATCCAGTCTTCTACTAAGGTAAGGAATATTATTTGTTATATCCGTAAGGGGTATTATTTCTTTTGTATTCATAACGAATACTATTTTTCGTATTCATCCTTTAATATGTCGGAATAACCTATCTACGCTGATTACGTACCGTATGACGGGTTAAAATTCATTTGCTATTTCGTATGTTATTTCTTTTCATATTCTTAAATCTAAACTTACTATGATAAGTATTGCTTTTATAATCCTTGAAATTAGTGGAATATCCTTGAGTTTTGCGCTTTATCTAGTATCATTTCATTGGAATATTGATATGAACTCTATTATTAAATATCAATATTTTTACCAAGGTACTATTTACGGGTTACTATTCACCCGGTTACTATTCACTAAAATATTATTCACTCGGGTATTCGGGGCACTTTTTATGTCGGGGTACTATTCACAAGTTACTATTCACCCGATTACTATTCACTAAAATATTATTCACTCGGGTGTTCGGGACACTTTTCATGCTGGGGTACTATTCACGAGTTCCTATTCACCTAGTTACTATTCACTAAAATATTATTCACTCGGGTATTCGGGGCACTTTTCATGTTGGGGTACTATTCACGAGTTACTATTCACGGGTTACTATTCACCCGATTACTATCCACTCAAATATTATTCATTCGGGTATTCGGGGCACTTTTCATGCCGGGGTACTATTCACGGGGTACTATTCCCAAAGTACTATTCATAGGATACTATTCACGGGGTACTATTCATCGAACAATTTATTTCTTTTCTGTCCAAATTATTTTTGATACATGGATATTATTCTTGAATTTTACTCTACAAAGCAGTATTATGTTGACAATTTGGACATTATTGAATTCTGGATAAATTAAATTATAAATCTTTAAAATTTATCATGTGCTTTATTTTAATTGAATTCTTATATCATTGTCATCATCCCCATGCTTATATTGTGATGAAAGTCATCTTTGGCATACGTGTATAGATGGACTGTTGATTGGTATGATTATGAGCAGGGATCATTCGGTATAATCATGACCCGTAATGTTACAAATAATGTGGTAAAAATCCCCATTGGCCTGTAGTGCATTGATGGACAGATGTTGGTGTGATTATGACTAGGGATTATTCGGTATAATCATGACCATTGATGATTACATGAATATCCTTGGCCCGTAGTGCAGGGATGATTTGATGATGTGGTTTATTTATTAAGCTGAGTCTCAGCGATAAAGTTGATGAAAACATTTTTAAATCATAGAAGATAGTAGATATCATGTTCTACTTGACTCTTCTAATGGATTGTTTGTTCCGCTGCAGTTAAACTTGTTGTCTATTATATTCTATCAGTTTAACATTGTTGAAGGCTAACGATAACTTATTCTGCAGTATCTTAGTCATAATATTTCTTACTGGGCTAGTTGAGCTCACCATTTTGCTTTCATTATTCTATTCAGGAAATGATAACATAGCCGGGACTAGTCGAGGAACGGAGTCATGGTTCGAGATGACTGTTTTAGTAATCCTCACTATTTAGTGTGATAATAAATGTAATGAGGATTGAATTTGAGTTTGGATATTGTCTATGAGATAATATTCATGTAAAAACTCTCAGCTCTTGTTGTATAATTAAGTTTGTATTTGTATTCAGTACCGTGCATTTGGCGACCCAAGATGGGTGATGTATACCTATTTTGGGGGCGTCACAAGTTGTATGTGATGAGATACGAAGATTTCGTATCGAGCAAAAGCAAGTAAAGTGTAAGATAGAGTTAAGTGGAATTTCAATTGAGGACCCATGTCAGCAGCTGAGTTGTATGATTCCTTGTTATGGGCGGGAATTGTACTTGGTGTAAAAACCAATTAGTTCTGGCACTGATAATCATTGAAATGTCTGTGTCGTGCTATTTGCTATATACCTATTAAGAAGGTGATTCTTTTCTCATGTGTATAACAGATAGATAGGTTATAGTTAGAGAATATAAGGTTAAGTTGTGAGTTTTTAAAACTCATACTTATGGTAAGTTCGTGACTCGTAATCATATGAAATGTTTTTGAACCCCACAGCGAATGGACGCCTATGGTCTGACTAGGATAAGTTCTGAAACTCATATGATTGTAGCAAGTTCCTGAACTTCCAAAGTGTGGTAAGTTTGATGAACTATATCGGGTATATATATGTTATAAAATTAGAAATTTTGGTATAGTGAGCATTGATGGTGTTAAAGATTGGTAGAATGAAGCAATGTAGTAAAGTATGAAGTTGATGGAGAAACATGGATTTTCTAAGTCTTCTAGCTCTGCTAGATTCTCAAAATTTATTGACTTTGTGCTAATGTTTGCACTTCTATTTTCTTGAAAAACATTGGATTATGTGATTGAACCAATGATGTTTAAAAACAATACCGTTATTCTTATGTCTATGCTAATTTTTTCGGCTAAGACAAAAATGATTTGAAAATTTTCAAAATGTATTTCTGACGATGTACATCATTTGATATGGTGTAGAAAATGTTAAACGATGGAGTCATCAATGCAGTCGAACCTAGTGTTGGTTGTGATTGAAAGATCGTCAGCTCACTATGGTGTGATGCAATATGACAAAGTCACATAATGGCGGAATCCTCCACGTACTACTAATCTGGTACGGTATCATGACGTCATAAAAGAATTTTTGGTTTTCTTTTAAATTATGAAGAAGGTCAATTAAGTTGGCTAAATAATTTCGATTAATGTCTGAGTTGTTGATACAAGTCTAAGCTATTTGATTTGGCTAGATGGCTGTTGAAAAATATTTATGGAATTCAAGCGTTCTTGAGTATTTATGCCAAACCAGATTGCTCTGGTGTGGAATTAGATGTGGAAAAGCTGAGGTGAACAACCCTATAAAGGGACATGTTTTCGGGGACAATGATTTTGAGCGTAACACATGTAGTCGTTACAAAACACTATGTTGCGGCCCAACGTAGTGGTACAATAGGCTGGCCACCTAGTGTACGTGTGGAGGGTGTTTACAGTCTTTGTGATTGATAAACACTTTGGTTTGCAGTGTGAAGGATTGTGTTGAAGCACTACTTGACGGTCTTGTGACCCCTTAGCATAATTTGGAACCTGAGTTATTCATACTACTTCCCGATTATTGAAAAATTGTGGAAGATTCTTATTCTTCTGAAGGATGAATGTAGTGAGTAGAATGTTCTTTAGAAAGGAGAATGTGGTAGAATGCAAGTTATAATAAAACTTCCGACAAGAGAATGGATAAAATTATTCAAAAGAATATGTAATATTCGGAATAGCACAGAGTAGGGGAGATTTCGGTGATTCCGAGGATGGAATCCTTATAAGGGGGAGAGGATGTAAGAACCCAAATTTTTAGAAAACATTAAAATAAGAATATAGTAAATAAAATTCTTAAAGCGTGAGATGGGTTCAAACAAGAATATATAAATATGCTACGAGGTATGTGGTTTTGTGTTACATAGGGTAATATGAGCTATGTAGTAATTGATGTTGTGTTTAATAAATATATATCATTATTATATATTAGTTATAAATTGTAGAGATGGATTAGTAAGAAGATGGATTAGATTTATCTATCGACATTAAATAATTTATAAAATTATTTTATCATAGTTGGTGACATTGAATATCTTTGATAATCACCAATTTCTTGAGTATATGTACGAGTAAGTATCAAGTCTAAGGTAGTGCAACCTTACCCTTTAATGGTGGATGTATAGGAGATGGGCTAAACGATTCCTTAAGAGAGCGGAGGTATATACGAATTAGTAACCGATCTAACTCATTGTGAAAACAGTGTAGACGAGACGGAAAACTAAATTGTTGGTTGTTTGTGGAAAACCACTCAGTGTACTATATTGAATACCATTAAAGACTCGATGTGTGCTAGGTTTGAACTTGTATATATGTACGTTGTTGACGAGAGAAGAAAATCGATATATCTTTAGATAAATATTGGTTAGAGATTTATTGATTAAATATTGAGATATGGTTAAATGTATAGATTAAAGAAATTGTGTTGAGACAATCTATAAAAAGGAAAGAGAAATAATTATAGTATATTTCTAATAAAAGATATTAACATAAATTTTAGCATACAATTATTTTAATAAAAGGGAAAATATTATTTTGATATTACCTTATATAGCTTTATACAAGGTAATGTGTGTGATTAAGTAATATGGTAAATATATTAAAACATATTTGTTATATAAGTTGATGGAAGTAATTTATCATAATAGAAAATAAACTTATTTTCTATATATAATGTGTACGGGTGGAGTGCATGTAAATATTTTAATAATACATTGATATTATATAAGAGTAATATATTGAGAAAATGAGTAAATCGTTTTATTATGATTATTTCCTATATTTAGAGAAAACATGATAAAAACATCTTATGTTATGACAAAATTATATTGCCAAGTGGAATGAGTGGAATGAGTCGCATGAGTTACATAAATGGACCTTTGTGACAATGTGTTATGTGTAGTACATTAATGTATACTTTATGAAGGATATTAAATTAAATTAAATAAATAATTGTTGTTAATAATTATTTCAAGAATTAAGTATAATTGAAATAATAAAGTTCATGATAATGTGGTGTGACACTACTCAATCAAAATATTATTTGGACTAACTGAATATACATGGGATATAAGATTATATTGGTGTATATTTAAAATATAAGTATACTTCTTATATGTGGGTGTACATATATGTTTGTGTATAAACCTTATATAATGTAGCAATATTAAGCTATAAAACTTTACTAGATGGTCCAAATTGCTAAAATGTTGAGTTATAAGCTTTGTCCCAATTAAAGAGTCTCATGTCTCTCACATACGTGAATAGGCCATTGGCCTATCCTACTCTTCTATTGCTTAAGCTCGGTAAAGGCTAGATAGATCTAATGATGGAGGAAGGTGGAGTTGGTAACCAACTCTTCTTAATCCACTGGACTCTTCTTCTTCCTCTTGGTTTGAATTGTTGGGCAAAGTTATTATTTGGATATTGGTTCCTCTATAAATAGAGTCACCTTCTTCTACTTTCCCGTTTGTTTAAGTTGTCTGATAAGGTGCATATAGAGAGTGAATGTTGCAATTGAGTAAGGTTGCTGAATTTGTGTTATAATCAGAAATCTAAGGGACAATGTTGAGTCATTTAAGCTTCATAGAGGTATAATTCTTAAACCATGTTCTAAAGTTAAGTTTGATAAATTCTTGAGAATTAGAATGAATTCTTGATAATTGGTATGTGAATTATTATCATGATGTTATATGAGTTGGTAGGTATGTTATGGACAATGTATACATGGGTTGAGCATGCTAAATAAAAGTATAATGGTTGTTTGGTCTGGAATCTGCAGAAGTAGAGGCCATGTCTGGGCTTGCACCGAAGTGGCGTGGTCGCGCCACTTCCCAAGATACTAAAACCAATGTGCCACGGCCATGACCTGTGCAACATCTTGAACTCCAACTTCTGCTATAATATGATTTCTAAGCATGTTAGGTTTGTTTAGAAATGCACATGGATAACCCCAATACATGTATTGAAGTTACTTTAGTTATAGTAGGCCACTATAACTTGGATTAGTTTAAGTTTTAAAGGAAACTTATAAGTTTGGAAAGATAAACCTTGTTGGAAATAAACTTACTTGTATTCTTATCTTGTGAGAATGCTAGTTTGGCCTAACTAAATATGTAAAGGGATCTAACATATGATTTTAAGTTACCTTGCATATAATGAGTTGTGTTAGCTTGGTATTAATGATTTTCTAAAGAGACTTGAAGATTTTGAAAAACAAACCTTGATGAACTTTGAGTCATTTAAGTTCTGACTTTGATAGCATGTATACGAGGTTTCATCATGCATGATATAAGATTCAAAGTTATTTCGTATGTGTTGGATTGTCTTGAATTGGTTTAAAACGTTTTCAAATGCAAACTCGGATATTTTGCAAAACAAGTTTTATAAACATAGAGTGGTTATATTTTGACCTTGTAAATGTGTGAAGAAACATGTACAAACAAGTAAGACATGTGAGTTGAAATTGCCTTGCATGATTAGTTTAGTATTACATTGTTTATGGTAATAAAATTTAGAAGTTTTGAAAATAAAGCTTGACGAACATTGTGTCTTTTAAATTCCAACTTTGGGAACATGTGATTGTGGACTAGTTATATGCGCGGATGGATAAGGAATGTAATTTCAAGATATATTCCACATAAAAGGTTGTCAAGCTCGCTTTAGTACGGGTTTTAAAGAGAACTTTAAAATTTTTAGAAACTAACTTTTATGAGCATTGTGTTACTTGCATTATGACCTTATAAGCAAGCATGATAGAGTTATTTATGCCTTTGAACATGAATGATATGTGCACTCAACTAGTCAAGCATGAAATAAGTTATTTAAGCATTTTTTAAAAGTATGAACTATGTTATGTCTATGTAAATGAGATAGATAAATGTGAACATGCGTATTGAAGGTTGTTAGTACCAATATAAGGTTTAAAAGCTTATAAACCTTGAACCTTTGTTAAAAGAAGTTGTTAAGCCTTGTTGATGTAAATAATTCAACATAGAACTATGTAATTCAAAACTATATGATTTGAAATGTGAGCTTGAAGAACTATCAGAACCTACTTGATGTATGTTTAAAAATCTTCAATACTTATGCATGATCTTTCCTTTCCCTTTATTGGTGGTAGTTACATCGATCTTCTCAACTTTAGCTGTAATATTTATATAAGCACGAGTGAGCAAACAATGCTCACTTAAAATGACAATGAATAAAACTTCATATCAACTGCAAAATTAATAGGCTCAACAAAACTGAATAATATGTTGTATCAACGATAATCAGAATCTGAAATATGTATCTGAGGGTCTTAAGACCGCGAACTATGTCCATAGTTATAAGTATACTTTCAACTTAAACTTTAACAGTCATAAGACTATAGGTACTTCTCGTACTTAGGGGGATCAACCCTTCGTACAATGTATTGTGCACAAACATGTAAACGATATGCGTAAATTATCCCCTGTAACAGGGTTGTTCATCTCAGCATTTAGAATACAAGTCCGCACCAAAGTAAGTTTGGTTTGGATACATTTCAAGATAATTTAGAATTCAACGAACATCAACTAAGGATTAGTTGAATAAAATACAATAACAATATGCTATGGAACAAGTCATAGATGAATCAAAATTTGTATGTTAGGGTCATGCTTTAGAAATGAACTAAATGCATAAACATTGAATAACGCAACATACCCTGCTCGGACAATATTAAGCTAAGGTCAAATTGTTGTTTAGAATTGAATTATCGAGCATGCATAATAAATGGTAATTTAAAAGATAATCTTGCATGCTAGCAAATAAGTTAAAGTAGGAAACCTTCTCAAAGTAAGAGTTAGGTTAAATAGCTTAGCACGAATATATTTAAATTGCATAAGTAGAATTAGGAATAACTTGCTCAATAATAAACAAGGTAGAGTAAAGAAACTTGCACAATCGTAACAATAGAGTTAAAGAACTTGTATACTACGAAACAAGTTAAAGATAAGAAAACTTGCTCAATATCAAGAGATAAGGTTTAGAAACTTTCCTTGAGTTTAAGCTAAACCGTAATACCTCGAATCACAATACCCTATATACATGTCATCATAACATAATTACTTACTACATATACTCTTTATACAATTAAGTATCTACTTCATGTATGGATCAGTTTTAATCACATAGTCAAGTCACATTAGTACTGTAATAACAAAACTCGTTAATTGTTAATAATATTTTCATTCTTAGTATTGTAATACCAAAATCACATCTTAACAGTCATAATATTCAACAATTTCAGACTTTGTGTAACAAAAATACATTGTCTGGCCATTCTGCTAACCGGCGCAGAGGTGCCATAGTTTACACTAGGAACAGCGATGCGGCGCGGTGATGGCGTTGCGGCGCGAGGCACAAGGTTATACTTGGCACTTTTAGGCGGTATGTATTTGTAAAAGCGAGACTCAGATTACTCTGATGGCGTTCTTGGTAATAGAAATACGATCTCTGGCGACCAACTTCGCGAAGAACATAAACAAAGCCAATTTTTCCTACAAATTACTTTCTAACAACTAAATTAACACGTAATATATATGTATATACTTCACACACATAACTTAAGGTCTCTTAACATGATTTCACCCATATAAACCATATAAATATCAAATTTAAGACCTCTAATTTCACTGTTCTTGTTCAAACTTCACTTTTTGACATTCTTCGTGAAAATCATCAATGTGACTTTGTTTTTCAACCAAAATAGTTAATTTAAAATACTTTGTTTTTGTTTCTTCATCTACTTTTAAAATCAATAGTCAATTTATACGTTATACATTGAATTAAACATCAATTTTTACTTTAAACTAAGCCATGTTCATATATATCCATACAAATTAACTGTAATATGATTTTCTTCATAATTAAATACATTACATGAATCAATTTACTATAACTCATCTATAAACTTATTAAAACAACTTTATATCAACCAACTATCATATAAAAACTATATATAACAAATAATTAAACCCTCACACAAATTCTTATAGAGAACTTTTGAATAGGATAAAACTAAAACTTTGAAAAATAGAAGGGTAGGATTATACATTTGCTTTCTTGTTTAGGTTATCTAGAAGATGATAGCCACCCTTTGATTATCAAAACTCCTTCTCACAATTCTCTCTCAACTTCTTTCTACAAACTTTCTTCTTCTCTTTTCTCTTTTTAGGATTAAGCCAAAAGCTTTTCACGTAAATAAAACAGACACTAACGTATATTGTATTAAGAATAAAACTGATAATAATAACTCTATACTTAATATATATCAGTTACAAAATTTAATATATTTTATTTATATTATAGTTCAAATTCAAAATTCAAAAGCCTTAAAGCTTTGTTTGGCAAAACTCTTTAAAATTAACAACTTAAAACCATTATGCCTTGTTTGGTAAAACCTAATTAAATTAAAGACTTAACATTCATTAAGCCTTGTTTGGCAAAACTGAATTAACATCCTTTAACTTATTTTAATAACTCCTTTATAGCATAGTTTATGGTCACACTTTATTTAATTAAATTTTAATATTTAATTTAATTAACTCTAATAACAATTTATTAAATTAATTTACCACATAAATCAATACAATAAAATTATAATTTTCTTTATAATTATAATTTTATTTAATAAATTAACACATCATTTTAATTACCAAGTCAAATTAAAATATCATTATAATAATTCATTTAATCATTATAAACTCTCTAAGTTAATTATTAATTTAAATTAGAATATTATCTCATGATGATCAATTTCCTTAACTCATAAATTATTTATTTAACAAATAATAATCAAATCAAATCACATTAAACAAACATTTATTCATCAATAAACACATCAATTAAAATATTTATATAACTCAATAAATACTTAGAATTACAATTTAAAATTTTGGATTGTTACATCCTTCCCTCCTTACAAGGATTATGTCCCCAAAATCACAACTCAAACAAATCATTCGTCACATTCTTCCCTACTTATAAAGATTCTATCCCCAGAATCGAAGACACATATTAAACAAATAACTCAAGATAATCTTTCATCATTTTATCTTCGAGTTCCCACGTAGCTTCTTCAGCATTGTGGTTCCTCCATATAACCTTCATGGAAGGTATTATTTTATTCCTGAGCACTTGTTTTTTCTTGTCAACTATCTGGATAGGAAATTCCTCATAAGACAAGTCCTTATCAAATTGCAATGGTTCATAGTCGATCACGTACTTGTAATCGGGTTTATACGGTCGTAACACTAAAGCATGAAAAATATTGTGAACGTTTTCCAACTCTGGAGGTAGAGCTACCTCGTAAGCCACTTCTCCTACTCGTCGTAGCACTTCGAAGGGTCCAATAAATCTCGGGCTTAGCTATCCCTTTTTTCCAAAATGAATTTTCCCCTTCCAAGGAGAAACTTTTAAGAACACGTAATTTCCTAAGTTGAATTCACGATCTTGTATGTGTTGATCAACATACTTCTTCTGTCTGTCGTGAGCAGCTACCAATCTTGTCCTGATGAGTTTGACAAACTCAGCAGTTTGATGTACCAGTTCTGGTCCTAATAGTTGACATTCACCGACTTCATTCCAGCACAGTGGGGTTCTGCACTTTCTGTCGTATAATGTTTCGTAAGGCAGCATGCCAGTGCTTGCGTGGTAACTGTTGTTGTAGGCGAATTTTGCCAATGGTAAATGTTCATCCCAGCTCCCTTTGAAATCCACGATGCATGCTATAAGCATATCTTCCAACGTTTGGATTGTTCATTCGCTTTGGCCATCTGTTTGCGGATGATATGACGTACTCATTCTCAACTGTGTTCCCATGCATTCTTGTAGTCTCTTCTAGAAGTTTGACGTGAATCTCAGATCTCTATCTGACACAATTGACACTGGCACTCCATGTCTCGAAAAGATCTCTTTAACGTACAACCTTGCCAACTGATCAAGACTGAATCTAATCTTTATTGGAAAAAAGTGTGTTAATTTTGTCAATCTATCCACTATCACCCAAATCGTATCGCATCCTCTCTGAGTAGTTGGAAGACCCACCACAAAATCCATTGTGATGTGTTCCCACTTCCATTTCGATGTTTCCAATAGTTGAAGTAATCTGCTTGGTCTTTGATGCTCGGCCTTGACTCTTTGACATGTCAAGCATTTCGTGACACATTATGCAACATCTCTTTTCATGTTTGACCACCAAAAATGTCGTCGTAAATCTTGATACATCTTCGTACTTCCCGGATGAATCGAGTATCTTGAGTTATGAGATTCGGTCAAGATTTCTTCCTTAATATCTAGTATTGCTGGAACCAAAATTCTTCCCTCGAATCTTAATAGTCCTTCGATATCAATCTTGTATTTCACATCACTACCCTCAACCACTTTGTCATTGATTTTCCACATTCTTCATCTTGTAGTTGTGCATTCTTAACTTTGTCCACCAAAGTTGGACTAGCTTCTATGTGGAATAGTCGTTCATCGGATTCTTTTGGAAATTTTATTTCTAACTCTAGCTTTGTCATTGCTGAAATAAGCTCCTCCTTAGTGGTTATCAACATTAACTTTTCCCAACCTTTCCTACTCAAAGCATCTACAACCACATTTTCCTTGACTAGGTGATAAAGGATCTCATAATCATAATCTTTTATTAATTCCATCCACCTCCTTTGACGCATGTTCAGGTCCTTTTAAGTCAAAATATACTTCAGTGTGACCCCACCAAAATAGGTATACATCACCCATCTTGGGTCGCCAAATACATGGTACTGAATACAAATAAAAACTTAATTATACAACAAGAGCTGAGAGTTTTTACACGAATATTGTCTCATAGAAAATATCCAAACTCAAATTCAATCCTCATTACATTTATTATCACACTAAATAGTGAGGATTACTGAAACAGCCATCTTGAACCATCACTCCATTCCCCGACTAGTCCCGGCTATGTTCTCATTTCCTGAAGAGAATAATGAAAACAAAAGGGTGAGCTGAACTAGCTCAGTAAGAAATATTATGAGTGAGATAATGCATAATAAGTTATCGTTAGCCTTCAACAATGTTAAACTGATAGTGTTAGTTCCCGGAGGCGCAATAGTTATCTAGAAGGGGGGGGGGTTTAATAGATATTTTAAAAATCTTTTCGTTTTAACTTGTTAGTTGATAATGATTAAAGCTCAGCGGAATTAATATTTGTTTTAATCTCCCTTAAGATAGTGAGTTAATGAGAGTGAGGCAGTTATAGCAGTTATGGCAAATATGACAGTTATAGCAAGA
Organism: Panax ginseng; assembly: GCA_020205605.1. Classification (NCBI taxonomy): domain Eukaryota; kingdom Viridiplantae; phylum Streptophyta; class Magnoliopsida; order Apiales; family Araliaceae; genus Panax; species Panax ginseng. Next base: position 34,132,552 of record CM035143.1, on the reverse strand, counting down.
ATGTAATAGACACAGATGTTTTATGTAAGACCCCAAATTATTAATAAATGAAATTTAATTCCTCTATTTATTATTTTGAAATAGTAAGGGTTGATTTGATTAATGTGGTTAGTTGTGGGTAAAATGCGCAAATATTTTAAATAAGCAAGTGGTTATAAAATATTCATTTTTATCGGAGAATATTCGTTTGGTCGTGGAATATTTTTTCTTTGTCGGGGAATATTAAATACGACGGCCTGTGACCTTAATGGCCCCATAACGGAAAGCGATTGGATGAAGAAAGCGACAAGTATAAGTTGTTTATAAATATGGCGTAGATATTCTGAATTAATAACTTTGTTGGAATACCCGGTGGTTTAAAACACGATGTCTGGCGTTGTTGTTGCGATGCACCAGTATTGCACCAATTATTGATTCTTACGTGAAGGCACTACTCAATAATTGTTCCGATAATTAGAGTTCAATATTTTTTTATTGATTCAATTATTCTTGCGTTGATATTTTATATTCTTTGTTGTTTGATAATTGTCACTACATAGTATATTCCATTATCGAAGCAATAATTCATATTATCTGAATAATATTATTAGAAAATATTATTGGCAATGTCTAGAAAGTTACATCTAAGGAGAGGTTTGGTCACCTAATTGCGCAAGATAAGGAGAAATTCTTATTGGAAAGCCCCCCTCTTTCACGAGGAGCGGCACAGTTGCCGATCTTGTGATTACGTAATATTATTTGTGAATAATTAATTATTGATTTATATGATGAGAAAATATTAATTTTATGTGGATATAGATGGAGAAATTTTTAAAGTCACAATTCTTAAAAATTGATATTTTATCTTTTACGATAAAATATATTATTATATTATTATAATATAATAATGGTGATATTTTTACAATGAATATGGGATATATGAGTATATGAGGAGGAAAGTATATTTTGTTGCATTAAATGATTAACACATGTTTTGTGTGTCGGTGGACCTCATTTCTTGACTGAAATTTGATTATAGCCTGTAAAATCGCCCGTTTGTGGATTTCGGTCAATTTCTGTTTGGAATTTGGAAAAACTTTTTTCTGCAAAGTTGTAGATAATGAAATTTCCTATGAAAAAGAAATGTGGTTCGAATTTTTATGATAAAAGGGCTATTTATTATGAATTATTGAAGTTCCGTAGTTCCAAAATAATTGATTTTTGGAAGTTTTAAATATTTTATTTATGAAAAATGTTTTTCTTACTTTTTTTCTAAAAGATTGGCATGTGGGAAATGGTAAGATCTGATTTCAAAAGGTGGGCTTGAAAATTATATATATATATATATATATATATATATATATATATATTAATATTATATTCAATTTTCTACTTTGGTGTTCTAAGCAATTTCTATAAATAAGGTCTTGGGTTAGAATTGAAAATCACACGAAACGAAACTCTCTCTTCTCTCTCTATAATATCGGCGCGTATTTTTGTGAGTATTTTAGTACTTTGAGTATTGTTATCTGATGCAAGTTCTTTTCAAAGAATATATCTAGTATTCTAGTCAGAAGTACTATCCTTTTGAGGTAAGGGATGTTATTTTCTTCGTAAATGATATTATTTCTTCAATATCATTATGCCAAAATATTGGTCTAACTTTTTATCAAATTTGGAACTTTTCATGTTGGGATTACTATTCATGAGTTACTATTCACGAGTACTATTCACGAAGCATGATGATTTCTTTTTTGTGAGATTTCTATCTTTTAGTGTCGGAGTTACTATTCATGTATACGACACTATTTACGTATACGGCACTATTCACGAATACGACACTATTCACAGAAAAATTAAATTTTCATTTTTCGTCCAAAATATCTATTATGGATACTAGCTTTGATTGTATCCATGTTTTGATCATTCTTGAATTTTACTCCACTATGATTATTTATGAGGTATTTTTGGACATGGAATAGTTGAAATACGAATCCTTAATATTTATTCTTTTGTTTCACTGGATTCGTTTTCTTTAAAATATTTTTCATCATCTTCAGTCCTAAATGATGATATTACTGAATATCTTTGGCATGTAGTGCAAAGATGAATGAGTTTCTGATGAATATCTTTGGCCCGTAGTGTAAAGATGAACAGGTGTTTAGATGAACATGACCAACTGATGAATATCTTTGGCCTTTAGTGCAAAAATGAATATTTAATTCCAGATATATATTGATTGATGTTACAGGGATAAAATATCAATGATGAACTTTTAAATTCATATGTAGAAGATAGTAGATTGCATTCTCTACTTCACTCTTCTAATGAATTATTATTTCCGCTGCGAAGATTGATTTAAAACTGGTTGTCTATTGTATTCTATTAGATTTTTCCCTGTTGAAGACTAACGATAATTTGTTCTATGTTATCTTAGTCATAATGTTCTTTACTGGGCTAGTTGAGCTCACCCTTTTCCTTGTTGTTCAATTTTTCTTCGCAGGAGGCGAGAATGTAGCGAGTACTAGTCGGGGTGTGGAATGATGCTTCTAGAAGTGGTTCTAGTAGTCCTCACTATTCTGTAAAAATAATGTATTAATAATTGTAATGAGGACTTATTTGAGTGTGGATATTGTCTAGATGACAATATTTGTATTTAAACTCACGATTTTTTTTTGTATTAATAAAGTTGTAGTTGTTTTGTACCATGTATTTTGGCGACTCAGAATGGGTGTTGTATACCTATTTTGGGGGCATCACAGTTAAGTATTAGAGCTTAGGGATATGATCTCTGGCGGGAGATGGGGAATAGAACTAGGAGGGAGGCGAGTAAATCCTTAGCTAGTGTGTCCTACCTAAGCTTATTTGTTGGTTGGTCGGAGTATAGGGTTATTATGTTGCATGTCAATTTCTTTAATTAACCCTTGTTTTTGTGGCGATATTTGAGAATGCAAATGAAAATATTAACAATGGAGTGAATGAGGCCAGTGGAGAAAGCTCTAATAATCGCCAACCAAGATAATGTGATGTCAAAGAAGAAGAAAAATTAGAGATATCCATGTGGTGAGTGAAGAATTAATAGTTGCACAGAGATAGTCGTGAGAGGTAGCGGTGAGAGTGAGGAAGAAGTGGAAGAAGAGGAACTGAGGAGAATTTATTAGAAGAATTTTATGATCGAAATTTAGAATTACAAAATCATATTCATGAGTTAGAGAAAGCAAAATTTGAAGAGCGGCGGTGGTGCGTGGAGCAAAGAGATGCAACAATTCTAAATTGTGTTGCAGATGTGCGATGCTTGAGCGAAGCACTCTTTGGCGAGTATAAGATATTAAATTTGGAATCTAAAATGTTATGATCAAAGTTACGATGAAAGAAGAAGCAACCCAAGCGAATGAGAATGGAGGATGCATGGGTAAAAACTACGACACGTTGATATTGTAGAAAAAGGCGTCCAGATCTAATAAGGCCAAAATAGATGAAATGGATTTCGCTTTTGGAATGACAATTGGGAGAATCAACATCGAGTTCGGAATTACCCTATGCGAGCGGTCAACCCCAATTTGATATGGATCGGAGAGTAATGATTGAAATCATGGATCGAATTGACGAAGCAATAGCCAGGTGGAATGTACTCTATAGCAAAGTTAAGTCCGGTTGGGGCGGTGGCACGGAGAGGCGGATCTGAACAAGTCAAAGTCAGCGGTTCTGGAAGAGGCGTTTGTCGTGATTGCCTAAAAATATGAGGAACTAGAACGAAGGTATCACGGGTTAGTTAATTATAAATTCTTGCGAAGTCTATACCTTATTAGATACCGGTTCTACCCATTCTTTTATCTTTCCTGCTTGTGCTCAACGTTTAAACTTGACTCCGGAGAAATTAGACTTTGATTTATCTGTGGAAACTCCGTTAGGAAAAACTTTCATCACATCCATTGTTTATAAATCTTGTTTGATCTAAGTTGGCACCATCACATTACCTGTTGACATTATTTCTTTAAAGATACTTTCTTTTGATGTGATTTTAGGGATTGATTGGTTAACTACTCATCATGCCAAATTGATTGCTTTTGTAAGGTTGTTAGTTTTCATATTCCTAAGAAACCTATTATTCGAATTTAAGCAACCAAACCATTGAAGTCAAACTCTTTTATATCAAGCCGTAAAGTCATTCGTTTATTAAAAAACGGATGTCAAGATTTCTTAGCCATGTTATGGACTTGAACAAAATAAATCGATTTGAATGATATTTACATTGTTAGTAAATTTCTGACGTATTTCCAAAAAATATTTCTAGCCTACTCCGAGGCGTGATATTGAATTTTGTATCGACTTTGAACCCGGTACAAAACCCATTTCTAAAATCTCATATCGAATGGCTCCTATTGAACTTCAGGAGTTAAAAACCCAACTATAGAAGTTGATAATCGAGCCTCTATTTGGTGAACTTCTTTTGTGGAATGCTCCGAAACCAGACTCTTCATAGGGGATGCCATATTCGTGCGATAGTAAACTGATAGGTGTCATTGTGACGTGCTATCCAAGGTTGGGATATGAGTCACAGTTGAGAGCAACCTAAGTCGGTAATCGAAGTACGTAGCTTTCTAGGTTTAGTTGGTTATTATCGTAGATTCGTTAAAGGATTTTCTTGAATCGCTACTCCGTTAACTCAACTGACTCGTAAAGATACAAAATTCGTATGGAACGAGGAATGCAAGAAAAGTTTCCAAGATCTCAAGAGGAGACTCATTTTGGCACCTGTTTTTACAATACCATCTGGTTCGGATGGATTTGTTATCTACAACGATGCTTCAGGCAAAGGGTTAGGATGTGTTATCGTGCAACATGGGAAAGTCATAGCCTATGCCTTGCGACAACTTAAAGAATATGAGAGGATTTATCCTACTCATGATCTAGAGTTGGCAGCAATCATTTTCGTACTAAAGATCTGGAGGCACTATCTATATGGGGAGAAAGTGGAGATATATTCAGACCATAAAAGCCTCAAATATTTCTTCACTAAAAAATAACTCAACACGCTGGCAGAACGACGTTGGCTCATTTGTTAAAAGATTACGACCACACTATTCAATACCATCCTGGAAAAGCAAACGTGGTAGCTGACGCGTTGAGTAGAAGATCATATGCAGGAACGAGTACGATGATGTCAAGTATACGCATAGAACCAACTTTAATTGATAAAGTAAAAGTTGCTCAAGCCACAGACCCGGAGCTGATGCGTATGAAGAAGAAAGTGCAAGAAGGTGTTATTCCAGAAGCAAGAATCGATGAAGAAGGAATACTTCGAGTCCACTCCAGACTTTGTGTTCCTAATGATTCTGATTTGAAGTACAAGATCATGATGGAGGCACACAATACACCATTTGCAATCCATCCTGGAAGTACCAAAATGTATCGTGATCTTCAACATACATTTTGGTGGAATAATATGAAGAGAGAGATTGCAAAGTTTATCTCGATGTGTTTAACTTGTCAATGTGTAAAGGCGGAGCATCAAGTGCCAAAGGGTAAGTCTGCTCATTTCTTGCCGATACGGGAGACTTATTCCATTGAACATGTTGCTAGTATGTACGTGAATGAGATTGTGAGGTTGCATGGCATACCAGTATCCATAGTTTTGGATCGTGACCCAAGATTTACTTCAAGATTTTGGGTTAGCTTGCAAAAATCTATGGGCACGGATTTACGGTTCTGTTCGACATACCATCCTCAGACAGACGGACAATCAGAGAGGACTATTCAAACTCTTGAAGATCTATTAAGACTTTGTGTCCTCAATTTTAAAGGGAGTTGGGATAAGTACCTACCATTGGTGGAATTCTCTTACAACAACAGTTATCAGGCAAGTATAGGTGTGGCTCCATTTAAAGCATTGTATGGACGAAAGTGTCGCTCTCCAGTATGTTGGGATGAGGTAGGAGAAGCAACGTTTGTTGGGACCTGAGTTGGTACGAATGACTAGAGAGAAGATCCAAACGATTCGACAACGTATACAAACGGCACAGGATCGACAAAAGAGTTATGTTGATCTTCATCGAAAGGACGTGGAATTTAGTATTGGCGATCATGTATTGTTGCGTGTGGCTCCATGGAAGGGAGTTACAAGATTTGGGAAGAGAGGAAAGCTCAATCCATGATTTATTGGTCCATTCCAGATTCTTGACCGAGTAGGAAATGTGGCCTATAGACTCGCGTTACCTCCAAGTATGTCTCGTGTTCATAATGTTTTTCATATATCTGTGCTACGTAAATATTTGAAAGACCCAAACCACGTTATTGAGTTAGAACCGGATGAGATAGCCGAAGACTTAACGTACGAAGAGGTACCTGTCAAGATCTTGGACAGGAAGGAGCTTGTCCTACGCACGAAGGTCATACCACAAGTAAAAATTTTGTGGATAAACCATGCTATTGAGGAAATGACCTGGGAGTTGGAAAAGGAAATGAAAGTGAGGTATCCTCATCTTTTCGAAATACCAGGTACGTACGACAATTTCGAGGACGAAATTTTATAAGGAAGGGAGGTTGTAAGAGCCCAAATTATTAATAAATGAAATTTAATTCCTCTATTTATTATTTTGAAATAGTTAGGGTTGATTTGATTAATGTGGTTAGTTGTGGGTAAAATGCACAAATATTTTAAATGAACAAGTGGTTATAAAATATTCATTTTTTATCGAAGAATATTCGTTTGGTGATGCAAATATTCTTCTTTATCGGGGAATATTAAATACTGTGGCCTATGACCTTGTGTAGGCCACATAATAAAAGCGATTGGATGAAGAAAGCGACAAGTATAAGTTGTTTATAAATAACGGCGTAGTTATTCTGAATTAAACACTATTGGAATACGGTTGATTAAAACACGATGTATGCGTTGTTGCGAGTAGTAGCACGGTATTGCACCAATTATTGATTCTTGTGTTAGAAGGCATTACTCAATAATTGTTACGATAATTCTCATTCAATATTTTATTTTATTGATTCAATAATTGTTGCGTTGATATTTTATATTACTGTTGTTTCAATAATTGTCACTACATAGTATTTTCCATTATCGAAGCAATAATTCATATTATCTGAATAATATTATTAGAAAATATTATTGGCAATGTCTAGAAAGTTCTGTCTAAGGAGAGGTTTAGTCACCTAATTGCGTGCCAGTAAGGAGAAATTCTTATTGGAAAGCCCCCTCTTTCCTAGGAACGGCCTGGTTGCCAGTACTGTGATTCTGTAATATAATTTGTGAATAATTAATTATTGATTTATATGATGAGGAAAATATTGATTTTATGTGGATATAGATGGAGAAAATTTTTAAAGTGACAATTGTTAAAAATTGATAATTTATCTTTTATGATAAAATATATTATTATATTACAGTAATATAATAATGGTGATATTTGTACAATGAATATGGGATATATGAGTATATGAGGAGAAAGAGTATTTTTGTTACATTAAATGATTAACACATGTTTTGTGTGTCGGTGGACCCCATTTCTTGACTGAAATTTGATTATAGCCTATAAAATCGTCTGTTTATGGATTTCGGTCAATTTCTTTTTGGAAGTTGGAAAAATATTCTTCTGCAAAGTTGTAGATAATGAAATTTCCTATGGAAAAGACATGTGGTTTGAATTTTTATGATAAAAGTGCTATTTATTATGAATTATTGAAGTTCCGTAGTTCTAAAATAATTGATTTTTGGAAGTTTTAAATATTTTATTTATGAAAAACGTTTTTCTTACTTTTTTTTCTAGAAGATTGGCATGTGGGAAATGCTAAGATCTAATTTCAAAGGTGGGCTTGAAAATTTATATATATATATATATATATATATATATATATATATTAATATTATATTCAATTTTCTACTTTGGTGTTCTAAGCAATTTCCTATAAATAGGTACTTAGGTTAAAATTGAAAATCACACCAGAAACTAAAGATTTCTCTCTCTTTCTCTCTTTATAATATCGAGCGTATTTTTGTGAGTATTTTACTACTTTGAGTATTGCTATACGGTGCAAGTTCTTTCAGCACTATATCCAGTATTCCAGTTAGAAGTAATATACTTTTGAGGTAAGGGATGTTATTTTCTTCGTAAATGATATTATTTCTTCAATATCATTATGGAAAAATATTGGTCTGAATTTTTATCAAATTTGGAACTTTTCATGTCGGGGTTACTATTCACGAGTTACTATTCATGAGTTACTATTCACGAGTTACTATTCATGAGTACTATTCACAAAGCATGATGATTTCTTTTTTGTGAGATTTCTATCTTTTAGTGTCAGAGTTACTATTCACGTATACGACACTATTCACGTATACGGCATTATTCACGAATACGACACTATTCATAGAAAAATTAAATTTTTGTTTTTCGTCCAAAATATCTATTATGGGTACTAGCTTTGATTGTATCCATGTTTTGATCATTCTTGAATTTTACTCCACTATGATTATTTATGAGGTATTTTTGGACATGGAATAGCTGAAATACGAATCTTTAATATTTATTCTTTTTTTTCACTGGATTCATTTTCTTTAAAATATTTTTCATCATCCTCAGTCCTAAATGATGATATTACTGAATATCTTTGGCATGTAGTTAAAAGATGAATGAGTTTCTGATGAATATCTTTGGCCTGTAGTGCAAAGATGAACAGGTGTTTAGATGAACATGACCAACTGATGAATATCTTTGGCCTGTAGTGCAAAGATGAATATTTAATTCCAGATATATATTGATTGATGTTACAGGGATAAAATATCAAGGATGAACTTTTAAATTCATATATAGAATATAGTAGATTGCATTCTCTACTTCACTCTTCTAATGAATTATTATTTCCGCTGCGAAGATTGATTTAAAACTGGTTGTCTATTGTATTCTATTAGATTTTTCCCTGTTGAAGACTAACGATAATTTGTTCTATGTTATCTTAGTCATAATGTTCTTTACTGGGCTAGTTGAGCTCACCCTTTTCCTTGTTGTTCCATTTTTCTTCTTAGGAGGCGAGAATGTAGCGAGTACTAGTCGGGGTATGGAATGATGGTTCTAGAAATGGTTCTAGTAGTCCTCACTATTCTGTAAAAATAGTGTATTAATAATTTTAATGAGGACATATTTGAGTGTGGATATTGTCTAGATGACAATATTTGTATTTAAACTCACAGTTTTTATGTTGTATTAATAAAGTTGTAGTTATTTCTGTACCATATATTTTGACGACTCAGAATGGGTGTTGTATACCTATTTTGGGGGCGTCACATTTTAAGTGGTTCAGAGCACTTAAAGCTCCTACTCCACTCTTCTACTCCTCGAGTAAGAAATCCACTAAGGATGTCTTTTACACTTTCTGAATCACACAGATTCCTTCTAGACCAACAGTCTAGGAACTTCTTAGTTTACTCTTGAACTCTTCAGGTCCAGCAGACTTGGCTGTTCACAGTTCACTTAGAACTCTTCAAGTCCTTCTGACTTGGAACTCTTACTTCAGTTGATTGGTAGTTGTTGAGTTCTTGATTGTTGCTACTCAGTTGTTGTTAACCACTTGTTCGAAAGAACTGAGTAGCTGAGCAAGCTTTCTCTTTTTTCTCAGATCATAGAGTTGAGCATTGAGAGTTCTTGTGTGTTTTTGTTCAATGCTTGCTTGCCCTCTCATCTGCACATGCTCTGCATATATGTGTTCCTTAAAATCTATCAATTGAAGCCTTTTGTTGAAGCATTAAATGCATTTGACATTTATGAGCTTTGATGGAGACTTTTCTGCACACCTTCTTATTTGCATTCTGGCCCACTGACATTGTAGTCTGCTTTCTCACCTAACACCTAAAAAGGTGTTTTCCTCTGTCCTATGGTCCTTCCCTTAGCTTCTTCAATACGTTTCTTTCGTTGTATACTAAGGATATCTTTTGTACCGTTGGGACTGATGAGGACTTCAACATTTAAAACCCATTCCATATTTATTGGAATTTGTCTCCTAACAAAAGGTAGGGCTCGATGCTTCTGACATATGGCAGATGATACTATACGATCCAGATCGTGATGTCTTGTCACTTTGGTGCTTGGTCTGATGCTATCGAACAAGAGCACTATGATTTCTCTTAAGAGACTTGCACACTACAATCTTTACTTGCTTATATTTACAAGCTTTACGTTTTTGAGAGTACACTACGATCTCTGAGTTGGCTCGGCAAACGTTGGGACCACTCTACGATTTTCGAAGAGGTCCTTCAAGGCAGGCACACTACGATCCTCGATGCTCTACGTTTCTACCTTGGCTTCTGTAATCTTGATCAGCTTGATACACTACGATCTATCTATTTCACTTCAAGATGTAGATCAACCTAACAAATTTGATCTATCACTAAGTCCTTGTACACATATTTCTCTAAGGACTTTACATATAATCATGAGCATTTATATTTAAACATCAAATCAAAATATGCACTCTCCCAACAATCTCCCCCTATTTTATGTTGACATAACCAAGGAGATTTGTTGTCATGATTATTAGTTTCTAGATGCATTTGCAGGAAAGTAAACATGACTTAATATTTTAGTGAGCAGCTAAAATTTCTAGAGAATAAGCATGAATTTATTGATGTTTGAAGAATTGATATTACAGTTAAGTTTTACATCAATAAGAATACAAGTTTCAACTTATCTCTATTTCCTTGACATTTTACGAGGAGGATTGGCATACTCCTCAGCTCTTATTTTCTTTCTTACTTCATCCCACCTGGCTAGATCTTCCAGCTCACTAGGGCTTATCCTAGGATTTTGATCATGCCTATTCATGAATGCAGGATCTCCAGTTGGCATTCTAAGGCCTATGGTGGTGACATTTTGTGAGCTGGTAGTTGAACCTATACTCCTTATTGGCTTAGCCATTAAAACTTGTTGTTGATCAGATCGTTGAGTCTGATGGCTGGATCGTGGAGTCTGTTGAGATAGTGGAGTCTGTTGGAATTGCCTTGTAGGAGGACTCCTTGAAGCTTGAGTTTGGAATTGTCCTCTGCCCCTGCCCTTGCCTCCTTGAACTCCTTTCCCTTTATTCCCCCCCCCCCTTTATGTCAGCATCAAGGGTTTGAATGTCTTTGGATAGTCGAGTCACTCCTTGGATGAGCTCGTTGAGTTGGTTTTGCGTTTGATCAATGTCATCTCGATTTTCCTTAATCAGAGCTTCAGATCGAGCTTCCCTATTTTTGAAGACGGCTAGAACATTGTCAGTTTGTTGTCCTCGGTTGACGTAGGATTGTTGAAATTCCTTGACGGCGGTTTTCAAATTGATGATGTTCTCCATCATAAGTTTATTACAGGCTTCACAGTGTTACAGAATGCAAGAACAACATCTCTGTGTCTTTTGGCTGCTAAGAAGTTAATATCATCCATGTCTTTTATGCTTTTAATCATTTCCTTAATAATCTCCCTCAGCTTCTTAGTAAGCTCAACGTTTAGGGTGCCTGGGAGATTGTTTATAGCAGTGATCATGTTTGTCAGTCTGAGATGAATGAGTTCTGAGTAAGCTTCAAGGCTCTCATCGATGTCCTTGATCACTTTCTTGGACACTTCTGTCAACTCAGATTTGGTGGGTAGATCTGAAAGTAGTTCACTGAGTTGTGGGTTGTTTGAAGGAGGGAATGTTTTCTTGTATTGATCTTGCAAGGAGTAGAGGGCAAGATGAGGGCAAGATCAAGGTTGAAGTATTCTTTGGTGGATGAAGAGGGAATATCTGATGGAGGGGACTTTGTTTGGGTGTCTGAAGAGGGTGGCTCTACGATTTGAGCTTGGGACTCTACGATGGGGCTAGGGTCATCAATCGTAGAGATGATGGGAGTTGGGATCAATATGAAGTTAGGCACATTTGGTTCATCAGTTACAGAATTTTGGGATTCTGTAACTAGGGATTGACTTGGTGGATTTAGAACTACTTCCAACCATCTTGGAAATTCATAAAATTGGCTGAAGAAAGACAGTGGATAGTGATTAACTCTGAACAGGATTGGGATAGATAATACCTCATGCACCATCCTTGAGCAGGGACCATTTGTTATCAGCTTCTTGGAAAAGTTAAAGTTTCTTGGAAATCCATGAGCTAGCTCTGAGATGGCTGAATATTCTTTGAAGCTCCAAAACATGTGACTCCAGGAGTTTAGAATTTGAGCTTGATCATAGGGCATCATGGGGAGATAGGAGAACAACTGATTGTAAAGATAACTCATATACCCATCACGGCCCACTCTTGTGATCTCAAGTTCATCATCATCTTTGTCTTCCTCTTCTTCTCCATCTCTTTTTTGAGGATTCCACTATGTCAATTATTTCTTTTTGATTTTCTTGCTCAGGCTCTCCCTCATTTTCTGTAGGAGAAACTTCTTCTGTAATGGGGATATCATGAGGCTCCCCCTTAATATGATCATTCATCTGCAGGACTAATAGCTCCCCCTCAGCTATAGCATTTTCTATCATGAGAACTTTAGGTGTCTTCCCCTCAGCTTGAGCTATGTCCTTTTGGCTTTCTTTGGATAGTTCCTTTTTAGCAGCCATCCTCTTGTCTTCCTCCTTGAGCACTCCTTCATTGACAAGGATATACTTCTTAACCAATTTTCATCTTGGTTTTCTAGGCTGAGCCACAGCCTCAGGACTTACTTGAACTTCAGCTCTATCCTGTTGATCATTCAGAACATCTAGTGCAGCAGCTTCCTTGTTAGAGGTGTTCGGTCTTGTCTCTATAATCGGTAGAGACTTTACGATAAAAGAGACAGATGACCTCTTGGACTTGTGACTAAGTTTGTTCTTCAGCAGCTGTGATATGGTGGCTCTGTCTTCATCTGCCTCAGCCAGCTGTTCTTTTCTCTTTAGGATTCTCAGAGTCTCAATATCAGATGACTTTATAGGTATATCAGTGGTAGACCCTTGAGGTTCTTCTACCATCCTAGTCCTTCGCTTTCTCTTGCCCTTGCTTTTTCTGATAAGGGCAGTGGGTTCTCCGTTGTTGGTCTCTTCCTCTTCTTCTTCAGTCTCTTTGACGACTGACATGTTTCCTGGAATCCCTGATTCCTTTGTATCACCAGTTCTTCCACTGGACTCTGACATCATGCGTACATTCTCAGCTGGGTTCCTTTTCCAGTTTTCAAACAGCTGTTGAGTTATTCGTCGGTTTGGATTGATGGATTCTCCTTTATTTTCCCAAATTTTATCAACCAGAGCAGACTATAGGATGATTCTTATAAATCGCCCGTAGAGCATCTTTTGAGAGCTCTTTATCTTCTTCGAGCTGGTGATCCATTTCCCAATCCATTCAAACAGTAGAGCTCCATAGTTGAGTTGTATTCCACAACTTATGGCAGTTATGAGCTTGAATTGTACCTCATTTACAGAGTCGTGGGCAGAGCTTTTGCAATATATGCACTTCCCAATAGTATCGACTAGAAATTCGTACCTCTTAGGAAACTCCTTTTTCTTGTATCCCTTAACCATGGGGATTTTCTTGTGATGCATCTTCTTTAGGGCTTCATAAAAGTCAATGCCATTAATGATCAGGCACCCCTCATTTTTGAAGCCTAGGGCTAGGTTGATATCCTCAGTTCTGAGTTTGATTTCCATGTCCTTGACCCTTGTGGTGATAACGTTATATTCGAATACCCCATTCTTGTAAAACTCCTTTATCAGCTTTGGGTAGATCCATGTGCTTGTACCCAGGGCTTCTTCGAGACCTGCCTTGTTTATCAATGTCAGAGTCTTGTGAAATTTGGGTTCAGCAGTTTTGAACTCATCGAAGCATAGTCTGTAGCTAGAGACGACGTTGGAGGCTGCCATTGATTTCTTTGCAAGGAGTATGGCTTTCTAAACTTTCTTAAGGGTTAGGGTTTCTGCTTGTAGAGAGCGAGAGGAGAGAGTTAAGCTTTTTGAACTTCTGATTTCAAAATGCGTTTTCAAACTTTACTTATAGTTTCCCTCTCTCCATTTTTTGTTTATTGGGGCAGGTATCAAATTCTGCTTGGCTCTGCGAATTTGACTGAGGAGGATTGTACTAAATTGCCCTTAGCTCCTTCTGAGCTAATGTGTCCTTAGTGAGGACTACGATCGTTGAGGTAGCCTTTGCGATCGTTGAGTCTGCTCAGCATTCGTCGAGTCTGTTCAACAATCGTCGTGTCTGAACTATGATCGTCAAATCTGTCCGGCAATCGTCGTGTCTAAACTACGATCGCTGAGCCTGTCCAACAATCGTCGTGTCTGGACTGCGATCGTCGAGTCTGTCCGACACTCTTCGTGTCTGAACTACGATCGCCGAGTCTGTCCGGATCCTTGTGATGAGTTTTTGACTTAGCATTCTTTTAAGGTAACTCAGGAAGGGCCAACCTCATAGAGTGAGTCAAGGGTTAGGTTTGTTCCTAAGGCGCTTATCAGAGGGGTTACTTTGTTTTAAACTTTCTCATCGCAGGATACTCCTTTGTTTTGTTGATGGGGCTCTACCATCATTGAGTATGTGCTACGATCGTGGACTTCCCTTGATCATATCTACGATTTCAACCATAGCCTTTATATGTGTATGGTTAGCACACACTAGAGCATATATTTCATAGTTGTAAATTAAGCATTCCTAGCTCACTTATTAACTTGTTAAATATGGATTCATCTAGAAGCTTTGTAAAGACATCAGCAAGTTAATTTTCAGTAGGGATATATTGTAAAGATATAGTTCCATTTTGCTCATGATCCCTAATGAAGTGATACCTTATTTCTATATGCTTAGTCCTAGAATGCTTGACAGGATTATGAGTTATTGCTATGGCACTTATGTTATCACAGTGAATAGATATGGATTTGAATTCAAACCCATAATCTGCTAGCTGATTTTTCATCCATAGGATCTCGAGCGATGGAGCAGCAACAATGTATTGACTTTTTTGCAGTTGAGGTGAATCTTTGAGTTTTGATTCTTGATAAACCAGGACACAAGTCTATTTCCTAGCAATTGATAGGTGCCAGTGGTACTTTTTCTATCTGGGCCATGATCCTTTTCAAAGTTATTGGGCGGACTTAATAAAATCCTCCTTGGATTATGTGATTCTTTTTGTCTGTTGGTCAGAATGATTTGGGCCCGGTTATTTGATTATTCCATTGGGTCTTTTTTCGGTTAAATCAGTTGCGGGAAGCATGGGTTATTTCCATCATTTGGGCTTAGTCATCTTTGAATTGGCCCGTTTATACAAATTGTTTCTTAACTTCTTTCTTTGGCCGGTAATCATGACATTTCAAAATAATAGTTGGTATTATATACCTCCTTGGATTATGTTACTTTTGCATGGCATTAATGAGGATGGGACTATTCTATTGGGTCCTTTTTGGTTTGATCCGGTTGCATGGGTCATTTCCATTATTTGGGTAGTGGTGGCCCATTATACAAAGATGAGGTCTTTGGAGGCTTTCAAATTGAAATGGCCTGCATAGAATTAATGAGGGAGTGAGGGGGAATGTGTCGGAGATAGTGGGTGCACGTGAAATGGCCGGAGTGCAGATGTCGCAGATATGGGGCAAGGATCACACAAGAAAGGGAGGTAACAAAACATTTTTACAACATACAATCAAATATTTATTCTCTCTCAAGCACTAGACATTATTTTCCTCCATTGTTAACCTTGTGATCGTGAAATCTTGACTCTCTCATGGGGCTATCCCCAAGCGGTCGGAAAGTCGAGCTTTTGGTGTTGACTTGTTGGTGTGCGAGGATATCGGATGCGTCTTGGTGATTGGAGATGCGGGAAAAGATCTTGGCGTTAACATTGGTACTAGAAGGAGGGTGAGTTCTAGTGTCACGAGTATTTTCAATCACTGGTGTGTGTTTGTTCTACGTCGATATTCATGGTGAAGAGTAGAACACCTACACGAAAAGGCGGCGATGGATATTTGTCGGTGAATCGACACCACGAGTAGTGTCGCGAAGATCGTTTGGGACCTCTGATAAGTGTTCATGCCCGGCCACAGCGTCAAGCGTTCACATGAAGATTCTCGGTAGAAAGGCGTAAGGCAAAGCAGCGAAAGCTAGTTTTTCATGGCGGAGAAAAGGTGCGGCCATGGTGGGAAGCGAGTAGAAGGCACCTCGCCTAGAACTCGATCTCAAGAGATGACCGAGACGAAAAAGGCCTCCGATTAGCTAAGATGGCGGATGAAGCGAGATAGAGCTATGGAGGTACTTGTGAAGCGGTGACGAGGATATATTTGGCGAGATGGCTCGAATAAGCGAGTTGAGGATGAAGAGTTCGGTTATGTTCGGTCCAGAAGAAGCGAGGGCATCGGTGGGAAAGAAACTGCTCATTCGGGGCGTGAGTCTCGGGGCCAAGCTCGAGAGAAGAAGAAGATCCGAAGCCCTACTCCTCAAAGATCGAAGAGGGCACATCACCTATCGATTCTAAGGAGGCGGTCGAAGCGAAACGAAGAGAGTCGATCGAGATCGCACTCACGAGAATACAAAGAAAGGCACTCGTTGTTGCACATTCTCACCATAGCGCTTTGAGTTGAGAGGCGAAGTATATCGAGAGGTCGTACTCACGAGAGTCTGCGAGGTACACCACCACCATGGACCTTTCGTCATCGAAAAAAGTCCCTCTAAAGTTGGAGGTTACATTGTAAGAAAGCCGGTCCACTCGAGAAGAAGAAAGAGTCACTTGGGAAAAAGAAGCATCATCATGACGGAAGGTGTGGAGTATCTGGTTAAAGAATTAAAGGAACTTTGGAGCGACTTAGAAGTCGAGAAGCGAAAGATACTTGGGAAAGAAGGCATCCCCTTTTTCGTGGAGATTCTAAAGAAAAGTGACCCCACCGAAGTTGCCCCACATTGAAAGTTATGATGGATCGGGGATCCCTACGACGACCCTGATCGAGGCGTTCGATAGGTGATGGATTAATATGACTTTAGCGATCTTTGCTAAGTGTCATACTTTTTGTCCTGGCCTTTCGGAAAGGATGCGAGGCGATGGATGGGGACTTTGCCCTCGGATTGATTTCATCTTGGCGGACATATGCGATAAGTTTCATGCTCGCTTTGGGAGCAACAAAAAGGAGGAAAACCAGCTGGTTCGTTGGCTCGGGTTTGTGATATTTGAATGAGTCTTTGGGCCGATATGTGAAGCGGTTAAGTGAAGCGATCGGCGAGTAGTGTGAACTGAGCGATCTACAATTTGTGGGATTTATTTGAGAATGGGTTAGATTTGGTCGAATCGGAAAAGTTGGTGAAGAAATTAATGTTTCACCACAGAAGAGTCTCATTGAAGCCTTGAAGCCTTGACAAAAGTGAAGGCTATATCGTGGTGGAGGAAGCCATGAAACGACCTCAAGCGTCCTTCTTGAGGGCCAGAAGCAAGGAGCGGATCGGGACAAAACCGATGGGGATCAGAAGAAGAATGAAGGGAAATAAAAGCCCGCTATGAAGGCGGGTCGAAGAAATACAACAATTGGAGGCGAGGGGTGGAGGGCGTTAAATCGCTCCCACCAGAGAGTAAATAGGACGTATACTGACACTTTCAACACGATGAGGAACATTATCTTGGATCAGATTAAGAATCAACCTATCTTGAGCCACCTCGAGATAACATTAAGCCGGAAAAGGGAATTCTCGTAAGTATTGTGATTACCATCAAGCCTCGAGGTCACGATCTGAATGGTATGCTAGTTTGAAAGATTTCATTGAAAGAAAGAGGTACAAGGTGGGGCTTTAGTTCGGTATGTGGTGCGCGAGCGAATCAGCAGCGAGGATAGAGGGCACATTAGCGTGACTCGGCCCGATTAAATAGCGTTGCCGGCTCGGGGAATGACTACTGCAAGGCATGTGATAGATGTCATCTTTGGGGTACTTACGGTAAACTTGTTGGAAAGAAGCGTAGAAGTCACTTGGATTCGGTCGTGTCGGTGGCGGGTACCCTCCGAAGGTGATAGACCTTATCCGAATACGGTAATCTCCTTTACTGATGAGGATTACCCTTCGGAAACCATCGAACCGCATGAGGGATCATTGGTCTTGGCTGCATGAAGTGGGTTCGGTGGATATGAAGCGAATGATGGTAGATAATGGGTCTTTGTAGATATTCTATATGCCACGCTTATCGGAGGATGCATCTGAGGCAGGCGGAAGATGGAGATAGAGGCGGGAGGCTCCTTTATGCGGTTTTAGTAATGATCCGGTCGAGGTGGTTGGAACCATTGAACTCTAGGTCATCTTGAGCGACCCCTCGGTGGGTAGAAATTATTTGCAAATTTTATGTTGTGCATGTAGATTTTGCTTATAATCTTTATTTTGGGAGGCCTACTTTAATTGCTTTACAAGTTGTGACCTCGATCCCTCATTTCAAAATCAAATTTCCTACGATTCGTAGGGTTCGGTGAGGTGAAAGGAGATTTGGATCGGCGAAGATGTTATAGAAATCTTTGTGATCACTTGGGAGTGGGGGTATCGAAGAAAAAAGCGAGACCATGGCGATAGAGATCGAACCCTTCTTTGAGAGTAGATTCGAACCATTGGTCATGCCGGTTTGAAAAAAGAGGAGATAGAGCTCATCCGGGCAAGGTGAACAAGGCGGTGAAAATAGGTTGGTCTGCGGAACCTCTCGAGACGAACCTCATGGAGCTCTGCGATCTTTATGTTGACATCTTCGCATGGGAACCTCGGGATATCTTGGGAGTGGCGGGGATATTCTTTGAGCATCGGTTGGAAGTGGACCCGTCGAAAAGCGATTCGATAGAAGAGGAGGATCTTTGCACTGAGCGTCGGTGGATCATCGATGAAGAGATTGCAAAAGCTGTTGGCGGTGACTTCATCTTTGAGATCGACTACCCGCGATGGATGGCAAATGTGGTCTTTGGTCGAAGAGAGAAGGGAAATGGCGAGTGATGCATCGACTATCTGCGTCTGAACAAAGCTTGTCGAAAGGATTTCTACCGTTGCCCCCCATCGATCGACTCATTGATGCCACTTGAGGGTATGCTTTGTTGAGTTTCATGGATGCATTTCTGGATATCATCAGATTTCCATGTGTAAAGAGGATATCTGAAAGGCGGCGTTCATTACGCATCGTTTCGTATATATGCCTACAAGAAAATGACCTTGGCCTCATCGATCTGGGAGCCACATACGAGAGGATGATGAACTATGTCTTGAGATATCAATTTGGGCGAGAATATGGAGGTGTCGTGGATGACATGATTGTCAAAAGCATGTTGGTGCATAAACATCTGGATGATTTAGAAGAATGCTTTCGAGACGATTCGCCATCACAAATTGAGATTGAATCCCACTAAGTGCACGCCCGGATTAGAAATTTGGCAAATTTTTGGGTTATCTTGTCGACGAAAGAGGAATTAAAGCCAATCGAGAGAAGATTCAAGCGATCACGAACATGAAGACTCCTCGGTCATTTAAAGATGTTCAACGTCATTTGGAAGGATTGCGACTTTGAGGAGGTTCATGTCGAAGTCGGCGAGAAAGATGTTTGCCATTTTTGATACGTTAAAAAGGTAGAAGAATGCAAAAGAGCGTTCAATGGACTTGGTGTGAGGGCGCCTTCGAGCATCAAGTCCTACTTATCTTGGCGCCTTTGTTGGTGAAGCCGCTCTCTCTTGAGCCTCTATATTTGTACTTAGCGGCTAGTTAGATTTGGCGGTAGGAAGCGTTTTTAGTGCGTGAAGTTGGGAGTAAGCGACACCGGTTTATTATGTAAGCCCATATCCTTGGGATCTTTGAAACAAGGTACCCAAACATTGAAAAGTTTGCTTTTGCTTTAATAAGCTGCTAGTCGAAAGCTTAAGGCAATACTTCGAGGTAGATTGGTAATAGTATACGGATCGACCTTTGAAGAAGATTATGGGCAAACACGAGGTATCGGGGAGATTAGCTGCATGGACGATGGAGTTGTCCCAATTTTTCATTGAATATCATCCCCGAACCGCCATCAAGGGGCAGGCTTTGGCTGATTTTGTAGTTGAATATTCGTTTTCTGAAGCTGATGAAGCTGTGGCGGTGAAGGATCTGTGAAGCGATTCTGATTCTTGATGAGCGAGAGTTCATGGGCGCTATATATGCGAGATGGGTCTTCTACTACGGACGTCGATGGGCGAGGATTATTACAGCGAGTCGGGAGGATTCAAAAGTCTGACGAGCCATGATTTGAGTTCAAAGCGACGAACAATGACGAAGTGAGTATGAGGCGGTACTTTCGCGGATTCTGACTAGCGAAGAGTCTTGAAGTCTGAGAGAATAGTCATCTTGATGATTCTCGATTAGTCGTTAAGCGACTCTCTGAGAATTCTGAAGCTCGAGGCCAAGAATGATCAAGTATTTGGCGAGAATTGAAAAGCGGCTTGATATTTCCAATCCTACGAGTTTGAGAAGTGAGCGTAATAACAATTCCATTCTTGATGCACTCTCCAAATTAGCCACTACGGATGTTAAGCGTCTTTGATGGATCGGTTTACTTAGAAATTTTGCAACATCTAGTGTTCATCATGAATCGGTAATGTCGTTGGTAGAACCAGCTCTTTGGTTGACTCCATATCTGGAGTATCTGGCGGATGGCGTCTTACCTTGGATAGGATGTTAGCTAAGAAAATCAAGTACAAAAGTGCTAATTTTGTTTTGATTGATGGGGATCATTAGAAGGGCTTTCTAAATCTCCACTCTTGAAATGTTTGACTCCATCTGAAATTTGAATATGCTCTAGAGAAGTGCGTACATGAAGGCATCTGTGGCGACCATATGGTTTGCTAAGTCATTATCCTATAAAAGTACTTAAATCGAGGGTATTCTTGGCCTACCATCTTCAAGGAAAGCGGTGAATCGTCAAGAAGTGCGAGAAGTGTCAACTCAGCGGTCAGATACCACATCGACCACGGAAGAAGAGCTATACTCGATCTTATCTCTATACCCCCCATTTATGCTGGGGGTTGATATCTTGGGTCCCTCTGAAAGCAAAAGGTCAAGTCAGTTTTGTTATAGTTGCCATCGATTATATGACCAAATGGGTAGAAGCAAAGCCACTTAGGTTAATAACGGAACAGGAATGCTTGAAATTTTTGAAAGAATCAGTAGTATTTCGTTTCGGAATTCCTAAGGTGGTAATATCGGACAATGGGCGTCAGTTTGTGGGATCGAAATTTGAAGCATTTTTGAGCTGGGGATCCGGCCGAAGAAAGACTTGATGGCTCATCCTCGGTCAAGCGGACAAGTCGAAGTGACCGATAGAAGCGGCTCTTTGAATGGGATCAGCCTTGATTGGATGAAGCGAGGAAGATGGCGGAAGAAATTGCTTTCGGTGTGTTATGGGCCTATCGGACTACTCAGGGACTCTGACAGGGGATTCACCTTTCGGGGTGGCCTATAGATGCGATGCCTTAGTCGGTTGAAATTGGATCTCAAGTCTTGAGTTAGTCGATTCAAAAGATCTCTGATGAAGAAGAATTTGAAAGCCAATCTCGATTTGCTTGGCGAAGTCGGAGAAATAGCCTTGGTTAAACTAGCGACTATCAGCGGAGAGTAGCCAAGCATTACAACAAGGGGTAAAGCCCATGATTTGAAGTGGGAGATTTTGTTCGGGGAAGTGAAGCATCTACACCTCGAATTTGGGGCGATCTTGAGGCTGGGAAGGATGGTAGTATGAAGTCCTTTGAAGTCTTGAAGGCGGGGACTTATCGGTTGAAGGCATTGGATGGGTCGACAATTAAAAATACTTGGCATCTTGGTGAAAGCTTAGGAAGTACTTTCGATAAATCTGATGGCATTACATCGAAGTCGTAAATATTCTCATCATCATCGATAAAAGTTACCTTTTTCCTCAAACAAATCTTGTCTTCGTTCTGTTCGATTCGGGGTGTAAGGAGGTTCGGGAGGACTCGTGACCATTCGATGGTAGCCTTAATGGCGAGTGGACCTTATGGGTTTTGTCGGGGCCCTTGCGGTAAGCAAGCGCCATCCTTAAGGCGTTATCGGGGCCTGCGTGGTAGGCAATTATCGACCTTTATACCTTATCGGGCCCGCCGTGGTAGACAAGTGTTCTCCTTAAAAGCGTTGTCGGGGCCTGCGTGGTAGGCAATTGTCGACCTTTATACCTTGTCGGGCCCGCCGTGGTAGAACAAGTGTTCTCCTTAAAAGCGTTGTCGGGGCCCTGCGTGGTAGGCAAATAAATGCGACCTTTAGACTTTGTCGGGGCCCGCCCGTGGTAAGCAAATGTCATCTTATATACAAGTTTATTAGGCCCGTGGTAAACAAATTCCCTAAAGCGAATCGCCTCACACTTGATGTAGCGAATAAGTATTCCTTTACTTTATTACCTAAATTTTTTCTAAGTGTTGAGTTGAATGCCTCATTCTTTAAACTTCATTTTTCATTATCTGATGTGCCTATTGTTGATTAACGCAGTTTAAGTTAAGTTCACATGAAGAGCTTTTACATTTTCAAAGTCATTAATATTGAAATATTGGCAGAAGTAACTACAAAAAGTTATATAGAATAAAATTACATTCCATTCATATATTATCGGATTTACAACAACGATAAAAAGCAAAATTTTTTTTACAAGACATCCTATAAATAAAAAAAATGTCGAAAAAACATCGGACTCTCTTGGGCTTCACCTTCTTTCTCGGAATCGAGAAGGGTTTGGGTCAATTAAGTCGATCGACTTTTTTCCTTGCCCGACCTCGGCGATCTCATATCCTTCGTAGTAGACTTTGAGAATTTACGCTTGCAAGGCTCGTCGGGGCGTGCGATAGTCACTTTGGATCCGCTTGAGCACTTCTTGATCGAGAGGGGTCCGTTCTGAAGTGCCTTTATCTTGCCACGAAGTTTGACGGCGCTTGGCCTATGGGCTTTTTATCAACTCCAGGGCGCCGTGCGAACTTCTCAAAAGTTGTATTGACAAGTTTTGATTGGCTGCAACAAGCCCCTCATTGGTAGTCTTTAAAGCTTCGGTCTCAGCAACAAACTTGACATTCATATTAGCCAATTTTTGTTCGCTGGCCTTTATCATCTTCAATTCTTCTCTGACAGAGACTAGAACATCATGGGTTTCCCTCAAATCGTCTTTGTTTTGGGCGACTTCCTCTCGAAGACTTTCATTGGCATGGAAAAGCAGATTAGCGTTCCTCTCTCTCGAGAGCGATGTAGCCTTGACATGTTGTTCTCCCTTCTCGAGAGTCTCTTCGTCGGACTTCGGCATTTATGTGCACTGGGGCGTAAGCTTAGAAGGCGCATTTACTGCATATATTCGACAATATCCGGTCGATTTGAGGATACTTAAATGAGTAAAGAAATATCTAATCAAGAAAACCATCACTTACCTTGGCAAATAACTCATGCCCTCATCAAGAAAATTCCGTTCGTATGATCATTGAATCGGTGATCGTCATTTTCTCGAGCGAAAGCATCAAAAAAAATTTGGAAGGAAAATTGGCGTTATCTAGAAGGCCACAAGGTCGGCGCTCGGTAGCCTCATCATCGTGGAATTTCGGTGATGATGGCTTTGGAGAGAAGGCATGGGTTAGTCCTGAAACGGGAGAAGGATCCATATAGATATTCTCGGTGGAAGAAGATTGGTTGGAGTAGGATCTCGGCTGGTAGAAATTCGGGAGTTGAACTTGGATGGATTTATCGGATGGTTGTTTCCTCTTTTCGAGATGGTCTTTGCGGCGATTTGATTTGTTCTCCTTCATTTATAGTTCGAGTCTCTCTGAAATTTGTTGGAGGATGAACATCAGAAGAAGGCACCTAAGCTCATCGAGGGGGTTAAGGGGTAATTTTGGTTCTCAACTTTTTGATTGAAAGAGTTGCCTTGATCATTTGAGTAGATCTAATAAACTTGTTGAGCTAATGTTGGATTGGATTGGTGATTGGTGGTGGTGTTGGATCCCGGTTGGCGGTATTGGTTCGGTGTTGGTGGTGTTGGATTAGATGGTTGGATTGGTGATTGGTGGTGTTGGGTCAGGCCGGTGGTGGTGTTGGGTCTTGTTGGCGGCGTTGGATCGATAGTTGGGGGTATAGGGTTGTCGGTTTGGTTGATTGAGAAAGAGCTTGGTCGATGGGATGGAAATTAGTCGAGGCCTTGGTGGCTCTTTTCTTTCGGCGATGTTGGAGGACTCTTTCAGAGAAGGGTTCATCATCTTGAGTGCATGGGTTTGAGGTTCGGTGGTTGGTGTTTGATAGGTGGATTGAATTTGGAGGAAGCCTCGGTTGTGAAGGTTTGACATCGACATCTGCTCTGATTTTCGGCTCGTTACCTTGGATGGGATTTCTGTTGAGAGGAATCGGCGGTGGCTTCTACCAAATTTTCGGTTAGCAAATCCTCGAGTCTTTCACCTCAAGAAGGCGACGGTTTAATCAAAGATTCTTTGCGAGAAGATTAACGATTTCTACATCAGAATCCATATCACATAAAATTTCCAAATATTCATAAAATGAACCTATACTTACGTTTGTGGTCATATAACCACGCTTGTTTGGAAAGCAGCCTATAGTTCCATTCCTCCCTCGGGAAATTGTCAAAAAGATCCATCATCTCGACCTCACGTTCTTCAGATATGTCCCCGAAGTCAGTAGAAGTCTTCTCATCGGTGGTCCAGTCCGGCAAAGAGGTGATTTCGGGTCCTTTAACAAAAAACCACTTCTCGTGCCATCCTCTGTTGCTCGAAGGAGTATTCACCGATAATAGCCTCTCGAACTTCTCTCTCTCATCTTTGATGAATGTTTACTTATGGTCTTAAATCCTTTCTCTGGGTGGCCAGGCTTTGTACCACAGTAAAAAAAAAAAAGTCGAGGTGGGCTCGACACCCGAGTTAAAGTGGCATAAGGCTATGAATGCTAGAATGTGAATGTAAGAGTTCGGCATCAATTGGCGAACCCAACACCCATAAACCCTAAGAGAGTTACTATAAAAGCATGAAGAGAATCGAACCCCTTTTCTCCAAGATAGTCATCATGTGACCATCCACCCTTGAGGCGTTGATACATTCGTTCTTGGACCTCGGAACTCTCACACGAATGGGTATCGGAATGTGGCGTGAGTTGAAGCTTCTTCAAATCAAGCTCTGTAACTTTCGAAGGAGTATTGGCATGGAAATACTGTTCCTTACTCCTATAAAATGAAGAAGGGTTGGGAGGAGGCTTCGTGATCGTTTTCTTCTTAGTAGTTGGTTCGTGTGGGTGGATCGAGCTTGAAGCGTCTTTGTTGGGGTTTGGACTTGGAGGCAGCGGTGATCGGTGTCACTAAAGAGGATGTCCTTGCTCGAGAATCTTGCGAGGCCATTGTTAACGATTCTGAGACAAAGGAAAGAGAGCTCGGAGATAAAAGAAAGCTCGAAAGGTTGAAATTCAAATTGGCGGGTAAAAGCTGTCAAAATTGGTAAAGTTACCTTTTATATTGCGGTTACACGTTGTCGAGGCGACACATTTAATTAGCAACAATGATGATGAATTGGAAGAGATAGCGTCCGGTTTTGGGTCTAAATATCTTAGCAGGAATGGACTATATCTATTGGGCCTCCATTTACATCTCGATATCAATTTGGATTGACTCGAGTTAAACCTTGGTGAGTTTCACTTTGGACCCCTTGTGGATTATCATAATTCATTATATCTGGGCCTATATTATTTTCTGGTCTTCCATTAAACCCCTGTTTAATAAAAGACTAGAGGGGCAATGTTGGGCCGTGATCCTTTTCATTATTGGGCGGACTTAATGGGCTCCTCCCTTGGATTATGTTACTTTTGTCTGTTGGTCCAGAATGATTTGGGCCCGATTATTTGATTATTCCATTGGGTCCTTTTGGTTGGATCCGGTTCGCATGGGTTATTTCCATTATTTGGGCTTAGTCGTTAAATTGGCCCATTATACAAATTGTTACTTAACCCGTCTTTGTTAGGTAATCATTACACCAAATAATAGTTGATTATTATATACTACCACCTTCTGCGTGGCATTAATGAGGATGGGACTCGAAGCAATGGCCGTGTAGCAAACAATAATGTGAGTAGGGAGGTGAGCTACTTGCTTTTAATTTGAAATGGCCAAGGGAGTGGGGGAGATGTCGAGGAGATAGTGGGTGACCACGATGGCAAGATGCAGGATGCGTATGGGGCAAGGATCACACAAGAAAGGTAAGTAACAAAACATTACACCACACCTGATCAGATATTTATTCTCTCTCGAGCACTAGACATTATTTTCCTCCATTGTTAACCTTGTGATCGGTAAATCTTGTTGACTCTGCTCTCTCGTGATTGGGAGCTATCCCCACGGTCAAAAAGTCGAGCTTTTAGTGTTGACTTGTTGGTATGCGGGATATCGAATAATGTGCGTCTTGGTGATTGGGATGCGTGGGAAAGATCTTGGCGTTAACATCTCTTGCACTTTCGGATCTCCAATGATTAGATCTTGAGTGTGATCTCTTGCCCATCCCCATTTCTGTTGGGACATCTTTCCGATGCCTTCTTGTCTTAGGCCTTCAAGATCTATTTCTTCTTCTTGGTGTGGAGGTTCGTTGGCTGGTATTAGCCTCTCTACGATCTCATTTCCTTGCTCAATGATTTCACTATCTGGTACTACGATCGTAGTGTTGAGCTCGACGACCTCGTTCGTAGTGTTTGAACTGTCGGTCATAGTGTCTTGAGGCACTATTTTGTCCAAGTTTGTTTCATCAAAGATGATGTGAATCGAGACTTCAACAGTCAGTGTCTTCTTGTTGAACACTCTGTAGGCTTTACTGTCTGTCGCATATCCAAGAAAGATTCCTTCGTTTGACTTGGGTTAAAACTTTGTTAAGTACTACTTTCCATTGTTGAGAATGTAGCATGCACAGCTGAATACATGAAAGTAGCTGACACTTGGCTTTCTTCCTTTCCACAGTTCATAGGGAGTCTTCTTGATCGTAGAGTGTATGAGTGATCTGTTCTGAGTGTATCATGCACTGTTGATAGTTTCTGCCCAGAAGTATTTAGGAAGATGTGCTGCTGCTAGTAGAGTTCTTCCAACCTCTATCAAAGTTATGTTCTTTCTCTTAGCTACTCCATTTTGTTGAGGAGTTCATGGAGCTAAAAAGTTATGACTGATGCCATTGTCTGTGCAGAACTGGTCCATTTCTGAGAAGTCGAATTCTCTACCATGATCACTCCTTATAGCCTTGATTTTCTCTCCTTTCTCGTTCATTACTAGCCTGAACATCTTGATCAGTTGGGAGCTTATTTCATCCTTTGAGGTTAGAAAGAACACCTATGTGAACCTGGTGTAGTCGTCGACTATGACCAGTGAGTATCTTTTCCCTCCAAGACTTGTTGTTGGAATTGGCCCAAAAAGATCCATGTGGAGTAGCTGCAGGGGCTTGTCGATTGAGTTGGCAGTTTTTCTCTTGAATGAGCTTCTGGTTTGCTTTCCAAGATTACAGGCATTTCATGGCCTTTCTTTGATGAAGTTGAACTTGGGTAGGCCTGTAACAAGGTCTTTTGAGGCCAGCTTGGACATGCTTTTGAAGTTTAAATGAGACAATCGTCTATGTCATAGCCAGCTCATATCTTCAGATGTTTTAGCCAGAAAGCATATTGTTTCATCTGAGCTTAGATGTCCAAGATTCATTGTGTAGACATTTCCTTCTCTTGTTCTGGTTAGCTTTATAGCAGATGTCTTTAAATCTCTGACTTAACACTGATTGTTGAGGAATGTTACTTGATGACCCTTGTCGCAGAGTTGGCTAATGCTTAGAAGATTGTGTTGTAGTCCTTCCACATAGGCCACTCTACTAAAGGACACTACTCCATTTCCAGCTGAGCCATATCCTCTTGTCTTGCCAGAGCCGTTGTCTCCAAAGATGACTGAGGGACCTTCCTTTTCTATGTAGTTAGACAAAAGGGCTTTGTTCCCTGTCATGTGACTTGAGCATCCACTGTCTAGATACCAGGTCGTGATCGTGGAGCTCTTTTCCTGTGGTAATATTAAACCTTCATTTTGGTACCCATATTTGCATGGGTCCTATTTTGTTAGTACCCTTGGGGACCCAAATCTGTTTGATCTTGGGTCTCACATGCATGGAATTATAATAGAACTTTACAGCCTTGTGATCGATTTTGTAGCACACAAAACATTTAATATGATGTATTTTTGTGTGTGTGTGAGAATTCATTCTCCATTTGGACTTTTTTGGTTCTTTAGTCATCCTTCTGTTAAATTGATTTTCCTTCTTCCACGTGTCCTTGGGTTTCATGAATTGTGAGGAGTGTACCTTACCTCTACTGTACCTTCCCAGTTGATTCGTAGAGTTGGTCTTACTTGACTCTACGATCCTTCGAGGTTGGTGAGTAGTGGATGGGTTACTCTTCTCTTTTATGAAGCCCAGGCCAGAATGGGATCCTTTACTCCTTGGACTATGGATTGAATTAGTAGAACATGGTTGGGCTGGTTCTTCCTTCTATGAGGATTTCACAAATGTAATGCCTCTATTAAAACTTGAAGCATTATAAGTGCTAGTTTCCTTTATCTTTTCCACACATGGCTCTGAGGTGGATCCCCTAAAGCCCTGGGCACAATTACATCGGATGCACTTCTCTGACTAGAGAGTAGGGAGTCCATGGATGATGAGGATTTATTCCATGTAGAGATAGTCTTTTCTAGTTCCTCAATTTTAGAGGTTAGATTGGACTCTCTTTGTGCATTGAGCTCAATGGTCTATTTCAAGTTTCATTCTCAGCCTCAAGCTTGGAGAGAAAGTTGGTACTTAGAAGGGCTGTTTCCAGTTCTTCTTGAACTTTCTTTTTCTCCTCTTGAAGAAGTGAATAATCCTTCGACAGAACTCTGAACCACTTCATGTATTGATGCAGATCAGTTGTTATGCCATGTAGTGCAGTTCTCAAATCATTAATGTCTACATCAGGAGAGTTGAAGTCAAATACCTCATCGATACTTACTTCATGTATGTTGGAGTTATGTTTGTCTTTTGCACTTTTGGCCATTAGGCAAAGATTTCTCATTTGGGGATCTTAATCATCTCCAGATTCATGAGTTGAGTCATTGTCTAAGTCACTCCACGTTCCTCCAGCTACAAGGCCTTTGTCTCTCTTCTGATGCCTTTTGTTGCCTTTGTATTCCTTCTTTGGATGTGATTTCTTCTTTAGCTCTTCTCTGAGAGGTTTGTTGCACTTGGCAATGAAGTGGCCAGGCTTCTTACAGTTGTAGCATAGATCATTCATTTGCTCCTGGCTGCTGTAGTTGATGACCTTCTTTGGTTTGTCAGTTTTTCCTTGACGCATAAACCTTCAGAGTCTTTTACCAGCATTGCAAGATCTTCATCGTCGTCTTCATCATAGTCTGAGTCAATTTTTGTGTTGACCTTGGAGGTACTTTTAGTTTCTTTGATAGCAACACCCTTATCCTTCTTTACGCCTTCCGACGGAGTTTACGCTTTCGTTGAGTCGACTCCGGATTCAGTATGTGAGAAGGTTACCGTATAGCCGTTGAACAGTCATCTCGTGGAGATTCTTTGACTCTCTAATAACAGTGGTTTTGGCATCCCACCTATTTCGTAAGGCCCTCATGAACTTTATGATTAGATCTTTGTTTGGATAGATCTTTCCATAAGCTCGTAGAGAGTTGAGCAGAATGTTGAATCTCTCGTAGGTGGTAGTAACGTTTTCTCCTTGAACATGAGCGAACATTTCATACTGCTGTGTCAGGAGAGATTTTTTATTTTCTCTTACTTCTTCCATTCCTTCATGCATTATGAGTAGTGTTTCCCAAACCTCATTTGTTATTTTGTTATTAACCACATTTCCGAACAGATCGTCTTCTCGTTGTCTGTCCACTCCTCTTTGACTTTGATTTGTATTCTGTTTGGATCGTTTGTAGTTGGTGCAAGCTTTGTTGGAACATAGGGCCCATTCTGAACAGTCTCAAATAGATCTTCATCTATTGAGTCCATGTATGCTTGCATCCAAACTTTCTAGTTTGCGAATTTATCTTTGTTGCACATTGGTGGCTTGTTGCCTCCTCCAGTCCTTGATTCTCTTTGTAAGTGTGCCATTGGATCTACTTAAGCTTTGTAGGCTGTATAATAGAACCTGCTTTGATACCAATTGTTAGTTTTCGGAGGCACAATAGTTATCTAGAAGGGGGGGTTGAATAGATATTTTAAAAATCTTTTCGTTTTAACTTGTTAGTTGATAATGATTAAAACTCAGCGGAATTAATATTTGTTTTAATCTCCCTTAAGATAGTGAGTTAATGAGAGTGAGGTAGTTATAGCAGTTATGGCAGATATGTCAGTTATAGCAAGAATGTAATAGACACAGTCGTTTTAAGTGGTTCAGAGCACTTAAAGCTCCTAGTCCACTCTTTTACTCCTTGAGTAGAAAATCCACTAAGGATGTCTTTTACACTTTCTGAATCACACATATTCCTTCTGAACCCGGTGATGCAAGGAACTTCTTAGTTCACTCTTGAACTCTTGAGTCCAAGCAGACTTGGCTCTTCACAGTTCACTTAGAACTCTTCAAGTCCTTCCGACTTGGAACTCTTACTTGATTGATTGGTAGTTGTTGAGTTCTTGATTGTTGCTACTACTCGGTTGTTGTTAAGCACTTGTTCGAAAGAACTAAGTAGCTGAGCAAGCTTTATCTTTTTCTCAGATCGTAGAGTTGAGCGTTGAGAGTTCTTGTACGTTTTTGTTTAATGCTTGGTTGCCCTCTCATCTGCACATGTTCTGCATATATGTGTTCCTTGAAATCTATCCGTTGAAGCCTTTTGTTGAAGCATTAAATGCGTTTGACATTTCTGAGCTTTGATGGAGACTTTCTGCACACCTTCTGATTTGCATTCTGGCCCACTGACATAGCAGTCTCCTTTCTCACTTAACACCTGAAAAGGTGTTTTACTCATCAATCTAGGGTCCTTCCTTAGCTTCTTCAATACGTTTCTTTTCGATTTGTATACTAAGGATATCTTTTTATGCTGATTTGGGATGATGAGGACTTCAACATTTAAAACCCATTCCACATTTGTTGGAATTTATCTCCTAACAAAAGGTAGGGCTCGATGCTTCTGACATATGGCAGATGATACTCTTCGATCCAGATCGTGATGTCTTGTCACTTTGGTGCTTGGTCTGATGCTATCGAACAAGAGCACTATTATTTCTCTTAAGAGACTTGCACACTACGATCTTTACTTGCTTGTATTTGCAAGCTCTACATTTCTGAGAGTACACTATGATCTCTGAGTTGGCTCGGCAAATGTTGGGACCACTCTACGATTTCCGAAGAGGTCCTTCAAGGCAGGCACACTACGATCATCGATGCTCTACTTTTCTGCCTTTGCTTCTGTAATCTTGATCAGCTTGATACACTATGATCTATCTATTTCACTTCAAGATGTAGATCAACCTTTGTTTGATCTATCACTAAGTCCTTGTACACATATTTCTCTAAGGACTTTACATATAATCATGAGCATTTATATTTAAATATCAAATCAAAATATGCACTCTCCCAACAGATAGAATATAATAGACAACAAGTTTAACTGCAGCGAAATAAGCAATCCATTAGAAGAGTCAAGTAGAGCATGATATCTACTATCTTCTATATGATTTAAAAAGGTTTTCATCAACTTTATCGCTGAGACTCAGCTTAATAAATAAACCACATCATCGAATCATCCCTGCACTACGGGCCAAGGATATTCATGTAATCATCAATGGTCATGATTATACCGAATAATCCCTGGTCATAACCATACTAAAAACTGTCCATCAATGCACTACAGGCCAATGAGGATTCTTACCACATCATGTGTAACAATACAGGTCATAATTATATCGAATGAACCCTGGTCATAATCATACCAATCAACAGTCCATCTGTGCACGTAAGCCAAAGATGACTTTCATCACAATATAAGCATGAGGATGATGATAATGATATAAGAATTCAATTAAATGAAAGCAAAGGATAAATTTAAAAGATTTATAATTTAATTTATCCAGAATTTAATAATGTCCAAATTGTCAACATGATACTGCTTTGTGGAGTAAAATTCAAGAATAATATCCATGTATTAAAAATAATTTGGACAATAAAGAAATAAATTTTTTCTTGAATAGTACCCTCTGAATAGTACTTCGAGAATAGTACCCCGTGAATAGTACCCCGGTATGAAAAGTGCCCCGAATACCCGAGTGAATAATATTTTAGTGAATAGTAACTCGTGAATAGTACCCCGACATGAAAAGTGCCCCGAATACCCGAGTGAATAGTAACCCGTGAATAGTACCCCTGTGAAAATATTGATATTTAATAAGAGAGTTCATATCAATATTCTAATGAAATGATACTGGATGAAGCGCAAAACTCAAGGATATTCCACTAATTTCAAGGATTATAGAAGCAATACTTACCATAGTAAGTTTAGATTTAAAAATATGAAAAGAAATAACATACGAAACTGCAAATGGATTTTCACCTGTCATACGATACGTAATCCGCGTAGACAGGTTATTCGGACATATTAAAGGATAAATGCAAAAAATAGTATTCCTTATGAATACGAAAGAAATAATACCCCTTACCTTAGTAGAAGACTGGATACTGCAATAGTGAAGTAGTAGAATACTCTTCTTCTTGCTCTCTATAGTTTCTCTCTCTATAGTTTCTCTTGTGAGTCTCAGAGAAGTGGTGAGAATGAAAGAAGAATTAAGCTTCTATTTATAGGAGAATGGACTAAATAGTAACTTATTCACGAACGGTCCAGATTGATTTACTATTAACACGGACGGTCCATATTGATTACTATTAAAACCATAACCGACGGTCCAGATTGATTTACTTTTAAAACAACCACCGACGGTCCAGATTGATTTATAATTAAAACCACCACCGACGGTCCATATTGATTTACTATTAAAACCACCACCGATGGTCCAAATTGATTTACTATTAAAACCACCATCGACGGTCCATATAATTTGTAACTCTTCCCTTGGAATACTAAGTCAAACTTACAACAAACGCCTCATAACAAATGCCTATATTTATATCAAAAAATTATTCATCATTAATATTATAACTCGCAATATTTAACAACCAGATCATTCCTAGGAAAGAGGGGGCTTTTCGATAAGGATTTCTCCCTATTGGCGCGCAATTAGGTGACCAAACCTCTCCTCGATAGAACTTTCTAGACATTGTCAATATTGCAAATAATAATATGAATAACTTTGTTGTCTCAATTATTGATTTAATAATAATAAATATTATGCAGATGATATTGTGACAATAATTGAATCAAATAACGTGAGATACTATGCAACAATTACTGTAGCAATAATTGAGTAAACTGAGTGGCTTCTTACGTAAGCATCAATAATCAATACTGTGTGCTACTATGCAACCACGCATCTTAATGTACTTTTACCACCGAGCAGTTCAATAGTTAACGGTAAAACTTTCACTGTTATTTTTATAAAAAGATATTTCTATCGTTTTCTAACTTCGACAATAATTTCATTGTGCGGTCCACCAATGATTGTGCTGTCGTACGAATATTTTCTGTTTAAAACGAATATTCCCCAACCAATCGAATATTTTATAACAACTTGCATACTTTGCAAAATTTATAAATATTACCCACAACTATAACATTATATCAAAACCACACCATAATATTCAAAAATATATTTCGAGAAAAATTAATCTTTATTTATGAAAGTTAGGGTCTTACATTCAGACTCTTATGTTCTGTATATATCTCACATTTCTCTCCATAGAGATAGTGTCTCCAGATCTTTAGAGCAAATACTACTGTACCAACTCTAAATCATGAGTCGGATACCCTTTATCATAGTCCTTCAGTTACCTTGATGCATATACAATAACTTTGCCATTTTTCATAAGGACACAACCTAATCCTTTATGTGATGCATCACTATACACCACAAAGTTTCCTGAATTATCTGGTAATAACAACACAGGTGCAACACTTAACTTCTTTTTCAAGTCTTGAAAACTTTCTTAACACTTCTCCGTCCATACAAATTTTACAGTTTTCCTTGTCAAATTTGTTAACGGAGTGGCTATCTTGGAAAAATCTTGAATAAATCGTCTATAATAATCGGCCAGTCCCAAGAAACTCCTAACCTCCGATGGTTTCCTTGGTTGTTCCCAATTGATTACGGATTCCACTTTTGATGGATCCACTAAAATTTCGTCTTTGTCAATCACATGTCCTAGAAATTGTACACGATCTAGCCAAAATTCACACTTAGTGAATTTTGCGTACAACTTTTCCTTTCTTAGTGTCTCCAACGTCAAACATAAATGTTCCACGTATTTTTCTTGAGATTTGGAGTACACCAGAATGTCTTCGATAAATACCACCACAAACTTGTCTAAAAATAGTTTAAACACCCTGTTCATCAAATCCATGAATGCAGCAGGGGCATTGGTCAAACAAAAAGACATAACCAAAAACTCGTAATGTCCATACCAAGTTTGAATGTCGTTCTAGGTACATCCTCATTCCTTATCTTTAATTAATGATACCTACTTCTCAAATCTATTTTCGAGAAGTATCTAGCACCCTTCAATTGATCAAACAAGTCATCTATTCTTGGCAACAGATATTTATTCTTAATAGTGACTTTGTTTAATTCCCTATAATCAATGCCAAGACTCATTGACCCATCTTTCTTTTTCATGAATAACACCGGTGCTCCCCACGGTGACACAATCGGTTGAATATATTTCTTGTCTAGCAATTCTTGCAGTTGTACCATCAGTTCCTTCATCTCTACCGGATCCATTCTGTATGGGGCCTTCGATATCGAGGTTGTTCCTGGCGCTAAGTCGATCACGAACTCAATCTCTCTGTCAGGCGGAAGTCCTGGCAAATCCTCCAGAAACACATCTATAAATTCCTTAACCATTGGTATCTCTTCCAATTTCACCCCATTCCTCTGAGTATCGACTATGTAAGCTAAATAACTAACACAGCCTTGACCTAATAACTTCTTGGCCTTCATAATCGTCACACATCTCGTATGTCTAAGCGATTTGCTACCATAAAAAACTACCTTTGACGGAGTCATAAGGTTTACACATATCTTTTGACAATCAATTATCGCTCCATAATTAAATAGCCAATCCATTCCCAATATAACATCAAACTCTCCAAGTTTAATCGGGATTAAATCTACCATCTTGACATTCCCCTTAATATTCACCCTACAATTCTTGTATACGAACCTAACAAGAATCACTTCTTTATTCGCAATTTCTATATTTAAAGGGAAATTTAGTTCTTCACTAGGCAACCCTAACCTCTTAGCAAATTCATCAGATATAAACGAGCAAGTAGCACCCGAATCAAATAATACATAAGCATCTATATCATTGATTGGGATAATACATGACACCACATCTTTTGATTGAACAACATCCTACACAGTCATGTCAAAGGTTCTGGATGTGGGTCTGTTTGATGACGTTGGTCCAGCAATAGTCAATGTACCTCCACTGCTACCTCCCTTGCTTCCCGTTGTCTCTCCAGGTTTCTTCTTAGGGCACTCATGAGCTAAATGATCCTTTGACCGGCACGTGTAGCAAATATTCTTCTTGGGTTGATTGCAATTTGGGGCAATGTGACCTTCATGGCTACAGTTAAAGCATACATGTTTCCCTCTTAAGCACATACCCATGTGAAACTTCCCGCATGTAGCACATGCTTCGAACTTCCTATTCTGTTGGTTACCCTGCTGGTTTCCAGCACCCACATTTTCATTCCATTTTCTCTTCAGGTTATTGTTACCATTTCCACCACCATTCTTAACTTCGCCTTCATTCTTCTTCTTTCTTTGTTCTTGATTAAACTTTGTTCTGACCTCGTCTCCACCAAATCGGTGTGAATGGCCCTCTTGATCTTCTTTATAAATATCTTCAATTTGAAACATGGAGACCTATCTTTTGTATAACCGGGGTTTGGTCCACGCTCGAACCTCTTAGCTTTGCGCTCATCTGTGCTGACTTGATATGGCGCAAACCTCACCAACTCGTTAAATTTTGTGGCAAACTCCGATACCGTCATTAATCCCTGCTTCAGTTCTAGAAACTGCACCTCCATTTGATTCTTCGAACTCTCTGGGAAACAAGTCTCGAAGAATATCTCCTTAAACCTATCCCAAGTCATCACCCCTTGTCCTCCTCGTGTTTTATTGGCTTGCCACCAATAACTAGCCTCTTCTTTCAACATAAATGTTGTAAAAGAAGTCTTTTGATTCTCACCAACCCTAGCTACCTCAAACACTTTCTCTATCTCCATGATCCAGGTTTGTGCCTCAACTGGATTCATGGACCCACGAAATTCTGATGGTCCAACCACCTTGAAGTCCTTAAATGTCACAGCTTGATTCTGCGGTTGATTCTGTAATGCACCCGTCGATGAACGTCACTAGGCTTTGAGCGGGTTAGCCTCAGCATTGTTGTTATTGGTAGATCCCTCAGGGGTTCTTTGTCGTAGTTGACGTCTTGGAGGCATTTTCTGTTAAAATATACTCATTAGATTATTACTCAATTCCTTTAAGTATTTTCTACTTAACTTGCACCCCATAAAAGATCATCACATAACACATAACACTTAGAATAAAATAATAACTTTTATTCATTCATAATCTTTTTGAAAACATAAGAGCAATAGCATTACTGCTATTTACATTACTTTCCTGAACTACCAAAGTTTCAGGATAACATTAACATCATATCCCATTGATTCCATATCACTAGGGATTTACATTTTATTTATCATATTATTAAACGAATATCAGGTACATGTCTTATGATGTCCTACTAAGATGTTGCGTAGCCTTACGACGCTCTTCCTCCATAATACGAAACATTGTTCTGCAATCTAATATGTACGGTGGCAGTGTCTCGAACTGAATCGAATAATACATAACTCGATCTTGAGCTCGATTAATCAGGGTGTTGAATACGTTATTCATCTCCTCCATCTTGATCTTCTTTACTTGTGCTTCCCCTTCTACTACTACTGCATGCTGAGAAGCTTTCTCAAACGCGTCTTCAGCTCTTGCTCTCTTACCAGATTCTTCTTTTAATTTGTTCTTCAGCTCCGCGATCTCCTCTATCATTTGCTCGTTCTCTCCTTCAGTGTGAATCAGCTTCTATTCGGTATTACTCAGACATCCATCTAGATCTCGAATCTCATCGTCTTTTTGTGCCATCGAGGTCTATTGTTCAGCTACAATCTCTACCAACTCCTCGACTCTATCCTAAAATTCCACATTACGGTCGTATACTTCGTCGTACATATGGGCTGAAATTGAGTTTGGTGGAAACTCTTCTTCCTCATCATCCTCATCCCCATCCAACTGTGGTAGCTCAACGGGATCCTCCTCATCCGTTTCTACCTCATCATCCTCATCAAGTAAACCCTACTGCTCAACCTCTGTAACCAACGGAGGTGACTCCCATCGTAGTTGTTCCCAAACCACCAAAATGTCACGAGGCTCCTCCTCTCTAGGCATCTGGGGTCCTTCCTCCCAAGCCTGATTGGATTCTCCTACATTAGCCATCCTGACAACAAAATTTTTAAGTTTTAATTATTACTCATTACTACTCGACACTTACGAGCACATAGTTTGAAATCACATAAGCACATAAGTGTTTTATTACTTTTCCCTTAAAACTCGATAAGAGTTTATCAGCACTATCTTTTCAAAGGTTACTTCCTAAGGCTTTTCCCACACCTAAGGTTCATAACCTAAAGCTTTGATACCAACTTGTGACACCTCCAAATTCGGGTACTTCATTCCCATAAGATTTGGTGTTCACCTTGATAAAAACAATCATTTCTAACTACCAAAATATAAGAAAATTTAATAATAAACCTTCCTATTAAAGGATTACATCAATAAAATCTCCCAGGTCATCGAACCTTTAAATACAAATATCAAGTGCAAAAAATTAAATAACTACATCACAATACTTCAAATAAAGTTTGACAATATAAAAGTCAATATGTTTACAAATCTTCAATACTTATTCATCTTTCCTTTCCCTTTACTGGTGGTAGGTACATCGACCTTCTCAACTTTAGCTGTAATATTTATATAAGCAAGAGTGAGCAAACAATGATCACTTGAAATAACAATGAATAAAACTTCATAACAATTGTCAAATGAATAGGCTCAACAGAACTGAATAATATGCTCTATCAATGGTAATCAGAATCTGAAATATGTATCTGAGGGTCATAAGACCACGAACTATATCCATAGTTATAAGTATTCTTTCAACTTAAACTTTAACAGTCATAAGACTATAGGGACTTCTCGTACTTAGGGGGATCATCCATTCATACAATGTATTGTGCACAAACATTTAAACGCTATGCGTAAATTATCCCCTGTAACATGGTTGTTCATCTCAGCATTTAGAATACAAGTCCGCACCAAAGTAAGTTTGGTTTGGATACATTTCAAGGTAATTTAGAATTCAAGGAACATCAACTAAGGATTAGTTGAATAAAATATAATAATAATATGCTATGGAACAAGTCATAGATGAATCAAAATTTGTATGTTAGGGTCATGCTTTAAAAATGAACTAAAAGCATAAGCATTGAATAACGTAACATACCCTGCTTGGACAATATTAAGCTAAGGTCAAAATGTTGTTTAGAATTGAATTATCGAGCATGCATAATAAATAGTAATTTGAACAATAAGCTTGCATGCTAGAAAACAAGTTAAAGTAGGAAACCTTCTCAAAGTAAGAGTTAGGTTAAATAGCTTGGCACGAATATATTTAAATTACATAAGTAAAATTAGGAATAACTTGCTCAAAAATAAACAAGGTAGAGTAAAGAAACTTTGTAACGACCTAGAAATTCGGATCTTATTGTAAAATGATTTAATTGGATTAAATAATAATAAAATTCTATTCTATGTGTTATCAAGATGGTTGTCATTGTATAACCTATTGATGTTAGAATGTCCTAGTATTTGAACTACGTGGATGAATTAAAGTGTTTGAATTTCCAAGGGAAAATAAAAGTTTTTCGAGAAATTTTCTGAAAAATACTATTCATCGATATTTGCTCGGGATATATTTTTGAGTTTCCGAGAAATACGTAATGATGGAATAACAAGGTAAGATGGATTATGCAATAAAAATCTAGTTATGGAAAATGTAATATTTCGCTTGCGGACTTAATTTATAAACGTTAAGGAAGGCGAAGTAGTAATGAATAAGTAATAATGGTATGATACTTGGGTATTGTACAAAGTAATGAAAACAAGTATAATACGAAGTATTATACGAGTTTGTATAAAGGATGAAATATCATATATAAATTATATATGAAATAGAATACGAAAAATGATACATAAACTATATATATATATATTAAGAAATGTTAATGGACTTGGAAGATTGGTTAACAATTATTATAAGTCCAAGTGAATTAAAGAGTGAGGCCCAATTTTTGATTAATAAACAAGTTAAGGTTTATTAATGCAAAAGCCCAAAGATTTAGTTGGTCCAAGCCCAAGCTAGAGTGCAATGAATTGGTTGACCCATGGGGCAAACCATATTAATATGGTTAAATGTGGTGATCATGTTAATGTAATGACCAAGTTAATGTGGTGACCAAGACTTTGAATTAATGGCCAAGCATAGGATAAGTGTTGTGATTAACAAGTAATGAATAGTAAGGAGGTGGCTTAAAGGAGGTGGGGAGATTTAATGACTAAACTACCCTAGCTTTGCAACTTCTATAAATATAGGGGGCTTACAAGCCATTTAACACTTGTTCAAATAATCCAACATATTGCAAAGTGCTTAAGTGTTAGAGAGAATAAGCTACAAATAAGTCATTTCATTTGTAAGAAGAAAAAGAAAGCTACCTTACCAAGAATTCAAAAGTAAGACTTCTTCTCTAAATTATCTTCTATCTCTACCATGATAGGTTGATAAGAAAAGATGAAATAAGAAACACGAATGATAAGAAGCAAGAAGAATGTGTAAGTCATGAACTTAAGCCACAAAAGTTGACAATAAGTCATTTGAACTTATAAAAGTTATAAACTTATTATAAGTTAACCTTGAATGTTAGTATGAAAATTATGAACTTGTAATGAGTTTATTAAGAGAAGTGAATTAAGAACTAATATGATCATATGTATCATGTATACATAAGTAAAGTTATATATGAAGAACATGTGAAGTATGATGATTAAGAAACTTTAATTGTCATAAGTCATGAATAATAAAATCTTGAGTAGTTTATAATTTGACAAGTTATAAGCTCATGAAGAAATAAGTCTAAAATCTAACAATAAATATAGGTTGTTGTAATAAGTATGTTAAGATGTCCACATGATGAATGGAGTTCGTTTGTAATGTTGAACAAATCATAAGAATGAAGATTTGCCAGAAATTGTACGATTGCACGATAATCGTCGAATTCGTAAAATTCTCGGAATAGAAGTCAAATTTTGTGTTTGAACTCGGAACCATTTTTTTCCAATGGAGACAAGTTATATTTGGTATTTAAGAGTTGTGGACTCAAAAATGACCGGATTCCGACTTAAAACGAAGAAACGAACGTTGAACATTCACGAACGTTTATCATTTTCGTTAAAAATGAACCAATAGGTGAATTTTTAGCAAACGAAGTCAAATAGATAAAATTCTTGCATGAACATGTAGATTACGTAATTTTTGAACTGTAGGCTTTTGAACGAGCCAATTCGAACTTATAATGAAGAAGTTATGCGTCCGGGAAGTTCAAAAAATTTAAAAACTGAAATTGTTTTCTGGGCACAGAGTTGGCGTCGCGGCGCCAACCCTAGGCTAAATGAGTCGCGCCACGCCGTAGTAATAAAGTGATCTCTGAGCACACTGCTGAAGAGTTCATCATGGTATGAACCATAGTATAATTTGTGGCCAGCGGCCATGTATCTGATCTAAAAATCTTACGGAGAGTGGCGGCCCATGGCAGCTTAATTAATCTGGGACTCGTGGCATGCAAACACCAGTCTCAGAACAAGGATGGTAATGAATGTTTCTAAGTACAAAGAAAGGAAAACTAATTGATTTAAAAGTATACACAACTTAAGGAATGTAATGTAACATTGGTTAAACTTTGTTAAACCTTAAAGATGTTGTATAAAGGTTGAGATAACCTAGTCGAATATAAATGCCAGGACAATGATGAACCGGAACAGATAATAACTGGATCTAATACACAATTAGATTGAGATGAATGTATGAAATAGTCATATACATACTTGATTATATGTGACCTAATGTAAGGCCTTATGTGATCATGTATTGTAGAGACTTGAACATAAAGTTAATATACCATAGCAGACGCTAAAGGAAAGTATTCTAACTTTTGTCTCAGTTCAATCTGAACGAGTTTTGAAGTTCATGTATTCTTTCGCATGAATTAAAGTATGTTGAAGTTAAAGCCAATTCCTTTGGCTAGACTTGATGTATTGATAATCTAATCATTTATTATAAAATGTTGCTATCTTTTGTCAACTACTTGATATGGTTTTCAAAAGAAGATTTAAATGTTAAACAAATGTTTTGTCGGTAAAATGACAGGCACGTGAGGTTGCCAAATGCTTAAACGTGCATACGTTTAATGGATGTAGTGTTGATCAACATAGAGTACAATAGGCTGATCACCTAGAAGTGCTCGTAAGTAATATCGAACTTACGGACTTGCTTCCGGGTTGTCCTTTTCCAATAAAGAATGAATACTCAAGGTCTTTGACCGGAGTGAATGTTTTAATAAATATTGTTATTATTGTAAAACATTTTGAAAGAAAGGATGAAGTGCTATTTTGAATTATCAATAATACTTCATAACTATTGTTCAGTTATTGAAGATATACGATTCGTATGTGTCAAGCATGTGGTTATTAAATTGTTATACTTGCTAAGCTAGTTATGCTCACTCTTGCTTTAACCATATGAATGCAGCTAAGACTGAACGTCCCGAAGGATCGAAAAAGGATAAGGGAAAAGCTAAGGCAGATTTCTAAGCTGTCTTGTAATAGTATAGGTCTATTGTTGTAATGTAACTGATATTATGACAAAGAACCTTTGTAATGGTAATAGAACGTAGGAAATGTAAATATTACTTTAAATATATATAAGTTATGTTCGTTCTTTGAGACTTTTCAATTGAATGAATGTATGAATGATTGTACAGTATAGCACCATCTGTCGGGTTAGAAGATACCCGGATTTGGGGGCACTACAAACTTGCACAATCGTAACAATAGAGTTATTGAACTTGCATACTACGAAACTAGTTAAAGATAAGAAAACTTGCTCAATATCAAGAGATAAGGTTTAGAAACTTGCCTTGAGTGTAAGCTAAACCGTAATAACTCGAATCACAATACCCTATATATATGTCATAATTAGTTACTACATATACTCTGTATACAATTAAGTATCTACTTCATGTATGGATCAGTTTTAATCACATAGTCAAGTCACATTAGTAATGTAATAACAGAACTCGTTAATTGTTTATAATATTTTCATTCTTAGTATTGTAATATCAAAATCACATCTTAATAATAATAATATTCAACAATTTCAGACTTTGTGTAACTAAAATACATTGTCTGGCCATTCTGCTAATCGGCGTTCTATGGCACCATGATTTACTTTGGGAAAGGCATTGTGGTAGCATGATGATGGCATTACATGATGATGATGGCGTTAGCGTTGTGGATATGACGCTAGCTGTCACTATGACGCAAGACTTGTTGTAAGACCCCGAATTTTACGAAATAAAAGTATTCAATTTTTATAATTATTATTCTATTTATTAAATGGTTAAATTGAGAAAGGGTTAAAGTTAAGGGTGACATGTGAAAATTCTACAAAGTAAGCAAGTTGATATAAAATATTCATTGTGTCCAGAAATATTCGATTGGTCGGGGAATATTTGTATGACGGCATAATCATTGGTGGACCCCACAACGGATGTGATGCCCCCAAATCCAGGTATCTTCCAACCCGACAGATGGTGCTCCACGATATTGCAATTCATATAGTCATTCCATTGAGATAACAACAAAATGAGTGTACTTACTATATTCTTATTACATTAGTAATAAATCCTTTCCCAGGTTCATAAACTGAATACATTCTTTGTTATTCATAAGTATATTACATACAAATACTCTAGTCAAATACAAGATAATCAATTATCCATCTTAGCCTTGCCTTTATCTCTCTTAGAACTCTTAGTTTGTTCAGCTTTAGCTACAATCATATGGTTCAAGTAAGAGTGAACATAACTAGCTCAGCAAGTCTAACAAAGGATTATATGAATATCACATTGAGCATTATATTCTTA
The DNA here is from genome assembly GCA_020205605.1 of Panax ginseng. Lineage (NCBI taxonomy): Eukaryota > Viridiplantae > Streptophyta > Magnoliopsida > Apiales > Araliaceae > Panax > Panax ginseng. The sequence goes on along the minus strand of CM035143.1, from coordinate 34,089,117 downwards.
ACTTCCATAACTTAACAATTAACTACTAAGCACTATGAAACATTTGACTAGTACTTCTTATTTCATAACAATGATTCCAAAGTATATATATAATAACTTAGGAATTCTGAACCGGTCAAAAGACCATGAACATACTCTTTTCGTTTTCATACTTTAAAAGGACATCCGGCACTAAGGTCATCCATCCGTCTTTACTTACGAGCACTTCTAGGTGATCAGCCTATTGTACTCTATGTTGATCAACACTCTTCCATTAAACATATTTACGTTTAACATTTGGCAACCTCACGTGCCCATCGAATAATCGATGAAAATACTTTTGTTTGTGCATAGACAAACTTACCTTTACATCTGTACCAAATACTTGGCATAGGATAGCGTTAATAGTTCTATATCAAAAGACTTGTAAACAAATCAATCAATTCTTCAAGACTTGTCTAGTCGAGTTAAAACAGGCATCGACTCTTTCTTTAAAACCATTCATGCATTTCAGAACATGAATCATAGAAAACTTGGCTAACACGGAGGTTAGACAAGCGTTAAGAAAGACTTGCCTTCAACCGTCTTCGAATATAATATTCAGGCAATTCTCAATCTTTACAGGATCTACATGATATATTCACACAGCACATTGTAATTAGTTTACAAACAACTAACTTTATTGTTCTAACCAACTTCTTTTTATTCTATATTTTACTGGAATTTATTTCGTTAATAAAATCCATTCGTCTTTCTATGCTTTGATATGGCGTGTTTAACGTTCTTACGTTATTAACCGGCATTCGATCATTATTGGTGAAGTACCAACGTTGAACATCATTCACTGTTTACTTATTACCTTCTTGCATTTTTCATTTAATTCTTATTAAACCATACTAAATCTTCTAACGTTATCACTTATAAGTGATTTAAGGTTAGCCTTATTATGTACATTAAGTACATTCAAGTCTTATTATTGGCTTACATTCAATTTAGAATCAAAACCTAACGTGGTCAACTTTTCTACATCATCGGTATAAGCTGATGTAAGCATCTACTTTGTATAGTGGTGCCGGCTGGCATCACTCTCGTGTGGGTTTTTTACGGATTCTCGCTTTGTGACGTGAGTCTCCAGACATTTCTGGTTTCTCTCGGCCATACACAGGCGCCGGCTATAATAATTTAACACTAGGTTGGTATTTGGCCGCCTTACATGCACCTGAGATAGTTATGACAGTTGGTTTTTCCAACGAACTTCCCAACGTCATAACTTATTCTTTTTACATCCAAATTGGCTCATTTGAAAGCCCACAACTCATAATTTACATACTCTAGGTGTTCATATAAGAATTTTACCTTTTCGAATCCGTTAACTCGGAATTCACCTTTTGGTTCATTTTGAACGTTCATTTATCTTTTTCGAGCGTTCAATACTCGTTTTCTTCATTATAAGTCGAATTGACGATTCTCGATTCCACAACTCTTGAATACCCTATCTCACGTGTTGGCATTGAAAACCCGCGGTTTAACTTTTTATAAATGAAATTGAAATTTCTCTGTTTTTATTATTTTTGAAATAGTAAGGGTTGAATTGATTAATGTGGTTAGTATTTATAGGGTAAAATCTTATAAATATATAAGACCCCAACTTTTTTTAAATAAATAATTTCCTCTATTTATTAGTGGTTATAAAATATTATGGGTAAAATTAAATATTTTTGCAAGTGGGAATATTCGTTTGGAATATTCGTTTGGTCGTGGAATATTCTTCTTGTCGGGGAATATTAAATATTTGACAGCATAGTCTTTTATGGGCCCCATGTGAAAGCGATTGGATGAAGAAAGCGATAAGTATAAGTTGTTTATAAATAACTTGGCGTAGTTATTCTGAATTATCTTGTTGGAATACCCGATGGTTAAAAACATAATGTCTGGCGTTGTTGCCGCGATGCTGCTGGTATTGCACCAATTATTGATTCTTACGTAAGAAGGCACTACTCAATAATTATTACGATAATTCTTTATTCGATATTTTATTTTATTGATTGATAATTGCTACGTTGATATTTTATATTATTGTTGTTTTAATAATTGTCACTACAGTATTTTCCATTATCAAATCAATAATTCATATTATTTGAATAATATTATTAGATAGCATTATTGGCAATGTCTAGAAAGTTACATCTAAGGAGAGGTTTGGTCACTTAATTGCGCTTGATAAGGAGAAATCCTTATTGGAAAGCCCCTCTTTCTCAAGGAGCGGCTGGTTGTCATTATTGTGATTACGTAATATTATTTGTGAATAATTAATTATTGATTTATATGATAAGAAAATATTTATTTATGTGGATATAAATGGAGGAATTTTTAGAAAAGTGACAATTGTTGAAAATTGATATTTTATCTTTTTTGATAAAATAATTTATTATTATATTATAATAATATAATAATGGTGATATTTTTACAATGAATGTGGGATATATGAGTAAATGAGGAGGAAGAGTATTTTTGTTACTAAAAATATTTAAAACATGTTAAACATGTTGGTGGACTCATTTCTTGACTGAAATTTAATTATAGCCTGTAAAATCGTTAGTATGTGAATTTCGGTCAATTTTTGTTTGGAATTTGGAAAAACTTTCTTCTACAAAGTTGTAGAGAACTGAATTTCCTATAGAAGGACATAATATTCGAATTTTTCTGATAAAATGGCTATTTATTATGAATTATTGAAGTTCCAAAGTTCTGAAATAATTAATTTTTGAAGTTTAAAATATTTTAATTAAGAAAAACGTTTTTTGTTATTTTTTTTGTAGGGTGGATGGTGATGATTTTGATGCGGTGTGGTGTGCGTAGGAATATAATTTGAAAATATTAATAATTTATTAAATTTTCTACTTTGGTATCTAAGCATTTTCTATAAATAGGGTGTTTAGGTTAGAATTGAAAATCACACGAGAATAAAGTTTTTTCTCTCTATAATATAATAGCGTATTTTTGTGAGTATTTTGATACTTTTGAGTGTTCTTTATCTGATGCAAGTTTCTTTCATCGTTATATCAAAATTCGGTCGGAAATCTTATTCTTTTTCGAGGTAAGGGATGTTGTTTTTTCTTCTTAAATGATATTATTTTCTTGATATCATTATGCCCGAAATATTAGTTTGAACTTTTTATCAAATTTGGAACTTTTTTGTGTCGGAGTTCTTATTCACGTATCGACCTTTATTCACGTATCTGACCTTTATTCACGAATCGACATTATTCACCAAAAAATAAAATTTTCTTCTTTTTGTCCAAGATGTCTATTATGGTTACTATCTTTGATTGTATCCATGTTTTGATCTTTATTTTTGAATTATGCTTCAAAATTGGTTATTATGGAGTATTATTGAACTTGGATAAAAGCGTAATCTGAATCCCTAATATTTGTTCTTTTGTCTTCCTTTGGATTCATTTTTTTTAAAATATTTTTCATCATCCTCGGTCCTAAATGATGATATTCTTGAATATCTTTGGCATGTAGTGCAAAGATGAATGATTTTCGATGAATATCTTTGGTCGTAGTGCAAAGATGAAGCAGTGTTTAGATGAACATGACCAGTCGTGAATATCTTTGGCTGTAGTGCAAAGATGAATATTTGATTCGGATATATATTGATTGATGTTCTGAGGATAAAATATTAGCGATGAACTTTTAAATTCATATATAGAAGATAGTTGATTTTATTTTCTACTTAACTCTTCTAATGAATTATTATTTCTGCTGCGAATATTGATTTAAAACTGGTTGTCTATTGTATTCTATTAGATTTTTCCTGTTGAAGACTAACGATAATTTGTTCTATATTATCTTAGTCATAATGTTCTTTCTTTGGGCTAGTTGAGCTCACCCTTTTCCTTTTTGTTCCATTTTTCTTCTCGGGAGGCGAGAATGTAGCGAAGTACTAGTAGGGGGTGTGGAATGATGGTTCTAGAAGTTGTTTTAGTAGTCCCTCTACTATTTTGTAAAATAGTGTATCAATAATTGTAATGAGGACTTATTTGAGTGTGGATATTGTCTAGATGACAATATTTGTATTTAAACTCACAGTTTAAGTGTTGTAAGTATTTTGCTTCGACAATTGTATTAATAAAGTTGTAGTTATTTACGTACCATGTATTTGGCGACTCGAGAATGGGTGTTGTATACCTATTTTGGGGGCGTCATAGTTAAGTATCGAGCTTAGGGATATGGTCTTTGGCGGAGATCGGGGAATAGAACTAGGAGGGGAGAGACGAGTAATCCTTCGCTAGTGTGTCATACCTAAGCTTATTTGTTGGTCAGTCAGAGCATATGGTTAATATGTGATATGTTAATTTGTTTAATTAACCCTTGTTTTATGGCGATTAAGAATGGCATTTGAGAATATTAATGATTGGAGTAAATGAGGCCAGTGGAGACACCTTTAATCACCACCGAGGGAGCGTGCAACAGGAAGGCAATATTCCTCATGTAAACAACACCACTGAGCAGACGATGAATGATGGAATGTTTAGAAGCTTTTTGTAATTCATGCAAAACCGAGACGAGGAGACTCGTGTACAAAATACTGGTTGGAAATGATATGCAGACTTGACTTATCCGCAATGACAAGCGGTTCAAAAAGTTGGGACCACACGAATTTATTGGAAAGCCGGATCCGATCAAAGCGAGCGTGGGTTAAACAAATTACCAAGATATTCGATGTCTTGGGATGCACGGAGAGAACGAAGGTTCCATTCGCCACCTTTATGTTGGCGGCGAGGGAGACCTCTTGGGAGAATCGTAAGCGTACTACTCGACTGTCTTGCTTTTCGGCATGTCTTGGGAAACGTTTCAAAAACTTTTCAATGACAAGTACTTTCACGAAAGTATTCGCCATATGAAGGAGGTGGAGTTTATTAGATTAGAACAAAAAACATGGCGGTGTCCCGATCGAGGCGAAGTTAGCGAGTTATCATCTTTGCACCTCATTTGGTAGAAAATGAGGAGCGAATGAGCGAGGATGTTTACGAGAGGTTTAAAACCTAGAGATTGGCAATATCTTATCTCTCATAAATTTTCTTTATATTAGGATGTTGTCAACATGGCTCAATTATTAGGCGAGATAACGAGTACGTTCAAAGGGGGACCATAACCGAGGTCATCTTGGTGGCGGCGATCATCGAGCAATGAAAACCGGTAGGGAGGAAAATATTCGGAAAAGCGGTAACCACTACTGGTGGTAATCGTGGCCATGAAAATAGAAGAAAGCGAGTCGGGGAGATTTTAAAAAGAGGAGATTCAACAATGACAATGTGAAGGCGTCGGACACCGGTGACAAGCTGGTTTCTAAGGAGGAGAACGACCACCGGTCGTATCTTTATAAATGTGGAAAGAGGGACATATCACCAAACTATCCACAACAGTTCAAGGTATGCTATAATTATGGAAAGGAAGGACATATCGCTCGAGATTGTCTTTGTAGCGAAACCAAGTCCGATGGGGATGGTGACTCAAAAATTTATCCCGAGAAAAGTCAAAGTCAGCGGTTTCTGGAAGAGCGTTTGTCGTGACTAGTCAAAAATCGAGGAACAAAGCGAGGTGATCTTTGGTAAGCTAATCATAAATTCTTGCGAAGTTTATACCTTATTGAATCTGGGGTGCTACCCATTCATTTATCTCTCTGCTTGTGCTCAGCGTTTAAACTTGACTCGGGAGAAATTAGACTTTGACTTATCTGTGGAGACTCAGTTGGGAGAAACTTTCATTACATCCACTTTTTATAAATCTTGTTTGATCAAGTTGGTACCATCACATTACTGTTGATCTTATTTCTTTGAAAATACTTGCATTTGATGTGATTTTAGGGATTGATTGGTTAACCACTCATCATGCTAAAATTGATTATTTTCGTAAGGTTGTTAGTTTTCATATTCTAACCAACTTTGTTATGCGAATTCAACAACCAAACCTCTAAAGTCGATCTTTGTCATATCAAGCCATAAAGCTATTCGTTTATTGAAAAGCGGATGTCAAGCTTTCTTAGCCCATGTCGCGGATTTGAACAAAAACACGTCGATTTGAATAAAATTTACATTGTTAGTGAATTTCACGGCGTATTTCGAGGAACTTCGGTTTACCTCGGAGCGTGAAGTTGAATTCTTTATTGACCTTGAACAGTACAAAGCCCATTTCTAAAACCCCATATCGAATGGCTCTATTGAACTTGAGGAGTTAAAGGTCCAGCTGCGAGGAGTTGTTGGACATCGGTTTTATTAAATCTAGTACATCTCCTTGGGGTGCTCTTGTTTTATTTGTAAAGAAGAAAGAAAAGCGGGAGTATGCGACTTTGTATTGACTATCGAGAATTGAACCATGTCACCATCAAGAATAGGTATCCTCTACCTCGCATTGATGACTGTTTGACCGATTGCAAGGAGCACAATTCTTTTCAAAAATCGATCTTCGATTACGGATATCATCAATTTGAAGGTTAAAAGCGAGGATATTAGAAGGCGCGCTTGAGAACTTCGGTATGGGCATTATGAATTCCTAGTCATGTCTTTTGGATTGACTAATGCTCCTGCTTCTTTTATGGATATGATGAACCGTGTGTTCAAAGAATATTTGGATCAGTTCGTTGTTGTCTTTATTGATGACATCCTCATCTATTCAAAAGCCGTGAAGATCATGGCGCCATTTGAAATTTGATCTTTGCAAAGGCCGTGATAACAAGTTATATGCCAATTTGAAGAAATGTGAGTTACGGCTTGAGGAAGTAGCATTCCTTGGGCACATGGTGTCAAAACATGGAGTGTCTATTGACGGCGAAGATTGAAGCAATACAAAGTTGGGAAGCAGCAAAAGTCGGTGGCCAAAGAAATCACGTAGCTTTTGGGCTTAGTGGTTATTATCGAAGATTCGTGGAAGGATTTTCTCGAATCGCTACTCAGATTAACTCGGTGACTCGTAAAGATACAAAATTCATATGGAGGCGATGAATCGAGAAGAGTTTCCAAGATCTCAAGAGGAGACTCATTTATTTTGTTACGACAATATAAATGCGGTTTGGATGGATTTGTTATCTATAGTGATGCTTGGGCAAAGGGTTAGGATGTGTTCTCATGCAACATGGGGAAAGTCATAGCCTATGCCTCGCATGACAACTCAAAGAATATGAGAGGAATTATCCTACTCATGATTTAGAGTTAGCATCGATCGTTTTCAGCGTTGAAGATATGGAGACACTACCTATATGGGGAGAAAGTGGAGATCTACATCGGATCGTAAAAAGCCTCAAATATTTCTTTACCCAAAAGGAACTCAACATGCGACAGCGGCGTTGGCTCGAGTTATTGAAAGATTACGACCATACCATCGATACCATCACGGAAAAGCAAGCGTGGTGGCGGCGCATTGAGTAGAAGATCATATGCGGTACAAGTGCAATGTTGTTAACACAAAGGCCCATTTTGTATGACTTGCAAAGGATGGAGATAGAGATAAAGGCTCCAAGTACCCGCGTGATGATATCAAGCATCTGAGTAGAACCAGACTTTAATCGATAAAGTTAAAAAGTTGCTCAAGCTACGGATATGGGCGATCGTATGAAGAAGAAAGTTCAAGAAGGTACTATTCGAAGTAAGAATCGATGAAGAAGGAATACTTGAGTACACTCCGGACTTTGTGTTCTAACGATTACGACTTGAAGCATAGAATCATGATGGAGGCACACAACACACCGTTTGCAATCCATCACAGGAGTGCAAAATGTATCATGATCTTGACATACATTTTGGTGGAATAATATGAAGAGAGAGATCATGAAGTTTATCTCGAGATGTTTAATTTGTCAGCGTGTAAAAGCGGAGCATCAAATACCAAAGGGTCCATTGCAACCACTTGAGATTACGAAATGGAAGTGGGAACACATTACTATGGATTTTTGTTACGGGTCTTCCCAAGGTTTCTCAAGGCATAAAAGCGATTTGGGTTATTGTTGATAGATTAACCAAGTCGCCCATTTCTTGCTTATATGGGAGACTTATTCCTTGAAGCGTCTTGCTAGTATATGCGTAAATGAGATTATGAGATTGCATGGCATGCCGGTATCCATAGTTTTGGATCGTGACCCAAGATTCACTTCAAGATTTTGGGTTAGCTTGCAAAAAGCTATATGGCGCGATTTCTGATTGATTCGGACATACCATCCTTAAAGCAGACGGACAATCGAGAGAGGACTATTCAAACTCTTGAGGATCTATTAAGACTTTGTGTCCTAGATTTCAAAGGGAGTTGGGATAAGTACCTACCATTGGTGGAATTCTCCTATAACAATGAGTTATCGAGCAAGTATAGGTGTGGCTCCATTTGAAGCATTGTATGGACGAAAGTGTCGCTCTCAATATCTTTGGGATGAGGTGGGAGAAGCAACATTGTTGGGACCAGAGTTGGTATGAATGACTACAGAGAAGATCCAAATGATTCGACAATGTATACAAACGGCACAGGATCGACAAAAGAGTTATGCGGATCTTCATCGAAAGGACATGGAATTTGACATTCGGGATCATGTATTGTTACGTATTGCTCCATGGAAGGGAGTTATAAGATTCGAGAAGAGAGGAAAGCTCAATCCACGATTTATTGGTCCATTTCATATTCTTGACCGAGTAGAAAATGTGGCCTATAGACTCGCGTTACCTCCAAGCATGTCTCGTGTTCATAATATTTTTCACGTATCTTTGCTTCGTAAATATGTGAAGGACCCGAACCACATTATTGAGTTAGAACCAGACGAGATAGCCGAAGATTTAACGTACGAAGAGGTACCTGTTAAGATCTTGGATAGGAAAGAGCATATGTCCTACTACCAAGGTTATACCACAAGTTAAGTTTTTGTGGAGGAACCATGCTTTATTGAAGAAATGACACAGGAGTTGGAATCAAAAATGAAATAAGGTATCCTCACCTTTTGAAAACACAGGTATATGTACGTCAATTTTGAGGATGAAATTTCATAAGAAGGAAGGTTGTAAGACCCCAACTTTTTATAAATGAAATTGAATTTCCTCTATTTATTATTTTGAAATAGTAAGGGTTGAATTGATTAATGTGGTTAGTTATGGGTAAAATCATAAATATTTTAAATAAGCAAGTGGTTATAAAATATTCATTGTTGTCGGGGAATATTAGTTTGGTCGTGGAATATTCTTCACTGTCGGGGAATATTAAATGCGACGGTGCTTGATCTTTTATGGGCCCCATGTGAGCGATTGGATGAAGAAAGCGACAAGTATAAGTTGTTTATAAATAATATGTGTAGTTATTACAATTAATCTTGTTGGAATACCCGGTGGTTAAAAACACGATGTCGCGTTGTTGCGCGATAGCTGCGGTATTGCACAATTATTGATTCTTACGTAAGAAGGCCTACTCGATAATTATTACGATAATTCTTTATTGATATTTTATTTTATTGATTCAATAATTGCTACGTTGATATTTTATATTATTGTTGTTTTAATAATTGTCACTACTACGGTATTTTCCATTATCAAATCAATAATTCATATTATTTGAATAATATTATTAGATAGCATTATTGGCAATGTCTAGAAAGTTACATCTAAGGAGAGGTTTGGTCACCTACTTTAATTGCTTGCTAGATGAGGAGAAATCCTTATTGGAAAGCCCCTCTTTCACAGGAGCGGCTGGTTGTCATTATTGTGATTACGTAATATTATTTGTGAATAATTAATTATTGATTTATATGATAAAGAAAATATTTATTTATGTGGATATAAATGGAGAATTTTAGAAAAGTGACAATTGTTGAAAATTGATATTTTATCTTTTACGATAATAAAATAATTTATTATTATATTATAATAATATAATAATGGTGATATTTTTACAATGAATGTGGGATATATGAGTAAATGAGGAGGAAGAGTATTTTTGTTACTAAAAATATTTAAAACATGTTAAACATGTTGGTGGACCCATTTCTTGACTGAAATTTGATTATAACCTGTAAAATCGTCCGTATGTGAATTTCGGTCAATTTTTGTTTGGAATTTGGAAAAACTTTCTTCTGCAAAGTTGTAGAGAATTGAATTTCCTATAAAAGGACATAAGATTCGAATTTTTCTGATAAAAGGGCTATTTATTATGAATTATTGAAGTTCTAAAGTTCCAAAATAATTAATTTTTGAAGTTTAAAATATTTTAATTAAGAAAAACATTGTTGTTATTTTTGTGGGGTGGATGGCTGATGATTTTGGTTTGGTGTGGTGTGCGTAGGAATATAATTTGAAAATATTAATAATTTATTAAATTTTCTGCTTTGGTGTTCTAAGCATTTTCTTATAAATAGGGTGTTTAGGTTAGAATTGAAAATCACACCAGAATCTGAAGTTTTCTCTCTCTATAATATCGAGCGTATTCTTGTGAGTATTTTGATACTGTGAGTGTTGCTATACGATGCAAGTTTCTTTCATCGTTATATCCGAAATTCAGTCAGAAGTACTATTCTTTTCGAGGTAAGGGATGTTATTTTCTTCTTAAATGATATTATTTTCTTCAATATCATTATCTTTGAAATCTTTGAGTGCGAACTTTTTATCAAATTTGAAACTTTTTGTGTCGGAGTTCTTATTCACGTATCGGCCTTATTCACGTATCTGACCTTATTCACGGATCTGACCACTATTCATAGAAAATAAAATTTTCTTATTTTTTTGTCAAGATGTCTATTATGGTTACTATATTTGATTGTATCCATGTTTTGATCTTTATTTTGAATTACGCTTCAAAATTGATTATTATGGAGTATTATTGAACTTGGATAAAAGCATGTCTGAATCCCTAATATTTGTTCTTTTGCTTTACAGGAATCGTTTTCTTTAAAATATTTTTCATCATCCTCAGTCCTAAATGATGATATTACTGAATATCTTTGGCCTGTAGTGCAAAGATGAATGGTTTCTGATGAATATCTTTGGTCGTAGTGCAAAGATGAACAGGTGTTTAGATGAACATGACTAACTGGTGAATATCTTTGGCCTGCAGTGCAAAGATGAATATTTGATTCCAGATATATATTTATTTATGTTACAGGGATAAAATATTGACGATGGACTTTTAAATTCATATATAGAAGATAGTTGATTTTATTCTCTATTTAACTCTTCTAATGAATTATTATTTCCGCTGCGAATATTGATTTAAAACTGGTTGTCTATTGTATTCTATTAGATTTTTCCCTATTGAAGACTAACGATAATTTGTTCTATATTATCTTATTCATAATGTTCTTACTAGGCTAGTTGAGCTCACCCTTTTCCTTTTTGTTCCATTTTTTCTTCTCAGAGGGCGAGAATGTAGCGAATACTAGTCGGAGTCTTGGAATGATGGTTCTAGAAGTTGTTTTAGTAGTCCTCACTATTTTTAAAATAGTGTATCAATAATTGTAATGAGGACTTATTTGAGTGTGGAAGTTGTTTAATTGACAATATTTGTATTTTGTCAATTTAATTGTTGTCATATTTGCTTGATAGTTGTATTAATAAAGGAGTTATTTTGAGTGTATTTGCAACTTCGAATGGGTGTTATTATACCTATTTTGGGGGCATCACATTATCGCCTTTCCTTTCCCTTTTAAACTCTTTTACTAACCCTTGGTTTTACGTCATAGTTTAAAAAACTTCGTTTGCCATAACGGAAATATTATCAGATATTCCATTATATCTTCATATTATATCATTACGCATTTCTCGGAATTTCGAACCTACGCTCTGAACTAAATCGGATGAATAGTGTTTTTACGGGAAAATTCTCGAAAAACATTCATTTTTGTCTTGATAATTCAAAATAATTAATCCTAGCACATAGCCAGAATACTAACCACATTCATACATTCTAGGTTATATAACGACCTTCAAACATCTTACTCACGTAATTAATCAATTAAATTCATTTAATCCACATAATCAAATAAAAATTTAATTCATTAAAAATCCAAAATTCTCGGTCGTTACATTCTTCCCTCATTATAAGGATTCTGTCCCCAGAATCTCGCTATTCTTACACAAACAAATGAGGAAACTTTTCCTTCATTTTACTTTCGAGTTCCCACGTTGCTTCTTCAGCATCGTGGTTACTCCATATTACCTTTACTGAAGGTATTACTTTATTTATCAAGACTTGTTCCTTCCGATCAACAATTTGAATAGGAAGTTCTTCATATGTTAAGTCTTTTTCTACATGAATAGACTCATATTCTATTACGTGCTTGTAGTCTGGTTTATACAGACGCAACACTGACACGTGAAACACATTGTGTATTCTTTCCATCTCGGGAGGTAAGGCTACTTCATAAGCTACCTCTCCTACCCTTCTTAAAATTTCAAAAAGTGCTACAAACCTTGGACTTAACTTCCCTTTCTTCCCAAAATGTATCTTCCCTTTCCAAGGCGACACTTTAAGAAAGACATACGATCCTACTTCAAACTCCTTCTTCTCACGATGAGGATCTGCATACTTTCTTTGTCTATCTTCGTATTAGCTCAACCATGTCTGTCATTTGTTGTACCATCTCAGGTCCCAACATTCAACATTCATCTACTTCATCCCAGCAAAGTGGTTTTCTGCACTTCCTCCCATACAATGCTTCGTAAGGCGGCATGCCTATACTAGCGTGAAAACTATTGTGGTAAGCGAATTCTACCAAAGGTAGATGTTCGTCCCAACTCCCCTTGAAATCCATAACGCAAGATCTTAACATATCTTCTAGCGTTTGAATTGTCCGTTCACTTTGTCCATCCGTTTGGGAATGATAGGCCGTACTCAATCTCAAATGCGTTGCCATTTGCTCTTACAAACTCCTCCAAAAGTTCAATGTGAATCGTGGATCACGATCGGACACAATCGAAATAGGTACTCCATGCCTAAAAATAATTTCCATGACATAAAGTTTAGCTAGTTGCTCTAGGTTATACCTAACTCCCATTGGTAGAAAGTGAGCCAATTTGGTTAACCGATCCACTATCACCCAAATAGCATCGTATCCTTTTCTCGTTATTGGAAGTCCCACCACAAAGTCCATGGTGATATTCTCCCATTTCCACTCCGGAATCTCTAGTGAATGCAACAACCCACTCGGTCGTTGGTGTTCAGCCTTAACTTTCTGACAAGTTAAGCACTTACTAACATATTCTGCGATCTCCCTCTTCATGTTCGGCCACCAAAAGTACTGACGAAGGTCTTCATACATCTTAGTCTTGATCTCTTCTTTCAAATTGGAATTATTTGGAACCCAAATTCTTCCTTCAAAACGAAGTAAACCTTCTTTATCAAGGTTGTACTTAGTCTTCACATCATCTTTCATTATCTTTTTCATTTGCTCGCATTCTTCAGTTCTTATCTGTACTTCCTTAACCTGTTCCACTATCGTTGGTCAAGTCTCTATTGAGAATAACATTTCCACCGTTTCACTTGGTAACATAACTTCTAACTCCATCCTTGCCATCTCCGTTATTAACTCATTCTGAGTCGTTAACATTGACAACTTTTCCTTCCCCTTTCGACTTAACACATCGGCTACTACATTCGCCTTTCCTGGATGATACAAGATATCACAGTCGTAATCTTTTATCAACTCTAACCACCTCCTCTGCCTCATATTCAACTCCTTCTTTGTGAAGATATATTTCAGACTTTTATGGTCCATGTATATCTTACACTTCTCCCCATATAAATAACGTGACGCCCCCAAAATCGGTATACATCACCTATTCTGAGTCGCCAAATACATGGTACAGAATATAAATACAATCTTAATTATACAACAAGAGAGCTGTGAGTTTAAATACAAATACTGTCTTCTAGACAATATTCACTCTCAGAATAAGTCCTCATTACATTTATTGTCATACTATTTAACAGAATAGTGAAGACTACTTGCTAATACTATCAGCCGGACCATCACTCCGTTCCCCGACTCGTCCCAGCTACGTTCTGATTTCCTGAAGAGAACAGTGAAAGAAAGGGTAAGCTCAACTAGCCCAATAAGAAATATTATGACTAAGATAATGCGAGAATAAATTATCATTAGCCTTAAAATGATGTTAAAGCGATACAATATAACAAACATCAAGTTTAACTGCAGTGGAACAAGCAATCCATTAAAAGAGTCAAGTAGAGAATAAAATCTACTATCGTTTATGATTTAAAAGGTTTTTCATCACTTTTATCGCTGAGACTCAGCTTAATAAATAATCCATATCATCGAATCACCCCTGCACTACGGCCAAGGATATTCTTTAGTATCACGACCACAAATTATCTATGCACTACGGGCCAAGGACATTCGTGTATTCATCAATGGTCATGATCATGCCAACAACGGTCCATCAATGTACTACGTGCCAATGAGGACTTTTCCCACATCATTTATAACATTACGGTCATGATTACACCGAATAATCCCTGGTCATAATCATACCAAGTCCATCTATGCACTACAGGCCACAGATGACTTTCAAAAAATATAAACATGAAGATGATGACAATGATATAAGAATTCAATAAAACAAGTTCAAGAATTAATTTATTCAGGAACTAATAACGTCCAAATTGTCAACATGATACTTCTTTGTAGAGTAAAATTCAAGAATGCTCAGAAGAATAATTCCATTAAAAGATACTGGATGAAGCGCAAATATCAAGAATATTCCACTAATTTCATGGAGTATAGAAGTCAAAACTTTAACCAACTGAGTATAATAAGGAATGGAATAACAAAAGAAATCATCAGGCATGCGATAGATCGCTTACATGCAAAGTTATTCCAACGTAATAATAATTAAGCGGAACGAGGTTAGGCGTAAAACGCATACCAGACGGGATATTCAATGAATAATAAAGAATGGAATAACATAAGAATTTCACCAAGTATAGGGTAGCTCAGCGATATCTGAGTTATTCCAATGAATAATAAATAATAGAATAACAGAAGTTCTCTTCATGAATACAAAAGAAATAATACCCCTTAACGTAAAAGAAACTGGATATTAGAATAGTGAATTAGCAAAATACTTTTCTTCTTTTTCTCTATAGTTTCTCTCTCTAGAGTTTCAGTGAATTCGTAAGAAATAATGACAGAATGAGCTTCTATTTATAGAAGAATGGACTGCATAGTAACTAACTCATGAACGGTTCAGATTGATTTACTTTAATCGGACGGTCCATATTTCAAGCAAAATCTTTTAAATAAAATATATTATATATATATATATATATATTATATAAATTAAATATATATATATAGCATGTGTTAACACATTCACGGAATACACTTTCGTGATCAAAATTTGCCTCCCTCTCCCCTTTGTCAACTAAGCTATACATTTATATATATAATAATAATTGTACTTCCCCACGTGAAAACAAAAAATCCTCCCCCACCCACTTTAACAACTTGACAACTTTCATATATATATAATACATATAGTACACCCAACATATATATATATAATACACACCCATCACTCCACCACATTTTCGGTTGAAAATCCCCCACCAAAATCCTTCATCCCAGTAGTGGTCCCGATAAATATATATATATATATACGGAAAAACTTTTTACCGATTACTTAGAAAAATGGGTAAATGGAGGTCCATAAAATAAGCAAAACTGAGTGACTTTTCACGTAAGCATCAATAATCAATACCGTGTGCTACTATGCAA
This sequence comes from Panax ginseng, assembly GCA_020205605.1. Taxonomy (NCBI): domain Eukaryota; kingdom Viridiplantae; phylum Streptophyta; class Magnoliopsida; order Apiales; family Araliaceae; genus Panax; species Panax ginseng. The sequence continues at coordinate 34,073,381 of CM035143.1, read as the reverse complement.
CCACGCGTATTACTGTACTTTTAACACCGGGTGTTTCAACACTTAACGGTAAAACTTCCGCCATTATTTTCATATAGTATTTTTGTCGTTTTCTTAATCCGACAATAATTCCGTTGTGGGGTCCACCAATGATTGTGTCGTTGTACGAATATTCCCTGTTAAAACGAATATTTCCCGACCAATCGAATATTATATAACAACTTGCGTACTTTGCAAAATTTATAGATATTACCCACAACTATAACATTATATTAAATTCATTCCATAATATTCAAAAATGATATTTATAGAAAATTCATCTTTATTCATAAAAGTTGGGGTCTTACAACCTCCCTTCTTATGAAATTTAAGCCCTCGAAATTAGGGTGCGATACTGGTATGTCGAAGAGGTAAGGATACCTTGATTTCATTTTGATTCTAACTCTCAAGTCATATCCTCAACATCGTGGTTTCTCCACAAAACTTTGACTTGAGGTATAACCTTGGAGCGTAGAATATGTTCCTTCTTATCCAAGATTTGAGCAGGGAACCTCTTCATACGTCAAATCTTACGCTATTTAAATGGGTTCTAACTCAATAATGTGGTTCGGGTCTTCCACATATTTACGTAACATGGATATATGAAAAACGTTATGAACACGAGACATACTTGGCGGTAAAGCGAGTCTATAGGCCACAGTTCCTACTCGATCGAGGATTAAAAATGGGCCAATGAATCGAGGATTGAGCTTTCCTCTCTTTCCAAATCTCATAACTCCTTTCCATGGAGCAATACGTAACAACACATGATCTCCAATATCGAATTCCACATCCTTTCGATGAAGATCAGCATAACTCTTTTGTCGATCTTGTGAGGTTTTTATACGTTGCCGGATCGTTTGAATCTTTTCCATAGTCATACGCACCAACTCTGGTCCTAACAACGTTGCTTCACCTACCTCATCCCAGCATACTGGAGAACGACACTTTCTTCTATATAACACCTCAAATGGAGCCATGCCAATACTTGCCTGATAAGAACTTGTAGGAAAACTCCACCAATGGTAAGAACTTGTCCCAACTTCCCTTGAAGTCAAGGACACAGAGTCTTAATAAATCTTCAAGAGTTTGAATAGTCCTCTCCGACTGCCCGTCCGTCTGAGGATGATACGCCGAACTAAATCGTAAATCTGTGCCCATAGCTTTTTGCAAACTAACCCAAAACCTTGAAGTGAATCTTGGGTCTCGATCAAAAACTATGGATAATGGCATACCATGCAGTCTTACAATCTCGTTTATGTACATACGAGCAAGGCGTTCAAGTGTATAAGTTTCTCGTATTGGCAAGAAGTGAGCAGACTTGGTTAATCTATCAACAATGACCCAAATTGCATCTATGCCTTGAGAAACCTTGGGAAGACCAGTAACGAAATCCATGGTAATGTGCTCCCACTTCCATTCTAAAATTTCAAGTGGTTGCAATGGACCTTTTGGTATTTGATGCTCCGCCTTGACTTATTGACAAGTTAGACACCTTGAGATAAATAGCGCTATCTCTCTCTTCGTATTGCTCCACCACAATGTATGATGAAGATCACGATACATTTTGGTACTCCCAGGATGGATTGCAAACGGTGTGTTGTGCGCCTCCATCATGATTTTATACTTTAAATCAGGGTTGTTAGGAACACAAAGTCTGGAGTTGACTCGAAGTATTCCTTCTTCATCGATTCTTGCTTCCGGCATAGTACCTTCTTGCACTTTCTTCCTCATACGCATCAGCTCTGGATCTGTAACTTAAGAAACTTTAACTTTATCAATTAAAGTCGGTTCTACTCGTATATTCACCATCATCACGTGGGTCCCTGGAGTCTTTATCTCTATCTCCATCCTTTGCACGTCACACAAAATGGGCCTTTGCGTTGACAATATCGCACTTGTACCCACATATGATCTTCTACTCAATTCGTCAGCTACCACATTTGCTTTTCCAGGATGGTATTGGATGGTATGATCATAATCTTTCAACAGTTCAAGCCAACGTCATTGTCGCATGTTGAGTTCCTTTTGAGTGAAGAAATATTTGAGGCTTTTATGATCCGTAAAGATCTCCACTTTCTCCCCATACAAGTAATGCCTCCAAATCTTTAGTCCGAAAACAACAGATGCCAACTCTAGATCATGAGTAGGATAATTCCTCTAATATTCTTTGAGTTGTCTTTAGGCATAGGCTATTACTTTCCCATGTTGCATGAGAACACATCCTAACCCTTTGTCCGAAGCATCACTGTAGATGACAAATCCCTCCGAACCAGATGGTATTGTCAGAACAGGTGCTGAAATGAGTCTCCTCTTGAGTTCTTGAAAACTCTTCTCACATTCCTCGCTCAAACCAAACTTTGTATCTTTCCGAGTCAGCTGAGTTAGTGGAGTAGCGATCCGAGAAAATCCTTCCACGAATCTCTGATAATAACCAGCAAAACCGCAATAGCTACGTACTCCGGTCACTGATTTAGGTTGCTCCCAGCTTTGAATAGCTTTAACCTTTGCTGGGTCAACAGATATTCCATGACTTGATACCACGTGCCCAAGGAATGCTACTTCCTCAAGTCAGAACTCGCATTTCTTCAACTTGGCATAAAGTTTATATTCACGAAGCTTTTGGAGTATTAGCCTCAAGTGTTGCTCATGATCTTCACGGCTTTTGGAATAAATAAGGATGTCATCAATAAAGACGACCACAAAGTGATCCAAATATTCCTTGAATACTCGGTTCATCATATCCATGAAGGCAGCAGGAGCATTAGTCAATCCAAAGGACATGACTAGGAATTCATAATGCCCCGCATTAGGAGTTCGAAAAGCCGTCTTTGGAATGTCATCGATTCTAATCTTCAATTGGTGATATCAGGAATGAAGATCAATCTTTGAAATGAATTTGGCTCCTTGCAATTGGTCAAACAGTCATCAATACGTGGAAATGGGTACCTATTTTTATGTCGACATGATTCAACTCCCGATAATCAATATAAAGTTTCATACTCCCATCTTTCTTCTTCACGAATAGAACAAGAGCATCCCAAGGAGACGTACTAGGACGAATGAAACCAATATCTAACAATTCTTGCAATTGGGTCTTTAACTCCTGAAGTTCAATAGGAGCCATTCGATATGGGGCTTTGGAAATGGGTTTTGTACCGGGTTCAAGGTCGATACAAAATTCAATTTCACGCTCTGGGGGTAGGCCAGGAAGTCTTCAGGGAATACGTCAGGAAATTCATTAACAATAGAAATATCATTCAAAACTAACGTATTTTTGTTTAGATCCGTGACATGAGCTAAGAAAGCTTGAGATCCATTTTTCAATAAACGAATAGCTTTATGGCTTGAGATGACAGTGATTGATTTTAATGGTTTAGTTGCTTAAATTCGCATAATAGGTTGGTTAGGAATATGAAAGCTAACAACCTTACGAAAATAATCAATTTTTGCATGATGAGTAGTTAACCAATCAATCCCTAGAATTACATCAAATGCAAGTATTTTCAATGAAATAAGATCGACAGGTAATGTGTGGGTACCGACTTGATCCAAACTAGACTTATAAACCGTGGATGTAATGAAGGTTTTTCCCAACGGAGTTTCCACAGATAAGTCAAAGTCTAATTTCTCCGGAGACAAATTTAATCGTTGACCGCCAGTATTAGAAATAAAAGAATGGGTAGAACCGATATCAAATAAAGTATAGACTTCGCTAGAGTTTATGATAAGCTTACCCGTGATGACCTCATTCGGGTTCCTTGCTTTCTGGGAGGTAACTACAAACGCTCTCCCTTGCACTACCGGCTTTAACTTTTCTGGGACGGCCTTTGGTGCCTCCATCCTAGATGAACTTGTCTTCGGTGAACGATAAAATCGGGTTAAGTGACCTTCTCTTCCACAATTATAACATGCTTTGGATGGATCGCGCAGTTTGGACTGATGTGTCCCTCCCCTCCGCATTTGAAGCATATGATAGGTGGTCGTTCTCCTTCCTTAACAATGGGTCCTGGTGCTGACGTCTTTCCATCATTATTGAATCTCCTCTTCTTGAAATGTCCATTCTTATTGTTTTGGCCCTGATTATCACCGAAGTGATTACCATTTCTGGCATGTTGATTCCATCCACGCTTGTTGTCACCGCTTTTGGATCGCTCTCAACCGGTATTATCATTTTGTTTACCGCTTCTCATTTAATTGCGTTGACTCGTTATCGCGCTCCAATAACTGAGCCCTATTTACAACATCTGAATACAAACACAGTTTATGAGAAATAAGATATTGACGTATCTCTGGTTTCAAACCTCTTAAAAACATTCGCGTCATTCTCTCCTCATTATCAACCAAATGGGACGCAAATCGGGATAACTCGGCAAACATGGCTTCGTACTACGATACGATCATGTTGTTTTGCTCCAGCTTGATGAATTCTACTTCTTTCTTGTGACGAATACTTTCGGGAAAGTACTTGTCGTTGAACAATTCTTGGAACTTCTCCCAAGTCATCTTTAGTGCGGCAGGTTGAGTACGCTTTACTGATTCCCACCAGTAATCTGCCTCTCCTCACAACATAAAGGTGGCAAAGGGAACCTTTTGCTCCTCGGAGCATCCCAAGACATCAAATATCTTGGTGATCTACTTTATCCATGCTTCCGCCTTAAGTGGTTTTGGCTCTCCAATAAACTCTGGTGGTCCCAGCTCCTTGAAGGCATTTATCGGTGATCGTGTCGAGAGTTTCGGTGTTTCCACCTACATTTTGGACAGAGCCGCTCTCGCTTTGATGTTGCATGAATTGCATAAAGCCTCCGAACATTCCATCATTCATCATTTGGTCAGGGTTGTTGTTTGCATGAGGATTGTCGCCTTCCTGATGCACATTCTCCTGATTATTGATATGTGGAGACTCAACGGTCTCCTGTGCTCCATTCCTATTCTCAACATTCTCGGATGTCATTTTCAAATACTACCACAAAACAAGGGTTAGTTGACATGTAAACTCTGACCAACCAATTAAATACCAAATAAATTTAAGTAGGTCATACTAGCGAAGGAATTCCACGTCTCTCCCCTCCTAGTTCTAGTCTCACATCTTAGCCAGGGATCATATCCATAAGCTTTGATACCAACTGTGATGCCCCCAAAATCGGTATACATCACCTATTCTGAGTCGCCAAATACATGGTACAGAATATAAATACAATCTTAAATATACAACAAGAGAGCTGTGAGTTTAAATACAAATATTGTCTTCTAGGCAATATCCACTCTCAGAATAAGTCCTCATTACATTTATTGTCACACTATTTAACAGAATAGTGAGGATTACTAGCTAATACTATCATTAGGACCATCACTCTGTTCCCTGACTCGTCCCAGCTACGTTCTCATTTCCTGAAGAGAACTGTGAAAGAAAGGGTAAGCTCAACTAGCCCAGTAAGAAATATTATGACTAAGATAATGCAGAATAAATTATCATTAGCCTTAAACATTGTTAAACTGATACAATATAACAAACATCAAGTTTAACTGCAGCGGAACAAGCAATCCATTAAAAGAGTCAAGTAGAGAATAAAATCTACTATCTTTTATGATTTAAAAGGTTTTTTGTGACAACCCCAAAACAGGTCTGTTCCATCCAACCCATTCTGAGTCGCCAAATACATGGTACAGAAAACAACTACAACTTTATTACAACAATTGTCGTGCAAAATACAACAACTCATGTGTTATGAGTTTTGATACAAATATATATATTAACTGTGACTCTTGACACCAACTTGGGTAGCACGTCACCATGACATCTTACATAGAGGTATAGTCAAAAACTATTTTAGAAATTAGAATCTTTGGGAAGTGCTCAAGGAAACCTTCGTACATGGGAGGCCATGTATCTAGGTTATGATAGATATCATATGGCCACAGAATTATCCTTGGTTGACCCGATAGACCCCAAAGAAAAACGAGAAGATTACTATCATATTCTTTCCAATGGTGAGTCTTCTCTTGACATATCATTATCTCCACTGTCTCTAATTGAGAGTTATACTTCAACCAAACACCAAGATTATATAGGTAGTGCTAGTAGATATACTCAGCAAGTGGATGAGCACAACCCTGTCTTATGATGACACTAGGTTGTATGTCATTAGACATCTTGTATGATAGTGGCAAAACACCCTTCCAACGTTGGGTTCGCTTTCACCCTATTTGGTTCACCAAATATAACTACTAAATGATGTATATAACACCTTTTCTCTTTGCTTAGGGAGAACCTCCACGACTAGAGACCACCATTCTATTTCCCGTTATTACCTCGCTTTCGACCCAAACTACATTCTTATTACACGAAAAGGAATTGTGAAGCAAAAGGGTGAGCACAACTAGCCCCGATAAAGAATACCATTACTAAAGATAATTAAATTATCAATAGCCTTCATCAGTAATAAATCAGAGATTTAGAACATATGGTAGATGATAAAACTTTTCAACCATAGTTGCAGCGGAACGAGCAATCCATTAGAAGATTCAAATAGACCATAAAGTCTACTATATTCTCCACATTAAAAGTCCACCAACAGTGTTTTATCCCTGTAACATCACTCAATAGTTCCTTTCCACAATTATATGAATAACTCATAATCATAATTGTGATTCTAAATTCCTCTTCGTACCCAGGACGAAGATAATTTTCATCACATGTCTTTACCAGAAACATCAAAGATCATGGTTATACCAAATCACAGTTCCTGTTTATAATAATACTAACAATTTCATCTTTGCACTACGGGCCAAAGATATTCATCAACAGATCATCTTTGCACTACAGGCCAAAGATATTCAACAATAGGTCATCTTTGCACTACGGGCCAAAGATATTCATCAACAATTCATCTTTGCACTACAGGCCAAATATATTCATCAACAGTTCATATTTGCACTACAGGCCAAATATATTCATCAACAGTTCATATTTGCACTACAGGCCAAATATATTAATATCTCAAAGAAATATATAATCATTTCAGAATTTATATAAACAATAATTATAACCATGTTGATCATTTCACCTTTGCACTTAAGCTAAAGATATTCAATTATAAATTCAATGGTCATGATCATACGGTCAACAATTCAACTTTGCCTTTCATCGGCCAAAGAGAATCCATAGTCATGATCATACCAATAATCTACCCATCTTTACACTCAAGTCAAAGAGAAATTAATATCATCATTAGGGTTATAAAAATGTTATATATGATAATAAAAATAATATAATCAATATATAGATTTAATCTCAAGAGTAATATTCATAACTCAACTATAATTTGGTTCGAAAAAGAAACCAATTTTGTCATGAATAGTAACTCGTGAATAGTAACCCATGAATAGTAACTTCGTGAATAGTAACTCATGAATAGTAACTCATGAATAGTAAACTCATGAATAGTAAACCCGACACAAAAAGGTAGAAATTCCACAATAAAATCCATACTAATATTTCGGTATAATTATATTGAAATAACATTTCTTAAACATATAAACAATATATTTTAATTGTTTACACGTTACTAAATAATGCATTTAATCATCCTAAAATTCCAAACACATAAGATTTCATCACCAATAACCAAACCCTCATCAAAAATCTACATATACCTCATATAGGATTTTCAAGCCATAAAATCCTATTTTCCAATTTTCTTACTTCACATAACATATTTAATTCATTTACTCATAATAAGTCTATTTTCATGAAAAATACCAAATCAGTACAAACAAATTTTATTTTCTGAGATTTAGTAGAATATAGTCCCATATTGAACATATATTTTTCTCAAAATTTTTAAAAATCATTTACTATTTTTCATATGGCCAAAACAGTCGAATATTTAGACATTTATCATAAACTGTACTTTTACCCAAAAATTCTAAAATTTACAGAGTATACTTCTGTTATATACATGTACTCCCAATAAAAATTTCACCAATTTTGGAGTTAACCACAAGGAGTTATAAGGGTTTAATTTTAAAATAGTCTTTTCTCATAAAATTCACAACTCTTAATCTATACATCCAAAAATCGCCATTTTTGGACACAATCAAGAAAACTCATCAAGTTATCATTTCAAATTTTTCCAGAATTATTGAAGGTCAGAAAAATTATGAAACTAAAAAACATAACAACCCTTAAAATCTCTTACTATCCCTTACCTCAAAAGAGCAGTACTTCTAACTGGATATCGGATATGACGCTGAAGGAAACTTCCACTGATGAATAGCAACTCACCAAGTATCTAAATACTCACAAAATACACTTGATAATCTAGAGAGAAAAAGAGAGAAAACTTATGAATTCTGGTGTGATTTTCAATTCTAACTTAGCCCTCTATTTATAGGAAAATGTTAAGACCAAGTTAAAGATTTGATTTGACTACACTGATGGCTTTACCTGCTACTATTCCACCCACCAAAAATCAGCCATCTTCCCCAACAACCAAAACTGGGGCCCACCCATTTCTAGAATTTTCAACCAAAATCATTTATAAACCTAATTTCCGAATTAGTCACCTCTTAAAATTCATAACAAATCATTCGTTCATTTTTAACGGTTCAAAATTTATGAACATATACTCAACTTATATATGTATAACATATCCAAAAATTACAACGATCCAACGGTCAGATTAAAAATTATAACTCACACAATAAAGCTGTAAGAACACCGATTTGATCTTTTAATACCTCCAATCCGACAAAATACTGATAAAACACCTCAACATTAACTCTTTCATTTATAACCACATAAATAAATCCATCATTTATATCCACATCAAATAAATATTTCCTTATCATGTAAATCAATAATTAATTATTCATAAATAATATTACAGATTCACAATAATGACAACCAGGAAGTTCCCAGGAAAGAGGTGGCTTTTCGATAAGGATTTCTCCTTACTGGCGCGCAATTAGGTGACCAAACCTCTCCTTGACAGAACTTTCTAGACATTGCAAATAATGCTATCTAATAATATTATTCAAATAATATGAATTATTGATCTGATAATGGAGATACTGTGCAGTGACAATTATTGGAACAACAATAATATAAAATATCAACGCATCAATTATTGAATAAATAAAATAAAATATTGAACAGTAATTACTGTAACAATTATTGAGTAGTGCCTTCTTACGTAAGAATCAATAATTGAAAAAATTCTGTGCAATACCGTGTGCTACTATGCAACAATGCGTATTACTTTATTTTAACCATCGGGTATTCCAACAGTGTTGACGGTAACAACTACGCCGTTATTTTTAAAAACTCAAATTTGTCGTTTTCTTCATCCGACGGTTATTTTGTTATGGGGCCCACAAATGGCTGCGCCGTCGTACAAATATTCCCTGACAGAAAGAATATTCCAAACCAAATGAATATTCCCCGACAAAAAATGAATATTTTATAACCACTTGCGTATTTTGAAAATTTTGCACATTTCACCCATAACCAAAGCATTATATCAAATTAACACCTTATTATCCACAATAATAAATAGAGGAAATTCGATTTTATTCATTAAAAAGTTGGGGTCTTACAACTTCCCCTCTTTATGAAATTTCGTCCCCGAAATTTACGTACCTGGTATTCCGAAAAGTTGAGAATACCTTGCTTCCATTTCAGATTCTATCTCCCCTGTCATCATGATTTCTCCATTGCTCATCTCCTGTATTTCAGATATCATTCTAGAATAAAGCTTCAAAATAAGGGTTAATTGAACAAATTAACATTTCATATAATATCCCGATATTATGACTGACCAACAAATAAGCTTAGGTAGGACACACTAGCGAAGGATTTACTAATCTCTCCCCTCCTAGTTCTATTCCCCGATCTCCATCAGAGACCATATCCCTAAGCTCTGATACCAACTGTGACTCTTGACACCAACTTGGGTAGCACGTCACCATGACATCTTACATAAAGGTATAGTCAAGAACTGTTTTAGAAATTAGAATCTTTGGGAAGTGCTCAAGGAAACCTTCGTACATGGGAGGCCATGCGTCTAGGTTATGATAGATATCATATGGCCACAGAATTATCCTTGGTTGACCTAATAGACCCCAAAGAAAAACGAGAAGATTACTATCATATTCTTTCTAATGGTACGTCTTCTCTTGACATATCATTATCTCCACTGTCTCTAATTGAGAGTTATACTTCAACCAAACACCAAGATTATATAGGTAGTGCTCGTAGATATACTCAGTAAGTGGATGAGCACAACCCTGTCTTATGATGACACTAGGTTGTATGTCATTAGACATCTTGTATGATAGTGGCAAAACACCCTTCCAACGTTGGGTTCGCCTCACCCTATTTGGTTCACCAAATATAACTACTAAATGATGTATATAACACCTTTCTATACTGCTTAGGGAGAACCTCCACAGCTAGAGACCACCATTCTATTTCCCCGTTACCCTCGCTCGACCCAGCTACATTCTTATTACCTGAAAAGGAATTGTGAAGCAAAAGGGTGAGCACAACTAGCCCAGTAAAGAATACCATTACTAAAGATAATTAAATTATCAATAGCCTTCATCAGTAATAAATCAGAGATTTAGAACATATGGTAGATGATAAAACTTTTCAACCATAGTTGCAGCGGAACGAGCAATCCATTAGAAGAGTCAAATAGACCATAAAGTCTACTATATTCTCCACATTAAAAGTCCACCAACAGTGTTTTATCCCTGTAACATCACTCAACAGTTCCTTTCCACAATTATATGAATAACTCATAATCATAATTGTGATTCTAAATTCCTCTTCACACCCAGAACGAAGATAATTTTCATCACATGTCTTTACCTGAAACATCAAAGATCATGGTTATACCAAATCACGAGTTCTCATTTATAATCATACTAATAATTTCATCTTTGCACTACGGGCCAAAGATATTCATCAACAGACCATCTTTGCACTACATGCCAAAGATATTCAATAACAGGTCATCTTTGCACTACGGGCCAAAGATATTCATCAACAATTCATCTTTGCACTACAGGCCAAAGATATTTCTCAACAGATTCATATTTGCACTCTGTGCCAAATATATTCATCAACAGATTCATATTTGCACTACTAAAGGCCAAATATATTAATATCTCAAAGAAATATATAATCATTTCGTAATTTATATAAACAATAATTATAACCATGTTGATCATTTCACCTTTGCACTTAAGCTAAAGATATTCAATTATAAATTCAATGGTCATGATAATAACAGTCAACAATTCAACTTTGCACTACTGGCCAAAGAGAACCCATAGTCATGATCATACCAATAATCTACCAATCTTTACACTCAAGTCAAAGAGAAATTAATATCATCATTAGGGTTATAAAAATGTTATATATGATAATAAAAATAATATAATCAATATATAGATTTAATCTCAAGAGTAATATTCATAACTCAACTATAATTTGGTTCGAAAAAGAAACCAATTTTGTCATGAATAGTAACTCATGAATAGTAATCTATGAATAGTAACTTCGTGAATACTAACTCATGAATAGTAACTCATGAATAGTAAATCCGACACAAAAAGGTAGAAATTCCATAATAAAATCCATACCAATATTTCGGTATAATGATATTGTAATAACATTTCTTAAACTTATAAACAATTTATTTTAATTGTTTACACTTTACTAAATAATGCATTTAATCATCCTAAAATTCCAAACTCATAAGATTTCATCACCAATAACCAAACCCTCATCAAAAATCTACATATACCTCATATAGGATTCTCAAGCCTTAAAATCCTATTTTCTAATTTTCTTACTTCACATAACATATTTAATTCATTTACTCATAACTAGTCCATTTTCATGAAAAATATCAAATCAGTACAAACAAATTTTATTTTCTGAGCTTTAGTAGAATATAGTCCCATATTGAACATATATTTTTCTTAGAAATTTTAAAAATCATTTACTATTTTTCATATGGCCAAAACAGCCGAATATTTAGACATTTATCATAAACTGTACTTTTACCCAAAAATTTTGAAATTTATAGAGTATACTTCTGTTATATACATGTACTCCCAATAAAAATTTCACCAATTTTGGAGTTAACCACAAGGAGTTATAATTGTTTACTTTTAAAATAGTTTTTTCTCATAAAATTCAAAGCTCTTAATCTATACATCCAAAAATTGCCTTTTTTGGACACAAAAATCAGTCATCTTCCCCAACAACCAAAACCGGGGCCCACTCATTTCTAGAATTTTCCACCAAAATCATTTATAAACCTAATTTCTGAATCAGTCACCTCTTAAAATTCATAACAAATCATTCGTTCATTTTTAACGGTTCAAAATTTGTGAACATATACTCAACTTATATATGTATAACATATCCAAAAATCACAACGATCCAACGGTCAAATTAAAAATTATAACTCACACAATAAAGCTGTAAGAACACCGATTTGATCTTTTAATACCTCCAATACGACAAAATACTGATAAAACACCTCAACATTAACTCTTTCATTTATAACCACATAAATAAATCCATCATTTATATCCACATCAAATAAATATTTCCTTATCATATAAATCAATAATTAATTATTCACAATTAATATTACAGAATCACAATAATGACAACCAAGGCAGGTTCAGGAAAGAGGGGCTTTCAGATAAGGATTTTCCTTCATCGCCAAGCAATTAGGTGACCAAACCTCTCCTTGACAGAACTTTCTAGACATTGGCAATAATGCTATCTAATAATATTATTCAAATAATATGAATTATTGATCTGATAATGGAGATACTGTGTAGTGACAATTATTGGAACAACAATAATATAAAATATCAACGCATCAATTATTGAATCAATAAAATAAAATATTGAACAGTAATTACTGTAACAATTATTGAGTAGTGCCTTCTTACGTTAGAATCAATAATTAAAAAAATTCTCTGCAATACCGTGTGCTACTGTGCAACAATGCGTATTACTTTATTTTAACCACCGGGTATTCCAACAGTGTTGACGGTAATAACTACACCGTTATTTGTAAAAACTCAAATTTGTCATTTTCTTCATCCGACAGTTATTTTGTTATGGGGCCCACAAATGGCTGCGCCGTCGTACGAATATTCCCCGACAGAAAGAATATTCCATGACCAAACGAATATTCCCCGACAAAAAATGAATATTTTATAACCACTTGCGTATTTTGAAAAATTTACACATTTGACCCATAACCAAAGCATTATATCAAATTAACACCTTATTATTCACAATAATAAACAGAGGAAATTCGATTTTATTCATTAAAAAGTTGGGGTCTTACATTTTTCATCACTTTTATCGCTGAGACTCAGCTTAATAAATAATCCATATCATCGAATCACCCTTGCACTACGGGCAAGGATATTCTTTAGTATCACGACCACAAATTATCCATGCACTACGGGCCAAGGACATTCGTGTATTCATCAGTGGTCATGATCATGCCAACAACGATCCATCAATGCACTACGGGCCAATGAGGACTTTTACCACATCATTTATAACATTACGGTCATGATTACACCGAATAATCCCTGGTCATAATAATACCAAGTCCATTTATGCACTAAAGGCTACAGATGACTTTCAAAAAATATAAAGATGAGGATGATGACAATGATATATGAATTCAATAAAAAAGTTCAAGAATTAATTTATTCAGGAACTAATAATGTCCAAATTGTCAACATGATACTTCTTTGTAGAGTAAAATTCAAGAATGCTCAGAAGAATATTTTCATGAAAAGATACTGGATGAAGCGCAAATATAGAGAATATTCCACTAATTTCATGGAGTATAGAAGTCAAAACTTTAACCAACTAAGTATAATAAGGAATGTAATAAGAAAAGAAATCACCAGGCATGCGATAGACCGCACAGGCAGGTTATTCCAACAGAATAATAATTAACGGAACTAGGTCCGGCGTAAAACGCACAGACAGGATATTCCAACAGAATAATAATAAAGACGAAATCAAGTCCGGCGTAAAACACACAGATAGGATATTCCAACAAAATAATAAAGAATAGAATAACAGAATAATTTCACCAAGTATAGGGTAGCAGCAGATACAAAAGTTATTCCAATGAATAATAAATAATGGAATAACAGAAGTTCTCTTCATGAATACAAAAGAAATAATACCCCTTACCGTAAAAGAAACTGGATATAAGAGTAGTGAATTAGCAAAATACTTTTCTTTTTTTTCTCTATAGTTTCTCTCTCTAGAGTTTCAGTGAATTCATAAGAAATAATTAAGGAATGACCTTCTATTTATAGAAGAATGGACTGCATAGTAACTAACTCATGAACGGTCTAGATTGATTTACTTTAATCGGACGGTCCATATTTAAAGCAAAATCTTTTAAATAAAATATAATATATATATTATATAAATTAAATATATATATATATATATAGCATGTGTTAACACATTCACGGAATACACTTCCGTGATCAAAATTTGCCTCCCTCTCCCCTTTGTCAACTAAGCTATACATTTATATATATAATAATAATAATAATTGTACTTCCCCACGTGAAAATTAAAAATCCTCCCCCACCCACTTTAACAACTTGACAACTTTCATATATATATATATATATATATATAATACATATAGTACACCCACCATATATGTATATAATACACACCCATCACTCCACAACATTTTAGGTTGAAAATCCCCACCAAAATCCTTCATCCCACTAGTGGTCCCAACAAATATATATATATATATATATATATATATATATATATATATATATATATATATACTAAAAACTTTTTACCGATTACTTAGAAAAATCGGTAAATGGAGGTCCATAAAATAAGCAAAGTTGAGTGACTTTTCACGTAAGCATCAATAATCAATACCGTGTGCTACTAAGCAACCACGCGTATTACTATACTTTTAACACCAGGTGTTTCAACGGTTAACGGTAAAACTTACGCCGTTATTTTCATAAAGTATTTTTGTCGTTTTTTCAATCCAATAATAATTCCGTTAATGGGGTTCACCAATGATTGTCTTAGTTATGCGAATATTTTACGTTAAAACGAATATTCCCGACCAATCGAATATTATAAAACAACTTGCGTACTTTGTAAAATTTAAAAATATTACCCACAACTATAACATTATATCAAATTCATTCCTTAATATTCAAAAATGATATTTATAGAAAATTAATCTTTATTCATAAAAGTTGGGGTCTTACAAATAATGTCTCCATATTTTTAAGGCGAAGATTACAACGGCCAATTCTAGGTCATGAGTAGGATAGACCTTCTCATAATCCTTTAACTGGCGTGACGCATACGCAATAACCTTGTCATGCTGCACGAGCATGTAACCCAATCCTCTATGCGAAGCATTGCTATAAACTACAAAATTCCTCGTATCATCTGGTAAGGATAACACAGGTGCCTCACTTAACCTCCTTTTTAGTTCTTGAAAACTATTTTCACACTTTTCTTTCCACTCATACTTCACCGAATTTCTTGTCAAATTCGTCAACGGAGTAGCTAATTTAGAAAAGTCCTGAATAAACCTCCTATAGTATCCCACTAACTCAAGAAAACTCCGAACCTCGGTTGGCGTTTTTAGTTGCTCCCACTCATTTACTGTTTCCACCTTCGCTGAATCTATGGACATTCCATCTTTATCTATAACATGTCCAAGAAATTGCACTCGTTCAAGCCAAAATTCACACTTAGTGAATTTCACATATAATTTCTCCCTCCGTAGTGTTTCCAACACTATTCTTAAATGTTCAGCATGATCTTCTAGCGTCTTAGAATAGACTAGAATATCATCAATGAACACTTCAATGAACTTGTCCAAATACTGTTTGAACACTCTATTCATCATATCCATAAATGCGGCTGACGCATTTGTCAACCCAAACGACATAACCAGAAACTCGTAATGCCCATAACGAGTTCTGAACGTCATTTTATGTACATCCTCCTTCCATACTTTAAGTTGATGATACCCCGTACGCAAATCTATTTTAGAAAAATACTTTGCCCCTTTCAACTGATCAAATAGATCATCGATCCTGGGCAACGGGTATTTATTCTTAATCGTTAACTTGTTCAACTCTCGATAGTCGATACAAAGTCATAATGACCCCTTCTTCTTTACAAACAATACGGGCGCTCCCCACGGAGACACACTCGGTTTAATGTACTTTCTATCTAACAGTTCCTATAATTGAACCATTAACTCCTTCATCTCCACTGACGCCATCCTATATGGAGCCTTTGAAACTGGTGTCGTACCCGGCAGCAAATCAATTACAAATTCTACATCTCTATCTGGCGAAATACCAGGTAACTCCTCCGAAAATACATCTGCAAACTCTTGAACTACCGCTATCTATTCCAATGATGCTCCCACTCTTTGGGTATCCACCACATGACACAGATAACCCTTACACCCCTTCTTCAACATTTTCCTAGCTTGTGTCATAGTTAGACAACAAGAACGTCGCGATGATTTATTTCCATAAAACACCACCTCAGGTTTCTTAGAAAGCCTTAGGTTTACACTCTTTCTATGACAATCTATTATCGCACTATGGTGAATTAACCAATCCATACCTAGAATTACATCGAATTCTCTTAACCTTGTCGGTAAAAGATCTACCGATAATATGTTGCCCCTAATATCTATGAAACAATTCCTATAAATGTTTTCAATGGGAATTATCTCTTTGTTTGCTACCTTAACGTCTAAAGGTATTTCTAACTTTTCAGGGTTTAATCCCAGTTGCTTTGCAAATCCACATGCTATATATAAAGCCCCCAAACTCGGGTACTTGAAACCCGAACTCGGTGCTTCACGATACAATTTCTATGAGCGAAATAATACTAATAATAATAACAATAATATAAATATCAAACTTATCTTACATTTATCAAAGTCTAATCCCAAGTACGCAACCTTTACTATATTCTTTACATGATATATAATACATATCATTATCTTAATACAGTCTAACTATTACAAAAGATACCATTAACCATATTCTGTTTGCTTTCCTTTTTCACTTGATCTTGTCTGAACCTTCGGGTTGATCATGCCTAGCTAAAAACATTTAATTTTAAAACAAGAATGAGCATTTGGGTGCCCAGCAAGTAATAACAATTAAAAATATAATTAGCTGAAAGAAATAAATGTTTTCTTTGTACTTCACTTCTACAACGAATTTATAGTTGTGAAGTAAACTGAACCGATAATAATAATATAACAATCTTATCTCAAATTTTTGAAACTACGTATTGACTATATATGAGGTTTATTTGACATACTATGAACATTGTTTTAAATTTTCGATAGGGTTTAGCAGAACTTCATCTGCAAACCGTCATAACTTACGGGCATGAGGTTGTACTTCTCATGTACCTTGTATTGATCAATACTACATTACAAGAACGATATCATCGTTCACTTTGTCCGCCTTGGGCGCACAAAAGTTTTCCCGTGACCGGGATGTTCATACTTAATTTGGAATCCGAACCAAAACAATTTGATTGGATACAAAAGGTTTTTATCATATTCAATGATATTTTGAAATATGTGTCTAGCTAATCAAATAGCTTAGGCATAGCTATATATATATATATATATATATATATATATATATATATATATATATATATATATATATCAACATGTGATTAAATACATTGATTATCCATGTGGGGACACTTGTATAACTATATTTCGAAATTAACGAACAGAATATATATCTGAATTACCATATACTAACATGTTGATAAACAATGATCGGATATAGAATATATCACAATAGGGTTAATAATAATATAATTCTAAAACTTCTTACTCATGTCCATTGCATAAAGGAAATGCAAAGGTAAGATACTTGCCTGATGCGCTGCTTATAATTCGCAACTTAGTTTTATCTTTTATATCACGACCTATCATTAATCAGATCATTCGTTCGATTAGAACAATATACTATAACACATAGTACTGCATTTCGCAGTCAACACATAACCTAATCACAGTATTACACATATTCGATGACCATTGAATCACAAATAAACACATATATAATCAAATTATCTAAGTCTATATCAATTTCTGAAACATGTCGGTGTACCGACGACTTTATCGGGTAATTATCGAGTCTAAGACTTTGTCCTGTAGTTCAATAACTATAATTATCAGTCATATTATTTTTAAATGACTTATAATAATTTTTAAACATTTATTATAATTTATCATGAATTTTCAAACATCGGAATCATTATTAAATGATTTAAATATTAAACAATTATATTATCATTAATATTTAATTAATATTAAACTATTAATGAAACCATTGCCAAAATATTAAAGTTATTTATAATAACTTAAAATATTTTTAAAGTATTAATATTACCCTTAAATGATTTTTAAAACACTTCAAATCATTTTTAAATAATTAGCATTAATATTAAAGTATTAATGTATTATTTATCAAAAAATTAGAAGTCATTATTTATAACTTAAAATATTTTTAATTCATTTATATCCTTTTTAGATGATTTTTAAATTAATAAAACCATTTTTAAACTATTTATTTAATATAATTATTAAATAAATTTAATATCATTAATAATAAATTAATAATCATTAATATTAAATTATTAATAAAATTATCCTTTAAATATTAAAAGTTATATTTATAACTTTAAAATATTTTTAAACACTTTATTTTCATTTAAAATGATTATTATAATATTAAAATCATTTATTTAATATAATTATTAAATAACTTTAATATCATTAATAATAATTAATTAATGAATTTTACCTTTAAATATAGAAAGTTATATTTTATAACTTAAAATATTTTTAAATACCTTATTATTACCTTATGATTTTTAATATAATAAAATTATTTTTAATTTATTTATATAATTCATTTATCAAATAACTTAATTATCATTAATATTAATTTATTAATGAATTTCATCACAAAATATTAAAAGTCATTAAAATAACTTAAAATATTTTCTTATATCATTATATAATTTTAAATGATTTTTCAAATATTAAAATCATTTTTAAATAACTTATTTAATATAATAATTAAATAAATTAAATACTTTTAATATTTCAAAAATATGAAATATTTATGAAATATATTAAAATAATTTAAAACTAATTTTTAGATTTTAAAATAATTTTTAATAATTTATTTTGTATTTTAAATAATTAAAAACTAATTTTCTATAATTATTTAATAAAAATATAATTTTTATATAGAAACTGTCGCTAAAGACCACCTATAGTGACAAAACTGCTGCTATAGGTGTTCTTCATGTTCTTCATGCAAACCCAGATCTTCATACACAGTTTCGAGAGACCATGTTTAACCATCAATGATTTAGTGTGTAATGTGATTTTAGGAATGTTGTTAAGCAGATCGTGTAAAACTAATGCAAGACTACAAGTTACAATAACAAACAGGTTCATACATCACAAAACCTAAGAGATCTAAGCCTTCAAAGGTATTGGACTGTTTCTTCATTTTACGGGTTACCCGAAATGAAGAAACGATTCATTTAATCCATTTTGGGCTTCCACAACTTGCATTTCGGTTGGTGTATTAGTGTTCTTAAGCCTTCAGTGTGTAGAAAACATGTATGACTATAGATTCATTACATAAAAATAGTTTAACAACATCACATCAAGCAGATATGGACCTGTCAAAGTAGTGGTCAGAAACTGCTTATGAAGATTTCTGGGTTACCCAGAAACTTCTTCCGGCAGTTTCGTCCACACCACTTTAACCACTGATTACTTTGATTCAGAGATGGATTTAATGATTCTAGAGGCAGGGTCATGTAGCCTACACGTCAGACAATAACATTACAACAATAACAGGGTCTAAAACGTAAACACAAGCAAGATCTAAACGCATGAACATGTTGTAAAACTTTCTGGGCACGTTCTGGGTTACCCAGAAACGTTCGGTCAATGCCAGTCAACGTGGTTTGAGCACTAATAACTTTCAACCGGCTTATGATCTGACTTTGATTCCAGTTTCAGATCAAATATCTCATAACATACTACCAGATCAAAGCTTAAAAACACAAAAAGAATAAACGTCCAGAGATCTATAGCCACTAACGTTCATTGTCAGACCACATAAAAGAAAATTTCCAGATTTTGTAAATCTTCAAATCCGAGCTTCTAGATTTTATGGATCTAACATCTAGCAACCCAGATCATCATTATGCACCATAAACAACATATTTAACACATAAAAACTAACATCTAACATAGCAACTGAGATCATATTTTTCAAGTTAGGTTTATACCTTCTATGAACAAACTTTGATTCTAGGCTACTGATTTGTTAATGGAATTCGTGGGGCTTGATCTTGTGACTATAAAACTTACAATTTTCGTGGGTTTTAGTGAGAGAGAGGATTGGTTGGGTGTTTGAGCAAAATGTGGCTTTCTCTCTCTCTCTCTCTCTCTCTCTCTCTCTCTCTTTGATCTTTATATAATACTAGTATGCAATGTATATGGCTGGCAAATGGGCTGATTTGTAGAGTTTGTAGCATATGGCTAGGTTTAGGGTGGTTCAACCACAAAAGGTTTGACAAGTTTGACAAGTTAAACTCAATAATGCACATACGGGTATAATGGTCGTTTGTTATACAATTTTAATGGCCATTTTGTAATCTTGACAAACCCTTAGGGTTTGACCCGTTGGGTTTAACCCTAAGGTTTAGTACATAGCATTTACAAGATTTAGCAATTAGGTTTTGAAAAATATACAATTTTAGTTTCAAAAATTAATTTCTAAAAAAATTACAAAATTAAGGTTTTCTTAATTAGGTTAGGTTTCTAATTACATTATACAAGAACATTAGGGTTGTAATCACTAATTACAATTAACCTTACTGATTTAGCAATTAGGGTTTCTAATTATTAAATTAGGGTTCTAAATATCAGGGTTTTATAATTAGGGTTTTCTAAAGATTAATTAGGGTTTCCCTAATTAATCAATTAATACACAACATAAACCATATAACACAGTTATATAACAGTCTTGAATTTCCCGTTTGAATTTTAAAAAAATATGGTTAAACAAATTAATGCTAGGGTTTTGACATTATACACCATAATTGACAAACCATTGTCAGTCCATACATACAGTACCTATTTATAGCACTGAAAAATTAAAATATAATTAATATTATATTATTATTCTCATCCCTTGATAAAAATCCAAAATTAGGGTTTGGATTCCATATCTGATTTATTCTCATATATTTAACCTTAATAATTAAGGTAAATTTATTAACTTAATAATCTGTACTAAAATTCATATAATAAAATAATTATTATAATTATTCTAAAAATCATTTCATATATTTTTTAAATAATATATACTTATATTTTCATGGAAAATAATTAATAAAAACATTTTTGCTATAAAATTAATTATTATAAGAATATAATTTATAATAATCAATAACTTTAAAATAAAATTATTTATAAATATTCATGTAATAAATATATTTTTATTTATCACATAAATACACATACACCTTATCTTGTACAAATCCTCATCTTTAAAATAAAATAAAATAAAAATTTATACGCAAAATTTCTTATTTAATTATATAGAAAATATGGGGTTGTTACATTCACCCTCCCTTATAAAGATTCTATCCCCGGAATCGCCGTTTTAAAAACTATACATACCAGGGTATATAGCATACACAATCATTACAAGTAGATCTCGATCAAAATTGATCAAACTGATCTTTAACTATTCAGCATAAAGCTTTTCTATCTGCTTATACGGAAAATTGATTTCTAATAGAACTCAATTTCCTCCTTCAAAATAATTTATAAAATAATTTAATATATATAAGAAAATAATATATAAAAAATAAAATTGGTTTAAGTAATACATGGAGTTGCATCCCCGACTGCTACAGTTTCTTGAACGGTCATGTTGAAGACGCTTGCGGTTGATTTCATTGGTTTGATTGTTGATGTTGGTCCCGTCGTCGCCAATGTCGTGCTGCCTTTCCCCGTATTCGCATTCCTTGCCTCCCTTCTCCTTCTTGGACAGTCTTCCACCTTATACTCCATTGATTCACACTTAAAACACACAGACTTGCCTTTTATCTCCTTTCCTTTTATCGTATAGGTGACAAAACTATCTTTTTCCCCTTCATTATCCTAGCTATCACAAAACGTTGCTACTGGGTCAGTTAATCCTCTAAATCGTGGCAGTACGAATGCCTTGAAGTCTTTGAAGTTCGTCGATCGTTTATCTAGCTGATTTCCCGTGGCTGGTATTCCGTTCTGCATAGCTTGATCGTCCATATTCACAAAATTATATATCAGGTCTTGTTGTCCTCCAGCTTTGCTGACAGGTTCTTCTATCCGTGTATTTCGTTTTCGTCTTGGCGGCATTATCTTAAATTATTCTTATTAACTTACATTTTAAACCTTATCGTATACGCGCAATTTTCTATTCAAATGGGCATGTACTCAAAATATTAGACTTTGAAAACTTTGGTTTACCGTATTAACCAGAGTTCAGATAAATAATTACTATCTTTATACCAACTTATTTCATTAATTCAACATAGACTCATATTCATAGCACTTGACATACCATAGCACATATTGCTTTAAGCATCCGCTATCCCTTTGTGACTCAAAAGTCGGGAATCGCTATCATAACTGTGAAGCCCCCAAAATTAGGTATACATCACCCATATTGGGTCGTCAGATACATGGTACAAAATTCAAATACAAC
Source organism: Panax ginseng (assembly GCA_020205605.1). Classification (NCBI taxonomy): domain Eukaryota; kingdom Viridiplantae; phylum Streptophyta; class Magnoliopsida; order Apiales; family Araliaceae; genus Panax; species Panax ginseng. Next base: position 34,050,440 of record CM035143.1, on the reverse strand, counting down.
TTACTAATACAACTGTCGTGTACAATACGACAAAATATAACTGTGAGTTTGAATACAATTATTGTCTACTAGAGATTATACACACTCAAAAGGAGTCCTCATTACAATTATTAACACACTATTTCACAGAATAGTGAGGACTACTAATGCTATCCTCTGGACCGTCACTCCATTCCCCGACTAGTCCCTGATATGTTCTCATTTCCTGAAAAGAACAGTGAAAGAAAGGGTGAGCTCAACTAGCCCAATAAGAAATATTATGACTAAGATAATGCAGAATAAATTATCGTTAGCCTTCAACAGTGTTAAACTGATAAAATATAACAACTCAAGTTTAACTGCAGCGGAACAAGAAATCCATTAAAAGAGTCAAGTAGAGAATAAAATCTACTATCTTTTATGATTTAAAAGGTTTTTCATGACTTTTATCACCGGGACTCAATTTTAATAAATAATTCACATCATTGAATCACCCATGCACTACTACTACCAAGGATATTCTTTAGTATCACGACCACAAATTATCCATGCACTACTGACCAAGGACATTCGTGTATTCATTAATGGTCATGATCATGCCAACAATCATCCATCAATGCACTACGGGCTAATGATAACTTTTACCACATCATTTGTAACATTACGGTCATGATTACAAGAATAATCCTCGGTCATAATCATACCAAGTCCATCTATGCACCACAGTGCCACAGATGACTTTCAACATAATATAAACATGAGGATGATGACAATGATATAAGAATTCAATAAAACAAGTTCAAGAATTAATTTATCCAGAACTAATAATGTCCAAATTGTCAACATGATCTTTCGCTTTATAGAGTAAAATTCAAGAATGATCGGAAGAATATTTCCATGAAAAGATATGGATGAAGCACAAATATCAAGGATATTCTACTAATTTCATGGAGTATAGAAGTCAAAACTTTAACCAACCGAGTATAATAAAGAATGGAATAACAAAAGAAATCACCATGCATGCGGTACTTCAGATGTACAAAGTTATTCTAACAGTAATAATAATAATGAGTAACGAAGTCGTGCAAAATTTTCAACGATGTAATGTTCCAATGAGAATAATAGAAGAATGTCACCAAGTATACCGTAAACCACATATACAGGTTATTCCAATAGAATAATAAGCAATGGAATACCAACAGTTCTCTTCATGAATAAGAAAGAATAACACCCCTTATATTAGTAGTAGATTGAATACTGCAATAGTGTAGTAACAGAATACTCTTCTTTTTTCTCTCTTATTCTCTCTATACTTTATCTCTCTATAGCTTGAATGAATTCGTGAAAAATAATGAAGCACTAGGCCTCTATTTATAGAAGATTTCTAGCTTAGCACTTGAAATGTGAAAAGGCAAGTGGCTCGATTTAATCGGTGATGTGAAAAGAAAAGTGATTTGACGCCTGTAATGTGAAACGACAATTGGTTAGACTCCTGTAATATGAAACGGAAAGTGGTTTAACGTCTGGTAAAGGTAGTTACTATTGACGAAGGTAATTACTATTGATGAAGGTAATTACTATTGACGAAGGTAATTACTATTGACGAAGGTAATTACTATTGATGAAGGTAATTACTATTGACGAAGAGACTCTTAGATGATGACATATGGGCCCCCCATAAAATAACCGAACTTACCACAAACGTCTCATAATAGACTCTTTATATACATCAAGGATTTTATAAATATTACCACAAATCATTTTATTTTTAATCAACACATATTTAATCTTTCAACAATTATTAATCATTTATAACTTGTCGTCTCAATTATTGATTTAATAATATAACATATTATACAGATGATACTATGACAATAATTGAATCAATAATATAAGAGATATGATGCAGCAATTACTATAGTAATAATTGAGTATAACTGAGTGACTTCTCACGTAAACATCAATAATCAATACCGTGTGCTACTATGCAACCACGCGTATTACTGTACTTTTACTACCGGATAGTTCAACAGTTTTAACGGTAACACCTCCGCCGTTATTTTCATAAAGTATTTTTGTCGTTTTCTTAATCTGACAATAATTCCGTTGTGGGGTCCACCAATGATTGTGCCGTCGTACGAATATCCCCGACAAAAAGAATATTCCCCGACCAAACGAATATTTTATAACAAATTGCTTACTTTGCAAAATTTATAAATATTACCCACAACTATAACATCATATCAAATTTACTCCATAATATTCAAAAATAATATTTATAGAAAATTCATCTTTATTTATAAAAGTTGGGGTCTTACAACCTCCCCTTCTTATAAAATTTCGCCCTCGAAATTAGGATATGTACCTGGTATATCGAAGAGGTAAGGATACCTTGATTTCATTTCAGATTCTAACTCCCAAGTCATTTCCTCAACATCGTGGTTTCTCCACAAAACTTTGACTTGAGGTATAACCTTGGAGCGTAGAATATGTTCCTTCTTATCCAAGATTTGAACAAGAACCTCTTCATACGTCAAATCTTCCGCTATTTCATCCAGTTCTAACTCAATAATGTGGTTGGGGTCTTTCACATATTTACGTAACATGGATATGTGAAAAACGTTATGAACACGAGACATACTTGGCGGTAAAGCGAGTCTATATGCCACAGTTCCTACTCGATCGAGGATTAAAAATGGGCCGAAGAATCGAGGATTGAGTTTTCCTCTCTTTCCAACTCTCGTAACTCCTTTCCATGGAGCAACACGCAACAACACATGATCTCCTATATCGAATTCCACGTCCTTTCGATGAAGATCAAGATAACTCTTTTGTCGATCTTGTGAGGTTTTTATACGTTGTTGGATCGTTTGAATCTTTTCCATAGTCATACGTACCAACTCTGGTCCCAACAACGTTGCTTCATCCACCTCATCCCAGCATACTGGAGAACGACACTTTTTTCCATACAACGCTTCGAATGGAGCAATGCCAATACTTGCTTGATAATTGTTGTTGTAGGAAAACTCCACCAATGGTAAGAATTTGTCCCAACTTCCCTTGAAATCAAGGACACAGAGTCTTAATAGATCTTCAAGAGTTTGAATAGTCCTCTCCATCGTCCGTCTGTCTCGAGGATGATATACCGAAGCTAAATCGTAAGTCCGTGCCCATAGCTTTTTGTAAACTAACCCAAAATCGTGAAGTGAATCTTGGGTCTCGATCGTAAACTATGGATCTGCAGATACCCATGCGCTTACACAATCTCGTTTATGTACATACGAGCAAGACGTTCAAGTGGTTGCAATGGACCTTTTGGTACTTGATGCTCCGCTTTAACTCGTTTACAAGTTAGACACCTTGAGATAAACAACGCTATCTCTCTCTTCATATTGCTCCACCAAAATGTATGACGAATATCATGATACATTTTGGTACTCCCAGGATGGATTGCAAATAGTGTGTTGTATGCCTCCATCATGATTTTATACGTTAAATCAGGGTCGTTAGGAACACAAAGTCTGGAGTTGACTCGAAGTATTCCTTCTTCATCCATTCTTGATTCCGGCATAGCACCTTCTTGCACTTTCTTCCTCATACGCATCGACTCCTGTGTGCGTAACTTGAAAGCACTTTAACTTTATCGACAAAGTCGGTTCTACTCGTGATATTCACCATCATCACATGGGTCCTCGAGTCTTTAACTCTATCTCCATCCTTTGTAAGTCACACAAAATGGGCCTTTATGTTGACAATATCTTTTCGTGCATTTCATATGATCTTCTACTCAATGTGTCACCTACCACGTTCGCTTTTTCGGGATGGTATTGGATGGTATGATCATAATCTTTCAAGCATTCAAGCTAACTTCGTTTGTCGCATGTTGAGTTCCTTTTGAGTAAAGAAATATTTGAGGCTTTTATGATCCGTAAAGATCTCCACCTTCTCCCCATACAAGTAATGCCTCCAAATATTTAGTGCGAAGATAACAATTTGCTTAACTCTAGATCATGAGTAGGATAATTCCTCTCATATTCTTTGAGTTGTCTTTGAGGCATAGGCTATGACTTTTCCATGTTGCGTGAGAACACATCCCAACCCTTTGCTCAAGCATCATCAGAGATGAAAATCCTCCGAGCCGGATGGTATTGTCGTAGCAGATTCTTAAATGAGTCTCCTCTTGAGTTCTTGAAAACTCTTCTTATATTCTTTGCACCAACCAAACTTTGTATCTTTCCGAGTCAGCTGAGTCAATGGAGTAGCGATTCGAGAAAATCCTTCCACGAATCTCTGATAATAACCAGCTAAACCAAGAAAGCTACATACTTCGGTCACTGATTTAGGTTGTTCCCAGCTTTGAATTGCTTCAATCTTTGCTGAGTCAACAGATATTCCATGACTTGATACTACGTGCCCAAGGAATGCTACTTCCTCAAACCAGAATTCATATTTCTTCAACATAGCATAAAGCTTGTATTCACGAAGCTTTTGGAGTGTCAGCCTCAAGTGTTGCTCATGATATTCACGACTTTTGGGATAAATAAGGATGTCATCAATAAAGACGACTACAAAGTGATCCAAATATTCCTTGAATACTCGGTTCATCATATCCATGAAGGCAGCAGGAGCATTAGTCAATCCAAAGGACATGACTAGGAATTCATAATGCCCGCATCGAAGGAGTTCGAAAGCCGTCTTTGGAATGTCATCGGTTCTAATCTTCAATTGGTGATATCCGGAACGAAGATCAATCTTTGAAAAGAATTTGGCTCCTTGTAACTGGTCAAATAGGTCATCTATACGTGGCAATGGATACCTATTTTTGATGGTGACATGATTCAACTCCTGATAATCAATACAAAGTCGCATACTCCCATCTTTCTTCTTAACAAATAGAACAGGAGCACCCGAAGAAGAAGTACTAGGACGAATAAAGCCAATGTCTAACAATTCCTGCAGTTGGGTCTTTAACTCTTGAAGTTCAATAGGAGCCATTCGATATGGGGCTTTGGAAATAGGTTTTGTACCAGGTTCAAGGTCGATACAAAATTCAATTTCACGCTCAGGGGGTAGGCCAGGAAGTTCTTCGGGGAATACGTCAGGAAATTTATTAACAATAGAAATATCGTTCAAAACTAACGTATTTTTGTTTAAATCTGTGAAATGAGCTAAGAAAGCTTGACATCCGTTTTTCAATAAACGAATAGCTTTATGGCTTGAAATGACCGTGATTGATTTTAATGGTTTGGTCGCTTGAATTCGCACAGTAGGTTGATTAGGAATATGAAAGCTAACAACCTTACGGAAACAATCAATTTTTGCATGATGAGTAGTTAACCAATCAATCCCTAGAATCACGTCAAATGCAAGTATTTTCAATGAAATAAGATCTACAGGTAATGTGAGGGTACCGATTTGAACCAAACAAGACTTATAAACAAAGTGGATGTAATGAAGTTTCTCCCAACGGAGTTTCCACAGATAAGTCAAAGTCTAATTTCTCCGTAGTCAAATTTAATCGATGAGCGCAAGTAGGAGAAATAAAAGAATGGGTAGAACCGGTATCAAATAAAGTATAGATTTCGTTAGAGTTTATGATAAGCTTACCCGTGATGACCTCATTCAAGTTCCTTGATTTTGGAGGTCACAACAAACGCCTCCTCAGACTACCGATTTTGACTTTTCGGGACGGACCTTTGGTGCCTCCATCCTAGTTGAATTTATCTTCGATGAACGCACAAAATCAGGCTAAGTGACCTTCTCTTCCACAATTATAACATGCTTTGGATGGCATCGCGCAGTTTGGACTGATGTGCCCCTCCCCTCTACATTTGAAACATATGATAGGTGGTCGTTCTCCTTCCCTAACGACAGGTGTTGGTGCTGACGTCTTTCCATCATTGTTGAATCTCCTCTTCTTGAAATGTCCATTCTTATTGTTTTGGCTCAGAAGACCCCAAATTATTAATAAATAAAATTTATTTTCCTCTATTTATTATTTTCAAATAGTAAGGGTTGATTTGATTAATGTGGATAGTTATGGGTAAAATACGCAAATATTTTGAATAAGCAAGTGGTTATAAAATATTCATTATTGTTTGGGAATATTCGTTTGGTCGTGGAATATTCAGATCTTTTGGGAATATTCGTGATTTATGTAGCAAAGTCTTTTTGTGGGCCCCATAACGGAAAGCGATTGGATGAAGAAAACGATAAATATAAGTTGTTTATAAATAACGGCCAAGTTGTTACTGCTAATCATCGTTGGAATACCGGTGGTTAAAACACACTAATACGCCGTTGTTGAACAAGAAGACACTCAGATTGCACCAATTATTGATTCTTACGTAAAAGGCACTACTCAATAATTGTTACAAAGAATTATCGCTCAAAGATTTTATTTTATTGATTCAATAATTGTTGCATTGATATTTTATATTACCGTTGTTTCAATAAATTGTCATTACACAAAGATTTTCCATTATCGAGAGCAATAATTCATATTATCCAATAATATTATTGGATAACATTATTGGCAATGTCTAGAAAGTTCATCTAAGGAGAGGTTTGGTCACCTAATCATGCCGCCAAGAAGTGAGAGATCCTTATCGAAAGCCCCTCTTTCCGGAACTACCGTCACAAGATCATGATTCTGTAATATTATTTGTGAATAATTAATTATTAATTTATATGATGAGGAAAATATTGATTTTATGTGGATATAGATGGAGAAAATTTTTAAAGTGACAATTGTTGAAAATTGAAATTTTATCTTTTTCTCGATAAAATAATTCATTTAAATATATTATTATATTTTAATAATATAATAATGGTGATATTTTTATAATGAATGTGGGATATATGAGTATATGAGGAAAAAGAGTATTTTTGTTGCAATAAATATTAAAATAGATTTTGTGTGTTTCAGAGACCCATTTCTCGATCGAAATTTGATTATACTTGTAAAATCAATCGCTTGTGGATTTTTGGCCAATTTTTGTTTGGAATTTGGAAAAACTTCCTTCCGTAAAGTTGTAGATAATGGAATTTCCTATAAAAGTCATGTAGTTGAGTTTTGAATTTTTCCGATAAAAGAGCTAATTATTATGAATTATTGAAGTTCAAGTTCAAATAATTGATTTTTGGAAGTTTAAAATATTTAAAATAGGAAAAACATTTTTTTTGTTTTGTGGGCAGCCCTAGCATGTGCAAGATAAGCTGAAATTAGTTGTCAAAATGTGCGTAGAGAATTTGTAATATAAATAATATTAAATTATTAAATTTTCTACTTTGGTGTTCTAAGCATTTTCCTATAAATAGGTGCTTAGTTAGAATTGAAAATCACACCGTAAATCAAGTTTTTCTCTATATTATCGAGTTTATTCTTGTGAGTATTTTGAGTATACTTTGAGTATTGCTATATATTGCAAGTTCAAGTCATAGCCTATATCCCTGTTTCAACTAGAAGTACTGCTCTTTCGAGGTAAGTGGATGTTATTTTATTCAAAATGATATTATTTCTTCAATATCATTATGCCAAATATTGGTTAGAAATTTTTATCAAATTTGGAACTTTTTTCATGCTCGGGTTACTTATTCATGAGTTACTATTCACGAAAGTTACTATTCATGAGTTACTATTCGAGAAGTTATTATTCACGAGTACTATTCACTTAAGCGTGATGATGTTTTTTGTGAAATTTCTATCTTTTGGTGTTGAGTTACTATTCACGATAATTATTAACTATTCACGATACGTAACTATTCATTTAATACAAAGACTATTCACGTAAAAATAAAATTTCTTCTTTTTTGTCCAAAATATCTATTATGGATACTAGCTTTGATTGTATCCATGTTTTGATCATTCTTGAATTTTACTCCACACTGATTATTTATGAAGTATTTTGAACTTGGATTGTTTAAAATACTTAATCCTTAATATTTGTTCTTTTGTTTCACTAGATTCGTTTCCTTTAAAATATTTTTCATCATCCTTAGTCCTAAATGATGATATTATCGAATATCTTTGGCCTCAGAGTGCAAAGATGAATGATTTTCGATGAATATCGTTGGTCAGAAAAGTAGTGTAAAGATAAATAGGTGTTTAGATGAATATGACCGATCGATGAATATCTTTGGCCCCTAGTGCAAAGATGAACAGTGTTTGAGATGAACATGACTAATCGATGAATATCTTTGGCCTGTAGAAAAAGATGAATATTTGATTTTATGATATATATTGATTGATGTTACAGGATAAAATATCGATGATGAACTTTTAAATTCATATATGTAAGATAGTATTTCATTCTCTACTTAACTCTTCTAATGAATTTTTGTTTCACCGCAATTGTTGATTTAAAACCTGGTTGTCTATTTTATTCTATTAGATTTTTTTCTCGTGAAGACTAACGATAATTTGTTGTATATTATCTTAGTCATAATATTCTTTATCGGGGCTAGTTGAGCTCACCCTTTTCCTTTTTGTTCCATTTTTCTTCTCGTGGAGGCTAGAATGTAATGTAGTACTAGCTCTGGGGTATGGAATGAAGGTTTCTAGAGAGAGTTGTTTAGTAGTCCTCACCATTTTTGTAAAATAATGTATCAATAATTATGATGGGGATTTATTTATGTGTGGATATTGTCTAGATGGCAATATCTCGTATTTAAACTCACATTTATATGTTGTAATAATAAAGTTGTAGTTATTTCGCATCATGTATTTGGCTAACTCGTAATGGGTTGGATGGAATGGACCTATTTTGGGGGCGCCACAGCTTGGTATCGTAGCTTAGGATATGATCTCCAAGTGAGATCGGGGAATAGAACCAGAGGGAGAGACGAGTAAATCCTTCGCTAGTGTGTCCTACCTAAGCTTATTTGTTAGTTGGTTAGATATAGGATATTATGTGATATATTGATTTCTTAATTAACCCTTGTTTTATGACAAGATTTGAGAATGTCGATCGAGAATATTAATAAAGGAGTAAATGAGACCGTGGAGATGCCTCAGATTTTACCAACGAGGAGAACGTAAACAGTCGGGCAATGTACCTCCTGTGAACAACACCACTGAGCAGATGATGAACGAGGGGATGTTTAGAAGCTTTTTGCAGTTCATGCAAAATCAGACGAGGGAGACTCGTGTTCAAAATACAGGAGGAAATGATAGCAATTCACGGGTGGTCACACGCCAAGCAGCTTCAAAGAGTTGGGACCACTGCACTCGGGGAAAGTTTGATCCGATTAAGTGAGACGTGGGTCAAACAAATTACCAAGATATTCGATGTCTTGGGATGCACGGAGAGAATGTAAAGTTCCATTCGCTACTTTTATGTTCCAGAACGAGGCAGACATCGGTGGGAATCAGGAAGCGCACTCCATCCAAACCGCACTCAAAGATGTCATGGGAGACATTTCAGAAACAGTTCAATGACAAGTACTTCCCTGAAAGTATTCGTCATATGAAGGAAGTGGAGTTTATTAGACTGGAGCAGAATAACATGACGGTGTCCCAGTACGAGGCAAAGTTCGTGGAGTTATCCAGGTTTGCACCTCATTTGGTGGAGAATGAGGAACGTATGACGTGGATGTTTCTGAGAGGTTTGAAACCCAAGATACGCCAAGATCTCATTTCTCATAAATTTTTCTCTATTCAGAATGTTGTCAACATGTGGCTCAAATTGTTAGAGCGAGATAACGAGTACGCTCAACCGAGGGACCATAACTGTGGATCATATCAAGATAGCAAATATCGTAATAACGATAACCAAATGGAGAAAGAAGAATACTTGGACAAAGGCAGAACCACTCCGGTGGTAATCGTGGCCATGAAAATAGAAGAAGTGAGTCTGGGAGGAGATTTTAAAAAGAGGAGATTCAACAACGACCATGTGAAGACGCCGCCAAAGAGAAGAATCGGTTCCAAGGGAGGAGAAAGACCACCGGTCAGATATGTTACAAATGCGGAAAGAGGGACATATCACCCAAACCGCCCACAACAGCTTTAAGGTATGCTATAATTGTGGAAAAGAAGGACATATCGCCGAGATCAGACGCAGATCGAAACCCAATCCAATGGGAATGGTGACTCAAAAGGATGTCCCGTAAAAGTCAAAGTCAATGGTTCCTCGGAAGAGCGCTTTGTCGTGACCGGTCAAAATGCGAGGAACCCGAACGGTTAAGACACGTTAGTTAATTATAAATTTTGCTAAGTTTATACCTTACTAGATACCTGTTCTACCCATTCTTTATCTCTTTTGCTTACGCCAACGTTTGAACTTGACTACGGAGAAATTAGACTTTGACCTATTTATGGAGACTCTGTTAGAGAAACTTTCATTACATCCGTTGTTTAGAAATCTTGCTTGATTCAGTTGGCACTATCACATTACCTGTTAACCTTATTTCTATAGAGATATTTGCTTTTGATGTGATTTTAAGGTTAACTACTCATCATGCCGAAATTGATTACTTTCGTAAGGTTGTTAGTTTTCATATTCCTAAGCAACTTGTTATTCGAATTCAAGCAATCAAACCATTGTAGTCAAACATTTTCATATCAAGCCATGAAGTCATTCGTTTATTACGGATGTCAAGTTTTCTTAGTCCATGTTATGGATTTGAATAAAGACACGCCGATTTGAATAATATTCCCGTTGTTATTGATTTTTCCCGACGATTTCTCAAGAATTTCTTGGCTTACTCCCAAAGCTCGATATTAAATTTTGTATCGACTTTTGAACCCCAGACAAAACTCATTTCTAAAATCTCATATCGAATGGCTCCTATTGAACTTCGTGAGTTAAAAATTCAACTATAGAATTTGGTACCGAGCCTTTATCCGGTGACTTCCTTTGTGGAATGCACCAAGCCGCATCTCGTAGGGGACACCATATTCGCGCGATAGTAAACCGATAGGTGTCATTGTAACGCATATCCAAGGTTGGGATATGAGTCACAGCTTGAGAACAACCTAAGCTTCAGAATCTAAATACGTAGCTTTCTAGGCTTAGTTGGTTATTATCTGAGATTCGTTCAAGGATATTCTCGAATCGCTATTCCATTAACGCAATTGACTCAGAGAGATACAAAATTGAATGGAGCAAGGAATGTGGGAAGAGCTTCAAGAACTCAAGAGGAGACTCATTTCAAAGACATGTTCTCGACCATGCCATCCTCGAAAAGCTTAACGTGGTAGCCGACGTGTTGAGTAGAAGATCGATACAAGTACGAGTACGATATTGTCAAAGACTCATTTCAGATAATTTACAAATAATAGAGATGGAGATGAAAACTCTAGGTACCCACATGATGATATATGAGTATAATCGATTTTAATCGATAAAGTTAAAGTCGTTTCAAGCTACACAACCGAGTCGATGAATTTGAAGAAGGAGGTGCAAGAAGTTGTTATTTCAAAAGCGAGAATCGGTGAGGTGAGGAAAGCTCAAACCTTCGATTTATTAATCCATTTGAAATTCTCGATCGAATAGGAATCGTGGCCTATAGACTCGCTTTTACCGCCAAGTATGACGCTGTTCATAACGCTTTTTCACGATCGATGTTACGTAAATATGTGGACTAACCAACCACGCTATTGAAGTTAGAACCGGACGAGATAGCCAAGACTTAACGTATGAGGAGGTAATTCGCAAAAATCTTGGATAGAAAGAACATGTCCTATGTATCGAGGTTATACCACAAGTTAAAGTTTTGTGGAGAAACCATGCTATTGAGGAAATGACCGGGAGTTGGAAACGAAAATGAAAGCGAGGTATTCTCATCTTTTCAAACACTGTGTACGTGACGCCAATTTCGAGGACTAAATTTCATAAGGAGGGAGGTTGTAAGACCCCAAATTATTAATAAATGAAATTTATTTTCCTCTATTTATTATTTTGAAATAGTAAGGGTTGATTTGATTAATGTGGATAGTTATGGGTAAAATACATTAAATATTTCAAATAAGCAAGTGGTTATAAAATATCATTATTGTTTTGGGAATATTCGTTTGGTCGTGGAATATTCAGATTATCGAAGAATATTATTCGATTTACGGCCAGTAAATTATTTTGTGGGCCCCATAATGGAAAGTTTATGGATGAAGAAAACGACAAATATAAGTTGTTTATAAATAACTACAGAAGAAGTTGTTCAAGTTAATACTTTTGGAATACCCGTGGTTAAAACACACTAATACGCATTGTTGTTGAAACAAGAAGATACCAGATTGCACCAATTATTGATTCTTACGTAAGAAGGCACTACTCAATAATAATTGTTAAGAATTATCGCTCAAAGATTTTATTTTATTGATTCAATAATTCACGATTGATATTTTATATTATCGTTGTTTCAATAAATTGTCATTACACAAAGATTTTCCATTATCTGAGCAATAATTCATATTATCCTAATAATATTATTGGATACATTATTGGCAATGTCTAGAAAGTTCGCTCTAAGGAGAGGTTTGGTCACCTAATTGCGCGCCAAGAAGAAGAGAGATCCTTATCGAAAGCCCCCACTTTCGGGAACTACGGGTCACAAGATAAGATGTGATTCTCAGAATATTATTTGTGAATAATTAATTATTGATTTATATGATGAGGAAAATATTGATTTTATGTGGATATAGATGGAGAAAATTTTTAAAGTGACAATTGTTGAAAATTAAAATTTTATCTTTTTGATAAAATAATTCATTTAAATATATTATTATATTTTAATAATATAATAATGGTGATATTTTTATAATGAATGTGGGATATATGAGTATACGAGGAAAAAGAGTATTTTTGTTGCAATAAATATTAAAAACAGATTTTGTGTGTCAGTAGACCCATTTCTTGATCGAAATTTGATTATACTTGTAAAATCGTCTGCTTGTGGATTTTTGGCCAATTTTTGTTTGGAATTTGGAAAACTTCCTTCGCAAAGTTGTAGATAATGGAATTTCCTATGGAAACTTATGAGTTTCAAATTTTTCGATAAAAGAGCTAATTATTATGAATTATTGAAGTTCAAGTTCAAATAATTGATTTTTGGAAGTTTAAAATATTTAAATATAGAAAAACATTTTTTTTTGTTTTGTGGGCAGCCCTAACATGTGCAAGATAAGTGAAATTAGTTGTCAAAATGATGCGAGAGAAATTTGTAATATAAATAATATTAATTTATTAAATTTTCTACTTTGGTGTTCTAAGCATTTTCCTATAAATAGGTGCTTAGGTTAGAATTGAAAATCACACCGTAAATCAAGTTTTCTCTCTATATTATCGAGTTTATTCTTGTGAGTATTTTGAGTATACTTTGAGTATTGCTATATAAAGGCAAGTTCAAGTCATAGCCTATATCCTGTTTCAACTAGAAGTACTGCCTTTCGAGGTAAGTGGATGTTATTTTATTCAAAATGATATTATTTCTTCAATATCATTATGCCAAATATTGGTTGGAAATTTTTATCAAATTTGGAACTTTTTCATGCTCTGGGTTACTACTATTCATGAGTTACTATTCATGAGTTACTATTCACGAGTTACTATTCACTATTCAGTACTATTCATTTAAGCATGATGATGTTTTTTTGTGAAATTTCTATCTTTTGGTGTCTGAGTTACTATTCACGATACTATGGCACTATTCACTTATACTGATAACTATTCATGAATACGACACTATTTCAGAAAAATGAAATTTTTTTTTTTGTCCAAAATATCTATTATCGGATACTAGCTTTGATTGTATCCATGTTTTGATCATTCTTGAATTTTACTCCACTCTGATTATTTATGAAGTATTTTTGAACTTGGATTGTTTAAAGTACTTAATCCTTAATATTTGTTCTTTTATTTCATCGGATTCGCTTCCTTTAAAAATATTTTTCATCATCCCCTTACCCTAAATGATGATATTATCGAATATCTTTTGGCCTCAGTAGTGCAAAAAGATGAATGATTTTTTCGATGAATATCTTTGGCCCAGTAGTGAAAAAGATAAACAAGTGTTTAGATGAACATGACCGATCGATGAATATCTTTGGCCCAGAGTGAAAAGATGAATGTGTGTTTAGATGAACATGATCAATCGATGAATATCTTTGGCCTCAGAGTGCAAAGATGAATATTTGATTTATGATGTATATTGATTGATGTTACAGGATAAAATATCGATGATGAACTTTTAAATTCATATATGAAGATAGTAGATTTCATTCTCTACTTAATTCTTCTAATGAATTGTTGTTTCACCGCATTGTTGATTTAAAACCTGTTGTCTATTTTATTCCATTAGATTTTTTTCTCGTTGAAGACTAACGATAATTTCTTGTATATTATCTTAGTCATAATATTCTTTATCGGGCTAGTTGAGCTCACCCTTTTCCTTTTTGTTCCATTTTTCTTCTCGTGAGGCTAGAAATGTAGTAGTACTAGTTGGGGTATGGAATGAAGGTTCTAGAGAGAGAGTTGTTTAGTAGTCCTCACCATTTTTGTAAAATAATGTATCAATAATTATGATGGGGATTTATTTTGCGTGTGGATATTGTCTAGATGGCAATATCTCAGATTTAAACTCACAATTTATATGTTGTAATAATAAAGTTGTAGTTATTTCGCATTCATGTATTTGGCACTCGTGAATGGGTTGGATGGAATGGACCTATTTTGGGGCATGTCATATTGTTTTGTTCCAACTTGATAAACTCCCTCCTCCTTCATGCGATTTAATACTTTGGAAAGTATTTGTCGTTGAACGATTCTTGGAACTTCTCCCAAGACATCTTCAGTACGATAGGTTGAGTACGTTTTACCGATTCCCACCAGTAATCTGCCTCTCCGCGCAACATAAAGGCGGCAAAGGGAACCTTTTGCTCCTCGGAGCATCCCAAGACATAAAATATCTTGGTGATCTGCTTTATCCATGCTTCCGCCATAAGTGGTTTTGGCTCTCCCTTAAACTCCGGTGGTCCCAGCTCCTTGAACTGTTTAGCGGTGATCGCCCGAGAGTTTCCAGTGTTTCCACCTGCATTTTGGGAGATTATAATTTTGTGATATTTGGTTAAGTGGGAAATTTATTTAGTATGTGGTAATTAATTTATTTAATTAAGATTGGATATGAAAATCCAAGTAAACAATGTGGGACAATAAACTATATTATAAATGATTTATGAAAATAAATTAAAAGGGTTTTAATTTGGTTTAACCAAACAAAACCTTAGAGCTTTTGAAATTCTTATTTTAATCTTGTTTTGCCAAAAAGGCTTAAGGAATGATTAAGTCATTATTTTAATATGGTTTTGCCAAACAAGCCTTAGGGTATTAAAAAATTCTAATTTTTGTAACTTATATATTAAATTGATAATAAGTATATGTAATTATATTGGGAGTTACATATTCTATAATTATATGTGTTATATGTATATGTATATACACTAAGTTATGTTAATTTTAAACCTAAGTCTAAACTAAGAACAATAGAGAGAGAAAGGAGGTGCATATTTTGGTAGTTATAGGAGTCTAGGAGGGTCTTGGATCTTCATACAACTTAAAATCATAAGCTACTTTGAAGGATCAAGAAGGCTTGCAAGAAGAAAAAGGTAAGAAAATGAAAGTTTTTACTTTTTGTGCTCTTTTTGTTAGATCTTTATGAACCAAACAACTTTTTTTTTGGATCATTAAAAACTCATGATTTACATGAGTATTGATATTTTATATATGTATCAAAGTATTTTTGAAATCAAAAGTTAGATCCAAAGTGAGGAAATCAAGTTTTGTACCAAAAGGTTTAAGAAAAAGCTTTCCTTTGTATGCTATATATATTTTTATGTTAGATTCTTTGGGTTCATGTGATTAATGGTTTAAAACATGTTAGCATGCTAGATACATGAGTTAAGGGAAAACATCCTTTGGAATCACTCAAATATGTTAAGAAATGAGCAAGTTATGAATTAAATCCCAAACTACCTCAACTGTTGAACACAAGCTACTGATCAGTCACTTCTGTCCATTTTTCTGGGATCAAAACAGAACCAAAATAGATGTTTGATACGTAGAAACTGTATTTCGGGAAATTAAGAATCCAACGATACCTATTGGACCTAAATCCGATTTGTAGATTTTGTTTTATAAGCGTTTCCGTTAAGGACCCCAAATCTGGAAAATGAACCAACTGTTGAAGAAAACCTTGCGGATCAGTCACTTTGGGCCTGATTTCAGGGACTTAGACAGATTGGAATTTGGTGTTTGATAACTTAAAACTGTATTTCAAGAAGATACGGATCCAACGAGTTTGATTGGGCCTCAATCGGAGTTGTGGATCTCGTAATACAAGCGTTTCTGTAAAAGACTCCAAAACTGAAAATGTTTACAAGGCATGTAATGGTCAGTCGGTAGTGGCCTATTTTCAGGGTGCTATACTGTGCCAAATGGACCGTTTCTTGAGCCTAAAACGTAGCTCGGGAAGTCATGGTTCTAACAATACTAAGTGGGCCCAAATCGGACTTGTAGATCACCGTCTACAAGTGTTTCTGTGGAGGACCCCAACTTTAAACGAAAATTTTAGAATAAATAGAAAATAAATATTAGAAATTCATAATAAATTTGTAAAAATTATTTTAAAGCCTAAAATGGGTTTTTAATAATTTGGAATATATTTCACTGATATTTTAATATTTTTAAATATTAATGATAGTTAATTTATTTAATTATTATATTAAATAATTACATAAAAATGATTTTAATACTTTAAAAATCATTTGAAATTATATTAAAGTGTAATGAAATATTTTAAGTTATTTTTAATAACTTTTAATATTTTGTAATGAATTTTATTAATAAATTAATATTAATGATAATGGAATTAAGTAGTATTTAATTCATATTAATATGATATTAATGATTGAAAAATCATGATAAATGATAATAATTATCTCAAAATTATTATAAGTCATTGAAAAATATTTTATTTGAAAATGAAATTATCTAAGGTAAATGTAAAGCATTTAGGCAAAGTCTTATGGAAATTAGACTCATGAATTATCGACTAGACTTTTTGGGATGTCGAAATTATATTTAATTCAACTCGTACTAAAATAGTTTGATTTTGACAATTTAATTTTAGGTATTTTATGAATCGATAGGATTATGTGGTAATTTGTTAGGTTATATTATAACCGTATTTAATAAAGACTATATTGTGATGATATTTTAATATTTGGAGATCAAGATTATCTATATTAGGTCTTCGTAAAAAGCTTATATAGGTTGTGTAATTCAGAATCAATGGTACAAAAAGTTCTCTAACTCGATCTCGAATTGATATTTTTGAAATATGCTTGGGGTTAATCATTACTGATTATACCATGTCTATGAATTATTGATTCTCACTCTGTGCACATTTCATGTATTCATCAGGTATGAAAGGCTGATCACCTTCATTACCATTTGGTCCAGTTGATTTATTCATGTTCATTATTCGTTCAACTATGAAAATTTATTCATGCTCTTTCGCAATGTATATATTGTAGAAAGTTAGCCAACTTATTGTTCAATTCTTTCAATCATGATATATCCTTAATTGAACTTATACTTGCTGGGCAAATTTGTTGCTCACCCTTTCTATATCATGATAAATATTGAAGATTATGACGAATACGTCGGTTACAGGAAAAGTCCAAGACAAGTCAGCTTTGGATTATATCTGCAGCTAAATTTGTAACAGTAATGTATGATAATAGCTTTGTATGTCTGATAGGATATTGATTTAGGTATTATGTGAAGGTTCTCGACCTTGGGGATAGTGTGTAATGTTTAATGTATAAACAATTTATGTTTATATCTTCCGCAATAGTTATAGAAATAGTACACCGGACTCGTGGTGATTTGGGACCCGAATCTGGGGATGTTACAGGAGCCGTTCTCACCTGCTGTTACATGAATTGCATAAAGCCCCTGAATATTTGATCATTCATCATTTGGTCAGTGTTGTTGTTTGCATGAGGATTGTCGCCTTCCTAATGCACATTATCCTGATTATTGATATGTGGTGAATCAACGGTCGCCTGTGCTCCATTGCTATTCTCAATATTCTCGGATGTCATTTTCAGATACTGCCACAAAATAAAGGTTAATTGACATGTAACATATTATCCTAAATTTCGATCGACCAATTAAATACCACATAAACTTAGGTAGGTCATACTAGCGAAGGAATTCTGCCTCTCCCTCCTAGTACTATTCTCCCATCTTAGCTGTGGATCATATCCCTAAGCTTTGATACCAACTGTGACGCCCCCAAAATTAGGTATACATCACCCATCTTGGGTCGTCAGATATATGGTACAAAATTCAAATACAACTTATTAATACAACTGTCGTGTACAATACGACAAAATATAACTGTGAGTTTGAATACAATTATTGTCTACTAGAGATTATACAAACTCAAAAGGAGTCCTCATTACAATTATTAACACACTATTTCATAGAATAGTGAGGACTACTAATGCTATCCTCTAGACCAAATCACCCGCTCCCCGACTAGTCCCCTCGCTATGTTCTCATTTCTCAAGAGAATAGTGAAAGAAAGGGTGAGCTCAACTAGCCTAATAAGAAATATTATGACTAAGATAATACGTAATAAATTATCGTTAGCCTTCAACAAGTTGTTAAACCGATAAAATATAACAACATCAAGTTTAACTGCAATTGGAACAAGCAATCCATTAAAAGAGTCAAGTAGAGAATAAAATCTACTATCTTTTATGATTTAAAAGGTTTTTCATGACTTTTATCATGGGACTCAAATTTTAATAAATAATCCACATCATCGAATCACCCATGCACTACTACCAAGGATATTCTTTAGTATCACGACCACAAATTATCCATGCACTACGACAAGGACATTCGTGTATTCATTAATGGTCATGATCATGCTAACAATCGTCCATCAATGCTCTACTGAAGCTAATGATAACTTTTACCACATCATTTGTAACATTACTACCATGATTACAATCGAATAATCCTCGGTCATAATCATACCAAGTCCATCTATGCACTATGTGCCACGAGATGACTTTCAACATAATATAAACATGAGGATGATGACAATGATATAAGAATTCAATAAAACAAGTTCAAGAATTAATTTATCCAGGAACTAATAATGTCCAAATTGTCAACATGATACTTCTTTATAGAGTAAAATTCAAGAATGATCAGAAGAATATTTCTATGAAAAGATACTGGATGAAGCACAAATATCAAGGATATTCTACTAATTTCATGGAGTATAGAAGTCAAAACTTTAACTAACCGAGTATAATAAAGAATGGAATAACAAAAGAAATCACCATGCATGCAGTATTCCCATAGACAAAGTTATTCCAATGTAATAATAATAACGGAACCAGTCGAGCAAATTTTGCAATCGAGGTGTGATGTTACAATGTAATAATAAAGACGAAACCAGTCCGGTGTAAAACACATGATGTGATGTTCTAATGTAATAATAATAAAGCGGAACCATATGTCGGTGTAAAACACACGCATACATGATGTTCCAATGTAATAATAATAAAGATTTAACCAGTCCTGTAAAACATAGAGACAGGATGTTCCAATGTAATAATAATAAAGAGCGGAACCAAGTCCTGGTGTAAAACACACGATAGGATGTTCCAACGAGTAATAATAGAAGAATGTCACCAAGTATATGGTAAACCACAGATACAAAGTTATTCCAATGTAATAATAAGCAATGGAATACCAGCAGTTCTTCTTCATGAATAAGAAAGAATAACACCCTTACATTAGTAGTAGATTAAATCTGCGCAGAGTGTAGTAATGTATACACTCTTCTTCTTTCTCTCTTATTCTCTCTATACTTTCTCTATAGCTTGAATGAATTAGTGAAAATAATGAAGCACTAGACCTCTATTTATAGAAGATTTCTAGCTTAGCAGATTGAAATGTGAAAAGGCAAGTGGCTTGATTAATTGGTGATGTGAAGAGAAAAGTGGTTTGACCTTTCGTAATGTGAAAAACGACAATTGGTTCGGACGCTTTTGTAATATAAAACGGCAAGTGGTTTGACGTCCGGTAAAGGTAGTTACTATTGACGAAGGTAATTACTATTGACGAAGGTAATTACTATCGACGAAGGTAATTATTATCGATTGAAGAGACTCTTAGATGATGACATATGGGCCCCCATAAAATAAAACCAAACTTACCACAAACATCTCATAATAGACTCTTTATATACATCAAGGATTGAATAAATATTACCATAAATTATTTTATTTTTAATCAACACATATTTAATCTTTCAACAATTATTAATCATTTATAACTTGTCGTCTCAATTATTGATTTAATAATATAACATATTATACAGATGATATTGTGACAATAATTGAATCAATAATATAAGAGATGTGATGCAGCAATTACTATAGTAATAATTGAGCATAGCTGAGTGACTTCTCACGTAAGCATCAATAATCAATACCGTGCTACTATGCAACCACGCCAGACATCGCATTTTTTTATTACCGTGTAGTTCAATAGTTTTAACTTGTAACACCTCCGCCAAGTTATTTTCATAAAAGTATTTTTGTCGCTTTCTCAATCCGATAATAATTCCGTTATAGGGTCCACTAATGATTGTGGCAAATGTACGAATATTCCCCGACAAAAAGAATATTCCCCGACCAAACGAATATTTTATAACAACTTGCTTACTTTGCAAAATTTATAAATATTACCCACAACTATAACATTATATCAAATTTACTCCATAATATTCAAAAATAATATTTATAGAAAATTCATCTTTATTTATAAAAGTTGGGGTCTTACAATAACTTATACAAAATTTGAAAAAATATTACCTTATACAAACATACCTATCATATACTTAACATAGAATCATACATATTCAAGTACTACTTATACTACTTATCTTCTACACATTCGCTAAGGATCAATTACTTAGTATTCTATATATTCCCATCATCCTCAATAATTCATTTACACTTAACTATAGTTAGTTCGTCCAACTTACCATACATTATGAGTTTAAGAACTCGACATTGACCACATATTCTTTAACTATACTTTACCTATCAGTTATACTATCATTTCAGAGTCTGGTACTACACTTTTCAAATCAACCACCTCATTACGGTAGCTTTCAATGTGAGCCTCTATTTCAGCTATTGGCTTTGATATTGGCTCGGTTATGGAGGTTGACTTCTTCTTTACGATTTGAGGGTATCCTAATCCTTTTCTATCTGACATCTACACACAAACTATCTTGATTATCACTTAATATATACACATAACAAATAATGGCTTTATACAAGTTATCTTTTATTTTGTTTAACGATGAACTAATTCAATTCATCTCCTTTTTAAACTCTATACGATTTAATTGTATTTTCAACGTTTCCCTTTGTTCCAAGGTTATAGCCTAAGGTCTAACCCACCTAAGGTTTTTAACCCTAAGCTATGATACCAACTTATAAAGCCCCCAAACTCGGGTACTTGAAACCCGAACTCGGTGCTTCACGATACAATTTCTATGAGCGGAATAATACTAATAATAATAACAATAATATAAATATCAAACTTATCTTACATTTATCAGAGTCTAATCCCAAGTACGCAACATTTACTATATTATTTACATGATATATAATACATATCATTATCTTAATACAGTCTAACTATTACAAAAGATACCATTAACCATATTCTGTTTGCTTTCCTTTTTTACTTGATCTTGTCTGAACCTTCGGGTTCATCATGCCTAGCTGAAAACATTTAATTTTAAAAGCAAGAATGAGCATTTGGGTGCCCAGCAAGTAATAACAATTAAAAATATAATTAGCTGAAAGAAATAAATGTTTTCTTTGTACTTCACTTCTACAACGAATTTATAGTTGTGAACTAAACTAAACCGATAATAATAACATAACAATCCTATCTCAAATTTTTGAAACTACGTATTGACTATATATGAGGTTTAGTTGACATACTATGAACATTGTTTTAAATTTTCGATAGGGTTTAGCATAACTCATCTGCAAACCGTCATAACTTATGGGGACGAGGTTGTACTTCCCATGTACCCTGTATTGATCAATACTACATTACAAGAACGATATTATCGTTCACTTTGTCCGCCTTGAGCACATAAAAGTTTTCTCGTGATCGGGATGTTCATACTTAGTCTGGAATCCGAACCAAAATAATTTCATTGGATACAAAAAGGTTTTTATCATATTCAATGATATTTCGAAATATGTGTCTAGCTGATCAAATAGCTTAGACGGCTTATATATATATATATATATATCAACATGTGCTTAAATACAATGATTATCTAAGTGGGGACACTTGTATAACCATATTTCGAAATTAACGAACAGAATATATATCTAAATTATCATATACTAACATGCTGATAAACAATGATCGGATATAGAATATATCACAATAGGGTTAATAATATTGCATAATAATAATATAATTCTAAAACTTCTTACTCATGTCCATTGTATAAAGGAAATGCAAAGGTAAGATACTTGCCTGATGCGCTGCTTACAATTCGCAACTTAGTTTTATCTTTTATATCACAACCTACCATTAATCAGATCATTCGTTCGATTAGAACAATATACTATAACACATAGTACTGCATTTCGCAATCAGCACATAACCTAATCACAGTATTACACATATTCTACAACCATTGAATCACAAATAAACACATACCTAATCAAATTATCTAAGTCCAAATCAATTTCTGAAACATGTCGGTGTACCGACGACTTTATCGTGTATTTATTGAGTCTAAGACTCTGTCCTGTAGTTCAATAACTATAATTTTCAGTCATATTATTTTTAAATGACTTATAATAATTTTTAAACATTTATTATAATTTATCATGAATTTTCAAACATCGAAATCATTATTAAATGATTTAAATATTAAATAATTCTATTATCATAAATATTTAATTAATATTAAACTATTAATTAAACCATTGCTAAAATATTAAAGTTATTTATAATAACTTAAAATATTTTTAATGTATTAATATTACCCTTAAATGATTTTTAAAACACTTCAAATCATTTTTAAATAATTAGCATTAATATTAAAGTATTAATGTATTATTTATCAAAATATTAAAAGTCATTATTTATAACTTAAAATATTTTTCATTCATTTATATCCTTTTTAAATGATTTTTAAATTAATAAAACCATTTTTAAACTATTTATTTAATATAATTATTAAATAAATTTAATATCATTAATAATAAATTAATAGTCATTAATATTAAATTATTAATGAAATTATCCTTTAAATATTAAAAGTTATATTTTATAACTTAAAATATTTTTAAACACTTTGTTTTCATTTAAAATGATTATTATATTATTAAAATCATTTTTTAAACTAATTTATTTAATATAATTATTAAATAACTTTAATATCATTAATAATAATTAATTAATGAATTTTACCTTTAAATATTAAAAGTTATATTTTATATTTTTAAATACCTTATTATTATTTAAAATGATTTTTAATATAATAAAATCATTTTAATTTATTTATCAAATAACTTAATTATCATTAATATTAATTTATTAATGAATTTCATCACAAAATATTAAAAGTCATTAAAAATAACTTAAAATATTTTCTTATATCATTATATAATTTTAAATGATTTTTCAAATATTAAAATCATTTTTAAATAATTTATTTAATATAATAATTAAATAAATTAAATACTTTTAATATTTCAAAAATATTAAATATATATGAAAAATATTAAAATAATTAAAAACAAATTTTAAAATTTTAAAATAATTTTTAATAATTTATTTTGTATTTTTAATAATTAAAAACTAATTTTTTATAATTATTTAATAAAAATATATTTTTTATATAGAAACTGTCGCTAAAGACCACCTATAGTGACAGAACTGTCGTTATAGGTGTTATTCATTCAAACCCAGATCTTCATACACAGTTTCGAGAGACCATGTTTGACCATCAATGATTCAGTGTGTATTGTGATTTTAGGAATGTTGTTGAGCAGATCGTGTAAAACTAATACAAGACTACAAGTTCCAATAACAAACAAGTTCATACATCACAAAACCTAAGAGATCTAAGCCTTCAAAGGGACTGTCAGACCTGTTCTTCATTTTCTGGGTTACCCAGAAATGAAGAATAGTTCGACCTGTCCATTTTGGGCTTCCACAACTTGCATTTCTGTTGGTGTATTAGTGTTCTTAAGCCTTCAGTGTGTAGAAAACATGTATGACTACAGATTCATTAGAAAAAACAATTTAACAACATCACATCAAGTAGATATGGACCGATCAAAGTAGTGGTCAGAAACTGCTTATGAAGGTTTCTGGGTTACCCAGAAACTTCATCTAGCAGTTTCGTCCACACCACTTTGACCACTGATTATTTTGATTCAGATATGGATCTAATGATTCGAGAGGCAGGGTCATGTAGCCTACACGTTAGACAATAACATTACAACAATAACAGGGTCTAAAACGTAAACACAAGCAAGATCTAAACGTATGAACATGTTGTTGGACTTTTCGGGCGCTACGGGTTACCTAGAAACGTTTCATTAATCGCCGGTCAACGTGGTTTGACCACTAATAACTTTCAACCGGCTTATGATCTGACTATGATTCCAGTTTCAGATCAAAGATCTCATAGCATACTACCAGATCAAATCTTAAAAACACAAAAAGAATAAACGTCCAGAGATCTACAGCCACTGACATTCATTGTCAGACCACATAAAAGAAAATTTCCAGATTTTGTAAATCTTCAAATTCGAGCTTCTAAATGTTATGGATCTAACATCTAGCAACCCAGATCATCATTATGCACCATAAACAACATATTTAACACATAAAAACTAACATCTAACATAGCAACTGAGATCAGATTTTTCAAGTTAGGTTTATACCTTCTATGAACAAACTTTGATTCTAGGCTACTGATTTGTTAATGGAATTCATGGGGCTTGATCTTGTGACTATAAAACTTACAATTTTCGTGGGTTTTAGTAAGAGAGAGGATTGGTTGGGTGTTTGAGCAAAATGTGGCTTTCTCTCTCTCTTTGATCTTTATTTAATACTAGTATGCAATGTATATGGCTGGCAAATGGGTTGGTATGTAGATTTTGTAGCACATGGCTAGGTTTAGGGTGGTTCAACCACTAAAGGTTTGACAAGTTTGACAAGTTAAACTCAATAATGCACATAAGGGTATAATGGTCATTTGTCATACAATTTTAATGGCCATTTTGTAATCTTGACAAACCCTTAGGGTTTGACCTTTGGGGTTTAACCCTGAGGTTTAGTACATAACATTTACAAGATTTAGCAATTAGGTTTTGAAGAATATAAATTTAGTTTCAAAAATTAATTTCAAAAAAAATATTTCAAAATTAAGGTTTTCTTAATTAGGTTAGGTTTCTAATTACATTATACAAGAACATTAGGGTTGTAATCACTAATTATAATTAACCTTGCTGATTTAGCAATTAGGGTTTACAATTTGTAATTAAGTTTTAAAATTACTAATTAGGGTTTCTAATTATTAAATTAGGGTTCTAAATATTAGGGTTTTATAATTAGATTTTTCTAAAGATTAATTAGGGTTTCTAGATTTTAATTAGGGTTTCCCTAATTAATCAATTAATACACAACATAAACCATATAACACAGTTATATAACAGTCTTGAATTTTTCGTTTGAATTTAAAAAAAAATAGGGTTAAACAAATTAATGCTAGGGTTTTGACATTATACACCATAATTGACCAAGCATTGTCAGTCCATACATACAGTACCTATTTATAGCACTGAAAAATTAAAATATAATTAATAATATATTATTATTCTCATCCCTTGATAAAAATCCAAAATTAGGGGTTTGGATTCCATATCTAATTTATTCTCCTATATTTAACCTTAATAATTAAGGTAAAATTATTAACTTAATAATCTGTACTAAAATTAATATAATAAAATAATTATTATAATTATTCTAAAAATCATTTCATATATTATTTAAATAATATATAATTATATTTTCATGGAAAATAATTAATAAAAACATTTCTGCTATAAAATTAATTATTATAAGAATATAATTTATAATAATCAATAACTTTAAAATAAAATTATTTGTAAATATTCATGTAATAAATAGATTTTTATTTATCACATAAGTACACATACACCTTATCTTGTACAAATTCTCATCTTTAAAAAAAAATTATACGCAAAATTTCTGATTTAATTATATAGAAAATATCGGGTTGTTACACTATAAAATAACACGTAGCACCCGAGTCAAATAACACATAAGCATTTATTTCGTTGACTGGAATGATACCTGCTACTACATCCGCTGATGCAACCGCATCTTGGACAGTCATATTAAATGTTCGAGCTGAGGTTCTACCTAATGATGGTGTTGGTCCAGTAATGGCTAAATTCCCACTACCAGAACCCTTACTACCCTCCGCCCCCTTTTTCGAGCAATTTCTTGCCATGTGGTCCATAGACCCACAAACAAAACAGCCACGACTTTTCTTAGGATTAGGACAGTTGGGTGATATGTGACCCTCCTGCCCACAATTATAACAACCCGCTTTCCCTTTTAGACTGACTCCCAGATGAGTCTTGCCGCATGTCTTTCATGCCTCCATCCTACGTTTAGGATCCCCTTGTCTCACCCCAGTATTCCCATGGTTAAAATTCTTTCTTTTAGGCATATTGCCACTACCACCGGTAACTTCTGCCTTATTTCCTCCCTCTCCTTACTTTTATTCTTTCTTTCCTTATGGTATTGGGTTAACGCCTCACTATCACCCTCCGCTATAATTGCTTTTTCCAGAATGGTCCCATAGGACGCACTCTGAAAAACAAAAATCCTACTATAGAGCCAGGGTTTCAGGCCCTGCTCAAACCTGCGTGCCTTTCTCTCCTCCGTGTCTACTTTGTGTGGAGCAAACCTTGCCAATTCATTGAATTTGGACGCATATTGGGAACCGTCATGTCACCCTGCTTAAGTTCTAGAAACTTAATCTCCATCCTCCCTTGCATGCTAGTAGGGAAGTAGTTCTCGAAGAATACCTTCTTGAACTGTTCCTATATAACAACATCAGCTCTAGCTCCACCCTGGTGAGCCTCCCACCAGTAGTTGGCTTCCCCCTTCATCATGTAGGTCGCAAAAGAAATCTTTTGCGCCTCAGCTACATTTGTAATAACAAACGCCTTCTCTACTTCCTTGACCCATGTCTGGGCCTCCATTGGGTCCGTCGTTCCCTTGAACTCAGGTGGACCTACACTTTTAAATTCCTTAAAGGTAGTTGTCCGGGCTACCCTAGGTCCTGCGGGTGCTCTACCCCCAGCTTGGTTAAATGCAGCCGTTAATAAATTAACGAACTCTTGCATAGGGTTATTTGGACCCCCACTGGTTATCGTTATGCGATTTTGCCTCTTGATTACGTTATCTTCTTCTTGGCGGTATTTTTGATTAAATAAATAAAGTCCCGTTATTACTTATTTGCTTACTTAGTTATTAGTCATCGAACAATTGAACAATAACTCAACACAACAAAGCACATTAAGAGAAAAACTTCCTTATATTAATACGCTTCTTTATAGTTCAAGACTATTTACAACTTGTTGTCCATAGCCAAAAGCTATTACATTTATATCCCGCGATTGACTTCCACAAAAATTGGGATTTACAAAAAGACTACCCTTTAATTATACAAAAGAGGATTTTACGTCACTACACAAAAGTATTTACCATTCTAACTTCTAATATCGCCTAACAGCATTCTCATGCTTCTCGTTTGCTAGAATCGACACAATATCTCGACTTATAGTATGTCGAGTCTGTCCCGACTCAATAGAATAACAAGCTATTTTAAACTTGAAATCCTCGTGAGCACTGTCATTAATATATGACATTCGTGCTATCTTTTGGTCTTTCTCAACAAGTTTCTTACGAAGTTCTACGACCTCGTTCTTATAGTCTCTGGCCTTATCTGTCATGAGTACTTTCTCATCATGCTTTATCTCAAAGTCTGACTCTGCAGACTCCTTAGCCCCATAGAGATCATTGATCTCCTCTCTCGGATGTTGCACCATATTGTGCAGTTGCACGTTATGGTCAAGCACTGAGAGGTACATTGCCCTCATCGTCTCTGTAGGTGTTGACTCTAAGGCAGGCATCACCGTATTAACCGATGTTACCTCCATATCATCCTCCACATCTATCATCATATTTAAATATGATGCAAATCCCATCGTCTCCTCAGAATAGTCCTCCTTCGAATAATACTCCTCGGGCATAGGTACTGGCTCTACTCTGTTCACGGACTCATCGCTTACCACATGTATATCCCTATACATCAAGCTATCGATTGAAACCTACAATAACACATAACAAATTGATTATTACATAATACATAATAATATAAGCACAAATCACATTTAATCCATTTAGGGTTACTTTCCATCTTTTAAATCTTTCGGTACTGAGTTTCCTCAATACCTTATTAACTCATTTGACTCGAGTTAACTTTCTTCGGACTTTTACTTTCCTTACGAGGTTATTAGCCTAAGGTTCTTCCCCCCTTAAGTTTTATAACCTAATTCTTTGATACCAACCTGTGACACCCCCAAATCCGGGTATCTTCTAATCCGACAGATGGTGCTCCACGATACTGCAATTCATACAGTCATTCCAGTGAGATAACAACAAAATGAGTGTACTTACTATATTCTTATTACATTAGTAATAAATCCTTTCCCATGTTCATAAACTGAATACATTCTTTGTTATTCATAAGTATATTACATACAAATACTCTACTCTATTACAGGATAATCAATTATCCATCTTTGCCTTGCCTTTATCTCTCTTAGAACTCTCAGTTCATCCGGCTTTAGCTGCAATCATATGGTTCAAGCAAGAGTGAGCATAAGTAGCTCAGCAAGTCTAGCAAAGGATCATATAAATATCACATTGAGCATTATATGCTTAACTTCCATAACTGAACAATTAACTACTAAGCACTATGAAACATTTGACTAGAACTTCTTATTTCATAACAATGATTTCAAAGTATATATATAATAACTTAGGAATTCTGAACCGGTCAAAAGACCATGAACATACTCTTTTCGTTTTCATACTTGAAAAGGACATTCGGCACTAAGGCCATCCATCCGTCTTTACTTACGAGCACTTCTAGGTGATCAGCCTATTGTACTCTATGTTGATCAACACTCTTCCGTTAAACGTATTTACGTTTAACATTTGGCAACCTCGTGTGCCCATCGAATAATCGATGAAAATACTTTTGTTTGTGTATAGACAAACTTTCCTTTACATCCGTACCAAATACTTGGCATAGGATAGTGTTAACAGTTCTATATCGAAAGACTTGTAAACAAATCAATCAATTCTTCAAGACTTGTCTAGTCGAGTAAAAACAGGCATCAACTCTTTCTTTAAAACCATTCATGCATTTCAGAACATGAATCATAGAAAACTTGGCTAACACGGAGGTTAGACAAGCATTAAGAAAGACTTGCCTTCAAGCGTCTTTGAATATAATATTTAGGCAATTCTCAGTCTTTACAGGATCTACATGATATATTCATATAGCACACTGTAATTAGTTTACAAATAACTAACTTTATTGTTCTAACCAACTTCTTTCTCTTGTATATCTTACTGGAATTTATTTCGTTAATAAAGTTCATTCATCTTTCTATGCTTCGATATGGCGTGTTTACATTTCTTACGTTATTAACCGACATTCAATCATTATTGGTGAAGTACCAACATTGAACATCATTCACGGTTTACTTATTACCTTCTTGCGTTCTTCGTTTAATTCTTATTAAACCATACTACATCTTCTAATGTCATCACTTATAAGTGATTTAAGGTTAGCCTTATTATGTAAATTAAGTACCTTCATGTCTTACTATTGGTTTACATTAAATTTAGAATCAAAACCTAACGTGGTCAACTTTTCTACACTACATCTTGCGGTACGTGTGAATGGGCATCTACTTTGTATAGTGGTTGGTATATCACTCTCAGAGTTTTAGACGGACTGGCGGCTGTGGCCATGAGTCCATGCACTAATTATCGCACATTGCTGGTGACAGTCTCCGATTTATTCGGGTTTCTCTCGGCCATACCTGGCTCCGTGGCTTGATAATTTAACACTGGGTTGGCGCTGCGGCGCCGCCCTGTGCACCATATAGTTATGACAGTTGGTTTTTCCAACGAACTTCCCGGCTTCATAACTTATTCATTTTACATCCGAATTGGTTCATTCGAAAGCCCCCAACTCATAATTTACATACTCTAGGTGTTCATATAAGAATTTTACCTTTTCGAATCCGTTAACTCAGAATTCACCTTTTGGTTCATTTTGAATGTTCGTTTATCATTTTCGAGCGTTCAATACTCATTTTCTTCGTTATAAGTCGGAATTCGACGATTCTCGATTACACAACTCTTGAATACCCTATCTCACGTGTTTGCATTGAAAACCAATGTTTTCAAGTCACACGACAACTTTTGACCCTTAATCCGAGATTTTTTACGTGTTCGACGTTTATCATTTATTTTTGCAAAATTCACCATAACTTTGTTACTCGTGTTGTATAAGCCAAATCAAATGGAACACTCCATTGATTCATCATCTACACCCTAACCAACCAATATGCACATACCCTTGGCCATGATGGTTTTCAATTCGTCCAATCACAACTACGTTCTCGTTCATAACTTTCTACGGTTTTAACTTACGTAAAAACTTATGATTTCTATTCGATCATGACTTATCAATGTTTTTGTTATTAATAGTCATCCTTATTCCTCCTCACTAAACTGCTCCACCAATCTATGATTCTCTACGAGAAAGAAATTGAAAAAGATGAAGACTATTGTTTACGAGAATATTACCTTTGTCGTTCTTCACGTTTTTGATAAATGTCTTATGGTTTGCTTGGAAGTAGCTTGATTATATGTTTTTAGCACTTTCTCTCTCTTAATATGTATTGGTCAATCTTTTTAAAACACTAAATGATCAACCCTAGCCTTGTATTTATAGGAAATCAACATGGGGGCAAAATGGTCAAAGTGGCCACCTCCTTACTATTCCACCTCCTTAACCAACTTAGCCACCAAGTAATCACTTTACTTGGTGGCCAAGTGGCCGACCCACCTCCTTTATGGATCATCCCATGGGTTGCCCCATGGGTTTTACCCATCCCGTGACACGCCGGTTCGACCCGCAGTTGAACTTCTTGGATTGGGCTTGTCTTAATTTAATATTGGACCTTGACTTGGGCTTGCTTACATAATTCATTGTGCTTTCTTTTAATCCAAGTCCAATTGGATTATACCAAATCCATAACTCATTATCTAGTTAGAACTAATAGTATTCCATGTATATAACTTCCGTATTATCTTCATCTAATACTTATACGATATTCATATTATAAGTTGTACTATTCTTCATACTATACTCGTATTCAAACTAGTATACACTCGTATCTCATACGTATATAATAACCATTTTATGGGAAAATTCTGAAAAACATTCCTTTTCGTCTTGATAATTCAAAACAATTAATCATAGCATATAAAATACTAACCACATTCACGCATTCTAGGTCATAGACGACCTTCAAACATCTTACTCACATAATTAATCAATTAAATTCATTTAATTAATGAAATTTAATTCATTGAGAAGTCACTCGGAAGTATTGTTATACGTGAGAAAAATCTTTTATTATTGAAAGTTTTCAGTTAAGTACATTGAACTACGGTGATAAAAATATAGTAATATGTGTGCATAATATCTCTCATATTATCGATTCAATTATTGCATAATATCTCTCACAATTATTATCCGCGATAATATTTATTATTATTAAATCAATAATTGAGACGACAAAGTTATTTATATTATTATTTGCAATATTAACGATATCTAGAAAGTTCTGTCGAGGAGAAGTTTGGTCACCTAATTGCGTGCCAATAGGGAGAAATTCTTATCGGAAATCCCCCTCTTTCCTGGGAATGATCTGATTGTTAAATATTGTGAGTTATAATATTAATGATGAATAAGTTCGTGTTGATTAATGATGAAATTGATATTTCCATTGTGTTGGGATTATTAGTGTTAATGGAAATCGACATATATTCCGATAATAATTGATGTCTGGAGATTATATTGACCAATCGGGTAATTAATCGGATAAAGGAGCAATTAATTGATATTAATTCACATGCTTATAACTATTTGTTCACATTTATGTACTATTGATCACATGCATGTACTATTAGGGGAAGTGGTGCAAGATTGATAATACTTGCATGACTAAATTAAAAATAGAGGTATAGATGAATGTACTATACTATAATTATTTTTCACATGTATCTAACTATTGAGTCACATGATTGTACTATTGATTCACATGATGTACTATTATGGGAGGTGGTGCAAGTTTGATAATACTTGCAGGACTAAATTAAAAATGAAGGAAAAGATGAAGGTATTATACTGTAATATTTCGAGCCCCAAAACGTGCAATTATCGAAACTATATTTTCCTATAAATAGAAGCTCATTCTTCCTTCATTCTCACCAATTCACTAAGACTCACAAGAGCAATTATAGAGAGAGAGCCTATAGAGAGAGAGAAGAAGAAGAGAAGTCTCGCTACTTCACTATTCCAGTATCCATTTTCTTCCGAGGTAAGGGTATTATTTATTTCATATTCAAGAGAAATTATTTTTCAGATTCGTATGAATATTATTTTCGCTTAATATTCAGAAGGGTATTATTTCTTTCAGTATTCATGAAGAGAATTATTTTTATTTTTCAATACTCGTAAGGGTTGTTATTCCATTCTTTATTATTCTCGTTAGAATAACTCGCTCACGTGGACTACCGTATATATGGTGAAATTCTTCGTTATTCCATTCTTTATTATTCTCGTTGGAATAACTCGATACGCGACTACCGTATGCATGGTGAAATTCTTTCGTTATTCCATTCTTTATTATTATGTTGAATAAACTGCTCATACGCGACTCACCGTATGCATGGTGAAATTTTTCCGTTATTCCATTCTTTATTATTCTATTGAATAACTCGCTCTACGCGACTACCGTATGCATGGTGAAATTTCTTCGTTATTCCATTCTTTATTATTTGTTGAATAACATGTCTCACGCGCGGACTACCGCATGCATGGTGAATGACCCTTCAGTATTCATTCTTTATTAAATTGTGGAAATGATCTGTTTACGTGGATTACCGCACATATGTGAAAATCCATTTGCAATTTCGTATATTCTATTATACTCGTATGAGATATCATTTCTTTTGTACTCGTCATGGAATATTGTTTTCTTTTATATTTTCCTTTTATGAGTACTATTCAAGGAGTAATGAGTTACTATTTACGGGTTATTATTCACCCAGTTACTATTCACTCGAATATTATTCACTCGGGTATTCGGGACACTTTTCGTGTCGGAGTACTATTCATGAGTTATTATTCACGGGTTACTATTCACCAGGTTATTATTTACGAGAATATTATTCTCTCGAGTATTTGGGGCACTTTTCATGCTGGGGTACTATTCATGAGGTACTATTCCCGAAGTAATATTCACAGGTTACTATTCACAGAGTACTATTCACCCAAAAAATAAATTTCTTTTCTGTCCAAATTATTTTTGATACATGAATATTATTCTTGAATTTTACTCCACAAAGCAAAAGATCATGTTGATAATTTGATATTTTTAAACTCGGATAAATTTAAAGTCTTTAATATTTATCCTTGATTTCGCTTTGATTAATGCTTATATCATTGTCATCATCCTCATGCTTATATTGTGATGAAAGTCATCTTTGGCTTACGTGCATAGATGGATCGTTGATTGGTATGATTATGACCGTGGATCATTCTAAGATAATCATGACCGTAATGTTGCAAATGATGTGGTAAAAGTCCTCATTGGCCCGTTCAGCATTGATGGGACGCTTTTTGTATGATCATGACCATGGGTTCTCTTCGCCAAGGGTGCAAAGATGAATTGTTTTATGGCGTGATCATGACTGTTGATGAAAACACGATTATCCTCGCCCGTAGTGCATGGATAATTCGTGGTCGTGATACTAATGAATATCCTCGGCCTCAGAAGTGCATGGATAATTCGGTGATGTGGATTATTTATTGTGCCGAGTCTCAAGTGATAAAATATTGATAATAAACTTTTAATTCGTAGAAGATAGTAGATATCATGCTCTACTTTGACTCTTCTAAAATACAAATTGCATGTCTTGGGCTCAGTAGTGCAAGGATGAATGTTAATGAATATCTTTGGCCCGTAGTGCAAAGATGAATTTATTAGTATGATTATGAACAGAACTCGTGATTTGGTATAACCATGATCTTTGATGTTTCGTAAAGACATGTGATGAAAATTATCTTCATCCCCGGGTGCTAAGAGGAATTTAGAACCACAATTATGATTATGAGTTATTCACATGATTGTGGACATGAATTGTTGATTGATGTTTACAGGATAAAACATTGTTGGTGGACTTTTAACATGGAGAAGATAATAGACTTTATGGTCTATTTGACTCTTCTAATGGATTGCTTCGTTCACCGCAACTATGGTTGAAAAGTTTTATCATCTACCATATGTTCTAAATCTCTCGATTTATTACCGATTTAAGGCTATTGATAATTTAATTATCTTTAGTCATGATATTCTTTATCGGGCTAGTTGTGCTCACCCTTTTGCTTCACAATTCCTTTCGTGTAATAAGAGTGTAATGGGTCGTTTTGAGGTAACAGGGGATTAGAACTATGGTCTATAGTTGTTGAGGTTCTCCTAAACAAAGTATGGAAATAATTTTATTGAGAACTTTAGATAAGTGTGTTGTATTTTTATACGACATTTAATAGTTATATTTGGTGAATCAAATAGGTGAGGTGAACCCAACTTTGGAAGGGTGTTTTGCCACTATCATACGAGATGTCTAATGACATACGACTTCGTGTTATCATAAGATGTGGTTGTGCACATCCATTTCACGCCGAGTATATCTACGAGCACTACCTATATAATCTTGGAGTTTGGTTGAAGTATAATTCTCAATTGGAGACAATGGAGATAATTATATGTCAAGAGAAGACTCACCATTGAAAAAGAATATGATAGTAATCGCTCATTTTTTTCTTTGGGGACTATTGGGTCAACCAAGGATAATTCTCGAGTCATATGATATCTATCATAACTTAGATGCATGGCCTCCCATGTACGGAAGGTTTCTTGAGCATTTTCCAAAGATTTTAATTTCTAAAACAATTATTGATTGTACTTTTATGTAAAGTACCATTGTAAGGTGTTGTGGTCGAGGCACCATGAGAGTTATATATATTTGTATTAAAACTCACAACTTATGTGTTGTTGTATCTGCATTTACGCTCAACAGCTTGTATAAATGAAGTTTGTATTTGATTTCAGTAGTGTGATATCCGGCGACTCGTAATGGGTCGTGGTGGACCTATTTTGGGGGCGCCACAAATGGTATCGAGCTTAGGATATGGTCGTCAAGCGGAGATATGAGTCTAGAACTAGGAGGGAGAGACGAGTAATATACTTCGCTAGTGTGTGACTTACCTAAGCTAAAATTGTTTACTTGATAAGTCGACAAATTGTGATATGTCAATTAACCTTTATTTTGAAGATATATTCTAGAATGATATCTGAAATACAAGAGATGAGCAATGGAAAATCATGATACAAGAGGAAATAACCTGTGAAGGTACAATCAAAAAAGAAAGCAAGGTATTCTCATCTCTTTGAACTAGCAGGTACATAAATTTCGAGGGCAAAATTTCATAAGGAGGGGAGATTGTAAGACCCTGAATTTTACAAAATGAAAGTATTCAATTTTATAATTATTATTCTATTTATTAAATGGTTAAATTGAGAAAGGGTTAAAGTTAAGGGTGACATGTGAAAATTCTACAAAGTAAGCAAGTTGATATAAAATAATTGCGGGTTCGTGGAATATTCGATTGGTCCTGGGAATATTTGATTTTATCAGGAATATTCGACGACGACATACATCATCATTGGTGGACCCCACAACTAAAAGTATTGTCGTAGTTAGAAAATGACAAAATATCTTTTTATAAAAATAACGGTGAAAGTTTTACCGTTAAACTGTTGAACTACCCGGTGATAAAAGTATAGTAATACGCGTGGTTGCATAGTAGTATACGGTATTGTACATTATCTTTGATTATTGATGCTTACGTGAGAAGTCACTCAGTTATACTCAATTATTGCTACAGTAATTGCTGCATAATATCTCTCATATTATTGATTCAATTATTATCACAGTATCATCTGCATAATATTTATTATTATTAAATCAATAATTGAGACGACAAAGTTATTTATATTATTATTTGTAATATTAACGATGTCAAGAAAGTTCTGTCGAGGATAGATTTGGTCACCTAATTGCGCACCAATAGGGAGAAATCCTTATCGGAAAGCCCCCTTTTTCCTGGGAATGATCTGGTTGTTAAATATTGTGAGTTATAATATTAATGATGAATAAGTTCATGTTGATTAAAGATGAAATTGATATTTCCATTGTGTTGGGATTATTAGTGTTAATGGAAATTGACATCTATTCCGATAAAAATTGATGTCTGGAGGTTATATTAACCAATCAGGTAATTAATCGGATAAATGAGCAATTAATTGCTATTAATTCACATGCTTATAACTATTTATTCACATATATGTACTATTGATTCACATGTATGTACTATTAGGGGAGGTGGTGCAAGATTGATAATACTTGCATGACTAAATTAAAAATAGAGGTATAGATGAAGGTACTATATTATAATTATTTTTTTCACATGTATAGAACTATTGAGTCACATGATTGTACTATTGATTCACATGATATACTATTAGGGGAGGTGGTGCAAGTTTGATAATACTTGCAGGACTAAATTAAAAATGAAGGAAAAGATGAAGGTATTAAACTGTAATATTTCGAGCCCCAAAACGTGTAAATTATCGAAACTATATTTTCCTATAAATAGAAGCTCATTCTTCCTTCATTCTCACCAATTCACTAAGACTCACAAGAGCAATTATAGAGAGAGAAGTTTTATATAGAGAGAAGAAGAAGAAGAAGAGAAGAGGTATTACTTCACTATTCCAAATATCCAATTCTTCTTTCGAGGTAAGAGGTATTATTTATTTCATATTCAAGAGAAATTATTTTTCAGATTCGTATGAATATTATTTCGTTTAATATTCGTAAAGGGTATTATTTCTTTCGTATTCATGAAGAGAGTTATTTTTTTCAATACTCGTAAGGGTTGTTATTCCATTCTTTATTATTCTATTGGAATAACCTGTCTACATGGACTACCGTATGAATGGTGAAATTCTTCTGTTATTCCATTCTTTATTATTCTCATTGGAATAACTCAGATACGTATCATGGATCACCGTATGCATGGTGAAATTCTTCGTTATTCCATTCTTTATTATTCTATTGAATAACTCCGCTCATGCGGACTACCGTATGCATGGTGAAATTCTTCTGTAATTCCATTCTTTATTATTCTATTGGAATAACTGCTCACGCTTTGGACTCACCGATGCATGGTGAATGACCCTTCGTTATTCATTCTTTATTATTTTGTTGGAATAACCTATCTATGCGGACTATCAAGATGCATGGTGAATGACCTTCAGATTCATTCTTTATTAAATTATGGAAATGATCTGATTACGTGGATTACCGCATGGCGGGTGAAAATCCATTTGCAGCTTTCAGTATATTCTATTATACTTGTATGAGATATCATTTCTTTTGTACTCGTCATGGAATATTGTTTTCTTTTTGTATTTTCCTTTTATGAGTACTATTCATGGAGTCATATTCAAGAGTTACTATTTACTGGTTACTATTCACCCGGTTACTATTCACTCTAATATTATTCACTGGGTATTCGGGACACTTTTCATGTGTAGGAGTACTATTCACGAAGTTACTATTCATTCAAGTTACTATTCACCCAGTTATTATTTATTAGAATATTATTCACTCTAGTATTTGGGGCACTTTTTCATGTCGGGGTACTATTCACGAGGTACTATTCTCAAGTACTATTCATTGTGGTATTATTCATGGAGTACTATTCAATTAAAAATATATTTTTTTCTCATCCAAATTATTTTTGATACATGAATATTATTCTTGAATTTTACTCCACAAAGCAAAGATCATGTTGACAATTTGATATTTTTAAACTCGGATAAATTTAAAGTCTTTAATATTTATCCTTGATTTCGTTTGATTAATGCTTATATCATTGTCATCATCCTCATGCTTATATTGTGATGAAAGTCATCTTTGGCTTACGTGCATAGATGGACTGTTGATTGGTATGATTATGACCAGGGATCATTCAGTATAATCATGACCGTAATGTTGCAAATGATGTGGTAAAAGTCCTCATTGGCCCGTTGTGCATTGATGGACAGTTTTTGGTATGATCATGACCATGGGTTCTCTTCGGCCAAGGGTGCAAAGATGAATTATTTTATGGCGTGATCATGACCGTTGATGAAAACACGATTATCCTTGGCCCGTAGTGCATGGATAATTCGTGGTCGTGATACTAATGAATATCCTTGGCCTGTATTGCATGGATAATTTGATTGATGTGGATTATTTATTGTGTTGAGTCTCAAATGATAAAATATTGATAATAAACTTTTAATTGTAGAAGATAGTAGATATCATGCTCTACTTGACTCTTCTAAAATACATTTGTATGTCTTTGGCTTTCAGTAGTGCAAGGATGAATCTGTTAATGAATATCTTTGGCCCGTAGAAGCAAAAGATGAATTTATTAGTATGATTATGAACAGAACCGTGATTTGGTATAACCATGATCTTTGATGTTTCGTGTAAAGACATGTGATGAAAATTATCTTCGCCCCGGGTGCGAAGAGGAATTTAGAACCACAATTATGATTATGAAGTTATTCACATGATTGTGGACATGAATTGTTGATTGATGTTATGTGGATAAAATATTGTTGGTGGACTTTTAACATGGAGAAGATAATAGACTTTATGGTCTATTTGACTCTTCTAATGGATTGCTTCGTTCACCGCAACTATGGTTGAAAAGTTTTATCATCTACCATATGTTCTAAATCTCGATTTATTATCGATTTAAGGCTATTGATAATTTAATTATCTTTAGTCATGATATTCTTTTTATTGGGCTAGTTGTGTTTCACCCTTTTGCTTCACAATTCTTTTCGTGTAATAAGAGTGTAGTAGGTTTGGGTCGAGCTGAGGTAACATGGGGATTAGAACGGTGGTCTATAGTTGTTGAGGTTCTCCTTAAACAATATGGAAATAATTTTATTGAGAACTTTAGATAAGTGTGTTGTATTTTTATACGATATTTAACAGTTATATTTGGTGAATCAAATAGGTTGAGGCGAACCCAACTTTGAAAGGGTATTTTTCCACTATCATACGAGATGTCTAATGACATACGACTTCGTGTTATCATAAGATGTGGTTGTGCACATCCACTTCATCGAGTATATCTACGAGCACTACCTATATAATCTTGGAGTTTGGTTGAAGTATAATTCTCAATTGGAGACAATGGAGATAATTATATGTCAAGAGAAGACTCACCATTGGAAAGAACATGATAGTAATCGCTCGCTTTTTTTTCTTTGGGGACTATTGGGTCAACCAAGGATAATTCTCGAGTCATATGATATCTATCATAACTTAGATGCATGGCCTCCCATGTACGAATGTTTCCTTGAGCATTTTCCAAAGATTTTAATTTCTAAAACAATTATTGATTGTACTTTTTTGTAAAGTACCATTGTAAGGTGTTGTGGTCGAGGCACCATGAGAGTTACATATATTTGTATTAAAACTCACAACTTATGTGTTGTTTATACTGCATTTGACAGTTCAACAAGTTGTATAAATGAAGTTTGTATTTGATTTCTGTAGTGTGATATCTGGCGACTCAGAATGGGTCGTGTGGACCTATTTTGGGGGCGTCACACTTGTACTACTTAGGCTTAAATATGTGCTGAATTCTGATCTATGGCATTAACCGGGAAGAACATAAACAAAGCCAATTTAGCCTACAAATTAGTTTCTAACAACTAAATTAACATGTAATATATATATATATATATATATGTATACTTCACAGACACATAACTTAAGGTCTCTTAACATGATTTCACCCATATAAACATTGAATTTAAGACCTCTAATTTCATTGTTCTTGTTCAAACTTCACTTTTTGACATTCTTAGTGAAATCATCACTGTGACTTTGTTTTTCAACTAAAATAATTAATTTAAAATACTTTGTTTTTGTTTCTTCATCTACTTTTAAAATCAATAGTCAATTTATACGTTATACAATGAATTAAATATCAATTTTTACATTAAACTAAGCCATATTCATATATATATATATATATATATATATATATATATATATATATATATATATATATATATATATATATATATCCATACAAATTAAGCTGAAATATGATTTCCTTCATAATTAAATACATTACATGAATCAATTTACTATAACTCATCTATAAACTTATGAAAACAATTTTATATCAACCAACTATCATATAAAAACTATATATAACAAATAATTAAACCCTCACACAAATTTTTACAGAGAACTTTTGAATAGAATAAAACTAAAACTTTGAAAAGTAGAAGGGTAGGATTATACATTTGCTTTCTTGTTTAGGTTATCTAGAAGATGATAGCCACCCTTTGATTATCAAAACTCCTTCTCACAATCACTCTTTCAAAGTCTCTCTAGAATTCTCTCAATTCTCTCTCAACTTCTCTCTGCAAAATTTCTTCTTCTCTTTTCTCTTCTTAGGCTTAAGCCAAAACTTTTCACGTAAATAAAACAGACGCTAATGTATATTGTATTAAGAATAAAACTGATAATAATAACTCTATACTTAATATATATCAGTTATAAAATTTAATATATTTTATTTATATTTTTAATTTATTTTATTTATATTATAATTCAAATTCAAAATTCAAAAGCCTTAAGGCTTTGTTTGGCAAAACTCTTTAAAATTAACAACTTAAAATCCTTATGCCTTGCTTGGTAAAACCTAATTAAATTAAAGACTTAACATTCATTAAGCCTTGTTTGGCAAAACTGAATTAACATCATTTAACTTATTTTAATAACTCCTTTATAGCATAGTTTATGGTCACACTTTATTTAATTAAATTTAATATTCAATTTAATTAACTCTAATAACAATTTATTAAATTAATTTATAACATAAATCAATACAAACAAAATTATAATTTTCTTTATAATTATAATTATATTTAATAAATTAACACATCATTTTAATTACCAAGTTAAATTAAAATATCATTATAATAATTCATTTAATCATTATAAACTCTCTAACTTAATTATTAATTTAAATTAGAATATTATCTCATGATGATCAATTTCCTTAACTCATAAATTAATTATTTAACAAATAAATAATCAAATCAAATCACATTAAACAAATATTTATTCATTAATAAACACATCAATTAAAATATTTATATAACTCAATAAATACTTGGAATTACAATTTAAAATTCTGGATTGTTACAATAAGAGCCATATTGGTAGCTGCACAAGATCGCCAAAAGAAATACGCAGATTTGCATCGTCAAGACCGCGACCTTGAGATCGGAAGTTACGTGTTCTTGAAAGTATCTCCCTGGAAGGGAAAAATACGATTCGGCAAGAAGGGAAAATTGAGTTCGAGGTTATGACGCCGCAAAATCTTGGTATCTTCCAACCCGACAGATGGTGCTACACGGTGCTACAGTTCACACATACATTCAATTGAAATACCTCAAAAGAGTGAATATGTCTTCTATATATTACAAAATAATATTTTCCTTCCCTAGTTCTTTGTAACCATTACATATGTTCTTCGTCATAGTATCAAATAAATACAAATTCATATTATGCTATTACAAAGACGACTATTTGTCTGCCTTAACCATCCCTTTATCCTTACTGGATCCTTCGGTCCATTCATTCTTAGATGCATTCATATGGTTCAAGCAAGGGTGAGCATAACTAGCTCAGCAGGTATAACAATTTCATTTGAGCAATATGTTTGAATCATATGAATATATATCTTCTATAACTGAATCAATGGTTATGAAGTACTATAGAGAAGTCATAAAAAGCACTTCTCTTTTCTTTAAAATGTTTAACAAAGAATAACATATATTAAACCTTGATTTTGGTCCAAAACCTTGAGCATTACATTCTTTCTTTGAAAAAGGACAACCCAGCACCAAGTCCGTAAGTCTGACATTTCTTACAAGCACATCTAGGTGATCAGCCTATAGTACTCTATGTTGTACAACACTACTTCATTAAACGTATCTACGTTTAAGTTTTGGCAACCTCACGTGCTTGTCGATTGATGACAAAATATTTGTTTATTCATACTCAGTCTTTCTTTGAAATCCATACCAAAACAGTTGGCATAAGATAGCAACATTGATAATATTTTGATAGATTATAAGGAAATCCACAAAACACATTAAGTCTAGCCGAAGGAATTGGCTTCGAATTCTTTGTATATCAATCCATGCGTAAGATACATGAATCATAAAGCTTGTCCAAAAGGAACATAGACAAGGGTTTAGAACACTTGCCTTTAGCGTCTTCTGCAGTTAATTAACTTCTCTTTTGTTTCTTTATAGATTCTACAATACATGATTATATAACATACCACATTAGGTCATAAACAATCATCAAGTATTGTCATTAACCTATCTTCCCCTTCTTCTCGGTCTAATCATTCATTTGATTGACTAACATTCATTAGTTTAGTTAACGTTCGTTACGATTTATCGCATTACTTTGTGTTTACATTCTCGTAACCTTTCTTCAACTTTTAATCGTTAAACTTAAGGTTATAATCATCCTTAATGATGTTACTTTAATTTTAATTAAGGTCATAATTCAACTTCAATTAACTTCCCTTCCTTTATACTTATTAATTAACTTCACTACCTTTTGCCTAGTATTGACGCTTTGGCGCCAGTCTCCTTTGCAAATGTTGCACTGCAGCGCGACTTAGCAGTGTCTGGGATCCAGGCATGGTGCTGCAGCGCCATGTTCATAGGCTTGGGTGGCGCTGTGGCGCCGGCCCTAAGCCTTTGAAATTTTTTTAAGATTTTCAATTCCAATCCTTTTCGGGCTCGTAACTTAATCATTATATGTCAAAATTGGCTCGTTCAAAAGCCATTTTCTCACATATCTTGTATACTACAAATTCAATAGGACAACTTACGTTTTTGAATCCGTTAACACTGAATTAACAGTTTAAATTCCTTATTACGCGTTCGTTAAACGTTTGTGAACATTCATAGCTCGTTTCTTCGTCTTAAGTCAGAATTCGACCATTCTTGAGTCCACAACTCTTAAATGCAAAGTTCTACTATACACCATGAAAAACTAAGATTTTCGAGTTAAACGATGACTTTTGACTTTTATTTCGAGAATTTCACGATTTCGACGATTATCATCTAATATCGTAAATTTTGTCATAACTTCGTTACTTAATATTTTTACTCCGTTAAAAATGGATTCATTCCATCATTCATACATCTATCATCCTAACTAAACATATATCATCTAATTTTATACACAATTGTTTTAAACTTGTCCATCAACAACATATGATAATTTTTCATGTGTTCTTCATTAGTTCATAATTCTATGATTATGATTCCACTGGTAACATGATTATTAATGTTTAAGTCCACTAATTGCCATCCTTGTTACTCCTTATGATACATGCTCCACCAATATTCACTTCTCTATCAAAACAACAAATGAAGATATGAAGATTAATGGTCTAAGGATTCATTACCTTTGATGTTCTTACTTGATTCTTCTTCTTCTTCTTCTTGGATTAGTAAAACTAGCTCTCACTTCTCTCTCAATATGATTGTTCTAAGATGTTGGTGATTTGAATAAGCAACAAAATGAGCAATAAAGCTTCCAATTTATAGAATTCCAAAGTGAGGGCAAAAGGGTCAAAAAGCCATCCCACCTCCTTACTATTCCACCTCCTTACTATTCATGTCTTGAAAGCTAAGTTTTGTTCCTTGCTTGGCCACCAAGTTGGCTAGCCATGTGCCCCTATGGGGGACCCACATGGGTTGCTCCA
The DNA here is from genome assembly GCA_020205605.1 of Panax ginseng. Lineage (NCBI taxonomy): Eukaryota > Viridiplantae > Streptophyta > Magnoliopsida > Apiales > Araliaceae > Panax > Panax ginseng. Next base: position 34,005,947 of record CM035143.1, on the reverse strand, counting down.
TGGGTTTTTCTCACCTGGTGACCCATCGGTTCGATCCACGGGTTCGGTTCTTGGTTCGGGCTTAGGTTTAATTAACTTTGGGCCTAACATTGGGATTGCATTACTTATTTTTGGGCCTTAACATAATTCACTTAGGCTTGCCAAATACACAAGTAAATCCTACTAGTCCATTAAGAATAGTTTAAACTTTCAACGTATAATCCTCGTATTCTTCTCATATACTAGTTCTTATAACGTTCATCATATACGTTATATTATCTTTCGTATATACTTGTACAATACTTCGTATCATACTCGTATTCATTACCCCGTAAAATAATTATTATACGATCGTCATTTATTCAAATCTTTACTTTCCTTAACATTCTCCAACTTAGTACGTAGGCGAAAAACTGTGTTTATCATTATTGAATTATTATTAAATAATCCATCTTTCTTTATCATTCTATCATTACAAATTTCCCGGAAGTTCAAAAATAATTCCGGATGAGAAATGGATGAATAGTGTTTTCAGAGAATTTCTCAGAAAGCTTTTATTTTCGTCTTGGAAATTCAAACACCTTAATTCTATCACGTAGCCAGGATACTACGACATTATTCCACTTTTAGGTTATAGATTGTGGCAAGTTCCTGAACTCATAAGTGTGGTAAGTTTGACGAAATGGGTATTGTTTTGTATGAATGGAGTATTGAGGATAATAGGAATAGATAGATTGATTACGTAATGGATTATTAGTGGAGACATAGGTTTTCCATAATAGGAATAGATAGGTGCCTTTTTGAAAAAGAATTTTTATTCTCAACCCTTGGTAACTATTGTGTATGCCTGGACTTCGGGCCACCTACACCTAGTTACTTGTTGAGGTGATAAAACAGATTTGCAAAGATTTTTGAACGGTTTAAAGTATAGTCTATGCTACTTGTTTCAGCTAAACGATAATGATTTGAAATATCAAAATATATTTTTATTTATCACTTATGTACCATGTAACCTGGTGCAAAGATGATAAAAAGTTGATGGAGTTGTAAATGCAAGAATACTTAGTGTTGAATTTGATCTAAAATTGTTATTCCACTATTGTATGATGTGTTATGACAAAGTCATACAATGACGGCATCTTCAAACGGGCTGTTAATATAGTACGGCATAATGACGTCATTTTCAAACTAATTTTAAAATTTTAATTTGCTAACGGGGTTTGGCTACACCTAAATAATTCGATTGAATTGAATTATTGATATGAGTCTATGCTATTCGATTCAGCTAGACTAATGTTTATGAAAACTCTAAGTGTTCATTGAAAGAAATTTCCCAAACCAAATTGTTTTGGTGCGGAATCTAATAAGACTGAGGTAAAATTTTGTGCTTATGGCAGAGACGAGAAACAGATTCGACCAGTAGTACTTAATAAGTACAGGGCATATTGGGCTAATTACCCACTATGTCCGTAAGTTATGACGGTTTGCAGATGAATTTTCATATAACCTTTGCGAAAATGATAGACAATAGTCTATATAACCCCTCAGCACAATTTCAAAATTTTTATTCTTGTAAGGAATGTATTGGGTAGCATACGATGCTTTTTTTGAATGGTGTAAGGTAAATTTCGAGGATGAAATTTTTAGAAGAAAGGGTGAATGTGACGACCCAAGAATTTAGAAATATATTTAAATCTTAAATTATTGAATAAAGGTTAAATAATAAACCTAGACAGAAAATAAGTGTATGGATTTGACATTTCTGAAAAGAAATTTTATAGATTTAAAAATATTTGTTTGTGGTGAATTATTCAGGATTAAGTATATAAGTGTATATGTTCTATGTATATGGTTGTATATGAGTACAGTATGTGGTTAAGGGTCAAGGGTTGACAAGATAACTATATCAGTGACCAACCCCTAAACATATATTTAGAACATCAACGTTCAGTTAGAAAACCCTAACACTGATAAGAAACCCTAGAAACCGGTACTGGAAACCCTAATTTCAATTTTGGGAATTTGAAACCCTAATTCAGATACTAAAATCCTAATTTGGGAATTTAAATGCTATGTATAAGGTTTATATATTTTAATTACAAACCTAATTAGGGATAACCCTAATGATTAATTAGATTTTCTAATAATTAAGAAACCCTAATTATTGGGTTATAAACCCTAATGCATGATCATTGAAACCTACTTGCTAAATTAGTAATTTTAATTAGGAAATATTACTCCTAATTAGCAAGCTTGAATAATGATTAGTAAATTTTAATATAATTAGAAAATCCTAATTATAATTTTGAAATATTAATTTTTTATTTCGAAAACCGAAATTTGGAAATCCTAAAAATTAAATTTCTAATATTTTAGGGTTAAACCCTAAACCCTAAGGGTCAAACCCTAAACCCTAAGGGTTTGGACAATTTACTAGTATGCCATTAAAACTAAAATCAAAATGACTAAACTACCCTTTGTGCATTATTGAAGTAGCTTTCAATTAGTGCCCTACTTGTAGTTGGGGACTAGCTAAGATACACTCATGTGCCTTAAAAATCCAAAGATCAGCCCACATTACCAGCCATTTCATTTGCATCCAATTATTTCAATAATTGAAGAGAGAAAAAGTTCACATATATGGTTTATTTGTGCTCTAGCTCTCAAACAACTCTCTCTCTCTCTCTTAACATCCGAAATCCATAAGTGGATTCAATCCCTTGTATGATCCATAGCAAGTCAAGAACAGGATCATGGATCAGAAATCAAGATCAAAGCCTAAAAGGTATAAAAAAAACCCTAAATCTTGAAAATCTTGTATTTGATGTTAGATGTTGTAAGTAGTTGGCTAAAGTTGTGTATTAGGGTATTAATAAGTGATCTGGGTTGTTAGATCAAGGATATATAACATCTAGATGCACAATTTTGAAGTTTTGAAAAATCTGGAAAAACTTTGAAATGTTGTCTGACAGTCAAATGTCAGGGCTTCTAGATCTGTGTGTGTTAGGTGTTATGTGTGTTTTATGTTATGGATTTGTTCCTTGCTATGTAGGCTTCAACTTGGAACTGGAATAATGGTCATAACATGTCTAGATCTCCAGATAGGAGCAGTCAAACTACGTTGACCGGCCACGAAATCTGATTTCTGGGTAACCTAGAAACCCAGATCTTGTCTGACAGCGTTTTTGCAGGTCTTAATATTACTTATGATTTATGTTTTAAGTCATCTTGTTGCTTTAAGGTTGTAGTCTGACATGAGAGCTACACTTTCAAACCTTTAGATCACTTAGATCCATATCAGAATCGAAGATTTGGCCAGTCAAACAACCGTTGACCAACTCGCTAGATGAAGATTTTTGGAAAACCTAGATCTTCAAGAACCATTTCCTGACCCCTACTTGGACCAACCTTGATCTTCTTGGTATGATGATGATATGATGATATGTTGTTATAAAATTCTTCCCTGACATCCCTACTACATGGCTGAACTCTTAAATCACATAAACCGATCTCAGAAAGCTAAGTATTAAAGCTTCAAAATAGATACCTCAACTGTTCTTCAATTTCTGAAAAAACCAGAAATTGAAGAACATGTTTGACATCAATTTGGAGAGCTTAGATCGCTCCGTTATGTTATTGTTTGGTCATGAAATCAACTGTTAGTTGTAGTATTACACTTATACTACATGATTAGCAACATTAAAAGCCCAGAAAACCTTATGAACACAGATCTACATCCGGTTAATCTAACTACCCTGCACACTGACATGAAGCTCAAGAACAGGCTCGAGAACACCTATAGCGACGGTTTTGTCGCTATAGGGCCCTTTTATTAATAATTAAATTCCAAAAATAATTATTTTAATTAAATAAATCGGAATAAATGGTTTTTAATTATAAAAAATACAAAATAAATTCCTAAAAATTATTTTAAAGCCTGAAAATTAGTTTTTAACTATTTTGAGTATATTTCATAAATATTTAATAATTTTTGAATATAAATAGTATTTAATTTATTTAATTATAATATTAATTAAATTATTTAAAAATGATTTTAATACTTGAAAAATCATGAAAAATTATAGTATGGTATAAGAAAATATTTTATGTTATTTTTAGTGACTTTTAATATTTTGTGAGAAATTTCATTAATTAATCAATATTAATGATAGTTAATTTATTTAATAAATATATCAAATAAATTGTGGAAAAATAGAATAAATGTTTTATAAATCATATAAAATGATTTAAGTGTTATAAAAATATTTTAAGTTATAAAATATAACTTTTGATATTTTTGTCATGTTAATATTTTAATATTAATAGAAATTATCGGATAATGAATTTAGTTGTTTAAAAATCATATAAAGGTGATTTTAAAGTATTAAAAATAATTTGTGATATTATAACTATATTATAATATTATGACATGTATTTCATTAATATTTGATAATAAATAGATATTAATGATAATAGAATATTATGGTATTTATATTATATAAATACGTTTTTAATGATTGAAAATTCACGATAAATGATAATAATTATTTAAAAATTATTATAAGACTTGGAAAATTATTTTTGACTAATATTAAAATTATCTGAGGTAATTGTTAAGTGTTAGGCAGAGTTTAATTGAACTTAAACTCAAGCGATTATCCCGACTGTAACCGTCGGGATGTTAGAATTATCTAGAACTCGATTTCGGTATCAAAGTTTGACTTGAGGTTAGGTCTTATGTGTGTTATAGACTGATAGGCCTATGTGATAATGTGTTTAGGTGATTTGAAATACTGTGATGATATTATTCTAACTTAGCAATCGATATTATTTATATATTAGGTTCAGACAAAGCTTATTAAATTGCATAGTGGTAATCAACGGTTCAGGCAAGTTTTTCTTAACTCGACCTCGAGTTGTTTCATTCAGATATACTTGTGGTTAATCATTACCGATTGCCATGTCCATGAATTATTTATTCGCACTCTCTGCCTAATGCATGTATTCATCAAGTATGAAAGGCTTATCACCTTCATTACCATTCGGTCCAGATATAATTGCTATGTTCATGTTCAATGTTCATTCAGCTATGTAAAATTTGTTCATGCTAGTTTGCAATTATATTGTAGAACTGTAGCCAGCTTTTATTTAATTCTTTCTATCATGATCTATCTTTAATTTATTGAACTTAAACTTGTTGGGCAAACTTATTGCTCACCCTTGCTATATCATGATTTAACATTATGATTAAAAGACGAATCGTCGAATACGATGAGGACAAGACCAAGTTCAGCTTGGGATTATATGTGCAGCTTAATTATAATAGTATAGTATTATAATAATGTTGTATGTTAGACAGGTTATGAATTGTGTTTATTTGAAGGTTACTCGACCTTGGGGAAAATATTGTGTAAAGTTTAATGTATAAATAATTTCTGTTTATATCTTCCGTAAATAGTAATAGTTATAGAATTAGCATACCAAGATCCGCGATGATTTAGGACCCGGATTTGGGGCTTTTACAATAACACATTTATCGAAGGTATAACTTTGTTCCTCAGAACTTACTCATTTCTATCAATGATTTGAATAGGCATTTCTTCATACGTCAAGTCTTTCTCAATATGAATAGGCTCATATTCTATTACGTGTTTATAATCGTGCTTATAAGGACGTAACACAGAGGCATGAAACACATTATGTATTCATTCTAAGTCTGGAGGTAACACTACCACGTAAGCTACTTCTCCTACCCTTTTTAATATCTCGAAAGGTCCTATAAACCTTGGACTTAACTTTCTCTTCTTTCCAAAGCATATCTTTCTTTTCCAGGGAGATACCTTTAGAAAAACGTACGAGATTACTTCAAACTCTCTGTTCACTTGATGCAAATCCGCATACTTCTTCTGTCTGTCTTAAGCTACTACCAGACGCATTCGTATCAACTTAACTATACCCGCTGTCTGCTGCACCAATTTTGGTCCTAGCATTCGATGTTCTCCCACTTCATCCCAACACAATGGTGTTCTACACTTCCTTCCGTATAAAGCTTCGTAAGGCGGCATGCCTATGCTCGCATGATAACTGTTGTTATACGCAAACTCTACTAACGGTAGATGTTCATCCCAACTACCTTTGAAATCCATGACGTAAGATCTCAACATATCTTCCAACGTCTGAATTATCCTTTCACTCTGCCCATCAGTTTGTGAATGATAGGTCGTACTCAACTTCAACTGTGTCCCCATCTGTTCTTGCAGACTCCTCCAAAAGTTTGATGTGAATCGTGGGTCACGATCTGACATTATCAAAACGGGTACTCCATGTCTGTAAATAACTTTCTTAACATAAAGTTTAGCTAACTGATCTAAGTTAAACTTAACCTTTATTGGCAAAAGGTGAGCCGACTTCGTCAATCGGTCCACTATTACCCAAATCGCGTCGTACCCCTTCTGAGTAATTTGAAGTCCCACCACAAAGTCCATTGTGATATGCTCCCACTTCTATTCTGGAATCTCCAAGGACTGTAACAAGCCGCTTGGTCGTTGATGTTCAGCCTTAACCTTTTGACAAGTTAAGCATCTACTCACGTATTCTGCTATCTTTCTCTTTATGTTCGGCAACCAAAAACTCGGTCGAAGGTCTTGATACATCTTAGTGCTACCAGGATGGATCGAGTACCTCGAACTATGAGCTTCTTATAACACTTCCTCCTTTAATTTCGTCTCATTCAGAACCCAATTTCTTCCATCAAATCTTAATAATCCCTCGTTATCAAGATTGTACTTTAAGTCTTTGTCATCGGCTAGCCGCTTCTTCATCTGGTCATACTCATCATTTCTAAGTTATACGTCCTTGACTCTCTCTACAATGGTAGATCAAATCTCCGTTGTAAAAAATTTTTGACCCGACTAACTCGGTAATTTCACCTCTAACTACATTTTAGCCATCTTTGTTATTAACTCAGTTTAAGTCGTTAACATAGACAACTTTTCCTGACCCTTCCTACTTAAGGCATCTGCCACTACATTGACTTTTCTTGTGTGATACAGGATTTCACATTCGTAATCCTTTATCAACTCCAACCAATTCTTTTGTCTTATATTTAAATCCTTTTATGTGAAGATATATTTTAGACTCTTATGGTCCGTGTATATCTCACATTTCTCTCCATATAAGTAATACCTCCAAATCTTCAAGGCAAACACTACCGCAGCCAGTTCCAGATCATGAGTAAGATAAACTCTCTCATAGTCCTTCAACTGTCGTGATGTATACGCAATGACCTTGCCATGCTGCATGAGCACGCAACCAAATCCTCTATGCGAAGCATCGCTATAAGCTACAAAATTCCCTGTATCATATAGTAAAGATAATACGGGTGCTTCACTCAACCTTTTCTTCAGTTCTTGGAAACTTTCTTCACACTTCTCGGTTCACACGTGCTTCACTGTCTTCCTTGTCAAGTTAGTCAATGAAGTGGTTATCTTGGATAAATCTTCGATAGTATCCCGCTAAACCTAGGAAACTCCGCACCTCAGTCGGCGTTTTCGGCTATTCCCAACTAACCACCGCTTCCACCTTCGCTGGATCCACTGAAATTCCATCTCGGTCGATAACATGACCCAAAAACTATACCCTTTCTAACCAAAATTCACACTCAGTGAATTTCACATATAACTTCTCCTTTCTTAGTGTCTCCAACACTAATCTTAGGTGTTTAGCATGGTCTTCTGGCGTCTTAGAATAGACTAGAATATCATCGATAAATACTACAATGAACTTGTCCAAATATTATTTGAACACTGATCTATTCATTATATCCAAAAATGCACTTGGTGCTTTAGTCAACCCAAATGACATCACCAGAAACTCATAATGGTATTCTTGTCCAAGGTACTTAAATCTAGGGTTTAATCACTAGATTTTAAACCTTAAGGTTTCTAGTTCTTCACACTTAGCTGAAAACATTTAAATTAAGCAAGGATGAGCATTTGAGTGCCCAACAAGTAATAGCAATTATATATATATATAAGCTGAAAGAATTTAAATATTTTCTTTATACTACCCTTCTACAATAAATCAATAGTTGTGAAGTAATCTGAACCTATAATAATAACATAACAACCCTCTTTCAAATTTTTGAAACTACGTATTGACTATAAATAGGGTTAAGGTGACATACTATGAACATTGTTTTCATTTTTGAAAAGGTTAAACAGAACTTCATCATGGCAGAAACCGTCATAACTTACAGAACGCACGGGGTGATCATTGCTATTATGCCTGTGATGATCAACACTACATGCAAGAACTAGGGTATCGTTCACTCTGTCCACCTTAGGTGCATAAAAAGTTTTCCCGTGTAAGGGATGTTCATACTTGTCTGGGTTCCAAACCAAAGCAATTCAGTTGAATAATAGTAAGGTTTATTTTGTTCAACAATAATCTATAATTCAACATATATATATATATATACGGGTAATTAACAAAGGTGTATCAACATGTGATTAAATACAATGATTATCCAAGTGGGGACACTTGTATAACCATTTATAGAAATTAACGAACAGAATATATATCTGAATTACCATATACTAACATGTTGATAATCAATGAGCGTATATAATATAGGGTTAATAATTTGTACAGTAATAATATAATTCAAAAACATTCTTACTCATGTCCATTGCATAAAGAAAATGCAAAGTTAGGATACTTGCCTGATACGCTGCTTACAGTTCATAACTTAGTTTTATCTTTTATATAACACCTATCAGTAATAAGATCATTTTACTGATTAGAATAACATATCTCAACATATAATACTGTTTATTGCAGTCAGCATATAACATATTCACATTGTCACATGTGTTTAACAACCATTGAATCACAAATAAACACACATCTAATCAAATTATCTAAGTCCAAATCAATTTCTGAAACATGTGGGTGTACCGACGGCTTTATCGGGTAATTATCGAGTCTAAGACTCTATCCTGTAACTTAGTATCAGTCATATTATTTTTTAAATGACTTAATATAATTTTAAAACATTTATTATAATTTATCATGAATTTTCAAACATCAGAATCATTATTAAATGATTTAAATATTAAACAATTCTATTATCATTAATATTTAATTAATATTAAACTATTAATGAAACCATTGCCAAAATATTAAAGTTTATTATAATAACTTAGAATATTTTTAAAGTATTAATATTACCCTTAAATAATTTTTAAAACATTTAAAATCATTTTTAAATAATTATCATTAATATTAAAGTATTAATGTTTTATTTATCAAAATATTAAAAGTCATTAAGTATAACTTAAAATATTTTTAATTCATTTATATCCTTTTAAAATTAATAAAACCATTTTAAACTATTTATTTAATATGATTATTAAATCAATTTAATATCATTAATATTAAGTTATTAATAAAATTATCCTTTAAATATTAAAAGTTATATTTTATAACTTAAAATATCTTTAAACATTTTATTTTCATTTAAAATGATTTTTATAATATTAAAATTATTTTAAACTAAATTATTTAATATAATTATTAAATAACTTTAATATCATTAATAATAACTAATTAATGAAATTTACCTTTAATTATTGAAAGTTATATTTTGTAACTTAAAATATTTTTAAATGCCTTATTATTCTTTAAAATTATTTTTAATATAATAAATTCATTTTTAATTTATTTATTTAATGCATTTATTAAATAACGTAATTATCATTAATATTAATTTATTAATGAATTTCATCACAAAATATTAAAAGTCATTAAAAATAACTTAAAATATTTTCTTATACCATAATATAATTTTAAATGATTTTTCAAGTATTAAAATCATTTTTAAATAATTTATTTAATATAATTATTAAATAAATTAAATACCTCTAATATTTCAAAATATTAAATATTTATGAAATATAATTAAAATAATTAAAAACAAATTTTCAGAACTTAAAATAATTTTTAATAATTTATTTTGTATTTTTAATAATTAAAATCAAATTTTCTATAATTATTTAATGAAAATATAATTTTTATAATAAAACTGTCGCTAAAGACCACCTATAGTGACAGAACTGTCGCTATAGGTGTTCTTCATGTTCTTCAAGCAAACCCAGATCTTCATACAGTTTCGAGATAGCTACTTTGACCAGTCATAAATGTCAGCTATTAATGTTTCTGGGCTAGCTATAGATCACATTGTGTAGTATTAATGTCATACTACAAGTGTATAACAAGTTCTGGACAAGATCATAACACATCTAAAAGATATAAAGCCATGAACAAGTTGTCAGAGCTGTTCTTCATTTTCTGGGTTACCCAGAAATGAAGAACAGTTTGACCAGCCATATTTGGGCTTCCACAACTTGTTGATCGTGTATTGTTTTTGTGATCTAAAAGTTTCAGTGTGTAGCCAACATGTAGGACAAGAGATCTATCACATAAAATCATAACAACAACAACACAACCGCGAGATCTAGTCTGGTCAAACTATGTTAGTCGTCATGTTCTTATGTTTTCTAGGTTACCCATAAAACAGAAAACATGATCGACTTAACTAGTTTGACTGACCACAATTTTCAACCTGTTTACTATATATGTGATCTTAAGGCATGAGGATGTAGTCTAACAAACATACTACAACTTAGATGCAAGAACCATAACGAAACATCAAATCACTGTCAGATCCAAGCTCTTGAAAATCTTGTTATAGCTTTCTGGGCTCATTCTGGGTTACCCAGAACTTGTTCATTCATGGTTGGTCAACGGTGTTTGACCACCCATAACTTGCAACCTACAACCGATCTGACTTTGATTTGAGTTCAAGAGCAAAGCTCTCATAGCATACTACAAGATCAAAGCTTAAAAACACAAAAAAGAATAAACATTCAGAGATCTACAGGCCCTGACATTTGGTTGTCAGACATCAAAAACATAATTTCCAGATTTTTTAAATCTTCAAATCTGAGCCTCTAGATGTTATGGATCTAACATCTAGCAACCCAGATCATCATTATACACTACATACAACACATTTTAACATTAAAACACAACATCTATCATGGAATCAAAGATCAGATTTGGCTTTTAGGGATAATACCTAACTTGAACAATACTTGATTTACGGCTTCGATGCATTAATGAAGGTAGTGGGGCTTGCTTTTGGGACTGAAATGCTACTATAATTCGTGAGTGTGGAGAGAGAGAGACTTGGTTGGGTGCTAGATAGCAAAAGAGCCAATCTTTGACATTTCACTTACTTTAATTTTCCACTTTTTACTCTTGTGGTTAAAATTGGTGTTATGTGACTTATGTTGGCTGATGAAAGGTGTTTGATAATGACTCAAGAGATGTGGCACAATTTTTGGCCACAACTATATTTAACATTAAAATTTAAGAAAAGGGTAATTTGGTCATTTGCCTTGTTATTTTAAGGGTATTCTTGTCCATGGTACTTGAATCTAGGGTTTAATCACTAGATTTTAAACCTTAAGGTTTCCCAAATAATTTCTAGGGTTTGAAAAATTAAGATTAAAGTTTAATAAAATTTTAATTATAACTTACTAATTAAAATTAGGGTTTTTAAAAATATTTAGGGTTTCTTGATATTATTAGGGTTCCCTAAATTATGAATTAGGGTTTCCTAATGAACATAATTATTTATTAAAATAATAATTAGAGTTACCAACTTAGCAATTAGGGTTTCAAATTGGAAATTAGGGTTTCTAATTTATAATAAGGATTTTTAGACAATAATTAGGGTTTACCTAATTAGCATAATATAATAATGGTCATAAATCACGTACCACAATTTCCTACCAATATCAAACCCCGGTTTGATTTTCAAGTTAGGGTTTAACACAGTAAAATTAGGGTTTTCAAATATTGTACCATAATTGACCAACCATTATCAATACACGTACATACGAGTACATATTTATAAAGATCGAAAAAATCAAAATATACTTAATATTATATTATTATTCTCATCCATTGATCAAAATCCAAAATTAGGGTTTGGATTCCATATTTGATTTTTCTTGCATATTTAACCTTAATAATTAAGGTAAAATAATTAGCTTAATAATACATGCAAAATTCATATAATAAAATAATTATTATAATTATTTTAAAAATAATTTCATATATTATTTAAATAATATATAATTATATTTGCATGGAAAATAATTAATAAAAACATTTCTACTATAAAATTAATTATTATTAGAATATACTTTATATTAATCAATAATTCTAAAATAAAATTATTTATAAATATTCATGTAATAAATATATTTTTATTTATCACATAAATACATATACACCTTATCTTGTACAAATCCTCATCCTAAAATATAAAAAAAAATTATACGCAAAATTTTTGATTTAATTATATAGAAAATATCGGGTTGTTACACATAGTCGTTTTAAGTGGTTCAGAGCACTTAAAGCTCCTAGTACACTCTTCTACTCCTCGAGTAGGAAATCCAGTAAGGATGTCTTTTACACTTTCGAATCTCTGATTCCTTCAGACCAACAGATGCAGGTACTTCTTAGTTCACTCTTGAACTCTTCAAGTCTAGCAGACTTAGCTCTTCACAGTTCACTTTGAACTCTTCAAGTCCTTCTGACTTGGAACTCTTACTTCAGTTGATTGGTAGTTGTTGAGTTTTTGATTGTTGCTACTCAGTTGCTGTTTAAGCACTTGTTCGAAAGAACTGAGTAGCTGAGCAAGCTTTCTCTTTTTCTCAGATCGTAGAGTTGAGCGTTGAGTGTTCTTGTGCGTTTTGTTCAATGCTTTCTTAGATCTCTCATCTGCATATGTTTTGCATATATGTGATCCTTGAAATCTATCTGTTGAAGCCATTTGTTGAAGCATTAAATGCGTTTGACATTTCTGATCTTTGATGGAGATTTTTCTGCACATCTTATGAATTGCATCCTGGCCCACTGACACAGAAGACTGCTTTCTCACCTAACACCTGAAAAGGTGTTTTCCTCTATCCTATAGTCCTTTCCTTAGTTTCTTGAATATATTTCTTTTGTTATATACTAAGGATATCTTTTGTGCCGTTGGGACTGGTGAGGACTTCAACGTTTAAAACCCATTCCATATTTGTTGGAATTTGTCTCCAAACAAAAGGTAGGGCTCGATGCTTCTGACACACGGCAGATGATACTCTACGATCCAGATCGTGGTGTCTTGTCACCTTGGTGCTTGGTTTATTACTATCAAATAAGAGCACTATGATTTCTCTTCCAGACTTGTACACTACGATCTTTACTTGCTTGTTTTTGCAAGCTCTACATTTCTGAGAGCACACTACGATCTCTGAGTTGGCTCGACAAACATTGGGACCACTCTACGATTTTTGAAGAGGTCCTTCAAGACAGGCACACTACGATCCTCGAAGCTCTACGTTTCTGCCTTGGCTTCTATAGTCTTGATCAGCTTGATACACTACGATTCTTGTTGAAGCCTATCTATTACACTTCAAAATGTAGATCAACCTAACAAATTTGATCTATCACTAAGTCCTTGTACATATATTTCTCTAAGGACTTTACATATAATCATGAGCATTTATATTTAAACATCAAATCAAAATATGCACTCTCCCAACAATCTCCCCCTATTTGATGTTGACATAACCAAGGAGATTTGTTGTCATGATTATTAGTTTCTAGATGCATTTGCAGGAAAGTAAACATGACTTAATATTTCAGTGAGCATCTGAAATTTCTAGAGAATAAGCATGAATTTATTGATGTTTGAAGAATAGATATTACAGTTTAGCTTTACATCAATAAGAATTTTAACTTTCACTTATCTCTATTTCTTTGATCTTTTGCGAGGAGGATTGGCATACTCCTCAGCTCTTCTTTTCCTGCTGGCTTCTTCTCTCCAGGCTATATCTTCCAGCTCACTTGGGCTTAGCCTAGGATTGTGATCATGCCTATTCATGAATGCAGGATCTCCAATTGGCATTTTTAGGCCTGTTGTGGTCACATTCTGTGAGCTTGAAGTTGGCCCTAGACTCCTTATTGGTTAAGCCATTAAAACTTCCTGCTGATCAGATCGTTGAGTCTGATGGCCGGATCGTGGAGTTTGTTGGTGGAATTGCCTTGTAGGAGGACTCCTTGTAGCTTGAGTTTGGAATTGTCCTCTGCCTCTGCCCTTGCCTTGAACTCCTTTCCCTTTATTCTCCCCCTTTAATTCAGCATCAAGGGATCGAATGTCTTCGGATAGGCGAGTCACTCTTTGGACGAGCTCGTTGAGCTGGCTTTGGGTTTGAGCAATTTCCTCTCGATTCTCCTTGATTAAAGCGTCAGATCGAGCTTCCCTATTTCGGAGGACGGTTAGAACATTGTCAGTCTGTTGTCCTTGGTTGACGTAGAATTGTTGGAATTCTTTTACGGCAGTTTGCAGATTGATGATGCTTTCCAACATAAGTTTATTCTGGGCGTTTTGAGCTATTTGTAAGGCAAGAACTACATCTCTGTGTCTTTTAGCTATGAGAAAGTGAATATCATCCCTGTCCTTTATGCTCTTAACCATTTCCTTGATGATCTCCCTCAGCTTCTTTGTAAGTTCAGAGTTTAGGGTGCTTGGCAGATTATTTGCAACACTGATCATTTTTGTCAATCTTAGATGAATGAGTTCTGAGTGAGCGTCAAGGCTATAATCGATGTCCTTGATCACTTTCTTGGACACTTCTGTCAACTCAGCTTTGGTGGGAAGATCTGAAAGTAGTTCACTGAGTTTGGGATAGTTTAAAAGAGGGGATGTTTTCTTGTATTGATCTTGCAAGGAGTAGAGGGCAAGATCAAGGTTGAAGTATTCATTGGTGGATGAAGAGGGAATATCTGATGGAGGGGCCTGTTTTTGGGTGTCTGGAGTGGGTGGCTCTACGATTTGAGATTGGGACTCTACGATGGGGCTAGAGTCATCAATCGTAGAGTTTATGGGAGTTGGGATCAATATGAAGTTTGGCACATTTGGTTCATCAGTTACAGAATTTTGGGATTCTGTAACTGGGGATAGACTTGGTGGATTTAGAACCACTTCCAACCAGCTTGGAAATTCATAAAACTGGCTGAAGAAAGATAGTGGATAGTGATTAAATCTGAATAGGATTGGGATAGATAATACCTCATGCACCATCCTTGAAGAGGGACTATTTGTTATCAAATTTTTGGCAAAGTTGAAGTTTCGTGGGAATCCATGAGCTAGCACAGAGATGGCTGGATATTCTTTGAAACTCCAAAATATGTGATATCAGGAGTTTAGAATTTGAGCTTGATTAAAAGGCATCATGGGTAGATAGGAGAACAACTGCTCATAGTTAGCCTTCTATGCCCTTTGGAGCCCACAACTATGATCTCAACCTCATCATCTTCGTCCTCTTCTCTGTCTTCGTTCAGAGATTCCACTATATCAATGACTTCATTTTGTTCCTGCTCTGGTTCTCCCTCATTTTCTGCAGGAACAACTTCTTCTGTAATGGGGATATCATGAGGCTCCCCCTCAACATGATCATCCATCTGCAGGACTAATAGCTCTCCCTCAGCTGGAGCATTTTCTAGGGTGAGAACTTCAGGTATCTCCCCCTCAGCTTGAGCTATGTCCTTTTGGATTTCTTTGGATAGTTCCTTTTCAGCAGCCATCTTCTTATCTTCCTCCTTGAGCACTCCTTCATTGATAAGGATGTAGTTTTTAACTAATTTTCGTCTTGGTTTTCTAGGTTGAGTCACAACCTCAGGACTTTCTTCAGCTTCAGCTCTGTCCTGTTGATCAGTCAGACCATCTGGTGCAGCAACTTCCTTGCTTGAGGTGTTCAGTCTGGTCTCTACGATCGGTAGAGACTCGACGATCGAAGAGACAGATGGCCTCGTAGACTTGTGATTGATTTTATTCTTCTTCAGCAGCTGTGATATGGTCGCTCTATCTTCATCTGCCTCAGCCAGCTATTCTTTTCTCCTTAGGATTCTCAAAGTCTCAATATTAGAGGAATCTATAGGTATATCAGTGGTAGACCCTTGAGGTTCTTCTACCATCCTAGTCTTTAGCTTTTTCTTGCCCTTGCTTTTTCTGATAAGGGTAGTGGGTTCTCCCTTGTTGATCTCTTCCTCTTCTTCTTCAGTCTCTTTGACGACTGACATGTTTCCTGGAATCCCTTATTCCTTTAGATCACCAGTTCTACCACTAGACTCAGACATCATACGAACATTTTCTGCTAGATTCCTTTTCCAATTTTCAAACAGTTGTTGGGTCATCAGTCTGTTTGGGTTGATGGACTCTCTTTCATTGTCACCAATTTTTTCACCTAGAGCAGACTATAGGATGATGCTTATAAATCGCCCGTAGAGCATCTTTTGAGAGCTCTTTGTCTTCTGCGAGCTAAGGATCCATTTTCCTATCCATTCAAGTAGTAGAGCTCCATAGTTAAGCTGTATTCCACAACTTATGGCAGTCATGAGTTTTAGTTGCACCTCATTTACAGAATCGTGGCCGGAGCTTTTGCAGCATATACACTTCCCAACAATATCGGCCAAAATTTCATACCTCTGAGGAAACTCCTTCTTCGTGTATCCTTTGACAGTGGGGATATTTTTGTGATGCATCTTCTTAAGTCCTACATGGAAATCGATGCCATCTAAAAACCATAAACCTTCGGATTTGAAACCTAGGGCTAGGTTGATGTTCTCAGCCTTTAGCTTGATTTCCACGTCCTTGACTCTTGTCATGAGGACTTCATTTTTGAATGCCCCATTTATGTAAAACTCCTTTATTAACTTTGGGTAGATCCAGGTTCTCGTACCAAGAGCATCTTTGAGACCTACCTTCTTTATTAATGATAGAGTCTTGTGAAATTTGGGTTCAGCGGTTTTGAACTCATCGAAGAATAGTCTGTAGCCAGAGACGACGTTGGAGGCTGCCATTGATTTCTTTGCAAGGAGTATGGTTGTCTGATCTTTCTTAAGGGTTAGGGTTTCTGCTTGTAGAGAGAGAAGAGAGATAAGCTTTTTGAACTTCTGATTTCAAAAAGGCATTTTCAAACTGTACTTGTAACTTCCCTCTCTCCATTTTTGTTTAGTGGGGCAGGTGTCAAATTCTGCTTGGCTCTACAAAGTTGACTGAGGAGGATTGTACTGATTTTCCCTTAGCTCCTTCTAAGCTAATGTGTCCTTAGGGAGGACTACAATCGTTGAGGTGGCCTTTTTGATTGTTGAGTCTGTTTTGCATTTGTCGAGTCTAGACTACAATCATTATGTTTGAACTGCAATCATTGAGTTCAGCTCGGCACTCGTCGTATCTGCTTAGCAATCGTCATGTCTGCTCAGCAATCGTCGAGTCTAGACTGCAATCGTAAAGTCTGCTCAGCAATCGTCGTGTCTGAACTACGATCGTCGAGTCTGACCGGATCCTTGTGATGAGTTTTTGACTTAGAATTCTTTTAAGGTAACTCAGAAAGGGCCAACCTCATAGAGTGAATCAAAGGTTAGGTTTGTTCCTAAGGCGCTTATCAGAGGGATTTCTTTATTTTGAACTTTTTCATTATAGGATGCTCCCTTATTTTGTTGATGGGGCTTCTGCCATCGTTGAGTCCACTCTACGATCGTTGTCTTTTATCACTTCAGCTCTACGATCGTGGACTTCCTTTGATCATGTCTACGACTTCGAACATAACCTTTATATCTGTATGGTTAGCACAGACTAGAGCATATATTTCATGGTTGTAGATTAAGCATGCCTAGCTCACTTATTAACTTGTTAAACCTAGATTCATCTAAAGGCTTTGTAAAGACATCAACAAGTTAATTTTCAGTAGGGATATATTGTAAATGTAAGACCCCAACTTTTATGAATAAAGATGAATTTTCTATAAATATCATTTTTAAATATTATGGAATGAATTTGATATAATGTTATAGTTGTGGGTAATATTTATAAATTTTGCAAAGTACGCAAGTTGTTATATAATATTTGATTGGTCGGGGAATATTCGTACAACGGCACAATCATTAGTGGACCCCACAACGGAATTATTATCGGATTGAGAAAATGACAAAAATACTTTATAAAAATAACGGCGGAAGTTTTATCGTTAACTGTTGAAACACCCGGTGTTAAAAAATGCGATGTCTGGCGTGGTTGCATAGTAGCTTTACGGTATTGATTATTGATGCTTACGTGAGAAGTCACTCGGTTTTGTTCAATTATTGCTACACAAGAATTGTTGCATAGTATCTCACGTTATTTGATTCAATTATTGTCAATATTTTATATATTATTAAATAAATAATTGAGATAAAAAGTTATTAATATTATTATTTGCAATATTAATGATGTCTAGAAGTTCTATCAAGGAGAGGTTTTGTCACCTAATTCTTTCGTGATGAGGAGAAATCCTTATTGAAAGCCCTCTTTCACGGAGCGACCGATTCGATTAATATTGTGAATTATAATAATGATGATAAATTTTGTTTTATTAGTATTATTAATGTAATAAAAGCAGAAAAGCTTTTTATATAAAAGCAGAATACTTTTATAAAGTTATACATTTTATTAGACTATAAATAGAATATATTATATTCTATTATGCATAGTGTTTTGTATAGTAAAATCTTTTATATAAAGCAGAATACTTTTATAAAGTTATTTATTTTATTAGACTATAAATAGAATATATTAAATTTTATAATGCATAGTGTTGCATAATTGCTCTGATAGTGTTTTGCATAGTAAAAACTTTTTATATAAAAGCAGAATACTTTTATAAAGTTTTGTTTTATTTGATTATAAATAGAATATATTATATTTTATTGCATAAAAGATAGTATCCATTCCATTTTTCTATAAATAGGATGCTTAGTTAGAATTGAAAATCACACCAGAAGTTCAGAGAATTCTCCTTCTATAATCTTGAACGTATTTCTTTAGAGTTTAAGAAAGCTTTGAGCATAGAAATTAGTGCAAGTTTTCTTCAAGTATATCATCGCCCTACCAGTCGGAATACTCTTCTTTTTAAGGTAAGGGGTATTATTCTTTCGTATTCATGAAGAGAGTTCTTTTCTTTCAATACTCGTAAGGGTTGTTATTCCATTCTTTATTATTATGTTGGAATAACCTGTTTATGCGAAGTACCGCATACATGGTGAAATTCTTCATTATTCCATTCTTTATTATTACATTGGAATAACTTTCATGCTGTAATGGTCTATCGTATGCTGGTGAATTCTGTTGTTATTCCATTCTTTATTATTCTGTTGGAACATCCTATCGGTGCAGATTACGCATGACCTGGTTCCATTTTTTATTATTCTGTTGAAATATCCTGTATGTGC
The DNA here is from genome assembly GCA_020205605.1 of Panax ginseng. Classification (NCBI taxonomy): domain Eukaryota; kingdom Viridiplantae; phylum Streptophyta; class Magnoliopsida; order Apiales; family Araliaceae; genus Panax; species Panax ginseng. Next base: position 33,986,579 of record CM035143.1, on the reverse strand, counting down.
GGGTTACGCATGACCTAATTCAATTCTTTATTATTCTGTTGGAATAACATGTCTGTGCGGATTATGCACGCCTGGTGAATTCTTCTGTTATTCCATTCTTGATTATTCTGTTGGAATAATCTGTCTACGTGGATTACCGCATGGTGGCAAAAATCCATTTGCGGTTTCATATATTCTATTATACTCAGTTGGTTAAAGTTTTGGCTTCTATACTCCATGAAATTATTGGAATATCCTTGATATTTGCGCTTCATCCAGTATCTTTTCATGGAAATATTCTTCTAAGAATTCTTGAATTTTACTCCACAAAGCAGTATCATGTTGACAATTTGGACGTTATTGAGTTCAGGATAAATTAACTTATAAATCTTTAAAATTTATTCTTGAACATGTTTTATTGAATTGTCATCATCCTCGTGTTTATAATATGTTGAAAGTCATCTGTGGATGATTATGACCAGGGATTATTCGGTATAATCATGACCGTAATGTTACAAATGATGTGGTAAAAATTCTCATTAGCCGTAGTGCATTGATGGACAGTTGTTGGCATGATCATGACCATTGATGAATACACTTATATCCTTGGCCCGTAGTGCATGGATAATTTGTGGTCATGATTCTAATGAATATCCTTGGCCGTAGTGCAGGGATGATGTGGATTATTTATTAAGCTGAGTCTTAGCGATAAAAGTAATGAAAAACCTTTTAAATCATAGAAGATAGTAGATTTTATTCTCTACTTGACTCTTCTAATGGATTGCTTGTTCATTCTTGATTAAACTTGATGTTTGTTATATTTTATCGGTTTAACACTTTGTTGAAGGCTAGCAATAAATTATTACGCATTATCTTAGTCATAATATTTCTTCTTTGGGCTAATTGAGCTCACCCTTTCTTTCCTTTGTTCTCTTGAAATGAGAGCGTAAATGGGACTAGTCGGGGAGCGGAGTGCGGTCAAGATGATAGCATTAGTAGTCCTCATTATTACATTAAATAGTGTGACAATAAATGTAATGAGGACTCCATTGAGTGTGGATATTGTCTAGATGACAATATTCTTATTAAAACTCTCAGTTATGTCTTGTCGTATTCTACACGACAGTTATATTATTAAGTTGTATATGAATTTTGTACCATGTATTTGGCGACTCAAGATGGGTGATGTATACCTATTTTGGGGGCGTCACAGTAAAGATATAGTTCCATTCTGCACATGATCCCTAATAAAGTGATACCTTATTTCTATATGCTTAGTTCTAGAATGCATGACATGATTATGAGTTATTGCTATGGCACTTGTGTTATCACAATGAATGGGTATGGATTTGAAATTAAACCCATAATCAGCTAGATGATTTTTCATCCATAGGATCTCGAAAGCATAGCATGTTGCCGGTGACAATGTATTAAATTTTCTGCGATTTGAAGTAGAATCTTGAGTTTTGTTTTTTGTTAAACCAGGACACAAGTCTATTTCCTAGCAATTGACAGGTGCCACTTGTACTCTTTCTATCTATTTTACAACCTGCAAAATCAGCATCTGTGTATCCTGTTAGTTCAAATGAGGACTCCTTGGGATACCAAAGCCCCAAGTGAGGTGTACCCTTGAGATACCTAAAAATTCTCTTTACAGCAGTTAAATGTGATTATTTAGGAATAGCCTGAAATCTAGCACATAAGCATGTTGCAAACATTATGTCTGGTCTACTGGCAGTTAGATATAGAAGAGAGCCTATCATACCTCTGTATTGAGTTATATCAATACTTTTACCTTTTTCATCTTTGTCAAGCTTGGTTGCAGGAGCAATTGGGGTTTTCATGGGAGAGGCTGATTCCATGCCATACTTCTTAAGTAAATCTTTGATGTACTTGGCTTGGTTTATGAAGATTCCCTCATCAGTCTGCTTTACTTGCAGTCCAAGAAAGAAATTCAGCTCACCCATCATGCTCATTTCAAACTTGCTCTGCATAAGCTTGGAGAATCTCTTGCATAACTTTTCATCAGTAGAACCAAATATAATATCATCAACATATATTTGAACCAATAAGACTTTGTCTTTATGCTTTCTAAGAAATAGTGTGGTATATACTCTACCTCTAGTGAACCCATTTTCAATAAGAAAGTTAGTTAGTGTCTCATACCATGCTCTAGGTGTTTGTTTAAAGCCATATAAGGCTTTGTCTAATCTATAAACATAATTAGAAAGAGATGGATTGATGAAACCTGGAGGTTGCTCTACATAGACTTCTTCTTGAAGTTCTCCATTTAGGAATGCACTTTTGACATCCATCTGGAAGACCTTGAATTTCATGTGAGCAGCAAAGGCAAGGAATATTCTGATGGCTTATAGTCTGGCAACAGGTGCAAATGTCTCATCATAGTCAATGCCTTCTTCTTGAGAGTAACCCTTGGCTAACAGTCTTGCCTTATTCCTAGTTATTACTCCATCTTCATCCATCTTGTTTCTGAAGACCCACTTGGTTCTAATGACAGGATGACTTTTTGGTCTAGGTACCAATCTCCATACTTTGCTTCTTTCAAACTGATTGAGTTCTTCCTACATGGCTTCTATCCAGCTTGAGTCTTCCATAGCATCCTCTATCTTCTTAGGTTCCATTTGTGATAGGAAGCTTAGATAAAAACATTCATTTAGGGTGGCAGCTCTTGTTTTGACTCTTGTACTAGGATCTCCAATGATTAAGTCTTGAGTGTGATCTCTAGCCCATCTGTTTCCCATTGGAACATATGTCCTGATGCCTTCTTGTCTTAGGTCTTCAAGATCTATTTCTTCTTCTTAGTGTGGAGGCCGTTGTCTTAGATAGACCTCTCTACGATCTCATTTCCCTTCTCAACGATTTCACTATCTGGCACTACGATCGTAGTGTTGAGCTCGATGATCTCGTTTGTAGTGTCTGAACTGTTGGTCGTAGTGTCTTGAGGCACTATTTTGTCCAAGTCTATTTCATCAAAGATGATGTGAATCGAGACTTCAACACTCAGTGTGACGGCCCCGAATCCAAGTCCTAAATCACCTCGGATCCGGTTCGATCATTCTATAACTATTCAACTATATTTGCAGAAGATATAAACATAAATTGTTTATACAATAACTTATACATAATCCCCAAGGTCGAGTAACCTTAACTTAATACACATTTCATAACTTTTCTAACACATAACATTATTAACATACAATACTTATACAATTTAGCTGCACATATATCCTAACGCTGGAACTGTCTTTCACTTGTCCTTGTATCCGACACATTCGTCTTAATCTGCAATGTTTTATTATGATATAGCAAGGGTGAGCATAAGGATTGCCCAGCAAGTTTAAGTTCAACAATATAACGATATATCATGATTGAAAGAGTCTGAATAATAAGCTCGCTATAATTCAACAATATAATTGTGAACTAGCAGGAACAAAATTTTGACTGAACAAGTATTTTACATGAACAATTATATCTAAACCGAAGGGTAATGAAGGTGATCAGCCTTTCATACCTGACTTATACATGCAATATGTACAGAGTACAATTATACATGGCAATCAACAATGATTAACCATAAGCATATCCAAATGAAACAACTCTTAGTAGAGTTAAGTAAAAAATAAACTTTTCAGCTGGTTGATTACTAGCACGCAATTTATATCGCCTTATCAAGAAGACCTAATATTAATAATATAGATCTCAATATTAGAATAATATCATCACAATATAATACTATAATATATATATACATACATAGAATAACCTAAACACATAACACATAACCTTATCAGTCTATAACACACATAAGACTCAGCATCAAGTCAAACTATTTCAGTCTGACTTGAATTCAACAAAATTCTAACATCCCGACTATCTAGTCGAACTTTTATCGAGTCTAAGTTCAATTAAACTCTGCCTTAACACTTAATAATTAACTTAAATAATCATATATGTAATCAAAATAATTTTTTTAAGTCTCATAATAATTTTCAAATAATTATTATCATTTAAAATGATTTTCCAATCATTAATAACGATTTAAATGAATTAAATACCACATAATTCTTTTATCATTAATATTTATTAATTAACAAATATTATTAAAATATATGTCATAATATTATAATATATTTATAATATCATTAAGTATTTTTAATACTTTAAAATCACCTTTTAAATGATTTTCAAACAATTAAATTCATTATCCAGATAAATGTTATTAATATTAAAATATTTTTATAACACTTAAATCATTTTTACATAATTTATAAAGCATTAATTCTATTTTTCCTTAATTTATTTAATATAGTTATTAAATAAACTAATTATCATTAATATTAATTAATTAATGAAATTCATCCTAAAATATTAAAAGTCACTTAAAATAACTTAAAAAATTTTCTTATACCATAATATTATTTTTCATGATTTTCATGAATTAAAATTATTTTTAAATTATTTATTTAATATTATAATTAAATAAATTAAATACCATTTATATTCCAAAAATATTAAATATTTATGAAATATACTTAAAATAATTAAAAACTATTTTTCGGAATTTAAAATAAATTTTCGGAATTTTCTAAGTATTTTTAATAATTAAAATCTATTTATTTCAATTTATTTAATTAAAATAATTATTTTCTAATTTATCTGTGGCTAAAGGGGCCTATAGCGACAAACCCGTCGCTATAGGTGTTCTTGGCCTATTCTTCACCAAGCCCGTAACTTCGTATAGGTGTTAAAGGTTGCTAGTTTGGATTGCGATTTTTACTCTATGATCGAGTTGATTACGGGTGGTAAATTGTGTTATTATTATTGTAGTATACGTGTAATAATATGATTATTAAGCAATATCATGGCCATACTACCTCATACTTAGATAATCTAAGCCTTTACAAAAATCGACAACGCCTGTTTCTTCATTTATGTGTTTTCGGAAAATGAAAAAAATCGAAAATACTAGTTTTCGATCCTCATAACCTTTATTCTGTAATTTGTTTGAGTGAACTATTGGTTCAATACTGTAGACCACATGTCAGGGTACATGTATACAAGCTTGAAATAGCCTAACATCGAAACAAACGAAAGATCTAAGCTGGTCAAACTCTGACAGAAAACAAGTTCTTGAAGATTCTGGGTTTTCCAGAATCTTCATCCGGGCAGTCGGTCAACGGTTGTTTGACCGATATTATCTTTGATCTTGTGATCGATCTGGTGGTTCTGATGGCTTAGATGTGTAATATAAATGTCAGGCTACAATACCAAAACAACAACATGGCCAAAACAATAAAACGACTGCAAGATCAGAGGCTTGCAAAATCTTGTCGTGGGTTCTTGAAATTTACAAATTTGCCCAGAATCAACGTGGTTTCGATGAGAGCATAAGCGATGATCTAGACTAGATTTGACCACCTTCCGGTTTGAGATCAAAGTCCTCATGTCATAGAAACGATTCAAAACATAAAACACCCTAAAACAATAGCACATTAAAGATCTAAAGGCGTCGGCGTATATATTTATCGGGCCACTTTTTAAACTTTTTCCCAGATTTCTTAAAATGATTATTTCGAGCACTTTGATGTTATGGATTCACTATACAGCAACCCAGATCATTAAGTGACACCTTTTAACACAACTTAAAACAACAAATCATAACAAATAACATAAGATTTAAAGATTTCGAATTTTGAAGGTTTATACCTTTCTAATGCTTGATCTTGACTTCTGACCTTTGATCTTGTTATGGAAAGGCTATGAACTGATCTTCGCTTGGATTCTCTATCTCTCTCTCTCACTCTTTAACGGAAGAGTGTTGATCAACATAGAGTACAATAGGCTGATCACCTAGAAGTGCTCGTAAGTAAAGACGGATGGATGGCCTTAGTGCCGGATGTCCTTTTCAAGTATGAAAACGAAAAGAGTATGTTCATGGTCTTTTGACCGGTTCAGAATTCTTAAGCTATTATATACTTTGGAATCATTGTTGTGAAATGAGAAGTACTATTCAAATGTTTCATAGTGCTTCATAGTTAATTGTTCTGTTATATAAGCTGAGCATTTAATTCTCAATGTGATACTCATATGATTACTTGTTAGACATGCTGAGCTAGTTATGCTCATTCTTTCTTGAACTATATGATTGCAGCTAAAGCTGAACGAACTAAGAGTTCTAAAAGAGAAAAAGGCAAGGCTAAGATGGACAATTAATCGTCCTATAATAGATTAGTGTATTTGTATGGAATATACTTATGAAGAACAAAGAATGTATTCGGTTATGAACCTAGGAACGGATTTATTACTAATGTAATAAGAATATAGTAATTACACTCATTTTGTTGTTATCTCAATGGAATGACTGTAGGAATTATAGTATCGTGGAGCACCATCTGCCGGGTTGGGAGATACCCGAATTTGGGGGCGTCACAGTACAGGCATTATGAATTCTTAGTCATGTCTTTTGGATTGACTAATGCTCCTGCTGCTTTCATGGATATGATGAACCGTGTGTTCAAAGAATATTTGGATCAGTTCTTTGTTGTCTTTATTGATGACATCTTCATCTATTCCAACAGCCGTGAAGATCATGAGCGCCATTTGAAGCTGGTACTTCAAAGGCTTCGTGACAACAAGCTATATGCCAAGCTGAAGAAATGCGAGTTCTAGCTTGAGGAAGTAGTATTCCTTTGGTACGTGGTGTCAAAACAGGGAGTATCTATCGACCCGGCAAAAATTGAAGCAATACAAAGTTGGGAGCAACCGAAGTTGGTGACCGAAGTACGTAGCTTTCTAGGCTTAGCTGGTTAGTATTGGAGATTCGCGGAAGGATTTTCTAGAATCGCTACTCTGTTAACTCAGCTGACTCGGAAAGATACAAAATTCGTATGGAGCTAGGGATGCTAGAAGAGTTTCCAAGAGCTCAAGAGGAGACTCATTTTATCACCTGTTCTGACAATATCATGTGGTTCAGAGGGATTTGTTATCTACAGCAATGCTTCAGGCAAAGGGTTAGGATATGTTCTCATGCAACATGGGAAAGTCATAGCTTATGCCTCGTGATAACTCAAAGAATATGAGAGGAATTATCCTACTCATGATCTGGAGTTGGCAGCGGTCATTTTTGCATTAAAGATCTGGAGACACTACCTGTATGGGGAGAAAGTGGAGATTTATACGGATCATAAAAGCCTCAAATATTTCTTCACCCAAAAGGAACTCAACATGCAGCAACGACGTTGACTCGAGTTATTGAAAGATTACGACCATACCATCCAATACCATCCTGGAAAAGCAAATGTGGTAGCTAATGCATTGAGTAGAAGATCATATGCGGGTACGAGTGCAATGTTGTTAACACAAAGGCCCCTTTTGTATGACTTGCAAAGGATGGAGATAGAGGTAAAGGCTCTAATTGCCCACGTGATGATATCAAGAATACGAGTAGAACCGACTTTAATCGATAAAGTTAAAGTTGTTCAAGCTACAGACCTGGAGTTGATGCGTATGAAGAAGAAAGTGCAAGAAGGTGTTATTCTAGAAGCAAGAATCTATGAAGAATGAATACTTCGAATCAACTCCAGACTTTGTGTTGCTAACTATTCTGACTTGAACCATAGAATCATGATGGAGGCACACAATATACTGTTTGCAATCCATCCTAGTAATACCAAAATGTATCATGATCTTCGACATACATTTTGGTGGAACAATATGAAGAAAGAGATCTTGGAGTTTATCTTGAGGTGTTTAACTTGTCAACATGTAAAGGCGGAGCATCAGGTACCAAAGGGTCCATTGCAACCACTTGAGATTCTGAAATGGAAGTGGGAACACATTACTATGGATTTCGTTACGGGTCTTCCCAAGGTTTCTCAAGGCATAGATGCGATTTGGGTCATTGTTGATAGATTAACCAAGTCTGCTCATTTCTTGCCTATAAGGGAGGCTTATTCCCTTGAACGTCTTGCTCGTATATACGTGAATGAGATTGTGAGATTGCATGGCATGTCAGTATCCATAGTTTTGGATCGTGACCCAAGATTCACTTCACGATTTTGGGTTAGCTTGCGTAAAGCTATACGGCGCGGATTTACGATTTGATTGGCATATACCATCCTCAAGCGGAAGGGCAATCAGAAAGGACTATTCAAACTCTTGAAGATCTATTAAGACTCTGTGTCCTAGATTTCAAAGAAAGTTGGGATAAGTACTTGTCATTGGTGGAATTCTCCTACAACAACAGTTATTAAGCAAGTATAGGCATGGCTCCATTCGAGGCGTTGTATGGAAGAAAATGTCGTTCTCTAGTATGATGGGACGAGGTGGGTGAAGCAACATTGTTGGGACCAAAATTAGTACGCATAACTATAGAAAAGATCCAAACGATTCTACAACGTATATAAACGGCACAAGATCGACAAAAGAGTTATGCAGATCTTCATCGAAAGGATATGGAATTTAATATTGGGGATCATGTATTGTTACGTATTGCTCCATGGAAGGGAGTTACAAGATTTGGGAAGAGAGGAAAGCTCAATCCAAGATTTGTTGGTCCATTTGAGATTCTTGACCGAATAGGAAATGTGGCCTATAGGCTCGCATTACCTTCAATCATGTCTCATGTTCATAATGTTTTTCACATATTTATGCTTCGTAAATATGTGAAAGACCCGAACCACATTATTGAGTTAGAACCAGACGAGATAGCCAAAGATTTAACGTACGAGGAGGTACCTGTTAAGATCTTGGATAGAAAAGAGCATGTCCTACGCACCAAGGTTATACCACAAGTTAAGGTTTTGTGGAGGAACCATGCTATTGAAGAAATGACCTTGGAGTTGGAATCAAAAATGAAAACGAGGTATCCTCACCTTTTCGAAACACCAGGTACGTACGTCAATTTCGAGGACGAAATTTCATAAGAAGGGAAGGTTGTAAGACCCCAACTTTTTATAAATAAAATTGAATTTTCTCTATTTATTATTGTGAATAATAAGGTGTTAATTTGATATAATGCTTTGGTTTTGGGTGAAATGTGTAAATTTTGCAAAATAAGCATGTGGTTATAAATTATTCATTGTTGTCGGGGAATATTCTTTTGGTCATGTAATATTCTTGTTGTCGAGGAATATTCGTACGACGGCGCAACCATTTGTGGGACCCATAACGGAAAACGGTCGGATGAAGATAACGACAAGTTTGAGTTCTTATAAATAACGGCGTAGTTGTTACCGTTAACACTGTTGGAATACCCGGTGGTTAAAATATAGTAATACGCGTGGTTTCACAGTAGCACACGATATTGCACAATATTTTTGAATTATTGATTTTTACGTAAGAAGGCACTACTCAATAATTATTACAGTAATTACTGTTCAATATTTTATTTTATTGATTCAATAATTGCTACGTTGATATTTTATATTATTGTTGTTTCAATAATTGTCCTTTTATGATATCTCCATTATCAGATCAATAATTCATATTATTTGAATAATATTGTTAGATAGCATTATTGTCAATGTCTAAGGAAGTTCTGTCTAGAAAAGGGGTTTGGTCACCTAATTGCGCGCCAATAAGGATAAATTCTTATCGAAAAGCCCCCTCTTTCCTGGGAACGACATGATTGTCATAATTGTGATTCTGTAATATTAATTATGAATAATTAATTATTGATTTATATGATAAGGAAATATTTATTCTATGTGGATGGATTGGGAAATATTTATTTTGTTTGGATATAAATAATGGAATTAATGCTAAGGTGTTTTATCAGTATTTTGTCGGTATGGAGGTATTAAAAATCATCTATATGTGGATTTCGTACATTTTCTGTTTGGAATTTGGAAAAACTTAAATCTACAAAGTTGTAGAGAATTTAATTTCCTATGGAATGGACATAAAATTCGTATTTTTCTGATAAAAGGACTATTTATTATGAATTATTGAAGTTTCGAAAATAAATGTATTTATTAAAATTATGGGTGGGACCCATTTTTGTCCTTTGTTGATAAAATGTGCTGAATTAATTTTCAGATGTGGTGGGCTGAGATTTTTCAAAGTAGCATGCATAGAAAAAATAATAATATTATTTTATTAATTTAGTCTGCTTTGGCGTTTTAGCATTTTTGTACGACCCCAACTTTTATTTATAAAGATTATTTTTTCTCGAATTATATTTTTTAATATTATGGTATGGATTTGATATAATGTTATAGTCGTGGGTAATATTTATAAATTTTTCAAAGTAAGCAAGTGGTTATAAAATATTCGATTGGTCGGGGAATATTCGTTTTAACAGGAAATTTTCGTACGACGACACCACCATTAGTGGACCCCACAACGGAATAACTGTCGGAGTTAGAAAACGACATAATTATCTTTTTATAAAAATAATGGCGAAAGTTTTACCGTTAAACTGTTGAAATACCCGGTGGTAAAAGAACAGTAATACGCGTGGTTGCATAGTAGCACACGGTATTGATTATTGATGCTTACGTGAGAAGTCACTCAGTTATACTCAATTATTACTATAGTAATTGCTACATAGTATCTCACGTTATTTGATTCAATTATTGTCACAGTATCATCTGCATAATATTTTATATTACTAAATCAATAATTGAGACGACGAAGTTATTCATATTAATATTTGCAGTATTGACAATGTCTAGAAAGTTCTATCGATGAGAGGTTTGGTCACCTAATTGTGCGCCAATAGGGAGAAATTCTTATCGAAAAGCCCCCTCTTTCTTGGGAATGATCTGGTTGTTAAGTATTGTGAGTTATAATAATATTAATGAATAATTGTTAATAGATTAAAAATGTGTTTATTATAGATAAGTGATTTGTGGTAAATATTTATTCAATTTTTGATATAAATAAAGGGGTTTGTTATAAGGTATTTGTTATAAGTTTGGCTTATTATTCCATGAAGAGATGTGCCAATTTTTCAGACCGTTGGTTGAAGTTATAATAGTAAATCAATATGGATCACTAATTTAAAGTTTTAATAGTAAATCAATATGGACCGTCCATTTAAAAGTGAATTAATCTGGGTCGTTCATGAATTAGTTACTATTCAATCCCTTTTCCTATAAATAGAAGCTCATTCCTTCATTATTTCTTACGAATTTACTGAAACTTTAGAGAGAGAAACTAGAAAGAGCAAGAAGAAGAATATTCTACTACTACCCTACTTCAATATTCACTCTTCTATTAAGGTAAGGGTTATTATTTCTTTCGTATTCATGAAGAGAGTTATTTTCTTTCAATACTCGTAAGGGTTGTTATTCCATTCTTTATTATTCTGTGGGAATAACCTGTCTACGCGGACTACCGCATGCATGGTGAAATATTTTGTTATTCCATTCTTTATTCTTCTGTGGGAATAACCTGTCTACGTGGACTATCGCATGCCTGGTGAATAACCCTTCGTATTCAATTGTTATTAAATTGTGGAAATGATCTATCTACGCGGACTATCGTATGACAGGTGAAAATCCATTTGCAGTTTCGTATATTATTTCTTTTCATATTCTTAAATCTAAACTTACTATGGTAAGTATTACTTCTATAATTCCTGAAATTAGTGGAATATCCTTGAGTTTTGCGCTTCATCCAGTATCGTCTCATTGGAATATTGATATAAACTTTCTTATTAAATATCAATATTTTCACCCGGAGTACTATTCACAGGTTACTATTCACTCAAATATTATTCACCCGAGGATTCGGGATACTTTTCATACTAAGTTACTATTCACGGGTTACTATTCACTCGAGTACTATTCACCCAGGATACTATTCATGATAAAAAATGATTTCTTTTCGGTCCAAATCATTTTTGATACAATATTATTCTTGAATTTTACTCCACAAAGCAGTATCATGTTGACAATTTGGACATTATTGAATTCTGGATAATTTAAATTATAAATATTTAAAGATTTATCCTTTGCTTTCTTTTAATTGAATTCTTATATCATTGTCATCATCCTCATGCTTATATTGTGATAAAAGTCATGTGTGGCTTACGTGCATAGATGTACTATTGATTGGTAGGATTATGACCAGGGATTATTCGGTATATTCATGACCGTAATTACAAATGATGTGATAAAAGTCCTCATTGGCCCGTAGTGCATTAATGGACAGTTGTTGGTATGATCATGACCATTGATGAAAATACGAATATCTTTGGCCCGTAGTGCATGGATAATTCGTGGTCGTGATACTAATGAATATCCTTGGCCATAGTGCAGGAATGATTCAATGATGTGGATTAATTATTAAGCCGAGTCTCAGCGATAAAATTGATGATAAACTTTTTAAATCATAAAAGATAGTAGATATCATGCTCTACTTGACTCTTCTAATGGATTACTTATTGCGCTGCAGTTAAACTTGATGTTTATTATATTTTTACCAGTTTAACGTTGTTGAAGGCTAACGATAATTTATTCTGCATTATCTTAGTCATAATATTTCTTACTGGGCTAGTTGAGCTCACCCTTTGCTTTCATTGTTCTCTTCAGGAAATGAGAATATAGTTGGGACTAGTCAGGGAACGGAGTGACGATTCAGATGTTTGCATTATTAGTCCTCACTATTCTGTGAAATAGTGTGATAATAAATGAGGACTTATTTTGAGTTTGAATACTGTCTAGAAGACAATATTTGTATTAAAACTCACAGCTCATGTTGTATATTTAAGTTTGTATTTGTATTCTGTATCATGTATTTGGCGACTCAGAATAGGTGATGTATACCTATTTTGGGGGTGTCACAGTTGGTATCAAAGCTTAGAGATATGATCCCTAGCTGAGATGTGAGACTAGAACTAGGAAGGGAGAGACGGGAAATTCCTTCGCTAGTATGACCTACCTAAGTTTATTTGGTATTTATTTGATTGGTCAGAGTATATGAATAATATGTGACATGTCAATTAACCCTTGTTTTGTGAAAATATTTAAAAATGGCATTCGAAAATGTTGAGATAAACAATGAAGCACATGAGACTGTTGAGTCACCTACGATTAATACCCAGGATAATGTGCGTTAGGATGGCAATAATCCTCAGGAAAACAACAACGCTAACCAAATGATGAACGATGGGATGTTCAGAGGGTTTATGCAATTCATGCAACATCAGGCGAGAACGACTCATGTTCAAAATGCAGGTGGAAATACTGGCAACTCTCGGACGGTCACCGATAAGCAGTTCAAGGAGCTGAGACCACCAGAGTTTATTGGAGAGCTAAAACCACTTAAGGCGGAGACATGGATAAAATAGATAACCAAGATATTTGATGTCTTGGGATGCTCCGAGGAGCAAAAGGTTCCCTTTGCCACCTTTATGTTGCGAGGAGAGGCAGATTACTGGTGGGAATCGATAAAGCGTACTCAACCTGCCGCACTGAAGATGTCTTGGGAGAAGTTTTAAGAATTGTTCAACGACAAGTACTTTCCTTAAAGTATTCATCACATGAAGGAGGTAGAGTTTATCAAGATGGAGAAAAATAATATGACCGTGTCACAATACGAAGCTAAGTTTTCTGAGTTTTCCCGGTTTGCGTCCCACTTGGTTGATAATGATAAGAGAATGACGCGGATGTTTCTAAGAGGTTTGAAACTCAAGATACGTTAATATCTAATTTCTCACAAACTGTGTTTGTATTCAGATGTTGTAAATAGGGCTCAGTTATTGGAACGCGATAATGAGTCAACCCAACTAAGAGAGAGCAGACGGGAAAATGATAATACCAGTGGTAGCAGTCATCGAAGCGGTGACAACAAACGTGGAGGGAATCAACATGCCAGAAATGGTAACCACTTTGGTGGTAATCATGGCCAAGACAATAAGAGTGGAAATTTTAAGAAGAGGAGATTCAATAATGATGGAAAGACAGAGTTATGATCTTTGTACAAACGGACGTCGAACGCCACTATTTTGGGTGGCCATTTGCGTAGCAGTCACTTCCAGTCCAATTTCGACCTTCATCCATCCGTTATTTCTCAATTCTCAAAGAATGAAAGTTGTAGAGCTCGTCGATATCTTCAATTTGATAGGTGGCAGACCTCGTAAATCTTCCCAGATCAAAAGTTATGGCCGCTTTTCCAAAGGATGTCAGAGCAGAAAAAGGACCCCCGTCGGGGCGGGTTTCCCTTCACAAAACCCGTCACGAAGCGGCATACCAAATTGAAAAATAGTAGGGACCCCATGCAGGTGGGCCCTTTATTTTATACCCCCTCTGCTTGGGTGAGTAATAATCGCAAAAAACTTGGTTTTTGTCCAAATTTGAGTTCGAGAAGGATTGTTTCGATCCGATTGACTATAGGACTTCCAAGAGGACTTAAAGACATATAAAAAGACTTATAAAAGAGGAGAATCACAAGGATTAGAGAGGTGATTAAAGATAGAGGATTCCATTAGATTAGATTATAGTTCTTATTAGATTTGGAGATCGAAGTAACTTGGAGACCATTGAAGATTCAAAGTAGGAGCAAGGAGGGAGCTTCAAATCTATAGACAACAAATTCTATCTTCTCTTCTTCTTCTATCTTTATCTTTTATTGTGTATTCAATTGTGGATTCTTAGTTTTAATTCAATAATCATAAACTAATTATTTGTTTGATATTACAATGGATCTTATTGTGTAGTTTATTTTAATATTCTTCGTTATTAATTATTATGTTCTATTGTGAGGATTGTCTATTGTGATTTGGACTTAATTGCTTAATTGCCTAGCTTACAATTATCGTGATAATCTATATGAACTCTAGAGATGAAGTATAGATTTAGATCTTATCATGATAACATGTGTTTCTAATTTCTGCATAGATGGAATTCATGATTCGTGTATAGGATAGAGATATGCCTTTACGCCATATGTAATCTTATAGAGAACTTGTGCTTTAAATCTTTTTTAATTGTAATTCACATAGAGATATAATGAATTAGTTAATTAGGGTGTCTTGCTTAATTCTATCATCTGTGGATTTAAGTGAGTATGAGTATTATGCATCGAGAGGTGGTTTTATCTGCTTTAGTATTCTTGATTAACAATTCAGGATAGAGAATAATTAATGAGAAGTGTGTTAACTTAAATGAAGCAATAAGTGAAGTTGTGATCTTAAATCTCCGTAATCTTTATTTAACTAGTGGTAATTAGAATTAGTTTACTTATAAATTGAAATTCATTCGTTTAAATAAGATTGAGTTGGTTACGGGTTAGTACTTGGTGATTTTTTATTAAACAATTCCTCGTGGGAACGATACTCTACTTTCATTTTATTACTTGTTGACCACGTATACTTTTGTGTTGTGCGTAATTAGATTTTACCCAACAGTGGGAATTTCTATGATGGCCTGGATTTTGGTGGGATCCAGCTCAATCCCCTTGTGGTTGACTAGGAATCCTAGCAACTTGCCTAATTTAACGCCAAAGGTGCACTTGGCTGGATTCAACTTCAAGTTGTACTTACGCAACATGTTGAAGAGCTTTCTGAGATAGTCTAAGTGGTCTTCTTCCCTTCGGGATTTGACAATGATGTCATCCACGTAGATCTCTCTCTCTTTGTGCATTAAGTAATGGAAAAGAGGCATCATGGCTCGCTGATAGGTGGCTCTGGCATTGATGAATGCAGTTTTCTCACGATCCTCCTCAACAACCATAATTTGATGATACCCCGCAAAGCAATCAGCAAAGGAGTACATGTCGTATTAAGCAGTATTTTCAATGAGAATGTGGATAAATGGCACGGGAAAGATATCCTTAAGGCAAGCTTTGTTCAGATCCCGGTAATCCATGCAAACTCGCACCTTTCCTCCAGGTTTAGGTACAGGAACGATGTTAGATATCCATTCAGGATATGTGAACACCATGATAATACCAGCTTGAAATTGTTTCACAATTCCTTCTTTAACCTTTAAACTCCACTCAGGTTTCAATCGCCTGAGCTTCTGCTTGACTGACTTGAATCCCTCTTTAATGGAAAGGCGATAAAGGACAATGTCAATGGAAAAACCCACCATGTCTTCATGAGACCATACAAACACGTCCTGAAATTGGGTTAGTAGCGTAACCATGTCATTCCTCTGGTTTGGGGTAAGGTCTGAACCAATCTGGATTAACTTAGGGCTTTCTAAGGTTCTGAGATTGAAAGAAGTGGTTTGATCAAGGTTGGGTTTAGGTTTGTCTTCGACCCATTCTTTGATCTCCCGAGGCACCTCAATGTCCTCTTGTATTTCCATCAAGTTTGAGTCCAACTTTTCATCAAAGTTACAATCCTTGTGGAGAAGAGGCATCTTATCAGCAAGTACAGGCACATCTAAGTTCAGAGTCCTGAAACAAAATATGCTTTCACTTAGTATATATGAAATTGTTTAATCATACAAAGTGTCAGCATGTACTGACAAAACAACTGCTAATACTGTACAGAAAAGTAAGCAGTTATGATATTTACAGGGCAGAAAGAGTTCCTGCCAATTTTACCCTCGTCAACCAATGCAAGGAGTGTTGCTTCAATTGTCGAGGGCAAAGTCCTGGTGGACTACAGTGATGGAGGGGCTATCATCGTCCTTCTTTTCCCGAATGATGACCATTAGGTCTGGGCAATCAACGTCTGGGGTGTATCTGTTTGTATGCTCATCATAGACAATGATTCTTATGCCTGACATCATTCTAACGATGTCTTGCTTAATTCTTCGTTCCTCTTCTTCCACTTTGGGATCTGGAACAAAGACTTTCTTCTCCTTTACCGCTATCGGCTTAGGAAATAACATAGTCATTACATTGGCTGGCACCTTTACCGGAGGTTGTGCGGACTCAGGATTTGCAGGTGGAGATAATCGTCGTGTAACTGAAGCTGGAGGAATCTGCTTATACTTATGTGGATTCCCGTGATCTAAATCGCGAATAGCCCGATCCAATTTATCACATTTGACTAATCACTTGAATTGGGTGCTTAATACCCTGGTGATCTTTACCTAGCCCTCATCCAAGCTGATGACCCAATGACTTCATTTCTTGAGTAGCTGCCATCACTTCGGCAGAAATCTTGGGTACGGGAAATGGAGTTCCAATAGAATGGTATTGAGTGTTACTCACTTCCAAGGCATGAAAATTGACCGGCTCAACATCTGAATTGACGTTGATGAATAGTATGTGACCATGTTAAGGACATTCCGGTTCAGCGTTGACCCTTACTAGGCTGTCATTAATGATGTATTTCAGTTACTGATGAAGAGTGGAGGGGATGGCCCGGCCATATGAATCCACAGTCTTCCCAATAGCAGGTTGTATCCCGAATCTATCTTGAGCACGTGAAAAAATGCACAGAATGTATGGGGGCCAATATCGATTGGCAGCTCAATCTCTCCGACTGAATTCCGGCGGGCTCCGTCAAAAGCTTTAATAACTATATGGCTGCTTCGGATCCATTTGAGATTGACGTTCATTGTAAGACCCTGAATTTTATGAAATAAAAGTATTCAATTTTTCTTATAATTACTATTCAGTAAATGGTTAAATTGATAAAAGTTTAAAGTTAAGGGTGATATATGAATTTTTTTTTAAATAAGCAAGTGGTTATAAAATACTCATTGCTGTCGGGGAATATTCGTTTGGTCGTGGAATATTCTTCCTGTCGAGGAATATTCATACGACGGCGCAGCCTTTTATGGGCCCCATAACGGAAAGTGATTGGATGAAGAAAACAACAAAAGGGAGTTTTTATAAATAACGGCGTAGTTGTTACCGTTAACACTGTTGGAATACCCGGTGGTTAAAATCTGATGTACGCGTTGTTTCACAAGAGAAGACACAAAGATTGCACCAATTATTGATTCTTACATAAGAAGGCACTACTCAATAATTGTTACGATAATTCTTATTCGATATTTTATTTTATTGATTCAATAATTCTTTGCGTTGATATTTTATATTATTGTTGTTTTAATAATTGTCACTCTACGGTATTTTTCCTTATCGAAGCAATAATTCATATTATCTGAATAATATTATTAGATAACATTATTGGCAATGTCTAGAAAGTTCTCATCTAAGGAGAGGTTTGGTCACCTAATTGCTTGCCAAGAAAGAGAAATTCTTATTGGAAAGCCCCTCTTTCTCGGGAAGCGGCACAGTTCTTTAGTCTTTGTGATTCCGTAATATTATTTGTGAATAATTAATTATTGATTTATATGATGAGGAAAATATTGATTTTATGTAGATATAGATGAGAAAATTTTTAAAGTGACAATTGTTAAAATTGATATTTTATCTTTTACGATAAAATAATATTTTATTATATTATTATAATATAATAATGATGATATTTTTACAATAAATGTGTGATATATGAGTATATGAGGAGGAAGAGTATTTTTTGTTGCATTAAATGATTAACACATGTTTTGTGTGTGTGGTGGACCCCATTTTTGTTGAAATTTGATTATAGCATGTAAAATCGTCCGTTTATGGATTTCGGTCAATTTTGGTTTGGAATTTGGAAAATCTTTCTTCTGCAAAGTTCTAGAGAATTGAATTTCCTATAAAAAAAATCGCGAAATTTGAATTTTCGGATAAAAGGGCTATTTATTATGAATTATTGAAATTCCGGAATAATTGATTTTTGAAGTTTTAAATAATTTTTAAAAGAAAAACGTTTTTAACAAGTGGGTGGGCCCCACTTGCACATGTGAATCTTTGAATTGATTTCTTGAGTGTACGTAAGAAAATTTTATAATTATATTATTAATTTATTAAATTTTCTGCTTTGGTGTTCTAAGCATTTTCCTATAAATAGAGTGTTTAGGTTAGAATTGAAAATCACACCAGAAACTGAAGTTTTCTCTCTATTTCTCTCTCTATATTATCGAGTGTATTCTTGCGAGTATTTTGATATCTTGAGTGTTGTTATACGGTGCAAGTTCATTCAGCGTTATTCCAGTCAGAAGTACTGCTCTTTTGAGGTAAGGGATAGTAAGGGATTGTAAGGGATAGTAGGGGATTTTAAGGGATTGAAAGGGATGTTATTTTCTTCGTAAGTGATATTATTTCTTCAATATCATTATGTTGAAATATTGGTTTGAACTTTTTATCAAATTTGGAACTTTTTCATGTCGGGGTTACTATTTATAAGTTACTATTCACGAGTTACTATTCATAAGTTACTATTCATGAGTTACTATTCATGATTTACTATTCATGAGTTACTATTCATGATAGGTTACTATTCATGAGTTACTATTCACAAGTTACTATTCATGAGTTACTATTCACGGGTACTATTCACTACAAAATTGGTTTCTTTTTCTAACCAAATTATAGCTGATTTATGAATATTACTCTGGAGATTAAAACTATGTATTGATTATATTGATTTTATATATAAAATTTTTATAACCCTGATGTTGAAATTCTCTTTCACTGGAGTGTAAAGATGGGTAGATTATTGGTATGATCATGACTAGGGTTCTCTTTGGCCAATAGTGAAAAGTTGAATTGTGACTGGTATGATCATGACCATTGAATTTATAATTGAATATCTTTAGCTTAAGTGCAAAGGTGAATTGATCTACATGGTTATAATTATGGTTTATATAAATTCTGAAATGATTATGTATTTTTTTGAGATATGAATGTCTTTGGCCTGTAGTGCAAAGATGATCTCATTGTTGAATATCTTGGCTCTGTAGTGCAAAGATGAATCTGTTGATGAATATCTTTGGCGCGTAGTGAAAAGATGAATTTATTAGTATGATTATGAGCGAGGCTGTGATTTGGTATAACCATGATCTTTGATGTTTCAAGTAAAGACAAGTGATGAAAATTATCTTTCATTCCGAATGCGAAAAGGAATTTAGAACTACAATTATGATTATGAGTTATTCACATGATTGTGGACGTGAACTGCTGATTGATGTTACTGATGTTAAAACATTGTTGGTGGACTTTTGACATGGAGAAGATAATAGACTTTATGGTCTATTTGACTCTTCTAATGGATTGCTTTCGTTCACGCTGCAACTATGGTTGAAAAGTTTTATCATCTACCATATGTTCTAAATCTACGATTTATTCTTTGTTGAAGGCTATTGATAATTTATTTATCTTTAGTCATGATATTCTTTCTTGAGCTAGTTGTGCTCACCCTTTGCTTCACAATTCCTTTCGTGTAATAAGAGTGTAAAATTGGGTCGAGCGAAGTAACAGGATAATAGAACGGTGGTCATCATTTAGTAGTTATATTTGGTGAATCAACTAGGGTGAGGTGAACCCAACGTTGGAAGGGTGTTTTGCCACTATCATACAAGATGTCTAATGACATACAACCTCGTGTCATCATAAGACAGGGTTGTGCTCATCCACTTGCTAAGTATATTTACGAGCACTACCTATATAATCTTAGTGTTTGTTTGGAGTTTAATTCCCAATTAGAGACAGTGGAGATAATGATATGTCAAGAGAAGACTCACCATTGGGAAGAATATGATAGTAATCTTCTCATTTTTCTTTGGGATCTATTGGGTCAACCAAGGATAATTTTGTGCCCATATGATATTTATCATAACCTAGAAGCATGGCCTCCTATGTACGAAGGTTTCTTTGAGCACTTCCCAAAGATTTTAATTTCTAAAACAGTTCTAGATTGTACCTTTATGTAAGGTATCACTGTGAGGTGCTGTCCATAGTTGGGACATGAGTCATAGTTGGTATTAAAACTCACAGTATATATGTTGTCTTATTTTGCACGACAATTGTAGTAATAAAGTTGTAGTTATTTTCTGTACCATGTATTTGGCGACTCAGAATGGGTTGGATGGAATGGACCTATTTTGGGGGCGTCACATTCATCTTCACCAATGTAGCGTAAGGACAGATATTCAGAGATGAACCTCCATCTATCAAGACTCCAGCTAGCATGTACCCGGAGGACAAAATCGCAATGTGTAACGACTTGCAATGACCGGTCCCTTCGGGCGGTATGTCATCATCAGTGAAAGATATCACATTGTTGTTAAAAATGTGATCAACCAAATGTTGAAATTTTTCCACATCCACTAATTTTGACAAATAGGTTTCTTCCAAAACCTACAGTAAGATCTTCTTGTGATCCTCGGAAGTTAAAACCAAGTCCACTAATGAAATTTGATGTTGAGCTTCTCTTAAGCTTAAAACCACCTTGGCTTTATTATGACCCATAGTGCGAAAGAACTTTTCAATCTTCTCCATGAGAATCTTCCCCTTTGATTTGATGGCAGAGTTCATCACCCGTTGGGGAAGATACAATGGATTCTCCTTCGACACTGCAGCAGTTATATGAGAGGTGGATCCTTCAGCTTCTCCATAATTCCATGGGACTTTCTGTAAGTTGATAACAGGATATTGTGGTCTGAATGGTAAGCTGATTGGCTCTGGAGCAGCCACTTTCAAAAGATTTTCAACTCCTCTGAGTTGAATTGCTTGTATTGTGAATGGTTTGACAGTCCCATCAGCCTCAGCGGATATAACTGCTACCAGTCCCTTCCATTTAGTAGGATAGGTACTTTCACTTTCAAATAGCACAGTATCATCGTCTGCCAGTTGCAGGACACCGCTGTCAATTAGATTCTGAATAAGGTGGCGGAGTGCCCAGCATTCCTCCGTGTTGTGACCGCGAGAATGGGAGTGATACTGACATACTCCATCAGAATTGAACCGTCCTTAATGGGGATTAATTGGAGGTAGAAGGGAAGTGATCCTTCCTTCATTGATCAACATCTGAAGTATCTCCTCCATAGGTTGGCCCAGGTATGTAAATTCCCTTCTATTGGCAAAATCCCAACGAGCTTTGGCATTTGCTCTCTTTGTCACTTTGTCCTCCAGTGTTTCATTTTTTGAAGGCGACGAGGGAGTATTTATAACAAAAGGGAGGAGACTAGCATGCTCTTGGCTGACTAATTGGTGTGTGACTTAATGCTGATAGGTCACCAGTTTGGCCAATTGCTCAATCTGCTTACATAGAGCCTTCATCTTTTGTTCCATCACAAACTGGAACTTTTCACAATCTTATTTGTCAACACCGTCTTTGATGGTCCGGGATGATTCACCGTTAAAATTAGAACTCTGTCCACTGCTCCAATTAATCATGTTGACATCCTCCTCTTTGTGTTGAAGAAGAGGGTTGTCTTGCACGTGAGGTTGATCTGGTTTGGTGACCACGATCTCACCATTGTCTATCAAATCTTGGATCTTGTGTTTCAAGGCCCGATAATCTTAAGTATCATGTTCAGGTGCCCTGGCATGATAAGCACATTTTCGAGCAGCATTAAAACCCCTCCCATTAGGGTTGGTTGGTCGAAGAAGATGCGTAATTTTCTTCTGAGTCATCAGAAGAGTGAGAATGTTCTCGAGTGATTCCCCTAAGGGTGTGAACACTCGAGGGCGTTTGACTTCTCCACCTTTAGGTAATGTAGGGTTTGAAGACTGTGCTTGAAAGGGAGTGTAATTTCTCCTCTGGATAGGCATATTCTGATTGCCTTTCTGACCTTGTAGTATCAAGGAAACATCCCCCTCTTTCTTTTTATGGACCCTCCGGGGGTTGTTTCCATAATTTCCGGATTTGATGTGCTCAGCAACAGCTTTAAGGGCAGCTAGGTCTTGAATCTTTCCTGACTTCCATCCCATCTCTACCATCTCCCCGTGTTTAATTATTTCCGAAAATGGTTTGCCAATGCCAGCTAAGACTCTTTCAT
Source organism: Panax ginseng (assembly GCA_020205605.1). Taxonomy (NCBI): domain Eukaryota; kingdom Viridiplantae; phylum Streptophyta; class Magnoliopsida; order Apiales; family Araliaceae; genus Panax; species Panax ginseng. Next base: position 33,963,834 of record CM035143.1, on the reverse strand, counting down.
AGAAAAGAGCTTCATATATGTCTATGAAGGTCATAACCATTTCTGATTCTGTCATGGAAGGAATAACTTGAGTAGCTAGGCGCCTCCACCTTTGCGCATACTCTCTGAAAGACTCATTGATTTGTTTTTGACCTTGGTAACTGATGTACCGGCCAGAGCCATCTGAGATTGGAAGCTGTATTGTGTGAGGAAGGCGTGAGCTAGCTCTTCCCAACTATGGATCTTTGAGTTGTCTAATCTGGTATAACACGAACGGGCTTCTCTAGTCAGACTCTTCTGGAACAACTGCATTCTGAGCTTCTCGTCCTCTCTATAAGATCCAAGTTCTCCAATGAACACCTTCAAATGTGTGTAAGGATCTCCTAACCCATCTTATTTTTTGAAGTCAAGAGTTTTGAATTTCTCTGGATAATGGACACCAGGGAATATACAAAGGTCAGCATATGAGACATTTCCGTGTGCTCCAATTCCTTTGATAGCACGAAGGGTTTCTTCCATTTGAAGGACTTTCTTCCTGATGTCACCGGTGTCTGGATCTCCTTTGAGATGGGTGGTATCATGAATTGTGTTGGTCGTACCCAACTGAAGTTCAGGTATTGTAATGGCTTTATCAGGACCTTGGGTTCCTCCTTGTGTAGAGGATTCAGCATGTACGGGTATCCTTGTACCACGAGTAGTGGTGTAGTAGTTCTTTAAGCGAGCAAACCAAATCTGTGATTTGTTTACTTAATCCGTCAAATTCTTGGCGAGAAACTGGATTAAGGTCAGTCTGGTCTGATGACGACATAATTGACTATAGGCTCGCGACCTTTTTGGATTTTGACCGGGTAGTAGGTCCAATTGTTTCCCTGCGAAAGACTTGCATAGTTTAGTCTTTAGGGAATATGTAAATGTTTACATGCTATGTGATGTATCCGGTCTAGGAATATTATCTTGCAAGACGGATGTTAGTTGTTTGTAATATAGGATAGCATGTTAATTTAAATATGTATGTATACACATTTCTTCATATTTCTCATTACATGGAGATGAATATGGAATGAAATTACAAGTATTTAAATTTACGAGTAATTTGAAATGGGAAAGCATGAAGAGACTTTCCTCCGCGTTTGGTTTATCAGAGGCTTACCTATCTTAGGTTACTTTCGTAGATTTTTGGCATGAAGGTTCCCAAATCATCGCAATTTACTCAACGGGAAGTTAATTCGGTCTTTCAATTGGAGCGAATTTGGGCGGTGCCTTTCCTGAGCCTCGTTGGAATTAGTCTTCCTACGAGTCCAGTAATCAAACACCGACAGGATAGCCTCCTGATGGAGGAACCACACAACATACATTCACATACAATGTGTCTCACCGTTTATGAAAATGATGACATGTGCGAAGCACTAATATCACAAGCAGATATAGTGTAAAGCATTAAGCGCAGTAAAATATATGCGTTCGTACACATTCATCAAATGTAAATGCAACATCCACACACAAGCATATAACAGTTTTGAAAAACTTGTAATATTGGCTTAAGTCCTCTTACTGATGTCCCCATCAGAGTTGCCACCTGTCGACGTCGGGATTTTTATTTGTCCCTTTTCGTTTCTTATTCTTTGGTGTTCTCATGTTAGGTGAGATTTGTTTGAAAAAAAAAAGTGAAAAAGATCCGACATGTATCATGTCGACGATGGATTGTTAAGACTCGCCAGTTGGTTTTTTATATGGTTGTACCAACACAACCGTGAAAAGGTTTTCACATTGACCCAATGATGTGACACTGCTAAATGGGTCGGTGAAACCGAGATTCATTAAGGTCCGGGGACTTGCTTTTGCGGAGGGAAGGTGTTAGGCACCCCTCGACATCCATGTTACCACGGTGACCGCCATTTTTCAAGAAACTGTTATATGAATATGTGTGTGTGTGTGGGTCAATGTGATGTTATTTGGAAGTAGTGTGAGGCCTCGTTCGCACCTATATACACAAGGTTTGAATTTGTGTAAAAAATCAGTTTTAACCAAGATATAGCAATGATGTTTTATAAAAGAGGTTTTTCAAACCCTTGTGCTCAATAGTAATTGAGACCTTTTACACTTCCATTTTATTAAGTGTTCGTCTTAATTGCTTTTTATTTTCGAGATGCGAAGCATCTTCGAGAAAATAATGTACAAAATGGTGTCGAACTCCTCATGGGCATGAAAACCATCTCAGGAAATCTAGACATCGTGAATAACTTTACAAGCTGCTTACAGCTAAAAATTTCCATCACGGGAACAGAATCTAGATCTAGTAGACTGAATTTGTGATCACATGATTCCTAGGCTCACATGATGCCGCAATTGATATGAAAGCAGTAAGCATAAATATAAATAAAGTTGTATATAAAAGCTGTAAATATATATATACAAACATGATCAACCACCACGAAGCACCTCCATGGGGGATCAGAAATGTAAATAAAGTCATAAAAAGTAATCAACCGCCATGTAAGTAAACTCCAAAGTGATTTAAAAGGAAATATATATATATATATATATATATATATATATATATATATACTTATATATATGAATCATGCGTGTGAACTTTGTTCGATGGGCTCTGATTTACTACTTTATTTTATATATATATATATATATATATATATATAATTTAGTAAACGCTCAGACATATAAGTTCAGGCTCAATCGAGGCATAACTCGATAATGTTAGTCCATATATAAATATATATATATAAGTATATATATATATATATATATATATATATACTAAACTGAAATGAAACTACGAACCGAAGTCCGGGCATACACACGCAACACGACTCTCAATGTGAAGAATGGTGTGTACAAAGATGAAGAGAAAGGCTTCAAAGTGTGTAAGAAGGCTTACAGTGGGCTGCCAGAGAAGACTTCTATATCTTTAAGTGGATGAACACTCGGCTCCCGTCGGTACAAATAGAAGCTATATGTGAGCTCACAAGTGTTAATAATGAGAAAGCACTCAGTTTAGGGTGAGTACAGAGCAAATTTGACAGGGCTTTCTCGCCTTTTTTTTCCTTACAAATGGCCACCCCAAGCCGTCTATTTATATAGGGGGTCGCAGATGTACCTGCGGCTGCCCGGGGTGCCCGGAGCTCCGCGGGTCCCGCCGTCTCAAAGTACGTGAACGCATGCAATGTGATGTCTACTCGAACTTTCAAAATTGCAATCTGGGCATCCGACCGAGGTATGTGAGACCTATTTCGAACTGTCGTTATTGAGAGTTACGCAATGACATGGGATTAGAGGTTGTACGAAGTCAGGAAGATGGGACCATGCCCTCCGGTCTACAAGCTTCAAATTTTATCTGTTGCCTTGCGCAATAGTCACTCGGGATTGGACTTCCTTGGTTCTTGTGGGACATTGTTGTGTAGAAATGTATGTATGAGATGTTGAGACGGTGCGATGTGGCGTCAAGGTGGTAAGATGACAATTTTGCCCCTCACCGGTTATCTCGGTTTCAATGACGTCAATGAGACGTTGCTCAGGGTTATCTCTGAGATTGGACTGCTGCAAGTGTTGAAGGTCCTCAGTGTCATCTCTGAGGTGTTCCTATCTTCCTAGTGTTATCTCCGGGTCTTGTACTGAATGCCTCGGTGTGAGCACCGTGGTTGAAGCTGCATGCATTTGAAACAAGCATTTTCTGGGTTATCTCGAATCGCAATCGCTCCTTGGGATTATCTCAAGGTTGGTAAGCTGCTACTCTAGTGTTGGGGACAGATGAATATCTGGGGTTATCTCCGAGATGAATCGACCTTCTTCGGTAGAATTTCCAGTATTGGAGCTGCATGCCTCGGGGTTATCTCTGAAGTTGGAAATGATACTCCAGGTGTGTGTTCCGGGGTTGAGACTGAACTTCTGGTAATATCTGAACTGGATATAAGCTGCCTTCCAGGGTTATCTCGAAGACAAATCGCCCTCCGCAATGTCGATGTGAATAAATGTGCAGTAAAATTTTAGTGTCTCTGATTGTGCTTATTGGTATTAACAATCGACTGTGCGAACTTATTTGAGCTATGATTAGTTAGGACGGTTGGTCTCCACACACAAACATAGAATGGATCAAATATAGTCTTATGCTTGAAATTGAATGAGCCCTTACTCCTATCAGTGGTTGCCCTGTTCTCTGGGAGTAGCTATGATCGAGCTTAGAAGCCATAATACTAGTATACAGTTATATTTTTCTTTCGCATGTGTTTTACTATTGTTAGTGTTGTGTTAGATAGTTTGCTCGAGGACAAGCAAATACTTAAGTTTGGGGGTATTTGATGAGTGAGATTTATACCCGCAAATCAGATACTTTATGACTTAAATGGTTGCCTGATCTCGTAGATTTTATATAGTTTAATATGATTATAGTGTTACTATGCTTAACTGATGTATTGCAGGGCTTTACAGACTTTTCTAGCTTTCAAGGACAAAATGGTCATTTTGCATACACTCGCGCCGCGGCGCCAATGACAAGCCTTGTGCTCGCGTCGCAGTGCCACCCTCCTATCCACTGGACGTCACCTTGCGCCGCAGAAGACCATCGGTCCTTTATGGGCTCTGGTTTTGCAAAGACGAGCTCGGTGTTTTCAAGTCGACGTGAAATGCAGTAGCCACCCATAGCCTATCATGCGTCTTGCAACACGAGCTCCGGTGCCCAGGCAGAGAAGGGCTTGGTTTGACCTAGCGAAAGAAGAAAATATATATATATATATATATATATATATATATATATATTAGAAGAGAGCCTCTGCAAATATATATCAGACCATACATCATATAATCATATAGCTTAGGATATAATAATGTAGTTTTCTCCTTTCTTCTGTAATTTCTCTCTTTTTCTCTTAGTTAAGGTCTGTAAATATAGATTAGGGAGAAGTCTGGAATTTTCCTTGGAGCATCAAGAGCAGTGGGCTACACGGATTGGAAAGCTTGAGATGAGCGGAATGCTTGGAGACTGAAGAACCTCGACAGAGTTTATTCTTATCTATTTATTTCCTCTGATTTTGTAGTCCATAAATGTTGTCTTTATTGCTACTTATATTTTGTTCAATAGCTATGAACTGAGTATTGGCTCTAAGGTTATAATGGAACCCTTTGTTATTTAAATTGACTGTATTATCTCTTTGGTTGGCACCATATGGTTTGGTTTAATATATTCATGCTTAATGATTCTCGCTAAGATATTAGTGATGATTTTGGTAGTCTACATGATATCGACAGAAGGATTGTAGATTTACACCTAAATATATTGGCATGTGATTATGGGTTTCGACTGCATAAGTTGTACGTAGAATAGACATATATATGTGCGCCACATGCGACCTAATTGAGAACTTATGCCTAAATCCTTGTTAGGTTAATTGCATAGACATGTGTAGGATTATCACTTAGCTTGGACGTTCTTGTATGTTCTATTCCCTATCGGCTGGAACTGGAGAGGATATGTTTGTGCATACCTCGACAGAGGTGTATGAGCACCTGTGTGTTCTCGGTCGACAAATTGTCGTGACCATAAAGACCAAAGAGAGAAGGGCGGGTAGTTTGATGAAGCATAGCACGCCAGTTGTTCGATAGAATGCATGTGTGGGGGTGAAGTTGTAACCTTAGCTGGTAATTCCTTCGATTACCATTCGTTATCCATTTACTTGCTTTGATAATTAGTTATAACTAGATTAATCACACTTCCATTTATTGTTATTTGAATAAGACTTTAGCGATACAAAGTCGATACTTGGTAAATATTAGTGATAGTTCCTCGTGGGTACGACACTCTACTTATCACTGTATTACTTGTTAAACCGCGTATACTTACACGTGTTTAGTGATCGGTTTTCCGACCAACAATAGTTATAATTGGCGCCGCAGCGCCATTAAGTGACAAATTTATGACACATATATTTATTAACCCAACTTTTTACATGGTAACTATGGGACATGTATATACTTAATATACATGAAGAGACAATTCCTAAATAACATGTATAACAATGATTTTAGGAATTAAACGTTGATTAAAAGTATTTAAACGAAGAATGTAAAGTGCGAAAACGTAAATCGTGAATCGTATTCGAGTTTAACGCGCGTCCTAAGGTTATACATTATGTGATAGATGTGCGTGGTACGTGAATAATAATAAATGAAGATAAAACTTATGTACTTACTATACGGAAGTCCAATATCGATAATCTGGGGAAAAATGTGTCTGAGGTAGCGAACCAAGTAGGGTTTCAACTGTCGTTGTATCTAAACAATGATTGTTGAGTGTCGGGTTATGACATATGAATGTTAATAAGCCGTAATGAATGATAAATAACTCGAAACGAATATTATTAATGGAATAATTTCGATTAAGTTATAGAAGAGAAAGAAGTTGGTAAAAATAATGTGATTAGATTGTTTGGTAGCTAATTCTAGTGCGCTATATGAATATATCATGTAGAAATTGTAAAGACCGAGAACAGTTGAATTTTAATTGAAGACGTTTGAAAGCAAGTTTCCTAGACGCTTGAAGGCAAGTTTCCTTAACGTTTGTCTGACCTTCGTGTTAGTCAAGTTTCTGTGGTTCATGTTATAACATGCATAAATTGTTTTGCAAAAGAGTCGATTCAGTTTTAGCTCGGCTAGACAAACCTTACGAATTAGATTGATTTGTTTACAAGTCTTTCGATATATTATTGATAATGCTATCCTATGCCAATTGTTTGGTACAGATTCAAAGGTAAGCTTGAGTATGAATAAACAAAAATGTTTTATGTCGATTATTCGGCGGGCACACGAGGTTGCCAAAACTTAAACGTAGATATGTTTAACGGATGACTGTTGATCAACATAGAGTACAATAGGTTGATCACCTAGAAGTGCTCATAAGATATATCGGACTTATGGACTTAGTGTCGGGTTGTCTTTTTTATGAATGAAAACCAAAGAGAATGTTCATGGTCTTTGGACCTACTCAGAATTCCTAAGTTACTGTATGTACTCTGGAATCGTTTTATGGGAATTAAAAGTGTTATTTTAATGTTTAATAGTACTTCATAACTACTTGTTCAGTTAACGAAGATTAATCATATAATTCTCGATGTGGTGGTTATATTATATATTGCTAGACTTGCTGAGCTAGTTATGCTCACTTCTTGCTTGAATTATATGATTGCAGCTAAGGCCGAGTAAACTGAAGGTTCCGGTAAGGATAGAGGCAAAGCTAAGATGGATAAGTAGTTTATCCTGTAATAGACTAATATATTTGTATGAACTTATACTATGACAAATGAAGAATGTATTGGTTAACAGAACTTGGGAAATGACTTATTATTATTGTAATAAGAATGTACTAAATACACTCATTTTGATGTTATTTTCAATGGAATGAATGTATAGTTAGTAGTACCGTGAAACACCAAATCTGTGGGTTGAAAGTACCCGAATTTGGGGGTGTCACACAAACTAGGGAACTAAAAAAAGCGATAATTGTGTTTCACGAAAGTCGAGGGTGCCTAACACCTTCCCCCCGCTTAATCAAGCCCCGAACTCTACATGAATCTCTTTTCAAGACCAATTAAACATAGTCCAAATATTGGGCAATATTGCAAAAATTTTCAAAACTCGGTTGAGTTGGTACAACCATTTAACTCATACCAATTGAAGACTCTGTCTAATTCGGACTAATAAAATCAAATCTTTTCAAATCATCAACATTATATGTTTGTCTTTTTCGTGAAAATCTCACCCTTCAGATCAAGCAAATTCACATAAAAATATAATGGGTAAGAAACACAATAGGAAAAGGGAGAGATTTTTTCGGCGTCAACAAAGTGTATTTCTTATATTATGTTAGATTTATTGTTCAATACGAGATTTGACTGGATTAATTAATTTTTAATATTTTAAACATAATGATATACTTAATTATGAAAATATATATGATTCTCAAAAAGTGGTTTGAAAAAAAAAAAACTACAATATCAATCCATTCAAAACTTGATATTAAATTCTAATAATAAGATAAAAAAAATTAAAAAAATGATTAATCAATTCTTAAGGTCTTATTATTGAATTCTAAAGATAAAAAAAAATAAAAAATAGTCAAGGTCATGTTTGACGGGCGAAGATACATCACCAGCACGCCCGCCAACCAGTCATCCCAGTTACTTTCAGCCTCAGCAAAAGTCAATTGTCAGACTCTCGTCATGCCACGTGTAGCAAAATTATAACCGGTCACCGGCTTAACCAGTCACACTATTAAAAATCCTCTCTCTCATCGGTTACGCCAGTGACAATTTTTTTGTCACCGTCATGTACCACCTAGATTCCTCCAGCCTACTTTTATCGAAACAGCTCAATAAAATACATATAGTATTTGGAGTAACTCAGCGAATGACTACTTGGCAAATGGCGAAATTATTTCGAATTCCATCGATTTGAAACCCTAGAAATCTCACAATTTTCTCTCTCTAAAATACGAATTTGACCGTCTTTTTCTCTTTTAAGAAACCCTAGAATTCTGCAGAGTTTAAATGGATTCAGAGTTAGCATCATCAAAATCAGGTTCGCTCGCTCCAGGTTTTCGGTTCCATCCAACCGATGAAGAACTTGTTTTTTACTATTTGAGGAGGAAGATCTGTGGAAAACCCTTCCGATTTGATGCTATTTCGGAAATCGATATTTACAAAGTCGAGCCATGGGACCTCCCAGGTGGGTTTCAATTTGATCTCTTCCCTCTAAAATCCTCACTATAGAATTTAGCTTTAGTTCATCACTTGATTAGTATTACACATATATACACAGTCACTGATTCGCAAATGGCTATATAGAAAGACACCTGAAGGTATTTGTATAAGCTGTATTTTTCATGTGAATTTAAATTAATTTATATGTTTATTTGTATAAACAGTATTTTCTATGTGAATTTAAGTTAATGTACATGTTTATTTGTATAATTCATTTTGAATTGTATAGGGATGAAGAGTTTCATTCAATTCTCAAATTATTTCTATTATCTCTATCTGTAAGTGAGTGATTGCGGTATTCCAAATTCATGATAAGTGATTTCATATTGGAATCTTTAGAATAGGTCAAAGGTAGAAATTTATTACTAATTTAAAACAATAAACCATTAGATAAAAAAAATCTAGATACAAAAGCTTAATATCTAGGCTTAATTCAACTTCCAAGTGCTTGCAAATCATAATTTTGTTTTCTAAGTCAACCAACAGTAATATTGAACACCCTTTGCAAAGCTTGCAACCCTTCCGGTAAAACTTATCTTTGAGCTCTAATTATTTTTGTAATTTAGAGCGAGTGATGTTTAATGTTTAAACTCTTGTGAAAATAAGAAAAACCCTTATACCATTCATCTCTATAAAAACACTCCTGGATATTTTTTGTAGAATAATGTATGACATAGGTACTTAAAATTGTTACATCTTGGAAATACATGAAAGGAAATGTACTTGTCTTTTTTTATAATTTGACGTGGATGTATTGTACAGTACACTGAAATGGTCATGTGGTAGTTTACTGTATAATATGAAGCAGTGCCATTCTGGATACAGCCTACCTCTTCATGTATTTCGTTGTGTATAGAATATATGTATTGCTGATCATTCAATGATGATTATATTGTATATATGTTATAAATTTTATCTTTTACTACTAATATTTTTGTGAGTTGTCGGGTTATACGTAAAATTGAACCATAAGAATAAATTTAATAGCAATAATCATTTGCAAATTATAGTTTATGTAAATCTTGTGTGTGTGTATATGTGTGTATACACACACACGTGTGTGTATCTATGTATTTGCGAATTTACATACATGCATTATTAGCTCTTTCATTTGACATTTTTTTTAAATGTGGGGGTTCAGGTAAGTCAAGACTGAAGAGTAGAGATTTGGAGTGGTACTTTTTCAGTGTACTTGATAAGAAGTATGGAAATGGTTCAAGGACCAATCGGGCTACCGATAGAGGGTACTGGAAGACAACTGGTAAAGACCGTGCTGTTTACCATAGGACTCAGATTGTCGGGATGAAGAAAACTCTGGTATACCACAATGGCCGGGCTCCTCGGGGTGAGAGGACTAACTGGGTCATGCATGAGTACAGACTCATTGATGAGGCAATGCAAAAGGCTGGAATTGTTCAGGTGGGTTTTGTATAATTTGTGTATCAGATCAGTAAATGTATTGTACCTGTTTGGATGTACCTATAAGAAAGTTCTTTTGGAGTAAGTGTGAATAAACAAATCTGCAATATTACCAAACAAGAACTAGAAGTTAAGTACATGGATGCTCTGTGATTTTTGGTATAATAATTTAATTTTCTTGAGACTGTTGATAGTTGATATTTATTTGGAATTCTTCATATGATGGATCCTGATTAAACGCTGTTCGTTTATTGGGCGGCAGGATGCATTTGTGCTGTGTCGGATATTTCGGAAGAGTGGTTCTGGGCCTAAGAATGGGGAGCAGTATGGGGCACCGTTTATTGAAGAAGAATGGGAAGCTGATGAGTTGGTATTGGTCCCGAAGGATGAGTTTATGGAGGAACTGCCAGTAAGTGATGATGCCTGTCCAGATTGCCTATCTGGACGAAAGACGATTTCTCGAGCAGGTTTGTCTCATATTCTGTTACTGTTATTATAATTTTACATGCATGTGCATGTATATCCTGTTATTGTCATTATAATTTATACATGCACATGCACATGCACATGCACATGCACATGCACATGCACATGCACATCTATGTGTGGTTGTATTATAATATAGTAATATACCCCTTAAATTGGAAAATAAGGTATTCTGGATATAGTTGTCACGACGCCAAGGTGGGACAAGGCGGTAGTTGACCTCCAGGACATTCGCCATAGCGTCCTTATGACGACAAGTCAAATACTATGAAAAAGTCTCCACTCTCTACTCTGTTTCCAAAGTTATCAACTACGAAGTCATTGGAAAAGTGGGTTACGATGGGTCATGGTAAAAAATGACTTAATCACTTAATTTGTGCCCGCTATTAATGCGTGAGCCTTGGTGACTCGACGTCCAAGGTGTTGTCTTGCCCTTGTCCAACGCCAGGAAGCCTAGTAGTCGCCTAGGCGACGCTATGACAACTATGATTCTGGATTCTAATTTGTGTCCATTTATTTTATGAGCAAGCTTAGGCTGGGGGATTATTGAGTTTTTTTGATGTTGTTTTGCATAAGGTTTTGGGAGTGTGTTGTTTTTCGTTGCAGATCTTACTTTTTTTTGGGTTCACTTGCCTTTTTGCTCCGTGTGTACTTAGCATGATGCCTCCTTTGGTGTCCTTAACATACATTACTTTCTAAAAAATAAGCATACCCCTTCAAATATGGGAAGAGGTGCAGAATCTTGAGTACAGATAACTATTTTGTAGTAGTGGTTTTATATTTTTCCTCTCTTCTTTTAAAGTGGTGGTTGTGTGTATGGATAAAAAAGGTAAACTGGATCGGGATTGAAATAGAAGGGAGTATTTCTTTTACGCATAAAAGGCAAAAACAAACAATTGGGCGAGAAAGCTGTTATTTCTTTAAGGTATAACCAAGCTAACTGAACTTGTAGCTCCTTATACGGGAAGGGAGGACAGATTTGACAAATTACACAAGGAAACGTGAGTAGAAAAAAGCAGGGGTGGGGGGAAGGAGGATGATGTTTCCACTTTCCATCACGTTGGGAAGGAACTAGGATTGGAGGGAACAAAGGTGTTTTGTTTCCCTTCAAAACTGGGGTGGGAATGTTTTTTATTTATTTATGACTTTGACTTAACACAATCTCAAACACCCTTGGTGTAAATTGTGCAATGACTTTGTGCTTTTCGTATATGAGACTCATTTTCTGCCTACTCCAACTAATTTGAGATGAAAGGCGTTGAGTTGAGCTAACCTGATTTTGTCCTTTCTTTCCAAATCTTGGTTGTCCTTGCATGATCTTCTATTCTTCCAGACTCCTTGAATTCTAATATCAAGGGGTTGTAAATTAGAATATCCATTTGATAAGGAAAACTTTCCAACAACGAAACCTGGAATTCTTTCATAAATGGAAAACCCATTATTAGCAAATGTGGAGGTTATAAAGGGAATTTGTTTGCTTTTCTAATATTTTAAATAAGTATGTTTGTTTGCTTTTATGGTTTATTAAATCATTTTGGTCAAACTTAAGCATTTATTAGATTTTATTTTTTGCGATGATGGATAACTTGTCACTAGGGTTGATTGCAGATGATATGATTAGCCGCAGTGATTGGGAATTAATCTCAATCTGAATTGTGTCTCATTTATTTAAATTTTAAATAGGCAAGATTCTTTCTTACTATATCTAATATAAAATTTGTGCGAGGATGGGAGCATGAGTAAGGCTGTAAATCAAACCAAACCGCCTCGATTTGGGCTGGACTAAAAAAAATGCGAGACTCGGATTCGTTAATAATATGATCCAAATATGAGCATATAAAATAATTCAAATAAAAATATGAGTAGAATATGAGCAAAGTTATACTCGACTCGTTTAGGATTCAAACTACTTGAGTTTTTGATTCTACTCGATACATACTCGGTTGATACATGTCCGAGTAGATATTCGATACATTCTCTTATAATATGTACAAAGTTAAATGAAGTTGGGATAATTAGTTATTATTTTTTATTTAGTTTTTAATTTTTATTGTGATTTATATTTGTAAAGTGTGATTGTAAATTTATTTTCTCATTTCTAAGTAAATTAAAGTTCATTTTATAATTATATGTATTATAAAGCTAGTCACTATGTGGAGACTCAAATTTGAGCTTGAATTCGAAGCTCATGAGTAATTTGAATATAATTCGATTCGAGTCGGATCGAATTCGAGTATTGAATATTCGAGCCGATTCGAATTTGAGTAGAGTTTTTTTATATACAATTCGAATCCGAGTCGAATTCCGAGTATCAATTTAACTTTTCGAGTCGAATTCTGTTCAGTTCAATTCTACCCGTTTACACCCTTAAACATGAGAATGGTAAAGCCTGAAGAATATAAATTATTGTCGGGGTAAACATCAAATTGACCCATCTATTCTATTTTATTACACGTCATGTAGTTTTATGAAGAGGGAGATAATCCCCTATTGTATTAACATCTTTCTCAAAGTTTAATTAAATCTTGTTATATGTAATATAACCTTGTTGTTTCCCTTAAACATGAGAATGGTAAAGCCTGAAGAATATAAATTATTGTCGGGGTAAACATCAAATTGACCCATCTATTCTATTTATTCTGTCGTCATGTAGTTTTATGAAGAGGGAGATAATCCCCTATTGTATTAACATCTTTCTCAAAGTTTAATTAAATCTTGTTATATGTAATATAACCTTGTTGTTTCCCTTAAGTTTTTTATGCAACTTAACCATCTAGAAATTAGAAAAACAACACTTGTCTTTGTACATCAATATATGCAGCTCCAAGGATATACTTTAAACAATGCCATTTCAAATTTTAAAACTATGGAGGAGAATGTCTAGCAATTGTACTGTAACCAAGGAGGTTACTTGGACTCGCCATCTTTTGGTGGAGTACTGGGCGTTACTATAGTGAATTGTAAACACGGGAACAAGGGATCCGTTCATTAGAGGATCTAGATAAGCCAACCAAATCCGGATGGAATGCTAGAAAACATCATCGGAGAAGAAGAAGAAGAGACGAGGAAGGAGGAAGAAGAAAGAGGAAAGACTGAAGAAAAAGGAGTAAGACTTACCATCGTCGCCTTTTTCTTTTTCTCCAACGAGTTACGAGTTTGTCGCCTGTTTCTTCTTCTTCTCCAACCGATCTTCTCCTCCAACAAGTTACGAGTTTGTTGAGAATTTAAAATATCCTTGAAAAATTACATTTAGGTACCCCATAGTTTTTATAATTTTTTAATTTAGTCCCCTAGGTTTTCATAAAGTTCAAAATAGCCCTTGAAAAATTACATTTAGGTACCCACACGCTTACTCTATTGTTTACTTGGCCCTTATTTCTTTGTCATAGCTTACTCTATTGTTTACTTGGCCCTTATTTCTTTGTCATAGATATTCTTTTCCTCCTGTTGTCTTTTCCAGAGATTCCCATTGCCGAGAAATTTGGTGTAATGTAGCTATGAAAAGAAAATAACTATTATCAGAAAACACGCATGACTGCATAAGTGACTCTCAGGCGTATGGTTTAGTGCCTTCTTTCTGTGCTTGTTGTGTTAGGATGTCACATCACATTCACTTTTTCCCCTCATAAATCGTATTCAGGTTACTGTGCATTCTAACAATACTATGTATGTATATTGATACTTGAATCTTTAAGTTGAAGCTTGTTGGATTGGTTACTGGAATGTTGGAACTATTTTGGGTGTTACTGCAAATATTGAAGCTTTCAATTGTTGTTAAATGTGGTTTCCACTCTACTAGCTATTCCATAATTATATTCAACAAGTTTTTGTAGATGAATGTTTAATTTTTATTGAGCAATTGCGAACAATTTGCTCCCGTCCTTCTATATGGCTTCAGAAGAGTAATCTTTCATTTTCATTGGCGCTTGTATGTTATAGTTTGCCTCCTTTCCCCTACCTCCTTTTTCCCTTTCATTCGATTATCTATTTATGCTTTATTTTACTATTTGTCCTTTCAGATTCTTAGTGCAGTTGATCCATCACACGAGGCTCCTCTACCTTTGAATGTAGCTTATAGGGATGAAAATCATTATGTTGATGAATCAACACACTCCTTTGTCGATGCACAAGAAGTTGATCCGTCTAATGAGGCCCCTCTACCTTTGAATGTAGCTTATGTGAATGAAAATCATTATGTTGAAGAATCCACAGACTTCATTGGTGATGCACAAGAGCTCTTAGTGGACGTGGATGAAAATAATCACGTACAAGAACAGTCTGATGGGAGAACTTTATTTAATTTGCCAGTGCAATATGACATGGATGCAAAATCAGTCAAGCGTGAATATATTGGTGAACCAAGCTATGCTGGTGAATCTAGCAATACTGAGAATCCTGTGGATGTTGACTACTTTCTTGATGAATCATTTTTGGATGCTATGGACAACCCTCAATTTGGTGATGGAACATTCATTGAGACTAATGACCTTAAGCAACCTGCTGTGGTGAATCCCTCTAGTTTTGACATGCTTGACGAATACCTTCAGTTCTTTGATACCACTGATGACAATGTGCAACATCTGGGTTTTGACTATTCAAATATGATGCAAAGTGAGGACCTTCCATCTGACCCTGCATCATTACTCACCTATAAGGTACATTTATATTCACAATACTGCTTTTGATATCAAGTAATGCTACTTAACTAATTCATTACTCTCCACTTTCAGGATGAACATGAAGGTACGAAGCAAGAGACTGTGGAAGAAGGGAAACAGCAATTAGAAGATCATAGTAATGAAGTTCCATCTTCTTCAAAGCAAGAGCCAACAAAATTTGGATCAGGCGGTGATTCAGGTTCTATTCTTATTCGACTTTGGACCGATAGCTTCCATATGAAATCGCTCCTTGATATGAAATTTATTATATGGATTATTCTGAAACTGTTCTTTTCGTGACTACTAATCTCCAGGTTCTCATTATTGTTTGAACTCTTGATGGTGCAGATTTTCATTATCCATTTACCAAGCACGCCAGCCGAATGTTGGGGAATATTCCTGCTCCTCCTGCATTCGCCTCGGAGTTCCCCACAAAGGACACAACTCTTCATATGAATTCTGCTTCTTCCAGTTCAATCCATGTTACTGCTGGAATTATCCAGATAAGAAATGTGACTTTGAGTGGCTCGGGAATGGACTTGTCGTTTGGTAAGCATGGTCGTGTCAATGTCATCCTTTCTTTTGGCCTGTCACGAGGTAATGATTATTCTGCAGACTCGCAACCAGCCTCTAGCATACTCTCTGACAAGGCTAACTCGACTATATCTTGGGGTTGGTTCTATTTCATGTTCATGTGGGTGCTGTTTTTAACAATGAGCTTTAAAATCGGGTCCTATATCTGTGCCAATTAGTGCTCGTGGATATCCCGTCAACTAGAAGGTTATGGAAGTTGCTTGCTGTTGACTCATCGTGGCTGATACAGATATACATGTTGCAAATGACTGATTGTTTAGTTCTTAATTTAGAACACCGTGGTATCATAATTATTATGGAATCATGCAACTCTTTAATCTGCCGACTGTTTCATCCATAGGAATCTTTGTGCATTTGCAGAACTAAGATTCTATATCACGGAAAATTATTTTTTAGTTTTTTAGGGGATTGCTTTCCAAGTTTAAGGGAATTTGCTCTTGGTTACCCGTTAAAAGAATTATAAGTTGATTTTAGTTCGCAAAATTGATATTTTCACAAATAAAAACGTTAGATCTGCGAGGCCCTCACAAGAATAGTAAGTGGGGTTTATCTTTCATGGGTGAGGAACTTGTGGAATTAACTGGTGGAAATATCAATTACCTTTAATTATCATAGAAACACCAGTTCGCTTTATTATCATACTCTGCCAGGCTTAAATTATTTCAAGCAGCAGTAGCTGAATTAGATCTTTTGATGTGCGCTTTGAGCATATGTTGAGCGCATTATTGGCACCTTATTTTAAGTGATTTCCATACGTTTGAGGCTTCGAGCATATGTTGTGCGCATTATTGGCACCTAGTTTTAAGTGATTACCATACATATAAGGCTAATCTGGAGATGTACGAAATGAACCGCCCGTGAGCGGAGCTTGATTTGGCCGTTTAAGCTTTGCTTGAATATAGTTTGTATATTTAATTGAGCACAAACAAAGGGATCGTGTTCGTTTAATTGAACGTGCGAGCTTGGTTCGATTCGAGACCAAGCTCGTGTTCAACACGAGCTTGGTTTGATTTGTTTAAAATTAATCGACTTGAACTCGTTAAAATTTTTGTTTAGTATTTAATTAATTAAAATAATTAGTGTTATTTATTATATATATGCATAAATAATTAATTTAGTAGTTTTTGAAATTTAGTTTTGTTCAACTAAAACTCGATTAGGTTTGTTTAAACTCACTTGAGCCCAAACAAGTCAAATTTGAATAACACATTTAGTTTTGTTTAAAAGTTTGACTCGAGTTTGTTTAACTTTTAATCGAACTCGCCGCCAATTCAAGGCTAAACCGGTTTACGTTATTGCTTTAAAAAGATGATTTTCAATGTAAAATGAAATTAGTCTATCGAAATTTCAATTTCCAGTACAAAGTACATGGGCCAAAACCCCAAAACCCCAAGCAGTATACCATAACCATCATAGGACAGGCTCTATGATAGCAAAGGTAAACCAAAGCTAGCTACTAGCATAAAAGAGGCCAACAAAGAACTAAAGCAACAACAAAAACCAACCAACATATTGGCTTGAAAACAGACATTACAAAGATGATCATAAACCTTTAACAGTACCACAGACCATAGACCTTAGCATAAGCAACCCAGCACCATAGACCTTAGCCACGCAGTTGCAGTTGCAGCAGCAACATACCCAACAACCAACGCCACCACAGTGGCGTTTAGTTGATTGAACTAGGAAAATATTATGAAAATTAATATTTACATATTATTTTTTGATAATTTTACCTATATATTAAACAATAAAAATTTGACACATCAACTAATATGTGAGCCGTACGTGTAAAAATATCAAAAAATGATGTAAAAATATTAATTTCTAATATTTAACACCATATTTGATTGTTTTTCAACTAGGAATGGTTTTCATATATGTTGCCATTTGAAATGAAACCAGAGTTGAATACAGACGCACATCATAGGCAACAAATATTAGAAAATTTATGAACAAGCTGCAATTCTAGAATACAAGAAAATGCTGAAAAACTAAAGCTCGGATCAACATATAGTAGTAACATTCTTGGTCTTAAAATTACTTCATAAGAAAGTGCATAAACATCATTATACAATTGATTCCAACTGAAACATGTTCATTCCAGTGCGTTTATGACCATTTTTCAATTTGAAATCCTTCTCTCACAAAATTGCATGGTTATTACTAGTTGTTAATTGACAACTGCACATTTATTGTACAGAAATAATCGTATGAACACCACCGTAATAATGATAGCCTCCCTGCTATTATCGGTTGGGAGCTTTTTGTGGTACCTCTATTGGGTAAATTCTTGTAGATGAATATGTCCAACCAGTTCTACATTTCTCCAGGAAGCATGGTGTCTCCTGGTAGATCGCACACAGCAATTCCCTGAGAAGAGAAAAAGTTATTTATATAAATATTTGTATCAAGATCATGGAGCAACAGTGTAATGATATGATTAAAAAAATAAAAATAATTCCTTTCTCGGTGAATGTGTAACAATAATATGATACTGACCTCCCCAGTAAGATGAGCCACACATCTCTTCTCTGCAAGCAACTCAGCTTCGCTCTGCAAAAATCAACATTACAAATTGCATCAAAGTGTAAATGAAAATAATTGTTTCCCTGTATATAACATGGGGTGTTTGGACAACAGGTTTAGTCTTTATTTTGTTCTGAGCTCCGAAGACCCAATTTTTTCTTTCCCCAAACTAAAAAGAAGGAAAAGAAAAATAAATGGCAGCTTGATCATTTTTCGAATGGATCTTTCAAGTGCTGGTTGAATTCTGCTCATATGTAGGAGTGAATTGAGTTGGTTTCCATATGGAGCCAAACTGTAATCTAAATCGATAAATGACTAAATCACAAATTGCTCTGCATAGTCATAGTTGTCAAATTGTGAATTGTATCATGTATCGAAACTCCCATATCGTGTTTCATGTATCATATCATGAATTGTATCGTACGATATTGAAACAAAATGAAAAATATGAAAAAATATATTTAAACATATAAAACACAATTTATTGCACCATCAAGCCTATTAGCTTGAGTATGTATAAAAATAGTCAAACAAATATTATTGTAGACGAAGAATAAATTTTGAAGTTCAATAGTTGCAAAATACTCAAAATTGAATTATTAGATATTATTTTAGTAATGTTTATAGAGTAACAGAGTTCAAATTCATCTTTGAACTATAAAACAAAAGAGAAAAATTAACAAGTGGAGATTTATATTTCTGCTTCTGTAGAAATTATGAAACTCTAGAAAGTGTTTAAAGGCTCATTACGCAATCTAGAATATGTTAATACTAAAAAACATTTTCATTTATAATAGTAGAAGGCTTAAACTTATTCAAGTCTATTGCTAATTTCAAAAAGTATGGTGTAGTGTCTCGTTCTATAAGATATATATTGTATCGTTACTGAATGTATAATACAATGTCATTTTCGATACACCATGCGATACGTATTGAATTGTTTCTATATCGTATCATCCGATTCTGATACCTATGTCTATAGTTTAGGTTTAAATTCAATTTCCATCCCAAACTTTACTTTTGATTAGAAGAACCCTGAACTTTGAGTATCAAAGAAATTTGCACCCTCCGTACTAAAGTTTAGAGTGCAAATTGTTTTGATATAGAGGGTGTGGAGGGTTAAAATTGTTTAATAGCACAAAGTTTAGGGTACTTCTAATCGAAAATAAAGTTTGGGATGAAAATTGATTTTAAGCATATAAACTATAGGGTGCAATTTTGTGATTTAGTCTCAATAAAAAGAAAGTATACCTTTTTTATTCGCTCAAAAAGGTACTCATCAAATACTACATGCTTCACAAGTTCATAATCACCATCACCCTGAAATCAAATTTCACAGAGATTAGAGATAAATTTTGGGTGATTTTAAGTGCCAAAAGGTTTCTAACCAATGACCAACTTACTTTTGATCTGCATGGCATGCTGAATACAATACCATCTGCTATACCATAGGGATTCCCAGTTGTATACACCTACATTTGCATCACAAACTTGAGATTAGTGACTGAAGATCAACACTGATGTTTTGCGATTGCAACAACCAATGTTAAATTTAAAATAATGATAAAAATCACGAAACAATTACAGCTTAATATAATAAGCTATCCAAGAAAAAGCTCGGCTTCGCCAGTTTAGGCGTTTGCTGAATGTAGTAGGATAAAACTTTAACAGAACATGACAATGTCCTCTTTCTTAGAGGAAACATAAGGATAATAAGATTTCTCAAATGCAACTAAACTGTCAGAGTAATATTTGTAGAATCAATAATCTACTATTAAATCGTATCTTACTCTCTTTATGGACTCTATCCAAAATATTAATGAATTTATTGCACATGATTTTGTTTGCAAAAACGTGTCGTGTTTAATTAAACTGATTGCAAAAGAGAGAAATAGAAGAAATAACATAAAGATTATTTTTCTATAGACAGTATAGCGAAAAGGTGAACTTACTCCACTAGAAAACCAATCACCCTCAGGGGTGGGAGTAACAAGTGACCTTATGCCATCAACAATGGACACAGCAGTTGATGCAGCAGAAGACCGTCCCCATTTTTTAATTAGAATGCCACCTCTCTACAAATCAATGTCTTACCAGTTAGTAACTAAAACAAAAAATTTGGACTATTCGTCACAATTCTCAAGTCCTTATATAGGTACCTACTCACAGGAAAACCGAATATGTAAATCATACCGTCCGAACTTTTTCAGTGAAATCCTCTTCTAACCACTTGGTATCCTTAATGACCTCTTTGACAGGTAAGTCATTAATTCTAGCATTCAAAAAGTCTGGAACCTGATAAAAGTTGAATTAAACCACAACGCTCAGCAGAACCAAAGGAGTTTGTTGACAATTCATAGTTCCACAGGAAATTCTATTGAAGGACCTGAGTTGTTGAGTGGTTTCCCCAAATGGTCATATTAGACACTTTGTCATAGAAAACTCCTGCTTTGAGAGCCAGCTGCAGAAATCTTAGAATTAGCATACTATATTTACAATATTTAGATTATACGCTTCTTTCAATCTTGAGAAAATTATTATATATATTAAAATTTATGAGATACTTATACCTGGCATTTTGCTCTATTCTCATCTAATCTAGTCAAAGCGTGAAAGTTTTTTGCAGGAATATTTGGAGCATTTTTCAAGCAGATCAACGCACTGCAATAAAATTTTTTTAAAAATGAGCAATTAAAAGGCTTCACTAATATTACACGACTAAAGTGTTCAAGGCATCAAGCAAGAGAGCTGATGATTATTACTTGGTGTTACAGGGGTTACCCACTACCATCACTTTGACATTGCGTGAAGCAACATCATTGAGGACTTTTCCCTGTCATTTTCAGGCAAAAACTATATAAAAAACCATTGCAAATTATTCTCACAATTCTGACTGACAAAAATACTAGTATTAACAGCACCTGCTCAGCAAAAATCTGACCATTTATGTCTAATAAGTCGGCACGTTCCATTCCAGGCCCTCGTGGCTTTGCACCAATTAAAAGTGCCCATTCAGCATCTTGGAACACCTCATAAGGATCTATACCGATACTCACCTCTTTCAGCAACGGAAACAAGGAATCCTCTAGTTCCATAGCAACTCCTGCATAGTTTTAGCATCATAATAATGAGCAGGACTTAATTTTACTATTTTTGTTTCCCAGTTGCTAGCATCAAAGTGTGTACATTGATACTATATTGGCAGGTTGGAAGTCGAGGGATTAGTTTTTGGAGTATAGATGCCTTCAGATTTATATGCTCCTTTTGCATGATGTTACAATTTATTTGTTTATACTTATCTTCTTTTCTGTATATGAAATTGTTGATGCTCTCCTGGATGCATCTAATCTTCATAGAAATGGAGTACGAAGATCTATAGGAATATAGTGATTTGATTAACTAGGGTGTTCCTCGTAATTCTGTTTCGTAAGAACGGATTCAGGAGGATTTGTTCACGTGTCTTTCGGGAGAAGTACGTGAATTCTAATAAGCATTCTTGGATAATGATTCGTATTAATTAACTGATTTAAATGGAAAGTAAATTGATTTAAATGAATTACCAAGGGAAGTTGTAATCTTTAACCTATTAAATCTGCATTAATCTTGTGAACTTTGATTTTAGTATTTAGTTTTGTTAATTTAAATTTTCAAATTACAAACAATATTTCGTAATTTAAAATAGGATTAATTGAATTGAAATTGATGATTGATAAAGATTAATCTATTTCCTCGTGGGAACGATATCCTTGTATTACAATTGAACGTGTATACTTTCTGAATATTACAATTGAACGCGTATACTTGCGTGTTAAAGTGCTAGTAAGAAATTAGGCAACACTGATATTCAAAGAAATGGATCAAATGGAAATCCTCACCAAGGACATAAAGGGTCAATTAACATTGATAAATGAAGTATCATACTATTCCACTTTTAAAGCATTTATAAACTTTCAATTTAATTGATCAGAAGGCATGCATATACAAATTATTCCAACTCTAATAAATACTGTTTACAAGAAGTTATATTTAAACTTTTTGATACTCATGTATTGGTTAGGGCATCAAATATATTGCTCAAGTGATATGCATACTGGTCCATAAATAGCACAACAATAATTAAGAGACATACCTTCAAGAGCTTGTAATGACCTTTCAGATCCCAAGAGTTTCAATGCAATAGGTTGGTGTGGACCAAAAACCTCACCAGATGCGAGCTGACACAACAAAACAAGTACCCTCTTCTTATGTTGGAAAAATGGAGGAAAAGATGTACTAGCTTTTAGAGGTATTCTCTCTAACGGAATTTGTTTGGCTATAAAATATACTTGTACAGAAAGAGGTAGTGTAGACTGACAAGTTAACTTAAAATTATGACCAACCCACTTAATTTTGTTCAAAGTATCAGGTCTAATTTGATAGTCCATGGATATCAGTTTCAATAAATGAAGCAATCAAGTTATCACGTGTAACTTGATATCCCATATCATTTTCAGTATAATATGCAGCAGTAAAATACATTCATAACAAAATAGCCATCTTAAAGTGAAAATATTGAAATAATTCATCTGAATACTATTTTGAATCCCAACTTTTAATGGAAATTTCAATGCTAACACTGCAGGATAGGTACAACATCTCAAGTTGGGAAAAAATACAGTCATATACTTCGTCCTTTGAAATAAATCCATCCTCAACTTGGCAACCATAAGTATTACGTAATATATATTTCAGATCTTCATTAACTTTTTATGTTATTTGAAATTGGTATTTTATGATCTTCTTCCCATATTAGCATTAACTTTGAAGGTCTATCATGACTGGTCTTTGTGAACCAACTGGAAACTTCAATAGAAAGTAATTTAACAAAAATTAAGGATATACAAATTTCTTACTTTGAAAAGCAGATGATTAGATATCATCCCAGCGGCACCTGAAACAGCAATATTAATTAATTTCTTCCAGGATTTTGTCTCTTCTTCCTGTAAAATGTATTAGAAGGTTTGTCATAAATCATTTCAACCATATAACGCTCACCTGCACAAAAGATACATTTGGCGTTAAGTAAATGAGTCTCATCTTAGACAATCTTTTGTCTGTCTTCTTTTTCCCTCTTTTGAAGTATTTACCTTTTATTACAACCATGAACTAGATTGATAGCTTAATTGTATTTTACATTATATAGTGGGTCACTGATGGATCACCAATTCGTTGACATACAGATAACAGCACAAGCCAGGATTCATCAAGGCAGGAGACATTTATGGTCCTTGCATACCCTTCCCTGCCTTTTGAGTAGTTTACAGCCTCTTTTCCCGAAAAGGTTTATACAATTGAATTTGGAGGGACATGGACATAAACATTTATCTAAGATGCACATTTGGACAAAGATTTGTCAATCAGTTTTCATTATAGATCTGAATTAGAAGAAATATCAAATTTTCAGGTGTGATCTGAGTTTCTAAGCATGGAGCTTTATACTTACCTAAAGAACCCTTAGATTTTTTGTAGTTGACTCTAAAGTTTCTAAGGGAATATCCCAAAGATTCACTTGACAATCTGAACATACACTCATTAACAATCAGTCAAATAAGGTCTTTGTCAATAACTAGGAGCAATGTTTTTCATAAAGACAAGGAATGCCATCATCTTTTAATAATATCAATGGGACTACGGTTTTTCTAATAAATTTAAAAAGTCATCTCTAGCACATCTGACTTCTGGCATCATGTGAAGCCAAAACAATGTTGCAACGAAAGGTAGAAACACTTTACTTCAAAGAATAATTGGCAAAACATCCTCTAATATTAACGAAATGAAATAACTAGCAATCAATGATATGCAAATTAACAAGTTCCATTACTAAGCCTAACTCGATATGGTGATTGGCATTCTTCTCTATCATACTAAAGTCATGCTCCAATGTCTCACTAATTTCAAGTGCAATCGAAATGCCACATGGTTTCACAAATGTACGTCATATAAAAATAGTGAGCTCCTCACAGCTTGTCAAACAAACACCTCACTATTGTACATAGAAATTTAATTACTATACTTCCCAAAAATGAAAGTCCCATTTTCTTGTTTGTAAATTTAAAATGAGACTCCCATTCCCAAAAATTGACTAAAAAGTAAAACTGTAAAATAAGCAAACAGTTTGGACTCGATTCGTACTCACTCGACTAAAAGTTTGATTCATGCTCAACTCGAAATATAAATGATTCAAATATAAGCAAATTTTAAAGTTCGATAAATTACTCGAACCTCCTTAAATTACAATTTTCTATTGATACTCGGATCATATTCGTTTGAAAATTTCAAATTGCTCAGGTTCGATTCGAGATCGTGCTTTGTTGGTTTATAATCTTTTATGATTTTAATGATGACAATATTATTCGGTTTGTATTTAGTATAATGGACTTTATTTAAATTGCTTGGGTTGTTTATGTTGTTGATTTATTGGTTGGCCCAAATTGGATTCTTAGTCTATTAATTGCTAAATTCAAAAGGAATTATTATTGCTGAAAATTTACTTTATATATATATATATATATATATATATACTGTTTTGAATCAAATTTAGATATATTATATGAAAAGGAGTCTTATAAAAACTGTTAAGAGTTGTTATATATTAAATCTTATCATATCTCTTCTTTTACTCCTTTAATTAATCTGTTGGACTCTTTCTCCTTTATTTTAGCTATCTCAATTTGAATTGATATCATATCCTTGATAGCTGGTATCTTATATCTGTTGGTTTCTTTAGTTATTATAAACATGTGATATTCCAACTGTGTTATGAGAGTTTTATGCTAACTTATTCTTTGGTATCCATTAGTCGATATCAAGTGGCTAAAAGAGATATATTAGCCAAGGATATTTTGTTAATCAAATACATAGCCATTAGTC
Source organism: Panax ginseng (assembly GCA_020205605.1). Lineage (NCBI taxonomy): Eukaryota > Viridiplantae > Streptophyta > Magnoliopsida > Apiales > Araliaceae > Panax > Panax ginseng. Next base: position 33,938,495 of record CM035143.1, on the reverse strand, counting down.
TTGAAGCTTATAGCAGCGATATTACACATATTAATCAAGAGCCTTTCAAAGCTATTTTTAGCTACTCATTGTATTGTTAATTTCTTTCAGCTGGAAATTAAGAGGTGCAAATGTCTTAGTGGTGAGAAAGGTTGTAGAGGTGTTCATCGCAGTGGAAAACTTTATTTGAACAGAGAGTTCTTTTTATTGTATTTAATTGAGTCTTAAAATTAATAAAAAGAGTCCAATACTGGTTAGTATTAGACGTGGATTAACCATTAGAGGTTAGATGCAGAACCACACAAAAATCCTTGTGTCTATGGTTTGTTAATTCTTGTGGTTTGATCGTTTGAGTCTCACTTTGCATCTAAATACATCCACATAAAAGTAATCTGCTGATAGAGAAATGTATTAATCCAGACACTAATTCACACACGTTTCATTTGTCTACATTATAACAAAAGTAAAATTTACTCTAAAGCAGACACTTTCATTTGTCTGTTTTAAGTTCAGCAACAGAAAAATTAAAAGTAGTCATTGTTAATCACTTTGTAGCTCAAACACCTATTCACCCCCCTCTAGATGTGCACATACACGAAATTACATTTGGTATCAGCACCATAGAAACGCTCACCCTCTTTGGTGAACTTGAAGAGTTTGAAAATAGTTTATTGGTTAAGGTTAATATGATTAAGGAATTAAATTGATTATATTTTTTTTTTAACTGTGGATGATTTGAATTATTATTTAGACTAAAAGACAATGTGCACCCCAAACTTTACACTTTTGTTGACTTTTGCACCCTAAACCAAAAAAGGTGTCTAAGTACATCCCAAACTTCAATTAAACTTAACAAAAAGCACACTTTGTCGATGATTCTTGGCCAAAAGTGATGGCTAAAGGTCGTAATGTGGATCTGGAGGGGTTTTAAGTCATTTTCTTTTTATCTTCTCCAACATCTGGTCTCTTACCTTCTCTCTCTCCTCCATAACCAACTTCCTCTCTCTTCTCTATTTCTCTCCTCTCCCTTCCCTCTCACAAACCGAAAATGGCCGCCACCGCTAACTCAAACCCTATCGCCACCGCCGCCACCGCCGCCACCGCCACTTAGTCGATGTACCTCCAAGACACGGACGAAGTGAAGCGCGTCTTCAACCGATTCGACGCCAACGGCGACGGCAAGATCTCTGCCGCCGAGCTCACCGACGTGATATTCCGATTCATAAATTACCATTTGCAGATATTCCGATTTTGTAGATCTAAATGCCACAAGAATTTCAAGATGAAGAGAACCCTCGCAAAGTGAAATGGATAAAGGCTTTTAGGCGATTACATGGAAAGGACATGACTTAGGTGAATTTTTTTTAAGATGGTTAGATAACCTTTCAATTTTACTTTTTGTTGAATGACTGCTTAAATTGATGCATATGTTGTATATCTCATTTTTAAGGACTCAACATTTGAATTTGAGAGGAAGTGCAATACGCCGGAGAGATATGACAGAAATCTTGCCGAGAATACCCTGAAGGCCATTAAGAAGATTGAGAAAGTCAGAGTTGATAGGGAGGCCAGGCACCACAAGATGAGGTTCTTCTTCCTCACCAGTGTTATTTCATCACTTAAAGATCTTATCTAAGTAAGTTGTTTAAACTCTCCTATTTACTCTTGTTGAAAAATTTTGCAGGATGAAGGGAAAGAAATCCATAGAGCGCAGAGAGGCAGCAAGGGAATTGGAGCAGAGCATTCATATGGTCAAGGCTCCTGCTGCACTTTGCCAAAGATGAAGGTCAAGGTTTCCCAACAGTCAGAGGAAAATCGCATGGAAGAGTAATTAACTTTATGATATCAATAAGAACAAACTCATTTCCTCGTCCGAGTTGCACCAGATCTTGACTCAGTTGGGCGAAAAATGCACGGAGGCAGATTGTGTGCCTGATACTTGCAATAAGCTTTTGTAGTAGCAAAAGCAATCCCCTGCCTTCTCTCTCTCTCTGTAACTCAAACCCTATATATCAACTCTATCTAGTGTGATTTGAAGCTTCAGATGACATGATTTGTAGCATATATTTTCCTTTTGATTTTGACATTAATGTTCATGCAAAATGAATCAAAATTTAAGCATACGCATCATAAGTCCAAAGATAGAGCTGATATTTAGTCCATAGGTGAAATGAGTGTATTAAATGCTAAACTTTTGGGAAATGTGATATTTCCATTCACTACATCTGCAGGCACTTGGGAAATGCATGGTAAGATTTTATAATAAAATAGTGGAGACTATTCAAATTCTTTCTTTTGCAATGATTAAAATTCATCATCTTCTTACTTACATGGATATATATAGAGCTGAAAAATTACATGATCTTAAAAAAAACAGAGCATGCACTAGTCTGATGGGTGCTGGTCAGTTCTGAACATGGCCATGGACTAACTTGAACAGCAGCCCCACTAACATCAGAACACTTCCAAGGAGGGTTTCTTGGTCCTGTGGTACCATGAAGGTGAAAATTATAAAAGGAGAATTTCTTAGGCCCTGTATCGAACCTGCCTGTTGAACCTTTTCACCCCAGACATTATTAATTTCATAAAGAATTGAACCTCAGATATGTCCTTAAATATCAGGGGATAGGGTTTGAGTTATAGCGACTGAGTGGTGGCGGGAGCGGCTGCGATAGGGTTTGAGTTATCGTGGCGGCCATTTTCAGTTTGTGAGAGGGAAGGAGAGGAGAGAAATAGAGAAGAGAGAGAAAGTTGGTTATGGAGGAGAGAGAGAAAGGAAAGAGACTAGGGTTCTGTTTGATTACCTCTTAATGACTCTTAATGGATTTGCCTCTGATTCGGTCAGAGGCAAATCTTGTTTGGCAAATTTTTTTTTCTCTTAATGACTCTTAATCGGTTAGACACGAAAATAAATCTATAGCATCCAGAGGCTGGCTGAGTGACAAATTTTTTTTGGAGGACAATAATAACCTCTTCTGTTTTTTATCCCCAATCCAATTTAGATCGCCTCTTCTCCTTTTGTAATTCGCTACTGCTCTTCTCCTTCGCTGAATCGCTGAATCTTCTCTCCCTTCTTCATCTATTGTTAGTTATTATCAATTCCCACCACGAACCATTCTCAGCCTTCCTCTTCATTTCTGTTCCATTTCTTCTTCCACAGAAACGATTTGGAGAACTACCTCCTAAAGCGAGCAGCCAAATCGGTGCCTTTGAAAGCACTAATTTCGATCGTAAAATCTGGTCATTTAGGAGGATCTTAGGTCTTAGGAATCATCAAATAACCTTCTGAGCATATGCTCTGCACTTACCGATTTCGTCAGATGGTATTCTAGTCACCCCTTTTGGTTGCCAACACTCAATTTTATAATTCAAAAAATATATATATATATATATATATATATATATATATGATTCTATATATATATATTTTAATATTTGTGCATATATGCTTTGTGTGATTCTATGGTCCTAATGATTATATTCAATTTGATTGGTTGTTTTGAAATTTGATATTTAAGTTTTAGGAGAATGAACTAAAATAAATGAGAAAATGGGACTACTCATATTCACATTGGGATTTTTATGTGAGTGGTTTATTGGTACTTGCTGCAATATTCATCTTTCATTGAATGATTTCATCAAACAGATATAAGGTCGTTTTTCCAGATAGAATTAATCTCAGTGTTCAGAAAGGAATTAATGATGTGAACTATTTGGTTACTGGGTATTAAATTCTCTATAATTTTTTTACTTGGTTCCCAAATGAAGCGAACCTCAATTAGATATAGAATTGGAAGAGGAACACAACCATTTTGTTTCTCATTTTCAGTAACACAGGGAATTCACTTGGTAAGATATTTTATGATGGCATTTCTCATATTACTTATTAATCATTGTAGATTGTTATGGATGATCATTAGCGTTCAGATGGAATTCCACTTACACGTTTCATCCTGCAATCAATTGATGCTCAAAGTGATGATGAGAAGCTACAATATGAATATGAATCAGGGAATACAAATATTTTGGTGAGATGCTCTTCTTTTTTCCTCCTATATAGAAACAAGTCTATATACGTTAATATATATGTCACAACAGTTATTCAGTTTTCATTTTTTTATAAGTAATATGTTATAGTAATTATTATGTCTTCTAATTTACATGACATGAGATTGAACTGAATTTTCCATTTGCATCGTCAGTTTAACATATTCCTACAATATTACCTCCTTAGATATTCCTCTTCATTTAAATTTGGTATGTTAGAAGCACTATAACTAAATTTAATTTAGATGTTATAGGCAAATAATTACACCTCGCAGACAATATCCATTTCTCCTATGGACGGTCAAAAATGTTTCTGTCTTGATTGGTCATATTTCTCATGCTCTTAACATTTCCAATAGTTACAGCAACAACATCGGGTTGTCATCTTTGTTAAATAGAAACCTCATTGAAAGTGTGGGGATCACAACTCTTCTGTTCTTATTCCATTTGCACTTATGTTTTGTGAAAGATCTTGAAATTTATTGAAACTTAGAGCTGTGTATTTTGGGGGTAACAAAACAGTGGTATATCTTTTGAGAAAATGTGTAGAGTTTTAATGAATGGTTTCATATTGCAATTGTTGTTTCTTGTATGTGCTGGAAGATCAACACTCCGTATAATTGCAATTCAAATTTCCAGAAATAGTCTACTTTGTTATGTTTTAGGGCCTTGGATGGAACTGTGATAGAAGGAAAAGATGTGTTACCATTTATGATCATTCAAATTATTCAAATTTCTTTTTTGCTTATAACTTTGAATTCAAAAATGTGTGCATATAATCAGGTTTGCAATTCCCTATTCTATCCAGACTCCAGAGATGATGTCATTGTCCTTTAATTTGGGAAGTAATATATGATATTTGTTATACATTTGTAGGGTTTAGTGTGATGGTTGATATCTACATGTTTGACGATGAAGCGGAGTAAAATGAAGGAAACGAAGAAGTAGGATAAGATGAACCACAATGGGGTGATCAAGGCATAGAATTTATGGTTAATCTACGTGAACAAATTGCACTTCAACTCTTAACAACTGTTTGAAGTTAATTTAATTTGTATGGTTGAATTATTATGCTATGTTGATATTTTTGAGACATGATACTATGTTTGAAGTTAATTTAATTTGTAAGTTTTCATTTTTATTTTATCATATTGTGGTCAAAATATTATAAATATGTATTTAAAATACTATTCAGACCTTTCTGATTATCAAACAGGTTTTGTTTAAACTGTTCAGAGGGTTAAAATAGTAAAATACTGTTATTCAGACATTTTTGAAAAAATTAATTATCAAACGACATTTTTTCATTCAGACACAATTCTGGACAGAGACTCTAAATTATTCAGATGTCTAAACTGTTCAGATCTTAATAATCAGTTTTATCAAACACCACCTAGATGTTGGAGAAGATAAAAGGAAAAAGACTTAGTCATTTTTGATCGATTAATTGACGAAAGTGTGCTTTCTGTTACGTTTAATTGAAGTTTGAGGTGTACTTAGACACCTTTTTTCGGTTTGGGGTGCAAAAGTCAACAAGGGTGTAAAGTTTGGGGTGCACATTGTCTTTTAGTCTATTATTTATTGATGATAACTATGATATGGTGTGCTTATTTAAAGAATTACATTTGGTATCAGAGCGAGGCTCTACTAATATTGATCTTTGCAGGTCGTAGGGGAAGATCCTATGACACACCTTAACTTTCAAAAAGGACAGTCCACAAGCAGGCCGCCTCTGTTGATAGGAAGCCAGAACTTCAATTTATGGAAATTTAGAATGAAGATTTATCTCAAGAAAGACCCATGGGAATGGTGGGTGGTTGATAATGGACCCGTCATTCCAAGACATGATGATGACAGACCCAAGACTCTCATGGAAATGAATACAAATGAAAGCTGCATGTTTTCCTACAACTCAAGAGCCATGAACACCTTGCTAAGCGGAATGGTCCAAGTTGAAATTGATAAAGTTTCAGCATGTAACACAACAAAAGAAATTTGGGATACTATCTTGACAAGCCACGAAGGTACTTCCAAAGTCAAGGATGTGAAGTTGAGTATGCTAAATGTAAGACTATGAGCTATTCAAGTTAGAAAAGGATGAAACAGTCAATGAAGTTTAAGCGAGGTTCCTCACACTAATGAACTCTCTCAACATGCTAGGGAGAAAAATTGATCAAAAGGAAATAAATAGAAAGCTATTGAGAATCATGCCAAAAAGATTCGCACCGAAAGTCACAACTCTCCAAGACTCACCAACAATTAATACCATGGAAACTTTTACCTTATTTGGAGAGCTTGAAGAATTTGAAAATCAGCTAAGAATGTATGATGAAGAAGATGAAGCACCAATAAAGAAAACATTGACACTTCAAGTCGAGAGCAACAATGAAGGTGATTACGAAGATTTTGATGAAGAAATTGAAATGCTCTCAAGAAAACTCGATAGACTAATTCAAAGGAAGAAACAAAGGAAGAATAAAAAAGGTAGCTCAACTCTAATGAGTAAGTCCAAAGCAGAACAAGAAGAATTTGGTCAACTCTGTTTCATGGGACTAGAAGATGATGATAAACTTGACGTAAACAATTTTCATTTTAATGAAGCTTTTGAAATATCTACGTCTGAATATATTGAGAATGTAAATCAATAACTCAAAAAGAAAACTGCCTCTTTTAAGAACTGTGTAAATGAGCTAATGAGTGAAGTTGAGTCGCTTATTGAAGAGAGAAAAGAAAATGAATATCTCAAAAAGGAAAATGATATTTTAAAAGAAAATTTAAAAATGAGAGATGCATGCTTTTAATGATGGAAAAATGACGAATGTGAAACATGATAATAATGAAGAAATAATATCTTTGAAAAAGGACCTTGCAAAATTTGTACAAGAAGAATAAAATTTAAATATAATGGTGGGTGCACAAACGTCTAGTCTTGATAAACAAGGGATTGGGTATAATCCTATTAAAAATGTGAAAAATAGAACTAATGATAATATTAGAATGATTAATAGTAAACCAAGGTTTAAGCCACTTTATTGTTCAACGTTTGTTACTTGTAAAAAATGTGGTTTTAAAGGTAATTTTGATTCTAATTGTAATAAATTAAAATAAAACAAATTTAGGTAAAGAAATGTGATTTATATGCTACATTGCTACTAACCCAAAAGGACCCAAGAAGATTTGGGTACCAAAATGGTAGAGACTATTTGTTTGTTTTGTAGATATCTCAAGGTCAAAATAGAGATGAATAATACTTTACTTTGAGAGACTACACTAAGGAGCACATATATCAAGCTTACTACTGGTAAAAATAACAATGTTGACATATAGGTAACAAAACACAAAAGTATGATTATTTTGTTTTCTTGCTATATGTGATATTGTTCTAAGCTTGCATTAGTTTCTTTCTTTGCGCTTATTTTTTTGATGTCAAAGGGAGAGAGAACTAAATTAAGCTAAATTGATATAAATTATTTTTTGTTGATGACAAAGGGGGAGATATATAAGTAAATTGATATGCTATAATCAACTTGTGCTTAATGATTAATATGCATGGTCTTATCTCTTTTTGATGATGTCAAAGGGGAGAGTTTTTTGGTTAAGGTTAATATGATTAAGGAATTAAACTGATTCTATTTTTTTTTAACTATGGATGATTTTATGATTTGAATTATTTTTTATTGATGATAACTATGATATGGTGTGCTTATTTACATAATTACATTTTGACTCGGTAGCTAAATGAATATCAATCAAACTTTATTTTATACTCGATAAATTTTGTGAACCAAATCTGAGCACTCAATACTTGGCTCGACTCGGTTCATTTACACTCTTATTAAAAAATGACACCGTCAGGATTAACCCTAGTTAGGCTTGATTAAAACAAATCAATCAAGCAACTAATTAACTAACAAGGGTTGTTAATTAGTAATTGAAGCTAAATCAGTGAAGAACAATTAAAAATGACGATGAACAGTAACTCGAGTTACAGTAAACTAAGGAATTCAGGAATGAAATTGAAGGAAACTTGGGGAAAAAGATAGCTAGGGTAGGGATGGACCATTTCCTCATACATAGTACTCTCATACCTCTTTTTATTTATAGAGTAGTTATCCTACAATGTTAAGCTAACTTGCACCAGGGGTACACTAACTGCCCATGTACCTGCTGTTTTCAAGAATATTCTAATAACTACCAAGTCCCTGGCCTTACAGACACCATATTCCAAAAGTGCCCCGAGTGAAAACGTGGTTAAATTTAACTTTCATTTGAATTCAATATTGTTATTTTAATTTGAGTGAGGGTGCTATAAGAGAAATTGACAAGTTATTGACTCACAGAAATAATTAAAGAAATAAAGGCCCCCACTAGCAAGATGGTGGTGTCTTGTGTTTATGTGCATGGGTGGGGTTGAATAAACAGCTAGGATTAAACAAATTGTAAAATTTTAATTGTAATGACATTGTTACGCTCCAAATTAGAAGCAAAACTAAACTACACATTAAAACAAACAATATAAATGCATGTAAACAAACACTAAAACAGCTAAAATCAAGAACCCACAAACACTTCCAAAGACTACAAATGCATTAAAGAACAACTTACAGCCTTAAGATCATAAGTAAGGCAAAATACACCAAAGCACTCGGGTTTCTTCTTTGGGTCTTCATTTTTCACAGCAACTTGTGTTTCAACTTCCCTGTGTATCAAAAAGAATCAACAATTAAGAAAAATAAGAACAACCCAATTAACTGAATCATATATAATATCTAGAGAATAAAAAACTGAATGATTCAAAGCAATCTTACTTGGATGTAACAGAGCAAAATATTCTTGGGTTTTTCTGGGTTCGAGTAAAAGGCTGGAAAGTGGCATGTTTATGAAAGGATAAACGGGTATATGATTTGTAAGAGAGCTGGGAAGCTCCATTAAAGGTTTTTGTGTATGCAGGGGATAGCTCTGCTACTGCCATGGCAGCAAAGAAAGGGAGAGGGGAGAGGGGAGAGGGGAGAGGGGTTTAGATAGAGAGATAGAGAGAGTGCAGCATAAAGGCAAAAGAGGGTGTGGGATGGATTATATTATGATTTTGAAATGTGGTAATTTGGTAACATATAGAGGTATAAGGTCATCCATATGACACTTGTCAATATAACCTCATCCTAAAATTTTCTACTATTTGGACTTTAAAGTCTTAAATTCTTAGTGTTTCTGGCCCCAATTATTTTAAATGTTTTAATTTATTCTTTTTTTTTTTTTTTGTTAATTCGGGAGCCTTTAATTATTAGTGTTTCTGGCCTCAATTATTTTAAATGTTTTAATTTATTCTATTCATTTTTTTTTGTTAATTCGGGAGCCTTAAATTATTACTGTTTTAATTTAATTTAATTTAATTTATTTTACTTAATTCGGGAGGGGAGTATTGAACCTAAAACCTCTTACATAATTGCAAGAAGTTATACCAACTGAACTGGTTCTCATTACTTTAATTTAGTCTTCTATTGTTAGAGGATATTTTTGTTATTTAGAATATATTCAGTTACTACAATTTATACGTTGCAAACTATGTAGTAATGCCCGTTTGTGCATTTGACTACCACACGAAAAATAATGGGGGTGCAATGGTGCATATAAGCTTTTAATGTTGTGTTTGTAAGTTTAATAAGTTGAATGTCGACGTTGGGAAAAATTTGTAGTTAGTTTGTCCGCTCTATATGATTTTTCATTTTTTCATTTTTCTTCTTTTTGATTTGTTTATATTTTTTCTATTTCGATATGTCGATTGATTTGATTAAAGGGATGTTTTAGGGAAAAATCGACATTAGTCGACTTATTTTACTAAATTTTGATTTTTTTATGATTGGGAATGAGACAGAGTTGTAAGATCCCAACTTTTATAAATAATGATGAATTTTTTATAAATATCATTTTTGAATATTATGAAATAAATTTGATATAATGTTATAGTTGTGAGTAATATTTATAAATTTTGCAAAGTACGCAAGTTGTTTTATAATATTCGATTGGTCGGGGAATATTCGTTTTAACAGGGAATGTGACGACCTCAAAATAGGTCCATTCCATCCAACCCATTCTGAGTCGCCAAATACATGGTACAGAAAACAACTACAACTTTATTACAACAATTATCGTGCAAAATACAACAACATAAATGCTGTGAGTTTTGATACAAATATATACCAACTGTGACTCATGTCCCAACCTTGGATAGCACGTCACAATGACACCTTACATAAAGGTACAGTCAAAAACTGTTTTAGAAATTAGAATCTTTGGAAAGTGCTCAAGGAAACCTTCATACATGGGAGGCCGTGCGTACAGGTTATGATAGATATCATATGCCCACGTAATTATCCTTGGTTGACCAATAGACCCCTAAAGAAAAGCGAGAAGATTACTATCATCTTCTTTCCAATGGTGAGTCTTCTCTTAACATATAATTATCTCAACTGTCTCTAATTGAGAATTATACTCCAAACAAACACCAAGATTATATAGGTAGTGCTCTCGTAGATATACTCATGAAGTGGATGTGCACAACTACATCTTATGATAACACGAGTTTGTATGTCATTAAACATCTTGTATGATAGTGGCAAAACACCCTTCCAAAGTTGAGTTCACCTCACCCTATTGAGTTCACCAAAATTAAATATCAAATAGCGTATATAATAATACACTTATCTAAAATCTCAATAAAATTATTTTTATACTATTTAGGGAGAACCTCAATGACTATAGACCTGCTTATTCCCCTGTTATCCCCCACTCGACCCACTACACTTTTATTACGAAAGGAATTGTGAAGTAAAAGGGTGAGCACAACTAGCTCGAAGAAAAGAATATCATGACTAAAGATAATTAAATTATCAATAGCCTTCATCAGTAATAAATCAGAGATTTAGAACATATGATAGATGAGTCAACAAGTAATACAGAGCAAGTAAAGTATCGATCCCACAAAGAAAGTTGTTTAACTTAAATTACTATTCATTAATTAAATCACTATATTTATATGCTCACACTAAAGATTAAACTTGGTTGATTCTTTAATTGCAAATAACAACTAAAATAATATAAACGATATAATAAATGATATTGGAATTAATGGGATTCTAACTTCATTTACTATTTCATTCAATCGCCACTATCATGCCTGACTTGTTCACATATCATAGGAAAGTAGCCAAGAGCACTAAAAAGAGTATTAGCCATTTTTCAATGCACTAAGACCTACTTACACAAAGATCCGGATGATAGACTCTATGTAATCATCAATATAACCAACATCACTATATGTACATGTGAAATTGCAACTATATTGATTTTAAGTTCAAGCTCTTATCTTAACTTATACGGTGAAACAAAGATATGTCTATACAGTTCACGAAATACATAAGCCATATCACACAAATGACCTATATATCGTATACTATCATGATTACAAATTCCATATTTGCATGTTCATTGTCAATTCCATACAAATACTGAAATGAATGGTGATCAAGCATTCATATATGCAAAACAATCATGACAGACATCCCATATAATATGCAAAACAACCCAGCATTTATGTATGCAATCAAACTACATAATAAAATCCGTTAGAATCCAATAATGGAGTGTAGTTCATGACTGAACCAAAAGCCATTATGGGATCAAGGTTAAACATGATCAATAAGCAACAATTGAAAGAGGAAAGATGAAACTATCAAACCCAATTGCTGAATACACATCAATATCCAATCCCCATAAGATTCCAGCAAAAACTAATATTAATAATACGCTATCGTAGAGAAATCCCAACAAGGAGTATAAAAGTAGCATTATAGCCTCCTTCTACGTTGGAATCCTCTCTCTAGAGTAAAACCCTAATTACGATGTAAAGTTACGTGAAAACTAATAAAATGTTGAATCATACCCCTGACACCAGTCAGGAATCGTTTTAAATCAATTACAACCTTTCAAATTCGAAAATAAAATAAAACATATCAGTAGCATCAGACATCGCACGCGACCGCGCGCTCTTCCAGCATGATAGTCTCGCGACCGCGAGACTTGCAGTAGGTTCATATGTTCGAATGCTCTCGGCATAGCGCGGCAGCCTCCATAAACTTGTTTGTCTCGCTGCGCGAGACTTGCGATAAGATCCAAGATCCTGGGTGATATGCGGTGCGCGCGTTTATACGCTTATTTTTTGCAGCATGCGCTTAACCAAAAATCTGCAGTCCCGGTTTCGCTTTTCCTATTCTTGCCGCTAGCTCATATGCTCTATTTCCTTGCACCAATGCACCTTCATGCCATGCATATCCCATCCTTTTATCTCGTTTCAAGCATCCACTTTCCTTATGCTCCAAATCACCACCAAAATAGGCCGATTCTTGCATTTATTCACCAAAAGGAGTTTTAAGAACGTGCAATGCAATTTAACATGAAATGCAGCTAAACTAGACTAAATGTACTTGAGATGGGCATAGTTCGCATGAATTGGTACTCCATAAGTAGGTAAAAATCCTACTTATCAAATACCCCCAAACTTGAACCATTGCTTACCCTCAAGCAATGCATACTAATGAATAATGAAAGATGCAACTACATTACTATGCACTTAATTCTCACATTGTCCCAACCATTATAGGCATTCGGTCCAATTTGCCTCAGCGAAGTTTTTTTAGATTTGAGAATACAAATTCAATCCAAACTGCAGGCATAATGTCATATACGCAAATAATTCACCAATGCTATATAGATGCTGTGTGTGTGTATTGTGTTCGCCCAATACTTGATTTAGGTGTAGAATGCTCATGCTCTCTTGCTCAAACCAGAAAAATTATAGCATAAATCAAGACTTATGTTTATATATGCGACATGAACTATTCCAACATCTTAAAATAAACTAAGGTTCAACAATGAGTTTATCTGCTTTATTCTACTCACGAGGACAAATTTCGCTCTTTCTCGCGGTGTTTATTGCTATTTTTCTATTTCCTTTTTTTTACATGGTCATGCAATGTCTTACTCCATTAGCACACTGCTACCCCTTAGCGAAGCTTTCACCAACGACTCCCAGACCATGAAAGACCTTAGGGCGCTAGGTGTAGAGACAATCCCCTCGGGCGTACTTACTCAAGTAGCCAGGGCCTCGAAATAAGACTAGCCATGCTATTTCTACTTTTCTTTTCTTTTCTTTTCTTTTTATACACAGATACCCATGTTTTCCCAGAGTTTAAAACTCGATGTTTTATACAGTCTCACAGCCACTTTTCACATATTTCTCTTTTTAACACTACATTTTTCCGTTGAGTAAAAGACACGTGTTTCTTATACCTATAAGTACTTGTAAACCCATTTGTGCAAACCGAGAGCATGTATACAATATTATGAATTTCGTTGTATAAAACGTTATAACTCAGCTCAAGTTATCCAAAATATTCAGAATTCATTTAAAAACTTCACTTTCATCATTGGCTAGACAATTTTTTTTTGTTTAAACGGCAAGGATTGTGAGGTAAGCAACATGCAACTATGTGCTAAAATGTAGAACTAAACATGCACATAAAAATTAAACTAATCATGCAACTATATGAGTTATGTAAAACTAATCATGCAAAACTAAAAAAAAAAAAAACTAAACTAACTACTACCTAATACCCCCAAACTTAAAATATTCAATGTCCCAATTAAATGAAGGTAAAAGGCATGAAAACTCCCCTAATTATCGGTGGTGCCACCCTCCTCGGGTGGTGAGTCTGGTGGTGGATATGGTGCTGCGGTTCCAAACTGAGGCCATTCTTGTGTTGTTCCTTTTTGCGCAAACGCTTCGGCTAGAGCCCTTGTGAGTCCCGTCGCAAATGTGCCCAAATTGTCATACATGGCATCGACCTTGCGCTCCAACCTTTCTGAGTCGATCGCGATAGGTAGTGCAGCGTGCGTGGGCGACTATTCCGCCCGCCTATTTTGCGCGGGTTGTTGTTGGTCTAGAGGAATTGGATGAATGATGAATCCTAGTCCGCGTGGATGTGGTACACCACCTGTCCACTCCTTGAAATTCACAATAGTAGCATGATTGATTACATGGTGTGAGTACTGTAGCGGCTCATTATGCCATTGGATTCCTTGTTGAGTACATAGTATGGCTATCACTGACGCATGCGGAATAGTCCCATTTCTATTTCCCTGCATATAATTCAGCATGTTTCTGTGGATTAACAGGCCGATATCGATGTACTTCCCTTTGATGATTCCCCACAAAATAATCGCCTGCTCGGCAGGTATGGCATTATAATGAGCTGACGGAATGAGCTTGGCACAAATAAGCGGAGTTCCAGGCTGGGCATCTTGACTAATGTTGACGATTTTAAACGATTTTGGTTCCGTTGTTCCTATCTTATACTTCCATTTGGTGCCCGGGATACATAAATCAAGAATCTGGCTGCGAAACCGTCTCAAGTACTCGCTTTTCTAACCAATTGTTAGACCCGGTAGGAGGTACATCATATATGTTGAATACTTTGATCGCGGAAGGGCGATAATTCACCTGTTCTGCTCGAACAATAGTAATGCCTCTTGTTAGCAACTCCATGGCATTAGCATAAAATTCTCGAACGATCCCCATCGGAATGGGCATAGGAGATGCCGTTAAACCAACCCAATCTCGTTCGCGTATCATCTGCCAAAGTTGGCCATCCTGTTTTGCCGGTTGGAAACCCCGTTCTTTCACAAGTGATTTGGCCATACTCCGATAATAGTCTTGCTGTGCTTCCAAACTGACAAATCTGCTATCGTCCAAGACCTCCTCTTCTTGGTGATCGGAAGAAAATTCGGATGAAGAGGAGAGTGAGATTGCACGTGCTCGTTTTGGACCCATGTGGGGATGATAAAGACAATGGGAAGGACTTGTGGATGAATGCTCCTCAGATCTAGGGTTGCACACCCCACAAAGAACCCTACTTATGCCAGAAACGTGATGGTTGGGTATGAACTGGGAGAAAAGTTACTTAGCCGTCTGAATATGGGAAATATAATAAGATTGGTCTTTTATAGAGGAAGATAAACCCAACTCAGAACGCACTCGGATTTGTGACTTAAAATTTTTTTTACGTCTGCGATACCGCGCGGCTTGACTATAGAAATCATGCTTGTGGTAGCGTATGAATGGCTAGTTTGGTATGCTTTCGTGTTTTTTTCTTGTGGCGCCTTGATTTGTGGGCTTTATACATCATGTACATGCGAGATCTTGTGTGTTTTGCGTCTTTGAATGCAATTTGAAGGTGCATCAAGAGAGAATTGTGTACTATCCATGCACTGCAATTCATCATAATGACATCGAACATATTTTTATCACATACCTCATTTTATGTAATCAGGATACACGCTCCCTATATTGTCAGTATTATGTAAATGTGTTAACTTAGGAAGTAATAAATCAACGAAATAAACAAAAAGTGAAAGATAAATTTTAGATAAGAAAAATAATGGGTTGCCTCCCATCCAGCGCTAAGTTATAGTCAATTAGCTTGACTATCTCTGAAGCTCATGTTGAAGAAAGAATTGAGGCAAATTTACATGCATCTACCTCACCACCATAGTAATGTTTTAAACGCTGACCATTCACCTTAAAAGGCTTATCGGGCGACGTATCGAATATTTCGATTGCACCATGCGGAAAAATAGTTTTCACTGTGAATGGTCCTGACCATCTCGATTTCATCTTTCCAGGAAAAAGTTTAAGTCTGGAGTTGTACAGCAAAACCCTTTGTTCGGGTTCAAATGCTCGCTCAATGATTTTTCGATCATGCCATTTTTTCACTTTCTCCTTATACTGCCAATTCTCGTATACTGCGATAGCTCAATTCATCCAACTCATTGAGTTGGTAAAGGCGTTTCTCCCCGACAGCTGTTAAATCAAAATTTAGCTTTCGAATGGCCCAATATGGTTTATGTTCTAGCTCCATGGGAAGGTGACAAGCTTTTCCATAGACGAGCTAAAAAGGTGACATTCCCAACGGTGTTTTGCACGCTGTCCTATAAGCCCATACTGCATCATCTAGCTTCAACGACCAGTCTTTCCGTGTGGGATTTACAACTTTTTCTAGAATTCTCTTGACCTCTCGATTTGACACTTCTGCTTGGCCATTCGTTTGTGGGTGGTATACTGTAGCGATGCGATGCTTCACCCCATATTTAGACAACAAAGTCAGAAGCGCACATTGCAAAAGTAGCGCCACACATCCTTGATGATAGCCCTTGGAGTCCCAAACCTCGTGAAGATATTTTTGTGTAAAAATCTGAGGACAACCCTTGCATCATTTGTTGGGAGAGCTGCCACTTCTACCCATTTCGAGACATAATCAATAGCAAGCAGAATGTAGAGATTGCCGCAAGAGGACACGAACGGTCCCATAAAATTAATTCCCCATACATCAAAAATTTCAACTTCCAAGATTGTATTTAATGGCATTTCATTCCTTTTAGAAATGTTCCCCATTCACTGACATTTATCACATTGCTGGACAAAATTGTGTGCATCCTTAAAAATTGTCGGCCAGTAGAATCCCGCTTGTAGTATTCTCGTTGCTGTTCTTTCACCACCATAGTGTCCACCATACACAGTAGAGTGACGATCCTGCATAATCCTCTCGGTCTCGCTATATGGAACACACCTCCGTATAACTTGATCAGAACATTGTTTGAACAAATAAGGCTCATCCCATATGTACCATTTGACGTCATGCAGAAATTTCTTCTTCTGATAGCCCACCACATCGGAAGGTAGCAATTTACTTACCAAATAGTTCACAAAATCTGCAAACCATGACATTTCCCCTTTCACCACAAACAACTGCTCATCTGGAAAAGATTCATTAATTAACACATTGTCGTTTGTTTCCCTTTCCGGATTCTCAAGTCGCGATAAGTGGTCCGCCACTTGGTTTTCAGTGCCCTTCCTGTCCTTGATTTCCAAATCAAATTCCTGCAGTAGTAAAATCCATTTGATCAACCGAGGCTTTGCATCCTTTTTCACCACTAAATGCCGAATAGCAGCGTGATCCGTATACACTATCACCTTATTGCCGATCAAATAAGCTCGAAATTTATCAAAGGCGTACACTACTGCTAGTAATTCTTTCTCCGTGGTGGTATAGTTCAACTGTGCGTCTGTAAGAGTTTTGCTGGCATAATAAATGACATGGAACATCTTTTCTTTCCTTTGTCCCAAAGCATCCCCTACAACGTAATCACTGGCATCACACATCAGCTCAAATGGCAATTCCTAACCTAGAGAAGTAATAATTGGTGCTGATGTGAATTTTCCTTTTAGATGCTCAAATGTCGACACGCAAGCATTATCAAAGATAAAAGGCGCATCCTTCTCCAATAAATTGCATAATGGCTTAGTTATCTTGGAAAAATCTTTTATAAATCTGCAGTAGAAACCTGCATGGCCCAGAAAGCTACGAACACCTTTTACTGACGTAGGTGGTGGCAATTTCTCTATAGTTTTCAACTTTGCCCTATCTACCTCGAGCCCCTTCTTCGATACTTTGTGTCCAAGTATGATTCCTTCCTGTACCATAAAATGGCATTTCTCCCAGTTTAGTACCAGATTTGTTTCAACACATCGCTTCAACACCATCACCAAATTTTTGAGACAAAGGTCAAACGAGTCTCTGAAAACTGAGAAGTCATCCATAAATACTTCCACATTCTGCTCTACCATATCTGAAAATATAGCCATCATGCATCTCTGAAAAGTGGCTGGAGCGTTGCACAACCCAAAAGACATCCTTCTGAAGGCAAATGTGCCATATGAACATGTGAAAGTTGTCTTCTCTTGGTCTTCTGGAGCTATCATTATTTGATTGTGGCGAGTATCCGCCCAATAGACAATAGTATTCATGACCGCTTTAATGGCCCAAAGATCTCGATCAATGAATGGTAGTGGAAAATGATCTTTCCTTGTAGCTTTATTAAGCTTGCGGTAGTCCATGCAAACTCTCCACCCTATCACTGTTCGTGTTGGAATCAACTCGTTGTTCTCATTAGTCCTTCTTGTCATGCCACCTTTTTCTGCAGACACATCTTGACTTTGGGCTCACCCATGAGTCATCCCGAGATAGGATAGATTATTCGTGCATCCAACCATTTTAGTACCTCTTTCTTAACCACTTGTTTCATTATTGGATTAAGTCTCCTTTGCTGCTCAACCGATGGTTTACTTTTGTTTTCCATCAGGATTTTATGCATACAAAATGAAGGGCTGATCCCTTTGATATCCGGTATTGTCCATCCAATCGCTGATTTGAACTCTTGGAGCACTCGTAGCAGTTTTTCTTCCTGAAAAGATGTTAATGCAGGAGAAATAATCACAGGTAGCTTAGAATCTGTATTTAAAAATGCGTACCTGAGATGATCTGAAAGTGGTTTCAATTTAAGTTCTGGAGGTGTCTCCAGAGATGGTTTTAATTTTACGGTGGTTTCTCCTGCTTTTGTCAATGGTTCAATAGGTATCCTAAATTTCCTAACTTGTGGAGTGGTATCCAGATATTGCACAAGTTCATCCAGTTTCTCGTCCTCCACATCTGAATTTTCAGCAATTACACTACTCAAAGGTTTAGCAACTACCCGCCTTTGTACTTCATCATTTATGACCTGTTCCACCAACTCAACCAAGAAACATTCCTCGTCATCTGCTGGAAACTTCATAGATTTGAAAACATTAAAGGTGATTTCTTGATCATGAACACGCATAGTGAGTTCCCCCTTCTGCACATCTATCAGAGTTTTTCCTGTGGCTAAGAATGGTCTTCCTAATATGATTGGTATATTTTTGTCCTCCTCGTAGTCTAAAATGCTGAAATCAGCTGGAAAAATAAACTTATCCACCTTTACCAACACATCCTCAACAATTCCTCGTAGATATGTGATCGATCTGTCAGCTAGCTGTAATGATATGTTTATGGGTTTTGGATCCGGTAATCCCAACTAATTAAACACTGACAAGGGCATCAAATTTATGCTTGCCCCAAGATCACATAAACACTTCATCAAGTTCAACTTTCCTATAGTACATGGAATTGTGAAACCGCTCGGATCCTTCAACTTTGAGGTAATTTTACATTGAAGCAATTGCTTTGCATTCCTCTGTCAAGGCTCTTGTCTCAAACTTATCTAATCTCCTCTTCTCGACAATATACCCTTCATAAACTTGGCGTGGAATGGGCATTTATTCAATGCCTCGGTGAAGGGTATGTTGATCTGCAATTTTTGAACACCTCCAAGAATTTCTTTCAACTGTTTATCTTCCCTTTTCTTCATTAACCTCTGCGGATACGGAACCTGAATGTGCATTGGTGGTACTGGACTCTTAATTATCTCCTCTGAGCCTATTTTGCCTTTCTCTTTCTGCCGATCCTCAGATTTCTCCAACTTTTCCTGCTCATTATCTGGTTCCTCCTTTCATGGCAAGCAAGGCTTTCTCCTCAAGATAATCTCTCGCTTGGTATGACTTTCTGATGGTAGACATGTGTCTTTCCCAGATCTCAATGTAATCGCTTGGCATTGTTCCTTTCCTTCTCTTCTTGGATTCGTCTCCGTGTTACTTGGCAATGAACCTTGGGGCCTGTTAGTAAGCATGTTTGCCATCTGCCCCATTTGAGTTTCCAGGTTCTTTATAGCCACTGCTTGGCTCTTGATCATAACTTCTGTGTTTGCCATGTATTTGATCATCATCATCTCCTCCACTTCTGATTTCTTTTCTTGCTGAGGTGCAACTGGAGTGTGATGTTCCCGTTGTTGTTGAGAAAATCTCATTGGAAAGAGGTGGTCAGGATTAAATTGTAATGATTGGTCGCGCACTTTGAAATTGGTTGTTTGGTTGAAACTAAGCTTGTTGATTCCCTTGATTATTCGACCAACTAAAATTTGGATGATTTCTGTTGTTGGGATGGTAGGTATTCTGAAATTGGCCTTGGTCTTTTCTGTAGTTGCTCACATACTGCACTGATTCTGAGCTGATAGCACATTGGTCTGTCGAGTGTGACCCCGCACAAATCTCACATATGTAGGCAACCGTCTTTACCTTTCCTTCAGCCAAAGAATCTATCTTCTTTGCCATAGCTGCCATCTGTTCTGATAGCTGAGTAATGGCATCAACTTCCAACACACCTGCAACTTTGGTTTGTGGCATGCGAGATGTAGGATTCTGAAAGTCATTAGATGCCATTGTCTCGATAAGATCATAGGCTTCCTTATAGTTCTTTGCCCATAATGCACCTCCTGCAGCTACATCTACAATCGGTCTTGACTGCCATCCTAATCCATTATAAAACGTGTTAATTACCATCCAATCTGGCATACCGTGATGTGGGCACTTTCTCAGCATTTCTTTATATCTCTCCCATGCTTCATGTAATGACTCGCCCTGTTGTTGCTCAAATTGAGAGATAGCTGTCCTCATCTTTGCAGTCTTAGCCATTGGGAAAAACTTAGCTAAGAATTTTTGTGCTAAATCCTCCCATGTAGTTATAGATCCTATTTGGCCAAGAGAGAATGAAGCCAACTTTTGCTTTATCCCTCAATGAAAATGGGAACAACCTTAGTCGAATAGCATCCTCCGTCACCTTTGTTGTATCTGAATGTATCACAAATTTCAATGAAACTCGATAGATGTTCATTCGGATCATCCGTAGAAGACACCCCAAATCGAATCGTGTTCGCACCATTTGAATAGTGCCAGTCTTGATCTCGAAAGTATTGGCTGCTATCGCTGGTCTGACTATGCTGGACTGTAGTCCATTGATATTGGGCATGTAATACTCTTTCAGAGCCCGATGCTCCTCTCTTTGATCTTCTCTTTGTGCCTCGGCTGCCATGTTAGCTGTCGTGTTTTCCAACTATTCTTGTAAATTTCTACGTACACCCGCTTTCCAACCTCTCCCTTTTATATTATCTTGAACATGTATTAATTCGAGGTTGGTTGACCGTGTGCGCATAAAAATTTATCTAACTTCCTGAAACAAAAACAAAAACTGAAATGAGATAAGACTAGAATTGTCTAAGTCATACAATATAGCTTAAAACTAATGATAATAATACTAAATTAAACGCCTTTCCCCGACAACGGCGCCAAAAACTTGTTGCCTCTTTTTTACGACTAACAAAAGAGCTCTAACTCATGCAAGCATACACGCGTCAACAAGTAATACATAGCAAGTAAAGTATCGATCCCACAGAGAAAGTTGTTTAACTTAAATTACTATTCATTAATTAAATCACTATATTTATATGCTCACACTAAAGATTAAACTTGGTTGATTCTTTAATTACAAATAACAACTAAAATAATATAAACGATATAATAAATGATATTGGAATTAATGAGATTCTAACTTCATTTACAATTTCATTTAATCGCCACTATCATGCCTGACTTGTTCACATATCATAGGAAAGTAGCCAAGAGCACTAAAAGAGTATTAGCCATTTTTCAATGCACTAAGACCTACTTACACATCATCCACAGATGATAGACTCTATGTAATCATCAATATAACCAATGTGACGCCCCCAAATCTGGGTCTCTTCCAACCCGACATATGGTGCTCCACGGTGCTAAAGTATAATTACGTTTCCCTTTGAGTTCTTACGGTCTCTATAACACATAACCACATAACATATCACATCAGGTCATGAATGAACATACATAGTTTCTAAAGAATCTTACCCTTCTTCTCAATCTAATCCCGTATTAGATTTGTTATTTATTGGTTCCGGCTTTCCGTCATTCTTTTACATCGTTCTTACCAACTTCTTTCTCCTCAATAACTTAAGTGAAATTATTTCATTAATACAACTCAGTTCAAGTTAAGTATCCTTCCTCACAGCTTTCTAACGTCCTTACGTTATTAATTCGAAACTCGATCGTCATTGGTTAAGTACACTTATTGTATATCGTTCTTGTTTACATTCCATTAACTTTCTTTAACTCTAAGTGATCATACTTGAGTTTTAATTATGACTTAACAATATTTTATTAAGTCCCTTAGTTTGTTACTACTCAATTTCCCTTCATCTTCTACTTGAAACTATTCTTTCATGTCTAGCTTTGAAGTCAATGCAGCATACGATTATTACTACAGTCTTGCATACAAGGCCGCTTATAATAATACAAAAATTCGGACTCGGTGCATGGTGCAGTCTCAGTGTTATAGCTTATATGACTATGTATGACTCTCAGGGTGATGGCCACTTTGGTGGCAAGCGTCAGAGCTAATTGCCTTGTCTTTGGTAATGGCCAGCAAATTTCTGCACCGTAAAACTTGGACAAATTTTTCAAAAGTTGAGATTCCCGGACTCGTAACTTCTTCGTTATAAGTCCGAATTGTCTCGTTCAAGAGCCTACGGTTCACAAATTACGTACTCTATACGTTCATGCAAGAATTTTATCTATTCGACTTCGTTTGCTAAAAATTCACCTATTAGTCCATTTTTAACGAAAACGATATACGTTCGTGAACGTTCAATGCTCGTTTCTTCGTTCTAAGTCGGAATCCGGCCATTTTCAAGTCTGCGACTCTATAATGCCAAATATGACTTGTCTCTATTAAAAACCAATATTTCCAAGCTCAATATCAAAATTAGACTTTCATTCCGAGAATTTCACGAATTCGACGATTGTCGTCTAATCATGTGAATTCCGGCGAAACTTCGTTACTTGAGATTTTTAAACCGTTTCAATTGGATTCAATCCATTATACTAATATCTTGACATACATGTTTCATTAACTCATAACATGATAAGTTATTACTTATTCTTGATAAATTTGTAACTTATGAAAATATAAATTATTTATATTTTCATTACTCATAACTTATGTCTTCTTTTCATATGACTTATTAATGAGTTAAGTCCTTTAATCACCATTCTTACATCTTATTAATCATACTAATTTTATTAATGTAAACATGTTACAAGTTCTAACAAGTTCTTATACTTTCATTATAAGTTCATAACTTATTTACGAATGAATTTCTTATTCATGACTTATCCGGCTTATTAACACTTAAGCCATTTGATTCATTATTCCAATACTCACTTCTCTAACAATGGAAGAGAAAGAGAATAAAGGTTCAAGAATACTTACTCTTGATTAACACTTGCTAATCCTTAATCTTCTTCTTACTTCTTGAAATAACAAAAGTTAACTTCTATCTTTCCTTGCTTTTTCTCTCAAACCAATAAGCTATAAGTTGTTGGCGGAGAATCTAACAAAGGAAGTCTAGCTTTATATGTGCTTATTCTGTCTACCAAATAAGCTCTTAACTTAAGTTGGATGAAAAACTAACAACCAACAAATGAAATGGAAGCTTGCTATTTATAGGACTTGCTAGGTTAGGGTAGTTTGGTCATTAGGCCATCCACCTCCTTACTATTCCTAACTTAGGCATTAAGTTAACTTGGCCTCCACATTATTTGCTTGGCCACCACTTAAGTTATCCATTGCTTAGCCCTTAAGTTTACTTGGTCATTAAGTTTACTTTCTCCCCACAACACTTAGCCTTTAAGTTTCTTTTCTTGGTCACAACAACACTTGGTCACCAAGATTTACCACATGATCATGGGTTGCCCCATGGATCACCTTAACTCATTGGATCTTAGCTTAGGCTTAGGTTTAACTAACCTACTTAATCATTTTGGGCTTACATTAATTTACTTTGGGCTTGTATATTTAATTTACATTGGACTTAATCCTCCTTATATTTGGGCCTAATCAAATCCCATTGGACTTTAATATTTCCTACACAATCCTACTAACTCAATACATTTGGCTTAAAGCCTTATAACGTATAATTTACGTATTCATCTCGTATTGTAACTTGTATATATATTCCTCATGATATAACATCATTCATAGATTCTCGTATAATACTCGTATTCATTACTTCGTATAATACCTACGTCTTATACGATCATTATTTTATTCATTAATCACATTACATTTCCTTCTCGTAATAATTTTCCTTAAACGTTAGGTTTTAAGTCCGCAGGCGAAATATTACATTTTCCATAACTGAAATATTATTGGATATTCCAGCTCACCTCGATATTCTATCAATACCTATTTCTCGGAAGTTCAAAAATAATTCCCGAGCAAAAATGCGTGAATAGTGTTTTTCGAAAAATTTCTCGGAAAGCTTTTATTTTCGTCTTGGAAATTTAAACACTTTAATTCTACCACGTAGCCAAAATACTCTGACGTTACGATATGTTTTTAGGTCATAGAAACGACCTTGATTAGCTTGCTCCATAAATAATCCATTAAATTCATTTAATCCTTATAATTAAATAAAATTTTAATTCTTCTAAAAATTCTATTTTTCTCGGGCGTTACAACCAACATCACTATATGTTTATGTGAAATTGCAAATATATTGATTTTAAGTTTAAGCTCTTATCTTAACTTATACGGTAAAATAGTATATGTCTATCTGGTTCACCAAATACATAAGCCATATCACACAGCCCTATATACGTATACTATTATGATTACAGTCCATATTTTCATGTTCATTGTCAATTCCATACAAATACTGAAACAAATGGTGATCAAGCATTCATATATGCAAAACAATCATGACATACATCCCATATAATATGCAAAACAACCCAGCATTTAAGTATGCAATCAAACTACATAATAAAATCCGTTAGAATCCCATAATGGAGTTTAGTTCATGACTGAACCAAAAGCCATTATGGGATCAAGGTTAAACATGATCAATAAGCAACAATTGAAAGAGGAAAGATGAAACTATCAAACCCAATTGCTGAATACACATCAATATCCAATCCCTATAAGATTCCAGCAAAAACTAATATTAATAATACGCCCTCGTAGAGAAATCCCAAGAAGGAGTAGAAAAGTAGCGTTATAACCTCCTTCTACGTTGGAATCCTCTCTCTAGAGTAAAACCCTAATTACGATGTAAAGTTACGTGAAAACTAATAAAATGTCGAATAATACCCACGACAATTACCATGAATCGTTTAAATCAATTACAACCTTTCAAATTGGAAATAAAATAAAACATATCGGCGAATAGGACATCAGCATGGCGATCGCGCTCTTCTAGCATGATAGTCTCGCGGCCGCGAGACTTGCAGTAGCATCCAAGATCTGGCTGGGTGATCGCGCGGGTGCGCATTCTTAAATCGCTTTTGCTTGCTTGGCTTGAAATCTGCAGGTCCGGTTTTCGCTTTTCCTATTCTGTCTTTGCTTGCTTCCATTATGCTCTATTTCCTTGCACCAATGCACCTTCATGCCATGCATATCCCATCCTTTTACCTCGTTTCAAGCATCCATTTGCCTTATGCTCCAAATCACCACCAAAACAGGCCGATTCCTGCACTTATTCACCAAAAGGAGTTTTAAGAACGTGCAATGCAATTTAACATGAAATGCAGCTAAACTAGACTAAAATGTACTTGAGATGGGCATAGTTCGCATGAATTGGTACTCCATAAGTAGGTAAAAATCCTACTTATCAAAAGTCCACCAACAATGTTTTATCCCTGTAACATCAATCAACAATTCCTGTCCACAATCACATGTATAACTCATAATTGTAATTGTAGTTCTAAATTCCTTTTCTCATCCAGGACAAAGATAATTTTTATCACCTGTCTTTACCTAAAACATGAAAGATCATGGTTATACCAAATCACAGTTCCTGTTCATAATCATACTAATAAATTCATCTTTGTACTACGGGCCAAAGATATTCATTAATAGTTCATCTTTGCACTACAGGCCAAAGATATTCAACAACAAGTCATCTTTGCACTACGGGCCAAAGATATTCAACAACATGTCATCTTTGCACTACGGGCCCAAGATATTCATATTTCAAAGAAATACATAATCATTTCAGAATTTATATAAACCATAATTATAACCATGTTGATCAATTCACCTTTGCACTTAAGCTAAAAATATTCAATTGTAAATTCAATGGTCATGATCATACTAGTCAATGATTCCACTTTGCACTACTGGCCAACGAGAACCTATAGTCATGATCATACCAATAATCTACCCATCTTTACACTCAAGTCAAAAGAAATTCCATCACTAGGGTTATAAAAATGTTATATATGATAATAAAAACAATACGATCAACAATTGCATTTAATTTCAAGAATAAGATTCATAAATCAACGATAATTTGGTCAGAAAAAGAAACCAATTTTGTCGTGAATAGTACCCGTGAATAGTAACTCATGAATAGTAACTCATGAATAGTAACTCATGAATAATAACTCGTGAATAGTACTCCGTATTCGTACATAGTACCGTATACGTAAATAATGTCATATACGTAAATAGTGCCATATACATGAATAGTGCCGTATACGTGAATAGTGCCGTATACATGAATAGTAACCTCGACTCAAAAAGGTAGAAATTCCACAATAAGATCCATACCAATATTTCAGTATAATGATATTGAAAGAATAACATCATTAGAAAGAAAATAACATCCCTTACTATCCCTTACTATCCCATACCTCAAAAGAGCAGCACTTCTGACTGGATATCGGATATGACGCTGAAGGAAACTTGCACTGATGAATAGCAACTCACCAAGTATCTAAATACTCACAAAATACACTCGATAATCTAGAGAGAAAATAGAAAACTTATGAATTCGTGTGATTTTCAATTCTAATTTAGCCCTCTATTTATAGGAAAATGTTATGACACAAAGCAGACTTGACCGCTATTGATGGCTTTACCGCTACTATTCCACCCACCAAAAATCGACCATCTTCCCCCAACAACCAAAAGTGGGGCCCACCCATTTCTAAAATTTTCCACCAAAATCATTTATAAACCTAATTTCCAAATCAGTCACCTCTTAAAATTCATAACAAATCATTCGTTCATTTTTAACGGTTCAAAATTTGTGAACATATACTCAACTTATATATGTATAACATATCCAAAAATCACAACGATCCAACGGTCAGATTAAAAATTATAACTCACACAATAAAGCTGTAAGAACACTGATTTGATCTTTTAATACCTCCAATCCGACAAAATACTGATAAAACACCTCAACATTAATTCCTTCACTTATAACCACATAAATAAATCCATCATTTATATCCACATCAAATAAATATTTCCTTAGCATATGAATCAATAATTAATTATTCATAAATAATATTACAGAATCACATTTATGACAACCAGGCAGTTCTCAGGAAAGAGGGGGCTTTCCAATAAAGATTTTTCTCATCAAGCGCAATTAGGTGACCAAACCTCTCCTCGATGAACTTTCTAGACATTGCCAATAATGCTATCTAATAATATTATTCAAATAATATGAATTATTGATCCGATAATGGAAAATATTGTGCATGTGACAATTATTGAAACAACAATAATATAAAATATCAACATGACAATTATTGAACCAATAAAATAAAATATTGAGCGAAGAATTCATCGTAATAATTATTGAGTAGTTCCTTTTCACGTAAGGATCAATAATTCAACAATCTTTGTGTAATACCGTAAAGCTGCTATCAGGCAAACCACGCCAGACATCGTATTTTAACCGGGTATTCTAACATTCTTAATTGAGAATAACTACGCCGTTATTCAATTTTGTCATTTTCTTCATCCAAGCGATTTATTCTATTATGAGGCCCACAATGATCAAGGCTGTCGTCACGGATATTCCCGACAAAAAGAATATTCCACGACCAAACGAATATTTTATAACCACTTGCTTATTTTGAAAAAATTTCATATAGTACCCTTAATTTTAACCTTTTATTAATTTAACCATTATTAAATAGAAAAATTGATACTTTTATTTCATAAAATTTGGGGTATTACAATCACCCCTCCTTATGAAATTTCGTCCCCGAAATTTACGTACCTGGTATTTCAAAGAGTTGAGAATACCTTGCTTTCATCTCAGATTCCATCTTCCCTGTCATCATGATTTCTCCATTGCTCATCTCATATATTTCAGATATCATTCTAGAATATAGCTTCAAAACAAGGGTTAATTGAACAAATTAATATATCACATAATATCCCGATATTATGACTAACCAGCAAATAAGCTTAGGTAGGACACACTAGTAAAAGATTTACTCATCTCTCCCCTCCTAGTTCTATTCACCGATCTCACTTGGAGACCATATCCCTAAGCTCGATATTAACCGTGATTGACGACCCCAAAATAGGTCCATTCCATCCAACCCATTCTGAGTCGCCAAATATATGGTACAGAAAATAACTACAACTTTATTACAACAATTGTCGTGCAAAATACAACAACATAAATGCTGTGAGTTTTGATACAAATATATACCAACTGTGACTCATGTCCCAACCTTGGATAGCACGTCACAATGACACCTTACATAAAGGTACAGTCAAAAACTATTTTAGAAATTAGAATCTTTGGAAAGTGCTCAAGGAAACCTTCGTACATGGGAGGCCGTAAATACAGGTTATGATAGATATCATATGCCCATGTAATTATCCTTGGTTGATTCTAATAGACCCCAAAGAAAACGAGAAGATTACTATCATCTTCTTTCCAATGGTGAGTCTTCTCTCGACATATAATTATCTCAACTGCCTCTAATTGAGAATTATACTCCAAACAAACACCAAGATTATATAGGTAGTGCTCGTAGAGATATACTCATGAAGTGGATGTGCACAACCCCGTCTTATGATAACACGAAGTTTGTATGTCATTAGACATCTTGTATGATAGTGGTAAAACATCCTTCCAAAGTTGAGTTCACCTCACCCTATTCAGTTCACCAAAATTAAATATCAAATGACGATATATAATACGACACACTTATCTAAAGTCTCAATAAAATTATTTTCATACTATTTAGGAGAACCTCAATGACTATAGACCACCATTCTATTCCCCGTTATCCCCTCGTCACCCAAATTTACACTTTTATTACACCGAAAGGAATTGTGAAGCAAAAGGGTGAGCACAACTAGCTCAATAAAGAATATCATGACTAAAGATAATTAAATTATCAATAGCCTTCATCGAAGAATAAATCGTAGATTTAGAACATATGGTAGATGATAAAACTTTTCAACCATAGTTGCAAATTGAACGAAAGCAATCCATTAGAAGAGTCAAATAGACCATAAAATCTATTATCTTCTCCATGTTAAAAGTCCACCAACAATGTTTTATCCTCAGAACATCAATCAAAAAATTCTCGGCCCACAATCACATGTATAACTCATAATCGTAATTGTAGTTCTAAATTCCTTTTCTCATCCAGGACAAAGATAATTTTCAACAACAAGTCATCTTTTCACTACGGGCCAAAGATATTCAACAACAGGTCAACTTTGCACTACGGGCCAAAGATATTCAACAACATGTCATCTTTGCACTACGGGCCAAAGATATTCATATTTCAAAGAAATACATAATCATTTCAGAATATATATAAACCATAATTATAACCATGTTGATCAATTCACCTTTGCACTTAAGCTAAAAATATTCAATTGTAAATTTAATGGTCATTATCATACCAATCAACGATTCCACTTTGCACTACTGGCCAACGAGAACCCATAATCATGATCATACCAATAATCTACCCATCTTTACACTCAAGTTAAAAGAAATTCCATCACTAGGGTTATAAAAATTTTATATTTGATAATAAAAACAATATGATCAACAACTGCATTTAATTTCAAGAATAAGATTCATAAATCAACGATAATTTGGTCAGAAAAAGAAACCAATTTTATCGTGAATAGTACCTGTGAATAGTAACTCATGAATAGTAACTCGTGAATAGTAACTCGTGAATAGTAACTAGTGAATAGTATCAGATTAAATACATAGTGACCAGTATCACGTAAATAATGTCATATACGTAAATAGTGCAATATACATGAATAGTGTCGTATACGTGAATCGTGCCGTATACAGAATAGTAACCCCGACTCAAAAAGGTAGAAATTCCACAATAAGATCCATACCAATATTTCAGTATAATGATATTGAAAGAATAACATCATTAGAAAGAAAATAACATCCCTTACTATCCCTTACTATCCCTTACCCAAAAAAGAGCAAAGACTTATCGATTGGATATCTGATATGATTTCAAGGAAACTTGCACTGATGATTAGCAACTCACCAAGTATCTAAATACTCACAAAATACACTCGCTAATCTAGAGAGAAAAAAAGAGAAAACTTATGAATTCTGGTGTGATTTTCAATTTTAATTTAGCCCTCTATTTATAGGAAAATGTTAGCAAGCCGAAGTAGACTTGATTTCGCTACACCGATGGCTTTTTACCGCTACTTATTCCACCCACCAAAAATCAGCCATCTTCCCCAACAACCAAAAGTGGGGCCCACCCATTTCTAAAATTTTCCACCAAAATCATTTATAAACCTAATTTCCAAATCAGTCACCTCTTAAAATTCATAACAAATCATTCGTTCAATATTAATTGGTTCAAAATTTGTGAACATATACTCAACTTATATATGTATAACATATCCAAAAATCACAACGATCCAACTCACGATTAAAAATTATAACTCACTTAATAAAGTTGTAAGAACACTGATTTGATCTTTTAATACCTCCAATCCGACAAAATACTGATAAAATACCTCAACATTAATTCCTTCACTTATAACCACATAAATAAATCCATCATTTATTTCCACATCAAATAAATATTTCCTTAGCATATGAATCAATAATTAATTATTCACAAATAATATTACAGAATCACATTTATGACAACCAGGCCGTTCCCAGGAAAGAGGGGGCTTTCCAATAAAGATTTCTCCTTACTGGCGCGCAATTTGGTGACCAACCCTCTCCTTGATAGAACTTTCTAGACATTGCCAATAATTTTATCTAATAATATTATTCAAATAATATGAATTATTGATCTGATATTGGAAAATACTGTGCAGTGACAATTATTGAAACAACAATAATATAAAATATCAACGCAGCAATTATTGAACCAATAAAATAAAATATTGAACAGTAACTACTGTAACAATTATTGAGTAGTGCCTTCTTACGTAAGGATCAATAATTCAACAAATCTTTGTAATACCGTGGTACATCTTTGTGCAACCACGCCAGACATCGTATTTTTAACCACCGGGTATTCCAACAGTCTTAACGGTAACAACTACGCCATTATTCAATTTTGTCATTTTCTTCATATGACAGTTATTTTTTATGGGGCCCATAAATGACTGCGCCGTCGTACGGATATTCCCGACAAAAAGAATATTCCATGACCAAATGAATATTCCCCGACAACAATAAATATTTTATAACCACTTGCTTATTTTGAAAAAATTTTCATATAGCACCCTTAACTTTAACCTTTTATCTATTTAACCATTTACTAAATAGAAAAATTGAATACTTTTATTTCATAAAATTCGGGGTCTTACAGGGAATATTCGTACAACGACACAATCATTGGTGGACCCCACAACAGAATTATTGTCGGATTAAGAAAATGACAAAAATAATTTATGAAAATAACGGCGGAAGTTTTACCGTTAACTATTGAAACATCCCGGTTGTGTTAAGAAATCTGAATCTGGCGTGGTCGCATAGAAAGCACACCAGATTGATTATTGATGCTTACGTGAGAAGTCACTCAGTTTTGTTCAATTATTGCTATAGTAATTGTTGTAAATTTTGCTTATTATTTTGGATTCCCATTTACCCATTTTTCAGAATAATCGGTAGAAAGTTATTCAGTAATGGCGGGGGCCACAAGTGGGTCAGGTGGGGCCCACATGTTGGTGGAATAATGGGTTGGTTCTAGAGATTTTGTGTTACAGATAATGGAAGGATTAAATATGTATGTATTATATATATATAATATATATATGTATGTTTGAAAAGTGTGTCATGGTGGAGAAAGAAAAAAAGAGTCACATGGGATGATATAAGTTATATATATATATATATATATATATATAGTAAGTTTAGTTTTTGGTTTTACTTGGAATTTCATTCAACCGTGACTTGGTATAAGGCGCTTTGAAGAAGAAAAAAACAAAAGCATTGTGCGTCTGTGAAAAAATTATTGCATCTACTGTGCAGTCCATTCTTGCACAGTACCCCTTCAATTCTTCTATAAATAGAAGCTCATTTCTTCATTATTTCTTACGAATTCACTAAAACTTTAGAGAGAGAAATTATAGAAAAGTATTCTGCTACTTCCCTACTCTTATATCCAGTTTTTTTACGGTAAGGGGTATTATTTATTTTGTATTCATGAAGAGAACTTTTGTTATTTCATTCTTTATTATTCTGCTGGAATAACCAGTATACGCGGACTACCCTATACTTGGTGACATTCTTCTATTATTCTGTCTTTATTATTATTACATTTGGAATATCGTCATGCATGCGCTCTACGTCGGACTGATTAAAATCTTTATTATTACATTGGAATATCCCATCTCAGGCGTTTTCTTGGGACTGATTAAAATCTTTATTATTACATTGGAATATCACATTCATGCGTTTTACGCCGAACCCGGGTTCCACTAATTATTATTACGTTGGAATAACTCGCTGTCTGTGATCTATCGCATGCCCGGTGATTTCTTTTGTTATTCCATTCCTTATTATACTCGGTTGGTTAAAGTTTTGACTTTATACTCCATGAAATTAGTGGAATATTTTTGATATTTGCGCTTCATCCAGTATCTTTTCATGGAAATATTCTTCTGAGCATTCTTGAAATTCTATCGCCAAAGAAGTATCATGTTGACAATTTGGACGTTAAAAATTCTTGGATAAAATAATTCTTGAACTTGTTTTATTGAATTCTTATATCATTGTCATCATCCTCATGTTTATATTTTATTGAAAGTCATCTGTGGCCTGTAGTGCATAGATAGACTTGGTATGATTATGACCGAGGATTATTCGGTGTAATCATGATAGTAATGTTACAAATGATGTGGTAAAAGTCCTCATTGGCCCGTGTAGTGCATTGATGGGACGTTGTTGGCATGATCATGACCATTAATGAATACACAAATATTCTTGGCAGTAGTGTATAGATAATTGTAATTGATACTAAAGAATATCCTTGGCAGTAGTGCGAGGGGTGATTCGATGATGTGGATTATTTATTTATTTGAGTCTCGCCGATAATGATGATGAAAACCTTTTAAATCATAAAAGATAGTAGATTTTATTTTCTACTTGACTCTTTTAATGGATTGCTTGTTCCGTTGCAGTTAAACTTGATGTCTATTATATTTTATCAGTTTAACATTGTTGAAGACTAATGATAATTTATTCTGCATTATCTTAGTCATAATATTTCTTACTGGAATAGTTGAGCTCACCCTTTCTTTCACTGTTCTCTTCAGGAAATAAGAATATAGTTGGGACAAGTTGGGGAACGGAGTGATGGTCCAGAGGATAGCATTAGTAGTCCTGACTATTCTGTGAAATAGTGTGTTAATAAATGTATTGAGGACTTATTTTGAGTTTTAATACTGTCTAGAAGACAATGTTTGTATTGAAACTCACAGCTTATGTTGTATATTTAAAGATTGTATTTGTATTTTGTACCATGTATTTGGCGACTCAGAATAGGTGATGTATACCTAATTTAGGGGCGTCACAAGAGTCGCCAGTTGGTATGATTTGCAATACATCACCAACTCATCTGAATTTGAAAATTTTTGCAATATGGCCCAATATGTGACTCCGTAGCATTGGTCTGAAACCGAGATTCTTAGAATTCGGGGGCTTGCTTAAGCGAGTAGAATGTGTTTGGCACCCCCGACTTCTGTGAAAACACGGTGACCGCATTTTATTGATTTCCTATGCATCAAGTGTATGTGTGTGTGTTTTATTGTGCTAAGTGCTTTTGTTTTAAAGTCTTTTTTAGTCTTTATTTGAGTTATTTGGAAGTAGTGATATTCCTCTTTGCACCTATTGTGACTCCCCCAAATTCGGGTATCTTCCAACCCGACAGATGGTGCTACACGGTGCTACAGTTCACACAAACATTCAATTGAAATGCCTCAAAAGAGCGAATATGTCTTATATAAATTCAAAATAATATTAACATTCCCCAGGTTCTTTATAACTGTTACATTTGTCTTCGGTCATAATAGAAAATATTATCATTACAAACCTATACTATTACATAAGTAAGCTACGGGTTCGCCTTAGCCTTCCCTTTATCCTTGCCGGATCCGTCGGTCCGTTCGATCTTAACTGCATTCATATGGTTCAAGCAATAGTGAGCCTAACTAACTCAGCAAGTACGACAATTCTAACAAAACAGCATGCTTGAAACATAGGAATTGTATAGCTTCAATAACCGAACAATAGTTACGAAGTACTAACGATAATTCAAAATAACACTTCTTTTCATTCAAAACGTTTTACAATAACCATATTCAGTAAAACATCAATTCCGGTCTAAGACGATGAGCATTTATAAGTTCTTTGAAAAGGACATCCCGACACAAAGTTCGTAAGTCCGACATAGCTTACGAGTATGTCTAGGTGATCAGCCTATAGTACTCTATGTTGATCAACACTACATTCATTAAACGTATGTACGTTTAAGTTGTGGCAACCTCACGTGCTGTCGTTTGACGACAAAACAATTTAGCATACTCAGTCTTCATTTGAAAACCACACCAATATTAGTTTGGTAAAATATTGACAATACTTTGATAGATTGTAAGAAATCCAACATATCATAAGTCTAGCCGAAAGGATTGGCTTTGACTTCATCAGATATTAACTCATGCGTAAGAATACATGAATCACAAAACTTGTCTAGATTGAACTGAAACAAGGGTTATAATACTTGCCTTTAGTGTGACGCCCCCAAAATAGGTATACATCACCCATCTTGGGTTGCCAAATACATGGTACTGAATACAAATACAAACTTAATTATACAACATGAGCTGAGAGTTTTTACACGAATATTGTCTCATAGACAGTATCCAAACTCAAATTCAACCCTCATTACATTTATTATCACACTAAATAGTGAGGATTACTAAAACAGCTATCTCGGACCATCACTCCGTTCCCCGACTAGTCCCGGCTATGTTCTCATTTCCTGAAGAGAATAATGAAAGCAAAAGGGTGAGCTCAACTAGCCCAGTAAGAAATATTATGACTAAGATAATGTAGAATAAGTTATCCTTAGCCTTCAACAATGTTAAGCGAGAGAATATAATAGATAACAAGTTTAGCTGCTAGTGAGATCAAGCAATCCATTAGAAGAGTCAAGTAGAGCATGATATCTACTATCTTCTATGATTTAAAAAGGTTTTCATCAACTTTATCGCTGAGACTCAGCTAAATAAATAAACCACATTATTGAATCATCCCTGCACTATGGGTCAAGGATATTCATGTAATCATCAATGGTCATGATTATCTTTGAATAATCCTCGGTCATAATCATACCAACAACTGTCCATCAATGCACTACAGACCAATGAGGATTTTTACCACATCATTTATAACATTACGGGTCATGATTATACCGAATAATCCCTAGTCATAATCATACCAATCAATAGTACATCTATGCACGTAAGCCACATATGACTTTTATCACAATATAAGCATGAGAATGATGACAATGATATAAGAACTCAATCAAACGAGATCAAGGATAAATATTAAAGACTTTAAATTTATCCAGAGTTTAAAAATATCCAAATTGTCAACATGATACTGCTTTGTGGAGTAAATTTCAAGAATAATATTCATGTATCAAAAATAATCTTGGACAGAAAAGAAATGAATTTTTATTGTGAATAGTACTCCGGATGAATAGTACCCCGACATGAAAAGTGCCCCGAATACCCGAGTGAATAATATTTGAGTGAATAGTAACCCGGGTGAAAATATTGATATTTAATAATAAAGTTCAGATCAATATTCCAATGAAACGATACTGGATGAAGCACAAAACTTCAAGGATATCCCCCTAATTTCAGGGATTATAGAAGCAATACTTACCATAGTAAGTTTAGATTTAAGAATATGAAAAGAAATAACATACGAAACTGCAAATGGATTTTCACCCGTCATATGGTACGTAATCCGCGTAGATAGGTTATTCCGACATATTAAAGGATGAATACAAAAAAATAGTATTCCTAATGAATACGAAAGAAATAATACCCCTTACGAATACAACAAATAATATCCCTTACGAATATTGAACGAAGATAATATTCCTTACGAATACGAAGAATAATATCGTAAGCGAATATGAAATAAATAACACCCTTTACCTTAGTAGAAGACTGGATACTGCAATAGTGAAGTAGCAGAATACTCTTCTTCTTGCTCTCTATAGTTTCTCTCTCTATAGCTTCTCTTGTGAGTCTTAGTGAATTGGTGAGAATGAAAGAAGAATTAAGCTTCTATTTATAGGAAAAATGACTAAATAGTAACTAATTCACGAACGGTCTAGATTGATTTACTATTAGAATGGACAGTCCAAATTGATTACTATTAAAACCACAACCGACGATCCAGATTGATTTAGTTTTAAAACCACCACCGACGGTCCATATTGATTTACTATTAAAACCACCACCGACGGTCCAAATTGATTTAGTATTAAAACCACCATTGACGGTCTAGATTGATTTACTATTAAAACTACCATCGACGGTCCAGATTGATTTAACTTATTACACTTTAGTACTCCTAAAGTTTTCCAAGTTTGCATTATTCTCCTCTAACTTTTGTAATTCATTTATCTTCAATAAACTCATTCTTAATACTTCAACAATTATTCATCATTAATATTATAACTCACAATATTTAACAACCGAGATCATTTCGAGAAAGAGGGCTTTCCGATAAGAATTTCTCCCTATGGCGCCAAGAATTAGGTGACCAAACCTCTCCTCGATGTAACTTTCTAATATTTTTTATACAAATAAATTAGAAATTTTTTGTATAATGTTTTTTTTTTTATATTTATTAAAAAATATGGGGAATATGTGCCAAGATAAATGTGTATGTATTATTGATATATTTATTAAATATGAATGATTTTAAATAATTTTATTTTAGAATTATTGATGTTATAAATTATATTATTATAATAATTAATTTTATAGTAGAAATGTTTTATTAATTATTTTCCATGAAAATATAATCATATATTATTTATATAATATATGAAATGATTTTAGAATTATTATAATAATTATTTTATTATATGAATTTTTTTAGATTATTAAGTTAATTATTTTAACTTAATTAATAATGTTAAAGTATGATGAGATAAATCAGATATGGAATCCAAACCCTAATTTTTGGATTTTGATCAAGGCATGAGAATAATAATATAATATTAATTATATTTTGATTTTTTAGTGCTATAAATATGTACTATATATGTGGACCTATAAGGGTTGGTCAATTATGGTGTTATGTGACAAACCCTTGTATTACTGTGTGAAACCCTAATTACAAATTTTAGAAACTAATTTTATTTTATTTTAAACCCTAAATGAAAGCTTCGTAACCTAATTATACATTAGGTGAGATAATTAAATAACCTAAGGGTTATGGTAATAAGGAAGGGTTAGTATTTAATATGTATACTAACTTAAGTGGATAATCTTGTTATTTCAAGTGACTAATAATTTTAAACCTATTTCTAGTAAACCTAATTAGGTTATGAGCTAAAGTCACATGTATAAGTAATTAAATTTCATAAGATTGGGAATGGAAACCCTAAATAAACAATTTGGGTAGCATATATTAAAATTGTTAGACTATGTTCATTACATGGCCCAAAACAATTAAAGGAGAAGCCCAAAAGAAATAAAATGCAAACCAATACTTAGCCCACTTGATTAAGGGTATTTTAGACTTTTGATTAATCAAATTTGTGCATTAAAATAAAAGCAAAATGGAGGAGATAATGGAGCATAGGGGGCCGGCCCCATTAGGCCTTTTTAAGGCAAACAAATTAAGCTAATCAAGTTCCATAAGTAGTAAGTCTTACACACAAGGACAAGTGTGTCATGCTCCCATTGGTGGAAAGCTCAATTAGCACCCTTAATCACATGATTAGGCTTAATTGAAGAGATAAGGTGAAAGCCTTTTATCCAAGGGACAATAAAAGTATGGGGGATATTAGTTAATCACCCCATTCATTTGCTAGATCATTTCATTTCTCTTATCATTCTTCTTCTTCTTTTTTCTCCCAAGCTAGCAAACTTCAAAAGAGAGAGAAAGAGAGAGAGGGTTCGGTTTTTCTAGAGAGAGAGAGGTGTTATTGTTTGATGCATCCTAGATTCATAACTACTTTGGTAAATCAAGGAAGGTTGCCACTAAATCTAGGTATAACTTAATCTTCATCTTCTTCTTCTTCTATTTTGTTTTATAGCTTGATTTGTTGGGGTTATGAACTAATACTCAAGATACCCTAGTTCTACATATCATCATGTGTGGAACTAAGTATCTTGAGTGTTAGAATAAAGATTTAGAGGAAGAAAATGAGCATATGTTCTCCAAGGGTGAAACTCTTGTTTTTCTTCCACTAAATCTTGTGTAACTCAAGTTTTACAACTTGGATTTGTGATCCGTCGAAGGGGGGTGCTAGATACATGAGTTATCTAGTAAACCCAAGTGGTAGAACACAAATCTAGCAAGTATTGAAGCCATGAAATTTTTTTTCCCCAAAAGCAGTCCACATATAGTATTTAGGTTTTAAAACCCTAAAAAGCTACATCCCCATTTTTCTTAGGGGACTTTTTTGGACGATTTGCAAGTCTTTTAAAAATCTGGGAAAAATCATGAGAGGTACCTTGAGAAGTTATCTACGTGTAGGAAAAAAGCGGACACGTTTGAGTTATAGGTTGTGTGTAATGGCTATTTCGTAAAGGACTCCTAAATATTAACACCAAATATCTCAAGTGTATACATGGGAAAATCGAAATTTTACTGAGTATAGGTTCATATATGTTATGAGAGTATACCACGAAAATTTCAGATTTTTACGAGCAAAACTCGATTTATGAAAAATGAAGCAAGATCCAGAGTGTTTTGGGCACTTTAAAATTAGTAAATCATTTTCTAAAATTCTAGAAAATTTGGGGATCATTGTTGGGTCATATATCTTTATTCAAATCGAGAAAAAGAAGAATTTTTAGAATCGGTTTGCTATTTTTCCTAAAAATGATGAAGTTATGAATAAAAGGAAATAAAAAGTTAAATGATGTCTTAAATAAGAAAAATATGATTTTAATGCTTGAATACTCCTAATATATAATATTATGACTACTTTAGGGTATTTTGGTAATTTATAATAAGAAATATTATTTATGACCTTTTATGGATATTAAATAAGTGGTTTTGTAAAGGGTGAACAATTAGAATAAATTGTTTATTGATCAAATAAATTATTAAAATATTATTATGATATTAATAATATTAGAATATGATATTGTTAAGTAAATAAAATATTAAGATTAAAGCTTCATTAAAATACTATTAAATGATTAATAATATTAGATTAAAGTATTAATCTTAGATTAAAATATTATTAAAAGATTAATAATATTAAATTAAAGTATTATTGGATGATTAAAATATTATTAAGTAAATAATAATATTCGAGATTAAATAAAATGTTATTAAAAATGTAATAACATTAGTAAAGGAATAAAATATTATTAAATGACTAATAATATTAGTAAATGAATAAAATATTAATACTATTGGTAAATGAATAAAGGTATTATTAATTGATTAATGATACTAAAGCATAAGTAAGATATTATTAAAGTAATAATATTAATGGTAATTATTTAAAATAATTTTAAACATTTTAAAAATCATTTAAGGGTAATATAAATGTTTTAAAAATATTTTGAGTTATTATATAACTTTAATATTTTGGCAATGGTTTCATGAATAGTTTAATAATAATTAAATGTTAATAGAATTATTTGATATTTGAATCATTTAATAATGATTTCGGTGTTTGAAAATTCATGATAAATTAATAAATGTTTATTGAGTCATTTAAAATAATATGACTGATATTTACGGATATTGAGTTACAGAATAGAGTCTTAGACTCGATAATTACAAATCGATAAAGTTTGTGTCGATTTTTGCAAGCATATTTGAGAAATTGATCTGGACTTAGATATTTTGATTTATATTAATGTTTGTTTGTGATGATGATATTATTGAACATGTGTGATAATGTGATTAGGTTATGTCGATGATTTGCGAAATGCGAGTATTATATGTTATAGTATATTGTTCTAATCGAGCGAATGATCGATTAATGATAGGTCGTGATATAAAAGATAAAACTAAGTTTCGTATTGTTAAGCAGCGCATCAGGCAAGTATCCTACCTTTGCATTTTCTTTATGCAATGGACATGAGTAAGAATGTTTGTAAGATATTATATTATTCTTGTACATATTATTAATCCTATATATATATCGCTCATTGATTATCAACATGTTAGTATATGGTAATTCGGATATATATTACATTCGATAATTTCTATAAATGGTTATACAAGTGTCCCCACTTGGATAATCATTACATTTAATCACATGTTGATACACCTTTGTTAAATACTATATATATATGTTGAATTATAGATTATTGTTGAACAAGATAAAACCTTATTATTATCCAACCGAATTGCCTTGGTTTGGAACCCCGACAAGTATGAACATCCTTTACGGGAAAAACTTTTATGCACCCAAGGGGATGAGTGAGCGATAACATCGTTCTTGCATGTAGTATTGATCAATCTGAGGTACAATGAAATTTGATCACACCCGTGCGTCGTAAGTTATGACGATTTCTGAGATGAAGTTCTGTTTAACCTTTTGAAAATGAAAACAATGTTCATAGTATGTCCCTTAACCCTATTTATAGTCGATCGTAGTTTTAAAAAATTTGAAAGAGGGTTGTTATGTTATTATTATTATCGGTTGATTACTTCACAACTATTGATTTGTTGTAGAAGGGTAGTATAAAGAAAATATTTAAATTCTTTTATATATATATATATATATATATAATTATTATTACTTATTTGGACACTCAAATGCTCATCCTTGCTTAATTTAAATGTTTTAAGCTAAGTGTGAACAACTTTGAAGGCTCTGTTAAGAACAAGGAAAAGGAAAGGTTCTTTGAATGATTTCAATGTTATCTTATGTAATAGTTTAATATTATTAAGACAATGTTATATATTTATTATCATGTATTGTAAGGAATGATTAAAGGTTACGTACTTGGGAGCTAGACTACGATAATTATGTAAATTAAGTTTAATAATATTATTGTTATTATTATTAGTATTATTCGCTCATAGAAATGGTATCGTGAAGCACTTTGAATTTGGGTTTCAAGTACACGGATTCGGGGGCTTTCTGAGTTGGTATCGAGCTATAGGTTATAAACATTAGGAATGTGAAACCTAGGTTATAACCTTAGTAGAAAACTCTTATAGAGTATGTTAGCTAGGTGATGGATTGAGGAGATCCATCAAGTTTTAGTTATCTTGAATAAAATATCATTTCATTTTATCAATGAATATATTTTATTGTGGTACTAATGTTGTTTTGATTGTTTATTGTGGTCATAGGATGGTGGCGAGAGTCAAGATAGCTATTTAGTGAACAAGAGTCGAGGGACTCTAGTGAGGAGTCCATGGAGCATGAGATGATAGGAGAGAGACCTCATAATGAT
This sequence comes from Panax ginseng, assembly GCA_020205605.1. Classification (NCBI taxonomy): domain Eukaryota; kingdom Viridiplantae; phylum Streptophyta; class Magnoliopsida; order Apiales; family Araliaceae; genus Panax; species Panax ginseng. Next base: position 33,896,598 of record CM035143.1, on the reverse strand, counting down.
CCGATAGGAGATTTGTTGGCCAGGAACGTCAGCTAGAGGTTAGGGTTGAGCGAGTGGAGGCGCAGAACCACACCCTCTAGATTTTAGAGTAGCAAGAAGAGAGGACGCTGCTTACTGAGCCAACTTGAGTTAAGCAGGAGTTGCGAGGGAGGTTGGAGCAGAGAGAGCTACAGCTAGGATAGTTGAGAGTTGAGGTGGAAGCTAAAGATGTGAGGATATATACTTTGGAGCAAGCTTTAGACATCGCCTTTATGCGATTAAATATTTGAGTGGATGGAGTTGCCCCCTCAGTGAGAGAGAGGCGTTGATTTGTATTCATGTTTGATATAGTCCCACTTTTTGTTTCTAATAGGAATTTTTGTTTAGTTGTTGTAAATCCTTATGCCTTCTTTGTATGCATAGGATGGCGGTTAGACCCCAACTTTTATTTTAATAATAGAGGGTAGATGGTAGTGAATCCTCACTTTTTGTCCATTAGAGGATAGTTGGTGGTGGTGGGGCATTTTATGCCTTGGCGTTTATAGAAGTATGCCGGATGTTTAGTAGGTGATGCATATTAAAACGTGGTATATGAATATAAATGCATTTTTTTTATGATAGGTGTTTGAAAATTTAAAAAGCATTCGTGGTAGCTAGGGTAGCGTTGAGGGCAAAAAACCGCTTTTGCCACCTACATGATGAAGGGTGAGACAAATTTTTTTGGTGGGAAGCGAATCAAAGGTGAGGCGAGGAGAGGTGTTGTTACTTGGGATAGGTTTAAGACAACTTTTTCTTCAAAAACTATTTTTCCTCTAGTATGCAAGAGAGGCTAGGATGGGTAAAATTTTTAGAGTTGAAGGATGGAGAATATAGCGTTGTGTCAATAGAATCGCCTCAAAATTCAATGAGTTGGCTAGGTTTGCTCGCATCAAGTTGATCTGGAGGCTAGGAAAGCTAGAAGGTTTGAGTGGGATTAAAACCACGGCTCTATAACAAGGTGGCGGTGTTTGCAGATCCTACATTTTAGCACTCATGGAGAAGGCTATTATTGATGAGGAGGGAGTGAGGCCATGAGCCTCACAACAACAGAGAGAAAAAAAATAAGAGTAAGGTCGAAGGGCTGGGAAAGTGGAAGTTAATAGTGGGAATAGCGGTGGTAGTAGCAAAAAGAAGGGAAGCAATTTTGGAAGTGTGCAGGTAAAACAGGAAGGAGTTAAGAAGCAAGTTGTGCAGTGTGGAAACTATGGAAAGAACCACTCTGGGGAATGTTTGAAAGGGAAGTTTATATGCTATAAGCGCGGGCAGGAGGGCCATATCTCTCCCAACTGCCCCAATCCTAAGATAAACAATGGGTGTTTTCTATGCGGGTCGACCGAGCATAAGGTGAAGGATTATCCGAAGAGGAGGACGGAGGCATGGAGTGTGAATACTGGAATGGGCAGCGGGACTTTGGCAATCACAGGACCTACGACATCGAGCAAGCCAACAAAATCAACAGCAAGGGTCTACAACATGACGGTCCAGGATACCATAGCAGCTGGTGGTGCAATTCCAGGTATTATTCGTATAACTTTTATTTTATTATGCATGATTTTCATATATATAGTAAATTATTTTATAAAGAAATTTTGAAGAAGGAATTTGAGTTCTTTTAGAAATCAAATTTCCGTTTAATCAGATAGACAAGCTTTACGTGAATAGGTTAAAGATCAATACGATCATTTATGATCAAGATCTACTTGCAATGATTGTATATGCTACGAACACTTGTATGTGTGTAGTTTTAAAAGCGGTGATTAGGGGACATAATCTTTTATAGGGAGGTAAATGTAACAACCCGATATTTTCTATACAAATAAATTAGAAATTTTAAGTATAATTTTTTTTTTTTTTATTATTTTAAATATGGGGAATATGTGCCAAGATAATGTGTATATATATTTATGTGATAAATAAAAATATGAATATTTATAAATAATTTTATTTTAGAATTATTGATCATTATAAATTATATCCTTATCATAATTAATTTTATAGTAGAAATGTTTTATTAATTATTTTCCATGAAAATATAATCATATATTATTTATATAATATATGAAATGATTTTTAGAATTATTATAATAATTATTTTATTATATGAATTTTGTTCAGATTATTAAGTTAATTATTTTCAACTTAATTAATAATGTTAAGTATGGCAGGTAAATCAGATATGGAATCCAAATCCTAATTTTTGGATTTTGATCAAGGCATGAGAATAATAATATAATAATAATTATATTTTGATTTTTCTATATGTGGACCGATAAGGGTTGGACAATTATGGTGTTATGTGACAAACCCTTGTATTCTTCAATGTGAAACCCTAATTACAAATTTTAGAAACTAATTTTATTTTATTTTAAACCCTAAATGAAAGTTTCGTAACCTAATTATACATTAGGTGAGACAATTAAATAACCTAAGGGTTATGGTAATAAGGAAGGGTTAATATTTAATATGTATACTAACTTAAGTGGATAATCTTGTTATTTCAAGTGACTAATAATTTTAAACCTATTTCTAGTAAACCTAATTAGGTTATGAGCTAAAGTCATATGTATAAGTAATTGAATTTCATAAGATTGGGAATGGAAACCCTAAATAAACAATTTGGGTAGCATATATTAAAATTGTTAGACTATGTACATTACATGACCCAAAACAATTAAAGGAGATGCCCGAAAGAAATAAAATGCAAACCAATACTTAGCCCACTTGATTAAGGGTATTTTAGACTTTTGATTAATCAAATTTGTGCATTAAAATAAAAGAAAAATGGAGGATAAAATAGAGCATAGTGATCGGCCCCATTAGGCCTTTTAAGGCAACAAATTAAGTTAATCCAGTTCCATAAGTAGTAAGTCTTACACACAAGGACAAGTGTGTCATGCTCCCATTGGTGAAAATCTCAATTAACACCCTTAATCACAAGATTAGGCTTAATTGGAAGAGATAAGGTGAAGCCTTTTATCCAAGGGACAATAAAAGTATGGGGGATATTAGTTAATCACCCCATTCATTTGCTAGATCATTTGCATTTCTCTTATTCTCCCTCTTCTTCTTTTCTCCCAAGCTAGCAAACTTCAAAGAGAGAAAAGAGAGAAAGAGGGTTCGGTTTTTTAGTAAGGAAGAGGAGTTATTGTTCATGCATCCTAGATTCATAACCTACTTTGGAAGAGCAAGAAGGATAGCAAAGAAAACTAGGCGAGGTTCTCTTCTATTCTTTTTCTTATTCTCCTTCTATTTTCGGTTTTTACCTCAACATGTATGGGTTATGGTCTAATACTCAAAGTACCCTAGTTCTACATGTCTCATGTGTAGGACTAAGTATCTTGTGTATTAGACTATAGATTTAGAGGAAGAAAATGAGCATATGTTCTCCAAGGGGTGAAACTCTTGTTTTTCTTCCACTAAATCTTGTTTAACTCAAGTTTTACAACTCGGATTTGTGATCCGTCGAAGGGGGGGTGCTAGATACATGAGTTATCTAGTAAACCCAAGTGGTAGAACACAAATCTAGAAAGTATTGAAGCCATGAGCTGTTTTTTCCCCAAAATAGTCCACATAGAGTATTTAGGTTTTAAAACCCTAAAAAGCTACTGTCCCCGTTTTTCTTAGGACTGTTTTGGACAGTTGCAAGTCTTTTAAAAATCTGGGAAAAATCACAGAGGTACCTTGAGAAGTTATCTACATGTTGGAAAAAAACGGACACATTTCGAGTCATAGGTTGTGTGTAATGGCTATTTCCGTAAAGGACTCCTAAATATTAACACCCGAATATCTCACAGTGTATACATGGGAAAAATCCGAAAGTTTTACAGTAAGTTCATATTTGTTATGAGAGTATACCTTGAAAATTTTAGATTTCTCTGAGCAAACCTCGATTTATGAAAAAGGAAGCAAGATCCGAGTGTTTTGGGCACTTTAAAATTAGTAAATCATTTTCTAAAAGGAAGCACGATCATATTGTTTTGCTCCAAATTGATAAACTCCACCTCCTTTATGTGACGCATACTTTCAGGAAAGTACTTGTCATTGAACAGCTCTTGGAACTTCTCCCAAGACATTTTGAGTGCGACAAGCTGAGTACGCTTTACTGATTTCCACCAGTAATCTGCCTCTCCTCTCAGCATGAAGATGGCAAATGGAACCTTTTGCTCCTTAGAGCATCCCAAGACTTCGAATATCTTGGTGATCTACTTTATCCACGTCTCCGCCTTAAGTGGTTCTGGCTTTCCCCAAAACTCCGATGGTCCCTGTGAGACCCCGAATTTTATGAATAAAGATTTAAATTTCTCGAAATATTTTTTTAAATATTATGGTGTGGATTTGATATAATGTTATAGTTGTGGGTTATATTTATAAATTTTGCAAAGTATGCAAGTTGTTGTATAATATTTGATTGGTCGGGGAATATTCATTTTAACAGGGAATATTCATACGACGACATAATCATTGGTGGACCCCACAACGGAAGTTTTGTCGTAGTTAGAAAACAACAAAAATATCTTTCTATAAAAATAACGGCGGAGGTGTTACCCTTAAAACTGTTGAACTACCCGGTAGTAAAAATGCGATGTCTGGCGTGGTTGCGTAGTACACATACGGTATTGATTATTGATGCTTACGTGAGAAGTCACCAATTATACTCAATTATTGCTATAGTAATTCTTTGCATCATATCTCTCATATTATTGATTCAATTATTGTTACAAAGTATCATCCGCATAATATGTTATATTATTAAATTAATAATTGAGGCAAAGAAAGTTATTCATATTATTATTTGCAATATTGACAATGTCTAGAAGTTCTGTCAAGGAGAGGTTTGGTCACTTAATTGCGCGCCATTAAGGAGAAATCCTTATCGGAAAGCCCCCTCTTTCTTGGGAATGACCTGGTTGTTAAATATTGTGAATTATAATATTACTGATGAATAAGTTCGTGTTGATTAAAGATGAATTTTATAGTTCCATTGTGTTGGAATTAATTGTGTTAGTGGAAATCGACATTTGTTTCGATAATAATTGATGTCTGGAGGTTATATTGTTCAATCGAGTATTCGGGGCACTTTTCGTGTCAAAGTACTATTCACGAGTTACTATTCTTGAGTTACTATTCACAAATTACTATTCACGAGTTACTATTCACGGGGTACTATTCACCCGTAAGATATATTTCTTTTCGGTCCAAATCATTTTTTGGTACAATATTATTCCATGACGAGATGTGATAATATTTCAGACCGTTGGTTGAAGTTATAATAGTAAATCAATATGGATCGTTGGTTGAAGATATAATAGTAAATCAATATGGACCGCTTGTGGAAAGTTATACTAGTAAATCAATATGGATCACTGATTTAAAGTTTTAATAGTAAATCAGTATGGACCATTGCTTTAAGTTTTAATAGTAAATCAATATGGACCGTCCGTTTAAAAGTAAATCAATCTGGACCGTTCATGAATTAGTTACTATTCAGTCCATTCTCCTATAAATAGAAGCTCATTCCTTCATTATTTCTTACGAATTCACTGAAACTCTAGAGAGAGAAACTATAGAGAGAAAGAAGAAAAGTGTTCTGCTACTTCACTACTCCAATATCCAGTTTCTTCTAAGGTAGGGATATTATTTATTGTACTCGTAAGGGTATTATTTCTTTCAGTATTCATGAAGAGAACTTACATTATTCCATTCTTTATTATTATGTTGGAATAACTTTGTTTATGCTAAGTACCTTATACATGGTGAAATTCTTTCATTATTCCATTTTTATTATTTCATTGGAATAACTTTCATACATGAAGCTACCCTATACTTGGTGAAATTCTTCTGTTATTCCATTCTTTATTATTATGTTGGAATAACCTGTATATGCGAAGTACCGCATACATGGTGAAATTCTTCTGTTATTCCATTCTTATTATTATGTTGGAATAACCTGTATATGCGAAGTACCGCATACATGGTGAAATTATTCTATTATTCCATTCTTATTATTCTGTTGGAATAACCTGTTTATGCAAAGTACCGCATACATGGTGAAATTCTTCTAATATTCTGTTTTTTTTATTATTATTACGGAATATATCTCCGCTTGCATTATTACGCGGACCTTCGGTTCCATTAATTATTCTATTGGAAAAACATATCCATGCGGTCATCACATGCATGGTGATTTACATTGTTATTCCATTCTTTATTATTACAGCCGGAATATATCACATGCATGCGTTTCATGGGACTGGTTTCATTATTTATTATTCCGGAATATCCATGCATGCATTTTTGCTTGGGACTGGTTCCATTATTTATTATTACATTGGGAATAACACATGCATGCGATTTATCGCATTACATGGTGAATCCTTACATTATTCCATTCTTTATTATTCCGTTGGAATAACATGTCTATGTGGACTACCACATGCATGGTGAATGATCCTTTGTATTCATTTCTTATTAAATTATGGAAATGATCTGTCTACGTGGATTACTGCATGGCAGGCGAAAATCCATTTGCAGTTTCATATTTTCTATTATACTCGGTTGGTTAAAGCTTTGGCTTCTATACTCCATGAAATTAGTGGAATATCCTTGATATTTGCGCTTCATCCAGTATCTTTTCATGGAAATATTCTTCTGAGCATTCTTGAATTTTACTCTACAAAGCAGTATCATGTTGACAAATTGGACGTTATTGGTTCCAGAATAAATTAATTTATAAGTCCTTAAAATTTATTCTTGAACTTGTTTTATTGAATTATTATGTCATTGTCATCATCCTCATGCTTATATTGTGATGAAAGTCATCTTTGGCTTACGTGCATAAATGGACTTGGTATGATTATGACGAGGATTATTCGATATAATCATGGCCAGTATTGTGACGAATGATGTGGTAAAAGTCCTCATTGGCTTTTTGTAGTTCATTGGTGGGCAGTTGTTGGTATGATTATGACCGAGGATTATTCGGTATAGTCATGACCATTGATGATTACATGAATATCCTTGGCCGTGGAGCAGGGATGATTCGATTTTATTTATTAAGCTGAGTCTCAGCGATAAAGTTGATGAAAAACTTTTTAAATCATAGAAGATAGTAGATTTTATAACTTACTTGACTCTTCTAATGGATTGCTTGATCCGCTGCTGTTAAACTTGTTGTCTATTATATTCTATTAGTTTAACATTGTTGAAGGCTAATGATAATTTATTGTGCATTATCTTAGTCATAATATTTCTTACTGGACTAGTTGAGCTCACCCTTTCTTTCACTGTTCTCTTCAGGAAATGAGAACGTAGCTGGGACTAGTCGGGGAACAGAGTGATGGTCCCTGGATGGTGCATTAGTAGTCCTCACTATTCTATGAAATAGTATGATAATAAATATAATGAGGACCCCATTGAGTTTTTATATTGTTTAGATGACAATATTTGTCTTAAAACTCACAGCATATGTTTAGTCGTATTTTACACTACTGTTGTATAATTAAGTTGTATTTGTATTCAGTACCTTGTATCTGGCGACCCAAGATGGGTGATGTATACCTGTTTTGGGGGAGTCACAGTTGGTATCAGAGCTTAGGGATATGATCCCTGGCTGAGATGTGAGACAAGAACTAGGAGGGGAGAGACATGGAATTCTTTCGCTAGTATGACCTACCTAAGTTTATTTGGTATTTAATTGGTCAGTCAGAGTATAGGGATAATATGTGACATGTTAATTAACCTTTATTTTGTGGCAGTGTTTTAAAATGGCATTTGAAAATGCTGAGATAAGCAATGAAACACATGAGACCGTTGAGTTAGCTCAACCAAAACGTAACGACCAATAACACGATAATAATCACACCAGTGGCAACGGCCATCGGAACAATGATAACCTTCGTGGGGGAAATTATCATGCCAAGAATGGTAACCACTTCGGTGGTAATCATGGCCAAGATAATAGAAGTGGAAATTTCAAGAAGAGAATATCATTTAGCTCGATTTTGTCGTATAATGAAGTCAAGTCCAGCTGGAACGGTGGCACCAAAGGCGGATACGGATAAAACAAAGTCGGTGGTTTCAGGAAGAGCATTTTTCGTGACTTCTCAAAAAGCGAGTGACCCGAACGAAGTTAGCATAGGTTAGTTAATTATAAATTCTTGCGAAGTTTATACCTTATTAGATACTGGTTCTACCCATTCTTTTATCTCTCTTGCTTGCGCTCAACGTTTAAATTTGACTTCGGAGAAATTAGATTTTGACTTATTGGTTGAAACTTCGATAGAAGAAACCTTCGTTATCTCCACTGTTTATAAATCTTGTTGATTCAAATTGACACTTTCACGTTACCTGTCGATCTTATCTCTTTGAAAATACTTGCCTTTGATGTGATTTTAGGAATCGATTGGTTAACTACTCATTAAGCTTTTTGTAAGGTTGTTAGCTTTCATATTCCTAACCAACCTGTTATGCGAATCCAAGCAACCAAACCACTAAAGTTAATCATTGTCATATCAAGTCATAAGTAAAGAGCCCCGATCCTTTCATTGTTGACTTCCTTGTGTGGAATGCACTGAAGCCAGACTTTTTGTACGCGATGTCGTGAATGACGATGACAAGTTGATAGGTATCAATGTGACATACTATCCAAGTCTTGAATGAGGGTTATAGTTTTGAATGATATTTCTATTGTTAATAAATTTCTTGACGTATTCTTGAAGACTATCTAGCCTACCCCAGAGCGTGAAATTGAATTTTGTATTGACCCCAGTACAAAACCCATTTCTAAAACCCTCAAATATTTTCTTCACCCAAAACGAACGTGTAATGTGCCAAAGACGTTGGCTCGAGTTGTTGAAGATTATGATCGTACCATTCAATACCATCGTGGGAAAAACGAACGTGGTAGATGACGCGTTGAGTAGAAGATCGTATGGGTTTACGAGTGCGATATTTTTAACACAAAGACCTATTTCGTACGACTTACAAATGATGAAGATAGAGTTAAAGACTCTAGGAACCTACGTGAAGATAACGAATATACGAGTAGAATCGACTTTAATCGATAAAGTTAAAGCCGCTCAAACTACACACCCGGAGCTGATGAATGTGAAGAAGAAGGTTCAAGAGGGCGTTATTCTAGAAGCAAGAATCGACAAAGATAGGAAATCTCAACCCTCGATTTTATTGGCCCATTTGAAATCCTCGATCGAGTAGGAACTGTGGCCTATAGACTCATTTTACCGCCAAGTATGTTGCGTGTTCAAAATGTTTTTTTCACGTATTGATGTTACGTAAATATGTGTACGACCCGAACCACATTATTGAATTAAAACTAGAAGATATAGTAGAAGATTTAACGTATGAGGAGATACGTGTTAAATTCTTGGATAAGAAGGATCGTATTCAACACTCAAAGGTTATACCTCAAGAGTTAGAATCTGAAATAAAGTCAAGGTATCCTCATCTCTTCGGCATACTAGGTACGTACGTAAATTTTGAGGACGAAATTTCATAAGGAGGGGAGATTGTGAGACCCCGAATTTTATGAATAAAGATTTAAATTTCTCGAAATATTTTTTTAAATATTATGGTGTGGATTTGATATAATGTTATAGTTGTGGGTTATATTTATAAATTTTGCAAAGTATGCAAGTTGTTGTATAATATTCGATTGGTCGGGGAATATTCATTTTTAACAGGGAATATTCGTACGATGACACAATCATTGGTGGACCCCACAACAGAAGTTTTGTCGTAGTTAGAAAACAACAAAAATATCTTTCTATAAAAATAACGACAGAGGTGTTACTGTTAAAACTGTTGAACTACCTGGTAGTAAAAGTACAGTAATATGCGTGGTTGCATAGTAACACACGATATTGATTATTGATGCTTACGTGAGAAGCCACTCAGTTATACTCAATTATTGCTACAGTAATTGCTGCATCATATCTCTCATATTATTGATTCAATTATTGTTACAATATCATCTACATAATATGTTATATTATTAAATTAATAATTGAGACGACAAAGCTATTCATATTATTATTTGCAATATTGACAATGTCTAGAAGTTCTGTCAAAGAGAGGTTTGGTCACCTAATTGCGCGCCAATAAGGAGAAATCCTTATCGGAAAGCCCCTACTTTCTTGGGAACGACCTTGTTGTTAAATATTGTGAATTATAATATTACTGATGAATAAGTTCGTGTTGATTAAAGATGAATTTTATAGTTCCATTGTGTTGGAATTAATTGTGTTAGTGGAAATCGACATTTGTTTCGATAATAATTGATTTCTGGAGGTTATATTGTTCAATCGGGTATTCGGGGCACTTTTCGTGTCGGAGTACTATTCACGAGTTACTATTTTTGAGTTACTATTCATGAGTTACTATTCACAAGTTACTATTCACGAGTTACTATTCACGGGGTACTATTCACCCGTAAGATATATTTCTTTTCGGTCCAAATCATTTTTGGGTACAATATTATTCCATGAGGAGATGTGATAATTTTTTAGACCGTTGGTTGAAGTTATAATAGTAAATCAATATGGATCGCTGGTTGAAGATATAATAGTAAATCAATATGGACCGCTTGTGGAAAGTTATAATAGTAAATCAATATGGATCGCTGATTTAAAGTTTTAATAGTAAATCAGTATGGACCATTGCTTTAAGTTTTAATAGTAAATCAATATGGACCGTCCGTTTAAAAGTAAATCAATCTGGATCGTTCATGAATTAGTTACTATTCAGTCCATTCTCCTATAAATAGAAGCTCATTCCTTCATTATTTCTTACGAATTCACTAAAACTCTAGAGAGAGAAACTATAGAGAGAAAGAAGAGAAGTGTTCTACTACTTCACTACTCCAATATCTAGTTTCTTCTAAGGTAGGAGATATTATTTGTTGTACTCGTAAAAGGTATTATTTCTTTCGTATTCATGAAGAGAACTTCTGTTATTCCATTCTTTATTATTATGTTGGAATAACTTGTTTATGCGAAGTACCGCATACATGGTGAAATTCTTCTGTTATTCCATTTTTTATTATTCTGTTGGAATAACCTGTATACGCGGGCTACCCTATACTTGGTGAAATTCTTCTGTTATTCCATTCTTTATTATTATGTTGGAATAACCTGTATATGCGAAGTTCCGCATACATGGTGAAATTCTTCTATTATTCCATTCTTATTATTCTGTTGGAATAACCTGTTTATGCGAAGTACCACATACATGGTGAAATTCTTCTACTATTCCGTTTTTTTATTATTCTGTCGGAATATCCTGTCGGTGCGTATTACGCCTGACCGGATTCCATTAATTATTCTGTTGGAATAACCTATCTGTGCGGTCTATCGCATGCATGGTGATTTTTGTTGTTATTCCATTCTTTATTATTCGCGGTTTAATATCCCGTCTCAAGGCTTTTTTTAGGACTGGTTTCATTATTTATTATTGCGCCGGAATATCCCGCCATGCATGCGTTTTATGGGACTGGTTCCATTATTTATTATTCTCGTGGGAATAACTTTATGCATGCGCGCATCCTATCGTACGCACGGTGAATCCTTCTATTATTCCATTCTTTATTATTCTGTTGGAATAACCTGTCTATGTGGATTACCACATGCATGGTGAATGATCCTTTGTATTCATTCCTTATTAAATTGTGGAAATGATCTGTCTACGTAGATTACCGCATGGCAGGAAAAAATCCATTTGCAGTTTCATATATTCTATTATACTCAGTTGGTTAAAGCTTTTGCTTCTATACTCCATGAAATTAGTGGAATATACTTGATATTTGCGTTTCATCTAGTATCTTTTCATGAAAATATTCTTCTGAACATTCTTGAATTTTACTCTACAAAGCAGTATCATGTTGACAAATTGGACGTTATTGGTTCCAGGATAAATTAATTTATAAGTCTTTAAAATTTATTCTTGAACTTGTTTTATTGAATTATTATGTCATTGTCATCATCCTTATGCTTATATTCTGATGAAAGACATCTTTGGCTTACGTGCATAGATGGAATTGGTATGATTATGACCAGGGATTATTCGTTATAATCATGACCGTAATGTGACGAATGATGTGGTAAAAGTCCTCATTGGCCTGTAGTTCATTGGTGGATGAGTTGTTGATATGATTATGACCGAGGATTATTCAAGATAGTCATGACCATTGATGATTACATGAATATCCTTGGTCGTGGGAGCGAGGATGATTCGATTTTATTTATTAAAATTTGAGTCTCAAATGATAAAGTTGATGAAAAACTTTTTAAATCATATAAGATAGTAGATTTTATACCTTACTTGACTCTTCTAATGGATTGCTTGATCCCCTGCAGTTAAACTTGTTGTCTATTATATTCTATCAGTTTAACATTGTTGAAGGCTAATGATAATTTATTCTGAATTATCTTAGTGGGCTAGTTGAGCTCACCCTTTCTTTCACTGTTCTATTCAGGAAATGTGAACGTAGCTGGGACTAGTAGGGGAACAGAGTGATGGTCCTAGATTGTGCATTAGTAGTCCTCACTATTCTGTGAAATAGTGTGATAATAAATGTAATAAGGACCCCATTGAGTTTGTATATTATCTAGATGAGAATATTTGTATTAAAACTCACAGTATATGTTTAGTCATATTTTACACGACTGTTGTATAATTAAGTTGTATTTTTATTCAGTACCTTGTATCTGGCGACCCAAGATGGGTGATGTATACCTGTTTTGGGGGCGTCACAGTCCCAGCTCCTTGAATTGCTTTGCGGTGACCATCTGTGAGTTGCCAGTGTTTCCACCTGCATTTTAAACACGAGCCGCTCTCGCCTAATGTTACATGAATTGCATAAAGCCTCTGAACATCCCATCGTTCATCATTTGATCGGTGTTGTTGTTTATCTGAGGATTATTGTCTTCCTGTTGCACATTATCCTGGGTATTGATCGTTGGTGACTCAACGGTCTCATGTGCTTCATTGTTGATCCCAACATTTTCAGATGCCATTTTTAAACACTGCCACAAAACAAGGGTTAATTGACATGTCACATATTATCCCTATACTCTGACCGACCAATTAAATACCAAATAAACTTAGGTAGGTCATACTAGCGAAGGAATTCCCCGTCTCTCTCCCTCCTAGTTCTTGTCTCACATCTCGGCCGAGATCATATCTCTAAGCTCGACGATTAATCATGACGCCCCAAAATAGGTATACATCACCCATCTTGGGTCGCCAAATACATGGTACTGAATACAAATACAAACTTAATTACTAACAATAGAAATATCATTCAAATCTGACGCATTTCTGTTTAAATCCGTGACATGTGCTAAGAAAGCTTGACATCCGTTTTTCAATAAACGAATAGCTTTATGGCTTGATATGACAGTGATTGACTTTAGTGGTTTGGTTGCTTGAATTCGCATAATAGGTTGGTTAGAAATATTAAAGCTAACAACCTTACGAAAACAATCGATTTTAGCATGATGAGTAGTTAACCAATCAATTCCTAAAATCACATAAACTTAGGTAGGTCATACTAGCGAAGGAATTTCCCGTCTCTCCGCTCCTAGTTCTTGTCCCACATCTCAGCCAGGGATCATATCCCTAAGCTTTGATACCAACTGTGACGCCCCCAAAATAGGTATACATCACCCATTCTGAGTCGCCAAATACATGGTACAAAATTTAAATACAAACTTCTTTTATATAGTACGACAAAACGTAGCTGTGAGTTTCAACACGGATAATGTCTCGTAGAGAGTATCCAAACTCAAATAAAGTCCTCATTACAATTATTATCACACTATTTCACTGAATAGTGAGGACTACTAATGCAAACATCTGGACCGTCACTCCGTTCCCCGACTAGTCCTAGCTATATTTTCATTTCATCTGAAGAAGACTGGATATTGGAATAGTGAGGTAGCAGACTTCTCTTCTTCTTTCTCTCTATAGCTTCTCTCTCTATAATTGCTCTTGTGAGTCTTAGTAAATTGGTGAGAATGAAAGAAGAATGAACTTCTATTTATAGGAAAATATAGTTTAGACAATTGCACGTTTTGGGGCTCAAAATATTACTGTATAATACCTTAATCTTTTCCTTCATTTTAATTTAGTCCTGCAAGTATTATCAAACTTGCACCACCTCCCCTAATAGTACATCATGTGAATCAATGGTACATTCATGTGAATCAATAGTTTATACATATGAAAAAAATAGTTAAGGTATAGTACCTTCATTTATACCTCTATTTTTAATTTAGTCATGCAAGTATTATCAATCTTGCACCACCTCCCCTAATAGTACATACATGTGAATCAATAGTACATACATGTGAATAAATAGTTATAATCATGTGAATTAATAGCAATTAATTGCTCATTTATTCGATTAATTACCCGATTGGTTAATATAACCTCCAGACATCAATTATTATCGAAATAGATGTCGATTTCCATTAACACTAATAATCCCAACACAATGAAAATATCAAATTCATCTTTAATCAATACGAAATTATTCATCATTAATATTATAACTCACAATATTTAACAACCAGATCATTCCCAGGAAAGAGGGGCTTTTCGATAAGGATTTCTCCCTATTCATGGCAATAATTAGGTGACCAAACCTCTTCGATGTAACTTCTAGACATTGTTAATATTGCAAATAATAATATGAATACCTTTGTCGTCTCAATTATTGATTTAATAATAATAAATATTATACGATGATCTTTGTGACAATAATTGAAATAATAATATGAGAGATATTATAAAGCAATTATCGTAATAATAATTGAGTATAACTAAGTGACTTCTCACGTAAGCATCAATAATCAATACTAGTGTGCTACTATGTAACTAACGCCAGACATCGCATTTACTTTACCACCGGGTAGTTCAACGGTTTAACGGTAGAAACTATCATTGTTATTTTTATAAAAGATAATTACGTCGTTTTTTAACTACGACAATACTTCCGCTAATGGGGTCCACCAATAATTGTGTCGTCGTATTTAATATTCCTTATTAAAACGAATATTCCCCGACCAATCGAATATTATATAACCACTTGCTTACTTTGCAAAATTTATAAATAATACCCACGACTATAACATTATATCAAATCTACACCATAATATTCAAAAATATATTTCGGAAAAAATTAATCTTTATTCATAAAAGTTGGGGTCTTACAACCTCCCCTTCTTATGAAATTTCGTCCTCGAAATTAGGGTGCGTACCTGGTATGTCGAAGAGGTGAGGATAGCTTGACCTCATTTCAGATTCTAACTCCCAGGTCATTTCCTCAACATCATGGTTTCTCCACAAAATTCTTACTTGAGGTATAACCTTGGAGTGTAGAATATGATCCTTTTTATCCAAGATTTTAATAGGTAACTCCTCATACGTTAAATCTTTCGCTATCTCGTCCGGTTCTAATTCAATAATGTGGTTCAGGTCTTTCACATATTTGCGTAACATAGATATGTGAAAAACGTTATGAACACGAGACATACTTGGCGGTAAGGCGAGTCTATAGGCCACAGTTCCTACTCGATCGGGGATTAAAAAATTGGCCAATAAATCAAGGATTGAGCTTTCCTCTCTTTCCAAATATCATAACTCCTTTCCATGGAGCAAGACGTAACAACACATGATCTCCAATATTGAATTCCACATCCTTTCGATGAAGATTAGCATAACTCTTTTGTCGATCTTGTGAGGTTTTTATACGTTTTCGGATCGTTTGAATCTTTTCCGTAGTCATACGTACCAACTCCGGTCCCAACAACGTTGCTTCACCCACCTCATCCCAGCATACTGGAGAACAACACTTTCTTCCAAACAACGCCTCAAATGGAGCCATGACAATACTTGCTTGATAACTGTTGTTGTAGGAAAACTCCACCAATGGTAAGAACTTGTCCCAACTTCCTTTAAAGTCAAGGACACAGAGTCTTAATAAATCTTCAAGAGTTTGAATAGTCCTCTCCGACTGCCCGTCCGTTTGAGGATGATATGCCGAACTAAATCGTAAATCCATGCCCATAGCTTTTTGCAAACTAACCCAAAATCGTGAAGTGAATCTTGGGTCTCGATAAGAAACTATGGATACTGGCATACCATGCAATCTTATAATCTAGTTTATGTACATACGAGCAAGACGTTCAAGTGTATAAGTTTCTCGTATCGGTAAGAAATGAGCAGACTTGGTCAATCTATCAACAATGACCCAAATCACATCTATGCCTTGAGAAACCTTGGGAAGACCAGTAACGAAATCCATGTTAATGTGCTCCCACTTTCATTCTGGAATTTCAAGTGGTTGCAATGGACCTTTTCGCACTTGATGCTCCGCCTTGACTCGTTGACAAGTTAGACACCTTGAGATAAACCCCGGTATCTCTCTCTTCATATTGCTCCACAAAAATGTATGTCGAAGATCACAATACATTTTGGTACTCCCAACATGGATTGCAAACGATGTGTTGTGCGCCTCCATCATGATTTTATACTTCAAGTCAGAATCGTTAGGAACACAAAGTCTGGAGTTGACTCGAAGTATTCTTTCTTCATCGATTCTTGCTTCCGGAATAGCACCTTCTTGCACTTTCTTCCTCATACGCATCGGCTCCGTGTCTCAGAAGTTTGGAGGCTTTAACTTTATCAATTAAAGTCGGTTCTACTCGTATATTCGCCATCATCACATGGGTCCCTCGAGTCTTTAACTTTATCTCCATCCTTTGTAAGTCATACAAAATGGGCCTTTGCGTTGACATTATTTCACTCGTGCCCGCATATGATCTTCTACTTAATGCGTTAGCTACTACGTTCGCTTTTCCAGGATGATATTGAATGGTATGATCGTAATCTTTCAATAGCTCAAGCCATCGTCGTTGTCGAATGTTGAGTTCCTTTTGAGTGAAGAAATATTTGAGGCTTTTATGATCCGTATAGATCTCCACCTTCTCTCCATACAGGTAATGCCTCCAAATCTTAAGCGCAGAAACGATAACTGCCAACTCTAGATTATAAGTAGGGTAATTTCTCTCATATTCTTTGAGTTGTCGTGAGGCATAGGCTATGACTTTCCCATGTTGCATGAGAACACACCCTAAACCTTAGCAAGCATCATCAGATATGACAAATCCCTCCAAACCGGTGGTATTGTCGTAGCAGTCTTTGAAATGAGCCTCCTATTGAGTTCTTGAAAACTCTTCTCACATTCCTTGATCCAACCAAATTTTATATCTTTTCGAGTCATCTGAGTTAATGGAGTAGCAATTCGAGAAAATCCTTCCACGAACCTTCGATAATAACCAAATTTAAGCCTAAAAGCTACGCATTTTGATCCATCGACTTAGGTTGCTCCCAGCTTTGAATTGCTTCAATCTTTGCCGGGTCAATAGATATTCCGTGATTTGATATCACGTGCCCAAGGAATACTACTTCCTCAAGACAGAACTCTCATTTCTTCAACTTAGCATATAACTTGTTTTCAAAAAGCTTTTGGAGTATCAGCCTCAAGTGTTGATCATGATCTTCACGGTTTTTGGAGTAAATGTGGATGTCATCAATAAAGACGACCACAAAGTGATCCAAATATTCCTTGAATACTCGTTTCATCATATCCATGAAGTCAGCAAGAGCATTAGTCAATCTAAAAGATATGACTAGGAATTTGTAATGCCCGTACCGAGTTCTGAAAGCAGTCTTTGGAATGTAATCAGTTTTAATCTTTAATTGATGATATCTGGAACGAATATCGATCTTTGAAAAGAATTTGGCGCCTTGCAATTGGTCAAACAGATCATCAATACAAGGCAACGGGTACCTATTTTTGATGGTGACATGATTCAACTCCTGATAATCAATACAAAGTCGCATACTTCTATCTTTCTTCTTCACGAATAGAACAGGAGCACCCCAAGGAGATGTACTACGACGAATGAAATCGATGTCTAACAATTCCTGTAGTTGGATTTTTAACTCCTGAAGTTCAATAGGAGCCATTCGATATGGGGCTTTGGAAATGGGTTTTGTACCAGATTCAAGGTCGATACAAAATTCAATTTCACGCTCTAGGGTAGGCCAGGAAGTTCTTCAGGGAATACGTCAGGAAATTTATTAACAATAGAAATATCATTCAAATCTGACGTATTTCTGTTTAAATCCGTGACATGTGCTAAGAAAGCTTGATATCCGTTTTTCAATAAACGAATAGCTTTATGGCTTGATATGACAGTGATTGACTTTAGTGATTTGGTTGCTTGAATTCGCATAATAGGTTGGTTAGGAATATGAAAGCTAACAACCTTATGAAAACAATTGATTTTAGCATGATGAGTAGTTAACCAATCAATTCCTAAAATCACATCAAATGTAAGTATTTTCAAAGAGATAAGATCGACAGGTAACGTGTGGTTTTCGATTTGAACCAAACAAGACTTATAAACAATGGATGTAATGAAGGTTTCTCCCAACGGAGTTTCAACAGATAAATCAAAGTCTAATTTCTCTGGAGTTAAATTTAAACGTTGAGCGCAAGTAGGAGAAATAAATGAATGGGTAGAACTGGTATCAAATAAGGTATAGACTTCGCTTGAGTTTATGAATGGCTTACCCGTGATCACCTCGTTTGGATTCCTCGCTTTTTGGGAGGTTACGACAAATGCTCTCCCTTGAACTACCGGTTTTGTCTTGTCTAGGACGGCCTTTGATGCCTCCATCCCAGCTGGACTTGACTTCGGTGGACCACAAATTCATGTTAGGTGACATTCTCTTCCACAATTATAACATGCTTTGGACTGCTGCGTACAGTTTGGACTGATGTGTCCCTCCCCTCCGTATTTGTAACATACGACTGGCGGTCGTTCTCCTTCCTTAATAACAGGTGCTGGTGCTGACTGTAACGACCCCAAAATTCATACAATTTAATTATCGACTTCGGTCGTTAATATCGTGTCTAACTTCTGATTTTACATCATTATTTAATGTTAAACTTAATAAAATGCGGAATAATTAAAACTTTTCTGTCATCTTACTTTAATCCCCTGAATCAAAACCTTTATGATCTACATGTCTTTGAAACATATATAATCCATGATTCACTTTATCACAATTATTATATCAAATAATCAACTTGATAACCTTTACATATCAGATAACTCTAACTTTAGCTTTACAACTCAACATAAAATTATACATCATAAAACATTTAGTACATCTCATGAATCTTAATCATGGTATTAAGACATAACAACTTTAGCTAAAATGTTAATCTTCGTGTATTATTTCTGATCCACGTCATTCAAGTAACACATAGTATTACCTTCAATCCTTAACCTGCAAAAATGGTTATTTGCAAGGTTGAGCTCGACAACCCAGCAAAATCTAACAGTTTTCATGCATCACGTAGCACATAATAACATGCTCAACGTATATCTCATAAACATTAGACTAACATAACATACATGTTACAGTTTTTATGAATATAGTGCTGAAGGGAACTCGCACCATATAGCAACACTCAAGGTATCAAAATACTCACAAGAATACGCTCGATAATATAGAGAGAAAACTTGTTTCTGGTGTGATTTTCAATTCTAACCTAAGCACCCTATTTATAGGAAAATTCTTAGAACACCAAAGCAGAAAATTTAAAATAATATAAATATATATATACAATTTTCCTACGCCCACTTTCCTAGATCTGAATTCAGCAACTAATATCACATGCAAGACCCACAATTAATGGCAAAAACATTTTTATTAATAAAAATAAATAAAACTTCCAAAAATCAATTATTTCGGAACTTCAGAACTTCAATAATTCATAATAAATAGCCCTTTTATCAGAAAAATTCGAACCACATGTCTTTTCTATAGGAAATTTCATTATCTACAACTTTGCAGAAGAAAGTGTTTCCAAATTCCAAACAGAAATTGACCGAAATCCACAAACGGGCAATTCTACAGGCTATAATCAAATTTCAGTCAAGAAATGGGCCCATAGACATGTTTAACATGTTTTAAACAACTTTTGCAACAAAAATATTCTCCCTTCTCATATACTCATATATCCCACATTCATTGTAAAAATATCATCATTATTAAATTATAATAATATAATAAAATATTATTTTATCAGAAAAGATAAAATATCAATTTTCAACAATTGTCACTTTAAAAATTTTCTTCATCTATGTCCACATAAAATGAATATTTTCCTCATCATATAAATCCATAATTAATTATTCACAAATAATATTACAGAATCACAATACTGACAACCAGGCAGTTCCTAGGCACGAGGGGGCTTTCCAATAAGGATTTCTCCTTACTAGCGTGCAATTAGGTGACCAAACCTCTCATTAGACAGAACTTTATAGACATTGCCAATAATGTTATCTAATAATATTATTCAGATAATATAAATTATTGCTCGAATAATGGAAAATACTGTGTAATGACAATTATTGAAACAACAGTAATATAAAATATCAACGTAGCAATTATTGAATCAATAAAATACTGAACAGTAATTACTGTAACAATTATTGGGTAGTGCCTTCTTACGTAAGAATCAATAATTGGTGCAATACCGCAGTGCTATCTTGTGCAACAATGCGATATTCGTGTGTTTTAACCAACCGGTATTCCAACAATAATAACTGTTAATAACCACTGTGAATTATTTATAAACAACTTATACTTGTCGTTTTCTTCATCCAATCGCTTTCCGTTATGGGGCCCACACAAGGCTGCGCCGTCGTACGAATATTCCCCGACAGCAAGAATATTCCACGACCAAACGAATATTCTCCGATAAAAATGAATATTTTATAACCACTTGCTTATTTAAAATATTTGTGCATTTTACCCATAACTAACCACATTAATCAAATCAACCCTTACTATTTCAAAATGATAAATAGAGGAAATTAAATTTCATTTATTAATAATTTGGGGTCTTACACTCTCTGCAAGTACTCTAGGTGATCAGCCTATCGTACCCCTACGTCGTGCACAACGTATTACATCTTAACATCATAACGACTATATGCGTTACTTTCGGAACCATTGTCTCCGATAACATGTCCCCTTTTTATAGGGTTGTTCACCTCGACTTTTCAACATCTCGAATCCGCACTCAAAACAATTTGGTTTGGCATAACTTCTCAAGAAATGCTTGAATTTCATGAACATCTTTCAATATTCGCCTCAATTTGAATCAAATAGCATAGACTTCTACAACAATTAGGACATCAATCGAAATATATATATATATATATATATATATATATATATATATATATATATATATATATATATATATATATTCTCATATCTTAAAGAAATCTCAATTTTTTTTATGACGTCATGATACCGCATTGTATTTCATATCCATTTGAGGATTCCGTCATTTTGTGACTTTGTCATACTACATCATACCATAGTGGGCTGATGATCCTTAGATCACATCCAACATTAAGAAATTACGCATTGATAACTCCATCGTTTTTATCATCTTTTTGAGTTCCATGATGCATTAATGATATAAAATACATTTTGATATTTTTAAATTATTTTCGTCTAGCCGAAATAATTAGCATAGACTATTCTTTAAACAGTTCAAAAATCTTTGAAAATCGGTTTTAATGATATCATATCTAAACAGGTAACGACGTGTCAGTGTTTCGAAGTCCACACATACACATTTGTCACCATGCGTTGAGAGTAAAAATTCATTTTTAAAAAGGCACATAGTGCAAATTTAGCTTGATGTCAAAAATTTTAAAGTCTAGTATAGCTAGAAGATTTGGAAAAACTTATGTCTCTACTTTCTATACTGATCCATTGCTTAATAATTCTATCTATTCCCATATTCCTCAATTCTTCATTCATAACTTAATTATACCCCAGTTCATCAAACTTACCGTACATTGGAAGTTCAGGACTTGCCACAATAATATGAGTTTAAGAACTTATCCTAGTCAGACCATAGGCGTCCATTCGCCGAGGGGTTCAAAACATACCATATTATTATGAGTCACGATCTTACCATATGCATTAGTTTTAAGAACCGCGCCTAATCCTAATAATATTTGTCTAATCTTAATATTTTCTAACTATCAAACATACACATGAGAAAAGAATCACATTTTCGCCACATATACATTGATAGCGCGACACCAACATTCCAATGATTATTAATATGATAGTGCAAGCACAAAACCCTTGCCCATACAAAGGTTTGTACAACTCAGCCGTCAGATGTGTCCTCAATTAAAATCTCACCTAACTCTATCTTACTCATAACTTTTCTTTGCTCGATACGAATTCCTCGTATCACATTATCTATAACTCCTTATGAGTTTATCTTATACTATTTCATAGTACATCATCTTCATAGCATCAAGCTATAATTATTCAAACATTACAGACCATCTTTCCTTTATAACTTAAACAGATCACGTCGTGATCTTATTCTATAATCATCTCCCTTAAAATTCTTTTCTTAACTCATGATCGTTTTATTTACGATCATCTTTCTTTCCTTTTTCATCATTTACAACATTATTCGTTATCTTTGTTATTGGAGTTAGGTAACTCCCATTCCTTATCTACATATCTCTTCAAGATTCTTCTTTGAATCTTCTTGTTTATATAACAATTTCTGCTTTAAGAATTTCCAACTTCATTTACATTGCTCAACATTCCAATCGAGTTCCACATTTTCATCATATGTATCCATTTTCTATACTTGGTACACATCGAGTCTCTAATGGGTTTCCATATGGTAATTTGCGAGTGGTTTCCCACAAACAACCAACAAACTAGGTTCCGAGTTACTAGTTCGTATATACCTCCGCTCTATGAAGGAATCGTTTAGCCCAGATACCATACATCAACCATTCAAGAGTATAATTATACCATACTTAAATATAACATTTTTATTCTTAACTTCTTTATCATTCTCTTCTTATATATTAACCGTCTATTTATTATCACCTTACATCCATATTATTGGAGTTGGGTAACCCCATAACTCTCTGTAGATTCTTCTTTGAATCCTCTCACGCATGTTTTAATCCCTTCTATATATGTTTCTTAAATTACTTCTTATTGTTTAAACTCTATTTAAGCTTATGCTCTCATTATCTTCACCTTCCTTCTCTAAGGTTATAGCCTAAGGTACTCCTACCTAAGGTTTATAACCTACAACTTTGATACCAACTGTAACGACCCCAAAATTCATACAATTTAATTATCGACTTCGGTCGTTAATATCACGTCTAACTTCTGATTTTACATCATTATTTAATGTTAAACTTAATAAAATGCGGAATAATTAAAACTTTTTTGTCATCTTACTTTAATCCCATGAATCAAAACCTTTATTATCTACATGTCTTTGAAACATATATAATCCATGATTCACTTCATCACAATTATTATATCAAATAACTCAACCTGATAACCTTTACATATCAGATAACTCTAACTTTAGCTTTACAACTCAACATAAAACTATACATCATAAAACATTTAGTACATCTCATGAATTTTAATCATGGTATTAAGACATAACAACTTTAGCTAAAATATTAATCTTCGTGTATTATTTCTAATCCACGTCATTCAAGTAGCACACAGTGTCACCTTCAATCCTTAACATGCAAAAATGATTATTTGCAAGGTTGAGCTCGACAACCCAGCAAAATCTAATAGTTTTCATGCATCACGTAGTACATAATAACATGCTCAACATATATCTCATAAATATTAGACTAACATAACATACATGTTACAGTTCATATAACAAGTATAAAGATTGAGTTCCTTACTCAATCAGCATGCTTTACTCAATCAACGTAGTCATAAGTTGACTTTAACATTTCATACATTCAACATATATATAACACATCATGCTCTTTGCAATAAAGATTTAAAACAGTTAATCACCAAGTTCACATAGCAAATAGGAACTGAAAGACTTGCCTTGATCGTTGTTTACCAATAACAGTTTAACAGCTTACAGATATCTGCACTTCACATGCCCTAGAATCTCCTACTAGCAAGATGATGTTAACAAAGTTTAGAAATTCTTCCTTTGATTCTCTCTAAAAGTTCTCCGTGTTTCTCCTTTTCTTTTTTCTTAGCTTATTAGGAGAATACGTGATATAACCCACGTACGTCAGGTGAAGAAAATAAAAAGGCTCACATCAGTTAAAATAACCAAAAGCCATAAGGCTACGTTTGGTTACACACTAATTCCCATATTAGATTATTTAAATAATATTTATATTATATAGTTACACTTGTCACACATGTAACCCATTTTAATAGCTTATAATTTATAATTATAATAATTATATTCCTATTATAATTATGCTTATAATAAATAATTAAATAGCTAATTTAATTAGAAACATCACTTTATTTATTTTATTTATTTCCATTAAATTAAACAATTCATTTAATTTAATTATCTTCTTAAATATTAAGCAATTGATTTAATTTAATTATTTTCCTTCAATTAAATCCTTGAGATAAAATTATCAACACTCATTTAATTATCATTAATTAATTTAGTTACTAAATTAATTCACCACAACTTTATCAACCATATATTTGTCTCAATAAATAAATTAATTAAAATATTTATTTAATTCAATAAATATTTAAAATCAATAACAAAATTCATTTAATTTCTTCAATAATTAACTTAACTATTAAACCTCACTTTCCCAATATATAAATATATATTTTTCTTCACACTAGATCATATATTTCAACATATATAGCACATATATATACATACTCAAACTCAAAATATCTCATAATAAGAATTTTAATTATAAAATTCTTATTTTAATAATTTATAAAAATTCGGGTTATCAAATCTTTCCCCCCTTATAAGGATTCCGTCCTCAGAATCAACGAAACCTCCATTACACGTTTTTCACCAAATCTCTTTTCAAAATTTATCGTTGAATAACTTCAACACATTATGTTAATATAGGTTTTATGTATTACCACTACCACCATTCTTCATAATAAATTCTTGTAAGTTTTATTTCATAAGCTTTCACTTGAACTCAATTATATTTTGATTATTATATATTCCTTAACCCTTTCATTTCCTTTTCTAAGGATCGTTATCATAAACACTCGGGATATTACACTGACGTCCTTCCATCATTATTGAATCTCCTTTTCTTAAAATTCCCACTTTTATTGTTTTGGCCATGATTACCACCGAAGTGGTTACCATTTCTGGCATGTTGACTCCCACCACATTTGTTGTCACCGCTTCGATGACTGCTACCACTGGTATTATCATTTTGCCGGTTGCTCTCTCTTGGTTGGGTTGACTCGTTATCACGCTCCAATAACTGAGCCCTATTTATAACATCTGAATACAAACACAGTTTGTGAGAAATTAGATATTGACGTATCTCGGGTTTCAAACCTCTTAGAAACATCCACGTCATTCTCTCCTCATTATCAACCAAGTGGGTCGCAAACCGGGATAACTTAGCAAACTTAGCTTCGTACTGCGACACAGTCATATTGTTTTGCTCCAGCTTGATAAACTCTACCTCCTTCATGTGACGAATACTTTCGGGAAAGTACTTGTCGTTGAACAGTTCTTGGAACTTCTCCCAAGACATCTTCAGTGCAGAAGGTTTAGTACGCTTTACCGACCCACCAGTAATCTGCCTCTTCTCTCAATATAAAGGTGGCAAAGGGAACCTTTTGCTCCTAGGAGCATCCCAAGACATCAAATATCTTGGTGATCTACTTTATCCATGTCTTCACCTTAAGTGGTTTTGGCTCTCCAATAAACTCCGGTGGTCCCAGCTCCTTGAACTGTTTAGCGATGACCGTCCGAGAGTTGCCAGTGTTTCCACCTGTATTTTGAACATGAGTCGTTCTCGTCTGATGTTGCATGAATTGCATAAAGCCTCTGAAAATCCCATCGTTCATCATTTGGTCAGCGTTGTTGTTTTCCTGAGGATTATTGCCATCCTGATGCACATTATCCTTGGTATTGATCATTGGTGACTCAACGGTCTCATGTGATTTATTGCTTATCTCAACATTTTCGGATGCCATTTTGAAATACTGCTACAAAATAAGGGTTAATTGAAATGTCACATATTATCCCTATACTCTGACCGACCAAATAAATACCAAATAAACTTAGGTAGGTTATACTAGCGAAGGAATTCCCCGTCTCTCCCCTCCTAGCTCTTGTCTCACATCTCAGCCAGGGATCATATCCCTAAGCTTTGATACCAACTGTGATTCCCCCAAAATAGGTATACGTCACCCATTCTGAGTCGCCAAATACATGGTACAAAATTTAAATACAAACTTCTTCTATACACTACAACAAAATGTAGCTGAGAGTTTCAACACGGATAATGTCTCGTAGAGAGTATCCAAACTCAAATAAAGTCATCATTACAATTATTATCACACTATTTCACTGAATAGTGAGGACTACTAATGCAAACATCTGGACCGTCACTCCGTTCCCCGACTAGTCCCAGCTATATTCTCATTTCCTCTGAAGAAGATTGGATATTGGAATAGTGAGGTAGCAGACTTCTCTTCTTCTTTCTCTCTATAGCCTCTCTTTATAATTGCTCTTGTGAGTCTTAGTGAATTGGTGAGAATGAAAGAAGAATGAGCTTCTATTTATAGGAAAATATAGTTTAGACAATTGCACGTTTTGGGGCTCAAAATATTACAGTATAATACCTTCATCTTTTCCTTTATTTTTAATTTAGTCCTGCAAGTATTATCAAACTTGCACCACCTCCCCTAATAGTAGATCATGTGAATCAATGGTACATTCATGTGAATCAATAGTTTATACATGTGAAAAAAATAGTTACGATATAGTACCTTCATTTATACCTCTATTTTTAATTTAATCATGCAAGTATTATCAATCTTGCACCACCTCCCCTAATAGTACATACATGTGAATCAATAGTATATAAATGTGAATAAATAGTTATAATCATATGAATTAATAGCAATGAATTGCTCATTTATCCAATAAATTACCCGATTGGTCAATATAATCTCCAGACATCAATTATTATCGAAATAGATGTCGATTTCCATTAACACTAATAATCCCAACACAATGAAAATATCAAATTCATCTTTAATCAATACGAACTTATTCATCATTAATATTATAACTCGCAATATTTAACAACCAGATCATTCCAAGGAAAGAGGGGGCTTTCCGATAAGGATTTCTCCCTATTGGCGCGCAATTAGGTGACCAAACCTCTCCTCGACAGAACTTTCTAGACATTGTCAATATTGCAAATAATAATATGAATAACTTTGTCGTCTCAATTATTAATTTAATAATAATAAATATTATGCGATGATGATCTTTGTAACAATAATTGAATCAATAATATGAGAGATATTATAAAGAATTCTTTGTAGCAATAATTGAGTATAACTAAGTGACTTCTCACGTAAGCATCAATAATCAATACCGTGTGCTACTATGTAACCACGCATATTACTGTACTTTTACCACCGGGTAGTTCAACAGATTAATGGTAAAACTATCGCCGTTATTTTTATAAAAAGATAATTCTGTCATTTTCTAACTATGACAATACTTCCGTTGTGGGGTCCACAATTGATTGTGTCGTCGTATAAATATTCCCTGTTAAAACGAATATTCCCCGACCAATCAAATATTATATAACCACTTGCTTACTTTGCAAAATTTATAAATAATACCCAAAACTATAACATTATATCAAATCCACACCATAATATTAAAAAATATATTTCGAGAAAAAATAATCTTTATTCATAAAAGTTGGGGTCTTACACTTGTGGTTCGTGTATATCTCACATTTTTCCCCGTAAAGATAATGTTGCCATATCTTTAAGGCAAACACTACCGTGGCCAGTTCCAGAACATGAGTAGCGTAAACTTTCTCATAATCCTTCAACTGCCTTGATGCATACGCAATGACATTGCCATGCTGCATGAACACGCAACCAAGTCCTCTATGCAAAGCATCGCTATATACTACGAAATTTCATGTATCATCGTGTAATGACAAAACAGGCGCTTCACTTAACCTCTTCTTCAGTTCTTGAAAACTATCCTCGCATTTCTCCGTCCACGCGTACTTCACCATCTTCCTCGTCAAGTTAGTCAACGGAGTAGCTATCTTCGAAAAATCTTGGATGAATCTTTGATAGTATCCCGCTAACCTTAGGAAACTCCGCACCTCAGTCGTTGTTTTCGGTTGTTCCCAATTCATCACGACTTCCACCTTCGCTGGATCTACTGAAATCCCTTCATGGTCAATGACATGA
Source organism: Panax ginseng (assembly GCA_020205605.1). NCBI lineage: Eukaryota > Viridiplantae > Streptophyta > Magnoliopsida > Apiales > Araliaceae > Panax > Panax ginseng. Next base: position 33,868,161 of record CM035143.1, on the reverse strand, counting down.
CCTAAAAACTGTACCCTTTCTAACCAAAATTCACACTTCATGAATTTCGCATACAACTTCTCCTTTTTTAGTGTCTCCTTCACTATTCTTAGGTGTTCAGCATGATCTTCTGGCGTCTTAGAATAGACTAGAATATCATCGATAAACACCATGACGAACTTGTCCAAATATTGTTTGAACACTCTGTTCATCATATCCATAAATGCAGCTGGTGCGTTAGTCAACCCAAATGACATCACCAAAAACTCGTAATGACCATAACGAGTCCTAAATGCCGTCTTTGGTACGTCTTCGTTCCTAACCCTCAGTTGATGATACCCCGTCCTTAAATCTATTTTAAAAAAATACTTTGCCCCTTTTAACGGATCAAAAAGATCATCGATCCTGGGCAATGGGTACTTATTCTTTATTGTTAACTTGTTCAACTCTCGGTAGTCGATACAAAGTCTTAATGATCCGTCCTTCTTCTTTACAAACAGTACCGGTGCTCCCCACGAAGAAACACTCGATTGAATGTACTTCCTGTCCAACAGTTCTTTTAACTGCACCATCAACTCCTTCATCTCCACTGGCGCTATACGATACGGTGCCCTGGAAATTGGTGCCGCTCCTGGCACAATATCTATTACAAACTCGGTCTCCCTATCCGGTGGAAGACCCAACAACTCACTTGGAAATACATCCATGAATTCACTCACTATTAGGTATTTGTTCCTTGGTCGCTCCCACTCTCTGGGTATCAACAACATGGCACAAATAACCTACACACCCCTTCCTCAGTAGTTTCCTAGTTTGTGTCATCGTAAGACAACACGAATGTCCCGACGATTTATTATCGTAAAATATTACATTAGGTTGTTTTAACGTTTTAATATTTACGCATTTCTTTTGACAATCTATAATTGCCCCATGGTTAACCAACCAATCCATTCCGAGAATTACGTCGAATTCTCCTAGCTTTATCGATATCAAATCTATCGATAATTTACAACCTCGTATGTCTACGCAAGAACTCCTATGAATATCTTCAACAAGAATTATCTCTTCGTTTGCTACCTTAATACTGAAAGGTATGGGTAACTTTTCAGGAAATAATCCTAACTGTCTAGCAAAATCACATGCGATAAACGAATAAGTAGCACTCGAGTCAAACAACACGTAAGCATTTAGGTCGTTAATCGGAATAATACCTGTGACTAAGTCCCCCGATGCCATCGCATCTTGGATGGTCATGTTAAAGGTACGACCAATCGGCCTACTCGGCTATGCTGGACCACCAATAGCTAACTTACCGCTATTGGCGCCCTTGTTCCTGTCCATCCCCTTTTTCGGGCAGTTCTTTGCCATGTGGTTAGTTGACCCACACATAAAGCATCCATGGTTCTTCTTCGGACTTGGACAGTTAGGCGCAATGTGCCCCTCCTGTCCACAATTGTGGCATACGACCTTCCCCTTGAGACAGACTCCTAAATGAGTCTTCCCATAGGTTTTGTAGGCCTCTATCCTCCTCCTCGGGTCTCCTTGCATCACTCCGATATTCCTTGAGTTAACCACCTTCCGTTTATACCCTTCGCCACTCTCGCTGGCTCCTTTGATCTTCACTCCCCCGTCCATTTTCCCTTTATTATTCTTATCCTTGTGGTACTGGCTCAACACGTCGCTACCACCTTTGGCAATTATCGCCTTTTCTAATATGGTCCCAAATGAAGTACTTTAGAACACAGATATGCGATTATAGAGCCAGGGTTTCAAGCCCTGCTCTAACTGTTGCGCCTTCCTAACCTCGGTGTCCACTTGGTGTGGAGCGAACCTCGCCAGTTCATTAAACTTGGCAGCGTATTGGGAACCATCATGTCCCCTTGTTTCAAATTGAGAAATTGCATCTCCATCCTTCCCTGCATGCTCGTGGGAAAGTAGTTCTCGAAGAATATCTCCTTGAACCTCACCCACGTTAGAATCTCTATCCCGGCCCTAGCTTGGTTGGCCTCCCACCAAAATTTGGCCTCTCCCTTCATCATGTAGGTTGCAAAGGCAACCTTCTGGCCTTCATCGACATTTGCTGTGACAAATGCCTTCTCGATTTCTTACACCCACGTTTGGGCTTCGATAGGGTCCGTAGTTCATTTGAACTCCGACGGACCCACGCTTTTGAAATCCTTAAACGTAGTAGCTGGTACTACACCAGGATTTACGGGGATGTTAGCCCCAGTTCTATTAAACACCACTGTTAAAAGATTTATAAACTCCTGCATGGGGTTAACCAGACCTCCCTCCGATTGATTTACGTTAGCGCCTTGATTACGTGGTACTCTTCTTGGCGGCATTTCGCTGTTACAATAAACACATTTCGTTATTATTTATTTCCTGTTAGTTAGTTATTATTCACAATTTAAACAATAACTTAAAAATTTATTACTCAATATTTTCTGAAAAAGGCTTATATTGATTCATTGTAGTATAATACTACATCGGTTACATTACACAGCCTAAGCTGATTATATCACAATCCCGCTATTGCTTTCCAAAAATTGGGATTTACAAAAGATTACCCTTTGTTATACAAAAAAGGGTTTTAAGTCACTACTAGATACACAATATTTACATATCTAAACTACTCTAGCCACTACTAGATCACATCTGCCTCAAGGCATTCTCAAAATCGCCTTGGCAAGACCGGCGATAATATCACGGCTGATAGTATAAGATGTATCCGCCTGCTTTACTGGAATAACGGCTACCACCGTCATTGAAGTCCGCATGAGAATTCCTATGAATATAGGACATTCTCCCTATCTTTTTTCTTCTTGGTCTTTAGCTCCCCCCCCTGAGCTCAAAGACCTCATATTTTAGCTCATGGACCTTGTCCTTGGCCAAAACTCTCTCATCATGCTCCTGCTCCCACATGGACTCCACGTCTGTCTTATCTTCCAAGACAGCCTGGAGCTCAACTTTTAGCTCCTTAACCTCCTGACAGTAATGGATGTTTCTATCCAACACTGACATAAAGAGTGACATCATTGACTCCCGCAGAGCCATCTCTGCTACTATTGCTATTGGGTTGAAGGACACTACCTCCACCTCTTCTTCTAGCATGTCGTCAAACACGGACATCAGGTCAAAGCTCTTTGAGTCTCCAGACTCAACCACTACAACTTCGGGCTCTGCCGCTATGGGGTTCGGTATAATCTCTATCTGATTAACCGATCCTTCACTGACTACCTGTACGTCTCTATTTTCTCCTGACATCCACAATAACACAAATAAGTTTGATTAGTACACGTTAGTAGGATAATAAAAACACATAACATATATAATGCATTTTTATAATATTACTTTCCATCTTTTATTTCTTTGACTTTTCTTAAGGTGATGACTTAAGGTTTAAATCCCCCCTTAAGTTTTATAACCTAATGCTTTGATACCAACCTATGACGCCCCCGAATTGCAAGACCTCAAATTTTATGAAATGAAAGTATTCCATTTTATTATAATTATTATTCTATTTAATAAATGGTTAAATTGATAAAAGGTTAAAGTTAATGGTGATATTTGAAAATTTTGCAAAGTAAGCAAGTTGTTATAAAATATTCGTTGTGTTGGGGAATATTCGATTGGTCGGGAAATATTCGTTTTAACATGGAATATTCGTACGACGACACAATCATTGGTGGACCCCATAACGGAAGTATTGTCGTAGTTAGAAAACGACATAATTATCTTTTTATAAGAATAACGGCGAAAGTCTTACCGTTAAACTGTTGAACTACCCGGTAGTAAAAGTACAGTAATACGCGTGGTTGCATAGTAGCACATGATATTGATTATTGATGCTTACGTGAGAAGTCACTCAATTATACTCAATTATTACTACAGTAATTGCTGCATAATATCTCTTATATTATTGATTCAATTAATGTCACAGTATCATCTGCATAATATTTATATTATTAAATCAATAATTGAGACGACAAATTTATTCATATTATTATTTGCAATATTGATGATGTCTAGAAAGTTCTGTCGATGAGAGGTTTGGTCACTTATTTGCGCGCCAATAGGGAGAAATCCTTATCGGAAAGCCCCCTCTTTCCTGGGAATGATCTGGTTGTTAAATATTGTGAGTTATAATATTAATAATGAATAATTGTTAATAGATTTAAAATGTGTTTATTAAAGATAAGTGATTTGTGGTAAATATTTATTCAATTTTTGATATAAATAGAGGGGTTTGTTATGAGGTGTTTGTTATAAGTTTGACTTATTATTCCATGAGGAGATGTGCTAATTTTTTAGACCGTTGGTTGAAGTTATAATAGTAAATCAACATGGATCGTTGGTTGAAGATATAATAGTAAATCAATATGGACCGCTGGTGGAAAGTTATAATAGTAAATTAATATGTATCGCTAGTTTAAAGTTTTAATAGTAAATCAATATGAACCGTTGCTTTAAGTTTTAATAGTAAATCAATATGGACCGTCCGTTTAAAAGTAAATTAATCTGGGCCCTTCATGAATTAGTTACTATTCATTCCTTTTTCTTATAAATAAAATCTCATTCCTTCATTATTTCTTACGAATTCACTAAGACTCACAAGAGCAATTATAGAGAGAGAAGCTATAGAGAGAAAGAAGAAGAGCAGTTTGCTACTTCACTATTCTAGTATCCAGTCTTCTTCTGAGGTAAGGGGTGTTATTTATCTTATATTCGCTTACGATATTATTTATCGTATTCGTAAAGAATATTATCTTCGTTCACTATTCATAAGGGATATTATTTGTTGTATTCGTAAGGGGTATTATTTCTTTCGTATTCATGAAGAGAGTTATTTTCTTTCAATACTCGTAAGGGTTGTTATTCCATTCTTTATTATTCTGTTGGAATAACCTGTCTACGCGGACTACCACATGCATGGTGAAATCTTTTGTTATTCCATTCTTTATTGTTCTGTTGGAATAACTTGTCTACGCGGACTACCGCATGCATGGTGAAATCTTTTGTTATCCCATTCTTTATTATTCTGTGGTAATAACCTGTCTACGCGGACTACCGCTTGCCTGGTGAATAACCCTTCATATTTAATTGTTATTAAATTGTGGAAATGATCTGTCTACGCAGACTACCGCATGACAAGTGAAAATCCATTTACAGTTTCGTATATTATTTCTTTTCATATTTTTAAATCTAAACATACTATGGTACGTATTGCTTCTAGAATTCCTAAAATTAGTGGAATATCCTTGAGTTTTGCGCTTCATCCAACATCGTTTCATTGGAATATTGATCTGAACTTTCTTATTAAATATCAATATTTTCACCAAGGGTACTATTCACTTGAATATTATTCACTCGAGGATTCAGAGTACTTTTCATACCGAGTTACTATTCACAGGTTACTATTCACTAGGGTACTATTCACTCGGGTATTAATCACTCGGGTATTTGGGGCATTTTTCATACCGGAGTACTATTCAAGCGGTACTATTCACGACAAAAATTAATTTCTTTTCTTTCCAAGATTATTTTTGATACATGAATATTATTCATGAATTTTACTCCACAAAGCAGTATCGTGTTGACAATTTGGATATTTTTTTACTCTGGATAAATTTAAAGTCTTTAATATTTATCCTTGATCTTGTTTGATTGAGTTCTTATATCATTGTCATCATCCTCATGCTTATATTGTGATAAAAGTCATATGTGGCTTACGTGCATAGATGTACTATTGATTGGTATCATGATGACCAGGGATTATTCGGTATAATCATGACCATAATGTTACAAATGATGTGGTAAAAGTCCTCATTGGCTCGTAGTGCATTGATGGACAATTGTTGGTATGATCATGACCATTGATGATTACATGAATATCCTTGGCCCGTAGTACAGGGATGATTCGATGATGTGGTTTATTTATTAAGCTGAGTCTCAGCGATAAAGTTGATGAAAAACTTTTAAAATCATAGAAGATAGTAGATATCATGCTCTACTTGCCTCTTCTAATGGATTGCTTGTTTCGCTGCAGTTAAACTTGATGTTTATTGTATTTTATTAGTTTAACACTGTTCAAGGCTAACGATAATTTATTCTGCATTATCTTAGTCATAATATTTCTTACTGAGCTAGTTGAGCTCACCCTTTTGCTTTCATTGTTCTCTTCAGGAAATGAGAACGTAGCCGGGACTAGTCGGGTGAGTGACGGTCCTAGATGGTGGCTATAGTTGTCCTCACTATTCTATGAAATAGTGTGATAATAAATGTAATGAGGACTTTATTTGAGTTTGAATACTGTCTATGAGTCAATATTCGTGTAAAAACTCTAAGCTACGTTGTTGTCGTATTGTATAAAGGAAGTTTGTATTTGATTTATGTACCATGTATTTGGCGACTCAAAATGGGTGATGTATATCTATTTTGGGGGCGTCACAGTTGGTATCAAAGCTTAGGGATATGATCCCTGACTGAGATGTGAGACTAGAGCTAGGAGGGGAAATGTAACGCCCGAGAATTTCGGAGTTTTAATGAATTAAATTTTTATTTGATTATGTGGATTAAATGAATTTAATTGATTAATTATGTGAGTAAGATGTTTGAAGGTCGTTCTATGACCTAGAATGTGTGAATGTGGTTAGTATTCTTGCTGTGTGCTAGGATTAATTGTTTTGAAATATCAAGACGCGAATGAATGTTTTCTGAGAAGTTTTCCGTAAAAACACTATTCATCCGATTTCGTTCGGAGCTTAGGTTTGAAATTCCGAGAAATGCATAATGATAGAATATGAAGATATAATGGAATATCCAATAATATTTCCGTTATGACAAACGAAGTTTTCGCTTATAGACATAAAACCTAAGGGTTTGTGAAAGAGATTTTTGAAAGGGAAAAGGTAATGCGTATACTCATTTCGGTGATTATACGTATGATATATAAGTATTATACTAGTATGAATACGAGTATGGTATAAAAATTAATACGACGTATAATACGAATATCATATGAGTATTAGATGAAGAGAATACATGAGTTATACATATAAAATACGAGAAGTTCTAATGGATTAGGAGTTAAGAACTTTGGCATAAGCTAATTGGACTTGGACTAATAGCAAGCCCAATGAATTGAGTGAACAAGCCCAAGGCAAGGCCCAATATTAAATAAAGCCAAGCCCAATCCAAGAAGTTAAACCGCGGGTCGAACCGGCGGGTCACGGGATGGGTAAAACCAATGGGGCAACCCATGGGATGACCCAAGAGGGAGTGGGCCGGCCACTTGATGGCCAAGTAAAGGGCCAAACTTGATCACCAAGTACTTTACTTGGTGATACAGTAGGGAATAGTAAGGAGGTGGGGAAATGGACCATTTTGCCCTCATGTTGGTTTTCTATAAATACAAGACTTATGTTGGTTATTTTGTTGATTTACAAAGCTTGACCAATATATATTGAGAGAGAAAAAGAGCTAGAAACACTTAATTAATTTACTTCCAAGCAAACCTTTAGACGTTTATCAAGAACGTGAAGTACGTCAAATGTAAATTCTCATAAACCGTAATCTTCATCTTTTTTTATTTCTTATCGTAGAAAAATTGTAGATTGGTGGAACATGTTTATTGAGGAGAGATAATGAGGTCTATTAATGATCAAATCATTGATAGGTCATGATCAAATAGAAATCGTAAGTGTTTACGTGAGTTAAAACCGTAAAAAGTCTTGAACGGGAACTTAGTTATGAATGAACGATTTGAAAACCGTTATAGCTAAGGAATGTGCATATTGTTTGGTTAGGATATAGATGGTGAATCAATGGAGTGTTCCATTTGATTTGGCTTATAGAACACAAGTAACGAAGTTATGGCGAATTTTGCGAAAATAGACGTTAAACGTCGAAAACGTAAAAATCTCGGATTAAGGGTCAAAAGTTGCTGTGTGACTTGAAAATGTTGGTTTCCAATGTCACCACATGAGATAAGGTAATTAAGAGTCGTTGGCGCAAGAATCGTCGAATTCCGACTTAGAACAAAGAAAACGAGTATTGAACGGTCGAAAACGATAAATGAACGCTCAAAAATGAACTCAAAGGTGAATTCCGAGTTAACGAATTCGAAATGGTAAAATTCCTATATGAACACTTAGAGGATGTAATTTGTGAGTTGTAAGCTTTCGAATGGGTCAATTTGGATGTAAAACGAACAAATTATGAAGCCGGGAGTTTCGTTAGGAAACCAAACTGTTTTAGCCAACTGGTGCACAAAGGCGGCGCCGCAACGCCAAAACCAGTATAAAAGGTCCGCGCCGCAGCGCCAGATCCGGCCAAGTCCCCTGTTAACTTGCACCGCAGCGCCGAGTTAGTACTAGAGATGTCGCGCCGCAGCGCCGACAATGTAAAAATGTTGACCAAGTTAGGTTTTTGTTTCATTTGAATGTAGACCTAAAGTAAGACATTGAAGGTACTTAATGTACATAATCAAGCTGACCTTAAATCACTTATAAGGTTATAATGTAAGAAGATTCAGTAAGGTTTAATGGAAATTAAACGAAGAATGCGAGAATGTAATAAGTAAACCGTAAATGACGTTCAACGTTGGTACTTCACCAATAATGATCGAATGTCGGTTAATAACGTAAGAACGTTAATGAACCATAACAAAGTATAAAAAGTCGAATCGACTTTAATAACAAAGTTAATTCAAGTAAGACATAGAAGAGAAAGAAGTTGGTTAGGGAGAATAAAGTTAGTTGTTTGATACTAATTACAATGTGCTATGTGAATATATCATGTAGATCCTGTAAAGACTGAGAATTGTTAAATTGTATATTCGAAGACGTTTGAAGGCAAGTCTTTCTTAAACGCTTGCCTAACCTCCGTGTTAGTCAAGTTTTATGTGATTCATGTTATAAGATGTATGAATGGTTTTAAAGAAAGAGTTGATGCCTGTTTTTACCTCGGCTAGACAAGTATTGAAGAAGGGATTGATTTGTTTACAAGTCTTTAGATATAAAAGTGTTAACGCTAACCTATGACAAGTATTTGGTACGGAGGAGAAGGTAAGTTTGTCTATGTACAAACAAAAGTATTTTTCATCGATTATTCGATGGGCATGCGAGGTTGCCAAATGTTAAACGTAAATACGTTTAACGAAAGAGTGTTGATCAACATAGAGTACAATAGGCTGATCACCTAGAAGTGTAAAGACGGATGGATGGCTTTAGTGCCGGATGTCCTTTTTAAGTATGAAAATGAAACGAGTATGTTCATGGTCTATTGACCGGTTCAGAATTCCGAAGCTATTATATGTACTTTGGAATTTTTGTTGTGACATGAGAAGTACTAGTCAAATGTTTCATAGTGGTTCGTAGGTAATTGTTCAATTATGGAATTAAAGCATGTAATTGTTAATGTGATATTCATATGATTCTTTGTTAAGACTTGCTGAGCTAGTTATGCTCATTTTTGATTGAACCATATGTTTGCAGCTAAAGCCGAACGAATTGAGAGTTCTACGAGAGATAAAGGCAAGGCTAAGATGGACAATTAATCGTCCTGTAATAGATTAGTGTATTAGTATGTAATATACTTATGAAGAACAAAGAGTGTATTCGGTTTATGAACCTGGGAAAGGATTTATTACTAATGTAATACAAAGATAGTAATTACACTCATTTTGTTGTTATCTCAATAGAATGATTGTATGGATTGTAGTATCGTGGATCACCATCTGTCGAGTTGGAAGATACCCGGATTTGGGGGCGTCACAGGTTGGTATCAGAGCATTAGGTTATAAAACTTAAGGGGGGAAGAACCTTAGGCTAATAACCTCGTTAGGAAAGGAAGAGTCCGAAGAAAGTTAACTCGAGTTAAATGAGTTAATAAGGTATTGAGGAAACTCAGTACCGAAAGATTTAAAACATGGAAAGTAACCCTAAATGAATTAAATGTGATTTGTGCTTATAATTATTGTGTATTATGTACTAATCAATTTGTTGTGTGTTATTGTAGATGTTGGTCGATAGCTTGATGTATAGGGATATACATGTGGTCAGCGAGGAGTCCGTGAACCGAGTTGAGCCAGTACCTGTGCCTGTAGCAGACATACCTATAGTGATTCTAGAAGAGTCAGATCCCGAGGAGTATTACTCGAAGAAGGACTATTCTGAGGAGACCATGGGGTTAGCATCATATCTGAATATGATGATAGATGTGGAGGATGACATGGAGGTAACATCGGTTAATACAGTGATGCCTGCCTTAGAGTCGACACCTAAAGAGACAATGAGGACAATGTACCTCTCAGTGCTTGACCGTAACGTGCAACTGCACAATATGGTGCATCACCGGAAGGAGGAGATCAGTGATCTCTGTGGGGCCAAGGAGTCTGCAGAGTCAGACTATGAGATAGAGCATGATGAGAAAGTGCTCATGACTGACAAGGCTAAGGACTATAAGAACGAGGTCATAGAACTTCGTAAGAAACTAGTTGAAAAAGACGTAAAGATAGCATTTAATGTCATATATATAAATTACAGTGCGTACGAGGATTTCAAGCTTAAGATAGCTTGTTATTCTATCGAAGTCGGGACATACCTCGACATACTATAAGTCGAGATATTGTGTCGATTCTAGCTAACGAGAAGTATGAGAATGTCATAGACAAAGATTAGAAGTAGAATGGTAAATACTTTTGTGTAGTGACGTAAAACCCTCTTTTGTATAATTAAAGGGTAGTCTTTTTGTAAATTCCAATTTTTGTGAAAGTCAATCGCGGGATATAAATGTAATAGCTTTTGGCTATAGAAAACAACTTGTAAATAGTTTTGAACTATAAAGAAGCATCTTAATATAAGAAAGTTTTTATTTTAATGTGCTTTGTGATGTATGAGTTATTGTTCAGTTGTTCGATGAATAATAACTAAGAAAGAAAATAAGTAATAACATGACTTTATTTATTTAATCAGAAATGCCGCCAAGAAGAAGACAACGAACTGCAGAATGAATCGCATAATGATAATCGGGGGGGTCCTAATAACCCTATGCAAGAGTTCGTTAATTTATTAACTTTGTGTTTAACCAAGTCGGGGTAGAGCACCAGATGACCTAGGGTAGTTTTAACAACTACCTTTAAGGAATTTAAAAATGTAGGTCCACCTGAGTTCAAAGGAACGACAGACCCAATGGAGGCCCAGACATGGGTCAAGGAAATAGAAAAGGCGTTTGTAATTACAAATGTAGCAGAGGCACAAAAGACTTCTTTTGTGACCTATACGATGAAGGGGGAAGCCAAGTACTGGAGGGAGGCTCACCGGGGTGGGGCTGGAATAGGTGCTGTTACATGGGAACAGTTCAAGAAGGTATTCTTCGAGAACTATTTTCCTACTAGCATGCAAGGGAGGATGGAGATTAAGTTCCTAGAACTTAAATAGGGGGACATGACGGTTCCCCAATATACGGCCAAATTCAATGAATTGGCAAGGTTTGCTCCACACCAAGTGGACACGGAGGAGAGGAAGGCTCATAGGTTTGAGCAGGGCCTAAAACCCTGGCTCTATAGTAGGATATCAGTTTCTCAGTGCGCATCCTATGGGACCATTCTTGAAAAAGCGATAATAGCAGAGGGTGGTAGTGAGGCGTTGACCCAATACCACAAGGAAAGAAAGAATAAAAGCAAGGGAGATGGTGGAAATAAGGCAGAGATTGCCAGTAGTAGTGGCAATATGCCAAAAGGAAGATTTTTAACCCTGGGAATACTGGGGTGAAGCAAGGGGATCCTAAACGTAGGATGGAGACATGCAAGACATGCGGCAAGACTCATCTGGGAGTCAGCCTGAAAGGGAAAATAGGTTGTTATAACTGTGGGCAGGAGGGTCATATATCTCCCAACTGTCCTAATCCTAAGAAAAGCTGGGGCTGTTTTGTTTGTGGGTCGATAGATCATATGGAAAGAAATTGCCCGAAGAAGGGGGCGGAGGTCAATAAGGGTTCTGGTAGTGGTACTTTAGCCATTACTGGACCAACATCATCATTGGGTAGACCCTCAACCCGAACGTTTAATATGACTATCCAAGATGCGGTTGCATCATCGGATGTATTAGCAAGTATCATTCTAGTCAACAAAATAAATGCTTATGTGTTATTTGACTTGGGTGCTACTTATTCCTTTATAGCGTGTGGATTTGCTAAGCAACTGGGGTTAAACCCTGAAAAGTAAGAAATACCTTTAGACGTTAAGGTAGCAAACGAGGAGATAATTCCCATTGAACATATTCATAAGAATTGTTTCGTAGATATCAGGGGTAGCAGATTATCAGTAGATCTTTTATCGAAAAGGTTAACAGAATTCGACGTGATTCTCGGTATGGATTGGTTAATTAACCATAGAGCGATAATAGATTGTAATAAAAAGAGTGTAAACCTAAGGCTTTCTAAGAAACCTGAGGTGGTGTTTTATGGTAATAAATCACCGGGACGTTCTTGTTGTCTAACCATGACACAAGCTAGAAAGACGTTGAAGAAGGGGTGTACGGGTTATTTGTGTCATGTGGTGGATACCCAAAGAGTGGGAACATCATTGGAACAAATAGTGGTAGTTCAAGTGTGAGACCCCAGATTTTATGAATAAAGATTTAATTTTCTCAAAATATTTTTTAATATTATGGTGTGGATTTGATATAATATTATAGTTGTGGGTAATATTTATAAATTTTGCAAAGTAAGCAAGTTGTTATAAAATATTCGTTTGGTCGGGGAATATTCTTTTTGTCGGTGAATATTCGTACGACGACACAATCATTGGTGGACCCCATAACGGAATTATTGTCGGAGTTAGAAAACAACAAAATTATCTTTTTATAAAAATAACGGCAGAAGTTTTACCGTTAACTGTTGAAATACCCGGTAATAAAGGTACAATGTTACGCGTGGTTGCATAGTAGCACACGATATTGATTATTGATGCTTACGTGAGAAGTTACTCAGTTATACTCAATTATTGCTGCAGTAATTGTTGCACCATATCTCTTATATTATTGATTCAATTATTGTCACAGTATCATCTGTATAATATGTTATATTATTAAATTAATAATTGAGACGACAAGTTATAATATTAATGATGAATAATTGTTGAAAGATTAAATATGTGTTGATTAAAAATAAAATGATTTGTGATAATATTTATTCAATCCTTGATGTATATAAGAAGTCTATTATGAGACATTTGTGGTAAGTTTGGTTATTCTATGGAGGCCCATATGTCATCATCTAAGAGTCTCTTTCGCCAATAGTAATTACCTTTACCAGACGTCAAACCACTTGTTGTTTCACATTACAGGCGTCGAACCAATTGCCATTTCATATTACAGGCGTCGAACTAATTGTCGTTTCACATTACAATTGTCGAACCACTTGGTGTTTCACATTACAGGCGTCAAACCACTTTTCTTTTTACATCATCAGTCATCAAGCAGCTTGCCTTTTCACATTGCAAGGGCTAAGCTAGAAATCTTCTATAAATAGAGGCCTAGTTCTTCATTATTTTTCACGAATTCATTCAAGCTATAGAGAGAGAAAGTATAGCGAGAATAAGAGAGAAAGAAGAAGAGTATTCTGTTACTACACTACTGCAGTATTCAATCTCCTACTAAGGTAAGGGGTATTATTCTTTCGTATTCATGAAGAGTGTTATTTTCTTTCAAATACTCGTAAGAGCTATTATTCTATTCTTTATTATTATATTGGAATAACCTATCTATGCGAAGTACCACATACATGGTGAAATTCTTTTGTTATTCCATTCTTTATTATTTTGTTGGAATAACCTATCTGTGCGGTCTATCGCATGCTTGGTGAATTCTGTTGTTGTTCCATTCTTTAATACTGGTTGAACATCCACATGCGTGCATTTACGCATGATTGGTTCCATTATTTAGTATTCGTTAGAATATCCCATGCATGCGTTTATGCATGACCTGGTTCCATTATTTATTATTCTCGTTGGAATATCCTCATGCAATGCGTTTACACATGACTTAATTCGGTTCCATTATTTATTATTCATTGGAATAACTCATGTCTGTAAGGGTCTATCGCATGCCCGGTGAATTCTTTTGTTATTCCATTCTTTATTATACTCATTGGTTAAAGTTTTGACTTTTATACTCCATGAAATTAGTGGAATATCCTTGATATTTTGCGCTTCATCCAAAGATCTTTCATGGAAATATTCTTCCGAGCATTCTTGAATTTTACTCTACAAAGCAGTATCATGTTGACAATTTGGACTTTATTGGTTCCTGGATAAATTAATTCTTGAACTTGTTTTATTGAATTATTATGTTATTGTCATCATCCTCATGTTTATATTATGTTGAAAGTCATCTGTAACACCCCAAAATCCGGTCTATCTTCACACCCGGATTCCATACGTCACGAGTACATCATTCATCCAACATACATCATTATATACTGAATATAATAACATACATTCTGAATTTCCCAGGTTCTAAAACCTTATAACCTTTCTCATTACAAATAATGATAATTACATTATTCCTTTCATCTTACACGAGTGACTTTTATCCGCCACCAAGGATACATAATCGTTTATTAAACTATTCTATAGTTTAATTCTCATCTTTCTACATTATAAGTCTTCACTTGATGATCTCGCTCATTCACATTCTGAATGACACTTCATCTGGATACCGATCAGCTTGATCTTTATGGGATCCTTAAGTTCTTTCTAACATTGTTCGCTAAAAAATGTTTTTCATTTAAAGCAAGTGTGAGCATTCAATTGCCCAGCAAGTCATAACAGTTGAACAAACAACTTCAAGAGTTTAACATTCTTTTCAGACTTCAATAACCGAACAAAGGTTACAAAGCAGCTTGAATAATAGGAATAGTCTTGATTCTTATCATCTTAAAACATTAGTTACATGCACTTTGAAATACTTCCATTCTCTACTCTCTTTCATGCACATTCTGTCTGGCTAGGATCAATAGCACTGACTTAACAATAACGGTTCATGTATAAACAGAACATTCTTTTATTGAACAGTTCAAACATAGAACAGTTCACCTCATAAAAACACCGAAGTGTTCACATTGTGGCACAAGGCCTCATACGTTCTACCACCTTGCACAAATATCACACATTCGTATAGACATAACTTCTCAAGTTCAACATTTGAGAAGTTTAAGAAACTAGCATCCATTTAAAATATGAATGAAGTTAGAAAACTTGCCTTACGCACAGCAACAGCTTACGCTGAACTGCTCATTTCAATCCCTATAACACGTAAGGAAACAACACATACACCAATTAGTCATATACTTGACTTACGCATTGGTTTACTTTACTTTACTTCTTAAGGTTCACGTTCTTACAACTAAGTTTACGCGACCAACTTTCTTTACCGCTTTACGGCTTCATGACATACGGAGATGTGTTACTTAATACGTTCATCATCTTTGATGATTTACATTATTATCTTCTTCTTATAAGTTCGCTAGGACTTAGCACACATCGCTTCTCTGCTAGTAGTCCATATGGTACTCTGAGTGGTTTCCCACAAACAACCAACAAACAAGTTCCCGTCTCGTCTACACTGTCCACACAGTGAATTAGATCGGTTGCCAGTTTCGTATATACCTTCGCTCTCTGAAGGAATTGTTTAGCCCAGCTCCCATTTGTCAACCATCAAAGGTTACGATTGTACCACAACCTAAATTTCTCTTAACTTATACGAACTATTAAACTATAATGTTGGTTAAGTTAATTTCTTATTCCTTTTGGGTTTCTGGCAAGTAATTGCCATACCTCAGGATTCATTCTTATCCGACTTACATTCGGCTTTCATTAATCTCATTACCATTCGATACGGCTTTCTTGATACCATTCATATCTTACTTACTACATTCATCAATGTCTAAGTCATACAACCAGGGTATACTTAGCACATTTGTCCAATGCGAATACAATTCACGAGGATCGTTTACGTATTTAACGTTCACGTTACTCGTCTCTTAATCTCTCATTCAACCTTTACTCAAGGTTTTAATTGCTTTTGATCGTTATCCATCCCATGAACCCCATGTTCATTATTATTTCTTAATGTCGAAGCCATACAGTCCGTTGTATGCTAAGACCGATCATTCATCGCAACAACGTTGCGTTCATAGCGTCTATACGCTTTACACTTATCTCTTATTACCATGACATAACATTAGAATGTTATTCATTACCTTCGTCACTCAACATCTAAGGAATCACAATCACAGTAATCCCTCACGTTCGTTCATCGTGACTACGGTCCCCGGATACCAGTTCCGTAACCCGCACCTACATTCTTTGTCTTTTTAATCTCGTTTAATCTTTCCGTTCAACCTTCATTAAAGGTTTAATACACTTGATTGGATGTTACATTACGTGAACTACATGTTCATACTTCTTTCTTGCACATCCTCCAGTAACTAAGAACTAAAAATCTCATTTTTGGCATTGCTTCGCACTGCAGGCACATGCGGCTGCTGCGTTCTTCCTTTCTCTCTCACATGCATGGCTTACACTCCGTAAGATTTTCAGATTGCACATGAAATGGCTGGGCGCCATTAAATTGTACTATGGTTCACGCTGCGGTGAACTCTTGCAGTGTGTTCGGACACTGTTACGCGCTGCGGCATTGGCCTCCATGGCACAATTCGCACTGCGGTGCCGAGTATGAAACCTAGAAAATTTTCTAAGTCTTTTACAAGCTTGAGACGCCGATTTCGAAATCTCATAACTTCTTCTTTATAACTCGGAACGAGGTCGTTCCAAAGCCATTTTCTTCCTTATCTTATGTACTTCGATTACCCACAAACAGAAATTCGTTCTGAATTCGTTAACATGCCATTCAATTGGCTTAATCTTCGCTCTTCGTTCATTTTAACATTTTTAACATTCTTCGTTCGTTCGTCCGAAATTCAGTCATCCGAACTCGAAATTTGTTCGTTCTTGAGTCCACAACTCACGTTTTATACGTTCTCTTACATTCTTATGAAACCCTACACGTTCGGGTTCATTTACTAACTTTCAAATTTTTGTTCTTCTTTTACAAAATTTTCGCCATAACTTCGTTATAGCTTAGTTTTAATCCGTTCTTCATGAACGTTTCTACCGTTCCTAACCAAGCAATAAGCATCTAACTTATACGCGATGGTTTTAAACTTGTCTATCAACAACATTTATACTACGATGGTTTTAAATTTGTCCATCAACAACATTCTTCGTGTTCTTCGTTCATTCTTCATTTTTAATCGATATTTTGGATTACGATTTCACTTTTTTCTTGGAATTTGATGTCATAGAACACCATTCCTTACTTAATTCACCTACTCGTTCATAATATTCATTCGGATCGCTCAAAATCCTCACGAATCTTATACTTGCTTAAGAAATTTATAAACTAAATTTCTTATTTTTATTTCTTCATTTTCTTACGATTTCAACCATATGAAATCATTTCTAACTTAATCTACTTCTTATCTTCATTAAGTTATGTTTTTGAACATAAAAACTTAAAGAAAATTTAGAAGAAATTAGTGTTCGGATTACCGTTCTTCTTTAATCTCCTTCCGTCGGACAAAGCGTGCAATCGGGCTAGCTTTTCCTCATTCTCTTTCTCTTCCTCTCCCATCCGAAGTCTCTCTCTTTCTCTCTCAAGTTTGACAAATTTCAAATTTCCAAACAAATGAAAAAAACTTCCTATTTATAGATTTTCAAGGCTAGGGGCAAAATAGTCATTTCGCCCCTAAAATCACTATTCACACCTCCTCCATATCTTAGCTACCAAGTTAACTTGGCCACCACCCTTACTTGGTGGCCAAGTGGCCAACCCACATGCCCATGGGTCACCCCATGGGTTGCCCCAATATTTCTTACCCAGCCGTTTACCCATCGGTTCGATCCGCGGTTTCTTTTCTTGGTTTGGGCCTTAACCCTAATTCTTATTGGGCCTATCTTGGGCTTGATTTCACAAATCATTGGGCTTGACATAATCCAAGTCCAATTAGATTCTACAAAGTCCATGAACTCAAAGTTCATTAAGACTAATCGTACTCTACGCATTCCATTCTCGTATTCTCGTAATCTCTTCATATTTAGCTCGTACGATATTCGCATTATACGTCGTACTATTCTTCTTTCTATACTCGTATAATAACTCGTATCATACTCGTATTTCTCATGCATAATAACCTTAGTTATTATACATTACATTCTCGGAACTCACTTTCCCTAACCCTTAAGTTTTGAGTCCGCAGGCGAAAACTTCGTTTTTGCCATAACTGAAATATTATTGAATATTTCATCACATCTCAAGATTTTACGTAATCAATAACTTCTCGGAATTTCAAAATAAATCTCCGAGCAGAAACAGATGAATAGTGCCTATTTCGTCTTTTTCCCCAAAAATATTTTATTCTCGGAAAACTTTTATTTTCGTCTTGAAAATTCTTACTCGTTCAATCTAGCTCGTAGCCAGAATCCTCCCGATTAATAATCATTCTAGGTTATAAAACGATTAATAAACACATAGCACAAAATAGTATTAATAAAAATTCATTTTATTAATAACTAATTCTTAAAATCTTAATTTCTGGACAATCCGAATTTTCGGGTTTTCACATCATCTGTGGCCTGTAGTGCATAGATGGACTTGGTATGATTATGACCACGGATTATTCGGTATAATCATGACCGTAAAGTTACAAATGATGTGTTGAAAATCCTCATTGGCTCATAGTGCATTGATGGACAGTTGTTGGCATGATCATGACCATTGATGAAAACACGAATATCCTTGGCCCGTAGTGAATGGATAATTTGTGGTTGAGATACTAATGAATATCCTGGTCGTAGAAAAGGGGATGATGTGGATTATTTATTGTCGAGTCTCAAATGATAAAAGTATTGAAAAACCTTTTAAACCATACAAGATAGTAGATTTTATTCTCTACTTGACTCTTCTAATGGATTGCTTGTTCCGCTACAGTTAAACTTGATGTTTGTTATATTGTATCAGTTTAACACTGTTGAAGGCTAACGATAATTTATTCTGCATTATCTTAGTCATAATATTTCTTACTGGGATAGTTGAGTTCACCCTTTTGCTTTCATTGTTCTCTTCAGAAAATGAGAACGTAGCATGGACTAGTCGGGGTACAAAGTGACGGTCCAAATGATAGCATTAGTAGTCCTCAGTATTCTATGAAATAGGGTGATAATAAATGTATTAAGGACTTATTTTGAGTTTGAATACTGTCTAGAAGACAATATTTGTATTAAAACTCACAGCTTATGTTGTATATTTAAGATTGTATTTGTATTCTATACTATGTATTTGGCGACTCAGAATAGGTGATGTATACCTATTTTGGGGGCGTCACAGTTAGTCAAAGCTTAGGGATATGAGCCCTGGCTAAGATGTGAGACTAGAACTAGGAGGGGAGAGACGGGTAATTCCTTCGCTAGTATGACCTACCTAAGCTTATTTGTTATTTAATTGGTCGGTCAGAGTATAGGGATAATATGTGGCATGTAAATTAACCCTTGTTTTGTGGAAGTATTTGAAAATGACATCCGAGAATGTGGAGATAAGCAATGGAGCACATGAGACCGTTGAGTCACCAACGATAAATACCTAGGATAATGTGCATCAAGAAGACCATAATCCTCAGATAAATAACAATACCGATCAAATGACGAACGATGGGATGTTCAGAAGCTTTATGCAATTCATGCAACATCAGGCGAGAGCGGTTCCTATTCAAAATGCAGGTGGAAATAATGGCAACCCACGGTTGGTCTCTGCTAAGCAGTTCAAGGAGCTGGGACCGCCAGAGTTTTTGGGAAAGCCAGAACCACTCAAGGCAGAGACGTGGATAAAGCAGATCACCAAGATATTTGATTTCTTGGGATGCTATGAGGAGCAAAAGGTTCCCTTTGCCACCTTTATGTTGCGTGAAGAGGCAGATTATTGGTGGGAATCTGTAAAACGTACTCAGTCTGTCGCACTAAAAATATCTTGGGAGAAGTTCCAAGAATTGTTCAATGACAAGTACTTTCCCGAAAGTATTCATCACATGAAGGAGGTTGAATTCATCAAGCTGGAGCAAAACAATATGACCGTATCGCAGTACGAGGCTAAGTTTGCCGAGTTGTCCCAGTTTGCATCCCATTTGGTAGATAATGAGGAACGAATGACGCGAATGTTTCTACGAAGTTTGAAACCCGAAATACGTCAATACCTCATTTCTCACAAACTTTGTTTATATTCTGATGTTGTGAATAAGGCTCAGTTAGTGGAGCGCGATAATGAGTCAACTTAACCAAAAGGTAATGACCAACAACACGATAATAATCGTACCGGTGGCAACGACCATCGAAACAATGATAACCATTGTGGAGGAAATTATCATGCCAAAAATGGTAACCACTTCGGTGGTAATCATGGACAAGATAATAGGAAAGGTGAACTAAGTGAGAACAACTTTAAGAAGAGAAGATTCAACACTGACAGAAAAACGTCGACAACAACACCAACACCCATTTCCAAGGAAGAAGAACGACCACCGGTCGTATGCTTCAAATGCGGAAGGGAGGGACACATTAGTCCAAACTGCACGATGCAGTCCAAAGCGTGTTACAATTGCAGAAAAGGTCACCTAGCTCGATTTTGTCGTGCAGTGAAGCCAAGTCCAGTTGGGATGGTGACACCAAATGCCGTCCCAGAGAAGTCAAAGCTGGTAGTTTAAGTGAGAGCATTTGTCGAGGAACCCGAACAAAGTTATCACGGGTAAGTTAATCATAAACGCTTACGAAGTCTATACCTTCGATACGGTTCTACCCACTCTTTTATTTCTTTTACTTGCGCTCAACGTTAAAATTTAACTCCGGAGAAATTAGACTTTGGCTTATCTGTTGAAACTATGTTAGGAGAAACCTTCGTTACCTCTACTATTTATAAATCTTATTCGATTCAAATCGACACGCTCGCGTTACCTGTAGATCTTATCCCTTTGAAAATACTTGCCTTTGATGTGATTTGAGGAATCGACTGGTTAACTACTCATCATGCTAAAATTGATTATTTTTGTAAGGTTGTTAGCCTTCCTAACCAACCTGTTATGCGAATTCGAGTAACCAAACCACTAAAGTCAATCATTGTCATAGTAAGCCATAATTAAAGAGCCATGAGCCTTTCTCTAGTGACTTCCAAGTCTTGGAATGCACCGAAGCCAGACTCTCCGTAGGAGACGCCGTGAATAACGGTGGCAAGTTGATAGGTATCAATGTGACGTGCTCTCCAAGTCTTGGATGAGAGTCATAGTTTTGAATGATAGTTCTATCGTTAATAAATTTCCTGACGTATTCCCTGAAGAACTTCTTAGCCTACCCTTAGAGCGTGAAATCAAATTTTGTATTGACCCCGATACAAAACCTATTTCTAAAACCCTCAAATAGTTCTTCATCCAAAACGAACGTATAATGCGTCAAAGACGTTGGCTCGAGCTGTTGAAGATTACGACCATACCATTCAATATTATCGTGGAAAAAGCGAACGTGGTAGCTGATGAATTAAGTAGAAGATCGTATGCGTTTACTAGTGCGATATTATTAACACAAAGACCCATTTCATATGACGTACAAATGATAGAGATAGAGTTAAAGACTCTAGGGACCCACATGATGATTTCAAATAATACGAGTAGAATTCGACGTTAATAGATAAAGTTAAAGCCGCTCATGCTACACACCCAGAGCTGATGAATGTGAAGAAGAAGGTTCAAGAGGGTGTTATTCTAGAAGCAAGAATCGACGAAGAGAGTAAATCTCAACCCTCGATTTAATTGGGCCATTCAAAATCCTCAATCGAGTAGGAACTGTGGCTTATAGACTCGCTTTACCGTCAAGTATGTCTCGTGTGCATAACGTTTTTCATATATCTATGTTATGTAAATATGTGGACGACCCGAACCACATTATTGAATTAGAACTAGACGAGATTGCAGAAGATTTAACATATGAGGAGATACCTGTTAAAATGTTAGATTCTACGCTCAAAATTTATACCTCAAGAGTTAGAATCTGACGAGGTATCCTCATCTCTTCGACATACCAGGTACGTACGTAAATTTCGAGGGCGAAATTTCATAAGGAGGGGAGATTCCAAATTTTATGCAATAAAAATATTCAATTTTCATATAATTTTTATTCTATTTAATAAATGGTTAAATTGAAAAAAGGTTAAAGTTAATGGTGATATTTGAAAATTTTGCAAAGTAAGCAAGTTGTTATAAAATATTCGCTGTGTCGGGGAATATTCGATTGGTTGGGGAATATTCGTTTTAACATGGAATATTCGTACGACAACACAATCAATGGTGGACCCCACAACAGAAGTATTGTCGTAGTTAGAAAACGACATAATTATCTTTTTTATAAAATAACGGCGAAAGTTTTATCGTTAAACCGTTGAACTACCCGATAGTAAAAGAAACGATGTCTACATGTGGTTGCATAGTAGCACAATACCGGTATTGATTATTGATGCTTACATGAGAAGTCACTCGGTTATACTCAATTATTGCTACAATAATTCTTTGATAATATCTCTCATATTATTGATTCAATTATTATCACAAAGATTATCATCGCATAATATTTTATATTATTAAATCAATAATTGAGACGATAAAGTTATTCATATTATTATTTGCAATATTGACGATGTCTAAAAAGTTCTATCGAGGAGAGGTTTGGTCACCTAATTGCGCGCCAATAGGGAGAAATTCTTATCGGAAAGCCCCCTCTTTCCTGGGAATGATCTGGTTGTTAAATATTGTGAGTTATACTATTAATGATGAATAATTGTTAATAGATTAAAATGTGTTTATTAAAGATAAGTGATTTGTGGTAAATATTTATTCAATTTTTGATATAAATAGAGGGGTTTGCTATGAGGTGTTTGTTATAAGTTTGGCTTATTATTCTATGAGGAGATGTGCTAATATTTCAGACCGTTGATTGAAGTTATAATAGTAAATCAATATGGATTGTTGGTTGAAGATATAATAGTAAATCAATATGGACCGCTGGTGGAAAATTATAATAGTAAATTAATATGGATTGTTGGTTTAAAATTTTAATAGTAAATCAGTATGGACCGTTGCTTTAAGTTTTAATAGTAAATTAATATGGACCGTCCGTTTAAAAGTAAATTAATCTGGTCCGTTCATGAATTAGTTACTATTTAGTCATTTTTCTTATAAATAGAAGCTCATTCCTTCATTATTTCTTACGAATTCACTAAGACTCACAAGAGCAATTATAGAGAGAAAAGCTATAGAGAGAAAGAAGAAGTGCAGTCTGCTAGTTCACTATTCCAGTATCCAGTCTTCTTCTGATGTAAGGGGTGTTATTTATTTCATATTCGCTTACGATATTATTTTTCGTATTCGTAAGGAATATT
This sequence comes from Panax ginseng, assembly GCA_020205605.1. Classification (NCBI taxonomy): domain Eukaryota; kingdom Viridiplantae; phylum Streptophyta; class Magnoliopsida; order Apiales; family Araliaceae; genus Panax; species Panax ginseng. The sequence goes on along the minus strand of CM035143.1, from coordinate 33,844,651 downwards.
ATCTTCGTTCACTATTCGTAAGGGATATTATTTGTTGTATTCGTAAGGGGTATTATTTCTTTCGTATTCATGAAGAGAGATATTTTCTTTCAATACTCGTAAGGGTTGTTATTCCATTCTTTATTATTACGTTGAATAACTTTGTCTCACGCGACTACCGCATACATGGTGAAATCTTTTGTTATTCCATTCTTTATTATTCTGTGGAAATAACCTGTCTACGCGGACTACCGCATGCCTGGTGAATAACCATTCGTATTCAATTATTATTAAATTATGGAAATGATCTGTCTACGCGGACTACCACATGACAGGTGAAAATCCATTTGCAGTTTCGTATATTATTTCTTTTCATATTCTTAAATCTAAACTTACTATGGTAAGTATTGCTTCTATAATTTCTGAAATTAGTGGAATATCCTTGACTTTTGCGTTTCATCCAGTATCGTTTCATTGGAATATTGATATGAACTTTCTTATTAAATATCAATATTTTCACCCGAGGTACTATTCATGGGTTACTATTCACTCGATCACTATTTACTTGAATATTATTCACCCGAGGATTCAGAGTACTTTTCATACCGAGTTACTATTCATGGGTTACTATTCACTTATGTACTATTCACTCAGTTATTCAGGGTATTTTTCATGTCGGAGTACTATTCACGAGGTACTATTCACGGGATACTATTCACGACAAAAATTAATTTTTTTTTCTGTCCAAGATTATTTTTGATACATGAATATTATTTTTGAATTTTACTCCACAAAGGAGTATCATGTTGACAATTTGGATATTTTTAAACTCTGGATAAATTTAAAGTCTTTAATATTTATCCTTGATCTCGTTTGATTGAATTCTTATATCATTGTCATCATCCTCATGCTTATATTGTGATAAAAGTCATATGTGGCTTACGTGCGTAGATGTACTATTAATTTGTATGATTATGACCAGGGATTATTCGGTAAATCATGACCGTAATGTTACAAATGATGTGGTAAAATTCGTCATTGGCCCGTAGTGCATTAATGGACAGTTGTTGGTATGATCATGACCATTGATGATTACATGAGTATCCTTGGCCCGTAGTACATGGATGATTCGATGATGTGGTTTATTTATTAAGCTGAGTCTCAGCGATAAAGTTGATGAAAAACTTTTTAAATCATAGAAGATAGTAGATATCATGCTCTACTTGACTCTTCTAATGGATTTCTTGTTCCGCTGCAGTTAAACTTGATGTTTATTGTATTTTATCAGTTTAACACTGTTGAAGGCTAACGATAATTTATTCTGCAATATCTTAGTCATAATATTTCTTACTGGTATAGTTGAGCTCACCTTTTTGCTTTCATTGTTCTCTTCAAGAAATGAGAACGTAGCCAGGACTAGTCGGGTGAGTGACGGTCCTAGATGGTGGCTATAGTAGTCCTCACTATTCTATGAAATAGTGTGATAATAAATGTAATGAGGACTTCATTTGAGTTTGAATACTGTCAGTGAGACAATATTTGTGTAAAAACTCTAAGCTACGCTGTTGTCGTATTGTATAAAAGAAGTTTGTATTCTATTTATGTAACATGTATTTGGTGACTCAGAATGGGTGATGTATACATATTTGGGGGCGTCAGACAAATCCTTTGCCCGAATAGTGATCGAGGACCTTTGATACTTCCTTTTATCTTCATGTTTCTTAGATGATCTACTCAAATCGCTTTATTCTGCATGAAAGGTATTTGTAATTTTATAGGAAATTCATTTTGGGTGATAATGTATGCAATAAAGAGTCAAAAAGAGGTCGGATCATCATCGGGCATGAAAGCCAACTTGATGAATCTGAACTCCCACAAACATGATTTTCACTATCACGAGATCTTAAATCCAAATTCTCGGGACGAACACCTCGAACTTGTTTTAAGATCAAATATTATATGTACAACGATTTTTGCAGTATTTAAACGTTACATTGAACCAAAAAGTCCATTATGAGAATCTAGTTAAGATCCATTTAGTAGATCTCAACCCCAGGATTACTAGGCTCACATTAATATCCTTAAATGTGTATATACAACATCATAGACTTGATATTAGGTGATTTCATCGGTTAGAATCCCCATATCAAGCCATTTAGACCTCCTCGCCTCTAGATACAGATCTAGGGCTCTACTGAGTGACCGAGACTGACTAAAGGTAATAAAACATCTAGATCTACCATGGATCTAAGCCAATCTAGCATATAGGTTAGAACATCATGCTTTATAACCATTCAAAGTGCTAGATTTGGCTAGATCTTGTCAAAAAATTGATTTACAATTAGATATGCACAAATTAACCGATAGAACACAATATCTACTAACTACTACGTAATATATATGTAAAACAAAAAGTTTAACCGGTCAAAAATGCTATATATACATAGATATAGTATTTATAACAACATTTATAAAGAAAGTGGCTAAAATGAGTGTTTTCACTTTGAGGGACGCGTGAACAAGCGTCTTTTGGCTTGGGATCAACTTATATAACTCTAAACTTATAATAATATGTATGATATATAAGATCAAACAACTCAAAGATGGTAAAAGGACGTATGACCCGAGCCCCTTCTCTTTCTACCTTCTCTCCTTAGCTTTCTGTTCTTGTATGTATTCTTTATGAGCTTCCTGCTACTGACTTAAGGCATCTGAGTTAGCCGCAGGTGTACCTATGGCTGGTCTCATTATCTTGAAGTTCGTGCCTTAGGTCTCGGTCAGATGAAAGTTGAGCTCTGTACAAAAAAATCTCAGAAAGTCTTTGCAGAAGGTTGCAAAATACGGTCGAATCTGACCGACTCGGAGTCTGGGAAGATGATACAATTAGCTAAAAGGTATCTTCCAGCTCCTAAGGGTCGTTAATTGTGTTATCTTCGATAGCTCGCAGTTCATTGGTTGATGTGATGACGTCTTATGGTCACATCCTCAGCTTTGCGATCTTTATTCGGTTCGCATCGTGTCTGGGCATTGTTGCACCGTGATCTCTCCTCGGAGTTGTCGTCGGTGTGAAATGATGCCTTTGCCCTATTTCAGGTTTGTCTCCGAAGTGAAATGACGCTTTTTCCCTCTTATAGGGTTAGTCCAGAAAAAATGAGATTTGAGTGTCTACAGATGCCCCTCTTTGTCATGGTTATACAATGCAATGGAATGAATATGATAAAGATTACTGGACACGAAGATACATAACAAGGTATATCTAATGATGCAATGCCATGTGTAAAGTATGCAATGAAATGTTTGATTTAGATTTAAAAAAGGTTACTCCCATCTGCTGGGGAGGATAAGGATTGTGAGAACGTCGCCGGTTACTACAGACACCTTTGTTGGGTTGTTGCCAACAGATTCATCATCTGGGTTGTGCCAACACCTTCATTGGGTTGTCGCCAATGAATTATATACATTGGGGTTAAGTCGACGTCTTTATTGGGTTGTTACCAACAGATTATATCATCGGGGTTTAGCTGATCCGCGTTGGATTGTTGCCAACAGATTACATCATTGGGGTTAAGCCGATGCCTTCACTGGTTTTTTGCCAACGAATTACATCATCGGGGTTAAGCTGATCCTTCATTGGGTTATCGCCAAAGAATTACATCATCGGGGTTAAGCCAATCTGCGTTGGATTGTTGCCAATGAATTACATCATTGGGATTAAGCTGATACTTCATTGGATTGTCGCCAACGGATAGTATATCGCACTTTGCAAATCGCACATCGCAAGTTAAATTTTTATCAAGTCTTATTACATTTCACAAATTATGTTACCACCACCGGGTACTGCTGGTGTCTGTGTTGGGTTGTTGCCAATAGATTACAATATCGGGGTAAAGCCAATCTTCGTTGGAGTCAATGCCAAAGGATTTTACATCATCGTGATTATGCTAACGCTTCATTGGGCTTTCGCCAACAGGTTACATCATCGGGGTCAAGCTGATCTTTCATTAGGTTATCGCCAATAGATTACATCATCGGGGTCAAGCTGATCCTTCATTGGGTTGTCACCAATGGATTACATCATCGGGGTCAAGCTGATCCTTCATTGGGTTAATGCCAATAGATTCTACATCATTGGGGTTAAGCTGATCCTTCACTGGGTTGTCGCCAATGGATTACACAACATCAGGGTTAAGCCGACGCCTTCACTTGGGTCAAGTTAGTGGATTGCATCATCGGGGTCAAGCCGATCTGCGTTGGGGTCAATGCCAACGGATTACACCACATCGGGGTTAATTCAATCTTCACTGGGGTCAAACCAGTGGATTCTATATCATCGGGGTTAAGCCGATCTTCATTGGGGTTAATGCCAACAGATTCCAACATCGGGGTTAAGCCGACAACTTCAGTCAGGTCAATGCCAGTGGACTCTACACCATCGGGGTTAAGCCGACACCTTCATTGGGGTCAATGACAGTGGATTGCATCATCGGGGTTAAGTCGATCTGCGTTAGGGTAAATGCCAACTAATTACAACATCAGGGTTAAGTCGGCGCATTCACTAGGGTCAAAGCAAGCGGATTAAACATCATCGGGGTTAAGCCGACGCCTTCACTGGGGTCAATGCTAGTGATTTCATCATCGAGGTCAAGCCGATCTGCGTTGGGGTTAATGCCAATATATTACAACATTGGGGTTAAGCCGACACTTCACTGGGGTCAATGCTGTTGACATCGGGAAAAAATTTCTTTTTTTGGAATTCCTCTTTTAGTCTTTCTTACCCTTTATGTTTTTTATGTGTTGAATTTTATTTGAAAGGGTGAGTTTGATAAAAGGGTCCAACATAAAATGTTGACAATTTTGAAAATTCAGAGTCGCCAATTGGTAGTAGTGAAATGGTTGTACCAACTCAACTGAAATTGAAAAGATTTGCAAAAAGGCCCAATTATTGGACTCTATTTAACATGCCTTGGAAACCGAGATTCATAGAGTTCGGGGCCTTGATTAAGCGGAGGGAAGATGTTAGTTCCCAAATGCACAATAATTATCTAGTAGGGGGGGGGGTTGAATAGATATTTTAAATTTTCTTTTTGTTAAAATACTTTGTCAGATTTGTTAATAAATTAACCACAACGGAATATATGATTTGTTTGTTCCCCTTTAAGATAAACCGAGTTAATAGGTGATAAGAAATTATAACAGATAAAGTAGTTAAAGCAAGAATATAAAAGACACATAGATTTTAAGTGGTTCAGGGCACTCATGGCTCCTAGTCCACTCTTCTACTCCTCAAGTAGGAAATCCACTAAGGATGTCTTTACAATCTTTTAATCACACAGATTCCTTCAAGACCAACAGTCTTGGAACTTCTTAGTTCACTTAGAACTCTTCAAGTCCAGCAGACTTGGAAAACAGTTGATGAGAGTTGAGTTCTTAGGTTGTGCTACTCAGTTGCCGTTATGTTATAGTTTATGCCCTAGAGGCCAATTATTTGATATAATTGCTTAACATTTTGATATTATATTTGATTGAATAAATGAAGGATTTTATTATGGTTTTATTTATTGCGTTATATAAATGTTAACATAATAAAATTCTTTAGAATAGTGATACAATTTATATAGTTTCAAGTATGTGACTTGAACATGAGATTATATAATTACAATTAGTATCATTGCTCTTAAATGTCCCTAGTAAAGTATCATTGTTGATAGGACAATAATGATGCATTGAGACTAGTATGTGGATTGACTGATGACCAAATCTCATTGGTCATAAATATATGAGATATTAAGTTAATGCATAGGTATGTGTTAGAGAACGATGTACTGGACAGACCCACCATGAGAATTCTATGTGGAGCATCGAAGTGTCATTATCGATTCTCATAGTGACAATGATGTAATGGTCCTCCGACCTGAAATCACTATATTACTACACGAGAATTTATGTACTTTGATATGATCAAAGGTCAACTTTAATAGGTGGACTATAAAGGTGATTATTGGGTACATCATGAATCGTGTGAGAAATATGAGTGATATAGATGGAATTTAACCCTCCTATTTATTAGGGGTGATATCCATAGGCCTCTTGATTGAGTAGGACTATGAAATGCATGGTCATGCTCAAATAGTGATTTGTTTCATATAGTCTACTCATTGATCAAGAAAAACTCATATTAAATTATGAAGAGTATGACACATTCCATGACTTGAGTTTAATCTAGGATATTAAGGTTAAAAGGATTAAATTACATTGAAACATTGGTCACGAAAAGGTTGCATCGAATCATCGATCTTATTATTACTTGGGTAGCAGTGATGCATTACTAGATGAAGCTCAATCGTTTATAATTTTATAATATGATTTTAAAATTATTGCCAACGTAAGAATAACCTATAGGGTCACACACATGTAAGCGTAATTAAAAAGGAATTAATTTAAATTGTAAAGATTTAAATATGTCAATATGATTGATAATATTTAAATTACTTAATTTAAATTAATAGGATAATTTGTATATATAGGTATATTAATTAAGTAAGACTTAATTAAGATATATATATATATAAATTCGGATTTTAATAATATTAGGTTTTGATTAATTCCTCCTAACTCGCTATATATATGATATATATAAGTCATTTTAGGGATTACGTCAAAATACAAAACCCTAGTCGCTTCTCTTAGAGACTAGAGAAAACAAATGATTTTGAAAATCCTCATCCTTGGTGGCTAGTACCATGGTTCCTTCTTCTCGCAGATCGTGGGACGATTCATGCGAGGCGTTCGTGTGAATCGTAGAGAGACGCAGATTTGTTTGGATTGCGTTGGAGAGTCGATCGCATCAATTCACTCGCTTCATAATCGGTATAATCTTTTACACATTTGAATTAATTTGCATTTCACTTTGATACCCTTTGTTAGGTTTCGGCACACATAAAACGCAATGAAATTAAACAATTTAAAGTTCAATTTCGAAATGGGGGGGGGGGGGTGCAAGGGGGCTACTATTTTGAAGCTCTTTTACCACCTTAGATTGACCTTCAATCTTTCATTAGCTTGAAAAGATTGACAGTGGATTAGGCCATAACTGTGACATATTTATTTTTTGCACTTTATTTATGATTGTATGCGATATGATATGATAAATAATGTGCATGCTTAATAAGATTAAAATTGGTGAGATCTAAAATAATTTATAAAATCCCTCAATAAATTATTAAGTCTAAATCAGATGCCTTCCAATGAATAACACTCATCAAGACCTTGACCAATGGATGTAGGTTTTCCAAAGCAAAGTACCCTATTTTACCACGTGCGGAGTATAATGCTTACAAGAAGCATCAAGATGATGCTCTGGACGTGAGTTGTCTCATGCTAGCAACCATGAACGCTGAGCTTTAGAAGCAACATGAGTTGATGGATGCTTATGAGATGATCGAGCATCTCAAGAAATTGTTCTAAGGGCATGCTCGACAGGAGAGGTATGATACAAGCAAGGTGTTGTATCACTGCAAGATGGTTGAACGTGATCTAGTTGGTCCACATGTGCTGAAAATGATTGGGTATATTGAGTACCTTAATAGGTTGGGTTTTCCAATCACTCCGGAAGCCCAAACTGATCTTGTTTTGCAATCCTTGAACAACAGCTACTCTCAATTTGTTATGAATTATCTTATGATTGAAATTGAGAAACCCCTACTCGAAAGTTGTTGAGCATGTTAAGAAGGCCTGAGAACAACATGAAAAAGGCAGGACCCGCTCCCATAATGATGGTGCAAAAGGGGAATGCTAAGGGAAATTGGAAAGGCAAGAAGAAGATAGGATCTAAATCTTTTGCCAATCCAAAACCAAACAGTCTTTAAAACCTAAAGGTGGGGTGGCTAAAGAAGGTGAGTGTCACTTCTGTGGAAAACCTGGACACTGGAAGAGGAACTGTCATGCTTATTTGGAAGATGTGAAGAAAAGGAAAGGAAGAGTGACTTCTGATTCAGGTATATATGTTATAGAAGTCAACTTGTCTACTTCTACATCATGGGTATTGGATACTGGATGTGGTTCTCACATTTGTGTTAATGTGCAGGAACTCCGAAGGAGTAGGACTTTGACCAAAGTAGAGGTTGACCTACGAGTTGGGAATGGAGCAAAAGTTGCTGCACTGGCCGTAGGAACTTATCATTTATCTTTGCCCACTGGGCTAGTTTTAGAATTAGAAGATTGTTATTTTGTGCCTGCTATAAGCAAAAACATTATTTCTATTTCTTGTTTGGACAAGAAAGGTTTTTCATTTATAATAAAGAACAATCGTTGTTTGTTTTACTTAAATGATATTTGCTATGGTGTTGCACAATTGTTTAACGGTCTTTATATTCTTGATTTAGAAATGCCTATCTATAACATAAATACAAAACGATTTAAATCAAATGATTCAAATCCGACATATCTCTGGCATTGTCGTTTAGGCCATATAAATGAGAAACGCATATCCAAACTCTATAAAGATGAGTTTTTGGATTCATTTGATTTTGAATCATATGAAAAATGCGAGTCTTATTTATTAGGCAAGATGACTAAAGCTCCTTTCACTGGACACAGTGAACGGGCTAGCGATGTATTGGGACTTATACATAGTGATGTATGTGGACCCATGAGTTTGTTAGCAAGAAGTATGTTTTATTACTTCATTACATTTACTGACGACTTTAGTAGATATGGATATGTGTATCTTATGAGACACAAATTCAAATCCTTTGAAAAGTTCAAGGAATTCAAGAATGAAGTTCAAAACCAATTTGGCAAAAGCATAAAATCCCTTCGATCCGATCGAGGAGGTGAATACTTAAGCTAAAACTTTGATGACCTTCTAAAGGAGTGTGGTATTATATCACAGCTCACTCCACCTGGAATACCACAATGGAATGGTGTATCTGAGAGGAGGAATCAAACCTTGTTGGACATGGTACGATCAATGATGAGTCATGCAGATCTTCCAATAAACTTCTGGGGTCATGCCCTAGAGATAACTGCATTCACACTTAACCGTGTTCCTACAAAAACGGTTCAGAAGACACCATATGAGATGTGGACTAGGAAACATCCTAGTATGCCATTCATTAAGATTTGGGGTTGCGAGGCGTTTGTTAAACGTCTGGATTCTGACAAGCTCGGACCCAAATTTGACAAAGGTAATTTTGTGGGATACCCAAAGGAAACAAAAGGGTATTATTTCTAAAAACTTTCTGAAAACAAAGTGTTTGTTGCTCGAACTAGTATTTTTCTAGAAAGAGAATTTGTCTCTAAAGGAAACAGTGGGAGGAAAGTAGAACTCGAAGAAATTCGAGAACCACAAAATATCATTGAACCTGAGTTGGAACATGAGCAAGAACCACAAGATATTGTGGAAAGTGAACCTGCTCAAATTACACAAGGCATTCGTAGATCTGGTAGGACACACCAAGAGCCCGAGAGATATTATGGATATCTTGTGACTCAAAACGGCGATGTGATGCTCATAGATCAAGATGAGCCTGCTTCCTACCAAGAAGCTATGAATGGACCAGATTTTGAGAAATGGCTTAAAGCCATGAAATCTAAGATGGACTCCATGTATACTAACCAAGTATGGACTCTGGTTGATCCACTTCAAGGGTAAAACCAATCGGTGCAAGTGGGTTTTCAAGAAGAAAAACCGAGCATGGATGGTAATGTACAAACCTATAAAGGCCGACTGGTAGCAAAAGGTTTCAAACAAATTCAAGGTGTTGACTATGATGAAACCTTCTCTCTAGTGGCAATAATTAAATCCATCAGGATCTTACATGCTATTGCAGCTTTTTATGATTACAAAATCTGGCAGATGGATGTCAAAACTGTTTTTCTTAACGGAAATCTCCTTGAGAATGTGTACATGACATAACCTGAGGGTTTTGTCACTCCAAAGGATGCTGGAAAGGTATGTAAACTGCAACGATCCATTTATGGATTAAAGCAAGCCTCTCAGAGTTGGAATCTTCGATTTGATGAAGCAGTCAAAGAGTTTGGCTTTATAAAGAATGAAGATGAACCTTGTGTATATAAGAAGGTTAGTGGGAGTCACATTGTATTCCTAGTATTATATGTTGATGACATATTAATTATTGGGAATGACATTCCTTCCTTACAGGCTGTAAAAACATGGTTAGGAAAATGTTTCTCCATGAAAGATTTGGGCGACGCTGCCTACATTTTAGGTATTAGTGTAACGACCCCAAAATTCATACAATATAATTCTCAACTTCGGTCGTTAATAATACATTCAACCTCTAATTTTTCATCATTAAACGATAATACAACCATTGAAATTTGCGGAATAATTAAAATGTTCTATTACAAACTATCCTTGTTCCCAAAACCTTCAACCTTTACATCTAAATATCTCATAATCATTTTAATACTACAATAGTTTACATTCGCAAAATAATATCACAATTCAACATTAATACATTATTCAAAACCTTAAACATGGTTCAAATAATAATAACACAACCAAAGTATATAAATCTTCAAGTATCACATCTGATTCATGTCTTTCAAGTAACACATAACTTTACCTTGAATCTTGAACCTGCAAAAGTGGTTATTTGCAATGTTGAGCTGACGCACCCATCAAATTTAAATACCTATCATGTTTCACATAGCACACAATTCATGCATTATACATTTCTAATTTATCGAGTTACATTATACAACATGCATGTGCTATCACATATCACATATAAATTGAGTTCCATAACCCAATTACCTTGGTCATATTTTGACTTTAACAATTCATAAAGCATGGTATGTAACTCACCACATAATCACATTTAATCCACAAATATAATAGAACTGAAAAACTTGCCTTGGATGTTGTTTAATGTTTATAACTTACCTGCGCTGTGATGATCCTACACAAATTGAGGATATATACATGTACATATTAGTTTCACATAAAAAATTTTCGTACCCAATGTAGACTAATTTTATTTAACTATAATATTTTGTTCTTGTCTTAAAACCATTCCATGTTTCTTTAGAAACTTTTGTCCGTTATAACCTTTTTACGCCCAAAAAGGTTCTCTCATAGATTTAGTAGGTAAATACTTTACGTATCAAAACATAAACCATTTATATCCCCTTCATTTTACATTACTAGGTTCAATATAATTTCAAACGGATTTGCGCATTTCATTATGTTACATATCGTTTTACATATCATTTTCCTAATTACATTTCATAGTTATGAAAACTTACATTTACATTACATTTCTATCGTTTTCTTTACATTTAAAGTGAGTTTTCGCTATATGGAAACATTATATAATATCTATACATCTCTCTCGGTGTTTTGTTACATGTTAAACAGCCACAAAACCACCCAAAAGCGTTATGAAAAAATCACCATCATGAAACGACCCTGGTCTCTTGCTATCTCTTTCGCCACACAAGGCAAAGAACCCTCACCTTGATACCCACTTTGCGGCTTAATAGCTTGCAATCTACTTATCCAATCGTAAGACATTTTTTTAGTATGTTTTTCATGGCATACAAGACTATTTTTAAAAAAATACTAACCACTCATTTCGGGTTTGTTAAGTAGTCTAAAAAGCGTGCCAAAAATTGACGTTCATAGCAGTCTTCAATTTTTTTCCCAACTTTACACTCTCTCGCTAAAACAGTCATAACTAATTCGTTTCAAAACATTTTTGAGCGATTCTTGAGCCCACACGAAGCTAATTTCCGAGGCTACAACTTTCATTCTTTGAGCATTTCCAAATTCAAAACACAGAATTTCGGAAAATTCGATTCAAGAGTGATCGCCTTAGAGTTGGTTAGAGCAGTTTTGCCGCGACTACTTTGAATGATCATAACTCTTTGCTCCGAAGTCGGAATTAGTCTGTTCTAGAGTCTATGGAAAGCTAATTCAGTTTAATATAACATACCAAGATCCCAAAAGTTTGTGGAAACATTAACTGAGCAAAACAGTGTCCCAAATAGCACATCCTGCTGCTGACTTTTAGTTTGACAAATTCGACATATTTCTTTCCAATCATTGTAACTCCCTCATCCGAGGTCGGAATGAGGTCATTACAAAGCCTATGGCTTCATAACTCAGTGCACTACAACTACCCAGAAACCCAGAATTTTTTAGGCAACATAGCTATACCAGAATTTGACACTATAGTCACTGTTCATTCAGTTTTCATTTCTAGACATGGTTTACTAAAATCTTCACCATGATTCATTTTAACTCCGTTTTGGTTCATTCAAGTTAGGAAATCTTGAACTTAGAGGATATAACATACAATCATCAAATTAAGCTTTTAGACATAAATCAAAAGCACAAATGGTCCTCAAGCTCAGTCCCAAAAACTGCCCAACAAGGTTCTTTGTAAATCTTTTATTTTGTGAGTTAAGGCTTCATATCTCTAATTACAATCATTAGAACTCATTTACATAATCAATTACAAGCCAAAATAAACAAAGTAAACTAACTAGTTGACTAACAAAACTAACTAAACTTCCAAAATACAAACTTTAACTAACAAACTAAATACAATATTTAAAATAATAACATTACCAAAAATTAAATAAGAAACATACCAAAAAAATCTTAATTTCACAAACTGAATATGTACTCGACCAAAATTTAACTAAGAAGATCTTTATAAAAAGTCCTCCCAGAACAAAGACTTTCTCAAAATTGGAGGCCTTAATGTTGGTGAATGAAACAAAGGATCAAACACTTCTATTTATAGGTTTAGCAAAGGGTAAAGTTCTCAATTTAGTTGACGTGGGACTTGGTTTATACTAATTCTAATTTGTTTATACTAATTTTTCCTATTTTCAACATGCTGAGTGTATTCATTCATCACGAATTCGTTTCTTAACCAATTCGATCCATTCAAGTTGCGTTGTTTTCATTTTATAGAGGAGAACAACAATCATCCACCAATTTAAAGTTTCCAGTATGAATTCATCGTCAACTTTAGTCCCAAAGTGCACCATAATAAACATTACAATCGAAACCCAAATTCCTCTTCTTTAGTATAAATACATGAATTTGATTTCTGAAAATTTATTTCTAGATGACCACTATCAAATTATAAATATCTAATAACATATATAACATCGTAACCCACAAATTCATTAACCAAAACTCCAATTTTAAAAGAAACTCAAGAACACATAAACTAGAAATATAAACTAGATTATGTACCTTTAATTCCTTCAGAAATAAAATTAACATTATCAGTAAAATTATAATTTTTATTCAACCATTATAATCATAACATTATTTAACAAATTCTCACTCCTCTAATTTAATTATTTAATTAAATTAGAATATCACAATTATACTCTCGTAATAAAATATGTATAAATCTCATCTATTTTATCACACTTAAATAAACTATCCCATAACAATTTTCATCAAATATTTATTTAATATCATAAATATTCATTTTATTCCATAAAGTTTCCAACTAAAATATTTAATGTACTTAATAAATATTTTACTCGTGATTATACTAATATTTACATTCTCATGCAATATATTATCTTCTCACTTTATTAAATCAATTATACTTGTATTAATTCACTATTTTAATTAAGTGAATTATTCACACTATTTATGAAACTTAACTCATAATAATTTTCATTGCCCATAAGGTATAATAATTAAAATTATATTATTTCATAACATAATTTCAACTTAATTAAATTAACTAATATTATTTAATTTCTTTAATAGTTTAATTAACTATTAAATCTCTCATTCTCCAACATATGAATATATAATTCTCTTCACACCAAATCATATAATTCCAAATATATACACCTCATAATAAGAATTTTAATTATTAAATTCTTATTTTAATAACTTATAAAAATTCGGGTTGTCACAATCAGGATCTATAGAGCTAGATCGAAAAAAATCCTCGACCTAAGTCAAAGTACATATATTGATAAAGTGTTGAAACGGTTCAGCATGCAAGAGGCGAAAAGAGAAAACTTACCCGTGACTCATGGTGTAAAGATCTCTAAAGCCTAATGTCCTAAATCATAAGATGATGAGGAGCGTATGAGAAAGATCCCTTACGCTTTGGCAATTGGATCTATCATGTATGCAATGATATATACTCGTCCGGAGGTCTCATATGCTTTGAGCATGACGAGCAGATACCAGTTGAATCCAGGTGAAGGTCACTGAACAGTAGTCAAGAATATCCTCAAGTACCTGAAAAGGACTAAGGATTCATTCTTGGTATATGGAGGTGATGATGAATTGGCAGTAAAGGGTTACACAGATGCTAGTTTCCAGACTGACAATGATGACTATAAGTCTCAGTCAGGTTTTGTGTTTTGCCTTAATGGTGGTGCTGTTAGCTGGAAGAGTTCGAAGCAAGAGACAGTAGCAGATTCTACAACAGAGGCTGAGTATATTGTTGCTTCTAGTGCGTCCAAGGAGGCTGTATGGATTAAAAAGTTTGTCACTGAACTTGGTGTTGTTCCAACCATTGTTGATCTGGTTAAGCTATACTGTGATAATAATGGAACCATTGCACAGGCTAAGGAACCCAGATCTCACCAACGATCCAAGCATATACTTAGGCGGTACCATCTCATCCGTGAAATCATTGATAGAGGAGATGTACATATAGAAAAGAGTGCCAACAGATGATAATGTTGAGATCCATCGACAAGGCTTTGTCCCCGGTGAAGCTAACGAAGATCACACTAGTTCCATGGGTATTAGATACATGAGTGATTGGCTCTAGTGCAAGTGGGAGACTGTTAGAGTTTATGCCCTAGAGGCCAATTATTTGATATAATTGCTTAACATTTTGATATTATATTTGATTGAATAAATGAATGATTTTATTTACTGCGTTATATAAATGTTAACATAATAAAATTTCTTAGAATAGTGATACAATTTATATAGTTTCAAGTATGTGACTTGAACATGAGATTATATAATTACAATTAGTATCATTGCTCTTAAATGTCCCTAGTCGAGCATCATTGTTGATAGGACAACAATGATGCATTGAGACTAGTATGTGGATTGACTGATGACCAAATCTCATTGGTCAGTAAATATATGAGATATTAAGTCAATGCATAGGTAATGCGTGTTAGAGAACGATGTCTTTGGGCGGACCCACCATGAGAATTCTATGTGGAGCATCGAAGTGTCATTAGTGATTCTCATAGTGACAATGATGTAATGGTCCTTCGACCTGAAATCACTATATTACTACATGAGAATTTATGTACTTTGATATGATCAAAGGTCACCTTTAATAGGGTGAACTATAAAGGTGATTATTGGGTACATCATGAATCGTGTGAGAAATATGAGTGATCTAGATGGAATTTAACCCTCCTATTTATTAGGGGTGATATCCACAGGCCTCTTGATTGAGTAGAACTATGAAATGCATGACCATGCTCAAATAGTGATTTGTTTCATATAGTCTACTCATTGATCAAGAAAAACTCAGATTAAATTATGAAGAGTATGACACATTCCATGACTCGAGTTTAATCTAGGATATTAAGGTTAAAAGGATTAAATTACATTGAAACATTGGTCACGAAAAGGTTGCATCGAATCATCGATCTTATTATTACTTGGGTAGCAGTGATGCATTACTAGATGCTGCTCACTATTTATAATTTTATAATATGATTTTTAAATTATTGCCAACGTAATAATTACCTATAGGGTCACACACATAGAACGTAATTAAAAAGGAATTAATTTAAATTGTAAAGATTTAAATATGTCAATATGATTGATAGTATTTAAATTAATAGGATAATTTGTATATATAGGTATATTAATTAAGTAAGACTTAATTAAGATATATATATATATATATATATATATATAAATTCGAATTTTAATAATATTAGGTTTTGATTAATTCCTCCTAACTGCTATATATATGATATATATCAGTCATTTTAGGGATTACGTCAAAATACAAAACCCTAGCCGCTCTTAGAGAGAGACTAGAGAAAACAGTTTCGAAAATCCTCACCCTTGGTGGCTAAGCACATGTTCCTTCTTCCGCGAGATCGTAGGATGATTCATGGAGCATTCATTGTGGATACTAGTAGAGACAGAGTTCGTTTGGATTGTGTTGGAGATTCGATCGCATCAATTCCTGCTTCATAATCGGTATAATCTTTTACACATTGAATTAATTTTTGTTTTGCATGGATCCTGTTTTAGGGTTTCAAAATTGCACTTTAATTTGTTTAATTTCTGCTGCGTTTTATGTGCCGAAACCCAACACGTTAAGCATATATTCGAAAGAACTGAGTAGTTGAGAAAACTTTTGTGACGCCCCCAAAATTAGGTATACATCACCCATCTTGAGTCGCCAGATACATGGTACATAATTCAAATACAACTTAATAATACAACTGTCATGTACAATACGACAAAACATAAAGCTGTGAGTTTGAATACAAATATTGTCTACTAGAGTATACAAACTCAAAAGGAGTCCTCATTACAATTATTATCACACTATTTCGCTGAATAGTGAGGATCGCTAATGCAAACATCTAGGACCATCACTCTTGTTCTCCGACTAGTCGACCACGTTCTCATTTCACAAGAGAACAATAAAAGAAAAGGGTGAGCTCAACTAGCCCAAAGAAGAAATATTATGACTAAGATAATGCGTAATAAATTATCAATAGCCTTCAACAGTATAACAACTGATAGAATATAATAGACAACAAGTTTTAGATCAAAAACTGCAGCGGAATAAGCAATCCATTAGAAGAGTCAAGTAGAGAATAAAATTTACTATATTCTATGATTTAAAAGGTTTTTCATCACTTTTATTGCTGGGACTCAGCTTAATAAATAATCCACATCATCGAACCACCCCTGCACTACGGCCAAAGATATTCTTTAGTATCACGACCACAAATTATCCATGCACTACGGGCCAAGGACATTCGTGTAAGACCCCAACTTTTTGAATAAAGATTAAATTTTCTCGAAATATATTTTTGAATATTATGGTGTGGATTTGATATAATGTTATAGTTGTGGGTAATATTTACAAATTTTGCAAAAGTACATAAGTTGTTATATAATATTCGATTGGTGGGAATATTCGTTCTAACGAGGGAATATTCGTACAACGACACAATCATTGGTGGACCTCACAACGGAATTATTTGTCGGATTGAGAAAATGACAAAAATACCTTATGAAAATAACGCGGAAGTTTTACCGTTAACTCGTTAAAACACCGGTGTTAAAAGTCTGAGAATCTGGCGTGGTTGCATAGTAGCACCAGTATTGATTATTGATGCTTACATGAGAAGTCACTCAGTTATACTCAATTATTGCTACAGTAATTGCTGCATCATATCTATCATATTATGGATTCAATTATGGTCAGTATCATCTGCATAAAATGTTTTTTTATTAAATCAATACTTAAGACGACAAAGTTATTCATATTTTAAACTGCAATATTTACAATGTCTAGAAGTTCTGTCAAGGAGAGGTTTGGTCACCTAATTACGCGCCAATAGGGAGAAATCCTTATTGGAAAGCCCCCTCTTTCCTGGGAACGACCTGATTGATAAATATTGTGAGTTATAATATTAATGATGAATGTTGTTCGAAGTTGAATTTGGAGACGCGGACGTGATATTTGAGTCTGGAACGACGAAATTAGTAAAAATAGTCTTTAAACACAAAATTTTCCGAGATTCACTATTTGGTCAAAAACTCAACAGTTGACTTTTTCATGAAAAGTCAAACTTTGAAATTTAAAATTTTATATTTTTGATAAAAATAGTTTCATTATGTTGGAATTGTTTGTGTTAGTGAAAATCAACATTTATTCCGATGATAATTGATGTCTAGGGGCTATATTGATAAATCGAGTAATTTATCGGATAAATGAGCAATTAATTGCTACTAATTCACATGCTTATATAACTATTTGTTCACATATGTGTACTATTGAATCACATTATTTACAATTAGGGGAGTTGGTGCAAGATTGATAATACTTGCATGACTAAGTTAAAAATTGAGTATAGATGGAGGTACTATACTGTAATTTGTATTTTTCACATGATTATACTATTGATTCACATGATTGAACTATTGATTCACATTATTTACTATTAGGGGAGTTGGTGCAAGATTGATAATACTTGCAGTACTAAATTAAAAATGATAGAAAAGTTGGAGGTATTGTACTGTAATTTTCGAGCCCCAAAACGTGCAATTATCGAAACTATATTTTCCTATAAATAGAAGCTAATTCTTCCTTCATTTCTCACAAAATCACAAAAGCTTTAGAGCGATTATTATAGAGAGAAATTATAGAGAGAAAGAAGAAGAGAAATCTGCTACTCACTATTCCAGTATCCAGTTTTTCCAAGGTAGGGAGTATTATTTCTTTCTTATCTATGAAGAGAACTTCATTATTCCATTCTTATTATTACATTGGAATAACTCAGATACGTGAGGCTACCCTATACTTGGTGAAATTCTTCTCGTTGTTCCATTTTATCATCCTGTTGGAACATCCTCACATACATCGTTTTTCTGGGAGGACGGTTCCATCTTTATTATTCTATTGGAATATCTTGTTCATGCGTTCTCTACCTTGGGACCGATTCCGTCTTTATTATTACGTTGGAATATCTCGTCTGCATGCATTTTCATGGGACACGATTCCATCTTTATTATTACATTGGAATATCCTCGTCATGACGCTTTTTCTGCAGGACTCGATTCCGTTATTTATTATTACATTGGTATAACTTTTGCATGCGGTCTATCGCATGCTTGGTGATTTCTTTTGTTATTCCATTCCTTATTATACTCAGTTGGTTAAAGTTTTGACTTCTATACTCCATGAAATTAGTGGAATATCCTTGATATTTGCGCTTCATCCAGTATCTTTTCGTGGAAATATTCTTATGAGCATTCTTGAATTTTACTTTACAAAGCAGTATCACGTTGACAATTTGGACATTATTAGTTCCTGGATAAAATAATTCTTGAACTTGTTTTATTGAATTCTTATATCATTGTCATCATCCTCATGTTTATATTTTGTTGAAAGTCATCTGTGGCCTATAGTGCATAGATGGACTTGGTATGATTATGACTGGGATTATTGATTGTAATCATGGACCGTAATGTTACAAATGATGTGGTAAAAGTCCTCATTGGCTTTTGTAGTGCATTGATGGACAGTTGTTGGCGTGATCATGACCATTAATGAATACACAAATATTCTTGGCCCGTAGTGCATGGATAATTGTGGTCGTGATACTAAAGAATATCCTTGGCAGTAAAGTGTAGGGGTGATTCGATGATGTGGATTACTTATTGTCGAGTCCCAGTGATAAAAGTCATGAAAACCTTCTAAATCATAAAAGATAGTAGATTTTATTCTCTACTTGACTCTTTTAATGGATTGCTTTGTTCATTGCAGATTAAACTTGATGGTTGTTATATTGTATCGGTTTAACACTTTGTTGAAGGCTAACGATAATATATTCGCATTATCTTAGTCATAATATTTCCCTCTTGGGCTAGTTGAGTTCACCCTTTTACTTTTATTGTTCTCTTGAGTGAAATGAGAGCGTGGCGAGGACTAGTCTGGGAGCGGAGTGACGGACGAGATGATAGCATTAGTAGTCCTCACTATTCGTGAAATAGTGGTAATGATCATCAAAGCGGTGACAACAAGCATGGAGGAATCAACATGCGAAATGGTAACCACCGGTGGTAATCATGGCCAAGACACTAAAATGGACATTTCAAGAAAAGGAGATTCAACAATGATGGAAAGACGTCAAGACCAAAGAACTGTGGTTAAGGAAGGAGAGCGACCACCTATCATATGCTTCAAATGCAGAGAGGGAGGGACATATCATCAAAGCTAATGCGATGCCATCCAAAGCGTGTTATAATTGTGGAAGAGAAGGTCACCTAACCCGATTTTGTTGTTCACCGAAGACAAGTTCAGCTATGATGGAGGCACCAAAGGCCGTCCCAGAAAAGTCAAAGCCGGTAGTGCAAGGGAGAGAGTTTGTTGTGACCTCCCAGAAAGCAAGGAACCCGAACGAGGTCATCACGGGTAAGCTTATCATAAACTCTAGCGAAGTCTATACCTTATTTGATACCGGTTCTACCCATTCTTTTATTTCTCCTACTTGCACTCAATGATTAAATTTGACTCTGGAGAAATTACACTTTGACTTATCTGTTGAAACTCCATTAGGAGAAACCTTCATTACATCCACTGTTTATAAGTCTTGTTTGATTCAAATCCAGTATGCATACGTTACACGTCGATCTTATCTCCTTAAAAATACTTGCATTTGACGTGATTCTAGGGATTGATTGGTTAACTACTCATCATGCTAAAATTGATTGTTTTCGTAAGGTTGTTAGCTTTCATATTCCTAATAAACCTATTATGCGAATTCAAGCGACCAAACCATTAAAATCAATCATGGTCATCTCAAGCCATAAAGCTATTCTTTTATTGAAAAACGGATGCCAAGCTTTCTTAGCTCATGTCACGGATTTAAATAAAAATACGTCAAATTTGAAGGATATTTCTATTGTTAATAAATTTCCTGACATATTCCCTGAAGAACTTCCTGGCCTACCCCCAGAGCGTGAAGTTGAATTTTGTATTGACCTTGAACCCGGTACAAAACCCATTTCCAAAGCCCCATATCGAATGGCTCCTATTGAACTTCAGGAGTTAAAGACCCAATTGCAGAATTATTAGACATTGGTTTCATTCGTCTAATACGTCTCCTTGGGGTGCTCTCACATTACTATTCGTGAAGAAGAAATATGGGAGTATGCAACTTTATATTGATTATCGGGAGTTGAATCATGTCACCATCAAAAAATAGGTACCCATTATGACGTATTGATGACTGTGTTGATCAGTTACAAGGAGCACAATTTTTTTCAAAGATCGATCTTAGATTACGGATATCATCATCAAATTTGAAGGTTAAAATTGAGGATATTGCAAAGACTGCCTTCAGAACTCGGTACGGGCATTATGAATTCTTTGTCATGTCTTTTGGATTGACTAATGTTCCTGCTGCCTTCATGGATATGATGAACCGAGTATTCAAGGAATATTTGGATCACTTTGTGGTCGTCTTTATTTAAGACATCCTTTTTTATTCCAAAAGCCGTGAAGATCATGAGCAACACTTGAGGCTGATACTCTAAAAGCTTCGTGAATATAAGTTTTATGCCAAGTTAAAGAAATGCGAGTTCTGGCTTGAGGAAGTAGCATTCCTTGGGCACTAATATCAAGTCGTGGAATATCCGTTGACTCGGCAAAGATTGAAGCTATTCAAAGCTGGGAGCAACCCAAATCAGTAACCGAAGTACGTAGCTTTCTCGGTTTAGCTGGTTATTATCGGAGATTCATGGAAGGATTTTCTCGAATTGCTACTCCACTAACTCAGCTGACTCGGAAAGATACAAATTTCGGTTGGAGCGAGGAATGTGAGAAGAGTTTTTAAGAATTCAAGAGGAGACTCATTTAATTTTGTTCGACAATACCATCCAGGTTCGGAGGATTTGTCATCTCTGATGATGCTTGAGCAAAGGGTTAGGATGTGTTCTCATGCAATATGGGAAAGTCATAGCCTTTATGCCTCAAGATAACTCAAAGAATATGAGAGGAATTATCCTACTCATGATCTAGAGTTAAGCGACTATTGTCTTCGCACTTAAAATTTGGAGGCATTACTTGTATGGAGAGAAAGTGGAGATCTTTACGGATCATAAAAGCCTCAAATATTTCTTCACTCAAAAGGAACTCAACATGCGATAACGACGTTGGATTGAACTATTGAAAGATTATGATCATACCATCCAATACCATCACGAAAAGCGAACGTGGTAGCTGACGCATTGAGTAGAAGATCATATGAATACGAAGTGCAATATTCACAACACAAAAGCCCATTTTGTGTGACTTGCAAAGGATGAAGATAGAGTTAAAGACTCAGGGACCCATATGATGATGGCGAATATCTGAGTAGAACAGAGCTTTAATCGATAAAGTTAAAGTCGCTCAAGCTACGGACACGGAGCTAATGCGTATGAAGAAGAAAGTGCAAGAAGGTGCTATCTTAGGAAGCAAGAATCGATGAGGAAGGAATACTTGAGTCAACTCGGACTTTGTGTTCCTAACGACCCTAATTTAAAGTATAAAATCATGATGGAGGCGCACAACACACCGTTTGCAATCCATCACAGGAGTACCAAAATTTATCGTGATCTTGACATACATTTTGGTGGTGCGATATGAAGAGAGAGATATCGAGTTTATCTCAAGGTGTTTAACTTGTCAGCGAGTCAAGGCGTGAGCATCAAGTACCAAAAGGTCCACTGCAACCACTTGAAATTCCGTAATTGAAGTGGGAGCACATTACCATGGATTTCGTTCACGGCCTTCCCAAAGTTTCTCATGGCATAGATGCGATTTGGGTCATTGTTGATAGATTAACCAAGTCTGCTCATTTCTTAACCGATCGAGAAACTTATACACTTGAACATCTTGCTCGTATGTACATAAACGAGGTTGTAAGATTGCATGGTATGCCAGTATCCATAGTTTCTGATCGAGACCCAAGATTCACTTCAAGATTTTGGGTTAGTTTGCAAAAAGCTATGGGCACGAATTTATGATTTATCTCGGCATATCATCCTCAGATGGACGGGCAGTCGGAGAGGATGATTCAAACTCTTCAAGATCTATTAAGACTCTGTGTCCTTTACTTCAAGGGAAGTTGGGACAAGTTCTTACCATTGGTGGAGTTTTCCTACAGCAACAGTTATCAAGCAAGTATTGGGATGAGGTGGGTGAAGCAACGTTGTTGGGACCAGAGTTGGTACGTATGACTACGGAAAAGGTTCAAATGATCTGACAACGTATAAAAACCCACAAGATCGACAAAAGAGTTATGCTGATCTTCATCGAAAGGACGTAGAATTCGATATTGGAGATCATGTGTTGTTACGTGTTGCTCCATGGAAAGGAGTTACAAGATTTGGAAAAAGAGGAAAGCTCAATCCTCAATTTATTGGCCCATTTTTAATCCTCGATCGAGTAGGAACTGTGGCCTATAGACTTGCGTTACCGCCAAGTATGTCTCGTGTTCATAACATTTTTCACATATCCATGTTACGTAAATATGTGAAAGACCCGAACCACATTATTGAGTTAGAACCGGACGAAATTGAGGAAGATTTAACGTATGAAGAGGTTCCTGTTAAAATCTTTGATAAGAACGAACATATTCTACGCTCCAAGGTTATACCTCAAGTTAAAGTTTTGTGGAGAAACCACGATGTTGAGGAAATGACTTGGGAATTAGAATCTGAAATGAAATCAAGGTATCCTCACCTCTTCGACATACCAGGTACGCACCCTAATTTCGAGGACGAAATTTCATAAGAAGGGGTGGTTTCATAGTAGCACACGGTATTGATTATTGATGCTTACGTGAGAAGTCACTCAGTTATACTCAATTATTGCTACAGTAATTGCTGCATCATATCTATCATATTATGGATTCAATTATGGTCATTATCATCGCATAAAATGATTTTTTATTAAATAAATACTTGAGATTTATTAAAGTTATTCATATTATAAAGCGCAATATTTACAATGTCTAGAAGTTACATCAAGGAGAGGTTTGGTCACCTAATTGGCATGATAGGGAGAAATCCTTATTGAAAGCCCCTCTTTCACAGGAACGACTGATTGATAAATATTATGAGTTATAATATTAATGATGAATGTTGTTCGGAGTTGAATTTGGAGACGCGAACGTGATATTTGAGTCCGGAACGACGAAATTAGTAAAAATAGTCTTTAAACACAAAATTTTTCGAGATTCACTATTTGGTCAAAAAGTCAACAGTTGACTTATTTGGGAAAAGTCAAACTTTAAAATTTTAAAATTTATATTTTTGATAAAAATAGTTTCATTATGTTGGAATTGTTTGTGTTAGTGAAAATCAACATTTATTCCGATGATAATTGATGTCTAGGGGCTATATTGATAAATCGGATAATTTATCGGATAAATGAGCAATTAATTGCTATTAATTCACATGCTTATATAACTATTTGTTCACATATGTGTACTATTGAGTCACATTATTTACTATTAGGGGAGTTGGTGCAAGATTGATAATACTTGTATGACTAAGTTAAAAATTGAGGTATAGATGGAGGTCTTATCTTCGTAATTCGTATTTTTTCACATGATTATACTATTGATTCACATGATTGAACTATTGATTCACATTATTTACTATTAGGGGAGTTGGTGCAAGATTGATAATACTTGTAGGACTAAATTAAAAATGATAGAAAAGTTGGAGGTATTGTCTTTGTAATTTTCGAGCCCAAAGCGTGCAATTATCGAAACTATATTTTCCTATAAATAGAAGCTCATTCTTCCTTCATTTCTCACCAATTCACAAAAGCTTTAGAGCGATTATTATAGAGAGAAATTATAGAGAGAAAGAAAAAGAAATCTGCTACTCATTATTCCAAAGATCCAGCTTTTTCCAAGGTAGGGAGTATTATTTCTTTCTTATCTATGAAGAGAACACATTATTCCATTCTTATTATTTCGTTGGAATAACTCAGTATCTGTGGGCTACCCTATACTTGGTGAAATTCTTACGTTGTTCCATTCTTTATCTATTGGAACATCTTGTTCATATGCGTTCTCACGGGACACGGTTAAAATCTTTATTATTACATTGGAATATATCTGTTTGTCGCTCACGGACTGATTCTGTCTTTATTATTACATTTGGAATATCCTATTCATGCATTTTATGCTGGGACTGATTCCGTCTTTATTATTACATTGGAATATCTTGTATGCATGCGTTTTTGGCAGGACTGATTCCGTCTTTATTATTCTCATTGGAATATCCTATCTACATGCATTTTACTGTGGGACCTAATTCCGTTATTTATTATTATTCGTTGGAATAACTCGCCTATGCGGTCTATCGCATGCTGGTGATTTCTTTTGTTATTCCATTCCTTATTATACTCAGTTGGTTAAAGTTTTGACTTCTATACTCCATAAAATTAGTGGAATATCCTTGATATTTGCGCTTCATCCAGTATCTTTTCGTGGAAATATTCTTCTGAGCATTCTTGAATTTTACTTTACAAAGCAGTATCATGTTGACAATTTGGACATTACTAGTTCCTGGATAAAATAATTCTTGAACTTGTTTTTATTGAATTCTTATATCATTGTCATCGTCTTCATGTTTATATTTTGTTGAAAGTCATCTGTGGCCTATAGTGCATAGATGGACTTGGTATGATTATGACCAGGGATTATTCGGTGTAATCATGACCGTAATGTTACAAATGATGTGGTAAAAGTCCTCATTGGCCCGTAGTGCATTGATGGACAGTTGTTGGCGTGATCATGACCATTAATGAATACACAAATATTCTTGGCCCGTAGTGCATGGATAATTGTGGTCGTGATACTAAAGAATATCCTTGGCCGTAGTGCAGGGGTGATTTGATGATGTGGATTATTTATTAAGCTCAGTTCCAGCGATAAAAGTGATGAAAAACCTTCTAAATCATAAAAGATAGTAGAATTTATTCTCTACCTGACTCTTTTAATGGATTGCTTGTTCCGCTGCAGGTAAACTTGATGGTTGCTATATTGTATCAGTTTAACACTGTTGAAGGCTAACGATAATATATTCTGCATTATCTTAGTCATAATATTTCCTACTGGGCTAGTTGAGCTCACCCTTTTACTTTTATTTTTCTTTTCAGGAAATGAGAACGTAGCAGGGACTAGTCGGGGAACGGAGTGACGGACCAGATGATAGCATTAGTAGTCCTCACTATTCTGTGAAATAGTGTAATAATAATTGTAATAAGGACTCCTTTTGAGTTTGTATAATCTCTAATATACAATATTTGTATTCAAACTCATAGTTTATGTTTTGTCGTATTGTACACGACAATTGTATTATTAAGTTGTATTTTAATTTTGTACCATGTAAGTGGCGACCCAAGATGGGTGACGTATACCTAATTTTGGGGGCGTCACAATTCGTGTATTCATTAATGGTCATGATCATGCCAACAACTGTCCATCAATGCACTACGGGCCAATGAGGACTTTTAGCACATCATTTGTAACATTACGGTCATGATTACACTGAATAATCCTTGGTCATAATCATACTAAGTCCATCTATGCACTACAGGCCACATATGATTTTCAACAAAATATAAACACGAGGATGATGACAATGATATAAGAATTCAATAAAACAAGTTCAAGAATTAATTTGTCCAGGAACCAATAACATCCAAATTGTCAACATGATATTTCTTTGTGGAGTAAAATTCAAGAATGCTCAGAAGAATATTTCCATGAAAAGATCTTTGGATGAAGCGCAAATATCAAGGATATTCCACTAATTTCATGGATTATAAAAGTCAAAACTTTAACCAACCCGAGTATAATAAAGAATGGAATAACAAAAGAAATCACCATGCATCGATAGAGCCAGCATATGCTGAGTTATTCCAATAGAATAATAAATACAGAATCGAATTAAAACGCATTGCAGACGAGGATATTCCAACAGAATAATAAAATTCGGAATCAGTCGGCGCCAGAAAACGCATGAACGGGATATTCCTATAGAATAATAAAGGCGGAACCAGTCCGGCGTAGAATGCACAGATTGGATATTCTAACTGAATAATAAAGAATGGAATAATGAAGAATTTCACCAAATATGCGTTACTTTGATAGACATGTTATTCAACATAATAAAAAGAATGGAATAATGAAGTTCTCTTCATGAAGACGAAAGAAAGAAATAATACTCCCTACCTTAGAAAGCGGATATAGAAGTAGTGAAGTAGCGAATACTTTTTCTTCTTTCTCACTATAATTTTCTCTATAATAATTGCTCTATAGCTTTAGTGAATTGGTGAGAAATGAAGGAAGAATGAGCTTCTATTTATAGAAAAATATAGTTTCTATAATTGCACGTTTTGGGAATCGAAAAATTAGAGTACAATGCCTCCAACTTTTCTTTTATTTTTAATTTAGTCCTGCAAGTATTATCAATCTTGCACCAACTCCCCTAATAGTAAATCATGTGAATCAATAGTACAATCATGTGAATAAATAATATAATCATGTGAATAAATAGTATAATCATGTGAAAAAATTAATTACAGTATAGTACTTCAACTATACCTCCATTTTTAACTTAGTCATGCAAGTATTATCAATCTTGCACCACCACCCCTAATAGTATAAGAATGTAAATCAATAGTACCCCAGTAACTCGTGAATAGTACTCCGACACGAAAAGTTCTCCGAATACCCGAGTGAACAATATAACCTCAAGACATCAATTATTATCGAAATAAATGTCAATTTCCACTAACACTAATAATCCCAATACAATGGAACAATCAATTTCATCTTTAATCAACACAACTTATTCATCATTAATATTATAACTCACAATATTTAACAACCAGGTCATTCCCGAGGAAGAGGGGCCTTCCGATAAGGATTTCTCCTTATTAGTAGCATGATTAGGTGACCAAACCTCTCCTTGACAGAACTTCTAGACATTGTCAATATTGCAAATAATAATATGAATAACTTTGTCGTCTCAAATTTTGATTTAATAATAATAAATATTATGCAGATGATACTGTGACAATAATTGAATCAATAATATGCGAGATATGATGCAGCAATTACTGTAGCAATAATTGAGTATAAGCTGAGTGACTTCTTATGTAAGCATCAATAATCAATCCGGTGTACTACTTATGCAACCACAGCGTATTCTTTCACATACTTTAACACAAGGTGTTTCAATAGTTAACGGTAAAACTTCCACCGTTATTTTCATAAAGTATTTTTGTCATTTTCTCAATTCGACAATAATTCTGTTGTGGGGTCCACCAATGATTGTACCGTCGTACGGATATTCCCCGATAAAAAGAATATTTCCCGACCAATTGAATATTATACAACAAATTGCATACTTTGCAAAATTTATAAATATTACCCACAACTATAACATTATATCAAATCCACACCATAATATTTAAAAAAATTATTTCGAGAAAATTAAATCTTTATTCATAAAATCTGGGGTCTCATAGCTTTTTTTCTAGATCGTAGAGTTGAGCGTTGAGTGTTCTTCAGCTTTTGTTATGTACTTGCTTAAAAAAATCTTGCATATCCATCTGATTTGTATATAAGGAGTGTGACGCCCACAAAATAGGTATACATCACCCATTCTGAGTCGTCAAATACATGGTACAAAATTTAAATACAAACTTCATTTATACAATACGACAAAAACGTAGCTGAGAGTTTTGACATGAATATTGTCTCATAGACAATATCAAAACTCAAATGGAGTCCTCGTTACATTTATTATCACACTATTTCATAGAATAGTGAGGAGTACTAATGCTATCCTCTGGACCGTCACTCCGTTCCCCGACTAGTCCCTACTACGTTCTCATTTCCTGAAGAGAATAATGAAAGTAAAAGGGTGAGCTCAACTAGACCAGTAAGAAATATTATGACTAAGATAATGCAGAATAAATTATCGTTAGCCTTCAACAATGTTAAACTAATAGAATACAATAGACAACAAGTTTAACTACAACGGAACAAGTAATCCATTAGAAGAGTCAAGTAGAGCATGATATCTACTATCTTTTATGATTTAAAAAGTTTGTCATCAATTTTATTGTTGAGACTCAGCTCAATAAATAATCCACATCATTGAATTATCCATGCACTACATGTAAGACCCCAACTTTTATTTATAAAGATTAATTTTTCTCGAAATATATTTTTGAATATTATGTTGTGGATTTGATATAATGTTATAGTTGTGGGTATTATTTACAAATTTTGTAAAGTAAGCAAGTGGTTATATAATATTCGATCGGTCGGGGAATATTCATTTTAACACAGAATATTCGTATAACGACACAATCATTGGTGGACCCCACAACGGAAGTATTGTCGTAGTTTGAAAATGACAGAATTATCTTTTTATAAAAATAACGACGATAGTTTTACCGTTAAACTGTTGAACTACCCGGTGGTAAAAGTACGATGTCTGGCGTGGTTGTATAGTAGCACACTCGGTATTGATTATTGATGCTTACGTGAGAAGTCACTCTGTTATACTCAATTATTGCTACATTAATTGCTGCATAATATCTCTCATATTATTGATTCAATTATTGTCACAGTATCATCTGCATAATATTTATTATTATTAAATCAATAATTGAGACGACAAAGGTATTCATATTATTATTTGCAATATTGACAATGTCTAAAAAGTTCTGTCGAGGACAGGTTTGGTCACCTAATTGCGAGCCAATAGGGAGAAATCCTTATCTGAAAGCCCCTCTTTCCTGGGAATGATCTGGTTGTTAAATATTGTGAGTTATAATATTAATGATGAATAAGTTCGTATTGATTAAAGATGAATTTGATATTTTCATTGTGTTGGGATTATTAGTGTTAATGAAAATCGACATCTATTTCGATAATAATTGATATCTGGAGGTTATATTGACCAATCGGGTAATTAATCGGATAAATGAGCAATTAATTGCTATTAATTAACATGATTATAACTATTTATTCACATGTATGCACTATTGATTCACATGCATGTACTATTATGGGAGGTGGTGCAAGATTGATAATACTTGCATGACAAAATTCAAAATAGAGGTATAAATGAAGGTACTATACCGTAACTATTTTTTTCACATGTATAAACTATTGATTCACATGAATGTACTATTGATTCACATGATGTACTATTAGGGGAGATGGTGCAAGTTTGATAATACTTGCAGGACTGAATTAAAAATGAAGGAAAAGATGAATGTATTATACTGTAATATTTTGAGCCCCAAAACGTGCAATTATCGAAACTATATTTTCCTATAAATAGAAGCTCATTCTTCTTTCATTCTCACCAATTCACTAAGACTCGCAAGAGCAATTATAGAGAGAGAAGCTATAGAGAGAAAGAAGAAGAGAAGTCTACTACCTAACTATTCCAGTATCCAGTCTTCTTTAGAGGTAAGGGATATTATTTTGTTCAGTATTCATAGGAATAATATTTTCTTCCATACTCTGTAGTATGTCAGTAATATTATTTCGTCTTGTAATCCTGATTATACCCTCATTTTGTTAAAGTATTGCTTCTATACTCCGTGAAATTAATAGAATATCCTTGAAATTTGCGCTTCATCTATTATCGTTTAACAAGGATATTTTCTACACATTCTTGTTAATTTTTAAGCTTTTCATGCCGGAGTACTGTCCATGAGTAGAATTTATTTTTACGGTACTATTCATAAAGTACTATTCCCGAGGTACTATTCATAAAGTACTATTCACGGGTACTATTCATAAAGTACTATTCATAAGTACTATTCACAAAGTACTATTCATGGGGTACTATTCCTGAAGTACTATTCATGGGGTACTATTCACTCGGGTATTATTCACCCAGGGAATTATTTATGACAAAAAATGATTTCTTTGCTATCCAAATCATTTTTGATACAATATTATTCTTGAATTTTACTCCACAAAGAAGTATCATGTTGACAATTTGGACATTATTGAATACTTGATAAATTAAGTTATAAATCTTTAAAAATTTATCCTTTTCTTTTGTGACGCCCCCAAAACAGGTATACATCACCTATTCTGAGTCGCCAAATACATGGTACAGAATACAAATACAATCTTAAATATACAACATGAGCTGTGAGTTTTAATACAAATATTGTCTTCTAGACAGTATTCAAACTCAAAATAAGTCCTCAATACATTTATTATCACACTATTTCATAGAATAGTGAGGACTAATAATGCTATCCTGCGGGACCAATCACTTACGCTCCTCCCGACTAGTCCTTGCTACGTTCTCATTTCCTGAAGAGAATAATGAAAGTAAAAGGGTGAGCTCAACTAGCCTAGTAAGAAATATTATGACTAAGATAATGCAGAATAAATTATCATTAGCCTTCAACAATGTTAAACTGATAGAATACAATAGGCAACAAGTTTAACTACAGCGGAACAAGTAATCCATTAGAAGAGTCAAGTAGAGCATGATATCTACTATCTTTTATGATTTAAAAAGTTTATCATCAATTTTATTGCTGAGACTCAGCTCAATAAATAATCCACATCATCCTTGCACTACGGCCAAGGATATTCATTAGTATCACAACCACAAATTATCCATGCACTACGGGCCAATGAGTACTTTTACCACATCATTTGTAACATTACGGTCATGCTTACACCTAATAATCCCTGGTCATAATCATACCAAGTCCATCATACTCTGGGGCCACGAGATGACTTTCAACAAAATATAAACATGAGGATGATGACAATGATATAAGAATTCAATAAAACAAGTTCAAGAATTATTTTATCCAGGAATCAATAACATCCAAATTGTCAACATGATACTTCTTTGTGGAGTAAAATTTAAGAATGCTCAGAAGAATATTTCCATGAAAAATACTGGATGAAACGCAAATATCAAGGATATTCCACTAATTTTATGGAGTATAGAAGTTAAAATTTTAACCAACTGAGTATAATAATGAATGAAATAACAAAAAAAATCACTAGGCATGCGATAGACCGCACAGACAGGTTATTCAAACAGAATGATAAATAATAGAACTAGGTCATGCGTAAACGCACAGACAGGATATTCCAACAGAATAATAAATAATGGAACCAGGTCATGCGTAAACGCACAGACATGATGTTCCAACAGAATGATAAATAATGGAATAATAGAAGAATTTCACCATGTATGCAGTACTTCGCATAAATAGGTTATTCCAACATAATAATAAAGAATGGAATAACAGAAGAATTTCACCAATTGTAGGTAGTAGCAGCGTATCTGAGTTATTCCAACGAATAATAAAGAATGAAATAACAGACGTTCTCTTCATGAATAAGAAAAAGCAATACCCCTACCAAGTAAAAAGAAGAGTATTCCGACTGGTAGGGCGAGGATATTCTTGAAGAAAACTTGCACTACGCTCAAACTTCTTAAAATTCTAAAGAAATAAGCTCAAGATTATAGAAGAATTCTATGAACTTCTGGCCGGTGTGGTTTTCAATTCTAACTAAGCATCCTATTTATAGGAGAATTGAAGGATCTTATCTGATAAAATGTTCTAATAAAAGCGAAAACTTTTAATAATATATATATATATATATATATATATATATATATATATATATATATATATATATATACTTAGCTTGTGATTTACACTTTATGATTCAATGAAGTCTCGTGATTCTATATATATATATATATAATATAACAAAAGTAAGTCACGGGGATGAAAACCCGTGACATGTACCCACCATTTCAAATATATATACCATCATTATAAAAGTACCCCCACGATAACCTTATTCCCCCCCTTAAACACTCAAGTCATCTCATATATATATATATATATATATATATATATATATATATATATATACAATGAATAACTTTCAATCGATTATTTTGAAAATTGTATAAATGGGGGGGGAAAATCCATAAATACAACAAATACTTCATAAAATTCTCTCAATATTTTTAACAAAATTTATCATCATTATTATAATTCACAATATTAATCGATTAGGTCGTTCCCGGAAAGAGGGGCTTTCAATAAGGATTTCTCTCCTCATGGCGCGCAATTTGGTGACCAAACCTCTCCTTGTGAACTTTAGACATCGTTAATATTGCAAATAATAATATTAATAACTTTGTCGTCTCAATTATTAATTTAATAATATATAAAATATTGACAATAATTGAATCAAATAACGTGAGATACTATATAATTCTTTGTAGCAATAATTGAACAAAACTGAGTGACTTCTCACGTAAGAATCAATAATCAATACCGTATGCTACTATGCAACCACGCGTATTATTATACTTTTAACACCGGGTGTTTCAACAGTTAACGGTAAAAACTTTCGCCGTTATTTTCATAAAGTATTTTTGTCATTTTCTCAATCCGACAATAATTCTGTTGTGGGGTCCACCAATGATTGTGCCGTTGTACGAATATTCCCTGTTAAAATGAATATTCCCCATCCAATCGAATATTATATAACAACTTGCGTACTTTGCAAAATTTATAAATATTAATCACAACTATAACATTATATCAAACTTACTCCATAATATTCAAAAATGATATTTATAGAAACTCATCTTTATTTATAAAAGTTGGGGTCTTACAACCTCCCCTTCTTATGAAATTTCACCCTCGAAATTAGGGTACATACATGGTATGTCGAAGAGGTAAGGATACCTTGATTTCATTTTAGATTCTAACTCCCAGGTCATTTCCTCAACATCGTGATTTCTCTACAAAACGTTGACTTGAGGTATAACCTTGGAGCGTAGAATATGTTCCTTCTTATCCAAGATTTGAACAGGAACCTCTTCATACTTCAAATCTTC
Organism: Panax ginseng; assembly: GCA_020205605.1. Lineage (NCBI taxonomy): Eukaryota > Viridiplantae > Streptophyta > Magnoliopsida > Apiales > Araliaceae > Panax > Panax ginseng. The sequence goes on along the minus strand of CM035143.1, from coordinate 33,810,972 downwards.
CGCTATTTCGTCCGGTTCTAACTCAATAATGTGGTTCAGGTCTTCCACATATTTACGTAATATGGATATGTGAAAAACGTTATGAACATGAGACATACTTGGCGGTAAAGCGAGTCTATAGGCCACAGTTCCTACTCGATCGAGGATTAATAATGGGCCGATGAATCGAGGATTGAGCTTTCCTCTCTTTCCAAATCTCGTAACTCCTTTCCATGGAGCAACACGTAACAACACATGATCTCCAATATCAAATTCCACGTCCTTTCGATGAAGATCTGCATAACTCTTTTGTCGATCTTATGAGGTTTTTATACGTTGCCGGATCATTTGAATCTTTTTCGTAGTCATACGTACCAACTCCGGTCCCAACAATATTGCTTCTCCCACCTCATTCCAACACACTAGAGAACGACACTTTCTTCCATACAACGCCTCAAATGGAGCCATGTCAATACTTGCTTGATAGCTGTTGTTGTAGGAAAACTCCACCAATGGTAAGAACTTGTCCCAACTCCCCTTGAAGTCAAGGACACAGAGTCTTAATAAATCTTCCAAAGTTTTAATAGTCCTCTCTGATTGTCCGTCCGTCTGAGGATGATATTCCGAACTAAATCGTAAATCTGTGCCCATAGCTTTTTGCAAACTAACCCAAAATCGTGAAGTAAATCTTGGGTCTCTATCAAAAACTATGGATACTGGCATACCATGCAGTCTTACAATCTTGTTTATGTACATATGAACAAGACGTTCAAGTGTATAAGTTTCTCGTATTGGTAAGAAATGAGCAGACTTGGTTAATCTATCAATAACGACCCAAATTGCATCTATGCCTTGAGAAACCTTGGGAAGACCAGTAACGAAATCCATGGTAATGTGCTCCCACTTCCATTATGGAATTTCAAGTGGTTGCAATGGACCTTTCGGTACTTGATGCTCCACCTTGACTCGTTGACAAGTTAAACACCTTGAGATAAACTCCGCTATCTCTCTCTTCATATTGCTCCACCAGAATGTATGTCGAAGATCATGATACATTTTGGTACTCCCAGGATGGATTGCAAATGGTGTGTTGTGCGCCTCCATCATGATTTTATACTTTAAATCAGGGTCATTAGGAACACAAAGTCTGGAGTTGACTCGAAGTATTCCTTCTTCATCGATTTTTGCTTTCGGCATAGCACCTTCTTGCACTTTCTTCCTCATACGCATCAGCTCCAGATTTGTAATTTGAGCAGCTTTAACTTTATCAATTAAAGTCGGTTCTACTCGTATATTCGCCATCATCACATAGGTCCCTGGAGTCTTTAATTCTATCTCCATCCTTTGCAAGTCACACAAAATGGGCCTTTGTATTGACAATATCGTACTCGTACCCGTATATGATCTTCTACTCAATGCGTCAGCTACCACGTTCGCTTTTCCAGGATGATATTGGATGGTATTATCATAATCTTTTACAGTTCAAGCCAACGTCGTTGTCGCATGTTGAGTTACTTTTGAGTGAAGAAATATTTGAGGCTTTTATGATCCATAAAGATCTCCACCTTCTCTCCATACAGGTAATGCCTCCAAATTTTAAGTACAAAAATGACTTCTGCTAACTCTAGATCATGAGTGGGATAATTCCTCTCATATTCTTTGAGTTGTCGTGAGGCATAGGCTATGACTTTCTCGTGTTGCATGAGAACACATCCCAACCCTTTGCCTGAAGCATCACTGTAGATGACAAATCCCTCCGAGACAGATGGTATTGTCAGAATAGGTGCTGAAATTAGTTTCCTCTTGAGTTCTTGAAAACTCTATTCACATTCCTCGCTCCAACCGAATTTTGTATCTTTCTGAGTCAACTGAGTTAATGGAGTAGCGATTCGAGAAAACCCTTCTACGAATCTCCGATAATAACTAGCTAAACCGAGAAAGCTACGTACTTCGGTCACTGATTTAGGTTGCTCCCAACTTTGAAAAGCTTCAATCTTTGCCAGGTCAACAAATATTCCATGACTTGATACTACGTGCCCAAGGAATGCTCTTCCTCAAGCCAAAACTCGTATTTCTTCAACTTGACATAAAGCTTGTTTTCACAAAGCTTTTGGAGTATCAGCCTCAAGTGTTGCTCATGATCTTCACGGCTTTTGGAATATATGAGGATGTCATCAATAAAGACGACCACAAAGTGATCCAAATATTCCTTGAATACTCGGTTCATCATATCCATGAAGGCAGCAGGAGCATTAGTCAATCCAAAAGACATGACTAGGAATTCATAATGCCCGTACCGAGTTCTGAAAGCCATTTTTGGAATGTCATCGGTTCTAATCTTCAATTGGTGATATCCAGAACAAAGATCAATCTTTGAAAAGAATTTGGCTCCTTGCAACTGGTCAAACAGGTCATCAATACGCGACAATGGTACCTATTTTTTATGGTCACATGATTCAACTCCCGATAATCAATACAAAGTCACATACTCCCATCTTTCTTCTTCACGAATAGAACAGGAGCACCCCAAGGAGACGTACTAGGATGAATAAAATCGATGTTTAACAATTCCTACAATTGGGTCTTTAACTCCTGAAGTTCAACAGGAGCCATTCGATATAGGGCTTTGGAAAGGGGTTTTGTACCAGGTTTAAGGTCGATACAAATTCAATGTCTCGCTCTAGGGGTAGGCCAGGAAGTTCTTCAGCGAATACGTCAGGAAATTTATTAACAACAGAAATATCATTTAAAACTGACGTATTTTTGTTTAGATCCGTGACATGAGCTATAAAAGCTTGACATCCATTTTTCAATAAACGAATAACTTTATGGCTTGAGATGACAGTTATTGATTTTAATGGTTTGGTTGCTTTAATTCGCATAATAGGTTGATTAGAAATATGAAAGCTAACAACCTTACGAAAACAATCAATTTTTGCATGATGAGTAGTTAACCAATCAATCCCTAGAATCACATCAAATGCAAGTATTTTCAAAGAATAAGATCGTCAGGTAACGTGAGGGTACCGATTTAAACCAAACAAGACTTATAAACAGTGGATGTAATGAAAGTTTCTCCCAACGGAGTTTCAACAGATAAGTCAGAGTCTAATTTCTCTAGTCAAATTTAAACGTTGAGCGCAAGTAGGAGAAATAAAGGAATGGGTAGAACCGGTATCAAATAAGGTATATACTTCGCTAGAGTTTATGATAAGCTTACCCGTGATGACTTCGTTAGGGTTTCTTGCTTTCTGGGAGGTCAGGACAAACGCTCTCCCTTGAACTACCGGTTTTGTCTTGTCTGGGACAGCCTTTGATGCCTCCATCCCAGCTGGACATAACTTTGGTGCACGACAAAATCGAGCTAGGTGACCTTCTCTTCCACTATTATAGCATGCTTTGGATGGCATCGCGCAGTTTGGATTGATGTGTCCCTCCCCTCCACATTTGAAGCATATGATAGGTGGTCTGTAACAACCCGATATTTTCTATATAAATAACTCAGAAATTTTGCGTATAATATTTTTTTAAGGATGAGGATTTGTACAAGATAATGTATGTATGTAATTATGTAATAAATAAAAATATATTTATTAGATGAATGTTTACAAATAATTTTATTTTAGAATTGTTGACTATTATAAAGTTTATTCTTATAATAATTAATTTTATAGCAGAAATATTTTTTTATTAATTATTTTCTATGAAAATATAATTATATATTATTTAAATAATATATGAAATGATTTTTAGAATAATTATAATAATTATTTTATTATATGAATTTTAGTACAGATTATTAAGTTAATTATTTTACCTTAATTATTAAGGTTAATTATGGAAGAATAAATCAGATATGGAATCCAAACCCTAATTTTGGATTTTGATCAAGGAATAAGAATAATAATATAATATTAATTATATTTTGATTTTTAGTGCTATAAATAAGTATTGTATGTACGCATTGGTCAATGGTGATGCAGTATTTGATAAACCCTAGTTTGAAGTCAAATGAGATTTTCAAATCTGTCTAGTAAATATGTTATGTGATTTAATGATATTTATTATAATATTATTTTATTTTAGTACTGTAACTATGTACTGTATATGTGTGGACTAATAATGTTTGTTAAATTATGGTGTATAATGTAAAAACCCTAGTATTAATTTGTTTAACCCTATTTTTAAATTTAAATGGGAAAGTCAATACTGATATATAACAGTGTTATGTGATATATGTGGTGTATTATAGAATTTAATATTAATTAAAGAAACCCTAATTAATATTTAGAATCCTAATGTTTTTTTAGAAACCCTAATATTTAAATTATAAACCCTAATTTTTTTATATAGACCCTAATTCTTATTTTTGAAACCCTAATTGTCAAGTGGGAAAACCCTAATTTGAAACTCAATTATGAGTTAGAAACGGTTCTGTAGTTGTGCTAAATGAAGTATGTTACGTATTATAGAATTTAATGTTAATTAGAGAAACCCTAATTAATATTTAGGAGTTCTATTTTCTAGAAACCCTAATTTCTAAATTAGTAAACCTAATTTCTAAATTAGTAACCTTAATTTATTAAAATGAAACCCTAATTGCTAGTTATAATCCTTAATGCTAATTAGTGGACTTCAAACCCTAATGATCATGTATAAAGTAATTAAAAAACTAATCTAATTTAGAAAACCCTAATTACAAATTTTAGAAACTAAAATTTGTTTTTATTTTTATTTATTTATTTATTTTTATTTTTTTTTGTACAAACCCTAGTTGCAAAATCCTATAATTTGTGCTAAACCTTAACGTTAAACCCTAAGGGTTTGTCATGAATACAAGTTTGCCCTTATTTGTAAAAGCCAAAAGACATTTTTGCCCTTGTGTGCATTTTTAAAGCTAGCAAGTAGGGTTTGACATTAGGTGAAGTTGGTGACCAAATCCAACCACCCCATGTGACTTAAATTGACACATATCATCCTCTATGCTCAGCCCACTTCATTACATATCATTATATATATATAGATCAAGAGAGAGAGACGCCACTTTATTTTTTTCATTCTTTTAACTTCTCTTCTCTCTCTAAATCCAAAAATTTAGAGTGAGAGATATATATATATATATATATATATATATATATATATATATATATATAAAGCTAATATCATATCTTAACTCTACATGATCAGCAACAAAGGATAAGATTCAAGAAATCAAAGCATAAAGGTATAAACCCTAGAATTTAAAAATTTTATGATCTGATGTTAGATCTTGCTGTTTGTTGTTTAAAGTTGTGTCATAAGATGTTATTTAGTGATCTGAGTTGTTAGATCCCAGATCCATAACATCAAAGTGCTCGAAATTGATGTTTTTCAAATTCTGGGAAAAGTTTAAAAATGAGATCTGACAACGAATGTCAGTGCGCCTAGATCTTGTGTGTTAAGTTTTATGTGTATTTTATGTTATAGATATGTTCTTTGTCATATGGACTATGATCTGGAACTGGAAACCGGGCCAGATCATGTCTAGATCGTGAGATATAAGCGATCAAAGTGAGTCGATGAAAACGCAATTCGGAAATTGGGTAAACCCGTAAACCTGAATTTTCGATAACGTTTTGTAAGCATTAGATCTGGCTTCTGGTAAGGTTTCTGGCCATGTTGTTGTATTCCATTTGTAGACTGACATGTAAGTTACATGATCATGTATTTATAAAATTTAGATCACGCTTATAATAAAAGATATTGCCGGTCAAATTAGGGTTGACCGACTGTTTTGTCTCAAATCTGGAAAACCCAGATTTCTTCATGAGCTATTTTTCTGACAATGTTTGACCGAACAAGATCTGCTTTGTTTGTTGTTTTTAGATCTATGTTATGTGTTATATTTGTTCACTTGCATGTTGTCTACACACTGAACATATTAGATCTCATAAATCAGACCTGTGAAACAAGTTATGATGATCGAAAGAAGGCAGTATGAACTGTTCTTCATTTCTGGAAAACCCAGAAATGAAGAACAGCTCTGACAAGAGATTTGAGGGCTTATAACTCTCTGATTTGTTGTGTTCTGGCCATGATATCGATGGTTACTGGTAGTATTACAGTTATACTATAATACCCACACAGTAACTAGCCCAGAATCGTGATAACCAAAGATCTGGAACCGGTCAAAGTAGTACACTCGTTACTGCACATGAAGGTTTTGGATTTCATGAAGAACACCTATAGCGACAGTTTTGTCACTATAGGTGGTCCTATTGTTCTTGTAATGTAGTATTGATCAATACAGGGCCCATGGGAAGTACACCCTAATGCCCGTAAGTTATGACGGTTTGCAGATGAAGTTCTGCTAAACCTTAACGAAAACTAAAAACAATGTTCATAGTATGTCAACTAATACCTATATATATAGTCAATACGTAGTTTCAAAAATTTGGGATAGAATTTTTATGTTGTTATTATCGGTTCAGTTTACTTCACAACTATAAATTCGTTGTAGAAGTAATGTACAAAGAAAACATTTATTTCTTTCAGCTACTTATATTTCTAATTATTATTACTTGCTGGGAACCCAAATGCTCACCCTTGCTTAAATTTAAATGTTTTCAGCTAGGCATAAACAACTCAAAGGTTCAGACAAGAACAAGTGAAAAGGAAAGCAAACAGAACATGTTTAATGGTATCTTTTGTAATAATTAGACTGTATTAAGATAATGATATGTATTATATATAATGTAAAAAATTATAGTAAAGGTTGCGTAATTGGGATTAGACTCTGATAAATGTAAGATAAGTTTGATATTTATATTATTGTTATTATTATTGGTATTATTCCGCTCATAGAAATGGTATCGTGAAGCACCGAGTTCAGGTTTCAAGTACCCGAGTTTGGGGGCTTCACATGGTCGTTCTCCTTCCTTAACGACGGGTGCTGGTGCTGACGTCTTTCCATCATTGTTGAATATCATCTTCTTGAAATGTCCACTCTTATTGTCTTGGCCATAATTACCACCGAAGTGGTTACCATTTCTGGCATGTTGATTCCCTCCACGTTTGTTGTCACCGCTTCGATGACTGCTACCATTGGTATTATCATTTTTCTGGCTGCTTTCTCTTGGTTGGGTTAACTCGTTATCACGCTCCAATAACTGAGCCCTATTCACAACATCTAAATACAAACATAGTTTATGAGAGATAAGATATTGACGTATCTCAGGTTTTAAACCTCTTAGAAACATTCGCGTCATTCTCTCCTCATTATCAACTAAGTGGGACGCAAACCGGGACAACTCGGTAAATTTGGCTTTGTACTGCGACACGGTCATGTTGTTCTGCTCCAGCTTGATGAACTCTACCTCTTTCATGTAAGGAATACTTTTGGCAAAGTACTTGTCGTTGAATAGTTCCTGGAACTTCTCCCAAGACATCTTTAGTGCGGCAGGTTGAGTACATTTTACCGATTCCCACCAATAATCTGCCTCTCCTCGTAACATAAAGGTGGCAAAGGGCACCTTTTGCTCCTCAGAGCATCCCAAGACATCAAATATCTTGGTAATTTTCTTTATCCATGCTTCCGCCTTAAGTGGTTTTGGCTCTCCAATAAACTCCAGTGGTCCCAGCTCCTTGAACTGCTTAGCGGTGACCGTCCGAGAGTTACCAGTGTTTCCACCTGCATTTTGGACAGGAGCCGCTCTTGCCTGATGTTGCATGAATTTCATAAAGCCTCATAACATTCCATCGTTCATCATCTAGTCCGTGTTGTTGTTTGCCCGAGGATTATCGCCTTCCTGATGCACATTATCCTGATTATTGATCTGTGGAGACTCAACGGTCTCTTGTGCTCCATTGATGTTCTCAACATTCTCGGATGTCATTTTCAAATATTGCCACAAAACAAGGGTTAATTAACATATCACATATTATCCCTATACTCTGACCGACCAACTAAATACCAAATAAACTTAGGTAGGTCATACTATCGAAGGAATTCCCCGTCTCTCCCCTCCTAGTTCTTGTCTCACATCTTAGCCAGGGATCATATCCCTAAGCTTTGATACCAACTGTGACGCCCCCAAAACAGGTATACATCATCTATTCTGAATTGCCAAATACATGGTACAGAATACAAATACAATCTTAAATATACAACATGAGCTGTGAGTTTTAATACAAATATTGTCTTCTAGACTGTATTCAAACTCAAAATAAGTCCTCAATACATTTATTATCACACTATTTCATAGAATAATGAGGACTACTAATGCTATCCTCTGGACCGTCACTCCGTTCCCCGACTAATCCCTGCTACGTTCTCATTTCCTGAAGAGAATAATGAAAGTAAAAGGGTGAGCTCAACTCACCCAGTAAGAAATATTATGACTAAGATAATGCAGAATAAATTATCGTTAGCCTTCAACAGTGTTAAACTGATACAATAAAACCAACATCAAGTTTAACTGCAACGGAACAAGCAATCCATTAAAAGAGTCAAGTAGAGAATAAAATCTACTATCTTCTATGATTTAAAAGGTTTTTCATCACTTTTATTACTGGGACTCAGCTTAATAAATAATCCACATCATCCCTGCACTACGGCCAAGGATATTCATTAGTATCACAACCACAAATTATCCATGCACTACTGGCCAAGGATATTCGTGTATTCATCAATGGTCATGATCATTCCAACAACTATCCATCAATGCACTACGGGCCAATGAGTACTTTTACCACATCATTTGTAACATTACGGTCATGATTACACCGAATAATCCCTTGTCATAATCATACCAAGTCCATCTATGCACTACAGGCCACATATGACTTTCAACAAAATATAAACATGGGGATGATGACAATGATATAAGAATTCAATAAAACAAGTTCAAGAATTAATTTGTCCAAGAATCAATAACGTCCAAATTGTCAACATGATACTTCTTTGTGGAGTAAAATTCAAGAATGCTCAGAAGAATATTTCCATGAAAGATACTGGATGAAGCGCAAATATCAAGGATATTCCACTAATTTCATGGAGTATAGAAGTCAAAAATTTAACCAACTGAGTATAATAATGAATGGAATAACAAAAGAAATCACCAGGTATGCGATAGACCGCACAGACAGGTTATTCCAACAGAATGATAAATAATGGAACTAGGTCATGTGTACACGCACAGACATGATATTTCAACAGAATAATAAATAATGGAACCAGGTCATGCGTAAACGCACAGACATGATGTTCCAACAGAATGATAAATAATGGAATAATAGAAGAATTTCACCATGTATGCAGTACTTCTCAAAGATAGGTTATTCCAACATAATAATTAAGAATGTAATAACAGAAGAATTTCACCAATTGTAGGGTAGCCCGCGTATACAGGTTATTCCAACAGAATAATAAATAATGGAATAACAGAAGTTCTCTTCATGAATAAGAAAGAAACAATACCCCTTACCGTAAAAGAAGAGTATTCCGACTGGTAGGGCGAGGATATTCTTGAAGAAAACTTGCACTACGCTCAAACTTCTTAAAATTCTAAAGAAATAAGCTCAAGATTATAGAAGAATTCTATGAACTTCTGGCCGGTGTGGTTTTCAATTCTAACTAAGCATCCTATTTATAAGAGAATTGAAGGGATACTATGCAATAAAATATTCTAATAAAATGAAAACTTTAAATAATATATATATATATATATATATCATATATATATATATATACACTTAACTTTGTGATTTACACTTTATGATTCAATGAAGTCTCATGATTCTATATATATATATGTATATATATATATATATATATATATATATATATATATATATATATATATATGACAAAAGTAAGTCACGGGGATGAAAACCCGTGACATGTACCTACCATTTCAAATATATATATATACCATCATTATAAAACTACCCACGATAACCTTATTCCCCCCCTTTAAACACTCAAGTCATCCGTATATATATATATATATAAGTCTATATATATATATATATATATATATATATATATATATATATATATATATATATATATATATATATATAATGAATAACTTTTCTATCGGTTATTGAAAAATGGGAAAATGGGGGGGGTCCATAAATACAACAAATACTTCATAAAATTCCCTCAATATTTTTAACAACATTTATCATCATTATTATAATTCACAATATTAATCGACGTGTCGTTCCCAGAAAGAGGGGCTTTCAATAAGGATTTCTCCTTATTCAGGCGCAATTAGGTGACCAAACCTCTCCTTGATGAACTTCTAGACATCGTTAATATTGCAAATAATAATATTAATAACTTTGTCGTCTCAATTATTGATTTAATAATATATAAAATATTGACAATAATTGAATCAAATAACGTGAGATACTATACAGCAATTACTGTAACAATAATTGAACAAAACTGAGTGACTTCTCACGTAAGCATCAAGAATCAATACCGTATGCTACTATGCAACCACGCGTATTACTGTACTTTTAACACTGGGTGTTTCAACAGTTAACGGTAAAAACTTCCGCCGTTATTTTCATAAAGTATTTTTGTCATTTTCTCAATCGACAATAATTCCGTTGTGGGGTCCACCAATGATTGTGCCGTTGTACGAATATTCCCTGTTAAAACGAATATTCCCCGACCAATCGAATATTATATAACAACTTGCGTACTTTGCAAAATTTATAAATATTACCCACAACTATAACATTATATCAAACTTACTCCATAATATTCAAAATTGATATTTATAGAAACTCATCTTTATTTAAATAGGGCTCAGTTATTGGAGTACGATAATGAGTCAATCCAACCAAGAGATAACAACAAGCAAAATGATAATACTAGTGGTACCAGTCATCAAAGCGGTGACAACAAACGTGGTGGAAGTTAACATGCCAGAAATGGTAACCACTTCGGTGGTAATCATGGCCAAGACAATAAAAGTGGGAATTTCAAGAAAAGGAGATTCAATAATGATGGAAGGATGTCAACACCAGCACCTGTTATTAAGGAAGGAGAATGACCGCCAGTCGTATGTTACAAATGCGGAGGGGAGGGACACATCATTTGAAACTGTACGCAGCAGTCCAAAGCATGTTACAATTGTGGAAGAGAAGGTCACCTAGCACGATTTTGTCGTGCACTGAAGTCAAGTCTAGCTGTGATGGACGCATCAAAGGCCGTCCCAGACAAGACAAACTCGGTAGTTCAAGGGAGAGCGTTTGTCGTAACCTCCCACAAAGCGAGGAATCCAAACGAGGTGATCACGGGTAAGCTATTCATAACTCTAGTGAAGTCTATACCTTATTTGATACCGGTTCTACTCATTCTTTTATTTCTCCTACTTGCGCTCAACGTTTAAATTTAACTACAGAGAAATTAGACTTTGATTTATCTGTTGAAACTCCATTGGGAGAAACCTTCATTAGATCCACTATTTATAAGTCTTGTTTGGTTCAAATCGGTAACCACACGTTACCTGTCGATCTTATCTCTTTGAAAATACTTGCATTTGATGTGATTTTAGGAATTGATTGGTTAACTACTCATCATGCTGAAATCGATTGTTTTCATAAGGTTGTTAGCTTTTATATTCCTAACCAACCTATTATGCGAATTCAAGCAACCAAACCACTAAAGTCAATCATTGTCATATCAAGCCATAAAGCTATTCGTTTATTGAAAAATGGATGTCAAGCTTTCTTAGCACATGTCACGGATTTAAACAGAAATACTTCAGATTTTAATGATATTTCTATTGATAATAAATTTCCTGACGTATTCCCTGAAACATTTCCTGGCCTACCCCCATAGTGTGAAATTGAATTTTGTATCGACCTTGAATCCGGTACAAAACCCATTTCCAAAGCCCCACATCGAATGGCTCCTATTGAACTTCAGGAAAATACAGGAATCGTTAGACATCATTTTCATTCATCCTAGTACATCTCCTTAGGGTGCTCCTATTTTATTCGTGAAGAAGAAAGATGGAAGTATGCGACTTTGTATTGATTATCGGGAGTTGAATCATGTCACCATCAAAAATAGGTACCCGTTGCTTCGTATTGATGATCTGTTTGACTAGTTTCAAGGCGCCAAATTCTTTTCAAAGATCGATCTTCATTCCGGATATCATCAATTAAAGATTAAAACTGATGACATTCCAAAGACTACTTTCAGAACTCGGTACGGGCATTACGAATTGCTAGTCATGTCTTTTGGATTGACTAATGCTCATGCTGCCTTCATGGATATGATGAACCGAGTATTCAAGGAATATTTGGATCACTTTGTGGTCGTCTTTATTGATGACATCCTCATTTACTCCAAAAGCTGTGAAGATCATGAGCAACACTTGAGGCTGATACTCCAAAAGCTTCGTGAAAACAAGTTATATGCCAAGTTGAAGAAATGCGAGTTCTGGCTTGAGGAAGTAGCATTCTTTAGGCACGTGATATCAAATCACAGAATATCTGTTGATCCTACAAATATTGAAGCAATTCAAATCTGGGAGCAACCTAAGTCAGTGACCGAAGTGCGTAGCATTTTGGGCTTAGCTGGTTATTATCGAAGGTTCGTGGAAGGGTTTTCTCGAATCGCTACTCCATTAACTCAGCTAACTCAAAAAGATTAAAAATTCGGTTGGAGCGAGGAATGTGAGAAGTGTTTTCAAGAACTCAAGAGGAGGCTCATTTCAGCACCTGTTCTGACAATACCAGCTGGTTTGGAGGGATTTGTCATATACAGCAATGCTTAAGGCAAAGGTTTAGGGTGTGTTCTCATGCAACATGGGAAAGTCATAGCCTAAGCCTCACGACAACTCAAAGAATATGAGAGAAATTACCCTACTCATGATCTTAAGTTGGCAGCTGTCGTTTTTGCGCTTAAGATTTAGAGGCATTACCTGTATGGAGAGAAGGTGGAGATCTATACGGATCATAAAAACCTCAAATATTTCTTCACTCAAAAGGAACTCAACATGCGACAACGACGATGACTTGAGCTATTGAAAGATTATAATCATACCATTCAATACCATCTTAGAAAATCGAACGTAGTAGCTGACGCATTGAGTAGAAGATCATATGCGGGCACGAGTGCAATATTGTCAACGCAAAGGACCATTTTGTATGACTTATAAAGGATGGAGATAGAGTTAAAGACTCCAGGGACCCATGTGATGATGGAGAATATACGAGTAGAACCGACTTTAATCGATAAAGTTAAAGCCGCTCAAGCTACGGACCTAGAGCTGATACGTATGAGGAAGAAAGTGCAAGAAGGTGCTATTCTGGAAGAAAGAATCGATGAAGAAGGAATACTTCGAGTCAACTCCAGACTTTGTATTCCTAAAGATTCTGAATTGAAGTATAAAATCATGATGGAGGCGCACAACACACCGTTTGCAATCCATCCTGGGAGTACCAAAATGTATCGTGATCTTCGACATACATTTTGGTGGAGAAATATGAAGAGAGAGATAACGGGGTTTATCTCAAGGTGTCTAACTTGTCAACAAGTTAAGGTGGAGTATCAAGTGCCAAAAGGTCCATTGGAACCACTTAAAATTCCAGAATGGATGTGGGAGCACATGACCATGGATTTTGTTACTGGTATTCACAAGGTTTCTCAAGGCATAGATGCGATTTGGGTCATTTTTGATAGATTGACCAAGTCTGCTCATTTCTTACCGATATGAGAAACTTATACACTTGAACGTCTTGCTCGTATGTACATAAACGAGATTGTAAGATTGCATGGTATGCCAGTATCCATAGTTTCTGATCAAGACCCAAGATTCACTTCACAATTTTGGGTTAGTTTGCAAAAAGCTATGGGCACGGATTTACGATTTAGTTCGGCATATCATCCTCAAACGGACGGGCAGTTGGAGAGGACTATTCAAACTCTTGAATATTTGTTAAGACTCCGTGTCCTTGACTTCAAAGTAAGTTGGGACAAGTTCTTACCATTGGTGGAGTTTTCCTACAACAACAGTTATCAAGCAAGTATTGGCATGGATCCATTTGAGGTGTTGTATGGAATAAAGTGTCGTTCTCCAGTATGTTGGGATGAGGTGGGTGAAGCAACGTTGTTGGGACCGGAGTTGGTACGTATGACTACGAAAAAGATTCAAACGATCCGACAACGTATAAAAACCTCACAAGAACGACAAAAGAGTTATGTCGATCTTCATCGAAAGGACGTGGAATTCAATATTGGATATCATGTGTTGTTACGTGTTGCTCCATGGAAAGGAGTTACGAGATTTGGAAAGAGAGGAAATCTCAATCCTCGATTCATTGGGCCATTTTTAATCCTCGATCGAGTAGGAACTGTGGCCTATAGACTCACCTTACCGCCAAGTATGTCTCGTGTTCATAACATTTTTCACATATCTATGTTACGTAAATATGTGAAAGACCCGAACCAAATTATTGAATTTGAACCGGACGAGATAGCGGAAGATTTAACGTATGTGGAGGTACCTGTTAAAATCTTGGATATGAAGGATTATATTCTACGCTCCAAGGTTATACCTCAAGTCAAAGTTTTATTGAGAAACCTCGATGTTGAGGAAATGACCTGAGAGTTAGAATCTAAAATGAAGTCAAGGTATCCTCACCTCTTCGACATACCAGGTATGCACCCTAATTTTGAGGACGAAATTTCATAAGAAGAGGAGGTTGTAAGACCCCAACTTTTATGAATAAAGATTAATTTTTTTCGAAATATATTTTTGAATACTATGGTGTAGATTTGATATAATGTTATAGTTGTAGGTATTATTTACAAATTTTGTAAAGTAAGCAAGTGGATATATAATATTTGATTGGTCGGGGAATATTCGTACGACGACATAATCATTGGTGGACCCCACAACCGAAGTATTGTCGTAGTTAGAAAACGACATAATTAACTTTTTATAAAAATAACGACGATACTATTACCGTTAAACTGTTGAACTACCCGGTGGTAAAAGTATAGTAATACGCGTGGTTCCATAGTAGCACACGGTATTGATTATTGATGCTTACGTGAGAAGTCACTCAGTTATACTCAATTATTGCTACAGTAATTGCTGCATAATATCTCTCATATTATTGATTCAATTATTATCACAGTATCATCTGCATAATATTTATTATTATTAAATCAATAATTGAGACGACAAAGTTATTCATATTATTATTTTCAATATTGACAATGTCTAGAAAGTTCTGTCGAGGAGAGCTTTGGTCACCTAATTGCATGCTAATAGGGAGAAATTCTTATCGAAAATCCCCCTCTTTCCTGGGAATGATCTGGTTGTTAAATATTGTGAGTTATAATATTAATGATGAATAAGTTCGTATTGATTAAAGATGAATTTGATATTTTCATTGTGTTGGGATTATTAGTGTTAATGAAAATCGACATCTATTTCGATAATAATTGATGTCTGGAGGTTATATTGACCAATCGGGTAATTAATCGGATAAATGAGCAATTAATTCACATGATTATAACTATTTATTTACATGTATGTACTATTGATTCACATGCATGTACTATTAGGGGAGGTGGTACAAGATTGATAATACTTACATGACTAACTTAAAAATAGAGGTATAAATGAAGGTACTATACCGTAACTATTTTTTTCACATGTATAAACTATTGATTCACATGAATGTACTATTGATTCACATGATGTACTATTAGGGGAGGTGGTCCAACTTTGATAATACTTGCAGGACTAAATTAAAAATGAAGGAAAAGATGAGGGTATTATACTGTAATATTTCGAGCCCCAAAACTTGCAATTATTGAAACTATATTTTTCTATAAATAGAAGCTCATTCTTCTTTCATTCTCACCAATTCACTAAGACTCGCAAGAGCAATTATAAAGAGAGAAGCTATAGATAGAAAGAAGAAGAAGAAGTCGCTATACCACTATTCCAAAGATTCAGTCTTCTTCTTGAGGTAAGGGATATTATTTTGTTCAGTATTCATAGGAATAATATTTTCTTCCATACTCTGTAGTATGTGAGTAATATTATTTTATCTTTTATTCCTGATTATACCCTCATTTTGTTAAAGTATTGCTTCTATACTCCGTGAAATTAGTAGAATATCCTTGAAATTTGCGCTTCATCCAGTATCGTTTCACAAGGATATTTTTTACACATTCTTGTTAAATTTTACGCTTTTCATGACGGAGTACTGTCCATGAGTAGTATTCATTTTTATGGTAATATTCACAAAGTACTATTCATGGGATACTATTCAAAAAGTACTATTCATGAGTACTATTCACGAGTACTATTCAAAAAGTACTATTCATAGGGTACTATTCCCGAAGTACTATTCACTCGGGTACTATTCACCCGGGGAATTATTCATAACAAAAAATGATTTCTTTGCTGTCCAAATAATTTTTGATACAATATTATTCTTGAATTTTACTCCACAAAGCAGTATCATGTTGACAATTTAGACATTATTGAATACTTGATAAATTAAGTTATAAATCTTTAAAAATTTATCCTTTGCTTTCTTTTAATTGAATTCTTATATCATTGTCATCATCCTCATTCTTATATTATGATAAAAGTCATCTGTGGCTTACGTGCATAGATATACTATTGATTGGTATGATTATGACCAGGGATTATTCGGTATAATCATGACCGTAATGTTACAAATGATGTGGTAAAAATCCTCATTGGCCTGTAGTGCATTGATGGACAATTGTTGGTATAATTATGACCAGGGATTATTCGTTATAATCATGACCATTGTTGATTACATGAATATCCTTGGCCAGTAGTACAGGGATGATTCAATGATGTTGTTTATTTATTAAGCTAGGTCTCAGCGATAAAATTTATGATAAACTTTTTAAATCATAGAAGATAGTAGATATCATGCTTTACTTGACTCTTCTAATGGATTGCTTGTTCCACTGCAGTTAAACTTGATGTTTATTATATTTTATCAATTTAACACTATTGAAAGCTAACAATAATTTATTCTGCATTATCTTAGTCATAAAATTTCTTACTGGGCTAGTTGAGCTCACCCTTTATTTTCATTGTTCTCTTCAGAAAATGAGAATATAGCTGAGACTAGTCGGGGAATGGAGTGATGGTCCAGATATTTGCATTAGTAGTCCTCACTATTCAGTGAAATAGTGTGATAATAATTGTAATGAGGACTTTATTTGAGTTTGGATACTCTCTACGAGACATTATCCGTGTTGAAACTCTCAGCTACATTTTGTCGTACTGTATAAAAGAAGTTTGTATTTAAATTTTGTACCATGTATTTGACGACTCAGAATGGGTGATGTATACCTATTTTGGGGGCGTCACACTACAGGCCAAGGATATTCATTAGTATCACATCCACGAATTATCAATGCACTACGTGCCAAGGATATTCGTGTTATCACCAATGGTCATGATCATGTCAACAACTGTCCACCAATGGTCATGATCATGTCAACAACTGTCCATCAATGCACTACGGGCTAATGAGGACTTTTACCACATCATTTGTAACATTACAGGTCATGATTATACCGAATAATCCCTGGTCATAATCATACAAATCAACAGTCCATCTATACACTACAGGCCAAAGATGACTTTTATCACAATATAAGCATGAGGATGATGACAATGATATAAGAATTTAATTAAATAAAAGGAAGGATAAATTTTAAAGATTTATAATTTAATTTATCTAGAATTCAATAATGTCTAAATTATCAACATGATACTGCTTTGTGGAGTAAAATTCAAGAATAATATTTTATAAAAAATAATTTGGACAGAAAAGGAATCAATTTTTATCATGAAAAGTACCCCGGGTGAATAGTACTCGAGTGAATAGTATCCCTTGAATAGTACTTCGTGAATAGTACTATGGCATGAAAAGGTTAAAAATTATCAAGATTGTTCAGAATAATATTTTTGTGAAAAAAGTACTAGATGAAACGCAAATTTCAATGATATTCTACTAATTTCACAGAGTATATAAGCAATACTTTAATAAAATGAGTATAGAATTTGAAATCTGAAATGAAATAATATTACTTATATACTACAGAGTATGGAAGAAAATATTATTTCTTACGAATATTGAACAAAAATAATATCCCTTACCTTAAAAGGAGAGTATTTCTAACTGGTAGGGCGGGGATATTCTTGAAGAAAACTTGTATTATTTTATACGCTCAAAGCTTCCTTAAACTCTAAAGAAATACACTCAATATTATAGAAAAAGAATTCTCTGATTCTGGTGTGATTTTCATTTCTAAACTAAGCATCCTATTTATAGGAGAATGGAAGGATACTATTTAGAAATAATCACGGACGCACAATGCAGAAATAATCACGGGCGACGTTCGGCTGAGGAAAACTGATTTTCTAATTTTTACTATTCATTACTGTGCAATAAAATATTCTAATAAAGAAAAAACTTTAAATAAGATATAATATATATATATATATATATATATGTGTGTGTGTGTATATATATATATATCTCCCTCATTCATACACAACCTCAAAACTTATTCAAATGCACACACTTACAACAAATACTTCAAAAAAATCCCCTCAATATTTTTAACAACATTTATTCATCAATAATATAACTTACAATATTAACAACCAGATCATTCCCAGGAAAGTGGGGGCTTTCCAATAAGGATTTCTGTAAACCCCAACTTTTTGAATAAAGATTAAATTTTCTCGAAATATATTTTTAAATATTATGGTGTGGATTTGATATAATGTTATAGTTGTGGGTAATATTTACAAATTTTGCAAAGTACGTAAGTTGTTATATAATATTCGATTGGTCGGGGAATATTCATTTTAACAGGGAATATTCGTATAAGCAAGCACAATCATTGGTGGACCCTAACGGAATTATTATCGGATTGAGAAAAGCGACAAAAATACTTTATGAAAATAACGGCGGAAGTTTTACCGTTAAGCTGTTGAAACACCCAAAGTGTTAAAAAAATACGATGTCTACGCGTGGTTTCATAGTAGCACAGTATTGATTATTGATTCTTACGTGAGAAGTCACTCGAGTTATACTCAATTATTGCTACAGTAATTGCTGCATCATATCTATCATATTATGGATTCAATTATGGTCAGTATCATCTGCATAAAATGTTTTTTTATTAAATTAATACTTGAGACGACAAAGTTATTCATATTATAAACTGCAATATTTACAATGTCTAGAAGTTTACATCGAGGAGAGGTTTGGTCACCTAATTGCGGCGCTGATAGGAGAAATCCTTATTGGAAAGCCCCTCTTTCACAGGAACGACACGGTTGATAAATATTGTGAGTTATAATATTAATTATGAATGTTGTTAGGAGTTGAATTTGGAGACGCTGACGTGATATTTGAGTCCTAAAAACGTTAAATTAGTAAAATAGTCTTTAAACACAAAATTTTCCGAGATTCACTATTTTGTCAAAAAGTCTATAGTTGACTTTTTCGGGAAAAGTCAAACTTCGAATTTTCAAAATTATATTTTTGATAAAAATAGTTTCATTATGTTGGAATTGTTTGTGTTAGTGAAAATCGACATTTATTCCGATGATAATTGATGTCTAGGGGTTATATTGATAAATCGGGTAATTTATCGGATAAATGAGCAATTAATTGCTACTAATTCACATGCTTATATAACTATTTGTTCACATATGTGTACTATTGAATCACATTATTTACTATTAGGGGAGTTGATGCAACATTGATAATACTTGCATGACTAAGTTAAAAATTGAGGTATAGATGGAGGTACTATACTGTAATTCGTATTTTTTCACATGATTATACTATTGATTCACATGATTGAACTATTGATTCACATTATTTACTATTAGGGGAATTGGTGCAAGATTGATAATACTTGTAGGACTAAATTAAAAATGAAAGAAAAGTTGGAGGTATTGTACTGTAATTTTCGAGCCCCAAAACGTGCAATTATCGAAACTATATTTTCCTATAAATAGAAGCTCATTCTTCCTTCATTTCTCACCAATTCACAAAAGCTTTAGAGCGATTATTATAAAGAGAAATTATAGAGAGAAAGAAGAAGTGAAATCTGCTACTCACTATTCCAGTATCTAGTTTTTCCAAGGTAGGGAGTATTATTTCTTTCTTATCTATGAAGAGAACTTCTGTTATTCCATTCTTATTATTCTGTTGGAATAACCTGTATACGCGGGCTACCCTATACTTGGTGAAATTCTTTTGTTGTTCCATTCTTTATCATTTTGTTGGAACATCATGTCTGTGCGTTCTACGCCAGGACACGGTTCGTGCCTTTCTTTATTATTCGTTGGAATATCCTCGTCTATGCATTCTATCTTGGGACCATATTCCGTCTTTATTATTTTGTTGGAATATCACATGCATGCGTTTTACGCCGGACTGATTAAAATCTTTATTATTACTGTTGGAATATCCTGCTACATGCGTTTTCTGTGGGACGATTAAAATCTTTATTATTCATTGGAATAACACTTTGTCTGCGATCTATCGCATACTGGTGATTTCTTTTGTTATTCCATTCCTTATTATACTCAGGTTAGTTAAAGTTTTGACTTCTATACTCCATGAAATTAGTGGAATATCCTTGATATTTGCGCTTCATCCAAATCTTTTTCGTGGAAATATTTTTTACGAGCATTCTTGAATTTTACTTTACAAAGCAGTATCATGTTGATAATTTGGGACATTATTAGTTCTGGATAAAATAATTCTTGAACTTGTTTTTATTGAATTCTTATATCATTGTCATCATCCTCATGTTTATATTTTGTTGAAAGTCATCTGTGGCCTATAGTGGATAGATGGACTTGGTATAATTATGACCAGGGATTATTCAGTGTAATCATGACCGTAATGTTACAAATGATGTGGTAAAAGTCCTCATTGGCCCATAGTGCATTGATGGACAGTTGTTGGCGTGATCATGACCATTAATGAATACACAAATATTCTTGGCCCGTAGTGTGCATGGATAATTGTGGTCGTGATACTAAAGAATATCCTTGGCCGTAGTGTAGGGGTGATTCGATGATGTGGATTATTTATTAAGCTGAGTCCCAGCGATAAAAGTGATGAAAAACCTTCTAAATCATAAAAGATAGTAGATTTTATTCTCTACTTGACTCTTTTAATGGATTGCTTGTTCCGCTGTAGTTAAACTTGATGGTTGTTATATTGTATCAGTTTAACACTATTGAAGGCTAACGATAATATATTCTGCATTATCTTAGTCATAATATTTCCTACTGGGCTAGTTGAGCTCACCCTTTTACTTTTATTGTTCTCTTAAGGAAATGAGAACGTAGCAGGGACTAGTCGGGGAACGGAGTGACGGACCAGATGATAGCATTAGTAGTCCTCACTATTCTGTGAAATAGTGTAATAATTATTGTAATAAGGACTCCTTTTGAGTTTGTATAATCTCTAGTATACAATATTTGTATTCAAACTCATAGTTTATGTTTTGTCGTATTGTACACGACAGTTGTATTATTAAGTTGTATTTGAATTTTGTACCATGTAAGTGGCGACCCAAGATGGGTGACGTATACCTAATTTTCGGGGCATCACAGTTGGTATCAAAGCTTAGGGATATGATCCCTGGCTAAGATGTGAGACTAGAACTAGGAGGGGAGAGACCGGGAAATCCTTCGCTAGTATGACCTACCTAAGTTTATTTGGTATTTGATTGGTTGATCA
Organism: Panax ginseng; assembly: GCA_020205605.1. Lineage (NCBI taxonomy): Eukaryota > Viridiplantae > Streptophyta > Magnoliopsida > Apiales > Araliaceae > Panax > Panax ginseng. Next base: position 33,789,192 of record CM035143.1, on the reverse strand, counting down.
GAGTATAGTGATAATATGTTGCATGTCAATTAACCCTTGTTTTGCGGCAGTGTTTGAAAATGGCATCCGAGAATGTTGAGAACATCAATGGAGCACAGGAGACCGTTGAGTCTCCACAGATCAATAACTAGGACAACGTGCATCAGGAAGGCGACAATCCTCATGCAAAAAACAACACTAACCAAATGATGAACGATGGAATGTTCCGAGGCTTTATGCAACATCAGGCGAGAGTGGCTCCTGTTCAAAATACAGGTGTAAACACATGAAACTCTCGGACGGTCACCGCTAAACAGTTCAAGGAGCTGGGACCACCCGAGTTTTTTGGAGAGCCTAAATCACTTAAGGCGGAAGCATGGATAAAGCAGATCACCAAGATATTTGATGTCTTGGGATGCTCCGAGGAGCAAAAGGTTACCTTCGGCACCTTCATGTTGTGTGAAGAGGCAGATTACTGGTGGGAATCAGTAAATGTATGTACCGACTGGCCACTCAAGATGTCTTGGGAGAAGTTCCAAGAGCTATTCAACGACAAGTACTTTCCCGAAAGTATTCGTCACATGAAAGAGGTGGAGTTTATCAAGTTGGAACAAAACAATATGACCGTGTCGCAATACGAGGCTAAATTTGCAGAGTTATCCCGGTTTGCATCCCATTTGGTCGATAATGAGGAGCGAATGACACGAATGTTTTTAAGAGGTTTGAAATCGGAGATACGTCAATATCTTATTTCTCATAAACTGTGTTTGTACTCAGATGTTATAAATAGGGCTCAATTATTGGAGCGCGGTAATGAGTCAACGCAACTAAAAATGGTAACCACAAGCATGGAGGGAATCAACATGCCAGAAATGGTAACCACTTAGGTGGTAATCATGGCCAAGACACTAAAAATGGACATTTCAAGAAAAGGAGATTCAACAATGATGGAAAGACGTCAGCACAAGAAACCGTGGTTAAGGAAGGAGAACGACCACCTATCATATGCTTCAAATGCGGAGGGAGGACATATCGGTCAAATCGCGCGATGCCATCCAAAGCGTGTTATAATTATGGAAGAGAAGGTCACCTAGCCCGATTTTGTCGTTCATAGAAGACAAGTTCACTAGGATGGAGGCACCAAAGGTAGTCCCAAAAAGTCAAAGCCGGTAGGTAAGAGGGAGAGCGTTTGTTGTGACCTACCAGAAAGCAAGGAACCCTAACGAGGTCATCACGGGTAAGCTTATCATAAACTCTAATAAGTCTATACCTTATTTGATACCGATTCTACCCATTCTTTTATTTCTCCTACTTGCGCTCAACGATTAAATTTGACTATGGAGAAATTAGACTTTTACTTATCTGTTGAAACTCCATTAGGAGAAACCTTCATTACATCCACTGTTTATAAGTCTTGTTTGATTCAAATTCCAGAATCAGACGTTTACTGTCGATCTTATCTCCTTAAAAATACTTGCATTTGACGTGATTTAGGGATTGATTGGTTAACTACTCATCATGCTAAAATTAATTATTTTCGTAAGGTTGTTAGCTTTCATATTCCTAATAAACCTATTATGCGAATTCAAGCGACCAAACCATTAAAATCAATCACGGTCATCTCAAGACATAAAGCTATTCGTTTATTGAAAAATGGATGTCAAGCTTTCTTAGCTCATGTCACGGATTTAAACAAAAATACGTCAAATTTGAAGGATATTGCTATTGTTAATAAATTTCCAGACGTATTCCCTGAAGAACTTCCTGGCCTACCCCCAGAGCGTGAAGTTGAATTTTGTATCGACCTTGAACCCGGTACAAAACCCATTTCCAAAGCCCCATATCGAATGGCTCCTATTGAACTTCAGGAGTTAAAGACCCAATTGCAGGAATTGTTAGACATTGGTTTCATTCGTCCTAGTACGTCTCCTTGGGGTTCTCCTGTTCTATTCGTGAAGAAGAAAGATGGGAGTATGCGACTTTGTATTGATTATCGGGAGTTGAATCATGTCACCATCAAAAATAGGTACCCATTGCCACGTATTGATGACCTGTTTGATCAGTTATAAGGAGCACAATTTTTTTCAAAGATCGATCTTCGTTCTGGATATCATCAGCTGAAGGTTAAAACTGAGGATATTTCAAAGACTGCCTTCAGAACTCGATACGGGCATTATGAATTCTTAGTCATGTCTTTTGGATTGACTAATGCTCCCCACGCCTTCATGGATATGATGAACCGAGTATTCAAGGAATATTTGGATCACTTTGTGGTCGTCTTTATTGATGACATCCTTATTTATTCCAAAAGCCGTGAAGATCATGAGCAACACTTGAGGTTGATACTCCAAAAGCTTCGTGAATATAAGCTTTATGCCAAGTTAAAGAAATACGAGTTCTGGCTTGAGGAAGTAGCATTCCTTGGGCACGTAGTATCAAGTCATGGAATATCCGTTGACCCGGCAAAGATTGAAGCTATTCAAAGCTGGGAGCAACCCAAATCAGTAACCAAAGTACGTAGCTTTCTTGGTTTAGCTAGTTATTATCGGAGATTTATGGAAGGATTTTCTTGAATCGCTACTCCATTAACTCAGCTGACTCGAAAAGATACAAAGTTCGGTTGGAGCGAGGAATGTGAGAAGAGTTTTCAAGAACTCAAAATGAGACTCATTTCAGCACCTGTTCTGACAATACCATCTGATTCGGAGGGATTTGTCATCTACAGTGATGCTTCGGACAAAGGGTTAGGATATGTTCTCATGCAACATGGGAAAGTCATAGCCTATGCCTCAAGACAACTCAAAGAATATGAGAGGAATTATCCTACTCATGATCTAGAGTTAGCAAACGTTATCTTCGCACTTAAAATTTGGAGGCATTACTTGTATGGAGAGAAAGTGGAGATCTTTACGGATCATAAAAGCCTCAAATATTTCTTCACTCAAAAGGAACTCAACATGCGACAACGACGTTGGCTTGAACTGTTGAAAGATTATGATTATACCATCCAATACCATCCTGGAAAAACGAACGTGGTAGCTGGCGCATTGAGTAGAAGATCATTTGCGGGTACGACTGCAATATTCACAACACAAAAGCCCATTTTGTGTGACTTGCAAAGGATGGAGATAGAGTTAAAGACTCCAGGGACCCATATGATGATGGCGAATATACGAGTAGAACCGACTTTAATCGATAAAGTTAAAGCTGGTCAAGCTATAGACCTGGAGCTAATGCGTATGAAGAAGAAAGTGAAAGAAGGTGCTATGCCGGAAGCAAGAATCGATGAGGAAGGAATACTTCGAGTCAACTCCAGACTTTGTGTTCCTAACGACCCTGATTTAAAGTATAAAATCATGATGGAGGCGCACAACACACCGTTTGCAATCCATCATGGGAGTACCAAAATGAATCGTGATCTTCGACATACATTTTGGTGGTGCAATATGAAGAGAGAGATAGCAAAGTTTATCTCAAGGTGTTTAACTTGTCAACGAGTCAAGGCAATGCATCAAGTACCAAAAGGTCCATTGCAACCACTTGAAATTCCAGAATGGAAGTGGGAGCACATTATCATGGATTTCGTTATCGGTCTTCCCAAAGTTTCTCAAGGCATAAATGCGATTTGGGTCATTATTGATAGATTTACCAAGTCTGCTCATTTCTTACTGATAAGAGAAACTTATACACTTGAATGTCTTGCTCGTATATACATAAACGAGGTTGTAAGATTGCGTGGTATGCCAGTATCCATAGTTTCTGATCGAGACCCAAGATTCACTTCAAGATTTTGGGTTAGTTTGCAAAAAGCTATGGGCACAAATTTATGATTTAGCTCGGCATATCATCCTTAGACGGACGGGCAGTCGAAGAGGATGATTCAAACTTTTGAAGATCTATTAAGACTCTATGTCCTTGACTTCAAGGGAAGTTGGGACAAGTTCTTACCATTGGTGGAGTTTTCTTACAACAACAGTTATCAAACAAGTATTAGCATGGCTCCATTCGAGGCATTGTATGGAAGAAAGTGTCGTTCTCCGAAGATCTTTGGGATGAGGTGGGTGAAGCAACGTCGTTGTTGGGACGAATTGAATGCGTATGACTACGGAAAAGGTTCAAATGATCCGACAACGTATAAAAACCTCACAAGATCGACAAAAGAGTTATGCTGATCTTCCTCGAAAGGACGTAGAATTCGATATTGGAGATCATGTGTTGTTACGTGTTGCTCCATGGAAAGGAGTTACAAGATTTGAAAAAAGAGGAAAGCTCAATCCTCGATTCATTGGCCCATTTTTAAACCTCAATTGAGTAGGAACTGTGGCCTATAGACTTGCGTTACCGCCAAGTATGTCTCGTGTTCATAATGTTTTTCACATATCCATGTTACGTAAATATGTGAAAGACCCGAACCACATTATTGTGTTAGAACCGGACAAAATAGAGGAAGATTTAACGTATGAAGAGGTTCCTGTTAAAATCTTGGATAAGAAGGAACATATTCTACGCTCCAAAGTTATACCTCAATTCAAAGTTTTGTGGAGAAACCACGATGTTGAGGAAATGACTTGAGAATTAGAATCTGAAATGAAATCAAGGTATCCTCACCTCTTCGACATACCAGGTACGCACCATAATTTCGAGGACAAAATTTCATAAGAAGAGGAGGTTGTAAGACCCCAACTTTTTAAATAAAGATTAAATTTTCTCAAAATATATTTTTGAATATTATGGTGTGGATTTGATATAATGTTATAGTTGTGGGTAATATTTACAAATTTTGCAAAGTACGCAAGTTGTTATATAATATTCGATTGGTCGGTGAATATTCGTTTTAACAGAGAATATCCGTACAACGGCACAATCATTGGTGGACCCCCACAACGGAATTATTATCCGGATTGAAAAAACGAGTTGATACCTATACTCCGTGGTATGTCGGTTATATGGTGTTTCGGATAAATGAGAATTAACATAATGCATTTAAATCTATACACCCATGGTATCGATTCAAAATATTACATTAGATAGATAGAGGGACTATCGGATATAATTTCCATAGATTCAAGATTCACGGTATCCCATAACATGAGATGGTAATTTCCCAAGAGAAATATTCTTGTGTTTGGATACCCTCACTTGAATATATGAACTATATCTGTGACTAGAGTCTATCTATCAAAATTGATGTCGATAATAACATGAGCAGTCCATATTACCAATACCCTCACCCGGATGTATAGTCTATGTCATGCGAATACATCTTATCGTATCGATAGTAACTATCTATCTGAAATTGAGTATTAATAACAACATGAACAGTCCATGCTATTAACACCCTCACTCAGATAAATAGTTCCCAAGGATCTCAACTAGAATAGAAGACATCTTACTTTACATCTATATATGTAAGAAAACACGGTTGCGGAAATAAAAGATGTTATATATATCATAATATTATGATTCGATTACAAAATTCTCATACTTGAGTTCTTATTACAAGGTATTCATATGAGACAAGAATATAATCTAATCTATGTAGGGATGCTTCCCTTTATCTACTCCAGATGTTCAGGATTACCATCTAATACTGCAAAGGGAATAATTTGCAAGGGTGAGCTATGACATGCTCAGCAAGTTGTATATTTATAACAATATAGGATTTGAAGAATTATAACAATTCAAATTTTGAGTGATAGTTGTTACCATTTCTGGATTTCTAATTCCAACTAGTTACGGAATTTTTATCATTTACATCGGTCGCAAAGACTTAGAAATTACATTGAGATATGAGATAGGGGATCGACTATTCAACATCCTAGGAGTATGCATATCACCTACGATTGCTCATTTACACTTACAATTTCTTTGTCGATATATTCATTGACTACACTTTGCTCCACTACGGGATACTCGACTTTGATATCGATTGCCTTACCAAAACAATTTGGCTTGACTGACGGTTTATGCTCGATAAACAATATCATATGAATAAATAATTCATTTCTTAGTAAATCTTTGGAACTATAGCAATAACTTTTCAATAATAGGTAATTCAACATAGGTGTATTATATCAGCGGTATAGCAAGATAGAATCTTGTTAAATGAATAAGCGGGGTTGATAAATTTTGCATAAGTAATAAATTGGGTATAGAAGACTTGCTGGCGTAGATCGATTCGAGTTATATTATTCGAGCGCTATTAAGTACTATGGCGTTCGAGAATATAAATCTAACACGTTAGTATTGATAACAATACTCAAATAAAACATTTATTTAATCTAGGGTTAGATTTAATAGGGTTTGACTTTTAATACCTTTGATAAATGAACTAAATTTTATTTATAAAATTTGGTTATATTTTAAATAATTTAATTATCCTTATAATATATTTTAGAAGGTTTAAAGTATTTTTAAAATATTTATTTATCCTTTAAATGATTTTTAAACCATTTATTTCTATTTATAAATAATTTATATTTACTAAAATTTTATAAAAACATTATTTAATATTATTAAATAATTTATAATCATTATTATGATTTTTATTTCAATAATAATATTTTTACATAATTATTTAGTATTTAAAAGTAATTATTCTAATTACTTTATTAATAAGTTAATTATAAATAATATCTAAATAAAATAAAATAATTATTACATTTTTGTAGAAATATCGGAAATAATTTATAATAATTTAATATAATTTTTAAAAGCTATTTTTTTATTAATTATTCTAATTTTTTATAATTTATTTCTAAAAAAAATTAATTTAAATCGTCATAAAAGCTCTACTGTGTGTGAGAAAGTGTCATTTGTAGGTGTTCTTGAGTTTACGAGGGTGGTAGATTGCTTTCGTGGTTAGAGTGGCTAGTTTGACCATTAAATAACTCGGTTTTGGTAATGAGTTTCGGTCAGAGCAAGTATTGGTGTTGTAGTACTCATGTAATAGTACAAGATCAAGCAATAAGCAGGCTTTAATCTACATCTAACAAGAAATTATAAAGATTTAAAGTTACTGTCAGAGTTGTTCTTGGGTTTTTGGGTAACCCAGAACAGTGGTCAAGGCCGGTCAACGGTTTTGTGGCTTGAATTAGATATATGTTGTGTTTGTTGTAACATGTAGTCTATATACCAGGGTACATATATATAACATTAACATGAACAAATCATAATTCTAAGATCTCTATTTATATCGGTCAAAATCTGACTAACAAGCTGTTCTTACGTGTTCTTGAGTTTTTTACGGAAAACCGAGAAAACTTGGTCGTACTTTCGATCGACTACTTTTGACCGATAATTTAGAGTAATCCTATGAGTTGTTTGTTAGATTGAAGATCATAGATATGTAGTATGTATGCAGTACCAATTTATAACAAAAACATAAACAATTAACAATCGGAAGATGATTAAGCGAATTGATCAAAGTAGTAGGTTAAATTTGTTCTTGAGCTTTCTGGGTAACCCGGAAAATCGACTTAGTGAGCAGTCGACCCACTTTGGTTGATTATATCTTGGAATCTATGGTTCATACGAACTGTTTTCTTTTCAGATTAAAGACCTACTTACGGGCTACAAATATCAATCGATTAACGAGACCAAAACATAAACACACATGAATCAAAAAGCCACGACATTGGTACATCGGACCATTTTTTCAAAATTCCAGATTTCATAAAGCGCTTAATTAAGGCATCTAGATGTTATGAAAGCGTGTTCTACCACTCTAGCATACTTTCTAACATCCTAATACAATATTCTAAACATCTAAACAACAAATCTAACATAAGATCAAAAGAAATTTATGAACTAGGGTTTGCACCTTTTCTTGAGAAATTTGTGATTCTAGCTTACGATCTTGTTCTTTGATAACACCTAGGCTTGATATGGTAGGTTTATAAGTGTATCTAGGCTTTGAGAATTTGTGGGTTTGCTCAACCCTAAGGTTCCTATTTATAGAATTTTCCAACTTGGCTTTTTGGTCATTTTTTCACCTACTTGCCTCCATAAAGATCGATCTGTGACTCTTGATGCTTGGGAGTTTGGAAGCATGTCATGTGATGTTTTGAAACTTGTAATGGTGACTCCCAACCTACTTGTGAGCTAGTTGATTAAGTTAGTAGCTTAATTAGGCTTAAATCTTCACTAATCTTGATTAGGGTTTTGTTTCTAATGATTAGGAATGTTAAGTAATGTTAATTAGTACCTAATAGAAGTTTACTAACCATGATTAAGTGTTAACATAAGCTAATTAGAGTTAGATTAGCTAATTAGGGTTTATTAGGGTTAGGTTTTTGCTAATTAGGGTTAGGGTTTTGCTAATTAGGGTTAACTCACTAATCGACAACAAGCACGACAAAGCGTTTTGTCGATGTAAGCACGACAAAGCAACTTGTCAAAATAATTTTACCGAAAAGTCCGATTATGGAAAAAAAAAAAATTTAAGCCGCGAGGTGTCGACACGGCGTTTTTTGGATAAAAATTTATTTGGTCAATTTTGTTAAACCAAGTATATAATAACACGTAACATATTGAGCAGAGAAATTTTATTTATATAGCAGGATTTATACATCTGAGTCTTATTAGGGTTTTGGGTTTTACATTCACCCCACTAATAAAATTTTCGTCCTCGAAATTACGATACATATTAAGTAAAAAGATGAGGATAATTCTCGCGCATTTTATCTTCAAGCTCCCATGTAGCTTCTTCAGCGTTACGATTTCTCCATATTACTTAACTTAGATGCTATCACTTTATTACGGAGGACTTGCTCTTTTACGATTGACGATCGCACGGGTTCTTCTACATAAGAAAGATTTTCTTTGATTTGGATCGGCTCATAATTTATAACGTGTTTATAATCGAGGTTTGTATGGTCGTAAAAGCGGACACATGAAACACATTATGAATATGGTTTAACTTTCGGTGGTAGTGCTATTTCATAAACAACTTCACGATTCTTCTCAAAATTTCAAAAGGTCGATGAACCTCGGACTTAGTTTTCCTTTCTTGCCAAAGCGTATCTTGCCCCTTCGAGGAGATACTTTCAAGAATACATGGCTTCTACGCTAAAATTTCGTTGTTTTGTGATGTGGATCGGCGATATTTTCTTTGTCGATCTTGAGATGCTTGTAATCGTTGACGTATGATTACGATAGTTTTATTGGTTTGTTGAATTATTTGAGGTCCTAACATTTGTCTTTCCCGACTTCATCCCAACACATAGGGCGTTACATTTTCTTCCATATAAGGCTTCATAGGGTGGCATACCTATGCTAGCATGATAACTATTATTGTAGGCAAATTCGACTAAAGGTAATTGATCTTCCCAACTTCCTTTGAAGTCTATGACACATGTTCTCAACATATCCTCTAATGTTTGTATGGTTCTCTCTCTTGTCCATCGGTTTGAGGATGATAAGTTGTACTTAGTTTTTAGCTGTGTTCTAAATTTTACGAAGACTCTTCCAAAAATTTGAAGTAAAAGCGTGGATCTCGATGCGATACTATGGAAAGCAGGTACTCCATGCCTAGAGATAATTTCATGAATATATAATTTGGCAAGGTGATCCGGGTTATGAGTAATTTTAATAGGTAAAAAAGTGGCGGATTTAGTTAAGCGGTCAACTATTACCCAAATGGCGTTATGGCCTTTTTTGTGTAGTTGGAAGGCCCACTACAAAGTCCATGGTTATATGTTCCCACTTCCACTCGGGAATTGGTAAGGGTTGAAGTAAACCACTTGGCCCCGATGTTACCTGCCTTAACCCTTTGACACGTGAGACATTTACTTACCCATTCGACTATTTCCCTTTTCATATTCGACCACCAAAAGTGTCGACTTAAATCTTTGAACATTTTAATCTTTGCCGGGATGTATGGCAAATTTAGAGTTATGTGCTTCGTTCAAAATTTCATCTTTTAAAGCTTGATCTAACGGAATCAGATTCTATTTTCATATCTTATTATTCCATCAGTATCTATTCAAAATTTATTATACTTATCATATGTGGAATTAGATTTAAACTTGACACTCTTCATCCTTCTCTGTATCTCTTTAATTTTATCGAGCAGAGATGAAACTCCTTCTAAAATATATAATTTTTGGGTAGAGGTAGTTGGACATTCCACCTCAATTTTTAACTTTTCAAAGTCTTTTATTAACCTATCATTGGTGGTTAATACATTCAATTTTCTTGATTCTTTCTACTTAGCTTGATCGGCTACAACATTTGCTTTCTAGGGATGATATAAGATTTCACGGTCAAAATCCTTTATCAGTTCTAACCATCGCCTCTATCTTAAATTTAATTCCCGTTGTGTAAAAATATATTTCAGACTTTTATGATCTGTATATATCTCGCACTTCTCCCCGTATAAGTAATGTCTCCAAATTTTTAGAGCAAAAACTACTACGGCTAACTCTAAATCATGAGTAGGATATCTCTTCTCATAATCTTTGAGTTGTCGTGATGCATAAGCTATCACTTTCCCATGTTGCATCAACACACACCCTAATCCTCTGTGTGATGCGTCACTATATACTCTGAGGCCTCTGTATCATCTGGTAAGGATAACTTTGGAGCCATGCTCGATCGCTTCTTGACTCTTGGAAGCTTTCCTCACATTTATCTGTCAGGGACGTATTTCCTTTGTCTTTCGAGTTAAATTGGTTAATGGGGTTGCTATTTTGAAAAATCTTTTATAAGCGTCGGTAATAACCCGCTAAGCAAGAAAACTTTGTATACATTGGAGTTGTTGGTTGTTCCCGATTCAACCGTTTCGATCTTAGTTGGATCTCTGAGATATTCCATTTTTGTCGATTACATGACCTAAAAATTGAACTCTCTTCAACGAGAATTCACACTTGGAAAACTTTGCATAAAGTTGTTCCTTTCGTAATATCTCAATCGACTCTCAAGTGTTGATATGCTCTTCTTCCGTGTTCTCGGTATATGCGAATATCGTCGATAAACACTACAACAAATTTGTCAAGCATGGTTTAAACACTCGATTCATTAAATCCATAAATCTTTCTTGCGGTGCATTTGTTAATCAAAAGACATTACAAGAAATTCATAATGTCCATAGCGTGTCCTAATATTTGTTTTTGGCACATCCTCCTTTCTTACCTTTAATTGATGATAACTTTGTTCTAAGGTCAATTTTTTGAAAATGTTTGGCCCCCCTTTAATTGGTCGAACAAATCATCAATCCTTGGCAAAGGATATTTATTCTTAATAGTTAACTTATTTAGCTCCTATAATCTATACAAAGTCTCATAGTTCCATCCTTCTTCTTTACAAATAAACCTTTGTGCGCCCCAAGGTGAAACACTAGGTTGTATGTACTTTTTATCTAAGAGTTCTGTAATTGAATAAGTAACTCTTTCGGTTCTATAGGTGCCATTACATGCGGTGCCTTAGAAAGCTGGTGCCGTTCTGGTGCTTGAGATCAATGATAAACTCGATCTCCCTATCACGGAGGCAAGCAAGGGTAAATCATGCGGAAATACATCGGAAATTCCTTAACTATAGGTATTTGATCTAGTTTTACTCCTTCTGGTGAGTATCAACTATATAGGCCAAATATCCTAAACAACCCTTTTGAGTAATCTTTCACTTTGAATTATAGTCAAACATCGAGATTGCTTAGGTGAACAACTACCATTGAACACTACTTTTGACTTGAAGCGGTGAAAAGGTTAATCGTTTTTGATGACAATCGATCATCGCGTTATGATTAACTAACCAATCCATTCCTAGAATTACATCAAATTCTCCCAATTGAATTGGTATCAAATCTACCTTAAAATTATGTCCTTTTATTACCCACTCGGTTTTTCTATATATGGTCTTAGCAGGAATTCTTTCATTATTAGCAATTTCTACACAAAATGGTTTGTCTAAATTTTCACAAGGCATATTCAAGTTTGTAGAAATTTCTAGACACAAATGAACAAGTAGCACGAGAATCGAATAACACATATGCATTTAAAGTGTTGATAGATGATGATACATCCATCTTCGTCTGTGAAGCAACAACATCCCTCACCAGAGCATATTAAATGTTCTCATGGTGAGTCGATTACGAACCCCAACTACTGACTCTTTGTTGATTTATTATTCTCTGGTATTCTAACTCCTTTTCCTCCTTGGTTTGTGGAATGAGTTCTTAGAAAAATGATCCATTGAACCACAATTAAAACATTTATTTTTCTTTGGAAGAGGACCTTTGTAAAAGATAATGTCTGTTGTCCACAATTAAAGCATTTGTTAAGAAGACACTCTCCTCTATGTTTCTTATTACATTTAGGACAAGGTTTAATATTATTATTACTAAAATTGTTATTAGTATTTCCTATCTTTTTCCTGAATTGTTAGAAAAAGAATTATTCCATTTAAACTTGTTATTAAACCCACAGGCGGGTTACTGTCTTATTTTCCTTTCTCATTACGAATCTTTTTGTCTGATGAAACTTAGCGAGATTTTCATTTTCACCTTCAATTATAGTGGCCTTCTCTAGTATTTTTGAGAGAAAGTTTTGATTTGAAAGCAGCGATAATTTACTCGAATCGAGGTTTTAAACCTTCTTGGTACCTCTGAGTCTTTCTAAGTTCGGTAGTCACTTGATGAGGAGCAAACTGGATAGTTCATTAAACTTAGGTTGTATCTTTGAGTTCTGATAAGATCTCCTTGTTTTTAAGTCCGAAATTTTATTTCCATTCGGTCTTTCGAGGATTGGGAAAAATAGTTTTCAAAGAACAACTCTTTAAATCTATCGAGGAACAATTTCGGTTTCTACTCGACCTTTGGTTGATTCCACCAATAATTAGCTTCACCTTTCAAGAAGAAAGTTGCAAAAGTTGTCTTACGGTTATTACTAACATTGGTTACTAGGAAGAATTTTTCTATCTCGAGAAATCCAAATGTGCATCTCTGAGGTTCTAATGTACCTTTAAATTGAATGGTGGTCCAACTAATTTAAAGTCTTTAAAGGATGTATTTTGGTTTAGAGTGCATTTTATTACTCTAACATCATATCTACTAGCTGTTGAGTTGGATTATCCTCATTATTCATTTCTCTTTGGGGTCTTACGGTTGGTGGCATGATTCTATAAAACAACAACAAAGATTCACATAAGATTCTTAGATAACCAAAACATATTGTTTATTTATAACTCACAGTCTTACAACAACTTTAAACATACTAGTATATTACACAGTACTTATCACAATACAAACTTTGAATGCTTCTTTATTGTACTAATATAAAGCATCCAACCTCTTATACTACTCTCTAGAATTCATTGATATCATCAAAGGAATCCTGGATCATGTGACAAACCACAGATCGATCGATAAGATAAGAAGTTTTCTTCTCTTCTCTTTGGATATCGAGTTACACGCAGCTTTGCAAATCATTAAAAGTATCTCGAACTCCGGAGATGTTTTAAGAAGTCTTATTTGAATTTCCCTCCTGCTCCTATGTGCATAGTGCGGTTGTCCTTTCGATTGATGACTATGACTCCTTTCATCCATTAGCATACACTCATTAAATCGCCTAAACTTCATCTTATTGTTCTCACATTACATTGTCTGCATGGATAGTGATGCCATTGCCTCATCATGCTCATCTATTCTCATTAATTGTCCGGCCTTTGGATCTTCTTCTTCTTCTTCTTGACATCAAGCGGTTGTTGATCATGAAGCAATTCTTCTTCTTACGCATCACTAGCTATAAAGACTCTATTTGCGGTGGATTGATCACTCTTTCTTCAGCATTGGAGTTGGCCATCTATAAAAGAAAACTCCATAAATACTGGTATAAAGGTTTACACAACATAATAGTTTTAATGTTATATTTTATATGTCTTTTACAAATTTTTACGGACTCGAAGACTATATACTAAGAAAACTCTTCCTTATATCTATAGCCTTAACAGCTTTGATACCAAAATTGTAACACCCCCATACCTATACTCCCGTGGTATCCGGTATGGTGTTTACAGAGAATTAACATAATGCATTTAAATCTATACACCCATGGTATCTGATTCAAAATATTACATTAGATAGAGGGACTATCAGATATAATTCCCATAGATTCAAGATTCACGGTATCCATATGAGATGGTAATTCCCAAGAGAAATATTATTGTGTTTGGATACCCTCACTTGAATATATGAAGGTATATCTGTGACTAGAGTCTATCTATCAAAATTGATATCGATAATAACATGAGCGATCCATATTACCAATACCCTCACCCGGATGTATAGTCTATGTCATGCGAATACATCTTATCGTATCGATAGTAACTATCTATCTGAAATTTGAGTATTAATAACAACATGAGCAGTCCATGCTATTAACACCCTCACTCAGATAAATAGTTCCCAAGGATCTCCACTAGAATAGAAGACATCTTACTTTACATCTATATATGTAAGAAAACACGGTTGCGGAAATAAAAGATGTTATATATATCATAATATTATGATTATGATTACAAAATTCTCATAATGAGTTCTTATTACAAGGTATTCATACTGAGACGAGAATATAATCTAATCTATGTAGGGCGCTTCCCTTTATCTACTCGAGATGTTCGGGATTACCATCTAATCTGCAAAAGGAATAATTTGCAAGGGTGAGCTATGACATGCTCAACAAGTTGTATATTTATAACAATATAGGATTTGAAGAATTATAACAATTCAAATTTGGTGATAGTTGTTACCATTTACGGATTTCTAATTCCAACTAGTTACGGAATTTTTATCATTTACATCGATCACAAAGACTTAGAAATTACATTTGAGATATGAGATAGGGATCGACCTATTCAACATCTAGGAGTATGCATATCACCTACGGTGCTCATTTACACTTTAATTTCTTTGTCGATATATTCATTGACTACACTTTGCTCACTACGGGATACTCGACTTGATATCGATTGCCTTACCAAAACAATTTGGCTTGACACAACAGTTTATGCTCAATAAACAATATCATATGAATAAATAATTCATTTCTTAGTAAATCTTTGGAACTATATGATAACTTTTCAATAATAGGTAATTCAACATAGGTGTATTATATCAGCGGTATAGCAAGATAGAATCTTGTTGATGAATAAACAGGTTGATAAATTTTGCATAAGTAATAAATTGGGTATAGAAGACTTGCTGCGTAGATCGATTCGAGTTATACTATTCGAGCAGCTATTAAGTACTATGGCGTTCGAAGAATATAAATCTAACACGTTAGTATTGATAATGATACTCAAATAAAATATTTATTTAATAAGGGTTAGATTTAATAGGGTTTGACTTTTAATACCTTTGATAAATGAACTAAATTTTATTTATAAAATTTGGTTATATTTTAAATAATTTAATTATCCTTATAATATATTTTAGAAGGTTTAAAGTATTTTTAAAATATTTATTTATCCTTTAAATGATTTTTAAACCATTTATTTCTATTTATAAATAATTTATATTTACTAAAATTTTATAAAAACATTATTTAATATTATTAAATAATTTATAATCATTATTATGATTTTATTTCAATAATAATATTTTTACATAATTATTTAGTATTTAAAAGTAATTATTCTAATTACTTTATTAATAAGTTAATTATAAATAATATCTAAATAAAATAAAATAATTATTACATTTTTGTAGAAATATCAGAAATAATTTATAATAATTTAATATAATTTTTAAAACTGTTTTTATTAATTATTTCTAATTTTTTATAATTTATTTCTAAAAATTAATTTACATCGTCGCTAAAGCTCTACGGTGTGATGAGAAAGTGTCATTATAGGTGTTCTTGAGTTTACAGGCGGTAGTTGCTCGTGGTCGAGTGGCTAGTTTGACCATTAAATAACTTCGGTTTTGGTAATGAGTTTGGTCGAGCAAGTATTGGTGTTGTAGTACTCATGTAATAGTACAAGATCAAGCCATAAGCCAGGCTTTAATCTACATCTAACAAGAAATTATAAAGATTTAAAATTCTTTGTCGAATTTGTTCTTGGGTTTAGGTAACCAAAAGCGTGGTCAAAAGCCGGTCAGCGGTTTTGTGGCTTGAATAACTTTGATTTGATTGTATTAGATGTATGTTGTGTTTGTTGTAACATGTAGTCTATATATACCGGTACATATATATAACATTAACATGAACAAATCGTAATTCTAAGATCTCTATTTATGTCGGTCAAAATCTGACTAACAAGCTATTCTTCGTGTTCTTGATTTTACGGAAAACCCGAGAAAACTTGGTAAATCTTTCGATCGACTACTTTTGACCGATAATTAAGTAATCCTATGAGTTGTTTGTTCGATTGAAGATCATAGATATGTAGTATGTATACTAGAGTACCAATTTATAACAAAAACATAAACAATTAACAATCGGAAGATGATTAAGCGAATTCGATCAAAGTAAGCGGTTAATTTGTTCTTGAGCTTTTGGGTACCCAGGAAAATCGACTTTAAGTGAGCAGTCGACCCACTTTGTTGATTATATCTTGGAATCTATGGTTCATACGAACTGTTTTTCTTTTCAAGATTAAAGACCTACTTACGGGCTACAAATATCAATCGATTAACGGACCAAAACATAAACACACATGAATCAAAAAAGCCACGACATTGGTTTGTCGGACCATTTTTTCAAAATTCCCAGATTTCATAAAATGCTTAATTAAGGCATCTAGATGTTATGAAAGCGTGTTCTACCACTCTAGCATACTTTCTAACATCCTAATACAATATTCTAAACATCTAAACAACAAATCTAACATAAGATCAAAGAGAAATTTATGAACTAGGGTTTTGCACCTTTTTGAGAAATTTGTGATTCTAGCTTACGATCTTGTTCTTTGATAACACCTAGGCTTGATATGGTAGGTTTATAAGTGTATCTAGGCTTTGAGAATTCGTGGGTTTGCTCAACCCTAAGGTTCCTATTTATAGAATTTTCCAACTTGGCTTTTTGGTCATTTTTTCACCTACTTGCCTCCATAAAGATCTGATCTGTGACTCTTTTGATGCTTGGGAGTTTGGAAGCATGTCATGTGATGTTTTGAAACTTGTAATGGTGACTCCCAACCTACTTGTGAGCTAGTTGATTAAGTTAGTAGCTTAATTAGGCTTAAATCTTCACTAATCTTGATTAGGGTTTTGTTTCTAATGATTAGGAATGTTAAGTAATGTTAATTAGTACCTAATAGAAGTTTACTAACCATGATTAAGTGTTAACATAAGCTAATTAGAGTTAGATTAGCTAATTAGGGTTTATTAGGGTTAGGTTTTTTCTAATTAGGGTTAGGGTTTTGCTAATTAGGGTTAACTCACTAATCCTGACAAGCACGACAAAGCGTTTTGTCAGTGTAAGCACGACAAAGCAACTTGTCAAAATATTTTTACCGAAAAGTCCGATTATGGAAAAAAAATTTAAGCACGAAGGTGTCGTACACGGCAATTTTTAGGATAAAAATTTATTGGTCAATTTTTATCGAACCAAGTATATAATAACACGTAACACATTGAGCAGAGAAATTTTATTTATATAGCAGTAGATTTATACATACGAGTCTTATTAGGGTTTTGGGTTTTGCTCGGTGATTTCTTTTGTTATTCCATTCCTTATTATACTCTGGGTTGGTTAAAGTTTTGACTTCTATACTCCATGAAATTAGTGGGATATCCTTGATATTTGCGCTTCATCCAAAGATCTTTTCGTGGAAATATTCTTCTGAGCATTCTTGAATTTTACTTTACAAAGAAGTATCATGTTGACAATTTAGACATTATTAGTTCCTGGATAAAATAATTCTTGAACTTGTTTTATTGAATTCTTATATCATTGTCATCATCCTCATGTTTATATTTTGTTGAAAGTCATCTGTGGCCTATAGTGCATAGATGGATTTGGTATGATTATGACCAGGGATTATTGGGTGTAATCATGACCGTAATGTTATAAATGATGTGGTAAAAGTCCTCATTAGCCCGTAGTGCATTGATGGACAGTTGTTGGCGTGATCATGACCATTAATGAACACAAATATTCTTGGCCCGTAGTGCATGGATAATTGTGGTCGTGATACTAAAGAATATCCTTGGTAGTAGAAAAGGGGTGATTAGATGATGTGGATTATTTATTGTCGAGTCCCAACGATAAAAGTGATGAAAAACCTTCTAAATCATAAAAGATAGTAGATTTTATTCTCTACTTGACTTTTTTATGGATTGCTTGTTCACTGCAGATTAAACTTGATGGTTGTTATATTGTATCGGTTTAACATCGTTGAAGGCTAACGATAATATATTTCGCATTATCTTAGTCATAATATTTCCCTCTTGGGCTAGTTGAGCTCACCCTTTTACTTTTATTGTTCTCTTTAGGAAATGAGAACGTAGCGAGGACTAGTCTGAGAGAGCGAGTGACGGACGGATGATAAAGCATTAGTAGTCCTCACTATTCTACATGAAATAGTGTAATAATAATTGTAATAAGGACTCCTTTTGAGTTTGTATAATCTCTAGTATACAATATTTGTATTCAAACTCATAGTTTATGTTTTGTCGTATTGTATTACCTATGATTTGTATTATTAAGTTGTATTTGAATTTTGTACCATGTAAGTGGCGACCCAAGATGGGTGACGTATACCTAATTTTGGGGGCGTCACAATTTCTCCCTATTGGCGCGCAATTATGTTTCCAAATCCCTTTCCTTAATAGAATTTTCTAGACATTGTCAATAATGCAAATAATAATATGAATAAATTGTCATCTCAATTATTGATTTAATAATATAAAATATTGTGACAATAATTAAATCAATAACATGAGATACTATGCATCAATTATTGTGGCAATAATTGAATAAAATTGAGTGACTTCTCACGTAAGCATCAATAATTAATACCGTGTGCTATTATGCAACAACGCGTATTACTGTACTTTTATCGCTGGGTATTTTAACAGTTAACATATTTCTGTCGTTTTCTA
The DNA here is from genome assembly GCA_020205605.1 of Panax ginseng. Lineage (NCBI taxonomy): Eukaryota > Viridiplantae > Streptophyta > Magnoliopsida > Apiales > Araliaceae > Panax > Panax ginseng. The sequence goes on along the minus strand of CM035143.1, from coordinate 33,770,171 downwards.
ACTCCGACAATAATTCCGTTGTGGGGTTCACCAATGATTGTGCCGTCGGACGAATATTCCCTTTTAAAATGAATATTCACTGACCAATCGAATATTTTATGACAACTTGTATACTTTGTAAAATTTAGAAATATTACCCACAACTATAATATTATATCAAATCCATACCTCATTATTCAAAAAGATATTTCGAGAAAATTAATCTTTATTCATAAAAGTTGGGGTCTTACAAGGAGCCTTTAAAATATGTCCGTTTGAAGGCATCCGTTGAAGCATTAATTACATCAGACATTTCTGAGCACTGATGGTGACTTCTTGGAAATTTTCCGTTCAGCCGTCTGAACCACTGACACAGCGGACTGCTTCAATATGTTTCTTCGTTATATACTAAGGATGGGTGTTGGGTCATTGGGATTCCCGAGAGTCTCAACGTTTATAATCCATTCCACATTTGTTGTAATTTATTCTTCAACAAATGGACAAAGCTCGATGCTTTTGATGTTGACAGGTGATGCACTACGATCATAATCGTGGTGTCTAATCTTGTTCATGTTTGATTCAGCTTGTTAAGGAGACACTACGATTTCTCTTAAGCACTGGTAGACTACGATCTTCATTTGCTTGATATGCAGACTCTATGCTTCCAAGAGCAGACTACAATTCTTAGTTTGGCTCGGCAGGCGTTTGAACCACTCTACGATTCTGGGAGAGGCCCTCCAAAGCAGACTACGATTTTGTAGCAACTTTCTTAATACTCTACGATTCTGCCTTGGCTTATGCAATCTTTTGGCTGGCTCGACAGACTTCAATTCTGTTGATGCATATCTATTACATCTCAAAATAGATCAACCTAACAAATTTGATCTTTTCTTCTACACATTTATTTACAGGATGATAAACATTAAGCTCATATCAAACTTAACAATTTTTTTATCTATCACTAAGTCCTTGTACATGTGTTCCTTGAAGGAATTTACTTATAAGCATGTTTATTTACTTTCAACATCAAATTTAAATATGCAATTCCCAACAATCGCCCCATATTTGATGTTGACATAACCAAGGAGATTTGTATCATAATCATCAATTTCTAAATGCAGATGCTAGAAAGTAAACATGACTTAGTGTTTTAGTGAGCAGCTGAAATCTCTAGAGAATAAGCATGAATTTATTGATGTTTGTAAAAACAGATATTACAATAAATCATAGTTACATCAATAAGAAATAAATTTCATTTGATCTCTATTTTATCTGCCTTTTACCCTTCAGAGGATTTTTCATGCTCTGCAACTCTCCTTCTCCTGCTAGCTTCATCTCTCCATGCAATATCTTCCAGTTCACTTTCCATGATCATGTCTATTCATAAAGACAGGATCTCCAATAGACATATTTAAGCCAGTAGTAGTTACCCCTTGGGAGCTAGGAGATGGCCCTCGACTCCTTAGCGGTTGCGCCATGAGAATTGGCTAGAGCTGCTTGTAAGACCCCAAATTTTACGAAATGAAAGTATTCAATTTTTATAATTATTATTTTATTTAGTAAATGGTTAAATTGAGAAATGGTTAAAGTTAAGGGTGACATTTGAAAATTTTACAAAGTAAGCAAGTTGATATAAAATATTCGTTGTGTCGGGGAATATTGGATTGGTCGGGGAATATTCGTTTTAACAGGGAATATGCGTACAATGGCATAATCATTGGTGGACCCCACAACGGAAGTATTGTCGTAGTTAGAAAATGATAGAAATATCTTTTTATAAAAATAACGGTGAAAGTTTTACCGTTAAACTGTTGAACTACCCGGTAATAAAAGTATAGTAATACGCGTGGTTGCATAGTAGTACACTGTATTGTACATTATCTTTGATTATTGATGCTTACGTGAGAAGTCACTCAGTTATACTCAATTATTGCTATAATAATTGCTGCATAATATCTCTCATATTATTGCTTCAATTATTGTCACAGTATCATCTGCATAATATTTATTATTATTAAATCAATAATTGAGATGACAAGGTTATTCATATTATTATTTGCAATATTGACAATGTCTAGAAAGTTCTTTCAAGGAGAGGTTTGGTCACCTAATTGCACGCGAATAGGGAGAAATCTTTATCGGAAAGCCCCCTATTTCCTGGGAATGATCTGGTTGTTAAATATTGTGAGTTATAATATTAATGATGAATAAGTTTGTGTTGATTAACGATGAAATTGATAGTTCCATTGTGTTGGGATTATTAGTGTTGGTGGAAATCGACATTTATTTCGATAATAATTGATGTCTGGAGGTTATATTGACCAATCGGGTAATTAATCGGATAAATAAGCAATTAATTGCTATTAATTCACATGCTTATAACTATTTGTTCACATTTGTGTACTATTAATTCACATGCATGTACTATTAGGGGGGGGTGGTGGTGGTGCAAAATTGATAATACTTGCATGACAGAATTAAAAATAAAGGTATAGATGAAGGTACTATACTGTAATTATTTTTTTCAGATGATTGTACTATAGAGTCACATGCATGTACTATTAGGGGAGGTGGTGCAAGATTGATAATACTTGTATGACTAAATTAAAAATAGAGGTATAGATGAAGGTACTATACTATAATTATTTTTTTCACATGTATAGAACTATTGAGTCACATGATTGTACTATTGATTCACTTGATATACTATAAGGGGAGATGGTGCAAGTTTGATAATACTTGTAGGACTAAATTAAAAATGAAGGAAAAGATGAAGGTATTATACAGTAATATTTCGAGCCTCAAAACGTGCAATTATCGAAACTATATTTTCCTATAAATAGAAGCTCATTCTTCCTTCATTCTCACCAATTCACTAAGACTTACAAGAGAAATTATAGAGAGAGAAAGAAGAAGAGAAGTCTACTACTTCACTATTCTAGTATCTAGTATTCTTCTGAGGTAAGGGGTATTATTTATTTCATATTTTGAAGAGAAATTATTTTTCGTATTCGTATGAATATTATTTTCGTTTAATATTCGTAAAGGGTATTATTTCTTTCGTATTCATGAAGAGAGTTATTTTCTTTCAATACTCGTAAGGGTTGTTATTCCATTCTTTATTATTCTGTTGGAATAAACTGTCTACACGGACTACCGCATGCATGGTGAATGACTCTTCGTATTCATTCTTTATTAAATTGCGGAAATGATTTGTCTACGTGGATTACCGCATGGTGGGTGAAAATCCATTTGCACATTTGTATATTCTATTATACTCGTATGATATATCATTTCTTTTGTACTCGTCATGAAATATTGTTTTCTTTTGTATTTTCCTTTTATGAGTACTATTCATGGAGTAATATTCATGAGTTACTATTTACGGGTTACTATTCATCCAGTTACTATTCACTCGAATATTATTCACTCGGGTATTCGGGAGACTTTTCGTGTCAGAGTACTATACACGAGTTACTATTCATGGGTTACAATTCACCCAGTTATTATTTACTAGAATATTATTCACTCAGGTATTTGGGGCACTTTTCATGCCGGGGTACTATTCAAGAGGTACTATTCCTGAAGTATTATTCACATGGTACTATTCACGGAGTACTATTCACCCAAAAAATATATTTCTTTTCTGTTCAAATTATTTTTGATACATGAATATTATTCTTGAATTTTACTCCACAAAGCAATATCATGTTGACAATTTGGATATTTTTAAACTCTGGAAAAATTTAAAGTCTTTAATATTTATCCTTTATTTCATTTGATTAATGCTGATATCATTGCCATCATCCTCATGCTTATATTGTGATGCAAGTCATCTTTGGCTTACGTGCATAGATGGACTGTTGATCGGTATGATTATGACCAGGGATCATTCGGTATAATCATGACCGTAATATTGCAAATGATGTGGTAAAAGTCCTCATTGGCCCGTTGTGCATTAATGGACAGTTTTTGGTATGATCATGACCATGGGTTCTCTTCGGCCAAGGGTGGAAAGATGAATTGTTTTATGGCATGATCATGACCGTTGATGAAAACACGATTAGTCTTGGCCCGTAGTGCATGGATAATTTGTGGTCGTGATACTAATGAATATCCTTAGCCTGTAGTGCATGGATAATTCGGTGATGTGGATTATTTATTGTGCTGAGTCTCATCGATAAAATATTGATAATAAACTTTTAATTCGTAGAAGATAATAGATATCATGCTTTACTTGACTCTTCTAAAATACAGTTGCATGTCTTTGGCATGTAGTGCAAGGATGAATCGTTAATGAATATCTTTGGCCTGTAGTGCAAAGATGAATTTATTAGTATGATTATGAACAAGAACCGTGATTTGGTATAACCATGATCTTTGATGTTTCAGGTAAAGACAGGTGATGAAAATTATCTTCGTCCTGGGTGCGAAGAGGAATTTAGAACCACAATTATGATTATGAGTTATTCACATGATTGTGGACATGATTGTTGATTGATGTTACAGGGATAAAACATTGTTGGTGGACTTTTAACATGGAGAAGATAATAGACTTTATGGTCTATTTGACTCTTCTAATGGATCGCTGCGTCGCTCATTGTTAACTATGGTTGAAAAGTTTTATCATCTACCATATGTTCTAAATCTGTGATTTATTACTGACGAAGGCTATTGATAGTTTAATAATCTTTAGTCATGATATTCTTTACTGGGCTAGTTGTGCTCACTCTTTTGCTTCACAATTCATTTCAGGTAATAAGAGTGTAGTTGGGTCGAGCGGAGGTAACAAGAGATTACAACGGTGTTCTATAGCTGTTGAGGTTCTCCTTAACAGTATGGAAATAATTTTATTGAGAACTTTAGATAAGTGTGTTGTATTTTTATACGACATTTAATAGTTATATTTGGTGAATCAAATAGGGTGAGGCGAACCCAACTTTGGAAGGGTGTTTTGCCACTATCATACGAGATGTCTAATGACATATGACTTCGTGTTATCATAAGACATGGTTGTGCACATCCACTTGCTGAGTATATCTACGAGCACTACTTATATAATCTTGGAGTTTGGTTGAAGTATAATTCTCAATTGGAGACAATAGAGATAATTATATGTCAAGAGAAGACTCACCATTGGAATGAACATGATAGTAATCTACTCGTTTTTCTTTAGGGACTATTGTGTCAACCAGGTATAATTCTCGAGTCATATGATATCTATCATAACTTAGATGCATGGCCTCCCATGTACGAAGGTTTCCTTGAGCATTTTCTAAAGATTTTAATTTCTAAAACAATTATTGATTGTACTTTTATGTAAAGTACCATTGTAAGGTGTTGTGGTCGAGGCACCATGAGAGTTACATATATTTGTATTAAAACTTAGAACTTATGTGTTGTTGTACTCTGCACGACAGTTCAACAGTTGTATAAATGAAGTTTGTATTTGATTTCTGTAGTGTGATATCTGGCGACTCAAAATGGGTCGTGTGGACCTATTTTACGGGCGTCACAAATGGTATCAGAGCTTAGGGATATGGTTTCTAGCGGAGATATGAGTCTAGAACTAGGAGGGGAGAGACGAGTAATATACTTCGCTAGTGTGTGACTTACCTAAGCTAAAATTGTTTACTTGATAAGTTGACAAATTATGATATGTCAATTAAGCTTTGTTTTGAAGATATATTCTAGAATGATATCTGAAATACAGGAGATGAGCAATGGGGAAAATCATGATACAGATGAAATAAACAGGAAGGTACAATCCGAAAAGAAAGCAATGTATTCTCATCTCTTCGAACTACCAGGTACGTAAATTTCGATGGCAAAATTTCATAAGGAGGGGAGATTGTAAGACCCCGAATTTTACGAAATGAAAGTATTCAATTTTTATAATTATTATTTTATTTAGTAAATGGTTAAATTGAGAAAGAGTTAGAGTTAAGGGCGACATGTGAAAATTTTACAAAGTAAGCAAGTTGATATAAAATATTCATTGTGTCGGGGAATATTCGATTGGTCGGGGAATATTTGTTTTAACAGGGAATATGTGTACGACAGAATAATCGTTGGTGGACCCCACAACGGAAGTATTATCGTAGTTAGAAAACGACAGAAATATCTTTTTATAAAAATAACGGTGAAAGTTTTACCGTTAAACTGTTGAACTACCCGGTGATAAAAGTATAGTAATGTGCGTGGTTGTATAGTAGAACACGGTATTGTACATTATCTTTGATTATTGATGCTTACGTGAGAAGTCACTCAGTTATACTGAATTATTGCTACAATTATTGCTGCATAATATCTCTCATATTATTGATTCAATTATTGTCACAGTACCATTTGCATAATATTTATTATTATTAAATCAATAATTGAGATGACAAAGTTATTCATTATATCATTTGCTATATTGACAATGTCGAGAAAGTTCTGTCAAGGAGAGGTTTTGTCACCTAATTGCACGCCAATAGGGAGGAATCCTTATCGAAAAGCCCCTTCTTTCCTGGGAATGATCTATTTGTTAAATATTGTGAGTTATAATATTAATGATGAATAAGTTTGTGTTGATTAACGATGAATATTATTTTTGTTTAATATTCGTAAAGGGTATTATTTCTTTCGTATTCATGAAGAGAGTTATTTTCCTTCAATACTCGTAAGGGTTGTTATTCCATTCTTTATTATTCCGTTGGAATAACCTGTACACGCGGACTACCGTATGCATGGTGAAATTCTTCTGTTATTCCATTCTTTATTATTCTGTTGGAATAACCTGTCTACACGGACTACCACATGCATGGTGAATGACCCTTCGTATTCATTCTTTATTAAATTGCGAAAAAGATCTATCTACGTGGATTACCGCATGACGGGTGAAAATCCATTTGCAATTTCATATATTCTATTATACTTGTATGAGATATCATTTCTTTTGTACTCGTCATGAAATATTGTTTTCGTTTGTATTTTTATTTTATGAGTACTATTTATGGAGTAATATTCATGAGTTACTATTTACGGGTTACTATTCACCCAGTTACTATTCACTCAGGTATTCGGGACACTTTTCGTGTCGGAGTACTATTCACGAGTTACTATTCACCCGATTATTATTTACTAGAATATTATTCACTAGGGTATTTGGGGCACTTTTCATGCCGGGGAACTATTCACGAGGTACTATTCTCGAAGTACTATTCACAGGGTACTATTCACGAACTACTATTCAACTGAAAAATATATTTCTTTTCTGTCCAAATTATTTTTGATACATGAATATTATTTTCTTGAATTTTACTCCACAAAGCAGTATCATGTTGTCAATTTGGATATTTTTAAACTCTGGAAAAATTTAAAGTCTTTAATATTTATCCTTGATTTCGTTTGATTAATGTTGATATCATTGTCATCCTCCTCATGCTTATATTGTGATGAAAGTCATCTTTGGCTTACGTGCATAGATGGACTGTTGATTGGTATGATTATTACCAGGGATCATTCGGTATAATCATGACCGTAATGTTGCAAATGATGTGGTAAAAGTCCTCATTGGCCCGTTGTGCATTGATGGACAGTTTTTGGTATGATCATGACCACGGGTTCTCTTCGGCCAAGGGTGCAAAGATAAATTATTTTATGGCATGATCATGACCGTTGATGAAAACACGATTATCATTGGCCCGTAGTGCATGGATAATTCGTGGTCGTGATACTAATGAATATCCTTGGCTTGTAGTACATGGATAATTCGGTGATGTCTCAGCGATAAAATATTGATAATAAATTTTAATTCGTAGAAGATAGTAGATATCATGCTCTACTTGACTCTTCTAAAATACAGTTGCATGTCTTTGGCCTGTAGTGCAAGGATGAATCGTTAATGAATATCTTTGGCCCGTAGTACAAAGATGAATTTATTAGTATGATTATGAACAGGAACTGTGATTTGGTATAGCCATGATCTTTGATGTTTCAGGTAAAGAAAGGTGATGAAAATTATCTTCATCCTGGGTGCGAAGAGGAATTTAGAACCACAATTATGATTATAAGTTATTAACATGATTGTGGACATGAATTGTTGATTGATGTTACAGGGATAAAACATTGTTGGTGGACTTTTAACATGGAGAAGATAATAGACTTTATGGTCTATTTGACTCTTCTAATGGATTGCTCGTTCTACCGTTAACTATGGTTGAAAAGTTTTATCATCTACCATATGTTCTAAATCTCTGATTTATTACTGACGAAGGCTATTGATAATTTAATTATCTTTAGTCATGATATTCTTTACTGGGCTAGTTGTGCTCACCCTTTTGCTTCAAAATTCCTTTCAGGTAATAAGAGTGTAGCTGGGTCGAGCGGAGGTAACATGAGATTAGAATGGTGGTCTATAGCTGTCGAGGTTCTCCTTAAACAGTATGGAAATAATTTTATTGAGAACTTTAGATAAGTGTGTTGTATTTTTATACGACATTTAATAGTTATATTTGGTGAATTAAATAGGGTGAGGCGAAACCAACTTTGGAAGGGTATTTTGCCACTATCATACGAGATGTCTAATGACGTACGACTTCGTGTTATCATAAGATATGGTTGTGCACATCCACTTGCTGAGTATATCTACGAGCACTACCTATATAATCTTAGAGTTTGGTTGAATTATAATTCTCAATTGGAGACAATGGAGATAATTATATGTCAAGAGAAGACTCACAATTGGAAAGAACATGATAGTAATCTGCTCGTTTTTCTTTAGGGACTATTGCGTCAACCAAGGATAATTCTTGAGTCATATGATATCTATCATAACTTAGATGCATGGCCTTCCATGTACGAAGGTTTCCTTGAGCATTTTCAATAGATTTTAATTTCTAAAACAATTATTGATTGTACTTTTATGTAAAGTACCATTGTAAGGTGTTGTGGTTGAGGCACCATGAGAGTTACATATATTTGTATTAAAACTTAGAACTTATGTGTTGTTATACTCTTCACGACAGTTCAACAGTTGTATAAATGTAGGTTGTATTTGATTTTTGTAGTGTGATATCTGGCGACTCAGAATGGGTCGTGTGGACCTATTTTGCGGGCGTCATAAATGGTATCAGAGCTTAGGGATATGGTCGCTGGCAGAGATATGAGTCTAGAACTAGGAGGGGAGAGACGAGTAATATACTTCGCTAGTGTGTCACTTACCTAAGCTGAAATTGTTTACTTGATAAGTTGATAAATTGTGATATGTCAATTAAGCTCTGTTTTGAAGATATATTCTAGAATAAAATCTTAAATATAGGAGATGAGAAATGGGGAAAATCATGATACAGATAAAATACTATTAGGGGAGATGGTGCAAGTTTGATAATACTTGCAGCACTAAATTAAAAATGAAGGAAAAGATAAAGGTATTATACTGTAATATTTCGAGCCCCAAAACGTGCAATTATCGAAACTATATTTTCCTATAAATAGAAGCTCATTCTTCTTTCATTCTCACCAATTCACTAAGACTCACAAAAGCAATTATAGAGAGAAAGAAGAAGGGAAGTCTGTTACTTCACTATTCCAGTATTTAGTCTTCTTCTGAGGTAAGGGGTATTATTTATTTCATATTCTGAAGAGAAATTATTTTTCGTATTCGTATGAATATTATTTTTGTTTAATATTCATAAAGGGTATTATTTCTTTCGTATTCATGAAGAGAGTTATTTTCTTTCAATACTCGTGAGGGTTGTTATTCCATTCTTTATTATTCTGTTGGAATAACCTGTATACGCGGACTACCGTATGTATGGTAAAATTCTTCTGTTATTCTATTCTTTATTATTCTGTTGGAATAACTTGTCTACGCAGACTACCGCATGCATGGTGAATGACCCTTCATATTCATTCTTTATTAAATTACGGAAATGATCTGTATACGTGGATTATCACATGGTGGGTGAAAATCCATTTACAGTTTCGTATATTCTATTATACTCATATGAGATATCATTTCTTTTGTACTTGTCATGAAATATTATTTTCTTTTGTATTTCTTTTTATGAGTACTATTTATGGAGTAATATTCATGAGTTACTATTTATGGGTTACTATTCACCCGGTTACTATTCACTCGAATATTATTCACTCGGGTATTCGGGACACTTTTCGTGCCAGAGTACTATTCACGAGTTACTATTCACAGGTTACTATTTACCCAATTATTATTTACTAGAATATTATTCACTCGGGTATTTGGGGAAATTTTCATGCTGGGGTACTATTCACGAGGTACTATTCACATGGTACTATTCACGAAGTACTATTCACCCAAAAAATATATTTCTTTTCTGTCCAAATTATTTTTGATACATGAATATTATTCTTGAATTTTACTCCACAAAGCAGTATCATGTTGATAATTTGGATATTTTTAAACTCTGGATAAATTTAAAGTCTTTAATATTTATCCTTGATTTCGTTTGATTAATGTTGATATCATTGTCATCATCCTCATGCTTATATTGTGATGAAAGTCATCTTTGGCTTACATGCATAGATGGACTGTTGATTGGTATGATTATGACCAGGGATCATTCGGTATAATCATGACCGTAATGTTAGAAATGATGTGGTAAAAGTCCTCATTGACCCGTTGTGCATTGATGGACAGTTTTTGGTATGATCATGACCATGGGTTCTCTTTGGCCAAGGGTGCAAAGATGAATTGTTTTATGGCGTGATCATGACCGTTGATGAAAACACGATTATCCTTGGCCCGTAGTGCATGGATAATTCGTGGTCGTGATACTAATGAATATCCTTGGCCTGTAGCGCATGCATAATTCGGTGATGTGGATTATTTATTGTTCTGAGTCTCAGCGATAAAATATTGATAATAAACTATTAATTCGTAGAAGATAATAGATATCATGCTCTACTTGACTCTTCTAAAATACAGTTGCATGTCTTTGGCCTGTAGTGCAAGGATGAATCGTTAATAAATATCTTTGGCTCGTAGTGCAAAGATGAATTTATTAGTATGATTATAACCAGGAACTGTGATTTGGTATATGTAACTATCGAGAAATTTGTAATTTAATTTAAATATTTATGGAATTAAATAAATATTTTAAATAATTTATTTATTGAGAAAAATAAATAATTGATAATTGTGGTGAATTAATTTAGTAACTAAATTGATTAATGCTAATTAAATTGAATAATGATAATTTTATTGAGGGATTTAATTTATGAAAATAATTAAATTAAATGAATTGTTTGATATAAAAGAAAATAAATAAATTAAATAATGTGATGTTTCTAATTTATTAATTAAATTAGATATATGATTATTTATTTATTTATAAGTATAATGATAATAAGAATTTTATTATTATTATAGGTTATTTAAAATTAGCTAAACTAAAGTTATTTAATTAACTAAATTAATGGTGTAACATGAAAACTATATAATAAGAATAATATAAAAATAATTTAGTTTATGAAGTTATATGGTAGCCAAACAAGGCCTTGTGGCCTTTGGTTTTTTCCAACTGACATCTTTTGTTTTCTTTAACGGATGAATACGTGGGAGAGTTAAGCCATATCAGTTTTCTTTTGCGTCTTATTTTTTTCTCCTAAAGCTAAAGAGCAGAGTTGAGAGAGAGAGAGACACACACAGTGATATTAAGTTGGAGAAGAAGGGTTTTGGAAAAAGATTGCTATCAACTTTGCTATCATACAATCAAAGGATTTAGGTATAATTTACCCCTAATTTAATTTTCAGTTTTTTTAATTTCTTTTAGTTCTCTGTAAATAATTTTGTTGATTTGTTGTTTCAAACGTGATTATATGATGAGGGTTGTATTGTTGAATCTGTTGTCATCATATGTGAGTATTATTTGATTTCCAAACACGTGAATTTGAGTTTATAGGAAGAAAACATATAACAATGTTTATGCTTGAGAAAATGGCTTAGAAAGTACCAATTTAAGTGATCAATTTATATGTAAATTGTAAATTGAAGCTTGTTTATGCTAGTTCATTAAGAAACGAAGATAACGTAGTTTGAACGAAGTGATTTGGTGAAAAATTGAGATGTTAGTGATGATTTTTGTGAAGAAGTTCAAAAATGGAGTTTTATAAGAAAATATGGAATTTTGAGAAATTAAACTAGTTTTAGTTGATGTTAAATTGTGTTAATTGGTTGTAAATGTTAGCAAACATGTTTGTAATAGTTTGTACCAATTGTAAATGTTAATTTCACTGTTTTGTGGGTGAAATTTGTGTTTGTTGGGCTAAAAGTTGACTCTTTCACCTTGAATTTACGCCTCTGTTCTGTCGTGCATTAGCGCGAAATTGCGCTAGTGCCAAGGAAAAAATCAGCTGAATTGCTTGACTCAATGACTTCACCACTGGTTTTTCATAATGAGCACCAAGATAGTCCATTGCATGATGACAAGTAAGGGATACCAACTGCAATACCGAGCCTGTGCAATGACTTCACGCCTATTTGCGTGTCATGTATCGGACTTATATTAGTTTAGCATGCATGTTAATGATGTCGAGGCGTAACATAAACTACAATAACAGGTTGTCATGCGTTTTAACAAAGTGTAAAAGATTTTTAAGTGATTGTTAATTGAGTTATATAATGAAACTAAAAGTGATGTTTTAAAAGTGTGGACGATTAAGTTATGTTGGCTCGTAATGATATTTCAGATTCGTTAAGTGTGTTAACCTATATGGTTAGATGCTAAGTTAAGGTTATGACCTAAATGATGGTTTAAACCCGAAAGCTAATATTCATATAACTAATTGTTGTTGCGATTTAAATGATATATGTAGGGTAATTGGAGATTATTTTACATTTGTGTAGCTTACAATCAAGGAAAGTTTCAAAACCTTAACTCTTTACATTGAGCAAACACTTCAAAATTTTCATTTCTGAACTTTCTAGAGAGGTAGTATTACGCCTATCATTATCTTCAGTACTTATTGTGCTTATTGATGGTATTTATGTGTGATGGTACGCGATAGGACTCTTAATATTTTGTGGATTAGTAAGCAACATGGAGCTGGTGGATACCGAGGCGCGGCTTATAATGTTGACTGAAATGTGTGGCATGACGTATTGAGCATAGAATTGCGATTCATGAAAAATCGCAGAACATACCAATTTCTTATTTTCTACACGAAATTAGACATACCCACATGATATAATTCATACATAATCATTACCCAATAATTATAGAATGATTTTAACCCTTTAAAACTTATAATAACAGAATTAAAATATGCAAATTGTACTGTTCTTGATGTTCTTGAAGGTTTTGAAAATAAAACATGAAAATTGTCACTACGGATTCGTTATAACACCGAATTCATTTATTTAAACTTTGGTCTCTTCGTATCAACATGCATAACAACGTACGAGTGTAAAAATTTAGGGATAATGTACGATCAACACATGAAATACACGTATAAGGCCATAAGGCCAAAACCCATACTTTTTAATTTTGTAGAAATCATATACTACGTATTTTCATGAAACTGATGTTATGGTTTACAAAATATATATAATTAAATATGATTTGACAACATCTTAACCTATATATGCACATAAGCCTTACAATTTCCCATCACAGAGACTCTACAGAAAACTATGAAAGCCATTTTTGTAAAACTCAAACAACGTAAAATAGAAATTGGGAAGGAGGAGATTACCCTGTAGAGTATAAATTAGTAGGCTTAGATTCCTCACTCTCAATTCTCTTTCACAGACTCACAATTTCTCCCTGACAAACTCTCTCTGATTTTCTCTTTGTGAATAGCTTATAGACTTGGCAATAATGAAAGGAGAATATGTAGAAATATCAACTGAGCCTTTATGCGCAGAGTTGAGGTCAGTTCTCAACTCCCCTTAGGGCCTCATTTGGCTAGCCGTAAAGGCTTATACCCAATTAATTTAATAAACTCATTTATCATATAGTTTAAATCATGTCACACCCACTTGCACAACAAATCAAATATCTTATTTAATTTAATATAAATATAATATAATAATTTCTCATAAATTCACATAGTCATATAATTAATTTCTCATTAATAAATAATGTCAAATTATTAACTCTCTAATAATAATTAAATTAATTAAATAACATCATGCTTAATTAAATATTTCATTTAATACAATAAGCTCACATAATGACATACTTCGAATAATAATTATTCTCTACATTAATTAATAAATGTAACACCTATAATTAAATTAATCTACCACAATTGCATCAATTAATTATTAAATCTAATAATTAAATCATCGAAAATATATATTTAATTCAATAAATATTAAAAATTAATTTACCAAAATCTCGTTCGTCACATCTTTCCCCCCTTAAAAGGATTCTGTCCCTAGAATCACGACTCAATAAATTCGACCCGTTACATTCTCCCCCCTTACAAAGATTCTGTCCCCAGAATCGCTTACACATAATTAAGCAAATAAATGAGGGTAATTCTTCATCATATTCTCTTCGAGTTCCCACGTAGCTTCTTCAGTGTTGTGGTTCCTCCAAATTACCTTAATAGAAGGTATAACTTTATTTCTGAGAACTTGTTCTTTTCGGTCGTCAATTTGGATAGGAATTTCTTCGTAAGACAAGTCTTTCTCAAAATACAGGGGTTCGTATTCAATTACATGCTTGTAATCAACTTTGTATGGTCGTAAGATAGAAACATGGAAGACGTTGTGGACATTCTCGAGTGTTAGAGGTAAGGCTACCTCGTACGCAACTTCTCCGATTCTTCTCAGTACTTCAAAGGGTCCAATGAATCTTGGGCTCAATTTCCCTTTCTTTCCGAACCTGATCTTCCCCTTCCAGGGAGAGACCTTCAAGAAAACATAACTACCTGATTCAAACCCGATATTTTTACGATGTGGATCATTGTATTTCTTTTGTCGATCTTGAGCCGCTACCAGTCGTGCTCGGATCACTTTGACTATTTCTGCCATTTGATGTACCAATTCTGGCCCTAGCAATTGTCTCTCACCAACTTCATCCCAGTAAAGCGGAGTTCTGAACTTTCTTCTGTATAACGCTTCATAAGGCGGCATACCAATACTAGTGTGGTAACTGTTGTTGTAGCCGAACTCTACTAACGGTAGGTGATCATCCCAATTTCTGTTGAAGTCCATCACACAGACTCTTAGCATATCTTCTAACGTTTGAATTGTTCGTTCGCTCTGTCCGTCTGTTTGAGGGTGATAAGCTGTACTCATTCGCAATTGCGTACCCACGCATTCCTGTAGACATTTTCAGAAGTTCGATGTAAAACGCAGATCTCTATCAGAAATAATTGACACTGGTACTCCGTGTCTCGAAATGATTTCTTTCATATATAACCTTGCCAACTGATCTAAGTTGAATCTGATTTTGATCGGAAGGAAGTGTGCAGATTTCGTCAGTCGGTCAACGATAACCCATACTGCGTTGTAGCCTTTTTGAGTCGTCGGAAGGCCAACCACGAAGTCCATTGTCATATGTTCCCATTTCTATTCTAGGATTTCCAATGGTTAAAGCAATCCACTTGGTCTCTGATGTTCTGCTTTTACTTTCAGACAGGTAAGACACTTGGCGACACACTCTACAACATCACGTTTCAAATTCGGCCACCAGAAATGTTGTCGAAGATCTTGATACATCTTGGTACTACTAGGGTGAATCGAATATCGTGAATTATGAGCCTCGCTCAAAATGTCTTCCTTAATTTCTTGTACTGGTGGTACCCAAATTCTACTCCCAAATCTCAGTATTCCTTCCTTATCCATCTTAAATCTCGATTCAGTTCCTTCAGATATCTTCTTTGTCACATTTTTACATTTTTCGTCCTGAAGCCGAGCCTCCTTAACTTTATCCAGTAGGGTTGTACCAGATTGCATCTGAAATTTCTTCTCATCAATCTCCATAGGATACTTCACTTCCAATTCCAGTTTCTCCATTTCTGCAATTAGCTAGTCCTGAGCAGTCAACTTCATCAACTTCTCCCGACCCTTTCTACTTAAGGCATCGGCAACGACATTCGCCTTACCCGGATGGTATAAAATCTCACAGTCGTAGTCTTTAATTAACTCCAACCACCTTCTTTGATGCATATTGAAGTGCTTCTGCGTGAAAATATATTTCAGACTCTTATGGTCCGTATATATTTTACACTTCTCCCCGTAGAGGTAGTGCCTCCAAATCTTCAAAGAAAAAACAACTGCAGCTAATTCCAAGTCATGGGTCGGATACCCCTTCTCGTAATCCTTCAATTATCGTGATGCATACACAATGACTTTGCCATTTTGCATCAGCACACAACCCAGTCCTTTATGCGATGCATCACTATAAACAACAAAATTTCCTGTATCATCCAGAATAGATAACACATGTGCCGTACTCAACCTCTTCTTCAATTCTTGAAAGCTTTCCTCACACTTATCCGTCCAAACAAATTTCACAGCTTTCCAAGTTAAATTCGTTAGCGGAGTTGCGATTTTGGAAAAGTCTTGAATGAATCTTCTATAATATCCTGCTAATCTGAGAAAACTTCTTACTTCCGACGGCGTTCACGTGCCCAAGAAATTTCACTCATTCAATCCAAAATTCGCATTTTAAAAACTTAGCATACAACTTTTCCCTTCTCAATACTTCTAATTTTAATCTCAAATGCTCTTCATGTTCTTCTTTGGTTTTTGAATAGACTAAAATATCATCTATAAATACCACTACAAACTTGTCCAAAAAGGACTTGAACACACCATTCATTAGTCCCATAAATGCTGCAGGAGCATTCGTAAGACCAAACGACATTACTAAAAATTTGTAATGACTATATCGCGTCTTGAATGTTGTCTTCGGTACATCCTCTGGCCTCACCTTCAGTTGATGATAACCGCTTCTCAAGTCTATCTTGGAAAAGTATCTCGCTCCCTTCAATTGATCAAACAGGTCGTCGATCCTCGGTAATGGATATCTATTCTTAATCGTGACCTTATTCAGTTCTTTGTAGTCAATGCAGAGCCGCATCGATCCATCCTTCTTCTTCACAAACAACACTGGCGCTTCCCACGGCGATACGCTCGGTTGAATGTACTTCTTGTCCAACAATTCTTGTAATTGTACCATTAGTTCTTTCATCTCTAATGGTGCCATTCGGTATGGTGCCTTCGATATTGAGAAGCGCCTGCGCGCCAAATCGATCACGTAAATCTACTTCTATCGGTGGAAGTCCTGGTAAATCGTCTGGTAATACGTCGACGAAGTCCCTCACAATCGGTATCTCTTCTACCTTCGGATTCTCTTTTCGACTGTCGACTATGTAAGCTAAGTATCCTATACAGCCTTGTCTCAACAACTTCCTGGCCTGCATCATCGTCAGATAACTTGCTTGTCTAGGCGACTTGCTACTATAAAATACAACCTTTGACAGAGTCATAAGGTTAATACGCTTCTTTTGGCAATCAATTACAGCACCGTAATTGAATAACTAGTCCATTCCCAATATAATGTCAAATTCCCCAAGTCGAATAGGGATAAGATCTACGTTCATGATATTACCCTTAATATCCACTCAACAGTTCTTATGTGCGTACTTAATACGGATTATTTCTCTATTCGCAATTTCTATGTTCATGGGGTAATCCAATTCATTCTTAGGCAAATCTAAATTCTTGGCAAAATCATCGGATATAAAGGAACAAGTAGCACCCGAATCAAATAATATGTAAGCATTAACTTTATTGATCGGAATGATACCTGACACCACATCACGGGATTGAACTGCATCTTTCACCATCATGTTGAAAGTCCTGGCAGTCGGTCGGTTTGTTGTGGTTGGTCCAGTGATAGTTAAGGCATTTTCACTGTTGTTTCCCCGGTTTACTCCTGATCCTGACCCTCCCGATCCCTTCTTGGGACAGTCTCTTGCCAGATGGTCCTTCGAACCACAAGTAGAACAAGCACCCTTCTTTGGGTTTGGACAGTTTGGTGCTATGTGGCCTTCCTGACCACAATTGTAACACACTCTTTTTCCTTTCATACAAACTCCCAGATGGGCTTTCCCGCAAGTCGGGCATGCTTCGATTCTTTTCATTTGACTACCTTGCTGATTCCCCGATGGTGACTTGTCATTCCACCTTTTCTTTTGATTAAAATTTCCACCTCCTGTGCCACTTCCACTTGCCTTGTTATTAATTTCACCTTCACTCTTCTTCTTCTTCTGATCTTGATTGTACTTGGTCACCGCATCGCTTCCACCTTCAGCGAGGATGGCCTTTTCCAGTACTCCAGTAAACGCGTTTAGCTGAAGCATTGATACCTTGCTGTACACCCAAGGCTTTAGTCCTTGTTCGAATCTTCTGGATTTTCTTTCGTCAGTGTGTACTTGATACGGGGCGAACCTTGCTAACTCGTTGAATTTTGCCGCATAATGGGAGTGCATCATATTTTCTCGCTTCAATTCCGTAAATTGAACCTCCATCTGGTTCTGCGAGCTAGTTGGAAAGTACATCTCGAAAAACATTTCTTTAAATCTCTCCCAAGTAATTACACCTTCACCTCCTCGCACTTTGTTTGCTTTCCACCAGTAGCTAGCCTTAGACTTCAGCATAAACGTTGCAAAAGCGGTCTTCTGGTCTTCTAACCCTAGCAACGTCGAAAACCTTCTCCATTTCCATAACCCACGTTTGAGCCTCGATTGGGTTCATGGAACCTTTGAACTCTGGCGGTCCACCGCCTTTGAAGTCTTTAAACGTTGTGTTTGGTGGAGCTTGAGGTTGATTGTTCATTTCTCCGATCGAGAAGTTAACTAATTGTTGAACAGGATTAGCGTTGGCATTATTGTTATTATTGGTTGACTCTTCCGAGTTGGGTTGACGTTTGTTATCTTCTTCTTGGCGGCATATTTCTATTAAATAAACGCTTATTAGAACTTTATTTATTTCTCTAAATAGTTAAGGCATTACTTAACAATTTAACATACTCATTTAACACATCATCTCAAACAACTTGATATATATTCATTCAACTCAAAAGTTTTAACATCAAACTATAGCATCACTGCTATTTACATTAACTATCCTAGAATAAAGAATCCACAGAATTTAAAACATTAACATATTCCTTCGTTCATAAACATATCAGAATTTACATATAAAATTAATTAAGTTCTTCACATAATTAAACAAATCATATCACTGTCGGTCAAGGTACTGATTAGCCTTGCTACGCTCCTCTTCTAAGATGCGATACATCGTCATGCGATCCATCATGTACAATGGTAGTCCTTCGAACTGGATTGGGTACCTCAAAAATCGATCTTGGGTCTCATTCATTGCCTTGTTAAGTGTAGCATATGTTTCCCCAATCTTTGCCTTCTTTGCACGACCATCATCTTCTGCACGATCAGCTCGACATGATTCTCTTACCCATCCTTCCTCTGCTATTTTCAGTCTTTCGGAGGTTTCCTTCAGTTCCTTCTTCAGCTTCTCTATCTCCTCGGTCTTATCTTCGGTTTGACCCTTCTCATGAACTAAATCCCATTATACATTTTCCAGTCGTGAGTGAAGAGTCAAAATCTCCCTCTCCTTCTCTTCTAGAGTAATCTGCTGAATAATAGCTCGCTCAATCAGATCCTGCACCTCATCTCATAACTCCACGTTACGGTCGTATAATGTGTCATACATCTCAGCATCAACGGTGTACCGTGGTAACTCTTCTTCTTCCTCAACAAATTCCTCCTTAGCATCCTCCTCAGGATCAGTCTCAGGTTCATGCTCCTGACCAACAACGGTGATCAATGGAGATGATTCCCTCTGCACCAGCTGCTCCCTAACGACATGAATGTCTCTGGGGCTCCTCCTCCGCTTGCATTTATAGGTACACGGGTTCCTCCTCAAGAGGTACTATAGGTACACGACGTTCTTCCTCCCCAGCTTGACTAGCTTCTCCAACATTCGACATCCTGACAACAAAATTTTAAGTTTTAGTTACTAAGTCGTATCATCTAATGCATACTTTAACACATAAACACATAAGGTCTTTTATTATTTTCAATGAATTACAGAAATTCATTTCTTATAACTCGATAAGAGTTTTCCATCACTATCTTCTTTCTATAAGGCTACTACCTAAGGTTGTTTCCCCCACCTAAGGTTCATAACCTATAACTTTGATACCAACTTGTGACACCCCCAAATCTGGGTACTTCAATTCCACGAGATTTGGTGTTCACTGTACAAATATCATCTATCTATCTACCCATAATAAATGCAAACCATGCAATAGATAGAAATAAAATCTTCCCCTTATGGGGTTACAACATCCGAATAATAAACATCATCCCAGGTTAAACTAACCTTAAACATCTGTGCGGAAATATAAACAATAAGTCTTAAACAAAATACATCATCATATAAACAACAAGTCTTCATCACTTGCTAACTTTGCCCTTGCCTTTACTAGTGGAAGGTTCATCAGTTCTTTCCTTCTTAACTGCAATGTTATTATTAAGCAAGAGTGAGCACTATTGCCCACAAGTATAACAATGAAATAACAGTATAATTATATGCGAGTGAATCAAAGACATCTGAATAAAAGCTCAACTTTTGAATCAAGAATGAATAACAAGAATCAAAACAATTTTGAGGGTCATAAGACCTTGAACTATGTCCTAGGTTAACAATGGTTGTACTTGAAACCTTTTACAATCATAAGACTATGGACCTTTCTACTCGTACTTAGGGGGATCAGCCCTTAGTACCATACATCGCGGCATAATATCTTAACGCTTAACGATAAGTAAATCCCTTTCTGTGGTTGTTCATCTCGGTTTGACATTCGAGTCCGCACCAAAGGAAGTTTGGTTTGGATAATTCATCAAGGGTTCTAAAATTTAGAATATTCATCAACTATGGACTAGTTGAATCAATAAGGTTCACTAGTCTATCAAGGTTTAACAGTAATGATATTCAAACTGAATAATAATCTCAGAAGTATACAATAGGACAATTATTGTATAACTAAATCGTACTTTGAAAAGATAATCAATCTTTAATATAACATTTGAACTTGAATAATAGCAATGATAGTTTACTCGAGGTAAATAATAAACTTGAACAATAATGACAAGTAGGGTTAGGAAACTTGCCTCGTGCGTATATTACACTTTAACTAAACACGTTCTTTGAATTTAATCCTACATACCATTCACATTCACAATATTAACTAATCATCAACAATTATTCTTTTGTCTAAACTTTGGTTATGACTATACTTAGTCAAATTATCACATTTACTGTCACATAATATCACTTCATGAATAATAAGCTAATTATGTATTCAATAATTCGATCCACATGCAATTATGTTATTTACATGCTAAGTATTTATTTTAACATCTCATTATACTTATAACATAATTTTATGTTCAATACATTAAGTTACTAACACATTGCTAGACTTAAACACTTTAAAATTTTTGTTTCTGAACTTTCTAGAGAGGAAATATGGCTACCATTATATATCGGTACTTTCAATTGTATTCGGACTCTTAAGGCCATTAGTCATGGGCCTTTAAGGCATTGATCTGGCTACAATGGCATGAATCCGATTATAGAAATTGCGATTCATGAAAAATCGCAGAACATGCCAATTTCTACCAATTTCTTATTTTCTACATGAAATTAGACATACCCACATGATATAATTCATACATAATCATTACCCAATAATTATAGAGTGATTTTAACCCTTTAAAACATATAATAACAGAATTAAAATATGCAAATTGTACTGTTCTTCATGTTCTTGAAGGTTTTGAAAATAAAACATGAAAATTGTCACTACGGATTAGTTATAACACCGAATCCGTTTATTTAAACTTTGGTCTCTTCGTATCAACATGCATAACAACGTACAAGTGTAAAAATTTAGGGATAATGTACGATCAACACATGAAAACACGTATAAGGCCATAAGGCCATAAGGCCAAAACCCATACTCTATAATTTTGTAGAAATCATATACTACGTATTTTTATGAAACTGATGTTATGGTTTACAAAATATATATAATTAAATATGATTTGACAACATCTTAACCTATATATGCACATAAGGCTTACAATTTCCCATCACAGAGACTCTACAGAAAACTGTGAAAGCCATTTTTGTAAAACTCAAACAACGTAAAATAGAAATTGGGAAGGAGGAGATTACCCTGTAGAGTATAAATTAGTAGGCTTAGATTCCTAACTCTCAATTCTCTTTCACTGACTCACAATTTCTCCCTGACAAACTCTCTCTGATTTTCTCTTTGTGAATAGCTTATAGACTTAGCAATAATGAAAGGAGAATGCGTAGAAATATCAACTGAGCCTTTATGCGCAGAGTTGAGGTCAGTTGCTCCATACATGGTTTAACTGCCCTCAACTCCCCTTAGGGCCTCATTTGGCTAGCCTTAAAGGTTTATACCCAAGTAATTTAATAAACTCATTTATGATATAGTTTAAATCATGTCACACCCACCTGCATAACAAATCAAATATCTTATTTAATTTAATATAAATATAATATAATAATTTCTCATAAATTCACATAGTCATATAATTAATTTCTCATTAATAAATAATGTCAAATTATTAACTCTCTAATTAATAATTAAATTAATTAAATAATATCATGCTTAATTAAATATTTTATTTAATACAATAAGCTCACATAATGACATACTTCGAATAATAATTATTCTCTACATTAATTAATAAATGTAACACCTATAATTAAATTAATCTACCACAATTGCATCAATTAATTATTAAATCTAATAATTAAATCATCGAAAATATTTATTTAATTCAATAAATATTAAAAATTAATTTACAAAAATCTCGTTCGTCACAATGTTTATTCAGTTATATATTGTTAATATCCGATCTTTGACTTTGATAGCCTTGTTCAGTTATACATTCTTGTATTAAACCTCTATTGATGGAAATTGAATAAGTGTTCTAAAATTTTAGAAACACTGATAAGCTAGTTCCAAACTAAACTTTCTTTAGTGCGGAAATTCTAAATTCAAACTGAGACGAACAACCCTAACATAGGGGATTTTGTACGTGTAACGTTTAGATGTTTGTGCACAATACATGGTACAAAGGGTTGATCCCCCTAAGTACGTTAAGAAGAGTTTGTACTGTCTAATTAACTGTTATGGTTGGGGTAGTAATGCCTAATCACCGTGGACATAGTTCGTGATCATAAGACCCTCAGATATTAAAAGTTCGAACTTGTTTCTGTTTCTATTCGTAGAATAAGTTCATTATTGTACATTATTCGTAATTCATTCTCATATGGTTATTATTACTATTCGTTATGTTAGTGAGCAATTGTATGCTCACTCTTGCCATTAAACAATGCGGCTAAAGTCGAAAGAGGTGATGAGCCATCTACTAGCAAGGGAAAGGGAAAGATGTCCAAGTGTTGAAGAATTAGTTAGAGTTTATTTAAATGCATGAAGTTATAAGACTTGTTTTATTTTATAATGTATTCCGCAAACTGATGTAATAATTTAAGGTTAGATTACCTGGGATTATTTATGAGATGATGTAACCCTTTAATGGGAAAGATTATTATTTAAGTTATTTAATGTTTTATCCTTTATCATGGGTAGTTAGATGTAATTATTTTGATAGTGAGCACCAAATTCGGTGGAAATGAAGTACCCGGATTTGGGGGTGTCACAGTATAACCATGACCTTTGATGTTTCAGGTAAAGACAGATGATGAAAATTATCTTCGTCCTGGGTGCGAAGAGGAATTTAGAACCACAATTATGATTATGAGTTATTCAAATGATTGTGGACAGGAATTGTTGATTGATGTTACAGGGATAAAACATTGTTGGTGGAGTTTTAACATGGAGAAGATAATAGACTTTATGGTCTATTTAACTCTTCTAATGGATTGCTCATTCCGCTGCAACTATGGTTGAAAAGTTTTATCATCTACCATATGTTCTAAATCTCTGATTTATTATTGACGAATGCTATTGATAATTTAATTATCTTTAGTCATGATATTCTTTACTGGGCTAGTTGTGCTCAACCTTTTGCTTCACAATTCCTTTCAGGTAATAAGAGTGTAGCTGGGTCGAGCGGAGGTACCAGGAGATTAGAACGGTGGTCTATAGCTGTTGAGGTTCTCCTTAAACAGTATGGAAATAATTTTATTGAGAACTTTAGATAAGTGTATTATATTTTTATACGACATTTAATAGTTATATTTGGTGAATCAAACATGTTGAGGCGAACCCAACTTTGGAAGGCTGTTTTACCACTATCATACGAGATGCCTAATGACATACGACTTCATGTTATCATAAGACATGGTTGTGCACATCCACTTGCTGAGTATATCTACGAGCACTACCTATATAATCTTGGAGTTTGGTTGAAGTATAATTCTCAATTGGAGACAATATAGATAATTATATGTCAAGAGAAGACTCACCATTGGAAAGAACATGATAGTAATCTGCTCATTTTTCATTAGGAACTATTGGGTCAACCAAGGATAATTCTTGAGTCATATGTTATCTATCATAACTTAGATGCATGGCCTCCCATGTACGAAGGTTTCCTTGAGCATTTTCTAAAGATTTTAATTTCTAAAACAATTATTGATTGTACTTTTATGTAAAGTACCATTGTAAGGTGTTGTGGTCGAGGCACCATGAGAGTTACATATATTTGTATTAAAACTTAGAACTTATGTGTTGTTGTACTCTGCACGATAGTTCAACAGTTGTATAAATGAAGTTTGTATTTGATTTCTGTAGTGTGATATTTGGCGACTCAGAATGGGTCATGTGGACCTATTTTGGGGGCGTCACAAATGGTATCAGAGCTTAGGGATATGGTCGCTGGCAGAGATATGAGTCTAGAACTAGGAGGGGAAAGACGAGTAATATACTTCGCTAGTGTGTGACTTACCTAAGCTGAAATTGTTTACTTGATAAGTTGACAAGTTGTGATAGTCAATTAACCTTTGTTTTGAAGATATATTCTAGAATGATATCTGAAATACATGAGATGAGCAATGGGGAAAATCATGATACAGAGGAAATAACTAGGAAGGTACAATCCGAAAAGAAAGCAATGTATTCTCATCTCTTCGAACTACCATGTACGTAAATTTCGAGGGCAAAATTTCAAAAGGAGGGGAGATTGTAAGACCCTGAATTTTACGAAATGAAAGTATTCAATTTTTATAATTATAATTTTATTTAGTAAATGGTTAAATTAAGAAAGAGTTAAAGTTAAGGGTGACATGTGAAAATTTTACAACGTAAGCAAGTTGATATAAAATATGTGTTATGTCGGGGAATATTCGATTGGTCGGGGAATATTCGTTTTAACAGAGAATATGCGTACGATGACATAATCATTGGTGGACCCCACAACGGAAATATTATCGTAGTTAGAAAATGACAAAAATATCTTTTTATAAAAATAACGGTGAAAGTTTACCGTTAAACTTTTGAACTATCCGGTGATAAAAGTATAGTAATACGCGTGGTTGCATAGTAGAACACGGTATTGTATATTATCTTTGATTATTGATGCTTACGTGAGAAGTCACTCAGTTATACTCAATTATTGCTACAGTGATTGCTGCATAATAGCTCTCATATTATTGATTCAATTATTGTCATAGTATCATCTGCATAATATTTATTATTATTAAATCAATAATTGAGACGACAAAGTTATTCATATTATTATTTTCAATATTGACAATGTTTAGAAAGTTCTGTCAAGGAGAGATTTGGTCACCTTGTGACACCCCCAAATCCGGGTACTTCAATTCCACGGGATTTGGTGTTCACTGTACAAATATCATCTATCTATCTACCCATAATAAATGCAAACCATGCAATAGATAGAAATAAAATCTTCCCTTTATAGGGTTACAACATCTGAATCATAAACATAAACCCAGTTTAAACTAACCTTAAACATCTGTGCGAAAATATAGACAATAAGTCTTAAACAACATCATTAACTCAAGTCTAACATCACTTGCTAACTTTTCTCTTGCCTTTACTAGTGGAAGGTTCATCAGTTCTTTCATTCTTAACTGCAATGTTATTATTAAGCAAGATTGAACACTAATGCCCACAAGTATAATAATAAAATAACAGTATAATAACATGCGAGTAAATCAAAGACATCTGAATAAAAACTCAACTTTTAAATCAAGAATGAATAACAAGAATCAAAAGAATTCTGAGGGTCATAAAACCTTGAAATATGTCCTAGGTTATCAAGGATTATACTTGAAACCTTTAATATCATAAGACTATGGACCTTACTACTGCTTTAGGGGATCCCTTAGTACCGCATTATGCACAATATCTTAATGCTAACGCGATAAGTAAATCCCTTTTTGAGGTTGTTCATCTCGGTTTGACATTCGAGTCCTTTTCAAAGGAAGTTTGGTTTGGATAATTCAATAAGGGTTTCAAATTTAGAACGTCCATCAACTAAGGACTAGTTGAATCAATAAAGCTCACTAGTCTAATAAGGTTCAACAATAATGATATTCATTTTGAATAATAATCTCAAGAAGTATACAATAGAACAATTATTGTATAACTGAATCATGCTTTGAAAAGATAATCAATCTTTAATATAATAATTCAATTTGAATAATAGTAATGATAATTTACTCAAAGTAAATAATAAACTTGAACAATAATGACAAGTAGGGTTAGGAAACTTGCCTCGTGTGTAGATTACACTTTAACTACGCACGTTCTTTGAATTTAATCCTATATACCATTCACATTCACAATACCAGTTAATTATAACTTAACTAATCATCAACGATTATTCTTTTGTCTAAACTTTGGTTATGACTATACTTAGTTAAATTATCACATTTACTGTCACATAATATCACTTCATGAATAATAATTTAATTATGTACTCCATAACTCAATCTATATGTAATTTTGTTATTTACATGTTAAACATCTATTTTCTCATCTCATTATTCTTTTAACATATATCTATGTTCTTTAAATCAAGTTGTTATCACATTGCTAGACTTGAACATTAAAAATATCTCATTTCTGGACATTCTGTAGAGTGGCGCTACGGCGCCACTTTTGTATTTGGTATTCGCGCTACGGCATGGGCCATATGGCAAGAGATTGGCGCCGCGGCGCGGCGAACCAGAAACTATTCTTTAATTCGCGAAAATTGCAGAACACAACCCAAAAACTCCAATTAAATTACTACTACACGAATTTAATCATACTCACATGTTATAATTCATATATAATCAGTACCCAACACTTATAGAGTTATTTTAACCCATTAAAACACATAATCACAGAACTAAAATATGTGAATTTCACTGACTTTGATGTTCTTGAAGGTTTTGAAAATAAAACATGAAAATTGTCACTACGGATTTGTTATAACACCGAATCCGTTTATTTAAACTTTGGTCTCTTCGTATCAACATGCATAACAACATACGAGTGTAAAATTTAGGGATAATATACGATCAACGCATTAAATACCACGTATAAGGCCATATGGCCAAAACCCATACTCTGTAATTTTGTAGAAATCATATACTACGTATTTTCATGAAACTAATGTTATGGTTTACAAAATATATATAATTAAATATGATTTGATAACATCTTAACCTATATATGCATATATGCCTTACAATTTCCCATCATAGAGACTTTACAGAAAACTGTGAAAGCCATTTTTGTAAAACTCAAACATCGTAAAATAGAAATTGGGTTTGGAGAAATTACCTAGAGTATAATTTAGAAGAGGTGATCAATTATGATCCTTTCCCAATTACCTGTTGATTACACACTCACAATTTCTGTTTAACAGATATAATTTTCTCTTTAAATTTCTCAAACACTCTCCCTTTCTGCTTTTCCAGACTTTGAAAAATAATAAGAGAAAAAGAGAATAGGTATAATATAATAAAGCAACATGACGCATAATAATGAAGTGATTAACCCCAAACATGGGTAACTGAAATCAACTCCCAGTAAGGCCATGTTTGGCTAGCTTTAATAGATTACAAAACCATTTAATTTAATAAGGCTTTATCATATAGTTTAATTCATGTCACACCCAATTCAAATATCTTATTTAAATTAATTAAATAACATATAATAATTTCTCATAAATTCACATAGTCATATAATTAATTTCTCATTAATAAATAATGTCAAATTATTAACTATCTAATTAATAATTAAATTAATTAAAATAACATCATGCTTGATTAAATATTTTATTTAATTCAATAAGCTCACATAATGACATATTTCGAATAATAATTATTCTCTACATTAATTTAATAAATGTAACACATATAATTAAATTAATCTACCACAATTGCATCAATTAATTATTAAATCTAATAATTAAATCAACGAAAATATTTATTTAATTTAATAAATATTAAGACTTAAAATTACAAAATCTCGTTCGTCACATCTTTCCCCCCTTAAAAGGATTCTTTCCCCAGAATCACGACTCAAAAATTTCAACCCGTTACATTCTCCCCCCTTATAAAGATTCAGTCCCCAGAATCGCTTACACATAATTAAACAAATAAATGAGGGTAATTCTTCATCATATTCTCTTCGAGTTCCCACGTAGCTTCTTTAGCATTGTGGTTCCTCCAAATTACCTTAACAGAAGGTATAACTTTATTTCTGAGAACTTGTTCTTTTCGATCGACAATTTGGACAGGAATTTCTTCGTAAGATAAGTCTTTCTCAAAATGCAGGGGTTCGTATTCAACTACATGCTTGTAATCGGCTTTGTAGGGTTGTAACACAGAAACATGGAAGACGTTGTGGAAATTCTCGAGTGCTGGAGGTAAGGCTACCTCGTACGCAACTTCTGTGATTCTTCTCAATACTTCAAATGGTCCAATGAATCTTGGGCTCAATTTCCCTTTCTTTTCGAACCTGATCTTCCCTTTCCAGGGAGAGACCTTCAAGAAAACATAACAACCTGATTCAAACTCGATATTTTTATGATGTGGATCAGCGTATTTCTTCTGTCGATCTTGAGCTGCTACTAGTCGTGCTCGGATAACTTTGACTATTTTTGTTGTTTGTTGTTCCAATTCTGGCGCTAGCAATTGTCTTTCGCCAACGTCATCCCAATAAAGTGGAGTTCGACTTTCGTCAGATAACGCTTCGTGGCTAAGATGCCTATATTAGCGTGGTAACTGTTGTTGTAGCCGAACTCTACTAACGGTCGGTGATCATCCCAATTTCCTTTAAAGTCCATAACACAGGCTCTTAGCATATCTTCTAATGTTTGAATCGTTCTATCGCTCTGCCCATCTGTTTGAGGGTGGTAAGTCATGTGACTCATTCGCAATTGCGCAGACCATGCATTCTCGTAGACGCTTCCGGAAGTTCGATGTAAAGCGCGGATCTCTATCGTAAACATTGATAATCGGCACTCCGCGGCCTCAAAACAATCTCTTTTACGATAGTCTCGCTTAACCCGATCTAAGTTGAATCGATTTTGATCGAAAGGAAGTGTGAGGATTTCGTCAGTCGATCAACTATAACCCATACTGCGTCGTAGCCTTTCTGAGTCGTCGGAAGGTCAACCACGAAGTCCATTGTAATATGTTCCCATTTCTATTCTGGGATCTCTAACGGTTGTAGCAATCCACTCGGTCTCTGATGTTCTGCTTTCACTTTCTGACATGTAAGACACTTGGCAACACATTCTGCAACATCTCGTTTTAAATTCGGCCACCAGAAATGTTGTCAAAGATCTTGTTACATTTTGGTACTACCAGGTTGAATTGAATATCGTGAACTATGAGCCTTGCTCAAAATTTCTGCCTTAATCTCTTGTACTAGCGGTACCCAAATTCTACTCTCAAATCTCAGTATTCCTTCCTTATCCATCTTAAATCTCGGTTCAGTTCCTTCAGATATCTTCTTTGTCACCTTTTACATTCTTCATTCAAGTCGAGCCTTCTTAACTTTATCCAGTAGGGTTGTACCAGATTGCATTTGAAATTTTTTCTCATCAATCTCCATAGGATACTTCACTTCCAATTCCAGTTCTACAATTAGCTCGTCCTGAGCAGTCAACATCATCAACTTCTCCTGACCCTTTCTACTTAAGGCATCGGCAACGACATTCGCCTTACCCGGATGGTATAAAATCTCACAGTCGTAGTCCTTAATTAACTCCAACCACCTTCTTTGACGCATATTCAAGTCCTTCTGCGTGAAAATATATTTCAGACTCTTGTGGTCCGTATATATTTCACACTTCTCCCCGTAGAGGTAGTGCCTCCAAATCTTCAAAGCAAAAACAACTGCAGCTAATTCCAAGTCATGGGTCGGATACCCCTTCTCGTAATCCTTCAATTGTCGTGATGTATACGCAATGACTTTGCCATTTTGCATCAGCACACAACCCAGTCCTTTATTTGACGCATCACTATAAATAACAAAATTTCCTGTATCATCCAGAATAGATAACACATGTGCCGTACTCAACCTCTTCTTCAATTCTTGAAAGCTTTCCTCACACTTATCCGTCCAAACAAATTTCACAGCTTTCCAAGTTAAATTCGTTAGCGGAGTTGCGATTTTGGAAAAGTCTTGAATGAATCTTCTATAATATCCTGCTAATCTGAGAAAACTTACTTCCAACGGCGTTCTCGGCTGATCCCAGTTAATCACGACTTCAACTTTGGATGGATCTACCGAAATTCCGTTTTTATCGATCACGTGCCCAAGAAATTGCACTCGTTCAATCCAAAATTCGCATTTCGAAAACTTGGCACACAACTTTTCCCTTCTCAATACTTCTAATGTTAATCTCAAATGCTCTTCATGTTCTTCCTTGGTTTTCGAATAAACCAAAATGTCATCTATAAATCCTACTACGAACTTGTCCAAAAATGGCTTGAACACACCATTCATTAGTCCCATAAATGGTGCAGGAGCATTCGTAAGACCAAACGACATTACTAAAAATTTGTAATGACCATATCGCGTCTCATCGTTGTCTTTCTAGACAACTTCCGGCCTCACCTTCAGCTTTGATGATAACCGCTTCTCAAGTCTATCTTGGAAAAGTATCTCGCTCCCTTCAATTGATCAAACAGTCGTCGATCCTCAGTAATGGATATCCGTTTTAATTGTGACCTTATTCAGCCTCTCTGTAGTCAATGCAGAGCCGCATCGATCCATCCTTCTTCTTCACAAACAACACCGACGCTCCCCACGGCGATACGCTCGGTTGAATGTACTTTTTGTCCAATAATTCTTGAAGTTGTACCATTAGTTCTTTCATCTCTATTGGTGCCATTCAGTATGGTGCCTTCGATATTGGTGCGGTTTCGAGTGCCAGATCGATCACAAAATCTACCTCTCTATCTGGTGGAAGTCCTGGCAAATCGTCTGGAAATACGTCGACGAAGTCCCTCACAATCGGTATCTCTTCTACCTTCGGATTCTCTTTTCGATTGTCGACTATGTAAGCTAAGTATCCTACACAGCCTTGTCTTAATAACTTTCAGTCTTGCATCATCATCAGACAACTCGCTTGTCTAGGCGACTTGTTACCATAAAACACAACCTTTGACAGAGTTATAAGGTTAATACGCTTCTTTTGGCAATCAATTACAGCCCCGTAATTTAATAACCAGTCCTTTCCCAAAATAACGTCAAATTCCCCAAGTCGAATAGGGATAAGATCTACGTTCATGATATTACCCTTAATATCCACTCTACAGTTCTTATGTACGTACTAAATAGGGATTATTTCTCTATTCGCAATTTCTATATTCATGGGGTAATCCAATTCATCCTTAGGAAAATCTAAATTCTTGGCAAAGTCATCAGATATAAAGGAACAAGTAGCACCCGAATCAAATAAAACATAAGCATTAATTTTATTGATCGGAATGATACTTGACACCACATCACAGAATTGAACTGCATCTTGCACCCTCATGTTGAAAGTCTGGGCGATCGGCCGGTTTGTTGCGGTTGGTCCGGTGATGGTTAAGGCATTTCCATTGTTGTTTCCCCGATTTCCTCCTGATCCTGACCCTCCCGATCCCTTCTTGGGACAGTCTCTTGCCAGATGGTCCTTCGACCCACAAATGAAACAAGCACCCTTCTTTGGGTTCAGACAGTTTGGTGCTATGTGGCCTTCCTAACCACAATTGTAGCACACTCTTTTTCCTTTCATACAAACTCCCAGATGGGCTTTCCCGCAAGTCGGGCATGCTTTGATTCTTTTCTTCTGACTACCTTGATGATTCCCCGATGATGAGTTGTCATTCCATCTTTTCTTCTGATTGAAATTTCCACCTCCTGTGCCACTTCCACTGGCCTTGTTATTTCCTTCACCTTCACTCTTCTTCTTCTTTTGATCTTGATTGTACTTGGTCACCACATCGCTTCCTCCTTCAGCGAGGATGGCCTTTTCCAGTACTCCAGCAAACGTGTTTAGCTGAACCATTGATACCTTATTGTACACCCAAGGCTTTAGTCCTTGCTCAAACTGTCTCGCCTTCCTCTCATCCGTGTGAACTTGATACGGGATGAACCTTGCTAACTCGTTGAATTTTGCCGCATAATCAGGTATGCTCATATTTCCCTGCTTCAATTCCAGAAATTGAACCTCCATCTGGTTCTGTGAACTGGTCGGGAAATACATTTTGAAGAACATCTCTTTAAATCTCTCCCACGTAATTACACCTTCACCTCCTCGCACTTTGTTTGCTTGCCACTAATAGCTAGCCTTAGACTTTAGCATAAACGTTGCAAAAGCGGTCTTCTGGTCTTCTCTAACCCTAGCAACGTCGAAAACCTTCTCGATTTCCATAACCCATGTTTGAGCCTCGATTGGGTTCATGGAACCTTTGAACTCTGGCGGTCCCACCGCCTTGAAATCTTTAAACGTAGTATTAGGTGGAGCTTGAGGTTGATTATTCATGGCTCCAGTCAGTAAGTTAACCAACTGCTACACGGGATTAGCATTGGCATTATTGTTATTATTGGTTCGATTCTTCCCGAGTAGGTTGACGTTGTTGTCTTCTCTCTCATGCATATTTCGTTAAATAAACGCTTATTAGAACTTTATTTATTTCTCTAAATAGTTAAGGCATTACTTAACAAATTAACATACTCATTTAACACATCATCTCAAACAACTTGATATATTTTAATTCAAATCAAAAGTTTTAACATCAAACTATAGCATCACTGCTATTTACATCAACTATCCTGGAATAAAGAATCCACAGGATTAAAACATTCAAATATTCTTTCGTTCATAAACACGTCAGAATTTACATCTAAAAACTAATTAAGTTCTTTAAATAATTAAGCAAATCATATCACTGCCGATTAAGGTGCTGAATAGCCTTGCTACGTTCCTCTTCTAAGATGCGATACATCGTCCTGCGATCCATCATGTACAATAGTAGTCCTTCGAATTGGATTGGGTACCTCAAAACTCGATCTTGGGTCTCATTCATTGCCTTGTTAAGTGTAGAGTATGTCTCTCCAATCTTTGCCTTCTTTGCACTACCATCATCTTCTGCACGATCAGCTCGATGTGATTCTCTTACCCATCCTTCCTTTGCTATTTTCAGTCTTTCGGAGGTTTCCTTCAGTTCCTTCTTCAGTTTCTCTATCTCCTCGGTCTTATCTTCGATTTGACCCTTCTCATGGACCAAATCCCATTCTACATTTCCCAATCGTGAGTAAAGAGTCGAAATCTCCCTCTCCTTCTCCTCTGAGTAATCTGGCGATAATAGCTCGCTCACCGGATCTCGCACCTCATCTCGTAACTCCACTTTACGGTCGTATAATGTGTCGTACATCTCAGCATCAACGGTGTACCATGGTAACTCCACTTCTTCCTCTTACTCAACAAATTCCCCCTCAGGATCCTCCTCAGGATCTGTCTCAGGTTCATGCTCCTGACCAACAACGGTGATTAATGGAGATGACTCCCTCTGTACCAACTGTTCCCTAACGACATGAATGTCTCTGGGCTCCTCCTCTGTCGGTACTATAGGTACTCGGGGTTCCTCCTCCCCTTCTCGACTAGATCCTCCAACGTCAGACATCCTGACAATAAAATTTCGAGTTTTAGTTACTAAGTCGTACTAGTGAGCACATAATTTAACATATAAGCACATAAAGTCTTTTATTATCTTCAATGAATTACAAAAATTCATTTCCTAGAACTCGATAAGAGTTTTCCATCAATATGTTCTTTCTATAAGGCTACTACCTAAGGTTGTTTCCCCCACCTAAGGTTCATAACCTACAGCTTTGATACCAACTTGTGACACCCCCAAATCTGGGTACTTCGATTCCACGGGATTTGGTGTTCACTGTACAAATATCATCTATCTATCTACCCATAATAAATACAAATCATGCAATAGATAGAAATAAAATCTTCCCTTTATAGGGTTACAACATCTGAATCATAAACATAAACCTAGTTTAAACTAACCTTAAACATCTATGCGGAAATATAAACAATAAGTCTTAAACAACATCATTAACTCAAGTCTAACATAAATACATCATCAAATAAAATAACAAGTCTTCATCACTTGCTAACTTTGCTCTTGCCTTTACTAGTGGAAGGTTCATCGGTTCTTTCATTCTTAACTACAATGTTATTATTAAGCAAGAGTGAGCACTAATGCCCACAAGTATAATAATGAAATAACAGTATAATAACATGCGAGTAAATCAAAGACATTTGAATAAAAGCTCAACTTTTAAATCAAGAATGAATAACAAGAATCAAAAGAATTCTGAGGGTCAAGACCTTGAACTATGTCCTAGGTTATCAAGGGTTATACTTGAAACCTTTAACAGTCATAAGACAATGGACCTTCTATTCGTACTTAGGGGGATCAGCCCTTAATACCATACTGTGCACAATATCTTAACGCTAACACATAAGTATATCCCTTTGTAGGGTTGTTCATCTCAATTTGACATTCGAGTCCGCACCAAAAGAAGTTTGGTTTGGATAATTCAATAAGGGTTCTAAAATTTAGAACGTCCATCAACTAAGGACTAGTTGAATCAATAAAGTTCACTAGTCTAATAAGGTTCAACAATAATGATATTCATTTTGAATAATAATCTCGAGAAGTATACTATAGAACAATTATTGTATAACTGAATCATGCTTCGAAAAGATAATCAATCTTTAATATAATAATTCGATTTGAATAATAGTAATGATAATTTACTCGAAGTAAATAATAAACTTGAACAATAATGACAAGTATGGTTAGGAAACTTGCCTCGTGTGTAGATTACACTTTAACTAAGCACGTTCTTTGAATTTAATCCTACATACCATTCACATTCACAATACCAGTTAATTATAACTTAACTAATCATCAACGATTATTTTTTTGTCTAAATTTTGGTTATGACTATACTTAGTCAAATTATCACATTTACTGTCACATAATATCACTTCATGAATAATAATTTAATTATGTACTCCATAACTCAATCTACATGTAATTATGTTATTTACATTTTAAACATCTATTTTCTCATCTCATTAATCTTTTAACATATCTCTATGTTCTTTAAATCAAGTTGATATCACATTGCTAGACTTGAACATTAAAAATATCTCATTTCTGGATATTCGCAGAGGTGTTTATATGCGCCACTTTTTTATATAGTATTCGTATTGGCTTGGCTGGTAGAGCTTGCGCGCTGGTCATAAGACATGAGATCAAGAAGTGGCAAGAAATCAGAAAGCTGCTACGCAATTTGCGAAAATTGCAGAACACAGCCCAAAAACTCCAATTAAATTACTACTACACGAAATTAATCATACCCACATGTTATAATTCATATATAATCAATACCCAACACTTATAGAGTGATTTTAACCCATTAAAACACATAATCACAGAACTAAAATATGTGAATTTCACTGACTTTTAATGTTCTTGAAGGTTTTGAAAATAAAACATGAAAATTGTCACTACGGATTCGTTATAACACCGAATCCATTTATTTAAACTTTGGTCTCTTCGTATCAACATGCATAACAACATACGAGTGTAAAATATACGATCAACGCATTAAATACCACGTATAAGGCCATATGGCCAAAACCCATACTCTGTAATTTTGTAGAAATCATATACTACGTATTTTCATGAAACTAATGTTATGGTTTACAAAATATATATAATTAAATATGATTTGATAACATCTTAACCTATATATGCACATAAGCCTTACAATTTCACATCATAGAGACTTTATAGAAAACTGTGAAAGCCATTTTTGTAAAACTCAAACAACGTAAAATAGAAATTGGGTTTGGAGAAATTACCCAGAGTATAATTTAGAAGAGGTGATCAATTATGATCCTTTCCCAATTACATTGATTACACACTCACAATTTCTTTTTAATGAGATATAATTTTCTTTAAATTTCTCAAACACTCTCCCTTTCTGCTTTTCCAGACTTTGAAAAATAATAAGAGAAAAAGAGAATAGGTATAATATAATAAAGCACTGACGCGCATAATGGTCAGTTAACCCAAACATGGGTAACTGAAATCAACTCCCAGTAAGGCCATGTTTGGCTAGCTTTAATAGATTACAAAACCATTTAATTTAATAAGGCTTTATCATATAGTTTAATTCATGTCACACCCAATTCAAATATCTTATTTAAATTAATTAAATAACATATAATAATTTCTCATAAATTCATATAGTCAGATAATTAATTTCTCATTAATAAATAATATCAAATTATTAACTCTCTAATTAATAATTAAATTAATTAAAATAACATCATGCTTGATTAAATATTTCATTTAATTCAATAAGCTCAGATAATGACATATTTCGAATAATAATTATTCTCTACATTAATTTAATTAATGTAACACATATAATTAAATTCATCTACCATAATTGCATCAATTAATTATTAAATCTAATAATTAAATCATCGAAAATATTTATTTAATTTAATAAATATTAAGAATTAAATTACAAAATCTCGTTCGTCACACACCTAATTGCGCGCCAATAGGGAGAAATCCTTATCGGAAAGCCCCTCTTTCCTGGGAATGATCTGGTTGTTAAATATTATGAGTTATAATATTAATGATGAATAAGTTTGTGTTGATTAACGATGAAATTGATAGTTCCGTTGTGTTGGAATTATTAGTGTTGGTGGAAATCGACATTTATTTCGATAATAATTGATGTCTGGAGGTTATATTGACCAATCGAATAATTAATCAGATAAATGAGCAATTAATTGCTATTAATTCACATACTTATAACTATTTGTTCACATGTGCGTACTATTGATTCACATGCATGTACTATTAGGAGGGGGCAAGATAGATAATACTTGCATGACTAAATTAAAAATAGATGTATAGATGAAGGTACTATACTGTAATAATTTTTTTCACATGATTGTACTATTGATTAAAATGATTGTACTATTGAGTCACATGCATGTACTATTAGGGGAGGTGGTGCAAGATTGATAATACTTGCATGACTAAATTAAAAGTGGAGGTATAGATGAAGATACTATACTGTAATTTTTTTTCCACATGTATAGAACTATTGAGTCACATGATTGTACTATTGATTCATATGATATACTATTAGGGGAGATGGTGCAAGTTTGATAATACTTGCAGGACTAAATTAAAAATGAAGGAAAAGATGAAGGTATTATAATGTAATATTTCGAGCCCCAAAACGTGCAATTATCGAAACTATATTTTTCTATAAATAGAAGCTCGTTCATCTTTCATTCTCACCAATTCACTAAGACTCACAAGAGCAATTATAGAGAGAGAAGCTATAGAGAGAAAGAAGAAGAAAGAAGTCGGCTTACTTCACTATTCCAAAGATCTAGTCTTCTTCTGAGGTAAGGGGTATTATTTATTTCATATTCTGAAGAGAAATTATTTTTCGTATTCGTATTTATATTATTTTTGTTTAATATTCGTAAAGGGTATTATTTCTTTCGTATTCACGAAGAGAGTTATTTTCTTTCAATACTCGTAAGGGTTGTTATTCCATTCTTTATTATTCTGTTGGAATAACCTGTATACGCGGACTATTGTATGCATGGTGAAATTCTTCTGTTATTCCATTCTTTACTATTCTGTTGAAATAACCTGTCTACGCAGACTACCGCATGCATGGTGAATGACCCTTCATATTCATTCTTTATTAAATTGCGGAAATGATCTGTCTACGTGGATTACCGCATGGCGGGTGAAAATCCATTTTTAGTTTCGTATATTCTACTATACTCGTATGAGATATCATTTCTTTTGTATTCGTCATGAAATATTGTTTTCTTTTGTATTTTCTTTTTATGAGTATTATTCATGGAGTAATATTCATGAGTTACTATTTACGAGTTACTATTCACCCAGTATTCACTCGAATATTATTCACTCGGGTATTCGGGACACTTTTCGTGCCAGAGTACTATTTTTGAGTTACTATTCACCCGGTTATTATTTACTAGAATATTATTCACTCGGGTATTTGGGGCACTTTTCATGTCGGGATACTATTCACGATGTACTATTCCTGAAGTATTATTCACAGGGTACTATTCACGAAGTACTATTCACCCGAAAAATGTATTTCTTTTCTGTCCAAATTATTTTTTATACATGAATATTATTATTGAATTTTACTCCACAAAGCAGTATCGTGATGACAATTTGGATATTTTTAAACTCTGGATAAATTTAAAGTCTTTAATATTTATCCTTGATTTCGTTTGATTAATGCTAATATCATTGTCATCATCCTCATGCTTATATAGTGATGAAAGTCATCTTTGGCTTACGTGCATAGATGGACTGTTGATTGGTATGATTATGACCAGGGATCATTCGGTATAATCATGACCGTAATGTTGCAAATGATGTGGTAAAAGTCCTCATTGGCCCATTGTGAATTGATGGACAGTTTTTGGCATGATCATGACCATGGGTTCTCTTCGGCCAAGGGTGAAAAGATGAATTATTTTATGGCGTGATCATGACCGTTGATGAAAACACGATTATCCTTGGCCCGTAGTGCATGGATAATTCGTGGTCATGATACTAATGAATATCCTTGGCCTGTAGTGCATGGATAATTCAGTGATGTGGATTATTTATTGTGCTGAGTCTCAGCGATAAAATATTTATAATAAACTTTTAATTCGTAGAAGATAGTAGATATCATGCTCTACTTGACTCTTCTAAAATACAGTTTCATGTCTTTGGCCTGTAGTGCAAAGATGAATCATTAATGAATATCTTTGGCCCGTAGTGCAAAGATGAATTTATTAGTATGATTATACATGTAGACACTCAAAATTTTTTGCACAACTGTCACTGACATTTCAGGAATGCAGATTCATCTTTCAGAGATAACCTTGGAAGACAGCTTACGCAAAGTCCGGATACTACCGGAAGTTCAATCTCAAACCCGGAACACACACCAGGAGTAACAGTTCCAACCTCGGAGATAACCCCGAGGCATGCAGTTCCAATACCGGAAACTCCACCAGAGAAGACTGATTAATCTCGGAGACAACCCTGAGGTATCCAGTCTCAGTCCCAACATTGGGAATAGCAGCTACCAACCTTGATGACAACCCCAAGGAATGCAATTCCGGCGATAACCCCGTAAATGCTTGTTTCAAATGCATGCAATCAGCTTCAACCTCGGCACTCACATCGAGGCACTCAAGACCAGACCCAGAGATAATACCGGGAGGACAGACACCCCTCAGAGATGATATTGAGGACCTTCAACACTTGTAACAGTCCAATCTCAGAGATAACCCTGAGCAACGTCTGCATTACCAGCCCAAACCGGCGATAACTCCGTTGAGGGAAAAAGTTGTCATCTCCCCAATTCAAGGCCACATCACGTTGTCTCAGCATCTCATACATACATTTCTACACAGCGGTGTCCCACAAGAATTAAGGAAAACCAATCCCGAGTGACTATTGTGCAGGGTAACAGATAGAATTTGAAGCTTGAAGACCGGATGGCACCGTCCCATCTTCCTGACTTCGTACAAACTCTAATCCCATGCAATTGTACAACTCTCGACAACGGCTGTAAGACCCCAACTTTTATGAATAAAGATGAATTTTCTATAAATATCATTTTTGAATATTATGGAATGAATTTGATATAATGTTATTGTTGTGGGTAATATTTATAAATTTTGCAAAGTACGCAAGTTGTTATATAATATTCGATTGGTCGGGGAATATTCGTTTTAACAGGGAATATTCATACAACGGTACAATCATGGTGGACCCCACAATGGAATTATTGTCAGATTGAGAAAACGACAAAAATATTTTATGAAAATAACGGCGGAAGTTTTACCGTTAACTGTTGAAACACCTGGTGTGAAAAGTGCAGTAATACGCGTAGTTGCACAATAGCACATGGTATTGATTATTGATGCTTACGTGAGAAGTCACTCGGTTTTGTTCAATTATTATTACAGTAATTGCTGCATAGTATCTCACGTTATTTGATTCAATTATTGTTAATATTTTATAATCAATAATTGAGATGACAAAGTTATTAATATTATTATTTGCAATATTAACGATGTCTAGAAGTTCTGTCAAGGAGAGGTTTGGTCAGCTAATTGCACGCCAATGTGGAGAAATCCTTATTGGAAAGCCCCCTCTTTCCTGGGAACGACCTGGTCGATTAATATTGTGAATTATAATAATGATGATGAATTTTGTTTTATTAGTATTATTAATGTAATAAAATAGAAAAGTTTTTATATAAAATAGAATACTTTTATAAAGTTATCTGTTTTATTAGACAATAATTAGAATATATTATATTTTATTATGTATAGTGTTTGCATAGTGCCTGCATAGTGTTTGCATAGTAAAATCTTTTTATATAAAATAGAATACTTTTATAAAGTTTTTTGTTTTATTAGATTATAAATAGAATATATTATATTTTATTGTAAACCAATCTGGATCGTCCGTTTAAAGTAAATCAATCTAGACCGTTCATGAATTAGTTACTATGCAGTCCATTCTTCTATAAATAGAAGTTCATTCCTTCATTATTTCTTACGAATTCACTGAAACTCTAGAGAGAGAAACTATAAAGAGAGTTCTTCTTCTATAATCTTGAGCGTATTTCTTTAAATTTTAAGAAAGCTTTGAGCATAGTGTAAGTTTTCTTTAAGTATATCCTCGCCCTACTAGTCAAAATACTCTTCTTTTACGGTAAGGGATATTATTTGTTGTACTTGTTAGGGGTATTCCTTCTTTCTTATTGGTGAAATTCTTTTGTTATTCCATTCTTTATTATTTCGTTGGAATAACTTTGTATACCATGGATACCCTATACTTGGTGAAATTCTTCTGTTATTCCATTATTTATTATACTGTTGGAACATCATGTCTGTGCGTTTATGCATGACCTGGTTCCGTTGCTTATTATTCTGTTGGAACATCCTGTCTATGCATTTACGTATGACCTTGTGTCATTATTTATTATTCTGTTGCAATATTCTGTCGGTGCGTTTACGCATGACCTGGTTCCATTATTTATTATTCTGTTGGTATATCCTGTCGGTGAGTTTACGCATGACTTGGTTCCATTATTTATTATTCTGTTAGAATAACCTGTCTGTGCGGTCTATCGCATGCCTGGTGATATCTTTTGTTATTCCATTCTTTATTATACTCAGTTGGTTAAAGTTTTGACTTCTATACTCCATGAAATTAGTGGAATATCCTTGATATTTGGTCTTTATCCAGTATCTTTTCATGGAAATATTTTTCTGAGCATTCTTGAGGGTTACTCTACAAAGAAGTATCATTTTGACAATTTGGACATTATTAGTTCCTGGATAAATTAATTTTTGAACTTGTTTTAATGAATTCTTATATCATTGTCATCATCCTCATGTTTATATTATGTTGATGTCATCATGGCTTTGTGTAGTGCATAGATGGACTTGGTATGATTATGACCATGGATTATTCGGTGTAATCATGACTGTGATGTTACAAATGATGTGGAAAAAGTCCTCATTGACCCGTAGTGCATTGATGGATTGTTGTTGGCATGATCATGACCATTGATGAATACACGAATATCCTTGGTTGTGGTGCATGGATAATTTGTGGTTGTGATACTAATGAATATCCTTGGTAGTAGTGCGTGGGATGATGTGGATTATTTATTAAAAGTTGAGTCTCAAATGATAAAAGTCATGAAAACCTTTTAAATCATAGAAGATAGTAGATTTTATTCTCTACTTGACTCTTCTAATGGATTGCTTGTTCCGCTGCAGTTAAACTTGATGTTTGTTATATTTTATCAGTTTAACATTGTTGAAGGCTAATGATAATTTATTATGCATTATCTTAGTCATAATATTTCTTACTGGGCTAGTTGAGCTCACCCTTTTGCTTTCATTATTCTCTTCAGGAAATGAGAACGTAGTAGGGACTAGTCGGGGAACAGAGTGATGGTCCAGATAATAGCATTAGTAGTTCTCACTATTCTATGAAATAGTGTGATAATAAATGTAATGAGGACCCCATTCAGTTTGTATATTGTCTAGATGACAGTATTTGTATTAAAACTCACAGCATATGTTTAGTCGTATTTTACACGACTGTTGTATAATTAAGTTGTATTTGAATTTTGTACCATGTATTTGGCGACCAAGAATTGGTGATGTATACCAATTTTTGGGGCATCACAGTTGGTATCAAAGCTTATGGATATGATCCCTGGCTAAGATGTGAGAATAGAACTAGGAGGGGAGAGACGAGGAATTCTTTCGCTAGTATGACCTACCTAAGTTTATTTGGTATTTAATTGGTCGGCTAGAATATAGGGATAATATGTTACATGTCAATTAACCTTTGTTTTGCGGCAATATCTGAAAATGACATTCGAGAATGTTGAGAATAGCAATGGAGCACAGGCGATCATTGATTCACCACATATCAATAATCAGGATAATGTGCATCAGGAAGGCGACAATCCTCATGCAAACAACAACACTGACCAAATGATGAATGACGGAATGTTCAAAGGCTTTATGCAATTCATGCAACAGCAGGCGAGAGCGGTTCTTGTCCAAAATATAGGTGGAAACACTAGAAACTCTCGGACGGTCACCGCTAAACAGTTCAAGGAGCTGGGACCACCGAAGTTTATTGGAGAGCCAAAAACACTTAAGGCGGAAGCATGGATAAAGCAGATCACCAAGATATTTGATGTCTTGAGATTCTCCGAGGAGCAAAAGGTTCCATTTGCCACCTTTATGTTGCGAGGAGAGGCAGATTACTGGTGGGAATCGGTAAAGCGTACTCAACCTGCCGCACTGAAGATGTGTTGGGAAAAGTTCCAAGAACTATTCAACGACAAGTACTTTCCCGAAAGTATTCGTGACATAAAAGATGTAGAGTTCATCAAGTTGGAGCAGAATAATATGACCGTGTCGCAGTACGAAGCTAAGTTTGCCAAGTTGTCTCGGTTTACGTCCCACTTAGTGGATAATGAAGAGAGAATGACGCGGATGTTTTTAAGAGGTTTAAAGTCGGGAATCGTCAACATCTTATTTCTCAAAGCGTGTTTGTATTGAGATGTTGTAAATAGGGCTCAGTTAGTAGAGCGCGATAACGAGTCAACGCAACCAAAAAAGAGCAGTCGGCAAAATGATAATACTAGTGAGAGCAGTCATCGAAGTGGTGACAACAAGCGTGGAGGGAATCAACAGGCCATAAGTGGTAACCATTTCAGTGGTAATCAGGGCCAAAACAATAAGATTTTAAGAAGAGGAGATTCAACAATGATGGAAAGACGTCAGCACCAGTACCCGTTGTTAAGGAAGGAGAACGACCACCTATCATATGCTTCAAATGCGGAGGGGAGGGACACATCAGTCCAAATTATGTGATGCCATCCAAAGCATGTTATAATTATGGAAGAGAAGGTCACTTAGCCCAATTTTGTCGTTCATCGAAGACAAGTTCAATTAGGATAGAGGCACCAAAGGTCGTCCCAGAAAATTCAAAGCCGGTAGTGCAAGGGAGAGCGTTTGTTGTGACCTCCCAGAAAGCAAGAAACCCGAATGAGGTCATCACGGGTAAGCTTATCATAAACTTTAGCGAAGTCTATACTTTATTTGATATCGGTTCTACACATTCTTTTATTTCTCCTACTTGCGCTCAACGATTAAATTTGACTACGGAGAAATTAGACTTTGACTTATCTGTGGAAATTCCGTTGGGAGAAACTTTCATTACATCTACTGTTTATAAGTCTTGTTTGGTTCAAATCTGTACCCTCACATTACCTGTCGATCTTATTTCATTGAAAATACTTGCATTTGATGTTATTCTAGGGATTGATTGGTTAACTACTCATCATGCTAAAATTAATTGTTTTTGTAAGGTTGTTAGCTTTCATATTCCTAATCAACCTATTATACGAATTCAAGTG
Source organism: Panax ginseng (assembly GCA_020205605.1). NCBI lineage: Eukaryota > Viridiplantae > Streptophyta > Magnoliopsida > Apiales > Araliaceae > Panax > Panax ginseng. The sequence goes on along the minus strand of CM035143.1, from coordinate 33,725,520 downwards.
ACCAAACCATTAAAATCAATCACGGTCATCTCAAGCCATAAAGCTAATCATTTATTGAAAAACGGACGTCAAGCATTCTTAGCTCATGTCACGGATCTAAACAAAAATACGTTAGTTTTGAATGATATTTCTATTGTTAATAAATTCACAGCGTATTCTCGAAGAACTTCTGGCCTACCCCAGGCGTGAAATTGAATTTTGTATCGACCTTGAACCCAGTACAAAACCCATTTCCAAAGCCCCCATATCGAATGGCTCCTATTGAACTTCAGAAGTTAAAGACCCAATTGCAAGAATTGTTAGACATTGGTTTCATTCGTCCTAGTACGTCTCCTTGGGGTGCTCCTATTCTATTCGTGAAGAAGAAAGATGGGAATATGCGACTTTGTATTGATTATCGGGAGTTGAATCATGTCACCATCAAAATTGGTACCCATTGCCGCGTATTGATGACTGTTTGACCGGTTGCAAGGAGCCAAATTCTTTTCAAAGATTGATCTTCGCTTTAGGATATCACCAATTGAAGATTAGAACCAGATGACATTCCAAAGCGGCTTTCGAGAACTTCGAGACGGGCATTATGAATTCCTAGTCATGTCCTTTGGATTGACTAATGCTCCTACGCCTTCATGGATATGATGAACCAGAGTATTCAAGGAATATTTGGATCACTTTGTGGTCGTCTTTATTGATGACATCCTTATTTATTCCAAAAGCCGTGAAGATCATGAGCAACACTTGAGGCTGACACTCCAAAAGCTTCGTGAATACAAGCTTTATGCCAAGTTGAAGAAATGTGAGTTCTGGCTTGAGGAAGTAGCATTCCTTGGGCACGTAGTATCAAGTAATGGAATATCTGTTGATCCGGTAAAGATTGAAGCAATTCAAAGTTGGGAGCAACCTAAATCAGTGACCGAAGTACGTAGCTTTCTCGGCTTAGCTGGTTATTATCGGAGATTCGTGGAAGGATTTTCTCAAATAGCTACTCCATTAACTCAGCTGACTCGGAAAGATACAAAGTTTGGTTGGAGCGAAGAATGTGAGAAGAGTTTTTAAGAACTCAAGAGGAGACTCATTTCAAAGATTTTGCTTACGACAATACCATCTGACTCGGAGGGATTTGTCATCTACAGTGATGCTTCGGGCAAAGGGTTGGGATATGTTCTCATGCAACATGGGAAAGTCATAGCCTATGCCTCAAGACAACTTAAAGAATATGAGAGGAATTATCCTACTCATGACCTAGAGTTAGCAGCTGTTGTCTTCACACTTAAAATTTGGAGGCATTACTTGTATGGGGAGAAGGTGGAGTTCTTTACGGATCATAAAAGCCTCAAATATTTCTTCACTCAAAAGGAACTCAACATGCGACAACGATGTTGGCTTGAACTGTTGAAAGATTATGATCATACCATCCAATACCATCCTGGAAAGCGAACATGGTAGCTGACACATTGAGTAAAAGATCATATACAAGTAGGAGTGCGATATTGTCAACACAAAGGCCCATTTTGTGTGACTTGCAAAGGATGGAGATAGAGTTAAAGACTCCAGGGACCTATGTGATGATGGAGAATATACGAGTAGAACTGAATTTAATTGATAAAGTTAAAGCTGCTCAAGCTACAGACCTGGAGCTGATGCGTATGAGGAAGAAAGTGCAAGAAGGTGCTATGCGGGAAGAAAGAATCGATGAAGAAGGAATACTTCGAGTCAACTCCAGACTTTGTGTTCCTAACGACCCTAATTTAAAGTATAAAATCATGATGGAGGTGCACAACACACCGTTTGCAATCCATCTTGGGAGTACCAAAATGTATCATGATATTCGTCATACATTTTGGTGGAGCAATATGAAGAGAGAGATAGCGATGTTTATCTCAAGGTGTCTAACTTGTCAACGAGTTAAAGCGGAGCATCAAGTACCAAAAGGTCCATTGCAACAACTTGAAATTCCAGAATGGAAGTGGGAGCACATTACCATGGATTTCGTTAACGGTCTTCCTATGGTTTCTCAAGGTATAGATGCGATTTGGATCATTGTTGATAGATTGACCAAAGTGCGCTCATTTCTTCCGATATGAGAAACTTATACACTTGAACGTCTTGCTCGTATGTACATAAAGCGAGATTGTAAGACCGCATAGTATGCCGATATCCATAGTTTACGATCGAGACCCAAGATTCACTTCACGATTTTGGGGGTTAGTTTGAGAAAGCTATGGGCATAGATTTCTGATTTAGCTCGGTAGATCATCCTTAGACGGACGGGCAGTCGGAGAGGACTATTCAAACTCTTGAAGATTAATTAAGACTCTGTGTCCTTGACTTCAAGGGAAGTTGGGATAAGTTCTTACCATTGGTGGAGTTTTCCTACAACAACAGTTATCAAGCAAGTATTGGCATAGCTCCATTTGAGGCGTTGTATGGAAGAAAGTGTCGTTCTCCAGTATGCTGGGATGAAGTGGGTGAAGCAACGTTGTTGGGACCGAAGTTGGTATGTATGACTAAGGAAAAGATTCAAACGATCCAACAACGTATAAAAACCTCACAAGATCGACAAAAGAGTTATGTTGATCTTCATCGAAAGGACGTGGAATTCGATATAGGAGATCATGTGTTGTTACGTGTTGCTCCATAGAAAGGAGTTACGAGATTTAGAAATAGAGGAAAGCTCAATCCTCGATTCATCAGCCCATTTTTAATCCTCGATCGAGTAGGGCGTGGCTATAGACTCGCTTTACTGCCAAGTATGTCCCGTGTTCATAACGTTTTTCACATATCCATGTTACGTAAATATGTGGAAGACCCGATGTGACGCCCCCAAAATAGGTATACAACACCCATTCTGAGTCGCCAAATACATGGTACAGAAATAACTACAACTTTATTAATACAACATAAAAACTGTGAGTTTAAATACAAATATTGTCATCTAGACAATATCCACACTCAAATAAGTCCTCATTACAATTATTAATACACTATTTTACAGAATAGTGAGGACTACTAGAACAACTTCTAGAACCATCATTCCACACCCCGACTAGTACTCGCTACATTCTCGCCTCTTGAGAAGAAAAATGGAACAACAAGGAAAAGGGTGAGATCAACTAGCCCATTAAAGAACATTATGACTAAGATAATATAGAACAAATTATCGTTAGTCCTCAATAGGAAAAATCTAATAGAATACAATAGACAACCGGTTTAAATCAATCTTCGCAATGAAATAATAATTCATTAGAAGAGTTAAGTAGAGAATGCAAACTACTATCTTCTATATATGAATTTAAAAGTTCATCGTCGATATTTTATCCTGTAACATCAATCAATATATATTTGGAATCGAATATTCATCTTTTGCACTCTGAGCCAAAGATATTCATCGATTGGTCATGTTCATCTAAACACTGTTCATCTTTGCACTACGGGCCAAAGATATTAATTAATCGATCATGTTCATCTCAACACTGTTCATCTTTTGCACTACGGGCCAAAGATATTCATCAAGAAATCATTCATCTTTACACTACAGGCCAAAGATATTCAGTAATATCATCATTTAGGACTGAAGATGATGAAAAATATTTTAAAGAAAACGAATCCAGTGAAACAAAAGAACAAATATTAAGGATTCGTACTTTAAACAATCCAAGTTCAAAATTACTTAATAAATAACCAGAGTGGAGTAAAATTCAAGAATGAATACCAAAACATAGATCCAATCCAAGATAGGAATCATAACAGACGATCTTGGACACAGAAAAGAAAATTTAATTTTTCTGTGAATAGTGTCGTATTCATGAATAATGCCGTATACGTGAATAGTGCCGTATACGTGAATAGTAACTCTAACACTAAAAGATAGAAATTTCACAAAAAAAATCATCATGCTTCGTGAATAGTACTCGTGAATAGTAACTCATGAATAGTAACTCATGAATAGTAACTCCGACATGAAAAAGTTCTAAATTTGATAAAAAGTTCAAACCAATATTTTGGCATAATGATATTGAAGAAATAATATCACTTACGAAGAAAATAACATCCCTTACCTCAGAAATAATAGTACTTACGTAGGAATCTTGGATATAGTCTTTGAAAGAACTTGCACCGTATAGCAATACTCAAAGTACTAAAATACTCACAAAATACGCTCGATATTATAGAGAGAGAAAGAGAGAGAAATCTTTAGTTTCTGGTGTGATTTTTAATTCTAACCTAAGCACCCTTTTTATAAGAAATTCAATTCTCTACAACTTTGCAGAAGAAAGTTTTTCCAAATTCAAACAAAAATTGACCGAAATCCACATACTGACGATTTTCCAGGCTATAATCAAATTTTAGTCAAGAAATAGGGTCCACCGATACACAAAACATGTGTTAATCATTTAATGCAACAAAAATACTCTTCCTCCTCATATACTCATATTTCCCACATTCATTGTAAAAATATCATCATTATTCTATTATAATAATATAATAAAATATTATTTTATCAAAAAAAGATAAAATATCAATTTTTTAACAATTGTCACTTTAAAAAATTTCTCCATCTATATCCACATAAAATCAATATTTCCCTCATCATATAAATTAATAATTAATTATTCACAAATAATTTCTGAGAATCACAAGATTGTGCAACGGTAGTGCTCCGAGAAAGAGGGGCTTTCCAATAAGAATTTCCCCTTACTAGCACGCAATTAGGTGACCAAACCTCTCCTTAGACAGAACTTTCTAGACATTGCCAATAATGTTTTCTAATAATATTATTCGAGATAATATGAATTATTAGCCGATAATGGAAAATCTTGTGTAGTGACAATTATTGAAACAACAGTAATATAAAATATCAACGCGACAATTATTGAAACAATAAAATAAAATCTTCGAGCAATTAATTCTTTGTAACAATTATTGAGTAGTGCCTTCTTACGTAAGAATCAATAATTGGTGCAATCTGGTGTCATCTTGTCTGCAACAACGAGTATTATTGTGTTTTAACCACCGGGTATTCCAACGAAGATTACTTGGTAACAACTACGCCGTTATTTATAAACAACTTATACTTGTCTTTTTCTTCATCCAATCGCTTCCCGTTATGGGGACCACAAAAGACTGCGCCGTCGTACGAATATTCCCCGACAGCAAGAATATTCCACGACCAAACGAATATTCCCCGACAACAATGAATATTTTATAACCATCTGTTTATTTTAAAATATTCGCGCATTTTACTCATAACTAACCACATTAGTCAATTCAACCCTTACTATTTCAAAATAATAAATAGAGGAAATTAAATTTCATTTATTAATAATTTGGGGTCTTACAACCTCCCTCCTTATGAAATTTCGTCCTCGAAATTGACGTCACGATACGGTGTTTGAAAAGATGAGGATACCTCGCTTTCATTTCCGTTTCCAACTCCCAAGTCATTTCCTCAATAGCATGGTTTCTCCACAAAACTTTAACTTGTGGTATGACCTTCGTATCGTAAGACATGCTTTTCCTATCCAAAATCTTGACGGTACCTCTTCATACGTTAAGTCTTCTATTATCTCGTCCGCTTTCTAACTCAATAACATGGTTGGTCGTCCACATATTTACGTAACATCGATACGTGAAAAAGTTATGAACATAGCGTTATACTTGGCGGTAAAACAGTCTATAGGCCACAGTTCCTATTCGATCTAGGATTTCAAATGGACTAATAAATCGAAGGTTTGAGCTTCCTCAGCTCGCCAATTCTCGCTTTTGGAATAACAACTTCTTGTACCTCTTTCTTCATATTCATCAGCTCCGGTGTGTAGCTTGAACATTTTTAACTTTATCGATTAAAGTCGGTTCTACTTGTATATCATCACGTGAATCCCTAAAGTCTTTAACTCTATATCTATCATTTGGAAGTTATATGAAATGGGTCTTTAAAAATATCGCATTTGTACTCATATACGATCTTTTACTCAACACGTCAGCTACCACGTTCGTTTTTCCAGGATGGTATGGTCAGAACATGTGCCGAAATGAGTCTCCTATTGAGTTCTTCAAAGTTCTTCCCACATTCCTTGCTCCATTCGAATTTTGTATCTCTACGAGTCAGCTGTGTTAATGGAGTAACAATTTGACGTATGAAGAGGTTCCTGTTCAAATCTTGGATAAGAAGGAACATATTCTACGCTCCAAGGTTATACCTCAAGTCAAAGTTTTGTGGAGAAACCACGATGTTTGAGGAAATGACTTGGGAGTTAGAATCAAATGAAATCAAGGTATCCTTACCTCTTGACATACCAGTGTATCGCACCTAATTTCGAGGGCGAAATTTTATAAGAAAGGGAGATTGTAAGACCCCAACTTTTATGAATAAAGATGAATTTTCTATAAATATCATTTTTGAATATTATGGAATGAATTTGATATAATGTTATAGTTGTGGATAATATTTATAAATTTTGCAAAATGCAAAGTTGTTATATAATATTCGATTGGGTCTAGAATATTCGTTTTAACGAGGAATATTGATAAACGACACACAATCATTGGTGGACCCCACAATGTAATTATTGTCGATTGAGAAAAAAAGCAAAAATACTTTATAAAAATAACGGCGGAAGTTTTACCGTTAAGCTGTTGAAACACCTTGTGAAAAGTACAAAGATGTCGCCAGCGTAGTTACCTGAGACACTACAGTATTGGTTATTGATGCTTACATGAGAAGTCACTCAGTTTTGTTCAATTATTATTACAGTAATTGTGCATAGTATCTCAAGTTATTTGATTCAATTATTGTCAATATTTTATAATCAATAATTGAGATGACAAAGTTATTAATATTATTATTTGCAATATTAATGATGTCTAGAAGTTCTGTCAAGGAGAGGTTTGGTCACCTAATTGCGCGCCAATGGGGAGAAATCCTTATTGGAATGCCCCCTCTTTCCTAGGAATGACCTGGTCTATTAATATTGTGAATTATAATAATGATGATGAGTTTTGTTTTATTAGTATTATTAATGTAATAAAACAGAAAAGCTTTTTATATAAAACAGAATACTTTTATAAAGTTATCTGTTTTATTAGACAATAATTATAATATATTATATTTTATTATGCATAGTGCCTGCATAGTGTTTGCATAGTAAAATTTTTTTATATAAAACAGAATACTTTTATAAAGTTTTTCGTTTTATTAGATTATATATAGAATATATTATATTTTACTATAAACCAATCTAGACCATTCATGAATTAGTTACTATGCAGTCCATTCTTCTATAAATAGAAGCTCATTCCTTCATTATTTCTTACGAATTCACTGAAACTCTAGAGAGAGAAACTATAGAGAGAGTTCTTTTTCTATAATCCTGAGCGTATTTCTTTAGAGTTTAAGAAAGCTTTAAGCGTAGTGCAAGTTTTATTTGAGTATATCCTCGCCCTACCAGTCAAAATACTCTTCTTTTACGGTAAGGGATATTACCTGTTATACTCGTTAGGGGTATTCCTTGTTTCTTATTGGTGAAATTATTTTGTTATTCCATTCTTTATTATTCTGCTGGAATAACCTGTATACGCAGGATACCCTATAGTTGGTGAAATTCTTCTGTTATTCCATTATTTATTATACTGTTGGAACATCCTGTCTGTGCGTTTACGCATGACCTAGTTCCTTTGTTTATTATTATGTTGGAACATCCTATTTGTGTGTTTACGCATGACCTGGTTCCATTATTTATTATTCTGTTAGAATATCCTGTCGGTGCGTTTATGCATGACCTGATTCCATTATTTATTATTCTGTTGGAATAACCTGTCTGTGCGGTCTATCGCATGCCTGGTGATTTCTTTTGTTATTCTATTCTTTATTATACTAAGTTGACTAAAGTTTTGACTTCTATACTCCATGAAATTAGTGGAATATCCTTGATATTAACGCTTCATCCAGTATCTTTTCATGGAAATATTCTTCTGAGCATTCTTGAGGGTTACTCTACAAAGAAGTATCATGTTGACAATTTGGACATTATTAGTTCCTGTATAAATTAATTCTTGAAATTATTTTATTGAATTCTTCAATCATTGTCATCATCCTCATGTTTATATTATGTTGAAAGTCATCTATGGACTATAGTGCATAGATGGACTTGGTATGATTATGACCAGGGATTATTTGGAGTAATCATGACCGTAATGTTACAAATGATGTGGAAAAAGTCCTCATTGACCCGTACTGCATTGATGGACAGTTGTTGGCATGATCATGACCATTGATGAATACACGAATATCCTTGGATGTGGTGTATGGATAATTTGTGGTTGTGATACTAATGAATATCCTTGGCCGTAGTGCAGGGATGATGTGGATTATTTATTAAGCTGAGTCTCAACTATAAAAGTCATGAAAAATCTTTTAAATCATAGAAGATAGTAGATTTTATTCTCTACTTGACTCTTCTAATGGATTGCTTGTTCCGCTGCAGTTAAACTTGATGTTTGTTATATTTTATCAGTTTAACACTGTTGAAGGCTAATGATAATTTATTATGCATTATCTTAGTCATAATATTTCTTACTGGGCTAGTTGAGCTCACCCTTTTGCTTTCATTGTTCTCTTCAGGAAATGAGAACGTTGCAGGGACTAGTTGGGGAACAGAGTGATGATCCAGATAATAGCATTAGTAGTCCTCACTATTCTATGAAATAATGTGATAATAAATGTAATGAGGACCCCATTGAGTTTGTATATTGTCTAGATGACAATATTTGTATTAAAACTCACAGCATATGTTTAGTCGTATTTTACACGACACTGTTGTATAATTAAGTTGTATTTGAATTTTGTACCATATATTTGGCGTCTCGGAATAGGTGATGTATACCGATTTTGGGGGCGTCACAATGGCGGTCCGAAATAGGTTCTATATACCTCAGTTGGATGCCCGGATTGCAATTCTAAAAGTTCGAGCGAACATTGCGAAAGGTTTGCTGCGTCTTTGCGAGAACGACACGACCCGAGAAAACATGCGGTAACCAGAAACCTTAGGTACACTGCGCTGTGGCGGCGCAGTACACCTCTGACTCCCCTATAAATAGTGGGCTTGGAGTGGCCATTTTAAGGAGGGAAGAGGCGAGGAAGCTCTGTCAAATTTTCTCCGTACTTACAATATACTTACTGCTTTCTCATTTTATACACTTGTGAGCTCACATATAGCTACTTTTGTACCGTTGGGAGCCGAGTTTCATCTACTTTAAAGATATAGAAGTCTTCTTTGGCAGTCCACTGTAAGCCTTCTTACACACTTTAAAGCCTTTCTTTTCATCTTTGCACACACCCTTCTTCACATTGAGAGTCGTGTTGCTTGTGTTTTCCTTGACTTGGTTCGTGGTTTCATTTTCGATTTATATATATATATATATATATATATATATATATATATATATATATATATATATATATATGGACTAACATTATCGAGTTATGTCTCGATTGAGCCTGAACTTGATGCAGGCGTTTATTTGCTTATATATATATATGTATACTTATATATATATATATGAACTGTGTGTCAGACTCTCTTCGATGAGCCTGGATTTTATATCTGGTGCGTTTACTCGCTTATATATATATATATAAATATATATACATTTTCGTCCCACCTAGAGTTTACTTCGTGGTGGTTGATCGCTTTTACAGCTTTCTTTACATTTCGTCCTGCCTGGATTTCGCTTCGTGGCAGTTGATTGCTTTGTACAACTTTATTTACGTTTTGTCCCGCCTGGAGTTTCCTCCGTGGTGGTTGATAGCTTTTATAGCTTTATTTACATTTTCTGATCCCCCATGGAGGTTGTAACGACCCCAAGATTTATACAATTTAATTCTCGATTTCAGTCATTAATAATACATTCAACCTCTAATTTTACATCATTAAATGATAATACAACCATTGAAATTTGCGGAATAATTAAAATTTTCTATTACAAACTATTCTCGTTTCCAAAACTTTCAACATTTACATCTAAATATCTCAGAATCATTTTAATACTACAAGAGTTTACATCGCAAAACGATATAACAATACAACATTAATACATTTACCGAAACATTAGACATGATTTACAAGAATAACAACTTAGCTAGGATATTAAATCTTCATATATCACTTTTGATCCATAACAATCAAGTAGCCCATAACGTTACCTTCAATTCTTGAATCTGCAAAAATGGTTATTTGCAAGAATGAGCTCGACATTCAAAGCCAAAATCTAATGATTTTCATGCATCACGTAGAGCACATAATAACATGCTCAACATACAAGAATAATCATAAACAAACATAGCATACATGTTGCAGTTCACATAACAACTATAAAGATTGAGTTCCTTACTCAATCAACATTCCTAGTTCAATCATCATAGTTATAGATTGACTTTCACATTTCATACTTTTGACATATATAATACATCATACACTAAAATTTTAAAGCAGATCATCATCAAGTTAACATAGCAAAAAGGAACTGAAAGACTTGCCTTTACCGGCGTTTTACTAACACGCTAATACTTTGCGTCCTTCCACAACCTACATTGTATGTGAGATTGATAATAAATAAAATCAATACTCAATCTCATGGTCAAATTTATTCTAAGACCTTACTTTATCTTATTATCCTTTATAATGTCTTTATAGACATCTAACTATTTTATATTCAACTCGGTTTTATTTTCATTTTCATCGCCACACATGCTAGACTATCGCACTTGTAGTTTAATGTGCGTATATCAAACCATTTTATTATACCACTTTGGTTTCAAAAATGCATATTCAACACATTGTTTACAAGTTTAATTTTCCTTCAAAAATCAAAAATTGCCCTTTTCAATTTCTTTCCATTATTATTCTTGTATTATCATCTTTTCATACTCAAATGCACATAACATCCAATATTAGTCATTAGATAGACACTTTGTATACCAAAGTTTAGAAACACTATTACTCTTAAGCATTTTATTGAGCACGTTATGTGCACACATTAACTTATCTCAACTCTTAATCTTAAATGGTTAATTATGCATAGAATATGATAACACATATCTATACTCATTACATATGTCAAAACATATTTTTAATCATCAAAATATACCATCACCCAAAATCTTAATTCAAACAGAATTATAAAACTCATCTTCACAATTTCTTTAACAAAACGTTGTTTTTTTGTTTTTAACATAACTCCTTCGTTACATGTCCGTTTTTGTGCCTTCTTATATAGAATTAACCCTTACTCAGTGTACTACAACCTCATCTAGGCCTTAAAGTGGACCCTTATCCATCTAAACCAGATTCTGTAATTCATCAACTAGTCTAGAAAATTTCATTTTCTGGACATCCTTACTAAACAATTTATTTCGGACATGATCCGGTCCATAAAATGGCTCAATCTCGCGATTCTAGCTAGTAAACTTCCATATCTACAACTTTGCTGTTTAACGTTTCTTCAAATTCAAAACACACGAATTTATATGAATTGTTCAAAGTCAGAAACCGTAACAGTTTTGATTTTCTGGGCAGATTATTTTCCCTTCGAACCAGCCTTACTAAAACAGACATTGCAAGAAATCTACAAAGCGTTTTCATGTGATTCCACTTTCAGAATATAGCTTACTTCCATATTTTCGATTTGATATAAGGCTCACTTTCTAACTCAATATACCCAAAGAGGTATGAATTTTACAAGATTTGTCCACAATTATTCAAAACCTACGAATTTTGTTCTTCAAATTTTCTTTCCATTTCATTTGTTTCTTGAATCCTCTTGTTTGATTCTTGATAATCCAAGATTAAACCTATACAAACAAGATTAAGCATGATCTACTACCCTAGAACATAAATCTACCTAAAAAAAATCAAAGATTAAATAAGAGTTTAGAAGTTACATTCTTATAGCTTTTTCTTCTTCTTCTTCTAGCTCATCTCAATTCCACTATTTCTCTCTATCTCTCTCAATTTCTCAATACAACTTCTATATAACAATTATCAGCGAACTACATTATGAAGACCATAAAAATATAATTAAAACAAGGAATTTAGATTATAACCTTATTAGTATGAATTTAAGAGAGAGATGGAGATAATGATGATGGGGCTTGTTTTGTCTTCTCAAAGCTTTCCCTTCTTCTTTTTCTTCCTCTTCTTCTTCTCCTACAACTCTCTAACTCTCTTCTTCTTTCTTTGGTTTATTTTCTAAAACTAACGCATTAACTTGTAGTATATACATATAATATACAATACCAAGTAATATATAATATATGTAACTCATAGTAATTATTATATATACTAATTACTAGTTAATATATAGGTTACACCAACTTGAACTTGAAAAGCCTAAGACCATGTTTGGCAAATACTTATTATTTTAATTAATCAATGGTTTAACATCAATCAATCTCATCAAATTGTCACATAATTATATTTACTTGTTAATTATAATTTTGTGTAACAATCATCACATAACTCATCTAATTTAATTATCTCAATTAAATTAGAACTATAACATAAAATTATTATATTAATTAAATTAAATACTAAATATTCATTTAATTAATCTACTACACTTAATTACATTACTCTATAATCAAAACAAAATTTATTTATTTTATTCAATAAATAATTCAATTAAATATTTATATATATTAAAATTAATATATAACATTCTCTTCACATCAATTCACATATTCTACAATATATGACATACACATACTCATACCCAACATATCTCATAAATAATACTTTTATTTATAAAATTCTCATTTAAAAATTCTAAAATACGGGATGTCACATGAGAGGTGCTTCGTGGTGGTGGTGATCATATATATATATATATATATATATATATATATATATATATATATATATATATATATATATATATATATATATATAACTTTTATATATATACCGCCTTCGCTTTCATACAAATTGTGGTATCATGTGAGCCTAGGAATCATGTGATCACAGATTCAACTTATTGAATCTAGATTCGGTTCCCGTGATGTACATTCTCAGCTGTATGCGGCTTGTAAATTTATTCTGCGGTGTCTGAATTTTCTCAGATGGTTTTCATATCCACGAGGAAATCGACATTATTTTCTACATTATTTTCTTATAGATGCTTCGCATCTCCGAAATAAAATCAATCAAGCCGAACACTTACTAAAATGGAAGTGTAAAAGGTCTCAATTACTATTGAGCACAAGGGTTTAAAAAAACCTCCTTTATAGAACATCACTGCCATATCTTGCTAAAAATTGAATTTTTAAATAAATTCAAACCACATGTGTATATAGGTGCGTACGAGGCCTCACACTACTTCCAAATAAAAATAGCATATTGACCCACATACACACACACATTCAGATAACAGTTTCTTGAGAAGAGGCGCTCACCGTGGTAACACGGATGTTGGGGGGTGTCTAACACCTTCCCTCCGCATAATCAAGTCCCTGGACCCTGATGAATATCGGTTTCACCGACCCGTTTAACAGTATCACATCACTGGGTCAATGTGCAAACCTTTTCTCGGTTGTGTTGGTACAACCATTTAAAAAACCAATTGGCGACTCTTAACAGTCCATCATCGACATTATACATGTCGGACCTTTTTCACTTATTTTTTCAAACAAATCTCACCTAAAATGAGAACACCAAAGAACAAGTAAGCGGAAAGGACAACTAAAAATCCCGGCGTCGACGGTGGCGACTCACTGGGACTTCGAAGAAGAGGACTTAAGCCGCTATTATAATCTTTTCAAAACTATTATCTCGCTTATGTGTGGATGTTGCATTTACATTTATGATGAATGATGCGAAACGAAACAACTACAACTTCATTAATACAATTGTCGTGCAAAATCGACAACACATAAAGCTGTGAGTTTAAATACAAATATTGTCTTTTAGACAATATCCACACTCAAATAAGTCCTCATTACAATTATTGATACACTATTTTACAAAATAGTGAGGACTACTAAAACAAGCATCTTGAACCATTACTCCACTTTGAGACTAGTTCATTATATTCTCGTCTCACGAGAAGAAAAATGGAACAAAAAGGAAAAGGTGAGCTCAACTAGCCCGATAAAGAATATTATGACTAAGATAATGTACAACAAATTATCCTTAGTCTTGACGAGGAAAAATCGATAGAATACAATAGACAACAAGTTTTAGATCAACAAGCTGCGGTGAAACAACAATTCATTAGAAGAGTTAAGTAGAGAATGAAATCTACTATCATCTATGAATTTAAAAGTCCATCATCGATATTTTATCCTGTAACATCAATCAATATACATCTTAAATCAAATAGTCATCTTTGCACTACTGAGGCGAAAAGATATTCATCGATTGGTCATATTCATCTAAACACTGTTCATCTTTGCACTACTGGGCCAAAAGATATTCATCGATTAGTCGTGTTCATCTAAACACTGTTCATCTTTTGACTACTGGCCAAAGATATTCATTATAAAATCATTCATCTTTGCACTACTGAGGCCAAAGATATTCGGTTATATCATCATTTAGGGTGAGGATGATGAAAAATATTTTAAAGAAAGCGAATCGGTGAAACAAAAGAACAAATATTAAGGATTCGTACTTTACACAATCAAGTTCAAAAATACTTCATAAATAATCGAGTGGAGTAAAATTCAAGAATGAAGACCAAAACATAGATCGATCAAAGATAGGAATCATAACGAGACAATCTTGGACATAGAAAAAGAAAATTTAATTTTTACGTGAATAGTGTCGTATGAAGTGAATAGTTCCGTATATCGTGAATAGTGTCAGTATCGTGAATAGTAACTCAAACACTAAAAGATAGAAATTTCACAAAAAAAATCATCATGCTTCGTGAATAGTACTCGTGAATAGTAACTCGTGAATAGTAACTCGTGAATAGTAACTCATGAATAGTAACTTCGTGAATAGTAACCCAGAGCATGAAAAAGTTCCAAATTTGATAAAAAGTTTCAACCAATATTTGGCATAATGATATTGAAGAAATAATATCATTTTGAATAAAATAACATCCCTTACCTCGAAAGAATAGTACTTACATTTGGAATCTTTGGATATAGTCTTTGAAAGAACTTGCATAGTATAGCAATACTCAAAGTACTAAAATACTCACAAAATCGCTCGATAATATAGAGAGAGAGAGAAATCTTTAGTTTACGGTGTGATTTTCAATTCTAACCTAAGCACCTATTTATAGGAAATTGCTTAGAACACCAAAGTAGAAAATTTAATATAATAATAATATATATAATCAAATTTCCTACCCACTTAAGATCTGAATCAAATTTCACCACACATGTGCCAAAAAAAACAAAAAAACGTTTTTCTTAATAAAAATAATTAAAACTTTCAAAAATCAATTATTTGAACTTGAACTTCAATAATTCATAATAAATAGCCCTTTTATCGGAAAATTTGAATCTCTGCGCTTTTTTATAGAAAATTCAATTCTCTACAACTTTATAGAAGAAAGTTTTCCAAATTCCAAGCGAAATTGGCAGAAATCCATAAGCGAGGCGATTTTACTGGTTTATAATCAAATTTCGGTCGAGAAATGGGGTCCGCAGACACACAAAACATGTGTTAATCATTTAATGCAACAAAAATACTCTTCCTCCTCATATACTCATATATCCCACATTCATTGTAAAAAATATCACCATTATTATATTATAATAATATAATAAAATATTATTTTATCGAGAAAAGATAAAATATCAATTTTTAACAATTGTCACTTTAAAAATTTTCTCCATCTATATCCACATAAAATCAATATTTTCCTCATCATATAAATCAATAATTAATTATTCACAAATAATATTACGAGAATCACGATCTTGTGACGAGGGTAGTTCTACAGGGAAGAGGGCTTTCGATAAAATTTCTCCTTCTTTGGCGCCTTGATTAGGTGACCAAACCTCTCCTTAGGCAGAACTTTCTAGACATTGCCAATAATGTTTTCTAATAATATTATTAGGATAATATGAATTATTGCTTCGATAATGGAAAATCTTGTGTAGTGACAATTATTGAAACAACGATAATATAAAATATCAACATGACAATTATTGAATCAATAAAATAAAATCTTTGAGCGAGTAATTCTTTGTAACAATTATTGAGTAGTGCCTTCTTACGTAAGAATCAATAATTGGTGCAATCTGGTGTCTTCTTGTGCTGACAACAGCGTATTATTGTGTTTTAACCATAGGGTATTCCAACAGTATTACTTGGTAACAACTACTCGTAGATTATTTATAAATAACTTATACTTGTCGTTTTCTTCATCCAATCGCTTTTAGTTATGGGGCCCACAAAAAATTTGCTTGGCGTAAATACGAATATTCCCAGAAGCGGTAAGAATATTCCACGACCAAGCGAATATTCTCAAACAACAATGAATATTTTATAACCACTTGCTTATTTAAAATATTTGCGCATTTTACCCATAACTAACCACATTAATCAAATCAACCCTTACTATTTCAAAATAATAAATAGAGGAAATTAAATTTCATTTATTAATAATTTGGGGTCTTCTGACCTCCCTCCTTATGAAATTTCATCCTCGAAATTGGCGTACGTGCACTGGTGTTTGAAAAGATGAGGATACCTCGCTTTCATTTTCGTTTCCAACTCCCGGTCATTTCCTCGATAGCATGGTTTCTCCACAAAACTTTAACTTGTGGTATGACCTTCGATGCGTGGGACATGCTCCTTCTATCAAAATCTTGGCGGTACCTCTTCATACGTTAAGTCTTTTGGCTATCTCGTCGGTTCTAACTTCGATAACATGGTTGGGTCGTCCACATATTTACGTAACATCGATACGTGAAAAGCGTTATGAACACAGCGTCATACTTGGCGGTAAAATGAGTCTATAGGCCACGATTTCTATTCGATCGAGGATTTCAAATGGACTAATAAATCGAAGGTTTGAGCTTTCCTCACATCTCCGATTCTCGCTTTTGGAATAACGACTTCTTGCATCTTCTTCTTCATATTCATCGACTCGAGTCTTGTAGCTTGGCGACTTTAAATTTATCGATTAAAGTCGATTCTAATCGTATATTCGTTATCTTCATGTGAGTTCTTGGAATCTTTAACTCTATCTCCATCTTACGTAAGTAAATATGAAATGGGTCTTTGTGTTAACAATATCGCACTCGTAAGCAGCATACGATCTTTTACTCAACAGCGTCGGCTACCCGTTCGTTTTTTTCGAGGATGGTATTGAATGGTATGGTCGTAATCTTTCAACGGCTCGAGCCAGCGTCGTTTCCGCATGTTGAGTTCTTGAAGCTCTTTTTTATATTCCTCGCTCCATTGAATTTTGTATCTCTGAGTCAATTTGAGTTAATGGAGTAGCGATTCGAGAAAATCTTTCCACGAATCTCGATAATAACCAACTAAGCTAAAGCTACGTATTTTGATTCTTGACTTAGGTTTCTCTCAAGCTATGACTCATATCCCAATCTTGGATAACACGTCACAATGACACCTATCGGTTTACTATCGCACGAATATGGCGTCCCCCTACGGAGAGTAAAGCGGTGCATTCCACAAAGGAAGTCACCGGATAGAGGCTAAGGTACCAACTCTATAGTTGAATTTTTAACTCACGAAGTTCAATAGGAGCCATTCTATATGAGATTTTAGAAATGGGTTTTGTCTAGGGTTCAAAGTCGATACAAAATTCAATATCACACTTTGGGAGTAAGCGAAATTCTTTGAAATACATCGGAAATTTACTAACAATAGAAATATCATTCAAATCGGCGTATTTTTGTTCAAGTCCATAACATGGGCTAAGAAAACTTGACATCCATTTTTCAATAAGCGAATGACTTTATGGCTTGATATGAAAGTGTTTGACTTGATGGTTTGGTTGCTTGAATTGAATAACGGGTTTCTTAGGAATATGAAAACTAATGACCTTACGAAAGCAATCAATTTTGGCATGATGAGTAGTTAATCAATCAATCCCAAAATCACATCAAAAGCAAGTATCTTTAAAGAAATAAGGTGACAGGTAATGTGATGGTGCCAACTTGGATCAAACAAGATTTATAAGCGAGTGGATGTAGCGAAAGTTTCTCATGTGAGTTTCAACAGATAAGTCGAAAGTCTAATTTTCTCGAGTCGAGTTTAAGCGTTGAGTATAAGCGGAGAGATAAATGAATGGTAGAGGCCGGTATCTAATAAGGTATAAACTTTGTAAGAATTTATAATTAACTAACCCGTGCTAACCGTTCGGGTTCCTCGCATTACGACCGATCACGAAAAATGCTCTTCGAGGCAGATTGACTTTGACTTTTTGAGGAATGACCTTTTGAGTCACCATCCCATTGGACTTGGTTTTATTCTGCGTACAATCTCGAAGCGATATGACCTTCTTTTCCACAATTATATAACATACCTTGGAAGGTTGTGAGCAGTTTGGACTTATATGTCCCTCTTCTTCTCTTGTCTGTAGCATCTAGCTGGCGGTCTTTCTCTCCCACAAATTAGTTCTTTGGTGTTGGTGCTGAAGCGTCTTCCGTCATTGTTAAATCTTCTCTTTTTGAAATTTCCACTTGAGTTATTTCTTATTATCTTGGCCATGATTACCTTTGAAGTGGTTACCATTTACGGCATGATAATTTCCTCCACGATGGTTATCATTGTTAGATGACCGTCGCCACCGAATACGATTATCATCGAGTTGTTGGTCATTATTCTTGATTGAGCCGACTCATTATCGGCGCTCAATAAGCGAGCCCTATTCACAACATCGAATATAAACAAAGTTTGTGAGAAATGAGGTATTGGCGTATTTTGGGTTTCAAACCTCGCGAAACATTAGCGTCATTCTCTCCTCATTATCAACCAAATGGGATGCAAATCGAGACAACTCGGCAAACTTAGCTTAAGTCTTTGCGACACGTTCATATTGTTTTGCTCGACTTGATGAACTCTACCTCCTTCATGTGATGAATACTTTCGGGAAAGTACTTGTCGTTGAACAATTCTTGGAACTTCTCCCAAGACATCTTTTGTCTGATGAAATTTTGAGTCGCGCTTCTGATTCCCACCGATAATCGCCTCTCCTCGTAACATGAAAGTGGCGAAAGGAACCTTTTGCTCCTCTGAGCATCCCAAGACATCAAATATCTTAGTGATCTTGCTTTATCACGTCTCTGTAGTAAGTGGTTACGGCTTTCCCAAAAACTCTGGCGGTCTAACTCCTTGAAGCGCTTAGCGGTGACCATCAAGTGAGTTGCCGGTGTTCCCCTGCATTTTGAGCGATAGTCTTTCTCGTTTGGTTTTGCATGAATTCTAGAAAGTTCCTAAACATACCATCGTAAGTCATACGCTTTCGGTGGTGTTGTTCACGGGAGGAACATTGCCGGCGACTGTTGCACGTTCTCCTCGTTGGTGAGCAAAAGGTGTCTCCACGGTCTCATTTACTCCCTTTATTAACATTCTCGATTCGACATTCTTAAATCTTGCCATAAAACAAGGGTTAATTAAACAAATTAACAAATCACATAATACCCTATATTATAATGAGCCAACAAATAAGCTTAGGTAGGACACACTAGCGAAGGATTTACTCGTCTCTCCCTCTAGTTCTATTCCCGATCTCCGGAGATCATATCCCTAGCTACGATACCATTGTGGCGCCCCCAAAATAGGTATCCATCACCCATTACGAGTCGCCAAATACATGATGCGAAACAACTACAACTTCATTAATACAATTGTCGTGCAAAAATCGACAACACATAAAGCTGTGAGTTTAAATACAAATATTGTCTTCTAGACAATATCCACACTCAAATAAGTCCTCATTACAATTATTGATACACTATTTTACAAAATAGTGAGGACTACTAAAACAAGCATCTTGAACCATTACTCCACACCCCAGAGCTAGTTCCCTTTATATTCTCGTCTCACGAGAAGAAAAATGGAACAAAAAGGAAAAGGGTGAGCTCAACTAGCCCGATAAAGAATATTATGACTAAGATAATGTACAACAAATTATCCTTAGTCTTTGACGAGGAAAAATCGATAGAATACAATAGACAACAAGTTTTAGATCAACAAGCTGCGGCGGAAACAACAATTCATTAGAAGAGTTAAGTAGAGAATGAAATCTACTATCATCTATGAATTTAAAAGTCCATCATCGATATTTTATCCTGTAACATCAATCAATATACATCTTAAATCAAATATTCATCTTTTTACTTCTGGCCAAAGATATTCATCGATTAGTCATATTCATCTAAACTTTTGTTCATCTTTGCACTACGGGCCAAAGATATTCATCGATTCGTGTCATGTTCATCTAAACAGTCTGTTCATCTTGTTCATCTTTGCCACTACGGGCCAAAGATATTCATTATAAAATCATTCATCTTTGCTTTACTCTGAGGCCAAAGATATTGATTATATCATCATTTAGGGTGAGGATGATGAAAAATATTTTAAAGAAAGCGAATCCGGTGAAACAAAAGAACAAATATTAAGGATTCGTACTTTACACAATCGAGTTCAAAAATACTTCATAAATAATCGAGTGGAGTAAAATTCAAGAATGAAGACCAAAACATAGATCGATCAAAGATAGGAATCATAACGAGACGATCTTGGACACGAGAAAGAAAATTTAATTTTTACGTGAATAGTGTCGTGATCGTGAATAGTAGCGTATCGTGAATAGTCTCAGTATCGTGAATAGTAACTCAACACTAAAAGATAGAAATTTCAAAAAAAAATCATCATGCTTCGTGAATAGTACTCATGAATAGTAACTCGTGAATAGTGAATAGTAACTCGTGAATAGTAACTCATGAATAGTAACCAGAGCATGAAAAAGTTCAAATTTGATAAAAATTTTCAACCAATATTTCGGCATAATGATATTGAAGAAATAATATCATTTTCGAATAAAATAACATCCCTTACCTCAAAAAAGAATACTTACGATTTGGAATCTTTGGATATAGTCTTTGAAAGAACTTTTAGTATAGCAATACTCAAAGTACTAAAATACTCACAAAAATACGCTCGATATTATAGAGAGAAAAGAGAGAAATCTTTAGTTTACGGTGTGATTTTCAATTCTAACCTAAGCACCTATTTATAGGAAATTGCTTAGAACACCAAAGCGAGAAAATTTAATATAATAATAATATATATATAAAATTTCCTCGCCCACCTTAAAATCTGAAATTGACCAAACTTCACACCACACATGTGCAAAAACAAAAAAACGTTTTTCTTAATAAAAATAATTAAAACTTCAAAAATCAATTATTTGAACTTGAACTTCAATAATTCATAATAAATAGCCCTTTTATCGGAAAATTTGAATCTCGCTTTTTTTTTATAGGAAATTCAATTCTCTACAACTTTGCGGAAGAAAGTTTTCCAAATTTCAAGCGAGAAATTGGTAGAAATCCATAAGCAGACGATTTTCAAATTTATAATCAAATTTCGGTCGAGAAATGGGGTCCGCAGACACACAAAACATGTGTTAATCATTTAATGCAACAAAAATACTCTTCCTCCTCATATACTCATATATCCCACATTCATTGTAAAAATATCATCATTATTATATTATAATAATATAATAAAATATTATTTTATCGAGAAAAGATAAAATATCAATTTTAACAATTGTCACTTTAAAAATTTTCTCCATCTATATCCACATAAAATCAATATTTTTCTCATCATATAAATCAATAATTAATTATTCACAAATAATATTACAGAATCACGATCTTTGTGACGGGTAGTTCGAGGAAAGAGGGGCTTTCGATAAGAATTTCTTCTTCTTGTGGCCTTGATTAGGTGACCAAACCTCTCCTTAAATGAGAACTTTCTAGACATTGCCAATAATGTTTTCTAATAATATTATTGAGGATAATATGAATTATTTAGCCGATAATGGAAAATCTTGTGTAGTGACAATTATTGAAACAACGATAATATAAAATATCAACAATGACAATTATTGAATCGATAAAATAAAATCTTTGAGCGATAATTCTTTGTAACAATTATTGAGTAGTGCCTTCTTACGTAAGAATCAATAATTGGTGCAATACAGGTATCTTCTTGTGAAACAAGCAGCGTATTCTTGTGTTTTAACCACGGGTATTCAACGGTATTACTTGGTAACAACTTCTGTAGATTATTTATAAACAACTTATACTTGTCGTTTTCTTCATCCAATCGCTTTTAGTTATGGGGCCCACAAAAAATTTTGTAGTAAATACGAATATTCCCAAGCGGTAAGAATATTCCACGACCAAACGAATATTCTCAAGCAACAATGAATATTTTATAACCACTTACTTATTTAAAATATTTGCGCATTTTACCCATAACTAACCACATTAATCAAATCAACCCTTACTATTTCAAAATAATAAATAGAGAAATTAAATTTCATTTATTAATAATTTGGGGTCTTACATTGGGAAGAGCTAGCACACGCCTTCCTTACACAATATAGCTTTTCGGTCTTAGATGGCTCTGGGGTATCAAATTACCAAGGTCAAAAGCAGATCTAACGAGTCTTCAGAGAGAGTAGTATGCTCAAAGGTGGAGACGCCTTTGGTCGCCCAAGTTATTCCTTCCATGATGAATCGAAATGGTCGTGACTTTCATAGACATATAAAAGCTCATTTCTATGAAAGAGTTTTAGCCGACATCGGTAAACCATTTTCTGAAATGGTCAAACATGGGGAGATAGTTGAGATGGGATTGAAGTCCAGGAAAATTCAAGACCTAGCTGCCCTTAAAGCATTCTTCGATCACATCAATCAAAATTATGGAAACTTGACCCAGGAGGGTCCATAAAAAGAAAGAGGAAGATGTTTCCCTGATACTACAGGATCAAAAAGGCAATCAGAACATGCCTATCCAGAGGAGAAACTAAACTCCCTTTCAAGCACAGTCTTCGAACCCTCCAATACCAAAAGGTAGAGAAGTCAAACGCCCTTGAGTTTTCACACCCTTAGGGGACACACTCGAGAATATTCTCACTCTTCTGACAACACATAAGAAAATCACGCATCTTCTTCCACCAGCCAGCCCTAATGGACGGGGTTTTAATGCTGCTCGGAAACGTGTTTATCATGTCGGGGCACCTGGACATGATACTCAGTATTGTGGGGCCTTGAAACACAAAATCCAAGACCTGATAGACAACGGTGAGATCGTGGTCACCAAACCAGATCAACCTCACGTATAAGACAATCCTCTTCCTCAACACAAAGAAGAAGAGGTCAACATGATTAATTGGAGCAATGGACAGAGTTCCAATTTTAACTGTGAGTCCTCCCAGACCCCCAAAGACGGTATTGACAAGTGGGATTATGCCAAATTCTAGTTTGCAATGGAACGTAAGATGAAAGCTCTATGCAAGCAGATTGAATAATTAGCAGAACTGGTAACCTATCAGTATCAAGTGACATGTCAGTTAGTCAACTAGGAGCATGCTAGTCTCCTCCCTCTTGTCACGAATATAATCTCGTCACCTTTAGAAAATGAAATGTTGGAAGATAAAGTGATAAGGAGAGCAAATGCCAAAGCCCGTCAGGATTTCTCCAATAAAAGGGAATTTACCTACCTGGGCCAACCTATGGAGGAAATCCTGCAGATGCTAATCAATGAAGGAAGAATCACTTCCCTTCTTCCTCCGATTAATCCCCGTTCCGGACGGTTCAATTCTGATGGAGTATGTCAATATCGCTCCCATTCTCGTGGTCACGGCACAGAAGAATGCTGGGCACTCCGCCACCTTATTCAGAATCTAATTGACAGCGGTGTCCGGCAACTAGCAGACGATGATATTGTGCTACGTGAGAGTGAGAATACCTGTCCTACTAAGTGGAAGAGTTTGGTAGCAGGCATATCCACTGAGACTGATGTGACTAACAAATCACTCACAATACCAATAATTTAATTCAGGGGAAACAATAATCCTTTGAAAGTGGCCGCTCCAGAGGCAATAAACTTACCATGCAGAGCACAATATCCTATTGTTAGCTTACATAAAGTTCTATGGAATTATGGAGAAGGTGAAGGATCCACCTCACATAAAACTACTGCAGTGTCGAAGGAAAATCCATTGTATCTTCCCCAACGGGTGATGAAGTCTACCATCAAATCAAATGGGAAAATACCAATGGAGAAGATTAAAGAATTCCTCCGCACTATGGGTCATAACAAAGCCAAGGTGGTTTTAAGCTAAAAGAAGCTCCACACCAAATCTCAATTTTGGACTTGGTCCTGACTTCCGAGGATCACCGGACGATCTTGATGAAGGTTTTAGAAGAAGCATATATACCAAAATCAGTGGATGCGGACTAATTTCAACATTTGGTGTATCACATTTTTAACAACAATGTGATATCCTTCGCTTATGACGACATCCCGCCCGAAGGGACCGGTCATTGCAAGCCTTTGCACATTGCGGTCTTGTCCTTCAGATACATGCTAGCTGGAGTCTTGATAGATGGAGGCTCATCTCTAAATATCTGTCCATACGCTACCTTGGTAAAGATGAATATCAATCTCAACCAAATTCGGAGCAGCCATACAGTCACCAAAGCTTTTGATGGAGCCCGCCAAAATTCGGTTGGAGTAATTGAACTGCCAATCAAAATTGGTCCCCATACATTCTGCGTATCTTTCCACGTACTCAAGATAGATTCCGGATACAACCTAATCTTGGGAAGACCATGGATTCATATGGCAGGGGCAGTCCCCTCCACCCTTCATCAACAGTTGAAATACCATACAACAGCCTAATCACAATCAACGTTGAGCCGGAGTGTCCTCCACATAATGACATACCATACATCAACGTCAATTCAGATGTTGAACCGGTCAGTTTTCATGCCTTAGAGGAGAGTAACACCCAGTACCATGCTATCGGAACGCCACCTCTCATACCCAAGATTTCTGCCGAAGTGATGTCGGCAACTCAATAAATGATATCCTTGGGTCATCAGCCAGGACAAGGGCTGGGTAAATATTATCAAGGTATCAAGTACCCCATCCAAGTTATCAGTCAAACTGGGACAGCTGGGCTAGGCTATTCTTCCAGTTCTAGTAACAGGAATCCACATAAACATCCTCAAATTCCTCGGTTTCGCCATTACCACGGCGTTTATCTAGACTTACCCGCTGCCGAAATCGCACAACCTCTTGTAAAGGTGCCACCAACGTGATGGCTATGTTATTTCAAGCTTAGCACTGGGTGAAGGCAAAAGAAGTCTTTGTTCCAGATCCCGCCGTGGAGGAAGAGAAACAAAGAATTAAATAAGACGTCATCCGAATGATGTCAGGCATACGCATCATTGTTCATTACGAGCATACAAACAGATACACCCCAGACGATGATTGCTCAGACATAATGGCCATCATTCGGGAAAGGGAGGATGATGACACTCCTTCCATCACTGCAGTCCACCTGGACTTTGCCCTTGCCAATTGGAGCAACACTCTTTGCATTGGTCGACAAGGGTAGAATGGGCAGAAACCATTTCTGCCTTATAAATATCATAATTGCTTACTTTTCTGTACAGTATTAACAGTCATTTTTCCAGTACATGCTAACACTTTGTATGATCAAACCTTTTCATATATACTAAGTGAAAGCATATTTTGTTTCAGGACCCTAAATTTAGATGTGCCTATACTTGCTGATACGGTGCCTCTACTCCACAAAGACTGTAACTTTGATGTAGAGATGAATTCAGCCTTGATGGAAATACATGAGGACATTGAGGTGCCTCCGAAAATTCAAGAATGGGTCAAAGACAAACCTAAACCCAACCTTGATCAAACCACTTCCTTCAATCTCGGAACCTTAGAAAGCCCTAAGTTAATCCAGATTGGTTCAGACCTTACCCCAAACAAAAGGAATGACATGGTTACGCTACTAACCCAATTCCAGGATGTGTTTGCATGGTCTCATTAAGACATGGTGGGTTTGTCCACTGACATTGTACTTCATCACCTTCCCATTAAAGAGGGATTCAAGCTAGTCAAGCAAAAGCTCAGGCGATTGAAACCTGAGTGGAGTTTAAAGGTAAAAGAAGAAATTGTGAAACAATTTCAAGCTGGCATCATCATGGTGTCCACATATCCTGAGTGGATATCCAACATTGTTCCCATTCCTAAACCTGGAGGAAAGGTGCGAGTCTGCGTGGATTATCGAGACTTGAACAAAACTTGCCTTAAAGATAGCTTTCCCGTACCCTTTATCCACATTCTCATTGACAATACTGCTCAATACTGTATGTACTCTTTTGCTGATTGCTTTGCGGGGTACCATCAGATCATTGTTGCCGAGGAAGATCGTGACAAAACTGCTTTCATCACGCCTTGGGGAACCTTTTGCTATAGACGATTGTCATTCGGCCTCATCAATGCCGGAGCCACCTATCAGCGAGCTATGATGGCTCTCTTCCGCGACTTAATGCACAAAGAGATAGAAATATACGTGGATGACATCATTGTTAAAGCTCGGAGAGAGGAAGATCACTTAGACTATCTCAGGAAGCTACTCAACAGGTTTCATAAGTACAACTTGAAGTTGAATCCAGCCAAGTGCACCTTTGGCGTTAAATCAGGCAAGTTGCTAGGATTCCTAGTCAGCCATAAAGGGATTGAGCTGGATCCTACCAAAATCCAAGCTATTACGGAAATGCCCATTCCTCAGACAGAGAAGGAAATATGGGGATTTTTGGGAAGAATCAACTTCATTAGCAGGTTTATCTCCCAACTCACAGCCACCTGTGAGCCAATCTTCAAGCTATTAAGGAAGAACTCCTCCATGAAATGGAATGATGAGTGCCAAAATGCCTTCCTTACAAGTAAAGAACATCTAGTTAAAGCTCCCATTTTCGTACCACCCAGGGATGATGTTCCCCTGTTCATGTACCTGTCCATAAGTGACAACACCATGGGTTGCATACTGGGACAGAAAGACGATAGAGACCAAGAATGAGCTATCTATTACCTCAGCAAAAGATTCAACATCAGTGAACACAAGTACACTCTGATTGAGAAGACTTGTTGCGCTTTAGCATGGGCGTCCATGAGGTTACAGTATTACCTCCATGGTCACACAATCCATCTCATATCCCGCATAGATCCTCTGAAGTACGTGTTCAGCAAACCCATGTTAAATTATCGGATGTCCTGATGGCAGTTGATCCTACAATAATTTGACATTGTCTACGTGACTCAAAAGTCCATTAAAGGTCAAGGAATTGCATATCAACTGGCCGCCGCACCTTCAGGGGACTTCAAACCCTTGGAGACATACTTCCCTGATAAAGGAATAATGACAGTTCAGCAACACCGTCAGTACGATACACGCCAAACATGGAAGATGTATTTCGATGGAGCTGTTAATATGGAAGGTGCTAGAGCTAGAGCAGTTCTAGTATCTTGCATGGGGGAGCAGTATCCTGTCGCCATCAAATTATAGTTTGTCAGCACCAACAACACAGCTGAGTATGAAGGTTGTCTCATGGGGCTAAAACTTGATCGTTCAATAGGCATCAGGCGGTTAACTGTCTTTGGGGATTCAGAGTTGGTAATCAGACAATCCACGGGAATCTATCAAACCAAAGAGCTACATTTGCTGCCTTACCATCGGCAAGTTTTATAGATGACTTTGGAGTTCGAAGAAATCTCCTTTCTACATGTTCCTCGAAATAGGAATGACTTTGCAGACGCATTAGCAACTTTGGCGTCCTTGATTCGTATATTTGACAAGGTACACTTGCCAAGCGTCATAATTTCCCTGCACAAAGCGCCAGCCTATGAGAACTACATTGGAGAAGTATCAGATGAGCTACCTCCCATCCAACATCATTGGTATCAACATCTCAAGGAATATCTACGTGATGGTTCTACACCCGCTGAGGCGAGCCCGGTTGAGAAAAGGCGGATCCATCGACTTGCTATAAAATTCTACCTGAGTGGAGATGCGCTCTACAAAAGAGATGCAGGACTAGGTCTCCTAAGATGTTTAGATAAAGACCAAGCTCAAAGTCTTATGGATGAGATCCATGGCGGAGTCTGTGGCCCACAAAAGAGTGGCCCCCTCCTTGTTAAGAAGGTCCTCAAGACAGGACATTACTGGCTATCTCTCAAAGCTGACTGCAATGACCAAGTCAGGAGATGTTATCAGTGCCAGATTCATGGGAATACTATACATGCTCCTCCACGGGAACTCCACACTATGAGTTCACCTTGGCCATTCTCAATGTGGGGAATGGACGTTATTGGACCCATTGAGCCTAAAGCCAGTAATGGACATCGATTTATCTTCACCACGATTGACTACTTCACCAAGTTGGTAGAAGCAGCCTCCTTCCCCAGGGTTACCATAGAAGTCATCATTGCTTTCATCAAAAACAATGTCATTTGTCGATATGGACAACCAGAGGTGATCGTATCAGACAATGCTAAGAACCTTAACAATAAGATGATGGAGGAGTTATGTAGTAAATTCCACATCAAACATCTTAACTTCGTCATCTACAGTCCAAAGATGAATGGTGCTGTTGAACCGGCTAACAAAAACATCAAGAAAATTATGAAAAAGATGTCTGCCAATCACAAAGAATGGCCTAACTTATTGCCTCTTACTCTGTTAGACTACAGAACATCAATGCGCACTTCCACTGGGGCAACCCCCTACGCATTAACCTATAGGATGGAAGCAGTGCTCCCCATAGAAGTAGAAATGGAATCCCTCAGAGTGTTGATAGACGCTCAGTTGGATGAAGACCAATGGGTACAAGATAGATATCACCAATTGTCTCTAATAGACGAAAGGCGATCCGCGGCTATCTTTTATGGTCAGTTATATCAACAAAGGATCGCCAGATCCTACCACAGAAAAGTCCAGCTACGGCAGTTTAAACAACATGACTTGGTTTTGAAGAAGATCATTGACAACCAAGATTAATCTAAGGGAAAATTCGCTCCTAACTGGGAAGGGCCATTTGTTGTCAAGAAAATATTGACAGGAGGCGCTCTCAGATTGCAAGAAATGGACGGCGATGAATTTCCACAACTCATCAATTCGGACGCCGTGAAACGGTACTATGTCTGAGGTTACCATCAAGAAAACATCCTGGTGTTGGATCATCAGATCACCAGTCATTCCGGTTCTTTAACCCTTTACCATATACAACTCTCTTCCACTCTTTGCCCCTCAGGGAAACATACTTTACAAGCCAGCATCTTGGTTTCATTGCGCTCATACCACTTAGGTCATCCCACTACAGATTGAACCTCTCACGTTTGTAGTTTGGCTACCCATATGTGATCAAACTTTTTGTACCTGCAGTTTATCCTCAACCTAGGATCAAACTTACTCCTCCCCGTAGTCTGACCTGCACATGGGATCACGCTTTTCAACTCGCCCTGAGGGGTGAACTACGTCGACCTGATCTCCTCTTTAATAAGAGTACGTAGGCAACCATGTTACATGGCCCGGTCGCAATAAAACAAAAATAACAAAAACATTTCTACCCACTTCCCTTTACAAAAATAAAAACAACAAAAAACCCTCCTACACCATTCCTGCCACATACATCGTTGAACATTTTACACCAGGTTCGAACTACGCAGACCTGATCTCCTCTTCAATAGGAGTAAGTAGGCATCCATTAATGGTTTCGGTCTCACCCCCTACCAAAACATTGATCATTGTCAACTGGTATTGGGATCATCCTTCAATACACCACATTTTATTGGCTTCAGACCAAAGGGATGGAATTACCTGAACTCCTCCTAAATAGGAGATTCAGCGACCATCTAAGCTGCGGTTGTGCCTCAAAGAGAAACACCAATCCATAAGAGATAGAATTAACTAGGCTTCTCTTGAATAGAAGTACTGGCGACCATCTGTGGGGCGGTCAATCTCAGAGATGAAAGCCACACTCCTCTCCACATATCCATACAGAAACCAGTCCCAAGACACCAAAGATGGTAGGGATACACACCGATCAATGATCAATTTTGAACTATCCAGTGACAACTCAATGTCCATCCCGCAAGGAGGAATTCAGAATACATCAAGATCACAAGTCCTGAAGAAGCAGGCAAAACATCAAGCAAGTATCAGAGCATATCCAAAAGGGAAGTGATCAAAAATATATTTCCCTGCTATATATAATGTTGTTTGATATACACAATATAAACAGTACAGGACAAAATAGCTATGCTAGTCTGTGCAGGAAAATATCAAAGCCTAGCTACAACTCAGGATATATGCGAGCTAACAAGCCCAACATGGCGTCCCTCTCAAAAGAAGGAGGCGAAGCTGTGGTCTCCTGTATAAGGCTGTCCACACGACCCAATAGATCTGCAGCCATCTACATATTGACCATAGGCTCATCAATGTAAGTGCTCATCTCTGCAATCATGCCAGTGGTAAGGGACCTCACTGCAGTACTATCTGTGATGGCTACATCCCGGGCAGATATGGCATTATCCCGCTCAACTATCACTGAATCTCTGACTGATCTAGCCTCATCCTGCTCGACGATAGCGACATCTTTGTGAGCTAGTGTGTATTCTCTCTCTAAAAGAGCTGCGTCTCTCCCATCAAGGGCGGTCAACATCAAGGCTCTAGACTGGTCTCTCTAGAAGGTCATCAGATGAAGACTCTACTCGAAGTACTGTGCCGAATGCTATATCAAGACAGTGCTGGTACTGGGAGATTCTAAAGGAAATGCTGGCAACCCAGCAAGTAGCTCCTCCTCGATGTGGGAATCAATGTCCTCCATGGGCTCTCCATAAATCGAATCACTATCTGCATGTGGATATCTTGCCGCATAAATTGATGAAATCTCTATCTCCATCCACGCAGAATACTCTAGCGAACATCCCGGATGGCTAATAGAGAAAACTGCTACCTCACGCTGATCCCAACAAGCGTACACACAAGATTGATCCTCTGCTGAGAGATAGTGAGAAGCTAAATGATGACCTAGCTCCTCCTCAAAAGGATGAAAATCCTGAAACTGGTCAAACTGCGACATCACGACCATCGGGTGATAGGGAGTCATACCCCTCAAACCAGCCAAAGGAAGATAATCCATGCCCAGAGCATGAGTAATAAAGCTGTAAGGTGAGCTCAGCCCCGAACACGGCAATATGCTAAATGGATCCCTGATATCCGCCAATAATATAGACCAAGACATAGCGTCCGTACACTCCGATGGCTGAAAGGAGTATGACATAGCTATATCATGGGTGAAACAAGACCCATGTCGTCTAATGGTGTCGATCGGTCTCAAGTGTGACATAAACCACACGTACAGCATGACCGAGTTGCCTATGAACACTCATGTTGGATAAGTGCAGTAGTATGTAGCCGACCTCAGAGTCTCTGCTATAATAATATGTATGATGGTACGACCCTCCCTAAGAGCTCTCATCGCCATGATAACTCCAATGTCTATCTCGTCCATGTACGGTGGCATATAGACATACGACAGTACGCACAACAACAATACATCCACCCTGGCTAAACACCAATGATCCTCCGATACTGTGAAATCCCCAGAATATCGTGTATAACTATCCTCAGAGCCAAATCTGTCAAACAAAAAATGCTGGGTGTAACATGGCCATAGGTAAGCTCGTCCTGTACCACCCTACGCCTCAATCCAGTGAGGGTCATGAACCGTCGACTCATGTCCCCCAAAGACATATGCATGCAAGGTGCATCCGGTGCAACAACATCGCCATCGTGCATACTCCTCCAGAGTGGGAGTCAACTCCTGGGTCCCAAATCAGAAAACCTTCCTCTCCGATACCCAATGCTCTAGCATGCCATCCACGAATCCTATGGGAACCTGAAACATCAACAGGGTCATAGTGTGCTGCAACAAATTATCTACGGTCACCTTGTCTGATGGTGACATGCTATCATACCACGATCGCATACTAGATACCACCAATAATGGTGGGGTATGATCAATACGGCTAACTGTAGAAGAAAACATCTGTAAGGGCCGTGTCATAAGACCATTTAGGGGTCAATGCTGAATATCTATGGAAATACATACATATGCATAACATGATACATGCACTGCAGATAATAGATGGCAATATGATATAGGGAATGAAAAACTGTGCATACATTCCTAAATATATCAACATCTAATACATCATCTGCATGACATTTACAAACAAATCTGAGGAAATGGGGCACATCGCCTTACTACTACTAACAGAGGCCTATCAAAATATATAGCGAGAATGGGGCACAGCCACCCAATAGCTAACAGAGGCCTATCAAAATATATAACGAGAATACACATCAGAAGAAGACGATGGTGTCAATATCTACATCATCAATCCTGTCCACCTGATGTAACTCCTCCTGAGTCACTGGATCTCTATCAATAGGGATGTCAGGCGTATTATCTTCTCTATGTTAAAATTCCACCAATAATGTTTTATCCCTGTAACATCAATCAACAATTCCCGTCCACGATTATGTGAATAACTCATAATCACAATTGTGATTCTAAATTCCTCTTCGCACCCAGGACGAAGATAATTTTCATCACCTGTCTTCACCTGAAACATCAAAAATCATGGTTATACCAAATCATAATTTCTGCTCGTAATCATTAAATCATCTTTGCACTGCGGCCAAAGATATTCATTATTATCACATCCATGAATTAATATTTCATTGCTGAGACTCAGCTCAATAATTAATCCACATCATCGAATCATCCCAGCACTATAGGCCAAGGATATTCTTTAGTATCACGACCACGAATTATCCATGCACTACGAGCCAAAGATAATCGTGTTTTCATCAACGGTCCAGATCATGCCATAAAATAATTCATCTTTGCACCCTTGGCCGAAGAGAATCCATAGCCACAATCATACCAAAAACTGTCCATCAATGCACTACGGGCCAATGAAGACTCTTTCCACATCATTTGTAACATTACGGTCATGATTATACTAAATAATCCCTGGTCATAATCATACCAAGTCCATCTATGCACTACAGGCCACATATGACTTTCAACATATTATAAACATGAGGATGATGAAAATATTATAAGCATTAGTCAAACTAAATCAAGGATAAATATTAATGACTTTAAATTTATCTAAACATTATCAATCACTTAATAAAATTATAATCTAATATTGTTAATATTATAAAAATATTTTAATCACTCCTTAAACTTAAAAACAATTTAATTTAATTGTTTACACTTTTCCAAATAATGCATTTAATCATTCAAAAATGCCATACTCATAAGATTTCATCACCAATAATCAAATTACTCATAAAAAAATCTGCATATACCTTATATAGGATTTTCAAGCCATAAAATCCTATTTACCAATTTTTCAACTTCACATAACATATTTAATTCATATGTTCGTAACTAAACCATTTTCATGAAAAATACCAAATCAGTCCCAAAAATTATTCTTTTCTGGGATTAAGCAGAATATAGTCCCATATTGAACATATATTTTTCTCGAAATTTTTAAAATTCATTTACTAATTTTCAAAAATCAATTTCTAATTAATTCCTTAAGAAATTAGCTACCTCAAGGTTAACTCCAGAAATTCCCAAATCTTGGCAAGATCTTACACATGTTAACGTGAGCTTCCAGTTTAAATTTCATGATCATCGGAGTTATAAAACTCCGGTTATAGCATTTTTTGTCGAAAAAACCCTAAATATTGAAATGGTCATAACGTGATCATTTTAAGTCGGAATGAGTTCATTTTTGGACAGGAGGTACTATATACCATATATTTCTATGTCCCAAAAGGCCAGAATTTTTCTCACAATTTAAGAGGCCGAAAATGCCCTTTTAAACTTCTAGGCTGTAGCCTTTTTGTAATTTACAGCTTTTGACTCCTTTGCTAAAATCAGTCCACACGAAAATCTAGAATACCTTTTCCAGTGATTCCACTTGGATAAGTTATGAAACTCATAGATCTAACTCTAGAACTTGACCACACTCAAAAATTCTTAATATAATAGGAGATATGGTCAATTGAATTTCATATTTCATTTTCACCAAAATTTGATTTTTAACCCTTTGTGATTTCTAAGAAACTTTCCCGTGTTCACATAATAACCAACATAACTCATCATGACAATGACATAATAATTCAATAAAACAAGTTCAAGAATTAATTTTAAAGATTTATAAGTTAATTTATCCTGAACTCAATAATGTCCAAATTGTCAACATGATACTTCTTTGTAGAGTAAAATTCAAGAATGCTCAGAAGAATATTTTCATGAAAAGATACTGGATGAAGCGCAAATGTTAAGGATATTCCACTAATTTCATAGAGTATAGAAGTCAAAGCTTTAACCAACTGAGTATAAGAGAATATGTGAAACTGTAAATGGATTTTCACCCGCCATGCGGTAATCCACGTAGACAGATTATTTCCACAATTTAATAAAGAATGAATAAGAAAGATCATTCACCATGCATCTGGTAATCCACATAGACAGGTTATTCTAACAGAATAATAAAGAATGGAATAACAGAAGAATTCACCAGGCATGCGATAGACCGCACAGACAGGTTATTCCAACAAAATAATAAATAACAGAACCAGGTCATGCGTAAACGCACAGACATGATATTCCAACAGAATAATAAATAATGGAACTAGGTCATGTGTAAACGCACATACAGGATGTTCCAACAAAATAATAAAGAATGGAATAACAAAAGAATTTCACCATGTATGCGAAGCTTACGATAGATGAGTTATTCCAACATAATAATAAAGAATGGAATAACAAAAGAATTTCACCAAGTATAGGGTAGACCGCGTATACAGGTTATTCCAACAAAATAATAAAGAATGGAATAACAGAAGTTCTCTTCATGAATACAAAAGAAATAATAGCCCTTACGAGTACAACAAATAATATCCCTTACGAGTACAATAAATAATATCCCTTACCTTTGAAAGAAGAGTATTTTGACTTGTAGGGTGAGGATATACTCGAACAAAACTTGTACTACGCTCAAAGCTTTCTTAAACTCTAAAGAAATACGCTCAAGATTATAGAAGAAGAATTCTCTCTATAGTTTCTCTCTCTAGAGTTTCAGTGAATTCGTAAGAAATAATGAAGGAATGAGCTTCTATTTATAGAAGAATGGACTGCATAGTAACTAATTCAAGAACGGTCCAGATTGATTTACTTTTAATCTGACGGTCCGTATTTAAAGCAAAATCTTTTAAATAAAATATAATATATTCTATTTATAATCTAATAAAACGAATAACTTTATAAAAGTATTCTATTTTATATAAAAAGATTTTACTATACAAAATACTATGCAGCACTATGCAACACTATGCATAATAAAATATAATATATTCTATTTATAGAATAACTTTATAAAAGTATTCTATTTTATATAAAAAGATTTTACTATGCAAAACATTATGCACAATAGAATATAATATATTCTATTTATAGAATAACTTTATAAAAGTATTACATTTTTTATATAAAAGTTTTTTACATTTTATTACATTAATAATACTAATAAAACAAAACTGAGTGACTTATCACGTAAGCATTAATAACCAACACCGTGTGCTACTATGCAACCACACGTATTACTGTACTTTTACTACCGGGTAGTTCAACAGTTTTAACGGTAACACTTCCGTCGTTATTTTATAAAAAGATAATTCTATCATTTTCTAAATACGACAATACTTTCGTCGCGGGGTCCACCAATGATTCTGCCATCGTACGAATATTCCCCGATAAAAAGAATATTCCCCGACCAATTGAATATTTTATAACAACTTGCATACTTTTCAAAATTTATAAATATTACCCACAACTATAACATTATATCAAATCCACACCATAATATTAAAAAAAAATATTTCGAGAAAATTAAATCTTTATTCATAAAATCTGAGGTCTCACAATATTCGCCATGCAAGGCACTAGCGTTCCTCCAAACTCCATACCTGTGATGAACCGCCAATCCATCAACGTCATCATCACCTCACAGTCCAACAGATGGAGTGACTGAGTCTGATGAAACCATCGCTCAGATAGTGCCCTGAGATAACCCTAGGGACAACAACGGGGAAGGATGGAAGAGCCCAGTCATGCACAATCGCTCTGTAGTCAGGATGAAGAGCCTGGTACATGGAGTGTATGCTAAACCAATTCCCTCGAGGCTGTGTGAAGCCCGGGAACCTGCATGAAATGCAGATCAACATCAAAATCCTTTGATCCTCATCAATAAGAAAGAAGGAAAATCAAGATCTAATGTCATACCTCGTTAGCATGCAAATACATCGAGGGATGTCGACTCAAATCACCCAGAAGCTCTGGGTTTGCCGCCTGAATACTCAGAAGGTCCCTACGGGGAACATGTGCAGCAGGAGCGGGGTCCGCAACCGGAACATCCTCTTCCTCGTCCTCAACGTCTGGCACGTTAGCCTGAACTGGACGTATCACCGCCTCTACCAATCGATGAGGCTGTCTAACAGAACAGGGTCGAGGCACTTCAGAAGCCCTCCTCCGTACACCAGAAGTGGTCCTACGGGAACTAGTCGGCTGATCCGGATCCATAATATCTGGACAACAAGTCTCCAAATCACCTCAGAAAGGGTGTGGTATTTCCTGACTTGGAGCTTTTCAAAATGCATTTTATGACTAAATGCATGCATGCATTACTTTAACATACATCTACAGTAGAGTTAAAAATGCATGAATAATTAAATGCCTACATTTTAAATTTTTTTGCCATAGTCCCCTTTGTAAATCGGACTATCCACATGCATATAGGCATGACTAGGTGGCCATTCAGTAGCACACCTACACCAAAGTCACATACATAATATATGCATTAAAAATCAAAATCATCAATCTATAAGGTTAACCTCAGTACCATAAGTACTTTAGCTTTTACCTTTTGCTCATTTGTCCTAAAAAAGGATAAGAAATAACAGAAAAAGGTGCCAATTTGATAGTCTCAGAAGTCAAATTTTTTCACAACATTATGTTCAACATGGTTTAATACTAACATTTACTATGTTGAATATTTTTTATCAAATCATTTGAGTATATATAATCACTACTATGTGTTTAGATGCATTTCATATGATAAGTCAGTTTCTAACGGATAAAAACTGGAAAAAATACATGCATACGTTACCAGGATAGTGTAGAACACTTGTACAGTGACAGAATTTGCAGAAAATCGCTCGAACTCAGCAGATCTGAAGGAGAGCTCTCGGATTTTCTTTGCCACAAAAGTTGAAAATGACTTGTGAGATCAACCTGCAGGATATTAGTATCCACGGTGGGCCGCAGGTCCATCTGCGGCTGGAGCAGATGTACCTGCGACACCCCTATATGGGTCCCACCCCTCCGGCTCGGTCCAGTTTGAGTTGCAAAGGAGTTATTACAATCTGAAAAGGTCAAATCAGGGATAAAAACGCTACGCGATTGAGCAGAATAGCTTATAAATCCTGGTCTTCTTAGATTAAACCTTGGGTCTGCCCATCACTCATTGGTATTCGCCCAAACATAG
Organism: Panax ginseng; assembly: GCA_020205605.1. Classification (NCBI taxonomy): domain Eukaryota; kingdom Viridiplantae; phylum Streptophyta; class Magnoliopsida; order Apiales; family Araliaceae; genus Panax; species Panax ginseng. Next base: position 33,687,787 of record CM035143.1, on the reverse strand, counting down.
GGTACACTATACCGATGATCTCAAATATTACCAACCACTCTCGGCAATACCTTGCGTAGGTCCAATGCCGCCAATTCAGGGTCAACACCCTAATTCTCTAACATTCCCCGGCGGGGGTCACCACGCATTGTCATCCATTGATGTACAGGTCAATGAAGGTCAAGTAGCCTTGACGTTATTTCAGCCGATGGCAAGTAAACCCATTAAGGCATCAAAAGTTATTCGATGATTGCGTACTCTGATATTTATATTCCCCATCAGATCCCCGACGGGGGTCACAACGCAATGCTCCGTTGATACACACGTCAGCGAAGGTCAAGCGACCTTTAATAATCATTTAACGTGGTATCGACCATTGATTCACACGTCGGCAAAAGGTCAGCGACCTTGACGACCTACCCATATGCTTTTCGCCGGTTGATTTATACGTCAACGAAGGTCAGGCAACCCTGACAACATATGTTGTCGGTAGTAAATCTAACAAAACATTGACATATCCCGGCAATACAAACCAGGAAAAAGTCAGCATCATAAAAAAGGATCGATGATGGAATATGTTATACACGTCCTCAAACAGGCGAAGCTTTATCCCCATAGATCTCTTACACATAAGAGGCACCTCTTCGGAATCAAGTCTGTATCAAAGATTAAGGACTTTAGTGATATCTCCAACATCAACATCCTGACAGATTCGGATCACACATCCAATCAAGTCATAGTGGCCAATCCTCGGTAAACGTTACAAGGATCCGACAATCATCCCCAGCATGTTGGGCAACAACCCTGCACACATGCATCATACATCAAATTGCATTTCAAGTGTCTAGGATTCTTTATCCTACCCATGCATTGCATTGCATGAATATGATAAAGAAGGGCATCTGTAGACACTCAAATTTTTTTGCACAACTATCACTGACACTTCAGGAATGTAGATTCATCTTTCAGAGATAACCCTGGAAGACAGCTCACGCCAAGTCCGGATACTACCGAAAGTTTAATCTCAAACCCGGAACACACACCGGGAGTAACAGTTCCAACCTCGGAGATAACCCCGAAGCATGCAGTTCCAATACCAGAAACTCCACCAGAGAAGACCGATTAATCTCGGAGACAACCCCGAGATATCCAGTCTCAGTCCCAACATTGGGAATAGCAGCTACAAACCTTGGTGATAACCCCAAGGAATGCAATTCCGGCGATAACCCCGAAAATGCTTGTTTCAAATGCATGCAATCAACTTCAACCTCGGCACTCACATCGAGGCACTCAAGACCAGACCCAGAGATAATACCGGGAGGACAGACACCCCTCAGAGATGATATTGAGGACCTTCAACACTTGCAGCAGTCCAATCTCAAAGATAACCCTGAGCAACGTTTGCTTTACCAGCCCAAACCGGCGATAACTTCGGTGAGGGAAAAAGTTATCATCTCGCCAATTCAAGGCCACATCACGTCATCTCAACATCTCATACATACATTTCTACACAACGGTGTCCCCCAAGAATGAAGGAAAACCAGTCCCAAGTGACTATTGTGCAGGGTAACAGATAGAATTTGAAGTTTGAAGACCGGAGGGCACCGTCCCATCTTCACTACTTCGTACAACCTCTAATCCCATGCCATTGTACAACTCTTGACAACGGCAGTTTGAAATAGGTCCTACATACCTCAGTCAGATGCCCAGATTGCAATTCTAAAAGTTTAAGCGGACATTGCAGTGCCTACGTGCACGTCTTTGCGAGAGACGGGACACAGAAACTTGGGAGAACCGGCAGGCGGCCTCAGTACACTACACTTTGTACATGCAGTACACTGCGTCTCCCCTCTATAAATAGAGGGCTTGGGGTGGCCATTTTAAGGAGGGAAGAGGCGAGGAAGCCCTGTCAAATTTGCTCCGTACTTACAATATACTGAGTGCTTTCTCATTTTATACACTTGTGAGCTCACATATAGCTACTTTTGTACCGGCGGGAGCTGATTTTCATCTACTTTAAAGATATAGAAGTCTTCTTTGGCTTTCCACTGTAAGCCTTCTTATACACTTTAAAGCCTTTCTCTTCATCTTTGCACACACCCTTCTTCATGTTGAGACTCGTGTTGCGTGTGTTTGCCCGAACTTCGATCCATGGTTTTATTTTCAGTTTGTATATATATATATATATATATATATATATATATATATATATATATATTTATATATATATATGGACTAACATTATCGAGTTATGTCTCGATTGAGCCTGAACTTGATGCGGGCGTTTATTTGCTTATATATATATATATATATATATATGAACTGCATATATCGGACTTTGTTCGATGAGCCTAGACTTTGGTGCGGGCGTTTTTACTATATATATATATATATATATATATATATATATATATATATATATATATATATATATGAACTCAGAAGACCCTAACTTTTATGAATAAAAGATGAATTTTCTATAAATATCATTTTTGAATATTATGGAATGAATTTGATATAATGTTATAGTTGTGGGTAATATTTATAAATTTTGCAAAGTACGCAAATTGTTATATAATATTCGATTAGTCGGGGAATATTCGTTTTAACAAGGAGTATTCGTACAACGGCACAATCATTGGTGGACCCCACAACGAAATTATTGTCGGATTGAGAAAACGACAAAAATACTTTATGAAAATAACGGCGGAAGTTTTATCGTTAACTATTGAAATACCCGGTGTTAAAGTAGTACAGTAATACACGCAGTTGCACAGTAGCACACGATTTTGATTATTGATGCTTATGTGTTAAGTCACTCAGTTTTGTTTTATTGGTATTATTAATGTAATAAAATAGAAAAGCTTTTTATATAAAACAAAATACTTTTATAAAGTTATTCGTTTTATTAGGCTAATAGTAAATTTTTTTTATATAAAACAGAATACTTTTATAAAGTTATCTATTTTATTAGACAATAATTAGAATATATTATATTTTATTATGCATAGTGTTACATAGTGCCTGTATAGTGTTTGCATAGTAAAATCTTTTATAAAGTTATTCGTTTTATTAGATTATAAATAGAATATATTATATTTTATTTAAAAGATTTTGCTTTAAATATGGACCGTCAGATTAAAGTAAATCAATCTCGTAATTGCTCATGAGTTAGTTACTACGGTCCATTTTTCTATAAATAGAAGCTCATTCCTTCATTATTTCTTACGAATTCACTGAAACTTTAGAGAGAAATTATAGAGAAGCTATAGAAAAGTATTCTGCTCCTTCCCTACTCTTATATTCAGTTTCTTTTACGGTAAGGGATATTATTTGTTATATTCGTAAGGGGTATTATTTCTTTTGTATTTATGAAGAAAACTTCTGTTATTCCATTCTTTATTATTCTGCTAGAATAACCAAAGATATCATGGACTACCCTATACTTGGTGACATTTTTCTAGTATTCCGCCTATATTATTATTACGTTGGAATATCTCGCATCGTTTTTACTATGGGACTGGGTAAAAGTCTTTATTATTATTACATTGGAATATCACATGCAGACGTTTACGCCTTGGGACTGGTTCCGCTTCTTTATTATTATCCTGTTGGAACATCACAAGCCGCATGCAATTTTGCTCGACTGGTTACATTACTTATTAATCTGTTGGAATAACTTTTGTCTATGCTAAAATCGCATGCATGGTGATTTCTTTTGTTATTCCATTCATTATTATACTCAGTTGGTTAAAGTTTTGACTTCTATACTCCATGAAATTAGTGGAATATCCTTTATATTTGCGCTTCATCTAATATCTTTTCATGGAAATATTCTTCTGAGCATAATTGAATTTTACTCTACAAAGCAGTATCATGTTGACAATTTGGACGTTATTGGTTCATGGATAAATTAATTCTTGAACTTGTTTTATTGAATTCTTATATCATTGTCATCATCCTCATGTTTATATTATGTTGAAAGTCATCTGTGGCCTGTAGTGTATAGATGGACTTGGTATGATTATGACCATGGATTATTCGGTGTAATCATGACCGTAATGTTACAAATGATGTGGAAAAAGTCATCATTGGCCCGTAGTGCATTGATGGATAGTTGTTGGCATGATCATGACTATTAATGAATACACAAATATTCTTGGTTCGTAGTTGATGGATAATTTGTGGTCGTGATACTAAAGAATATCCTTGGCCATAGTGTAGGTGTGATTCGATGATGTGGATTATTTATTAAGCTGAGTCCCAGCGATAAAAGTCATGAAAAACCTTTTAAATCATAGAAGATAGTAGATTTTATTCTCTACTTGACTCTTCTAATGGATTGCTTATTCGCCGCAGATTAAACTTGATGTTTGTTATATTTTATCGGTTTAACTTCGTTGAAGGCTAATGATAATTTATTTTGCATTATCTTAGTCATAATATTTCTTATTGGGCTAGTTGAGCTCACCCTTTCTTTCACTGTTCTCTTCAGGAAATGAGAATATAGCTGGGACGAGTCGGGGAATGGAGTGATGGACCAGATAATAGTATTAGTAGTTCTCACTATTCTGTTAAATAGTGTAATAATAAATGTAATGAGGACTTATTCTGAGAGTGGATATTGTCTAGAAGACAGTATTTTTATTAAAACTCACAGATCTCTTGTTGTATATTAAAGATTGTATTTGTATTTGTACCATGTATTTGGCGACTCAGAATAGATGATGTATACCTATTTTGGGGGTGTCACAGTTGGTATCAAAGCTTAGGGATATGATCCCTGGCTAAGATGTGAGAATAGAACTAGGAGGGGAGAGACGAGGAATTCTTTCGCTAGTATGACCTACCTAGGTTTTTTTTTGGTATTTAATTGGCCACGTAATATAGGGATAATATGTTACATGTCAATTAACCTTTTGTTTTGTGGCGATGTCTGAAAATGACATCCGAGAATGTTGAGAATAGCAATGGAGCACAAAGTGACCGTTGATTCACCACATATCAATAATCGAGGATAATGTGCATCGAAGGCGACAATCCTCATACAAACAACAACACCGACTAAATGATGAATGATGGAATGTTCGGAGGCTTTATGCAATTCATGCAAGCAAAGAGAGTCGCTCTGTCCAAAAATGTAGGTGGAACCACTCGGAAACTCTCGAGACGGTCACCACTAAAGCAGATTCAAGGAGTTGGGACCACGGAGTTTATTGAGAGCCAAAACCACTTAAAGGCGGAAGCATGGATAAAGCAGATCACCAAGATATTTGATGTCTTGGGATGCTCCGAGGAGCAAAAGGTTTCCTTTGCCGCCTTTATGTTACGAGGAGAGGCAAATTACTGGTGGGAATCGGTAAAGCATACTCAACCTTTCGCACTGAAAATGTCTTGGGAGAAGTTCCAAGAACTATTCACCGACAAGTACTTTCCCAAAAGTATTCGTCACATGAAGGAGGTGGAGTTCATCAAGTTGGAACAGAATAATATGACTGTGTCGTAGTACAAAGAAAAGTTTGCCGAGTTGTCCTGGTTTGCATCCCACTTGGTGGAGAATGAAGAGAGAATGGCGCGGATGTTTTTAAGAGGTTTGAAGAGGAATCGTCAACATCTTATTTCTCATAAACCGTGTTTGTATTCAGATGTTGTAAATAGGGCTTGAATTAGTGGAGTAGCGATAACGAGTCAACGCAACCAAAGAGAAGCGATGACAATATGATAATACCAATGAGAAGCGATCCATGAAGTGGTGACAACAAGCGTGGGCCGGATTCAATGAGCGAAATGGTAACCACTTGGTGGTAATCGAGAAACAAAACAATAAGAATGGACATTTCAAGAAGAGGAGATTCAACAATGATGGAAAGACTTCAGCACCAGCACCCGTTGTTAAGGAAGGAGAACGACCACCTATCATATTCTTCAAATGCGGAGGGGAGGGACACATCATTCCAAAATGCGCGATGCCATCCAAAGCATGTTATAATTGTGGAAGAGAAGGTCACTTACCTCGATTTTGTCATTCACCGAAGACAAGTTCAGCTATGATGGAGGCACCAAAGGCCGTCCCAGAAAAGTCAAAGTCGGTAGTGCAAGGGAGAGCGTTTGTTGTGACCTCCCAGAAAGCAAGGAACCTGAATGAGGTCATCACGGGTAAGTTTATCATAAACTCTAGCGAAGTCTATACTTTATTTGATATCGGTTCTACCCATTCTTTTATTTCTCCTACTTGCACTCAACGATTAAAATTGACTCCGGAGAAATTAGACTTTGACTTATCTGTGGAAACTCTGTTGGGAGAAACCTTCATTACATCCACTGTTTATAAGTCTTGTTTGGTTCAAATAGGTACCCTCACATTACCTGTCGATCTTATTTCATTGAAAATACTTGCATTTGACGTGATTATAGGGATTGATTGGTTAACTACTCATCATACAAAAATTGATTGTTTTCGTAAGGTTGTTAGCTTTCGTATTCCTAATCAACCTATTATGTGAATTCAAGCGACCAAACCATTAAAATCAATCACGGTCATCTCAATCCATAAAGCTATTTGTTTATTGAAAAACAGATGTCAAGCTTTCTTAGCCCACGTCACAGATCTAAACAAAAATACGTCAGTTTTGAATTATATTTCTATTGTTAATAAATTTCCTGACGTATTCGCTGAAGAACTTCTTGGCCTACCCCTAGAGCGTGAAATTGAATTTTGTATCGACCTTGAACCCGGTACAAAGCCCATTTCCAAAGCCCCATATCGAATGGCTCCTACTGAACTTCAGGAGTTAAAGACCCAACTGCAGGAATTGTTAGACATTGGCTTTATTCGTCCTAATACTTCTCCTTGGGGTGCTCCTGTTCTATTCGTGAAAAAGAAAGATGGGAGTATGCGACTTTGTATTAATTATCGGGAGTTGAATCATGTCACCATCAAAAATAGGTACCCATTGCCACGTATTGATGACCTGTTTGACCAGTTGCAAGGAGCCAAATTCTTTTCAAAGATTGATCTTCATTTCGGATATCACCAATTGAAGATTAGAACCGATGACATTCCAAAGACGGCTTTTAGAACTCGGTACGGGCATTATGAATTCCTAGTCATGTCCTTTAGATTGACTAATGCTCCTGTTGTCTTCATGGATATGATGAGCCGAGTATTCAAGGAATATTTGGATCACTTTGTGGTCGTGTTTATTGATAACATCCTTATTTATTCCAAAAGCCGTGAAGATCATGAGCAACACTTGAGGCTGACACTCCAAAAGCTTCGTGAATACAAGCTTTTTGCCAAGTTGAAGAAATGTGAGTTCTGGCTTGAGGAAGTAGCATTCCTTGGGCACGTAGTATCAAGTCATGGAATATTAGTTGACCCGGCAAAGATTGAAGCAATTCAAAGGTGGGGAGCAATCTAAATCAGTGACCGAAGTACGTAGCTTTCTCGGCTTAGCTGGTTATTATCGGAGATTCGTTGAAGGATTTTCTCGAATAGCTACTCCATTAACTCAACTAACTCAGAAAGATACAAAGTTCAGTTGGAGCGAAGAATGTGAGAAGAGTTTTCAAGAACTCAAGAGGAGACTCATTTCAGCACCTGTTCTGACAATACCATCTGGCTCGGAGGGATTTGTCGTCTACAGTGACGCTTCAGGTAAAGGGGTGGGATGTGTTCTCATACGACATGGGAAAGTCATAGCCAATGCCTCAAGACAACTCAAAGAATATAAGAGGAATTATCCTACTCATGACCTAGAGTTAGCAGTTGTTGTCTTCGCAATTAAAATTTGGAGGCATTACTTGTATGGGGAGAAGGTAGAGATCTTTACGGATTATAAAAGCCTCAAATATTTCTTCACTCAAAAGGAACTCAACATGCGACAACGACGTTGGCTTGAACTGTTGAAAGATTATGATCATACCATCCAATACCATCCTGGAAAAGTGAACGTGGTAGCTGACACATTGAGTAGAAGATCATATGTAAGTACGAGTGTGATATTATCAACACAAAGGTCCATTTTGTGTGACTTGCAAAGGATGAAGATAGAGTTAAAGACTCCAGGGACCCATGTGATGATGGAGAATATACGAGTAGAACCGATTTTAATTGATAAAGTAAAAGCTGCTCAAGCTACTGCACCTAGAGTGACGTCGTATGAGGAAGAAAGTGCAAGAAGGTGCTATCTAGGAAGCAAGAATCGATGAAGAAGGAATACTTGAGTCAACTCCGTAATTTGTGTTCTAACGACCACGATTTAAAGTATAAAATCATGATGGAGGCGCATAACACACCGTTTGCAATCCATCTTGGGAGTACCAAATTGTTTCATGATATTCGTCATACATTTTGGTGGAGCAATATGAAGAGAGAGATAGCATTGTTTATCTCAAGGTGTCTAACTTGTCAACGAGTTAAAGTAGAGCATCAAGTACCAAAAGGTCCATTGCAACCTCTTAAAATTCTAGAATGGAAGTGGGAGCACATTACAATGGATTTCCTTACCGGTCTTCCTAAGGTTTCTCAAGGTATAGATGCGATTTGGGTCATTGTTGATAGATTGACCAAGTCTGCTCATTTTCTACCAATACGAGAAACTTATACACTTGAACGTCTTGCTCGTATGTACATAAACGAGATTGTAAGACTGAATGGTATGCCAGTATCCATAGTTTCTGATCGAGACCAAATATTCACTTCACGATTTTGGGTTAGTTTGCAGAAAGCTATGGGCACAGATTTACGATTTAGGTCAGCATATCATCCTCAGACGGACGGACAGTCGGAGAGGACTATTCAAACTCTTGAAGATCTATTAAGACTCTATGTCCTTCATTTCAAGGGAAGTTGGGACAAGTTCTTACCATTGGTGGAGTTTTCCTACAACAACAGTTATCAAGCAAGTATTGGCATAGCTCCATTCGAAGCGTTGTATGGAAGAAATTTTCGTTCTCCAGTATGCTGGGATGAGGTGGGAGAAGCAACGTTGTTGGGACCGGAGTTGGTACGTATGACTACAGAAAAGATTCAAATGATCCGGCAATGTATAAAACCCTCACAAGATCGACAAAAGAGTTATGCTGATCTTCATCGAAAGGATGTGGAATTCGATATAGGAGATCATGTGTTGTTACGTGTTGCTCCATGGAAAGGAGTTATGAGATTTGGAAAGAGAGGAAAGCTCAATCCTCGATTCATCGGCCCATTTTTAATCCTCGATCGAGTAGGAACTGTGGCCTATAGACTCGCTTTACCGCTAAGTATGTCTCGTGTTCATAACGTTTTTCACATATCCATGTTACGTAAATATGTGAAAGACCCGAACCACATTATTGAGTTAGAACCGGACGAAATAGCGGAAGATTTGACGTATGAAGAGGTTCCTGTTCAAATCTTGGATAAGAAGGAACATATTCTACGCTCTAAGGTGATACCTCAAGTCAAAGTTTTGTGGAGAAATCACGATGTTCAGGAAATTACTTGGGAGTTAGAATTTGAAATGAAATCAAGGTATCCTTATCTCTTCGACATACCAGGTACGTACCCTAATTTTGAGGGCGAAATTGCATAAGAAGGGGAGGTTGTAAGACCCCAACTTTTATGAATAAAAGATGAATTTTCTATAAATATCATTTTTGAATATTATGGAATGAATTTGATATAATGTTATAGTTGTGGGTAATATTTATAAATTTTGCAAAGTACGCAAGTTGTTATATAATATTCGATTGGTCGGGGAATATTCATTTTAACAGGGGAATATTCAGACACCCGCACAATCATTGGTGGACCCTACAATGTAATTATTATTCGGATTGAGAAAACGACAAAAATAATTTATGAAAATAACGGCGGAAGTTTTACCGTTAACTATTAAAACACCCGGTGTTAAAAGTACAGTAATACTCACAGTTGCACAGTAGCACACGGTTTTGATTATTGATGCTTATGTGATAAGCGTGACGCCTCCAAAACAGGTATACATCACCCATCTTGAGTCGCCAGATACATGGTACATAATTCAAATACAACTTAATAATACAACTGTCGTGTACAATATGACAAAACATAAACTGTGAGTTTGAATACAAATATTGTCTATTAGAGAGTATAAAAACTCAAAAGGAGTCCTCATTACATTTATTATCACACTATTTCACAGAATAATGAGGACTACTAATGCAAACATCTAGGACCATCACTCTGTTCCCGACTAGTCCCAATTTACGCTTCCTCATTTCAAGAGAACAAAGAAAAGAAAAGAGTGAGCTCAACTAGCCCAGTAAGAAATATTATGACTAAGATAATGCAGAATAAATTATCAATAGCCTTCAACATTATAACAACTGATAGAATATAATAGACAACAAGTTTTAGATCAAAAACTGCAGCGGAATAAGCAATCCATTAGAAGAGTTAAGTAGAGAATAAAATCTACTATCTTCTATGATTTAAAAGGTTTTTCATCACTTTTATCATTTGGGACTCAAATTTTAATAAATAATCCACATCATCGAATCACCTCTGCACTACGGCCAAGGATATTCTTTAGTATCACGACCACAAATTATCCATCCACTACGGGCCAAGGACATTCGTGTATTCATTAATAGTCATGATCATGCCAACAACTGTCCATCAATGCACTACGGGCCAATGAGGACTTTTACAACATCATTTGTAACATTACGGTCATAATTACACCTAATAATCCCTGGTCATAATCATGCCAAGTTCATTTATGCACTACAGGCCACAGATAACTTCCAACAAAATATAAACATGAGGATGATGACAATGATATAAGAATTCAATAAAACAAGTTCAATAATTAATTTGTCCAGGAACCAATAACGTCCAAATTATCAACATGATATTTCTTTGTGGAGTAAAATTCAAGAATGCTCAGAAGAATATTTCCATGAAAAGATACTAGATGAAGCGCAAATATCAAGGATATTCCACTAATTTCATGGATTATAGAAGTCAAAACTTTAACCAACTGTGTATAATAAAGAATGGAATAACAAAAGAAATCACCATGCATGCGATGGACCTTGACAGTGCAAAAGTTATTCCAATGTAATAATAAATAACGGAATCAGTCCATGTAAAATGCATGCATGTGGATATTCCAATGTAATAATAAAGATGGAATCAGTCCCGTAAAACGCATGCATGTACGTGATATTCCAATGTAATAATAAAGACGGAACTAGGTCCAACGAGAACGCATGCAGATAGGATATTCCAATGTAATATTAAAGAGGAAACCAGTCCCAGATGTAACGCATGAGATATATTCCAATGTAATAATAAAGAATGGAATAATGTAAGAATTTCACCAAGTATGCAAAGATTGCATAGACAAAGTTATTCCAACATAATAACAAGGAATGGAATAATGAAGTTCTCTTCATGAAGAAGAAAGAAAGAAATAATACTCCCTACCTTAGAAGAAACTAGATATAGAAGTAGTGAAGTAGCGGTAATACTTTTCTTCTTCTCTCTCTATAATTTCTCTCTATAATAATTGCTCTATAGCTTTAGTGAATTGGTGAGAAATGAAGGAAGAATGAGCTTCTATTTATAGGAAAATATAGTTTCGATAATTGCACGTTTTGGGGCTCGAAAAATTACAGTACAATACCTCCAACTTTTCTTTCATTTTTAATTTAGTCCTGCAAGTATTATCAATCTTGCACCAACTCCCCTAATAGTAAATCATGTGAATCAATAGTACAATCATGTGAATAAATAGTATAATCATGTAAAAAAATTAATTACAGTATAGTACTTTCAACTATACCTCCATTTTTAACTTAGCCATGCAAGTATTATCAATTTTGCACCACCACCGCTAATAGTATAAGAATGTGAATCAATAGTACCCCGTGAATAATAACTCGTGAATAGTAACTCGTGAATAGTACTCTGACACAAAAAGTGCTCTGAATACTCGAGTGAATAATATAACCTCCAGACATCAATTATCATCGAAATAAATGTCAATTTCCACTAACACTAATAATCCCAATACAATGGAACAATCAATTTCATATTTAATCAACACAACTTATTCATTATTAATATTAGAACTCACAATATTTAACAACCATGTCGTTCCCAGGAAAGAGGGGGCTTTTCGATAAGGATTTCTCCTTATTGGCACGCAATTAGGTGACCAAACCTCTCCTTGACAGAACTTCTAGACATTGTCAATATTGCAAATAATAATATGAATAACTTTGTCGTCTCAATTATTGATTTAATAATAATAAATATTATGCAGATGATACTGTGACAATAATAGAATCAATAATATGAGAGATATGATGCAACAATTCATCAGAGTAATAATTGAGTATAACCGAGTGACTTCTTACGTAAGCATCAATAATCAATACTGGTGATGCTACTTATGCAACCACGCCAGACATCGTACTTTTTTACTAAGGGTAGTTCAACAGTTTTAACGGTAACACTTTCACCATTATTTTTATAAAAGATAATTTCGCCGTTTTTCTAACTACTTACAATACTTCCATTCTTGAGGGTCCACTAATGATTGTGTCGTCGCATGCGGATATATTCGACAAAAAGAATATTCTCCGACCAAACTAATATTTTATAACAACTTGCATACTTTGCAAAATTTATAAATACTACCCACAAATATAACATTATATCAAATCCACTCCATAATATAAAAAAAAAAATTATTTCGAGAAAATTAAATATTAATTCATAAAATCTGGGGTCTCACAATCTCCCCTCTTTATGGAATTTTGCCCTCAAAATTTACATGCGTACCTGAAATGCCGAAGAGATGAGGATACCATGACTTAATTTCAGATTCTAACTCTTGAGGTATAACCTTTGAGTGTTGAATATGATCCTTCTTATCCGAGATTTTAAAATGTATCTCATCATACGTTAAATCATCCGCTATCTCGTCTGGCTCTAAATTAATAATGTGGTTTGGGTCGTCCACATATTTACGTAACCTCAATACATTATGAACACACGACATACTTGGCGGTAAAACTAGTCTATAAGCTATAGTTCCTACTCGATCGAGGATTTCAAATGGGTGGTTGAGATTTCCTCTCTTCATCTATTCTTGCTTCTAGAATAACGCCCTCTTGAACCTTCTTAATTCTTCATATTCATCAGCTCCGGGTGTGTATCTTGAGCGGTTTTAACTTCATCGATTAAAGTCGATTAATTCTACTCGTATATTCGTTATCTTCATGTGGGTTCCTAGAGTCTTTAACTCTATCTTCATCATTTGTAAGTCGTAAGAAATGGGTCTTTGTGTTAACAACATCGCACTCGTAAACGCATATGATCTTCTACTCAACGCGTTAGCTACCATGTTCGCTTTCCCACGATGGTATTGAATGGTACGATCGTAATCTTCAACAGCTCGATCCAACATCTTTGGCACTTGTTACGTTCATTTTAGTTGAAGAAATATTTGAGGGTTTTAGAAATGGGTTTTGTACTGGGGTCAATACAAAATTCGATTTCACGCTCTAGGGGTAGGCTAAGAAGTCTTCAAGAATACGTAAGGAAATTTATTAACAATAGAAATATCATTCAAAACTGTGACTCTCATCCAAGACTTGGGTAACACGTCACATTGATACCTATCAACTTGCCATCATCATTCACAGCGTCGCCTATAGAAAGTCTAGCTTCGGTGCATTCCACGCAAGGATGTCAACAACGAAAGGACCGGGGCTCTTTACTTATGGCTTGATATGACCATGATTGACTTTAGTGATTTGGTTGCTTGAATTCGCATAACAGGTTGGTTAGGAATATGAAAGCTAACAACCTTACGAAAAGCATGATGAGTAGCTAACCAATCGATTCCTAAAATCACATCCAATGCAAGTATTTTTAAAGAGATATGATCGACAGGTAACGTGAAAGTGTCGATTTGAATTAAACAAGATTTATAAATAGTGGAGGTAACAAAGGTTTCTCCCAACTGAGTTTAAACAGATATATCAAAGTCTAACTTCTCCGGAGCTAGCTTCAAACATTGAGCACAACTAGGAGAAATAAAAGAGTGAGTAGAACTGGTATCTAACATGGTATAGACTTCACAAGAGTTTATGACTAACATACCCGTGATAATTTTATTCAGGTTCCTCGTCACGAAAAAAAATGCTCTCTTAAACTACCGGCTTTGGCTTGTCTAGGACATCCTTTGGCATCACTATCCCAGCTGGAATTGACTTCACCATATGACAAAATCGAGCTAGGTGACCTTCTCTTTCGCAATTAAAACACGCTTTGGATTGCTGCGTACAGTTTGGACGAATGTGTCCCTCTTGTCCGCATTTGAAACACGATAGGTGGTCGTTCTCCTTCCTTAACAACGGGTGTTGGTGCTGACGTCTTTCCATCATTGTTGAACCTTCTCTTCTTGAAATTTCCATTTCTATTATCTTGGCCATGATTACCATCGAAGTGGTTACCATTCTTGGCATGATAATTTCCCCCACGATGGTTATCATTGTCCCGATGGCCGTTGCCACTGGTACGATTATTATCGTGTTGTTGGTCGTTGCCTTTTGGCTATGCTAACTCATTATCGCGTTCCAATAACTGAGCCCTATTCACAACATCTGAATATAAACAAAGTTTTTGAGAAATGAGGTATTGGCGTATATTGGGTTTCAAACCTCTTAAAAACATTCGCGTCATTCGCTCCTCATTATCGACCAAATGGGATGCAAACTGAGACAACTCGGCAAACTTAGCCTCGTATTGCGACACGGTCATATTGTTTTACTCCAGCTTGATGAACTCCACCTCCTTCATGTGACGAATAATTTCGGGAAAGTACTTGTCGTTGAACAGCTCTTGGAACTTCTCCCAAGACATCTTGAGTGCGTCGATCAGGTGCTTTTTCTGATTCCCACCGAAGAATCGCCTCTTCACGCATAACATAAAGGTGGCAAAGGGAACCTTTTTTGCTTCTCGGAGCATCCCAAGACATCAAATATCTTGGTGATCTGCTTTAACCACGTCTATACCTTAAGTGGTTCTGGCTTTCCCAAAAACTCCGGTGGTCCCAACTCCTTGAACTGCTTAGCGGTGACCAACCGTGGGTTGCCATTATTTCCTCATGCATTATGAACATGAGTCTCTCTCGTCTGGTGTTGCATGAATTCTAAAAAGCTCCTAAACGTATCGTCGTTCGTCATTTGGTCAGTGTTGTTATTTACAGGAGGATTATCGTCATCCTGTTGCACATTGTCCTGATTATTAATCTGTGGAGACTCAACGGTCTCCTGTGCTCTATTGCTATTCTCAACATTCTCGGATGTCATTTTCAAATACTGCCACAAAACAAGGGTTAATTAACATCACATATTATCCCTACACTCTGACCGACCAATTAAATATCAAATAAACTTAGGTAGGTCATACTAGCAAAGGAATTCTCCGTCTCTCCCCTCCTAGTTCTAGTCTCACATCTTAGCCAGGGATCATATCCCTAAGCTTTGATACCAACTGTGACGCCCCCAAAATACGTATACATCACCCATCTTGAGTCGCCAGATACATGGTACATAATTCAAATATAACTTAATAATACAACTGTTGTGTACAATACTACAAAACATAAATTGTGAGTTTGAATACAAATATTGTCTACTAGAGAGTATACAAACTCAAAAGAAGTCCTCATTACAATTATTATCACACTATTTCAAAGAATAGTGAGGACTACTAATGTAAACATCTAGGACCATCACTCTGTTCCCCGACTAGTCCCAGCTACGTTCTCATTTCCTGAAGAGAACAGTAAGAGAAAAGGGTGAGCTCAAGTAGCCCAGTAAGAAATATTATGACTAAGATAATGCAGAATAAATTATCAATAGCCTTCAACAATATAACAACTGATAGAATATAATAGACAACAAGTTTTAGATCAAAAACTGCAGCGAAATAATCAATCCATTAGAAGAGTCAAGTAGAGAATAAAATCTACTATCTTCTATGATTTAAAAGGTTTTTCATCACTTTTATCGCTGGGACTCAGCTTAATAAATAATCCACATCATCGAATCACCCCTGCACTACGACCAAGGATATTCTTTAGTATCACGACGACAAATTATCCATGCACTACGGGCCAAGGACATTCGTGTATTTATTAATGGTCATGATCATGCCAACAACTGTCCATCAATGCACTACAGGCCAATGAGGACTTTTACCACATCATTTATAACATTACGATCATGATTACACTGAATAATCCCTGGTCATAATCATACCAAGTACATCTATGCACTACAGGCCACAGGTGACTTTCAACAAAATATAAACATGGGGATGATGACAATGATATAAGAATTCAATAAAATAAGTTCAAGAATTAATTTGTCCAGGAACCAATAACTTCCAAATTGTCAACATGATATTTCTTTGTGGAGTAAAATTTAAGAATGTTCAGAAGAATATTTCCATGAAAAGATACTGGATGAAGCGTAAATATCAAGGATATGCCACTAATTTCATGGATTATAGAAGTCAAAACTTTAACCAACTAAGTATAATAAAGAATGGAATAACAAAAGAAATCACCATGCATGCGATAGACCGCACATGCAGGTTATTCCAACAGAATAATAAATAATGGAATCAGGTCCGGCGTAAAATGCATAGAGCAGATATTCCAGCGAATAATAAAGATGGAATCAGTCCGGCGTAAAATGCACTAACAGAGGATATTCCAATGTAATAATAAAAAGACGGAACCGGTCCGGCAACAGAGAACGCATGTATAGGATATTCCAATGTAATAATAAAGACGGAATTGTGTCCATGGCGTAGAACGCATGCATGACGAGGATATTCCAACAGAATAATAAAGAATGGAATAACAGAAGAATTTCACCAAGTATGCGGTACTTCACATAGACAGGTTATTCCAACATAATAACAAAGAACGGAATAACAGAAGTTCTCTTCATGAAGGCGAAAGAAATAAATAATACTCCCTACCTTAGAAGAAACTGGATATAGAAGTAGTGAAGTAGCAGAAAACTTTTCTTCTTTCTCTCTATAATTTCTCTCTATAATAATTGCTCTATAGCTTTAGTGAATTGGTGAGAAATGAAGGAAGAATGAGCTTCTATTTATAGTAAAATATAGTTTCGATAATTGCACGTTTTGGGGCTCAAAAAATTACAGTAAAATACCTCCAACTTTTCTTTCATTTTTAATTTAGTCCTGCAAGTATTATCAATCTTGCACCTACTCCCCTAATAGTAAATCATGTGAATCAATAGTACAATCATGTGAATAAATAGTATAATCATGTGAAAAAATTAATTACAATATAGTACCTTCAACTATACCTTCATTTTTAACTTAGCCATGCAAGTATTATCAATTTTGCACCACCATCGCTAATAGTATAAGAATGTGAATCAATAGTACCCCGTGAATAATAACTCGTGAATAGTACTAAAATACCAAAAAAAGTGTCTCGAATACTCTAGTGAACAATATAACCTCCAGGACATCAATTATCATCGAAATAAATGTCAATTTCCACTAACACTAATAATCCCAATACAATGGAAC
Source organism: Panax ginseng (assembly GCA_020205605.1). Taxonomy (NCBI): domain Eukaryota; kingdom Viridiplantae; phylum Streptophyta; class Magnoliopsida; order Apiales; family Araliaceae; genus Panax; species Panax ginseng. The sequence continues at coordinate 33,670,185 of CM035143.1, read as the reverse complement.
AATCAATTTCATCTTTAATCAACACAACTTATTCATCATTAATATTATAACTCACAATATTTAACAAACTGTGTCGTTCCTGTGAAAGAGGGGCTTTCCGATAAGGATTTCTCCTTATTGGGCGCGTAATTAGGTGACCAAACCTCTCCTTGACAAAACTTCTAGACATTATCAATATTGCAAATAATAATATGAATAACTTTGTCGTCTCAATTATTGATTTAATAGTAATAAATATTATGCAGATGATATTGTGACAATAATAGAATCAATAATATGAGAGATATGATGCAGCAATTACTGTAGCAATAATTGAGTATAACTAAGTGACTTCTTACGTAAGCATCAATAATCAATACCGGTGCTACTATGCAATCAATGCCAGACATCGCATTTTTACTACCGGGTAGTTCACATGTTTTAACGGTAACACTTTCGCCATTATTTTTATAAAAAGATAATTCTGTCGTTTTCTAACTACGACAATACTTCCGTTGTGGGGTCCACCAATGATTGTGTCGTCGTACGGATATTCCCCGACAAAAAGAATATTCTCCGACCAAACGAATATTTTATAACAACTTGCATACTTTGCAAAATTTATAAATACTACCCACAACTATAACATTATATCAAATCCACTCCATAATATAAAAAAAAATATTATTTCGAGAAAATTAAATATTTATTCATAAAATCTGGGGTCTCACAATATGTCACTCAGTTTTGTTTTATTGGCATTATTAATGTAGTAAAACAGAAAAGCTTTTTATATAAAACAAAATACTTTCGTTATTTATTTTATTAGGCTAATAGTAATTTTTTTTTATATAAAATAGAATACTTTTATAAAGTTATCTATTTTATTAGACAATAATTAGAATATATTATATTTTATTATGCATAGTGTTTGCATAGTGTCTACATAGTGTTTGCATAGTAAAATCATTTATAAAGTTATTCGTTTTATTAGATTATAAATAGAATATATTATATTTTATTTAAAAGATTTTGCTATAAATATGGACCGTCAGATTAAAGTAAATCAATCTAATTGTTCATGAATTAGTTCTTATGCAAATCCATTTTTCTATAAATAGAAGTTCATTCCTTCATTATTTCTTACGAATTCACTGAAACTTTAGAGAGAAATTATAGAGAAGCTATAGAAATGTATTTTTCTCCTTCCTTACTCTTATATTTAGTTTCTTTTACGGTAAGGGATATTATTTGTTGTACTCGTAAGGGATATTATTTATTTTGTATTCATGAAGAGAACTTCTGTTATTCCATTCTTTATTATTCTCTTTGGAATAACCGAAGATACGCGGACTACCCTATACTTGGTGACATTCTTCTAATATTCCGCCTTTATTATTATTCCATTGGAATATCATGTTCAGACATTTACGCCTTTGGGATTCGGTTCCGCCTCTTTATTATTATTACGTTGGAATATCCTGTCTTTTTTACGTTTACGCTTGGAATTGGTTCCATCTTTATTATTATTCTGTTGGAATATCTTGTCTGTGCGTTTACACCGGACCTGGTTCCGTCTTTATTATTCTGTTGGAACATTCTGTCAGTACGAATTTTGCTTGACCTGGTTCCGTTACTTATTAATCTGTTAGAATAACCTGTCTATGCGAAGTACCGCATGCATAGTGATTTCTTTTGTTATTCCATTCGTTATTATACTCAGTTGGTTAAAGTTTTGACTTCTATACTCCATGAAATTAATGGAATATCCTTGATATTTGCGCTTTATCCAGTATCTTTTCATGAAAATATTCTTCTGAACATTCTTGAATTTTACTCTACAAAGCAGTATCATGTTGACAATTTGGACGTTATTGGTTCGTGGATAAATTAATTCTTGAACTTGTTTTATTGAATTCTTATATTATTGTCATCATCCTCATGTTTATATTATGTTGAAAGTCATCTGTGGCCTATAGTGCATAGATGAACATGGTATGATTATGACCAGGGATTATTCGGTGTAATCATGACCGTAATGTTACAAATGATGTTGAAAAAGTCCTCATTGGCCCGTAATACATTGATGGATAGTTGTTGGCATGATCATGACCATTAATGAATACACAAATATCCTTAGTCCGTAGTGCATGGATAATTTGTGGTCGTGATACTAAAGAATATCCTTGGCCGTAGTGCAGGGGTGATTCGATGATGTGGATTATTTATTGTCGAGTCCGCCTATAAAAGTCATGAAAACCTTTTAAATCATAGAAGATAGTAGATTTTATTCTCTACTTGACTCTTCTAATGGATTCATGTGTTCACCGCAGATTAACTTGATGTTTGTTATATTTTATCAGTTTAACACTGTTGAAGGCTAATGATAATTTATTCTGCATTATCTTAGTGATAATATTTCTTATTGGGCTAGTTGAGCTCACCCTTTCTTTCACTGTTCTCTTCAGGAAATGAGAATAATGCTGGGACGAGTCGGGGAACGGAGTGATGGACCAGATGATAGTATTAGTAGTCCTCACTATTCTGTTAAATAGTGTAACAATAAATGTAATGAGGACTTATTCTGAGAGTGGATATTGTCTAGAAGACAATATTTGTATTAAAACTCACAGCTCTCTTGTTGTATATTAAAGATTGTATTTGTATTTTGTACCATGTATTTGGCGACTCAGAATAGGTGATGTATACCTATTTTGGGGGCGTCACATGAAATGTGTGTCGGACTCTGTTCGATGAGCCTGGATTTTACATCCGGTGCGTTTACTCGCTTATATATATATATATATATTTATATATATGAACTGTTGTTAAATTCTGTTCGATGAGCCTGGATTTTACATCCGGTGCGTTTATCGCTTTATATATATATATATATATATATATATATACATTTCCGTCCCACCTGGAGTTTAATTCGTGGTGGTTGATAACTTTTACAACTTTCTTTATGTTTCGTCCTGCCTGGAGTTCGCTTTGTGGCAGTTGATTGCTTTGTACAGCTTTATTTACGTTTCGTCCCGCCTTGAGTTTCCTCTGTGGTGGTTGATAGCTTTTACAGCTTTATTTATATTTTTTGATCCCCCATAGAGGTGTTTTGTGGTGGCTGATCATATCTGTGTATTTATGTATTTACAACTTTTATATATATACCTGATTACTGCTTTCATACAAATTGCGGTATCATGTGAGCCTAGGAATCATGTGATCACAGATTCAGCCTATTGGTTCTAGATTCGGTTCCCGTGATGGACATTCTCAGCTGTATGCAGCTTGTAAATTTATTCTGCGTTGTCTGAATTTCCTCAGATGGTTTTCATACCCACGAGGAAATCAGCATTATTTTGTACATTATTTTCTTATAGATGCTTCGCATCTCGGAAATAAAATCAATCAAGCCGAACACTTAATAAAATGGAACTGTAAAAGGTCTTAATTACTATTGAGTACAAGGGTTTGAAAAAACCTCCTTTATAAAACATCACTTCCATATCCTGCTAAAAAAATTGAATTTTTACATAAATTCAAACCTTGTGTATATAGGTGCGAACGAGGCCTCACACTATTTCCAAATAAAAATAGCATATTGACCCACTCACACACATATTCAGATAACAGTTTCTTGAGAAGAGGCGGTCACCATGGTAACACGGATGTCGGGGGGTGCCTAACACCTTCCCTCCGCATAATCAAGTCCCTGGACCCTAATGAATCTCGATTTCACCAACCCATTTAACAGTGTCACATCACTGGGTCAATGTGCAAACCTTTTCTCGGTTGTGTTGGTATAACCATTTAAAAAACCAACTGGCGACTCTTAACAGTCCATCATCGACAGTATAAATGTCAACACTTTTTCACTTGTTTTTTCAAACAAATCTCACCTAAAATGAGAACACCAAAGAACAAGTAATGGAAAGGGACAACTAAAAATCCTGACGTCGACAACCATGATATTTGATGTTTCAGGTAAAGACATGTGATGAAAATTATATTCGTCCTGGGTGCAAAGAGGAATTTAGAACCACAATTATGATTATGAGTTATTCACATGATTGTGGACAGGAATTGTTGATTGATGTTACAACGATAAAACATTCTTGGTGGACTTTTAACATGGAGAAGATAATACTTTATGGTCTATTTGACTCTTTTAATGGATTGCTCGTTCCGCTGTAACTATAGTTAAAACGTTTTATCATCTACCATATGTTTTAAATCTCTAATTTATTACTGACGAAGGCTATTGATAATTTAATTATCTTTAGTCATGATATTCTTTACTAGGCTAGTTGTGCTCACCCTTTTGCTTCACAATTCCTTTCAGGTAATAAGAGTGTAGTTGGGTCGAGCGGAGGTAACATGAGATTAGAACGGTGGTCTATAGCTGTTGAGGTTCTCCTTAAACAGTATGGAAATAATTTTATTGAGAACTTTAGATAAGTGTGTTGTATTTTTATACGACATTTAATAGTTATATTTGGTGAATCAAATAGGGTGAGGCGAACCCAACTTTGGAAGGGTGTTTTGCCACTATCATACGAGATGTCTAATGTCATACGACTTTATGTTATCATAAGATATGGTTGTGCACATCCACTTACTGAGTATATCTATGAGCACTACCTATATAATCTTGGAGTTTGCTTGAAGTATAATTCTCAATTGGAGACAATGTAGATAATTATATGTCAAGAGAAGACTCACCATTGGAAAGAAAATGATAGTAATCTGCTCATTTTTCTTTGGGGAGTATTGGGTCAACCAAGGATAATTCTCGAGTCATATGATACCAATCATAACTTAGATGCATGGCCTCCCATGTACGAAGGTTTCCTTGAGCATTTTCCAAAGATTTTAATTTCTAAAACAATTATTGATTGTACTTTTATGTAAAGTACCATTGTAAGGTGTTGTGGTCGAGGCACCATGAGAGTTACATATATTTGTATTAAAACTTACAACTTATGTGTTGTTGTACTGCATTCTACGGTTCAACAGCTTGTATAAATGAAGTTTGTATTTGATTTCGTAGTATGATATCCGCAACTCGAGAATGGGTCGATGGACCTATTTTGGGGCGCCACATCACATCATCGCTCAGGACGTTAAGTCTGATGTCGAGCTATCTTGAGGGAGAACTCCTTGAAGATTGAGCAATTTGTTTCCCTCAGCCTTTGCCTTTCTCTCCCTCCCCTTTATTCTCCACCTTTATATCAGCATCAAGGGTTCGAATGTCTTCAGACAGACGATTCACGTCTTGGACAAGTTCGTGGAGCTGATTCCTGGATTGAGCAATGTCTTCACGATTTTCTTGAACTAGAGAATCAGTTTGAGACTTGTGCTTTTGTAGAATAGCCAAGATAGTGTCTGTTTGTTGCATTTGACTCATACAGTATTCTTGGAATTCTTTAGGGAAGATTGTAGGCTTGAGTGGCTCTCCATAACAAGTTTATTTTAAGTCTCCTAAGTCTGTTGTAGAAGGATAACTGCTTCATTGTGCTTTTGTGCAGATTGAAAGTGAATTTGATCCCTTTCATTTATGCTTTGGATCATTTCTTTGATGATATTTTGAAGCTTCTTTGTGAGCTCAGAACTCAGATTGTTAGGAAGAATGTTGGCATCATCTATCAAGTGGTTCAGCCTTGTATGAACAAGCAAAAAGTTAGTTTTAGGATCTTCTTGAATATCTGTAGTCACTTTCTATGATACACTAGTCAGCTCAGATTTGGTAGGAAGATATGAGAGAAGCTCAAGAATTTGCTGAGTGTTTGGAGGAGAGGCTCTTGTATTTTGGTTTTGCAGATTGGAGAGAGAAAGAGCAAGATCAAAATAATTATTGGTTGAGGAGGAAGGAATATCCGACGGAGGTGCAGGTATGGGGGTTTGAGTTGTGGGAGGAGAGGTTGTTGGTGCTGGTTGAGTGGGTGACTCTACTATTTGAGTAGGATCGATATTCGTAGAGTGAGAAATTTTGGGAGACTGTATCAATATACAATTAGACATATTTGGTTCATCAATTACAGAATGTTGGGATTTTGTACCTGGAAATTGGTTTAGTGGGTGAAGAATCACTTCCAACCATCTTGGAAATTCGTAGAATTGATTGAAGTTTGATAGAGGACAATGATTAACTCTGAAAGAGATGGGAATTAATTGTACCTCACGCCTAGTTTCTGAAGAGGGATGGTTAGTGATCAACTTCTGAGCAAAAGTGAGGTTGCCTGGGAATTCATGAGCTAGCACTGAGATTGCTGGATAGGCTTTGAAGGTCTAGAACATATGATCCTAGGAGTTGAGAATTTGGCCTCTATGATAGGGCATCATTGGTAAGTAGGAGAACATCAGATTGTAGTTGGCTCTCCTATATCCATCCCAACCCACTACTATAATCTTAACTTTATCATCCTCTTCTTCTTCCCGATCTTCATTTGAAATTTCCACCACTTCCTCATTTTTTATCTGTCCTTTAGCCCTTTCTACCTCCATAGCTTCTATACCTTCTATTTCCACATCTTCTTCCATCTCCCCCTCAGCTGCAGCTATTTCGGGCATAGGGACTTTGAGATGCTCCCCCTCAATCTGATCATTTATTTGTTCTTCAGGTAGCTCCCCCTCAGTTGGAGCACTTATTTGTACATGGGCATCAAAAAGCTCCTTTTTTGCAGCTATTTTTCTTTCTTCTTCTTTCAAGGCTTTTTCATTATCAAGAACTTATTTCTTGACAAGCTTTCTCTTTTCTCTTCTAGGCTGATCCACAACCTCGGCACTCTCTTCAGCTTTAGCTCTGATAGTTGGTTCAGTCTGAGATGCAACTGCACCGTCCACCTCTGGAGTGATTGTAAGTCTGGACTCTATGATCGGTAATGATTCTACGATCGAGGAGAGTGAAGACTTATTTGTTTTGTGGTTGCACTTTCCCTTCTTAAGCAGCTGAGAGATGGTGGCTCTGTCTTCTTCTTCTTCTTCTTCTTATTCTTCAGACTGCTGATTCTTCTTCTTCATTTTCTTTAGAATTTCAGTGCCTGAACTCTCTTGGGGCACATTAGTGGTTGAGCCTTGAGGCTCTTCTTTTGTTTGAGCTTTCAATTTCCTCTTACCTTTGCTTTTTCTGACCAAAGCAATGGGTTCCTCTTGATTGACTTCTTCTTCTTCTTCGACTTCCTTCACAACAGACATGTTTCTTGGTAGCCACCATCGCAGACCGTCATTCCATTCCCCGACTAGTCCCGGCTACGTTCTCATGACTAAGATATTATGACTAAGATAATGCAAAATAAATTATCATTAGCCTTCAATCGTGTTAAACTGATATAATACAATAAACATCAAGTTTAACTACAGCGGAACATGCAATCCATTAGAAGAGTCAAGTAGAGCATGATATCTACTATCTTCTATGATTTAAAAAGTTTATCATCAACTTTATCGCTAAGACTCAGCTCAATAAATAATCCACATCACTGAATTATACATGCACTACGGGCCAAGGATATTCATTAGTATCACGTCCATGAATTATCCATGCACTACGGGCTAAGGATATTCGTGTAATCACCAATGGTCATGCTCATGCCAAACAACAATTCATCTTTGCACTCTTGGCCAGAGAGAACACATGGTCATGATCATACCAACAACTGTCATTGAGACTCAGCTCAATAAATAATCCACATCACTTGTAACATTACATGTCATGATTATACCAAATAATTCCTGGTCATAATCATACCAATCAACAGTCCATCTATGTACTACGGCCAAAGATGACTTTAATCATAATTTAAGAATGAGGATGATGACAATGATATAAGAATTCAATTAAACAAAATCAAGGATAAATATTAAAGACTTTAAATTTATCCAGAGTTTAAAAATATCCAAATTGTCAACATGATATTGCTTTGTGGAGTAAAATTCAAGAATAATATTGTATCAAAAATGATTTGAACATAAAAGAAATCAATTTTTGTCATGAATAGTACCCTAGGTGAATAGTACCCCCGTGAATAGTACTTCAAGAATAGTACCCCGTGAATAGTAACCCATGAATAGTACTTTGTGAATAGTATTCGTGAATAGTACTTTGTGAATAGTACTGTATTTATGAATAGTACCCATAAATAGTACTTTATGAATAGTACCGTACGCATGAATAGTGATGTATAAATGAATAGTACCCATGAATAGTACTCCAGTATGAAAAGCTTAAAATTTTACAAGAATGTTTAGAAAAATATCCTTGTGAAACGATACTAGATGAAATGCAAATTTCAAGGATATTCTACTAATTTCACGGAGTATAGAAGCAATAATTCAACAAAATAAGTGTAGAATTAGGGATATGAAACGAAATAATACTAATTATATACTACAGAGTATGGAAAAAATATTATTTCATACGAATATTGAACAAAAATAATATCCTTTACAAATAAAAAATAAATAACATCCCTTACTTCAGAAGAAGACTGGATACTGGAATAGTGAAGTAGCAGAATACTCTTCTTCTTCCTCTCTATAGCTTCTCTCTCTATAATTTCTCTTGTGACTCTTAGTGAATTGGTGAGAATGAAAGAAGAATGAGCTTCTATTTATATGAAAACATAGTTTCAAAAATTGCACATTTTGGGGCTCAAAATATTACAGTATAGTACCTTCATCTTTTCCTCCATTTTTAATTTAGTCCTGCAAGTATTATCAATCTTGAACCACCTCCCCTAATAGTAATGCATTTGAATCAATAGTTCAATTCATATGAACAAATAGTTATATGCATGTGAACTAATAGCAATTAATTGCTCATTTATCCGATTAATTACCCGATTGGTCAATATAACCTCCAGAAATCAATTATTATCGAAATAAATGTCGATTTACACTAACACTAATAATCCCAACACAATGGAAATATCAATTTCATCTTTAATCAACAGGAACTTTGTAACGCCCTGAAATTCAGTCTATCTTCACACCCGGATTCCGTACGTCACGAGTACATCCTTCATCCAACATATATCATTATATACCAAAATATAACAACATACACTCTCAAATCCCAGGTTCTCGAAACCTTATAACCTTTTTCATTATAAATATTAATAAATACATTATTCATTTCATCTTACAAGATTGACTTTTATCCGCCACAAAGGATACATAACAATTCATTAAACTAGTCTATAATTCAATTTCATCTTTTTACATTACAAGTCTTCACTTGATCTTCTCGCTCATTCACCTTCTGAAAGGAACTTCATCTGGATACCATCAGTTTGATCTTTACGGGATCCTTAAGTTCTTCTAACCTTGTTCGCTGAAAATTGTTTTTCATTTAAAGCAAGTGTGAGCATTCAATTGCCCAGCAAGTCAAAACAGTTGAACAAACAACTTCAGAATTAAAACATTTCTTTAGAACTTCTATAACCGAGCAAAGGTTATGAAGCAGCTTGAATAATAGGAATAGTCTCGATTCCTATCATCTTAAAACATCAACCACTTTTACTTTGAAATACTTTCATTCTTCTACCTTTTCATACACATTCTATCCGGCTAGAATCATTAGCACAGACTTAATAATAATAACGGTTCATGTATAAATGTAACATACTTGTATTGAATGTATTTCAATCACGTAATAATGCATATCATAGAAACATCAAGTGTTCAAATTGTGGCTCAAGGCCTCATATACGCTTTTACCACATTGTACAAATATCGCACATTCAAGACATAGACGTAACTTCTCAAGTACAACATCTGAGAAGTTTAAGAAACTAGCATTCATTAGAATATGAATGAAGTTAGGAAAATTGCCTTACGCCCAACTACAGCTTACGCTGAACTGCTCATTTAAATTCCTATATAACACATAAGGAGAAAACATAAACACCAATTGGTCATATATTGAACTTACGCATGGGTTTACTTAACTTTACTTCTTAGGATTCGCGTTCTTGCAATATAAGTTTACTCGACTAACTTCCTTTACCAGTTTATGGCTTTATGACATACAGAGATGTCTTATTCATACGTTCATCATCTTTGATGATTTACATTCTTATCTGACTCATATTCGGCTTTGATTAATCTTATTACCGTTCATTACGGCTTTCTTGATAATTCATATATTATTTAATACTTTTGTTATCCATTACATGAACCCCATATTCAATACTCGTTCTTAGTGTCAAAGCCATACAAATCGTTGTATGCTAAGACCGATCGTTCCTCGCAACAACGTTACGTTCACAGCTTCTATACGCTTCACACTTATCTCTCATTATTATGACATAACATTGAAATGTTATTCATTACCCTCGTCACTCAACATCTAAGGAATCACAACCATAGAAATCCCGCACGTTCGTTCATCCTGACTACGGTCCCCGGATATCGGTTACGTAACCCACGTTTATATTCTTTGTCATTTAATCTTGTTTAATCTTCACGATCAACCTTTAATAAAAGTTTAAATTACTTGATTAAGGGTTACATTAGTTGAATATTATATTCTTTATCTTCCCTTACATTTCCCCCCAAGAGCTGAGCAGTTAAAAACTCATCTCTGGCTTTTTCCCAAGACTGGCGCTGCGGCGCCACTCCCTTCTTTATCTCTCGCGATGTGGCGCCACTCTCCAGAAGTTTATGGCTGAGCTCGCGCCGCGGCGCTGTGACGCCCCCAAAATTAGGTATACATCACCCATCTTGAGTCGCCAGATACATGGTACAGAATTCAAATACAAACATAAATATACAACATGAGCTGTGAGTTTGAATACAAATATTGTCATCTAGACAATATCCAAACTCAGTGGAGACCTCATTACATTTATTATCAAACTATATCACAGAATAGTGAGGACTACTAATGCACCATCTAGGACCATCACTCCGTTCCCCAACTCGTCCCAGCTATATTCTCATTTCTCAAGAGAACAAAGAAAAGAAAGGGTGAGCTCAACTAGCCCAAAGAAGAAATATTATGACTAAGATAATGCGTAATAAATTATCATTACCCTTCAACAAAGTTGTTAAACCGATAAAATATAACAAACATCAAGTTTAATCTGCATGAATGAACAAGCAATCCATTAGAAGAGTCAAGTAGAGAATAAAATCTACTATCTTCTATGATTTAAAAGGTTTTTCATGACTTCTATCATTTGGACTCAATTTTAATAAATAATCCACATCATCGAATCACCCCGCACTACTTGATCAAGGATATTCTTTAGTATCACGACCATTTAATTATCCATGCACTACTACTTAAAGATAATCATGTTTTCATCAACGGTTCGATCATGCCATAAAACAATTCATCTTCAGACTACTACCAAAGAGAATCCATAGCCATAATCATACCAAAAATTGTCCATCAATGCACTACGGGCCAATGAGGACTTTTTTCCACATCATTTGTAACATTACTACCATGATTACACCAAATAATCCTCGGTCATAATCATACCAAGTCCATCTATGCACTACACAGCCACAAATGACTTTCAACAAAATATAAACATGAGGATGATGACAATGATATAAGAATTCAATAAAACAAGTTGAAGAATTAATTTATCTAGGAAATGATAATGTCCAAATTGTCAACATGATAATCGCTTTTTGTAGAGTAAAATTCAAGAATGCTCGTAAGAATATTTCCATGAAAAGATATGGATGAAGCTTAAATATCAAGGATATTCCACAAATTTCATGGAGTATAGAAGTCAAAGTTTTAACCAACCGAGTATAATAAAGAATGGAATAACAAAAGAAATCACCATGCATGCGATAGATCCATAGACAGCAAAAGTTATTCCAATGTAATAATAAATAATTAAACCAGTCCGACGAAAACGCATGCATGTGATATTCCAAATGTAATAATAAAGAATAGAATAAAAAGAAATAATAACCCTTACGGGTACAACAAATAATATTCCCTACCTTTGAAAGAAGAGTACTCCGACTAGTAGGTCGAGGATACACTCGAAGAAAACTTGCACTACGCTCAAAGCTTTCTTAAATTCTAAAGAAATACGCTCAAGATTATAGAAGAAGAACTCTCTCTATAGTTTCTTTCTCTAGAGTTTCAGTGAATTCGTAAGAAATAATGAAAGAATGAGCTTCTATTTATAGAAGAATGGAATGAATAGTAACCAACCCATGAACGGTCCAGATTTATTTACTTTAATCGGACGGTCCATATTTAAAGCAAAATCTTTTAAATAAAATATAATATATTCTATTTTATATAAAAAGATTTTTACTATGCAAACACTATGCATAATAAAATATAATATATTGTATTTATAGAATAACTTTAATAAAGTATTCTATTTTATATAAAAAGATTTTACTATGTAAAATACTATGCACAATAGAATATAATATATTCTATTTATTGAATAACTTTATAAAAGTATTCTGTTTTATATAAAAAGATTTTACTATGCAAAACACTATGCATAATAGAATATAATATATTATATTTATAGAATAACTTTATAAAAGTATTTTGTTTTATATAAAAAGCTTTTCTGTTATAATTTCAACCAATGGTCTGAAAAATTAGTACATCTCTTCATAGAATAATATTGTACCCAAAAATAATTTGGACCGAAAAGAAATATATTTTTTGGGTGAATAGTACCCCGTGAATAGTACTTCGGGAATAGTACCATGTGAATAGTACCCCGACACAAAAAGTGTCCCAAATACCCGATTGAAGAATACTAGAGTGAATAGTAATCGGGTGAATAGTAACCCGTGAATAGTAACTCGTGAATAGTACTCCGACACGAAAAATACCCCAAATACCCGAGTGAACAATATTTGGGTGAATAGTAATTTAGTAAATAGTAACTCCTGAATAGTAACTCGTGAATAGTACTCCGACACAAAAAGTGCCCCAAATACCCGAGTGAATAATATTCGAGTGAATAGTAATTTAGGTGAATAGTAACCCGTGAATAGTAACTTGTGAATAGTACTCTGACACAAAAAGTGCCCCAAATACTCGAGTGAACAATACTAGAGTAAATAGTAACCGGGTATTTTATGACAACTTGTCTACTTTGAAAAATTTTCCAATATCACCCTTAACTTTAAACTTTTATCAATTTAACAATTTACCAAAATAGAAAATTGAATACTTTTATTTCATAAAATTCGGGGTCTCACAGGCGCCGCCTCCCAAGGCTCAGCTGGCGCTGCAGTGCCGAGCCTAAACCCTAGAAAAATTCTCTAAGTGTTAAATCCAATTAGAGATGCTTACTTCCCGATCTCATAACTCCTTCGTTATAACACGGAACGAGGTCGTTCCAAAGCCATTCTCTTCCTTATCTTACGTACTTCCATACTATGTAACTTCGTTCTGAATCTGTTAATGTGCCACTCTATTGGCTTGATCTTCACCCTTCGTTCATTTTTACGCTTTTAACATTCTTTGTTTGACCGTCCATAATTCAATCATCCGAACTCGGAACTCACTCGTTCTTGAGTCCACTACCACGCTTATGTTTTCATTTTCTTATGAAACCCTACACGTCGGGTTCATTTGCTAACTTTCTAATTCTCGCTCAGTTTTTATTTAAATTTTTGCCATAACTTCGTTATAGCTAAGTTTTAATCAGTTCTTCATGAACGTTTCTACCATTCCTAACCAAGCAATACACAGCTAACTTATACGCGATGGTTTTAAACTAGTCCATCAACAACAATTACACTACGATGGTTTTAAATTTGTCCATCAACAACGTTCTTCGTGTTCTTCACGTGTTCTTCGTGTTCTTCGTTTGTTCTTCATTTTAATCGATATTTTGGATTACGATTCCACTTTTTATTGGAATTTGATGTTATAGAACATTATTCCTTACTTATTTAACCTACTTATTCATATAATTCACTCATATCGTTCAAATTCTCTAAGAATCTTATACTTCCTTAAGAAATTTATAAACTAAATTTCTAAGTTTTTATTTCTTCTTTTCTCATGATTTCAACCATATGAAATCATTTCTAACATCATCTTCTCTCTATTCTCATTAAGCTATGTTTTAAACATATTAAACTTACAAAAAATATTAGAAGAAACTAGGTTTTAGATTACCTCTTCCTCTTATTTTTCTCCCGCTAGACAAAGCCGGCGATTTGTAAGCTTTTCTATTTCACGAACACTTTCAATCCAATCATTCATGCTCATACTCTTCCTTCTCCTCCCCATCCAACTTCTCTCTCTCTCTCTCAAGTGTGCAATTTTCAAAATCCTCAAAATAAACAAATGAGCTTCCTATTTATAGAAAATCAAAGCTAAGGGCATTTTAGTCATTTCACCCCCACCTCCTTACTATTCCCACCTCCTCCAAGAATTAGCCACCAAGTTTACTTGGTGGCCAAGTGGCCTCTCCTCTTCCCATGGGTCACCCCATGGGTTGCCCCATTGGTTTTACCCATCCGTTTACCCATCGGTTCGATCCGCGGTTTCTTTTCTTGGTTTGGACCTTAACCCTAATTCTTATTGGGCCTATCTTGGGCTTGATTTCACAAAGCGTTGGGCTTGACATAATCCAAGTCCAATTAGATTCTACAAAGTCCATGAACTCAAAGTTCATTAAGACTTATTGTATTCTACGCATCTCATTCTCGTATTCTCGTATTTTCTTCGTATATAGTTCGTACGATATTCGTATTATACGTCGTACTAATCTTCGTACTATATTCATATAATAACTAGTATCATACTCGTATCTCTTACGCATAATAACCCTAATTATTATACGTGATCATTAAATTCTCGGAACTCACTTTTCCTAACCCTTAGGTGTTGAGTCCGCAGGAGAAAACTTCATTTTTTTTGCCATAACTGAAATATTATTGAATATTCCATCACGTCTCAAAATTAAGCGTAATCTATAACTTCTCGGAATTTCAAAATAAATCTCCGAGCAGAAACGGATGAATAGTGCTTATTTCGTCTTTTTCCCCGAAAATATTTTGTTCCCGGAAAACTTCTATTTTCGTCTTGAAAATTATTATTCGCTCAATCTAGCTCGTAGCCAGAATACTCCTGATTAATAATCATCCTAGGTTATAGAATGATTAATAAACACATAGCACAAAATAGTATTAATAAAAATTAGTTTTATTAATAACTAATTCTTTAAACCTAAATTCTAGACAATCCAAATTTCCAGGTTGTCACATTCTTCCCTCCTTATAAAAATTCCGTCCTCGAAATTTCTTAAAACCACACCCTTACCCGGGTCATCACATTCACCCCTTCTTCATAGAATTTCATCCTCGAAATTTTAGCCTACTTTTCTTCTCAACTTCACTTCAACGGAGTTCTTATCTTTCTCTCATTCCTAACCCCCATAACCTATCAAGAATCATGAAGCAGAAGGAATAACGAGGAATATAAAATTTTCTCTTAAAACATTTCATACTTTTGTTGAGGGGTCAAATCGACCATGAACTCTTACTGGGTTAACCAGCATTTCGCCGTAAGCCCTTCTTTAACGGTCAGTTTACAATCACAACGAAAGTAACTACTTCTTCCATGTTTTCCTCAGACTAAATCATTAGATTCCGCACCAAAACAATTTGGTTTGGCACAAGTTCTCAAAGAAAGCTCGATGACATACCATTTTACTAGCCGAATCAAGTAGCTTAGACCATACCAATAAATTGGATTTCAACGTGAAACCTTCGTTTAGTCAACTCAATTGACATCGACTACTTCTTTAAATTATTTTCACAATACATCAAAATGTTTTATGACGTCATGATACCGTACTTTTCACAGTACGTTGAGGACTTCGTCAGTTTGTGACTTCGTCATTATACATCATACCATAGCGAGTTGTTGATCCTAAGATCACCTCTAACACCAGGTTCAATTGCATTAACATCTCCATCGTTTTACCACCCTTGCATCGAATGCACAGATGATATAAAATTCATTTTGAATATTTTAAATCAATTTATGTCTAGCCAAAGCAATTAGCATAGACATACCAAGAATAGCTCTTTTAAAAATTCTATTGATTCCAAAAGTTGAACCAATTCTTTCCTTTTCAAAGTACATATCAGCACGAGTTCAATAAAGTTCGAAATCTAGCATATCTAGATGACTTGGAATATCCTATTCTCTACCTTCCTTCATTGTCTTACTGCGACAATACTTAATCTTCTCTAGTACCTTCACTGCTAAGCCTACTGAAAACAACGTGTTTTCAATCTAACCATTCCTATACGTTAGTACAGTCCATCAACTTACCACACATTATGAGTTTAGGAACTTTCCACAATAATATGAGTTTAAGAACTATCTAGGCATGCACCATAGGCGCCCATTCACGAGACGCTCAAAACATACCATATTATGATGAGTCACGAACTTACCATAAGTATGAGTTTCAAGAACTCGCACCTACCTTATCATTCTCTACCTATACATGAGAAAAGATTCACCTTCTCATCATATACATCTTGATAGCGCGACTAATCCCAATGATTATCACTACCAGAAGCTAAGTGATTGTAGAACCAAACACAATTCCCTGCCCATACAGAAAATTGTTCAACTCAGCTTTTGACCGATATAAGAAGCTAAGCGATTGTTACACCAAGAACAATTCTCCGCCTATACAAAGAATTGTTCAACTTAACCACTATATCTCATAGAAGCTAAGTGATTCTAAAACCACGTACAATTTCCCCGCCCATACAAGGAATCCTACTACTCAGCTGCTGATATGAGTCCTCAATTGGAATTTTACAACTTCTAAATCTCTCTCTACTTAATACAAATTTTTTTTAATTCATATACTATCCTTCATAACTCAATCTAAGTTCTTCTTCCCGTACTACTTCATAGTACCTTTCATTCATAACACTAGCTATAAATCATTCATTGTTTAATAACCCATCTGTTACTACAAGTCACTATGATCACGTGGTGATCTTCTTATCCTTCTCTCTACGATTATAGTCTTAGGTACTCATACCTAAGGTTTATAACCTATCAGCTCTGATACCAACTTCTAACGGCCCAAAATTCGGTCTATCTTCACACCCGGATTCCGTACGTCATGAGTACATCCTTCATCCAACATACATCATTATATACCGAAATATAACAACATACACTCTTAAATCCCAGGTTCTCGAAACCTTATAACCTTTTTCATTACAAATATTAATAAATACATTATTCATTTCATCTTACAAGAGTGACTTTTATCCGCCACAAAGGATACATAATAATTCATTAAACTAGTCTATAATTCAATTTCATCTTTTTACATTACAAGTCTTCACTTGATCTTCTCGCTCATTCACTTCTGAAAGGAACTTCATCTGGATACCGTCAGCTTGATCTTTACGGGATCCTTAAGTTCTTCTAACCTTGTTCGCTGAAAATTGTTTTTCATTTAAAGTAAGTGTGAGCATTCAATTGCCCAACAAGTTAAAATAGTTGAACAAACAACTTCAGAATTAAAACATTTCTTTAGAACTTCTATAACCGAACAAAGGTTATGAAGCAGCTTGAATAATAGGAATAGTCTCGATTCCTATCATCTTAAAACATCAACCACTTTTACTTTGAAATACTTTCATTCTTCTACCTTTTTCATACACATTCTATTTGGCTAGAATCATTAGCACAGACTTAACAATAACGGTTCATGTATAAATAGAACATACTTGTACTGAACAACTCAATCACAGAACAATGCATATCATAGAAACACTGAAGTGTTCAAATTATGGCTCAAGGCCTCATACGTTCTACCACATTGTACAAATATCGCACATTCGTATATAGACAGAACTTCTCAAGTACAACATCTGAGAAGTTTAAGAAACTAGCATTCATTAGAATATGAATGAAGTTAGGAAACTTGCCTTACGCCCAGCTAAAGCTTATGCTGAACTGCTCATTTCAATTCCTATATAACACATAAGGAGAAAACATAAACACCAATTAGTCATATATTGAACTTATGCATGGGTTTACTTAACTTTACTTCTTAGGATTCACGTTCTTGCAATATTAGTTTACGCGACTAACTTCCTTTACCAGTTTATGGCTTTATGACATACAGAGATGTCTTACTCATACGTTCATCATCTTTGATGATTTATATTCTTATCTGACTCACATTCAGCTTTCATTAATCTTATTACCGTTCATTACGGCTTTCTTAATAATTCATATCTTATATAATACTTTTGTTATCCATTACATTAACCCCATGTTCAATACTCATTCTTAGTGTCGAAGCCATACCAATCATGGTATGCTAAGACCGATCGTTCCTCACAACAACGTTGCGTTCATGATAAGTAGGTTTTATACCTACTTGTCCAGTATCTATTACTTGTATTATTCGCTTAATCTTATGTTTCGTAGTTACTTTTCATACATTTTATGTTATTTTGTAGGCGATGACACAGAATTGGCATAAAGAAGCAAGAAAAAGCAGTTCAGAAATCTTTTGGACTAAAATACGCAAGCAAATGCACGAAGGGAATATTGAAGGACTTTTAACATCAAGTTGGATGCATGTTCTTGGCTTGGAACTTGGATTTTATGGCATCTCTACTTCTTAGCTTTGCGGAACATCTTGAATCATCCCAATCGGAGTTCGGATGTGAGAGTTATGGCCTTTTTATCAACGAAGATCAAAGCTAAAAGTTGTCATGTTTGCCATTTACATAGCATCTACTTCAAGCCCGATTTCCCCCTTGATCCAATTCGAATTTGTCAATCCTCAAAGAATGAAAGTTATATCTCTCGTTGATATCTTCGATTTGAAAGGTGGTAGGCCCCATAACACCAAGTGGATCAAAAGTTATGCCTGTTTTACCAAAGGACGTTGCAATAAAAAATAGAGTAGCGCGGACCGCGCTAGGGGCTCGCTAGGCCACCAGAAACGCTGCCACTGGAGTGCGGACCGCGCCCAGAATGGCTTGGGGACAGCTTGGGGCGCGCTAGGCGGCTAAAAAAGAGTTGTTTTAGGTTATTTGGTGTCCAATTTGAGCTAGAATATGATTTTTAGTTGCCTAACTTGCTAGGGTGTTCATTAAATCTAAATACTTGAGTTTAACTTGGATTAGGAAGCTAGTTCTAAGACTCCATTAAATCCTTCTTGGGATAGATTTCTATAAACTTCTTCTTTACTTTCTTTCTGAGATTAGGAACCCTAATTAGATTAGAAGGGGAGATTAAAGCAACTTGGAAACCATTGAAGATTCAAAGTAGGAGCAAGGAGGGAGCTTCAAATCTACAGACAATAGATTCTACCTTCTTATCTTCTTCTATCTTTATCTTTTAATGATTATTCAATTGTGTATTCTTAGTTTTAATTCAATAATAATGAACTAATTCTTTGTTTGATATTACAATGGATCTTATTGTGTAGTTTATTTTAATATGCTTCACTATCTATTATTATGTTCTATTGAGAGGATTGTCTATTGTGATTTGGACTTAATTGCTTAATTGCCTAGCTAAGAATTACCGTGATAATCTATATGAACTCGAGAGATGAAGTATTGATTTAGATCTTATCATGATAGCATGTGTTTGTGATTTATGCATAGATGGAATTCATGATTCGTGTTTAGGATAGAGATATGCCTTTACGCCATATGTAATCTTATAGAGAACTTGTGCTTTAAATCCTTTTTAATTGTAATTCACATAGAGATATAGTGGATTAGTTAATTAGGGTGTCTTGCTTAATTCTATCATCTGTGGATTTAAGTGAGTATGGGTATTATGAATCGAGAGATGGTTTTATCTGCTTTAGTGTTCTTGATTAACAATTCATGATAGAGAATAATTGATGAGAAATATGTTAGCTTAAATGAAGCAATAAGTGAAGTTGTGATCTTAAATCTCCGTAATCTTAATTTAACTAGTTGTAATTAGAATTAGTTTACTTATAAATTGAAATTTATTCGTTTAAATAAGACTGAGTTGGTTACAGGTTAGTACTTGGTGATTTTTATAAAAAAATTACTCGTGGAAACGATACTCTACTTTCACTTTATTACTTGTTGACCACGTATACTTGTGTGTTGTGCTTAATTAGATTTTACCCAATAAGTTTTTGGCGTCGTTGCCAGAGAATTAGTTTAATATATATTTTGCCAATATTAGCTTCAATCAAATTAGTCTTAATTTAAACATTTTTTTTCTTTTTATTTAATTCTCTCCCTAATTTTCTTTCTTTTTAGGTACCATGGATATATTCAATTATCAATGGCCATACACAAATATGACTCCACCAAGGGACACAACAATTTATGGACTCAATGCATTTTCTACATTATCAGCATAGCTTGAGACACTTTCGAGGAGGTTGTACGTTGTCGTAGCCCAACGTACTCGAAGGATAGCAATTACGTGCAATTATTGTGCTGGTAATCACCCGAGTAATCAATGCACCATCAATCTTGGGCCGGTACAATATGGTGGTAACTACCTCAATCAGTATTCATATGATAATTATCATCAAGTTTGGGGGTATCACTCGGTTTCGTCATGGAGCTACAATTATGAAGACCAATACTGCGCTCCAAATCAATCATACACACCAGAATTTTCATGTCCACCTCCATTGCCACAAGAAGAAAAGCCAAATCCAATGGATGTAATATTGAAGGGCATAACAGACCAAGAGGAGAGGATGATGAGTCAAGAAATATCGAGCTTCAATTTTCAGAACCAGATGGAACAACTCAACATTACTTCAAACATTGGTCCTCAATATATGGCTTCCGAGACTGAATCAGAAAATTCAAGGCTGGGGGAATTATTATCCAAGTTCATAGCATCAAACGAGGAGAGGAGGATTAATCAAGAGCGGTCAATTCAGAATCAAGAGATATTAATTCAAAATCTGCAGAACCAGATGGATCAAATTTTCAAAGCCTTGAACAACTGTCCTCAAAATAATTGGTGTTATGATGAGGATTCCGAGATTGATGAAGTGCCCAAGCCAAATCTACAACTGGATGAAACACGAGATGTTGAAAAAGAGGAGACAAGTGGGGATAATGAAAATAAGGTCGGTGAAGAACTAACTATGAGTACTAACGAGGATGAGCTGATGTTATTAATGCCTCAAGTGCCTTCTCCACCAAAGTTCAAGGATCCGGTTAGATTTTCAAAATCATGCCCACTGGGTAGTATGTGTCATTCAAGAATGCTCCTTGTGACGTAAAAGTGAGTACGACTTCAAAGCCATGGTGCAATGAGCTGGAGAAGATAGAAGAAGAGAATGTTGTGTCTGACAAGCTTCAATGCCCCAATGTGATCACAGACACAATGGAGAAAACACCTAGATGTTGGAAGTACTTGAATGTGATCTTATCAAAAGAAAGCATACTAGGTGACTTTAATGCGTTGGCTATCACAATTGGGAACCTACCAAAAGCTACATTGTTTCCAGATGGATGGAGGGTTCCTCAATTATCAAGAGGAATTGGATAGTCAATTCTTGACCAAATTAAAGTTTCAAGCATGACGCTTAAATCGGCGCTACTTGGGAGGCAACCCAAGCTCTAAGTTTTTCATCTTAATTAGTAGTATATTTTGGTTTCGAATCGAGTCAAGTACACATCTTAATCAGAGAATTACATGTTTTGCAGGAAGTTCAATGACAAATAGCCACTTCTGCACTCAAACCGGTCTTGATCAGGCTACCAAAAGGATAGACCAAGCGCAAATCGCGCCAAAGAATCGACCTCATCAAATTTCAAACCAATGACCAGCGCCATAGACACCGATCCTCCAGCGCAGAACGCCCTGCACCATCCCTCACTGTCTGGATACACAGCGCGGACAACGCTGCATCAAGCATACTTCCAGCGCGGACCGTGCCACCAATACAGCAACTTCTAGATATCAAGTGCGGAGTGCGCTATGCCTCGTGCATAACTAGCGTTGACCGCGCTACTCGGGACTGGCAGATTTTGAAAAGTTGGAGCAATGTGTTATAAACTAAATCAAGACACCTCTCCTCATTACATGAATACTCTACACATCTCCAAATTCTATTGCACTTTCTATTCCCCATAACTCCCAATTACACCATCCTTACCTCTCCTTCTCCTTTTCAACTTCCATTCCCATTAAACCCATCCATCCCCAACTTCCAATCCACGTTGGTTTTCCATTTCCAATACACGTTGGTTTTCAATTTTCGCGCCGCTCAAAAATCCCAGGCGTTAAAAGTGGTTTAATTGCAATGTTAGAAGAGTCCAACTCAAGCGTGATACCTGATCTATTCCAATGTGTCTGACCTATTCTTCAGACTTAGCAGACAAGGAGGAAAATGCTTTATTTTCAGGGAAGTCCTCTCTTTTAATTTTTCCTATCTTAGTCATCGAGGACAATGTCTAGTTTAAGTTTGGGGGCATTTTAGTGTCGTATTGTATATAGTTAGTTATTTACATTTTAGTTCGTATAGTTACATTTAGTTTTTGCATTCTTAAAAAAAATTGAAAAATTGAAAAATTAGTAGTTAGTTTACTATGTTTATATAGCATTTAGTACATCTTGCGGCTGTTTGATATTTACTGTGCCAATGATGAGATTGGAATTGGGTAGACAAGTATAGTACTGACTATTAGAGCTTTGATGTGATTTCTTATTATGAATTGAGTCCTTTTCTGTTTGAAACTGGTATAATAAGGATAGCACAGTAAAAATAACTTATTGAATGATTGATTTTAAATTGATACATAATCGGACTCTAAAGGATAATGCTAGTTGAATGAAAGAATGACAAGAATAATTAGGGATGGCTAAAGTTAGACAAGAACCTAAGTTTGGGGGAATATTTGGGGTATATAAGCTAAAAAAAAAAAAAAAAAAAGATATTGAGTTGAATAAACCGAGTCCTGTGGTGGGTCGAGAATAAGCGTGAAATGCACTCCCCATAAACACAGGCGTGAGATGGAGTGTAAAACGCACTCACTATCCATCAACCAAAAGAAAAAAATGAATAAAACGGGAAATAAGAGCAAAAAGCCCCCGTAGATTAAAAATGAAGCATAAGTGTTCCACGTTGACCCCCGATATTGATGATTGTTTAATTTTAGTTGGATCTAGCTTGTTTTTAGATTTCTTGATTTTACACTGTATGATGCCTTCGAAGAGACTTATTATGTGTTAAATTTTATATCAGTTAACATTGTTGTGGAGCACACACACACACACACACACACTATATTAGTGATAACAGTCTAAGATTTGATGATTGATCGAGAAGTTATTGATTGGTTTTGATATGATGTATTATCATGTTTACTTGATTTCTCTAAGGCCGATTGAATAAACTTGTTTATATCATTACTGTTGAATTCGTAGGCATGTAGATTAGTTACATTGCATATCGTTATTGTTTTGTGTTTTTGCTTGAGGACAAGCAAATGTTTAAGTTTGGGGTATTTGATAAGTAGGTTTTATACCTAATTATCTGGTATCTATTACTTGAATTATTTGCTTAATCTCATATTTTGTAGTTACTTTTCATACATTTTATGTTATTTTGTAGGCGATGACACGGCATTGGCATGAAGAAGCAAGGGAAAGAAATTCAGACATCTTTTGGACTAAAATACGCAAACAAATGCAAGAAGGGAATATTGAAGGACTTTTAACATCAAGTTGGATGCATGTTCTTGGCTTGGAACTTTGATTTTATGGTAGTTCTACTTCTTATCTTTTCGGAACATCTTGAATCATCCCAATCGGAGTTCGGATGTGAGAGTTATGGCCTGTTTATCAACGAAGATCAAAGCTAAGAGTTGTCATGTTTTCCATTTACATAGCATCTATTTCATGCCCGATTTCCGCCTTGATCCAATTCGAATTTGTCAATCCTCAAAGAATGAAAGTTATAACTCTCGTAGATATCTTCGATTTGATTGGTGGCAGGCCCCATAACTCCAAGCGGATCAAACGTTATGCCTATTTTACCAAAGGACATTGCAACAGAGAAAAGTAGCGAAAGCGCGGACCGCGCTAGGCAGCCTAGTAAACTACTCACTAGAGCGGACCGCGCGCCTGTAATGGCTTTGGGGGACTACATGGCGCTGCTAAGCGGCGAAAAAAGTTGTTTTGGGTTACTTGGTGTCCAATTTGAGCTAGAATATGATTTTTAGTTGCCTAACTTGCTAGGGTGTCCATTATAACTCTAAATACTTGAGTTTAACTTGGATTAGGAAGCTAGTTCTAAGACTCCATTAAATCCTTCTTGGGATAGATTTCTATAAACTTATTCTTTACTTTCTTTCTGAGATTAGGAACCCTAGATTAGATTAGAAGGGGAGATTGAAGCAACTTGGAGACCATTGAAGATTCAAAGTAGGAGCAATGAGGGAGCTTCAAATCTACAGACAATAGATTCTACCTTCTTATCTTCTTCTATCTTTATCTTTTAATGATTATTCAATTGTGGATTCTTAGTTTTAATTCAATAATAATGAACTAATTCTTTGTTTGATATTACAATGGATCTTATTGTGTAGTTTATTTTAATATGCTTCGCTATCAATTATTATGTTCTATTGAGAGGATTGTCTATTGTGATTTGGACTTAATTGCTTAATTGCCTAGCTAACAATTACCATGATAATCTATATGAACTCGAGAGATGATGTATTGATTTAGATCTTATCATGATAGCATGTGTTTGTGATTTCTGCGTAGATGGAATTCATGATTCGTGTTTAGGATAGAGATATGCCTTTACGCCATATGTAATCTTATAGAGAACTTGTGCTTTAAATCCTTTTTAATTGTAATTCACATAGAGATATAATGGATTAGTTAATTAGGTGTCTTGCTTAATTCTATCATCTATGGATTTAAGTGAGTATGGGTATTATGCATCGAGAGATGGTTTTATTCTGCTTTAGTGTTCTTGATTAACAATTCATGATAGAGAATAATTGATGAGAAATGTGTTAACTTAAATGAAGCAATAAGTGAAGTTATGATCTTAAATCTCCGTAATCTTAATTTAACTAGTTGTAATTAGAATTAGTTTACTTATAAATTGAAATTTATTCGTTTAAATAAGATTGAGTTGGTTACGGGTTAGTACTTGGTGATTTTTATAAAATAATTCCTCGTGGGAACGATACTCTACTTTCACTTTATTAATTGTTGACCAGGTATACTTGCGTGTTGTGCGTAATTAGATTTTACCCAACAAGTTTTTGGCGCTGTTGTCGGGGAATTATTTTAATATAGATTTTTCCAATATTAGCTTCAACCAAATTAGTCTTAATTTAAATATTTTTTTCTTTTTATTTAATTCTCTCCCTATTTTTCTTTCTTTTCAGGTACCATGGATGGATGCAATTATCAATGGCCATACACAAATATGACTCCACCAAGGGACACAACAATTGATGGACTCAATGCATTTTCTGCATTATCAGCACAACTTGAGACACTTTTGAGGAGGTTGGACGTTGTTGCAGCCCAACGTACTCGAAGGATAGCAGTTACGTGCAATTATTGTGTTGGAAATCACCCGAGTAATCAATGCACCATCAATCTTGGGCTGGTACAATATGGTGGTAACTACCTCAATTAGTATTCATATGATAATTATCATCAAGTTTGGGGGTATCACCCGCTTTCGTCATGGAACTACAATTATGAAGACCAATACTGCGATCCAAATCAATCATACACACCGGAATTTTCATGTCCACCTCCATTGCCATAAGAAGAAAAGCCAAATCTGATGGATGTAACATTGAAGGGCATAGCAGACCAAGAGGAGAGGATGATGAGTCAAGAAATATTGAGCTTCAATTTTCAGAACCAGATGGAACAACTCAACAATACTTCAAACATTGGTCCTCAATATATGGCTTCCGAGACAGAAACAAAAAATTCAAGGCTGGGGGAATTATTATCCAAGTTCATAGCATCAAACGAGGAAAGGAGGATTAATCAAGAGCGGTCAATTCAGAATCAAGAGATATCAATTCAAAATCTGCAGAACCAGATGGATCAAATGTTCAAAGCCTTGAACAACTGTCCTCAAAACAATTGGTGTTATATGAGGATTCCGAGATTGATGAAGTGCCCGAGCCAAATCTACAAATCGGATGAGACACTTAGATGTTGAAAAAGAGGAGACAAGTGGGGATAATGAAAATAAGGTCGGTGAAGAACTAACTATGAGTACTAATGAGGATGAGCCGATGTTATTAATGCCTCAAGTGCCTTCTCCACAAAAGTTCAAGGATCCGGTTAGATTTGCAAAATCATGCTCACTGGGTAGTCATGTCGCTTCAAGAATGCTCCTTGTGACGTAAAAGTGAGTACGACTTCAAAGCTATGGTGCAATGAGCTGGAGAAGATAGAAGAAGAGAATGTTGTGTCTGACAAGCTTCAATGCCCCAATGTGATCACAGACACAATGGAGAAAACACCTAGATGTTGGAAGTATATGAATGTGATCTTATCAAAAGAAAGCATACTAGGTGACTTTAATGCAATGGCTATCACAATTGGGAACCTACCAAAAGCTACATTATTTCCGATGGATGGAGGGTTCCTCAATTCATCAAGAGGAATTGGATAGTGTCTTGCATAAAGTCAAGAAGCGACGCTTAAATCGGGCGCTACTTGGGAGGCAAACCCAAGCTCTAAGTTTTTCATCTTAATTAGTAGTATATTTTGGTTTCGAATCGAGTCAAGTACACATCTTAATCAGAGAATTACATGTTTTGCAGGAAGTTCAAGGACAAATAGCCACTTCCAAACCAGTGCTGACCGCGCTACCAAAAGGATAGACCAAGCGCGGTCCGCGCCAAAGAATCCAAAATTTCATCTACCAAATTTCAAATCACCGACCACGTTTATGTAGACGCCGATCCTCCAAATAAGCAGAACGCTACCGCACCATCCTCACCGTTCGATACACATGTATGAATACAACGCTACATCAAGATACTTCCAAATGACGCGCAGCGCCACCAATACAGCAACTTCTAGATATCAAGTGCGGAGCACGTTATGCCTCGTGCATAACTAGTGCTGACCGCGCTACTCGGGACTGGCAGATTTTGAAAAGTTGGAGCAATGTGTTATAAACTAAATCAAGACACCTCTCCTCATTACATGCAAACTCTACACATCTCCAAATTATATTGCACTTTCTATTCCCCATAACTCCCAATTACACCATCCTTACCTCTCCTTCTCCTTTTCAACTTCCATTCCCATTAAACCCATCCATCCCCAAATTTCAATCCACGTTGGTTTTCCATTTCCAATACACGTTGGTATTCAATTTCCGCGCCGCTCAAAAATCCCAGGCGATAAAAGTGGTTTAATTGCAATGTTAGAAGAGTCCAACTCAAGCGTGATACCTGATCTATTCCAATGTGTCTGACCTATTCTTCAGACTTAGCAGACAAGGAGGAAAATGCTTTATTTTCAGGGAAGTCCTCTCTTTTAATTTTTCCTATTTTAGTCATCGAGGACAATGTCTAGTTTAAGTTTGGGGGCATTTTAGTGTCGTATTGTATATAGTTAGTTATTTACATTGTAGTTCGTATAGTTACATTTAGTTTTTGCATTCTTAAAAAAAAATTGAAAAATTAGTAGTTAGTTTACTATGTTTATATAGCATTTAGTACATCTTGCATGAGTCCAGCTGTTTGATATTTACAGTTTGTTTTGGCCAATGATGAGATTGGAATTGGGTAGACAAGTATAGTACTGACTATTAGAGCTTTGATGTGATTTATTGTTATGAATTGAGTCCTTTTCTGTTTGAAACTGGTATAATAAGGATAACACAGTAAAAATAACTTATTGAATGATTGATTTTAAATTGATACATAATCGGACTCTAAAGGATAATGTTAGTTGAATGAAAGAATGACAAGAATAATTAGGGATGGCTAAAGTTAGACAAGAACCTAAGTTTGGGGAATATTGGGGGGTATATAAAAAAAAAAAAAAAAGAAAAAAAAAGATATTGGGTTGAATAAACCGAGTCCTGTGGTGGGTCGAGAAGAAGAGTGAAATGCACTCCCTATAAACACAGGCGTGAGATAAAGCGTAAAACGCACTCACTATCCATCAACCAAAAGAAAAAAATGAATAAAACGGGAAATAAGAGCAAAAAGTCCCCGTAGATGAAAAATGAAGCATAAGTGTCCTACGTTGACCCCCGATATTGATGATTGTTTAATTTTAGTTGGATCTAGCTTGTTTTTAGATTTCTTGAGTTTACACTGTATGATGCTTTCGAAGAGACTTATTAAGTGTTAAATTTTATATCAGTTAACATTGTTGTGGAGCACACACATACACACACTATATTAGTGATAACAGTCTAAGATTTGATGATTGATTGTGAAGTTATTGATTGGTTTTGATATTATGTATTATCATGTTTACTTGATTTCTCTAAGGCCGGTTGAATATACTTGTTTATATCATTACTGTTGGATTCGTAGGCATGTAGATTAGTTGCATTGCATATCGTTATTGTTTTGTGTTTTTGCTTGAGGACAAGAAAATGTTTAAGTTTGGGGGTATTTGATAAGTAGGTTTTATACCTACTTGTTTGGTATTTATTACTTTAATTATTTGCTTAATCTCATGTTTCGTAGTTACTTTTCATACATTTTATGTTATTTTGTAGGCGATGACACGGCATTGGCAGGAAGAAGCAAGGGAAAGAAATTCAGACATCTTTTGGACTAAAATACGCAAGTAAATGCAAGAAGGGAATATTGAAGGACTTTTACCATCAAGTTGGATGCATGTTCTTGGCTTGGAACTTAGATTTTATTGTAGCTCTACTTCTTAGCTTTCTGGAACATCTTGAATCATCCCAATCGGAGTTAGGATGTGAGAGTTATGGCCTTTTTATCAACGAAGATCAAAGCTAAGAGTTGTCATGTTTGCCATTTACATAGCATCTACTTCAATCCCGCTTTCCGCCTTGATACATTTAGAATTTGTCAATCCTCAAAGAATGAAAGTTATAGCTCTCGTCGATATCTTCGATTTGAAAGGTGGCAGGCCCCATAACTCCAAGCGGATCAAAAGTTATGCTTGTTTTACCAAAGGACTTTGCAACAGAAAATAGAGTAGCGCGGACCGCGCTAGGCCACCAGAAACGCTACCACTGGAGCGCGGACCGCGCCCAGAATGGCTTAGGGACAGCACGGGGCGCGCTAGGCGGCGAGAAAAGAGTTGTTTTGGGTTATTTGGTGTCCAATTTGAGCTAGAATATGATTTTTAGTTGCCTAACTTGCTAGGGTGTCCATTATAACTCTAAATACTTGAGTTTAACTTGGATTAGGAAGCTAGTTCTAAGACTCCATTAAATCCTTCTTGGGATAGATTTCTATAAACTTATTCTTTACTTTCTTTTTGACATTAGGAACCCTAGATTAGATTAGAAGGGGAGATTGAAGCAACTTGGAGACCATTGAAGATTCAAAGTAGGAGCATGGAGGGAGCTTCAAATCTACAGACAATAGATTCTACCTTCTTAGCTTCTTCTTTCTTTATTTTTTAATGATTATTCAATTGTGGATTCTTAATTTTAATTCAATAATAATGAACTAATTCTTTGTTTGATATTACAATGGATCTTATTTTGTAGTTTATTTTAATATGCTTCGCTATCAATTATTATGTTTTATTGAGAGGATTGTCTATTGTGATTTGAACTTAATTGCTTAATTGCCTAGCTAAGAATTACCGTGATAATCTATATGAACTCGAGAGATGAAGTATTGATTTAGATCTTATCATGATAGCATGTGTTTGTGATTTCTGCATAGATGGAATTCATGATTCGTGTTTAGGATAGAGATATGCCTTTACGCCATATGTAATCTTATAGAGAACTTGTGCTTTAAATCCTTTTTAATTGTAATTCACATAGAGATATAGTGGATTAGTTAATTAGGGTGTCTTGCTTAATTTATCATCATCTGTGGATTTAAGTGAGTATGGGTATTATGCATCGAGAGATGGTTTTATCTGCTTTAGTGTTCTTGATTAACAATTCATGATAGAGAATAATTGATGAGAAATGTGTTTACTTAAATGAAGCAATAAGTGAAGTTGTGATCTTAAATCTCCGTAATCTTAATTTAACTAGTTGTAATTAGAATTAGTTTACTTATAAATTGAAATTTATTCGTTTAAATAAGATTGAGTTGGTTACGGGTTAGTACTTGGTGATTTTTATAAAACAATTCCTCGTGGGAATGATACTCTACTTTCACTTTATTACTTGTTGACCACGTATACTTGCGTGTTATGCGTAATTAGATTTTACCCAACAGTTCACAGTGTCTATACGCTTCACACTTATCTCTCATTATTATGACATAACATCGAAATGTTATTCATTACCCTCGTCACTCAACGTCTAAGGAATCACAACCATAGAAATCCCTCATGTTCGTTCATCCCGACTACGGTCCTCGGATATCGGTTACGTAACCCGCGTCTATATTCTTTGTCATTTAATCTTGTTTAATCTTCACGATCAACCTTTAATAAAGGTTTACATTACTTGATTAAGTGTTACATTAGTTGAATATTATATTCTTTATCTTCCCTTACATTTCCCCCCAAGAGCTAAGCAGTTAAAAACTCATCTCTGTCTTTTTTCCAACACTGGCGCTGCGGCGCCACTCCCTTCTTTATCTCTCGCACTGCAGAGCCACTCTCCAGAAGTTTATGGCCGAGCTCACGCTGCGGCGCCGCCTCCCAAGGCTCAGTTCGCGCTGCAGCACCGAGCCTAGACCCTAGAAAAATTCTCTAAGTGTTAAATCCAATTTGAGATGCTTACTTCCCGATCTCATAACTCCTTCGTTATAACTCAGAACGAGGTTGTTCCAAAGCCATTCTCTTCCTTATCTTACGTACTTCAATACCCATCAGACAAAACTTTGTTCTGAATCCGTTAACGTGCCACTCTATTGGCTTGATCTTCACCCTTCATTCATTTTTACGCTTTTAATGCTCTTTGTTCGACCGTCCGTAATTCGATCATCCGAACTCGGAACTCACTCGTTCTTGAGTCCACGACTCATGTTTTCTATGTTTTCTTACTTTCTTATGAAACGCTACACGTTCAGGTTCATTTTCTAACTTTCTAATTCTCATTCGTCTTTTACAAAATTTTCGCCATAACTTCGTTATAGCTAAGTTTTAATCCGTTCTTCATGAACGTTTCTACCGTTCCTAACCAAGCAATACACAGCTAACTTATATGCGATTGTTTTAAACTTGTCCATCAACAAAAATTACACTACGATGGTTTTAAATTTGTCCATCAACAACGTTCTTCGTGTTCTTCGCGTGTTCTTCGTGTTCTTCGTTCGTTCTTCATTTCAATCGATATTTTGGTTTACGATTCCACTTTTTATTGGAATTTGATGTTATAGAACATTATTCCTTACTTATTTAACCTACTTATTCATATAATCCACTCGAATCGTTCAAATTCGCTACGAATCTTATACTTCCTTAAGAAATTTATAAACTAAATTTCAAAGTTCTTTTTTCTTCTGTTCTCATGATTTCAACCATATGAAATCATTTCTAACATAATCTTATCTCTATTCTCATTAAGATATGTTTTAAACATATTAAACTTATAGAAAATATTAGAAGAAACTAGGTTTTAGATTACCTCTTCTTCTTATTTTTCTCCCGCTAGACAAAGCCGACGATTTGCAAGCTTTTCTATTTCACGAACACTTTCGATCCGATCAATCATGCTCATACTCTTCCTTCTCCTCCCCATTCAACTTCTCTCTCTCCCTCTCTCTCAAGTGTGGGATTTTCAAAATCCTCAAAATAAACAAATGAATTTCCTATTTATAGAAAATCAAAGCTAAGGGCATTTTAGTCATTTCGCCCCAACCTCCTTACTATTCCCACCTCCTCCAAGACTTAGCCACCAAGTTTACTTGGTGGCCAAGTGGCCGCCCCTCTTGTCCATGGGTCACCCCATGGGTTGCCCCATTGGTTTTACCCATCGGTTCGATCCGCGGATTCTTTTCTTGGTTTGGGCCTTAACCCTAATTCTTATTGGGCCAATCTTGGGCTTGATTTCACAAATCGTTGGGCTTGACATAATCCAAGTCCAATTAGATTCTACAAAGTCCATGAACTCAAAGTTCATTAAGACTTATCGTATTCTACGCATCTCATTCTCATATTCTCGTATTTTCTTCGTATATAGTTCGTACGATATTCGTATTATACGTCATACTAATCTTCGTACTATATTCGTATAATAACTAGTATCATACTCGTATCTCTTACGCATAATAACCCTAATTATTATATGTGATCATTAAATTCTCGGAACTCACTTTTTCTAACCCTTAGGTTTTGAGTCCGCATGCGAAAACTTCGTTTTTTTTGCCATAACTGAAATATTATTGAATATTCCATCACGTCTCAAATTTAAATGTAATCTATAATTTTTCAGAATTTCAAAATAAATCTCCGAGCAGAAACAGATGAATAGTGCTTATTTCGTCTTTTTCCCCGAAAATATTTTGTTCCCGGAAAACTTCTATTTTCGTCTTGAAAATTCTTATTCGCTCAATCTAGCTCGTAGCCAGAATACTCCCGATTAATAATCAGCCTAGGTTATAGAACGATTAATAAACACATAGCACATAATAGTATTAATAAAAATTAGTTTTATTAATAACTAATTCTTTAAACCTAAATTCTGGACAATCCGAATTTCCAGGTTGTCACAAACTTATTCATCATTAATATTATAACTCATAATATTTAACAACCAGATCATTTCCAGGAAAGAAGGGGCTTTCCGATAAGGAATTCTCCCTATTGGCGCGCAATTAGGTGACCAAACCCCTTTTCTCGACAGAACTTTCTAGACATTGTCAATATTGTAAATAATAATATGAATAACTTTGTCGTCTCAATTATTAATTTAATAATATAAAATATTATGCAGATGATACTGTGATAATAATTGAATCAATAATATTAGAGATATTATGCAGTAATTATAGTAGCAATAATTGAGTATAACTGAGTGACTTCTCATGTAAGCATCAATAATCAATAACATGTGCTATTATGCAACCACGCGTATTACTGTTCTTTTACCACCGGGTATTTCAATAGGTTAACGGTAAAACTTTCGCCGTTATTTTATAAAAGATATTTCCATCATTTTTTAACTCCAACAGTAATTCCGTAGCGGGGTCCACCAATGATTGTATCGTCGTATGGATATTCCCCGACAAAAAGAATATTCTCTGACCAAACGAATATTTTATGACAACTTGCTTACTTTGCAAAATTTTCACATATCACCTTAACTTTAGCCTTTTATCAATTTAACCATTTACTAAATAAAATAATAATTATAAGAAAATTGAATAGTTTTATTTCATAAAATTTGGGGTCTTACAATCTCCCCTCCTTATAAAATTTTTCCCTCAAAATTTACGTACATACCTAGTATGTCGAAGAGATGAGGATACCTCGTAAGATTCTAACTCTTGAGGTATAACTTTTGAGCGTAGAATATGTTTCTTCTTATCCAAGATTTTAACAGGTATCC
Organism: Panax ginseng; assembly: GCA_020205605.1. Classification (NCBI taxonomy): domain Eukaryota; kingdom Viridiplantae; phylum Streptophyta; class Magnoliopsida; order Apiales; family Araliaceae; genus Panax; species Panax ginseng. The sequence continues at coordinate 33,636,532 of CM035143.1, read as the reverse complement.
TCTCATTCGTTAAATCTTCCGCTATCTTGTCTGATTCTAATTCAATAATGTGGTTCGGGTCGTCCACATATTTACGTAACATCGATACGTGAAAAACGTTATGAACACGCGGCATACTTTGCGGTAAAGCGAGTCTATAGGCCACAGTTCCTACTCGATCGAGGATTTCAAATAAACCAATAAAATCGAGGGTTGAGATTTCCTCTCTTCGTCGATTCTTGTTTTTAGAATAACACCTTTCTTGCACCTTCTTCTTCACATTCGTCAGCTCTGGGTGTGTAGCTTGAGCGGTTTTAACTTTATCGATTAAAGTCGATTTTAATCGTATATTCGCTATCTTCACGTATTTTCTTGGAGTCTTTAACTCTATCTCCATCTTTTGTAAGTCATACAAAATGGGTCTTTGTGTTAACAATATCGCACTCATAAACGCATACGATCTTCCACTCAACGAGTCAGCTACCATGTTCGCTTTTCTGGGATGGTATTGAATGGTATGGTCGTAATCTTTCAACAGCTCAAGTCAACGTCTTCGGTGAATGTTACGTTCGTTTTGGGTGAAGAAATATTTGAGAGTTTTAGAAATGAGTTTTGTACTGGGGTCAATACAAAATTTGATTTCACGCTCTGGGGGTAGGCCAGGAATTCTTCAAGGAATACGTCAGGAAATTTATTAACAATAGAAATATCATTCAAAACTGACATATTTTTGTTTAAATCCGTGACATGGGCTAAGAAAGCTTGACATCTGTTTTTTAATAAATGAATAGTTTTATGGCTTGATATGACAGTGATTGACTTTAGTGGTTTGGTTGCTTGAATTCGCATAATAGGTTGGTTAGGAATATGAAAGCTAAGAACCTTACAAAAATAATCAATTTTAGCATGGTGAGTAGTTAACCAATCAATCCCTAAAATCACATCAAATGCAAGTATTTCCAAAGAGATAAGATCGACAGGTAATGTGAGGGTATCGATTTGAATCAAACAAGACTTATAAACAGTGGATGTAATGAAGGTTTTTCATAACGGAGTTTCAAGAGATAAGTTAAAGTCTAATTTCTCCGGAGTTCAATTTAAACGTTGAGCGTAAGTAGGAGAAATAAAAGAATGGGTAGAACCGGTATCGAATAATGTATAGACTTCGCAAGATTTTATGATTAACTTACCCGTGATAACTTCGTTCAGGTTCCTCGACAAATGCTCTCACTTAAACTACCGGCTTTGACTTGTCTGGGACATCCTTTGGCGTCATCATTCCAGCTGGACTTGACTTCACTACATGACAAAATCGAGCTAGGTGACCTTCTCTTCCACAATTATAACATGTTTTGGACTGCATCGTGCAGTTTGGACTGATGTGTCCCTCCCCTCCGCATTTGAAGCATACGATCAGTGGTCGTTCTCCTTCTTTAAAAACGGATGTTGGTGCTGCTGTCTTTCCATCATTATTGAACCTTCTTTTCTTTAAATTTCCACTTCTATTATCTTGGCCATGATTACCACCGAAGTGGTTACCATTCTTGGCATGATAATTTCCTCTACGATGGTTATCATTGTTCCAATGGCCGTTGCCACCAGTATGATTATTATCGTGTTGTTGGTCGTTACCTTTTGGTTGGGCTGACTCATTACGCGCTCCAATAACTGAGCCATATTCACAACATCTGAATATAAACAAAGTTTGTGAGAAATGAGGTATTGATGTATTTCGGGTTTCAAACCTCTTAAAAACATCCGCGTCATTCGTTCCTAATTATCGACCAAATGGGATGCAAACCGGGATAACTCTGCAAACATAGCCTCGTACTATGACACGGTCATATTATTTGCTTCAACTTGGTGAATTCCACCCCCTTCATGTGACAAATACTTTCGGGAAAGTACTTGTCGTTGAACAATTCTTGGAACTTCTCCCAAGACATCTTTAGTGCAGCACGTTGAGTACGTGTTACAGATTCCCACCAGTAATATGCTTCTTCACGCAACATAAAGGTGGTGAAGGGAACCTTTTGTTCCTCTGAGCATTCCAAGACATCAAATATCTTGGTGATCTGCTTTATCCACGTTTCTGCCTTAAGTGCTTCTGGCTTTCCCAAAAACTCTGGTGGTCCCAGCTCCTTGAATTGCTTAGCAGTGACCATCCGAGAGTTGCCAGTGTTTCCACCTGCATTTTGAACATGAGTCTCTCTCGCCTGATGTTGTATGAATTGCATAAAGCCTCTAAACATCCCATCGTTCATCATCTGGTCGGTGTTGTTGTTTATTTGAGGATTATTACCTTCCTGATGCACATTATCCTGGGTATTAATCGTTGGTGACTCAATGATCTCATGTGCTTCATTTCTTATCTTAACAATTTCAGATATCATTCTCAAACACTGTCACCAAAACATGGGTTAATTGACATGCCACATATTATCCCTAAATTCTGACCGACTAGTTAAATAACAAATAAACTTAGGTAGGTCATACTGGCGAAGGATTTACCTGTCTCTCCCCTCCTAGTTCTAGTCTCACATCTCAGCCAGGGATCATATCCCTAAGCTTTGATACCAACTGTGACACCCCAAAACAAATATACATCACCCATTCTGAGTCGCCAAATACATGGTACAGAATACAACTACAACTTAATTATACAACTGTCGTGTAAAATACGACAAAACATAGTTGAGAGTTTTAACATGGATATTATCTCGTACACAATATTTTTCACTCAAATGGTGTCCTCATTACAATTATTATTACACAATTTTATAAAAATAGTGAGGACTACTATAGCCACCATCTCGGACCCTCACTCTATTCCCCGACTAGTCCTAGCTACGTTCTCATTTCCTGAATAGAATAATGAAAGCAAAAGGGTGAGCTCAACTAGCCCAGTAAGAAATATTATGACTAAGATAATGCAGAATAAATTATCATTAGCCTTCAACAGTGTTAAACTGATAAAATACAATAAACATTAAGTTTAACTGCAGCGGAACAAGCAATCCATTAGAAGAGTTAAGTAGAGCATGATATCTACTATCTTCTATAATTTAAAAAGTTTATCATCAACTTTATCGCTGAGACTCAGCTCAATAAATAATCCACATCACTGAATTATCCATGCACTACCGGCCAAGGATATTCATTAATATCACGTCCACGAATTATCCATGTACTACGGGCTAAGGATATTTGTGTAATCACCAATGGTCATGATCATGCTAAACAACAATTCATCTTTGCACCCTTGGCTGAAGAGAACGCATGGTCATGATCATACCAACAACTGTAGCTGAGACTCAGCTCAATAAATAATCCATATCACTTGTAACATTACAGGTCATGATTATATCGAATAATCCATGGTCATGTGACGCCCCCAAATCCAGGTATCTTCTAACCCGACAAATGGTGCTCCACGATACTACAATCCATACAATCATTCCATTGAGATAACAACAAAATGAGTGTAAATACTATCTTTGTATTACATTTATAATAAATCCTTTCCCAGGTTCATAAACCGAATACATTCATTGTTCTTCATAAGTATATTACAATTAAATACACTAATCTAATACAGGATGATTAATTGTCCATCTTAGCCTTGCATTTATCTCGCTTAGAACTCTCAGTTCGCTCGACTTTAGCTGCAAACATATGGTTCAAGCAAGAATGAGCATAACTAGCTCAACAAGTCTTAACAAAGAATCATATGAATATCACCTTAACAATTACATGCTTTATTTCCATATTTGAACAATTAACTACGAAGCACTATGAAACATCCGACTAGTACTTCTCATAACAATAATTCAAGAGTATATATAATAGCTTAGGAATGATGAACCGGTCAATAGACCATGAACATACTCTTTTCGTTTTCATACTTGAAAAGGATATCCGGCACCAAGGCCATCCACCCGTCTTTACTTACGAGCACTTCTAGGTGATCAGCTTATTGTACTCTATGTTGATCAACACTCTTACGTTAAACGTATTTACTCTTAACAATTCGGCAACCTCGCGTGCCCATCGAATAATCGATGAAAAATACTTTTGTTTGTACATAGACAAACTTACCTTCTCATCCGTACCAAATACTTGGCATAAGATAGCGTTAACAGTTCTATATCGAAAGACTTATAAACAAATCAATTAACTCTTCAATATTAGTCTAGCCGAGTTAAAATAGGCATCGACTCTTTCTTTAAAACCATTCATGCATTGTATAACATGCATCACATAAAACTTGGCTAACACGGAGGATAGACAAGCATTAAGAAAGACTTGCCTTTAAGCGTCTTTAAATAGATAATTCAACAATTCTTAGTCTTTACAGGATCTACATGATATATTCACATAGCACACTGTAATTAGTTATCAAACAAACTAACTTTATTGTCTATAACCAACTTCTTTATCTTCTATGTCTTATTTGAATTAACTTCGTTATTAAAGTCGATTCGACTTTCTATACTTCATTACGGTTCGTTAAAGTTTTTACGTTACTAACCGACATTCTATCATTATTGGTTGAGTACCAACGTTGAACGTCATTTACGGTTTACTTATTACATTCTCGCGTTCTTCGTTTAATTTCTATTAAACCTTACTAACTCTTCTTACATTATCACCTTATAAGTGATTTATGGTTAGTCTTATTATGTACCTTAAGTACCTTCAATGTCTTACCTTAGGTCTATATTTCAATGGAACAAAACCTAACTTGGTCAATATTTTTACACTGCCGGCGTTGCGGCGCGACAACTCTAGTATAAACTCGGCGCTACGGTGCCACTCTCCAGTAGTTTTGCCCAGATTCGGCGCTGCAGTGCGACCATTATACACTAGGTTGGCGCTGCGGCGCCGCCCCTATGCACCAGTTGGCCAAAACAGTTTGGTTTTCTAACGAAACTCCCAGCTTCATAATTTGTTCGTTTTACATCCGAATTGACCCATTCGAAAGCCTACAACTCACAAATTACATCCTTTATGTGTTCATATAAGAATTTAATACTTTCGAATCTGTTAACTCGGAATTCACCTTTGAGTTCATTTTTGAGCATTCGTTTAACGTTTTCGACCGTTCAATACTCGTTTTCTTCGTTATAAGTCGGAATGCGATGATTCTTTTGCCAACGACTCTTAATTACCTTATCTCACATGTTGACATTGGAAACCAACATTTTCAAGTCACACGACAACTTTTGACCTTTAATCTGAGATTTCTAGGTTTTCAACGTTTAATGTCTATTTTCGCAAAATTTGCCATAACTTCGTTACTCGTGTTCTATAAGCCAAATCAAATGGAAAACTCCATTGATTCATCATAGTCCTTCTAACCAAACAATAGACACATTCCTTAGCTATAACGGTTTTTAAATCGTTCATTCATAACTAAGTTCACGTTCAAGACTTTCTACGGTTTTTAACTTAAGTAAACACTTACGATTTCTATTTGGTCATGACCTATCAATGATTTAATCATTAATAGACATCCTTATCTCTCCTTAATAAACATGCTCCACCAATCTACAATTCTTCTACGAGAAAGAAATCGAAAAAGATGAAGATTACGGTTTATGAGAATGTACCTTTGACGTACTTCTCGTTCTTGATAAACGTCTAAAGGTTTGCTTGGAAGTAGATTGATTAAGTGTTTCTAGCTTATCTCTCTCTCAATATAGGTTGAACAAGATTTTCAAAACAACCAATACTCAACCCAAGCTTTGTATATATAGAAAACCAAATAAGGGCAAAATTGTCCATTGTAATGCCCAAGAATTTTGAATTTTCAATGAATTAAATTTTTATTTGATTATGTGGAATAAATGAATTTAATTGAGTTATTATGTGAGTAGGATGTTTGAAGGTCGTTCTAAGACCTAGAATGTGTAGATGTGGTTAGTATTCTGGCTTTGTGCTAGAATTAATGGTTGTGAATTATCAAGACGAGAACGAAGGTTTTCTGAGATTGTTTGCGTAAAAACACTATTCATCCGATGACGTTCGGAGCTAGGGTTTGAAATTCTGAGAAACACGTAATGTTAGAATATGACGATATTATGGAAAATCCAATAATATTACCGTTATGGCAAACGAAGTTTTCGCCTGCGGACTTAAAACCTAAGGGATTGTGGAAGAGGTTTCCGAAAGAGAAATGTAATGCATATAGTCGTTTCGATTATTATACGTAAGGAATATGAGTATTATACTAGTAAGTATACAAGTATGATATGAAGAATAGTACGATGTATAATACGAGTATTATATGAATATTATACGAAGAGAATACTTGAATAATACGCGTAGAATACGAATTGTATTATTAGAGTATGAGCTAAGGATTTTATTCAATCCAATTGGACTTGGATTAATAAACAAGCCCAATGAATTAATTATACAAGCCCAAGTCAAGGCCCAATATTAGATTGGTTAAAGCCCAATGTTTTTATGTCAAGCCCAATCCAAAAAGTAAACCGCGGGTCAAACCGGTGGGTCAAGGGATGGGTAAAACCCATGGGGCAACCCATGGGGATAACCCATGGGCAAGGTGGACCGGGCACTTGGTGTACAAGCCAAGTGTATCACTTAGTCACCAAGTACTTTACTTGGTGACAAAGTGGTAAATTAGTGAGGAGGTGGGGAATTAGACCATTGTGCCCCTCATTGTATTTTCTATAAATACAAGGCTTAGGTCGAGCTTTTGTGGTTTTACAAAGATTGACCAACATATATTAAAAGAGAGAAAGAGCTAGAAACACTATATTCTTCTACTTCCAAGCAAACCAATAGACGTTTATCAAGAACGTTAACTACTTCAAAGGTAAATTCCTATAAACTGTAATCTTCATCCTTTTCGATTTCTTTCTCATAGAAGAATCGTAGATGTGTGGAGAGCAATTATTGAGAAGGTATAAGAATGCCTATTAATGACCAAATCATGGATAGGTCTTGACCAAATAGAAATCGTAAGTGTTTACGGAAGTAGAAAATGTAGAAAGTCTTGAACGTGAACTTAGTTATAATTGAACGTTTTGGAAATCGTTGTAGCTAAGGTTTGTGCATCTTGATTGGTTAGGATGTAGATATGAAGTCCATGGAGTATTCCATGTGATTTGGCTTAGAGAACATTAGTAACGAAGTTATGACGGATTTTTTATGAAATAGGCGTTAAGCGTCAAAAGCGTATAAAGTCCAGATTAAGGGTCAAAAGTTGTCGTGTGACTTGAAAACGTCGGTTTCCAATGTCAACACGTGAGATAATGTAATTAAGAGTCGTTGGCGAAAGAATCGTCGCATTCTGACTTATAACAAAGAAAATGAAAATTGAACGGGCGAAAACATTAAACGAACGCTTAAAAATGAACTTAAAGATGAATTCTGAGTTAACGAATTTGGAAATATGAAATTCTTATATGAACACGTAAAGGATGTAATTCCTGACTTGTAGGAATTCGAATGGGTCAATTCGGATGTAAAACGAACAAATTAGGAAGCCGGGAGTTTCGTTAACACACCAAACTATTTTTTGGTTAATCTGGTGCATTGAGTTTATTGACTGCCGCCAAACCATGTGTTATATGTCATGCCATGACAGCCAAGTTTGGGAAAAACCTCTGGAGAGTGGCGTCGCAGCGCCACTAAAATGCATAGGATGTCGCGCCGCAGCGTCGGCAGTAGAAAAAGGTTGACCAAGTTAGTTTTTGTTCCATTTTGAATGAAGACTTAATGTAAGATATTGAAGGTACTTAATGTGCATTATAAGACTTACTTTAAAACACTTAAAAGATGTTAATGTAAGAAGAACGGGTAAGGTTTAATGGAAATTAGATGAAGAACAAAAATACGTAATGAGTGAACCGTAAACGACATTCAATGTTGGTAATTAACCATTAATGATCGAATGTCGGCTAAGGACGTAAGAACGTTAATGAAACGTAACGAAGTATAGAGTATGTTCATGGTCTATTGACCGGTTCATCATTCCTAAGCTATTATTTATGCTATGGAATTATTGTATGAGAAGTATTAGTAAAATGTTATTAATGCTTTATAGATAATTGTTCAGATATAGAATTAAAGCATGTGTTTGTTGAGGTAATATTCATATGATTCGTTGTTAAGACTTGTTGAGCTAGTTATGCTCATTCTTGCTTGAACCATATGTTTCATAGACTAAAGCCTAAATCAACCGAGAGTTCTGAGAGAGATAAAGGCAAGGCTAAGATGGACAATTAATCGTCCTGTAATAGACTAGTATATTTGTATGTAATATACTTATGAAGAACAACGAATGTACGCTGTTATGAACCTGGGAAAGGATTTATTACAAATGTAATACAAAGATAGTAATTACATTCATTTTTTTGTTATCTCAATGGAATGATTGTATGGATTGTAGTATCGTGGAGCACCATCTGACGGGTTGGAAGATACCCGGATTTGGGGGCGTCATAGGTTGGTATCAAAGCATTAGGTTATAAAACTTAAGGGGGGAAGAACCTTAGGCTAATAACCTCGTAGGAAAGGAAGAGTCCGAAGAAAGTTAACTCGAGTCAAATGAGTTAATAAGGTATTGAGTAAACTCAGTACCAAAAGATTTAAAAGATGGAAAGTAACCATAAATGGATTAAATGTGATTTGTGCTTATATTATTGTGTATTATGTACTAATCAATTTGTTATGTGTTATTGTAGATGTCGGTTGATAGCTTGATGTATAGGGATATACATGTGATCAGCGAGGAGTCCGTGAACCGAGTTGAGATAGTACCTGTGCCTATAGCAGACATACCTGTAGTGATTCTAAAAGAGTCAGAGCCTGAGGAATATTACTCGGAGGAGGATTATTCGGAGGAGACCATGGGGATAGCATCATATTTTAATATGATGATTGATGTGGAGGATGACATGGAGGTAACATCAATTAATACGGTGATGCCTGCCCTAGAGTCTACACCTACCGAGACTATGAGGCAATGTACCTCTCGATTGCTTGGATCAGTAACGCAGCAAATTGCACAATATGGTGCGACACCGGAAGGAAGAGATCAGTGATCTCTATGGGGCGAAAGAGTCTGTAGAGTCAGACTATGCGATAGAGCACGATGAGAAAGTGCTTATGACTGACAAGGTCCAGGAATATAAGAACGAGGTCATAGAACTTCGCAAGAAACTGGTTGAAAAAGACCAGAAGATAGCATGAATGTCATACATAAATGACAATGCGAACGAGGATTTCAAGCTTAAGATAGCTTGTTATTCTATTGAGTCGGGACATACTCGACATACTATAAGTCGAGATATTGTGTCGATTTTGGCAAACCAGAAGCATGAGAATGCTGTTAGGCAGTATTAGGAGTAGTATGATAAGTACTTTTGTGTATTGACGTAAAACCCTCTTTTGTATAATTAAAGGGTAGTCTTTTTGTAAATCCCAATTTTTGTAGAAGTCAATCGCAGGATGTATATGTAATAGCTTTTGGGCTATGTAAAGCAACTTGTAAATAGTTTTTAACTATAAAGAAGCATTTTAATATAAGGAAGTTTTTATTTTAAATTTGCTTTGTTGTGTATGAGTTATTGTCCAATTATTTGACGACTAATAACGAAGTAAGTAAATAAGTAATAACGAAACTTTATTTATTTAATCAGAAATGCCGCCAAGAAGAAGACAACGTAACCAAGAGGCGGAATCGCATAATGAGAACGAGGGGGATCCTAATAACCCAATGCAAGAGTTCGTTAATTTATTAACGGCTGCATTTAACCAAACTGGGGGTAGAGCACCTGCAGGACCTAGAGTAGCCCGAACGACTACTTTTAAAGAATTTAAAAGTGTAGGTCCACCCGAATTTAAGGGAATAACGGACCCAATGCAGGCCCAGACATGGGTCAAGGAAATAGAGAAGGTGTTTGTTATTACAAGCGTGGTCGAGGCTGAAAAAAGACCTCTTTTTATGACCTATATGATGAAGGGGGAAGCCAACTACTGGTGGGAGGCTCACCAGGGTGGGGCTGGAGCGGAAGCAAGAGTTTAAGAAGGTATTATTCGAGAACTATTTCCCTACTAGCATGCAAGGGAGAATGGAGATTAAGTTCTTAGAACTTAAGCAGGGGGACATGACTGTTCCCCAATACGCAACAAAATTCAACGAATTGGTAAGGTTCGCTCCACACCAAGTGGACACGGAGGAGAGGAAGGCTCGTAGGTTTGAGTAGGGCCTAAAACCCTTGCTCTATAGTAGAATATCGGTTTTTTAGAGTGCTTCTTACGGGACCATTCTGGAAAAGGCGATAATAGCGGAGGGTGGTAGCGAGGCGTTGACCCAATACCACAAAGATAGGAAGAATAAGAGTAAGGGAGTGGGAGGAAATAAGGCAGAGGTTGCCAGTGGAAGTGGCAATATGCCTAAGAGGAAGAATTTTAACCACAGGAATCTTTGGGGCAAAACAAGGGATCCTAAAGCGGAGGATGGAGGCATGTAAGACATGCGATAAGACTCATCCGGAGAGTCTGCTGAAGGGGAAGACCGGTTGTTATAACTGTGGGAAGGAGGGTCATATATCTCCCAACTGTCCTAATCCTAATAAAATTCGGGGATGTTTTATTTGTGGGTCGGTAGACCACATGGCAAGAAATTGTCCAAAGAAAGGGAGGAGGGTAGTAAGGGTTTTGGTAGTGGTAATTTAGTTATTACTGGAACAACACCATCAGTGGGTAGACCCTCAGCCCGAACATTTAATATGACAGTCCAAGATGCGGTTGCATCAATGGATGTAGTAGCAGGTATCATTCCAGTCAATGAAATAAATGCTACGTGTTATTTGACTCGGGTGCTACTTGTTCTTTTATAGCATGTGGATTTGCTTTCAAAGAATTGGGATTAAATCACGAAAAGTTAGAAATACCTTTAGACGTTAAGGTACCAAACGAGGAGATAGTTCCCATTGAACATATTCATAGGAATTGTTTCGTAGATATCAAGGGTAATAGATTATCGGTAGATCTTTTACCGACAATGTTAAAAGAATTCGATGTGATTCTCAGTATGGATTAGTTAATTAACCATAAAGCAATAATAGATTGTCATAGAAAGAGTGTGAACCTAAGGCTTCCTAAGAAACCTGGGGTGGTGTTTTATGGAAATAAATCACCGGGACGTTCTTGTTGTCTAACCATGACACAAGCTAGGAAGATGCTGAATAAGGGGTGTAAGGGTTATCTGTGTCACGTGGTGGATACCCGGAGAGTGGGAACATCATTGGAACAGATAGCGGTGGTTCAAGAATTTGCGGATGTATTTTTGGAGGAGTTACCTGGTATTCTTCCAGATAGGGATGTAGAATTTGTAATTAATTTGTTGTCGGGAACGGCACCGGTTTCAAAGGCACTATATAGGATGGCGCCAGTTGAGATGAAGGAGTTAATGGTTCAGTTATAGGAACTATTGGATAGAAAGTACATTCAACCAAGTGTGTCACCATGGGGAGCACCGGTATTGTTTGTAAAGAAAAAAGACGGATCTTTACGACTTTGTATCGACTATCGGGAGTTGAACAAGTTAACGATTAAGAATAAATACCCGTTGCCCAGGATCGATGATCTATTTGATCAGTTGAAAAGGGCAAAGTATTTTTCTAAGATAGATTTGCGCACGGGGTATCATCAACTGAAGTTGAGGAAGGAAGATATACCTATTCTGAACTCGTTATGGGCATTACGAGTTTTTGGTTATGTCGTTTGGGTTGACGAATGCGCCAGCCGCATTCATGGATATGATGAACAGAGTGTTTAAAAAATATTTAGACCAGTTCATCGTAGTGTTCATTGATGATATTCTAATCTATTCTAAGACACCAGAAGATCATGCTGAACATCTAAGAATAGTGTTGGAAACCCTACGGAGGGAGAAGTTGTCGCGAAATTCACTAAGTGTGAATTTTGGCTCGAAAAAAGTGCGATTTCTAGGACATGTTATAGACAAAGATGGCATATCCAGTAGATCCGGGAAGGTAGAAGCGGTGAATGAGTGGGAGCAATGAAAATGCCAACAGAGGTTAGGAGTTTTCTGGGGTTAGCGTGATACTATAGAAGGTTCATTCAGGACTTTTCTAAATTAGCTACTCCGCTGACAAATCTCACAAGGAAGTCGGCCAGTATGAGTGAGCGACGAAAAGTGTGAGCATGGTTTTCAAGAACTAAAGCGGAGGTTGAGTGAGGCAACTGTATTATCTTTACCAGATGATACGGGAATTTTATAGTTCTGATGATGCTTCGCATAGAGGACTAGGTTGCGTGCTTATGCAGCATGGCAAGGTCATTGCGTATGCGTCACGTCAGTTAAAAGATTTTGAGAAGGTTTATCCTACTCACGACCTAGAACTGGCAGCTGTTGTGTTTGCTTTAAAAATATGGAGACATTACTTATACGGGGAGAAGTATGAGATATACACGGACCATAAAAGTCTGAAATATATCTTCACACAGAAGGAGTTGAACATGAGGCAGAGAAGGTAGTTAGAATTGATAAAGATTATGATTGTGATATCTTATATCATCAAGGGAAAGGCGAATGTAGTAGCAGCGCACGCGTTGAGTCGGAAGGGGAGAGAAGCTGTCAATGTTAACGACTCGAGAATGAGTTAATAATGTAGATGGCGAGGATGGAATTAGAAGTTAAGTTACCAAAGGAAGCGAGGGAGATGTTATTTTCAATAGAAACTTCGACCAGCGATAGTGGAGCAGGTTAATTAATGCAGATTTAGTCTTGAAGAATGCGAATGGATGAAGAAGATAATGAAGGATGACGTGAAGACTAAGTATAACCTTGATAAAGAAGGTTTACTTCGTTTTGAATGAAGAATTTGGGTTCCAAATAATTTCGAGTTGAAGGAAGAGATTATGTGTGAGGCCCATAGTTCGAGGTACTCGATACATCCTGGTAGTACTAAGATGTATCAAGACCTTCGTCAGAACCTTTGGTGACCGAACATGAAGAGGGAGATTGCAGAATATGTTAGTAAGTGCTTAACTTATCAGAAAGTTAAGGCTGAACACCAAAGACCGAGTGGAATGATACAACCACTGCAGATTCTGGAGTGGAAATGGGAGCATATCACCATGGACTTTGTGGTGGGACTTCCAACGACCAGGAAAGGATACGATGCTATTTGGGTAATAGTGGATCAGTTAACTAAATCGGCTCATTTTCTACCAATAGGAGTTAGGTATAACCTAGAACAGTTAGCTAAGCTTTATGTCAAAGAAATCATTTCTAGACATGGGGTACTTGTTTCGATTGTGTCCGATCGTGATCCACGATTCACGTCAAACTTTTGGAGGAGTTTGCAAGAGCAAATGGGAACACAATTGAGATTGAGTATGGCATATCATCCACAGACAGATGGGCAACGCCAATGGACAATTCAAATGCTAGAAGATATGTTAAGATCTTGCGTTATGGATTCAAGGGGAGTTAGGACGAACATCTACCGTTGGTAGAACTCGCTTACAACAATAGTTTTCACGCTAGTATAGGCATGCCGCCTTACGAAGCGTTGTATGGAAGGATGTGTAGAGCACCACTTTGTTGGGATGAAGTAGGTAAACATCGAATGTTGGGACCTGAGATGGTACAATAAACGGCAGACATGGTAAAGCTGATAAGAGCTCGATTAGTAGCAGCTCAAGATAGACAACGGAAGTATGTAGATCCTCATTGAGAGAAGAGGGAGTTTGAAGTAGGGTCTTATGTCTTTCTAAAAGTATCGCCTTGGAAAGGGAAGATACTAGTTGGAAAGAAAGGGAAGTTGAGTCCGAGGTTTGTAGGACCTTTTGAGATTTTAAGAAGGATAGGAGAGGTAGCTTATGAAGTAGCCTTACCTCCAGAAATGGAAAGAATACAAAATGTGTTTCACTTGTCTGTGTTGCGTCCTTATAAACCAGACTATAAGCATGTAATAGAGTATGAGTCTATTCAAGTAAAAAAAGACTTAACGTATGAAGAACTTCTGATTCTAATTATTGATAGGAAGGAACAAGTCTTGAGAAATAAAGTAATACCTTCCGTAAAAGTAATTTGGAGTAACCACGACGCTGAAGAAGCAATGTGGGAGCTCGAAAGTAAAATGAAGGAAAAGTTTCCTCATTTGTTTATGTGTAAAAGCGAGATTGCGGGGACAGAATCCTTATAAGGAGAGAAGAATGTAACGCCCAAGAATTTTGAATTTTCAATGAATTAAATTTTTATTTGATTATGTGGATTTAATGAATTTAATTGAGTTATTATGTGAGTAAGATATTCGAAGGTCGTTCTAAGACCTAGAATGTGTAGATGTGGTTAGTATTCTGGCTTTGTGCTAGAATTAATGGTTGTGAATTATCAAGACGAGAACAAAGGTTTTCTGAGATTGTTTGCGTAAAAACACTATTCATCCAATGACGTTCGGAGCTAGGGTTTGAAATTCTGAGAAATGTATAATGTTAGAATATGACAATATTATGGAAAATCCAATAATATTACCGTTATGGCAAACGAAGTTTTCGCCTGCGGGCTTAAAACCTAAGGGTTTGTGGAAGAGGTTTCCGAAAGAAAAATGTAATGCATATAGTAGTTTCGATTATTATACAAAAGGAATATGAGTATTATACTAGTATGTATACGAGTATGATATGAAGAATAGTACGACGTATAATACGAGTATTATATGAATATTATCTGAAGAGAATACTTGAATAATACGCGTAGAATCTGAATTGTATTATTAGAGTATGAGCTAAGGATTTTATCGAATCAATTGGACTTGGATTAATATACAAGCCCAATGAATTAATTATCTGAAGCCAAGTCGGTATGATATTAGATTTGTTAAAGCCCAATGTTTTTATGTCATGCCCAATCCAAAAAGTAAACCCTGAATTGAACCCGATTGGGTCGAGGATGGGTAAAACCCATGGGGATAACCCATTGGCAAGGTGGGCGGGCCACTTGGTGTGCAAACCCGAGTGTATCACTTGGTCACCAAGTAATTTACTTGGTGACAAAGTGGTAAATAAGTGAGGAGGTGGGGAATTGGACCATTGTGCCCCTCATTGTATTTTCTATAAATACAAGGCTTAAAGTCGAGCTTGTGTGGTTTTACAAAGATTGGACATGAGCATATATTAAGAGAGAGAAAGAGCTAGAAACACTATATTCTTCTACTTCCAAGCAAACCGATAGGCGTTTATCAAGAAGCGTTAACTACTTCAAAGGTAAATTCCTTTAAATAGTAATCTTCATCCTTTTCAATTTCTTTCTCATAGAAGAATCGTAGATGAGTGGAGAGCCTTTATTGAGAAGGTATAAGAATGCCTATTAATGACCAAATCATGGATAGGACTTTACCAAATAGAAATCGTAAGTGTTTACGGAAGTAGAAAATGTAGAAAGTCTTGAACGTGAACTTAGTTATAATTGAACATTTTGGAAATCGTTTTAGCTAAGGTATGTGCATCTTGATTTGGTTAGGATGTAGATATGAAGTCCATGAAGTATTCCATGTGATTCGGCTTAGAGAACATTAGTAACGAAGTTATGACGAATTTTGCGAAAATAGATGTTAAACGTCGAAAACGTATAAAGTCAGGATTAAGGGTCAAAAGTTGTCGTGTGACTTGAAAACATCGGTTTCCAATGTCAACACGTGAGATAAAGTAATTAAGAGTCGTTGGCGAAAGAATCGTCGAATTTCGACTTATAACGAAGAAAATGAGTATTGAACGGGCAAAAACGTTAAGCGAGCGGCTTAAAATGAACTTAAAGATGAATTACGAGTTAACGAATTGAAATATGAAATTCTTATACGAACACGTAAAGGATGTAATTCTTGACTTGTAGGAATTGAATGGTTCAATTCGGATGTAAAAGCGAACAAATTAGGAAGCCGGAGTTTCGGTGAAGAAACCAAATTATTTTAATGGCCCCGGTGCATGAGTTTAAACCGCATGACGTAAACCACATGTTATCTGTCATCTGCATGCCATGCAAGTCAGGCAAAACCTCGGAGAGTGGCGCGCAAACACCACTAGAATGCATAGGATGTCACAAGCATGACATCAGTGATAGAAAAAGGTTGACCAAGTTAGTTTTTGTTCCATTTTGAATGAAGACTTAATGTAAGATATTGAAGGTACTTAATGTACATTATAAGACTTACTTTAAAACACTTAAAAGATGTTAATGTAAGAAGAACGGGTAAGGTTTAATGGAAATTAAATGAAGAACACAAATATGTAATGAGTGAACCGTAAACGACATTCAGTGTTGATAATTAACCATTAATGATCGAATGTCGGCTAAGGACGTAAGAACGTTAATGAAACGTAATGAAGTATAGAAAGTCGAATCGACTTTAATAAAGAAGTTAAAACAAGTAAGACATAGAAGAGAAAGAAGTTGGTTAGAACTGTAAAGTGAGTTTGTTTGATAACTAATTACAGTGTGCTATGTGAATATCTCATGTAGATCCTGTAAAGACTGAGAATAGTTGAAATATATATTCGACGATGCTTGAAGGCAAGTCTTTCTTAACGCTTGTTTGACCTTCGTGTTAGTCAAGTTTTTACGTGATGCATGTTATACAATGCATGAATGGTAAATAGAAAGAGTCGATACTGTTTTTATTACGGCTAGACAAGTATTGAAGAGTTGATTGATTTGTTACAAATCTGTTGATATAGACCTTTTAACTTTATCCTATGCCAAGTATTTGAGTACGGATGAGAAGGTAAGTTTGTCTATGTACAAACAAAAGTATTTTCATCGATTATTCGATGGGCACGCGAGGTTGCCAAATGTTAAACGTAAATACATTTAACGTAAGAGTGTTGATCAACATAAAGTACAATATGCTGATCACCTAGAAGTGCTCGTAAGTAAAGATGGGCGAGATGACCTTAGTCTGGGATATCCTTTTCAAGTATGAAAGCGAAAAGAGTATGTTCATGGTCTATCAATGGGTTCATCATTCTAAGCTATTATTTATGCTATAGAATTGTTGTATGAGAAGTATTAGTAAAATTTTAATAATGCTTCATAGATAATTGTTCAGATATAGAATTAAAGCATGTGTTTGTTTAGGTAATATTCATATGATTCGTTGTTAAGACTTGCTGAGCTAGTTATGCTCATTCTTGCTTGAACCATATGTTTGCAGCTAAAGCTGAACGAACTGAGAGTTCTATGAGAGATAAAGGCAAGGCTAAGATGGACAATTAATCATCCTTTAATAGACTAGTATATTTGTATGTAATATACTTATGAAGAACAACGAATGTATGCGGTTATGAACCTGGGAAAGGATTTATTACAAATGTAATACAAAGATAGTAATTACATTCTTTTTATTGTTATCTCAATGGAATGATTGTATGGATTGTAGTATCGTGGAGCACCATCTGTCGGGTTGGAAGATACCCAGATTTGGGGGCGTCACATCCATTTCCCCCACCTCTTTACTATTGTACCTCCTTTACAACTTAGCCACCAAGTAATCACTTTACTTGGTGGCTAAGTAGCCAGCCCACCTCCCCTTTTTGTCATCCCATGGGTTTCCCCATGGGTTTTACCCAACCCACGACCCACCGGTTCGACCCGCGATTTAACTTTTTGGATTGGGCTTAACATAACTTAACGTTGGGCCTTGACTTGGGCTTGTATACTCAATTCATTGGGCTTGCTATTAGTCCAAGTCCAATTAAGTTAAACCAAAGTCCTTAACTCTTACTCCATTAGAACTTTTTGTATTCTATACGTATAACTCACGTATTATGTTCATCTAATACTCATACGATATCCATATTATACTTGGTATTATTATTCATACCATACTCGTATTTATACTAGTATAATACTCGTATCTTATATGTATAATCATTGAAACGACTATACGCATTTCATTTTTCCTTTTGGAAACCTCTTTCACAAACCCTTAGGTTTTAAGTCCGCAGGCAAAAACTTCGTTTGCCATAACATAAATATTATTGGATATTCCATAATATCGTCATATTCTATCATTACATGTTTCTCGAATTTTCAAACCCTAGCTCCGAATGTCATCGGATGAATAGTGTTTTTACGCAAACAATCTCAGAAAACCTTCGTTCTCGTCTTGAAAATTCACAACCATTAATTCTAGCACAAAGCCAGAATACTTGAATAATACGCGTAGAATACGAATTGTATTATTAGAGTATGAGCTAAGGATTTTATCGAATCCAATTGGACTTGGATTAATATACAAGCCCAATGAATTAATTATACAAGCCCAAGTCAAGGCAATATTAGATTTGTTAAAGCCCAATGTTTTTTATGTCATGCCCAATCCAAAAAAGTAAACCGCGAATTGTTGGTGGGTCAAGGGATGGGTAAAACCCATGGGGATAACCCATGGGCAAGGTGGGCCGGCCACTTGGTGTGCAAGCCAAGTGTATCACTTGGTCACCAAGTAATTTACTTGGTGACAAAGTGGTAAATAAGTGAGGAGGTGGGGAATTGGACCATTGTGCCCCTCATTGTATTTTCTATAAATACAAGGCTTAGGTCGAGCTTGTGTGGTTTTACAAAGATTGACCAACATATTTTAAAGAGAGAAAGAGCTAGAAACACTATATTCTTCTACTTCCAAGCAAACCAATGAGCGTTTATCAAGAAGCGTTAACTACTTCAAAGGTAAATTCCTTTAAACCGTAATCTTCATCCTTTTCAATTTCTTTCTCATAGAAGAATCGTAGATGAGTGGAGAGCGTTTATTGAGAAGGTATAAGAATGCCTATTAATGACCAAATCATGGATAGGTCTTTACCAAATAGAAATCGTAAGTGTTTACGGAAGTAGAAAATGTAGAAAGTCTTGAACGTGAACTTAGTTATAATTGAACATTTTGGAAATCGTTTTAGCTAAGGTATGTGCATCTTGATTTGGTTAGGATGTAGATATGAAGTCCATGAAGTATTCCATGTGATTCGGCTTAGAGAACATTAGTAACGAAGTTATGACGGATTTTGCAAAAATAGATGTTAAACGTCGAAAACGTATAAAGTCAGGATTAAGGGTCAAAAGTTGTCGTGTGACTTGAAAACATCGGTTTCCAATGTCAACACGTGAGATAAAGTAATTAAGAGTCGTTGGCGAAAGAATCGTCGTATTCCGACTTATATCGAAGAAAATGAGTATTGAACGGGCAAAAACGTTAAACGAACGCTTAAAAATGAACTTAAAGATGAATTCTGAGTTAACAAATTCATAAATATGAAATTCTTATATGAACACGTAAAGGATGTAATTCCTGACTTGTAGGAATTTTAATGGTTCAATTCAGATGTAAAACGAACAAATTAGGAAGCCGGGAGTTTCGGTAAGAAACCAAATTATTTTATTGGTTGGTGCACGGTGGGTTCGGCATCATAGCGCCAAACCACATGTTATCATGTCATACTTGCCGCCAAGTCAGGCAAAACCTACGGAGAGTGGTCATATAACGCCACTAGAATGCATAGGATGTCATGTACATGTGCTGACGATGAGAAAAAAGGTTGACCAAGTTAGTTTTTGTTCCATTTTGAATGAAGACTTAATGTAAGATATTGAAGGTACTTAATGTACATTATAAGACTTACTTTAAAACACTTAAAAGATGTTAATGTAAGAAGAACGGGTAAGGTTTAATGGAAATTAGATGAAGAACAAAAATACGTAATGAGTGAACCGTAAACGACATTCAGTGTTGGTAATTAACCATTAATGATCGAATGTCGGCTAAGGACGTAAGAACGTTAATGAAACGTAATGAAGTATAGAAAGTCGAATCGACATTAATAAAGAAGTTAAAATAAGTAAGACATAGAAGAGAAAGAAGTTGGTTAGAACTGTAAAGTGAGTTTGTTTGATAACTAATTACAGTGTGCTATGTGAATATCTCATGTAGATCCTGTAAAGACT
Organism: Panax ginseng; assembly: GCA_020205605.1. Lineage (NCBI taxonomy): Eukaryota > Viridiplantae > Streptophyta > Magnoliopsida > Apiales > Araliaceae > Panax > Panax ginseng. The sequence goes on along the minus strand of CM035143.1, from coordinate 33,616,551 downwards.
GAGAATAGTTGAAATATATATTCGACGATGCTTGAAGGCAAGTCTTTCTTAACGCTTGTTTGACCTTCGTGTTAGTCAAGCTTTTACGTGATGCATGTTATACAATGCATGAATGGTAAATAGAAAAGAGTCGATGCCTGTTTTATTCTGGCTAGACAAGTATTGAAGAGTTGATTGATTTGTTACAAATCTATTGATATAGAACTTTTAACGCTATCCTATGCCAAGTATTTGGTACGGATGAGAAGGTAAGTTTGTCTATGTACAAACAAAAGTATTTCATCGATTATTCGATGGGCACGCGAAGTTGCCAAATGTTAAACGTAAATACGTTTAACGTAAGAGTGTTGATCAACATAAAGTACAATATGCTAATCACCTAGAAGTGCTCGTAAGTAAAGATGGGTAGATGACCTTAGTGCCGGATATCCTTTTCAAGTATGAAAATGAAAAGAGTATGTTCATGGTCTATTGATCGGTTCATCATTCCTAAGCTATTATTTATGCTATGGAATTGTTGTATGAGAAGTATTAGTAAAATTTTAATAATGCTTCATAGATAATTGTTCAGATATAGAATTAAAGCATGTGTTTGTTGAGGTAATATTCATATGATTCGTTGTTAAGACTTGCTGAGCTAGTTATGCTCATTCTTGCTTGAACCATATGTTTGCAGCTAAAGCCGAACGAACTGAGAGTTATATGAGAGATAAAGGCAAGGCTAAGATGGACAATTAATCATCCTTTAATAGACTAGTATATTTGTATGTAATATACTTATGAAGAACAACGAATGTATGCGGTTATGAACCTGGGAAAGGATTTATTACAAATGTAATACAAAGATAGTAATTACATTCATTTTACTGTTATCTCAATGGAATGATTGTACGGATTGTATTATCGTGGAGCACCATCTGTCGGGTTGGAAGATACCCGGATTTGGGGGCGTCACATCCATTTCCCCCACCTCTTTACTATTGTACCTCCTTTCCAACTTAGCCACCAAGTAATCACTTTACTTGGTGGCTAAATCTAAACCCACGCCCTTTTGTCATCCCATGGTTTGCCCATGGGTTTACTAACCAACCACCCACCCAATTCGACCAGCGGTTTAACTTTTTGGATTGGGCTTAACATAACTTAACGTTGGGCCTTGACTTGGGCTTGTATACTCAATTCATTGGGCTTGCTATTAGTCCAAGTCCAATTAAGTTAAACCAAAGTCCTTAACTCCTACTCCATTAGAACTTTTGTATTCTATCGTATAACTCACGTATTTTGTTCATCTAATACTCATCGATATTCATATTATACTTGGTATTATTATTCATACCATACTCGTATTTATACTAGTATAATACTCGTATCTTATATGTATAATCAGTGAAACGACTATACGCATTTCATTTTTCCTTTTGGAAACCTCTTTCACAAACCCTTAGGTTTTAAGTCCGCAGGCAAAAACTTTGTTTGCCATAACATAAATATTATTGGATATTCCATAATATCGTCATATTCTATCATTACATGTTTCTCTAATTTTCAAACCCTAGCTCCGAACGTCATCGGATGAATAGTTTTTTTACGCAAACAATCTCAGAAAACCTTCGTTCTCGTCTTGAAAATTCACAACCATTAATTCCAAAGACAAAAAGCAGAATACTTGAATAATACAGCGTAGAATAATCAATTGTATTATTAGAGTATGAGCTAAGGATTTTATCGAATCCAATTGGACTTGGATTAATATACAAGCCCAATGAATTAATTATACAAGCCCAAGTCGGTATGATATTAGATTTGTTAAAGCCCAATGTTTTTATGTCATGCCCAATCCAAAAAGTAAACCGCGGGTCGAACCGGTGGGTCAAGGGATGGGTAAAACCCATGGGGATAACCCATTGGCAAGGTGGGCCGGCCACTTGGTGTGCAAGCCAAGTGTATCACTTGGTCACCAAGTAATTTACTTGGTGACAAAGTGGTAAATAAGTGAGGAGGTGGGGAATTGAACCATTGTGCCCCTCATTGTATTTTCTATAAATACAAGGCTTAGGTCGAGCTTGTGTGGTTTTACAAAGATTGACCAACATATATTAAGAGAGAGAAAGAGATAGAAACACTATATTCTTCTACTTCCAAGCAAACCAATAGACGTTTATCAAGAACGTTAACTACTTCAAAGGTAAATTCCTTTAAACCGTAATCTTCATCCTTTTCAATTTCTTTCTCATAGAAGAATCGTAGATGATTGGAGAGCGTTTATTGAGAAGGTATAAGAATGCCTATTAATGACCAAATCATGGATAGGTCTTGACCAAATAGAAATCGTAAGTGTTTACGGAAGTAGAAAATGTAGAAAGTCTTGAACGTGAACTTAGTTATAATTGAACATTATGGAAATCGTTTTAGATAAGGTATGTGCATCTTGATTTGGTTAGGATGTAGATATGAAGTCCATGGAGTATTCCATGTGATTTGGTTTAGAGAACATTAGTAACGAAGTTATGACGGATTTTGCGGAAATAGACGTTAAACGTCGAAAACGTATAAAGTCCGGATTAAGGGTCAAAAGTTGTCGTGTGACTTGAAAACATCGGTTTCCAATTTCAACACGTGAGATAAAGTAATTAAGAGTCGTTGGCGAAAGAATCGTCGAATTTCGACTTATAACGAAGAAAATGAGTATTGAACGGGCAAAAACGTTAAACAAACGCTTAAAAATGAACTTAAAGATGAATTCTGAGTTAACGAATTCAGAAATATGAAATTCTTATATGAACACGTAAAGGATGTAATTACTGACTTGTAGGAATTCGAATAGTTCAATTCGGATGTAAAACGAACAAATTAGGAAGCCGGTGTTTTTCGAAGAAACCAAATTATTTTTTTGGCCGGTGCATGCAGGAGTTGCCGCCCATGACGCCAAACCCAATGTTATCTATCACGTCATAACACCAAGTCCAGGCAAAACCTACGGAGAGTGGCACCGCAGCGCCACTAGAATGCATAGGATGTCGGTGCATGATACCGGCATAAAAAAGGTTAACCAAGTTAGTTTTTGTTCCATTTTGAATGAAGACTTAATGTAAGATATTGAAGGTACTTAATGTACATTATAAGACTTACTTTAAAACACTTAAAAGATGTTAATGTAAGAAGAACGGGTAAGGTTTAATGGAAATTAAATGAAGAACACAAATACGTAATGAGTGAACCGTAAACGACATTCAGTGTTGGTAATTAAGCATTAATGATCGAATGTCGGCTAAGGACGTAAGAACGTTAATGAAACGTAATGAAGTATAGAAAGTCGAATCGACTTTAATAAAGAAGTTAAAGCAAGTAAGATATAGAAGAGAAAGAAGTTGGTTAGAACTGTAAAGTGAGTTTGTTTGATAACTAATTACAGTGTGCTATTTGAATATCTCATGTAGATCTTGTAAAGACTGAGAATAGTTGAAATATATATTCGACGATGCTTGAAGGCAAGTCTTTCTTAACGCTTGTTTGACCTTCGTGTTAGTCAAGTTTTTATGTGATGCATGTTATACAATGCATGAATGGTAAATAGAAAAGAGTTGATGCCTGTTTTATTCTGGCTAGACAAGTATTGAAGAGTTGATTGATTTGTTACAAATCTATTGATATAGAACTTTTAACGTTATCCTATGCCAAGTATTTGGTACGGATGAGAAGGTAAGTTTGTCTATGTACAAACAAAAGTATTTTCATCGATTATTCGATGGGCACGCGAGGTTGCCAAATGTTAAACGTAAATACGTTTAACGTAAGAGTGTTGATCAACATAAAGTACAATATGCTGATCACCTAGAAGTGCTCGTAAGTAAAGATGGGTAGATGACCTTTAGTCTTGGGATATCCTTTTCAAGTATGAAAACGAAAAGAGTATGTTCATGGTCTATTGACCGGTTCATCATTCCTAAGCTATTATTTATGCTATGGAATTGTTGTATGAGAAGTATTAGTAAAATTTTAATAATGCTTCATAGATAATTGTTCAGATATAGAATTAAAGCATGTGTTTGTTTAGGTAATATTCATATGATTCGTTGTTAAGACTTGCTGAGCTAGTTATGCTCATTCTTGCTTGAACCATATGTTTGCAGCTAAAGCTGAACGAACTGAGAGTTCTATGAGAGATAAAGCCAAGGCTAAGATGGAAAATTAATCATCCTTTAATAGACTAGTATATTTGTATGTAATATACTTATGAAGAACAACGAATGTATGCGGTTATGAACCTGGGAAAGGATTTATTACAAAAGTAATACAAAGATAGTAATTACATTCATTTTACTGTTATCTCAATGGAATGATTGTATGGATTGTAGTATCGTGGAGCACCATCTGTCGGGTTGGAAGATACCCGGATTTGGGGGCGTCACATCCATTTCCCCCACCTCTTTACGATTGTACCGCTTTTGCAACTTAGCCACCAAGTAATCACTTTACTTGGTGGCTAAGTAGCCAGCCCACCTCCCCTTTTTGTCATCCCATGGGTTGCCCCATGGGTTTTACCCAACCCACGACCCACCGGTTCGACCCGCGGTTTAACTTTTTGGATTGGGCTTAACATAACTTAACGTTGGGCTTTGACTTGGGCTTGTATACTCAATTCATTGGGCTTGCTATTAGTCCAAGTCCAATTAAGTTAAACCAAAGTCCTTAACTCCTACTCCATTAGAACTTTTTGTATTCTATACGTATAACTCACGTATTTTGTTCATCTAATACTCATACGATATTCATATTATACTTGGTATTATTATTCATACCATACTTCATTATTTACTAGTATAATACTCAGTATCTTATATGTATAATCATTGAAACGACTATACGCATTTCATTTTTCCTTTTGGAAACCTCTTTCACAAACTATTAGGTTTTAAGTCCCCAGGCAAAAACTTCGTTTGCCATAACATAAATATTATTGGATATTCCATAATATCGTCATATTCTATCATTACATGTTTCTCGAATTTTCAAACCCTAGCTTCGAACGTCATCGGATGAATAGTGTTTTTACGCAAACAATCTCAGAAAACCTTCGTTCTCGTCTTGAAAATTCACAACCATTAATTCTAGCACAAAGCCAGAATACTTGAATAATACGTTTAGAATACGAATTGTATTATTAGAGTATGAGCTAAGGATTTTATCGAATCCAATTGGACTTGGATTAATATACAAGCCCAATGAATTAATTATACAAGCCTAAGTCAAGGCGCAATATTAGATTTGTTAAAGCCCAATGTTTTTATGTCATGACCAATCCAAAAAGTAAACCGCGGGTCGAACCGGTGGGTCAAGGGATGGGTAAAACCCATGGGGATAACCCATGGGCAAGGTGGGCCGGCCACTTGGTGTGCAAGCCAAGTGTATTACTTGGTCACCAAGTAATTTACTTGGTGACAAAGTGGTAAATAAGTGAGGAGGTGGGGAATTGGACCATTGTGCCCCTCATTGTATTTTCTATAAATACAAGGCTTAGGTCGAGCTTGTGTGGTTTTACAAAGATTGACCAACATATATTAAGAGAGAGAAAGAGCTAGAAACACTATATTCTTCTACTTCCAAGCAAACCAATAGACGTTTATCAAGAACGTTAACTACTTCAAAGGTAAATTCCTTTAAACCGTAATCTTCATCCTTTTCAATTTCTTTCTCAAAGAAGAATCGTAGATGATTGGAGAGCGTTTATTGAGAAGGTATAAGAATGCCTATTAATGACCAAATCATGGATAGGTCTTGACCAAATAGAAATCGTAAGTGTTTACGGAAGTAGAAAATGTAGAAAGTCTTGAACGTGAACTTAATTATAATTGAACATTTTGGAAATCGTTTTAGATAAGGTATGTGCATCTTGATTTGGTTAGGATGTAGATATGAAGTCCATGGAGTATTCCATGTGATTTGGGTTAGAGAACATTAGTAACGAAGTTATGACGGATTTTGCAGAAATAGACGTTAAACGTCGAAAATGTATAAAGTCCGGATTAAGGGTCAAAAGTTGTCGTGTGACTTGAAAACATCGGTTTCCAATGTCAACACGTGAGATAAAGTAATTAAGAGTCGTTGGCGAAAGAATCGTCGCATTCCGACTTATAACGAAGAAAATGAGTATTGAACGGGCAAAAACGTTAAACGAACGCTTAAAAATGAACTTAAAGATGAATTCTGAGTTAACGAATTTAGAAATATGAAATTCTTATATGAACACGTAAAGGATGTAATTACTGACTTGTAGGAATTCGAATGGTTCAATTCGAATGTAAAACGAACAAATTAGGAAGCCGGGAGTTTCTGTAAGAAACCAAATTATTTTATTAATCGGTGTTGCGGAGCATGTGGCATGAAATACCAAACCACGTGTTATCTATCCTGCATAGCGCCAAGATGGGCAAAACCTCTGGAGAGTGGTGCCGCAGCGCCACTAGAATGCATAGGATGTCGGCAGCAATGTAAATGATGAAAAAAGGTTGACCAAGTTAGTTTATGTTCCATTTTGAATGAAGACTTAATGTAAGATATTGAAGGTACTTAATGTACATTATAAGACTTACTTTAAAACACTTAAAAGATGTTAATGTAAGAAGAACGGGTAAGGTTTAATGGAAATTAAATGAAGAACACAAATACGTAATGAGTGAACCGTAAACGACGTTCAGTGTTGGTAATTAAGCATTAATGATCGAATGTCGGCTAAGGACGTAAGAACGTTAATGAAACTTAATGAAGTATAGAAATTCGAATCGACTTTAATAAAGAAGTAAAAAGCAAGTAAGACATAGAAGAGAAAGAAGTTGGTTAGAACTGTAAAGTGAGTTTGTTTGATAACTAATTACAGTGTGCTCTGTGAATATCTCATGTAGATCCTGTAAAGACTGAGAATAGTTGAAATATATATTCGACAATGCTTGAAGGCAAGTCTTTCTTAACGCTTATTTGACCTTCGTGTTAGTCAAGTTTTTACGTGATGCATGTTATACAATGCATGAATGGTAAATAGAAAAGAGTCGATGCCTGTTTTATTCTGGCTAGACAAGTATTGAAGAGTTGATTGATTTGTTACAAATCTATTGATATAGAACTTTTAACGCTATCCTATGCCAAGTATTTGGTACGGATGAGAAGGTAAGTTTGTCTATGTACAAACAAAAGTATTTTCATCGATTATTCGATGGGCACGCGAGGTTGCCAAATGTTAAACGTAAATACGTTTAACGTAAGAGTGTTGATCAACATAAAGTATAATATGTTGATCACCTAGAAGTGCTCGTAAGTAAAGATGGGTAGATGACCTTAGTGCCGGATATCCTTTTCAAGTATGAAAACGAAAAGAGTATGTTCATGGTCTATCGAATTAGGTTCATCATTCCTAAGCTATTATTTATGCTATGGAATTGTTGTATGAGAAGTATTAGTAAAATTTTAATAATGCTTCATAGATAATTGTTCAGATATAGAATTAAAGCATGTGTTTGTTTAGGTAATATTCATATGATTCGTTGTTAAGACTTGCTGAGCTAGTTATGTTCATTCTTGCTTGAACCATATGTTTGTAGCTAAAGCCGAACGAACTGAGAGTTCTATGAGAGATAAAGGCAAGGCTAAGATGGACAATTAATCATCCTTTAATAGGCTAGTATATTTGTATGTAATATACTTATGAAGAACAACGAATGTATGCGGCTATGAACCTGGGAAAGGATTTATTACAAATGTAATACAAAGATAGTAATTACATTCATTTTACTGTTATCTCAATGGAATGATTATATGGATTGTAGTATCGTGGAACACCATCTGTTGGGTTGGAAAATACCCGGATTTGGGGGCGTCACATCCATTTCCCCACCTCTTTACTATTGTACCGCTTTTGCAACTTAGCCACCAAGTAATCACTTTACTTGGTGGCTAAGTAAATCACTCAACCCACCTCCCTTTTGTCATCCCATGGGTTGCCCCATGGGTTTTACCCAACCCACGACCCACCGGTTCGACCCGCGGTTTAACTTTTTGGATTGGGCTTAACATAACTTAACGTTGGTCCTTGACTTGGGCTTGTATACTCAATTCATTGGACTTGCTATTAGTCCAAGTCCAATTAAGTTAAACGAAAGTCCTTAACTCCTACTCCATTAGAACTTTTTGTATTCTATACGTATAACTCACGTATTATGTTCATCTAATACTCATACGATATTCATATTATACTTGGTATTATTATTCATACCATACTCGTATTTATACTAGTATAATACTCGTATCTTATATGTATAATCATTGAAACAACTATACGCATTTCATTTTTCCTTTTGAAAACCTCTTTCACAAACTCTTAGGTTTTAAGTCCGCAGGCAAAAACTTCGTTTGCCATAACATAAATATTATTGGATATTCCATAATATCGTCATATTCTATCATTACATGTTTCTCGAATTTTCAAACCCTAGCTTCGAACGTCATCGGATGAATAGTGTTTTTACGCAAACAATCTCAGAAAACCTTCGTTCTCGTCTTGAAAATTCACAACCATTAATTCTAGCACAAAGCCAGAATACTTGAATAATACGCGTAGAATACGAATTGTATTATTAGAGTATGAGCTAAGGATTTTATCGAATCCAATTGGACTTGGATTAATATACAAGCCCAATGAATTAATTATACAAGCCCAAGTCAAGGCGCAATATTAGATTTGTTAAAGCCTAATGTTTTTATGTCATGCCCAATCCAAAAAGTAAACCGCGGGTCGAACCGGTGGGTCAAGGGATGGGTAAAACCCATGGGGATAACCCATGGGCAAGGTGGGCCGGCCACTTGGTGTGCAAGCCAAGTGTATCACTTGGTCACCAAGTAATTTACTTGGTGACAAAGTGGTAAATAAGTGAGGAGGTGGGGAATTGGACCATTGTGCCCCTCATTGTATTTTCTATAAATACAAGGCTTAGGTCGAGCTTGTGTGGTTTTACAAAGATTGACCAACATATATTAAGAGAGAGAAAGAGCTAGAAACACTATATTCTTCTACTTCCAAGCAAACCAATAGACGTTTATCAAGAACGTTAACTACTTCAAAGGTAAATTCCTTTAAACCGTAATCTTCATCCTTTTCAATTTCTTTCTCATAGAAGAATCGTAGATGATTGGAGAGCGTTTATTGAGAAGGTATAAGAATGCCTATTAATGACCAAATCATGGATAGGTCTTGACCAAATAGAAATCATAAGTGTTTACGGAAGTAGAAAATATAGAAAGTCTTGAACGTGAACTTAGTTATAATTGAACATTTTTGAAATCGTTTTAGATAAGGTATGTGCATCTTGATTTGGTTAGGATGTAGATATGAAGTCCATGGAGTATTCCATGTGATTTGGCTTAGAGAACATTAGTAACGAAGTTATGACGGATTTTTATGAAATAGGCGTTAAGCGTCGGCGTATAAAGTCCCGTGGGATTAAGGGTCAAAAGTTGTCGTGTGACTTGAAAACATCGGTTTCCAATGTCAACACGTGAGATAAAGTAATTAAGAGTCGTTGGCGAAAGAATCGTCGCATTCTGACTTATAACAAAGAAAATGAGTATTGAACGGGCAAAAACGTTAAACGAACGCTTAAAAATGAACTTAAAGATGAATTCTGAGTTAACGAATTTAGAAATATGAAATTCTTATATGAACACGTAAAGGATGTAATTACTGACTTGTAGGAATTCAAATGGTTCAATTCGGATGTAAAACGAACAAATTAGGAAGCCGGGAGTTTCTGTAAGAAACCAAATTATTTTTATTAATCGGTGGTGTTCGTTGGTAGCAAATACCAAACCACAATGTTATCTATCATATGTGCAGCCCATGAAGTCAGGCAAAACCTACGGAGAGTGGTGCCTTGTGTAGCCACTAGAATGCATAGGATGTCATGCTTGTGCCATGAAGAGAAAAAGGTTGACCAAGTTAGTTTTTGTTCCATTTTGAATGAAGACTTAATGTATGATATTGAAGGTACTTAATGTACATTATAAGACTTACTTTAAAACACTTAAAAGATGTTAAATGTAAGAAGAACGGGTAAGGTTTAATGGAAATTAAATGAAGAACACAAATCGTAATGAGTGAACCGTAAACGACATTCATGTTGGTAATTAAGCATTAATGATCGAATGTCGGCTAAGGACGTAAGAACGTTAATGAAACGTAATGAAGTATAGAAAGTCGAATCGACTTTAATAAAGAAGTTAAAACAAGTAAGACATAGAAGAGAAAGAAGTTGGTTAGAACTATAAAGTGAGTTTGTTTGATAACTAATTACAGTGTGCTATGTGAATATCTCATTAGATCCTGTAAAGACTGAGAATAGTTGAAATATATATTCGACGATGCTTGAAGGCTAGTCTTTCTTAACGCTTGTTTGACCTTCGTGTTAGTCAAGTTTTTACGTGATGCATGTTATACAATGCATGAATGGTAAATAGAAAAGAGTCGATGCCTGTTTTATTCTGGCTAGACAAGTATTGAAGAGTTGATTGATTTGTTACAAATCTGTTGATATAGAACTTTTAACGCTATCCTATGCCAAGTATTTGGTACGGATGAGAAGGTAAGTTTGTCTATGTACAAACAAAAGTATTTTCATCGATTATTCGATGGGCACGCGAGGTTGCCAAATGTTAAACGTAAATACGTTTAACGTAAGAGTGTTGATCAACATAAAGTACAATATGTTGATCACCTAGAAGTGCTCGTAAGTAAAGATGGGTAGATGACCTTAGTGTCGGATATCCTTTTCAAGTATGAAAACGAAAAGAGTATGTTCATGGTCTATTGACCGGTTCATCATTCCTAAGCTATTATTTATGCTATGGAATTGTTGTATGAGAAGTATTAGTAAAATTTTAATAATGCTTCATAGATAATTGTTCAGATATAGAATTAAAGCATGTGTTTGTTTAGGTAATATTCATATGATTCGTTGTTAAGACTTGCTGAGCTAGTTATGTTCATTCTTGCTTGAACCATATGTTTGCAGCTAAAGCCGAACGAACTGAGAGTTCTATGAGAGATAAAGGCAAGGCTAAGATGGACAATTAATCATCCTTTAATAGACTAGTATATTTGTATGTAATATACTTATGAAGAACAACGAATGTATGCGGTTATGAACCTGGGAAAGGATTTATTACAAATGTAATACAAAGATAGTAATTACATTCATTTTACTGTTATCTCAATGGAATGATTATATGGATTGTAGTATCGTGGAGCACCATCTGTCGGGTTGGAAAATACCCGGATTTGGGGGCGTCACATCCATTTCCCCCACCTCTTTACTATTGTACCGCTTTTGCAACTTGCCACCAAGTAATCACTTTACTTGGTGGCTAAGTAGCCAGCCCACCTCCCCTTTTTGTCATCCCATGGGTTTCCCCATGGGTTTTACCCAACCCACGACCCACCGGTTCGACCCGCGGTTTAACTTTTTGGATTGGGCTTAACATAACTTAACGCTGGGCCTTGACTTGGGCCTGTATACTCAATTCATTGGGTTTGCTATTAGTCCAAGTCCAATTAAGTTAAACCAAAGTCCTTAACTCCTACTCTATTAGAACTTTTTGTATTCTATACGTATAACTCACGTATTATGTTCATCTAATACTCATACGATATTCATATTAAACTTGGTATTATTATTCATACCATACCGTATTTATACTAGTATAATACTAATATAAATATATGTATAATCATTGAAACGACTATACGCATTTCATTTTTCCTTTTGGAAACCTCTTTCACAAACTCTTAGGTTTTAAGTCCGCAGGCAAAAACTTCGTTTGCCATAACATAAATATTATTGGATATTCCATAATATCGTCATATTCTATCATTACATGTTTCTCGAATTTTCAAACCCTAGCTTCGAACGTCATCGGATGAATAGTGTTTTTACACAAACAATCTCGGAAAACCTTCGTTCTCGTCTTGAAAATTCACAACCATTAATTCTAGCACAAAGCCAGAATACTTGAATAATATGCGTAGAATACGAATTGTATTATTAGAGTATGAGCTAAGGATTTTATCGAATCCAATTGGACTTGGATTAATATACAAGCCCAATGAATTAATTATACAAGCCCAAGTCAAGGCGCAATATTAGATTTGTTAAAGCCTAATGTTTTTATGTCATGCCCAATCCAAAAAGTAAACCGCGGGTCGAACCGGTGGGTCAAGGGATGGGTAAAACCCATGGGGATAACCCATGGGCAAGGTGGGCCGGCCACTTGGTGTGCAAGCCAAGTGTATCACTTGGTCACCAAGTAATTTACTTTGTGACAAAGTGGTAAATAAGTGAGGAGGTGGGGAATTGGACCATTGTGCCCCTCATTGTATTTTCTATAAATACAAGGCTTAGGTCGAGCTTGTGTGGTTTTACAAAGATTGACCAACATATATTAAGAGAGAGAAAGAGCTAGAAACACTATATTCTTCTACTTCCAAGCAAACCAATAGACGTTTATCAAGAACGTTAACTACTTCAAAGGTAAATTCCTTTAAACCGTAATCTTCATCCTTTTCAATTTCTTTCTCATAGAAGAATCGTAGATGAGTGGAGAGCGTTTATTGAGAAGGTATAAGAATGCCTATTAATGACCAAATCATGGATAGGTCTTGACCAAATAGAAATCGTAAGTGTTTACGGAAGTAGAAAATGTAGAAAGTCTTGAACGTGAACTTAGTTATAATTGAACATTTTGGAAATCGTTTTAGCTAAGGTATGTGCATCTTAATTTGGTTAGGATGTAGATATGAAGTCCATGGAGTATTCCATTTGATTTGGCTTAGAGAACATTAGTAACGAAGTTATGACGGATTTTGCGGAAATAGACGTTAAACGTCAAAAACGTATAAAGTCCGGATTAAGGGTCAAAAGTTGTCGTGTGACTTGAAAACATCGGTTTCCAATTTCAACACGTGAGATAAAGTAATTAAGAGTCGTTGGCGAAAGAATCGTCGCATTCCGACTTATAACGAAGAAAATGAGTATTGAACGGGCAAAAACATTAAACGAACGCTTAAAAATGAACTTAAAGATGAATTCTGAGTTAACGAATTTAGAAATATGAAATTTTTATATGAACACGTAAAGGATGTAATTACTGACTTGTAGGAATTCGAATGGTTCAATTCGGATGTAAAACGAACAAATTAGGAAGCCGGAGTTTACAAGAAACCAAATTATTTTTTCGTTAATCGGTATGCAGTTCGGTTGTAGCAGCAGCCAAACCCCGTGTTATCTATCCTTGTGGCGTACCAAGTCCTGGGGCAAAACCTCTGGAGAGTGGTGCTGCAATAACTAGAATGCATAGGGATGTCGTGGCACAAAGACCTAAGTGATGAAAAAGGTTGACCAAGTTAGTTTTTGTTCCATTTGAATGAAGACTTAATGTAAGATATTGAAGGTACTTAATGTACATTATAAGACTTACTTTAAAACACTTAAAAGATGTTAATGTAAGAAGAGCGGGTAAGGTTTAATGGAAATTAAATGAAGAACAAAAATACGTAATGAGTGAACAAGTAAGCGACATTCGATTGTTGGTAATTAACCATTAATGATCGAATATCGGCTAAGGGACGAAAAACGTTAATGAAACGTAATGAAGTATAGAAAGTCGAATCGACTTTAATAAAGAAGTTAAAACAAGTAAGACATAGAAGAGAAAGAAGTTGGTTAGAACTGTAAAGTGAGTTTGTTTGATAACTAATTACAGTGTGCTATGTGAATATCTCATGTAGATCTTGTAAAGACTGAGAATAGTTGAAATATATATTCGACGATGCTTGAAGGCAAGTCTTTCTTAACTCTTGTTTGACCTTCGTGTTAGTCAAGTTTTTACGTGATGCATGTTATACAATGCATGAATGGTAAATAGAAAAGAGTCGATGCCTGTTTTATTCTGGCTAGACAAGTATTGAAGAGTTGATTGATTTGTTACAAATCTGTTGACATAAAACTTTTAACGCTATCCTATGCCAAGTATTTGGTACGGATGAGAAGGTAAGTTTGTCTATGTACAAACAAAAGTATTTTCATCGATTATTCGATGGGCACGCGAGGTTGCCAAATGTTAAACGTAAATACGTTTAACGTAAGAGTGTTAATCAACATAGAGTACAATATGCTGATTACCTAGAAGTGCTCGTAAGTAAAGATGGGTAGATGACCTTATTGTCGGATATCCTTTTCAAGTATGAAAACGAAAAGAGTATGTTCATGGTCTATTGACCGGTTCATCATTCCTAAGCTATTATTTATTCTATGGAATTATTGTATGAGAAGTATTAGTAAAATTTTAATAATGCTTCATAGATAATTGTTCAGATATAGAATTAAAGCATGTGTTTGTTGAGGTAATATTCATATGATTAGTTGTTAAGACTACATTTGAGCTAGTTATGCTCATTCTTGCTTGAACCATATGTTTGCAACTAAAAAGTAGAAACTAACCGAGAGTTCTATGAGAGATAAAGGCAAGGCTAAGATGGACAATTAATCATCCTTTAATAGACTAGTATATTTGTATGTAATATACTTATGAAGAACAACGAATGTATGCGGTTATGAACCTGGGAAAGGATTTATTACAAATGTAATACAAAGATAGTAATTACATTCATTTTACTGTTATCTCAATGGAATGATTGTATGGATTGTAGTATCGTGGAGCACCATCTGTCGGGTTGGAAGATACCTGGATTTGGGGGTGTCACATCCATTTCCCCCACCTCTTTACTATTGTACCTCCTTTGCAACTTAGCCACCAAGTAATCACTTTACTTGGTGGCTAAGTAGCCAGCCCACCTCCCCTTTTTGTCATCCCATGGGTTGCCCCATGGGTTTTACCCAACCCACAACCCACCGGTTCGACCCGCGGTTTAACTTTTTGGATTGGGCTTAACATAACTTAACGTTGGGCCTTGACTTGGGCTTGTATACTTAATTCATTGGGCTTGCTATTAGTCCAAGTCCAATTAAGTTAAACCAAAGTCCTTAACTCCTACTCCATTAGAACTTTTTGTATTCTATACGTATAACTCACGTATTTTGTTCATCTAATACTCATACGATATTCATATTATACTTGGTATTATTATTCATACCATACTCGTATTTATACTAGTATAATACTCGTATCTTATATGTATAATCATTGAAACGACTATACGCATTTCATTTTTCCTTTTGGAAACCTCTTTCACAAACCCTTAGGTTTTAAGTCCGCAGGCAAAAACTTCGTTTGCCATAACATAAATATTATTGGATATTCCATAATATCGTCATATTCTATCATTACATGTTTCTCGAATTTTCAAACCCAAGCTCCGAACGTCATCGGATGAATAGTGTTTTTACGCAAACAATCTCAGAAAACCTTCGTTCTCGTCTTGAAAATTTACAACCATTAATTCTAGCACAAAGCTAGAATACTAACCACATCTACACATTCTAGGTCTTAGAACGACCTTCGAACATCCTACTCACATAATAACTCAATTAAATTCATTAAATCCACATAATCAAATAAAAATTCAATTCATTAAAAATTCAAAATTCTTGGGCGTTACATTCTTCCCTCCTTATAAGGATTCTGTCCCCAGAATCTCGCTACTCTTATATAAACAAATGAGGAAACTTTTCCTTCATTTTACTTTCGAGCTCCCACGTTGCTTCTTCAGCGTCGTGGTTACTCTAAATTACTTTTACAGAAGGTATTACTTTATTTCTCAAGACTTGTTCCTTCCTATCAATAATCAGAATTGGAAGTTCTTCATACGTTAAGTCTTTTTCTACTTGAATATACTCATACTCTATTACATGATTATAGTCATGTTTATAAGGACGCAACACAGACACGTGAAACACATTGTGTATTCTTTCCATTTTTGGAGGTAAGGCTACTTCATAAGCTACCTCTCCTACCCTTCATAAAATCTCAAAAGGTCCTACAAACCTTGGACTTAACTTCCCTTTCTTTCCAAAACGTATCTTCCCTTTCTAGGGCGATACTTTTAGAAAAACATATGAACCTACTTCCAACTCCCTCTTCTCTCGATGAGGATCTGCATACTTACTTTGTCTATCTTGAGCTGCTACCAATCGAGTTCGTATTAGATCAACCATGTCTGCCATTTGTTGTACCATTTTAGGTCCCAACATTCGACGTTCACCTACTTCATCCCAGCAAAGTGGTGTTCTGCACTTCCTTCCATACAACGCTTCGTAAGGCGGCATGCCTATACTAGCGTGAAAACTATTATTATAAGAGAATTCTACCAAAGGTAGATGTTTGTCCCAACTTCCCTTGAAATCCATAACGCAAGATCTTAATATATCTTCTAGCGTTTGAATTGTTCATTCACTTTGTCCATTCGTCTGTGGATGATACGCCGTACTCAATCTCAAATGCGTTCCCATTTGCTCTTGCAAACTCCTCCAAAAGCTCGACGTGAATCATGGATCCCAATCGGACACAATCGAAACAGGTCTCCATGTTTAGAAATGACTTCTTTGACAAAAAGCTTTGTTAACTGCTCTAAGTTATACCTAACTCCTATTGGTAGAAAATGAGCCAATTTAGTTAACCGATCCATTATTACCCAAATAGCATCGTATCCTTTTCTCGTCGTTGGAAGTCCCACCACAAAGTCCATGGTGATATGTTCCCATTTCCATTCCGGAATTTCTAGTGGCTGCAATAATCTACTCGGCCTTTGGTGTTCAGCCTTAACTTTCTGACAAGTTAAGCACTTACTAACGTATTCTGCAATCTCCTTTTTCATGTTCGGCCACCAAAAGTTCTGACAAAGGTCTTGATACATCTTAGTACTACCAGGATGTATCGAGTACCTCGAACTATGGGCTTCACACATAATCTCTTCTTTCAACTCAGAATTATTTGGAACCCAAATTCTTCCCTCAAAACGAAGTAAACCTTCTTTATCAAGGTTATACCTAGTCTTCACGTCTTCCTTCATTATCTTTTTCATTCACTCGCATTCTTCCGTACTTATCTGTACTTCCTTAACCCATTCCACTATCATCGGTCGAGTCTCTATTGAAAATAACATCTTTGTTGTTTCCCTTAGCAACATAACTTCTAATTCCATTCTGGCCATCTCTGTTATTAACTCATTCTGAGTCATTAACATTGACAGCTTTTCCCTACCCTTTCGACTTAACGCGTCAGCTACTACATTCGCCTTCCCCGGATGATATAAGATATCACATTCATAATCTTTTATCAATTCTAACCACCTTCGCTGCCTCATATTCAACTCCTTCTGTGTGAAGATATATTTTAGACTTTTATGGTATGTGTATAACTCACATTTTTTGTGACGCCCCCAAATCTGGGTACTTAAAACCCGAACTCGGTGCTTCACGATACCATTTCTATAAGCGAAATAATACAAATAATAATAACAATAATATAAATATCAAACTTAATTTACATATATCAAAGTCTAAATCTCAGGTACGCGACCTTTAAACATTCATTACATCATAGATAATAATTATCATTGTCTTAATAAACTTTAACTATTACACATAATATTATAAATCTCATTCGAACAGCTTTCCTTTCCCCTTGTTCTTGCCTGAGCCTTCGGGTTGATCATACTTAACTGAAAACATTTAATTTAAGTAAGAGTGAGCATTTGAGTGCCCAGCAAGTAATAACAATTATAAACATTAGATGAAATGTTTAAATGTTTTCTTTGTACTACCCTTCTACAACCACTCAATAGTTGTGAAGTAATCTGAACCGATAATAATAACATAACAACTCTCTATCAAATTTTTGAAACTACGTATTGACTATAAATAGGGTTAAGGTAACATACTATGAACATTATTTTTTATTTTCGAAAAGGTTAAACAGAAATTCATCTGCAAACCGTCATAACTTACGGGCACGGGGGGTGATCAACCCGTTATGCCTTGTATTGATCAATACTACATGCAAGAACGATATTATCGTTCACTCTGTCCACCTTGGATGCATAAAAGTTTTCTCGTGTTCGGGATGTTCATACTTAGTCTGGAATCTGAACCAAAACAATTTGATTGGATACAAAAAGGTTTTATCATATTCAATGATATTTCTGAATCTGCATCTAGCTGGTTAAATAGCTTCAAGGTATATATATATATATATATCAACATGTGATTAAATACAATGATTATCAAGTGGAGACACTTGTATAACCATATATAGAAATTAACAAGCAGAATATATATATATATATATATATATATATATATATATATATATATATATACGAATTACCATATAGTATCATGTTGATAAACAATGATCGGATATAACATATATAACAATAGGGTTATTAATCTGGTACAATAATAATATAATTATGAAACTTCTTACTCATGTCCATTGCATAAAGGAAATGCAAAGGTAAGATACTTGTCTGGTACGTTGCTTACAATTCGCAACTTAGTTTTATCTTTTATGTAATCACCTATCAGTAATAAGATCATTTTACTGATTAGAATAACAGGTCACAACACATAATAACGCTTTATTGCGACAAGACATAACCTAATCACCTTGTTACACATATCCCACAGTCATTGAATCACAAACAATCATTAATACAGTCAAAATATCTAAGTTCAGATCAATTTCTGAAATATGTCTGTGTACCGATGGCTTTATCGGGTAATTATCGAGTCTAAGACTCTATCGTGTAGTTCAATGGTCGTTTAGATATTTTAAATATCAGTCATATTATTTTTCATAGCCTTATAATAATTTTTAAATAATTATTATAATTTATCATGAATTTTCAAACATCGGAATCATTATTAAATGTTTTAAATATTAACTAATTCTATTATCATTAATATTTAATTAATATTAAACTATTAATGAAACTATTGCCAAAATATTAAAGTTATTTATAATAACTCAAAATATTTTAAAGTATTAATATTACCCTTAAATGATTTTTAAAACATTTAAAATTATTTTTAAATAATTACCATTAATATTAGAATATTAATTTATTATTTATCAAAATATTAAAAGTCATTTATTATAACTTAGAATATTTTTAATTCATTTATTTCCTTTTAAATGATTTTAATTCGATAAAACCATTTTTAAACTATTTATTTAATATAATTATTAAATAAACTTCATATCATTAATATTAAATTATTAATGAAATTTACCTTTAAATATCAAAAGTTATATTTTATAACTTAAAATATTTTAAACTATTTATTTTCATTTAAAATGATTTTTATAATATTAAAATCATTTTTAATTTATTTATTTAATATAATTACTAAATAAATCTAATATCAATAATATTAAATCATTAATGAAACTTATCTTAAAATATTAAAAGTTATGTTTTATAACTTAAAATATTATTAAATATCTTATTATTATTTAAAATGATTTTTAATACAATAAAATAATTTTAATTAATTTATTTAATGCATTTATTAAATAATTTAAATACCAATAATATCCAAATAAATATTAATATTTATGAAAAATATGTCAAATTATTAAAAGTTAATTTTATAACTTAAAATAATTTTGAAACTACTTTTGTAATTTTAGTAATTTATTTACTATTTTTAAATGATTTTTAGAAATTAAATTAATTAATTATAATAAGTCTGTCGCTAAAGCCCTTCGGCGACAGTAAGTGTTGCCTTAGGTATTCTTGAGAAACCCAGGCATTCAAAGTCAGTGATCCAGCTAGCTTGTTTGACCATCAATCATTTTCTCTATGATCGTTTCTAGACATGATATTGATTAAATGTTGTAGTATGTATGTAAGAGTACATGTTCATAACCATTTTTGGACCAAATCATAAAACATGAGGGAGATCTAAGAATCATAACATCTATCGAGTCGTTCTTCACATTTCGGGTCGCCAGAAATTTTCGATCATGGTAGGTCAACGGTATTGATGGCCTTGTATAATTAATTTTGCACATGTTATGGGTGGTCTACACATCGGGCTGTGTAGAGTAACTAACAGAGAACATGATTCAAGCCATGTTCAAGTCTAAACATAATTAATCAAAAAGATCTGAGCTAGCAAACATGCTGTCAGAGTGTTTCTGGATTTTTCCCAGAAACCCAGAAGTTCGAGTTCCTAGTTTCATGCTCGATTTAATTTAGGTTCCAGCCTTGTATCATATGATATAATGGTTCTTATTATAGAGTACATGGCAACGAACAATAACATAATATGAGATCATCATAACATCAACACGATCAAGATAAATGGGTCGGTCAAAGTACCCTCCCCGGAACTGTTCTTGAACATTTACGGGTTTCGTAAATGTTCTTTGATTTTGACTACATAAGTTTGACCATCACTAGATTTGATTCTGTTAAGGATATATGTTATATAAAGGCTTTAGCATGTAGTCTTCATGTCAGTATACAACTACAAAACAACAACATGGAAAAACAACATAAACATAGTAAGATCCAAGCTCTGTAAAAACACTGTCAGAGATTTCTGGGCAGATTCTGGGTTTCAAGAACAGCCGGTCAATGTCGGTCAACCCACTTTGACCTTAAATAACTTTTAATCTACAACAGATATGGACCTGATTCAAGTTGCATATTAAAGAACTCCTAACAAACTACAAGGAAAAACTTTCAAAACACAAAAACACATAACAAAATGAGAGCTATGAGACCTGACATTCACTATCAGACCCTTATTTTCAAAAATTTCCAGATTTGGAAAATCATCAAATCTGAGCCTCTACATGTTATGGATCTAACATCTAGCAACCCAGATCATTGATCAACACCCCATACAACATATTTAACACAAAAAAAAAAAATTACATCCAACATAAGATCAAAAGATTTTCAAATTTTAGTGTTTGCA
The DNA here is from genome assembly GCA_020205605.1 of Panax ginseng. NCBI lineage: Eukaryota > Viridiplantae > Streptophyta > Magnoliopsida > Apiales > Araliaceae > Panax > Panax ginseng. The sequence continues at coordinate 33,595,564 of CM035143.1, read as the reverse complement.
CATTTTCTAAGCTTTGATCTTGCTGCTGACTTTCTGATTTGTTAATGATAATCGTGGGGCTTGCTTTGTGACTGATCTAACACTAAAATATTGTGGGTTTGAGCTTGAGAGAATATAGCTAAGTGTAAGTGATCAAATTAGGCTAAATGTGCACTTTCTCTCTCTTGAATTCTATATAAAACATGTATGCAATGAACTTGGTTGATCACATGGCTGTGATTTGTAGCTTGTATGCTCATAGCTAGGTAGACTAGGGTGGCTAACAAGATATTGCTAGATTTGGCTAACAATAATTTAACATATGGGATAAAAAGGGCACTTTTGTAATTTTATTTTAATCTCAAGGGTATTCTTGTCCAAAGTACTTGAATCTAGGGTTTAATCACTAGATTTCAAATCTTAAGGTTTCCCAAATAATTTCTAGGGTTTGAAAAATTAAAATTAAAGTGTAATAAAATTTTAATTAAAACACACTAATTTAAAATTAGGGTTTTTTAATAGAAAATTAGGGTTTTTAAATTAGGGTTCCTTAATATTATTAGGGTTCCCAAATTAACGATTAGGGTTTCCTAATTAATATTATAATTTACTAAAATAGTAATTAGGGTTTCTAAATTTAGCAAATTAGGGTTTTCAAAATAATAATTAGGGTTTCTCCTAATTACAGAAATTCTATAATACACAATAAAATTCATATAACACAATTACTACTCAGTCTTAAACTCATAACTGAATTTAACAATTAGGGTTTAATAACACGATATAAAGGTTATGACATAATTTACCATAATTGACCAACTATTATCATTCTATTTACAGTACATATTTATAGCACTGAAAAATTAAAATATAATTAATATTATATTATTATTCTCATCCCTCTTGATCAATACCCAAATTTAGGGTTTGGATTCCATATCTGATTTATTTTTCATATGCAACATTAATAATTAAGTTAAAATAATTAACTTAAATATTCTGAACAAATTCATATAATAAAATATTTATTATTATAATTCTAATAATCAATTCATATATTATTTAAATAATATAAAATCATGTTTTCATGGAAAATAATTAATAAAATATTTACGCTTAAAAAAATTAATCACTATAAGAATATAATTTGTAATAATCAATAATTCTAAAATTATTTATAAATTTTCAAGTACTAAATATATTTGTATTTTTCATATACATTACTAGACACTTATTCTCATCATTAAAATAAAAAAATAAATAAATTATATGCAAAATTTTATATATATATATATATATATAGAAAATATTGGGTTATTACATTTTTCCCCGTATAAATAATGTCTCCATATTTTTAAAGCAAACACTACAGCTACCAATTTTAGGTCATGAGTAGGATAGATCTTCTCATAATCCTTTAACTGACGTGATGCATACACAATGACATTGCCATGCTGCATGAGCACGCAACCTAGTCCTCTATGCGACGCATCGCTATAAACTACAAAATTCCCCGTATCATCTGGTAAGGATTTTAGTTCTTGAAAACTTTTTTCACACCTGGCTGTCCACTCATACTTCACCGACTTCCTTGTCAGATTCGTCAACAGAGTAGCTAATTTAGAAAAGTCCTGAATGAACCTTCTATAGTATCCCGCTAACCCCAGAAAACTCCTAACCTCAGTTGGCATTTTCGGTTGCTACCACTCGTTCACCGCTTCCACCTTCGCTGGATCTACGGATATGTCATCTTTGTCTATAACATGTCCTAGAAACTGCACTCATTCAAGCCAAAATTCACACTTAGTGAATTTCGCATAAAACTTCTCCCTGCGTAGTGTTTCCAACACTATTCTTAAATGTTCAGCATGATCTTCTGGCGTCTTAGAATAGACTAGAATATCATCAATGAACACTACAACGAACTTGTCCAAATACTGTTTGAACACTCTGTTCGTCATATCCATAAATGTGGTTGGCGCATTCGTCAACCCAAACGACATCACCATAAACTCGTAATGCCCATAACGAGTTTTGAACGCTGTCTTAGGTACATCCTCCTTTCTCACTTTCGGTTGATGATACCCCGTGCGCAAATCTATTTTAGAAAAATAATTTGCCCCTTTCAACTGATCGAATAGATCATCGATCCTGGGCAACGGGTATTTATTCTTAATCGTTAATTTGTTCAACTCTCGATAGTCGATACAAAGTCGTAATGATCCGCCTTCTTCTTTACAAATAATATCGGTGCTCCCCACAGAGACACACTCGATTGAATGTACTTTCTATCTAACAGTTCCTGTAACTGAACCATTAACTCCTTCATCTCAACTGGCGCCATCCTATATGGTGCCTTTGAAACTGGTGTCGTACCCGGCAACAAATCAATCACGAATTCTACATCCCTATCTGGCGGAATACCGGGTAACTCCTCCGGAAACACATCCGTGAACTCTTGAACTACCGATATCTGTTCAATGATGTTCCCATTCTCTGGGTATCCACCACATGACACAGATAACCCTTACACCCCTTCTTCAACATCTTCCTAGCTTGTGTCATGGTTAGACAACAAGAACGTCTCGGTGATTTATTACCATAAAACACCACCTCAGGTTTCTTAGAAAGTCTTAAGTTCACACTCTTTCTATGACAATCTATTATTGCTCTATGGATAATTAACCAATCCATACCGAGAATCACATCGAATTCCCTTAACCTTATCGGTAAAAGATCTACCGATAATCTATTACCCCTGGTATCTACGAAAAAATTCCTATAAATGTGTTCAATGGGAATTATCTCCTCGTTTTCTACCTTAACTACTAAAGGTATTTCTAACTTTTCAGGATTTAATTTCAATTGCTTAGCAAATCCACATGCTATAAAAGAACAAGTAGCACCCGAGTCAAATAACACGTATGCATTTATTTCATTGACTGGAATGATACTTGCTACTACATCCGATGATGCAACCGCATCTTGGACGGTTATATTAAACGTTCGGGCTGAGGGTCTACCCAATGATGGTGTTGGTCCAGTAATGGCCAAATTGCCACTACTAGAACCTTTACTACCCTCCGCCCCTTTTTTTAGGCAATTTCTTGCCATGTGGTCCACCGACCCATAAATAAAACAGCCCCGGTTTTTCTTAGGATTAGGACAATTGAGAGATATGTGACCCTCCTGTCCACAGTTATAACAACTCGTTTTCCCCTTCAGATAGACTCCCAGATGAGTCTTGTCGCAGGTCTTGCATGCCTCCATCCTACGTTTAGGATCCCCTTGTTTCACCCCAGTATTCCCAGGGTTAAAAGTTTTCCTCTTAGGCACATTGCCACTACTTCTGGAAAACTCTGCCTTATTTCCTCCCTCTCCCTTACTCTTATTCTTTCTATCCTTGTGGTATTGGGTCAACGCCTCACTACCACCCTCCGCTATTATTGCCTTTTCCAAAATGGTCCCGTAGGAAGTACTCTGAAAAACCGATATCATATTATAGAGCCAGGGTTTTAGGCCCTGCTCAAACCTACGAGCCTTCCTCTCCTCCGTGTCCACTTGGTGTGGAGCAAACCTTGCCAATTCATTGAATTTGGCCGCGTATTGGGGAACATTCATGTCCCCCTGTTTAAGTTTGAGGAACTTAATCTCCATCCTCCCTTGCATGCTAGTAGGGAAGTAGTTCTCAAAGAATACCTTCTTGAACTGTTCCCATGTAACAAACACCTATTCATTTACCACCCGGTGAGCCTCCCACCAGTAGTTGGCTTCCCCCTTCATCATGTAGGTCGCAAAAGAGGCCTTTTGCGCCTCGACATCGTTTGTAATAACAAACGCCTTTTCTATTTCCTTGACCCATGTCTGGGCCTCCATTGGGTTCGTTGTTCCTTAAATTGGTGGACCTACACTCTTAAATTCTTTAAAGGTAGTCGTTAGGGCTACCCTAGTTCTGTGGGTGCTCTACCCTGACTTGGTTAAATCTGTTAGTTAATAAATTAACGAACTCTTGCATTGGGTTATTAGGACCTCCCTCGTTATCATTATATGATTCCGCCTCTTGGTTACGTTGTCTTCTTCTTGGCGCCATTTCTGATTAAATAAATAAAGTTCCATTATTACTTATTTGCTTACTTCGTTATTAGTCGTCAAACAACTGAACAATAACTCATACACAACAAAGCAATTTAAAATAAAAACTTCCTTAGATTAAAATTCTTCTTTATAGATCAGAACTATTTACACGTTGCTTTCCATAGCCCAAAAGCTATTACATATATATCCGGCGATTGACTTCCACAAAAATTGGGATTTACAAAAAGACTACCCTTTAATTATACAAAAGAGGGTTTTACGTCACTATACAAAAGTATGTACCATACTAACTCCTAATACTGCCTAACAGCATTTTCATGCTTCTCGTTCGCTAGAATCGACACAATATCTCAACTTATAGTATGTCGAGTCTGTCCCGACTCAATAGAATAACAAGTTATCTTAAGCTTGAAATCCTCATGAGCACTGTCATTTATATATGACATTCGTGCTATCTTCTGGTCTTTTTCAGCCAGTTTCTCACGAAGTTCTACGACCTCGTTCTTATAGTCCTTAGCCTTGTCAGTCATGAGCACTTTCTCATCATGCTTTATCTCATAGTCTGACTCTGCAGACTCCTTCGCACCGTAGAGATCACCGATCTCTTCCTTCCAGTCTTTGCACCATATTGTCTTGATTGCACATTACGGTCAAGCACTGAGAGGTACATCGCCCTCATAGTCTCGGTAGGTGTCGACTCTAGGGCAGGCATCACCGTATTAATCGATGTCACCTCCATGTCATCCTCCACATCTATCATCATATTCATATATGATGTTAATCCCATGGTCTCCTTAGAATAATCCTCCTCTGAGTATTATTCCTCGGGCTCTAACTCTTCTAGAATCACTACAGGTATGTCTGCTATAGGCACCGGTACTGTCTCAACTCTGTTCACGGACTCCTCGCTGACTACATGTATATCCCTATACATCAAGCTATCGACCGACATCTACAATAACACATAACAAATTGATTAGTACATTTTACACAATAATATAAGCACAAATCACATTTAATCCATTTAGGGTTACTTTTCACCAATGATTGTGCCTTCGTACGAATATTCCCGGATAAAACGAATATTTTATGACAACTTGCTTACTTTGCAACATTTGTAAATATTACCCACAACTATAACATTATATCAAATCCACACCTTATTATTCAAAATAACATTTAGAGAAAAATTAATCTTTATTCATAGAAGTTGGGGTCTTACAATTTATATATATATATATATATATATATATAAGCAATAAAAAGTTACAGATCGAAGATCCGGGCATAACCACACAACGCGACCCTCAACGTTAGTAGATATGTATGTACAGAAGTGATAAAAAGCTTAATATCTGAAATATCTTAAATTGGGCTACCAAGAAGACTTCAGATAGCTTTTGACGCCTGAAAACACGGTTTCCACCGGATAAATTTCAGTATGTTGTAAAACACGAGCTCACAAGTGTTTAGAAAAAAGAAGCACTCAATTTGGAGCACTATAGAAGTGTATACATAGTGAAATGGACAGAGTTTTCTCTATTTTTTTTCTTCAAATGAACAACCAAATGCCTTTATTTATAGAAATGATGGCCATGGGTCTACCTGCGGCATTCGCGGGTCTACCTGCGACTGCTGGGGTTACCCCGGGCCATGCGGGGTTCTGTCGTCTCAAAGTGCGTGCACTCGTGCAACGCGTTGTCCGCTCGAACCTTCATAACTTTCAATCCGGGCATCCGATTGAGGCGTGTTGTACCTTTCTGAAATGTTGTTGTCTAGAGATACACAATGACATGGGATAAGAGGTTGTACAAAGTCGGAAAGATGGGTCCATGACCAGATCTTCTAGTCTTCAAATTCTATCAGGTGTGTTGTCTTGTGTAGTAGTCACTCGAGATTTGAGCTATGGTTCTTTTGGGACACTTCTGTATGCACTGTGGGTTTGAATGATGCTGAAACGACGTGAATGTAGTATCGACGTGGAAAATGACAATTTTTCCCCTCATCAGAGTTATCTCCGGCTTTGCACAGATGTAGCAGTCGTTGCTCAGGGTTATCTCTGAGATTGGGCTGTTGTGAGTGTTGATTGTCCTTAGGGTTGTCTCTGAGGTGTGCCTGACCTCCCGGGGTTATCTCCGGGGTTGGAACTGAATCCCTCAGGGTTATCTCCGAGATTGAAAACTGTATCTCCCATGGTTGTCTCTGGGGTTGAGCTGATTTGACTTCTAGGGTTATCTCTGTAAGACGATTTTTCCCTCATTCAAGGTTAGTAACAGGAATGCAAAATTTCAAGTGACTACATTGCTTAAAATTGAACTTTTATACAAATCAAACCCTTTGTATATAGGTGCAAATGAGGCATAGCACTACTTCCAGATAACTACAGTTAGGCCCAATAAACAGACACACACACACACATTCAGATTAATTAGGGAATTGAAAAGTTATGATAATCGTGTTTTCACAGAAGTCAGGGGGTTCCTAACACCTTCCCCCCACTTAATCAAGCCCCTGAACTCTATGAATCTCGGTTTCCAAGGAATGTTAAACAGAGTCCAACCATAGAGACTTTGTGTAAACCTTTTCAAAATCGGTTGAGTTGGTGCAACCATTTTAAATCTACCAACTGGCGACTCTGATTTTCAAATCGTCGACATTTTTATGTCGGACTCTTTTCAAACTCGCCTTTTCAAACAAAACTCAACAAACTAAAGAACATAAAGGGTAGAAAAAAAAGAGTAAAATTTTTCCCGACGTTGACAACACAGACACATACACACAAACTAGGGAACAAAAAGTGCGGTAACCGTGTTTTACGGAAGTCGGGGGTGCCTAACACATTACCCCCGCTTAATCAATCCCCCCCCCCCCAACTCTATGAATCTTGGTTTCCAAGATCAATTAAATAGAGTCCAATATTGGGCCATATTGCAAAACCTTTCAAAACTCGGTTGAGTTGATACAACCATTTAACTCATATCAACTTGTGGCTCTGTCTAATTAGGACCAATAAAAATGAAATCTTTTCAAATTATCGACATTATATGTCAGCCTTTGTGACGCCCTCAAAATAGGTCCACACAACCCATTCTGAGTCGCCAAAAATAACACTACTGATGCAAACTTTTCTATTATAACAATTGAACTGTCGTGCAAAATATGACGACACATATACTATGAATTTCAATACAAATATTGTAACGAATATAATACGACAATATTCATACTCAAATTATTACAATGCCATATAAAATACAGCAGCAAATATTTCAAGTCCTCAAAGGAACACGAGAAGATTGTTGTCCTCCTCATCCTAATGGAGTGCATATTTTACGCTTTAAAATTCGAGTTCGCATCACCCTATTTGGTTCAACAAAATCAACTATTAAATGATGTATAAAATACGTCACACACATTTTAAGTTCTCAATACAATTATTATGCCACACTGTTCTATAACTTAATGAGGATTACGACTAATTTGAAACACCACTTTATACCCATGTTCTCTCTGCTAGTCCCAGCTACACTTTTATTTCTTGAAAGGAATTGTGAAACAAAAGGGTGAACACAAATAACCTAGTAAAGAATATCACGGCTTAAGATAATTAAATTATCAATAGCCTTCATCAGTAATAAATCAGATAGTTAGAACATATGGTTGAAGATAAAAGTTTTAAACCATAATTGCAGCGGAATCAACAATCCATTAGAAGAGTCAAGTAGAACATAATGTCTACTATCTTATCAAAATTAAAAGGCCATCATCAATATTTTATTCCTGTAACACCAATCAACAGTTCTTCGTTGTACCCAAGACAAAGAGAACTTTCACCACATGTCTTTACCTGAAATACCAAAGATCATGGTTATACCATTTCACAATTCATGTTTATAATTATGCCATTAAATTCATCTTTGCACTCCAAGCCAAAGATATTCAATTGTAACATCAATAGTCATGCCAATTAACAGTTCATCTTTGCACTACAGCCAAAGACATACAACTATAAAACCAATAATCAATAGTCCATTTTTGCACTACGGGACAAAGACATTCAATTGTAAAACCAATTGTGACACCCCCAAAATAGGTATACATCACCCATTTTGAGTCGCCAAATACACGATAAAAATTCAAATGCAACTTAATAATACAACTATCGTGTAAAATACGACAAAACATAAACTTAGAGTTTTAATACAAATATTGTCTTCTAGACAGTATTCAAACTCAAATGGAGTCCTCAATACATTTATTATCACACTATTTCATAGAATAGTGAGGACTACTATTGCAAACATCTGGACCGTCACTCCGTTCCCGGACTAGTCCCGGCTATGTTCTCATTTCATGAAGAGAACAATGAAAGCAAAAGGGTGAGCTCAACTAGCCCAGTAAGAAATATTATGACTAAGATAATGCAGAATAATTTATCGTTAGCCTTTAACAGTGTTAAACTGATAAAATATAACAAACATCAAGTTTAACTGCAGCGGAACAAGCAATCCATTAGAAGAGTCAAGTAGAACATGATATCTACTATCTTCTATGATTTAAAAGGTTTTTCATCACTTTTATCGCTCAGACTCAGCTTAATAAACAATCCACATCATTAAATCACCCCTGCACTATGGCTAAGGATATTCATTACTATCGCGACCACAAATTATCCATGCACTATGGGCCAAGGATATTCTTGTTTTCACCAATGGTCATGATCATGCCAACAACTGTCCATCAATGCACTACGGGCCAATGAGGACTTTTATCACATCATTTGTAACATTATGGTCATGATTATACCGAATAATCCATTGTCATAATCATACCAAGTCCATCTATGCACTACGGGCCAAAGATGACTTTCATAACAATATAAGCATTAGGATGATGACAATGGTATAAGAATTCAATTCAAAGAAAGTAAATGATAAATTTTTAAAGATTTATAATTTAATCTATCCAGAATTCAATAATGTCCAAATTGTCAACATGATACTGTTTTGTGGAGTTAAATTCAAGAATAATATTGTATCAAAAATGATTTGGACCGAAAAGGAATCAATTTTTATCATGAATAGTACCCTGGGTGAATAGTACCCTGTGAATAGTAACTTCTGGAATAGTAACCCCGTGAATAGTACTCCAGCATGAAAAAGTTAAAACTTATCAAGAATGCTCATAATAATATTTCCATGAAAAGATACTAGATGAAGCGCAAATATCAAGGATATTCTACTAATTTCATAGAGTATAGAAGCCAAAACTTTAACAAAATTAGTATATAATTCGGAATCTGAAACGAAATAATATTACTTACATACTACAGAGTATTGAAGAAAATATTATTTCATATGAATATTGAATAAAAATAACATCCCTTACCTTAAAAAGAAGAGTATTCCAATTGGTATAGCGGGGATATTCTTGAAGAAAACTTTCACTGTTTTCTACGCTCAAAGCTTCTCAAAACTCTAAAGAAATACGCTCAATATTATAGAAGAAGAATTCTCTGATTCTGGTGTGATTTTCAATTATCACTAAGCATTCTATTTATAGGAGAATGGAAAGGATACTATTTAAATTTTTTAGAATCACGGACCAACAGTGGAAAAATCATGGGGCATACAAATCGGTTGAAAATATTTTTAGGATTTCCTATATAAACACTATGCGAATACTATGCAAACACTATACATAATAAAATATAATATATTCTATTTTTCATAAAAAAACAAAACTTATTATATAATAATTACTCCTTCCGTGACAATTTCAAAACTTCCTGTGACCATCCCATTTTTTCATTACATGTGGGCCCCACCACATGTCCTTATCATATATATATATAACAAAATTGAGAGAACTTCTATCGACAGTTTGGAAAAAAATGAATAAATGGGGGTCCAAATAATAAGCAAAATTTACAACAAATACTTCATAAAAATCCTCTCAATATTTTTAACAATATTTATTCATCATTATTATAACATGCAATAGTAACAACCAGATCATTCCCAGGAAAGAGGGGGCTTTCCAATAAGGATTTCTCCCTATTGGCGCGCAATTAGGTGACCACCCCTCCTCGACAGAACTTTCTAGACATTGTTAATTATGCCAATAATAATATGAATAACTTGTCATCTAAATTATTGATTTAATAATATGTAAAATATCGATAATAATTGAATCAACTAACGTGAGATACTATGCAACAATTACTGTAGAAATAATTGAACAAAACTGAGTGACTTCTCACGTAAGCATCAATAATCAATACCGTGTGCTACTATGGAACCACGTGTATTACTGTACTTTTCATCATCGGGTATTTCAACAGTTAACGGTAAAACTTCCGCCGTTACTTTTATAAAAAGATATTTCTGTCATTTTCTAACTACGACAATAATTCCAATATGGGGTCCACCAATGATTGTGTCGTCGTACAAATATTCCCTGTTAAAATGAATATTCCCCGACCAATCGAATATTATATAACAACTTGTGTACTTTGCAAAAGTTATAAATATTACCCACAACTATAACATTATATCACATTCACTCCTTAATATTCAAAAAATGATATTTATAGAAAATTCATCTTTATTCATAAAAGTTGGGGTCTTACAACCTCCCTTTCTTCTGAAATTTTTCCCTCGAAATTAGGGTACATACATGATATGATGAAGAGGTAAGGATACCTTGATCTCATTTCAGATTCTAACTCACAGGTCATTTCCTCAACATCATGGTTTCTCCACAAAACTTTGACTTGAGGTATAACCTTGGAGCGTAGAATATGTTCCATCGTATCCAAGATTTTAACAAGAACCTCTTCATACGTTAAATCTTCGGCTATTTCGTCCGGTTCTAACTCAATAATGAGGTTCGGGTCTTCCACATATTTACGTAACATGGATATGTGAAAAATATTATGAACACAAGACATACTTGGCTGTAACGAGAGTCTATAAGCCACAGTTCCTACTCGGTCAAGTATTTTAAATTGTCCAATGAATCAAGGATTGAGCTTTCCTCTCTTTCCAAATCTCGTAACTCATTTCCATGGTGCCACACGTAATAACACATGCTCTCCAACATTGAATTCCACGTCTTTTCGATGAAGATTAACATAACCCTTTTATCGATCTTGTGAGGTCTTTATACGTTGCCGAATCATTTGAATCTTTTCCATAGTCATACGTACCAATTCCGGTCCCAACAACGTTTCTTCACCCACCTCGTCCCATCATACTGGAGAACGACACTTTCTTCCATACAATGCGTCAAATGGAGACATGCCGATACTTGCTTGATAACTATTGTTGTATGAGAATTCCACTAATGGTAAGAACTTGTCCTAACTTCCCTTGAAGTCAAGGACATATAGTCTTAATAGATCCTCCAGAGTTTGAATAGTCCTCTCCGACTGCCCGTCTGTCTGAGGGTGATACACCGAACTAAATCACAAATCCGTGCCAATAGAATCGTGAAGTGAATCTTGGGTCTCGATCAGAAACTATGGATACTGGCATACCATGCAGTCTTACAATCTCATTTATATATATACGAGAAAGATGTTCAAGTGTAAAAGTTTCTCGTATAGATAAGAAATGAGCATACTTGGTTAATCTATCAACAATGACCCAAATTGCATCTATGCCTTGAGAAACCTTGGGAAGACCAGTAACGAAATCCATGGTAATGTGCTTCCACTTCCATTCTGGAATTTCAAGTGGTTGCAATGGACCTTTTGGCACTTGATGCTCCGGCTTGACACGTTGACAAGTTAAACACCTTGAGATAAAATCCGCGATCTCTCTCTTCATATTGCACCACCAAAATATATGTCGAAGATCACGATACATTTTGGTACTCCCAAGATGGATTGCAAACGGTGTGTTGAGCGCCTCCATCATGATTTTATACTTCAAGTCAGAATTGTTAGGAACACAAAGGCTGGAGTTGACTCGAAGTATTCCTTCTTCATCGATTCTTGCTTCCGGGATAGCACCTTCTTGCACTTTTTTTCTCATATGCATCAGCTCTAGGTCTGTAGCTTAAACATATTTAACTTTATCGATTAAAGTTGGTTCTACTCATATGTTAGCTATCATCACGTGAGTCCCTGGAGTCTTTAACTCTATCTTCATCCTTTGCAAGTCATACAAAATAGGCCTTTGCATTGACAATAATGCACTCGTACCTGCATATGATCTTTTACTCAATGCGTCAGCTACTACGTTCGTTTTTCCAAGTGGAATTGAATAGTATGATCATAATATTTCAACAGTTCGAGCCAATGTCGTTGCCGCATGTTGAGTTCCTTTTGAGTGAAGAAATATTTGAGGCTTTTATGATCCGTATAGATCTCCACTTTCTCCCCACACAGGTAATGCCTCCAAATTTTAAGTACGAAGACAACAGCTGCCAACTCTAGATCATGAGTAGGATAATTCCTCTCATATTCTTTGAGTTGTCGAGAGGCATAGGCTATGACTTTCCCATGTTGCATGAGAACACATCCTAACCCTTTGCCTGAAGCATCACTATAGATGACAAATCTCACCGAACCAGATGGTATTGTCAGAATAGGTGCTGAAATGAGTCTTCTTTTGAGTTCTTGAAAACTCTTCTAATATTCCTTGCTCCAACCGAATTTTGTATCTTTCCGAGTCAGCTGAGTTAATGGAGTAGCGATTCGAGAAAACCCTTCTACAAATCTCCGATAATAACCAGCTAAGCTGAGAAAGCTACGTACTTCGGTTACTAATTTAGGTTGCTCCCAGCTTTGTATTGCTTCAATCTTCGCTGGGTCAACAGATATTCCATGACTTGATACTTTGTGCCCAAGGAATGCTACTTCCTCAAGCCAGAACTCTCATTTCTTCAACTTGGCATAATGCTTGTTTTCACGAAGCTTATGGAGTATCAGCCTCAAGTGTTACTCATGATCTTCACATCTTTTGGAGTATATGAGGATGTCATCAATAAAGATAACCACGAAATGATCCAAATATTCCTTGAATACTCGGTTTATTATGTCAATGAAGGCAGCATGAGCATTAGTTAATCCAAAAGACATGATTAGGAATTCATAATGCTCGTACCGAGTTCTGAAAGCCGTCTTTAGAATGTCATCGATTTTAATCTTCAATTTGTGATATCTGGAATGAATATCAATCTTTGAAAAGAATTTGACGCCTTGAAACTGGTCAAACATGTCATCAATAAGTGGCAATGGGACCTATTTTTGATGGTGACATGGTTCAACTCCCGATAATCAATACAAAGTCGCATACTCCCAAATCGGTGTCTAACAATTCCTGCAGTTGGGTTTTTAACTTCTGAAGTTCAATAGGAGCCATTCAATATGGGGCTTTGGAAATGGGTTTTGTACCAGGTTAATGTCGATACAAAATTCAATTTCACGCTCTGGGGGCAGGCCAGGAAGTTCTTCAGGGAATACGTCAGGAAATTTCTTAACAATAGAAATATCATTCAAAATTGACGTATTTTTGTTTAAATCCGTGACATGAGCTAAGAAAGCTTGACATTCGTTTTTCAATAAATGAATAGCTTTATAGCTTGAGATGATAGTGATTGATTTTAATGGTTTGGTTGCTTGAATTCGCATAATAGGTTGGTTAGGAATATGAAAACTAACAACCTTACGAAAATATTCAATTTTTGCATGATGAGTAGTTAACCAATTAATCCCTAGAATTACGTCAAACGCAAGTATTTTTAAGGAAATAAGATCGACAGGTAATGTGAGGATACCGATTTAAACCAAAAAAGACTTATAAATAGTGGATGTAATGAAGGTTTCTCCCAACGGAGTTTCAACAGATAAGTCAAAGTCTAATTTCTCCAGAGTCAAATTTAAACGTTGGCCTAAGTAGGAGAAATAAAAGAATGGGTAGAACCCAGGTATCAAATAAGTTATATACTTGCTAGAGTTTATGATAAGCTTACCGTGATGACCTCGTTCGGGTTCCTTGCTTTCTGGGAGGTCACAACAAACGCTCTCCCTTGAACTACTGGTTTTGATTTGTCTGGGACGACATTTGGTGTCACCGTTCCAACTGGACTTAGCTTCCCTGTACGACAAAATCTAGCTAGGTGACCTTCTCTTCCACAATTATAACACGTTTTGGACTGATGCGCACAGTTTGGACTGATGTGTCCCTCCCCTTTCGCATTTGAAGCATATGATAGGTGGTCGTTCTACTTCCTTAACAATGGGTGTTAGTGCTGACGTCTTTCCATCATTGTTGAATCTCCTCTTCTTGAAATGTCCACTTTTACGGTCTTGGTCATGATTACCACCAAAGTGGTTACCATTTCTGGCATGTTCATTCCCTCCATGTTTGTTGTCACCGCTTCGATGACTGCTACCACTGGTATTATCATTTTGTCAGCTGCTTCCTCTTGGTTGGGTTGACTCATTATCGCGCTCCAATAACTGAGCCCTATTCACAACATCTGAATACAAACACAGTTTGAGAGAGATAAGGTATTGACGTATCTCGGGTTTCAAACCTCTTAGAAACATTCGCGTCATTCTCTCCTCATTATTAACTAAGTGAGATGCAAACCGGGATACTCGGCAAACTTAGCTTCGTACTTCGACACGATCATATTTTTCTATTCCAGCTTGATGAACTCTACCTCCTTCATGTGACGAATACTTTTGGGAAAGTACTTGTCATCGAATAGTTCTTGGAACTTCTCCCAAGACATCTTCAGTGCGGCAGGTTGAGTACGCTTTACAATTCCCACCAGTAATCTGCTTCTCCTCGCAACATAAAAGTGGCAAAGGGAACCTTTTACTCTTCGGAGCATCCCAAGACATCAAATATCTTGGTGATCTGCTTTATCCATGTCTCCTCCTTAAGTGGTTTTGGCTATCCAATAAACTCCGGTGGTCCCAGCACATTAAACTGCTTAGTGGTGACCATCCGAGAGTTACCAGTGTTTCCACCTGTATTTTGGACATGAGTCTCTCTTGCCTGATGTTGTACGAATTGTAGAAAGCTCCTAAACATTCCGTTGTTCACCATTTGGTACGTGTTGTTGTTCACCTGAAGATTATTGCCTTCCTGATGCACATTATCCTGGGTGTTGATCTATGGTGACTCAACGGTCTCATGTGCTTCATTGTTATTCTCAACATTATCGGATGTCATTTTCCAATACTGCCACAAAACAAGGGTTAATTGACATGCAACATATTATCCCTATACTCTGACCTACCAATTAAATACCAAATAAACTTAGGTAGGTCATACTAGCGAAGGAATTTCCCGTCTCTCCCCTCCCAGGTCTTGTATCACATCTCAGTCAGGGATCATATCCCTAAGCTTTGATACCAACTGTGACGCCCCCAAAATAGGTATACATCACCCATTCTGAGTCGCCAAATACATGGTACAAAATTCAAATACAACTTAATAATATAACTATCGTGTAAAATACGACAAAAATAAATTGAGAGTTTTAATATGAATATTGTCTTCTAGACAGTATTCAAACTCAAATGGAGTCCTCAATACATTTATTATCACACTATTTCATAGAATAGTGAGAACTACTATTGCAAACATATGGACCGTCACTCCGTTCCCCGACTTGTCCCGGCTATGTTCTCATTTCCTAAAGAGAACAATGAAAGCAAAAGGGTGAGCTCAACTAGCCCAAAAAGAAATATTATGACTAAGATAATGCAGAATAATTTATCGTTAGCCTTCAATGGTGTTAAACTGATAAAATATAACAAACATCAAGTTTAACTGCAGCGGAACAAGCAATCCATTAGAAGAGTCAAGTAAAACATGATATCTACTATCTTTTATGATTTAAAATGTTTTTCATCACTTTTATCGCTGAGACTCAGCTTAATAAATAATCCACATCATCGAATCACCCCTGCATTACGACTAAGGATATTCATTAGTATCACGACCACAAATTATCCATGCACTACGGGCCAATGATATTCGTGTTTTCACCGATGGTCATGATCATGCCAACAACTGTCCATCAATGCACTACGGGCCAATGAGGACTTTTACCACATCATTTGTAACATTACGGTTATGATTATACCGAATAATCCCTGGTCATAATCATACCAAGTCCATCTATGCAGTACGGGCCAAAGATGACTTTCATAAAAATATAAGCATGATGATGATGACAATGATATAAGAATTCAATTAAAAGAAAGTAAAGGATAAATTTTTAAAGATTTATAATATAATTTATCTAGAATTCAATAATGTCCAAATTATCAACATGATACTGCTTTGTGAAGTAAAATTCAAGAATAATATTGTATCAAAAATGATTTGGACCGAAAAGGAATCAATTTTCGTCATGAATAGTACCCCAGGTGAATAATAACCGAGTGAATAGTACTCCGTGAATAGCAACTTTGGGAATAGTAACCCCGTGTGTGATGCCCCCAAAATAGGTATACATCACCCATCTTGAGTCGCCAAATACATGGAACAAAATTAAAATACAACTTAATTATACAAAAGTCGTGTAAATACGACAAAACATAATCTAAGAGTTTTAATAAGAATAGTGTCATCTAGACAATATCCACACTCAATGGAGTCCTCATTACATTTATTGTCATACTATTTTATAGAATAGTGAGGACTACTAAAATAACCATCTGAATAGTAACTGTTTCCCAGACTTGTCCCAAATTTATATTCTCATTTCACAGAAGAACAATGAATAAAAGGGTGAGCTCAAATAGCCCAGTAAGAAATATTATGACTAAGATAATGCAGAATAATTTATCGTTAGCTTTCAACAATGTTAAACTGATAAAATATAACAAACATCAAGTTTAACTGCAGCGGAACAAGCAATCCATTAGAAGAGTCAAGTAGAGAATAAAATCTACTATCTTTTATGATTTAAAAGGTTTTTCATCGGTTTTATCATTTGAGACTCAAACTTAATAAATAAACCACATCATCCACACTTTTCTGACAAGGATATTCATTAGTATCACGACCACAAATTATCCATGCACTACGGGCCAAGGATATTCGTGTATTCATCAATGGTCATGTTCATGCCAACAACTGTCCATCAATGCACTACGGCCAGTGAGGACTTTTACCACATCATTTGTAACACTACGGTCATGATTATACCGAATAATCCCTGGTCATAATCATACCAAGTCCATCTATGCATTACAGGCCATATATGACTTTCAACATATTATAAACACGAGGATGATGACAATGATATAAGAATTCAATAAAACAAGTTCAAGGATAAATTTTTAAAGATTTATAATTTAATTTATCCAGAAATCAATAACGTCCAAATTGTCAACATGATACTGTTTTGTGGAGTAAAATTCAAGAATGCTCAGAAGAATATTTCCATGAAAAGATACTAGATGAAGGGCAAATATCAAGGATATTCCACTAATTTCATGGAGTATAGAAGTCAAAACTTTAACCAACTAAGTATAATAGAATATATGAAACCACAAATAGATTTTTGCCTGCCATGCGGTAATCCATGTAGACAGATCATTTTCACGATTTAATAAGGAATGAATACGAAGGATCATTCACCATGCATGCGGTAATCCACATAGACAGGTTATTCCAACAGAATAATAAAGAATGAAATAATAGAAAAATTCACCAGGCGTGCGTAATCCGCACAGACGGGTTATTCCAACAGAATAATAAAGAATGGAACTAGGTCATGCGTAACCCGCACAGACAGGATATTCCAATAGAATAATAAAGAATGGAACCAGGTCATGCGTAATCCGCATAGATAGGATATTCCAACAAAATAATAAAGAATGGAATAACAACAGAATTCACCAGGCATGCGATAGACCGCACAGACAGGTTATTCCAACAGAATAATAAAGAATGGAATAACAATTCTTACGAGTATTGAAAGAAAATAACTCTCTTCATGAATACGAAAGAAATAATACCTCTTACCTTTAGAAGAAACTGGATACTGGAATAGTGAGGTAGCAGACTTCTCTTCTTCTTTCTCTCTATAATTTCTCTCTATAATAATTGCTCTTGTGAGACTTAGTGAATTGGTGAGAATGAAAGAAGAATGAGCTTCTATTTATAGAAAAATATAGTTTCGATAATTGCACGTTTTGGGGCTCGAAATATTACAGTATAATACCTTCCTCTTTTTCTTCATTTTTAATTTAGTCCTACAAGTATTATCAAACTTGCACCACCTCCCCTAATAGTAAATAATGTGAATTAATAGTTCATTCATGTGACTTAATAGTATAATCATGTGAAAAAAACTAATTACAGTATATTACCTTCATCTATACCTCCATTTTTAATTTAGTCATGCAAGTATTATCAATCTTTCACCACATCCCCTAATAGTACATGAATGTGAATCAATAGTACACACATGTGAACAAATAGTTATAAGCATGTGAAATAATAGCAATTAATTGCTCATTTATCCGATTAATTACCCGATTGGTTAATATAACCTCCAGACATCAATTATTATCGAAATAAATGTCAGTTTCCACTAACACTAATAATCCCAACACAATGGAACTATCAATTTCATCTGTAATCAACACAACTTATTCATTATTAATATTATAACTCACAATATTTAACAACCATGTCGTTCCCAGGAAAGAGGGGGCTTTTCGATAAGGATTTCTCCTTATTGGCACGCAATTAGGTGACCAAACCTCTCCTTGACTGAACTTCTAGACATTGTCAATATTGCAAATAATAATATGAATAACTTTGTCATCTCAATTATTGATTTAATAATAATAAATATTATGCAGATGATACTGTAACAATAATTGAATCAATAATATGAGAGATATGATGCAACAATTACTGTAGCAATAATTGAGTATAACTAAGTGACTTCTCACGTAAGCATCAATAATCAATACCGTGTGCTACTATGTAACCATGCGTATTACTGTACTTTTACTACCGGGTAGTTCAACAGTTTAACGGTAACACTTTCGCCATTATTTTTATAAAAAGATAATTCTGTCGTTTTCTAACTACGACAATACTTCCGTTGTGGGGTCCACCAATGATTGTACTGTCATACGAATATTCTCTATTAAAACGAATATTCCCCGACCAATCGAATATTATATAACCACTGGCTTACTTTGCAAAATCTATAAATATTACCCACAACTATAGCATTATATTAAATCCACACCATAATATTCAAAAATATATTTCGAGAAATTATTATTTATTCATAAAAGTTGGGGTCTTACAACCTCCCCTTCTTATGAATTTTCATCCTCGAAATTAGGGTGCGTACCTGGTATATCGAAGAGGTGAGGATATCTTGACTTCATCTCAGATTCTAACTCCCAAGTCATTTCTTCCACATCGTGGTTTCTCCACAAAACTTTGACTTGAGGTGTAACCTTGGAGAGTAGAATATGATCCTTCTTATCCAAGATTTTAACAGGTAACTCTTCATACGTTAAATCTTCCTCTATCTCATCTGGTTCTAATTCAATAATGTGGTTTGGATATTTCACATATTTACGTAGCATAGATATGTGAAAAACGTTATGAACACGAGACATACTGGGCTGTAAGGCGAGTCTATAGGCCATAGTTCCTACTCGATCGAGGATTAAAAATGGGCCAATGAATTGAGGGTTGAGCTTTCTTCTCTTTCCAAATCTCGTAACTCCCTTCCATGGAGAAACACGTAACAACACATGGTCTCTAATATCGAATTCCACGTCCTTTCGATGAAGATCAACATAACTCTTTTGTCGATCTTGTGAGGTTTTTATACGTTATCGGATCGTTTGAATCTTTTCCTTAGTCATACGTACCAACTCCGGTCCCAACAACGTTGCTTCACCCACCTCATCCCAGCATACTGGAGAACGACACTTTCTTCCATACAACGCCTCAAATGGAGCCATGCCAATACTTTCTTGATAAATATTGTTGTAAGAAAACTCCACCAATAGTAAGAACTTGTTCCAACTTCCCTTGAAGTCAAGGACACAGAGTCTTAATAGATCTTCAAGAGTTTGAATAGTCCTCTCTGACTGCCCGTCCGTCTGAGGATGATATGTCGAGCTAAATCGTAAATCCGTGCCCATAGCTTTTTGTAAACTAACCCAAAATCTTGAAGTGAATCTTGGGTCTCAATCAGAAACTATGGATACTGGCATACCATGCAGTCTTATAATCTCGTTTATGTACATATGAACAAGGCGTTCAAGTGTATAAGTTTCTCGTATAGGTAGGAAATGAGCAGACTTGGTCAATCTATTAATAATGACCCAAATTGCATCTATGCCTTGAGAAACCTGGGGAAGACCAGTAACGAAATCCATGGTAATGTGCTCCCACTTCCATTCTGGAATTTCAAGTAGTTTCAATGGACCTTTTGGTACTTGTTGCTCCGCCTTGACTCGTTGACAAGTTAAACACCTTGAGATAAACTCCGATATCTCTCTCTTCATATTTCTCCACCAAAATGTATGTCGAAGATCACGATACATTTTGGTACTCCCAGGATGGATTGCAAATGGTGTGTTATGCGCCTCCATCATGATTTTATACTTTAAATCAGGGTTGTTAGGAACACAAAGTATGGATTGACTCAAAGCATTCCTTTTTCATCGATTCTTGCTTTCGGCATAGCACCTTCTTGTACTTTCTTCCTCATACGTATCAGCTCCAGGTCTGTAGCTTGAGCAGTTTTAACTTTATCGATTAAAGTCAGTTCTACTCATATATTCGCCATCATCACATGGGTCCAAGGAGTCTTTAACTCTATCTCCATTCTTTGTAAGTCATATAAAATGGGCCTTTGCGTTGACAATAATGTACTCGTACCCGCATATGATCTTCTACTCAATGCATCAGCTACTACGTTCGCTTTTCCAGGATGGTATTGAATGGTATGATCGTAATCTTTCAATAGCTCAAGCCATCGTCGTTGCCGCATATTGAGTTTCTTTTTAGTGAAGAAATATTTAAGGCTTTTATGATCCGTATAGATCTCCACCTTCTCTCCATACAGGTATTGCCTCCAAATCCTAAGCACAAAAATTACAGCTACCAACTCTAGATCATGAGTAGGATAATTCCTCTCATATTCTTTGAGTTTTTGTGAGGCATAGGCTATGACTTTCCTATGTTGCATGAGAACACATCCTAACCCTTTGCCTAAAGCATTACTATAGATGACAAATCCCTCCGAGCCAGATGGTATTGTCAGAACAGGTGTTGAAATGAGTCTCCTCTTGAGTTCTTGAAAACTCTTCTCACATTCCTCGCTTCCAACCGAATTTTATATCTTTCGAGTCAGCTGAGTTAATGGAGTAGCGATTCGAGAAAACCCTTCACTTAATCTCCGATAATAACCAAATGTTAAGCCGAGAAAGCTACGATTTTTGATCACCGATTTAGGTTGCTCCCATCTTTGAATTGCTTTAATCTTTGTCGGGTAAACATATATCCCATGATTTGATATCACGTGCCCAAGGAATGCAACTTCCTCAAGCCAGAACTCGCATTTCTTCAACTTTGCATATAGCTTGTTTTCACGAAGCTTTTGGAGTATCAGCCTCAAGTGTTGCTCATGGTCTTCACGGGTTTTGGAGTATATGAGGATGTCATCAATAAAGACTACCACAAAGTGATCCAAATATTCCTTGAATACTCGGTTCATCATATCCATGAAGGCAGCAGGAGCATTAGTCAATCCAAAAGATATGACTAAGAATTCATAATGCCCGCATCGAAGTTTTTGAAAGCGATCTTTGAATGTCATCGCTTTTGATCTTCAATCGATGATATCCGGAATGAAGATCAATCTTTGAAAAGAATTTGGCTCCTTGCAACTGGTCAAACAGGTCATCAATGCGAGGCAACGGGTACCTATTTTTGATGGTGACTTGATTCAACTCCCGATAATCAATACAAAGTCGCATACTTCCATCTTTCTTCTTCACAAATAGAATAGGAGCACCCCAAGGAGACGTACTAAGACGAATGAAACTGATGTCTAACAATTCCTGTAGTTGGGTTTTTAACTCCTGAAGTTCAATAGGAGCCATTCAATATGGGGCTTTAGAAATAGGTTTTGTACCAGGTTCAAGGTCGATACCAAACTTGATTTCACGCTCCGGGGGTAGGCCAGGAAGTTCTTCAGGGAATACGTCAAGAAATTTATTAACAATAGAAATATCATTCAAATCTGACGTATTTTTTGTTTAAATCTGTGACATGAGCTAAGAAAGCTTGACATCCGTTTTTCAATAACCGAATAGCTTTATGGCTTGAGATGACCGTGATTGATTTTAATGGTTTTGTTGCTTGAATTCGCATAATAGGTTGATTAGGAATATGAAAGCTAACAACCTTACGAAAACAATTAATTTTAGCATGATGAGTAGTTAACCAATCAATCCCTAGAATCACGTCAAATGCAAGTATTTTTAAGCAGATAAGATCGACAGGTAACGTGCGGTTACCGATTTGAATCAAACAAGACTTATAAATAGTGGATGTAATGAAGGTTTCTCCCAACGGAGTTTCAACAGATAAGTCAAAGTTGAATTTCTCTGGAGTCAAATTTAAACATTGAGCGCAAGTAGGAGAAATAAAAGAATGGGTAGAACTAGTATCAAATAAGGTATATACTTCACTAGAGTTTATGATAAGCTTACTCGTGATGACCTCGTTCGGGTTCCTTGCTTTCTGGGAGGTCACGGCAAATGCTTTCCCTTAAACTACTGGTTTTGACTTTTCTAAGACGGCCTTTGGTGCCTCCATCCCAGCTGGACTTGTCTTCGGTGCACGACAAAATCAGGCTAGGTGACCTTCTCTTCCACAATTATAACACGCTTTGATCGCATCGCACGCTTTGACCGATGTGTCCCCTCCGCATTTGAAACATATGAAAGGTAGTCGTTCTCCTTCCTTAACAACGGGTGTTAGTGCTGACGTCTTTCCATCATTGTTGAATCTCCTCTTCTTGAAATGTTCACTCTTATTATCTTGGCCATGATTACCACCGAAGTGGTTACCATTTCTGGTATGTTGATTCCCTCCACGTTTCTTGTCACCGTTTCGATGACTGCTACCACTGGTATTATCATTTTGCCGGCTGCTTTCTCTTGGTTGGGTTGACTCGTTATCGTGCTCCAATAACTGAGCCCTATTCACAACATCTGAATACACACAGTTTATGAGAGATAAGGTATTGACGTATCTCTGGTTTCAAACCTCTTAGAAACATTCGCGTCATTCTCTCCTCATTATCAAATAAGTAAGACGCAAACTGGGACAACTCGGCAAACTTAGCTTCGTACTGCGACACGGTCATATTGTTCTGCTCCAACTTGATGAACTCTACCTCTTTTATGTGACGAATACTTTTAGGAAATTACTTGTCGTTGAATAGTTCTTGGAACTTCTCCCAAGACATCTTTAGTGCGGAAAGTTGAGTACGCTTTACCGATTCCAACCAGTAATCTTCCTCTCCTCGCAACATTAAGGTGGCAAAGGGAAACTTTTGCTCCTCTGAGCATCCCAAGACATCAAATATCTTGGTGATCTGCTTTATCCACGCTTTCGCCTTAAGTGGTTTTGGCTCTCCAATAAACTCCGGTGGTCCCAGCTCCTTGAACTGTTTAGCGGTGACCGTCCGAGAGTTTCCAGTGTTTCCACCAATATTTTGGACAAGAGCCGCTCTCGCCTGATGTTGCATGAATTGCATAAAGACTCTAAACATTCCATCATTCATCATTTGGTCAGTGTTGTTGTTTGCATAAGGATTGTCGCCTTCCTGATGCACATTATCTAGATTATTGTTATGTGGAGACTAAACGGTCTCCTGTGCTCCATTGCTATTCTCAACATTCTCGGATGTCATTTTCAAATACTGCCACAAAACAAAGGTTAATTGACATGCAATATATTATCCCTATACTCTGACCGACCAATTAAATACCAAATAAACATAGGTAGGTCATACTAGCGAAGGAATTCCCCGTCTCTCCCCTCCTAGTTCTAGTCTCACATCTTAGCCAGGGATCATATCCATAAGCTTTGATACCAACTATGACGCACCCAAAATAGGTATACATCACCCATCTTGAGTCGCCAAATACATGGTACAAAATTCAAATACTACTTAATTATACAACAGTAGTGTAAATTACGACAAAACATATTCTAAGAGTTTTAATAAGAATAGTGTCATCTAGACAATATCCACACTCAATGGAGTCCTCATTACATTTATTGTCACACTATTTTATAAAATAACGAGGACTACTAAAACAACCATCTGGACCGTCAATCCGTTCCCCGACTCATCCCAGCTATATTCTCATTTCCTGAAGAGAACAGTGAAAGAAAGGGTGAGCTCAACTAGCCTAGTAAGTTATAATATGACAAAGATAATGAAGAACAATTTATCGTTAGCCTTCAACAGTGTTAAACTGATAAAATATAACAAACATCAAGTTTAACTGTAGCGGAACAAGCAATCCATTAGAAGAGTCTAGTAGAGAATAAAATCTACTATCTTCTATGATTTAAAAGGTTTTTCATCAGTTTTATCGCTGAGACTTAGCTTAATAAATAAACCACATCATCCTTTCACTACGGCCTATCACGACCACAAATTATCCATGCACTATGGGCCAAGGATATTCATGTATTAATCAATGGTCATGATCATGCCAACAACTGTCCATCAATGCACTACGGCCAGTGAGGACTTTTACCACATCATTTGTAACATTACGGTCATGATTATACCGAATAATCCCTGGTCATGATTATACCGATTAATCCCTGGTCATATTATAAACATACCATGTCCATCTATGCACTACAAGCTACATATGACTTTCAACATATTATAAACATGAGGATGATGACAATGATATAAGAATTCAATAAAACAAGTTCAAGGATAAATTTTTAAAGATTTATAATTTAATTTATCTAGAAATCAATAACGTCCAAATTGTCAACATGATACTGTTTTGTGGAGTAAAATTCAAGAATGCTCAGAAGAATATTTCCATGAAAAGATACTAGATGAAGCGCAAATATCAAGGATATTCAACTAATTTCATGGAGTATAGAAGCCAAAACTTTAACCAACTGAGTATAATAGAATATATGAAACCACAAATGGATTTTTGCCTGCCATGCGGTAATCCACGTAGATAGATCATTTCCATGATTTAATAAGGAATGAATACGAAGGATTATTCACCATGCATGCGGTAATCCACATAGACAGGTTATTCCAACCGAATAATAAATAATGAAATAATAGAAGAATTCACCAGGCGTGCGTAATCCGCACAGATGGGTTATTCCAATAGAATAATAAAGAATGGAACCAGGTCATGCGTAACCCGCACAAACAGGATATTCCAACAAAATAATAAAGAGTGGAACCAGGTCATGCGTAATCCGCACAGACAGGATATTCCAACAGAATAATAAAGAATGGAATAACAACAGAATTCACCAGGCATGCGATAGACCGCACAGATAGGTTATTCCAAAAGAATAATAATGAATGGAATAACAATCCTTACGAGTATTGAAAGAAAATAACTCTCTTCATGAATACAAAAGAAATAATACCCCTTACCTTTAGAAGAAACTGGATACTGGAATAGTGAGGTAGCAGACTTCTCTTCTTCTTTCTTTCTAAAATTTCTCTCTATAATAATTGCTCTTGTGAGACTTAGTGAATTGGTGAGAATGAAAGAAGAATGAGCTTTATTTATAGGAAAATATAGTTTCGATAATTACACGTTTTGGGGCTCAAAATATTACAGTATAATATCTTCCTATTTTTTTTCATTTTTAATTTTGTCCTGCAAGTATTATGAAACTTGAACTACCTCCCCTAATAGTAAATAAAGTGAACTAATAGTTCATTCATGTGACTTAATAGTATAATCATGTGAAAAAAAACTAATTATAGTATATTACCTTCATCTATACCTCCATTGTTAATTTAGTCATGCAAGTATTATCAATCTTGCACCACCTCCCCTAATAGTACATGAATGTGAATCAATAGTACACACATGTGAACAAATAGTTATAAGCATGTGAAATAATAGCAATTAATTGCTCATTTATCTGATTAATTACCCGATTGGTCAATATAACCTCCAGACATCAATTATTATCGAAATAAATGTCAATTTCCACTAACACTAATAATCCCAACACAATGGAACTATCAATTTCATCTTTAATCAACACAGACTTATTCATTATTAATATTATAACTCATAATATTTAACAACCATGTTGTTCCCAGGAAAGAAGGGGCTTTTTGATAAGGATTTGTCCTTATTGACGCGCAATTAGGTGACCAAACCTCTCGTTGACAGAACTTTTAGACATTGTTAATATTGCAAATAATAATATGAATAACTTTGTCGTCTCAAATATTGATTTAATAATAATAAATATTATGCAGATGATACTGTGACAATAATTGAATCAATAATATGAGAGATATGATGCAGCAATTACTATAGCAATAATTGAGTGATTTCTCACGTAAGCATCAATAATCAATACTGTGTGCTACTATGCAACCACGCGTATTACTGTACTTTTACTACTGGGTAGTTCAACAGTTTAACGGTAACACTTTCGTTGTTATTTTTATAAAAAGATAATTCTGTCGTTTTCTAACTATGACAATACTTCCGTTGTGGGGTCCACTAATGATTGTGTTGGTCGCATTTAATATTCCCTGTTAAAACGAATATTCCCCGACCAATCGAATATATTATAACTACTTGCTTACTTTGCAAAATTTATAAATATTACCCATAACTATAACATTATATTAAATCCACACCATAATATTCAAAAATATATTTCGAGAAAATTATTCTTTATTCATAAAAGTTGGGGTCTTACACCGTGAATAGTACTCCGGCATGAAAAAGTTAAAACTTATCAAGAATTCTCAGAATAATATCTCCATGAAAAGATACAAGATGAAGTGCAAATATCAAGGATATTCTACAAATTTCATGGAGTATAGAAGCCAAAACTTTAACAAAATGAGTATAGAATTTGGAATCCGAAACGAAATAATATTACTTACATACTAAAGAGTATGCAAGAAAATATTATTTCATATGAATATTGAATAAAAATAACATCCCTTACCTTAAAAAGAAGAGTATTCCAACTGGTATAGCGGGGATATTCTTGAAGAAAACTTTCACTGTTTTCTACGCTCAAAGCTTCTCAAAACTCTAAAGAAATACGCTCAATATTATAGAAGACGAATTCTCTGATTCTGGTGTGATTTTCAATTCTAACTAAGCATCCTATTTATAGGAGAATGGAAAGGATACTATTTGAATTTTTTAGTATCACGGACCAACAATGGAAAAATCATGGGGCGTACGAATCGGCTGAAAATATTTTTAGGATTTACTATGCAAACACTATGCAGAATAAAATATAATATATTCTATTTTTCATAAAAAAAACAAAACTTATTATATAATAATTACTCCTTCCGTGACAATTTCAAAACTTCCAATGGCCATCCCATTTTTTCATTACATGTGGGCCCCACCACATGTCATTATCATATATATATATATATATATATATATATATATATATATATATATATATCGATCAGGATCAAGTGCATATGTATATCTTACTCACTATTGCAGCCCCCTTTAAGATGGCGGCCATACAACTGTAAATACATAATTTTAGCGACGACTTATATATGTTGTCCGACGCTAAAAGTATAGACGACGCTTGTATGACCAAAACCGCCGCCAAAGGGGGTAATACGAGTGAGTAAGATAAGGGTATGCATTGATCTCTATATATATATATATATATATATATATATATATATATATATATATATATATATATACGATTTTGGAAAAAATGAATAAATGAGGGTCCAAATAATAAGCAAAATTTACAACAATTACTTCATAAAAATCCTCTCAATATTTTTAACAACATTTATTCATCATTATTATAACACGCAATATTAACAATCAGATCGTTCCCATAAAAGAGGGGGCTTTCCAATAATGATTTCTCCTTATTGGCGCGCAATTAGGTGACCAAACGTCTCCTCGACAAAACTTTCTAGACATTGTTAATTATGCCGATAATAATATGAATAACTTGTCATCTAAATTATTAATTTAATAATATGTAAAATATCGAAAATAATTGAATCAAATAACGTAAGATACTATGCAGCAATTATTGTAGCAATAATTGAACAAAACTGAGTGACTTCTCACGTAAGCATCAATAATCAATACCGTGTGCTATTATGCAACCACGCGTATTACTGTACTTTTCATCACCGGGTATTTCAACAGTTAACGGTAAAACTTCCGCCGTTACTTTTATAAAAAGATATTTCTGTCGTTTTCTAACTACGACAATAATTCCACTTTGGGGTCCACCAATGATTGTACCGTCATACGAATATTTCCTGTTAAAACGAATATTCCCCGACCAATCGAATATAATATAACAACTTGTTTACTTTGTAAAATTTATAAATATTACCCGCAACTATAACATTATATCACATTCACTCCTTAATATTCAAAAATGATATTTATAGAAAATTCATCTTTATTCATAAAAGTTGGGGTCTGACACCAATACTCAACAGTTCATCTTTACACTACAGGCCAAAGATATACAACTGTAAAACCAATAATCAACAGTCCATCTTTGCACTACGGGCCAAAGATATACAACTGTAAAACCAATAATCAACAGTCCATATTTGGCCTCTTTGCACTACGGGCCAAAGATGTACAACTGTAAAACCAATAATCATGATTATACCAATACATAATTCCTGGTCATAATCATACTAATCGACAGCTCATCTTTGCACTACGGGCCAAAGATAACTTTTCAACACAAATTTAAGTCTGAGGATGATGATAATGATATATATAATGAATGGAAAGAAATAATCAGAATAATAAGATAAAATAGATCTTAGTGATTTTTAACTTAATTTTCCAGAGTCCAAATTATCAACATGATATCCAGAAAATCAATAGAATTCTTGATAGAATATACAGTTCAAGTAATGTAAAGTCTCGGCTCAAATATAATAACTTAAAACTGAATAAAAAGATTCAGGTCAAGATATTAGATGAAGCACAAACTATTAAGGACATTCTAATCATTTCAGGACTTTTCATCATTCAATGATAAGCTAAAGAAACAAAAAGTAATATCTTACCATAATATAGAGTATGAAAGAAAATGATATCCCTTTACCATAAAAATGATACCCCTTACCTTAGCATTTGATTTGATTTTGCTTTTTGTGAAATTGATCAACTTAAACAATGCTTGCATTCCTTATTTAGACTTGGAGTAACCTTACACTAGATATAAATACTCACAATATTGTAGTAAAAGAATTTTATATTTTTAGTGTAGTGATGGTGTGTTTTGTTTCTCATCTAAGCAATCTATTTATACTGGAAATTGAGGAAATAACTAGCACACACGCTTTGACAAAATAACCAAATGAGGTATATAATAATGGTAGAAGAATTTATTATCCCACAAAAAAAATTAAACCAACTCGTATACGTTTTAACAAAATTTGTTCAAATAGAATTGTGGTCTATACTAATTTAGGAAAAGTAAAGTGTCGACAAGTCTTGTCAAACTTACTTTTTTAAAATAAAATAAGTGAACAAATATCCATATATCATACTTATTTTTAATCAGCACCATTTTCAATCTTTGAACCATTATTCATAATTATTAACATAGACTCTCAATACTGTCAACTGGTCTAATTATATAATATCAAATAATATGAGTTATTGTGCAATAACTACTGTGACAATTATAGAATGACATACTGAGTGACTTCTTACGTAAGAATCAATAATATGAATCACTGTACAATAATGTGTGCTACTGAGGAATACCGTGTACTACTGTGTGTTGGGAAATTGCATATTTAAATTGGATGTTGAAAGTAAATATTCATGTTTATATGTAAAGTCCTTCTAGGAATACATGTACAAGGACTTAGTGGTAGATCAAACTTGTTAGGTTGATCTGAGCTTTAATGTTTATCATTTTGAAAATGAATGTATAGAAGAAAAGATCAAAGTTGTTAGGTTGATCTATGTCTTGAGATGTAATAGATAGGCTTCAACAGAATCGTAGTCTGTCGAGTCAGTTAAGTGATTGCAGAAGCCAAGGCAAAATCGTAGAGCATCGAGAAATCGTAGTCTGTTTGCTTTGGAGGGCCTCTCCCAGAATCGTAGAGTGGTCCAAATGCCTACCGAGTCAACTCAAGAATCGTAGTGTTCTCTTGGAAGCGTAAAGTCTGAAAATCAAGCAAGCAAAGATCGTAGTCTACCAGTACTTAAGAGAAATCGTAGTGTTCTCATCTTCTAGTACCGGATCAAGCACTAATGTTGCAAGACACCACGATCATGATCGTAGTGTATCATTTGTCTGCATAAGAAGCATCGAGCCTTGTCCATTTGTTTAAAAATAAATTTCAACAAATGTGGAATGGATTATAAACGTTGAGACTATCGGGAATCCCAATGACACAACACTCATCCTTAGTATATAACAAAGAGACGTATTAAAGAAGCTAAGGAAAGTACTACATGTCAGCCAAAACCACCTATTCAGGTGTTAGGTGAGATAGCAGTCTGCTGTGTCAGTGGGCCAGACGGCTAATCAGAAGATTTGCAAAAAGTCACCATCAGTGCTCAGAAATGTCAAATAAAATTAATGCTTCAACGGATGCCTTCAAACGATACATTTCAAAGGTACCTTATATACAAATCAGATGCAGATTTAAGAGATAAGCAATCATACAACAAGAAGTTAAAGAAAACACAATGTAACGACCCCAAAATTCATACAATTTAATTCTCGACTTCAGTCGTTAATAATACATTCAACCTTTAATTTTACATCATTAAACGATAATACAACCATTGAAATTTGTAGAATAATTAAAATTTTCTATTACAAACTATCCTCGTTCCCAAAACCTTCAACCTTTACATCTAAATATCTCAAAATCATTTTAATACTACAATAGTTTACATTCGCAAAACAATATTACAATTACAACTTTAATACATTTACCGAAACATTAGACATGGTTTACAAGAATAACAACTTAGCTAGGATATTAAATCTTCATATATCACTTTTGATCCATAACAATCAAGTAGCACATAAGGTTACCTTAAATTCTTGAATCTGTAAAAATGGTTATTTGCAAGAATGAGCTCGACAGCTCAGCAAAATCTAACAGTTTTCATGCATCACATAGCACATAATAACATGCTCAACATACAAGAATAATCATAAACAAACATAGCATACATGTTGTAGTTCACATAACAACTATAAAGATTGAGTTCCTTACTCAATCAACATTCATAGTTCAATCATCATAGTCATAGATTGACTTTCACATTTTATACTTTTAACATATATAATACATCATACACTAAAATTTTAAAGCAGATCATCATCAAGTTCACATAGCAAAAA
This sequence comes from Panax ginseng, assembly GCA_020205605.1. Lineage (NCBI taxonomy): Eukaryota > Viridiplantae > Streptophyta > Magnoliopsida > Apiales > Araliaceae > Panax > Panax ginseng. Next base: position 33,563,834 of record CM035143.1, on the reverse strand, counting down.
GGAACTAAAAGACTTGCCTTTACCGGCGTTTTACCAACATGCTAATACTTCGCGTCCCTTGCACAACCTATACATCAGATGTGAGATTGATAATAAATAAAATCAATACTCAATCTCATGGTCAAATTTATTCTAAGACCTTACTTTATCTTATTATCATTTATAATGTCTTTATAGACATCTAACTATTTTATATGCAACTCGGTTTTATTTTCATTTTCATCACCACACATGCTAGACTATCGCACTTGTAGTTTAATGTGCGTATATCACACCATTTTACTATACCACTTTGGTTTCAAAAATGCATATTCAACACATTGTTTACAAGTTTAATTTTCCTTCAAAAATTAAAAATTGCCCTTTTCAATTTCTTTCCATTATTATTCTTGTATTATCATCTTTTCATACTCAGATGCATATAACATCCAATATTAGTCATTAGATAGACACTTTGCATACCAAAGTTTAGAAACACTATTACTCTTAGGCATTTTATCGAGCACGTTATGTGCACACATTAACTTATCTCAACTCTTGATCTTAAATGGTTAATTATGCATAGAATATGATAACACATATCTATACTCATTACATATGTCGAAACATATTTTTAATCATCAAAATATACCATCACCCAAAATCTTAATTCAAATAGAATTATAAAACTCATCTTCACAATTTCTTTAACAAAACGTTGTTTTTGTTTTTAACATAACTCCTTCGTTACATGTCCGTTTTTGTTCCTTCTTATATAGATTTAACCCTTACTCAGTGTACTACAACCTCATCTAGGCCTTAAAGTCAGACCCTTATCCATCTAAACCAGATTCTGTAATTCATCAACTAGTCTATAAAATTTCATTTTCTGGACATCCTTACTAAATAATTTATTTCGGACATGATCCGGTCCATAAAATTGCTCAATCTAGCGTCTGGCTAGTAAACTTCCATATCTACAACTTTGCAGTTTAAAGTTTCTTCAAATTCAAAACACACGAATTTATATGAATTGTTCAAAGTTAGAAACCGTAATAGTTTTGATTTTCTGGGCAGATTATTTTCCCTTCGGACCAGCCTTACTACAACAGACATTGCAAGAAATCTACAAAGAGTTTTCATGTGATTCTACTTTCAGAATATAGCTTACTTCCATATCTTCGATTTGATATAAGGCTCATTTTCTAACTCATTATACCCAAAGAGGTATGAATTTCACAAGATTTGTCCACAATTACTCAAAACCTACAAATTTTGTTCTTCAAATTTTCTTTCCATTTCATTTTCTTTCTTGAATCCTCTTGTTTGATTCTTGATAATCCAAGATTAAACCTTCTTCTAGCTTTTTCTTCTTCTTCTTCTTCTAGCTCATCTCAATTCCTCTATTTCTCTCTATCTCTCTCAATTTCTCAATACAACTTCTATATAACAATTATCAGAGAACTACATTATGAAGAATATAAAAATATAATTAAAATAAGGAATTTAGATTATAACCTTATTAGTATGAATTTAAGAGAGAGATGGAGATAATGATGATGGGGTTTGTTTTGTCTTCTCAAAGCTTTCTCTTCTTCTTCTTTTTCTTCCTCTTCTTCTTCTCCTACAACTCTCTCTAACTCTCTTCTTCTTTCTTTGGTTTATTTTCTAAAACTAACGTACTAACTTGTAGTATATACATATAATATACAATACCAGTAATATATAATATATGTAACTCCTAGTAATTATTATATATACTAATTACTAGTTAATACATAGGTTACACCAACTTGAACTTGAAAAACCTAAGACCATGTTTGGCAAATACTCATTATTTTAATTAATCAATGGTTTAACATCAATCAATCTCATCAAATTGTCACATAATTATATTTACTTGTTAATTATAATTTCGTGTAACAATCATCACATAACTCATCTAATTTAATTATCTCAATTAAATTAGAACTATAACATAAAATTATTATATTAATTAAATTAAATACTAAATATTCATTTAATTAATCTACTACACTTAATTACATTACTCTATAATCAAAACAAAATTTATTTATTTAACTCAATAAATAATTCAATTAAATATTTATATATATTATAATTAATATATAACATTCTCTTCACATCAATTCACATATTCTACAATATATGACATACACATATTCACACCCAACATATCTCATAAATAATACTTTTATTTATAAAATTCTTGTAAAACCCCAACTTTTTAAATAAAGATGAATTTTCTATAAATATTATTTTTGAATATTATGGAGTGAAATTGATATAATAGTTGTGGATACTATTTATAAATTTTGCAAAAAACGTAAGTTGTTATATAATATTCGATTGGCCTGAGAATATTCGCTTTTAACAGGAATATTCGTATAACGGCACAATCATTGGTGGATCTTTATTAACGGAATTTTTGTCGGATTGAGAAAACGACAAAAATACTTTATAAAAAAATAACGGCGGAAGTTTTACTGTTAATCTGTTGAAACACCGGTGTTTAAAAAGAAAGAATGATGCATCTGCATAAGAGCACGTACCTGCATTATTAATTATTGATGCTTAAGTGATAAGTCACTAGCTTTTGTTGGTATTATTAATGTAATAATACGAGAAAATCTTTTATAAAATGTAATACTTTTATAAAGTTATTCTATAAATAGAATATATTATATTCTATTATGCATAGTGTTGCATAAAGTATCTCGCATAGTATTTTGCATAGTAAAATATTTTTATATAAAATGTAATACTTTTATAAAGCTATCATTTTATTAGACAATAATTAGAATATATTATATTTTATTATGTATAGTGTTTGCATAGTGCTCAGCGCATAGTATTTGCATAGTAAAATCTTTTATAAAGTTATTCGTTTTATTAGATTATAAATAGAATATATTTTATTTTATTTTGCTTTTAAATATGGACCGTCCGATTAAAGTAAATCAATCTCAATTGCTCATGAGTTAGTTACTATGCATTCCATTTTATTATAAATAGAAGCTCATTCATTCATTATTTTCTTATTTAATTCAATTGAAACTCTAGAAAGATAAACTATAGAGAGAAAGAAGAAAGTATTCTACTACTTCACTACTTATATATCCAAAGATTTTCTTCTTAAGGTAGGGAATATTATTTGTTGTACTCGTAAGGGGTGTTATTCTTTCTTATTCATGAAGAGAACTGTTGTTATTCCATTGCTTATTATTCTGTTGGAATAACCTGTATACGCGGTCTACCCTATACTTGGTGACATTCTTCTATCGTTCCATCTTTATTATTATTCCGTTGGAACATCCACATACGTGTGTTTGACACCGGACTGGTTAAAATCTTATTATTATTCCGTTGGAACATCCTCTCTGTGTTTTTTAATCGGATGCGGTTTCGCGTCTTATTATTATTCTGTTGGAACATCCGTCGTGTGTTTTTACGGACACGGTTCCGCCTTTTATTATTCTGTTTGAACATCCCGCTTGGTGCAAATTTTGCGACACGGTTCGTTCCGTTATTTAGTATTCTCATTGAATAACTTTTCTGTCTATGCGAAGTACCGCATGCATGGTGATTTCTTTTGTTATTCCATTCTTTATTATACTCAGTTGGTTAAAGTTTTGACTTATATACTCCATGAAATTAGTAGAATATCCTTGATATTTGCGCTTCATCCAAAGTATCTTTTCATGGAAATATTCTTCTGATCATTCTTGAATTTTACTCTACAAAGCAGTATCATGTTGACAATTTGGACATTAGTAGTTCTTGGACAAATTAATTCTTGAACTTGTTTTATTGAATTCTTATATCATTGTCATCATCCCCATGTTTATATTATGTTGAAAGTCATCCGCGGCTGTAGTGCATAGATGAACTTGGTATGATTATGACTGAGGATTATTGATTGTAATCATGACCGTAATGTTACAAATGATGTGGTAAAAGTCCCTCATTGGTCCGTAGTGCATTGATGGACGCTTGTTGGCATGATCATGACCATTAATGAATACACAAATATTCTTGGCCCGTAGTGCATGGATAATTGTGGTCGTGATACTAAAGAATATCCTTGGTCAGTAGTAAAAGGGTGATTCGATGATGTGGAATATTTATTGTTTGAGTCTCAACGATAACAGTGATGAAAAACCTTTTTAATCATAAAAGATAGTAGATTTTATTTTCTACTTGACTCTTTTAATGGATTGCTTGTTCCGCTGCAGTTAAACTTGATGTCTTTTTATCAGTTTAACATTGTTAGAGACTAATGATAATTTATTCTGCATTATCTTAGTCATAATATTTCTTACTGGGCTAGTTAAGCTCACCCTTTCTTTCACTATTCTCTTCAGGAAATGAGAATATAGCTGGGATGAGTCGGGAAACGGAGTGATGGTCCAGAGGATAGCGTTAGTAGTCCTCACTATTCTATGAAATAGTGTGATAATAATTGTAATGAGGACTCCTTTTGAGTTTGTATAATCTCTAGTAGATAATATTTGTATTCAAACTCACGGTTTATGTTTTGTCAGACATATTATACCACAAATTGTATTAGTAAGTTGTATTTGAATTCTGTACCATGTATCTGGCGACCCAAGATGGGTGATGTATACCTAATTTTGGGGGCATCACAATTCTCATTTATAAATTCTAAAAATCTGGGATGTCACATCCTTCCCTCCATATAAGGATTCCGTCCTCGGAATCACCGAAACCCTACCTTACTCAGGTTTTCCTCAAATCTATTCATTGAATAACTTCAACACATTACCTTAATATAGGTTTTATATTTTCTACTCTCACCATTCTTGATAATAAATTCTTATAAGTTTTATTTCATAACATTCACTTGAACTCAATTATATTTTGAGTATTATATATTCTTTAACCCATTCATTTCCTTTTCTAAGGATCGTTATCATAAACACTCGGGATATTACACACAACGCTCAACTCTACGATCTAAAAAGAAAGCTTGCTCAGGTACTTAGTTCTTTCGAACACAAGCTTAACGACAACTGAGTAGCACCATTCAAGAACTCAACTACCATTAAGTGAAGTAAGAAGTGCCAAGTCTGTTGGACTTGAAGAGTTCTAAGTGAACTAAGAAGTTCCAAGTTTGCTGGACTTGAAGAGTTCTAAGTGAACTAAGAAGTGTCAAGACTGCTGGTCTTGAAGGAATCCAAGTGATTCAAAGATTATAAAAACATCCTTAGTGTATTTCCTACTCAAGGAGTAGAAAAGTGGACTAGGAGCTTTGAATGCTCTGAACCACTTAAATTTTTTGTGACTTTTATATTTTTTCTTTAACTGCTATACTTGATATAACTACCTGTCAACTATTAACTTTATTTATCTTAAAGGGGAACAAACAAATCACATATTCCGCTGAAATTGATTAACAATGTCTGACAAAGATTTTTTAAAATATCAATTCAACCCCCTTTCTAGATAACTATTGTGCCTCTAGGAACTAACAATTGGTATCAAAGAAGGTTCTCTCAATCAGCCTACAAATCTTGAGTAGATCCAATGGCACATCTGATTAGGGAATCAAAGACTGGAGGAGGCAAAAAGCCACTAATGTGCAACAAAGATAAATTTGACAACTGGAAAGTTCGTATACAAGCATACATGGATTTAATAGATGAAGAACTATTTGAAATTTTCATGAATGGGCCCTACATTCCAACAAAGCTTGCATCAACTCCAGAAAATCCAAACAGAGTTCAAGTTAAGGTTAAAACTGAGTGGACTGACAACGAAAATAAAGATGTCCAACTCGACAAAAAGGCCAAGAACATTCTATTCCAATCCTTAGAAGATGATCTGTTCGAAAATGTGGTCAACAGCAAAACTGCCAAGGAAGTCTGGGAAGCGTTGCTCATTATGCATGAAGGAACAGAAGAAGTCAGAGAAAACAAGAAATCTCTTCTGACTCAACAATATAAAATATTTGCCCATGTTCTAGGAGAAAACATCACTCCACTTATGAAAGATTCAATGTTCTGCTCAACTCTCTTCGAGCCTTTGGAAAGATCAATCCAAATAAAGATCTAATCATAAAGTTCATGAGAGCTCTACCTAGCAAGTGGGATGCAAAAACCACTGCCATCAGAGAATCAAAGAATCTTCATGAAATGACTGTTCAAAAACTCTATAGAAACCTTCTCACCTATGAACTGGAGCTAACTTAGCGATCAGAGACTCTATCTGAAGGAAGAAAGAAGGACAAAGGAGTTTCTCTCAAAGAAACAGATACAATCTCCAAAGATAACATTGAAAATGACTCTGACTCTGAGGAAGATGATGATGAGGATATTGCAATGCTGGTCAGAAGACTCAAGAGGTTCATGCGTAAAGGTAGAAGCAGCAAACCTAAGAGATTAAACAACACCAATAGCGACGAGTAAATAAAAGACTTATGCTACAACTGCAAGAAGCCTGGCCATTTCATTGCAAACTGCAACAAACCTCTTAGAGAATAACTAAAGAGAAAATCAAATTCAAAGAAAGAATTCAAAGGCAACAAGAGGCTCAAGAAGAAAGACAAAGGTCTTGTGGTTGGAGGATCATGGAGTGACTCAGACAACGACTCAACTCCTGAGTCTGGAGATGATGAAGATTCTCAAGTAGCAAATCCATGTCTAATGGCCAAACATGCAAAGGATAAGAAAAGCCCTGACAATCATGAAGTAAGTATCGATGAGGTATTTGACTTTAACTCTCCTGATATAGATATTGATGATTTAAGAACTACACTACTTGGCATAACATCTGATCTGTATCAATACATGAAATGGTTCAGAGTTCTGTCTAAAGATTATTCTCTTCTTCAAAAAGAAAAAGAGAAAGTTTAGGAAGAACTAGAAATAGCTCTTCTAAGTACTAACTCTCTCTCCAAATTTGAAGCTGAGAATAAACTCTTAAAGCAGACCAATGAACTTAATGCACAAAGAGAGTCAAATCTAACCTCTAAGATTGAGGAACTAGAAAAGACAATCTTAACATGGAATAGATCATCTTCATCCATGGACTCCCTGATCTCTAGTCAGAAAAGTACATCTGAAAGAACAGGATTAGGTTTTGGGGAATTCATCTCAGAACCACATGTGGAAAAGTCAAAGGAAACTAACATTAGCAGTGCTTCAAACCTCAATAGAAGCATTGCATTTATGAAATCCTCACAGAAGGAAGAACCAGCCCATCACTGCCCTTCTGATCCAATCTATGCTACAAGGCATAACGGATCCCATATTGGCCTATGATTCAGAAAAGAGAAGAGTAACTTAATCACTGCCTTTCCACCTCAAAGGATCGTAGAGTCAAGCAAAGTTAACTCCAGAAATCAACCAGGTGGAAATAGTAGAGTTAAGTTACACTCTTCATAAATCATGAATCACAAGGACACATTTAAAAGGAAGAATCAGTATAAAGGAAGGACTGCCAGAAACCCACATAAGTTCAAATGGAAAAAGAATCTTCACACACTCACAAGCATGCATAATATTAGATGCTTTGTATGTGATAAGATTGGTCATAAGGCTACAATATGCTATAATAATCTTATGCATATCAAACCCAAAGTCAAGCATATTTGGGTTCCAAAGGGTACTAACAAGGTAGGACCCATGCAAGTATGGGTACAAAAATGAGAGCTTAAATCTCAATGCAGGAACGGAGCTCCACGATCAAAATTTGGTACCTGGACAGTGGATGCTCACGATACATGACTGGGAACAAAGCCCTCCTGTCTAACTTCATAGAGAAAGAGGGTCCAACAGTCATTTTTGGAGACAATGGCTCTGGCAAGACAAGAGATTATGGCTCAGCTGGGAATGGTACAGTATCCTTCAGTAAAGTAGCCTATGTGGAAGGACTAAAGCACAATCTTCTGAGTATAAGCCAGCTCTGCGACAAGGGTCATCAAGTTACCTTTCTCAACAATCAATGTCCAGTCAGAGACTTGAAGACCTCTTCCATAAAGCTGACCAAAACAAGAGAAGGGAACGTCTACACTGTTAATCTTGGTCAACTGAGTTCTAACGAGACAATATGCTTTCTGGCTAAAGCCTCTGAAGAAATGAGTTGGTTGTGGCATAGAAGGTTGTCTCATCTCAACTTCAAAAGCATGTCAAAACTGGCCTCGAAGGATCTAGTTGCAGGTCTACCCAAGTTCAGTTTTGTCAAAGAAAGGCCATGCAATGCCTGTCAACTTGGAAAGTAAACTAGAAGCTCTTTCAAAAATAAAATTTTCAACTCAATTGATAAGCCCCTGCAGCTACTTCACATGGATCTATTTGGACCGATTCAAACCACGAGCCTTTGAGGGAAAATATACTCATTGTTCGTAGTGGATGACTACACAAGATTTTTATGGGTGTTCTTTCTAAACTCAAAAGATGAAACAAGTTCCCAACTCATCAAGATGTTTAAACTGGTGACGAACGAGAAAGGGGAGAAAATCAAGGCCATAAGGAGTGATCATGGTAGAGAATTCGACTTCTCTTAAATAGATTAGTTCTACAGAGACAATGACATCAGTCACAACTTTTCAGCTCCATGAACTCCACAACAAAATGGAGTAGCTGAAAGAAAGAACAGAACTTTGATTGAAGTTGGAAGAACTCTACTATCAACAACCCGTCTGCGTGAATACTTCTAGGCAGAAGTTGTCAACATGGCATGTTACACTCAGAACAAATCTATTGTGCACTCTACGATAAAGAAGACTCCCTACGAGTTATGGAGAGGAAGAAAGCCAAATATCAACTACTTCCATGTGTTCAGTTGTACATGCTATATTCTCAACAATGGAAAACAGTATCTGACTAAGTTTCAACCCAAGTCAGATGAAGGAATCTTTCTCAGATATGCCACAGACAGTAAGGCTTATAGAGTGTTCAACAAGAAGACACTAAGTGTTGGAGTCTCGATTCACATCATCTTCGATGAAACAGACTTAGACAAACTTGTGCCTCAAGACACTATGAATGATAACTCAGACACTACAAACGAGGGGGTCGAGCTCAACACCACGATTGTAGTCCCAAAAAATAAAATCGTCGAGCCTAAAGAAGAGATCGTAGAGAGAACTACGCCAGACAACGAACCTCTACATCAAGAAGCACAGGTTAATATGGAAGAATTCAGACAAGAATGCATCAGGTCAGATGTTCTAATAGGAAATAGATGGGCAAGAGATCACACTCAAGACCTAATCATTGCAGATCTAAATTCAAGAGTCAAGACAAGATCTGCCACCCAGAATGAGTGTTTCTATCTAAGCTTTCTATCATAAATGGAACCCAAAAGGATAAAAGATGCTATGGAAGACTCAAGTTGGATAGAAGCCATGTAAGAGGAACTAAATCAGTTTGAAAGAAGCAGAGTATGGAGATTAGTTCCAAGACCTAGAAGTCACCCGGTTATTGGCACCAAATGGGTCTTCAGAAACAAGATGGATGAAGATGGTGTAATAACAAGGAACATCGCAAGACTAGTAGCCAAAGGTTACTCCCAAGAAGAAGGAATCGACTACGACGAGACCTTTTCACATGTTGCCAGATTAAAAGCAATCAGGATATTCCTTGCTTTTGCTGCCCACATGAAGTTCAAAGTCTTTCAAATGGATGTCAAAAGTGCATTTCTGAATGGAGAACTTCAAGAAGAAGTATATGTGGAACAACCTCCAGGTTTCATCAATCTAACTCTCTCTAATTATGTCTATAGATTAGACAAAGCCTTATATGGACTTAAATAAACACCTAGAGCATGGTATGAAACACTAACTAACATTCTCATTGAAAATGGTTTCACTAGAGGTAGAGTAGATACCACATTACTGTTAGGTTTGTAAGATTCATGCACACAATCAAATTGCACAAAATAAGCGGAAGCATGAAAAATCAGAGTTTTAAAATTTTATAAACCATATACCCGGATCATCCTTTATGCACAATTATTAATTAAACGAAAAGATAAAGAACAAGAATCATACACTTGAAGATTTGAGCTTCCTCAAGTACAAGTTCACCTCCAAATCCTTTCGCGTTCAACTTAAATCCACTGGGTTTGGTTCCTTCCTTTGATCAACGTTAGCCACCCAAGTGTTTGGCCTCTAGAGGTGATCCACCAAGGAAGAAGAAAAATTCAAGAAGATGGACAAAATCCTAGTTTTTTTTTTCTATCTCTCATAGAAAAAGAGCGTACTCTCCAACAATTGGAATCACATCTCTTGATATCTGATATAAGACTCTTCTTATAAAGATATTAGTTAACCCTTCTAATCTAATTAGAAAATAAGGTATTATTTAATTAATTAAATTCCTTTAATTAATTAAGCTCCCTAATCTTATTAGGAATAATTAATTGAACTCTTTTAATTAATTAGCCTCCTAATCTTATTAGGATATATGAGAGTACTTTTATTAATTAATTCTCAAACTCCTTTATGAATTAAATAATAACAATAGTAGTAGTAATAATAATAATAATAATAATAATAATAATAATAATAATAATAATAATAATAATAATAATAAGACTCCTCTTATTAATTTATATTTAATATTTCCAAAATAATAAATAATAAATTTTAAGCTATTTAATTTATTCTATCACCATAGATTAAATTAAATACACATAACTTATTATTACGATTATGCGATTAACTTTTTAAATAATTATTCTTCATTTTATGGTGTGACCCTTTAGGTTCTCCATATTAAACCAGTTGTGAATAAATCAATTAGAACAATTCTAATCTTATTTAAATAAATATATTAAACTATTAATTTATTTAAATAAATAATATTTATTCTACAATAGGGATAAGCCTCCCTAGCGGTCAATGACTTTTCAGATAATATAGATTTCAACATTAATCATAAAAGAACCTTTGAGTAAATAGTTATTGTACAATTCAATCCTTCCACCATACAATGTCCCAATTAAATATAAGACATGGAATTACTGTCAAGTCTTATTTTATTTAATTATATGTATTTCGATCCTTAAATGCATTACTCCAAATAATACAAATTAGAAACTCCTTGCTAATTTCATTCTGCCTTGGCCAATGACTACTGGGTTGTCATTTATCGAATCACATAGGATATTTCTCTTCTTTTATTAGAAGTGGTAGATTCTTTATTGATCATACATTACCTCAATGTACAACTTATTATACCCAAGCATACCCTTTGATATACCCTAAGGGTCTTAAGGAATAAGTCAAATTATAACTCATCATACACAAGATATTATGATGATCTCAAGTCCAAGGATCACTTGTACTACTATCACTACAGGAATTCCTATTGACAGACAAGTAAAACTCCATTAGGTATTCCTTAGCGAGCCACGTTCAGTGAACTTATTCTCTAATAAGCACTTACATTCTTGCTTTATTGTCTTCACACAAATGATCATGAGATCAATCATCCTCATCCAATAAGCAAACAACGTATGTACCAATCTATCCGGATTCACTAATCCCCAATTTAATAATCCAACGATTGGGAACTATTTTAGTTTTAAGCTTTCTAAGAATTTAGATCTCATTAGAATGATCATCATCATTATTCTAAAAGCATTGCATAAAACTATGGGTTTATCACATATTATAAAGCATCATCATGTAGATAATTAAAAGCCTTTAATAAATTAATACTTTTTTATTAATAAATGAATAAGATTGTTACAAAGTATATGTTTTATCATCAAACATGATTAGCTTATGTGCATACTACTTTCAATCTCTCACTTGCACTAAAGTCAATCGCCATGGTATCTCATACCCTTCTTCTCTAAGTGACGATTATCCTGTTGTTGGATAAGCTTTATTTAATGGATATGTAATGTTGTTTTTGAGAGTCCATTATCTCTATAGTGATTTTTCATCTTTCAATGATTCCTTTAATCAAATGAAAGTGCCGCAACACATGTTTAGATCCAAGATGAGACTTAGGAACTATTCCTAGTTCTGTAATGAACTTTTCACCCAAACAATCAACTTGCAGCTTAATTAAAGTTATATACTTTGTCTTTATTACTTAACCAACAACTCTTTGTTGTTTGGAACCTTTCCAATTTCACTGCACCACCGTTCAAGGTAACGTTTTACCTTAAAGTGGATTTTCTATCGTCTTGGTCTGTCTGAAAAACTTGAGTCTGTTAAGCCTTTTAGTTTTAATTTAGACCTACCATAAATTTTAATCATATCCTTAGTGCCGATTAAGTACTTTAAGATATCTTTCACTGTCTGACAGTGATCTTCTCCAGAATATAACCGATCAACATCAGGTCTCGTATATTTCATTGTATACATGATTGTCACTCATGTGATCTCTCTTTTAGGAGTTTATGGGGATTATTAAGAGAGATACACTCCAGGGCTCATCAACATGAGACATCTCTTGGAGTTTGTCATGCTAAACAGCTTTAGCATCAAATGAATATACGTTTTTTGGGTTAAGCTGAGCATCTTGTTAAATCTATCTATATAGATTTTGATCTCCAATTACGATACTCTTCCCAAATCATTCATGGAGGAATGTTTAGACAACTTTATCTTTACTGATTGTAGCATTGGTATGTTATTCCTTATCCGTAGTATATCAACATATAATACAATGAATATCACAATTCTCCCACTGACCCTTTTGTACACATTAGGTTCATTTTTGTTTTTGATAAAATCAAACTCTTTTGATTATCATATCAAAACGAATGTTCCATTTTTGAGAAGATTACTTCAATCCATTTCTCTGAGTGTCTACAACTCTTACCTCATCGTATGTAACTGGATCATCATCTTCTATGATGCGTACCTCATCATCATCATCTATGATGAATCCATAACTCTTAGGTATCTTCGATACTATTCTAGATTTACGATTCGGTTGTGGTACAATAGGTCTATCTACAGTTTCCACTTATTTAACTTATAGTGATTTGTGGCTCTTGAACTTTTCAAGATCTATTATCATCCCACTAGCCCCTTTAATGATAAACATCTTTATCTTAGAAGGAAACATGTTTCGCAAAAAACACCTTTTACTAAATAGGATTATAGAACATATACCCTAAACTTACTTTAGGATGTCCCACAAATCTGTACTTGTCAAATCTTGTCCCAAGCTTATTCTTTGAAACCTTTTTAACATAAGCTGGACAACCCTTTATCTTAACATACTTAAGATTATGAATCCTCCCTGTCCATAACTCTTATGGAGTCTTGGGGTCGAATTTTGAGGGTACCTTTCTCGTAGACATGCAGCCATTTCTAGAGCATTATCCCAGAAGGATACTGGAATGTTAGTAAAATCATTATGGACCGCACTATGTCCAACAAGGTACGATTTTTCCTTCCAGATACATCAATCAATTATTGCGTATTAGGAGGCGTCCATTGTGAGAAAACCATTTGAGATGATCCAGAAACTCATTGCACAAGTATTCCTTCCTTGATCCGATCAAAGAATCCTAATACTTTGCCAATTTATTTTACTTCTGAATTCTTTGAACCTTTCAAATAATTTACATTTGTATTTCAGCAAATACACACATTCAACTCTTTGAATGATCATCTCCTTTTCTTATACTAATTTTTTCAATATGCAAAATTATTTTCACGTAAGTCAAGTATACTAAATTCATTAAGTAATATTCCAGTTCTTTACAAAACATTATTATTATAAATAGAACAACAATTGTTCTTAAATATAATACCAAAGATTTCATTGTCCAACAACAAAATAGAAATAATGTTTCCAACGAGAACTGGAATACAATAACAACTTATTAACTTAATAGATTTGCCCGTAGGCAGTGCTAAACTATAAGTTCCTATGGCTAATGCAGCAACCTTTGCTTCATTTCCCACACATAGGATTACTTATTATTGTTTAGCTTTCTACTTCTGTTTGGTCCCTTCATAAATCTATATTTATGATAACCAAAGCCGGTATCCAATACCTAACTAGAACCTTGACTTAAAGAAAAATTTATTTTAAATCATGAACAAAATTGTATTTGTAACCGAAACTTCACTAAGCTTCTTCTGGTTAGCCTCTGTAAGATGCTTCTGGTAGTTTCTTTCCAGTGTCCAGGCTTATTGTAGTGGAATCAAACTCATTTGCTATCCGTATCAGTTTTGTTCTTATTATCCTTTGTTTTTGCCTTTCTATTTACCTTCTTTGAATCGTTCTTCTTTTAGAAGATCCTTTGGCCCCTACCAGTAAGACTTGGTCTTTCTTGGTTTGAAAGTGACTCTCAACATTTTTCAACATGTTAAGCAAATCAGTGAAGCTGATATCTAGCTTGTTCATATGAAAAATTCACAACAATTATGAGAAAGAGTTCGGGAGTAACTGCAAGATCAAATCTTGGCTCAACTCTCCATCCATGACAAAACCTGTTGTCCTAATTGTTCAATTAAATTGATCATGTTAAGGACTTTTGTATGTACTATAGTGTCATCGGTTATTCTAGATCGGAAGAGCTCCTTAGATATCTAATATCTATCAGTCCTACTTTCCTCACCATCAACTACTTTATGTGCAGGAGTATAGCAGGAGCATGCATAGTTTCATGCTGACGCTGAAGCTCGTTACTCATAGATGTGAGCATGATGCATTGAGCCAACTGTGCATCATTTTACCACTTTCTAAAAGTAGCAATCTCTTCCTCAGAGGCATTTTCTGCAACCATTGCAGTGATAAGCGTATTAAGGACATAAGATAGCTTTTCAGCCGTGAGAACTATTCTCAATTTCTTTAACCAATCAGTTTAATTTGGTCCGATTAATTTAGCATCTAATATGCTACGCAATGATAGTAATTTTAGACATTGTAAAATTCTGTAAATGAATTTATAATTAACAACATTTTAACATACATTCTTTTATTAATTACCAAAATAATTTAGGTCTTGTTTTAAATTGGTATCTCCCACTATTTTTATCAAACTATATTACCCTCAATGTATATAGTTCGGCGATATCTAATTAAAGATATGCTAGTGAGAATAAGGATCCCATTTCAAACACTACTAGAAAATCAAGAATACGTGACGGAATTTTGTGACAGTTTTTAAAAATAATCACAAAAGATAGTAATTTGTGATGGACTTTTTAAACAATCACGAAATAATAGTATATATGACGACTCTTAGTGATGACTAATCTTGCCATCAATGTATTATAATTGTGATGGTCATGTTAATCACATAAATTTTTTCTCGCAAAATAAATTTTCTTTTTGTGACGCACTAAGTCATCACTTATAGATATACCCTTTTCGTGATTGCATTTAAGCTATCACTAATATTTTAATGTAAGAAATAATCAAAACAATATTTTATGACGATCGTGATAATCATTAAAAAAGATAGATTTTTGTGACGACTTTTATTTGCAATTATAAAAAGAAGGTATTTTGTGATGGAATTTTCAAACCATCACAAAAAAATAAAATATATGATGGCTCTTAGTGATGACTAATTTTACCATCATTATAGAGTATTCGTGACTGCCATTGCAATCACCAAATCTTATGTGGAAGTAATTTTGTTTAGTAAGTCAACTCACAATATGTTTCCTTTTATATTTTGTTTTAAAATTATAATCATGATTTGGACTTTGGTGTAGTGGTAATACTTATTATTTAGTTTACAAATCTGAGAGGATTCGAATCCTACAAGTATCATTCGATACAACTAAGACAATGAAATAAATTATACGTAAATAGAGATTCACGTTCTTATATTTGATCCCTAAAATCTTATTTTTTTGTGATGACTTTGACAATCACAATAGATTACATGTTAATGTGATTGTATTAATCATCACAAAAGCACTGAGCGTTTACGTGATTGCCAAAACCATCACGTAAAACCTTTCATGATGGGCGTATACAAGACGACCATTGTGATGCTTAAAGCCATCACGTAAACCTTTCGTGATGGTTTTCCTACTTTTTGTGATGGATTTTGACCATCACAAATGATCATTTTTTTAGTAGTGAAATATATATAGCCTTGTGTGTGCACAACAAACTATATATAAATAAATAGGTAGACCAAAATATAATTTGCATTATTGAAGCTAATTGGTAGGTCTTGACCTTAGGTGAAGTTGGTGACCAAATCCAACAACCCCATGTGATTAAAATTGATAGCAATCAGCTCTAGATCAGCCATTACATGCATCATAGACTTGTATTTATAGATTGGAGAGAGAGAAAATTCATTTGGTAGCCTCATTTTGCATAAAACACTCAACCATTCTCTCTCAACCCCAAACCTCCGAAATTTCCTTCATATATCAGTCATATATCAAGCCCCAAGAAATCCACTAACAAATCAGTAGCCAAGAATCATAAGAGTGTCCATTGAAGGTATAAACCCTAATTGCAAATCTGACCTTTAATCTTATGTTAGAAGTTATGATTATGTGTTGTAATATGTTCTATGTAGTATTTATCAATGATCTCGGTTGATAGATGTTAGATCAATAACATCTAGAGGCTCGAATTTGAGGTATTACAAAAATCTGGAAAAATTTCTTCTGTGGTCTGACAACGAATGTCAGTGGCCACAAATCTTTCTCTGTTTGTGCTTTTTCTTGTTTTAAGTTTTGGATCTGTAGTTTGACATGTGGTCTGTCATCTAAAAGTGGAATCGCGGCCTTTACATGTATGGATTTCATGTTATTCTTGGTCAAAATCTGTTGACCGGACATGACCGGTTGATTTCTGGGTAACCCAGAAATCATAAAACAGTGTCTGACAAGCTTTTCAAATGACTTGATCTGTCATGTTTTATGTGTTTTGATTATGTGTTTGTATTCAATTTGTAGCCTGTAATGTGTACTCTAGATCCATGGTTTTATATTCTCCAAAACATCAACGTGTCGAATGGAGTGGCTGGTCAAACCTAGCCATTTGGTCACGGATACAGTTTCTGGAATTTCCAAAATCCATAAGAACATGCCTTCTGACATGCTTTGACCAAATAATAACTTATGATTGTGTTGTTGTTGAACTGTGATGGTAATATATAAATGTTCTATAATATATAGGGTCCTTTAGCGACAGTTTAGAAATAAAATTAATTATTTTTATTAAATAAATAGAAAAATTAGATTTTAATTATTAAAATACAAAAAAAATATTAAAAATTATTTTAAGGTCCAAAAATTAGTTTTAATTATTTTAAATATATTTCATAAATATTTAATATTTTGGAATATTAAAAGTATTTAATTTATTTAATTATAATATTAAATAAATTATTTAAAATGATTTTAATACATGAAAAATCATTTAAAATTATATAATGATATAAAAATTCTTTTAAGTTATTTTTAATTACTTTTAATATTTTGTGATGAAATTCATTAATAAATTAATATTAGTGATAAATAAGTTATTTAATAAATGAATTAAATAAATAAATTAAAATGATTTTAATTTATTAAAATCATTTTAAATAATAATAAGGCATTTAAAAATATTTTTAAGTTATAAAATATAACTTTCAATATTTAAAGGTAAATATCATTTGGAACTTTGGTCATTTGAGCGCTGGAGCAACACAAGTTATCTGTTAATATCTTGCAAGGATTAATATTTATATCAAAACATGAGATTTCCCCCATATATTCCTTTCTTCTCCTTCACTACATACCATTAATATAATCTGAAGAAGTTATATACTACAATAATAATAATAATAATAATAATAATAATAATAATAATAATAATAATAATAATAATAATAATAACAATAATAATAATAATACTAATAAAAATAATAATAATAACAATAACAAGAATAATAAAGTTGCACCAATGGTGTGTATGTTTTTTTTAACTCCCATTTTTCAAATTCTCCTTTTTCTTGACTTGTAATTTTTTTTATAATCAAATATTAATTTCTCTTTATATCTTATATTAGAGGGTGTTTGGCAATGACTTATAAGTTGGTTAAACTAAGTTATAAGTCATTTGTTATTATTTAGTGTTTGACAATAACTTAAATTTTAATTTTTTTTTACTTATAAGTCATTATTAAAAAAAAAAATGCATGCTTCATGTGCTATATTTTTATTATTATTACTATTACTATTACTATTATTATAATTATTATTATATTTACTATTATTATTATTACTATTATTATTATTATTATTACTATCATTATTAATTTTTATTATTAGAATAATTATTACTAATCTTATAATTATTATTTTTAATATTATAATAATTATAATTATTACTATTATTATAATTTCTATTATTATTATTATTGTTGTTGTTGTTGTTGTTGTTATTATTATTGTTACTATTATTATAATAATTATTATTGTTACTATTATTATTATTGTTATTATTGTTGTTATTATTATTACTATAATAATTATAATAATTATAATAATAATAATAATAATAATAATAATAATAATAATTATTATTATTATTATTATTATAATTATAATTTTAGTATTAATTATAATTATTATTACTATTACTATTACTATTATTATAACTACTACTGTTATTATTATTGTTATTATTAATCATTATTATAATTACTATTATTATTATTAATTATTATTATTATTATTATAATTATTACAATAATAATAATAGTACTAATAATAAAAAAGTCTGGCCCGACCCGTGGGCTTTTTAAAAAATAAAATAAAATAATGATCTCCTTAAAAATTGAACTCTAGACCTCCCATTCTCTTTAAACAAATGCTCAAACCAACTAAGCTATAACAATTTTTTTATTATAAAGTCACTTACATCCCGACACTAAAATACTAAAAATACTAATAACATATTTACATCAAATACTAATTAAAAAAAAATACAAAATTACTAAAAAAAATCAAATTAAAAAATAATAAAATTCAAATTATTTTGTTAATTAATAAAAAGAATAAAAATTCAAATTACATAATAATAATAATAATAATAATAACAGTCATTAAGTTAAAGGTTTTTAACTTAGTTAAATGTTTCTTACATTTACCCATGTATATGAACCATGAATGACTGAGGGACTCATTCTGGTGAAGGAAGACCTTATACCAGGCTTCAATGTAATCATAATAGCAAAATTGATTATCTTGACTAGATAGGTTCATGAGATCGGAGGGATTCTTCCCCCAATCAGAGATTTGAATAAACTCCTGTGGATGCCGGTGAGGCGCTGTTGATCATCTTCTCAGATGAGTCAACATCCCCTACTATTCCGCCTCAAAATTTTTATCCAGGAAATGATTTCACCTGAAGTTTTAATATTTAATGTTAAAGTCTTTAATAGATGCTGATCACTAAGACTTAGGGTGAAATCAGGAAAGCAATTAAAATGGACAGGTCCATTGTGCAAACTTGATTCCATAGCACCTATTATACTGGGGTGATAATTTAAAACCGAGCATCCCTTAGACAGAGATAGATGCATGAGTTAATTCCTTTAATGTTTAATGGTTTTACTGCAACTTGAATTAATCCGATATGAATAAAATTGTAACCCTTTTTCCTATGTCTTTTAATAACATCAGGGTCAAGAAGACTACAATTTTCATATTCTTTATTAATAGCGTAAACTTTCTCAACTGTTTTGACATTATAATTAGTTTTAAAATTATCTAAAAATGTTGACTGATAAATTTCTTTTGGAGAAACTCTTGGTATATTCCAATTGTGTAAGGCTTGACTAATATTTTCATAGCTGTGAGATTCTTGGTTAACTATGTCTGGGACAGAGGGTAAAGTCGACCTTTGACTAGTTGAAGAGTTAGATCTAAATAACCTATTCATTGTACTGATTTCAAAACAACATTTCACTCTTTATCTTCCATACAGACCCTCTTACCTTGAGTAGACTCATACCCAAACCTAATACCCGAAACTGCTCACACAAGAGACTTACCTGGGTAGACACGGAGAAGGGTGGACTACAGTAAGTTAGGTGACTTCTGATCAAGAAAAAGAAGATGTTTTGAAAAAAGTATGAATGAAATAGATTACTTATTTCTTATCAGCAACTAGAACAAATAACAACTTGGCTTTGATACCATTTGGGGGCGGAAGCAGATATGCAGAGAAAGAAGAAGATGAAGCAGAAATGCATATAGAATACACAATTAAATTAATAAATAAAAACAGTAGTTTTATTGATTACTGCTGAAACTATGTACAAACTAAAATTAAATTAACTTACAACTTAGAACATTTAACTGGAGAAGTAGAGAAGAGGGGTTAAGTAGGCTTATCAGAGGTAGAAACTAAAGATTTGTCTGAGAGAGAAGGCTCAGAGTCTTTCTAAGTTTCCAAGTCTGATGAACCAACTGAGTTCGGTTTCCTTTTATAATACAAGGAAAGAGAACTGTTACAATGACTGGGGTAAAATAAAAACATTTTACTTAAGTGAAAACATGTTACTTAAGTAAAAGAGAAAGTAAATATATAAATGGTAATCCTAAAATGACTTTATCGGTGAGGTTGCGGATCAAAACAAAAGATGTTTTGAAACACATATTATCTTGACAGATATGTACTTTTGGTAATTTATATTTAATTTCCATTTGATCGCCATTAATGAGTTTAATCTTTCTTTGGTTTTCCTAAAATATTTGGTTGGGATTAAGCCTTCCAGATGTAGTTTAAATCAGCACTGTGTCAACCAGAGAGTAAAGTCGTATAGAGAAGCTTTTATCAACAACTGTGTTAATCGAGATGTACCATTTTTGAATGGTAATGTCTTTAATTCTTTTTAAGCGTGAGACCTTGAACAAAAAGATCGGGATCATTTTTAACGCTAGAAGACTGAGCTCATTATCATGATTTTCATCACTAGATGAGGAGTCGTTAATTTGAAGACCGGATCTTTTATCTTCAAAATCCTTTTTAAATTAGAAACCTCTAATTTGAGATTAGTAATTTCTTTTTAAGTTTATTAACTTCTAGATTCAATTACGGGAGGGTGATTTCTTTAATAGGAGTTTTAAATCTTTCTAATGTTTTATTAAGGCTAAAATTGGTTTTTCTTTGGCTTTAATGAATTTTTTCATTACTATCCTTAGTTAATAAATCCTTTAACTGCTATTTAGTATATTGAGCCTTTAGTTTAGGATCGAGTAATTTTACTAATAAGATCAATTAACAAAGAAATTTCTTCATCATCTTTGTTAATTACATTAATTTTTTTGTGCAACACGCTTTCATTGCAATTGTCGGTAGCCAAAAATTGACTTCTCCCGTATCAACGCTAGATGTTTTATTACTTTTTATTACTAGAGGAACTAGAAGAATCTTCATTATTACCGACATCATTTTCTATTCTCATAAGTTCCGAGGATTTGCTCAAAATTGTCTTCACTAGAGATATTTAATTGATTTAATTTTTGTTTTATTTTACATTCATTCTTATAATGACCCTTTTGTCCACAATTGTGGCAAATAACTTTACTTTTATCATATTTTTTAGATTTAGATTTTTTAATATTCCTTTTATTAGTAGTTTTGGGCTTATTATAATAATTGTCTTGATTTCTGCTGCGTGGTAACGATGCTTTTTTTATGATGTTTAGTAATTTTGTGAGATTCAATATGTTTATGCCTTGGCTTCCTTCTGGAGGGAGCTACAGGGGGTAAACCATATTGTTCACAAAAAGTGCCTAATTCATATTTAGCTTTCTTCTTATCTTTACTAGCTTGTTTGGCTAATTTGAAATCAATACATTTTTAATCCAATTTTTGAATGTGACTTATTATATCACCGTAAGTTAAGTTATCATAATCAATGTATCCAAGATTTTTACCCAATTCTTCACTTAACCTTATGGGCAAATAAAGAGGGTAAACCGTTGATAAATTTTTCTTTCCGTAAAGGTTTATTCTTATCACAATAACATAACTCTAGATGTAAAAACATCTTTGTACCACCTAAAGTCACTTAGAGTGGGACAAGTGAGATTACTTTAACCGATCGTGAATTCTTTTCGTTATATTCTTGGGAGTGCCAATGAAGTGTTTTCTTATTGTAAATATAAGTGTATTAACTTTCGTCAAAGGACCGATGCCAATATCTTCATTGAAGATAGGGTTGCCATCATCATCCAATTTGGATCAACATGAATTATTGATATTCTAGTATCTTCAGTGAGATGTTTTTCCCACCAAGATCTGAGAATACCAGTGAATCCACTAACAATTAATTCAACAATATCTGGTTGAGATAGATTGTTGAATTTGGTGATGTAACTGTTTGCCACCATAGACATATGGTTTAATTTATTTAAAATTTCCTGTTCACTAAACCCATCAATGTTCCATTCGTAAATTTTATTAGATGAAACTGAGAATTGTTTATCTAGGTTTCTCTCTTCGAATTGTAGGTCCGGAGGAGTAGGTCTAGAGTACCAATTCCTAGTTATACTGGTATTTTTAACTGTTAATTTGTTAAGCTGATCATTTAAATCTGGTATTGAATCAGTATCAGAATTATCTGATTGATAACTGCTTTCAACATCAGTTTTAACTTGATCAATCGCGGCAATAGTACCACTTGTACCAGGTTCATTTTTAAGTTTTTTGAATAACTTATCAATGGATTTAACTAAATTATCATCATCAGATGGTAATCCTAACTTGACTAGTTGAAGAGTTAGATCTAAATAACCTATTCATTGTACTGATTTCAAAGAAATATTTCACTCTTTATCTTCCATACAGACCCTCTTACCTTGAGTAGACTCATACCCAAACCTAATACCCGAAACTGCTCACACAAGAGACTTACCTGGGTAGACACGGAGAAGGGTGGACTACAGTAAGTTAGGTGACTTCTGATCAAGAAAAAGAAGATGTTTTGAAAAAAGTATGAATGAAATAGATTACTTATTTCTTATCAGCAACTAGAACAAATAACAACGGTTTACCCTCTTTATTTGCCCATATAACAGCGGAGATAAGTTTTTAAAAGAAAAACTTGAACAGAAAAAGAAAAGATTAAGAAGATGACCGGTGAATCGGTAAAGCAATCTCTTTCTTTATTTATAAACATTTAGGAAGGGATTACAAGATATCCTAGATCTAAATGTTTGAGAGGGAAGATCGAAGTATTAAGGACTTCGCCTTCATCTTCTAACTAAGAAGATCAAGTTTGAAAGCTTCATCTCCTGCTAACTAAGAGAGAAGGAGAGGACCTCGGAAGAGCTTTTAGAGAGAGAAGCTCGAGGCTTTACATTGAATTAAGCTTCAAAGAAACTCTAACACTTGAGTTTCTTTAAATAGAAAAGCGAAAAGTAAATTACTATTTGAATCACGCAGATTCACTATTACATTAATCAAGTAAAAGTAATTTACTTAAGTAAAAGTAAAACGAAGAAACATTTTTTACATTTACTTTTACATTGGTAAATGTAAGAAACATTTAACTAAGTTAAAACATTTAACTTAAGTAAAAGCAAAAGTTATTCTTTTACTTTTACTTTTACATTTACTAAAGTAAAAGACTTTTGCTTTAAGTAAAAGCAAAAAGTCGATGACGGTGGGGCCATCATCGTTTGGCCGATCAAGATGCCTCTGGCGCCTTCTTCCTCGACTTGGTCCGTCTCTTGTAGATGCTTGGGAAGGTCTTTGTTGATCATCTTCTCAGATGAGTCACCATCCCCTACTATTCCACCTTAAAATTTTTATCCAGGAAATAACCCTATCAACCCCAAAATTTTGGTTTATAAAGAAGGAGGAGAAAAAAATTCACCGAAAAATTGGTCAAAATCTTCAAAATTTCTTAATTTTGAAAAGAATTTTGTTTAAAACAAATCGATCGAAATCAAAACAAAGGATCACTCGATTGGTCCCGATCTATCGTTGAAATCGATCTAAATGAAGACTTCTTTGTTAATCTGCTTAAACAAAAATTCTTTTTTCAAGGTCTACATAGAAAGCCTTACTTGCCTTTAACTCATACCAGAGATCTAAAGATCCCTTTGGCCATTACATCGCTCCCCACCTTCGGAGACTTACAAAATGTGCACTAATCGGGACTTAAGGCGATCTTGGGTGTTTTCCTACCAAGGTCTGGACTTGTAAAAGCAAAGCAAGAAAATAAAAGTTTGAAAAAACATTTAAGTCCACAAATCAAAAATTTTTTAATCGCTTCAATCGACAAAGATCAAGAACCAACGTGTGTGGCTCGATACCATATATAACAATGTGGCGATTAAGTTTTTAAAATAAAAACTTCAAATGAAAAAGAAAAGATTAAGAAGATGACCTATGAATTCCAGAAAGTAATCTCTTTCTTTTATTTATAAACATTTGAGGAAGGATTCCATTAATTCCTAGACTAAATGTTTAAGGGAAGAGAGAAGTATTGAAGACTTCTTCTTCATCTTTAACTAAGAAGATCAAGTTGAAAGCTTCGCCTTCTTGACTAACTAAGAGAGAAGGGAGAGGACCTCCAAGAGCTTTCTAGAGAGAAGCTCCGAGGCTACATTGAATTAAGCCTAAAGAAACTCTAACACTTGAGTTTCTTTAAATAGAAAACAGAAAAGTAAATTACTATTGAATCACGCAGGATTCACTATTACATTAACTGAAGTAAAATTAATTTACTTAAGTAAAAGTAAAACGTAAGAAACATTTTACATTTACTTTTTCCAGGGGTAAATGAAAGAAACATTAACCAAAGTTAAAACATTTAACTTAAGTAAAAGAAAAAGTTATTCTTTTACTTTTACTTTTACATTTACTAAAGTAAAAGACTTTTGCTTTACTTTAAAGCAAAAGTCGATGATGGTCAGGGCCATCATCGTTTGGCCGATCAAGACTCTCAGCGCCTTCTTCCTTGATTTGGTCCGTCTCCTGTAGATGTCGGAAGGTGCTATTGATCATCTTCTCAGATGAGTCACCATCCCCATACTATTATGCTTTAAAATTTTTATCCAGGAAATAACCCTTTCACCCCCAAAATTTTGGTTTATAAAGAAGGAGGAAAAAAAAATTTCTACCGAAAATTGGTCAAAATCTTCAAAATTTCTTAGATTTTGTAAAAAAATTTTGTTTAAAAACAAATCATATGAAATCTGAAACAAAGGATCACTCGATTGGTCCTGTCCTGATCTATCAGTTAAATCGATCTATACAGAAGACTTCTTTGTTAACTGTTTAAACAAAAATTCTTTCTTTTGTCATTCCGCTTAAACTCGAACCGTTCTTGCCTTAAGTAAACTCATACCTGTAGATCTAATGATACCCTTAGCCTAAACTGCTCCCAACCTGGAGTCTTACAATGGCATAACGGAACTTATGGCGATCTTAGGTGTTTTACAGCAAGTCAGGCGATTGAAAGTGGAGCAAAAGAAGAAAAAGTTTGAAGAAACATTTAAAAACAAATCAAACTGTTTTTAATCGAAACCTCCGACAGAATCAAGAACCAACCGTGTGGCTCTGATACCATACAATTAAATTATAGTACTATTAAAAAAGAAATACTTTCACTTGTATTATGTATTTCTAAATTTCAGAATGATTTATTAAACCAAAAATTCTTAGTTCGTATAGATTGTAAGTCAGCAAAATATATATTAGAAAAAGATGTTGAAAATCTAGCCTCTAAGCATTCTTTCGCTAGATGGCAAGCTCTATTAAGCATTTTTGATTTTGAAATTGAATACATCAAAGGAAGTAACAATTCAGTTCCTGATTTTCTTACAGAGAATTTATTAATACAGTACCATTCATAAATGAGCACTAGAGGAGCATCGCCCTCAAGAGGTCTCCGGGTCGCCTCTTCAGCCCAATTATTCAACCCAGAGGATCTATGGTTCCTCACCCGATTAACCATACAGATTCAAACCCGTAATAAATTCACTATTCTAGGCACTATGCCTAAGCCTTACTGATTCGGCTTTGCTACCAACCTGTCCGATCGACCCATTCAAGAATCCCGCTAAGGCTTCGTCCTCGACTTCTAGTCACTCTCCCCGCCGAGTATATGCTCGAGATGGGAAAGTTACTTATTCCATATTGAACCCAAGATGAAACCAAAGATCGATCCCAAAGAAACTTGCCGCCCATTCTTTCCCTCGGATGGCATTTCACCTCTAGCCCCTTATAAGTCCTTGTGTACTATAAGGATATTTTGCTAGAAACCGAGTCAGTAAATATCAAACCCATTTATGCACAGAATGATAAATCAAAAGTTCTTTATCATTCTATGTATATTAAACAGTTTATTCAAATCTCTGATTGGGGGAAGAATCCCTCCGATCTCATGAACCTATCTAGTCAAGATCATCAATTTTGCTCATTGCAATTGTCAGCGCAAATAGTGACTTCTCCCGTATCACTGCTAGATGTTTTATTACTTTTATTACTAGAGGAACTAGAAGAATCTTCATTATTACTGACATCATTTTCTATTCTCATAAGTTCTAGGATTTGCTCAGTGTCTTCACTAGAGATATTTAATTGATTTAATTTTTGTTTTATTTTACATTCATTCTTATAATGACCCTTTTGTCCACAATTGTGGCAAATAACTTTACTTTTATCATATTTTTTAGATTTAGATTTTTTAATATTCCTTTTATTAGTAGTTTTGGGCTTATTATAAAAATTGTCTTGATTCCTGTTTTCGTGGTAACGACGCTTTCTTTTATGATGTTTAGTAATTTTGAGAGATTCAATATGTTTATGCCTTGGCTTCCTTCTGGAGGGAGCTACAGGGGGTAAACCATATTGTTCACAAAAAGTGCCTAAACTTTAGTAATCAACAGCGCCAAACATTGGAATTAAACCCTTTAGTAATCAATATCTAGCAACCGTTGGAAAACAGCTAGATAGGATTGAGGAAAAGTTTGAAGAATCTATCATAAAAAAACCAGATTTAAAAATTGAACATCCTTTAATAAAGTTACCAGAAAATAGACACAAGTTAGGATTACCATCTGATGATGATAATTTAGTTAAATCCATTGATAAGTTATTCAAAAAACTTAAAAATGAACCTGGTACAAGTGGTACTATTACCGCGATTGATCAAGTTAAAACTGATGTTGAAAGAAGTTATCAATCAGATAATTCTGATACTGATTTAATACTAGATTTAAATGACCAGCTTAACAAATTAACAGTTAAAAATACCAGTATAACTAGGAATTGGTACTCTAGACCTACTCCTCCGGACCTACAATTCGAAGAGAGAAACCTAGATAAACAATTCTCAGTTTCATCTAATAAAATTTACGAATGGAACATTGATGGGTTTAGTGAACAGAAATTTTAAATAAATTAAACATATATGTCTATGGTGGCAAAAGTTACATCACCAAATTCAACAATCTATCTCAACGAGATATTGTTGAATTAATTGTTAGTGGATTCCACTGGTATTCTCAGATCTTGGTGGGAAAAACATCTCACTGAAGATACTAGAATATCAATAATCCATGTCAATCAATTTGGATGATGATGGCAACCCTATCTTCAATGAAGATATTGGCATCGATCGCCTCGATTTTGAGTTAATACACTTATATTTACAATAATAAAACACTTCATTGGCACTCCGGTAATATATAATGTAAAGAATTCACGATCGGTTATAATCTCACTTGTCCCACTCTAAGTGACTTTAGGTGGTACAAAGATGTTTTTACATCTAGAGTTATGTTGCGCAATGACAGTAATAAACCTTTCTGGAAAGAAAAATTTATCAACGGTTTACCCTCTTTATTTGCCCATAAGGTTCGTGGTAACTATCGTCAGGATGAATGGCAATTTGCCAGAAACCGGATTTAAGGTCGAATTTACTGAAAATAGTGGCATTACTTAACCTATTGACTAGGTCGTCTTTATTGGGAAGGGGATATCTAATCCATTCTAAAACTTTGTTCAGTGGTTTATAATTGATGACTAGGCGAGGATAACTCTTAATTGATTATTAATGGGGATATCAAAATCTGACTGAGTGGGCATCACAGAAGAAGTGGGAGAAGAAGAACTTTCTTCTTCAACATCAGTTTTAACTTGATCAATCGCGGCAATAGTACCACTTGTACCAGGTTCATTTTTAAGTTTTTTGAATAACTTATCAATGGATTTAACTAAATTATCATCATCATATGGTAATCCTAACTTGTGTCTATTTTCTGGTAACTTTATTAAAGGATGTTCAATTTTTAAATCTGGTTTTTTTATGATAGATAAATAAAAACAGTAGTTTTATTGATTACTGCTGAAACTATGTACAAACTAAAATTAAATTAACTTACAACTTAGAACATTTAATCGAGAAGTAGAGAAGAGGGGTTAAATAGGCTTATCGAGGTAGAAACTAAAGATTTGTCTCGAGAGAGAAGGCTCGAGTCTTTCTAAGTTTCAAGTCCGATGAACTAACTGAAGTTCGGTTTCCTTTTATAATACAAGGAAAGAGAATCACTATAATGAGGTAAAATAAAAACATTTTACTTAAGTGAAAACATGTTACTTAAGTAAAAGAGAAAGTAAAATAAAAGTAAACAAAGAATTACTTTTGACTAAAGGCAAACACTTTCGCTACTTTTTGGAAAATCGCCGATACCGATTAATTGGGACGCGATAAGGATCGCAATGCTTTTCGGTGGAAAAGCAGATTCCTTTGATCGAGTGGTGGTCGAAAGGTGAACTGGTCGAATTTAACAGAACCTGGCCGATTGGAATAGGAATCGGGCCGACCGAACAGAATAAATGAACTCAAAGCGAATGGGTCCCGAGCATCCTCAAGGTCGACTCAGGTCAGAAAGGATCATACTCGCCATCATCATCACGAATCGACCGATTGAGTCACCAGGAAGAATGATTAGAAGCCTCTTCATGCAAAGCTTCATCAATCAGTGTTGCACAAAAAGAATTAATGTAATTAACAAAGATGATGAAGAAAGTTCTTTGTTAATTGATCTTACTAGTAAAATTACTGATCCTAAACTAAAGGCTCAATATACTAAACAGTTAAAGGATTTATTAACTAAGGATAGTAATGAAAAATTCATTAAAGCCAAAAAAAAACCAATTTTTAGCCTTAATAAAACATTAGAAAGATTTAAAACTCCTATTAAAGAAATCACCCTCCCAGAATTGAATCTAGAAGTTAATAAACTTAAAAAAGAAATTACTAATCTCAAATTAGAGGTTTCTAATTTAAAAAAGGATTTTGAAGATAAAAGATCTGGTCTTCAAATTAACGACTCCTCATCTAGTGATGAAAATCATGATAATGAGCCTGAGTCTTCTAGCGTTAAAAATGATCCTGATCTTTTTGTTCAAGGTCTCACGCTTAAAAGAATTAAAGACATTACCATTTAAAAATGGTACATCTCAGTTAACCTGGTTGTTGATAAAAGCTTCTCTATACGACTTTCTCATTTCTCGATTGACACGAAAAAGTGATTTAAACCGCATACGAGGAAGGCTTAATCCCAACCAAATATTTTAGGAAAACCAAAGTTGAAAGATTAAACTTCAATTTAATGGCAAATAAATGGAAATTAAATATAAATTACCAAAAGTACATATCTGTCAAGATAATATGTGTTTCAAAACATCTTTTGTTTTGATCCGCAACCTCACCGATAAAGTCATTTTAGGATTACCATTTATATATTTACTTTACCCATTTACTACTAATAACGAAGGCCTAAGCTGTAGACACTTAGGTAAGAAAATAACATTTAAATTTCTTATTAAACCAAAAGAAAGAGATTTAAAATTCATTCAAGAAGAATCCATCTCAAAATCAATAAATCTACTCAATTGTAAAATAACACATTTAAATTTCTTAAAAGAAGAAGTTAAATATAAAAGGATTGAAGAGCAACTTCTTAATAGTAAAGTTCAAGAAAAAATTGAAGAATTAAAAGCATATTTGAAAGATAACCTTTGTTCTGATTCTCCCAATGCCTTTTGGTACGCTGTTATATGGTATCAGAGCCACACGGTTGGTTCTTGATGCTATCGGTGGTTTTCGATTGAAAACAGTTTGATTTGTGGACTTAAATGCTTCTTCAAACTTTTATTTTTCTTGCTCTGCTTTTATATTTTCAATATTTAATAAATTATTGACCATGGGCTGTTGGGGTAATTCATTAGGTAGAGTCTACTGACTGGGAAGCGTAATATCCTTCCAGAGAATTGTTCTTGAAACTTGAATATTATCATCAGTAGTAGAGCTTTGAATTAATACAGGTACCATTCATAAAGTATTAAGACCAAGAAACCTTATTCGGACCTGAAACAGGCTGCATTTGGAAGGTGAAAGAACTAGACCATTATCTTTAACTGTCTTAAAGAAAGATTTCAAGTGTTTAATATGTTCTTCGATGATAAATTAAATGTTCTTTGAATTCCTTGGTGGCAAACAGTTACATCACCAAATTCAACAATCTAGATCTAGGATATACTGTAATCCCTTCCCTAAATGTTTATAAATAAAAGAAAGAGATTACTTTACCGATTCACCGGTCATCTTCTTAATCTTTTCTTTTCTGTTAAAGTTTTTCTTTTAAAAACTTATCTCCGCTGTTATATGGTATGAGAGCCACACGGTTGGTTCTTGATGCTATCGGTGGTTTTCGATTGAAAACAGTTTGATTTGTGGACTTAAATGTTTCTTCAAACTTTTATTTTTCTTGCTCTGCTTTTACAAGTCCCGACCTTCGCCGTAAAACACCCAAGATCGCCTTTAAGTCCCGATTAGTGCACTGCTTGTAAGTCTCCAGGTGTGGAGCAAAGTTGAATGGCCAAAGGGATCTTTAGATCTACTAGTATGAGTTTAAGGCAAGTAAGGCTTTCTAAGTAGACCTTCAAGAAAAAAGAATTTTTTGTTAAAGCAGTTAACAAATTAGTCTTCTGTTTAGATCGATTTCACTGATAGATCAGGACCAATCGAGTGATCCTTTGTTTCAGATTTCAGTCTGATTTGTTTTTAAACAAAAAATCTTTTCAAAAATTAAGAAATTTTGAAGATTTTGACCAATTTTTCGGTGAAAATTTTTTTCTCCTCCTTCTTTATAAACCAAATTTTTGGGATTGATAGGGTAATTTCCTGGATAAAAATTTTGAGGCGGAATAGTAGGGGATGGTGACTCATCTGAAAAGATGATCAGCAGCCGCACCACCCAAGATCCACTGGAGAGCCGGACTAAGTCAAAGAAGAAGACGCCAGAGAGTCTTGGTCGGCCAAATGTGTGATGGCCTAAAGCCATCGTAGACAAGCTTTTGCTTTCCGTAAAGCAAAAGTCTTTTACTTTAGTAAATGTAAAAGTAAAAGTAAAAGAATAACTTTTGCTTTTACTTAAGTTAAATGTTTTTAACTTAGTTAAATGTTTCTTACATTTACCCATGTAAAAGTAAATGTAAAATGTTTCTTACGTTTTACTTTTACTTAAGTAAATTACTTTTACTTCAGTCAATGTAATAGTGATTCCTGCGACATAGGAAAAAGGGTTACAATTTTATTCATATCGGATTAATTCAAGTTGCAGTAAAACCATTAAACATTAAAGGAATTAACTGAAGGGATAACATCATCTTCCTAAATTCCTTTAATGTTTAATGGTTTTATCTTAACTTTGAATTAATCCGATATGAATAAAAAATTGTAACCCTTTTTCCTATATTCTTTAATAACATCGAGGTCAAGAAGACTACAATTTTCATATTCTTTATTAATAGCGTAAACTTTCTCAACTGCTTTTGACATTATAATCGCTTTTAAAATTATCTAAAATGTTGGATCGATAAATTTCTTTTGGAGAAACTCTTGGTATATTCCAATTGTGTAAGGCTTGACTAATATTTTCATAGCTGTGAGATTCTTGGTTAACTATGTCTGGGACAGAGGGTAAAGTCGACCTTTGACTAGTTGAAGAGTTAGATCTAAATAACCTTGTACAAACTAAAATTCAATGTAAAGCCTCAGAGCTTCTCTCTCTAGAAAGCTCTTCCGAGGTCCTCTCCCTTCTCTTTTAGTTAGCCGGAGATGAAGCTTTCAGCTTCGATCTTCTTAGTTAGAAGATGAAGACGAAGTCCTTAATACTTCGTTCTTCCCTCTCAAACATTTAGATCTAGGATATACTGTAATCCCTTCCCTAAATGTTTATAAATAAAAGAAAGAGATTACTTTACCGATTCACCGGTCATCTTCTTAATCTTTTCTTTTCTGTTAAAGTTTTTCTTTTAAAAACTTATCTCCGCTGTTATATGGTATCAGAGCCACACGGTTGGTTCTTGATGTTATCGGCGATCTTGATCAAAAACAGTTTGATTTGTTTACTTAAATGTTTCTTCAAACTTTTATTTTTTCTTGCTCGCTTTTTACAAGTCCCGACCTTCACGAAAAACACCCAAGATCGCTTTAAGTCCCGATTAGTGCCTGTTTGTAAGTCTCCAGTGTGGGAGCGTTGAATGGCCAAAGGGATCTTTAGATCTACGGGTATGAGTTTAAGGCAAGTAAGGCTTTCTAAGTAGACCTTCAAGAAAAAGAATTTTTGTTTAAACAGTTAACAAAGAAGTCTTACATTTAGATCGATTTCATCGATAGATCAGACCAATCGAAAGTGATCCTTTGTTTTGATTTCACCGATTTGTTTTTAAACAAAAAATCTTGTACAAAACTTAAGAAATTTTGAAGATTTTGACCAATTTTTCGGTGAAAAATTTCTCCTCCTTCTTTATAAACCAAATTTTTGGGGTTGATAGGGTTAATTCCTGGATAAAAATTTTGAGGCGGAATAGTAGGGGATGGTGACTCATCTGAGAAGATGATCAACAGCGCCTCACCGGCATCCACAGGAGACAGACCAGTCAAAGAAGAAGACGCCAGAGGAGTCTTCAGTCAACCGACAGGTGATGGCCCAAAGCCATCAGACAAGCTTTTGCTTTCCGTAAAGCAAAAGTCTTTTACTTTAGTAAATGTAAAAGTAAAAGTAAAAGAATAACTTTTGCTTTTACTTAAGTTAAATGTTTTTAACTTAGTTAAATGTAGTGGTGAATGCAGTTTTATAACTATCGTCAGGATGAATGACAATTTGCCAGAAACCGGATTTAAGGTCGAATTTACTGAAAATAGTGGCATTACTTAACCTATTGACTAGGTCGTCTTTATTGGGAAGGGGATATCTAATCCATTCTAAAACTTTGTTCAGTGGTTTATAATTGATGACTAGGCGAGGAACTCCTCTTTCTTTCTCTGCTTCATTGTTTACATAGAATGCAGGGCAAGACCCGGGAGATTTACTGGGTTTAATTAGACCTTTACTAAGGAGATCATTGATTTCCTTTTTGCATAATTCCATTTGTTCGTGATTCATCTGAATAGGCCTAGCCTTAGTAGGAATTAAATGTTCTTTGAATTCCTTAGCATAAGGGAGCCTAACCATATGCTTCTTCCTATACCAAAAGGCATTGGGAGAATCAGAACAAAGGTTATCTTTCAAATATGCTTTTAATTCTTTAATTTTTTCTTGAACTTTACTATTAAGAAGTTGCTCTTCAATCCTGTTATATTTAACTTCTTCTTTTAAGAAATTTAAATGTGTTATTTTACAATTGAGTAGATTTATTGATTTTGAGATGGATTCTTCTTGAATGAATTTTAAATCTCTTTGTCAGCGCAAATAGTGACTTCTCCCGTATCACTGCTAGATGTTTTATTACTTTTATTACTAGAGGAACAAGAAGAATCTTCATTATTACTGACATCATTTTCTATTCTTATAAGTTCTAGGATTTGCTCAGTGTCTTCACTAGAGATATTTAATTGATTTAATTTTTGTTTTATTTTACATTCATTCTTATAATGACCCTTTTGTCCACAATTGTGGCAAATAACTTTACTTTTATCATATTTTTTAGATTTAGATTTTTTAATATTCCTTTTATTAGTAGTTTTGGGCTTATTATAATAATTGTCTTGATTCCTGTTTTCGTGGTAACGACGCTTTCTTTTATGATGTTTAGTAATTTTGTGAGATTCAATATGTTTATGCCTTGGCTTCCTTCTGGAGGGAGCTACAGGGGGTAAACCATATTGTTCACAAAAAGTGCCTAATTCATATTTAGCTTTCTTCTTATCTTTACTAGCTTGTTTGGCTAATTTGAAATCAATACACATTTTTAATCCAATTTTTTGAATGTGACTTATTATATCACCGTAGGTTAAGTTATCATAATCAATGTATCCAAGATTTTTACCCAATTCTTCACGAACCTTATGGGCAAATAAAGAGGGTAAACCGTTGATAAATTTTTCTTTCCAGAAAGGTTTATTACTGTCATTGCGCAACATAACTCTAGATGTAAAAACATCTTTGTACCACCTAAAGTCACTTAGAGTGGGACAAGTGAGATTACTTAACTGATCGTGAATTCTTTCTGTTATATTCTTTGGGAGTGCCAATGAAGTGTTTTATTATTGTAAATATAAGTGTATTAACTCCACAAAGTGACCGATGTAATGTAAAAGAAAAGATTAAGAAGATGATGGGTGAATCGGAAAGTAATCTCTTTCTTTTATTTATAAACATTTAGGAAGGGATTACAAGATATCCTAGATCTAAATGTTTGAGAGGGAAGATCAAGTATTAAGGACTTCGTCTTCATCTTCTAACTAAGAAGATCGGTCGAAAAGCTTCGTCTCCCGCCTAACTAAGAGAGAAGCGGAGAGGACCTCGGGAAGAGCTTTCAGAGAGAAGAAGCCCGAGGCTTTACATCAATTAAGCTTACATTTACTTTTTACATGGGTAAATGTAAGAAACATTTAACTAAGTTAAAAACATTTAACTTAAGTAAAAGCAAAAGTTATTCTTTTACTTTTACTTTTACATTTACTAAAGTAAAAGACTTTTGCTTTACGGAAAGCAAAAGCTTGTCTGATGGCTTTGGGCCATCACTGTTTGGAGTTGATCAAGACTCCTCTGGCGTCTTCTTCTTTGACTTGGTCCGTCTCCTGTGGATGCCGGTGAGGCGCTGTTGATAGGATTGAAAAGATCCTTATGGGACAAGTGAGATTACTTAACTGATCGTGAATTCTTTCTGTTATATTACTGGGAGTGCCAATGAAGTGTTTTATTATTGTAAATATAAGTGTATTAACTCCGTCAAAGTGGATCGATGCCAATATCTTCATTGAAGATAGGGTTGCCATCATCATCCATTTGAATCAAGATGGATTATTGATATTCTAGTATCTTCAAGTGAGATGTTTTTCCCACCAAGATCCGAGAATACCGGTGAATCCACTAACAATTAATTCAACAATATCCGGTTGAGATAGATTGTTGAATTTGGTGATGTAATCGTTTGCCACCATAGACATATGGTTTAATTTATTTAAAATTTTCGTTCACTAAACCCATCAATGTTCCATTCAGAATTTTATTAGATGAAACCGAGAATTGTTTATCTAGGTTTCTCTCTTGAATTGTAGGTCCAGGAGGAGTAGGTCTAGAGTACCAATTCCTAGTTATAATTGGTATTTTTAATCGTTAATTTGTTAAGTCGATCATTTAAATCGGTATTGAATCAAGATTTAATTATCTCGATTGATAATCGCTTTCAACATCGTTTTAACTTGATCAATCGCGCAATAGTACCACTTGTACCAAAAGTTCATTTTAAGTTTTTGAATAACTTATCAATGGATTTAACTAAATTATCATCATCGGATGGTAATCCTAACTTTGTGTCTATTTTCCGTAACTTTATTAAAGGATGTTCAATTTTAAATCTGGTTTTTTATGATAGATTCTTGAAACTTTTCCTCAATCCTATCTAGTCGCTTTTCCAATCTGCTAAATATTGATTACTAAAGTTTAATTGTTCAATAATTTTTTTATCATTGTTATTAGCATCAGAAATTTTAAATGGGCTGGCAACAACAGACGTATTTTTAACTGAGATTAGAACTGTTTCTAAAGGAGGATGACTAGAAGAAACTTTTGACTTTTTTTGTTTAAAAACAAATCAGACTGAAATCTGAAACAAAGGATCACTCGATTGGTCCTGATCTATCAGTGAAATCGATCTAAACAGAAGACTAATTTGTTAACTGTTTATGTTCTTCGATGGTCATTGAAAAAACAAGGATATCGTCAATATAAACTACAATAAAATGACTGAAAGGGTTTAATATGTCATTAAGAATATTTTGAAATTCACTCGGGGCATTTTTCAGACCGAATGCCTGGACATTCCATTCGTAATGTCCGAACGGAGTGGTGAATGCAGTTTTATAACTATCGTCAGGATGAATGGCAATTTGCCAGAAACCGGATTTAAGGTCAATTCATGAAAATAGTGGCATTACTTAACCTATTGACTAGGTCGTCTTTATTGGGAAGGGGATATCTAATCCATTCTAAAACTTTGTTCAGTGGTTTATAATTGATGACTAGGCGAGGAACTCCTCTTTCTTTCTCTGCTTCATTGTTTACATAGAATGCAGGGCAAGACCAGGGAGATTTACTGGATTTAATTAGACCTTTACTAAGGAGATTAAGTTTTTAAAAGAAAAACTTGACCAGAAAAGAAAAGATTAAGAAGATGACCGGTTAATCGGTAAAGTAATCTCTTTCTTTTATTTATAAACATTTAGGGAAGAGATTACAAAGATATCCTAGATCTAAATATTTGAGAGGAAGATCGAAGTATTAAGGACTTCGTCTTCATCTTCTAACTAAGAAGATCAAGTTGAAAGCTCGCGTCCCGCCATTAACTAAGAGAGAAGGAGAGGACCTCGGAAGAGCTTTTAGAGAGAGAAGCTCTGAGGCTTTACATTGAATTAAGCCTAAAGAAACTCTAACACTTGAATTTCTTTATATAGAAAACTGAAAAGTAAATTACTATTTGTTTCACGCAGGAATCACTATTACATTGACTGAAGTGAAAGTAATTTACTTAAGTAAAAGTAAAACGTAAGAAACATTTTACATTTACTTTTACATTGGTAAATGTAAGAAACATTTAACTAAGTTAAAAACATTTAACTTAAGTAAAAGCAAAAGTTATTCTTTTACTTTTACTTTTACATTTACTAAAGTAAAAGACTTTTGCTTTACTTGAAAGCAAAAGCTTGTCTCGATGGTTTGGGCCATCATGTTTGGATTGATCAAGACTCCTCTGGCGTCTTCTTCGTTGGATTGGTCCGTCTCTGTGGATGCTTGGGTGAGTATTTGTTGATCATCTTCTCAGATGAGTCACCATCCCCTACTCTTTAACTTGGTCCGTCTCCTGTGGATGCCGGTGAGGCGCTGTTGATCATCTTCTCAGATGAGTCACCATCCCCTACTTCGGCGAACTGACTGATTGAGTCACCCTGGGAAGAATGATTAGAAGCCTCTTCATGCAAAGCTTCAAAGTAATCTCTTTCTTTTATTTATAAACATTTGAGGAAGGATTATAGTATATCCTAGAAGTAAATGTTTGAGAGGGAAGATCGAAGTATTAAGGACTTCGTCTTCATCTTCTAACTAAGAAGATCGAAGCTGAAAGCTTCGTCTCCGGCTAACTAAGAGAGAAGGGAGAGGACCTCGGAAGAGCGTTCTCTAGAGAGAGAAGCTTTGAGGCTGTAACTAAGCCTAAAGAAACTCTAACACTTGAGTTTCTTTAAATAGAAAACTGAAAAGTAAATTACTATTTGATTCACGCAGGAATCACTATTACATTAACTGAAGTAAAAGTAATTTACTTAAGTAAAAGTAAAACGTAAGAAACATTTTACATTTACTTTTACATGGGTAAATGTTAAAAACATTTAACTAAGTTAAAAACATTTAACTTAAGTAAAAGCAAAAGTTATTCTTTTACTTTTACTTTTACATTTACTAAAGTAAAAGACTTTTGCTTTACGGAAAGCAAAAGCTGATGATGGCTGTTTTGAAATCAGTACAATGAATAGGTTATTTAGATCTAACTCTTCAACTAGTCAAAGGTCGACTTTACCCTCTGTCCCAGACATAGTTAACCAAGAATCTCAAAGCTATGAAAATATTAGTCAAGCCTTACACAATTGGAATATACCAAGAGTTTCTCCAAAAGAAATTTATCAGTCAACATTTTTAGATAATTTTAAAACTGATTATAATGTCAAAACAGTTGAGAAAGTTTACGCTATTAATAAAGAATATGAAATTTGCCTTAAGTCCCGATTAGTGCCTGTTTGTAAGTCTCCAGTGTGGGAGCAGTGAATGGCCAAAGGGGATCTTTAGATCTACGGGTATGAGTTTAAGGCAAGTAAGGCTTTCTAAGTAGACCTTCAAGAAAAAGAATTTTTGTTTAAACAGTTAACAAATTAGTCTTCTGTTTAGATCGATTTCACTGATAGATCAGGACCAATCGAGTGATCCTTTGTTTCAGATTTCAGTCTGATTTGTTTTTAAACAAAAAATCTTTTCAAAAATTAAGAAATTTTGAAGATTTTGACCAATTTTTTTGGTGAGAGCGGAACCCGATGGGAGAGCTGGGATTGGAGCAACAGAAATTCTGTTGAACTGAGTGACTATTCTATCAATGTTGAATTTATCCCACCACTTAATGTAAAAGAAGCGAGATAGATACTGGGAAGTGGATCATTAGGAATCTTTGATTCTTGGAGAACACGGAGGTGAGAGCAAGTACTCCATTTAAGAATCCAAGGAATTTTGTATTTACTAACGAATAAAAGAGTGGGAGGAACCCCTTCATTCAAAGGGATAGGTTTATAATGGTTATTGAAATGATTTAATTGGACCTTTAAAGGGTCAGGAAGAAGATCATAACAAGATCCTAACCTATACCACCAAAGGACGAAATAAGTAATCTATTTCATTCATACTTTTTTCAAAACATCTTCTTTTTCTTGATCAGAAGTCACCTAACTTACTGTAGTCCACCCTTCTCCGTGTCTACCCAGGTAAGTCTCTTGTGTGAGCAGTTTCGGGTATTAGGTTTGGGTATGAGTCTACTCAAGGTAAGAGGGTCTGTACGGAAGATAAAGAGTGAAAAGTTGTTTTGAAATCAGTACAATGAATAGGTTATTTAGATCTAACTCTTCAACTAGTCAAAGGTCGACTTTACCCTCTGTCCCAGACATAGTTAACCAAGAATCTCACAACTATGAAAATATTAGTCAAGCCTTACACAATTGGAATATACCAAGAGTTTCTCCAAAAGAAATTTATCAGTCAACATTTTTAGATAATTTTAAAACTGATTATAATGTCAAAAAAGTTGAGAAAGTTTACGCTATTAATAAAGAATATGAAAATTGTAGTCTTCTTGACCCTGATGTTATTAAAAGACATAGGAAAAAGGGTTACAATTTTATTCATATCGGATTAATTCAAGTTGCAGTAAAACCATTAAACATTAAAGGAATTAACTCATGCATCTATCTCTATCTAAGGGATGCTCGGTTTTTAAATTATCACCCCAGTATAATAGGTGCTATGGAATCAAGTTTGCACAATGGACCTATCCATTTTAATTGCTTTCCTGATTTCACCCTAAGTCTTAGTGATCAACATCTATTAAAGGCTTTAACATTAAATATTAAAACTTCAGGTGAAATCACTCATATGATTGAGGGTTCTCAGCCTATTGCTTTAATTTATAGGATTTATTATAAAACGATGAAAACAAATTTGAATGTTCATGCTTTATATAAAAGCCCTAAAGATTTAACAGTTTTAATTCAAAGCTCTACTACTGATGCTAATATTCAAGTTCCAAGAACAATTCTCTGGAAGGATATTACGTTTCCCAGTCAGTGGACTCTACCTAATGAATTACCCCAACAGCCCATAGTCAATAATTTATTAAATATTGAAAATATTCAACAATTTTCTGATGGAACTGTTAAAATTAGTTTTGAACGTACTAAGACACCAATAATTATTGAAGACATTTCCAGTTCTTCAAACCCCTTCATTATCCATACTAGAAGAGACACTGAAGTACTCAGTAATCCTTCAATCAAAGATGTTAAGTTAAAAGGCGCTCTCAATCAAGGTCAAACTAGTCATCCTTGTTATACTCATAGAGATTTTGTTGAAGAAGAAAGTTCTTCTTCTCCCACTTCTTCTTACGTGATGCCCACTCGATTGATTTTGATATCCCCATTAATAATCAATTAAGAGTTATAAAAAAGGAGTTCGTTTTAAACTGGGATAATTTAGTAAAAGATTTTAATGCTAAATCTAATAAAGAAAAAAGACATCTATTTAGATCCACTCACCCCACAGAAAAGGAGCGTGATAAAATAATAAATAGATGGAAAAGATTTATTAAAAATGAAAGAATGAATATTTCATTTTATGATTGGTATGAACAATTTCAAAGTAAATGTAACATGATTACCAAAAAACACGATTGGGTTAAAGAAGATAAGTCAAAAGTTTCTTCTAGTCATCCTCCTTTAGAAACAGTTCTAATCTCGCTTAAAAATAAATCATTGTTGCCAAACCCATTTAAAATTTCGATGCTAATAACAATGATAAAAAATTATTGAACAATTAAACTTTAGTAATCAATATCTAGTTAGATTTGAAAACAAACTAGATAGGATTGAGGAAAAGTTTGAAGAATCTATCATAAAAAAACCAGATTTAAAAATTGAACATCCTTTAATAAAGTTACCAGAAAATAGACACAAGTTAGGATTACCATCTGATGATGATAATTTAGTTAAATCCATTGATAAGTTATTCAAAAAACTTAAAAATGAACCTGGTACAAGTGGTACTATTGCCGCGATTGATCAAGTTAAAACTGATGTTGAAAGCAGTTATCAATCAGATAATTTTGATACTGATTCAATACCAGATTTAAATGATCAGCTTAACAAATTAAAACTTAAAAATACCCCAGTATAACTAGGAATTGGTACTCTAGACCTACTCCTCCGGACCTACAATTCGAAGAGAGAAACCTAGATAAACAATTCTCAGTTTCATCTAATAAAATTTACGAATGGAACATTGATGGGTTTAGTGAACAGGAAATTTTAAATAAATTAAACCATATGTCTATGGTGGCAAACAGTTACATCACCAAATTCAACAATCTATCTCAACCAGATATTGTTGAATTAATTGTTAGTGGATTCACTGGTATTCTCAGATCTTGGTGGGAAAAACATCTCACTGAAGATACTAGAATATCAATAATCCATGCCGTCCAGCTGGATGATGATGGCAACCCTATCTTCAATGAAGATATTGGCATCGGTCCGCCTGACGGAGTTAATACACTTATATTTACAATAATAAAACACTTCATTGGCACTCCCAAAGAATATAATGTAAAGAATTCACGATCGGTTATAATCTCACTTGTCCCACTCTCTAAGTGACTTTAGGTGGTACAAAGATGTTTTTACATCTAGAGTTATGTTGCGCAATGACAGTAATAAACCTTTCTGGAAAGAAAAATTTATCAACGGTTTACCCTCTTTATTTGCCCATAAGGTTCGTGTGAAGAATTGGGTAAAAATCTTGGATACATTGATTATGATAACTTAACCTACGGTGATATAATAAGTCACATTCAAAAATTGGATTAAAATGTGTATTGATTTCAAATTAGCCAAACAAGCTAGTAAAGATAAGAAGAAAGCTAAATATGAATTAGGCACTTTTTGTGAACAATATGGTTTACCCTCGTAGCTCCCTCCGTAAGGAAGCCAAGGCATAAACATATTGAATCTCACAAAATTACTAAACATCATAAAGAAAGCGTCGTTACCACGAAAACAGAATCAAGACAATTATTATAATAAGCCCAAAACTACTAATAAAAGGAATATTAAAAAATCTAAATCTAAAAAATATGATAAAAGTAAAGTTATTTGCCACAATTGTGGACAAAAGGGTCATTATAAGAATGAATGTAAAATAAAACAAAAATTAAATCAATTAAATATCTCTAGTGAAGACACTGAGCAAATCCTAGAACTTATGAGAATAGAAAATGATGTCAGTAATAATGAAGATTCTTCTAGTTCCTCTAGTAATAAAAGTAATAAAACATCTAGCAGTGATACGGGAGAAGTCACTATTTGCGCTGACAATTGCAATGAGCAGTGTTGCACAAAAAGAATTAATGTAATTAACAAAGATGATGAAGAAAGTTCTTTGTTAATTGATCTTATTAGTAAAATTACTGATCCTAAACTAAAGGCTCAATATACTAAACAGTTAAAGGATTTATTAACTAAGGATAGTAATGAAAAATTCATTAAAGCCAAAGAAAAACCAATTTTTAGCCTTAATAAAACATTAGAAAGATTTAAAACTCCTATTAAAGAAATCACCTCCCGTAATTGAATCTAGAAGTTAATAAACTTAAAAAGAAATTACTAATCTCAAATTAGAGGTTTCTAATTTAAAAAAGGATTTTGAAGATAAAAGATCTGGTCTTCAAATTAACGACTCCTCATCTAGTGATGAAAATCATGATAATGAGCCTGAGTCTTCTAGCGTTAAAAATGATCCTGATCTTAAACCAAAAGAAAGAGATTTAAAATTCATTCAAGAAGAATCCATCTCAAAATCAATAAATCTACTCAATTGTAAAATAACACATTTAAATTTCTTAAAAGAAGAAGTTAAATATAAAAGGATTGAAGAGCAACTTCTTAATAGTAAAGTTCAAGAAAAAATTGAAGAATTAAAAGCATATTTGAAAGATAACCTTTGTTCTGATTCTCCCAATGCCTTTTGGTATAGGAAGAAGCATATGGTTAGGCTCCCTTATGCTAAGGAATTCAAAGAACATTTAATTCCTACTAAGGCTAGGCCTATTCAGATGAATCACGAACAAATGGAATTATGCAAAAAGGAAATCAATGATCTCCTTAGTAAAGGTCTAATTAAACCCAGTAAATCTCCCTGGTCTTGCCCTGCATTCTATTTAACAATGAAGCAGAGAAAGAAAGAGGAGTTCCTCACCTAGTCATCAATTATAAACCACTGAACAAAGTTTTAGAATGGATTAGATATCCCCTTCCCAATAAAGACGACCTAGTCAATAAGTTAAGTAATGCCACTATTTTCAGTAAATTTGACCTTAAATCCGGTTTCTGGCAAATTGCCATTCATCCTGACGATAGTTATAAAACTGCATTCACCACTCCGTTCGGACATTACGAATGGAATGTCCAGGCATTCGGTCTGAAAAATGCCCCGAGTGAATTTCAAAATATTCTTAATGACATATTAAACCCTTTCAGTCATTTTATTGTAGTTTATATTGACGATATCCTTGTTTTTTCAATGACCATCGAAGAACATATTAAACACTTGAAATCTTTCTTTAAGACAGTTAAAGATAATGGTCTAGTTCTTTCACCTTCCAAATGCAGCCTGTTTCAGGTCCGAATAAGGTTTCTTGGTCTTAATATCTTTAGAGGACAAGTCCAGCCCATTGAACGAGCTATTCAATTCGCTGACAAGTTTCCCGATAAGATAACCAATAAAACCCAACTGCAGAGGTTTCTTGGCTCGCTGAATTATATAGGCAAGTTTTACAAGAACCTCGGGAAGATCTCGCAAAACTCTTTTTCGTTTGCAAGACAATCCTCCACCTTGGATCGACATTCATACTTGAGTAAGTCCAACAAGTTAAAAAATACGTCAAGGCATTACCTGTCTTGGCATTTCCAATGATTCACCTTTAAAATTGTTGAAAGCGGACGCCTCGAGATATTGCTTTTTGAGGCATTCTCAAACAAAAGTTAACACCTAATTCTTCCGAACAAATTGTTCGTTTTTCATTAAGGTGCATGGAATACTACACAATTAAATTATAGTACTATTAAAAAAGAAATACTTTAACTTGTATTATGTATTTCTAAATTTGAGTAATGATTTATTAAACCAAAATTCTTAGTTCAGTATAGATTGTAAAGTCAAAAAATATATATTAGAAAAAGATGTTGAAAATCTAGCCTCTAAGCATTCTTTTCGCTAGATGGCAAGCTCTATTAAGCATTTTGATTTTGAAATTGAATACATCAAAGGAAGTAACAATTCAGTTCCTGATTTTCTTACCAGAGAATTTATTAATATAGGTACCATTCATAAATGAGCACTAGAGGAGCATCGTCCTCAAGAGGCCCGGGTCGCCCTTCAGGCCCAATTATTCAACCCAGAGGATCTATGGTTCCTCACCCAGTTAACCCTACAGTTCAAACCAGTAATAAATTCACTATTCTAGGCACTATGCCTAAGCCTTACAGTTCGGCTTTGGCCAGTCAACCTGTTCCGATTGACCCATTCAGTAATCCTGCTAAGGCTTCGTCCTCAGCTTCTAGTCACTCTCCTGCTGAGTATATGCTCAGATGGGAAAGTTACTTATTCCATAAATTGAACCCAGTATGAAACTAAAGACTGATCCCAGTAAACTTGCTGCCCAGTTC
This sequence comes from Panax ginseng, assembly GCA_020205605.1. Taxonomy (NCBI): domain Eukaryota; kingdom Viridiplantae; phylum Streptophyta; class Magnoliopsida; order Apiales; family Araliaceae; genus Panax; species Panax ginseng. The sequence goes on along the minus strand of CM035143.1, from coordinate 33,519,359 downwards.
TTTCCCCCTGGATGGCATTTCCAGCCTCTAGCCCCTTATAAGTCCCTTGTGTACTATAAGGATATTTTGCTAGAAACCGAGTCAGTAAACATCAAACCCATTTATGCACAGAATGATAAATCAAAAGTTCTTTATCATTCTATGTATATTAAACAGTTTATTCAAATCTCTGATTGGGGGAAGAATCCCTCCGATCTCATGAACCTTTCTAGTCAAGATCATCAATTTTGCTATTATGATTACATTGAAGCCTGGTATAAGGTCCTCCTTCACCAGAATGAGTCCCTCAGTCATTCATGGTTCATACAATTTGACCATAAATTCAAAAGTCCATTTCCCTATTGGTTCGTCCTTTGGTGGTATAGGTTAGGATCTTGTTATGATCTTCTTCCTGACCCTTTAAAGGTCCAATTAAATCATTTCAATAACCATTATAAACCTATCCCTTTGAATGAAGGGGTTCCTCCCACTCTTTTATTCGTCAGTAAATACAAAATTCCTTGGATTCTTAAATGGGAGTACTGTCTCTCACCTCCAGGTTCTCCAGTAACCAGCATTCCTAATGATCCACTTCCTAGAGTATCTCACCTCTTTTACATTAAGTGGTGGGATAAATTCAACATTGATAGAATAGTCACTCGTGTTCAAGCAGAATTTCCGTTGCTCCAATCGAGCCTCCCAATCGGTTCCGTTCTCGGCCATTAAAGAAAAGGAGTCGTAATGCGCCACAAAGTCAATATCCAAAGTCATCCTTCCAAGTTCAACTTGTTCCGTAGTAGTATTTGATTTTAAAGATTGCACCAAGAAGAGTTATTAAAATTGCCCGTGTACTCAATAAAAGAATTGATGAAGCTTTGCATGAAGAGGCTTCTAATCATTCTTCCTGTGGTGACTCAATCACCATTCATTGGATGATGATGGCGAGTATGATCCTTACAAGACAAATAACCTTCAAGATGCTCAGACCCATTCACTTTGAGTTCATTTATTCTGTTCGGCTTCGGCTGGTTCTATTCCATCGGCCAGTTCTCTTTCGGTCACCATTTCTGCCGGGCGTACCACTCGATCAAAGGAATCGCTTTTCAATCGAAAAGCAATTTGCAAATACTTATGCGTCCCAATTAATCGTAGTTGTCGGCCCGATTTTTCAAAAGTAGCCGAAAGTGTTTGCCTTTAGTCAAAAGTAGTTACTGTTTACTTTTATTTTTACTTTCTCTTTTACTTAAGTAACATGTTTTCACTTAAGTAAAATGTTTTTATTTTACCCCAGTCATTGTAACAGTTCTCTTTCCTTGTATTATAAAAGGAAACCGAACTCAGTTGGTTCATCAGACTTTGAAACTTAGAAAGACTCTGAGCCTTCTCTCTCAGACAAATCTTTAGTTTCTACCTCTGATAAGCCTACTTAACCCCTCTTCTCTACTTCTCCAGTTAAATGTTCTAAGTTGTAATTTAATTTAATTTTAGTTTGTACATAGTTTCAGCAGTAATCAATAAAACTACTGTTTTTATGCATTTCTGCTTCATCTTCTTCTTTCTCTGCATATCTGCTTCCGCCCCCAAATGGTATCAAAGCGGAGATTAAGTTTTTAAAAGAAAAACTTTAACAGAAGAAAGAAAAGATTAAGAAGACGACCGGTGAATCGGTAAAGCAATCTCTTTCTTTTATTTATAAACATTTAGGGAAGGGATTACGGTATATCCTAGATCTAAATGTTTGAGAGGAAGAACGAAGTATTAAGGACTTCGTCTTCATCTAATAAGAATAAGATCGAAAATCTGAAAGCTTGTCCTAACTAAGAGAGAAGGAGAGGACCTCGGAAGAGCTTTTTAGAGAGAAGCTCGAGGCTTTACATTGAATTAAGCCTAAAGAAACTCTAACACTTGAGTTTCTTTAAATAGAAAAAAAAAAGTAAATTACTATTTGATTCACTTGAGAATCACTATTACATTCGATCAAGTAAAAGTAATTTACTTAAGTAAAAGTAAAAGCGTAAGAAATATTTTACATTTACTTTTACATGGGTAAATGTAAGAAACATTTAACTAAGTTAAAACATTTAACTTAAGTAAAAGCAAAAGTTATTCTTTTACTTTTACTTTTACATTTACTAAAGTAAAAGACTTTTTGCTTTTACGGAAAGCAAAAGCTCATCTCGATATTTTAGGCCATCACTGTCGATTGTTGAAGACTCCTCGGTGTCTTCTTCTTTGACTTAGTCGAGTCTCTGTGGATTGGGTGGTATTTGTTGATCATCTTCTCAGATGAGTCACCATCCCCTACTATTCCGCCTCAAAAGTTTTGTCCAAGAAATAACCCTTTGACCCCAAAAATTTGGTTTATAAAGAAGGAGGAGAAAAAAAAAAAATTCACCAAAAAATTGGTCAGATCTTCAAAATTTCTTTAGTTTTGTACAAGATTTTTTGTTTAAAAACAAATCAGACTGAAATCTGAAACAAAGGATCACTCGATTGGTCCTGATCTATCAGTGAAATCGATCTAAACAGAAGACTTATTTGTTAACTGTTTAAACAAAAATTCTTTTTCTTGAAGGTCTACTTAGAAAGCCTTACTTGCCTTAAACTCATACAAGTAGATCTAAAGATCCTTTGGCCATTCTTTGCTCCCCACAATTGGAGACTTACAAACAGGCACTAATCGGGACTTAAGGCGATCTTGGGTGTTTTCCGGCGAAGGTCGGGACTTGTAAAAGCAGAGCAAGAAAAATAAAAGTTTGAAGAAACATTTAAGTCCACAAATCAAACATTTTTCAATCGAAAACCAATTAGATAGCATCAAGAACCAACAGGTGTGGCTCACGATACCATATAACGAGTGGAGATAAGTTTTAAAAGAAAAACTTTTATGAGAAAAGAAAAGATTAAGAAGATGACCAGGTGAATCGGTAAAAGTAATCTCTTTCTTTTATTTATAAACATTTAGGGAAGGGATTACATTATATCCTAGATCTAAATGTTTGAGAGGGAAGATCGAAGTATTAAGGACTTCGTCTTCATCTTCTAACTAAGAAGATCGGAAAGTGAAAGCTTCGTCCTGCCTAACTAGAGAGAAGGAGAGGACCTCGGAAGAGCTTTACAGAGAGAAGCTACGAGGCTTTACATTGAATTAAGCCTAAAGAAACTCTAACATGAGTTTCTTTAAATAGAAAAAGCGAAAAGTAAATTACTATTTGATTCACGCATGAGGAATCACTATTACATTGACTAAAGTAAAAGTAATTTACTTAAGTAATAAGTAAAAGCGTAAGAAACATTTTACATTTACTTTTACATGGGTAAATGTAAGAAACATTTAACTAAGTTAAAACATTTAACTTAAGTAAAAGCAAAAGTTATTCTTTTACTTTTACTTTTACATTTACTAAAGTAAAAGACTTTTGCTTTACGGAAAGCAAAAGCTTGTCTGATGGCTTTGGGCCATCACCTGTCGGTTGACTGAAGACTCCTCTGGTGTCTTCTTCTTTGACTTAAGTCCGTCTCTGTGGATCTTGGGTGGTAGCTATTGATCATCTTCTCGGATGAGTCACCATCCCCTACTATTCAGCCTCAAAATTTTATCCAGAAATTACCTATCAACCCCAAAAATTTGGTTTATAAAGAAGGAGGAGAAAAAATTTCACTGAAAAAATTGGTCAAAATCTTCAAAATTTATTAATTTTTGAAAAGATTTTTTGTTTAAAACAAATCGGTGAAATCTGAAACAAAGGATCACTTTCGATTGGTCGATCTATCGATGAAATCGATCTAAGCGAAGACTTCTTTGTTAAGCTGTTTAAACAAAAATTCTTTTTTCTTGAAGGAATCTACTTAGAAAGCCTTACTTGCCTTAAACTCATACTGCGTAGATCTAAAGATCCCTTTGGCCATTCACTTTGCTCCCATCTTGGAGACTTACAAACGAGGCACTAATCGGGACTTAAAGCGATCTTGGGTGTTTTGAAGTGGGAACATAAAAAGGTCGGGACTTGAAAAAAAGTAGAACAATCAAAAAAAAGCGAAAGTTTGAAAAAACATTTAAGTAAACAAATCAAACATTTTTTTGATCAAGATCGCCGATAACATCAAGAACCAACCGTGGTGGCTTCTCAAGACCCGGACTCATTATCATGATTTTCATCACTAGAGATGAGGAGTCGTTAATTTGAAGACCGATCATCGAAAGTATAAACCAAATTTTTTTTGTTTTCTAAGTAGACCTTCAAGAAAAGAATTTTTGTTTAAACAGTTAACAAAAGTCTTGCATTTTAGATCGATTTCATCGATAGATCGGGACCAATCGAGTGATCCTTTGTTTGATTTCGATCCGATTTGTTTTTAAACAAAAAATCTTTTCAAAAATTAATAAATTTTGAAGATTTTGACCAATTTTTTGGTGAAATTTTTTTTCTCCTCCTTCTTTATAAACCAAATTTTTGGGGTTGATAGGGTAATTTCCTGGATAAAAATTTTGAGGCGGAATAGTAGGGGATGGTGACTCATCTGAGAAGATGATCAACAGCGCCTCACCGGCATCCACAGGAGACGGACCAAGTCAAAGAAGAAGACGCCAGAGGAGTCTTCAGTCAACCGACAGGTGATGGCCCAAAGCCATCAGACAAGCTTTTGCTTTCCGTAAAGCAAAAGTCTTTTACTTTAGTAAATGTAAAAGTAAAAGTAAAAGAATAACTTTTGCTTTTACTTAAGTTAAATGTTTTTAACTTAGTTAAATGTTTCTTACATTTACCCATGTAAAAGTAAATGTAAAATATTTCTTACGTTTTACTTTTACTTAAGTAAATTACTTTTACTTCAGTCAATGTAATAGTGATTCCTGCGTGAATCAAATAGTAATTTACTTTTCAGTTTTCTATTTAAAGAAACTCAAGTGTTAGAGTTTCTTTAGGCTTAATTCAATGTAAAGCCTCGAGCTTCTCTCTCTAGAAAGCTCTCCAGAGGTCCTCTCCTTCTCTCTTAGTTAGCAGGAGATGAAGCTTTCGACCGATCTTCTTAGTTAGAAGATGAAGGCGAAGTCCTTAATACTTAGTTATTCTTCCCTCTCAAACATTTAGATCTAGGATATCTTGTAATCCCTTCCCTAAATGTTTATAAATAAAAGAAAGAGATTACTTCTACCGATCCACGGTCATCTTCTTAATCTTTTCTTTCTTACATTAAAGTTTTCTTTTGAAAACTTATCTCCATTTGTTATATGGGGGGCAGTAAAGGCCAAGGTTGGGATCTTTAGATCTACGGGTATGAGTTAAAGGCAAGTAAGGCTTTCTAAGTAGACCTTCAAGAAAAAGAATTTTTGTTTAAATAGTTGACAAAGAAGTCTTCGGATTTAGATCGATTTTTCAGCGATAGATCGGGACTAATCGAGTGATCCTTTGTTTTGATTTGATCGATTTGTTTTAAACAAAAATCTTGTACAAAAATTAAGAAATTTTGAAGATTTTGACCAATTTTTGATTGAAAATTTCTCCTCCTTCTTTATAAACCAAATTTTTGGGGTTGATAGGTAATTTCTGGATAAAAATTTTGAGGCGGAATAGTAGGGGATGGTGACTCATCCGAGAAGATGATCAATGGCGCCTCCCATCCATCCAGGAGAGACGGACCAAGTCAAAGAAGAAGAGGCGCGGAGAGTCTTGATCAGCCAAACGGTGATGGCCCAAAAGCCATCGAGACAAGCTTTTGCTTTAGTAAAGCAAAAGTCTTTTACTTTAGTAAATGTAAAAGTAAAAGTAAAAGAATAACTTTTGCTTTTACTTAAGTTAAATGTTTTAACTTAGTTAAATGTTTCTTACATTTACCCATGTAAAAGTAAATGTAAAATGTTTTCTTACGTTTACTATTACTTAAGTAAATTACTTTTACTTGATCGATGTAATAGTGATTCTGCGTGAATCAAATAGTAATTTACTTTTAGGTTTTCTATTTAAAAAGAAACTCAAGTGTTAGAGTTTCTTTGAAGCTTAATTCGATGTAAAGCCTCGGAGAGCTCTCTCTAGAAAGCTCTTGAGGTCCTCTCCTTCTCTCTTAGTTTAGCCAGGAGGCGAAGCTTTGACTCGATCTTCTTAGTTAGAAGATGAAGACGAAGTCCTTAATACTTCGATCTTCCCTCTCAAACATTTAGATCTAGGATATTTGTAATCCCTTCCCTAAATGTTTATAAATAAAAGAAAGAGATTACTTTACCGATTCACCGTATTGTCTTCTTAATCTTTTCTTTCTTCATTAAAGTTTTCTTTTAAAACTTAATCTCACATTTGTTATATGGTATCAAAGCCACATGGTTGGTTCTTGATGTTATCGGCGATCTTTATCAAAAAAAAACAGTTTGATTTGTTTACTTAAATGTTTTTTCAAACTTTCGCTTTTTCTTGCTCTACTTTTACAAGTCTCGACCTTGTGGAAAACACCCAAGATCGCGCTTTAAGTCCCGATTAGTGCACATTTTTTGTAAGTCTCCAGTGTGGGAGGCGATTAGTAAAGGCCAAAGGGATCTTTAGATCTACTGAGAGTATGAGTTTAAAGGCAAGTAAGGCTTTCTAAGTAGACCTTCAAGAAAAAGAATTTTTGTTTAAGCAGTTAACAAAGAAGTCTTACATTTAGATCGATTTCAACGATAGATCGGGACCAATCGAAAGTGATCCTTTTTTTCAGATTTCAGTCTGATTTGTTTTTAAACAAAAAATCTTGTACAAAACTTAAGAAATTTTGAAGATTTTGACCAATTTTTCGGTGAAAAATTTCTCCTCCTTCTTTATAAACCAAATTTTTGGGGTTGATAGGGTTAATTCCTGGATAAGCTTTTGCTTAATCTTTTCTTTCTTCTGTTAAAGTTTTCTTTTGAAAACTTATCTCATTGTTATATGGTATCGAGCCACGATTTGGTTCTTGATCTTTGTCGGTGGTTTTCGATTAAAAAGCAGTTTGATTTGTTTACTTAAATGTTTTTCAAACGATTTTTCTTGCTCGCTTCTACAAGTCCCGACCTTGGCGAGGAAAACACTTAGAGTTGAAGATCGCCTTTAAGTCCCGATTAGTGCTGCTTGTAAGTCTAGGTGTGGGAGCGTTGAATGGCCGAAGGGGATCTTTAGATCTCTGAGTATGAGTTAAAAGCGAAGTAAGGCTTTCTAAGTAGACCTTCAAGAAAAAGAATTTTTGTTTAAGCAGTTAACAAAGAAGTCTTGATTTAGATCGATTTCAAAAGATCTTGATAGATCATCGGGACCAATCGAGTGATCCTTTGTTTTGATTTGATCGATTTGTTTTAAACAAAAATCTTGTACAAAAATTAAGAAATTTTGAAGATTTCGACCAATTTTTCGGTTGAAAAATTTTCTCCTCCTTCTTTATAAACCAAATTTTTGGGGTTGATAGGGTAATTTCACGGATAAAAAATTTTGAGGCGGAATAGTAGGGGATGGTGACTCATCCGAGAAGATGATCAGCAGTACCACCAAGCATCCACGGGAGGCGGACCAAGTCAAAGAAGAAGACGCATGGAGAGTCTTGGTCGGCCAAGCAAGTGATGGCCCAAAGCCTAATCGAGACAAGCTTTTGCTTTAAAGTAAAGCAAAAGTCTTTTACTTTAGTAAATGTAAAAGTAAAAGTAAAGAATAACTTTTGCTTTTACTTAAGTTAAATGTTTTTAACTTAGTTAAATGTTTCTTACATTTACCCATGTAAAAGTAAATGTAAAATATTTCTTACGTTTTACTTTTACTTAAGTAAATTACTTTTACTTGATCGATGTAATAGTGATTCTGCGTGAATCAAATAGTAATTTACTTTTCAGCTTTTTCTATTTAAAGAAACTCAAGTGTTAGAGTTTCTTTTAAGCTTAATTCGATGTAAAGCCTCGGAGCTTCTCTCTCTGAAAGCTCTTGAGGTCCTCTCCTCTCCCTCTCTTAGTTAGCGGGAGATGAAGCTTTGACTTCGATCTTCTTAGTTAGAAGATGAAGACGAAGTCCTTAATACTTCGTTCTTCCCTCTCAAACATTTAGATCTAGGATATACTGTAATCCCTTCCCTAAATGTTTATAAATAAAAGAAAGAGATTACTTTACCGATCCACCGGTCATCTTCTTAATCTTTTCTTTCTTCTGTTAAAGTTTTTCTTTTGAAAACTTATCTCCGCTGTTATATGGGGAGCAGTGTAAAGGCCAAAGGGGATCTTTAGATCTACGGGTATGAGTTAAAGGCAAGTAAGGCTTTCTAAGTAGACCTTCAAGAAAAAGAATTTTTGTTTAAATAGTTGACAAAGAAGTCTTCAGTTTAGATCGATTTCACTGATAGATCAGGACTAATCGAGTGATCCTTTGTTTCAGATTTCAGTCTGATTTGTTTTTAAACAAAAAATCTTGTACAAAAATTAAGAAATTTTGAAGATTTTGACCAATTTTTCGGTGAAAAATTTCTCCTCCTTCTTTATAAACCAAATTTTTGGGGTTGATAGGGTAATTTCCTGGATAAAAATTTTGAGGCGGAATAGTAGGGGATGGTGACTCATCTGAGAAGATGATCAACAGCGCCTCACCGGCATCCACAGGAGACGGACCAAGTCAAAGAAGAAGACGCCAGAGGAGTCTTGATCGGCCAAACAGTGATGGCCCAAAGCCATCGAGACAAGCTTTTGCTTTCAAGTAAAGCAAAAGTCTTTTACTTTAGTAAATGTAAAAGTAAAAGTAAAAGAATAACTTTTGCTTTTACTTAAGTTAAATGTTTTTAACTTAGTTAAATGTTTCTTACATTTACCCATGTAAAAGTAAATGTAAAATGTTTCTTACGTTTACTATTACTTAAGTAAATTACTTTTACTTGACTAATGTAATAGTGATTCTGCGTGAATCAAATAGTAATTTACTTTTCGCTTTTTCTATTTAAAGAAACTCAAGTGTTAGAGTTTCTTTAGGCTTAATCAATGTAAAGCCTCGGAGCTTCTCTCTCTGAAAGCTCTTCCGAGGTCCTCTCCCTCTCTCTTAGTTAGCCAGGAGGCGAAGCTTTCGACCGATCTTCTTAGTTAGAAGATGAAGACGAAGTCCTTAATACTTGATCTTCCCTCTCAAACATTTAGATCTAGGATATACTGTAATCCCTTCCCTAAATGTTTATAAATAAAAGAAAGAGATTACTTTACCGATTCACCGGTCGTCTTCTTAATCTTTTCTTTCTTCTGTTAAAGTTTTTCTTTTAAAAACTTAATCTCCGCTGTTATATGGTATCAAAGCCACACGGTTGGTTCTTGATGTTATCGGCGATCTTTATCAAAAACAGTTTGATTTGTTTACTTAAATGTTTTTTCAAACTTTCAGTTTTTCTTGCTCTACTTTTACAAGTCTCGACCTTCGCCGGAAAACACCCAAGATCGCCTTAAGTCCCGATTAGTGCACATTTGTAAGTCTCGATTGTGGGGAGCGTGTAAAGGCCAAAGGGGATCTTTAGATCTACGAGTATGAGTTTAAGGCAAGTAAGGCTTTCTAAGTAGACCTTCAAGAAAAAGAATTTTTGTTTAAACAGTTAACAAAGAAGTCTTCTGTTTAGATCGATTTCAGCGATAGATCGGGGACCAATCGAGTGATCCTTTTTTGATTTCGATCGATTTGTTTTAAACAAAAAATCTTGTACAAAACTTAAGAAATTTTGAAGATTTTGACCAATTTTTCGGTGAAAAATTTCTCCTCCTTCTTTATAAACCAAATTTTTGGGGTTGATAGGGTTAATTCCTGGATAAGCTTTTGCTTAATCTTTTCTTTCTTCTGTTAAAGTTTTTCTTTTGAAAACTTATCTCCGCTGTTATATGGTATCAGAGCCACACGGTTGGTTCTTGATGCTGTCGGTGGTTTTCGATTAAAAACAGTTTGATTTGTTTACTTAAATGTTTTTTCAAACTTTCAGTTTTTCTTGCTCTGCTTCTACAAGTCCCGACCTTCGACGGAAAACACCCAAGATCGCCTTAAGTCCCGATTAGTGCTTTGTTTGTAAGTCTCCAGGTGTGTGGGGAGCGTTGAATGGCCAAAGGGATCTTTAGATCTCTGAGTATGAGTTAAAAGGCAAGTAAGGCTTTCTAAGTAGACCTTCAAGAAAAAGAATTTTTGTTTAAGCAGGTTAACAAAGAAGTCTTGATTTAGATCGATTTGATCTTGATAGATCGGGACCAATCGAGTGATCCTTTGTTTTGATTTCGATCGATTTGTTTTAAACAAAAATCTTGTACAAAAATTAAGAAATTTTGAAGATTTTGACCAATTTTTTAATTGAAAAAATTTCTCCTCCTTCTTTATAAACCAAATTTTTGGGGTTGAGCAGGTAATTTCACGGATAAAAATTTTGAGGCGGAATAGTAGGGATGGTGACTCATCCGAGAAGATGATCAGCGGCGCCTCACCAAGCATCCACAGGAGACGGATTAAGTCGAAAAGAAAGAAGACGGAGAGTCTTGATCGGCCGACAGTGATGGCCCAAAGCCGTCGAGACAAGCTTTTGCTTTCCGTAAAAGCAAAAGTCTTTTACTTTAGTAAATGTAAAAGTAAAAGTAAAGAATAACTTTTGCTTTTACTTAAGTTAAATATTTTTAACTTAGTTAAATGTTTCTTACATTTACCCATGTAAAAAGTAAATGTAAAATATTTCTTACGTTTTACTTTTACTTAAGTAAATTACTTTTACTTGATCGATGTAATAGTGATTCTGCGTGAATCAAATAGTAATTTACTTTTAGGTTTTCTATTTAAAGAAACTCAAGTGTTAGAGTTTCTTTGAAGCTTAATTCGATGTAAAAGCCTCGAGAGCTTCTCTACAGAAAGCTCTTGAGGTCTCTCTCTTCTCTCTTAGTTAAGCGGGAGATGAAGCTTTAAACTTGATCTTCTTAGTTAGAAGATGAAGGCGAAGTCCTTAATACCGTTCTTCCCTCTCAAACATTTAGATCTAGGATATCTTGTAATCCCTTCCCTAAATGTTTATAAATAAAAAGAAAGAGATTGCTTTACCGATTCACCGGTCATCTTCTTAATCTTTTCTTTTCTGTTCAAGTTTTTCTTTTAAAAACTTATCTCCGCTGTTATATGGTATCAAAGCCACACGGTTGGTTCTTGATGCTATCGGTGGTTTTCGATTGAAAACAGTTTGATTTGTGGACTTAAATGTTTCTCAAACTTTTATTTTTCTTGCTCTGCTTTTACAAGTCCAGGCCTTGTAGAAAAACACACCAAGATCGCCTTAAGTCCCGATTAGTGCTGTTTTGTAAGTCTCGGTGTGGGAGCGGTGATGAATGGCCAAAGGGATCTTTAGATCTACGGGTATGAGTTTAAAGCAAGTAAGGCTTTTAAGTAGACCTTCAAGAAAAGAATTTTTGTTTAAGCAGTTAACAAATTAGTCTTACATTTAGATCGATTTTCTTTGATAGATCGGGACCAATCGAAAGTGATCCTTTGTTTCGATTTGATCGATTTGTTTTAAACAAAAATCTTTTACAAAATTAAAAATTTTGAAGATTTTGACCAATTTTTTGGTGAAAAAATTTTCTCCTCCTTCTTTATAAACCAAATTTTTGGGGTTGATAGGGTAATTTCCTGGATAAAAATTTTGAGGCGGAATAGTAGGGGATGGTGACTCATCTGAGAAGATGATCAACAGCGCCTCACCGGCATCCACAGGAGACGGACCAAGTCAAAGAAGAAGGCGCGAGAGAGTCTTGATCGGCCAAACAGTGATGGCCCAAAGCCATCAGACAAGCTTTTGCTTTCCGTAAAGCAAAAGTCTTTTACTTTAGTAAATGTAAAAGTAAAAGTAAAAGAATAACTTTTGCTTTTACTTAAGTTAAATGTTTTTAACTTAGTTAAATGTTTCTTACATTTACCCATGTAAAAGTAAATGTAAAATGGTTCTTACGTTTTACTTTTACTTAAGTAAATTACTTTTACTTCAGTCAATGTAATAGTGATTCCTGCGTGAATCAAATAGTAATTTACTTTTCAGTTTTTCTATTTAAAGAAACTCGAGTGTTAGAGTTTTTTTAGGCTTAATTGATGTAAAGCCTCGGAGCTTTCTCTCTAGAAAGCTCTTGGGGTCCTCTCCTTCTCTCTTAGTTAGCGGGAGATAAAGCTTTGACTTGATCTTCTTAGTTAGAAGATGAAGACGAAGTCCTTAATACTTCGTTCTTCCCTCTCAAACATTTATATCTAGGATATACTATAATCCCTTCCCTAAATGTTTATAAATAAAAGAAAGAGATTGCTTTACCGATTCACCGGTCATCTTCTTAATCTTTTCTTTTCTGTTCAAGTTTTTCTTTTAAAAACTTATCTCCGCTGTTATATGGTATCAAAGCCACACGGTTGGTTCTTGATGCTATCGGTGGTTTTCGATTGAAAATAGTTTGATTTGTGGACTTAAATGTTTCTTCAAACTTTTATTTTTCTTGCTCTACTTTTTACAAGTCCGAGGCCTTGTAGTAAAACACCCAAGATGCCTTAAGTCCCGATTAGTGCACATTTTGTAAGTCTCGGTGTGGGAGCGTTGAATGGCTAAAGGGATCTTTAGATCTACTGGTATGAGTTTAAAGCAACTAAGGCTTTCTAAGTAGACCTTCAAGAAAAAGAATTTTTGTTTAAGCAGTTAACAAATTAGTCTTACATTTAGATCGATTTCTTTGATAGATCGGGACCAATCGAAGTGATCCTTTGTTCGAGATTCGATCGATTTGTTTTTAAACAAAAAATCTTTTTCAAAAATTAAGAAATTTTGAAGATTTTGACCAATTTTTCGGTGAAAAATTTTTCCTCCTCCTTCTTTATAAACCAAATTTTTGGGGTTGATAGGGTAATTTCCTGGATAAAAATTTTGTGGCGGAATAGTAGGGGATGGTGACTCATCTGAGAAGATGATCAGCATGACGCCTCACTTAAACATCCACGGGGAGGCGGACCAAGTCAAAAAGAAGAAGGCATAGGAGAGTCTTGATCGGCCAAACGGTGATGGCTGAAAAGCCGTCGAAGACAAGCTTTGCTTTAAAAGTAAAGCAAAAAGTCTTTTACTTTAGTAAATGTAAAAGTAAAAGTAAAAGAATAACTTTTGCTTTTACTTAAGTTAAATATTTTTAACTTAGTTAAATGTTTCTTACATTTACCCATGTAAAAGTAAAAGTAAAATGTTTCTTACGTTTTACTTTTACTTAAGTAAATTACTTTTACTTGATCGATGTAATAGTGATTCTGCGTGAATCAAATAGTAATTTACTTTTCGGTTTTTCTATTTAAAGAAACTCAAGTGTTAGAGTTTCTTTAGGCTTAAGTCAATGTAAAGCCTCGGAGCTTACTCTGCAGAAAGCTCTTGAGGTCCTCTCCCTCTCTCTTGGTTAGCACGAGATAAAGCTTTAAACTTCGATCTTCTTAGTTAGAAGACGAAGACGAAGTCCTTAATACTTCGTTCTTCCCTCTCAAACATTTAGATCTAGGATATACTATAATCCCTTCCCTAAATGTTTATAAATAAAAGAAAGAGATTGCTTCTGGATTCATAGGTCATCTTCTTAATCTTTTCTTTTACATTCAAGTTTTCTTTTAAAACTTATCTCCACTGTTATATGGTATCAAAGCCACACGGTTGGTTCTTGATGCTATCGGTGGTTTTCGATTGAAAACAGTTTGATTTGTGGACTTAAATGTTTCTTCAAACTTTTATTTTTCTTGCTCTGCTTTTACAAGTCCCGACCTTCGCCGTAAAACACCCAAGATCGCCTTAAGTCCCGATTAGTGCCTATTTGTAAGTCTCGGTGTGAGGAAGCGTTGAATGGCTAAAGGGATCTTTAGATCTACTGAGTATGAGTTTAAGGCAAGTAAGGCTTTCTAAGTAGACCTTCGAGAAAAAGAATTTTTGTTTAAACAGTTAACAAATTAGTCTTCTGTTTAGATCGATTTCACTGATAGATCAGGACCAATCGAGTGATCCTTTGTTTCAGATTTCAGTCTGATTTGTTTTTAAACAAAAAATCTTTTCAAAAATTAAAAAATTTTGAAGATTTTGACCAATTTTTCGGTGAAATTTTTTTTCTCCTCCTTCTTTATAAACCAAATTTTTGGGGTTGATAAGGTAATTTCCTGGATAAAAATTTTGAGGCGGAATAGTAGGGGATGGTGACTCATCTGAGAAGATGATCAACAGCGCCTCACCGGCATCCACAGGAGACGGACCAAGTCAAAGAAGAAGGCGCGGAGGAGTCTTGATCGGCCAAACGGTGATGCCCCAAGCCATCGTGAGACAAGCTTTTGCTTCAAGTAAAGCAAAAGTCTTTTACTTTAGTAAATGTAAAAGTAAAAGTAAAAGAATAACTTTTGCTTTTACTTAAGTTAAATGTTTTTAACTTAGTTAAATGTTTCTTACATTTACCCATGTAAAAGTAAATGTAAAATGTTTCTTACGTTTTACTTTTACTTAAGTAAATTACTTTTACTTGGTCGATGTAATAGTGATTCTGCGTGAATCAAATAGTAATTTACTTTTAGGTTTTCTATTTAAAGAAACTCAGTGTTAGAGTTTCTTTGAGGCTTAATTCAATGTAAAGCCTCGAGCTTCTCTCTACAGAAAGCTCTTAGAGGTCTCTCCTTCTCTCTTAGTTAGTAGGAGATGAAGCTTTCGACTTGATCTTCTTAGTTAGAAGATGAAGGCGAAGTCCTTAATACTTGTTCTTCCTCTCAAACATTTAGATCTAGGATATCTTGTAATCCCTTCCCTAAATGTTTATAAATAAAAGATAGAGATTGCTTTTCTGGATTCATAGGTCATCTTCTTAATCTTTTCTTTTTACATTTCAAAGTTTTCTTTTAAAACTTATCTCATTTGATATATGGTATCAAAGCCACACGGTTGGTTTTTGATCTTTATCGGTGGATTTTTCGATTGAAAAGCAGTTTGATTTGTGGACTTAAATGTTTCTTCAAACTTTTATTTTTCTTGCTCTGCTTTTACAAGTCCCGGAGCCTTGTAGTAAAACACCCAAGATCGCCATAAGTCCCGATTAGTACTGTTTGTAAGTCTCCGATTGTGAGGAAGCGTTGAATGGCTAAAGGGATCTTTAGATCTGCGGGTATGAGTTTAAGGCAAGTAAGGCTTTCTAAGTAGACCTTCAAGAAAAAGAATTTTTGTTTAAACAGTTAATAAATTAGTCTTCTATTTAGATCGATTTCACTGATAGATCAGGACAAATCGAGTGATCCTTTGTTTCAGATTTCAGTCTGATTTGTTTTTAAACAAAAAATCTTTTCAAAAATTAAAAAATTTTGAAGATTTTGACCGATTTTTTTCGGTGAAAATTTTTTCTCCTCCTTCTTTATAAACCAAATTTTTGGGGTTGATAGGGTAATTTCTGGATAAAAATTTTGAGGCGGAATAGTAGGGGATGGTGACTCATCCGAGAAGATGATCAATGACGCCTCGTAAACATCCATGGGAGGCGGACCAAGTCAAAGAAAGAAGGCAGGAGGAGGTCTTGAAGTCGGCCGACGGTGATGGCCCAAAGCCGTGAAGACAAGCTTTGCTTTAAAGTAAAGCAAAAGTCTTTTACTTTAGTAAATGTAAAGTAAAAGTAAAAGAATAACTTTGCTTTTACTTAAGTTAAATGTTTTAACTTAGTTAAATGTTTCTTACATTTACCCATTGTAAAAGTAAATGTAAAAATGTTTTTCTTCGTTTTACTTTTACTTAAGTAAATTACTTTTACTTTGGTCGATGTAATAGTGATTCTGCGTGAATCAAATAGTAATTTACTTTTAGGTTTTCTATTTAAAGAAACCCAAGTGTTAGAGTTTTTTTGAGGCTTAATTCAATGTAAAGCCTCGGAGCTTCTCTCTCTGAAAGCTCTTGGAGGTCTCTCCCTTCTCTCTTAGTTGGCGGGAGATAAAGCTTTAAACCCGATCTTCTTAGTTAGAAGAGCGAAGGCGAAGTCCTTAATACTTCGTTCTTCCCTCTCAAACATTTAGATCTAGGATATCTTGTAATCCCTTCCTAAATGTTTATAAATAAAAGAAAGAGATTGCTTTCTGGATTCATGGGTCATCTTCTTAATCTTTTCTTTTACTGTTCAAGTTTTTCCTTTAAAAACTTATCTCTCATTGATATATGGTATCAAAGCCACCACGGTTGGTTCTTGATCTTGTCGGTTGTTTCGATTGAAAACAGTTTGATTTGTGGACTTAAATGTTTCTTCAAACTTTTTTTTTTCTTTCTGCTTTTTACAAGTCCGACCTTGGTAGTAGAAACACCCGAAGATGCGCCTTAAGTCCCGATTAGTGCACATTTGTAAGTCTCCGGTGTGAGGAGCGTTGAATGGCTAAAGGGATCTTTAGATCTCTGGTATGAGTTTAAAAGCGAAGTAAGGCTTTCTAAGTAGACCTTGAGAAAAAGAATTTTTGTTTAAATAGTTAACAAAAGTCTTGATTTAGATCGATTTCAGCGATAGATCGGGACTAATCGAGTGATCCTTTGTTTGATTTGATCGATTTATTTTAAACAAAAAATCTTGTACAAAAATTAAGAAATTTTGAAGATTTTGACCGATTTTTAAATTGAAAAATTTCTCCTCCTTCTTTATAAACCAAATTTTGGGGTTGATAGGGTAATTTCTTGGATAAAAATTTTGGCGGAATAGTAGGGGATGGTGACTCATGCGAGAAGATGATCAGCAGCGCCTCACTTAAACATCCACAGAGCGGACCAAGTCAAAGAAAGAAGGCGCTTGGAGGTCTTGATCGGCCAAACAGTGATGGCCCTAAGCCGTCGAGACAAGCTTTTGCTTTAGTAAAGCAAAAGTCTTTTACTTTAGTAAATGTAAAAGTAAAAAGTAAAGAATAACTTTTGCTTTTACTTAAGTTAAATATTTTTAACTTAGTTAAATGTTTCTTACATTTACCCGTGTAAAAGTAAATGTAAAAAAAAATGTTTCTTACGTTTTACTTTTACTTAAGTAAATTACTTTACTTGATCGATGTAATAGTGATTCTGCGACATAGGAAAAAGGGTTACAATCTTCTCGGATGAGTCACCATCCCCTCTTATTCCGCCTCAGAAATTTTTATCCAGGAAATTACCTTATCGACCCCAAAAATTTGGTTTATAAAGAAGGAGGAGAAAAAATTTCATAGAAAAAATTGGTCAAAATCTTCAAAATTTTTTAATTTTTTTGAAAAAATTTTTGTTTAAAACAAATTAATCGAAAAACGAAAGGATCACTCGATTGGTCACGATCTGTCGAGTGAAATCGATCTAAGCAGAAGACTTATTTGTTAGCTGTTTAAAGAAAAAATTCTTTTTCTTGAAGGTCTACTATTACTTAGAAAGCCTTACTTGCCTTAAACTTCATACCAAGTAGATCTAAAGATCCCTTTGGCCATTCACTTTGCTCCCTGCTTGGAGACTTACAAGCGAACTAATCGGGACTTAAGGCGATCTTGGGTGTTTTCTGGCGAAGGTCGGGACTTTAAAAGCGAAAGCGAAAAATAAAAGTTTGAAGAAACATTTAAGTCCACAAATCAAAGCTGTTTTCAATCGAAAACCATAGATAGCATCAAGAACCAATAGTATTAAGTGGCTCACGATACCATATAACAAAGGAGATAAGTTTTTAAAAGAAAAACTTTATGAGAAAGAAAAGATTAAGAAGATGACCGGTGAATCGGTAAAGTAATCTCTTTCTTTATTTATAAACATTTTAGGAAGGGATTACGGTATATCCTAGATCTATACAAAAGTTTGAGAGGGAAGATCAGTATTAAGGACTTAGTCTTCATCTTCTAACTAAGAAGATCGAAGGTGAAAGCTTAAGTCTCATGCGTGTTTAACTAGAGAAGGAGAGGACCTCGGAAGAGCTTTTACAGAGAGAAGCTAAAAGAGGCTTTACATTAATTAAGCTCCATTTAAAGAAACTCTAACACTTGAGTTTCTTTAAATAGAAAGCCGAAAAGTAAATTACTATTTGATTCACACAGGAATCCTTTATTACAATTACACAATTGGAATATACCAAGAGTTTCTCCAAAAGAAATTTATCACCAACATTTTAGATAATTTTAAAACCCATTATAATGTCAAAACAGTTTGAGAAAGTTTTATATATATATATATATATATATATATATATATATATATATATATATATATATATATATGGTAATAGAATTTAAGCTACCATTTGAGCCAATCTATGGATATTACGCATAAATTATTGTAAAAAAAATATATTATTTAATATAAGTAAATATTTAACTTGAGATTACATAAAATAATAAGAACTTTTATTCTTAGACGGAGGGAGTAACTTAAATCATGAAAATATTTTTATGTCAAAAAATAAAACATAAAAAGAAGAATAGTAATGGTATACCCCTAGCTATTCCTAGTTCTCCTTTTACATTTTTCCAAATATATTATAAAATTAAATTATAATACTATCAGTTCTAAGAGAAAACATAAAAGATGAAAAAAAAATTATTATGTTTTATGAACTAAAACAGAATAAATTTATTTAAAAATGACTTATAAGTCATTCCTAATAAGTTAGTTTGACCCATATTAATGTAATATCAATTTTATCCCTATTTTATTTAAATTAAAAAAAAAATTTGTAAAAAAGAAGAATAAGATGCAACGCCATTTTAATTGGCGTTAGAATTTTTATTTTTATTTTTTATAGCTGAAGTCTAATATACTCCTTCATTTCCAACATGGATGATATATAATAAATATAAAAAAATATTGATATTTATAAACAAGTACAAGAGATTAAAGAAATTAAAATAAGAGATATTCCAACGTGTCGGTTAAAGTGATGTTACTTCTTAATTCTTTTTTGGCAAAACTAATGATTTAACCATCGTAGTTGGTAAGTTTTTCTTAATACACTACTGAACTTTTAATTTTTTGAATTACGTCATTGAACTAATTATTATTTTAAAATTAAGTCATTCTGTTAATTTTGGCTTACGACCGTTAAGTCTTTGCCAACTTTCATACGTGGAAACAAAAAAAAAGGGAAATAAAATAAAAAATGAGGTGGCCGATTTAGCAACAATGACATGGAAATAAAAATAAAAAATTAATTTTTTAACTCATTTTAATATTTTAAAATTTTAAAATGATATAAAACATAATAAAACAAAAAAAAAAATTAATAAAATAAAACATTTTTCATTCATTAAATAAAATTTATTTATCAAGATAAATCAAATCTTACTCAATTAAAAAATCAAACAAATTTTCCTTAAAAAAAGACAATATTAATAACTAAACATAAAATTAAAATCAAAATTTTATGTTTCAATTTCATCCAAAAAATTAATTTAATTATCTCCTCTTCCAAATCAAATTATTCTGTTTCCATTTTTTTTAGATCTATTCTTCCAATTTTTTTCCCAATTCCCATCATTTTTTAGATCTGTTATTCGATGAGGGTGAAAGGATGTGGATGGCGAGGAGGCGGCGATGGTGGTGAAGAGGTGATTTAGGCGGCAGATATGTTCTTCTTCTCTCTCTTCTTAGTGGCCACGGGTAGGTGAGAGATCTGTTCTTCTTCTCTCTCTTCTTCCACCGCCTCCACCTCCTCCACGTGTAGCTAACGTTAGAGGTTGGACTAATCGGTTTGGGCATGGAGGACCCTCCGGTTCCCCACTGGGTTCAGTAGTCTGAATCCAAAGACGGAGAAAATCTCCACCTTCCCTGGTCCCTCTTCACTAAGTCGCCACGGCGTCATTATGCGTGTTGCCTTCACTTTGCAACGTCGTCGGTCGAATAACGCGTGCAATCAATCCCCATGCCTACACCGATGGTATTGTCTTTGTTCAGGTATTGGGCCTTGATAGTTTAATGAAAATTGTGTGAATATTTGTCAGGCATTCTGATCTGTGTTTTGGGTTTGTATCTATTTTTAGTTTTGTTTGATTAGCTTGATCAATCTGAAATTCTTGCAATGTAGTGTTTGTAACCGAAAATGGAAAGTATCTTTTGGCCTGAAAATTCTCTTCTTTGCGGGTTTCTGAGTGTGGAAATCTGCTTCCTTGAGGGATTAATATTGTTTATGACATAATTTTTTCTTTGGTTCTATTTGTATTTCTTACCTTTTCTTTTTTCTTTTTTTTGATCATAGTTGCTAGTAACTTTTCGATCCTTGATGTTAACTCCTTTTGATTTTGGTATGATTGGATTGCAAAGTTCTCCAGGAACAAAAGGTTTCTAAAATTATTTGTTAGGCGATTCAAATTCTATCAATTTAATGCATTTGGTTTGGTTGCTTGTCATTATTCCTTGTTTAGTGATATAATTAGGCTCACTTTCATTCAATTTTACCATCTCACTATGTTATATTTGATAATTCTGCTTATTGGGCTGTATGTTGTGTTGCAGGCAACAAGTTCCTTCTTTAGGCAGCCTGTAGGATTTGCCCCTGATCATGAGCTGTCCTTAGCAGAGCTTGCAGCTCTAGACATAACTGTAGAGAGGGTAAGTTATTGGATCCTTTTATAGCAAAGATTAATGAATTTTCGATTGGTTATCCTTTTGTTCTTGACCTTGAAGTTTTCTGGTTATATTCAGAAGACATTGCTTCAAATTTATATTGTCGTTAATTTACGATGATGAGTTCATCCATTACAACATTTAAATAGGTTGATCAATGGCCAGCTAAAAAAACTTTTCAATTGAATCTGATCAACTAAAATATCAACTATATTGCACAACAACTATACAACCTCAGAAATTACTTTTAACTCCCAACTACGGTCATTATCAACATTTTAATCAGGCTTTTATGGTACCTCATACCTGGAATTTTTTTTTATTCTTGATAAAAACTGGCATAAGTTGGTGGATACTAGTAATATGAATATACTTCTCTTCTTTGTGTTTAAGACTATTGTATCAAATACGGTAATTCAATCTTTTTTCCCAGAATGGTATTAACAATGCATTTGGTGTAATGTTTTCTCCCCTGTAATAGTTGTCGACGTACCACTACATTTCGTGATTGTGCCGCTTCTTACAAAGGAAAATTCAAAGTTCAACATCAATACGGCACTCAGGAAGACGTTGAAAAGATTTTCCATGAAATAATTGTGCACATCGTCGAGCTTCATGCAGATCCCTTTGAAATTACCTTGTCCAAAAGCTTCTTGAAAGTATGTAACGAGGATCAACAGATGCAGATATTTCATTCCATTACCGTAAAAGTGGAGATCTTGTTAGAATTTCATGCGATATGCACTGGGTTTACTTTTCTCTTTCTCAAGATCTCTTTTTCCTTTCCCCTTTGTTATCAAGAATTTAGTACTTTGAAACATCCACTTACTAGTATATCTTAAAATAGGACTAGAGTCATCCGTAAGGTTATTGAAACCTCAAGAATCCTAGTAGCGATTCTCTATTATTGTTTCCGCACTAAAGCATGGAATAGTTACTATGATAAAGGACATGAATGGCAATCATGTTGCACAAATATTTGCTATAAAGATTTAACTTCTAAATACACCGAGGTAAATAATACCCGAGAACAGACATGTGAATTGATACGCTCCTTCTCCCTTCATGTTTTATTTTAATGATGTTACTCATGTGAAATAATTTATTGTTCGTGTTTTGGAGAATAGGATCTAATTTATTATTTAACTATATTGATGTGGCATTTTCCACCTGAATCTTGTATTATCTAGCAACTTATTATGCTTGCAGATCTAGCAGATTTGGTAGGCTGCAAACTATTCTGGCAGGGAAAAATCTATACATCAGATTTAACTGCAGTACGGGTGATGCTATGGGAATAAACATGGTGCCCAAGGGTGTTCAGAATGCGTTAGAGTTCCTTCAAAGTGATTTCCTGGACATGGATGTAATTGGTATTTCTGGTGAGTTCTTATTCTCAATCGAGTTTGGATTTCAATCCTTAAACTGATATAATATTATTGTAAGATGGCTTGGGGACTAAAATTCTTGCAGATGTATAATTGTTCAGCTTTGTTGAATGTGGAACTCTTTCATAGTTGATCAATTATAACTACATTGACATGTATATGACTTTTGTGTGCCATCTGATACTTGGGGCAATCTTCCCTCCCCTTGGATTTCAGTCTATACTATGATTTGGGTAATTAAGTTGTTCTTTAGATCACTATGAATCTCTCTCTCTATATATATATATATATAATACGACTTTTCTTCAAACTCAATTTTTTTATTTGGTTATAAGGTAATTATTTTATTGGTTTATGCACTTTTCCATAATGATGTAAAAAGCTACAATTCAAGCTATGCAAGTCCTTTTCACTCTTGTTGGATTAACTTTTGGCTTGACTTTGGAGTCAACTTATTCCTTCTTGGAGCATCTATTGACGGGGCTGACTATCTATTTGATTTACTTACTATATATACTCTTGGTTTTCTACTTGGTTTTTATTTTTCTCTTAATTGCCTTTAAAAAAACATTTGTACCAAGAATAACGTGTTTGAAAGAAAGTTGTACGAGTGATATAGGATGTGTTTATTACAACTTCAAGTTCAATTGTATACAACAATATGAAAAAAAATAAAAAGAGTGTTTTGTCGGTGGTGGTCTGTTGCTAGTCTTTACTCCTATGTCTTTTTGCAATTCCTTCTTAAGGTCATTTTGAATTGATTTTACACGAGGATCAATGCTTTGTGCTCTGTATAAAAATTCAAAGACCACTATGAATGACTTTGACAATGTGCAACGTTCATAATACACGATTTTTACGATGCAACAGTCAGCCATGAATTTGTACTAAATGTGCCGGATTGGGGCCTCAGTGTGTGGTTAGATCAATTGGTTACTACTTGTGTCCACAAAAGGATGTCTAAGAGTACAATGGGTTGACAAATTTAAGGTTGGAAAATTAGAGGAGAGAGGATAAAAGCTGTTCCAATAATATTTGGACCCACACAAATAGCGTAATTAACTTGAGAGTGGAATGTTCTTACGGGGATATGTGCACTTTGGGTTAAATTATTATGCATGTCATATTTCACATTTAGTTTGTGTACTTTAGACTTCTTTTTTAAGACAAAATCTTGGTGTATTTCTGGACATGCTTTTGAGGATGGAGTATCAAGTCAGATGACCTTGTAATAAAGATGGTCCATGTAATATGTAGAAAATAAGAACTTGATTTTGGGATAATGATTTCTTGATTCATTCTTCTCAATTATATTGGCTTATATACACAAGTATCTTAATTTACAGTGTACATTAGTACCACGTAACAACTCTAGTCTTTTTCTGCTTATGAGCAATACGGTGTACATTAGTACCACGTAGCAACTCTATTGTCTTTGTGTATTATTTTGGCACTAAGTGCCTCTGGTGACCTATTTACTTCATTTTTCTGACTTTGCTATTATTTTTAAATATGTGCAGGAAGATTGCTTCTACGACCTATCTTACAATACTGGGTATCAAATTTTCGTGATACGTTTACGAAAGACAAGGGACGAAATTATGAAGTGTACTCTCTTTATATATGTAAATATATACTTTGATTGAAGAACTGTGGTAGCTTTAGATGGTTAATTGTAAAGATAATGAATGATTATGTAGTGGATGATTTTATTAAGTTAATAATATTTTAGTTTTTTTTTATTTTTGCCATTATTTGCTATGGGGACATTGAGCCAGACATGTACACAAAAAGAATGTCAAATTATGATTTGGCAACAATATAATTCGTTACCAAAGCATTGAACAAGTTTTAATATAGCAACAATTTTTTATACATTTAGCAACAAATTTTCGTTGTTAATGACATTAAAAATATAATATTTGGAAACGAAAAAGTAACCTAATAACAACGAAGAGGATATTGTTGCTAATACTAACATAAAAGGCAACATTTTTTATCATTGCAAATCATATCAACTTTCGTTAGCATATAAAGAAAAGCGGCAACATATAATGTCGTTCTTTAATCGACTTTTCTTTCGCTATTGAAAAATAACTAGCAATAAATATTTTCGTTGCTGATTCAGCATAATGTCCTTGCCAAATAATATAATCAGGAACGAAAATCGATGCTAAAAAGTTTACATTTCGTAACGAAAGCAAGCTTAGGCAACAATTTTCATAATTTACTGCAACGAAAAATGTCGTTGCAAAATGGTGTCAATTGCAATGAAAATGCATGGTCGTTGCAAAAAAAAAAGTTCATTTCGTTGCCAATTAGCAGGCTTTTGCAACGAAATGGAGTTTTTAGCAACGAAATTTTAATTATTCTACAACAATATATTTTGTTGCTAAAAGATCGAAGTCTCTATACGAAAGTCAAATTTCATTGCAAAATATAGTACTTTTGGCAACGAAAAAAAAACGTTCGTTGCGGAACAATTAGCAACGCTCATTGCACAACGAAATACGCAACGACAGTAAAGTCGTTGCTGAAACCCTTTTGCAACGAAATTTGGCACCTTTAGCAACAAAACTTGGTTGTTGCTGAAGGCCCATTTTTTTGTAGTGTGTTTGAAAATTCATGATAAATTATAATAAATATTTTAAAAATTATTATAAGTCATTTTAAAATAATATGACTGATAATTATAGTTATTAAACTTTAGGATAGAGTCTTAGACTCGATAATTACCTGATAAAGTCGTCGGTACACCGACATATTTCAAAAATTGATCTAGACTTAGATATTTTGACTATATTAATGTTTGTTTGTGATTCAATGACTGTTGAATATGTGTGACAATGTGATTAGGTTATGTGATGACTGCAATAAGCAGTATTAGTGTTATGATATGTTATTCTAATCAGTAAAATGATCTTATTACTGATAGGTTGCTATATAAAAGATAAAACTAAGTCATAGAATGGCGTAAGCGATGAGACCGAAAAGTATCATACCTTTGCATTTCCTTTATGCAATGGACATGAGTAAGAATGTTTCAGAATTATATTATTATTGTACTATATTATTAACCCAATTGTAGTATATATTATATTCGATCATTGTTTATCAACATGATATTATATTATATAACTCATATATATATTTTGGTTGTTAATTTCGAAATATGGTTATACAAGTGTCCCCACTTGGATAATCATTGTAGTTAAACATATGTTGATATATATATATATATATATATATATATATAAGCCGTCTAAGCTATTTGACTAGCTAGACACAGATTTAGAAATATCCTTGAATATGATAAAACCTTTTTGTATCCAATCAAATTAATTTGGTTCGGATTCTAGACTAAGTATGAACATCCCGATTAAGGGAAAACTTTTATGCGCCCAAGGCGGACAGAGTGAACGATAACATCATTCTTGCAATGTAGTATTGATCAATACAGGGCACATGGGAAGTACAATCTCGCGCCCGTAAGTTATGATAGTTTGCAGATGAAGTTCTGCTAAACCTTATCGAAAATTAAAAACAATGTTCATAGTATGTCAACTAAACCCCATATATGGTCAATACGTAGTTTCAAAAATTTGAGATAGAATTGTTATGTTATTATTATCGGATCAGTTTACTTCACAACTATTGAATCATTGTAGAAGTGATGTATAAAGAAAACATTTAATCCTTTCAGCTAAATATAATTTTAATTGTTATTACTTGCTGGGCACTCAAATGCTCATCCTTGCTTAATTTAAATGTTTTCAGCTAAGTATGAAGAACCAGAAAGCTCATGCAGAAACAAAGGAAAAGGAAAGCTAACCAAATAAGATTCGTGGCAGTTTATGTATTAGTTCAATATTATTAAGATAAGTATAATATATATTATCTATCATGTATTGTAATGAATGTTTAAAGGTCTCGTACCTGGGGATTAGACTCTGATGATATGTAAATTAAGTTGATCTTTATATTATTGTTATTGTTATTAGTATTATTCTGCTCATAGAAATGGTATCGTAAAGCACCGAGTTCGGGTTTCAAGTACCTGAATTTGGGGACGTTACAAGATGGTATCAGAGCTTAGGGTTAAAAACCTTAGGTGGGCTAGACCTTAGGCTATAACCTTAGAACAGAGGGAAACGTTGAAAATATAAATAACTCATATAGAGTTTAAAAAGAGATGAACTGAATAAATTCATTGTCAAACAAAATAAAAGATAACTTGTATAAAACTATTATTTGTTGTGTGTATATATTAGTTGATAATCAGGATAACTTAGGTGTGTAGATGTTAGAGAGAAAAGAATTAGAATATACCCTCAGATTGTAAAGAAGGAGCCGATCTCCATAATCGAGCCAATATCAAAGCTAATAGCTGAAATAGAGGCTCGCATTGAAAGCTACCTCAATGAGGTGGTTGATTTGAAAAGTGTAGTACCAGACCCAGAAACGATAGTATAACTGATATATAGAATATAGTTAAAGAATATGTGGTCAATGTCGATTTCTTAAACTCATATGTTTGTGGTGAGTTCTTAAACTCATAATGTGTGGTAAGTTGGACGAACTAGGTATAGTTATGTGTGAATAGATTATCGAGGATGATGGGAATACATAGAATACTAGACAACTGATTATTAGTGAAGGTGTAAGAAAATAAGTAGTATTAGTATTACTGGATTATGTATGATTCTATGTTGTGTATATGATAAGTATGTATGTGTAATATAATATTCTTAACTTTTGTATAAGTTATGGCAGTGATTCCCGACTTTTGAGTCACAAAGGGATAACGGATGTTTAAAGCAATAGGTGTTATGGTATGTTAAGTGCTACGAATATGAATCTATGATAGATTAATGAAATAAATTGGTATAAAGATAGTAATTATTTATCTGAACACTGGTTAATATAGTAAACCCAATTTTCAAAAATCTAATATTTTGAGTACATGATTATTCGAATAGAAAGTTTTGCGTTATATGCCAAGCGTGTACGATAAGGTTTAGAATGTAAGTTAATAAAGAATAATTTATGATAATACCATCAAGACAAAAATGAAACCAAAGGGCAGAAGAACCTGTCAACAAAGCTGGAAGACAACCAGACTCGACACAGAATTTTACAAATATGGTCGCTCAAGCTATGCAGAACGGAATACCACCATCATGGAAGATCGGCCAGATAATCGATCGATTTAACGTCCAAAAACTTCAAAAGAGTAATCTTGTCAGATTTAGATGATCAACTGACCTTGTAGTAACATTTGTGATAGCTAGGATAACGGAGGGGCAAAAGATAGTTTTGTCACATATACGATAAAAGGAAAGTTTGTGTACAATGAGTGTAGGCGGGAGGGTAATATCTCTCCTAACTGCCCTAATCCAAGAGTGTATAGTGGGTGTTTTATTTGTGAATCAATGGAGTATAAGGTGGAAGACTGTTCAAGAAATAGAAGGGAGGCAAGGAATGCGAATACGGTAAAAGGCAGCAGGACATTGGCGACAACGGGACCAACATCAACTGCAGGTGTAACACCCCCTTCCCGAAAAGGAAAGGGAGGTCACGTGCAAAGCACAACAAACCTCAAAAATAAGAAAATAGAGCACTAACAACCTCAAAATATTAATAGTGGTGATCCATTAATAGCGTACTAAATACAATTCTCAAAATATAGTCAAAATAATCAAAACTTAAAATTCGAAACAACCTAGATAGTCAAAGGCAACTCTCTCATCCCACTAGTCCTAAATCACCCCTGCAAACCTGCCGGAAGAAAAACACTGCATGAGCCAATTGCCCAGTACGGATATAAAGATATAAAAGATATACAACTGAAATATGAAATCAATAGAGACAAAATATTGCCTCTGACGAAAAAAAATAAAATCCCCACAGATTTGAATAAAATATATCTGAACCAACAGAATTAACGAAACAAACAGAAAAGTAAAGAAAATAATGAACTGAAATAACTAACCCAATTAATTGAAAGGAGACGAAACGAACTGAAACAAAACGAACAAAACTAACACAATGAAATAATAAGCTGAAACAAATGGCTGGGGTTATTTCATACCGATTGAGCTCAGAAATATATCTTGTCACACAGACAAGTCAAAACAATGCTACACATGCAAGTCCAAATGATGCCACATAGGCAACCAAAATAATGCCACATAGGCAAATCACACATTGGACCGCGAATCCAAATGTATGCAAATCGGATAAATGTGTTTGGCACAACATCACAAATCCGCAGAACAGAAAACTAGGGTTAACCCATACGCCTCCCATAACAAAATACCAAATGGCCCACTTCCTCCGGAGCCCAAAACGGAGACGCCGTGGACTAACCACACTGCCACGGAGAGTGTCATGTCTCTCGTGCCAAGACGAGATGCTTGTGGTACCCCCACAGGTGGTTATAGCTCAAGTATACCCTACGGTATATTCTAACAAAAATACCATGTCACAACACATGCGACATAATACCAACAAAAGGGTTCTATATGTACATGTTGAACCAAATCAAATTATGGTCACAAGGTCTCAAAAAGAAGGTAACAACATGTACCGCTCTACAATGATAAAAAATAAATATTAAACATGATAACCTAATTCAAAGAGTACAAATACGAGTCATATGTATCAACTCCAAAATGAAACTAATATATTTATTTCACAAGAAATAATTATGTGAAATAATAACGAAATTCGAACAAGCGACAATACGAGCAAATCAAATTTAACAAGAGTATCACTGAAAGAGTACGGAATCCATACCTGATACTTCCAAACCATTTATAGCACACTCCACCAAATCTTATCCTCAAATGCCAACGATATCAAATACGAAACTTCATTCACAACCTAAACATATTCACCTCAATTTAAAATAATCCAAACTAATAATCTCCAAAATAATTCATAATCTATTTAATATGCCTTTAATCATCGCCTTTTATCAATTACTAATACTCCAAAATTTATATTCCAAAAATAACTCTTTAAATTCCTTCCGTTCAATTTAAACAATTTAATAAGATTTTATTACAATCCAATCATTAATAACATAATACTATTAAATTTATTATTAAAACTTTTTATAACTATGTCAACAAAATTAATTAATTCAAATTCATATACATAACCTCAATTTGATTTACCAATTTTGATTTATAAGTTTCATGGCCAAATACGTATTAAAATATAATATGCCAAAAGATTATTAAATATAATATATATATATATATATATATATATAGGTCAAGATCAAAAGGACTCCCTTACTTTGTTAAAATGCGGATTTTTTTTATAGTTTTTTTGGATTTTTTAAATAACTAAAAAAAGTTTAATATTTTATGGAATCAAATTTTTCATATCTGATGTTTTGGATGTGATTTGGATACGTATAACAAAACAGGTTTGTACAGTTTGTGCAGACTGTACCACAATTTTTTGTATAGGTATTCAAATCATGCCCAAAACATTATATTATGGAAAAATATCAGTTCCATAAAATATTAAATATTTTTTTTAGTTGTTTTAAAAAAAACAAAAAAAAGGTTTGTATTTTAACAAAGTAAGGGAGTCATCACCTGATCGGTTCTGTATATATATATATATATATAATCCTAGTTACTTATATGCAGCAGCTTATCTTCCGCATCATGTTAATTTTTTTTTATTTTTTCATCAAACCGCACACACACACACACACACACACACACACACACACACACACACACACACACACACACATATATATATATATATATATATATATATATATATATAATATTTATATAGTCTACTACCTACATAATAATTCGGTAAACATATATATACACATCCAAAAGAATAATTTTTTTATTTTTTTTTACAAATCAAATCATTAGAATTATTATTATTATTAGCAACCTTAGATAAAACAATTTCATGAAGAAAGCATATAATTCAAGTTGCAGACTAACCTTGGTTATGTTTCTTTACTACCAAAAATTGCTTTCACCTTTGCTTGATTCAGTATAAATGAAGGAGAACATAAAATTGACAAATTTTTTTTTTTCTTTTCTTTAAGAGTTCGAGACGATAAAAGAGGTATTTAGGGTTTACCTATTTATTAATTATACATTATATTAATCCTCTTAATTAATTGGATTTAAAAAAAAATTTGAACAAATATAAATTAGCCCAATTAATATAAAGGCCCAAATTAATATAATCCATTTACTTATTATAGTCCACAAATTTTACTGATTAATTTGACCCAAACAACATAATAGCCCAAATAAGAAAACAAAGTCCAATTAATATGGTTAAAAATTAAATAATTTTTATTATTTAATATATTTTTTTCGGGTATTACATCACCTAACCCTTAAAAGGATTTCGTCCCCGGAATCAAAAGAATGAACGTACCTAATTATCAAAAGATGAGGATACTCCGCTCGAATAGACTCCTCTATCTTCCAAGTAGCTTCCCGCTCCGAATGATTTTACCACAAGACTTTAACAAAAGGAATTATCTTCCTCAATTTTTAATTTAAACAGTTATTTGATTATCTACTAAAAGAATTTAATTTTCCAAACAAAACAAGGAAGAAAAGAGGGAAACAAAATTATTTAGCTTTTTAAATTTAAATACAATTGTATAAGATAAAATCAATTAATATTTAATTATTAAATAAAATGGGTTATTACATTTTTTTTCACCCCTTAAAATAATTCCGTCCTCGGAATTCGAATAAGCTACAAAAATAATTTAGTTACGACGTAGCGCCTCCATTTGTAACGATCAACGCAGATAAGTTATCGGTCCACGTAATTATTCATGTACTCGTAAAAGATTCGTCAGCTATCGTGTCAAGCCTTGGTAAGATTCTTCGCGTTATAACACATGATCCACTCACAGCAGTGCGGTAGCCGTCGCTAATATCTTTGAGTTTAATTCTTGTAAACGTACCCTTCGGAACATAATTCGAAAACACAAAATTTTTTTTTCATCTAAATACGATTCGAATACCCGAAACATTTAAAATTATATTTAATTTATAAAATATCATGACTAAGATTTAGCAAAGTATTTTTATATATATTTATTAAATTTTACATAAATTCATGCAAAGCTCAAATCAAATTAGTTCTCATATAATATTACACCAAAAAAATATATTACTACTAAGATCTCTTCATCATCATACCAAACTCCAAGTCACATATTCTACTATCTGCATAAGCGAACTACAACCATTCAAGATCTCCAATAATCAATTGAATTTCATCCTTTACTATCTAATCATATAATAAATCATTCATCCCTTATTGCAAACCTTAATCCAATAAATTTCAATGTCTCCCCATACTATAACAAAGAAACTTCATAGAACATAACTCCAATATTTTACTAGAAAGAAAAATAGTCACAAAATTGATCATTAACTCCACATGATTAATCTAATTACCTCGAATATCAACAACTAAAATTTATAAAAGATCCTATATGCTTAATAATTTATCACATTATCATATTATCCCACCGATATACATACCTCAAATTATCCACAAATTTAACAAAAATTAAAGCATAACTCAAATCAAATCAAATCCTTAATTCTAAGATCATAATAAATTGTCACAAAAATAACTTAAACAAATAATTTTCCAAAATCAAATACTCGTCGATACAAATACTCACATCATAATCACATCTCATATAAGATCATTTCCTATCTGTACAAAGTATAACTTTATTCACCTCAATGATTAAATCATAATTCTTAACTAATATCATTACTCAATCACCTTAACAAATTATTCCACTTTCCTCAAATCAACTACAAATCGAAAAGAAATCGACAGTTGATCAAAATAGAGACCAACCAAACAAAGAACAAAATTGAATCAAACTCCTACGTCTACCCAATGGTCTACCCACAACTCACAGGTCAAACCTAAATAGGTTTAATTTCTACTAGAAAGAACCTAAGCTTTGATACCATATCTATAACACCCCCTTCCTGAAAAGGAAAGGGAGGTCACGTGCAAAGCACAATAAACCTCAAAAATAAGAAAATAGAGCACTAACAACCTCAAAATATTAATAGTGGTGATCCATTAATAGCGTACTAAATACAATTCTCCAAATAGAGTCAAAATAATCAAAACTTAAAATTCGAAACAACCTAGATGGTCAAAGGCAACTCTCTCATCCCACTAGTCCTGAATCACCCCTGGAAACCTGCCGGAAGAAAAACACAGCATGAGCCAATTGCCCAGTACTTGTAGACACTCGAAATTTTCTGTACTACTATTACTAACATTACAGGAGGACAGATTCATCTTTTAAGAGAGAACCCTGAAAGACAATCCAAATCCACACCGGATACTACCGAAAGTTCAGCATTAACCCCGGATCGCAATCTGGGAGTAACGGTTTCAACCTCGGATTTAACCCCGAGACCTGCAGATACAATACCGGAACACACATTGGAGAAGACCGATTAATCTCAGAGATAACCCCGAGGTATCCAGTCTTAGTCCCAACCATGGGAATAGCCACCAACCTTGGTGATAACCCCAAGGAATGCAGTTTCGGAGATAACCCCGGAAATGCTTGTTTCAAATGCCATCAACTTCAATCTCGGTACTCACAATGAAATACACTGTGCCAACACGATAATCCCATCAGGAAGACATGCACACCTCAAAGATGACAATGAGGATCTTCAACAAATGCGATAGATCCAATCTCGGTGAAGTTCCGAGCAACGTCTGCTTATCTACCAATCCGTGGCAAATACCGGTGAGGGCAAGATCGCCATCTCGTCCCAACACGATGCCACGTCTCGTCTCTACGCAACAATGTCCCACAAGGCTAACCAATCCCGGTGACTATTGTGGGGGGTAACGGATGAAAGTTGAAGCTTGAAGACCAGGAGGGCATCGTCCATCTTCAAAGACTTCAGACAAACTCTAATCCCATGCCATCGTACAACTCTCGACAACGGCGGTCCAAAATAGGTCCTGAATACCTCAAAACGGATGCCCGGATTGCATTTCTCAAAATTCGAATGGACATTATAGTGCCTGAGTGCACGTACTTCGAGACGACTCGACCCGTGAGCCAAAGCCGGCCGACCGACCTTCCTGGTACACACTCGGCTCAATGGCAGTACACTGCATGACAACTTTTGCCTATAAATAAGAGGCTTGGGGTGCTGATTTTTAAGAAAAAAAAGACGGGGAAACCCTGCACAATTTGCTCTGCACTCGCCATACAGTGTATTTTCCCACTTTCAAACACCTGTGAGCTCATATATAGCCTCTTTTATACCCACAAAAGCCCAGTGTTTACCCACTCTAAAGATATAGAAGCCTTTTTTATCAGTCAGTTGTAAGCCTTCTCACACACTTTAGAGTCTTTCTCTTCATCTTTGCACACACCCTTCTACACGTTGAGAGTCGTGTTGCTTGCTTTTGCAGGACTTGATTGCATGGTTTCCTTCCGGTCATATATATATATATATATATATATATATATATATATATATATATATATATATATATATATTGACTAACATTATCGAGTTATGCCTCGATTGATCCTGAACTTGATGCAGAGTGTTTCTTTGCTTTAATATATATATATATATACTTATATATATTAATTATGCATCGGACTTTGTTCGATGAGCCTGAACTTACATGCAGTGCGTTTATTATATATATATATATATATATATATATATATATATATATATATATATATCAAGCAAGCATGTGTGTAGGACTTTGTTGATGAGCCTGAACTTGATGCAGTGCGTTTACTCGCTTTATATATATATACTTATATATATGAACTGTGGTGAACTATGTTCGATGAGCACTGGATTTTACATCCGCATTGCATTTTTTTTCTTATATATATATATATATATATCATATATATATATATATATATATTTGTTTTATCTGCCTGGAGTTCCCTTCGTGGCGATTGATAGTTTTTCTGACTTTCTTTTACATTTCGTCTGCGCTGAGTTTACTTCGTGGCGATTGATCGCATTCTGACTTTATTTACATTCTGTCCCTTTGAGTTTCCTTCGTGGCGGTTGACCGATATCTCTGCCTTTATTTATATTTCTGATCCCCCATGGAGGTGCTTCGTGGTTGGTGATCCTGTCTGTATATATATATTTACCGCTTTTATATATATACTTGCTTATTGCTTTTATACAAATTGCAATATTCTGTGCGCCTAGGAATCATGTGATCACAGATTCATCTTATTGGATCTAGATTCGGTTCCCGTGATGGACATTTTCAGTTGTAAGCAGCTTGTAAATTATTTTGCGATGTTTGTATTTCCTCAGATGGTTTCCATACCCACGAGGAAGTCGGCATTATTTTTTTTATATATATTATTTTCGTACGGATGCTTCACATTCGTTAAATAAAATCAATCCAGCCACTCACTTAACAAAAATGGGAGTGTAAAAGGTCTTAATTCTATTGAAGCAAACAGGGTTTGAAAAACCTCTTTTATAAAACATCATTGCTTATATCTCGCTAAAAACCGAATTTTTACATAAATTCAAATCCTATGTATATAGGTTGAAAGAGGCCTCACACAACTTTCATATAACTTGACACATTAACCCACACACACACACACACACACACAGATAATAGTTTCTTGAAAAGAGGTGGTCATAGTGGTAACATGGATGTCGGGGTGCCTAACACCTTCCCCTAAGCATAACCAAGTCCCGGACCCTAAATGAATCTCGGTTTCTTTGGCCAGTATATCGATTGTCACATCATTGGGTCAATGTGCAAACCTTTTCTCTCGGTTGTGTTGGTACAACCATTTAAAAACCAATGGCGACTTTTTAACGGTCCATCGTCGACATTATACATGTGGACCTTTTTCACTTGTTTTTTCAAACAAATCTCACCTAAAATGAGAACACCAAAGAACAAGTAATGGAAAGGACATCCAAAAATCAGAAAGCGTCGACGGTGGCGACTCTGCTGGGACCTCGATGAAGAGGACATAAGTCGCTACTACAATCTTTTCAAAACTGTTATCTGCTTGTGTGTGGATGTTGCATTTACATTGGATGAATGTGTACGAATGCATGTCCTGTTTGAGCTTAGTGCTTCGCATCATATCTGCGTGTGATGTTAGTGCTTCGCACTATAAACCGCTTATGATATTAGTGCTTCGCATATGTCATCATTTCATACGGTGAGACGCGATGTATGTGAATGTATGTTGTGTGGTCCCTTCACCAGGAGGCTATCCCGTCGGTGTTTGATTACTGGACTCGTGAGAAGACTAATTCTCCGAGGCTCAAGAAAGGCACCACCCAAATTCGTTCCAGTTGAAAGACCGGATTAACTTCCCGTCTAGTAGATTGCAATGATTTGGGAACCTTCATGCCAAAAAGCCGCGAGAGTAACCTAAGATAGGTCAACCTCTGATAAACCCAAAAGGAAGGAAAGTCTCTTCATGTCCTCATTTCAATTACTTATAAACATAATTACTTGTAATTTCATTCCATATCTATCTCCATGTAATGAGAAATATGAAGCAATATGTCCACATACATGCTACGAACAGCTGACACCCATTTTGCAGGATAAAATTCCTAAAATGGACACATCACATAGCATGTCATTATACACCTTCCCTAAGGACTAAACTATGCCAGTCTTTCGTGAGGAATCAATCGGACTACCCGGTCAAAGTCCAAAAAGGCAACAGCCTACAAATAATCATGTCGTCATCAGGACCAGATGAACTTAATCCGATTTCTCTAAAGAGTTCAACGGATTAAGCAAAGAGATTCTGATTTGGTATGTTCTATTAAAAGAATTACACGGTCTACATAGGGTCGTAGAAAATACCAGACATCTGAGCCCTCCACACAAGGAGGAATTAAGGTCATTACCATACCAGAGCCACAATTGGATACGACCAACAAAACGCATGATCTTGTCCCATTCCAATCGGAGTTCGGACAATGGTGACATCAAAAGAAAGTCCTCAAATGGAAGAGACCCTCGCGTTATCAAAGGAATTGGAACACACGGAGTGTTTAATATGTTTGATCTATGTATTTTTCCTGGTGTTCACTATCCGAGAAAAATTTAAAACTCGACTTTGAAAAATATGATGGGTTGGGGATCCTATACACATTTAAAAGTCTTTATTGGAGGCTGGGATCCTATGTAGAGGATGAAAACTGTAATGCAATTGTTCCAAAAGAGTCTAATGGAGAAGCCGTTAAGTGGTACACAAGATTAGACAACTCAAAAATTCACAGATTGGGAAGAGCTAGCACATGCCTTCCTCACTCAATCTGATTTTCAAACTCGGATGGCTCCCGATCAGTATCAAATTACCAAGATCAAAAATAGTCTAATGAGTCTTTCGGAGAGTATGCCCAAAGGTGGAGACCTTTGGGCGCCCAAAGTTAGTCTGCCATGACGAGAATCATAAATGGTCATGACATTCATAGACATATAAGAAGCTCCCTTCTATGAGAGAGTTTAGCTTAAGATCGGCAAACCATTTTTCTGAAATGGTTAAACACGGGAGATAGTGAAATGGGGTTGAAGTCGGGAAAGATTCAAGACCTATTTGCACTCAAAGTCATTCTTTGATCACATCCAATCTGGAAATTATGGGAACAACCCCCGGAGGGTCCATAAAAAGAAAGAGGAAGATGTTTACCTGATACTATAGGGACAAAAAGGCAATCAAAGTATGCCCATTCAAAGGAGAAACTACACTCCCTTTCCAGCATAGTCTGCAAACCCTCCAGTACCAAAAGGTGGAGAAGTCAAACGCCATCGAGTGTTTACACCCTTAGGGGATACCCTCGAAAACATTCTTAATCTTCTGACAACACAGAAGAAAATTACGCATCTTCTTTCACTAGCCAACCCTAATGGACGGGGTTTCAATGCTGCTAGGAAATGTGTTTATCATGCCGGGGCACCTGGACATGATACTCAGGATTGTTGGGCCTTGAAACACAAGATCTAGGACCTAATAGATAATGGAGATATCGTAGTCACCAAACCCGATCAGCCTCACATACAAGACAACCCTCTTCCTCAACACAAAGAAGAAGAGGTCAACATGATTAATTGGAGCAGTGGATAGAGTTCCAACTTGGTTGTGACTCCCGGACCATCAAAGATGGAGATGACGAGATGGGATTATGCTAAGTTCAGGTTCACAATGGAGCGAAGATGAAAACTCTCTGCAAACAAATTGAAGCAATTGGCGGGCGGTGACTTATCAAAGATCAAGTAACTCTAAGAATTAATCAGCCAGGAGCATGCCAGTCTCCTACCAATCGTCATGAATATTCCCTCGTCCCTTTTAGAAAATGAAATATTGGAAGACAAAGTGACGAAGAGAGCAAATGCCAAAGCCCGTCGGGATTTCACCAACAAACGGGAATTCACCTATTTGGGCCAACCCATGGAGGAAATCCTTCACATGTTAATCAATGAAGGAAGGATTAGTTCCCTTCTACCTCCAATCAACCCCCGTTCGGGACGGTACAACTCTGATGGAGTATGTCAATACCACTCCCAGTCTCGCGGTCACAGAACAGAAGAAAGTTGGGCACTCCGCCACCTTATTCAAAATCTAATCGACAATGGTGTACTGCGCTTGACAGATAATGACACTGTGTTATGAGCAAGTGAGAATGCAGGCCCTACTAAGTCGAAAAGTGGGGGTAGCAGATTATATCTCCATGAAGGTGAAGGGATTAATCTTTTCTCAACAACCGATAATTCATTTCAAAGAGAAGCAATCCTTTGAAAGTGGTAGCTCAGGGCAATCAACTTGCCATGTCTGAGAGCACAATATCCTATTGTTAGCTTGCGCAAGGTTACTGTGGAATTATGGAAAAGGTGAAGGATCCACCTCACATACCCTTGCTGCGATGTGAAGGAAAATCCTTGTATCTTCCCCATCGGTGATGAACCCCACCACCAAATCAAAGGGAAAATACCGATGGAGAAGATTGAAAAATTCCTCCGTTTTTGTGGGTCATACTTGAAGCCTCGGTGGTTTTAAGCTTCAAGGAAGCTCCACCACAAATATCAATTTTGGACTTGGTCCTAAACTCAGAGAATCATAGGAAGGTCTTGTTAAAGGTTTTGGAAGAAGCCTATCTTGAGCATCGATGGATCTGAGAAAAATTTCAACACATGGTTGATCACATTTTCAACACTAATGTGATATCCTTCACCGATGATGACATACCGCTTGAAGAAGGAATGGTCATTGCAAAACCGTTGCACACATTGCGGTCTTGTCCTCCGAGGAAATATGGTGGTTTGGAGTCTTAATAGATGGAGGTTCCTCTCACGAATATCGCCCATATGCCACCTTGGTGAAGATGAATATCAATCTCAATCGAATTTGGAGTAGCCATACTATCATCAAAGCTTTTGATGGAGCCCGCCATAACTTCGGTTGGAGTAATTGAGTTGCCAATCGAAATTGGCCCTCATACATTATCGTATCCTTCCATGTGCTCAAGATAGATTAGGATACAACCCGCTCATGGGACGACCATGGATCCACATGGCGAAGGGCCCCCACACCTTCACCAACAAATGAAGTACATTATCAACAATAGCCTAGTCACAATTAACGTGAACCGACGAGATTCCTCGGCGTGGGGATATACCATTCATCAATGCCAATGCGGACGTAGAACGATCGGTTTTCATGCTTTGAAAATAAGCAACACCCAATACCACGCTATTGGAGCACCATTGCTCGAACCCCACATTTCTGATGAGGTGATGTCAGCCACTTAAGAAATGATGTTGTTGGGTTATAAGCCAAGACAAGGGTTGGGTAAAGATGGCCAGGGTATCCAGTACCCAATTCGATTAACCAAGCAAGTTGGAACAGCTGGACTAAGCTATCCTGCCAGCACTAGTCATAGGAATCCTCATAAGCATCAGCAGATTCCTTTGGCTTCAACCATGTGGCGTTTGGCTTCGCCTTCAAACTCCGAGTCCGCACAACCTCCGGTAAAGGTGCCGGACCAATGTCATGGCCATGTTATTTCCTAAGTCAAACCGGTGGAGGAAAAGAAAATCGTTATTCAGATCCATGATCGAAGAAAAGGAGCAGAGAATCAAGGAAAACGTTGTCCAAATAATGTCAGGCATGCGCATCATTGTCCATGATGAACATACCAACAGATACACCCCAGATGATGATTGCCCTGATGTAATGGCCATCATTCGGGACAAGGAGAATGATGACAATCCCTCCATCACTGCGGTCCACCCGGACTTTACCCTTTCCAATTGGAACAACATTCCTTGCTTTGGTCGACAAGGGTAAAGCGGTCAAAAATTCTTTTCTGCCCTGTAGATACAATAACTGCTTACTTTTTTGTACAATATTAGCAGTTTATTTTGCCAGTATATGCTAACACTGTGTATGATCAATGCATTTCATATATACTAAGTGAAAGCATATTTTGTTTCAGGACTCTGAATTTAGATGTGGCTGTATTTGCGGATACGATGCCTCTCATATACAAGGATTGTACCTTTGATGTAGAGATGAATTCAGCCTTGATGGATCCCCAGGATGACATTGAGGTGCCTCCAAAAATTCAAGAATGGGTCAAAGATAAACCCAAACCCAACCTTGATCAAACCACTTCTTTTAATCTCGGAGCCTTAGAAAGCCCTAAGTTAATCCAGATTGGTTCAGACCTTACCCCAAACCAACGGAATGACATGGTTATGCTATTAACACAATTCTAGGATGTGTTTGCATGGTCTCATGAAGACATGGTGGGTTTATCCACTGACATTGTCCTTCATCGCCTTCCCATTAAAGAGGGATTTAAGCCGATCAAGCAAAAGCTCAGGCGATTGAAACCTGAGTGGAGTTTAAAGGTGAAAGAAGAGATTGTGAAACAATTTCAAGTCGGCATCATCATGGTGTCTACATATCTTGAGTGGATATCCACCATCGTGCCCGTACCTAAACCTGGAGGGAAGGTGCGAGTTTGCGTTGATTACAGGGACTTGAACAAAGCTTTCTTAAAAGATAGCTTTCCCGTGCCATTTATCCACATTCTCATTGACAATACTGCTCAATACTACATGTACTCCTTTGTTGATTGCTTTGCGGGGTACCATCAGATCATGGTTGCCGAGGAAGATCGTGAGAAGACTACTTTCATCACTCCTTGGGGAAATTTTTGCTATAAACGGTTGTCATTCAGCCTCATCAATGCCGGAGCTACCTATCAACGAGCTATGATGGCTCTTTTCCATGACTTAATACATAAAGAGATTGAGATCTACGTGGATGACATCATTGTCAAGTCCTGAAAGGAGGATGACCATCTAGACCATCTCAGAAAGTTGTTCAACAGGTTGCGTAAGTACAACTTGAAGTTGAATCCAGCTAAGTGTGCCTTTGGCATCAAGTCATGCAAGTTGCTAGGATTTCTAGTTAGCCACAAAGGGATTGAGCTGGATCCTACCAAAATCCAAGCCATCATAAAAATGCCCATTCCTCAGATAGAGAAGGAAATACGTGGATTTTTGGGAAGGATCAACTTCATCGATGAGGTTTATCTCCAACTCACGGCAACACCGTGAGCCAATCTTCAAGTTATTAAGGAAGAACTCCTCCATGAAATAGAATGATGAGTGCGAATGCCTTCCTTATAATCAAGAAAGCTTGACTAGTCAAAGCTCTATCTTGGTACCACCGAGGATGATCTTCCCTGTTCATATACACATCCATAAATGACAATGCCATGAATTTGTATAGTCAGACAGAAAAGGCGATAGAGGCCAAGAACAAGCTATCTATTACCTCGGCAAAAGGTTCATGATGAAACACAAGTACACTCACGATCGAAAAAGGCGTGTTGTGCTTTAGCATGGGCTTCCATGAGGTTACATCATTACCTCCATGGACACACAACCCATCTCATATCCCGCGTGGATCCTCTCAAGACGTGTTCAACAAACCCATATTGAGCTGTCGGTTTATCCGGATATGGATTAATCCTACAATAATTTGACATTGTATATGTGACTCAAAAAGTCCATCAAAGGTCAAGGAATCGCGAGATCAATGGCGTAGCACCTTGGGGATTTCAAACCCTTGAAACATATTTCCCGATGAAGGAGTAATGCGAAGGCAATGAACACCATCTGTACAATACACGCATGATCATGGAAGATGTATTTTGATGGGTATTAACATGGAAGGTTACGGAGTGGAGAAATTCTAGTATCGTCTGGGGGAGCGATTATCCGTTCTTAGTCAAATTACAATTTATCGGCACCAACAATACGTTGAGTATGAAGGAAGTCGCATCTCATGGGGCTAAAACTTGCCCGTTCAATAGGCATCAAGCGGTTAACTGTCCTTGGAGATTCGAAGTTGGTAATCGGACAATTCAATGAGTCTATCAAACCAAGGAACTACATTTGCTGCCTTACCATCGGCGGGTTTTGAAGATGGCTTTGGAGTTCAAAGAAATCTCCTTTCTACACATTCCTCATAATAGGAATGATTTTGCAGACGCATTAGCAACTTTGGCCTCCTTGATTCGCATATCAGACAAGGAACACTTGCCAAGCGTCACAATTTCCCTGCACAAGGCCCTAGCCTATGGGAATTACGTTGGAGAAGTATCGGATGAGCTACCTCCCATCCAACCTCCTTGGTATCAGTATATCAAGGAATATCTGTGAGATGGATCTACACACCGAGGCGAGCTTTTGACCGAGAAAAGCGGATCCATCGACTTCTTTATGAAGTTCTACTTGAGTGGAGATGCGCTTTATAAAAGAGATGCAGGACTAGGTCTCCTCAAGTGTCTAGACAAAGATCAAGCCCAAAGGCTTATGGATGAAATCCATGGCGAAGTCTGTGGCCCCCACATGAGTGGCCCCCTCCTTGTCAAGAAAGTCCTCAGGATGGGACATTATTGGCTATCTCTCAAGGCTGATTGCCATGACCACGTCAAAAGATGCTATCAGTGCCAGATTCATAGGAATGCTATACACGCCCCTCCACGGGAGCTCCACAATATGAGTTCGCCTTGGCCCTTCTCAATGCAGGGAATGGACGTTATTGGGCCCATTGAGCCTAAAGCCAGTAATGGTCACCGATTTATCTTCACCATGATCGACTACTTCACCAAGTGGGTAGAAGCAGCCTCCTTCCCCAGGGTCACTAAAGAAGTCATCATTGCTTTCATCAGAAACAATGTCGTTTGTCGATATGGACAACTAGAGGTGATTGTGTCAGACAATGCCAAAAACCTCAACAACAAAATGATGGAGGAGTTATGCAGTAAATTCCACATCAAACATCTTAACTCTGTCATCTATCGTCCGAAGATGAATGGTGCTGTTGAAGCGGCTAACAAAAATATGAAGAAGATTATGCAAAAGATGTCAGCCAACCACAAAGATTGGCCTAACATGTTGCCTCTTACTCTGTTAGCCTCTGAGAACCACAATGCGATTTCAAACCTGGGCCCCTCACGCTTTAACCTATGGGATGGAAGCAAGTGCTCCCCATAGAAGTTGAGATGGAATCTCCGAGTAGTGATCGATCGACTTTCGGTGGATAAAAACCAATGGGTACAAGATGGGTATCACCAATTGTCTCTGATAGACGAAAGGCGAACCGCGACTATCTTCCATGGTCAGCTATACTAGCAATGGATCGCCAGATCCTACAACAAAAAATTCCGGCTACGGCAATTTAAACAACATGACTTGGTTCTGAAGAAGATTCTTGACAATCAAGATCAGGCCAAAGGAAAATTCGCTCCTAACTGGGAAGGCCCATTTATTGTCAAAGAAGTATTGACAGGAGGCGCTCTCAGATTACAAGAAATGGACGGCTATGAATTTCCACAACTCATCAACTCAGACACCGTGAAACGGTATTATGTCTGAAGTAACCAGCAAACACCCTAGTGCATCATCATCAGGTCACTAGTCATTCCGGTTCTTTAACCCTTTACCACCTACAACTTGCTACACTTTGTCCCTCAGGGAAACATACTCTTCAAGCTATCAGCCTGGCTTTCTCCTTTGCGCTCATACAACTTAGGTCATCCCACCGCGGATTGAACCTCTTGCATTCGCAGTTTGGCTACCCATACATGGGATCAAACTTTTCCTACCTGCAGTTTATCCTCAACCTAGGATTAAACTTTCTCCTCCTCGCACTCTGACCTGCACATGGGATTACGCTTTTCTTCTCGCCTTGAGGGGCGAACTACGTCGACCTGATCTCCTCTTCAATAGGAGTATGTAGGCAACCATGTTACATGGCCCAGTCACAATAAAACAAAAACAACAAAAACATTTCTACCCTCTTCTCCTTACAAAAGCAAAAACAACCAAAAACATTCCTACAACATATCAGCCATATACAACGTTGAACCTCTTACACCAGGTTCGAACTACGCAGACCTGATCTCCTCTTCAATAGGAGTACGTAGGCAGCCATTCATGGTGCGGTCTCACCCCCTACCAAAACAAACCATTGTCAGCGGGTATTGGGATTCTCTTTCAATACACTACATTTCATTTGGCTTCAGACCAAAGGGATGGAATTACCTGAACTCCTCCCAAATAGGAGATTCAGCGACCATCTAAGCTGCGGTCATACCTCGAAGAGAAATACTAAACCATAAGAGGTGGAATTAACTAGGCTTCTCCTAAATAGAAGTACTGGCGACCATCTGTGGTGTGGTCAATCTCAGAGAGGAAAGCCACATACCTCTCCACATTTCTATTCAGAAACAAGTCCCAAGACACCAAAGATGGTAGGGATATACATAGATCGATGATCCATTCTGAACTATCCAAAGACAGCTCAATGTCCATCCACCAAGGAAGAATTCGGAATTCATCAAGATCACAAGCCCACAAGCGTGAGGCAAAATATCAAGCAAATAGCAAGGCATATCTAAAAGGGAAGTGATCCAAAATATATTTCCCTATCATATATAATCTTTGTTTGATATATATACAATGTGAAATGTATATGACAAAATGGCTAAGCTAGTGCATGCAGGTAAATACAAGATCATCTACGAATCAGGGTATATACGAGCTAGCAAGACCAACATGGCATCCCTCTCGGATGAATGAGGTAAAGTTGTAGTCTCTCGGATAAGAATATCCACACGACCCAACAGATTCAGAAGCCATCTCGCATGATGACCATATGCTCATCGATATAAGCACTCATCTCTGCGATCATACCCGGTGTTAAGGGACCTCATTGCGATTACTATCTGTGGATGACCCACATCCCGGCAAGATATAACACTATCCCGCTCAACTATCACTGCGTCTCTGCTTAACTTTGGCCTCATCCGGCTCAACAACAGCGGCATCTCTGAGACTAATGCTCGCCTCTCTCTCTAATAGGTGGCGTCCCTCACATCAAGAGCGATCAACATCATAGATCGAATCTGGTCTCTCTCAAAGGTCATCGGATGAAGACTCGCTCTAAATACTACGCTGAGTCTTTGGATCACAAAAGTATTTGGTACTAGGAGAATCAACGCATCTCTCGGGTCGATATTGCCTCATCCCGGCTCAACAGCGGCAGCATCTCTGCGATCTAATGCCTCGTCTCTCTCTAATAGAGCTACGTCTCTCCCCTCAAGGGCAGTTAACATCATAGATCGAGCATGATCTCTCTCAAAGGTCATCAGATGAAGACTCTGCTCTAAGTACTCTCAAAGGTAATCGCAACAGTACTGGTACTAGGAGAATC
Source organism: Panax ginseng (assembly GCA_020205605.1). Lineage (NCBI taxonomy): Eukaryota > Viridiplantae > Streptophyta > Magnoliopsida > Apiales > Araliaceae > Panax > Panax ginseng. The sequence goes on along the minus strand of CM035143.1, from coordinate 33,474,605 downwards.
CGGAAGAAATGCTGGCAACCCAACAGCAGTATCCTCCTCGATGTAGGTATCAATGTCTTCTATAGGCTCTACATCGTCTAACTCAATCTTGAGATCGCAAATACCGCTGCTGCGGTAGATAAAACCTCCGTCTCCATCCATGCGAGTACTCTGCGGAATAACCGGATGGTGGCGGGGAAAAGCGGCTAGCTCACCGATCGAAAGAAGCGTATACGAGATCGGTCCTCGGCCAAGAGGTATCGAGAAGTCGACAATGAATGTGCCGCCTCAAAAGGATGAAAATCCTCGAACCGGGTCAACCGCTGCGACATCACGACCAATGGATGATAAGTCGTCACGCCCCTCAAGCCAGCCAAAGGGAGGAAATCCATGCCCAGAGCATGAGTAATGAAGTTGTATGGTGAGCAAAGCCCCGAGCACAACAATATGCTAAATGGATCTCGGATATCTGCCAAAAATCCAGACCATGACTGAGCATCTACACACTCTGATGGTTGAAAGGAATACGACATAGCCACCTCATGGGAGAAACAATACCCATGCCGTCTAAAGGTACCAACTGGTCGCAAATGTGACATAAACCACACATACTGACATAACCGAACTCCCCGTAAACACACACCGCGGGTGGCACGGCAGTGGGGACGCCGATCGCAAGGTCTCGCCACGATCATAGGTACAACAGACGACCCTCCCCGAGAGCTCTCACCGCCATGATAACGCCTATATCTATCTCATCCATGTACCGCGGCATGTACACGTATGACAGTACATAAAGCATTAGTACATCAACTCTGGCCAAACGCCAATGATCCTCCGACACGGTGAAATCCCCTGAATGTCGTGAGTAGCTATCCTCTGTACCAAATCTGTCATACAAAAAACGCTGAGAGATCACATGGCCAGATGTCAGCTCATCCTGTACCACTCTGCGCCTCAATCCTGTGAGAGTTATGAATCGTCTACTCATGTATCCCAAAGCCATGTGTACGCAAGGTCGGTCTAGGGGCAGCATCATCAAAAGGGCATACTCCTCTAGAGTAGGAGTCAACTCATGGGTGCCAAAACAGAATACCTGCCTATCAGGTAGCCAATGCTCTATCATCCCGTCCATGAATCCTGCAGGAACCTGAAAAACCAAAAGGGTCATGGTATGCTGCAATAACAGATCTACAGTCACCCTATCTAGTGGTGACATGTTATCGTACCACGAACGCATACCCAATACCACCATTGACGGTGGGGTATGATCTATACGGCTAACTGTCGAAGAAGACATTTGTGTGGGCCGTGTCATAAGACCATCCAGGGGTCAATACCGAGTATCTCTAGACATACATACATATGCATAACATGATACATGCATAACAGATAATGGATGGCAATATGATATAGGGAATGAAAAAAACGGTGCATACATTCCTAAATATATCATCATCTAATACATCAGCTCTATACAGCTACCAGTACATGAAAATGGGGCACAAACGCCCTACTACTAACAGAGGCCTATCTAAAGATATAGCGAGAATGGGGAACAACCACCCAATATCTAACAGAGGCCTATCAAAAGATATAGCGAGAATACACATCAGAAGAAGACAATGGTCTCGATGTTCACATCCTCAATCATCCATTGATGTAATTCCTCACGAGTCTTCGGATCTCTATCAGCGGGGATGTCGGGCCTATAAAGGAGGATCTGTACGACAAAACCAAATGGGTCGTCTAAGGGGCCAAACACACGAATTTGGAATGAACAAATGTCTCGCCTCTGCTTTGGATCTCACTTTAAATGCCGAATAAATATCTATGCAGATCCAACTCTTAAGGTCAAGCTATCAATCTGGGTCGAGATGAGTGGGAGCTCAGGACACAAGCCACCCAATCCGCCATCATCAAAGATCCACGGAACCATGTCCCCCATAAAGCTGTGTGGCACGGATTTGGGCACCAATAGTCTTGAGGAGCCACCGGTCTTTGAAATATCTCCTGAGTACATGGACCCTCAGATAATTCAAAATTGTTAACTCCCAACAATGGAATATCAATGGCGGGTGACTGTGATACATGCCAATGACGCCTAACAGGAGGCAAGATCGGTATACGAATCTCCCCTGTGGTGCTCCTAATAGCACGCTCTCTTAAATAGAGCTCCCAGCCTCCATCGGTGAAAAGAGGAAATCTCCGGGTGGAAATCAAATACTCTACTCCAGTAGGGTGTCCATCCTCAAAATCGATGATTAAATGATCCCCTGAATATGGAAGCCATGTGATGGCGTCGACTTTTCAACAATTCCGGTACATCTGGCAAAGAGGCGAAGCCCTCGGATCTGAGGGACCTCGGCAAAATAGAATGATGCCATCGTCGTCCCTCGTGGATAGGTATCTAAGCCTAACACACTCACGGGGACTTAAACATAGAAGCCTCTCATAGGCCCAAAACTTCCAACACAATGGCAAAACATCCGCTATCGGTAAACACTCTTAACCTGTGAAAGGAAAAGATAAGAGAAATACTCACCAGCAGAAACGGGTAAGATCCTAGCCAAGCCTCGGTCAAACCTTGTGGTAGCGGATGCATGTCCCGGAGGAAATAGGCAAAGGTGTAAGAGCCCCAATCGTGATTTCTCTACTACGGTCCACATCGCGTGGCGGCGATTGAGCGAAAGATACTTAGTAGAAGAGTTATCTGCTATGAAGCAGCCTCGAATGATTATCAGGAACAATCGTCGCAGAACGCGATCCCTGATCCTAACATCATCAGGCATGGGCTCACTCAATAGCCCGCTCATAACATCTACGCTCAAAGGACACTGAGCGAGCAGATCCTACCTTTGAGCCTTGCCGCACGAACTCCTAACAAGGGACCGGTGGCGGTAGTGGTGATATTCGCCAAAAAGAAGCTGCTCCCCTCCAAACTCCATACATGATAAATTGCCAATCCATTGGCGTCATCATCACCTCGCATGATCCGGCCGGTGGGTGACTAAGTCCGATGAAACCATCGCTCGAGACAATGCCACGAGGTAACCTTGAGGGACAACGATGGGGAAGGATAGAGAAAAATGCCCCAAATCCCCACTCATGCACTACTGCTCTATAATCAGGATGAAGCGCTTGGTACATGGAGTGGATGCTAAACCAGTTCCCCCGAGGCTGTGTAAAACATAGAACCTGCATGAAGCACAGATCAACATCAGGACCCTTTTAATCCTCATCAATAGGAAAGAATGAAGATAAAGTCTAATGGCATACCTCGTTAGCATGGAAGTACATCGATGGGTGTCTACCCAAATCACCTAGCAACTCTGGGTTCACCACCTAGATGCTCGGAAGCTCCCTGCGAGGGATATGTACAGCAGGAGCGGGATCCTCAATATCCACCTCCTCGTCTTCAACGTCTGGAACCTCTACCTGGACGGGATGAATCACAGCCTCCACCAACCGAACGAGACTGTTTGGCGTAAGCAGGGACGAGGCACTTGAAACCCCTCCGCCAGAATGCAAAGGCGGTCCTAAAAGAACCTTTCTACCGATCCGGATCCATAATATCCGGACAACAAGTCTCCAAATCACCTCGTAGAAAGGGTGTGGTATTGCCTTACCTAGAGCTTTCTAAAATGCATTATATGACTTTATGCATGCATGCATTTACTTTAATATATAATAGAGTTAGAATGCATGGCTACCAATGCCTACATTTGGAAAAATTTACTTGTAGTCCCCTTTGAAAATAGGACTATCCATATATGTAGAGAGCATGTCTAGGTGGCCATTTCAAGATAGCACACCTTCCCCAAAGTCATATACATAATATATGCATTAAAAATAAAACTCATCATGCATAAGGCCAACCTCAATGCTAGGAGTATCTTGCCTTTTACCTTTTGCTCATTGGACCTCAAATAGGACAAAAAAATAGCGAGAGAAAGGTGCCAATTTGGTGTCTTAGAAGTCAAATTTTTCACATCATTATGTTTAGCATGGTTTAATACTAACATTTACTATGTTGAATATTTTTTATTAAGTCATTTGTGCATACATAATCACTACTATGTGTTTAGATGCATTTCGTGCAATATCTCACAATCTAACAGACAAAAACTGAAAAAAATACATGCATGCGTTACCAGAATAGTGTAGAACACTTGTATGGTGATAGAATTTCTGCGAACTTATTAACTCGGCAAATCTGGAAGTGGCTCACGATTTTTCTAAAGTGAAACAAGTTGAAAGTGACTTGTGAAGTGAAGCTTCTTTGGGATTTATCATTTACGCTTTGGCGCATGAGCCCACTACTCATGGCCAGGCTCATAAATTGTAGTAGGTGCACTGCTGGCTCCTCTATGTGGGTCCCACCCTCCGGATCGGTCCAGTTCGAGTTGAAACGGAGTTCTTACGGGCTAGAAAGGTCAATCGGGAATAAAATGCCATGCGATTGAGCAAAACAACATACAATCCTGGTCTTCTCAGATAAGACTTTGAATCTGCACATCATTCATTGGTAGTCTCCTGAACACAAGGTATACTCTGCCAATGACCTCAGTTGTCGCAAATCACATTCGGCAATACCTTATATAGGTCCGATCTTGTGTCGAGCTCCGGTCGTTACCTACATGGATCCCTCGACGGAAATTCTGACGTGAATCCGTGGGGGTTATAACGTGAATCCCGATGGGGGTTACAACGTGAATCCCCGACGGGGGTTACAACGTGAATCCCCGACGGGGGTTACAACGTGAGTCCCCGATCGGGGGTTACAACGTAGATCCCCGGTGGGGGTTACAACACGTTCATCCGTTGACAATTCTATCAACGAAGGTCAAGCAGCCTTGACATTATTTCAGCCGATGGTAGGTAAACCCATCGAAGCATTGAGAACCATTCGGTAGTTGCGTACGTACTTATGCGTCCCCAATAGGTCCCCAACGGGGGTTACAACGTATATCTCCGTGGGAGTAGCAAGCGATGCTCGGTAGATTGACACTGCGTGTCAACAAAGGTCAAGCAACCTTGACATCATTTCAGCCGATAGCATTTAAACCTGTCAGAGCTATAGAGCTGTTCGAGGTTCTCATACCCAGATGCTCATATTCCCCAGCGGATCCCCGGCGGGGGTCACAATGCAATGCTCCGTTGATCTACACGTCAGCAAATGTCAAGCAACCTTGGCGATCTCCTCATGAGTTTTGATCGTTGATTCACACATCGGCCAAGGCCAAGCAATCTTAACGATATATCACGGGATGTTTCATCCATTGGTTCACAAGTCAACGAAGGTCGGGCATCCACAGCGGCATTTCTTGTTGGCGATAAATCCAATGAGAATCATGGCGTATTCGGCGATACTAACGGGAGAGGTCAACATTATCAAGAGGATAGATGATGGAATATGTTATACACATCCTCAAATAGATCAAGCTTTATCCCCACGGATCTCTTACACATAAGAGATACCCTTGACATCAAGTCGTTATCAAGGACACATGAATTTGGTGATAACTCCAACACCAATATCCCTATGATTCAACAAGACATCGAGATCTGGTCGGTATTGCCAATCCCGGTTGAAGCAACGGGGAACGGCAATCATCCCGACATATTGGGCTACAACCCGCATACATGCATTATACATTTGCATCATGTTGCTACCCTTAGCACCATGTTTATCTTGTTGCGTTTCAAGTGTCTAGGATTCTTTATCCTACCCATGCATCGCCATGCATGAGTATGATAAAGAGGGGCATCTATAGACACTCAAAATTTTCTGTACTACTGTTACTAACATTACAGGAGGACAGATTCGTCTTTTAAGAGAGAACCACGAAGATAATCCAAATCCACACGGATACTCTAGGAAGTTCAAAGCATTAACCGGATTGCAATGCAGGAGTAGCAGTTTTAACCTCGGATTTAACCTCGAGACTGCGAGATACAATACACGGAACACACACCGGAGAAGACAGATTAATCTAGGAGATAACCCCGAGGTATCCGGTCTCAGCCCCAACCCGGGAATAGCCACCAACCTTGGTGATAACCCCAAGGAATGCGATTTTGGAGATAACCGAAATGCTTGTTTCAAATGCCATCAGCTTCAATCTCGGTACTCACAATGAAATACACTGTGCCAACACGATAATCACATCGGGAAGACAGGCACACCTCAAAGATGACAATGAAGATCTTCAACAAATGAAGCAGTCCAATCTCAGCGGTGTCCGAGCAACGTCTGCTTATCGGCCCAATCCGGTGATAACCGGTGAGTGGCAAGATCGCCATCTCGTCAACACGATGCCCGTCTCGTCTCACGCATAAACAATGTCCCACAAGGCTAACCAATCCGAGTGACTATTGTGCGGGGTAGCAGATGAAAGTTGAAGCTTGAAGACCAGGAGGGCATCGTCCCATCTTTAAAGACTTCGTACAAACTCTAATCCCATGCCATCGCACAACTCTCGACAACAGACCGGTCCAAAATAGGTCTGAATACCTCAAAGCGGATGCGGTGCACTTCTCAAAATTGAATGGACATTATAGTGCACGAGTGCGCGTACTCGAGATGACTTCGACTCGGCGAAGAGCCAAGCCGGCTGACCCGCTCTCTGGTACACTGCGGTTGAGCCAGCAGTACACCTGATTGAGCATGCAGTACACTGCTGACACCTTTTGCCTATAAATAAGAGGCTTGGGTGTCTTTGATTTTCAAGAAAAAAAAAGACGGGAAACCCTGCACAATTTGTTACGCTTTTCGCACATAGTGTATTTTCCCACTTTCAAACACTGTGAGCTCATATATAGCCTCTTTTGTACCCACAAAAGCCCAGTATTTACCCACTCTAAAGATATAGAAGCCCTTTTTATTAGTAGTCGGTGTAAGCCTTCTCACACACTTTAGAGTCTTTTCATCTTCTTTACACACCCTTCTACACGTTGAGAGTCGTGTTGCTTGCTTTAGCTTAGGACTTGATAAAGTGGTTTCCTTCGATCTGCCGTATATATATTATATATATATATATATAAATTTATATATATATATATTGACTAACATTATCGAGTTATGCCTCAATTGAGCCTAGACTACTGATGCGAGGCGTTCTTGCTAATATATATATATATATATATATATACTTATATATATTAATTATGCAGCCGGACTTTGTTCGATGAGCCTGAACTTGATGCAGTGCGTTTATTTGCTTATATATATATATATATATATATATATATATATATATATATATATATATATATATATATATATATATATATCAATTTGTGTGTTGGAATTTGTTCGATGAGCCTAGACTTGATGCAGTGCGTTTACTCGCTTTTATATATATATACTTATATATATGAAGCGTAGTCGAACTATGTTCGATGAGCACTGATTTTACATCCGGTGCATTTATTGCTTTCTTATATATATATATATATATATATATATATATACATATATATATATATATATACACACATATATATATTTGTTTTGTCCTGCCTAGAGTTCCCTTCGTGGCAGTTGATTGTTTTTACAACTTTATTTACATTCTGTCTCGCCTGGAGTTTCCTTTGTGGCGGTTAACCGTATCTACAGCTTTATTTATATTTTTGATCCCCCATGGAGGTGCTTCATGGTTGGTGATCCTGTCTGTATATATATAATTACCGCTTTTATATATATACCTGCTTATTGCTTTTATACAAATTGCAATATTCTGTGCACTTAGGAATCATGTGATCACAGATTCATCTCATTGGATCTAGATTCGGTTCCCGTGATGGACATTTTCAGCTGTAAGCAGCTTGTAAATTATTCTGCGATGTCTGTATTTCCTCAGATGGTTTCCATACCCACGAGGAAGTCGGCATTATTTTTTTATATATATTATTTTCGTATGGATGCTTCGCATTCGTCAAATAAAATCAATCCAGCCGCTCACTTAATAAAAATGGGAGTGTAAAAGGTCTTAATTCCTATTGAGCAGCAGGATTTGAAAAACCACTTTTATAAAACATCATTTCCATATCTTGCTAAAAACTGAATTTTTACATAAATTCAAATCCTGTGTATATAGGTTCGAAAGAGGCCTCGCACAACTTTCATATAACAGCACATTGACCCACACACACACACACACACACACACTCAGATAATAGTTTCTTGAAATGAGGCGAGGCAGCGTGGTAATGACGGATGTCTAGAAGTGCCTAACACCTTCCCCCGCATAACCAAGTCCCCGGACCCTAAATGAATCTCGGTTTCTTAGGACCAGTATATCGATGTCACATCGGCTTTGGGTCAATGTGCAAACCTTTTCTCGGTTGTGTTGGTACAACCATTTAAAAACCAATGGCAACTCTTATACGGTCCATCGTCGACATTATACATATGGGACCTTTTTCACTTGTTTTTCAAACAAATCTCACCTAAAATGAGAACACCAAAGAACAAGTAAATGAAAGGGACATCCAAAAATCCCGACGTCGACAGTACGGATATAAAGATACAAAATATATACAACTGAAATATGAAATCAACAGAGACAAAATATTGCCTCTGACGAAAAAAAATAAAATCCCCAAAGATTTGAATAGAATATATCTCGAACACCATGTAATTAACTAAACAAACAGAAAAGTAAAGAAAATAATGAACTAAAATAACTAACCCAATTAATTGAAAGGAGACGAAGAAATGAACCGATATATATATATATATATATATATATATATATATATATATATATAGTCTACTGCCTACATAATAATTCGGTAAACATATATATACACATTCGGCAGTTTTTTTTTTTTACAAATCAATCATTAGAATTATTATTATTATTAGCAACCTTAGATAAAACAATTTCATGAAGAAAGCATATAATTCAAGTTGCAGACTAACCTTGGTTATGTTTCTTTACTCCCAAAAATTGCTTTCACCTTTGCCCAGTTCGTATAAATGAAGGAGAGCAGCCGCAACACATGCGACATAATACCATGTCACAACACATGCGACATAATACCAACAAAATGGTTCTATATGTACATGTTGAACCAAATCAAATTAGGGTCACAAGGTCTCAAAAAGAAGATAACAACATGTACCGCTCTACAATTATCAAAAATAAATATTAAACATGATAACCTAATTCAAAGAGTACAAATACGAGTCATGTGTATCAACTCCAAAATGAAACTAATATATTTATTTCACAGGAAACAATTATGTGAAATAATAACAAAATTCGAACAAGCGACAAAACGAGCAAAGCAAGTTTAACAAGAGTATCGCTGAAAGAGTACGGAATCCGTACCTGATACTTCCAAACTATTTATAGCACACATCACCAAATCTTATCCTCAAATGCCAAGGATATTAAATACGAAACATCATTCACAACCAAAACATATTCACCTCAATTTAAAATAATCCAAACTAATAATCCCCAAAATAATTCATAATCTATTTAATATGCCTTTAATCATCGCCTTTTATCAATTACTAATACTCCAAAATTTATATTCCAAAAATAACTCTTTAAATTCCTTAGTTTAATTTAAACAATTTAATAAGATTTTATTACAATCCAATCATTAATAACATAATACTATTAAATTTATTATTAAAACTTTTTATAACTATGTCAACAAAATTAATTAATTCAAATTCATATACATAACCTCAATTTGATTTACCAATTTCGATTTATAAGTTTCATAGCCAAATACGTATTAAAATATAATATGCCAAAAGATTATTAAAATATATATATATATATATATATATATATATATATATAAGTCGAGATCGAGATAAGGACTCACTTACTTTGTTAAAATACGGACTTTTTTTTGGTTTTTTTAAATAACTAAAAAAAAGTTTAATATTTTATAAATGATTTTTTTCATAATCTGATGTTTTGGATGTGATTTGGATACGATATAACAAAATAGAGTTTTATGCGGTTTATGCGAGACTATACCACCATTTTTTGGTATAGGTATTCAAATCATGCCCAAAACATTATATTATGGAAAATATCGATTCCATAAAATATTAATTTTTTTTTAGTTGTTTTTAAAAAACAAAAAAAAATCCGTATTTTAACAAAATGGAAGCCTCACTTGATGGGTTACGTATATATATATATATATATATATATATATATATATATATATATATATATATATAGACACGGATCAGTCAGGATCCCGGATGAGTCCAAAATCCGGACCACAAATTTTTTTTTTTTTTTTTTTGTAGAACAACTAAAAAAAAAAATTATAAACTGAAATTTTCCATATCTGAGTGTTTTGGGTGTGTTTTTAATACCTACACCAACCAATGTATGTACAGTCTTCCCAGACTGTACAGAAATATTTTGGTATAGGCATTTAAATCACGCCCAAAACACTGTATTATGTAAAAATTCCAATTCCATAATTTTTTTTTTTTTAGTTGTTTCAAAAAAAAAAAAAAGCAAAAAAAAAAAAAAGGTCCGGATTTTAATAGAGTCCGGGATCCCGGACTGGATCCGGACTCTCTCTCTCTCTCTCTCTATATATATATATATATAATCCTAGTTACTTACATGTAGCAGCTTATCTTCCGCATCATGTTAATTTTTATTTTTTTTTATTTTTTCATCAAACTTCGCACACACACACACACACACACACACACACACACACACACATATATATATATATATATATATATATATAATATTTATATAGTCTACTGCCTACATAATAATTCGGTAAACATATATATACACATTCGGCAGTTTTTTTTTTTTTTTTTTTACAAATCAAATCATTAGAATTATTATTATTATTAGCAACCTTAGATAAAATAATTTCATGAAGAAAGCATATAATTCAAGTTGCAGACTAACCTTGGTTATGTTTCTTTACTCCCAAAAATTGCTTTCACCTTTGCCCAGTTCGTATAAATGAAGGAGAGCGGTCGTAACAATTTTTTTTCCTTTCTTTTAAGTAGTTCGTATCAGATAAAAGAAGTAGTTAGTGTTTACCTATTTATTAATTATACATTATATTAATCCTCTTAATTAATTGGATTTAAAAAAAAATTGCACAAATATAAATTAGCCCAATTAATATAAAGGCCCAAATTAATATAATCCATTTACTTATTATAGTCCTCAAATTTTACTGATTAATTTGACCCAAACAACATAATAGCCCAAATAAGAAAACAAAGTCCAATTAATATGGTTAAAAATTAAATAATTTTTATTATTTAATATATTTTTTTTCGGGTATTACAGCAGGAGTCTTCAGCATAAATGTACAAGATACGGTAGCAGTCGGGGATGCAACTCCAGGTATTATTCGAACAAATTTTAGTTTCTTATATACAATTTTCCTATATATATAATGAATTATTTTATAAATTATTTTGAAGGAGGAATTTGAGTTCTTTTAGGAATCAAATTTCCGTTTAATCAGATAGACAAGCTTTAAGTGAATAGTTAAAGATCAGTTCGATCAAATTATGATCGAGATCTACTTGTAATGATTGTGTATGTTATGTACCCTGGTATGTATAGGTTTTTTAAAAACGGTGATTCCGGGGACGGAATCTTTATAAGAGAGGGTGAATGTAATAACCCGATATTTTCTATATAATTAAAACAGAAGTTTTACGTATAATTTTTTTATTATTATTATTTTAAGGATGAAGATTTGTACAAGATAATGTGTGTATATAATTATGTAATAAATAAAAATATATTTATTACATGAATGTTTACAAATAATGTTATTTTAGAATTATTGATTATTATAAATTATATTCTTATAATAATTAATTTTATAATAGAAATTTTTTTATTTAATTATGTTCCACGAAAATGTAATTATATATTATTTAAATAATATATGAAATGATTTTTAGAATAATTATAATAACTATTTTTTTTATATGAATTTTGGTACAGATTAACAATTTAATTATTTTACCTTAATTATTAAGGTTAAATATGGAAGAATAAATCAGATATGAAATCCAAACCCTAATCTTGGATTTTTATCAATGAATGAGAATAATAATATAATAATTATATTTTGATTTTTGGTCTTTATAAATCGCAATATATGCATTATTGACAATGGTTGGTCAAGTATGGTGCAGTATTTCAAAACCCTAATTTTACGGTGGCAAACCCTAAATTGAAACTCAATTATGAGTTTAAGTCTGTTATATAACTGTGTTATATGATCTATGTTGTGTATTAAATGATTAATTAGGTAAACCCTAATTAAAATCTAGAAACCCTAATTAATCTTTAGAAAAACCCTAAATTATAAAATCCTAATTTCTGAAATGAGAAACCCTAATTTGAAATCTAAACTGGAGTTTGTGATCAGTCAGAAATTATGTTAATGTGATTAATATCTGGTATAGTAGGTTTTAATGCTAATTATGGAAAACCTAATTAGTAATTTAAAACCCTAATAGCTAGAACCCTAAATTGGTAATTAAAAACCCTAATTGTATTTTGGTAGCCCTAATTATCAAAATTGTAAACCCTAATTATTTAATTAGTAAGGTTAATTATAATTAGTGATATTAAACCATAATGTTCCTGTATAAAGTAATTAGAAAACTAATTTAATTAAGGAAACCTAATTTCAAATTTTTAGAAACTAAAATTCTAATTATTTATTTATTTTTGCTTAATTAGAAATCCTACAAAATTAATTATACAAGACCTTAGGGTTAAACTCTAAGGGTCAAACCCTAAGGGTTTAGGACAAGTTTACACAAATATCATTAAAATTCCAAGCCAATTGACCAAAATACCCTTTGCATTATTGAAGCTAATTGGTAGGTCTTGACCTTAGGTGAAGTTGGTGACCAAATCCAACAACCCATGTGATTAAAATTGATAGCAATCAGCTTTAGATTAGCCATTACATGCATCATAGACTTGTATTTATAGATCAGAGAGAGAAAATTCATTTGGTAGCCTCATTTTGCACAAAACACTCAACCATTCTCTCTCAATCCCAAACCTCCGAAATTTCCTTCATATATCAGTCATATATCAAGCCCCACGAAATCCACTAACAGATCAGTAGCCAAGAACCATAAGATTGTCCATTGAAGGTATAAACCCTAATTGCAAATCTGACCTTTAATCTTGTGTTAGAAGTTATGATTATGTGTTGTAATATGTTCTATGTAGTATTTATCAATGATCTGGGTTGCTAGATGTTAGATCCATAACATCTAGAGGCTCGGATTTGAGGTATTACAAAAATCTGGAAAAATTTCTTGTGTGGTCTGACAACGAATGTCAGTGGCCACAAATCTTTCTCTGTTTGTGATTTTTCTTGTTTTAAGTTTTGGATCTGTAGTTTAACATGTGGTTTGTCATCTAAAAGTGGAATTATAGCATTTACATGAATATATTTCATGTTATTCTTGGTCAAAACCCGTTGACCGGGCATTACCAACCGATTTCTGGGTAACCCAGAAATCATAAAACAGTGTCTGACAAGCTTTTCAAATGACTTGATCTGTCATGTTTTATGTGTTTTGATTATGTGTTTGTATTCACCTCAGTGGCTGTAATGTGTACTCTAGATCCATGGTTTTATATTCTCCAAAACATCAACATGTCGAATGGGTGGGCAGTCAAACCTAGCCATTTGGTCATTGGACATCTGATTTCGGAATTTCCGAAACCATAAGACAGACCTTCGACATGCTTTGACCAAATAATAACTTATGATTGTGTTGTTGTTGAACTGTGATAGTAATATATAAATGTTCTATGACATGAGTACTATCGATTTAGACCTTAATGACACAAATTTAGTGACCAGAACCTGATTATAATTAAGCCACAAAGTATGCACTCAAACAATCTGGGTTTTTGGGTAACCCAGAAAAACCCAGATTGAGTCTGATGGGAAGTTTGAATCATTATATCTTGCAATTGTGTTATGATATGAACATGTTGATGGCTGGACCTGATATGAACAAACGTGAGGGATTTCTATGGTTGTGATTCCTTAGACGTTGAGTGACGAGGGTAATGAATAACATTTTGATGTTATGTCATAATAATGAGAGATAAGTGTAAAGCGTATAGACGCTGTGAATGCAACGTTGTTGCGAGGAACGATCGGTCTTAGCATACAATGATTGGTATGGATTCGACACTAAGAACGAGTATTAAACATGGGGTTCATGTAATGGATAACAAAAGTATTAAATAAGATATGAATTATCAAGAAAGACGTAATGAACGGTAATAAGATTAATGAAAGCCGAATGTGAGTCAGATAAGAATGTTTGACCCCCCAAAAAAAAAAAATTAGGTATACATCACCCATCTTGAATCGCCATATACATGGTATGTAATTCAAATACAACTTAATAATACAACTGTAGGTATACAATACGATAAAACATAAAGCTGTGAGTTTGAATACAAATATTATCTACTAGAGAGTATACAAACTCAAAAGGAGTCCTCATTACAATTATTATCACACTATTTCACGAATAGTGAGGACTACTAATGCACCATCTAGGACCATCACTCTGTTCCCCGACTAGTCCCAGCTACGTTCTCATTTTACGAAGAGAACGGTTGAAAGAAAGGGTTAGCTCAACTAGCCCAGTAAGAAATATTATGACTAAGATAATGCAGAATAATTTATCGTTAGCCTCAATAGTGTTAAAGCGATAAAATATAATAACTATCAAGTATAAGCTGCAATGAACAAGCAATCCATTGAAACGATCAAGTAGAGAATAAAATCTACTATCTTTTATGATTTAAAAGGTTTTTTATCACTTTTATCCGCTGGGACTCAGGATAATAAATAATCCACATCATCGAATCACCCCTGCTCTACGGCCAAGGATATTCTTTAGTATCACGACCACAATTATCCATGCACTACTGGGCCCGAGAATATTTGTGTATTCATCAACAGTCCCCGATCATGTCATAAAACAATTCATCTTTGCACCCTTGGCCGAAGAGAATCCATAGCCATAATCATACCAAAAACTGTCCATCAATGCACTACGGGCCAATGAGGTCTTTTTCCACATCATTTGTAACATTACGGTCATGATTACACCGCATAATCCCTTGTCATAATCATACCAAGTCCATCTATGCACTATAGGCCACATATGACTTTCAACATAATATAAACATGAGGATGATGACAATTATATAAGAATTCAATAAAACAAGTTCAAGAATTAATTTATCCAGGAACCAATAACGTCCAAATTGTCAACATGATACTGCTTTGTAGAGTAAAATTCAAGAATGCTCAGAAGAATATTTTCATGAAAAGATATTAGATGAAGCGCAAATATCAAGGATATTCCACTAATTTCATGGGGTATAGAAGTCAAAACTTTAACCAAATGAGTATAATAAAGAATGGAATAACAAAAGAAATCATCATACATGCGGTACTTCGCATAGACAGGTTATTCCAGTAGAATAATAATTAACGGAACCAGGTCAGGCGAAATTCTCACCGATAGGATGTTCCAGCAGAATAATAAAGAATGGAATAACAACAAAAATCACCATGCATGCGGTACTTAGATAGCGAGGTTATTCAACGGAGAATAATAAAGGCGGAACCAAGTCCACATGAAAACGCATGTATGACGAGGATATTCCAAGCGAGAATAATAAAACGGAACCAGGTCCGGCGTAAAATACACAGACAGGATATTCCAACAGAATAATAAAGAATGGAATAACAATAGAATTTCACCATGTATGCGGTAATTCGCATAGACAGGTTATTCCAACATAATAATAAAGAATTGAATAACATAAGTTCTCTTCATGAATAAGGAAGAAAGAATACCCCTTAGGAGTACAACAAATAATATTCCCTACCTTAAGAAGAAGAGTACTGGATATATGAGTAGTGAAGTAGCAGAATACTTTTCTTCTTTCTCTCTATAGTTTATCTCTCTAGAGTTTCAGTGAATTCGTAAGAAATAATGAAGGAATGAGCTTCTATTTATAGAAAATGGAATTTGCATAGTAACTATCTCATGAAGCGGTCCAAATTGATTTACTTTTAATCGATGGTCCATATTTAAAGCAAAATCTTTTAAATAAAATATAATATATTATATTTATAATCTAATAAAACGAATAACTTTATAAAAGATTTTACTATGCAAACACTATGCATGCACTATACAAACACTATGCATAATAAAATATAATATATTCTAATTATTGTCTAATAAAACTAGATAACTTTATAAAAGTATTTTGTTTTATATAAAAAGATTTTACTATGCAAAATACTATGCAAACACTATGCAACACTATGCATAATAAAATATAATATATTCTATTTATAGAATAACTTTATAAAAGTATTCTGTTTTATTACATTAATAATACCAATAACACAAAAATGAGTGACTTATCACGTAAGCATCAATAATCAATACCGTGTGCTACTATGTAACCACGCGTATTACTTTTATTACGCGTAAAACTTCCGTCGTTATTTTCATAAAATATTTTTGTCGTTTTCTCAATCAGACAATAATTCTGTTGTGGGGTCCACCAATGATTGTGTCGTTGCACGAATATTCCCTGATAAAATATTCCCTGACCAATCGAATATAATATGACAACTTGCATACTTTGCAAAATTTATAAATACTACCCACAACTATAACATTATCTCAAATTCACACCATAATATAAAAAAATATTTCGAGAAAATTAAATCTTTATTCATAAAATCCGGGGTCTCACAAATGTAAATCATCAAAGTTGATGAACATATGAGTAAGACATTTTTGTATGTCATAAAGTCGTAATCTGGTAAAGGAAGTTAGTCGCGTAAACTTATATTGCAAGAACGCGAATCTTAAGAAGTAAAGTTAAGTAAACCCATGCGTAAGTTCAATATATGACTAATTGGTGTTTATGTTTTCTCCTTATGTGTTATATAGGAATTGAAATGGCGATTCGATTGTAAAGTCGTATGGTAGGCGTAAAGGCAAGTTTCCTAACTTCATTCATATTCTAGTGAATGCTAGTTGCTTAAACTTCTTAGATGTTGTACTTGAGAAGTTCTGTCTATGTGCGAATGTACGATATTTGTACAATGTGGTAGAACGTATGAGGCCTTGAGCCACAATTTGAACACTTCGGTGTTTATATGATATGCATTGTTCTGTGATTGAGCTATTCAATACAAGTATGTTACATTTATACATGAACCGTTATTATTAAGTCATGATTAATGATTACAGCGGATAGAATGTGTATGAAAAAGGTATAAGAATGAAAGTATTTCAAAGTAAAAGTGGTTGATGTTTTAAGATGATAGGAATCGAGACTATTCCTATTATTCAAGCTACTTCATAACCTTTGTTCGGTTATAGATGTTCTAAAGAAATGTTTTAATTCTGAAGTTGTTTGTTCAACTGTTTTGACTTGCTAGGCAATTGAATGCTCGCACTTTCTTTAAATGAAAAACAATTTTTAGCGAACAAGGTTAGAAGAACTTAAGGATCCCATAAAGATCAAGCTGACGGTATCCAGATGAAGTTCCTTTCAAAAGGTGAATGAGCGAGAAGATCAAGTGAAGACTTGTAATGTAAAAAGATGAAATTGAATTATAGACTAGTTTAATGAATTGTTATGTATCCTTTGTGGCGGATAAAAGTCACTCTTGTAAGATGAAATGAATAATGTATTTATTAATATTTGTAATGAAAAAGGTTATAAGGTTTCGAGAACCTAGGATTTGAGAGTGTATGTTGTTATATTTCGGTATATAATGATGAATGTTGGATGAAGGATGTACTCGTGACGTACAAAATCCGGTTGTGAAGATAGACCGGATTTCGGGGGGTTACAAGTTGGTATCAGAGCTGATAGGTTATAAACCTTAGGTATATAATGCCTAAGGTTTATAGCCTGGGATTTGAGAGTGTATGTTGTTATATTTCGGTATATAATGCCTCTTGCTCTTCCTCTTTCTATTCCTCTTTTTCTCCCCCTTTTTGTCATTAATCACTTGGGAGAGCTGCTCCATGTTGGACATTAGTTGTTCCATCAGATAGGAGGAGTTAGTAACTTCAAACTTGAGTTCTTGTTGGCTTAGCTCAAGTTGCACTGAGAAAGAATGATTCATTTTGTCAATCTTGTGAGATAGTGCTTGGAGTTGTTCTTCATTTTCCTCTGCATTTCAGAAGTGCTTCGCGCTTTTACGATCATGTATGGCCTTCAGATAGATGTGATCTCTCTCTTTGATTTTGAGAGATTCATCAGCCATAGTAGCTGTTGTCAGCATCATCTTTGATTCTTCATTGATCAGAGATATCTTCTTGACCAATTGATCAGAATTCTTTAACAGCTCCTGCTCCATAGGACTTTGGTCATCTGGTTGGGCAGCCTCTTGTTGAGCATCAGATTGGACTCTACGATTTTCATCCTTGGACAGGTTTTCAAACGTTTTGAGAATATGAACAATCGTTGAGTACCAATTGCTATTTGAGGAAGAAGGAATGTCGGTTAATAGTACATGCTTGAGTAGATGGAACCTTTTCACTTTGGACTTGGATACCTCTAGTAGTAGAGTGAACAGACTCTATGATTATTTCCTTAGTCATGATCCTTCTTCCTTCAGAGTCCACTCTACGATCATAGGGGATATAGTGGTTGCCAGCATGTCTATAAACTATGTAGTGAGGCTGGTCTTTGATCATCATTGTAGCAAAACTCTTCACCCTTGGGAAGTTTTGTGCCACCAACTCCATGCTTGGAAAATGAGAGTAGCACCAGCAGCTGAAGTAATTTCCATCTCTTTCAGTATGTGCCTTTAGCCAAGACATCCATTGGAAAAACCATCTCATAAGCAGGTTATCAGGATTGTAGAGGATGGTTGTGCAGTCTAGTTCCATGTTGTTCTAGTTTTTAAACACCTCAAACGCAGTCATCCTCACTATCATGAGCTTTTCATTTCCATAATTTACCCATCTTTCGGGAGGTGCCTCTAGTAGTTCATTTGAGACTTCCACCACTATTCTTCTGTTAATCCTTGCGGGAGAGAGAACTGGATAGTCTTCTTATTCTTCTGATTCCTGAGGTGCAGAATCAGAATCTTTTTCCATCTCTTCTCTTTCGTAGCCTGAACCATTCTCATTATTTCCATCAATGAATCCTTCTTGCTGCATTTCATTTTTACAGCTTTCTTCTGCAAGATCTTCCTCTAATTCATCTTCTTCACCACTGGTTCCATCTTCAACACTTTCTTCCTTTGATATAGACTCATCATCACTTAGTTCAATGACAGTATTGGAGTGATCACTTCTCTTTTTGGAGGCACATTTGGCTTGTAGTCTGTAGCTCTTCCTTCTCCTTGGAGGTTCAGCTATGGGAGAGTCAGACTCTTCTTCCTCTTCAAACTCTGAAGTCTTTGGATCATCAGACGAACTTCCTTGTGGTTCAGCACTGACAGGGGCAGATCCTTCTTCTTTGGACTCATCACTTTTTGAGCCATCATGTGGGCTTTCAGGATTTGAAGGGGTATGTTCTTCTTCTTTAGAAACAACATCATTTGTCCCATCATCTGGACTTGTTGGAGCATTTGCACTTGGGGATGGAGTTGGTTCAGCTTGTACCTTTTCTTCATCATCAGAGTGAATGTTCTGAGAGTTAGCCACAGGGCTTGAGCATTCTTCTTCATCGGCCAGATCTTTGCATTTTTCTTCCATTAATCCAAATTTTCACCTTCATTCTTTGGATTTGGTCTATCAGGGACTCATCCCGTGACTATCAGATGCCTTCTCTTCTTCTGACATTACTTCCTCTTCTTTGTTTGATGGCCTTGCTTGGGAAGCTGAGGTTGATTTGTTTACCACCTTAGCTTTCTTGCTGGATGACCCTTGAAGTAATCTGTTGCTTCTCCTCTTTGTGGTCTCTGCAGTTGAGACCTTTTCATCTTCAACTTTGTCTTCTTTGGATAGACTTCTTGGAGGAGCCTCAGTTTTCCTCACAACTTTGGATTTCTTTCTGGCTGGTGTGGTTGCTGCTGGTACAAAGTCATCAGACTCAAAGCTTTCTACCTCTTTTACCTTCCTCTTCTTTGTAGAGGCCTTGTTGCTGCTCCCAGTTGTTAGTCTTCTGTTTTCCTTGGGGTTTTCTTCTAATTCACAAATAGTTGTGGAGACATTACTTTGTGAACGTTCAGAGGTTCTCCCTCATCATCCTTGATCTTGCCTCCCAACTTCTTCTTCATCACAATTCTAAGTAGTCTTCTATGAAACACTTTTGTAAGTGATTTTTCTGTAGACTTACCCATTTGGAGATCTGATCAAATAGGATAACTCCAAAGTTGATTCATTTCTTCAGAACTATAGCAGACATGATTTTCAACTGTTGATCAAGCACCGTGTTGTGTGCAGTGTCCTTGCATAGTATGCATTTTCCCACTATTTCAGTAACGAGCTCGAATTCCTCAAGGAATTCCTTTTTCTTCATATCCTTTAGACTGGGGTTTTTTTTATACCCCATAATCTCCTTTGTTTGCTCAGTGTTGATCTCATCAAGGTTTCTCAGTCCTAGGTCAGGCAAACCTAAACATTGATTTATATCAGATGATTTCTGCTTAAGAGATTGACCTTTAACCTTGGTTGAAAGGGTTCCGGCATTTATGGATGCATTTAAGTAGAATTTCTTGACCAGTTCAGTGTATACTCGAGTGCTAGCCTCAAGACATTCTGAGAATCCAGCTTTATTCACAAGTTCGAGAATGTCTCTGAACTTCTTTTCAAAATTTTCAAACGTCTTGGTTCCGAGCTGAATGCCAGTGATTACTCGCCAGTCTTCTATTTGAATAGTTCGAGGAATATGGGTATTTGATTCAGAGGGGTTTATGAGAGATGGTTGATTGTGATTTGGACAAGGCTCTGGAGGGTTAATTAATTTTTGGCTTTTGAGAGGGTTCTAGGGTTTAAAAATGGGAGGGAGAGAGGTTCGATAGCTTCTGATAACTGTTTGCTAATTTGAATTTTCCTTTATAGCAGTTCCTTCTAACTCTGCATAAACAGTGATGTGTCAACCAACCATTGGTTGCACGATACCCAGTAATGAGTTGTAACTCCTCCATTAACTCTTCAGTTTAATATCTCTTTTCAAAACAAAAAGGGTTTAATGAAGTGGATTGACCATTGACCATTTTGATTTGTGGAGTAGCATGATAAGGCAGTTATGGTCTCTACATTTTCCTTTGTTGACTCAACGATCATCTTTTGAGAGATGCTGCAGTGAATGGTTTTGACATTGATCCTTACCTTGATGCTGCATAGCTTGATCACTAATGTACTCCATGAGGGCTTGGGCATTCTTATTTAACAGGACATCTTTCCAACCAGCATTCGAACTTATTTTTTCATGATCTAAATGGTTGGGCAAATGTCCAGTTCTTCCTAGCTTCTCATTAGCTAAGGTTTCCTCTGGTATGGCTACGATCGTCGAGTCTGCTTTTACGATCGCTGAGGTTGCTCTACGATCGTGGAGTTCTCTTCAACCTCAACTCTACGAACGTTGACTGACTTGGTCCTTGAGATGAACTTTACTTAGCATTCCTTCTGGGTCAAGGTAGCTCAGGAAGGGCTAACCTCTTAGAGTGAACTAAGGGTAAGGTTTGTCCCTGAGGCGCTTTCCAGATGAACTACTTTAGAAGTGGTTTGCACTGATATCTCATTTGACCTTTTCTACTGGGGAGGACCTCTATCAACTTCAGGCAACTGCATTTGCTGTGATCGTGGTGTCCTCCTATTCTTACACTACGATCAGATGTTTGATCGTGTGCACTCCACGATTTTGGGTTGGGTGGCTGAAAGGTTATCAGTAGTACGTTTTGAGACATTCTTACTGACTATCGGTCTTTATTTGGTTCATCAACAACAAAGTTTTGGGACTCTGTAGTTGGTACACTGCTTCATAGTATAACTCAGTGTTGTTGTTTCTTAACAGGTCACTGCTTCCCCATGTTCATACTATCTTCTCAGCGAGGGGTGACTTCATTTTCTTTGTGTGCATTAGGAGACATCCTTGCATGCTTCTTTCTGACTAGAAATAACACCGTCAGTCAAATTAGTTTTCATCGAGGACATGGCTATCTCCAGGACTGATCATTATACGATCATTTGTCAGCACTCCGAGCATGTACTCGTTGAGTTCTGCTCCCGTAATGAGCTCTTCATGTTTAATGATCAATGATCCTCTGTGATCAGCTTCCTTGAGGATTCTTCTCATATGTCATGCTTTGCATGATTGAGCATCTAAGACCCTCTCCATCTTTGGTTGATTGGTCTGCTTCCATATAACTGTCAGCAGCCAAGTGAGCTTCATTTGGATTAGCTCAGTAGGTCTTGAAGGACAGGCTTTGTCATATAGGAATTTTATCAGAATCATTTCTGAATAGTCTTAAGCCTTCTGCTGGTTGAATCTTTCTTAGACTGAAGTCTTCTGCTTCAGCATTCCTTAGTGTGGTCAGATAGACCACGTACCTGCAGGTTAGATACATTTCTATTTTTGGTACCCATAATTAAATGGGTCCTGCAAGGTTAGTTCCAAAACCCCTGTTCCTCATATATTTGGATAGTCATCACATTTATCACCAATAGTCATATTTATGCATCTAACTAATTTAGATAATACATTTAGAGATGCATGATGGTGAGTGTGTGTAGGATTTGTCATTTTATAACACACTCTTTTTCTTTGATGGTTTCATCATTTGCTGGGTTATGTTCACATGATTTAAGTGTTCATAGAGTGAGAATCAACTCTACGATTTATGTGTATCTAGTTGATTTATGGAGGTGATCAACTCTATGATTTATGTGTATCTTGTAGAACTGATCATACCCTGTGTGTTATCAAACACTTAGAACATAGGTTTGTACATACATACTAACCCATCAGCAAAGATTACTTCATATAAACTGGATTTAACCTATGATGAACTTATGACCTATTTCAGATTTCTTTCAGGATGTCGTCTTCATCCTAAAATATGGATGGAGAGAAATTTTGTAAGCATTAGAGTATGCACCTTTAGTGTGCTTTCTCTCTTCACCTTTTGGGTAGATTATGATTTCTTAAAAGAGTACTATTATAGTTCATAAGGAGGTGTTGCATGATGTATACAATTATCTTAGTGAGGAATCGTACCTATAACGACCCCAAAATTCATACAATTTAATTCTCGACTTCGGTCGTTAATAATACATTCAACCTCTAATTTTACATCATTAAACGATAATACAACCATTGCAATTTGCGGAATAATTAAAATTTTCTATTACAATTTATCCTCGTTCCCAAAACCTTCAACCTTTACATCTAAATATCTCAGAATCATTTTAATACTACAATAGTTTACATTCACAAAACAATATTACAATTCAACATTTATACATTATTCGAAACCTTAAACATGGTTCAAATAATAATAACACAACAAAAGTATATAAATCTTCAAGTATCACATCTGATTCATGTCTTTCAAGTAACACATAACTTTACCTTGAATCTTAAACCTGCAAAAGTGGTTATTTACAAGGTTGAGCTCGACAGTCCAGCAAATTTAACATTCTATCATGTTCCACATAGCACACAATTCATGCATTTTACATTTCTAATTTATCGAGTTACATTATACAACATGCATGTGCTATCACATATCACATATAAATTGAGTTCCATAACCCAATTAACTTGGTCATATTTTGACTTTAACAATTCATAAAGCATGGTATGTAACTCACCACATAATCACATTTAATCCACAAACATAATAGAACGAAAAAACTTGCCTTGGATGTTGTTTAATGTTTATAACTTATCTGCGCTGTGATGATCCTACACAAATTGAGGATACATACATGTACATATTAGTTTCACATACAAAATTAACGTACTCAATGTAAACTAATTTTATTTAACTATAATAATTTGTTCTTGTCTTAAAACCATTCCATGTTTCTTTAGAAACTTTTGTCCATTATAACCTTTTTATGCCCAAAAAGGTTCTCTCATTGATTTAGTATGTAAATACTTAACGTATCAAAACATAAACTATTTATATCCCCTTTGTTTTACATTACTAGGTTCAATATAATTTTAAATGGATTTACGCATTTCATTATGTTACATATACGTTTTACATATCATTTTCCGAATTATGCTCGCATAGTTATGAAAACTTACATTTACATTACATTTCTATCGTTTTCTTTACATTTAAAGTGAGTTTTCGCGATATATAAGTATTATATAATATCTATACATCACTCTCGGTGTTTTGTTACATGTTAAACATCCACAAAACCACCCAAAGGCGTTACGGAAAAATCGCATACTTATTTGAACAACTCATGGTCGCTTTTATCTCTGCACGCCACTTAGGCAAAAGACCCCTCACCTTTGACACCCACTTCGCGGCTTAATAACTTGCAATCTAGTTATCTAATCGTAAGGCATTTTTTACTATGTTTTTCATGGCATACAAAACTATTTTTAAGAAATACTAACCTCTCATTTCGGGTTTGTTAAGTAGTCTAAAACGTGGGCCAAAAATTGACGTTCATAGCAGTCTTCAATTTTTTTTCCAGCTTTACCCTCTCTCGCTAAAACATTCATAACTAATTCGTTTCAAAACATTTTTGAGTGATTCTTAAGCCCACGCGAAGCTAACTTCCAAGGCTACAACTTTCATTCTTTGACCATTCCCAAATTCAAAACACAGAATTCCGGAAAATTCGTTCAAGGTGATCGCTTGAGTTGGTTAGAGCAGCGGTTTTAGCGCAACTACTTTGAATGGTCATAACTCTTTGCTCCGAAGTCGGAATTAGTCCGTTCTGGGGTCTATGGAAAGCTAATTCAGTGTACTATAACATACCAAAAGCCCAGAAGTTTTTGGAAACATTAATCGATCAAAAGCAATTGTCCCGAATAGCACGCCCCGCCTTTAACTTTCGATTTGACAAATTCGACACTTTTCTTTCCAATCACCGTAACTCCCTCATCCGAGGTCGGAATGAGGTCATTCCAAAGCATATGGCTTCCTAACTCAGTGCACTACAACTAGCCAGAAACTCAGAATTTTTTAGGCAACATAGCTATTCCAAAATTTGACACTATAGTCACTGTTCATTCAGTTTTTATTTCTAGACATGGTTTACTAAAATCTTCACCACGGATTCATTTTAACTCCGTTTTGGTTCATTCAAGTTAGGAAATCTTCAGAACTTAGAGGGATATAACATACAATCATCAAATTAAGCTTTTAGACATAAATCAAAAGCACAAATGGTCCTCAAGCTCAGTCCCAAAAACTGCCCAACAAGGTTATTTGTAAATCTTTTATTTTGTGAGTTTTGGTTACACTTGGATGATGTTAAGGCTTCATATCTCTAATTACAATCATTATAACTCATTTACATAATCAATTACAAGCCAAAATAAACATAGTAAACTAACTAGTTTTCTAACAAAACTAACTAAACTTCCAAAATACAAACTTTAACTAACAAACTAAATACAATATTTAAAATAATAACATTACCAAAAATTAAATAAGGAACATACCCGAAAATACGAATTTCACAAACTGAATATGTACTCGACCAAAATTTAACTACGAAGATCTTTATAAAAAGTCCTCCCACAACAAAGCATTTCTCAAAATTGGAGGCCTTATTGTTGGTGAATGAAACAAATGATCAAGCCCTTCTATTTATAGGTTTAGCAAAGGGTAAAGTTCTCAATTTAGTTGATGTGTGACTTGGTTTATACTAATTCTAATTTGTTTATTCTAATTTTTTCTATTTTCAACATACTGAGTGTATTCATTCATCACGAATTCGTTTTTTAACCAATTCGATCCATTCAAGTTGCGTTATTTTCGTTTTATAGAAGAAAACAAACAACATCCATCAATTTAAAGTTTCCATCATGAATTCATCATCAACTTTAGTCCCAAAGTACACCAAAACACACATTACAATCAAAACTCAAATTCCTCTTCTTTAGTATAAATACATGAATTTGATTTTCGAAAATTTGTTTCTAGATGACCACTATCAAATTATAAATATCTAATAACATATATAACATCGTAACCCACAAATTTATTAACCAAAACTCCAATTTTAAAAGAAACTCAAGAACACATAAATTAGAAATATAAACTAGATTATGTACCATTAATTCTTTAAGAAATAAAATTTACCTTATCAGTAAAATTATAATTTCTATTCAACCATTATAATCATAACATTATTTAACAAATTCTCACTCCTCTAATTTAATTATTTAATTAAATTAGAATATCCTAATTATACTCAAGCGTAATAAAATACGTATAAATCTCATCTATTTTATCACACTTAAATAAACTATCTCATAACAATTTTCATCAAATATTTATTTAATATCATAAATATTCATTTTATTCCATAAAGTTTCCAACTAAGATATTTAATGTACTTAATAAATATTTTACTCGCATTATACTAATATTTACATTTTTCATGCAATATATTACCTTCTCACTTTATTAAATCAATTATACTTGTATTAATTCACTATTTTAATTAAGTGAATTATTCACACTATTTATGAAACTTAACTCATAATAATTTCCATTGCCCACAAGGCATAATAATTAAAATTATATTATCCCATAACATAATTTCAACTTAATTAAATTAACTAATATTATTTAATTTGTTTAATAGTTTAATTAACTATTAAATCTCACATTCTCCAACATATGAATATATAATTCTTTTCATACCAAATCATATAATTCAAAATATATACACCTTATAATAAGAATTTTAATTATTAAATTCTTATTTTAATAACTTATGAAAATTCGGGTTGTCACAGTACCTTTCTGCTGTCAATTCCTTAACAGTCATTTAACTTAGACATACTGAGGTTAGGCATAGATGTGTATAGTTTCTCATTTGCTCTTGACAGCTTGTTGCTCAAGTTGACCTTTAATCAATCATCCGTGATCTTGAAGATACAAGCTAAGAAAATCTCAGCATCTTTAGTTCTTTGACATCCTTGAGTTTACCAGGTTTACATCCAGCTGTTGGTTGGCCTGACATATGTTTGAGAAGTTCTTCTTTCTTCTCTGGAAAAGCATTTCTTTTCATGTATGGCCTTTTATCTTTTAAATTTGGTGGATGTTGTTTGGATGTCTCTTGAGCTTTCTAGCTTGGTCTTTAGACTACAACATTGACCGTGAGCAAGGATTGGTCTTGTTGATATGACAATCAAGAGCATGGACCAATCTGAGTAGATTTAGGTGTATATACACATTTACCTGTACACAATATTTCCAATGTGTGAGCTCATCTGCATATAACAAGTGACTTACTACTAAACTAAGTTTAGAACAATGTTTGTGCCTAAGATCAGACTCAAAGCGATTAGCTTTTGAATATAGCATGAGAACCTACTTTGATACCAATTGTTAGTTCCCAATGGGCACAATATAGATCTAGAAGGGGGGGTTGAATAGATCCTTTTTAATTTCAAATACTTTTTTGGTTTATTTTGTATTGCTCATAAATTAGCATATGACAAACATAAGAATCTTTTCAAGCACAACGGAATAAGTAAAAGATCCCCTTCATTGATATATTCATAATCAGACATACATTGTTCGTAGAGTTAATTCAGTAGTATGCAGTTAAAACATACATAGCAGTTATAGCAGTTAATATACATAATGTAAATGACATAAAGTACAAGACACAAAGGGGTTTTAAGTGGTTCAGAGACTCAAGCTACTAATCCACTCTTCTGCTTTCAACTAGCAGGATTTCCACTAAGGAAGGGCAGCACCCTGAATCACTAAAATTCTTTCAAGGTCAGCAGCCTTGGGACTTTAGTTCACTAAGAACTCTTCAAGGCCAGTAGCCTTGGAACTTCTCTAGTTCCCTAGGAACTCTTCAAGCCCAGCAGGCTTGGAACTTCATTTAGTCCCTCCGGACAAGGACCCCTCAGGCCCTGGCTTCTTGTTGTTTGAGTTGTTTGTTTGTTGGAGTTGGTGTTGAGCTGCTAAGATGTCTTTATGCTCTCAACATCTTCTATACTTAGCAGCTTGGCGTGATCATCCTTGAAGTGCAGTTGAGTGTTGCATGATGCTCAAACTTCTTGATTCTCAACCTCTTCGATGATCCTTGATGAAGCGCCTTGAAGATCATTCCTCTTGATACTTGATGGCTGCACATGATGGGTTTCTAAGATGACTGTAGGCTCTTCTCTCTGGTACTTAGAGTCTTCCCATGATGGACATCAAAATGCCATTAAAGCTCTTCTTTCTCTCGGTAGTTTAGAACACTCTTCTTGTAGTAGAACTCTCACTTCTACTTCTTTCTTTTTCTATCTCTAAGTGTTCTTGGTGGATCGTAGAGTGAGCCTTCAGACCTTCATCGGTCACTCACTGTTTACGTTGGTTAGATCAGTCCACCAGTTCTCCAAACTTAGCAACTGTTGGTCGATTTCACAATCAAAACAAACGTGCAAGTATACACGGTCAACAAGTAATAAAGTGATAAGATAGAGTGTCGAATCCACAGAGAATTCTAATCAATAAATTCTAACTACTAGCACTATATCAATCCAATTTTATTTAAATAACCATAATGTGTGATTTTTCTAAATAATAAAACTAAATGAAGCAAATAAAATAGATTATCCAAAAATAAATCAAATAAAATAAAACTAAGATTTTAAAGAATGAATTTAGATAAATAAAGATTAAGACTTCAATATCCCCAATTATGAACTATAAATCAATTATCCAATTATCCCAATTATTATGCCTACTGAATTGTTAACAGGAATTCTCAAATGCCAAAAGTCCTTTTCCAAGTGATCAATTGACTTCTATTTAATCCAGATTAATCTTGCTATATTCCTATGCAAAACAATTGAATTAAACTCCTTCAATTCCAATTCCTTATGTGTTACATGCGATGAACAGATATTTCCATTCAATTCACGAACCTAATTATTCGTCATGCAAATAACTAAGTCACATGTTATCATGCCCAGTTCTAACCCTAGATCTCCTCTTTCAATTCCTTCTAGAGTAACAAGGTAATTACTGATCAAATAATTAAACAATAAGCACAAGACAAAATAAACAATTCACTTTGACATAAAATAATTGGAATAAATTAAATAACAAATTTATAGACATAAAAGGTTCAATTGAAATCTTAATTAAAGAAATTAGTTCATGACAGAAATTAAAACCAACAATCTTTTGCAAAACATTCTTAAGGAATTACACAAATTGAAAATAAGGAGAAGAAAAAAAAACTCTAGAGCCAATCCTTCAATCTTCAAGTAATCCCTTGCTTAGTCTTCAATTATGATTGATAAGTGCCCTACTTCAATGAAAATAACCTTTATATACTCTTCATATTGCACCACAATCCTAGTCCAAATCAACTTCTTAATTAGTCTCCTTTTAGCAAGTCAAACGGATGGTCAACACGCATGTTGGTCAACAAAAATCACGACCCAGTGCCCCGGCGCTGGGATTTACTCTAGCAGTAGCGCCCCAGCGCTGTAAGTTGTTTTAATTACAAAACTGTCATTCTCTGCTCCAAACTTCCTCAATTGCCCCTCCAGCTCTCGACTTTGCAAAATAAGAAACTAAACACAGTAAAAATGCATCTAAACGACTCGAGAATACAATAATTTAAGCACAAGTATATCCAATTCATGGGTATATTACCCAATCATCATATACCCCCAAACTTAAATCGTTACTTGTCCTCAAGCAACAAAACACAAGATAACATGAAAAAGAAAAAATAAACATGTAATTGCACCTAAAACTATCCATATGTTCGTAATTCTAGCAATTAAATAGCATACCATATATCCATTAGGCCTCAGAAAAATCACATAATCATGCTAATACATCACATTAAGGCAGATCAATAATATCCCAACAATCAATGAATCTAAATATGTTATTACTAATATTGTGTGTGTGTGTGTGTTCAACAACCATGCTAACCAATGAAAAGCAAAATATGAAAGATAATAGATTTCTTAGAAGGCATTATACAGTGCAAACTTGAGAACTCCTCAAATAAACTAGCTTTGTCTAAAATCAAATACCCAAGTTCAAAGGTCAAAATGGAATACTTATGCTTCTTTTTTCTTTTTCTTTTTTTTCTTTTTTTTTACTTAACGGGGGATTTTTGCACTTTTTCCGCTTTATTTATTTATTTATTTATTATATGACTATGCATTGTCCTATTCCCTTAGGCTTTTCAGTGTTACCTTAACGAGCTTTCGACCAACGACTCCCAAGCCATTAAGACTTTAGGGCGCTAGGTGTAGAGACAATCCCCTCGGGCTTACTTACTCAAGTAACAAAGGCCACAAAACTAGACAAGCATGCCACGGTTTTTTATTTTTTTATTTTTTTTCAAAGCTTATATACTCCACATATTTTTTGCCCAACTTGAATTTATGTCTAAATTCAGTCATCACTGGCTATTCAAATTATTCCTTCATTTCACTAGCATTCATCCTTTAGAAGTCTATTATCTATCCATTTAAACTTTCTTAGCCAACATGGTAATTTTTCAAAATGTGCTATCCTGATAATATCAGTGTCAAACAGATAAAGATTTAAATTATGTCAAGAAAATCACATCACTCACTAGCTTAACAATCCGTACTAGACTTGTTCATGCAATTTTAATTTCATCATTGGGCCCAAACATACGTAACTATTAAACAGCTGGAATTAATATGCAATCCTAAATGAAACACTTAACCAACAATATAAATACAACTATCCACAATCTACTAACAAACTACTAATACAAATTAAATTTAACTACCCCCAAACTTAGCCAGAGCAATGTCCTCATGCGAAAAATAGAACAATATAAAATAGAGGACTTCCCTGACGAACTTATTCCTCGGGTGGAGCATCATCATCCTCGCTCATCTCTTGATCAGAGGGGGGAAACATAAGCAGAACAAGAGCAGTAGGGAACTGGCTAAGATTAATGCCCGGGTACAGTTGAGCATTCATCGCATTCTGGCCAGAAAATTGGTCGACCAAATATTTGTAGATTACATCTTGACGTTCATTCATGTATATATCATAATTAAATCATATGTAATAGGAATATCATTCACATGCTTATTCCTGACAGTGTGAACATTCGAACTAAAATGATCTAAGTTAAGTCATACCTAGCACTCCATATATTCAAAAGAAAAACAATGTACTTGTGTGTCCACAACAAAACAGCATTGTTCAGTCTATTTATAAGCATTAAATGTGATAAAACAACATCTTAAATATTTAATATTTTCCTTGTGTGTGCACAACAAACTCATATTAAATATTTATTACTCTATTGTTTTACCATGCTAGAAGGCGACATTCGATATTCCAAATATCTTTGAACGTTACAGCTTAATATAAAATATTTGAGGATTTGTTATTAATTTGTCTCATCTTGTTTAGTGCATGTACATATATATATATATAAAATACGCGTCATATTAATTAACATCTGAAGCATGTTTGCATAATATATATATATATATATATATATATATATATATATATATATATATATATATATATATATATATAGTATAAGCATGCACATATAGAATATTGTATTCTACGGATTGATTATGGACTTTATTATTGTTTGGTTCACTAGAGCCACCAAGTGAACTAAAAGGTCAAACCTCGGGTGCAAAAATTAAATTTAAATATAACTATTACATTTAAATCTCGGGCTCCATTACAAATGGGTCTTCAAAGCGCTCCTTGCTCCTTGATCTCCAATTCTTCAAAATTAATTCTAACTATTCCTATTACAAAACTATTTATAATAAATAGAAACCTTGATCGGCAGTCAATGGGAAGTACATAGGAGGGAGATAGAATTTACATTAAGAAAAATTAGAGAAGACGAGGTACGCAGACCCCATTTAATAAAACTCATACATTCATGCATCTAACAAAAATAAAATTCAATCGCATTGGTCAATAGTCCATAATCAATCAAATTTATTATCATGCACATCACCATATGCATCAATAAATAACATTCATCTCATAAATAATAAATATTTTATATATATTGATATCATTTAATGGGCAAATTTAGTTAGTATAAAATCTAATTTTGAATCAAAATAAACTCCTTTATTTTTAATCCAAATTTAAATTAAAATAAACCTCTTTTTTTAATGTATCCTATTTTGAATAAAATAAACTATTTTATTTTAATCAAAATCTTTAATCAAAATAAACTCATTTATTTTAATTAATTATGGAATCCAATTCCAAGTAAAAAAAACTCATTTATAAAAGAAAACACAGATTCTCTTTCCTATTCACAAATAAACTCTTTTATTTTGAATAATATGAAATTTTATTCATATCTAAATAAACTCATTTATTTAAGAAAATACGGATTCTCTTTCCTATTTAAAAATAAACTCATTTATTTTTAAATAATTATAAAATCTTATTCCATGTCTAAATAAACTCCTTTATTTTAGAAAACATGGAATCCAATTTCAACTCCAATTAGTTATCATGGAATCCAATTTCAACTCTAATTAGTTAGCATGAAATCTAATTTTAAAATTAAAATAAATTTTTTTTATTTTAAGATTAAAATAAATTTTTATTTTAATTATAAAATAATTAAATATATATATATATATATATATATATATATATATATATATATATATATATATTATAAAAACCAATATATATTATAAAAGAGCGTGTGGGATGAATCTCTGTAACTTACACCATTCATGAAGATTCATATATATATATATATATATATATATATATATATATATATATATATATATATTTACAAGTTAAGTTGGGATATAAAGTTTGACAACCTTATTAACTTAATAACGAAGAAAGAATCTCCTGGCAAGTGTTGAATAATCATGGATTCAACAAAAAAGTAAAATCGTGATTCACCATTTTTTTCTTTTTTTAAAAATTTTATACAACAAATTATGCCCAATTTCTAAACGAATATCAACATACATATCAAATTAAAATAATTAATAATTCGCATAAAGGTTTGGCTCTGATACCACTGTTAGGTTTGTAAGATTCATGAACACAATCAAATTGTACAAAATAAGCGAAAGCATGAAAAATTAGAGTTTTAAAATTTTACAAACCATATACCCGGATCATCCTTTATGCACAATTATTAATTAAACGAAAAAGATAAAGAACAAGAATCATATCCTTGAAGATTTGAGCTTCCTCAGGTATAAGTTCACCTCCAAATCCTTTCGCGTTCAACTTGAATCCACCGGGTTTTGTTCCTTCCTTTAATCAACGTTAGCCAACCAAGTGTATGGCCTCTAGAGGTGATCCACCAAGAAAGAAGAAAAATTCAAGAAGATGGGTGTTTGGCGAACCCCTAATTTTTTTTTATCTCTCATAGAAAAAGAGCGTATTCTCCAATAATTGGAATCACGTCTCTTGATATCTGATATAAGACTCATCTTATAAAGATATTAGTTAACCCTTCTAATCTAATTAGAAAATAGGGTATTATTTAATTAATTAAATTCCTTTAATTAGTTAAGCCCCCTAATCTTATTAGAAATAATTAATTAAACTCTTATAATTAATTAACCTCCTAATCTTATTAGGATATATGAAAGTACTTTTATTAATTAATTCTCAAACTCCTTTAGGAATTAAATAATAATAATAGTAATAATAATAAGACTCTTCTTATTGATTTATATTTAATATTTCTAAAATATTAAATAATAAATATTAAGTTATTTAATTTATTCTATTACCATGGATTAAATTAAATACACTTAACTTATTATTATGATTATGTCATTAACTTTTTAAATAATTATTCTTCATTTTATGGTGTGACCCTTTAGGTTCTCCATATTAAACCGGTTATGAATAAATCAATTAGAACAATTCTAATCTTATTTAAATAAATAAATTAAACTATTAATTTATTTAAATAAATAATATTTATTCTATAATCGGGATAAGCCTCTCTAGCGGTTAACGAATTTCCAGATAATATAGATTTCAACATTAATCATAAAAAGAACATTTGAGTAAATAGTTATCGTATAATTCAATCCTTCCACCATACAATGTCCCAATTAAATATAAGACATGGAATTACTGTCAAGTCTTATTTTATTTAATTATATGTATTTCGATCCTTAAATGCACAACTCCAAATAATGCAAATTAGAAACTCCTTTCTAATTTTATTTTGCCTTGGCCAAGGACTACTGAGTTGTCATTTATCGAATCACATAGGACATTTCTCTTCTTTTACTAGAAATGGTGGATTCTTTATTGATCATACATTACCTCTATGTACAACTTATTATACCCAAGCATACCCTTTGATATACCCTAAGGATCTTAAGGAATAAGTCAAAGTATAACTCATCATACACAAGATACTATGATGATCTCAAGTCAAGGATCACTTGTCTTACTATCACTCTGTGAGGAGTTCCTATTGACATGCAAGTAAAACTCCATTAAGTATTCCTTAGCGAGCCACGTTCAATGAACTTATTCTCTAATAAGCACCTACATACTTTCTTTAGTGTCTCCACACAAATGATCATGAGATTAATCATTCTCATCCAATGAGCAAGCAACGTATGTACCAATCTATCCGGATTTACTAATCCCCAATTTAGTAATCCAAAGATTGGGAACTTTTTTAGTTTTAAGCTTTCTAAGAATTTAGATCTCATTAGAATGATCATCATCATTATTCTAAAAGCATTGCTTAAAACTATGAGTTTTTCACATATTATAAAGCAGCATCATGTAGATAATTAAAAGCCTTTAATAAATTAATACTTTTTATTAATAAATGAATAAGATTGTTACAAAGTATATGTTTTATCATCAAACATGATTGGCTTGTGTGCATACTACTTTCAATTATTTCTTAGAAAGCACAAAGACAAAATCCTATTATTTCAAATATATGTTGATGACATTATCTTTGGCTCTACTGATGAAAAATTGTGCAAGAGATTTTCCAAGCTTATGCAGAGCAAGTTCAAAATGAGTATGATAGGTGAGCTGAATTTCTTCCTTGGATTACAATTAAAGCAGACTGATGAAGGTATCTTCATAAACCAAGCCAAATACATTAAAGACTTACTTAAAAAGTATGGCATGGAATCAACCTCTCCCATGAAAACACCAATTGCTCCAGCAACCAAGCTTGATAAAGATGAGAAAGGTAAAAGTATTGACATAACTCAATACAGGGGTATGATTGTCTCTCTTCTATATCTAACTGTCAGTAGACCAGACATAATATTTGCAACATGTATATTTGCAACATGTATATATGCTAGATTTCAAGCAAATCCTAAGGAATCACACTTAACTATTGTAAAAAGAATTTTTAGGTATCTCAAAGGCACACCTCACTTGGGACTTTGGGATCCCACGGAGTCCTCCTTTGAATTCACAGGATATACAGATGTTGATTTTGCAGGCTGCAAGATCGATAGAAAAAGTACAGTGGCACCTGTCAGTTGCTAGGAAACAAATTTGTGTCCTGGTTTAGCAAAAACCAAAACTCTGTATCTACCTCAACAGTAGAAGCTGAATACATTGATGCTGACAGCTATTGTGCTCAAATCCTATGGATGAAAAATCAACTAGCAAACTATGGGTTTGATTTCAAATCTATACATGTTCATTGTGATAACACAAGTGCCATAGCAATAACACATAATCCTGTCATGCATTATAGAACTAAGCATATAGAAATAAGATATCATTTTATTAGTGACCATGGTCAAAATGGAACTATATCTTTACAATACATCCCTACTAAAAATCAACTTGCTCATGTTTTTACAAAGCCTCTAGATGAATCCAGATTTAATAAATTGATAAGTGAGTTAGGCATGCTAAATCTGCAACCATAAACTTTATGCTCTAGTTTGTGCTAACCCTGTAGATAAAAAGTCTATTTTTAAAATCGTAGAGATGACTAAAGAGGAACCACGATCGTAGAGCAGCCTCGACGTAACAAAGAAGCATCATGTGATGACATCACTTCTATCAAATCCAAGTAACTCCTCTGATAAGCGCCTCAGGAACAAACCTGACCCCTTAGTTTAGCCTAAGAGGTTGGCCCTTCCTAAGCTACCTTAATCCAGAAGGAATGCTTTGTCAAAGCTCATCACAAGGACCAGGACAAGCAGTGATCGTAGAGAAGAGCCAGCAATGAACTCTACCATCGTAGTGCAATCTCGATGATCGTAGTCCTACCAAAGGATACACTAGCACAAGGGGAGCTAAGGGAAGATCAGTATTATCCACATTATTTAAAATTGTGGAGCCCGAAAGAACTCGACACGTGCCTCACTATGCAGATCGTGAGGAGGGAAGTTACAAATACAGCTTAAAAAAGGTTTTTTGAAAACTCACCCCAAAATTTCAAAAAGCTCATCTCTCTCTCTACCAGCAAAAACCCTAGCTTTCAGAAATGCTCAACCAACCTCAGTTCAAGATAATCAATGGATGCTTCAAATGTTATCTCTGGTTACCAACTCTGCTTCAATGAATTCAAGACAGCTGACCCTCAGTTTCACAAGAATCTGTCTCTTCTGAAGAAAGTTGGTCTTGAAGAAGCTCTGAGCACCAGCACATGGATATACCCAAAGCTGGTGAAAGAGTTCTACAACAATGGAGTCTTTGAGAATGACATCATCACTACAAGGGTCAAGGGGAACAAATTAAACTCAAAGCTGAAGATATAAACATGGCCCTATGTTTCAAATCAAAGGGACTTGTATCTATGGAGGTCATCGATTTTCATGAAGGTCTGAAGATGATGTGTCACACAAAGTTTTAAAACGTCAAGGGATACAAGAAGAAAGAGTTTCCCTAGAAGTATGAGTTTCTGGCTGACATTGTTGGGAAGTGCATATGTTGTAAAAGCTCTGGCCAGTTTAAATAAAGCTCATGACAGCCATCTGCTTCAGGATTCAACAAAACTATGGGGTCCTACTTATCGATTGGATTAGGAAGTGGATACTCAGTTCAAAGAAATCAAAGAGCTCTAGAAAGATGCTCTATAGGCGGCTCATAAGCATAATCCTGCAATCAGCTCTAGGTGACAAAATTAAGGACAATGAAGGAGAATCCATCAATCCCAACAGAAAAATGACCCAGCAGCTGTTTTAAAACTGGAAAAGAAATCCTGCTGAAAATGTCAGAATGATGTCTGAATCCAGTGGAAGGACTGGTGAAGCAAAGGAATATGGGCTACCAGGAAACATGTTAGTTGTGATGGAAACTGATGAAGAAGAAGATATTAATAAAGAGGAACCCATAGATTTGGTCAGAAAAAGCAAGGGTAAGAGGAAAATGAAGGCTCAAACAATAGAAGAGCCTCAAGGCTCACCTACTGATGCACCCCAAGAGAGTTCAGGCACTGAGACTCTTAATGAAATGAAGAGGAAAAAGTAGCATTCTAAGGAAGAAGAAGACAGAGCCACCATTTCTCAGCTGCTTAAGAAGGGAAAACGCAGCCACAAAATAAAGAAGTCTTTGCTCTCTTCGAACGTAGAGTCACTACCAATCATAGAGTTCAGACTTGACATCACTCCAGAAGTGGATGCTACAATAGTATCAATCCTTAGAGATGCAGGTGAAGAAAGCACCAAGGCTGAAACTCAACCCAAAAAGGCAAGGAGAAAGCTTGCCAAGACATATGTACATAAAAATGTGAAAGCCTTGAAGGAAGAAGAAATGAAAACACCAGCAGAAAAGGAATTTCCTGAAGTTTCCACACTAGAAAATGCTCCACCTGAGGGGGAGCTGCCTGAAGTTCAATTGAATGATCAGATTGAGGGGGAGCATCTCGAAGTTCCTGTGCAAGAAAAAGCTACAGTTGAGGGGGAAATATAAGAAAGGGAAATCGAAGGTGTAAGATGTGAGACCCCAGATTTTATGAATAAAGATTTAATTTTCTCAAAATATTTTTTTAATATTATGGTGTGGATTTGATATAATGTTATAGTTGTGGATAGTATTTATAAATTTTTCCAAGTACGCAAGTTGTTATATAATATTCGATTGGTCGGGAATATTCTTTTTGTCGGGGAATATCAAATATTGACGGTACAATCATTAGTGGACCCATGGCGGAATTCTTGTCGATTGAGAAAATGACAAAATATTTTATTAAAAATAACGGCGGAAGTTTTTACAGATTAATAATGTTGAACTACTCGGTAGTAAAAAAATGCGAATACGTGTGGTTGCATAGTAGCACACGGTATTGATTATTGATGCTTATGTGATAAGTCACTCAGTTTTGTTTTATTGGTATTATTAATGTAATAAAACAGAATACTTTTATAAAGTTATTCTATAAATAGAATATATTATATTTTATTATGTATAGTGTCGCATAGTGTCTGCATAGTATTTTTCATAGTAAAATCTTTTTATATAAAATAGAATACTTTTATAAAGTTATCTATTTTATTAGACAATAATTAGAATATATTATATTTTATTATGCATAGTGTTTGCATAGTGCCTGCATAGTGTTTGCATAGTAAAATCTTTTATAAAGTTATTCGTTTTATTAGATTATAAATAGAATATATTATATTTTATTTAAAAGATTTTGCTTTAAATATGGACCGTCAGATTAAAGTAAATCAATCTGGACCGTTCATGAGTTAGTTACTATGCAGTCCATTTTTCTATAAATAGAAGCTCATTCATTCATTATTTCTTACGAATTCATTGAAACTCTAGAGAGAGAAACTATAGAGAGAAAGAAGAAAAGTGTTCTGCTACTTCACTACTTTTATATCCAGTACTCTTCTTTCTAAGGTAGGGAATATTATTTGTTGTACTCGTAAGGGGTATTCTTTCTTTCGTATTCATGAAGAGAATTTTTTTGTTCCATTATTATTATTCTGTTGGAATAACCTATTTATGCAAAGTACCGCATACATGGTGAAATTCTTCTAATATTTCGTTATTTATCATTCTGTCGGAATATCATATACGTGCGTTCTGGGACCGGGTTCCATTACTTATTATTCGCCGAGAATATCACTGTATCGCGTTTATCTAGGACTGGTTCCATTATTTATTATTCGCCGGAATATACCATGCATGCGTTTATCTTGGGACTTGGTTCCATTATTTATTATTACATTGGGAATAACACATGCATGCGATCTATCGCATTCGCATGGTGAATCCTTACATTATTCCATTCTTTATTATTACGTTGGAATAAAGCGTACATGTGGATTACCACATGCATGGTGAATGATCCTTTGTATTCATTCCTTATTAAATTGTGGAAATGATCTGTATACGTGGATTACCGCATGGCGGGTGAAAATCTATTTGTAGTTTCATATATTCTATTATACTCAGTTGGTTAAAGTTTTAGTTTCTATTATCCATGAAATTAGTGGAATATCCTTGATATTTGCGCTTCATCCAGTATCTTTTCATGGAAATATTCTTCTGAGCATTCTTGAATTTTACTCTACAAAGAAGTATCATGTTGACAATTTGGACGTTATTGGTTCCTGGATAAATTAATTCTTGAACTTGTTTTATTGAATTCTTATATCATTGTGATCATCCTCATGTTTATATTATGTTGAAAGTCATCTGTGGCATGTAGTTCATAGATGGACTTGGTATGATTATGACCAGGGATTATTCGGTATAATCATGACCGTAATGTTACAAATGATGTGGAAAAAGTCCTCATTGGCCCATAGTGCATTGATGGACGATTTTGGTATGATTATGGCTATGGATTCTCTTGACCAAGGGTGCAAAAGATGAATTATTTTATGGCATGATCGGGATAGTTGATGAAAACACGATTATCTTTGGCCCGTAGTGCGTGGATAATTCGTGGTCGTGATACTAAAGAATATCCTTGGTCGTAGTGCAGGGGTGATTCAATGATGTGGATTATTTATTAAGTTGAGTCTCAGCGATAAAAGTGATGAAAAACTTTTTAAATCATAGAAGATAGTAGATTTAATTCTCTACTTGACTCTTCTAATGGATTGCTTGTTCCGCTGCAGTTAAACTTGATATTTGTTATATTGTATCAGTTTAACACTGTTGAAGGCTAACGATAATTTATTCAACATTATCTTAGTCATAATATTTCTTACTAGGCTAGTTGAGCTCACCCTTTCTTTCACTGTTCTCTTTAAGAAATGAGAACGTAGCTGGGACTAGTCGGAGAACAGAGTGATGGTCCTAGATGGTGCATTAGTAGTCCTTACTATTCTGTGAAATAGTGTGATAATAATTGTAATGAGGACTCCTTTTGAGTTTGTATACTCTCTAGTAGACAATATTTGTATTCAAACTCACAGTTTATGTTTTGTCGTATTGTACAAGACAGTTGTATTATTAAGTTGTATTTGAATTATGTACCATGTATCTAGTGACTTAAGATGGGTGATGTTTCCACCATCTCCTTATCTTTACGAAGAAGAAGAGGAAGATGAAGTTAAGATTATAACAGTGGGTTGGGATTGTAAGACCCCAACTTTTATGAATAAAGATTAATTTTTCTCGAAATATATTTTTGAATATTATGGTGTGGATTTGATATAATGTTATAGCTGTGGGTAATATTTATAAATTTTGCAAAGAAAGCAAGTTGTTATAAAATATTCGATTGGTTGGGGAATATTTGTTTTAACATGGAATATTCGTATGATGGCACGATCATTGGTGGACCCCACAACGAAAGTATTCCCGGAGTTAGAAAATGACAAAAATATCTTTTTATAAAATAACGGCGAAAGTTTTACCGTTAAACTGTTGACATACCCGGTGGTAAAAACGCAGTAATACGCGTGATTGCATAGTAGCACACGATATTGTACAGTATCTTTGATTATTAATGCTTACGTGAGAAGTCACTCAGTTTTATTCAATTATTGCCACAGTAATAACTGCATAGTATCTCTCATATTATTGATTCAATTATTATCATAGTATCATCTGCATAATATTTTATATTATTAAATCAATAATTGAGACGACAAAGTAATTCATATTATTATTTGCATTATTGACGATTTCTAGAAAGTTCTGTCGAGGAAAGGGGTTTGGTCACCTAATTGCGCGCCAATAGGGAGAAATCCTTATATGCAAGTCCCCTCTTTACTGGGAATGATCTGGTTGTTAAATATTGTGAGTTATAATATTAATGATGAATAAGTTTGTGTTGATTAAAGATTAAATTGATATTTCCATTGTGTTGGGATTATTAGTGTTAGTGGAAATCGACATTTATTTCGATAATAATTGATTTCTGGAGGTTATATTGACCAATCGGGTAAATAATCGGATAAATAAGCAATTAATTGCTATTAGTTCACATGCATATAACTATTTGTTCACATGAATGGAACTATTGATTCATATTCATGTACTATAGATTCACATGCATTACAATTAGGGGATATGGTGCAAGATTGATAATACTTGCAGGACTAAATTAAAAATAGAGGAAAAGATGAAGGCACTATACTATAATAATTTGAGTCCCAAAACGTGTAATTATCGAAACTATGTTTTCCTATAAATAGAAGATCATTTCTTCTTTCATTCTCAACAATTCACTAAGACTCACAAGAGCAATTATAGAGATAGAAGCTATAGAGAGAAAGAAGAAGAGTATTCTGCTACTTTACTATTCCAGTATCCAGCCTTCTACTAAGGTAAAGGATGTTATTTATTTCTTATTCGTAAGGGATATTATTTTTGTTCAGTATTCATATGGAATAATATTTTCTTCAATACTCTGTAGTATGTGAGTAATATTAATTCGTCTTGTATTCCTGATTATACCATCATTTTGTTAAAGTATTGCTTCTATACTCCGTGAAATTAGTAGAATATCCTTGAAATTTGCGCTTCATCTAGTATCATTTCACAAGGATAATTTCTGCACATTCTTGTTAAATTTTAAGCTTTCGTGTCGGAGTACTGTCCATGAGTACTATTCATTTATATGGTACTATTCACAAAGTACTATTCACAGAGTACTATTCACAAGTACTATTTACGAAGTACTATTCATGGGTACTATTCATAAAGTATTATTCACGGGGTACTATTCCTGAAGTACTATTCACTCGGGTACTATTCACCCAGAGTACTATTCATGACAACAATTGATTTCTTTTCGATCCAAATCATTTTTGATACAATATTATTCTTGAATTTTTACTCCACAAAGTAGTATCATGTTGACAATTTGGACATTATTGAATTCTGGATAAATTAAATTATAAATCTTTAAGAATTTATCCTCTGCTTTCTTTTAATTGAATTCTTATATCATTGTCATCATCCTCATACTTATATTGTGATGAAATTCATCTTTGGCTTACGTGCATAGATGGACTATTGATTGGTATGATTATGAGCAGAGATTATTCGGTATAATCATGACCTGCAATGTTACAAATGATATGGTAAAAGTTCTCAATGGCACGTAGTGCATTGATGGACAGTTGTTGGCATGATCATGACCATTGGTGAAAATACGAATATCTTTGGCCTGTTTTGCATGGATAATTCGTGGTCGTGATACTAATGAATATCCTTGGCCTGTAGTGCAAGGATGATTCGATGATGTGGTTTATTTATTAAGTTTAGTCTCAGCGATAGAATTGATGATAAACTTTTTAAATCATAGAAGATAGTAGATATCATGCTCTACTTGACTCTTCTAATGGATTGCTTGTTCCGCTGTAGTTAAACTTGATTTTTATTATATTTTATCATTTTAACACTGTTGAAGGCTAACGATAATTTATTCTGTATTATCTTAGTCATAATATTTCTTACTGGGCTAGTTGAGCTCACCCTTTTGCTTTCATTGTTCTCTTCAGGAAATGAGAACGTAGCCAGGACAAGTCGGGGAATGGAGTGACAGTCTGATATGGTTGTTTTAGTAGTCCTCACTATTTAATGTGATAATAAATGTACTGAGGATTGAATTTGAGTTTGGATACTGTCTATGAGATAATATTCGTGTAAAAACTCAGCTATGTTTTGTCTTATTTTACACGACAGTTATATTAATTAAGTTTGTATTTGAATTCTGTACCATGTATTTGGCGACTCAGAATGGGTGATGTATACCTAATTTGGGGGCGTCACATTTGGTATCAAATCTTAGGGATATGATCTCTGGCTGAGATGTGAGACTAGAACTAGGAGGGGAGAGGCGGGTATTCCTTCGCTAGTATGACCTACCTAAGTTTATTTGTTATGTAATTGGTTGGTCAGAGTATAGGGATAATATGTGGTATGTCAATTAACCCTTGTTTTGTGGCAGGGTTTGAAAATGGCATCTGAAAATGTTGAGATAAGCAATGAAGCACATAAGACCGTTGAGTCACCAACGATCAATACCCGGGATAATTTGCATCAGAAAGGCAATAATCCTCAGGTAAACAACAACACTGACCAGATGATGAACGATGGGATGTTCAGAGGCTTTATGCAATTCATGTAACATCAGGCGAGAGAGACTCATGTTAAAAATGTAGGTGGAAACATTGGCAACTCTCGAATGGTCACTGCTAAGCAGTTCAAGGAGCTGGGACCACCGAAGTTTGTGGGAAAGCCATAACCACATAAGGCAGAGACGTGGATAAAGAAAATCACCAAGATATTTGATGTCTTGGGATGCTCTGAGGAGCAAAAGGTTTCCTTTGTCACCTTCATGTTGAGAGGAGAGGCAGATTACTGGTGGGAATCAGTAAAATGTACTCAGCCTGTCGCACTCAAAATGTCTTGGGAGAAGTTCCAAGAACTGTTCAACGACAAGTACTTTCCCGAAAGTATTCATCACATGAAGGAGGTGGAGTTCATCATGCTAGAGCAAAACAATATGACCGTGTCACAGTACGAAGCTAAGTTTGTCGAGTTGTCCCGGTTTGCGTCTCATTTGGTTGATAATGAGGAGAGAATGACGCGAATGTTTCTAAGAGGTTTAAAACCTGAAATACGTCAATACCTCATTTCTCACAAACTGTGTTTGTATTCAGATGTTGTAAATTGGAATCAGTTATTGGAGCGCGATAATGAGTCAACCCAACCAAAAGAGAGCAGCCGGTAAAATGATAATATAAGTTGTAGTTGTAAGACCCCAACTTTTATTAATAAAGATTAATTTTTCTCAAAATATATTTTTGAATATTATGGTGTGGATTTGATATAATATTATAGTTGTGGGTAATATTTACAAATTTTACAAAGTAAGCAAGTTGTTATAAAATATTCGATTGGTCGGGGAATATTCGTTTTAACAGGAAATATTCGTACGATGGCACGATCATTGGTGGATCCCACAACGAAAGAATTGTCGGAGTTAGAAAATGACGGAAATGTCTTTTTATAAAAATAACGGCGAAAGTTTTACCGTTAAACTGTTGAACTACCCGGTGGTAAAAGTACAGTAATACGCGTGGTTGCATAGTAGCATAC
This sequence comes from Panax ginseng, assembly GCA_020205605.1. Classification (NCBI taxonomy): domain Eukaryota; kingdom Viridiplantae; phylum Streptophyta; class Magnoliopsida; order Apiales; family Araliaceae; genus Panax; species Panax ginseng. Next base: position 33,429,902 of record CM035143.1, on the reverse strand, counting down.
GGTATTGATTAATGATGCTTATGTGAGAAGTCACTAAGTTATACTCAATTATTGCTACAGTAATTACTGCATAATATCTCTCATATTATTGATTCAATTATTGTCACAGTATCATCTGCATAATATTTTATATTATTAAATTAATAATTGAGATGACAAAGTTATTCATATTATTATTTACATTATTGATGATGTCTAGAAAGTTCTATCGAGGAAAGGGGTTTGGTCACCTATTGCGCGCCAATAGGGGGAAATCCTTATCGGAAAGCCCCCTCTTTCCTAGGAATGATCTAGTTGTTAAATATTGTGAGTTATAGTATTAATGATGAATAAGTTCGTGTTGATTAAAGATGAAATTGTTGATAAAAATATTTCCATTGTGTTGGGATTGTTTGTGTTAGTGGAAATCGACAGTTATTTCGATAATAATTGATTTCTGGATGTTAAATTGACCAAACGGGTAATTAATCGGATAAATGAGCAATTAATTGCTATTGGTTCACATGAAAATTACTGTTGGTGCACATGTATGGAACTATTGGTTCACATTCATGTACTATTAGGGGAGGTGGTGCAAGATTGATAATACTTGCAGGACTAAATTAAAAATGGAGGTATAAATAAAGGTACTATACTGTAATAATTCTAGCCCCAAATCGTGCAATTATCGAAACTATGTTTTCCTATAAATAGAAGCTCATTCTTCATTCATTTTCACCAATTCACTAAGACTCACAAGAGAATCTATTAATGGAGAAACTATAGAGAGGAAGAAGAAGAGTATTCTGCTACTTCATTATTCCAGTATCCAGTCTTCTTCTAAGGTAAGGTGTAATGCCCCAGAAAATCAGATTTTTAGGAGAATTAAAATTTTATTTAATTATGTGAATTAAATGAATTTAATTGATTATTTATGGGAGAAAGATAATTGGAGGTCGTTCTATGACCTAAGCATATCAGAACGTTGTAGTATTTTGGCTACATGGTAAAATTAAAGTGTTTGAACTTCCAAGACGAAAATAAAAGCTTTCCGAGAAATTTTTTGAAAAACACTATTCACACATTTCTGCTCGAGAATTATTTTTGAACTTCCGAGAAATACGTAACGATATAATATCAAGGTGAGATGAAATATCCAATAATATTTCAGTTATGAAAAACGTAATATTTCGACGGTGGACTTAATTTGAGAACGTTAGGAAAATCAAGCGTTAAGAAGTTAGGGTAATGATTGTATAATACGTAGGTATTATACGAAGTAATGAATACGAGTACGATATGAAGAATTATACGAGTGTGTATGAAAGATGGTATGTCGTATATGTTGAATAAGTATACGAGTTAGAATACGAGAATTATACGTAGAGTATATGTTATAAGGCTTTAAGCCATTTGTGAATAGACTTGTGGATTATGTGGATGTACAAGTCCAATATGATTAAATATGAAAGTCCAATAGAATTAATATGCAAGCCCAATTGTTTGTAATATGAAGTCCAAAGTAATTTAATGCAAGCCCAAATGATTAAGCTAAGTTAATTAAGCTAAAGCCCAAAGTAAGAACCAATGGGTTATGGGATGATTTAAACCCATGGGGCAAACCATGGATGATCCAAAGTAGGGAGCAAGTAACTTAATGGCTAAGTAAGTGTGATAACCAAGTATACTTAATGGCCAAGTGTTGTGGGGAGCAAGATAACTTAATGGCTAAGTAAATAATATGGGGAACAAGTTAATTAATGCTTAAGCTAAGAATAGTAAGGTGGTGGAGTGGTTTTATGACCATTAAGCCCTAACTTTGGTTTTTCTATCAATACAGAGCTTGGATTTCATTTTGTGGATTGTTCATTTCATCCCACAAGTTAAGAGCTTATTGGTTAGAGATAATAAGCTAGAAAAGCTAGAAAAGCTAGATTACATATTTCAAGAAGCAAGAAGAAGATCAAAGATTAACTAAGTGATCATCAATGGTAAGCAATCTTGAACCATGATTCTCTTTCTCTTCCATTGTTAGAGAAGTGGGTAGTGGGAGGATTTGTATGCTAAGATATGAAGAGAATGAACAACTCAATGAACTTAAGCTGTATAAGTCACGAATAAGTAATTCAAACCTAAATAAGTTTCGAAATCATGAGGAACCTATATGCTCTTGTCATATGTTTATCTTAAGAAGATAGTACGATTAATGAGATGTAAGAATAGTGATTAAAGGACTTAACTCATTAATAAGTCATAAGCAATGAAATCAAGTATGTTATACTTTAATAAGTAAATAAGTACATGAAGAACATGTAATGACTTCACATGAAAATAAGATGTTGTAATATATAAGTAAAAGATGTCTATATAATGGATTGAATTCATTTAGAACGATGAACAAATCTTAAGTAACGAAGTTTTGCCAGAATTAACACGATTGGACGATAATCGTCGAATTCGTGAAATTCTCGGAATGGAATTCGAATTTTGATATTGAGCTTGGAAACATTGGTTTTCAATGGAGACAAGTCTTATTTGGCATTATAGAGTTGCGTACTCAAAAATGACCAGATTCCGACTTAGAACGAAGAAACGAGTATTGAACGTTCACGAACGTTTATAGTTTTCGTTAAAAATGGTCTAATAGGTGAATTTTTAGCAAATGAAGTTGAATAGATAAAATTCTTGCATGAACACGTAGAGTATGTGATTTGTGAACCGTAGGCTCTTGAACGAGCCAATGAGGACGTATAATGAAGAAGTTATGAGTCCAGGAATCTCACAAAGTCAAAAATCTTTCAAAATTATTCGAGGCACGAGTTAGTGCATGGCACGACTCAAAGCATAAAACTCCAAGACTTGCATGGCGCAAGACCGGACCATAGCCCTTGTTAATTGGCGCCGTAACGCGGCCGAATACACTAGGCATGGTGCCGTAGCGTCGTGACCGAATTGTAGCAACCAAAAAGCCAGCAAGTGCATGTACGAGCCCAAGAGGAAAAGCAAAGAAATGGCCAACACTAGAACATGCACAATAATAAAAGCTTACAAGTAAGGAAATAAAGATAATTGATTAGTAATGAACCAATACATAATTAAACTTAATGTAGCATCATTAAGATAATTGTAAACCTTAAGTAATACACTAAAGGTTGAAGATAAGTCGAATGTGAACATGAATGGTATGCAATAAACGTACTTAACCTATAACGATCGAGTTTCGAATAATAACGTAAAATCATTAATAAGCCGTGAGGAAGGATGTTTAACTCGAACCGAGTTGTATTAATGAAATAATTTTAATTAAGTTATAGAGAGGAAATATGATGGTAAGAACGACGGAATGTCAGAACCAATAAATAATAAATGTAATATATGATTAGATTGAGAAGAAGGGTAAGATTATTTAGGAACTATATATGTTCATTCATGACCTAATGTGGTATGTTATGTGGTTATGTGTTGTAGAGACTGTAAAGACTCAAAGGAAACATAATTATACTGTAGCAGACGCTGAAGGCAAGTTTTTCTTAAACGCTTGTCTAACCTTCGTGTTAGTCAAGTTTTTAAATGATTCAAGTTATGAGATGCATGAATGGTTTTACGAAAGAGTTGATTGATTTCTTTACAAGTTTTCCATATAGAATTGATAACGCTATCCTACGCCAATTGTTTGGTACGGATTCAAGGTAAGCCTGAATATGAATAAACAAATGTATTTTCATCGAGTATTCAATGGGCACGCGAGGTTGCCACAACTTAAACGTACACACATTTAATGAATGTAGTGTTGATCAACATAGAGTACTATAAGCTGATCACCTAGAAGTGCTCGTAAGCTATGTCGGACTTATGGACTTAGTGTCGGGTTGTCCTTTTCAAAGAAATTATGAAACACTCATGGTCTTAGACCAAAATTGGTGTTTTACTGAATATTGTCATGATAAAATGTTTTGAAGGAAAAAGGAACGCTATTTTTAATTATTGATAGTACTTCGTAACTATTATTCAATTATTGAAGCTATACGATTCTTATGTTTCAAGCATGCTTTTTAAAAGAAATTGTTTTACTTGCTGAGCTTGTTATGCTCACTCTTGCTTGAACCATATGAATGCAACTTCGACCGAACGGACCGAAGGATTCAAGAAGGATAATGAAAGGTTAAGGCAAACTTGTAGATTACCTATGCAATAGTATAGGTTTGTAATGATAATATTTGATATTATGAAAAAAACAAATGTAACGGTTAGAAAGAACCTGGGGAATGGTAATACTGTTTTGGAATATATATAAGACATAATCGTTCTTTTGAGGTATCTCAATTGAATGTTTGTGTGAACTGTAGCACCGTGTAGCACCATATGTCAGGTTGGAAGAGACCCGAATTTGGGGGCGTCACAGGTTGGTATCAAAGCATTAGGTTATAAAACTTAAGGGGGGAAGAACCTTAGGCTCATAACCTCGTTAAGGAAGAGAAGTCCGAAGGAAGTAAACTCGAGCTTTACTTAAGTTGAATGAGTTAAAAAGGTATTGAGGAAACTCAGTACCGAAGGATTTAAAAGATGGAAAGTAACCCTAAATAAATAGAATGTGATTTGTGCTTATACTATTGTGTGTTATGTACTAATCAACATGTTATGTGTTATTGTAGGATGTCAATCGATAGCTTGATTATAGAAATATACACACGGTGAGTGCAGAATTTGTGAACAGAGTAGAGACTGTACCTATGCCAGTGGCGGAGGTACCATTAGTGATTTTAGAGGAGTCGGAGACAGAGGAGTACTTTTCTGATGAAGACTACTCCGAGGGAGATATAGCTTGGACATCATACCTGAGTATGATGACCGATGCGGAAGAAGGCATGGAGGTAACATCGGTTACTATGGTGGTACCTACACTAGAGTCATCATCTCTAGATGCAATGAGATCATTATATCGGGCAGAGCTTGACAAAAATGTGCAACTGAATATAGTTGTGCAGAAACATAATGAAGAGATTAGTGCTCTTTATATAGCAAAGGAGTCTGCAGAAGCTGATTTTGAGTCAGAGCATGATGAAAAGGTGTTCATGATAAATAAGGCTAGGGATTTTGAGAAGAAGGTCGATGAGCTTCGTAAAGAACTAGGGTAGAAGGACCGGAAGATAGCACGGATGTCTTACATCCATGAGAGTGCTCATAAGGATTTCAAGTGGAAAGTTGCTTGTTATTCCTTTGAGTTAGGACAAACTCGACACACTATTAGTCGGGATACCGTAGAGATAATTGCGAATGAGAAATACGAGGATGCTGTTATGCATTATTAGAAGTCTAGAGTTATAAATATGTGTGTAGTGACGTAAAACCCTCTTTTGTATAAAAGGGTAGTCTTTTTGTAAATCCCAACTTTTGTGAAGTTCAATTGCGGGATAGAAATGTAATAGCTTTTGGCTATGAAAACAAATTATAAATAGTTTTAAATTATGAAGAAGCATATGAATATAATAAAGTTTTCATTTAATATGCTTTGTTATGTATGAGTTGTTATGTGACGAATAATAACGAAGTAAGTAAATATATAATAATGAAATTTTAGCCAAGACGAAGACAACGTAATTCGGAAGCGGAATCACATAATGATAACCAAGGGGGTCAGAACAACCCTATTCAAGAGTTCGTTAATTTATTAACAGCTGCATTCAACCAAACCGGGGGTAGAGTACCCGCGGGATCTAGGGTAGCCAGAGCTACTACCTTTAAAGAGTTTAAAAGCGTAGGTCCGTCGGAGTTCAAAGGAACGACGAACCCAATAGAAGCCTAGACATGGGTAAAAGAAATAGAGAAGGCGTTTATTATTATAAGCGTAGGTGAGGCGCAAAAGACTTCTTTTGCAACTTACACGGAAAAAAGAAAAGCCAAATTTTGGTGGGAGGCTCACCAGGGTGGGGATAGAACAGATGCGGTAGCAGGGGAACAATTCAAGAAGGTTATCTTTGAGAATTATTTCCCTACAAGCATGCAAGGGAGGATAGAGATTAAGTTCTTGGAACTTAAGCAAGGGGGCATGATGGTTCCCCAATGCGCGGCCAACTTCAATGAATTGGCAAGGTTTGCGCCACACTAAGTGGACACTGAGGAGAGGAAGGCTCGTAGGTTTGAGTAGGGCCTGAAACCCTGGCTCTATAGTTAGATTTCGGTGTTCTAGAGTGTTTCCTATGGGATCATTCTGGAGAAGGTGATTATAGCAGAAAGTGGTAGTGATACGTTGACTCAATACCACAAAGAGAGAAAGAATGAGAGCAAGGGAGAGGGAGGAACCAAGGCAGTGAATACAAGTGGCAGTAGGCCAAAAAGAAAGAATTTTTAACTCCGGGAATACTGCAGTGGGACAAGGGGAGCCTAAACGTAAGGTCGAAGCGTGTAAGACATGTGGAAAGACTCATCTAGGAGTCTGTCTGAAAGGGATTTTAAGTACCTTTAAACATTAGGGTAGAGGAGGAGGAAATAACTTTCGTTAACTATATTAGTGGAAATTGTTTCATAAATAATAAAGGTAAGCAAGTATCGGTAGATAAGTACTGTTAATGTTGAGAGAATTTGACAAAATTCTCGGTATGATTGGGTTGATTAACCATAGAGTTATAATAAATAGTTATAAGAAAAGTGTGAATCTTTAGTTTTTCAGAAAATCCAAGGTAGTAATTTACGGTAATAAATCACCGGAACATTATTGTTGTCTAACCATGACACAAGTTAGGAGGATGTTAAGGAAGAGGATGAGTCGTTACGGTTGAGTATCGACAATCGTAATAGGAGTAAGTTAGTGGTTAAGAATAAATACCCATGGCCCAGGATCGATGATCTATTTGATCAGTTGAAAGGGGCAAAGAATTTTTCCAAGATAGATTTGTGAACGGGGTATAGTCGGTTGAAAGTAAGGAAGAAGGCAAAGGTACCTGAGATGACGTTCAGAACTCGTTATAGTTATAACAAGTTTCTGGTTATGTCATTTGGGTTGACTAATGTCCTGAAGATGTTTCCATAAGGGGCATCGAGCAAGTCGGTGGTAAACAGATAGGTTCTCTTGTGAGGTGATGTGGTTGAAGGTACCATTAGCGTCACAGAGTGTTCAAATAATATTTGGACAAAGATGTCGTAATGATCATTGGTGATATTCTAGTCTATTTCAAGACGCCAAAAGATCACGCTGAACATTTGAAGATAGTGTGAGAAACACTACGGAGGGAGAAGTTGGATACGGGATTCACTATGTGTGAATTATAGCTTAAGAGATAGACAGATTAGTTATTAAGAAGTACGCTGGGGATGAGAAGTGAGAAAATAGTTTTCAGGAGCTAAAAGGAAGGTTAAGTGAGGTACATGTATTATCTTTATCAGATGATCCGAGGAATTTTGTAGTGTATCTCGATGCTTCGCATGGATGACGAGTTCCATGCTCGGGTAACATGACAAGGTCATTGTGTATGCATCACGCCATTTAAAGGATTATGAGGAGGTCTATCTTACTTATGATCTAGAATTGGCAATTATAGTTTTTGAATTAAAAATCTGAAGATAGTATTTATACGGGGAGAAGTGTGAGATATGCACAGACTCTAAGAGTCTGAAATATAACTCAAGATTAAAATGAAGAAAATTTTCCTCATTTGTTTATTTAAGCATAGTGAGATTCTGGGGACAGAATCCTTATAATGGGGGAAGAGTGTAACGCCCTTGAAAATCGGATTTTAGGAGAATTAAATTTTTTTTAATTATGTGGATTAAATGAATTTAATTGATTATTTATGGGAGCAAGATAACTGGAGGTCATTCTATGACCTAAAAATATCAGAACGTCGTAGTATTTTGGCTACGTGGTAGAATTAAAGTGTTTGAATTTCCAAGACGAAAATAAAAGCTTTCCGAGAAATTTTCTGAAAAACACTATTTACTCATTTCTGCTCGGGAATTATTTTTGAACTTACGAGAAATACGTAACGATATAATATCAAGGTGAGATGGAATATCCAATAATATTTCAATTATAAAAAACATAATAGTTTGACTGTGAACTTAATTTGAGAACGTTAGGAAAATCAAGCGTTAAGAAGTTAGGGTAATGATTGTATAATACGTAGGTATTATACGAAGTAATGAATATGAGTACGATATGAAGTATTATACGAGTGTGTATGAAAGATGGTATGTCGTATATGTTGAATAAGTATACGAGTTAGAATACAAGAATTATATGTAGAGTATATGTTATAAGGCTTTAAGCCATTTGTGAATAGACTTGTGGATTATGTGGATGTACAAGTCCAATATAATTTAATATGAAAGTCCAATAGAATTAATATGCAAGCCCAAGTATTTGTAATGTGAAGTCCAATGTAATTTAATGCAAGCCTAAATGATTAAGCTAAGTTAATTAAGCTAAAGCCCAAAGTAAGAACCAATGGGTTATGGGATGGTTTAAACCCATGGGGCAAACCATGGATGATCCAAAGTAGGGAGCAAGTGACTTAATGGCTAAGTAAGTGTGATAACCAAGTATACTTAATGGCCAAGTGTTGTGGGGAGCAAGATAACTAAATGGCTAAGTAAATAATGTGGGGAACAAGTTACTTAATGCTTAAGCTAAGAATAGTAAGGAGGTGGAGTGGTTTTATAACCATTATGCCCTAACTTTGGTTTTCCTATAAATAGAGAGCTTGGATTTCATTTTGTGGGTTGTTCATTTCATCCCACGAGTGAAGAGCTTATTGGTTAGAGATAATAAGCTAGAAAAGCTAGATTACATATTTCAAGAAGCAAGAAGAAGATCAAAGATTAACCAAGTGATCATCAATGGTAAGCAATCTTGAACCATGATTCTCTTTCTCTTCCATTGTTAGAGAAGTGGATAGTGGGAGGATTTGTATGCTAAGATATGAAGAGAATGAACAACTCAATGAACTTAAGCCGTATAAGTCACGAATAAGTAATTCAAACCTAAATAAGTTGTGAAATCATGAGGAACCTATATGCTCTTGTCATATGTTTATCTTAAGAAGATAGTATGATTAATGAGATGTAAGAATAGTGATTAAAAGACTTAACTCATTAATAAGTCATAAGCAATGAAATCAAGTATGTTATACTTTAATAAGTAAATAATTTCATGAAGAACATGTAATGACTTCACATGGAAATAAGATGTTGTAATATTTAAGTAAAAGATGTCTATATAATGGATTGAATTCATTTAGAACAATGAACAAATCTTAAGTAACGAAGTTTTGTCGGAATTCACACGATTGGACGATAATCATCGAATTCGTGAAATTCTCGAAATAGAAGTCGAATTTTTATATTGGGCTTGGAAACATTGGTTTTCAATGGAGACAAGTCTTATTTGGCATTATAGAGTTGTAGACTCGAAAATGACCGGATTCTGTGTAACATTCTAGATTTTTTAAAATGTAAATTATAAATATTATTGATATATAAATATTTATTGGATGTATTTATTATTGGATAAATATTTGTTCAATTTGATTGATTTGATTTAGTTAATTATTTATTTGTTAAATAATTAATGTGTTATGTGGATTGAGTTATGTGATTAAGTAAATTATTTAATAAATTGTTATTAAATAAAGTGTGACAAATAACTATGTTATAAAGAGTTATTAAAATAAATTAAAGTAATTTTAATTTAGTTTTGCCAAACAATGTTTAAGTATATTAATCCTTTAATTTTTAAATGGTTTACCAAACAAAACCTTATGGCTTTTGGATTCCTTTTGAATTTAAATTATTAACTAAATAAATAAAATAATATATATATATATATATATATATATATTTGAAACCAAATAACTTATTAGAATTATTTATTATAGTTTGAGCTTTTTTTTACGTTTCAAAGGTAAAGCGTTGGTTTAGTTTAATATTATGTATATTGTATATGGCTTAAGTCTCAAGAACAAGTTAGGAAAAAGGTTTCGAGAGAGAAAAGTTTGAGTTTTGAGAGAGTTTGAGAGAAAGCGTGATTTTTAAAGCGAGTTACATTAACAAAGATTCTTAAGCAACAAAAAAGTATGTCTATGACCTTAATATTAGATACCCATATATGTCTCTGTGTTCTTTGTTTCTTAAGAATCACTGTGTATAAGTTTTACAAAATTCTTGTAAACCATGTTCTAGAATTGGTTATGATAATATGTGTGATTGTAATTGTTATAGCTAGCATTATATATATATATATATATATATATATATATATATATATATATGTGTGTGTGTGTGTGTGTGTGTGTGTGTGTGTTGTATGCTAAAGTACCATTGAGAAAGAGAACTTGGTTTTTACAGTGAAAAATATATATACGAATATATGTTTTGCATGATAACAAAAATTCGTGTATGATAATTGTGAAATTTAATGTCATATTTGTTACTTGGGTATGAGTGTATGATAACATACTACAAAGAAATCAATTTGGGTGGTAATAGTGGAATTTCAATTCACTGTATTTTATATATCAACAATGGAGTTTTGAGTTTTAAAAATATGGTTGCAAGGATTAAGTTTTCTAAACTCGTTGTTAAAATTGTTAATAATTGGTATATGGATGATTGTTAGCATTTATGTGTAAATTACGTGAAGTTATACATGTTAATTGGTGTTAAGAATTAAGACAGTAGCTTTTCTCTGTTCTTGGTTTGGTTTGTGTGAGTTTCGGCGTCCCAGCGCCAAAATCCACGCTCCAGCGTCGATTCTCGCGCCTCAGCGCCAAAAATAGGCCAAAAGTTCGCGCCCAAATATTGAATTAAATTCACGCCGGCATACTTCATCTCTCCTTGATCTTTGGAAAAGTGGTGCAATTGAGACGATTTTGACCTCCTGTAGTAAAATGGCCATAACATTTTCATACGAACTCCGATTAAGGTGATTCAAGATGATTCGGAAAGAGGAGGAATAGGCCTATAACTTTTATTCTTTAAGGTTTTCAATATGAAATCGTTATGAAGGGTCAAAATGGCCATCTTTAGGATTGTTGTGTATTTGGAGCCAATCGGAGGGCGTCGAGATGCACATTGCAAGTGAAATCCTTTGAGTGTTAGTATAACCTAATGATAACATGTTGGACATGTAATAGGATGTTGTATCAAGTTGTTAATGTGTATGTGGTGCAATGACATGATCACTTAAGTAGTTGTAATAAAGCTAAAAAGTAATATTCATGAAAAGATGCAATGTTATTTAAACTTAAACTTAGTTAGTAGCTATACTAAAAGTAAGAAAGCAACTCATGAAGGTAATGTTAGTGTAACTAATGTGTATTGTCAATACATATGGTATGTGTAGGACTTGGGGTGAGCGTGAGTAGTGATTGTTTAACCTACATGACGAGGCAAGTTCCCTAACCTTTGCTACTTTATTATTCAGCATGGTTACTTTTCACTGTTATGTTATACTTATGCAAATTCTCTATTTCTAATCTCTTGTTTAACAATTTATTGTCATGCAAGTTCTTTAACTCTACTTTTATAATAGTTGAGCAAGTTTTCTTATCCTAAATCTTCGTTATGCAAGTTTCTAAATCTATTGTTTAATTGAGTAAATCTTCTAACTCCATACCTTCGTTGCATTAGTTTGTTATGATTATGCAAGTTTTTCCTAAATCTAAACTTGTTATATTAGCATTCAAATATCTTTATTCTGTTGAACAATTTACCGTTCAAAGTTATTATTTGTTATACATGCTTAATATTAAATTCTAAGATGTAACCTTAGCTTAATGTTGTTCAAAGCAAGGTATGATAAATTATTCCATTGTTATGCTATTAGATTATTCCTAAAGCATGAACTTAGAACAAAATGTTTATTCAGTTATGATTATTCAATAACATAGTTTTATTATCTTTTATTCAACTAATCCTTAGTTGATGTCCGTTGAATTCCAAATTACATTAAAGTGTATCCAAACCAAACTGACTGTGGTGCGGACTTGTACTCTAAATACTGAGATGAACATCCCTAATATTAGGGGTTGCACTTAGTTTTATACTTTGTGCTGAAATGTTTGTATACAATACATGTACGAAGGATTGATCCCCCTAAGTACCTTTGAGTCCTTATAGTCATATATTGATTAGAGTTAAAGTTGAAAGATTACTTATAACTGTGGACATGGTTCGTGGTCATTAGACCCTCAGTCAATGTTATGATTTTTCGAATGTTAATAGAACGTATTGTTCAGTTCTATTAAGCCTAGTATATGGCAAGTGATGTAAAGGTTAAAGTTTTATTTATTGTTATTCCAAGTGAGCCTTGTTTTCTCACTCTTGCATGTAAAATTTCTTACAGCTAAAGCTGAAAAGGGTGACGTACCTAGAACCAGTAAGGGAAAGGGAAAGATAAACAAGTACTGAACACTTGTAATAGTTTTGATAGTTTTATTATCAGACTTTGGTTTAAAGATTGTAATGAAGTTTATTTAATTTTCCGCATGTATGATTTTTGTAAAGGTTAGATAACCTGGGAGATTTTATTTAATGTAATCCTGTATTGGCAGGTTTATTTATTCAATTATATTATGATTGGGTAGTTAGATATGAATGTTTTGATTAAGTGAACACCAAATCTTGAGGTAATGACGTACCGGGATTTGGGGGTGTCACAAGTTGGTATCAAAGCTATAGGTTATGAACCTTAGGTGGGGGGAAAAGCCTTAGGAAGTAACCTTTGAAAAGATAGTGGTGATAACTCTTATCGAGTTTTAAGGAAGAAGTAATAACACACTTATGTGCTTATGTGTTTATAACTTATGTGCTCGTGAGTGTCGAGTAGAATGATTAATAATTAAAACTTTAAAACTTTGTTGTCAGGATGACTAATGTGGGAGAATCCAGTCAGGCTAGAGAGGAAGGACCTCAGATGCCTATAGAGGAGGGGCCTTGCGACATTCAGGTTGTTTGGGAACAACTACTGCCACGGGAGTCAGCCCCATTGGTCACAGTGGTTGAAGATAAGGATGATGATGTGGAGACGGATGAGGAGGATCCCGTGGAGTTGCCACAGGAGGATGAGGATGACGAGGATGAGGAGGAAGAGACTCCACTAACCTCGATGGCTGCTCATATGTATGATGAAGTCTACGATCATAACGTGGAACTTCAAGACATAGTTGAAGACGTTTGCAGCAGTGATGGAGAAGGAAGTACTCGCTGAAGATGGAGGCGAGGCAGTGACAAAATTCAATCAAGAACAGAAGAAGAAGAAGAAGAAGAAGAAGCAGAAGCAGAAGAAGAAGAAGAAGAAGAAGAAGAAGAAGAAGAAGAAGAAGAAGAAGAAGAATGAGGGGGAAGTGAAGAGTGGTAACGAAGGCAATGGAAATGACAACAACAATAATTTGAAGAGGAAATGGAACGGAAACGGGGGTACCAGAAACCAGTAGGGTAACCAGCAATTTAGGAAGTTTGAAGCATGTATTACATGCGGGAGGTTTCATAAGGGGGTGTGCTTGATGGGGAAACATGCATGTTTCAATTGTGGCCAAGAAGGTCACATGGCCCCAAATTGCACCCAACCCAAGAAGAATGTATGTTTCACGTGCAGATCCAAGGATCACTTTGCTTGTGAATGCCCTCAGAAGAAGGTTGGAGAAACAACAAGAAGAAAGAGAGGTAGCAGTGGAGGAACATGGGCCATTGCTGGACCTACAGCATCAAACAAACCCACAACCAGAACATTCAACAAGACTGTGTAGGATGCTGTGCAATTAAAAGATGTGGTGTCAGGTATTATCCCAATAAACGATATGAATGCTTATGTATTATTTGATTCGGGTGCTACTTGCTCGTTTATATCTGATGAATTTGCTAAGAGGTTAGAATTGCCTAGAGAAGAACTGAATTTCCCTTTGAACATAGAAATTGCGAATAGGGAAGTGATTCCTGTTAGGTTCGTATACAAGAAATGTAGGGTGAACATTAAAGGGAATATCCTGATGGTAGATTTAATCCCAATTAGACTTGGAGAATTTGATGTTATTTTGGGAATGGATTAGCTGTTCAAATATGGAGCAGTAATTGATTGCCACAAGAAGTGTGTAAACCTTATGAATCCGTCAAAGGTAGTTTTCTATGGTTGAAAATCGCCTAGACAAATGAAATGTATGACGATTATGCAGGCCAAGAAGTTGTTAAGTAAAGGCTGTGTGGGTTATTTGGCTTACATAGTCGATACTCAGAAAAAGGGTGTGAAACTGGAGGAGATACCAGTGGTTAGGGAATTCGTAGATGTATTTCCAGAGGATTTACCAGGACTTTCGCCTGACAGAGAGATTGAGTTCATAATCGACTTAGCGCCGTGAGGCGCAACGATATCGAAGAAGGCCCGTCTGAGAATGGCTCGGAGAGAAATGAAGGAACTGATGGTGCAACTGCAAGAGCTGCTGGACAAGAAATATATTCAACCAAGTGTATCATCGTGGGGAGCGCCTGTATTATTCATAAAGAAGAAGGACAGATCAATGCGTCTTTGCATTGATTATAAGGAGTTAAACAAGGTCACTATTAAGAATAGGTATCCATTGCCTAAAATAGATGACTTGTTTGACCAGTTGAAGGGTGCTAAGTACTTCTCAAAAATAGATTTGAGAAGTGGGTATCACAAATTGAAGGTAAAAAAGGAGGATATACCTAGAACGACATTCAGAACTCGGTATGGACATTACGAGTTTCTGGTGATGTCTTTTAGTTTAACAAATGCCCCTGCTGCGTTCATGGATTTGATGAATAGGGTATTTAAACCATTCTTAGACAAGTTCATAGTGGTATTTATCGACGACATTCTGGTGTATTCCAAAACTCAAGAAGAGCACATGGAACATTTACGTTTGACATTGGAGACACTAAGAAAGGAAAAGATGTATGCGAAATTCTCTAAGTGCGAATTTTGGCTCGATCGTGTACAATTTTTGGGTCTTGTGATTGACAAAGATGGGATTTCAGTGGATCCATCGAAAGTGGAAGCTGTAATAAATTGGGAACAACCAAGGACACCTTCGAAGGTGAGGAGTTTCTTGGGACTGGCCGGTTATTATAGAAGATTCATTCAAGATTTTTCCAAGATAGCCACTCTGTTAACAAATTTGACACGAAAAGCTGTGAAATTCGTTTGGACGGAGAAATGTGAGGAGAGCTTCCAAGATTTGAAGAAGAAGCTAAGTGTGGCTTTTGTGTTAACTCTTGAGGATAATCTGTGAAATTTTGTGGTGTATAGTGATGCCTCACACGAAGGATTGGGTTGTGTTCTTATGCAGAACGGAAAAGTTATTGCCTATGTTTCAAGATAACTGAAGGATTATGAGAAAGGTTATCCGACTCATGATTTGGAATTGGCTGCAGTAGTATTTGCTCTCAAGATATGGAGACACTATATTTATGGAGAGAAATGTGAGATCTACACAGACCACAAAAGTCTGAAGTATATTTTCACTCAGAAGGATCTGAACATGCGTCAGAGAAGGAGGATGGAATTGATAAAAGATTATGATTGTGAGATCTTTTATCATCCAGGCAAAGCGAATGTGGTTGCAGATGCTTTAAGCAGGAAAGGTCTGGAGAAGTTGATGCTGATAACAACTCAGGATGAGCTCATTTCAGCAATGACAAAGCTAGAGCTGGAAATCAAATTTCCACAGGAATCCGACGAACGCCTATTCCAGTTAGAAGTCGGTCCAACTTTACTGGACAAGGTGAAGAACGCTCAGTTACAAGATGAAGAATGTGGGAAGATAAAAGAGATTATGGTTAACGGTAGCGATACGAAATACAAGACTGATACCGAATGATTACTACGGTACGAGGGAAGAATATGGGTCCCAGCAACACCAGAGCTGAAAGACGAAATCTTGACCGAAGCTCATAGCTTAAAATATTCAATTCATCCAGGAAGCACGAAGATGTATCAAGATTTACGCCGACATTTTTGGTGGCCGAATATGAAAAGGGATGTTGCAGAATACGTGGCGAAATGTATGGCATGTCAAAGAGTAAAAGCCGAACATCAAAGACCCAGCGGATTACTTCAACCGTTGGAAATACCGGAATGGAAGTGGGAGCACATCACGATGGATTTTGTGGTGGGTCTTCCAACTACTTAGAGAGGATGCGATGCGATTTGGGTGATAGTGGACAGACTGACGAAATCAGGGAACTTTTTACCAATAAGGATTAGGTTCAATCTTGATCAGTTGGCAAGATTGTACATTAAGGAGATTGTTTCGAGACATGGACTGTGTGACGGCCCCTGAATACGAGGTCCCGAATCACCGCGGATCCGGTTCGATCATTCTATACAACTATTACTATTTGCGGAAGATATAAACATAAATTGTTTATACAATACATTACACACTATTCCCCAAGGTCGAGTAACCTTAACTTATACACAATTCATAAACTATCTAACATAATACATTATTAACAAACTATACTATTATAAATTAGCTGCACATTTTATCCCAAGCTGAACTTGGCATTATTCTTTTCATGTATCCAAATGCATTCGTCTTATCAGTAATGTTTTATCATGACATAGCAAGGGTGAGCATGAAAGTTGCCCAGCAAGTTTAAGTTCAATAATATAACGATATATCATGATTGAAAGAGTCTGAATGATAAGCTGGCTATAATTCAATAATATAATTGTGAACTAGCAGGAACAAATTTATGACTGAACAAGTATTATACATGAACAAATATATCTGAACCAACTGGTAATGAAGGTGATCAGCCTTTCATACCTGACTTATACATTCAATATGTACAGAGTACAATTCATGGCAACCAAAGAATGATTAACCATAAGCTTATCAGAATGAAACAACTCTTAGTAGAGTTAAGTAAAAACAAACTTGCACGAACTGATTTGATTACCGCTCACGCAATTTATATCGCTTTTATCCAAGACATAATATTAGTAATATAGATCTCCAATATTAGAATAATATCAGCACCATATAATACTATAATATATATATATATATATACACACACAGAATAACCTAAACACATTTACATAACACATAACCCTATCACCATAACACACATAGGACTAAGCATCAAGTCAAACTTTTGCGATGCGAGTTGAACCGACACAAATCGACATCCAAGCGATCTAAGTCGGAATTTTATCGAGTCTAAGTTTAATTAAACTCTGTATAAATGCTTAACAATTAACTTAAATAATTTATTAACAGTTGAAATAATTTTCATAAGCTCGTAATAATTTTCAAATAATTATTACTATTTATCTTGATTTTTCAATCATTAAAATCGTATTTATATAATATAAATACCACTTAATTCTTTTATCATTAATATTTATTTATTATCAAATATTAATGAAATACATATCATAATATTATAATATATTTATAATATCACAAAGTATTTTAATACTTTAAAATCACCTTTATATAATTTTTAAACAATTAAATTCATTATCCAATAATTGATAAATTCATTAAATTCATCACAAAATATTAAAAGTCACTTAAAATAACTTAAAATATTTTATTATAACATATTATTATTTTTCATGATTTTTCATGTATTTAAATCATTTTAAATAATTTATTTAATATTATAATTAAATAAATTAAATACCAATTATATTCCAAAAATATTAAATATTTAAAAAATATACTTAAAATAATTAAAAACTATTTTTTAAAATTTAAAATAATTTTTTGTAATTTTTTTTGTATTTTTAATAATTAAAAACTATTTTTTCTATTTATTTAATTAAAATAATCAATTTTTAAAACTAACTGTCGCTAAAGGGCCCTATAGCGACAGACCCGTCACTATAGGTGTTCTTGAGGTGTTCTTGAAGAAACCCAGAATTTCTTGTCAGTAGCCAAGGTGTCTACTTTGACCGAGTATACGTAATTAATCTTAATGATTCTGGGCCATACAAGACTGTGATCTTGTAGTAGAGATATATCACTACAATAATAAACCATCATCTTGGTTATATCATACCATAACATGAAGATCTGGCCATCCCAACTTGACGTCAAACCTGTTCTTAGAATTCTGGGGTTTCCAGATTTAAAGGTACCTACTTTGCAGCTATTAATCTTGATGTGCAGGCTTTTTTAATGTGTTATAAAGGTTCATACTTGCAGTAGAGATGTTAAAGAACAACTAAATAGCATAAGCTCAGTCTACAAACAATACTAAATGAAGAACCGATCCGGTCAAACTACCTGACATGAACTGTTCTTCAACGAATTCTGGGTTTTCCAGAATTTGTCCAAGGCAATTGGTCAACGCATATTTGACTGCGATTAATTTTAATTATGTAATGGTTCTAGGTGTTCTAATGACTTATATGTGTAGTTCACATACCAGTCCACAACATAACAACAACAACTGGACCAAACGTATTAACAATAGCAAGATCCATGACCTTAAACATCTTGTCAGAGAACTTACGAAATTGCGCCTGAGAATTTCATATCCGTCGAAACGGTCGGCGCCTTTTAATTGACCGTTAATATCTGGAGATCTAGACTTTCTATGGATGTGATTCCACTTCCAGTCTACTCTTCTCATATCAAAGAACAAATATATAACATCTAACACAACTAAAACCAAACACAAGAAGATTTACGGGCTCTGACATATGGCTGTCAGACCAAAATTTCAACCTTTTTCCAGATTTCAAAAATCATCAAATTCGAGCATTTTGATGTTATGGATCTGGGATTTAACAACCCAGATCACTAAAAGACACCTTATTACACATCTTTAACCAATCAATTACAACATTTAACATCAAATTGAAAGATTTCTAGTATTAGGATTTTATACCTTTTGAATGTCCAAATCTTGATTCTGACTTTTGATTGTTGTTCTTGGGTTGATAAGAGGCTAACATATCTTAACTTTTCTCTCTCTCTCACTCTAGATTTTCGAAATGGATGAGAGAGAGTGACTTGGAAATAATGAGAAGTAAAGTAGGATTTCTCTCTCCTAGATCTCTTATATTTGATTCAATGAATCCAAGTAAGGTAAGATGACACTGTAGGTCAGATTGTGTATTGCTTTTCTAGCACATGGTCAATACCTAACAAGATGAGTCATGCAATTTCTAGAAAAACTTTAAACTTACAAGTAAGGGCATTTTAGTCTTTTTGCATAACATTTTAATGGCATTCTTGTCAATTAGCCAAACCCTTAGGGTTTGGCTAGGGTTTAGGGTTTGAACCCTTTAGGGTTTAGGGTTTAACCCTTAACTTGCAAATTTTTAATTTCTACAATTTCCAAAATTCGATTTTAAAAAAATAAAATTAATATTTCTAAATTATAATTAAAATTTTCTAAATATATTAAAGTTTGCTAATCATAATTTAAATCTTGCTAATTAGGATTAGTATCTCCTAATTAAAATTTCTAATTTAAGAAATTATGGTTAAAATGGTCATTAGGGTTTATAACCCACGAATTAGGGTTTCTAATAGAAAAATATTTTTCTAATTTAGAAATTGGATTTCGTAATTAGATTAGATTTTCTAATTGCTTAAAACTTGAAAATTAGGATTAATATCCTAATTAACCTTACAATTATTAAATTAACAATTAGGTTTTCCCTATTTATAAATTAGGGTTCCTAATCCAGAAATTAAGGTTCTCTAAATTTGAAATTAGGGTTTGCTAATTAATTAAGCTTTACCCTAATTAATATTATAATTAATAGCACTTAAGCAATATAATAATTATTTAAGTTCCCAAATTAGGGTTTTAATTCCCGAATTAGGGTTTCGGATTCCTAGAATTGAAATTAGGATTTCCAGAACAGGTTTCTAGGGTTTCTTATTAAACGCTAGGGTTTTCTAACCGAACGTTGACATTCTTAATATATACCTAGGGTTTGTTACAGATATCGTTTATCTAGTCAACCTTTGACCCTTAACCACATATTGTACACATACACAATCGTAATCACAGAATATATTCACGTATTCACTTAATCCTGAATAATTCACTTAAATCCTTCACAGAATTTTGAAATCCTCAAAATTCATTCTTAAAAATATTAAACGCATACACTAATTTTCTGTCTAGGTTCTAATTTTGAACCTTAAATCAATTAATAAAAATTTTAAAAATATTCAAAATTATTGGGTTGTCACATTCACCCCTTCTTCTAAAAAATTCGTCCCCAAAATTTACCTTACACCCTACACCATACTGCTTACACCATTCACACACATTATCACTTGCTACCCAATACACCACTCATAAGAGTAAAATTTTCAAATTTTGCTGAGGAGTTATATAGACTATTTGTCTGTCATTTTTGCAAAGGTTATACGGAAATTCATCCACAAACCGGCATAACTTACGAACACAAAGGGTGATTAGCCTGATATGCCCTATACAGGCAAAGTACTAATTTTATTTGTTCCTCTTCACTGCCATAAGCACAAAATTCTACCTCGGTCATATTGGATTCCGCACCAAAATAATTTTGTTCGGGAAATTTCTTTCAATGAACACTTAGAGTTTTTCATAATATTAGTCTAGCTGAATCGAATAGCGTAGACTCATATCAATAATTCAATTCAATCAAATTATTTAAGTGTAGCCAAACCCCGTTGGCAAATTAAATTTTTTGAAAATATTTTCGAGAATGACGTCATGATGTCGTACTATATTAACAGTTCGTTTGAGGATGCCGTCATCGTATGACTTTGTCATAACACATCATACAATAGTGGAATAACGATTTTAGATCAAATTCACACTAAGTATTCCTATATTTACAACTCCATCACTTTCTATCATCTCTGCACTAGGTTACATGGTACATAAGTGATAAATAAAATAATTTTTGATATTTCAAATCATTTGCGTCTAGCTGAAATGAGTAGCATAGACTATACTTTAAACCGTTTCAAAAATGATTACGTGTCTACATAATTTATTTTTTTTAAAAAGCACATAGTGCATATTTAGCTTGATGTCAAAATTTTGAAGTCTAGCATAGCTAGGAGTTTCGGAAAACTTATGTCTCCACTAAAAATCATTGGCTTAACAATCTATCTGTTCCTATAATCTTTAACACTCCATTTACACACAACTATGCCCAGTTCGTAAAACCACACTTATGAGTCCATAATTTGCAACAATCATATGAGTTTAAGAACTTTCCTAGACAGACCTTTGGCATCCATTCGCTGAGGGGTTCATAAACATTTCATATAACTATGAGTCAAGCATGTCACATAAGTATGAGTTTTAAGAACTCGTACTTAACCTTATATCCTCTACCTATGACCTATCTATATGTTCTACACATGAGAAAGGAATCACCCTCTTAACATGCATATAAAAAATAGCGCGACACAAACATTCCATTGATTATCATTGTCAGAACTAAGTAGTTGTTATACCAAGTATAATTCCCCACCCACACAAGGAATCATACAACTCAGCTGCCGACATGAATCCTCAACTGAATCCCTACCTAACATAACACCCTTCTCAATACGAATTTCATTCAACTCGTATTCATAATCCTTTCCTGAATCTGTACCAATTCATAGTACAACTAACACCCAGCAATCTTGCTGTAAACTGTTCAATCATTCGCTTGATCCTTCTCCCTTCTATCACCTTATCAGATCAAGGGGTGATTTCATCGTATATATTACGATTCATTTCTATATCTTGATCATTTTGTTTTACGATCTCCTATCACTGTACTTTTAGTCTTTTAGACTTTATCTATTCATCACTACTGTTCAACTTTATTATCAGAGTTAGGGAACTTTGTATCTTTTAACTCGCCGAGATTCGTCTTTGAATCTTACCGACCAACTAACTCTATTTAAGTTAGTACTTATCATAATCACTATTGTTATTAGTCTCAAGTATTCCTACCTAAGGTTCATAACCTACAGCTTTGATACTAACTGTGACGGCCCCCGAATCCGAGGTCCCAAATCACCGCGGATCCGGTTCTATCATACAACTATTACTATTTGTGGAAGATATAAACATAAATTGTTTATACAATACATTACACA
Source organism: Panax ginseng (assembly GCA_020205605.1). NCBI lineage: Eukaryota > Viridiplantae > Streptophyta > Magnoliopsida > Apiales > Araliaceae > Panax > Panax ginseng. The sequence goes on along the minus strand of CM035143.1, from coordinate 33,407,844 downwards.
TTATTCCCCAAGGTCAAGTAACCTTAACTTATACACAATTCATAAACTATCTAACATAATACATTATGAACAAACTATACTATTACAAATTAGTTGCACATTTTATCCCAAGCTGAACTTGGCATTATTCTTTTCCTGTATCCAAACGCATTCGCCTTATCTGCAATGTTTTTTCATCATATAGCAAGGGTGAGCATGAAAGTTGCCCAGCAAGTTTAAGTTCAATAATATAACGATATATCATGATTGAAAGAGTCTGAATGATAAGCTGGCTATAATTCAACAATATAATTGTGAACTAGCAGGAACAAATTTATGACTGAACAAGTATTATACATGAACAAATATATCTGAACCAACTGGTAATGAAGGTGATCAGCCTTTCATACCTGACTTATACATGCAATATGTATAGAGTACAATTCATGGCAACCAACAATGATTAACCATAAGCTTATCCGAATGAAACAACTCTTAGTAGAGTTAAGTAAAAACAAACTTATCCGAATCAGTTGATTACCGCACATGCAATTTATATCGCTTTATCCAAGACCTAATATTAGTAATATAGATCTCCAATATTAGAATAATATCATCACCATATAATACTATATATATATATATATATATATATATATATATATATATATATATACATACACAGAGAATAACCTAAACACATTACACATAACACATAACCCTATCAGTCTATAACACACATAGGACTTGGCATCAAGTCAAACTTTTGCAGTCTGAGTTGAACCCGACACAAATCTGACATCCTAACGGTCTAGTCGGAATTTTATCGAGTGTAAGTTTAATTAAACTCTGTATAAACGCTTAACAATTAACTTAAATAATTTATTAACAGTTGAAATAATTTTCATAATTTTCAAATAATTATTACTATTTATCTTGATTTTTCAATCATTAAAATCGTATTTATATAATATAAATACCACTTAATTCTTTTATCATTAATATTTATTTATTATCAAATATTAATGAAATATATATCATAATATTATAATATATTTATAATATCACAAAGTATTTTTAATACTTTAAAATCACCTTTATATAATTTTTAAACAATTGAATTCATTATTCAATAATTGCTTTTAATATTAAAATATTAATATTTTCATGACAAAATATCAAAAGTTATATTTTATAACTTAAAATATTTTTCTAACACTTAAATCATTTTTACATAATTTATAAAGCATTAATTCTATTTTAACTTAATTTATTTAATATAGTTATTAAATAAACTAATTATCATTAATATTGATTAAGTAATGAATTTCATCACAAAATATTAAAAGTCACTTAAAATAACTTAAAATATTTTATTATAACATATTATTATTTTTCATTATTTTTCATGTATTTAAATCATTTTTAAATAATTTATTTTATATTATAATTAAATAAATTAAATACCAATTATATTCAAAAATATTAAATATTTATGAAATATACTTGAAATAATTAAAAACTATTTTTCAGAATTTAAAATAATTTTTCAAAATTTATTTTTTATTTTTAATAATTAAAAACCATTTTTTTTTATTTATTTACTTAAAATAATCAATTTCTAAAACTAACTGTCATTAAAGGTTCCTATAATGCAGCATCTGTCGTATAGGTGTTCTTGAAGAAACCCAGAATTTCTTGTCAGTAGCTAAGGTGTCTACTTTGCCCAAAGTATATGCATTTGATCTTAATGATTCTAGGCCATACAAGACTGTGATCTTGTAGTATAGATGTATCACTACAATAATAAACCATATGTCAGGAATAAGCATGAGAATGCTATTTCTATTTATATATGATTTGATTATGATATATATATATATATATATATATATATATATATATGAATGAATAATATGCAAGTATGTTTGCATTAAGAAAAGCTGTAAAGTCCCTTGATAGATAATAGAAATATGTGTACAAGGACTTAGAATCAATTGATCAAATATGTTAGGTTGATCCTTCATAAGAAAGACAGCTTTGTAAAGTACTTAAAAAAAAGAAAAGATGTACAAGGACTATAAAGATAGAAAGATCAAGCATGTTAGGTTGATCTTATGATGTAATAGATAGGCTAGTCTGATTGTCGAGCACTGCACCAGAAGTCGTAGTCTGCCAGGTGAGTCAAGGTTAACTCGGGAGCTATCGAGGCAGGATAGGAGTATGCAAGATAGTAGATCTCGGAGTTCGTGGACTTCCAGGGGAAACGAAGAAGGATCGTAGTGTATCGAGAAGAGCTTCCTCGGGATCGTAGTGTTCTGAGGAAGTCATGTTCAGAATCGTAGAGACAACCCGCCACTGGTGTGGGTCATCCGCTTAGAAGCCAAAAGCGAAGCGAGACTACACTCGAGTCGTAGAGTCTCATCGATGCTAGAAGCCAAGTCAAGGATCGTAGATCACACTCTGAGTTCGTAGAGTCTATTGATTATATGCATAGATCGTAGTCGAGCAAGATCAGATGAAGACAACAAGCACAAGGCAGAAATCGTAGAGTGTCAATATCTCGATCTCTCAGATCGTAGTGTCTCACGACAAAAAGTTGAATCGTAGAGTGCAGAACTATGAATCCAACAGAAGTGCTCACAATGCTAAGTCAGAATCATAGAGCAGATACGGTTCTCAACGAATGAGCACTCCTAGAATATCCAAAGATATGAAGCCTCTGGTTGGCACTGCAAAGATGCATTCCACAGTAAGGGAACCAGAGAGCACTCAACGAATGGCATGCAGGCTAACAGAAGATCTCAGTACAAACCCAATCAGTATTAAGATTGAGGTGTAAGGCCATTTGTGATGAAGTCTTCCACAAGGAGATCCAAAGAAGAGTTCTGAAGCTGACTAAGGAAAGTCGGCTTATGCAGTAGCTATCAAGTGTACAGAAGACAACGATCTTGGAAGCAACCAAGATCGTAGTGTTTGCCAAACAAAGAAGGAGGCGATGGAAGGTGAACCAGAGATCTTTGGTCGACCTTTGAAGAGCAAGGCTAAAGTGATTAAGTGCAGGGTCAGTTCATTGATGATAAGTGAACGGGAGATCACAAGGAGAAAGCAAGCTGGACGTGCCACAAATCTGAAGTATCTTGATGTTCAGAAGGGGACCAGAGCAAGGAATTAGGCCATCAGTATTTGAGAACAGTCGAAGCAAACAGAAGTATTGAAGCACTGCACAATACAAGGAAAAGGTGTTCTACATTGAAGATCCAATCAACACTCTTCAGGATCGTAGTGTTAACTCTACTAGTCAACGAGCAACAATCAACAAGACACTATGATCAGGTCCTTGAAGACATGCATCAGAATCGCAGAGTTCGAATACCTGAAGACTGAAGCATTGGCAACGGTTCAATCTGAAGGGTAATATTCGGACAAGTGCTTATTGAGAGCATTGATGCAAAAGGACAACCGCTGATCTAGAAATCAGAAGAAATAAAGTCTTCAACCTGCCCAAGATAGTAAAGTGATACATCTGACAGGGTAGGTGAAACAGTAGACTGTAGTGTTAGAAAAAGTATGACAAGTCACATCAAGCAGTCTACATCAAGCAACTTGAGATCTGTGAAGATATTTGAATAGCCTTCAACGGTTACTTTCCAACGGAAGGTTTGGGAAGAATTATAAATGAGAAAGAGCTTCAAAGATCAAAGGTTGCTGGAGTTGTGTATTTTGGAGAAAAGGTGGACTGATCCAACCGAGTGATAGTGAGTCCGAAGGCTCACTCTACGATCCACCAAGAACACTCAAAAGTCAGATCAAGCAAGAAGTAGAAGTGTGAGTTCTACTATGTAGAAGTGAGAGTTCTACTACATGAAGAGTGTTCTAAACTGCCGAGAGAAAGAAGAGCATCATGCCATCTGGATGTCCATCATGGGAAGACTCTAAGTACAATAGAGAAGAGCCTACAGTCATCTTAGCAAGTCCATCATGAGAAGGCATCGAGTAGCAAGAAGGGAGATCACAAAAGCCATCTTGGTGATAAGCATGAGAAAGCTTCTAAGTACCTAACAGAAGAGCTTACAGTCATCTTAGAAGCCTTTCATGTGCAGCCATCAAGTACCAGGGAGAATGATCTTCAAGGCAGTTCATCAAGGGGTCATCCGGAGTAGTTGAGCAACCTAAAAAGCTGAGCATCATGCAACACTCAACTGCTCTTCAAGGATGATCAAGCAAAGCTGCTAAGTATAGAAGATGTTTAGAGCATGAAGACATCTTAGCAAATTTCAAAGACCGACTCCAACAACAACAAACAAACAACTCAACAAAGCCGAGTATTCTGAGGGTCCTTGTCCGGAGGGACTAAACAAAGGGGGCCAAAGGGTCCTTTAGGAAGGACTAAGCGAAGTTCAAGCCTCTTTGGGCTTGAAGAGTTCTAGGGAACTAGAGGAGTTCCAAGGTCTGCCGGCCTTGAAGAGTTCTTAGTAATGAAGTCTCAAGGTCACGGCCGGCCTTGAAGGAATCTTAGTGATTGAGTCTTGCCCTTCCTTAGTAGAAATCCTGCTAGTTGAAAGTAGAAGAGTGGATTAGGAGCTTGAGTCTCTGAACCACTTAAAACCCCTTGTGTCTTTTACATTATGTACTATAACTGCTATGTATGTTTTAACTGCTTACAACTAAACTTACTCTACGAACAATGTATGTATGATTATGGATATATCAATGAAGGGGATCTTTTACTTATTCCGCTGTGCTTGAAAAGATTCTTATGTTTGTCATATACTTAAATATGAACAATACAACATAAACCAGAAAAGTATTTGAAATAAAAAGGATCTATTCAACCCCCCCTTCTAGATCTATTGTGCCCTCTGGGAACTAACAATTGGTATCAAAGCAGGTTCTCATGCTATATTCAAAAGCTAATCGCTTTGAGTCTGATCCAAGGCACTAACATTGTTCTAAACCTAGTTTAGTAGTAAGTAACTTGTTATATGCAGATGAGCTCACATGTTGGAAATATTGTGTATAGGTTAAATGTGTATATACACCTGAAGCTGCTTAGATTGGTCCATGGTCTCTATTGTTACATCGGCAAGACCAATCCTAGCCTGCAGTCAATCTTGTAGTTCTAAGACCAGAAAAGAACACTCAAGAGACGTCAATGACAAAGAGTCAAGCACCCACCAGTCTGAAAGATGAAGAAGCCATACATGCTAAGAAATGCTTATCGAAGAGAAGAAAGAAGATCTTCTCAAACTTATGTCTGGCCAACCATCCGCTGGGTGCAAACTCTGTCAGCTAAAGGATGTCAAAGATCTTAATGCTGAGATTCTCTTGGCCTATATCTACAAGACCACTACTGATTGATTAAAGGCCAGCAAGAGCAATGAGTTGTCAGGAGCAAAAGTAAAGCTAAGCACATCAATACCTAAACTCAGTATATCCATGATAAATGACTGTTTAGTAACTGACAGTAAAAAGGTACGGTTCCTCACTATTATAAATGCAATCATCATAATTTCATCTCCTTATGAACTATAACAGGATTCTGTCAAGAAGTCATAATCTACCTAAAAAGGTGAAGAGAGAAAGTAACATGAGGATGGAAACTCAAATGACTATAAACTTTCTCTCCATCCAAGTTTTAGGTTGAAGATGATATCTTGGAGGAAATCTGAAATGGTTCATAAGAGCATCACATGCCTAGTATATTTTATGAGTAGTAATCTCTGCTGGTGGGTTAGTATGTATGTACAAATCAATGTTCTAAATGTTTGATAACTTATAGAGTATGATCAGTTCTACAAGAAGATCTTGTTGATTTGTAGAAACCGATCACCTCCATGAATCAACTAGACACTCACAAATCGTAGAGTTGATTTCCACTCTATGAACACTTAAACACTATGAACATAACCCAGTAGATGATGAAACCATCATAGATAGAGAGTATGTTATTAAATGCCATATCCCACACACACTCACCAGCATGCATCTCGAAATGTATTATCATAAGATAGGTGCATGCATGGATATGTCTGTTGATAATAAATATGATGATTATCCAAATAAGAGGAACAGGGGTTTAAAAAACTAACCTAGCAGGACCTATTTAACTATGGGTACCAAAAATAGAAATATATTTAAACCTGCAGATACTTGGTCAGTCTGACCACACTAAGGAATGATGAAGCAGAAGGCTTCAGTCAAGAAGATTCAACCAGCAGAAGGCTAAGGGCTGTTCAGAAATGAGTCTGATAAAGTTCCTATATGTCCAAGCCTGTCCTTGAAAACCCTCTGAGCTAACCGGAATGGAGCTCACATGGCTGCAAATCTGTATATGGGAGCATGCCATGAAACAGAAGATAAAGAGGATTCTATGTGCCCATATTAAGAAAGACATGCTTTATGGAAAGGATCCTCAAGGGAAGCTCACAACAGAAGATCATTGAGCTTAAGACAAAAGGAGTTCTTTATGAAGTAGAACTTCTCAAAATAAAGGACTGTCAAAGAAGACTACGTTCGTAGTGCTGTCAAATGATCGTAGAGTGATCAATCCTGAAAATACTCATCTCTACGATACAAGGAAAACTAAGCAACGATGATGATTCCAGTCAGAAGGAGAAATGTTGGGCAGTCTTCAAATGAACATGAAGAAGGAATCACATCTATCTGAGAAGACAACATCAATAATGGGGGAGCAGTGATCATTAAGGAATAACAAAGACTATTAAACTGGAAGAGATGTACCAGCACAGAGTCCCAAAATTTTTGGCTGATGAACCAAATGAAGATCCATAGTCAGTAGGAACGTCTCAAAACGTTCTACTGATAACCCTTCAGCCACCCAATCCATAATCGTGAAGTTCTTACGATCAAACACATGATCGTAGTGTAAGAGCAGAAGGACACCACGATTTTAGCAATGCAGATATCCAGAGCTGGTGGAAAGACCTCCCCATCAGAAAAGGTCTAATGAGATGTCATTGAAAATCACTGCATTAGTATTTCATCTGGAAAGCGCCTCAGGGACAAACCTGACCCTTAGCTAACTCTAAGAGGTTGTCCCTTCCTGAGCTACCTTATCCCAGAAGGAATGCTTGATCTAATTCATCTCAAAAGAACCAAGTTAGTCAACGATCGTAGAGTTTAACTTGCAGAGGACTAAACGATTGTGGTACAAACTCAATGATCATAATGCTATCTAAACGATCATAGTGCAACCTCAGCGACAGAAGAAGACAACTCAACGATCTTAGTCCTACCAAAGGGTATTCCAGTTCACAAGGAGCATGAAGAATGAGACATCTACTAAGCCATTCAAGTTCAGGAGATAAGTTCGAATACATCAGTGATTGAGCTATGCTACATCGAAGTAAGGAGGAAAGACAAAGCCATCCATCGCAAAGATCTCTTAGAAGTTGATCGTTGAGTCAACAAAGGAAATCGTAGAGTCTATAGTCGCCTCATCATGCCACTCTATTTAATCAAAAGGTCAACGGTCAAAGCCACGTCAATTAAATGTCCACTCTTCAAATAATCGAAAAGTTGGGGAATTACTGACTCATTATCGGGCAACGTGCAACCAATGGACAGTTGACACATCACTGAGTATGCAGAGTTAGAAGGAACTGCCATAAAGATGATTTCAAATCTGCAGACGGTTACCAAAAGATATCGAACCTTTCTCCCTCCCATTTTCAAAACCCTAGAAAGCTTTTCAAGAGCAAAATCAGTTAACCCTCCAGAGCCTTACCAAATCTCAGTCAGCCATCTCGTATAAATCTCTATAAATCAAACACCCACAGTCTTCGAACAATTCAAATGGAGAACTGGCAAGTTATCACCGGCATTTAGCTTGGAACCAAATCGTTTAAGAAATCTGAGAAGAAGTTCAGGGACATATTTAGACTCGTAAAGGAAGCTGGGTTTTCAGAATGTCTCGAGGCGAGTACTCGTGTATACATTGACCTGGTTAAGGAGTTCTACTCAAACGTCTCCATAAACTATAGAACTCTATCTACCAAGGTTAAAGGTCAGATTCTGAAGATGAAATCTTCTGACCTTAATCAATGCCTAGGTTTCCCTAGCCAAGGGCTGAAGAACCTTGAAGATGTCAACATTGAGCAAGCGAAGGAGTTGATGGGATACCAAAGAAACCCTAGCTTCAAAGACATGAAGAAGAACGAGTTTCAAGAAGAGTATGAGTTCTTCTTTGAAATTGTAGGAAAGTGCATATCAGATAAAAAACACCGCATATGATACTTGATTGATCAAGAATCAAGATAATGTCAACTATAGTTCTGAAGAAACAAATTGACTTTGGAGTCATTTTGTTTGATCAAATCTCTAAGTGGGTAGAGAAGGCTGAGAAGAAGCCACTGACCAAGGTATTTCATGGGAGGTTGCTGAGTATCATTCTGAAGAAGAAACTACGAGGGAAAATCAAGGATGATGAGGGAGAAGACTTGAATGTGCACAAGGTGATGTCTCCACAGTTATTTGAGAACTGGAAGAAGAACCCTAAAGAAAACAAAAGGCTAACAACTGGGAGCAGCAGTAGAGCCTGTGCAAAGAAGAGGAAGATAGTAAAGACAAAGAGCTCTGAGTCCAGTGACTCAAGAAGAATTGAAATCACGCCATGACTAGGAAGAAATCAAAAGTGGTGAAGAAGTGGTAATGCTAAGAAAGCCCAGCCCCACCAAGGAGAGTTTCCTCCATGAACAAGGATAAAGAAGAAAAGGCCCAAACTCAATGAAACCACAAAAGAAGAAGAAGAAGTTGCTTCAAGGGCGATCGGCAAGAAGAAAGCTAAGGTGGATGACAAACCAATTTTAGCTTCTTAAATCAATACATCATTTCAAGAAAGGGACGAGAGTCAACAAAAGAGAAAGAAATCGAAAATGTGGTCCGGTCCCCACATCAAGATCCAAAGAATGAGAATGAAGTCGATGTGATGAAAGAAAGTGCGAGAACTCAACGATGAAGAAAAGTGCTCAAGCCCCATGGCCAATTCTCAGAGAAGCCACTCTGATGATGAAAAAGAAATTCAAAGTGACCAAAGCGCATCCCCAAATTCAACTGCCCCAACGAGCCTAGAGAATGGGTCAGAAAATGCTGTTCAAGAAGAAGAAGAGAATGTCCCCTCCAATATAGAAAGCTCTCATGATGGCTCAAAAAGTGATGAGTCCAAGAAAGAAGAATATGCCCCTGCAAGTGCTGAACTCCAAAGAAGTATGTCTATTGAGCAAGAGGAGTCAAAGCCTGAAGAAGAAGAAGAGTCAGTGTCTCCAATAATTGAACCTCCACGAAGAAGGAGAAGCTACAGGCTGCAAGCCCAGTTTGCCTCCAAAAGGAATAGTGGCCAATCAAATGCCATCATCGAATTAAGTGATGATGAGTTTGTATCCCCAATAGAAAGTGCTGAAGATGAAGCCAGCAGTGAAGAAGAAAAATTTGAGGAAATACTTGTTGAAGAAGGTTCTGATAATGAAACTCAGCAAGAAGGATTTTCTGTTGAAGATGATCAAGAAGGTTCTGAACATGAAATGCAGCAAGAAGACCTCTCTGCTGAAGCTGATCTAAACGGTTCTGGTTCTGAGAAGGAAGAAGCAGGAAATGATTCCAACTCTGAAGATCGGGAATCAGGAAACTCAGAGCTTCACCCTGTTCTCTCACCTGCAAGATTTACCAAGAGAATTGTGGTAGAAGCTCCCAATGAACCATCAGAAACTCCTCCTGACAGATGGGAAAACCATGGAGGTGAACAGCTCAGAGTAACAAGAATGACTTCCTTTGATTTAGTCAAGAACTGGAATAACATGGAGCTAGACTGCTTAACCATTCTCTACAACCCTGATGATTTGCTGATGAGATGGTTCTTCCAATCAATGCCTTGGCTGAAGGCCTTTACTGAAGGAGATGGAAGTTACTTCAGCTGGTGCTACAAGACTTTTCTAAGCATGGAACTGGTAGCCCAAAACTTTCCAAGGGTGAAAACTTATGCTACCAAGATGATAACAAACCAACCGCACTTCAAGGTCTATCGACAGGCTGAGAATCTCTACATCCCCTATGATCGTAGAGTGGATTCTGAAGGAAAACAAGTCATGACCAAGGAGCAAATCGTAGAGTCTGTTCACTCTACTGCTGATGATATTCAAGTCCAAAACCAGAAGCCTTCTTGTGACCCAGCACTACTATCAGACACTCCATCATCCCCCACAAGCAATTGGTATTCCACGATTTTTCAGATTATCCAAACATTTGAAAATTTGTCCAAAGATGACAATCGTAGAGTCCAATCTATTGTTCAACCAGAAGCTGCCAACCAAAAGGATCAAACTACTATGGAGTAAGAACAACTGAAGAGCTCTGATGATCTAAGCAAGAAGATATCAATGCTCATCAAGAATCATCGGTAAGGCATAAAGAAGAAGAGATGATTCTTTCCAGCATAAGCTTCAAGCTATCTTGGCTGATGTATCTCTCAAACTCCAAGAGAGAGATAGCATCTTTCAGAAAGCCATACAAGATCAGAAAGCAGAAGCTCTACAAATTCAGAAGGCCAATGCAGAGCAGATCGAAGCCCTCTCTGACAAGATTGATGATATGAGGCAGACCTTCTCAGTACAACTTGAGCTCGGCGAGCAAGAACTAAAGTTTAAAGTTGCCAACTCCTCCTACCTGATGGAGCAGCTTATGTCCAACATGGAGCAGCTCTCACAAATGATTGATGACAAAAAGGGGGAGAAAAAGAGGCATAGAAAGAAGAGGAGGAAGAGGCACTCGAAGAAGAGCAGAGGGACAAGAGAGAAGAAGTCAAAGAAGAAGACTGTAGCTACTGAAAGAGTATCCTCATCTGAGGGGGAGCCAGAAGGTGATGACAACAAGATCGCAGAGTCTGAGGGGGAGCCAGAACAGAAAGATGCTGAAAGGGAGCAAGAAAAAGAAGTCCAATCAGAAGAGTAGCTGATCAACAAGCATCCTGGAAACACACATGGAGCCAAGGAGGTACATCTCTAATCTGTTAGAAATGTTCTGGATCCAGGATGTAGAATGTCTTAATGTATAAATTGCCATATCAATATAAATGACATTCATGATTAACTGTTTTAGAAATACAGCTGCTCACTGTATATATAAGATTCATTCATAACATGCATATACACTTATTCTTTTTGTCATAATCAAATAGGGGGAGATTGTCAGGAATAAGCATGAGAATGCTATTCCTATTTATATATGATTTGATTATGATATATATATATATATATGAATGAATAATATGCAAGTATGCTTGCATTAAGAAAAGTTGTAAAGTCCCTTGATAGATAATAGAAATATGTCTACAAGGACTTAGAATGAATTGATCAAATATGTTAGGTTGATCCTACATAAGAAAGACAGCTTTTTAAAGTCCTTAAAAAAAAGATGTACAAGGACTATAAAGATAGAAAGATCAAGCATGTTAGGTTGATCTTATGATGTAATAGATAGGCTAGTCTGATCGTCGAGCACTGCACTAGAAGCCGTAGTTTGTCAGGTGAGTCAAGGTTAACTCGGGAGCTATCGAGGCAGGATAGGAGTATGCAAGATAGTAGATCTTGGAGTTCATGGACTGCCCAGGGAAACGAAGAAGGATCGTAGTGTATCGAGAAGAGCTTCCTCGGGATCGTAGTGTGCTGAGGAAGTCATGTTCGTAATCGAGAGACAAACCGCCACTAATGAGCTAATCCTGGCCATCCGCCAAGCCAAAATAGAACGAGACTACACTCAGAGTCGTAAAGTCTACTGATGCCGAAGCCAAGTCAAGGATCGTAGATCACACTCTGAGTTCATAGAGTCTATTGATTATATGCAGAGATCGTAGTCGAGCAAGATCGGATGAAGACAACAAGCACAAGGCAGATGTAAAACCCCAACTTTTTGAATAAAGATGAATTTTCTATAAATATTATTTTTGAATATTATGGAGTGAAATTGATATAATAGTTGTGGGTAATATTTATAAATTTTGCAAAGTACGTAAGTTATTATATAATATTCGATTGGTCGGGGAATATTCATTTTAACAGGAATATTCGTGACAACTAAGACAATCATTGGTGGATTCCCCACCACGTAATTTTTTTCGGATTGAGAAAACTACAAAAATATTTTTATGAAAATAACTGCGGAAGTTTTACTCGTTAACTATTGAAACACGGTGTTAAAAGCACAAAGAATACGTGTGGTTCCATAAGAGCACACCAGTATTAATTATTGATGCTTAAGTGATAAGTCACTTACTTTTGTTGGTATTATTAATGTAATAATACAGAAAATCTTTTTATAAAACAGAATACTTTTATAAAGTTATTCTATAAATAGAATATATTATATTCTATTATGCATAGTGTTGCATAGTGTCTGCATAGTGTTTTGCATAGTAAAATCTTTTTATATAAAATAGAATACTTTTATAAAGCTATCTATTTTATTAGACAATAATTAGAATATATTATATTTTATTATGCATAGTGTTTGCATAGTGCCTGCATAGTGTTTGCATAGTAAAATCTTTTATAAAGTTATTCGTTTTATTAGATTATAAATAGAATATATTTTATTTTATTTTGCTTTAAATATGGACCGTCGATTAAAGTAAATCAATCTCTAACTGATTCATGAGCTAGTTACTATGCATTCCATTTTTCTATAAATAGAAGCTCATTCATTCATTATTTTCTTACGAATTCACTGAAACTCTAGAGAGATAAACTATAGAGAGAAAGAAGAAAGTATTATGCTACTTCACTACTTATATATCCAGTACTCTTCTTCTTAAGGTAGGGAATATTATTTGTTGTACTCGTAAGGGGTGTTATTCTTTATTATTCATGAAGAGAACTGTTGTTATTCCATTGCTTATTATTCTGTTGGAATAACCTGTATACGCGGTCTACCCTATACTTGGTGACATTCTTCTATCGTTCCGTATTTATTATTATTCATTGGAACATCCCATGCGTGTGTTTTACAGGACCTGGTTAAAATCTTATTATTATTCTGCTGGAACATCATGTCTGTGTTTTACAGGACCGGTTCCGCCTCTATTATTCTCATTGGAACATCCCGCTTGTGCAAATTTTGCCTGACCTGGTTCCATTATTTAGTATTCTATTGGAATAACCTATCTATGTGAAGTACCGTATGCATGGTGATTTCTTTTGTTATTCCATTCTTTATTATACTCAGTTGGTTAAAGTTTTGACTTCTATACTCCATGAAATTAGTATAATATCCTTGATATTTCGCTCATCATAAAGTATCTTTTCATGGAAATATTCTTCCGATCATTCTTGAATTTTACTCTACAAAGCAAAGATCATGTTGACAATTTGGACATTAGTAGTTCTTGGACAAATTAATTCTTGAACTTGTTTTATTGAATTCTTATATCATTGTCATCATCATCATGTTTATATTATATTGAAAGTTATCTGTGGCCTATAGTACATAGATGGACTTGGTATGATTATGACCAGGGATTATTCGGTGTAATCATGACCGTAATGTTACAAATTATGTGGTAAAAGTCCTCATTGGCCCGTAGTGCATTGATGGATGATTCTTCGGCATGATCATGACCATTAATGAATACACAAATATTCTTGGCCCGTAGTGCATGGATAATTGTGGTCGTGATACTAAAGAATATCCTTGGTCAGTAAGCGTGGGTGATTCGATGATGTGGAATGTTTATTGTCGAGTCTCAGTCGATAATAAATGATGAAAAACCTTTTTAATCATAAAAGATAGTAGATTTTACTCTTTTAATGGATTGCTTGTTCCGCTGCAGTTAAACTTAATGTCTATTATATTTTATCGTTTAACATTGTTGGAGACTCATCGATAATTTATTCTCGCATTATCTTAGTCATAATATTTCTTCTTGGGCTAGTTGAGCTCACCCTTTCTTTCATTGTTCTCTTCAGGAAATGAGAATATAGCTGGGACGAGTCGGGGAATGGAGTGATGGTCCAGAGGATAGCATTAGTAATCCTCACTATTCTGTGAAATAGTGTGATAATAATTGTAATGAGGACTCCTTTTGAGTTTGTATAATCTCTAGTAGATAATATTTGTATTCAAACTCACAGTTTATATTTTGTCGTGTTGTACACGACAGTTGTATTAGTAAGTTGTATTTGAATTCTGTACCATGTATCTGGCGACCCAAGATGGGTGATGTATACCTAATTTTGGGACCGTCACAGTTGGTATCAAAGCTTAGGGATATGATCCCTGGCTAAGATGTGAGACTAGAACTAGGAGGGGAGAGACAGGGAATTCCTTCGCTAGTATGACCTACTTAAATTTATTTTGTATTTAAAGTGGTTGGTCAGAGTTTAGAGATATTATGTTACATGTCAATTAACCTTTGTTTTGTGGCAGCATCTGAAAATGACATCAGAAAATGTTGAGAATAGTAATGGAGCACAAGAGATCGTTGAGTCTCCACATATTAATAATCAGGAGAATGTGCATCAGAAAGGCGACAATCCTCATGCAAACAACAACACTGACCAAATGATGAATGATGGATTGTTCAGAGGCTTTATGCAATTCATGCAACAGCAGGCGAGAGCGGCTCTTGTCCAAAATGTAGGTGGAAACACTGGAAAATCTCAGGCGGTCACCGCTAAACAGTTCAAGGAGCTGGGACCACAGGAGTTTAAGGGAGAGCCAAAACCACTTATGGCAGAAGCATGGATAAAGCAGATCACAAAGATATTTGATGTCTTGGGATGATCCGAGGAGCAAAAGGTTCCCTTTGCCGCCTTTTATGTTCTTGTGAGAGGCGACATGGTGGGAATCGGTAAAACGTACTCAACCCATCAGATCAAGATGTCTTGGGAGAAGTTCCAAGAGTCATTCAACGACAAATACTTTCCCAAAAATTATTTGTCATATGAAGGAGGTGGAGTTTATCAAATTGGAGCAAAACAATATGACCAGTGTTGTAACACGAGGCAAAAATTTGCGGGTTATCCGGCTTTGCGTCCGACTTGGTGGATAATGAAGAGAGAATTGCGTGAATATTTTTAAGTGGTTTGAAGTCAGGAGATACATCAACATCTTAATTCTCATAAACCGTGTTTGTATTCGGGATGTTGTAAATAAGGCTCATTGGTGGAGCGCGATAACGAGTCAATATAACCAAAAGAGAGCAAGGCAAAATGATAATACCAGGAGAAGCGATCATCAAGCAAAGGACAACAAGCGTGGAGGGAATCAACAAGGCGAAATGGTAACCACTTCGGTGGTAATCGAGGCCAAAACAATAAGAATGGACATTTCAAGAAGAGGAGATTCAACAATGATGGAAAGACGTCAAGACCAAAGACCCGTTGTTAAGGAAGGAGAAAGACCACCTATCATATGCTTCAAATGCGGAGGGAGGGACACATCATCCAAATTGCGCGATGTCGCCCAAAGCATGTTATAATTGTGGAAGAGAAGGTCACTTAGCCCGATTTTGTCGTTCACCAAGATAAATTCACTAGGATGGAGGCACCAAAGGTCATCCCGAGAAAAGTCAAAGCCTAGAGTACAAGGGAGGCGTTTGTTGTGACCTCCCAAAGCAAGGGACCCGAATGAGGTCATCACGGGTAAGCTTAACATAAACTCTAGCGAAGTCTACACTTTATTTGATCTGGGTTCTACCCATTCTTTTATTTCTCCTACTTGCGCTCAACGATTAAATTTGACTCCAGAGAAATTAGACTTTGACTTATCTGTGGAAACTCCGTTGGGAGAAACCTTCATTACATCCACGGTTTATAAGTCTTGTTTGGTTCAAGTTGGTACCCACACATTACCTGTCGATCTTATTGCATTAAAAATACTTGTATTTGATGTAATTCTAGGGATTGATTGGTTAACTACTCATCATGCAAAAACTGATTGTTTTCATAAGGTTGTTAGCTTTCATATTCCTAATCGACCTATTATGCAAATTTAAGCAACCAAACCATTAAAATTAATCACTATCATCTCAAGCCATAAGCTATTCGTTTATTGAAAAATGGATGTCAAGCTTTCTTAGCTCATGTCACAGATCTAAACAAAAATACGTCAATTTTGAATAATATTTCTATTGTTAATGAATTTCCTGACGTATTCTCTGAAGAACTTCCTGGCCTACCCCCAGAGCGTGAAATTGAATTTTGTATCGACCTTGAACCCGGTACAAAACCCATTTCTAAATCCCCATATCGAATGGCTCCTATTGAACTTCAGGAGTTAAAAACTCAATTGCAGGAATTGTTAGACATTGGCTTTATTCGTCCTAGTACTTCTCCTTGGGGTGCTCCTGTTCTATTCGTGAAGAAGAAAGATGGGAGTATGCGACTTTGTATTGATTATCGGGAGTTGAATCATGTCACCATCAAAAATAGGTACCCATTGCCACGTATTGATGACCTATTTGACCAGTTGCAAGGAGCCAAATTCTTTTCAAAGATTGATCTTCGTTCAGGATATCACCAATTGAAGATTAGAACCGATGACATTCCAAAGATGGCTTTTAGAACCCTAAGACGGGCATTATGAATTCCTAGTCATGTCCTTTGGATTGACTAATGCTCCTGCTGCCTTCATGGATATGATGAACCGAGTATTCAAGGAATATTTAGATCACTTTGTGGTCGTCTTTATTGATGACATCCTTATTTATTCCAAAAGCCATGAAGATCATGAGGAACACTTGAGGCTGATATTCCAAAAGCTTCGTGAATACAAGCTTTATACCAAGTTGAAGAAATACGAGTTCTGGCTTGAGGAAGTAGCATTCCTTGGGCACGTGGTATCAAGTCATGGAATATCTGTTGACCCAGTAAATATTGAAGCTATTCAAAGCTGGGAGCAACCTAAATCAGTGACCGAAGTACGTTGCTTTCTCGGCTTAGCTGGTTATTATCGGAGATTCGTAGAAGGGTTTTCTCGAATCGCTACTCCACTAACTCAACTGACTCGAAAAGATACAAAGTTCGGTTGGAGCGAGGAATGTGAGAAGAGTTTTCAAGAACTCAAGAGGAGACTCATTTCAAAGAATCGCTCGACAATACCATTTGGTTCGGAGGATTTGCCATCTCACAAATGATGCTTGAGCAAAGGGTTAGGATGTGTTCTCATGCAACATGGGAAAGTCATAGCCTATGCCTCACGATAACTCAAAGAATATGAGAGGAATTATCCTACTCATGGCCTAGAGTTAGCTGTTGTTGTCTTCGCACTTAAAATTTGGAGGCATTACTTGTATGGGGAGAAAGTGGAGATCTTTAAGGATCATAAAATCCTCAAATATTTCTTCACTCAAAAGGAACTCAACATGCGACAACGACGTTGGCTTGAATCGTTGAAAGATTATGATCATACCATCCAATACCATCCTCGAAAAAGCGAACGTGGTAGCCGATTTATCGAGTAGAAGATCATATGCGAGTGCACGAAAGTGCAATATTGTCAACGAAAGGCCCATTTTGTATGACTTGCAAAGGATGGAGATAGAGATAAAGACTCCAGGGACCCACGTGATGATGGCAAATATACGAGTAGAATTGACTTTAATTGATAAAATTAAAGCTACTCAAATTACAGATCCGGAGCTGATGCATATGAGGAAGAGAGTGCAAGAAGGTGCGATGCCGGAAGCACGAATCGATGAAGAAGGAATACTTCGAGTCAACTCCAGACTTTGTGTTCCTAACGACCCTGATTTAAAGTATAAAATCATGATGGAGGCATACAACACACCATTTGCAATCCATCCTGGGAGTACCAAAATGTATCATGATCTTCGACATACATTTTGGTGGGGCAATATGAAGAGAGAGATAACGCTATTTATCTCAAGGTGTCTAACGTGTCAACGAGTCAAGGCGGAGCATCAAGTACCAAAAGGTCCATTGCAACCACTTCAAATTCCAGAATGGAAGTGGGAGCACATTACCATGGATTTCGTTACTGGTCTTCCCAAAGTTTCTCAAGGCATAGATGCGATTTGGGTCATTGTTGATAGATTGACCAAGTCTGCTCATTTCTTACCGATACGAGAAACTTATACACTTGAACGTCTTGCTCGTAAGTACATAAATGAGGTTGTAATATTGCATGGTATGCCAGTATCCATTGTTTCTGATCGAGACCCAAGATTCACTTCGCGATTTTGGGTTAGTTTGCAAAAAGCTATGGGCACAGATTTACGATTTAGCTCGGCATATCATCCTCAGACGGATGGAAAGTCGGAGAGGACTATTCAAACTCTTAAAGATCTATTAAGACTCTGTGTCCTTGATTTCAAGGGAAGTCGGGACAAGTTCTTACCATTGGTGGAGTTTTCCTACAACAACAGTTATCAAGTAAGTATTGGCATGGCTCCATTCAAGCGCCAGTATGGAAGAAAGTGTCATTCTCCAAAGATCTTTGGGATGAGGTGGGTGAAGCAACGTTGTTGGGACCGGAGTTGGTACGTATGACTACGTAAAAGATTCAAACGATCCGGCAACGTATAAAAACCTCACAAGATCGACAAAAGAGTTATGCTGATCTTCATCGAAAGGACGTGGAATTCGATATAGGAGATCATGTGTTGTTATGTGTTGCTCCATAGAAAGGGGTTACGAGATTTGGAAAAAGAGGAAAGCTCAATCCTCGATTTATCGGCCCATTTTTAATCCTTGATCGAGTAGGAAATGTGGCCTATAGACTCGCTTTACCGCCAAGTATGTCTCGTGTTCATAACGTTTTTCACATATCCATGTTACGTAAATATGTGGAAGACCCGAACCACATTATTGAGTTGGAACCGGACGAAATAGCGGAAGATTTGACGTATGAAGAGGTTCCTGTTCAAATCTTGGATAAGAAGGAACATATTCTACGCACCAAGGTTATACCTCAAGTCAAAGTTTTGTGGAGAAACCACGATGTTGAGGAAATGACTTGGGAGTTAGAATCTGAAATGAAATTAAGGTATCCTTACCTCTTCAACATGCCAGGTACGTACCCTAATTTTGAGGGCGAAATTTCATAAGAAGGGGAGATTGTAAAACCCAACTTTTTGAATAAAGATGAATTTTCTATAAATATTATTTTTGAATATTATGGAGTAAAATTGATATAATAGTTGTGGGTAATATTTATAAATTTGGCAAAGTACGTAAGTTGTTATATAATATTCGATTGGTCGGGGAATATTCAGTTTAACAGGAAATATTCGTACAACGGCACAATCATTGGTGGACCCCACAACGGAATTTTTGTCGGATTGAGAAAACGATAAAAATACTTTATGAAAATAACTACGGAAGTTTTACCGTTAATCTGTTGAAACACCCAGTGTTAAAAAAATACGATGTCTGGCGTGGTTGCATAGTAGCAGCACTACAGTATTAATTATTGATGCTTAAGTGATAAGTCACTTCGGTTTTGTTGGTATTATTAATATAATAATACGAGAAAATTTTTATAAAATGTAATACTTTTATAAAGTTATTCTATAAATAGAATATATTATATTCTATTATGCATAGTGTTGCATAGTTGTCCCAGATAGTGTTTTTGCATAGTAAAATCTTTTTATATAAAATGTAATACTTTTATAAAGCTATATCTGCTTTATTAGACAATAATTAGAATATGTTATATTTTATTATGCATAATGTTTGCATAGTGCTTGCATAGTGTTTGCATAATAAAATCTTTTATAAAGTTATTCGTTTTATTAGATTATAAATAGATTATATTATATTTTATTTTACTTTAAATATGGACCGTCAGATTAAAGTAAATCAATCTCGACCATTCATGAGTTAGTTACTATGCATTCCATTTTTCTATAAATAGAAGCTCATTAATTCATTATTTTCTTACGAATTCACTGAAACTCTAAAGAGATAAACTATAGAGAGAAAGAAGAAAGTATTCTACTATTTCACTACTTATATATCCAGTACTCTTCTTCTTAAGGTAGGGAATATTATTTGTTGTACTCGTAAGGGGTGTTAGTCTTTCTTATTCATGAAGAGAACTGTTGTTATTCCACTGCTTATTATTCTATTGGAATAACCTGTATACGCGGTCTACCCTATACTTGGTGATATTCTTCTATCGTTCCGTGTTTATTATTATTCCGTTGGAACATCCATCCGTCATGTTTTACACCGGACCGGGTTAAAATCTTTATTATTATTCCGTTGGAACATCACATGTCTGTGTGTTTTACACAGGACCGGGTTCCATCTTATTATTATTACATTGGAACATCACGTCTGCGTGTGTTTTACACCGGACCTGGTTCCGCTCTTTTATTATTCTGTTGGAACATCCCCGCTTGATTGCAAATTTTGCCTCGACCGGTTCCGTTATTTAGTATTCTCGTTAGAATAACTCCGCTCATGCTAAGCACCGCATGCATGGTGATTTCTTTTGTTATTCCATTCTTTATTATACTCGGTTGGTTAAAGTTTTGACTTCTATACTCCATGAAATTAGTAGAATATCCTTGGTATTTACGCTTCATCCAAAGATCTTTACATGGAAATATTCTTCCGATCATTCTTGAATTTTACTCTACAAAGCAAAGATCATGTTGACAATTTGGACATTAGTAGTTCTTGGATAAATTAATTCTTGAACTTGTTTTATTGAATTCTTATATCATTGTCATCATCCTCATGTTTATATTATGTTGAAAGTCATCCGTATTCGTAAAGTATAGATGGACTTGGTATGATTATGACCAGGATTATTGGTGTAATCATGACCGTAATGTTACAAATGATGTGGTAAAAGTCCTCATTGGCCCGTAGTGCATTGATGGATGCTTGTTGGCATGATCATGACCATTAATGAATACACAAATATTCTTATTCAGTAGTGTATGGATAATTGTGGTCGTCATACTAAAAAATATCCTCGGTCGTAGTGCGAGGGTGATTCGATGATGTGGAATATTTATTGTCGAGTCTCGATAATAAATGATGAAAAAACTTTTTAATCATAAAAGATTGTAGATTTTATTTTCTACTTGACTCTTTTAATGGATTGCTTGTTCCGCTGCAGTTAAACTTGATGTCTATTATATTTTATCAGTTTAACATTGTTGGAGACTAATGATAATTTATTCTGCATTATCTTAGTCATAATATTTTTTACTCGGCTAGTTGAGCTCACCCTTTCTTTCACTGTTCTCTTCAGGAAATGAGAATATAGCTGGGACGAGTCATGGAACGGAGTGATGGTCCAGAGGATAGCATTAGTAGTCTTCACTATTCTGTGAAATAGTGTGATAATAATTGTAATGAGGACTCCTTTTGAGTTTGTATAATCTCTAGTAGATAATATTTGTATTCAAACTCACAGTTTATGTTTTTTCGTATTGTACACGACAGTTGTATTAGTAAGTTGTATTTGAATTCTGTACCATGTATCTGGCGACCTAAGATGGGTGATGTATACCTAATTTTGTGGGCGTCACAACAGAAATTGTAGAGTGTCAATATCTGATCTCGGGATCGTAGTGTCTGCACAGCCGAAGCTGAATCGTAGAGTGAAAAACTATGAATCCAACAGACGTGCTCACAATGCTAAGTCAGAATCATAGAGCAGATACGATTCTCAATGAATGAGCACTCCCAGATTATCCAAAGATACAAAGCCTCTGGTTGGCACTGCAAAGATGCATTCCACAGTAAGGGAACCAGAGAGCACTCAACGAATGGCATGCAGGCTAACAGAAGATCTCAGCACAAACCCAATCAGCATTAAGATTGAGGTGTAAGGCCATTCGTGATGAAGTCTTCCACAAGGAGATCCAAAGAAGACTTTAGAAGCTGACTAAGGAAAGTCAGCTTATGCAGTAGCTATCAAGTGTACAGAAGACAACGATCTTGGAAGCAACCAAGATCGTAGTGTTTGCCAAACAAAGAAGGAACTGATGGAAGGTGAACCGAGATACTGGTCAGCCTCTGAAGAGCAAGGCTAAAGTGATTAAGTGCAGGGTTAGTTCATTGATGATAAGTGAACGGGAGATCACAAGGAGAAAGCAAGCTGGACGCGCCACAAATCTGAAGTGTCTTGATGTTCAGAAGGGGACCAGAGCAAGGAATTAGGCCATCGATTCTCGAACAAATCGAAGAAAATGTAAGTATCAAGCCTTTGCACAATACAAGGAAGAGGTGTTCTACATTGAAGATCCAATCAAAACTCTTCAGGATTGTAGTGTTAACTATACTAGTCAACGAGCAACAATCAACAAGACACTACGATCAGGTCCTTGAAGATATGCATCAAAATCGTAGAGTTCGAATACCTGAAGACTGAATCATTGGCAATGGTTCAATCTGAAGGGTAATATTCGGACAAGTGCTTATTGAGAGCATTAATGCAAAAGGACAACCGCTGATCTAGAAAACAGAAGAAATAAAGTCTTCAACCTGCCCAAGACAGTAAAGTGATACATCTGACAGGGTAGGTGAAATAGTAGACTGCAGCGTCAGAAAAAGTATGACAAGTCACATCAAGCAGTCTACATCAAGCAACTTGAGATCTGTGAAGATATTTGAATAGCCTTCAACGGTTACTTTCCAACGGACGGATTGGGAAGAAATATAAATGGGAAAGAGCTTCAAAGATCAAAGGTTGCTGGAGTTGTATATTTTGGAGAAAAGGTGGACTGATCCAACCGAGTGATAGTGAGTCCGAAGGCTCACTCTAAGATCCACCAAGAACACTTAGAAGTCAGATCAAGTAAGAAGTAGAAGTGTGAGTTCTACTATGTAGAAGTGAGAGTTTTACTACATGAAGAGTGTTCTGAACTGCCGAGAGAAAGAAGAGCATCATGACATCTGGATGTCCATCATGGGAAGACTCTAAGTACAATAGAGAAGAGCCTACAGTCATCTTAGCAAGTCCATCATGAGAAGGCATCGAGTAGCAAGAAGGGAGATCACAAAAGCCATCTTGGTGATAAGCATGAGAAAGCTTCTAAGTACCTAACAGAAGAGCTTACAGTCATCTTAGAAGCCTTTCATGTGCAGCCATCAAGTACCAGGGAGAATGATCTTCAAGGCAGTTCATCAAGGGGTCATCCGGAGTAGTTGAGCAACCTAAGAAGCTGAGCATCATGCAACACTCAACTGCTCTTCAAGGATGATCAAGCAAAGCTGCTAAGTATTGAAGATGTTCAGAGCATGAAGACATCTTAGTAGCTCAGCACCGACTCCAACAACAACAAACAAACAACTCAACAAAGCCAGGGCCTGAGGGGTCCTTGTCCAGAGGGACTAAACAAAGCAGGGCCAAAGGGTCCTTGTCCGGAGGGACTAAACAAAGTAGGGCCAAAGGGTCCTTGTCCGGAGGGACTAAACGAAGTTCCAAGCCTCTTTGGGCTTCAAGAGTTCCTAGGAACTAGAGGAGTTCCAAGGTGGCGGCCTTCAAGAGTTCTTAGTGAATCAAGTCCCAAGGGTGGCCGGCCCTGAAGGAATCTTAGTGATTCTGGTGCTTGCCTTCCTTAGTGGAAACTCGCTAGTTGAAAGCGTAAGAGTGGATTAGAGCTTGAGTCTCTAAACCACTTAAAACCCTTGTGTGTCTTTTTATATTATGTCATTTACATTATGTACTATAATCGCTATAATTTGCTATGTATGTTTTAACCGCTACAACTAAACTTACTCTATGAAACCCCCCCTTCTAGATCTATAGTGCCCTCCGGGAAATAACACCATCATCTTGGTTATATCATACCATAACATGAAGATCTGGCCATACCAACTTGATGTCAGACCTGTTTTTAGAATTCTGGGTTTTCCAGATTTAAAGGTACCTACTTTGCAGCTATTAATCTTGATGTGCAGGCTTTGTTAATGTGTTATAAAGGTTCATACTAGCAGTAGAGATATTAAAGAACAACTATATAGCATAAGCTCAGTCTACAAACAACACTAAATGAAGATCCGATCTGGTCAAACTACCTGACATGAACTGTTCTTCAACGAATTCTGGGTTTTCCAGAATTTGTCCAAGGCTGTTGGTCAACGCATATTTGACTGCGATTAATTTTAATTATGTAATGGTTCTAGGTGTTCTAAGGACTTAAATGTGTAGTTCACATACCAGTCCACAACATAACAACAACTGGACCAAACGTATTAACAGTAGCAAGATCCATGACCTTGAACATCTTGTCAAAGAACTTCTGAAATTTTGTGCTGCCCAGAATTTCATATCCGTGAACGGTCAACGCCTTTTGACCGTTAATATTTGGAGATCTAGACTTGCTATGGATGTGATTCCACTTCCAGTCTACTCTTCTCATATCAAAGAACAAATATATAACATATAACACAACTAAAACCAAACACAAGAAGATTTACGGGCTTTGACATATGGCTGTCAAGCCACAATTTCAACCTTTTTCTAGATTTCAAAAATCATCAAATCCAAGCATTTTGATGTTATGGATCTAGGATTCAACAACCCAGATCACTAAAAGACACCTTATTACACATCTTTAACCAATCAATTACAACTTTTAACATCAAATTGAAAGATTTCTAGTATTAGGTTTTTATACCTTTTGAATGTCCAAATCTTGATTCTGACTTCTAATTTTTGTTCTTGGCTTGATAAGAGGCTAACATATCTTAACTTTCCTCTCTCTCTCTCACTCTAGATTTTTGAAATGGATTAGAGAGAGTGGCTTGGCAATAATGAGAAGTAAAGTAGGATTTCTCTCTCCTAAATCTCTTATATTTGATTCAATGAATCCAAGTAAGGTAAGATGACACTCTAGGTCAGATTGTGTATTGATTTTCCAGCACATGGTCAATACCTAACAAGATGAGTCATGCAATTTCTAGAAAAACTTTAAACTTACAAGTAAAGGCATTTTAGTCTTTTTACATAACATTTTAATGGCATTCTTGTCAATTAGCCAAACCCTTAGGGTTTGGGTTAGGGTTTAGGGTTTGAACCTTTTAGGGTTTAGGGTTTAACCCTTAACTTGCAAATTTTTAATTTCTAAGATTTCCAAAATTCAATTTAAAAAAAATAAAATTAATATTTCTAAATTATAATTAGAATTTTCTAATCTAATATATTAAAATTTCCTAATCATAATTTAAGTCTTGCTAATTAGGATTAGTATCTCCTAATTAAAATTGCTAATTTAAGCAATTAGAGTTAAAATGGTCATTAGGGTTTATAACCCACGAATTAGGGTTTCTAATAGAAAAATAATTTTCTAATTTAGAAATTAGGTTTCGTAATTAGATTAGGTTTTCTAATTACTTAAAACTTGAAAATTAGGATTAATATTTCCTAATTAACCTTACAATTATTAAATTAACAATTAGGTTTTCCCTATTTATAAATTAGGGTTCCTAATCCAGAAATTAGGGTTCTCTAAATTTGAAATTAGGGTTTGCTAATTAATTAAGTTTTACCCTAATTAATATTATAATTAATAGCACTTAAGCAATATAATAATTATTTAAGTTCCCAGATTAGGGTTTTAATTCCCGAATTAGGGTTTCGGATTCTCGGAACTGAAATTAGGGTTTCCAGAACAAGTTTCTAGGGTTTCATGTTAAACGCTAGGGTTTTCTAACCGAACATTGACGTTCTTAATATGTACCTAAGGTTTGTTACATATATCGTTTATCTGGTCAACCCTTGACCCTTAACCACATATTGTACACATACACAACCATAATCGCAGAATATATTCACGTATTCACTTAATCCTGAATAATTCACTTAAATCCTTCACAGAATTTTGAAATCCTCAAAATTCATTCTTAAAAACATTAAACACATACACTAATTTTCTGGTTAATGAATTTGTGGCTTACGATGTTATATATGTTATTAGATATTTATAATTTGATAGTGGTCATCTAGAAACAAATTTTTAGAAATCAAATTCATGTATTTATACTAAAGAAGAGGAATTTGGGTTTTGATTGTAATGTTTATTATGGTGTACTTTGGGACTAAAGTTGATGATGAATTCATGATGGAAACTTTAAATTGATGGATGATTGTTGTTCTCCTCTATTAAACGAAAACAACGCAACTTGAACGGATCGAATTGGTTAAGAAATGAATTCGTGATAAATGAATACACTCAGCATTTTGAAAATAGGAAAAACTAGTATAAACAAATTAGAATTAGTATAAACCAAGTCCCACATCAACTAAATTAAGAACTTTACCCTTTGCTAAACCTATAAATAGAAGTGTTTGATCCTTTGTTTCATTCACCAACAATAAGGCCTCCAATTTTGAGAAAGGCTTTGTTGTGGGAGGACTTTTTATAAAGATCTTCTTAGTTAAATTTTAATTAGTACGTATTAGGTTTGTGGAATTCGTATATTTTCTAGTATGTTTTTATTTAATTTTGGTAATGTTATTATTTTAAATATTGTATTTAGTTTGTTAGTTAAAGTTTGTATTTTGGAAGTTTAGTTAGTTTTGTTAGTAAACTAGTTAGTTTACTATGTTTATTTTGGCTTGTAATTGATTATGTAAATGAGTTCTAATGATTGTAATTAGAGATATGAAGCCTTAACATCATCCAAGTGTAACCAAAACTCTCAAAATAAAAGATTTACAAAGAACCTTGTTGGGCAGTTTTTGGGACTGAGCTTGAGGACCATTTGTGCTTTTGATTTATATCTAAAAGCTTAATTTAATGATTGTATGTTATATCCCTCTAAGTTTTGAAGATTTACTAACTTGAATGAACCAAAACGGAGTTAAAATGAATCTGTGGTGAAGATTTTAGTAAACTATGTCTAGAAATGAAAATTGAATGAACAGTGACTATAGTGTCAAATTCTGGAATAGCTATGTTGCCTGAAAAATTCTGAGTTTCTGGGTAGTTGTATTGCACTGAGTTATGAAGCCATAGGCTTTGGAATGACCTCATTCCGACCTCGGATGAGGGAGTTACGGTGATTGAAAAGAAATGTGTCGAATTTATCAAACTGAAAGTCAGCAGTGGGACGTGCTATTCGGGACACTGTTTCGATTAGTTAATTTTTCCACAAACTTCTGGGTTTTTGGTATGTTATAGTAAACTGAATTAGCTATCCATAGACTCCGGAACAGACTAATTCCGACTTCGGAACAAAGAGTTATGACCATTCAAAGTAGTCGCGTCAAAACTGTCTAACCAACTCGGGACGAGTCACCTTGAACGAATTTTCCGAATTACGTGTTTTGAATTTGGAAATGGTCAAAGAATGAAAGTTGTAGCCTCAGAAGTTAGCTTCTTGTGGGCTTAAGAATCGCTCAAAAATGTTTTGAAACGAATTAGTTATGACTGTTTTAGCGAGAGAGGGTAAAGCTGGGGAAAAAAATTGAAGACTGCTATGAACGTCAATTTTTGGCACGCTTTTTAGACTACTTAACAAACCCGAAATGAGAGGTTAGTATTTCTTAAAAATATTCTTGTATGACATGAAAAATATACTAAAAAATGCCTTACGATTGGATAAGTAGATTGCAAGCTATTAAGCCGCGAAGTGGGTGTCAAGGTGAGGGGTTGCTACCTTGTGGCAGCAGCAGATACCAGTAGCCATGGGCTGTTCAGCGTGTGATTTTTCCGTAATGCTTTTGGGTGGTTTTGTGGCTATTTAACATGTAAAAAACACCGAGAGAGATGCATAGATATTATATAATGCTTATATATCGCGAAAACTTACTTTAAATGTAAAGAAAACGATAGAAATGTAATGTAAATGTAAGTTTTCATAACTATGCGAGCGTAATTCGGAAAATGATATTTAAACGTATATGTAACATAATGAAATATGCAAATCCGTTTGAAATTATATTGAACCTAGTAATGTAAAATGAAGGAGATATAAATGGTTTATGTTTTGATACGTAAAGTATTTACATACTAAATCCATGAGAGAACCGTTTTGGGCGTAAAAATGTTATAACGGACAAAAGTTTCTAAAGAAACATGGAATGGTTTTAAGATAAGAACAAAATATTATAGTTAAATAAAATTAGTTTACATTGAGTACGTGAATTTTGTATGTGAAACTAACATTTACATGTATGTATCCTCAATTTGTGTAGGATCATCACAGCGCAGATAAGTTATAAACATTAAACAACATCCAAGGGAAGTTTTTCAGTTCTATTATGTTTGTGGATTAAATGTGATTATGTGGTGAGTTACATACCATGCTTTATGAATTGTTAAAGTCAAAATATGACCAAGTTAATTGGGTTATGGAACTCAATTTATATGTGATATGTGATAGCACAAGCATGTTGTATAATGTAACTCGATAAATTAGAAATGTATAATGCATGAATTGTGTGTTATGTGAAACATGATGATCGTTAAATTGTTGTTATTTGTCGAGCTCAACATTGCAAATAACCACTTTTGCAGGTTCAAGATTCAAGGTAAAGTTATGTGTTACTTGAAAGACATGAATCAGATGTGATACTTGAAGATTTATATACTTTGGTTGTGTTATTATTATTTGAACCATGTTTAAGGTTTTGAATAATGTATTAATGTTGAATTGTAATATTGTTTTGCGAATGTAAACTATTGTAGTAATAAAATGATTCTGAGATATTTAGATGTAAAAGTTGAAGGTTTTGGGAACGAGGATAGTTTGTAATAGAAAATTTTAATTATTCTGCAAATTTCAATGGTTGTATTATCGTTTAATGATGTAAAATTAGAGGTTGAATGTATTATTCACGACCGAAGTTGAGAATTAAATTGTATGAATTTTGGGGTCGTTACAGTTGGTATCAAAGTTGTAGGTTATAAACCTTAGGTAGGGGTACCTTAGGCTATAACCTTAAAGAAGGAAGGTGAAAATAATGAAAGAATAAGCTCAAATAGAGTTTGAACAATAAGAAGTAATTTAAGAAATTTATAAAGAAGGGATTAAAACATGCGTGAGAGGATTCAAAGAAGAATCTCGCAGTTATAAGGAATATGAATGTGGGGTTACCCAACTCCAATAATAAGGATGTAAAGTTAGGAATAAAAGGTTATATTTAAGTATGGTATAATCGTACTCTTTAATAGTTGATGTATGGTATCTGGGCTAAACGACTCCTTCATAGAGCAGAGGTATATACGAACTAGCAACTCAGAACCTAGTTTGTTGGTTGTTTGTGGAAAACCACTCAGCGTACTATATTGAAACTAATAGAGACTCGATGTGTACCAAGTGTAGAAAATGGATACGTATGATGAAAATGTGGAACTCGAATGAAATGTGGAGCAATATAAATGAAGTTGGAAATTCTTAAAGGAAGAATTGTTATATAAACAAGAAAATTCAAAGAAGAATCTTGAAGAGATATAAAGATAAGAAATGGGAGTTTCCTAACTCCAATAGCCAAGATAACGAATAATGTCGTAAATGAAAGGAAAGAAAGGGGATCGTAAAACAAAACGATCACGAGTTAACAAAAGATTTTTAAGAGAGATGATTATAGAATAAGATCACGACGTGATCAGTTTAAGTTATAAAAGAAAGATGATCTGTAATGTTTGAATGATTATAGCTTAATGCTATGAAGATGGTGTACTATGAAATAGTACGAGATAACTCACGAGGAGTTATAGATGATGTGATATAAGGAATTCGTATCGAGCAAAGAGCAAGTTAAGAGCAAGATAGAGTTAGGTGGGGTTTCAATTGAGGACTCCTGTGATGGCTGAGTTGTACAAATCTTTGTATGGGCGAGGGTTTTGTGCTTGCACTCAGTTTATCACATTGATAATCATTGGAATATTTGTGTCGCGCTATTTGCTATATGCCTGTTGAGAAGGTGATTCTTTTCTCATGTGTATAACCGATAGGTAGAGTATAGTTAGAGAATATTATAAGGTTAAGTGCGAGTTCTTAAAACGCATACTTATGGTAGGTTCGTGACTCATAATTATATGGTATGTTTTTGAACCCCTCAACGAATGGACGCCTATGGTCTGACTAGGATAAGTTCTTAAACTCATATGATTGTGGCAAGTTCTCGAACTCATAACGTGTGGTAAGTTTGATTTAACCGGGTATAGATAAGTGTGAATGGAGTATTGAGGATGATAGGAATAGATAGACCTATTAAGCAATGTATCATTATAGAAAGTGGAGTTGATGGTGGAAGCATAGGTATTCTAAATCTACTAGATATACTAGACTTTCGAAATTTATTGACTTCGTGCTGATGTTTACACTTCTATTTTCTTGAAAAACATTGGATCAACTGATGGAACCAATGAGTTTTAACAACAATATTGTTATTCAGTATGTTCATGCTAATTGCTTGACTAGACAAAATGATTTGGAATATATCAAAATGTATTTTATATATCATCAATGTATCATGGAACCTGGTGCAAAGATGATAAAAATGATGAAGTCATCAATGCAGTATTACTTAATGTTGGATGTGATCTAAGGATCATCAGCCCACTATGGTATGATTTAGTATGATAAAATCACCAAATGACGGAATCCTCAATCTGATTTGTAAAATAAAGTGCAGATCATGACATCATAAAAAGATTTTTGAGATTTCTTTAAGATATGAGAATTCATATGTATGTATGTATGTATATGTATATTTCGGTTGATGTCTGAATTGTTGTAGAGGTCTATGCTATTTGATTCAGCTATACGAATATTGAAAGATGTTCATGAAATTCAAGCGTTTATTGAAAAGTTATGCCAAACCAAATTATTTTGGTGCGGATTCAGAGGTTGAAAAGCTGAGGTGAACAACCCTATAAGGAGACATGTTTTCAGGGACAATGATTCTGAGCGTAACGCATATAGTCGTTACAAAACACTACGTTGCGGCCCAACATAGTGGTATAATAGGTTGGCCACCTAGTGTACGTAAGGAGGGTGTTTCCAGTCTTTGTGATGGATAAACACTCTGGTTTCCAGTGTGAAGGATTGAGTTGAAGCATTAGTAAACCGAGAACAGAGTTCACGGTCTTGTGACCCCTCAGCATGATTTAGAATCTTTTAAATTCCTGAGTTATTAATACTACTTCCTAATTATTGAGCAATTATGGAAGATTCTTGCTATTCTAAAAGGCGAATGTGGTAAGGATGATATTCCTTAGAAAGAAGTAAGTCGTAAAATGCGACACTGAATGATGGATATGTTGAATAAGTGAGAAAAGAAATTTTGAAATGAGAAGCAGATGAGTTATCAAAGAATAATGTAAAACTTTTAATAGAAAAGTTAATAATTGTAGAAAGATCTTTGTGGAAAGAAAGTGGTTATAGAACCCAATGACTGGATAAAGTATTAACGTAAAATCTATTTTGATAGATTGAATGAATAAAGATTAATAGATAAAATTTCGAGGACGAAATTCTTAGAAGAAAGGGTGAATGTAATATTCCGAGTAAATTTTGAAAAGAGATTTGGTGAAAATAGTAAGGAGGTTTCTTTGATTCGAGGACGGAATCCTTATAAGGAGGGAAGGATGTGACATAGAATTTTCATAAGTTATTAAAATAAGAATTTAATAATTAAAATTCTTATTATGAGGTGTATATATTTGGAATTATATGATTTGGTGTGAAGAGAATTATATATTCATATGTTGAGAGAATGTGAGATTTAATAGTTAATTAAACTATTAAAGAAATTAAATAATATTAGTTAATTTAATTAAGTTGAAATTATGTTATGAGATAATATAATTTTAATTATTATGTCTTGTGGGCAATGGAAATTATTATGAGTTAAGTTTCATAAATAGTGTGAATAATTCACTTAATTAAAATAGTGAATTAATACAAGTATAATTGGTTTAATAAAGTGAGAAGGTAATATATTGCATGAAAATGTAAATATTAGTATAATGCGAGTAAAATATTTATTAAGTACATTAAATATTTTAGTTGGAAGCTTTATGGAATAAAATGAATATTTATGATATTAAATAAATCTTTGATGAAAATTGTTATGGGATAGTTTATTTAAGTGTGATAAAATAGATGAGATTTATACGTATTTTATTACGCGAGTATAATTGTGATATTCTAATTTAATTAAATAGAGGAGTGAGAATTTGTTAAATAATGTTATGATTATAATGGTTGAATAGAAATTATAATTTTACTGATAATGTTAATTTTATTTCTTAAGGAATTAAAGGTACATAATCTAGTTTATATTTTTAGTTTATGTGTGTTGGGAGAATGCATATTATGATTTGATGTTTTAATGTATATGCTCATGATTATTTGTAAAGTTCTTTCCAAGTAAGATATGTACAAAGACTTAGTGATAGATCAAATTTGTTAGGATGATCTAAGATCTTAACGTGTATCATTCTATAATAGAATGTATAGATAGAAATATCAAAGCTGTTACGTTGATCTTGACATGTAATAGATAGGGTTCGAAGAAATCATAGTGTATCATCTGATCAACATTGCAGAAGTCAAGGCAGAAACGTAGAGCTTCAAAGATCTTAGTGTGTCTGCCTTTAAGGGACTCTTCGAAAATCGTAGAGTGGTCCCAACGTTTGCCGAGCCAACTCCACGATCGTAGTGTGCTGAAGGAAACATGGACTTTACAAGTTAACGATCGTAGTGTGCTCTCAGGAACGTAGAGTCATTAACACGAGCAAGTAAAGATCGTAGTGTGCAAGGGTTTAAGAGAAATCGTAGTGCTCTCTAAATGATAGCATCAGATCAAGCACCAAGGCAACAAGTCACCACGATCCGAATCGTGAGAGTATCACGATCTGAATCAGAGAGCATCCGTCTTATGTCGTAAAATGTCGAGCCTCATGATTTGTGTAAAGGTAGATTTCAACATATGAGAAATGGATTCTAGACGCCGCAAAGACTCATCACCCCTAGAGTATATGAAATATCCTTAGTATGGAACAAAGAAGCGATCAAGAAGCTAAGGATAGTACCATGGGTAAGAGGGACAAAACACCTTTTCGTGTGTTAGGTGAGAAAGCGTCTCATCGTGTCAAGGCCACAATTCGTTTCGTAAGATGTGCGTAAATGTCTCCATCAAAGATCGTAAAAGTCAAATGCATTTAATGCCTCAACGGATGAATCCAACGGATAGTTTTCAAGATCACATATATGCAGTCATCGCATGATGAGAGAGAACTAAGCAAGCATTGAACAAACAACGTGAACATCTCTCTCAAGCTTAACTCTACGATCCGAGATATTGCAAAGCTTGCTTTCCTACTCAGTTCTTTTAGAACAAGTGCTTATACAAAGAACCGAGTAGCAACCATCAAGAACACAACATTATCAACCAATCTGAAGAAGAGTAACAAGTCTCATTGGACTTGAAGAGTTCAGAGAGTGAATCAGAAGAAAGCCAAGTCTCATTGGACTTGAAGAGTTCAAGAGTGAACTAAGAAGTTCCTAGATCATCGGGTTCAGAAGGAATCTATGTGATTCGTAAGTTGTAATCGACATCCTTAGTGGATATCCTACTCATTGAGTAAGAGTGGACTAGAGCTTTAAGTGCTCTGAACCACTTAAAAATGACTGTGTCATTTACATTCATATCATAACTGCTATATCTGTTATAACTGCCATAACTGCCTCACCCTCATTACTCCATTGCTTGGTAAAGAAGATTAAAACAAACATTTATTCCGCTAAGTTTTAATCATTATCAAAGAACAAGTTTAAAACGAAAAGATTTTTAAATATCTATTCAACCCCCCCTTCTAGATAACTATTGTGCCAACTAGAACTAACAATTGGTAACAGAAAGGTGTTCTATTTTATAGCTTACAAGCTTTAGTAGATCCAATGGCCCTCGTACCAAGAGTAATCCAGACCTGGGAGGCAAAGCAAGCCACCAATGTGCAACAAGGATAAATTTGCTAACTGGAAAGTCAGGATGCAAGCGTACATGGACTCAATAGATGAAGATCTATTTGAGACCGTTCAAAATGGGCCCTATATACCAACAAAGCTTACACCAACCAATGACGATCAGAACAGAGTCCAACTAAAAGTTAAAGAAGAATGGACAGACACAGAGAAGAAAGTTGTCCAACTTGATAAGAAGGCTAAGAACATCCTGTTCTAATCCTTAGAGGACGATCTGTTTGAAAATGTTGTAAACAAAGAAAACAAATGCTAAGGAAGTTTGGGAAGCTCACGATCATGCATGAAGGAACTCAAGAAGTTAGAGAGAACAAAGCAGCCTCTTCTAACACAAAGAAGATTTAAATGTTCGCTCATGTGCAAGGAGAAAATGTAACTGCCACCTATGAAAGATTCAATGTTCTGCTCAACTCTCTACGAGCATATGGAAAGTTCTATCCTAACAAAGATCTGACCATAAAATTCATGAGAGCCCTACCAAGTAGGTGGGATGTCAAGACCACTGCAATAAGAGAGTCAAAGAATCTCAACGAAATGACAGTTCACCAACTATATGGAAATCTCCTGACATACGAATTGGAGCTGACCCAACGTGCTGAAACCTTATCAGAAGGAAGAAGGAAGGATAAGGGTGTTGCTCTCAAGGCAACTGAAAGTGCATCAAAGGTCAACACTGAGATTGACTCTGATGATGATGAAGACGATGATGACGACTTTGCTATGCTGGTAAAGAGACTAAGAAGGTTCATGCGACAAGGCAGAATCAGCAAGCCCAAGAAGGTCAGCAATTACAGCAGTCAAGAGCAAATGAATGACCTATGCTACAACTGCAAAAAGCCTGGCCACTTCATCGCCAACTGCAACAAACCTATCAAAGAAGAACTAAAGAAGAAAACACATGCAAAGAAGGAATACAAAGGAAACAAGAGGCCTCAGAAAAGAGATAAAGGCCTGCATGGTAGCTGGAGGATCGTGGAGTGACTCAGATAATGACTCAAATGTTGACTCCAGAGATGAAGAAGAACCACATATGGCCAATCTGTGCTTAATGACCAAACATGAAAAGGACAAACAAAGCCTCAACATACATGATGTAAGTATCGACGAGGTATTTGATTTCAATTCACCTGATGTAGACATGAATGACTTAAGAACTGCACTGCATGGCATAACCACTGGTCTACATCAATACATGAAGTGGTTCAGAGTCTTGTCTAAAGATCATTCGCTTCTTCAAGAAGAAAAGAAGAAAGTTCAAGAAGAGCTTGAAACAGCCCTTCTAAGTACTAATCTTCTTTCCAAGCTTGAGGCTGAGAATGAGACCTTAAAACCGACAAACACACTCAATGCACAAAGAGAGTCTATTCTAACCTATAAAGTTGAGGATCTAGAGAAGACTATCTCTGCATGGAACAAATCCTCATCATCCATGGACTGCCTACTCTCTAGTCAGAGAAGCACATTCGACAGAACAGGTCTAGGCTTTGGTGAATTCATCTTAGAGCCTTGTGTGGAAAAAACAAAGGAAACTAGCACTAGTAATGCCTCAAGTTTTAGTAGAGGCATTGCCTTTGTGAAATCCTCGCGGTTAGAAGAACCAGTTAAACCTTGTCCTACTCTCTCTATTCATACTTATAGGAGTAAAGGATCTCATGCTGGTCTGGGGTTCATAAAAGAGAAGAGTAACCTAACCTCTACTCACCAACCTCAAAGAATCGTAGAGTCAAGCAAGACCAACTCTACGAATCAACCGGGAAGGTACAGTAGAGGGAAGGCACACTCATCACTATTTATGAAATCCAAGGACACGTGGAAAAATGAGAATCAGTTTAACAGAAGGATACCTAAGGAACCACACAAGTCCAAGTGGAGGATGAATCATCATACACACACAGGCATGCATCATAATAATAAATGTTTCATATGCAATAAATATGGTCATAGGGCTGCCAAGTGTTATTATATTTTCATGCATGTGAGATCTAAGATTAGACAAATTTGGGTCCCCAAAGATACTAACAAAGAAGGACCCATGCAAATATGGGTACCAAAATGAAGGCTCAAATGTTTTGATAGGAAAAGAGCTCCACGACCTCAACATGGTATCTGGATAGTGGATGCTCGAGGCATATGACAGGGAACAAAGCTCTACTATCTAACTACATAGAAAAGGAGGGTCCCTCAGCCATCTTTGGAGATAACGGCTGGGCAAGACAAGAGGATATGGCTCACCGGCAATGGTGCAATATCTTCAAAGAAAGTAGCCTATGTGGAAGGTCTTCAACACAACCTTCTAAGTATCACCAACTCTCTGCGACAAGGGTCATCAAGTGACATTCCTCAACAACCAATATCAAGTCGTAGATTTAAAGACATCACCGTCAGAAAGCTAACCGGACAAGAGAAGGAAATGTCTACACAAAGAGATCTTGGTCAACTAAGCTCATATGAGACAATATGTTTTCTCGCAAAAGCATCTCAAGAAATGAGTCAAGCTATGGCATACTGGTTGTCTCACTTAAACTTCAAAAGTATGTCCAAACCGGAATCAAAAGACCTAAGTAGTCGGGCCTACCCAAGTTCAACTTCGTGAAGGAAAGGCCATGCAATGCCCGTCACCTGGAAAGCAAGCCAGAAGCTCATTCAAGAGCAAGACTGCCAACTCTATTGACAGGCCACTGCAATTGCTTCACATGGATCTCTTTGGGCCAATCCCAACAACCAGTCTTGGAGGAAAAAGATACTCTCTAGTCATAGTCAACGACTACACCAGATTCACATGGATATTCTTCCTAACTTCTATGGATGAAACTAGCTCCAAATTAATCAAGATGTTCAGACTGGTGATGAACGAGAAAGGAGAGAAAATCAAGGCCATAAGAAGTGATCATGGCAGAGAATTTGATTTCTCAGAAATGGATCAGTTTTTCACAGACAATGGGATCAGTCACAACTTCTCAGCTCCACGAACTCCTCAACAAAATGGAGTTCTTTGAAAGAAAGAATGTAACCTTGTAGAGGCCGGAAGAACTCTACTAGTCCGCAAATTTCATCTCGCTCAATACTTCGGGCGGAAGTTACCAACACCGCATGCTACACGCAGTAATGATCACTCATACACTCTACGATCAAGAAGACGCCTCATTTAATCGTGGAAAGGAAGAAAGCCAAGTGTCGCCTACTTCCATGTCTTTCGTGTCGTGCATGCTATATTCTCAACAATGGAAAGCAAGATTCGACAAAATTCCACCCCAAGTCGACGAAGGATCTTTCTTGGATATGCCGCAGAAAGAAGGCTTACTGTGGTGTTCAATAAGAAGACACCGAATGTTGAAGTCTCAATACACATCATCTTTGATGAAACCGACTTAGACAAAAGCAAAGGCCTCAAGATACTACTACTACCGATAGAAGGCGTATACTACGTAATGAAGTCATCGAGCTCAACACTACGATCGCATGCAGAGATAAAGGAAATCAGAGAGCATGAGAATGTGATCGAGAGAGGTCCATGCAAGACAAATGAGCCTCCACTCCAAGAAGAAGAGATAGACCTTGAAGAATTAAGACAGGAAGGCATCAGGACAAATGTCCCAATCAGCAACAGATGGGCAAGAGATCACACTCAGGATCTAATCATTGGAGATCCGAGTGCTAGAGTCAAAACAAGAGCTGCTACTCAGAATGAATGTTTTTATCTAAGCTTTCTGTCACAAATAGAGCCAAAGAAGATAGAGGATGCTATTGAAGACTCTAGTTGGATAGAAGCCATGCAGGAAGAACTTAACCAATTTGAACGAAGCAAAGTATGGAGATTGGTACCAAGACCAAAGAGTCATCCTGTGATAGGAACTAAGTGGATCTTCAGAAACAAAATGGATGAAGATGGGGTCATAACCAGAAATAAGGCAAGATTAGTGGCAAAGGACTATTCTCAAGAAGAAGGTATCGACTATGATGAGACAATTGCACCTATTGCCAGACTGGAAGCCATCAGAATCTTTCTTGCCTTTGCTGCCCACATGAAGTTCAAAGTCTTCCAGATGGATGTCAAGAGTGCATTTCTTAATGGAGAACTCCAAGAAGAAGTCTATGTAGAGAAACCTCTAGGTTTCATCAATCCATCTCTTTCCAATTATGTGTATAGATTAGATAAAGCCTTATATGGTCTTAAACAAGCACCTAGAGCATGGTATGAAATACTGACTAACTTCTTAATCGAAAATGGGTTCACTAGAGGTAGAGTAGATACCACATTATTTCTTAGAAAGCATAAAGACAAAGTCTTACTAGTTCAAATCTATGTTGATAACATTATCTTTGGTTCCACTGACAAAAAGTTATGCAAGAGATTCTCTAAGCTAATGCAGAGCAAGTTTGAAATGAGCATGATGGGTGAGCTGAACTTCTTCCTTGGACTGCAAGTAAAGCAGACTGAAGAAGGAATTTTCATAAACCAAGCCAAGTACATCAAAGACTTACTGAAGAAGTATGGCATAGAATCAGCCTCTCCCATGAAAACACCAATTGCTCCTGCAACCAAGCTTAACAAGGATGAGAAAGGTAAAAGTATTGATATCACTCAATACAGAGGTATGATAGGCTCTCTTTTATACCTAACTGCCAGTAGACCAGGCATAATATTTGCAACATGCATATGTGCTAGATTTCAGGCTAACCCTAAAGAGTCACATTTGTCTGCTTAAAGAGGATCTTCAGGTATCTCAAGGGTAAACCTTACTTGGGGCTGTGGTACCCCAAGAAATCCTCATTTGAACTAATAGGATACACATATGCTGATTTTCCAGGATGCAAAATATATAGAAAGAGTACCAGTGGCACTTGTCAACTTCTAGGAAATAGACTTGTGTCCTGGTTTAGCAAAAAGCAAAACTCAGTGTCTACCTCAACTACAAAAGCTTAATATATTGCTGCTAGTAGCTGCTGTGCTCAGATCCTATGGATGAGAAATCAACTAGCTGACTATGGGTTTGACTTCAAATCTATTCCAATACACTATGATAACATAAGTGCCATAGCAATAACTCATAATCATGTCATGCATTCTAGGACTAAGCATATAGAAATAAGGTATCACTTCATTAGGGATAATGTGCAAAATGGAACTATATCTTTACAATATATCCCTACTGAAAATCAACTTGCTGATATTTTTACAAAACCACTAGATGAATCCAGATTTAATAAGTTAATAAGTGAGCTAGGTATGCTAAATCTACAACCATGAAATATATGCTCTAGATTGTGCTAACCATAACAGATACAAAGGCTGAACTCCAAATCATAGACATGATCAAGGAAAGCTCACGATCGTAGAGCTGAAAAGAAAACTACCTCAATGATCGTAGCAAAGACTTAACTATCGTAGTGCAGACTCAATGATAACACAAGCACCATCCACAAAGCAAAAATATATCCTCTGATGACAAGCTTCATAACATAGCAATCTCTCTAAGAGGTGCCTCAGTAACAAACTTAACCGTTGAATCTCTCCAAGAGGTTGGCCCTTCCTGAGCTGCCTTAAAAGAATGTTTTATCAAAAACTCATCACAAGGATTTAGACAGACTCGACGATCGTATGACAGACTCAACGAATGCTGATCAGACTCGACGATCGTAGGACAGACTCGACGATCGTAGGACAGACTCAACGAATGCTGATCAGACTCGACGATCGTAGGACAGACTCAACGAACATAAGACTACCTCAACGATCGTAGTCTTCCTAAGGACACCTCAGCTCTGAAGAAGTCAAGGGAAAATCAGTATATTCCTGCACAGTTAAAATCGAAGAGCCAAGCAAAAATCGACACCTGCCCCACTAAGCGAAAAAGAAGAGAGGGAAGTTACAAGTACAAGTTGAAATCACAATTTTTAAATCTGAAGTTCAAAAGATTATCTCTCCCATTCTCTCTCTCTCTCTCAAAGCAAAACCCTAAATCAGCAGAAAGCTCAGTCCGATCTCACTTTCAACTACATAATCAATGGCTGCTTCAAATGTGGTTTCAGGCTACAGACTCTACTTTGACGAGTTCAAGACTGCTCCACCAAAATTTCACAAGACGATGGCCTTACTGGAGAAGACGGGTCTCGAAGAGGCGTTGAGCACAGATACTCTTATCTATCCCAAGCTAGTGAAGGAGTTCTACAAGAATGGTGTTTTTAAAGACAACACCATCACTACAAAAGTAAGGGAAGTAGAAATCAGACTAAAGGTAGAGGACTTCAATCTGGCCCTAGGTTTCAAGAATGAAGGGCACCCATTCTTAGATAGCATAGACTTCCAAGAGGGACTAAGGAAAATGCATCACAAGAAAAACCCCTCTGTAAAAGGGTACAAAAAGAAGGAGTTCCCACAAAGGTACGAGTTCTTGGCTGACATTATTGGAAAATGCATATGCTACAAGAGCTCAGGTCATGACTCGGTGAATGAAGCTCAACTTAAGCTCATGACGGCCATGTTTTATGGTATACAACTCAACTATGGAGCTGTATTGCTCGAATGGATTGGTAAGTGGATCGTCAACTCTAAGAAATCAAAAAGCCCTTAGAAGATGCTATATGGACGTTTCCTGAATATCATTCTACAATCTGCACTGGGTGACAAAATTAGGGATGAAGAGGGAGAAGCTATAAACCCAAATCGAAGAATGACCCAGCAGTTGTTTGAAAACTGGAAGAGAAACCCAGCAGAGCATGTTCGAATGATGACAGAATCCAGTGGAAGAACTGGGGATCGGAAGAATGCGCAGCATTCCCGGAAACATGTTCATTGTCGGGGAAGAAGAAAGAAAAAGAAGAAGCCAACAAGGAGAACCCTCTCATCTTACCAGTAAAAAAGAAAGGGCAAGAGGAAGCTAAGGGCTAGACAGATAGAAGAGCCTCAAGGATCTACAACTGATATTCCTGTAGAGTCCTCTGATATAGAGACTCTGAGGATGCTGAGAAGGAAGCAGCAGGAAGATGAAGCTGATAAGGATCAAGCCACCATATCACAAATCTTAAAGAAGAACAAAGCTGGCCATAAGTCCAAAAGGCCATCAACCACCTCAATCGTAGAGTCTCTACTGTTAGTGGAGACCAGACCAAGCATGGCAGATAAGGAGGTAGCTGCTTCAAGCATAGTAGCTGTTGAACAGGACAAAGCTGAGATTCAAGAGAGTCATGAAGTTGTGACTAAACCCAACAAAGCAAGGAGAAAGCTGGTCAAGAAGTACATTCTTGAAAATGAAAAGGTGCTAAAGAATGAAGCAAAGAGCATGGCTGCTAAGAAGGAACTATCCAGAGCAAGTCAAGAAGAAAGTGCTCCAGCTGAGGGGGAGCTCCCAGAAATTCTCATGATAGAGAATACACCAGCTGAGGGGGAGATGTCTACAGCTCAAGAAGATGTTCCAGCTGAGGGGGAGTTTCTGAACTCTCAAGAAGATAATCATGCTGAGGGGGAGCCTCATGATATCCACATGGCAGAAGAAGAGGTCCCTGCACAAAATAAAGATGAACCAGTGCAAGACCATCCAGAGACCATTGAGGTAATGGAATCCTCAGAAGAGAACAAAGAAGAAGAACAGATGATGATGATGATGATGGTGATGATGATGATGATGATGATGATGATGATGATGATGATGATGATGATGATGATGATGATGATGATGAGCTCGAAATCACTGGTATAGGTAAAGGTGGATATAGAAGCTATCTGTACAATCAAATGTTTTCTTACCTACCCATGATGGCATACCATCAAGCTCAAATC
The DNA here is from genome assembly GCA_020205605.1 of Panax ginseng. Taxonomy (NCBI): domain Eukaryota; kingdom Viridiplantae; phylum Streptophyta; class Magnoliopsida; order Apiales; family Araliaceae; genus Panax; species Panax ginseng. The sequence goes on along the minus strand of CM035143.1, from coordinate 33,366,153 downwards.
CTGAACTCATGGGATCACATGTTACGGAGCTTCAAAGAGTATCCAACTATCTCTGGGTTCGCTCATGGATTCTGAGGAAAGTCAACTTTGCCAAGAAGTCGCCATCGACCATTCTTCATCCAAGGATAAACTTGAGGTAATCGACTATCCTCGATCTCTTCAAAGTTAATCACTTGCCATCATCTTCATTCAGTCAATTCTATGAATTTCCTCGGTGGTTGGAAGTGATTCTTCACCCACTCAATCAATTTCCAGTTGCAGAATCCCAAAATTCTGTGACTGAAGAACCAAATGAAGTCAACCTTACTTTGGTCCCACAAACCACCATCTCTACAATCTCTGACTCTAGCCCAGGCGTAGAGTCCCAAATAGATATCGTAGAGCCCTATAGTCCAATCACTGAACCTCAGGCCCCTCCATCCGATATACCATCCTCCTCATCAAATGACTACTTTAGTCTTGATCTTGCTCTTTACAACTTGCAAGATCAATCCCAGCAAATAACCCCTCCAACAAATAATCCTCAAACCAATGATACTCTCCCAAACCTGCCCACCAAGGATGACTTGAAGGAAGCAACCAAGAACATGGTCAAAAATATAGAAGACAGCCTGGAATCTCACTCCGATCTCATCCATATCCGGCTGAATCAAATGATTACAGCAGCAAACAATTTTCCTGGCACTATGAACACTGAGCTTACAAAGAAGCTGAGGGAAATTATCCAAGAAATTCTTAAGAGTATGAAGGATAGAGATGAGATTCACTTCCAGATAGCTGCCAAGCAAAGAGAGGTTGTTCTTGAAATGCAGAAACATCAAGACGCTCAACACATACTCATGCTGGAGAATATCATAAACTTGAAAGCTTCTGTCTACGACTTCCAGAAATCTTATGTCAATCAGGAAAAACAGAATGACATGGTTCTAACAGCCCTCTGAAATAAAGAAGCAAGATCTGACAAACAGATCAAGGAAAGTCGAGAGGACATTGCTCAGACACAAAGCCAACCGAACGAGCTTGTCCAAGGAGTTAATCGACTGTCTGCAGATATTCGAACCCTTGATGCTGACATAAAGGGGGACAATAAAGGGAAAGGAGTTAAGGGAGAACAGGGAGATCAAGGCAGAGGCAGAGGAGGTCATGGAATTCAAGAAAGGGGAAGAGGACAATTTCATGCTCAAGCATCATGAAGCCCTCCTGCAAGACAATTCCACCATCAGACTCAACGATCTGATCAGCAGGGAATTTTAACGGTTATACCTTTAAGTCGTTAGGAGTCAACTCCCAGCTCATAAGATGTGTCTACTGTACGCATAAGAATGCCAACTGGAGATCCTGCATTCATGTACAGACATGAGGAAAATCCAAGACTAAGTCCAAGCGAGCTGGAAGAGTTAGTCAGAAATGAGGAAGCTTGTAGAAAAAGAAGGGCTGAGGAGTATGCCAACCCACCTCCACTAAAGAGGTCAAAGAAACAGAGATAAGTTAAAACTTTAATTTCCTATTGATGTAATGCCAAACTGAAATATCTCCTGATCATTAATAAATTCATGCTTATTCTCCAGAAATTTCAGCTGTTCACTGAAATACTAAGTCCTATTTAAATTTCCTACAAATGCATCTAGTCACTAATAATCATGACAACAAATCTCCTTGGTTATGTCAACATCAAATAGGGGGAGATTGTTAGGAGAATGCATATTATGATTTGATGTTTTAATGTATATGCTCATGATTATTTGTAAAGTTCTTTCCAAGTAAGATATGTACAAGGACTTAGTGATAGATCAAATTTGTTAGGATGATCTAAGATTTTAACGTGTATCATTCTGTAATAGAATGTATAGATAGAAAGATCAAAGCTGTTAGGTTGATCTTGAGATGTAATAGATAGAGTTCGAAGAAATCATAGTGTATCATCTGATCAACTTTGCAGAAGTCAAGGTAGAAACGTAGAGCTTCAAAGATCGTAGTGTGCCTGCCTTGAAGGGACTCTTCGGAAATCGTAGAGTGGCCCCAATGTTTGCCGAGTTAACTCCAAGATCGTAGTGTGCTGAAGGAAACATGGAGTTTACAAGTCAACGATCGTAGTGTGCTCTCGGGAACGTAGAGTCAACAACACGAGCAAGTAAAGATCGTAGTATGCAAGGGTTTAAGAGAAATTGTAGTGCTCTCTAAATGATAGCATCAGATCAAGCACCAAGGCAACAAGTCACTACGTTCTGAATCGTAGAGTATCATGATCTGAATTGTAGAGCATCTATCTTATGTTAGAAAACGTCGAGCCTAATGATTTGTGTAAAGGTAGATTTCAACATATGAGAAATTGTGACAACCCGATATTTTCTATATAAATAAATCATAAATTTTGCGTATAAATTTTTTATTATTATTTATTAAAATAAATATGAATGATATGTGTCAAGGTAATGTGTAATTATAATTATATGTGTGATAAATAAAATTTATTTATTACATTAAGTATTGCAAATAAATTTATTTTAGAATTGTTGACTATTATCAATTATATTTTTATACTAACTAATTCCTTATTGGGAACGTTTTATTAATTATTTTTCAAGGAAAATATAATCTTATATTATTTAAATAATATATGAAATGATTTTAGAATATTTATTTATTTTAAAGATAAGAATGCGTGAAAGGAATTATGTATGTATTTATGTGATGAATATAAAATATATTTATTACATGAATGGTTATGAATAATTTTATTTTAGAATTATTGCTCATTATAAATTATATTCTTATAATAATTAATTTTATAGTAAAAATGTTTTTAATGTTTATTTTCCAAAGAAATAGGATAATTATATTATTTAAATAATATATGATATGATTATTAGAATTTTTATAATACTTATTTTATTATATGAAATTATTTGAATAGTTAAGTTAATTATTTTAACTTAATTATTAAGGTTATATATGAAAGATAAATCAGATATGGAATCCAAACCCTAATTCAGGGTTTTGATCAAGGAATGAGAATAATAATATTATATTATTATTTTTCAATTGTTATAGACATGTGTATTATGTGTAAGGTTAACGATGTAACAGGCTTTTAAAGTTAATGATAAACCCTAATTTTGGTTACGAGATAAGGAATAATGATAATAATATTATTATATTATAATATTTTGAATTTTCAGTGCCATATATATATATATATATATATGTGTGTGTGTGTGTGTGTGTGTGTGTGTGTGTGTATTTGATGTGGATCTGACAATGGTTGGCCAATTATGGTGTTATATGTATTAACCCTAATTAGGGAGAATCGTAATTATTCAAAACCCGTATTATTATTATTATTATTATTATTATTATTTTATATATTATAATCCCTAATTATAATTTTGAAACCCTAAAGCGAAAGTCATTCACGACTTTGAGAATTTGTTAAAGCCGTTATGTAATCACAATAATGTGATTAACGACTGGTGATATAGAAATCAAAACCCTAAAATCTAGAACCCTAATTTAATTTCTAGAAACCCTAATTGTATTATGGAAACCCTAATTATTGGAATTGTAAACACTAATTGCTTAATTGGCAAGGTTAATATGGATAAGGGTATTAAACCCTAATGTTCTTGTATAATTTAATTATTAACCTAATCTAGTTAACAAATTTTAATTTTTAAATTTTAGAAAGTAAAATAATTTTATTTTTCTCTATAAACCCTAGTTGCTAAATCCTAATTTTGGAAATCCTAGACTTTTGCTAAAATGGCTCAAACCCTAAACCCTAAATCAAACCCTAAACCCTAAGGGCTTGCCAAATGACTAGAAGGCCATTAAAATGAAAACCAAATGACATTTTTGCCCCTAATTGAATTATGGAATGCTAGGCTAGGTTTTGACAATAGGTTAAGTTGTTGAACAACTTCAACAACTCTCTTGACTTTAATTGACAAAAGAACAAGCCACTAGATCAAGAATGCATTGTATCTAAGACATATATAAATAGATTAGAGAGAGAAAATGTTGCATTATTGCTCAATTTATTCACCAAGCTCAACCTAGAACTTCTCTCTCTAAAAACCCACGAATTATATAGTGTATCAGCTCACAATTGAAGCCCCACATTTATCATAACAACAAATCAATAGCCAGAAATCAAGAATTGAGCATAAAAGGTATAGAACCCTAGTTCAAATTCTGTCCAATTTTTTGTGTTAGATGTTAGTTTTTGTTGTTGTAATATGTTGTATTTAGTCTAACATGATGATCTGGGTTGGTATATTACAAGTCCATAACATCTAGATACGTAAATCAACGATTTTCAAAAATCTGGAAAAATTTTATTTTGTTGTCTAACAGTGAATGTCACCCCCTTTAAATCATTGCTCGTTTGTTGTTTGTGTTGTTTTAAAGCTTCAATATGTAGCCTGGTATATGGTCTTTAAGATCCAAGTGGTAGAATAGCTATTTGATTTCTGGAAATGAAATTATTCACGGTCAAATCCGTTAATTCCAAGCATTGACTGAGAACTTTCTAGGCGCCGAAACCATGAACATAGGTCCGACAACATTTTAAATCATTTGGATCCGGACAATTGTATTGTTGTTTTGATTTTGTTCTTGTATCTAAGTTATAGTCTGGTATTAGTACTTTAATTTTATGCCTTAAAATCTCCTTAAAAGTATATGAATCGAATGTAGTGGATGGTCAAAGTAGACCATCCGATCACGATTCTGCTTTCGGGAAATCTCGAGGAAAAATGAAGAACACGACTTATGGCGAGATTTGGACCGAGTTTGATCTTGTAAATCTGTTAATGTTAAGCTTATTTGTTGTTTCAGTGTTGTTCCTTGACACGAGTACTACAGATTTAAACCTTGTAATCACATGAACCAAGATCAGAACATAGATTAATTTGAGCTTAGATGTAGCAACTCGAAACTGTCTGGGCCCAGAAAAACCCAGAATGGGTCTGACAGCTTCATTGAAGCTCTGGATCTTGCAAGATTGTTGTTGTTTTATTGATGTAATACTTGATAATCAGTCTACTATATGCACTACATGATTGAACCATAGGTTAGTCCAAAAAACATGATCAGGTGGAAGATTATCACTGGCCAAACGAGCCACCATGAATCGATATGCCGTTGTTCTTGAGCCTCAAGAACACCAACAATGATTTTCTACGTCGCTAAAGACCTTTAGCGATGGTTTCTATTATTTTTAATTTCTAATATTCAAAAATATTTAAAATAGAAAATAAATTATAAAAATTACAAAAATAGTTTTTAAAATTATTTTAAATTATGAAAAATAATTTTGATTATTTAGAATATTTTTCATTAATATTTATAATTATTTGAATATTAATGATATTTAATTTATTTAATTAGTATATTAAATAAATTATAGAAAAATGATTTTAATTATTTAAAAATTATTTTAAATAAAGATTAATGTATTATAAAATATTTTAAGTTATAAAATGTAACTTTTAATATTTTTGGAAAAATTTCATTAATAAATTAATATTTATGATATTAGATTTATTTAATTATTAAATTAAATAAATAAGATAAAAATGATTTTAATGATTTAAAAATCATTTTAAATGAAAATAAAGTATTTAAAAATATTTTAAGTTATAAAATATAACTTTTAATATTTAATGGTTAATTTCATTAATTAATGATTAATAATGATATTTAATATTTATATTAAATAAATTAGTTTAAAAATGATTTTAACATTTTAAAATTATTTTAAATGAAGATAAAATGTTTAAAGATATTTTAAGTTATAAAATATAACTTTTAATATTTAAAGGATAATTTCATTAATAAATTAATATTAATGATATTTATTTAATGATTAATGATATTAAATTTATTTAATAATTATATTAAATAAATTGTTTTAAAATGGTTTTATTAATTTAAAATCATTTAAAAGGGATAAAATGAATTAAAAATATTTTAAGTTATAATTAATGACTTTTAATATTTAGATAATAGTTCATTAATATTTAAATATTAATGGTAATTATTTAGTAATGATTTTAAATGTTTTAAAAATCATTTAAGGATAATGTAAATGTTTTAAAAATATTTTGAGTTATTATACATAACTTTAATATTTTGACAATGGTTTCATTAATAGTTTAATATTAATTAAATATTAATGATAATATAATTATTTAATATTTAAATCATTTTATAATGATTACGGTGTTTGAAAATTTGTGATAAATTATGATAAATGATAATAATTATTTAAAAATTATTATAAAGCCATGAAAGATAGTGCAATTGATGTTTAAGTTATCCAAATGAATATGTAATCATCTTGATAGAGTCTTAGACTCGATTATTACCGATAAAGTTGTCGGTGAAATAGAACGTGATTGAGAAATTGATCCGGACATAGATAATTTAATTAGTTAACGGTTTATTTGTGATTGATGGTTGTTAAGGTTATATGACAATGTGATTAAGAATGTGTTAATGATTGTTTGTGAGTCAGTGACTGTTGAACATGTGTGATAAGGTGATTAGATTATGTGCTGACTGCAATAGGCAGTGTTATGTGTTACGTTATGATATACTAATCGAACAAATGATTTGATTAATGATAGGTCGTGATAGAAAAGATAAATCTAAGTTAACGTAAGTGTAAGCGGTAGATCGCAAATATCCTAACTTTGTATTTTCTTTATGCAATGGACAAGTGTAAGAATGTTTCAAAGTTATATTATTATCTGATTGTTACACTTATATTATATAAGCCCATTGATTATCAACATGCTAGTATATGATAATTAGGATAAATATATTCATTCGTTAATTTCTATAAATGATTATACAAGTGTCCCCACTTGGACAATCATTATTTTCATCGCATGTTGATACACCTTTGATATACATATATGTTGGATTATATAAGACCTTTGTTATGAAAACCCGATGAAATGAACATCCCGATAATGGGAAAATTTTTATGCGCTTCGGTACGGACAAAGGATGAACGATAATATCGTTCTAGCAATATAGTATTGATCAATCTGAGGGCCCATCGTTGTACACCCTTAGGCTCGTAAAGCAATGGGTTTCTGAGATGAATTCTCATTTAACCTTTTCAAAATGAAAACAATGTTCATGATATGTCACGAAACCTTATAAATAGACAATACGATTTAAAAAACTTGAACGAGGGTTGTTATGCTATTATTATTGGTACTGATTACTTCACAACTATTGACTGGGTTGTAGAAGAATATTATAAAGAAAACATTTAAATTCTTTCAGCTTATATATATATAATACTTGTTGGGCACTCAAATGCTCATCCTTGCTTAATTTAAATGTTTTCAGCTAAGTGTGGAAAGCTAGAAGGTTCGGACAGGAACAAGTGAAAAGGAAAGCAATCAGAATATGTTATTGGTATCTTTTGTAATAGATAGATTGTATTAAGATAATGATATGTATTATATATCATGTAAAGAATATAGTAAAGGTTGCGTACTTGGGATTAGACTCTGATAAATGTAAGTTAAGTTTATAATTTATATTATTGTTATTATTATTAGTATTATTCCGCTCATAGAAATGGTATCGTAAAGTATCGAGTTTGGGTTTCAAGTATCCGGATTCGGGGACTCTACAGAAATGGATTCTAGACGCTGCAGTACTCATCAGTCCCAGAGTATATGAAATATCCTTAGTATGCAACAAAGAAGCGTATTGAAGAAGCTAAGGATAGTACCATGGGTAAGAGGGACAAAACGCCTTTTCAGGTGTTAGGTGAGAAAGTAGTCTGCTTTGTCAGTGGGCCACAATGCAGTTTCAGAAGATGTGCAGAAATGTCTCCATCAAAGATCAGAAAAGTCAAATGCATTTAATGCCTCAATGGATGAGTCCAACGGGTAGTTTTCAGGATCACATATGTGCAGATCAGACAGATGAGAGAGAACTAAGCAAGCATTGAACAAACAACGTGAACATCTCTCTCAAGCTCAACTCTATGATCTGAGATATTGCAAAGCTTGCTCAGCTACTCAGTTCTTTAGAACAAGTGCTTATACAGCAAACTGAGTAGCAACCATCAAGAACACAATATTATCAACCAACTAAAGAAGAGTACCAAGTCTGCTGGACTTGAAGAGTTCATAACGAACTGTAAGAAAGCCAAGTCTGCTAGACTTGAAGAGTTCAAGAGTGAACTAAGAAGTTCCTAGACTGCTGGTCTAGAAGGAATCTGTGTGATTCAGAAGTTGTAACTGACATCCTTAGTGGATATCCTACTCGTTGAGTAGAAGAGTGGACTAGGAGCTTTAAGTGCTCTGAACCACTTAAAAATGATTGTGTCATTTACATTCATATCATAACTGCTATATTTGTTATAACTGTCTCACCCTCATTACTCCATTGCTTGGTAAAGAAGATTAAAACAAACATTTATTCCGCTAAGTTTTAATCATTACTAAAGAACAAGTTTAAAACGAAAAGATTTTTAAATATCAATTCAACCCCCCCTTCTAGATAACTATTGTGCCAACTAGGAACTAACACTGTGTTCTTGAGTTTCTTTTAAAATTGGAGTTTTGGTTAATGAATTTGTGGGTTACGATGTTATACATGTTATTAGATATTTATAATTTGATAGTGGTCATCTAGAAAAAAAAATTCAGAAATCAAATTCATGAATTTATACTAAAGAAGAGGAATTTGGGTTTTGATTGTAATGTTTATTATGGTGTACTTTGGGACTAAAGTTGATGATGAATTCATGATGGAAACTTTAAATTGATAGATGATTGTTGTTCTCCTCTATAAAATGAAAACAACGCAACTTGAACGGATCAAATTGGTTAAGAAACGAATTCGTGATGAATGAATACACTCAGCATGTTGAAAATAGGAAAAATTAGTGTAAACAAAATAGAATTAGTATAAACCAAGTCCCACATCAACTAAATTGAGAACTTTACCCTTTGTTAAACTTATAAATAGAAGTGTTTGATCCTTTGTTTCATTCACCAACAATAAGGCCTCCAATTTTGAGAAAGGCTTTGTTGTGGGAGGTCTTTTATAAAGATCTTCTTAGTTAAATTTTGGTCGAGTACGTATTCAGTTTGTGGAATTCGTATTTTCGGGTATGTTTCTTATTTAATTTTTGGTAATGTTATTATTTTAAATATTGTATTTAGTTTGTTAGTTAAAGTTTATATTTTGGAAGTTTAGTTAATTTTGTTAGTAAACTAGTTAGTTTGTAAATGAGTTCTAATGATTGTAATTAGAGATATGAAGCCTTAACATCATCCAAGTGTAACCAAAACTCACAAAATAAAAGATTTACAAAGAACCTTGTTGGACAGTTTTGGGGACTGAGCTTGAGGACCATTTGTGCATTTGATTTATGTCTAAAAGCTTAATTTGATGATTGTATGTTATATCCCTCTAAGTTCTGAAGATTTCCTAACTTGAATGAACCAAAATGGAGTTAAAATATATCCGTGGTGAAGATTTTAGTAAACCATGTCTAGAAATGAAAACTGAATGAATAGTGACTATAGTGTCAAATTCTGGAATAGCTATGTTGCCTGAAAAATTCTGCGTTTTTGGGTAGTTTTAGTGCACTGAGTTATGAAGCCATAGGCTTTAGAATGACCTCATTCCGACCTCGGATGAGGGAGTTACAGTGATTGGAAAGAAATGTGTCAAATTTGTCAAACTGAAAGTCAGCAGCGGGACGTGCTATTCAGGACACTGTTTCGATCAATTAATGTTTCCACAAACTTCTAGGATTTTGGTATGTTATAGTTAACTGAATTAGCTTTCCATAGACTCCGGAACAGACTAATTCCGACTTCGGAACAAAGAGTTATGACCATTCAAAGTAGTCGGCACAAAAAGCATCTAACCAACTCGGGACAGTCACCTTGAACGAATTTTCCGGAATTCTGTGTTTTGAATTTGGAAATGGTCAAAGAATGAAAGTTGTAGCCTTGGACGTTAGCTTCGCGTGGGCTCAAGAATTGCTCAAAAATGTTTAGAAACGAATTAGTTATGACTGTTTTAGCGAGAGAGGGTAAAGCTGGGAAAAAAATTGAAGACTGCTATGAACGTGAATTTTTGGCATGCTTTTTAGACTACTTAACAAACCCGAAATGAGAGGTTAGTATTTCTTAAAAATAGTCTTGTATGCCATGAAAAACATACTAAAAAATGCCTTACGATTGGATAAGTAGATTGCAAGCTATTAAAATGAAGTGGGTGTCAAGGTGAGGGTTCTTTGCCTTGTGGGCAAAGAAGAGACTTGATAAATAGCTACGGGTCATTCAACGTGTGATTTTTCCGTAACGCTTTTGGGTGATTTTGTGGCTGTTTAACATGTAACAAAACACCAAGAGAGATGCATAGATATTATATAATGCTTATATATCGCCAAAACTCACTTTAAATGTAAAGAAAATGATAGAAATGTAATGTAAATGTAAGTTTTCATAACTATGTGAGCGTAATTCGAAAAATGATATGTAAAACCTATATGTAACATAATGAAATGCGCAAATCCGTTTGAAATTATATTGAACCTAGTAATGTAAAATGAAGGGGATATAAATGGTTTATGTTTTGATACGTAAAATATTTACATACTAAATCCACGAGAGAACCTTTTTGGGCGTAAAAAGGTTATAACGGACAAAAGTTTCTAAAGAAACATGGAATGGTTTTAAGATAAGAACAAAATATTATAGTTAAATAAATTAGTTTACATTGAGTACGTGAATTTTGTATGTGAAACTAATATGTACATGTATGTATCCTCAATTTGTGTAGGATCATCACAGCGCAGATAAGTTATAAACATTAAACAACATCCAAGGCAAGTTTTTCAGTTCTATTATATTTGTGGATTAAATGTGATTATGTGGTGAGTTACATACCATGCTTTATGAATTGTTAATGTCAAAATATGACCAAGTTAATTAGGTTATGGAACTCAATTTATATGTGATATGTGATAGCACATGCATGTTGTATAATGTAACTCGATAAATTAGAAATGTATAATGCATGAATTGTGTACTATGTGAAACATGATAGACTGTTAAATTTGATGGGCTGTCGAGCTCAACATTGTAAATAACCACTTTTGTAGGTTCAAGATTCAAGGTAAAGTTATATGTTACTTGAAAGACATGAATCAGATGTGATACTTGAAGATTTATATACTTTGGTTGTGTTATTATTATTTGAACCATGTTTAAGGTTTCGAATAATGTATTAATGTTGAATTATAATATTGTTTTGCGAATGTAAACTATTGTAGTATTAAAATGATTCTGAGATATTTAGATGTAAAGGTTGAAGGTTTTGGGAATGAGGATAGTTTGTAATAGAAAATTTTAATTATTCCGCAAATTTCAATGGTTGTATTATCGTTTAATGATGTAAAATTAGAGGTTGAATGTATTATTAACGACCGAAGTTGAGAATTAAATTGTATGAATTTTGGGGTCGTTACAGGAGAGGTAGCTTATGAGGTAGCTCTACCTCTAGAGTTGGAAAACATTAACAATGTTTTTCGTATTTCGGTGTTACGATCGTATAAACCCGATTACAAACACGTGATCGAGTACAAACCGTTGCAGTTCGAGAAAGATTTGTCTTATGAAGAGATTCCTATCCAGATAGTTGACAGGAAAGAACAAGTGCTCAGAATAAAGTAATACCTTCTGTGAAGGTGATATGGAGGAACCATAATCACGAGAAGAAGCTACGTGGGAACTCAAGAGAAAATGTTGAAAGAGTACCCTGAGTTATTTGTTTAATCTGGGTCTTTGATTCTGAGGACGGAATCCTTGTAAGTAGGAAAGAATGTAACGAATGTGTTGTTTGAGTTGTGATTCTGGGGACAAAATCCTTATAAGAGGGGAATGATGTAACATTCTAGATTTTTTTTAAATGTAAATTATAAATATTATTGATTTATATAAATATTTATTGGATGTGTTTATTATTGGATAAATAATTGTTCAATTTGATTGATTTGATTTAGTTAATTATTTATTTGTTAAATAATTAATGTGTTATGTGGATTGAGTTATGTGATTAAGTGAATTATTTAATAAATTGTTATTAAATAAAGTGTGACAAATAATTATGTTATAAAGAGTTATTAAAATAAATTAAAGTAATTTTAATTTAGTTTTGCCAAACAAGGTTTAAGTATATTAATCCTTTAATTTTTAAATGGTTTACCAAACAAAACCTTATGGCTTTTGGATTCCTTTTGAATTTAAATTATTAACTAAATAAATAAAATAATATATATATATATATATATATATATTTGGAAACCGATAACTTATTAGCATTATTTATTATAGTTTCAATTTTTTTACGTTTCAAAGGTAAGCGTTGGTTTAGTTTAATATTACGTATATTGTATATGGCTTAAGTCTAAGAACAAGTTCAAAAAAAGGTTTTCAGAGAGAAAAGTTTCAGAGTTTTGAGAGAGTTTGAGAGAAAACGTGATTTTCAAAGCGAGTTCTGTTAACAAAGATTCTTAAGCAACAAAAAGGTATGTCTATGACCTTAATATTAGATACCCATATATGTCTATGTGTTCTCTATTTCTTAAGAATCACTGTGTATAAGTTTTACAAAATTCTTGTAAACCATGTTCTAGAATTGGTTATGATAATATGTGTGATTGTAATTGTTATAGCTAGCATGTATATATATATATATATATATATATATATATATGTGTGTGTGTGTGTGTGTGTATATGTGTGTGTGTGTGTGTTGTATGCTAAATTACCATTGAGAAAGAGAACTTGGTTTTTACAGTGAAAAATATATATACGAATATATGTTTTGCATGATAACAAAAATTCGTGTATGCTAATTGTGAAATTTAATGTCATGTTTGTTACTTGGGTATGAGTGTAAGATAACATACTACAAAGAAATCAATTTGGGTGGTAACAGTGAAATTTCAGTTCACTGTATTTTATATATCAACAATGGAGTTTTGAGTTTTAAAAATATGGTTGCAAGGATTAAGTTTTCTAAAATCGTTGTTAAAATTGTTAATAATTGGTATATGGATGATTGTTAGCATTTATGTGTAAATTACGTGAAGTTATACATGTTAACTGGTGTTAATTGTTGTTAAGAATTAAGACAGTAGCTTTGCTCTGTTCTTGGTTTGGTTTTTGTGAGTTTTTGGCCCCAAATCCCAAAATCCACGCGTCAAATCAATTCTCGCTCACCGCCAAAAATAGGCCGTAAGTTCGCGATCAATCTTGGAATTCGTGCCCGACTCTGAATTCGCGCCTAGCTAGCGCCATCTCTCTCGCTTCAAATATTTGGAAAAGTGGTGCTGGTGAGACGATTTTTGACCTCCTGTAGTAAAATGGCCATAACGTTTTTTCATACGAACTCCGATTGAGGTGATTCAAGATGATTCTGAAAGAGGACGAATAGGCTTATAACCTTTACTCTTTAAGGGTTTCAATTTGAAATCGTTATAAAGGGTCAAAAAGGCCATCTTTAGGACTGTTGTGTATTTGGAGCCAATCAGAGGGCGTCGGGATGCGCGAATGCAAGTGCAGTCCTTTGAGTATTAGTATAACCTAATGATAACATGTTGGACATGTAATAAGATGTTGTATCAAGTTGTTAATGTGTATGTGGTGCAATGACATGATCACTTAAGTAGTTGTAATAAAGCTAAAAAGTAATGTTCATGAAAAGATGCAATGTTATTTAAACTTAAACTTAGTTAGTAGCTATACTAAAAGTAAGAAATCAACTCATGAAGGTAATGTTAGTTTAACTAATGTGTATTGTCAATACATATGGTATGTGTAGGACTTGGGGTGAACGTGAGTAGTGATTGTTTAACCTACGCACGAGTCAAGTTCCCTAACATTTGCTACTTTATTATTCAGCAAGGTTACTTTTCACTGTTATGTTATACTTATGCAAATTCTCTATTTCTAATCTCTTGTTTAACGATTTATTATCATGCAAGTTCTTTAACTGTACTTTTATAATATTTGAGCAAGTTTTCTTATCCTAAATCTTCGTTATGCAAGTTTCTAAATCTATTGTTTACATTAAGTAAATCTTCTAACTCCATCCCTTCGTTGAGTTAGTTTGTTATGATTATGCAAGTTTTTCCTAAATCTAAACTTGTTATATTAGCATGTAAATATCTTTATATTCATTGAACAATTTACTGAATTCAAAGTTATTATTTGTTATGCATGCTTAATATTAAATTCTAAGATGTAACCTTAGCTTAATGTTGTTCAAAGCAAGGTATGATAAATTATTCCATTGTTATGCTATTAGATTATTCCTAAAGCATGAACTTAGAACGAAATGTTTATTCAGTTATGATTATTCAATAACATAGTGTTATTATCTTTTATTCAACTAATCCTTAGTTGATGTCCGTTGAATTCCAAATTACATTAAAGTGTATCCAAACCAAACTGACTTTGGTGCGAACTTGTACTCTAATACTGAGATGAACAACCCTAATATTAGGGGTTGCACTTAGCTTTATACTTTGTGCTGAAATGTTTGTATACAATACATGTAAGAAGGATTGATCCCCCTAAGTACCTTTGAGTCCTTATAGTCATATGACTGTTAGAGTTAAAGTTAAAAGATTACTTATAACTGTGGACATGGTTCGTGGTCATTAGACCCTCAGTGAATGTTATGATTTTTTGAATGTTAATAGAACGTATTGTTCAGTTCTATTAAGCCTAGTATATGGCAAGTGATGTAAAGGTTAAAGTTTTATTTATTGTTATTCCAAGTGAGCCTTGTTTGCTCACTCTTGCCTGTAAAATTTCTTACAGCTAAAGCTGAAAAGGGTGACGTACCTAGCACCAATAAGGAAAAGGGAAAGATAAACAAGTACTGAACACTTGTAATAGTTTTGATAGTTTTATTATTAGACTTTGGTTTAAAGATTGTAATGAAGTTTATTTAATTTTTCGCATGTATAATTTTTGTAAAGGTTAGATAACCTGGGAGATTTTATTCAATGTAATCCTGTATGGGCAGGTTTATTTATTCAATTATATTATGATTGGGTAGTTAGATATGAATATTTTTATTAAGTGAGCACCAAATCTTGAGGTAATGACGTACCGGGATTTGG
This sequence comes from Panax ginseng, assembly GCA_020205605.1. Classification (NCBI taxonomy): domain Eukaryota; kingdom Viridiplantae; phylum Streptophyta; class Magnoliopsida; order Apiales; family Araliaceae; genus Panax; species Panax ginseng. Next base: position 33,350,966 of record CM035143.1, on the reverse strand, counting down.
GGGTGTCACATTCCGACTTAGAACGAAGAAACGAGCATTGAACGTTCACGAACGTTTATAGTTTTCGTTAAAAATGGACTAATAGGTGAATTTTTAGCAAACGAAGTTGAATAGATAAAATTCTTGCATGAACACGTAGAGTATGTGATTTGTGAATCGTAGGCTCTTGAACGAGCCAATGAGGACTTATAACGAAGAAGTTACGAGTCCGGGAATCTCACAAAGTCAAAAATCTGTCAAAATTATCGAGGCAGAAAGCGTGGCCAGCAACTCAAGGCATAAAAGTCCAGCCATATAGTCACAAGATTGGACCATAGCCCACATTAATTGGCGGCTGTGCTTATTAATAGAATACACTAGGCATGGCGCCGCGAGGTGGTGATCAATTCTAGGAACTAAAGCTCATGTGCACATAAACCCTAAAGAGAAGAAGTTGCAATGACTCCGATACTAGAACATACAATAATAAAAGCTTACAAGTAAGGAAATAAAGATAATTGATTAGTAATGAACCAATACATAATTAAACTTAATGTAGCATCATTAAGATAATTTTAAACCTTAAGTAATACACTAAAGGTTGAAGATAAGTCGAATGTGAACATGAATGGTATGCAATAAACGTACTTAACCTATGATGATCGAGTTTCGAATAATAACATAAGAACATTAATAAGCCGTGAGGAAGGATGTTGAACTCGAACCAAGTTGTATTAATGAAATAATTTCAATTAAGTTATAGAAAGGAAATAAGATGGTAAGAACGACGGAAAGCCGGAATCAATAAATAACAAATCTAATATATGATTAGATTGAGAAGAAGGGTAAGATTCTTTAGGAACTATGTATGTTCATTCATGACCTAATGTGGTATGTTATGTGGTTATGTGTTGTAGAGATCAGAAGACTCAAAGGAAAGCGTAATTATCTTGTATGGCGGATATTTGAAGGCAAGTTTTTCTTAAACGTTTGTCTAACCTTCGTGTTAGTCCAATTTTCAAATGATTCAAGTTATGAGATGCATGAATGGTTTTACGAAGGAGTTGATTGATTTCTTTACAAGTTTTCTATATAGAATTGATACGCTTATCCCACGCCAATTGTTTGATGTATGATTCAAGGTAAGCTTTGAATATGAATAAACAAATGTATTTTCATCGAGTATTCAATGGGCACGCGAGGTTGCCACAACTTAAACGTACACACATTTAATAAATGTAGTGTTGATCAACATAGAGTAATATAGGCTGATCACCTAGAAGTGCTCGTAAGCAATGTCGAACTTACGGACTTAGTGTCGGGTTGTCCATTTCAAAGAAATTATGAAACACTCATGGTCTTGGACCAAAATTGGTGTTTTACTGAATATTGTCATGATAAAATGTTTTGAAGGAAAAAGGAACGCTATTTTTAATTATTGATAGTACTTCGTAACTATTATTCAGTTATTGAAGATATACGATTCTTATGTTTCAAGCATGCTTTTTAAAAGAAATTGTTTTACTTGTTGAGCTTGTTATGCTTACTCTTGCTTGAACCATATGAATGCAGCTTAGACCGAACAGGCCGAAGGATTCAGCAAAGATAATGAAAGTCTAAGGCGAACTTGTAGATTACCTATGTAATAGTATAGGTTTGTAATGATAATATTTGATATTATGACAAGAACAAAGGTAACGGTTATAAAGAACCTGGGGAATGGTAGTATTGTTTTGGAATATATATAAGACATAATCGTTCTTTTGAGGCATTTCAATTGAATGTTTGTGTGAACTTTAACACCGTGTAGCACCATATGTCGGGTTAGAAGACACCCGAATTTGGGGGCATCACATAAGGGATATTATTTTTGTTCAATATTCATAAGGAATAATATTTTCTTCCATAATATGTAGTTTGTGAGTAATATTATTTCGTCTCGTATTCCTGATTATACCCTCATTTTTTTAAAGTATTGATTCTATACTCCGTGAAATTAGTAGAATATCCTTGAAATTTGTGTTTCATTTAGTATCGTTTCATAAGGATATTTTCTACACATTCTTGTTAAATTTTAAGTTTTTCATGCCGGAGTACTGTCCATGAGTACTATTCATTTTTACGGTACTATTCACGGGGTACTATTAACAAAGTACTATTCACGAAGAACTATTCACAAATACTATTCACAAAGTACTATTCACGGGGTACTATTCCTGAAGTATTATTCACTGGTTACTATTCACTCGGGTAATATTCACCCGGAGTACTATTCATGACAAAAATTTATTTCTTTTCAGTTCAAATCATTTTTGATACAATATTATTCTTGAATTTTACTCCACAAAGCAGTATCATGTTGACAATTTGGACATTATTGAATTCTGGATAAATTAAATTATAAATATATAAATTTTTTATTTGCTTTCATTTAATTGAATTCTTATATCATTGTCATCATCCTCATGCTTATATTGTGATAAAAGTCATCTTTGGCTGTAGTGCATAGATGGACTGTTGATTGGTATAATTATGACCAGGGATCATTCGGTATAATCATGACCCGTAATGTTACAAATGATGTTGTAAAAGTCCTCATTGGCCCGTAGTGCATTGATGGATAGTTGCTGGTATGATCATGACCATTGGTGATTACACGAATATCCTTGGCCCGTAGTGCATAGATAATTCGTGGACGTGATACTAATGAATATGATTGGCCTGTAGTGCAGGGATGAGTCGATGATGTGGTTTATTTATTAAGCTGAGTCTTAGCGATAAAATTGATGATAAATTTTTTAAATCATAGAAGATAGTAGATATCATGCTCTACTTGACTCTTCTAATGGATTGCTTGTTCCGCTACAATTAAACTTGTTGTTTATTAGTTTAACACTGTTGAAGGCTAACGATAATTTATTTTGCATTATCTAAGTCATAATATTTCTTACTGGGCTAGTTGAGCTCACCCTTTTTCTTTCATTGTTCTCTTCAGGAAATGAGAACGTAGCCGGGACTAGTCAGGGAACGGAGTGATGGTCCGAGAAGGTGGCTATAGTAGTCCTCACTATTTTATAAAATAGTGTGATACTAATTGTAATAAGGACTCCTTTTTTGAGTTTGAATATTGTCTTTTAGACAATATTCGTGTAAAAACTCTCAGCTACGTTTTGTCGTATTGTATAAAAGAAGTTTGTATTTGATTTATGTACCATGTATTTGGCGACTCAAGATGGGTGATGTATACCTATTTTGGGGGCATCACATTTGGTATCAAAGCTTAGGAATATGATCCCTCGCTAAGATGTGAGACTAGAACTAGGGGGAGAGACGGGTAAATCCTTCGTTAATATGACCTACCTAAGCTTATTTGTTATTTTATTGGTCGGTCAGAGTATAGGGACAATATGTGGCATGTCAATTAACCCTTGTTTTGTAATAGTGTTTGAAAATGGCATCTGAAAATGTCGAGATAAGTAATGAAGCACATGAGACCGTTGAGTCACCAACAATCAATACTCAGGATAATGTGCATCAGGAAGACAATAATCCTCAGGTAAACAACAACACCGACCAGATGATGAAAGATGGGATGTTCAGAGGCTTTATGCAATTCATGGAACATCAGGCGAAAGAGACTCATATTCAAAATGCAGGTGGAAACACTGACAACTCTCGGATGGTCATTGCTAAGTAGTTCAAGGAGCTGGGACCACCAGAGTTTGTGGGAAAGCCAGAACCACTTAAGGCAGAGATGTGGATAAAGTAGATCACCAAGATATCTGATGTCTTGGGATGCTCCGAGGAGCAAAAGGTTCCCTTTTCCACCTTCATGTTGAGAGGAAAGGCAGATTACTGGTGGGAATCAGTAAAACGTACTCAGCTTGCCTCACTCAAAATGTCTTGGGAGAAGTTCCAAGAACTGTTCAACGACAAGTACTTTCTCGAAAGTATTCGTCACATGAATGAGGTGGAGTTCATCAAGCTAGAGCAAAACAATATGACTATGTCGCAGTACGAAGCTAAGTTTGCCTAGTTGTCTTAGTTTACGTCTCATTTGGTTGATAATGAGGAGAGAATGACGCGGATGTTTCTAAGAGCTTTGAAACCTGAAATACGTCAATACCTCATTTCTGACAAACTGTGTTTGTATTTAGATGTTGTAAATAGGGTTCAGTTATTGGAGCACGATAATGAGTTAACTCAACCAAGAGAGAGCAGTCGGCAAAATGATAATACCAGTGGTAGCAGTCATCGAAGCGGTGACAATAAACATAGAGGGAATCAACATGCCAGAAATGGTAACTACTTCGGTGGTAATCATGGCCAAGACAATAGCAGTGGAAATTTCAAGAAGAAGAGATTCAATAATAATGGAAAGACGTCAGCACCAGTACATATTGTTAAAGAAAGAGAACGATCATCGAGCATATGCTACAAATACAGAGGGGAGGGACACATCAGTCCGAACTGTACGCATCAATCCAAAGCGTGTTATATTTATGGAAGAAAAGGTCACCTAGCCCGATTTTATCGTTTAGTGAAGTTAAGTCCATCTGGGATGGAGGTACCAAAGGCCGTCCTAGAGAAGTCAAAGCCGGTAGTTCAAGGGAGAGCGTTTGTCGTGACCTCCCAAAAAGCAAGGAACCCAAACGAAGTCATCACAAGTAAGCTAATCATAAACTCTAGAGAAGTTTATACCTTATTTGATATCGGTTCTACCCATTCTTTTATTTCTCCTACTTGCGCTCAACATTTACATTTAACTCCGGAGAAACTAGACTTTGAATTATCTGTTGAAACTCCGTTGGGAGAAACCTTCATTACATCCACTGTTTATAAGTCTTGTTTGATTCAAATCGGCAACCGCACGTTACCTATCGATCTTATCTCTTTGAAAATACTTGCATTTGATGTTATTTTAGGAATTGATTAGTTAACCACTCATAATGAAAAAATTGATTGTTTCGTAAGGTTGTTAGTTTTCATATTCCTAACCAACCTATTATGCGAATTCAAACAACCAAACCACTAAATTCAATCATTGTCATATCAAGCCATAAAGCTATTCGTTTATTGAAAAATGGAGGTCAAGCTTTCTTAGCCCATGTCACATATTTAAACAAAAATTATTTGGTTTCGGCACATAAAACGCAGCGGAATATAAACAATTTAAAGTGTAATTTCGAAACCCTAAAACAGGATCCATGCGAAAACTAAATTAATTCAGTGGTTAGAAATTTATACTGATTATTGAAGCTAGAATCGATGCGGTCGAATCTCCAACACAATCCAAACGAACTGCGTCTCTACGGTATCCACCACGACGCATACTTAATCGTTATACGATCTGCGAGAAAAGGAACTGCATGATTTTAGCCACACTTAATTATTTTCTCTAGTCTCTCTCAAGAAGCGGCTAGGATTTTTTTATTTTGACGTAATCCTAAAATGATCGATATATATCATATATATATAGAGTTAGGAGGAATTAATCAAAACCGATATTAATAAAATCGAATTTATATATATATATATATATATATATATATATATATATATATATATATATATATCTTAATTAAGTCTTACTTAATTAATATACCTATATATATATAAATTATCCTATTAATTTAAATTCATAATTTAAATACTATCAATCATATTGACATATTTAAATTTTTACAATTTAAATTAATTTCCTTTTAATTACGTTCTATGTGTGTGACCCTATAGGTTATTATTACGTTGGCAATAATTTTAAAATCATATTATAAAATTATAAACAGTGAGCGACATCTAGTAATGCATCACTGCTACCCAAGTAATAATAAGATCGATGATTCGATGCAACCTTTTTGTGACCAATGTTTCAATGTAATTTAAACCTTTTAACCTTAATATCATAGATTAAACTCGAGTCATGGAATGTGTCATACTCTCCATAATTTAATCTGAGTTTTTCTTGATCAATGAGTAGACTATATGAAACAAATCACTATTTGAGAATGGTCATGCATTTCATAGTCCTACTCAATCAAGAGGCCTATGGATATCACCCCTAATAAATAGGAGGGTTAAATTCCATCTAGATCACTCATATTTCTCACACGATTCATGATGTACCCAATAATCACCTTTATAGTCCACCCTATTAAAGGTGACCTTTGATGATATCAAAGTACATAAATTCTCGTGTAGTAATATAGTGATTTCAGGTCGGAGGACCATTACATCATTGTCACTATGAGAATCGCTAATGACACTTGATGCTCCACATAGAATTCTCATGGTGGAGTTACATCCGACATTGTTGTTCTAACACATACCTATGCATTAACTTAATATCTCATATATTTATGACCAATGAGATTTGGTCATCAGTCAATCCATATACTAGTCTCAATGCATCATTTTTGTCCTATCAACAATGATACTCGACTAGGGACATTTAAGAACAATGATACAAATTATAATTATATAATCTCATGTTCAAGTCACATACTTGAAACTATATAAATTGTATCACTATTCTAAGGAATTTTATTATGTTAACATTTATATAACGCAGTAAATAAAACCATAATAAAATCATTCATTTATTTAATCAAATATAATATCAAAATGTTAAGTAATTATATCAAATAATTGGCCTCTAGGGCATAAACTCTAACAAAAATACGTTAAATTTGAATGATATTTCTATTGTTAATAAATTTCCTGATGTATTCCATGAAGAACTTCCTGGCCTACCCCCAGAGTGTGAAATTGAATTTTGTATCGACCTTGAACCCAGTACAAAAACCATTTCTAAAGCCCCATATCGAATGGCTCCTATTGAATTTCAAGAGTTAAAAACCCACTGCAAGAATTGTTAGACATCGGTTTCATTCGTCCTAGTACATCTCCTTGGGGTGCTCATATTCTATTTGTAAAGAAGAAAGATGGAAGTATGCGACTTTGTATTGATTATCGGGAGTTGAATCATGTCACCATCAAAAATAGGTACCCATTACCTCGCATTGATGACCTGTTTAACTAGTTTCAAGGCGCCAAATTCTTTTCAAAGATCGATCTTCGTTCTGGATATCATCAGTTGAACATTAAAACTGATGACATTCCAAAGACTACTTTCAGAACTCGGTACGGGCATTACAAATTCCTAGTCATGTCTTTTGGATTGACTAATGCTCATGTTGCCTTTATGGATATGATGAACCGAGTATTCAAGGAATATTTGGATCACATTGTGGTCGTCTTTATTGATGACATCCTCATATATTCCAAAAGCCGTGAAGATCATGAACAACACTTGAAGCTGATACTCCAAATAATTCGTGAAAACAAGCTATACGACAAATTGAAGAAATGCGAGTTATGGCTTGAGGAAGTAGCATTCCTTGGGCACGTGATATCAAATCACGGAATATCTGTTGACCCGACAAAGATTGAAGCAATTCAAAGCTGGGAGCAACCTAAGTCAGTGACCGAAGTACGTAGCTTTCTGGGCTTAGCTGGTTATTATCGGAGATTCGTTGAAGGATTTTCTCGAATCTTTACTCCATTAACTTAGCTGACTCAAAAAGATACAAAATTTAGTTGGAGCGAGGAATGTGAGAAGAGTTTTCAAGAACTCAAGAGAAGACTTATTTCAGCACCTGTTCTGACAATACCATCTGGTTCGAAGGGATTTGTCATATACAGCGATGCTTCAGGTAAAGGTTTAGGATGTGTTCTCATGCAACATGGAAAAGTCATAGCCTATGCCTCACGACAACTCAAAGAATATGAGAGGAATTATCCTACTCATGATCTAAAGTTGGCAGCTATCGTTTTCGCACTTAAAATCTGGAGGCATTACCTGTATGGGGAGAAAGTGAATATCTATATGGATCATAAAAGCCTCAAATATTTCTTCACCCAAAAGGAACTCAACATGCGATAACAATGTTGGCTCGAGCTGTTGATAGATTACGATCATACCATTCAATACCATCCTGGAAAAGCGAATGTAGTAGCAGATGTATTGAGTAGAAGATCATATGCGGGTACGAGTGCGATAGTGTCAACGCAAAGGCCCATTTTGTATGACTTACAAAGGATGGAGATAGAGTTAAAGACTCTAGGGACCCATATGATGATGGAAAATATACGAGTATAACCGACTTTAATCGATAAAGTTAAAACTGCTCAAGCTACAGACTTGGAGCTAATGTGTATGAGGAAGAAAGTACAAGAAGGTGCTATTCCGGAAGCAAGAATCGATGAAGAAGGAATACTTCGAGTTAACTCTAGACTTTGTGTTCCTAACGACCGTGATTTAAAATATAAGATCATGATGGAGGCACATAACACACCGTTTGCAATCTATCCTGGGAGTACCAAAATGTATCATGATCTTCGACATACATTTTGGTGGAGCAATATGAAGAGAGAGATATCGGAGTTTATCTCAAGGTGTATAACTTGTCAACGTGTTAAGGCAAAGCATCAAGTGCCAAAAGGTCCATTGCAACCACTTGAAATTCTAGAATTAAAGTGGTAGCACATTACCATGGACTTCGTTACTGGTCTTCCCAAGGTTTCTCAAGGCATAGATGCGATTTAGGTCATTGTCGATAGATTGACCAAGTCTTCTCATTTCTTACCTATACAAGAAACTTATCCACTTGAAAGTCTTACTCGTATATACATAAATGAGATTGTAAGATTGAATGGTATGCCAGTATCCATAGTTTCTGATCGAGACCCAAGATTCACTTCATAATTTTGGGTTAGTTTGTAAAAAGCTATGGGAACGGATTTACGATTTAGTTCGGCATATCATCCTCAAACGGACGGGCAGTCGGAGAGGACTATTCAAACTCTTGAAGATCTATTAAGACTTTGTGTCCTTGACTTCAAAGGAAGTTGGGACAAGTTCTTGCCATTGGTGGAATTCTCCTACAACAATAGTTATCAAGTAAGTATTGGCATGGCTCCATTCGAGGTGTTGTATGGACGCAAGTATCGTTCTCCAGTATGTTGGGATGAGGTGGGTGAAGCAAAGTTGTTGGGACCGGATTTGGTACGCATGGCAACGAAAAAGATTCAAATGATCCGACAACGTATAAAAACCTCACAAGATCGACAAAAGAGTTATGTTGATCTTCATCGAAAGGACGTGGAATTCAATGTTGGAGATCATGTGTTGTTACGTGTTGCTCCACGGAAAGGAGTTTCAAGATTTGGAAAGAGAGAAAAGCTCAATCCTCGATTCATTGGGCCATTCGAAATCCTCGATCGAGTAGGAAATGTGGCCTATAGACTCGCCTTACCGCCAGGTATGTCTCGTGTTTATAACATTTTTCACATATCTATGTTACGTAAATATGTGAAAGACCCGAACCATATTATTGAATTAGAACGGGATGAGATAACGAAAGATTTAATGTATGAAGAGGTACCTGTTAAAATCTTGGATAAGAAAGATCGTATTATACGCTCCAAGGTTATACCTTAAGTCAAAGTTTTGTGGAGAAATCACGATATTGAGGAAATGACCTAGGAGTTAGAATCTAAAATGAAGTCAAGGTATCCTCACATCTTCGACATACCAGGTATGTACCCTAATTTTGAGGACGAAATTTCATAAAAAAGGGAGGTTGTAAGACCCCAACTTTTATGAATAAAAATTATTTTTTCTCGAAATATATTTTTGAATACTATGGTGTGGATTTGATATAATGTTATAGTTGTGGGTAATATTTACAAATTTTACAAAGTAAGAAAGTTGTTATAAAATATTCGATTGGTCGGGGAATATTCGTTTAAACAGGGAATATTCGTACGATGGCACGATCATTGGTGGACCCCACAACGAAAGTATTGTCGGAGTTAGAAAATGACGGAAATGTCTTTTTATAAAAATAACTACAAAAGTTTTACCGTTAAACTGTTGAACTACCCGGTGGTAAAAGTATAGTAATGCGCGTGGTTGCATAGTAGCACACAATATTGAGTATTGATGCTTATGTGAGAAGTCACTCAGTTATACTCAATTATTGCTACAGTAATTGTTGCATAATATCTCTCATATTATTGATTCAATTATTGTCATAGTATCATCTGCATAATATTTTATATTATTAAATCAATAATTGAGACGACAAAGTTATTCATATTATTATTTACATTATTAATGATGTCTAGAAAGTTCTGTCGAAGAAAGGGGTTTGGTCACCTAATTGCGCGCCAATAGGGAGAAATCCTTATCGGAAAGCCCCCTCTTTCCGGGGAATGATCTAGTTGTTAAATATTATGAGTTATAGTATTAACGATGAATATGTTCGTGTTGATTAAAGATAAAATTATTGATAAAAATATTTCCATTGTGTTGGGATTGTTTGTGTTAGTGGAAATCGACAGTTATTTCGATAATCATTGATTTCTGGATGTTAAATTGATCAAACAGGCAATTAATCGAATAAATGAGCAATTAATTGATATTGGTTCACATGAAAATTACTGGTGGTTCACATGTATGGAACTATTGGTTCACATGCATATACTATTAAGGGAGGTGGTGCAAGATTGATAATACTTGCAGGACTAAATTAAAAATAAAGGTATAGATAAAGGTACTATACTGTAATAATTTTAGCCCCTAATCGTGCAATTATCAAAACTATGTTTTTCTATAAATAGGAACTCATTCTTCATTCATTCTCACCAATTCACTAAGACTCACAAGAGCATCTATTGAGAGAGAAACTATAGAGAGGAAGAAGAAGAGTATTCTGTGTAGACACTCGAAATTTTCTGTACTACTGTTACTAACATTGCAGGAGGATAGATTTGTCTTTTAAGAGAGAACCCTGAAAGACAATCTCAATCCATCTAGGATACTCTAGGAAGTTCGACATCAACCCCGGATCGCAATCTAGAGTAACGATTTCAACCTCGGATGTAACCCGAGGGCTGCGAGATCTAATCTAGGAACTCACACGGAGAAGACTGATTAATCTCGGAGATGACCCCAGAGGTATCCGATCTCGATCCCAACCATGGGAATACCAACCAACCTTGGCGATAAACCCGAGGAATGCGGTTTTGGTGATAACCGGAAATGCTTGTTTCAAATCGACCGACTTCAATCTCGGCGCTCTGGCGAGATACATTGCACCAACCGGCAATTTCATGGGGGGGCGAGCACACCTCAAAGATGACAATGAGGACCTTCAATAATTGCGGCGGTCCAATCTTAGCAAAGTCCGAAAGCAGCGTCGCTTTATCATTAATCCGTGATAACACCGGTGAGGGCAACATCGTCATCTTGTCAAACACGACGCCACGTCCTCTACGCATAGCGATGTCCCTGAGGCTAACCAATCCCGAGTGACTATTATGCGGGGTAAGCGGATGAAAGTTACGACTTGAAGACCGGAGGGCATCGTCCCATCTTCAACGACTTCGTACAAACTCTAATCCCATGCCATCGTATAACTCTCGACAAGCGGCGGTCGAAATAGGTCCTGTATACCTCAAGCGGATGCGGATTGCACTTACGAAAAGCGAGTGGACATTACGATTGCACGAGTGCACGTGCTTGAGACGACTGACCTGACACAAACCGGGCCAACGGGTTGCTCTCTGCAATACACACACATGGCTCAGTGGCAGGTACACCTGCGGCTAATATTCCTATAAATAGAGGGCTTTGGGTGCTAATTTTCTAAGAAAAAAAAGGCGGGGAAACCCTGCACAATTCGCTCTGCACTCGCCCATGCAGTGTATTTCCCACTTTTAAACACATGTGAGCTCATATATAGCCTCTTTTGTACCCACAAAAGCCAGTGTTTACCCACTCTAAAGATATAGAAGCCTTTTTTAGCAGTCAGCTGTAAGCCCTCTCACACACTTTAGAGTCTTTCTCTTCATCTTTGCACACACCCTTCTACACATTGAGAGTCGTATTGCTTGTTTTGCGGGACTTCTATTAGTGGTTTCATTCGATCTGTATATATATATATATATATATATATATATATATATATATATATATATATATATATATATATATATATATATATATATATATATTTACATATATATTGACCAACATTATCGAGTTATGCCTCGATTGAGCCTAATCTTGATGCGGAGGCGTTCTTTGCTTTAATATATATATATATACTTATATATATCAACTGTGTCAAACTTTGTTTGATGAGCCTGAACTTGATGCGAGTGTTTACTTTTTTTTATATATATATATATATATATATATATATATATATATATATATATATATATATATATATATATATATATATCAATTGTGTGTCGGACTTTGTTCGATGAGCCTAGACTTGATGCAGTGCATTTACTCGCTTTTTATATATATATATATATCAATTGTGTGTGTGTGGACTTTGTTCGATGAGCCTAGACTTGATGCAGTGCATTTACTCACTTTATATATATAAATATATATATATATATATATATATATATATATACTATATATATATCAGCTGTGTGTCGGACTTTGTTCGATGAGCCTAGACTTGATGCAGTGCGTTTACTCGTTTATATATATATATATATATATATATATATATATATATATATATATATAAGCGAATAAGCATAGGATATAAAATCGAGGCTCATCGAGCAGTGTAGTCCCACCATTCATATATATATAAGTATATATATCCGTGCGTTATTGCTTTTATATATATATATATATATATATATTGTCCCACACAGTGTTTACTTAAGTGGTGGTTGATCGCTTTTATGACTTTCTTTACATTTCGTCTGCCGCCTGAGTTTACTTGTGGCGAGTTGGCCGTATATTCTGATTTATTTACATTACATCACTTTAGAGTTTTTCTCCGTGGTGGTTCAGAGTATTCTGACTTTATTTACATTTTCGTCCTTTGGAGTTTCCTCTGTGGTGGTTGATAGCTTTAATGACTTTATTTACATTTTGATCCCCATGGAGGTGCTTCGTGGTTGGTAATCTTATCTCTGTATATATATATTTACCGCTTTTATATATATATATACCTTTCATCGCTTTCATACAAATTGCGTGATACGAGAGCCTAGGAATCATGTGATCACAGATTCATCCCATTGGATCTAGATTCGGTTCCCGTGATGGACATTTTTCAGCTGTAAGCAACTTGTAAATTATTCGGCGGTGTCAAAATTTCCTCAGATGGTTTCCATACCCACGAGGAAGTCAGCATTATTTTTGTATATTCTTTTCGTACGGATGCCTCGCATCCGTCAAATAAAATCAATTCAGCCACTCACTTAATAAAAATGGGAGTGTAAAAGGTCTCAATTCCTATTGAGCATCAGGGTTTGAAATACCTCTTTTATAAAACATCACCGCCATATCTTGTTAAAAGCGAATTTTACATAAATTCAAACCACATGTGTATATTGGTTGAACGAGGCCTCGCACAACTTCATATATAACTTGACACATTGACCACACACACACACACACTTAAATAATAGTTTCTTGAAAAGAGGCGGTCACCGTGGTAACACGGATGTCGGGGGGTGCCTAACACCTTCCCCCTGCATAATCAAGTCCTCGGACCCTAAACGAATCTCGGTTTCACCGACCCGTATATCAGTGTCCTATCATTGGGTCAATGTGCAAACCTTTTCTCGATTGTGTTGGCACAACCATTTAAAAAAACCAACTGGCGACTCTTAACAGTCCATCGTCGACATTATACATGTCGGACCTTTTTCACTTGTTTTTTCAAACAAATCTCACCTAAAATGAGAACACCAAAGAACAAAATGTGGAAAGGACACCCAAAAATCCCGAAGCGTCGACATTACGCTACTTCACTTTATTCCGATTATCGGTCTTCTTCTAAGGTAAGGGATATTATTTTTATTCAGTATTCATAAGGAATAATATTTTCTTTCATACTCTTAGTATGTGAGTAATATTATTTTGTCTTGTATTCCTGATTATACCCTCATTTTATTAAAGTATTGCTTCTATACTCCGTGAAATTAGTAGAATATCCTTGAAATTTTCACTTCATCTAGTATCATTTCACAATTATATTTTCTGCACATTCTTGTTAAATTTTAAGATTTTCATGTCGGAGTACTGTCCATGAGTACTACTCATTTTTATGGTACTATTCACAAAGTACTATCCACGAGGTACTATTCACAAAGTACTATTCACGGGTACTATTCATGGGTACTATTCACCTGGAGTACTATTCATGACAAAAATTGATTTCTTTTCGGTCCAAATTATTTTTGATACAATATTATTCTTGAATTTTACTCCACAAAGCAGTATCATGTTGACAATTTGGACATTATTGAATTCTGGATAAATTAAATTACAAATCTTTAAAATTTATCATTTACTTTCATTTAATTGAATTCTTATATCATTGTCATCATCCTCATGCTTATATTATGATAAAAGTCATCTTTGGTCGTAGTGCATAGATGGACTGTTGATTGGTATGATTATGACCAGGAATCATTCGGTATAATCATGACCCGTAATGTTACAAATGATGTGGTAAAAGTCTTTATTGGACCATAGTGCATTGATGGACAGTTGCTGGTATGATCATGACCATTGGTGATTACACGAATATCCTTGGCCCGTAGTGCATGGATAATTCGTGGACGTGTTACTAATGAATATCCTTGGCCTATAGTGTAGGGATGATTCGATGATGTGGTTTATTTATTAATCTGAGTCTCAGCGATAAAATTGATAATAAATTTTTTAAATCATAGAAGATAGTAGATATCATGATTTATTTGACTCTTCTAATGGATTGCTTGTTCCACTGCAATTAAACTTGTTGTTTATTAGTTTAACATTGTAGAAGGCTAACGATAATTTATTATGCATTATCTAAGTCATAATATTTTTTACTGGGCTAGTTGAGCTCACCCTTTTGCTTTCATTGTTCTCTTTAGCAAATAACAACGTAGTCAGGACAAGTCGAGGAACGGAGTGATGGTCCGAGATGGTGGCTATAGTATTCATCACTATTTTGTTGTATTATATAAAAGAAGTTTGTATTTGATTTCTGTACCATGTATTTGGCGACTCAAGATGGGTGATGTATACCTATTTTTGGGGCGTCACAGTAGCAGTCATCAAAGCGGTGACAACAAACGTGGAGGGAATCAACATGCCAGAAATGGTAACCACTTCAGTGGTAATCATGGCCAAGACAATAGAAGTGGAAATTTCAAGAAGAGGAGAATCAATAATGATGAAAAGACGTCAGCACCAGCACCCGTTGTTAAAGAAGGAGAACGATCACCGATCGTATGCTACAAATGCGGAGGGGAGGGACACATTAGTCCAAACTGTACGCATCAATCCAAAGCATGTTATAATTATGGAATAGAAGGTCACCTAGCCCGATTTTGTTGTGCAGTGAAGTCAAGTCCAGTTGGGATGGAGGCATCCAAGGCCGTCCCAGAGAAGTCAAAGCCGGTAGTTCAAGGGAGAGCGTTTGTCGTGACCTCCCAAAAAGCGAAGAACCCGAACGAAGTCATCACGGGTAAGTTAATCATAAACTCTAGTGAAATCTATACCTTATTTGATACCGGTTCTACCCATTCTTTTATTTCTCCTACTTGCGCTCAATGTTTAAATTTAACTCCAAAAAAATTAGACTTTGACTTATCTGTTGAAACTTCGTTGGGAGAAACCTTCATTACATCCACTATTTATAAGTCTTGTTTGATTCATATCAGCAACCACACGTTACCTGTCGATCTTATCTCTTTGAAAATACTTGAATTCGATGTGATTCTAGGGATTGATTGGTTAACTACTCATCATGCTAAAATTGATTATTTTCGTAAGGTTGTTAGCTTTCATATTCTTAACCAACCTATTATGCGAATTCAAACAACCAAACCACTAAAGTCAATCATTGTCATATCAAGCCATAAAGATATTCGTTTATTAAAAAATGGATGTCAAGCTTTCTTAGCCCATGTCACAGATTTAAACAAAAATACGTCAGTTTTGAATGATATTTCTATTGTTAATAAATTTCCTGATGTATTACCTGAAGAACTTCATGGCCTACCCCCAGAGCGTGAAATTGAATTTTGTATTGACCTTGAACCCGGTACAAAACCCATTTCCAAAGCCCCAAATCGAATGGCTCCTATTGAACTTCAGGAATTAAAAACCCAACTACAGAAATTGTTAGACATCAGTTTCATTCGTCCTAGTACGTCACCTTGGGATGCTCCTGTTCTATTTGTGAAGAAGAAAGATGGGAGTATGCGACTTTGTATTGATTATCGGAAGTTGAACCATGTCACCGTCAAAAATAGGTACCCGTTGCCTCGAATTGATGACCAGTTGCAAGGCGCCAAATTCTTTCAAAGATCAATCTTCATTCTAGATATCATCAATTAAAGATTAAAACTGATGACATTCCAAAAACTGTTTTCAGAACTCGGTACGGGCATTATGAATTCCTAGTCATATCTTTTGGATTGACTAATGCTCATGCTGCCTTCATGGATATGATGAACCGAGTATTCAAGGACTATTTGGATCATTTTGTGGTTGTCTTTATTGATGACATCCTCATATACTCCAAAAGCCATGAAGATCATGAGCAACACTTGAGGCTGATACTACAAAAGCTTCGTGAAAACAAGTTATATGCCAAGTTGAAGAAATGCGAGTTGTGGCTTGAGGAAGTAGCATTCCTTGGGCACGTGATATCAAATCACGGAATATCTATTAACCCGACAAAGATTGAAGCAATTCAAAGCTGGGAGCAACCTAAGTCAGTGACCAAAGTACGTTGTTTTCTTGGCTTAGCTGGTTATTATCGGAGATTCGTAAAAGGGTTTTCTCGAATCGCTACTCCATTAACTCAGCTGAATCGAAAAGATACAAAATTTGGTTGTAGCGAGGAATGTGATAAGAGTTTTCAAGAACTCAAGAGGAAACTTATTTCAAAGACATTTACGGCTAATACCATCCGGTTCGAGAGGGTTTGTCATATCATATATGATGATGCTTAAGCAAAGGTTTAGGATGTGTTCTCATGTAACATAGGAAAGTCATAGCCTATGCCTCACGACAACTCAAAGAATATGAGAGGAATTATCCTACTCATGATCTAGAGTTGGCAGTTGTCGTTTTTGTACTAAAAATCTAGAGGCATTACCTGTATAGGGAGAAAGTGGAGATCTATACGGATCATAAAAGCCTCAAATATTTCTTCACCAAAAAAGAACTTAACATGCGACTACGACGTTGGCTCGAGCTATTGAAAGATTACGATCATACCATTCAATATCATCTTGGAAAAGCGAACGTAGTAGCTGACGCATTGAGTAGAAGATCATATGCGGGTACAAGTGAGATATTGTCAACGTAAAGGCCCATTTTGTATGAATTATAAAGGATGGAGATAGAGTTAAAGACTCCAAGGACCCACGTGATGATGGAAAATATACGATTAGAACCGACTTTAATCGATAAAGTTAAAGCCGCTCAAGCTACAGACTTAGAGCTGATGAATGTGAAGAAGAATGTGCAAGAAGGTGTTATTCTAGAAGCAAGAATCAATGAAGAGAGGAAATCTCAACCCTCGATTTTATTGGTCTATTTAAAATCCTCGATCGAGTAGGAACTATGGCCTATAGACTCGCTTTACCGCCAAGTATGTCGCATGTTCATAACGTTTTTCACGTATCAATGTTACGTAAATATGTGGACGACCCGAACCACATTATTAAATCAGAACTAGACGAGATAGCAGAAGATTTAACGTATGAGGAGATACTTGTTAAAATGTTGGATAAGAAGGAATATATTCTATGCTCAAAGGTTATACCTCAAGAGTTAGAATCGAAACAAGGTATCCTCACCTCTTCGGTATACCAGGTGCGTATCCTAATTTCGAGGACAAAATTTCATAAGAAGGGGAGGCTGTAAGACCCCAACTTTTATGAATAAAGATTAATTTTCTCGAAATATATTTTTGAATATTATGGTGTGGATTTGATATAATGTTATAGCTGTGGGTAATATTTACAAATTTTGCAAAGTAAGCAAGTTGTTATAAAATATTCGAATGGTCGGGGAATATCTTTTTATAAAATAACGGCGAAAGTTTTACCATTAAACTGTTGAAATACCCGATGGTAAAAGTACAGTAATACGCGTCGTTTCATAGTAGCACACGGTATTGTATAGTATCTTTGATTATTGATGCTTATGTGAGAAGTCACTAAGTTTTATTCAATTATTGTCACAGTAATTGCTGCATAGTATCTCTCATATTATTGATTCAATTATTGTCATAGTATCATCTGCATAATATTTTATATTATTAAACCAATAATTGAGACGACAAAGTTATTCATGTTATTATTTGTATTATTGATGATGTCTAGAAAGTTCTATCGAGGAAAGGGGTTTGGTCACCTAATTGCGCACCAATAGGGAGAAATCCTTATCGGGAAGCCCCATCTTTCCTGGGAATGATCTGGTTATTAAATATTGTGAGTTATAATATTAATGATGAATAAGTTCGTGTTGATTAAAGATGAAATTGATATTTTCATTGTGTTGGGATTATTAGTGTTAGTGGAAATCGACATTTATTTCGATAATATTTGATTTCTGGAGGTTATATTGACCAATCGGGTATTTAATCGGATAAATGAGCAATTAATTGCTATTAGTTCACATGCATATAACTATTTGTTCACATGAATGGAACTATTGGTTCACATGCATGTACTATTGATTCACATGCATTACTATTAGGAGAGGTGGTGCAAGATTGATAATACTTGCAGGACTAAATTAAAAATAGAGGAAAAGATGAAGGTACTATACTGTAATAATTCGAGCCCCAAAATGTGCAATTATCAAAACTATGTTTTCCTATAAATAGAAGCTCATTTCTTCTTTCATTCTCACTAATTCACTAAGACTCACAAGAGCAATTATAGAGAGAGAAGCTATAGAGAGAAAGAAGAAGATTATTCTGCTACTTCACTATTCCAGTATCCAACCTTCTATTAAGGTAAGGGATATTATTTATTTCTTATTCGTAAGAGATATTATTTTTGTTCAGTATTCATAAGGAATAATATTTTCTTCCATACTCTGTAGTATGTGAGTAATATTATTTCGTCTCGTATTCCTGATTATACCCTCATTTTGTTAAAGTATTGCTTCTATACTCCGTGAAATTAGTAGAATATCTTTGAAATTTGCGCTTCATCTAGTATCGTTTTACAAGGATATTTTCTGCACATTCTTATTAAATTTTAAGCTTTTCATGTCGGAGTACTGTCCATGAGTACTATTCATTTATACGGTACTATTCACAAAGTACTATTCATGGGATACTATTTACGGGTACTATTCATGAAGTACTATTCACAAAGTACTATTCCTGGGTACTATTCACAAAGTACTATTCATAAAGTACTATTCACGGGGTACTATTCCTAAAGTACTATTCACTAGGTACTATTCACTCGGAGTACTATTCATGATAAAAATTAATTTCTTTTCGATCCAAATCATTTTTGATACAATATTATTCTTGTATTTTACTCCACAAAGCAGTATCATGTTGACAATTTTCTACACACATCTCTTGGACCAAAATTCTGCCACCACCAGTGGGGCCCACCAAAATTCAGATTTTTCACACCAATCAAAAGCTTGGCCCACCCATGTTTTTAATAAAAATGTTTATTTCTGAAAGTTCAATAATTCATAATAAATAGCTCATTTATCAGAAAAAATTCAAATCTCATGTCTATTCCATAGGAAATTTTATTCTCTACAACTTTGTAGAAGAAAGTTTTTCTAAATTCCAATCAAAAAATGTCTGAAATCCACATACGGATGACTTTTAATACCTCTATTCTAATAAAATACTGATAAAACTCCTCAACATTAATTCCTTCATTTATATCCACATAAAAATAAATATTTCCTTATCATATAAATTAATAATTAATTATTCAAAAATAATATTATAAAATTGCAATTATGACAACCAAATCGTTCCCAGGAAAGAGGGGGCTTTCCGATAAGGATTTCTCCTTACTGTCGCGCAATTAGGTGACCAAACCCCTTTCCTAGACAGAACTTCCTTAGACATTGCCAATAATGTTATCTAATAATATTATTCAAATAATATGAATTATTGATCTGATAATGGAAAATATTGTGCAGTGACAATTATTGAAATAACAAGAATATAAAATATCAACGTAGCAATTATTGAATCAATAAAATAAAATATTGAACAGTAATTACTGTAACAATTATTAAGTAGTGTCTTCCTACGTAAGAATCAATAATTCAAAAAATATTGTGCAATATCGTGTCTTCTTTGTGCAACCACGCGTATTCTTGTATTTTAACAATAGGGTATTCAGCGGTGTTAGCAGTAATAACTACACTTATTATTTATAAAACTCATACTTGTCATTTTCTTCATCCAAGCGGTTATTACATTATGGGGCCCACAAATGGTTGCGTAAGTTAAATGCGAATATTCCCCGACAACAAGAATATTCCACTACCAAACGAATATTCCCCGACAACAATGAATATTTAATAACCACTTACTTATTTTGCAAAATTTGCACATTTCATCCATAACTTTAAACTTTTATCAATTTAACTATTTACTAAATAGAAAAATTGAATACTTTTATTTCATAAAATTCGGGGTCTTACAGTTGAAGGCTAACGATAATTTATTCTGCATTATCTTAGTCATAATATTTCTTACTGAGCTAGTTGAGCTCACCCTTTTACTTTTATTGTTCTCTTTAGGAAATGAGAACGTAGTTGGGACTAGTCGGGGAATGGAGTGTCGGTCCGAGATGGTTGTTTTATTAGTCCTCACTATTTAGTGTGATAATAAATGTAATGAGGATTAAATTTGAGTTTGGATATTGTCTATGAGACAATATTCGTGTAAAAACTCAGCTATGTTTTGTCATATTTTACACGGCAATTGTATTAATTAAGTTTGTATTTAAATTTTGTACCATGTATTTGGCGACTCAGAATGGGTGATGTATACCTATTTTGTGGGCGTCACAGGGATGGATATAGGAGAGCCAACTACAATCAACTGTTCTCCTATTTACCAATGATGCCCTATCACAGAGCCCAAATTCTCAACTCTTGGGATCACATGTTCTAGACTTTCAAAGTTTATCCAACAATCTTAGTGCTTGTTCACGGATTCCCAGGCAACCTCACGTTTGCCCATAAGCTAATCACTAACCATCCTTCTTCAGAAACTGGGCATGATGTATATAGGGTGCAACCTAGGTTAAACCGAAATACTACCCAGATGCAAATTACTCAAATTTTGATGCGATACCAATCTTGGGTTGAATAAGATTATCTTTGAGCAAAGTAATCTTAGGTTTGGTCTTTGATTTTCTGAAAATTAATATAATTATTATTTTTATTTTTATTTTATTATTTTTATTATTATTATTATTATTATTATTATTATTTTTTATTTTTTTATTATAATAAATATTTATTATTATTATTATTATTATTAATAAAAGAAAATAGAAAACTGGTATATATTAATTAGGTTAGGTTATATAAGAACCATAAAATCCTGGATAAAATCCGGTATTTAAAACCTAGTATATACCATTTATTTGTCACTTAACCAAATCGATTTATATTTATACCGAACCGGCCGGTTTGGACCGTTCTAATTCATCAAAAAACTGAAAAAATCAGTTTATTTGCCCACCCCTAATGAGGTACAATCAATTCCCATCTCTTTTAGGGTTAATCACTATCCTCCATCTACCTTCAACCAATTCTATGAATTGCCAAGATGGTTGGAAGTGATACTTCATCCACTAAATCAATTTCCAGCTACAGAATCCCAACATTCTGTAACTGATAAACTAAATATGTCTAATTTTATATTAATCCAGTCTCTACCATCTCTCACTCTACGAATATTGATCCTACTCCAATCGTAGAGTCATCCACTCAGCGAGCACCACCATCACCTCCTCCTGAAACTCAACCTCACACACATGTTCCTCCTTCAGATATTCCTTCCTCATCAACCTATAATTATTTTGATCTTGATCTTATTCTCTACAATCTACAAAATGAAAATACGAGAGCCTCTCCTCCAAATACTCAGCAACTCCTTGAGCTTCTCTCAGATCTTCCTACCAAAACGGAGCTGTCTAATGCAACCCAGAAGGTGACCAAGGATATTCAAGAAGATCTTAAAATTCACTCTGAGCTTGTTCATATGAGGCTGACTCATTTGATCGATGCTGCCAACAACCTCCCCAGCAATCTGAGTATTGAGCTTAAAACTAAGCTTCGGGATATCATCAAGGAAATGATCCAAAGTATCAATGAAAGGGATCAAATTCACTTTCAGGCTGCCAGGAAGCACAAGGAAGCAGTTCTCCTTCTGCAGAAGACTCAGGAATCTCAAAATAAACTTATGATGGAAAGTATCTCAAGTCTACGAACCTCAATGCAAGAATTCCAAGCATTTTCCATGGGTCAAATGCAACAAACAGAAACTATCTTAGTCATTCTACAAAAGAACAACTCACGAACTGATTCTCCGGTCCAAGAAAACTGTGAAGACATTACTCAATCCAGGAATCAGCTTCACGAGCTCGTCCAAGGCATGAATCGACTATCTGAAGACATTCAAACCCTTGACGCTGACATAAAGGGGGAGAATAAAAGGGAAGGAGAGAAATAAAAAGGCAGAGGCAGAGGGAAATTCATTGGTCAATCTTCAAGAAGCCCTCCCTCAAGACAGCCTTGTCATCAGACTCCACGACCTGAACATCAGTAAATTATCATGGCGCAACTGATATGTAGTCAAGGGCCATCTCCAAGCTCACAAGGGGTAACCATTACTGACCTACATATACCAATTGAAGACCCTATCTTTATGAATAGACATGATCATGGAAAAAGGCTGAGTCAAAGCGAGCTGGAAGATATTGCATGGAGAGACGAAGCCATCAGGAGAAGGAGAGATGCAGAGCATGCTAATCCTCCAAGGAGTAAAAGGCAAAAGAAATAGGGATAAGTTGGAACTCATTTCTTATTGATGTAACTAAGCTTTATTGTAATATATGTCTTTAAAAACATCAATAAATTCATGTTTATTCTTTAGAGATTTCAGCTGCTCACTGAAACACTAAGTCATATTTACTTTCTAGCAACTGCATCTAGAAATTGATGATCATGATACAAATCTCCTTGGTTATGTCAACATCAAATAGGGGGAGATTGTTGGGAAATTGCAAATTTAAATTTGATGTTGAAAGTAAATATTCATGCTTATATATAAAGTCCTTCTAGGAATACATGTACAAGGACTTAGTGGTAGATCAAACTTGTTAGGTTGATCTGAGCTTTAATGTTTATCATTCTGAAAATGAATGAATAGAAGGAAAGATCAAAGCTGTTAGGTTGATCTATGTTTAGAGATGTAATAGATAGGTTTCAACATAATCGTAGTCTGTTGAGCCAGTCAAGTGATTGCAGAAGCCAAGGCAGAATCGTAGAGCATTGAGAAATCGTAGTCTTTCTGCTTTGGAGGGCCTCTCGCAGAATCGTAGAGTGGTCCAAACGCATGCCGAGTCAACTCAAGAATAGTAGTGTGCTCTCGCAAGCGTAGAGTCTTCAAATCAAGCAAGAAAAGATCGTAGTCTACCAGTATTTAAGAGAAATCGTAGTGTTCTCATCTTCTAGTACCGGATCAAGCACTAATGTTGCAAGACACCACTATCATGATTGTAGTGTATCATCTGTCTACAAAACAAGCATCGAGCCTTGTCCATTTGTTTAAGAATAAATTTTAACAAATGTAGAATGGATTATAGACGTTGAGACTATCGAGAATCCCAATGACACAACACTCATCCTTAGTATATAACAAAGAGACACATTAAAGAAGCTAAGGAAAGTACTACATGATAGCCAAAAACACATTTCCAGGTGTTAGGTGAGATAGTAGTCTGTTGTGTCAGTGGGCCAGACGGCTAATCAGAAGATTTGCATAAAGTCACCATCAGTGCTCAGAAATGTCAAATACAACTAATGCTTCAACACTTGCCTTCAAACGGATACATTTCAAAGGCACTTTATATACAAATCAGATGCAGAAATAAGAGATAAGTAAGCATACAACAAGAAGATGAAGAACACATGACGCTCAACTCTACGATCTGAAAAGAAAGCTTATTCAGCTACTCAGTTCTTTTGAACACAAGCTTAACGACAACTGAGTAGCACCATTCAAGAACTCAACTATCATTAAATCAAGTAAGAAATGCCAAGTCTGTTGGACTTAAAGAGTTCTAAGTGAACTAATAAGTTCTAAGTCTGCTGGATTTGAAGAGTTCTAAGTGAACTAAGAAGTTCCAAGACTGCTGGTCTTGAAGGAATCCAATTGATTCGAAGATTGTAAAAACATCTTTAGTGGATTTCTTACTCAAGGAGTAGAAGAGTGGAATAGGAGCTTTGAATGCTCTAAGCCACTTAAATTCTCTGTGTCTTTTATATTCTTGCTTTACCTGATATACTTGATATAACTGCATGTTAACTATTAACTCTGTTTATCTTAAAGGGGAACAAACAAATCACATATTTCGCTGAAATTGATTAACAATATCTGACAAAGATTTTTTAAATATATATTCAACCCCCCTTCTAGATAACTATTGTGCCTCTAGGAACTAACACTGTGGAATCACATGTATTACTGTATTTTTATCACCGGTATTTCAACAGTTTAACGATAAAAGCTTTCTTTGTTATTTTTATAAAATGTTATTTACGTCGTTTTCTATATCAAGCCAGTTATTTCATTATGTGGTCCACTTAATGATTCTTGCTGCATCGCAACGAATATTCCCCAACAAAAAGAATATTCTCCTACCAAACGAATATTTTATAACAACTTGCTTACTTTACAAAATTTGCACAAATCACTCATAACTCTATCATTATATCAAATCAATACCTTACTAATTCTATTAAAAGTCGGGATCAACACCAAAACATATTTACCTCATATTACATATAAACTGTAAGACCCCAACTTTAATGAATAAAGATTAATTTTTCTCGAAATATATTTTTGAATATTATGGTGTGGATTTGATATAATGTTATAGTTGTGGGTATTATTTATAAATTTTGCAAAGTAAGCAAGTGGTTATATAATATTTGATTGGTCAGGGAATATTCGATTTAACAGGGAATATTCATACGACGACACAATCATTGGTGGACCACACAATGGAAGTATTGTCGTAGTTAGAAAATGACATAATTATCTTTTATAAAAATAACGGTTAAAGTTTTACCGTTAAAGCGTTGAATTACCCGATAGTAAAATTACGATGTCGCATGGTCGCATAATAGTAAAGCACACGTCATTGATTATTGATGCTTACGTGAGAAGTCACTCGATTATACTCAATTATTGCTACGATAATTCTTTGCATCATATCTCTCATATTATTGATTCAATTATTGTCACAGTATCATCTGCATAATATTTTTTATATTATTAAATTAATAATTGAGACGACAAAGTTATTCATATTATTATTTACAAAATTGACAATGTCTAGAAGTTTTGTCAATGAGAGGTTTGAGTCACTTAATTGCGGCATGATAAGGAGAAATCCTTATCGGAAAGCCCCTCTTTCACAGGAACGACACGGTTGTTAAATATTGTGAGTTATAATATTAATGATGAATAAGTTCGTGTTAATTAAAGATGAAATTGATAGTTTCATTGTGTGGGAATTATTAGTGTTAGTGGAAATCGACATTTATTTCGATAATAATTAATGTCTGGAGGTTATATTGACCAATCGGGTAATTCACCGGATAAATGAGCAATTAATTGCTATTAATTCACATGTTTATAACTATGTGTTCACATGTGTGTACTATTGATTCACATAATTTACTATTAGGGGAGTTGGTGCAAGATTGATAATATTTGCATGACTAAATTAAAAATGAAGGTATAGATAAAGATATTATACGGTAATTAGTTTTTTCACATGATTATACTATTAAGTCACGTGAATGAACTATTAATTCACATTATTTACTATTAGGGGAGGTGGTGTAAGTTTGATAATACTTGCAGGACTAAATTAAAAATGAAAAAAAGAGGAAGGTATTATACTATAATATTTCGAGCCCCAAAACGTGCAATTATCGAAACTATATTTTCCTATAAATAGAAGCTCATTCTTCTTTTATTCTCACCAATTCACTAAGTCTCACAAGAGCAATTATTATAGAGAGAAATTATAGAGAAAGAAGAAGAGAAGTACATTACCTCATTATTCCGATATCCAGATTTCTTCTAAGGTAAGGGTATTATTTCTTTCTTATTCATGAAGAGAGTTATTTTCTTTCAATACTCGTAAAGGTTGTTATTCCATTCTTTATTATTACATTGGAATAACTTGCGTCTAATGATCTATCGCATGCACAGTGAATTCTTACATTATTCCATTCTTTATTATTACATTGGAATAACATGTCTACTGATCTATCGCATGCCGGTGAATTCTTACGTTATTCCATTCTTTATTATTACATTGGAATAACTTTTATCATGCAAGTTGATCATCGCATGCACGGTGGATTCTTTTGTTATTCCATTCTTTATTATTCCTTTGGAATTACACATGCTACACACTGCCATCTGACGTATGCGTGGTGAATTCTTACATTATTCCATTCTTTATTATTCCGCATTGGAATAACATGTCATGTGGATTCTGCATGCATGGTGAATGATCATTCGTATTCATTCCTTATTAAATTATGAAAATGATATGTCTCGTGGATTCTGTGCATAGCGAGCAAAAATCTATTTAGCTTCATATATTCTATTATACTCGATTGGTTAAAGTTTTGGCTTCTATACTCCATGAAATTAGTAGAATATCCTCGGATATTTGCGCTTCATCAGTATCTTTTCATGGAAATATTCTTCTGAGCATTCTTGAATTTTACTCCACAAAGCAGTATCATGTTGACAATTTGGACGTTATTGATTTTTGGATAAATTAGATTATAAATCTTTAAAATTTATGTTGAACTTGTTTTATTGAATTATTATGTCATTGTCATCATCATCATGCTTATATTGTGATGAAAGTCATCTTTGGCTTACGTGCATAGATGGACTTGGTATGATTATGACCGAGGATTATTCAAGATATAATCATGACCGTAATGTGACGAATGATGTGGTGAAAGTCCTCATTGGCCTGTAGTTCATTGATGGACAGTTGTTGGTATGATTATGACCAGGGATTATTCGGTATAATCATGACCATTGATGATTACATGAATCTCCTTGGCCGTGATGCAGGGATGATTCGATTTTATTTATTAAGCTGAGTCTCAGCGATAAAGTTGATGAAAAACTTTTTAAATCATAGAAGATAATAGATTTTATGCTCTACTTAACTCTTCTAATGGATTGCTTATTCCGCTGCAGTTGTTGATCTAAACTTTGTTGTCTATTATATTCTATCAGTTATTTTACTGTTGAAGGCTAATGATAATTTATTCTGCATTGTCTTAATCATAATATTTCTTACTGGGCTAGTTGAGCTCACCCTTTTTTTTCTGTTCTCTTCAGGAAATGTGAATATAGCTGAAATGAGTCGGGGAACGGATTGACGGTCCAGATGGTTGTTTTAGTAGTCCTCACTATTCTATAAAATAGTGTGACAATAAATGTAATGAGGACTCCATTAAGTGTGGATATTGTATAGATGACAATATTCTTATTAAAACGCTTAGATTATGTTTTATCGTATTTTACACGACTGTTGTGTAATTAAGTTGTATTTGAATTTTGTATCATGTATTTGGTGACTCAAGATGGGTGATGTATACCTATTTTGGGGGCGTCACATAAACCAATTAATAATTCATTATTCATTCAAGTTGTCATTATTTATCGCACTATATTCTAAAAACTTATAAATGAATAGCAAAACTAAAGAAACCCATATATGACAATTTATTTTTAAAACATCAGTCCACTGTTATGGTATTATCACTATTAACCAAAACTTAACTATCAGTTTAATTAATTTTAATAGAAACTAGACTTCATATACTCCAATTTAGCATCAAAAATCACCCAAATCAAATTTAAAATTATTAAGTTATACATTTTTAAAACTTAAAGCTTATTGCAAAAAATTCTGCTTGAAAATTTCCAAACCAGCCACCTCACGAAATTCATAAAACATTATATGTCATCTTTAACGGTTCAAAATTTATGGACATATACTCAACTTATATATGTATAACATATCCAAAAATTATAACGATCCAACGGTCGGATTAAAAATTATAACTCACGTAATAGAGCTTAAAAAAACTAATTTTTCGGACTATGAGTCTTTCAGACCAGTTTCATTCAAACAAGTCACCACAAACAAACCATAAGGAATTTTTGAGTAATTCTTGATTCTATGTTTAGCTTAATTTTAGGGCTTTCTTTTGATATATGGCTCATCTCTTAACTTATTATACACAAGGAGTTATAAATTTTACAAAATCAAGTAGTTAAACTAATTTTTCTAAAAATTTAGATTTTTCATTCTTCTTTTGTTTTCTAAATATCTCTCATTTGATTCATGTTTATGCAAGTTTAATCTATCACAAACAAACAAAAACATGATATCCATTCATAAACTTCATAAATTTAATTACCATAATGCATAATCAAAAGATTTAGCTTATGATCGATTTACCTTTCTAAAGTCTCCATTTCTTCTTATCTTCATTTTCTCTCTCTATTTTTTTTATTTCTCCGTGAGTGAAAATGGGTGGGAGTATGCTAATTGATATCCCTTTCCTCCTCTCTTTTTTTTCTTCATTTTTCTCCTCTTTTGTTTTCTTGTCTCCTACCAACTCTCTCTCCCACCATTAATTTTTTTTTTCCAATCAACTCTCTCTCATCTCTTATCAGATTTTAGCCGCCCACATGGGCTCCTCTTCTAAAAAAATTTATTTCATTTCCTCTTTTATTAACTCACTTATTCAATTAATTGTCTGTTTGACCATTTATTAATTTAACATTTGTAGTTTTTAAAATAATAATTATAAATTAAATTAGACTTTTATTTTATAAAAATCGGGGTCTTATAATCTTTTTCCTGAAAATCTCACCCTTTAGATCAAACAAATTCACATAAAAAAAAACATAAAAGGTAAGAACTACATAGGAAGAGTGGTAAAATCTTTCCGGGCATCGACACTCATGAGTCAATAATGATCTTGTCAAAGTCTTAACTGAATATATCTGTAGTCATTCAATTGAATGTATTAAGGAAAATGATTTATATGTTAGAAATTTTTTATGAGGAATTTAGATTGAGAAGTTAGTTGAATCCTAAGCCAAATAATAATAATAATAATAATACTAATAATATGTGGGTCTCTTATTATTTGTCCCATGAATAGATATATCGGTATTTAACATAGATATAAATTTATCATCATATATAACAACATTCATATTTTAATAATCAACTAAAATAAAACTTCACACATAATCCATTTGGTGAGTTTTATCTTAAAATTTTTTGTTCCACCTTTTCTTTTTCAAATTAGTGTCACAATTAAATTAAATTTTGTTAAAAATTAAAAATCTTAATATGATTTGGTTTAATTGTATTATTATTAGTGGTGAAAAATCTTTTTAGTTTTAATTATATTACTGAAAGTCAAACTTGACAGGGGGTTTCATCAATTTTGAAAAGTCAAAATGAAATTATTTTTGTGAGAAAGAGGTTATCTTTCAAAGAAAAATTAAGTCCTGCTTTGGGTTTTGATTTTTTAAAGTTAAATTGATTATTTTTATCAAAATAAATAAAATAATCTAAATATATTTCTAAAATTATAAAATTAGGATTAGTGAAAATTGTATATTTTAATTATATTATAATCAAACTTGACAGGGGGTTTCATATTTTGAAAAGTCAAAAAAAAATTAGTTTTTTGTGAGAAAGAGGTAGATTTATTACGTTTTGTGACGTGAGCAAAAGAAAAGAAGGATACTACTTTTTCTGACAGAGAGCAAGAAAGAAAGAGAAGGATCGTTTCCAGTTAGCGCCTCAAAACAACACCTAAAGATAGTACCACCTTCTCTCTCTAAAGACTTTCTCTCTCTAAATATCACATCTTCAGCTTCGTATTTCTTTTCAGGGAAAGTAAGAAGATAACAATGGAGTCGCCGGATTCTCGTTACGCCTCGTCAAACGAGGCTCCGCGAAAGCAATCTTCTCCAAGAAATTCACCGACTCAAGGTAAAGATCTGTAGTCTTGCTCTGATCTGTTTTTTCTTAGCAAATTTTGGTCTTGAATTTGTATTGATATGTGTGTTTATTAATGTTTATCACGCATTCGTTTATGTTCAAATGGTTATTGAACTGGAAGTGTAGGAATTGCAATGTGGACTTTCTACAATTTCTTCTGCTGTTTTATATGTCTAGTCTTTGTGAAACCCTAGAGATTGGTTATTTTTTTGTGATTTGGGTTGTGTGGTTTTAATGAATAATTTAGTGGTTCAGTGATGAAATCAAGCTGAATAAGTGGATATTTGATGCTGCTGCTGCACTTTATTATTCAAGCTATTGGCAGCAGCATGTATTGAATTCAATGACCTCTATATTGAATCCATTGCTTTCTTAAAGCAGACACGTGAAACTGAATTAAGCACCTGTATTTTGTTGAGGTTGTTTCTTTTGAAACATTTATTGAGGATGTAAAAGAGACAAATTAGTATATTTGAATGAAATTGCTTGAAATTGTCTTTTCATTGCATATATTTTTGAAAGTTATGTTGTAATCATTTGTTATTAATAACTTGTTTGTCGAATAAAATAGTCTGATCCAAAGTGCTTTTTTGCAAACCAAATTTTGCAATATTTTCTTAGTATTTATAAACTTTTAACCAAATAGAACAGTTTGCTACCATATAAACATTATTGAGCAAATTGAGGATAGTAGAACAAAAGAGAGAAATTTAAATTTGTTTGAATTATATTTGCACAATGAGAATCATTTGCAAAGAATAATACATTACAGCATCTTAGGTCTGACTTCAAATACCACCTGTGACTTGTGAAAATCTTAGCATTTATGTTTGAAGAACTGCTGAAACAATTGTTTGTCTTGAGCCACGAGACTGTAAGAGTGTTCAATAACATTTTAGTTGTTTGATAACAAATGCTGAAATATTTATGATAAAAAATAATAAGAAGGGCTTAAATAACTTAGCAAGGGTAATTTTCTTAATCTTCATACTTCTTTGTCTTGAAATTGGAATTGTCCATGGGGGTGTATTTGGTTTGTTAAATATGTCTGTATTTATTTTTTGCATTTAAGTTGGTGAGTCATAGAGTAATATTGTGTAAAAGAATAACTTTGGAGGCGCCAATGTTCTAAAAGGCGCTAGGCTCGGGAGGCAGACGGCCAAGGAGGGGCCTAAAGCGGGTTGCCATGAGGGCCAATTTTTTTATTTTAAGCCAATTTTAATAGTTTAACTTACATTTATCCAAACAAAACAATAATATAAAGCAAAACAATTTATAATAAAGGCCTTTGCTTAAAGTTCAAACACATTCATATTGCTGCTAATGTCAAAGTTTAAAAACATACATGTAATTGTTCAATGTTCAAACATATTTTTAACGTATTAGTTTTATTTATAAATTTATAAACAAGATTGCTATTAAATAATAAAATCTAAAATTTCAAGAATTGAATTCAATATTAAAACTTAAGAAACTAAACATAAATTTTAGAATTATATTGAATTAAACTAAATATTACAAATGTATCATTATTTATATAATTTGAAGTTAGTTCAAGTTCAAAAAATTACAACTATAATAAAATTATCCATTTTGATTTGATATTGTTCACTTCTTGTTGTGATTTGATATGCTACAACCTGTATTATGAATATGGTAAATCATTAAAAAAATAAATATATCAAGATCTAGTTTGGATAATTATTAAAATAAAAAAATCTTTCGCATAAACTCGCCTTGAGGCCCACATAATTTCCTAGAGAGATTTTTTTTGTAGTCTTGGACTTAGGTGAGGCGCTTGGGGGACCTAGCACCTAAGCGAGGAGCCAAGGGGGGCCTAGCGCCTAGGCGGGGCACCAAGGGAGGACTAGCGCCTAGGCGGACCTAGGTGTGGATTTTTAGAACAGTGGTAACTGCTTTAAACAAAGCTGAATGGAGAAACAAATGATGTTGGGTTTCCTTGGAGCGTGTTCTATGTGTAACCCTACTATCCTATGCACTAGTGATGTACAGAACGTGACCTGCATCCTTTCCTCTTTCCTAGAGAGTGTTCTAGTCTAGGAACACGTTCTGCATCCTTTCCTCTTTCCTAGAGAGTGTTCTAGTCTAGCGAGTAAGGATACGGGAATGCAACCTGGAAATATGAGGTTCGTCATCTCTTAAAAAATGGAATTTGGGTGCGGTGGGATTCAACACATTTAATTATTAAATATATAAATATGTTGAAAAATAAGTAATTTATTTTGACTTGGATTAAATACCATTTAAGATATTTTTATTTACCAATGTTTCAATTATATTTGCCAAGCCCAAATGAAAGTGGGCCAACTTATTTAACTTCCTACTCTTTCCTACCTATTTAATTCCCTCCTCTTTCACTCTTCTTTACTTTTCGTGCATTTTCTTGGCTTATGTTTTTAAAAGTCTATGTTATTAATTTATGAGTTATTTATAAATTGTTTATGCATTTTAGTAGTTCATGTATCCATATAGGTAAAAAAAATTGCTACTTATTAAATTTTGATACCTAAAATGTCAATTGAATAGTTGAATACTATTGAATTATAAAGTACTCCTTCGGTTCCAAAATATAAGATCATTATTGACTTTTTGAAATTCAATTTGTGATATTTTCAAATTCAAAATTGGTATAGACTCTTTTAATTTTAATCAATACAATGATGTATGTTATAGACATCTAAAAAGTACTACTAATTGTAAGGTGTATTTTTGTATAATTTTAAATTTGAAAATGTCTCATTGACTTTGTAAATGTCAATAATGATATTTTTTTGGGAAAGGAGGGAGTTATTATATTTCATCCATTGTGCGCCTTGTTTCAAAAGGGGCGTGCCACATGCCTGAGCCTTGTGCCTAGGCTCCATCCAGGTCTAGGGGCATTTGGGATGCACCTTGCGCCTTAACTACATGGATGCATTATTCTATTATTGCAGCATATAGACAGATAACACTTGATTTATCTGTTTTCTGTATTCTAATTTGCTTCACACTTTGTAAAAATTCATCTCGTTGGCAAAAAAGTATGTAGAACTACATACAAATTCGAAATTGTTTTTTGTGAACTAAGACTATTGTTGTGTCTTTTTCTTTTTGGTGGTTATTTATTGTTAAGATTATACAGAGAAAAGCACATACCTTAGGTTCCTTGTATCACACATTGAAGCTGGTTCAGTTATCGGGAAAGGTGGTTTGACAATTTCTGATTTCCAGTCACAGTCTGGAGCACGTATTCAATTGTCGCGCAACTATGAATTCTTCCCCGGAACCTCCGATAGGATTATTATGGTATCTGGGGTAATCAATGACGTACTCAAGGCGGTTGAGTTAATTCTTGAGAAGTTGCTTAACGAGGTAAGCAAAATGACTTAGATTCTAACCACTAAATATCCTGAATGTATTATTGGAAATGATTTTTTATTGTGCTTGTTAGTCTTATGGTGAAGAAGTTGATGATGAGCCAAGATCAAAAGTTAGACTTGTGGTACCCAATAGCGCTTGCGGTGGAATCATTGGGAAGGGAGGAGCTACCATAAAGTATGAATGCTGATTACTGTTTTTGTTTTCCTTCCCTATTAATCTGTTAAGGTATTTTGTGTTTCCTGCACCCCTAGTATCTATTAAAAGAACCATATCACACAAAATTTATGAATATTTCTTTTTCTAGATAATGTGTACTTGTCATATCTTTTATTTGTAATTTAGTTCACTATTCAGTCAATTTCTGTGGAGCAAACGATTCTGGTTTGTTCTAAAATTTGCTAATGGTATGATTTGAACTTGTTATCTAGTTATTAGGCTTTATTATGTTCAAGTCCTGACTGCATAGCAAATAGGACTGATCCTTTATACAATGCTTGAATTTTTTTCCTACGGTTGTGAGATGATTGACTTGTTGCAAGTCTTGATTGTCATGAAATTAGTGATGCATGAGATGCTTGATTTTTTCTATTCCTGCTGTATTATCTGCTCGAGGGTAGATTTCTAAGTTAATTGCTTGTTATGTCAAATAGGGTTATCCTTCGGACTGTTACATATTCGAATTTTTTCGTGTGCGATGTTTTTTCTTTCTTCTGCTTATGAGGTTGCCTTTGTGCAAATCTTGGCTGTCATGGCTGATCCTTTAGAT
Organism: Panax ginseng; assembly: GCA_020205605.1. Lineage (NCBI taxonomy): Eukaryota > Viridiplantae > Streptophyta > Magnoliopsida > Apiales > Araliaceae > Panax > Panax ginseng. Next base: position 33,316,399 of record CM035143.1, on the reverse strand, counting down.
GATTCATTAGATTTTGAACTCCTTTTCTGCTGTTGTATTCTTATGATTTTGTTAGAAAGCATAAAACAGAGATAATAGAAAGTAACACTATGCTTGACTTTATTTGCATGCGCAAGGCGTTCATCAGTTTGTGTAAATAGGGCATTCCTTAATTTTGTGTTGATATTTGATTGATTACTTTTACGAGTTTAGTTGAAATATTGTTTCTCTAATAGAGACTACTCATTAATCAAGTTGATAAACAGATTTGAGTTATGAAGCTAAACATAAGAAGATAAATTATGGAAAGTTATTTGTTAATTATTTCTTATTCCTCTCACCATCCTTGAATAAATGTTGTAATTTCATTTTTATGGTCCAATTGCCTTAGAATTAATAATTAAGTATATTTATTTAGAGTATTGAAATCACAAACTTTGGGTTAGGTAGTAATGCATTTTATTTTGAAGGAAAATTTAAAAAATCTCTCTCCTTCTCTTTTCTTCTCTGTCCTTAAAAAACTCACAAACAAGAGACTTTTAATCTCTTCCCTAAATTTCCCTCATCCTTTCTTTTCTCTTGTTCTTAAAACTCACAGACATAAGTGTAGTCTCGGAAGGTTTACACCACTTTTGAGAGTGAGAGTACTAGAAGGTAGTGCAAACACCTTCCGGTACTTTTACCCTTAGAAGTTAGATGACATTTAACATTAGCTATAGATCATTCTCCAAATATGTATATAGCTACAACCTACATACATATATGGGAAAGGGAATTTGAAGCATGCTTTGGCCAAGCATTGCTACAAATCACTTTAAAAATGTCATTTTCAGTGTTTTCTTAAATATCTAACCGTTCATATAATAAGAACATGAAAAATAAGAGGGTATCAATTTCTAGGAAATTTAATAAAGTAAAACGTCATTATCGAAATGTCAAGAACATGAATAAATCTATGCCATCAAAATTTCCTTACTTAGTGTAAGGTGTTTCATTTCATAGTATTCCATGAAAACTGTTATTTTTTGATGTTCTTATCATATGCATGGTTGGATATTTAAGAGAACACTTAAAAATGTCATTTTCAGAGTGATTTTAGCCAAGTTTAGCTATAAGGCATGCCTTAGATTCTATTTTCCGTACATGGCTGATGTGTTGGCAGGTTCTGAGGGATGAATTAAATGTCTAAATATTATTAGCATCCTTTCAAGCTTTTATTTGGTAAGAACTTCAAACATCTCGAGTACATCAGCTTACAAATTCAAGGTGGAAATGCAGAGGTCATTAAATTCTGATGACTGCTTTCATACTTAAAAACCAACTGTGGAAGCCTTCTTAAATTTATTCTACATTGTTTCTCTTTTATACCCTATTTTAAGTTATATGATTTCCGCCATCATATTCCTAGTATTTAGAGTCAATAGGACTTCAATTTGGTGGGAAAAGAAATTGTCTTGTACTCAGCTTTGTCTTTCTTTCTTTTTGGTCCTTGTCCTAATCCTCGTTAATGATTTCATGTTCTTGCTCATTACCAATGGTTCCAAGGTGTTTCTTTAAAAAAAAACAAAAGCTTACTTCATGCATGTATTTGTCGCAACTTATATGACCTATTAATGTATTATTATTACTCATCTGGAGGGAAGAAGAGGATTAATTTTCCCCCATATAAATATTTTTCATGTACTTATCTGAAAATTTGTCTCCACTGTGGAAAGTATCATAAATATATTGTTTCGCTCACCAATCAGTTTTTAGGGTTATTAGTAATGTTACTCTTGCTTAAAGCTGCTCCGCAGCATTATAATATTTCTGATTACTAGTTGTATGTACGTACTCTCCTGAACAGGTCATTCGTAGATGAGTCTCAAGCAGGCATTAAGATATCCCCTCAAGATAACAATTATGCTGGCTTGTCTGATAGGCTAGTAACAGTGGCTGGTGTCATTGACGAACAGATGCGGGCTATTGAATTGATTTTATCAAAGTTATCTGAAGATCCTTATTATGCACAATCCATGAGTATCCCATTTCCTTATGCTGGTATGGATTTCTAAACATATTTATTTAATCACCGTTTAATTTATATAGAAGTTAATTGTAATACTGGACCCACACACAAGAAGAAAAAACAACACAGAAGAATCATATTTGTCAAGGCGTTCAGTCGATTGAGTCGGTGGCCAACCGCTTAAGCGACTAGTCGTCCATAAAGTGATGAATTATTTATAATGCACATTTTATACTTGAAACTATTTTACACACATGTATATTATAATTTAAAATTGAATGAGATATAAAGAAAACTATTCACAAATAACCAATGAGCGCTATCGGTATGGCGTCTTGCAATTATGCAGGAGGTACTAAGTTCATTACTCCCCTCCCGAATTAGCATAAAAAAAAAAGCTATTCACAAATATATGTAAACAATCAACACTATTAAATACTATTTCTCAACCAAATATTAAATCATTTAATTACCAAAAGGAATGAATTTATATTTATGTTAAACCCAATAAATTAAACATAACGTGAATCTTGTATTAGTAAAGTTCCAACACTATATAACCCTTTATTTTAGTGGGCATATCCTAGCAAATAAAAGAAATAAAAACAGGGCAGCACCACCATGTAAAAAAGAAACAATCCATATTTTGTATATAAATAAAATTCTAATACTAACAGTCCATTAATGTAGTTAACAAATTAAATTTCAGGTTTAAAACTATAAACTTTTTGAAAAATAAAGATTGATAAGGAAACAGAATAAGATAATTACCCACCAATTTACTTTCTGTTAAAGAAAAATAGTTATTATTTAATTAAAGAAAAGTTAATTAAAATAAATAAGAATCCAAATATAAACAAGATTTTCAATGATAATGAAATTCTTTTTTTTAAAAGGCAGAAAAAGAAATCTAACAAAAGTTTAATAAAATGTATTATGATTTGGATAATGGAAAGTTGAATAAAATAAAAGTCAAGAATTAGAGTTTTTAAGAGATGCATCGTGTCGTATTCTCTCACCGATTCACCACTACTTTCTCTCTCCTTGCTCTCTTATGTCTTCACCTCCTATGGAAAGAAAGTTCAAACCAAAAAAATTGGAGTTGAAGACTGTTAATGAGTGGTGTGAATTCCTTTACACAGTAGCAGGCTTGAGAAGAAGAGGCGAAGTGAGCAACAACAGTTAGGATTTTCAAATCGCAGTCGGTAAGCCTTTTGGTGTTGTTGTTTGTTGTCTGATCCAAGTACAAGGCGTACGCTTTGCCACTAGGCGTCTAAAGCGTCGCCTAGGCGACCCAAGACGACGACTATGTAGTCAAGGCGCTTGCCTTTGTAACTTTCACCAAGTCGTTCACTCGCCTTTCTCCTTCTCAATTGCTTCTACGACTAGTCGTCGTCTAGGCGACGACTTGACAACCATAAGAAGAATGGCTACTAGTGCCATGCATGTACTGAAGGAGTTCACTCGGATGTCAATAATGGGCTATTCGATTGCCTTTAAATGGGTCTTGATGACCCTAAATGTGATTGGGCAATTTATGTCAATTGATTCAAGGTGGCAAGAGATCAAACGGGGAAGTAGAAGCTTAACGCTGCATCCTAGTAATCAAAGTTACCTAATCACATTTGGTGCTAACTCATAATCATAAGCTATTAAATTAACTTTATCTACCGTGGCAATGACTATTAAAAAGTTTATCCTTTAGTTCTATGAAATTTCAGAATTACCAAAATAGCCTTGATTGCTAAGACCTTATCTAATAACATGAACCAGGTTACTTTTTTTGATGACAATGATACCCATAGCACTAAGGAGTGTGCACCTGATAAACCTTTGGGTAAATGCAATATTCCACCAAACATGCACATTGGGTAACCCATAGTAAAATTTGTGTTGGTGGATCTAGTGAGAAACTATTGACCCATGCCATGTGCCTTGGAAATCCCTGGTCACTAGGTTCACTACCACTAGCTAACCCCTTAGAGTTCCAAGTAGGACTGTCAATTGGCTAAGTGAGCTGGTTTTAAGGCTGTCCAAGCTTAGCCCAATCAAATATTGATGAGCGTGGCTCGGTCTCATCCCATTCATGTTTATAATATGTTGTTCAAACTCAGCAGTTAGCCCATATGTGATCATGAGTTTCGAGCCTATTTTCGGGCAAGCCCAAACAAAAAGCATCAAAATTAATAAGCAAAAAATGAATAATAAAAGATTAATGCAACTCAATATTAAAATGACATTAGCTCATATTAACAACCTATTGTATCATATATTAAAATCTTTGCAAGTCATAATATCAAAATATCACCAAAAAATATGAAGTTTGAACGTCAAACATACAAATAACCATGATAATAATACATCTCCATATTATTTAGATAATATTAGTTAATACGACAAAATATTTTTAAAATGAATAACTTTAAAGAAAACATGATAATTAAATTTTAGTTAAAGATGCTATATAAATATAAGTTGAGAGCGCACATATGTAATAATTAATATAAATAATCTATATTTCAATATGTTCTAACACTATAGTTGGATTGGGTCTATAATGGGCCGAACGCTTATTGATCAAACTCGGCCCAACTTTCATTTTGGGCTTGAATTTTTGCCAAAGTACGGCTCATCTCACTCCCAAATTAAATTCGAGCATGTTTTTAATGGGCTGAATGATCGAGTTTCGGGCTTGGCCGGCCCAATTGACAATCGTAGTTCCACGTTCATGCGACCACTGACCACTTTTTTCTGGTGTTTTCTTAAAAACAGATTTAGAGACATTACCAAAACCATATTTATAGAGTACGTACTTTAAATGTTTTTTGATTCTCAATATTTTTGTATGCATTTTATTTTAAACTAAACTAAAATTTATAGAACTAGTAAATAATTATGCTCTGGGCATGTCTTAAGATCCTTGCAAAAATAAAAAAATTGAAAGAAAGTGACCACAGGCTTGACAGAGGGAGGATTGTCTCTTAGAATTCTAATATTTAAGAAAGGGTTGATTATAGCTTTCAGCACAATTTGTACTAGGTTTTGACAAGATTTTCAGTTGGCTTGTTTAAAATAAACTAGTGAAAGAGAGCTCGTGGGAAATTAATTGGCTTATGTTTGTCTATGTTTTACATTTTGTCTTCAGGAAACTTTTCATTGATGCAACGGAGCTTTTGTTTCCAATTAATTTCTTTTTCTTTTTGTGATATTTGAGGAATTTTTAGTAAGTCCTTAAAGAGAAACCTAATAAACAAGACAAAAGAAAGAAAGAAACAAATATCACAATTCACAACAAGCGACTCTTAATAACTAAAAGTCCAAATATCATTGGAGGATGTAAAGTTGAATTCTGAACGACTCCGGTTGTACTTGATGATACTAACTTGGTCAATAAATAGATGAAAAAGGAAATAGAAGATCAGTTGCTGGCCCTCACTTGGCCAAGTCATCCGCTTCTAAATGTTGATCTGGCGAGATTTGTGTTTCCTTATTATAAATATGATCCTGCTCTTGTTATAATGTACTAGAGTTATTTGCTGAACATGAATAATTTGCTTGTTAATTTTTAGTTTCAAAATTTTGATTTTTTATTTGCCAATTTGATTTTATATGTCTTGCTCACTTGCCTACTGTTTCAACAGGAGGATATAATGCAGTAAACTACGGCCCAAATGGAGGTGGGGTGAAGTTTCAGAATAACAGGTACCAGAACAAGGTTAGTTCTATTTGTACAATGCTTTTATGAAATAAATTAATTCTGCTTTTAGTGAAGTGCAAACTTACTATTGTAGTTAGTGATCATCTTGCCGTTTGGAAATTGTTATTGATTATTTCTGAATGGAAAGAGGATAAGTCTATTAATGTGGAAAAAAATGGGCTCACACCAAACTTACACTTCATTCTGCACAAGTCCAACTTTACTCCAACTTCACGTCTATTCACTGCTAAAATAGAAGGGCATAATGAATTATTGATCGGCAGATCTACTTGTCAAACTCATTTAGCCGGTTAGTCCATGGAGAGAATCTTTTGTTATGAAACTAGTTGCATCCCGGACTCTCTTTGGGAAATTAGTGTTCATGGCGTTCCTTCTTGCACGTTTTAAAAAAATTTAACTTAAATATTTTAAAATGAAACAAAAAAGAGATTTAAGTGTTCAGGGGTGGGACAGGGAGGTCTGTGATCAGTTGTGACTCTGATTTCCCCCTTTTGCACATTTTCTTTCTGAAATTTTGATGGATTAGCCAAGTGCAGATTGTATAATAGTGGTATATTTAATCCTTGAACTATCAATGGATCGGGTTCTATATCTGCCTTTTTGTTGATCAGCCCTCTATATTCTGTCATTAAAGCTGTCAGTGCAAAGAGTTCAAATTTGCTTGTCTTTCAATTTCCATATAGTTGTGATTATGTTGATGGTAAATGCTATGGATCATAATTCTAATTTGACTGGCATTTGTGTCAGGGTCCTGGTGTTTTGCAGGAAGATATGAGTAACTCGGTGACCATTGGCGTTGCGGATGAGCATATAGGGCTTGTTCTTGGCCGTGGTGGAAGGAACGTTCTAGAGATCAGCCAGGTACATAAGCTGTTTTCTTTTGGCTACTCGTCTGCATTGATGGTAATTTCCTCCTCCTTTCTTTACAGATTAGTGGGGCCAAGATAAAGATATCAAACAGAGAGGATTTCATTTCTGGGACAACTGACAGGTATTAAACTTATGAAGAACTTAGAGTGGCTTGTTGGGCTGAGCTATCAAGCAAAATATTGTTCACTCTTTTTGATATTTGTACACCCTTTTTGGCAGGAAAGTGACTATCACAGGGTCACAAAGAGCAATCCATGTAGCTGAGACCATGATAACTCAAAAAGTGGCCTCTGCTGCTGAGAGGTGATGGAGAGTGATTTCGAAAGATAAATTCATTCTCGTTGAGAGTTTTGTCTGTGAATCTTCTTACAATTTATATATACATTTGACCGATGTTGGAACTAGTGAAAGATATAATCTAGTAGCGGGATATCAAGAACCTATTATATTTTTTTGAAAGACAGCTCTACATGGACTTACTCAGACCACCAAATATGTCTCAACTGGTTGCTGGAAGAGGCCTTTATTACATGATTAAGTTGACCTAAAATCGAAGATTTTGTTCATGCTTAATAGCAGCTGTAATTTTAGAGCATATTTTAGCCTTTTCGGTGGTAAGAAGGAATGTTATGGTAGATAAATGAATGTTAAATATCACAGCTTATGTTAAATTTTGAGATTTTTATTTTTTTAGGGCAATTTGATGAATATATTTCAAGACTCTCTTTGCTTTGTACCACAGATGACTCTTGTGGTAGTTTATTTCTTATCATCATTAGGTGCATATATTCTTTAGCTTCTGGATATGCTATATATATATATATATATATATATATATATATATATATATATATATATAAAAGTGAGGATCAAGAGCATTTTTCTTAAATAGCATTTCTCCTTAAATAACACTCTTTTATTAAAACGACGTCGTTTTGGAGTGGCCGCGGGTGATATTTTTGTAAATAAAGGAAAACAAGTGGGACCACTCTTTTTTAAGTCATTCCAAAACGACGTCGTTTTAATAAAAGAATGTTATTTAAAGAGGAATGCTATTTAAGAAGAATGCTCTTGATCCTTATATTATATATATATATATATACACACAGCGGATCAGGTCCGGACTCCCGGACCTGATCAAAAACGGATCCCAAATATTTATTTTTTTTGCTTTTTTTTAAAAAATAACTAAAAAAAATATTTAATATTTTATGGAACTAAAATTTTTCTATAATACAATGTTTTGGGGGTGATTTGAATACCTATATCAAAAATGGTGAGTACGATCTGCATCGGTATACATACATGTTTTGTTATATCACTCTAAATCACGCCTAAAAACTGTATTATGAAAAAATTTCAATTCCATAAAATATTAATTATTATTTTTGTTGTTTTAAAAAAAAAAAAAAAAAAAGTCCTGGACGGACTAAAATCCGGACGTCCTGGATTTGAAGCAGGACTCTCTATATATATATATATATATATATATATATATATATATGGGAATCCATCCATGGCATGGGGTTGCCATGGACCTTTATATAACAACTTTCTTTTGGTTTGTTGATCAACTTATTAGAAGGCTTAGATTGAATGTTATAATTTTCAAAAAGCACAAGCTTTCTGCGCTTTTTATTTTAATATATTACATTGCATGGTTAACTGTTGTCATTTTAATAATTTTAAAATAATTTTTTAATATTAAAATATTCGGTAAGCATGACTTATGTAAAGTAGGGTATTATTTTTTATTTATTTTTTTTTACGTATTTTTCCATTTTATAAGATGACTCAACACATTAAAATCACATTAAAAAATTAAAAAATAGTCCAGCCGGCACAATTTTTATCGGTTGGGTAATCTCTCTCTTCTACCTCTCTAATTACCAATTTACCAGTACTCACTACTCGGTCATCATTACCGGTACTCACTATATGAAAAGAAAATTATTAAACTTATATTATATGCTAAAGTACTATAATAATTCTTATAATAGTTGTAAAATGTAATCTTACAAGACTAGTAAAATAGTAAATACTCCCAAATTTGTGACGGAATTTATTACTATTTTACTAATAAAATAATAATAAATTCTTTCTGAGTTCAAATGTTCTTCTAAAACTCATAAATAGAAAGAAAGGAAGTTGATTTTCTTTCTTTTAATTCTCTTTTAACTATGAATTTTAAATTTCTTTCTTGCATCTCTCCAGACTCACAAACATCAAACATGCGAAATGTGTGTATCAGTATTGTATTAGTTAATTAACCAATTTACCATAAAGTTAATTTCATGATAACCACATCCATCAAAATAATATACTCCCTGTCGACGTTACTTGTTCTTTGGTGTTCTCATTTTAGATGAGATTTGTTTGAAAAAACAAGTGAAAAAGGTTCGACATGTATAATGTCGACGATGGACTGTTAAGAGTCGCCAGTTGATTTTTTAAATGGTTGTACCAACACAATCGAGAAAAGGTTTGCACATTGACCCAGTGATGTGACACTGCTAAACGGGTCGGTGAAACCGTGATTCATTAGGGTCCCGGGACTTGATTATGCGGAGGGAAGGTGTTAGGCACCCCCCGACATCCGTGTTACCACGGTGACCGCCTCTTTTCAAGAAACTATTATCCGAAATGTGTGTGTGTGGAACAATGTCTTTGTTATTTGGAAGTAGTACGAGGCCTCGTTCGAACCTATATACACAGAGTTTGAATTTATGTAAAAATTCAGTTTTTAGCAAGATATAGCAATAATGTTTTATAAAAAAGTTTTTCAAACCCTGATGCTCAATAGTAATTGAGACCTTTTACACTCCCATTTTATTAAGTGTTCGACTTGATTGATTTTATTTTACAAATGCGAGGCATCCGTACTAAAATAATGTACAAAAATAATGTCGACTTCCTCGTGGGTATGAAATCCATCTAAGGAAATTCAGACACCGCAGAATAATTTACAAGCTGCTTATAGCTGAAAATGTCCATCACGGGAACCGAATCTAGATCCAATAAAGTGAATCTGTGATCATATGATTCCTAGGCACACAAGATATCTGCGTAATTTGTATGAAAGCGATGGCGGTATATATATAAAAGTCGTAAATATATATATCTGAGACATGATCATCAACCACGAAGCACCTCCATGGGGATCGAAATGTAAATAAAGTTGTTAAAAGCTATCAACCGCCACGGAGGAAACTCGGGTGGGACAAAATGTAAAAGTCAGTATAAAGCGATCAATCGCCACATAAGTAAACTCCATGCAGATTAAACATAAATAAAGTCGTACATACAAAGCGATCAAGCGCCACGTAAGTGAATTTGAGCGAGACGAAACGTAAAAATAAAAGCAGTAAAAGCGATCAACCACCACAAAGTAAACTCTAGGTGGGGACGAAATATATATATATATATATATATATATATATATATATATATATATATATATATATATTAAAGCGATAAACGCATTCGAGACCAAAGTCTCAGGCTCATCGAACAAAGTTCGACACACATTAATATATATATATATATATATATATATATATATATATATATATATATATATATATATATATTAAAGCAAATAAACGCTCCGCATCAAGTCTAGACTCAATCAAGGCATAACTCGATAATGTTAGTCAATATATATGTAAATATATATATATATATATATATATATATATATATATATATATATATATATATATATATATCTTTGAAATGAAACCACGGATGATCAAGTTCGGGCAAAAGCAAGCAACACGACTCTCAACGTGTAGAAGGGTGTGTGCAGAGATGAAGAGAAAGACTCTAAAGTGTGTGAGAAGGCTTACAACTGACTGCCAAAGAAGACTTCTATATCTTTAGAGTAAGTAAACACTGACTTTTGTAGGTACAAAAGGGCTATATATGAGCTCACAGGTGTTTAAAAGGGGAAAGTACACTGCTTGGAGTGAGTGCAGAGCAAATTGGGCAGAGCTTCCTCGCCTTTTTCTCTTGCAAAATGGGCTGCCCAAGCCCTCTATTTATAGGCAATTTAGCCATAGGTGTGCAGAGGCAACCTGTGGGGCCGGTTTTTGAGTCAGGTCAGGTTGTCTCAAAATCACGTGCACTCAGGCCTTTGTAATGTCCACTCGAACTTTCGAAGCAATCAATCCCGCATCCGTTTGAGGTATACATGACCTATTTCAGGGCCATGGTTGTCGAGAGTTAGACGATGGCATGGGATTAGAGTTTGTCTGAAGTCATTGAAGATGGGACGATGCCCTCCGGTCTTCAAGCTTCAACTTTCATCCGTTACCCCGCACAATAGTCACTCGGGATTGGTTAGTCTTGTGGGACATCGTTGCGTAGAGATGTTGAGACGACGTGGCGTGGCATCGCGTTGGCTAGATGACGATGTTGTCCCTCACCAGTGTTATCGCCGGATTGGGCTGATAAAACAGACGTTGCTCAGACTTCGCTGATAAAACAGACGTTGCTCAGGCTCGCCAGACTCCTTAAACTTGGGCCTATATTTCGTATTGGGCTTACGAGATGGGCTGGATCCTTGGACTAGACCCATCATTTTCCCCCCAATGCCCTGCGTCCAACAAAACTTGGAGAGGAGGGCATTTCAGTTTAAATTTGGATTTCTAACAAAACTGGAAAACTTTAGGAGGCCAAAACATGCACTTCTGAGGCTTTTTTGGGCTTTTAACATCATATATCATGGCATAGCCATGAATTTTGTAGAGGTCATCGATACGGTCTTTTTGATATATTACGGGCCCCGATCAAAGTTACGGATCAAAAGTTATGATTTAAATAGTAAAAGTACCTTTAAATCCAAATTCCTTAGAAATTCCTTTTAATTTGTGACCGCCCTATTTTCAGGTAAACTCCTCTGGTTTGTGGGACTCCTTCTCTCCTATTCTTGAAGAACCTAGGTTTTGAATTTGGGGGTTTTGCGTCCTGCTCTTAGTGAGGATTTTTCAGAGATTAATGCCGAACGAAGGAGGAGAAATCCATGGGAGTGAACTGATTGACGAAGTAAGCTATCAAGAGGCTGCCATAGTAGAGAGTGAAGCGGGTGATGGGAGTGCAGACCCATTTGAGGTTCGTAGCGGAGCCGGACAGGGGAGATCTGGTGATGGGCGAGCTGCTAGTGGGCGAACTGCTAGTGGGCGAGCTGCTCTAGGTGCTGGATCGTCTCATTTGGGTGAGAAGAGGCGTGCTGGACAGGCCTTGGGCGAGCATGAGCTGGTCTTGGGCGAGTAGGGGCTGGTTTTGGGCGAGCAGGATCGAGTCTTGGGCGAGCAGGAGGTTGGGGGCACTGCTTCTGGCGACCACAACCTGGCTCCATCCAATGTGACTCAGGAACTCCCAGATGATGGTTCATGTCCTTCTTTAAGACCTCGAAAGATGAAACATAAAAGTAAATTGATCCCGAATGAGGATAGGTCTAAAGTAAGTACCCTTTTCAGCTCACTCAATTCTGATGATGATATTTCGAGACTCATTTCTACTTATCATATTCCACCCACAGTGTCATGTCGCCGGGCTGAGAAAGGTGAATTTGCTTTCGACGACTCCTCCGGTGACATTGTCATTTACGAGGAGATGCCCGAGGTTGGGCTTAGGTTCCCCATGTCCCATCCTATTTGTCAAATTTTGCACTATTTTTGTCTTACTCCAGGGCAATTAGCGCCCAATAGTTGGAGAGTCTTGTTGGGTTTTCTCATATTATGGAAGAAGGTGCAACACGAAGATGCTTCACCCAAGGAGTTCCATGGGGCCTATAACTTGAGCGAGACTCCTGCACCAAATAAGGGTTGGTATTATTTTACTGGAAAGAATGGTATGGTGCTTATTGGGTTACGCTCCAATTGCCACAGCTAGAAATCTCGCTTCTTCTTTATTGGCAGAGACTGGGCTGTAGAGGCTGATCGGGCCTTGGTTTTAATGCGTTGGGGTGCTGCTAAGAAACTCGGTGCGTTTCAAGTTTAGCATTTTTTTTATTTTTTATGCTCACCATCTAGTTGCAGGTATGCCAGTGCTCTCCAAAGACCAAGAGTTGAAGATGCAGGCTGTGAGTGCTCACCCTGACAAAGACCTGGGCATTCTTTTGCCTAAGTACGGTGGTAAAGTTGGAGGTCTTTCGCCGAGATCAGGTGGTTCCCTCTTATAGAGAAAAGGTATATTGACTCTTCTTATAACTTTTCTTTTGTTAGATGACTGTCACTTCGATAATGCCTTGTCTCATTTTCTGCAGTAGACATGACGGTGATTGGGTCACTTCTCTCTGGTGCTAGTAGAAGCACACGTCTTCCCAAGGTGATGAGGACGAATGATGACCCTCCACCAACTCCTATAATGGCGCGTATCGAGGCGAGCTCCTACCAATTGACTCATTCAGACGTGCCTTCCCAGTTGGGGACTTCCTTGGTCATAAGCGCAACTCCAGCAACTCCCCAGTCGCCTACACCTTCTGGGCCCCGCTCGTCCACTCCTCCTGCTGGAGCTCATGTAGGGGCGCCGATTCAGTCCAGTTCCATGCTGGGGGATCCTCAAGTCATTATAGAACGACTTGGGAATTTCCCTCTGAGATTCAGCAGATTAGTGCTTTGGGCATTGAAGGGGTTATCAACACATTTCTGGAGGGTTTGGCTCAGGTAAGAGTCCCTCATTTTTTTTATAATGCGCTTGGTCATTCTTCTGTCTTTGGTCTTCTTCAGATTTCTACTGCATCTGTATGCTTGTTCTCGAGGGCGCATTTTTACGGCTAATTGAAGCTTAATCATGAGGCCGTGCAGAAGGAGCTTCTCACTGCTCAAGGGAGAATTGCCGAGCTTGAAGTTGTTAACAGGGCTTCTCGGGCTGAGATTTTGGCGACCCGTGGAAAGGCCGCGCTTAGTGAGGCAACTTGCTTAAAGGCTGAGACAGATCTTTCGACTATCCGTGAGAGGACAATTAAACTCGAGGCTGAGCTTTTGGCCACTCGTGAGAGGGATGCGCTCAGGGAGGTGAAGCTTGTTGAGGCCCATGATAAGGCAACTAAGCTTGAGACTGAGCTTCAGGCGGTCCACGAAAGAGACGCGCTCAGGGAGGCTACCTACTTGAGAGCGAAGGCAGAATTGAGGGCAGCTTAGGAAAGAGCTTCTCAGGCTGAAGTGGATCTGGAGTATGCTGTTGCAGGTGCTTTCATTGATGGCTATGAAGAGCTTCGGGGAAAGATCTCTACTTCCTTCCCTGATTATGGATATGATAAATAGAGTGTTCAAACAGTATTTGGACAAGTTCGTTGTAGTATTCATTGATGATATTCTAGTCTATTCTAAGACGCCAGAAGATCATGTTGAACATTTAAGAGTAGTGTTGGAAACACTACGGAGGGATAAATTATATGCGAAATTCACTAAGTGTGAATTTTGGCTTGAACGAGTGTAGTTTCTAGGACATGTTATAGATAAAGATGGCATATTCGTTGATCCAACGACGGTGGAAGTAGTGAATGAGTGGGAGCAATTGAAAATGCCAATCGGGGTTCAGAGTTTTTTAGGGTTAGCGGGATACTATAGAAGGTTCATTCAGGACTTTTCTAAATTAGCTACTCCGTTGAGGAATCTGACAAGAAAGTCGGTGACATTTGAGTGGATAGAAAAGTGTGAAAATAGTTTTTAAGAACTAAAATGGAGGTTGAGTGAGGCACATGTATTATCCTTACCAGATGATAAGGGGAATTTTGTAGTTTATAGCGATGCTTCGCATAAGGGACTTGGTTGCGTGCTCATGCAGCATGGCAAGGTCATTGCGTATGCGTCACGCCAGTTAAAGGATTATGAGAAGGTCTATCCTACTCACGACCTAGAATTGGCAGCGTTAGTTTTTGCCTTAAAAAATATGGAGACATTATCTATACAGGGAAAAGTGTGAGATATACACGGACCATAAAAGTCTGAAATATATCTTCACACAGAATGAGTTGAATATGAGGCAGATAAGGTGGTTAGAGTTGATAAAAGATTATGACTGTGATATCTTATATCATCCACAGAAGGCGAACGTAGTAGCCGACGCTTTAAGTCGAAAGGGTAGGGAAAATGCTGTCAATATTAATGACTCAAAATGAGTTAATAACGGAGATGGCAAGAATGGAGTTAGAAGTTAAGTTACCAAGTGAAACAGTGGAGATGTTATTCTCAATGGAGACTCGACCAACGATAGTGGAACGAGTTAAGGAAGTACAATTAAGTACTGAGGAATGCGAGCGAATGAAAAAGATAATGAAGGAGGACGTGAAGACTAAGTATAACCTTGATAAAGAAGGTTTACTTCATTTTGAAGGAAGAATTTGGGTTCCAAATAATTCCAATTTAAAAGAAGAGATTATGTGTGAGGATCATAGTTCGAGGTACTCAATACATCCGGGTAGTACTAAGATGTATCAAGACCTTCGTCAGAACTTTTGGTGGCCGAACATGAAGAGAGAAATTTGCAAAATACGTTGGTAAGTGCTTAACTTGCCAGAAAGTTAAGGCTGAACACCAATGACCGAGTGGATTATTACAATCACTAGAGATTCTAGAGTGGAAGTGGGAGCATGTCACGATGGACTTTGTGGTGGAACTTTCAACGATGAGAAAGGGGTACGACGCTATTTGGGTACTAGTAGATCGTTTCACAAAATCGGCTCACTTTTTACCAATAGGAGTTAGGTATAACCTAGAGCAGTTAGCTAAACTGTATGTCAAAGAAATTATTTCCAGACATGGAGTACCGATTTCTATTGTGTCTGATCGTGATCCACGATTCACATCAAACTTTTGGAGGAGTTTGCAAGAAAAACTGGTAACACAGTTAAGGTTGAGTATGCCGTATCATCTTCAGACGGATGGACAAACATGAAGAGGGAGATAGCAGAATATGTTAGTAAGTGCTTAACTTGTCAGAAAGTTAAAGCTGAACACCAACGATCGAGTGGGTTGTTGCATCCACTAGAGATTCCAGAGTGGAAATGGGAGCATATTACCATGGACTTTGTGGTGGGACTTCCAACAACGAGAAAAGGATACGACGCTATTTGGGTAATAGTGGATCGATTGACGAAATCGACTTACTTTCTACCAATAAGAGTTAGGTATAACCTAGAGCACTTAGCTAAAATTTATGTCAAGGAAATTATTTCTAGACATGGAGTACCTGTTTCGATTGTGTCCGATTGTGATCCACGATTCATGTCAAAATTTTGGAGGAGTTTGCAAGAGCAAATGGGAACGCAGTTGAGATTGAGTACGGCGTATCATCCATAAACGGATGGACACAGTGAACGGACAATTCAAATGCTAGAAGATATGTTAAGATCTTGCGTTATGGATTTCAAGGGGAGTTGGGATGAACATCTCCCTTTGGTGGAATTCACTTTACAATAATAGTTTTCACGCTAGTATAGGCATGCCACCTTATAAAGCGTTGTATGGGAGGAAGTGCAGAACACCACTTTGTTGGGATGAAGTAGGTGAACGTCGAATGTTGAGACCTTAGATGGTACAACAAACGGCGGACATAGTTAAGCTAATAAGAACCCGATTAGTAGCGGCTCAAGATAGACAAAGGAAGTATGCAGATCCTCATCGAGAGAAGAGGGAATTTGAAGTAGGTTCATATGTCTTTCTATAAGTGTCGCCTTGGAAGGGGAAGATATGTGTTGGGAAGAAAAGGAAGTTAAGTCCAAGGTTTGTAGGACATTTTGAAATTTTAAGAAGGGTAAGAGAGGTAGATTATGAAGTAGCCTTACCTCCCAAGATGGAAAGAATACACAATGTGTTTCACGTGTCAGTGTTGCGTCCGTATAAACCAGACTACAAACACGTAATAGAATATGAATCAATTCATGTAGAGAAAGACTTAACGTATGAAGAACTTCCAATTCAGATTATTGATAGGAAGGAACAAGTCTTGAGAAATAAAATAATACCTTTAATAAAGGTAATTTGGATTAACCACGATGCTGAAGAAGCAACGCGGGATCTCGAAAGGAAAATGAAGGAAAAGTTTCCTCATTTGTTTATGTAATTGTTGCGAGATTCTGGGGACATAATCCTTATAGGGAGGGAAGAATGTAACGCCCAAGAATTTCGGATTTTGAAGGAATTAAATTTTTATTATTATTATGCGGATTAAATGGATTTAATTGATTAATTATGTGAGTAAAATATTTGAAGGTCGTTCTGTGACCTAGAATATGTGGATGTGGTTGGTATTCTGGCTATGTGCTAGGATTAATTATTTTGAATTATCAAGACGAAAATGAATGTTTTCCGAGAATTTTTCCGTAAAAACACTATTCATCCGATTTTGCTCGGAGATTAGGTTTGAAATTCCGAGAAACGCTTAATGATAGAATATGAAGATATAATGGAATATCCTATAATATTTCGGTTATGGCAAACAAAATTTTCGCTTGTGGACTCAAAACCTAAGGGTTGGTAAAAAAGGATTTCCAAAAGGGAAGTGTAAGGCATATAATCATTTCGGTTATTATACGTATGAGATACGAGTATTATACAAGTTAGAATTCGAGTATGGTATAAAGAATAGTACGACGTATAATATGAATATCGTGTGAGTACTAGACGAAGAAAATACATAAGTTATACACATTGAATACGATTAGTTCTAATGGAGTAGGAGTTAAGGATGTTGTATAAATTCAATTGGACTTGGATTAATAGCAAACCCAATGAAGTATGTAATCAAGCCCAAGTCAAGGCCTAATATTAATTTAAGACAAGCCGAATCCAAGAAGTTAAACCACGGGTCAAACCGGCGGGTCACGGGATGGGTAAAACCCATGGGGAAACACATGGGAAGACCCATGGGCATGTGGGCCGGCCACTTGGCCACAAAGTAAAGTAATTGCTTGGTGGCTAAGTTGTTGGGGAGGTGGAATAGTAAGGAGGTGGCCTTTTTGACCATTTTGCTCTCCATTTGATTTCCTATAAATACAAAGCTAGGGTTGGTCATTTGTTTTTTGAAAAGATTGTCCAATACATATTGAGAGAGAGAAGAGCTATAAATACCTAATCAAGCTACTTCTAAGCAAAACATAAGATGTTTACCAAAAACGCAAAGAACGACAAAGGTAATAGTTCGTAAACCTTAATCTTCATCTTTTTTATTTCTTTCTCGTAGAAGAATCGTAGATTGGTGTAGCATGTTTAGTAAGGAGGAATAAGGATAACTATTCATAATGAAAACATTGATAAGTCATGATCGAATAGAAAACGTAAGTGTTTACGTACATTAAAACCATAAAAAGTGATGAACGTTAACTTAGTTGTGATTGGATGATTTGAAAACCATCATAGCTAGGGTAGTTGCATATTTTTTGGTTAAGATGTAGATGATGAATCAATGGAGTGTTCTATTTGATTTGGCTTATAGAACACGAGTAACGAAGTTTTGGCGAATTTTGCGAAAATAAACGTTAAACGTCGAAATCGTAGAAATCCCAGATTAAGAGTCAAAAGTTGCCGTGTGACTTGAAAACTTCGTTTTTCAATGTCAACACATAAGATAAGGTAATTAAGAGTCGTGGAAGCAAGAATCGTCGAATTTTGACTTATAACGAAGAAAACTAGTATTAAACGCTCGAAAACGATAAACGAACGCTCAAAATGAACCAAAAGGTGAATTCCGAGTTAACGGATTCAAAAATGTAAAATTATTATATGAACACCTAGAGTATGTAATTTTTGAGTTGTGGGTTTTCGAATGAGCCAATTCGGATGTAAAACGATTAAGTTATGAAGCCGGGAAGTTCGTTGGAAAAACCAACTGTCATAACTATCTGGTGCCGAGAGAAACCATGGACTTTGTGGTGGGACTTCCAACAACGAGAAAATGATACGACGCTATTTGGGTAATAGTGGATCGATTGATGAAATCGGCTCACTTTCTACCAATAGGAGTTACGTATAACCTAGAGCACTTAGCTAAACTTTATGTCAAGGAAATTATTTCTAGACATGGAGTACCTGTTTCAATTGTGTCCGATCGTGATCCACGATTCACGTCGAAATTTTTGAGGAGTTTACAAGAGCAAATGGGAACGCAGTTGAGATTGAGTACGGCGTATCATTCACAAACGGATGGACAAAGTGAACAGACAATTCAAACGCTAGAAGATATGTTAAGATCTTGCGTTATGGATTTCAAGGGGAGTTGGGACGAACATCTGCCTTTGGTGGAATTCGCTTATGTGACACCCCCAAATCCTAGTACTTCATTTCCTCAAGATTTGGTGTTCACTTAATCAAAACATTCATTACTAACTACCCAATCATAATAAAATTGAATAATAAAAACCTGCCCATAAAGGATTGCATTTAATAAAAATCTCCCAGGTTATCTAACCTTTAATTACAATCATTCGAATGCGGAATTTAAAATTTATTACATCACATCATATTTAAAAGTCTATTATCATAACGATAAAAATAAAATTACAAGTCTTCGTCACTTGTACATTTTCCCCTTTCCTTCGCTAGTGGTAGGTTCGTTGACCTTCTCAACCTTAGCCGCAATAAGTGTATAAATATGCAAGAGTGAGCAAACAATGCTCACTTGAAGAAGAATGAATAACTTTACAACATTACAACAATTGCTATAAATAGGCTCAATAGAACTGAATGATATGTCCTATTAACATTTTGAAACATACTACTGAGGGTCTAATGACCACGAATCAAGTCCACAGTTATAAGTAATCTTTTAATTTTAACTTTAACAGTCATAACACTATAAGGACTCCACGTACTTAGGGGGATCAACCCTTCGTACAATGTATTGTGCACAACCATTTCAACGCTAAGTGTATACCTCTAATAAAAGAGTTTTTTATTTCAGTATTTAGAATACAAGTCCGCACCAAAGTAGGTTTGGTTTGGATACATTACAAGGTAATTTAGAATTCAACGGTCATCAACTAAGGATTAGTTGAATACAAAAGAACTAACTGTATATTATGGAATAATCATAACTGAATCGATAATTGTAAATTAATATCATGCTTTAGGAATAATCTAATAGCATAAACATTGAACAATCATAACATAATTTGCTTGAACAATATTAAGTCAAGGTTATTGAAAATTGGATGCTAAGCATGCATAGTGAATAGTAATTCGAACGATAAAGTTGTTCATCATTAGAATATTAAAATATAAGATTTAGAATACTTGCATCCCCATGAACAACTAGATACAAGAACTTTCTCAATAATAAACAATCTATCTCTACGAAAGTGTAGAGGTAGCAACTTGCGTAATTGTAAATTGAATTAAAAGCAATATAGTATTTAACGAAATTAAACTTGCACCACGAAGTTTTAGGGTTAGAGAACTTTCCTTGAGCATAAGCTAAACCTTACAACTTGAATCTCAATACCCTATATATATGTCATCATGACATAATTAGTCCCTACCAACATTATTATATATATAAACAAGTATATACAACATGTAGGCATGATTTTCAATTTACATAATCGAATTACGTTAATACTAATACTAGTTAATCCCTTGATAACATGCTCATTCTTAGTTTAGTACTACTGAAATCATAATTTAACAGCCCTATTATTAACACATAACATTTGTTTTCAGACTTTGTGTAAATAAATAAAAGCATCAGACCATTACGCTAACTTTCACAAGCTATGGCCTACAGATTTGTAATTGTAGTTTACTCTATGGCTACCGTGGTATTTGTAGCACGAGACATGAGCCAATGATGATTAACCTGCAGTCATATACGTGAGTCAAGGGCTGTTGTGAAACTTACATCACAATCAACAGCACTACTACGGCGCTAAACTCAGAGACTTGACGACCGACCTGCCTCTGACATAACAAAAAGGTAAATTGGCCTACAAAGCTTCAATCTAACCAACTAATTAACATGCAATACATACAGAGACTTCATGTAAATATAATTTCAATACTCTTAACATGATTCTACCCATAAAATAAAATAAACATCAAATTTATAACACCCAATTTCACTGTTTTTGATAAAAACACCATTTTTGACATTTTCAGTGAAACTTATCACTGTAACTTTGTTTTTCAACCAAAACCATTAATTCAAACTATCATGTTTATGTTTATTCATCTACTTTCAAAATCAATAGTCATATATATATATATATATATATTAACAACTAATCAAACCCTTAATTTTATTTTAAACTAAACTATATTAATATATTTTCATATAAACACTCTGTAATATGGTTTTCTTCACAAATTACATAAATACAAGAATTAATTTATTATAGCCATACATAACCTATGAAAAACAATTTTACAACAATCAATTATCATATAAAACTATATACACCAATAATTCATCTTTTACAATTATTTTATAGAGACCTATTTGGAAGAAGAAGACAACAATATTTTAAGAAATTTTAAAAGGTTTGGATGATACCTTGTATGCTAGAAGATGACGATTTTCCTTCCTTTGATCAATAATACTTCTTTCCTCAAATTCCTTTATCAAAACCTTCTAGGATTCTTTCAATTCTCTCTCAATTTTTCTTCTTATCTTCCTTTTTCTTCTTCTGAGTTTTTCTTCTCCTAACTCTATCTTACGTAGTAAAATATAACGTATATAGATAATAATATATTTATTAAATATATAATATTAATATAGAGATAACTGATATCAGTTATCTAAGTTTTAAAATTAACCATAGGGCTTGTTTGGCTATGCTAATAAAAATAACCCTTTAAACCTTACACCTTGTTTGGTAAACCTAATTAAAATAAATCAATTAATCCCTATACCTTGTTTGGTAAAATACAATTAGATTAAAGACTTAATATGCCTTAAGACTTGTTTGTCCAAAACTAAATTAAACTCCTTTAATTTATTTTAATAACTCCTTTATTGCAAGGGTATTTGTCACACTTCTTATTTAATTAAATTTTAATAATCAATTTAATAAATTCTAATACTAATCTATTAAATTACTTTATCATATAAATCACTACCACATAATTATAATTTCCTTTATAATTAGAATTTTATTTAACCAACTAACACCTTATTTTAATTACAAATTCCAATTAAAATAGTATAATTCATTTAATCATTATAAGCTCTCTCTAGCTTAACTATTAAATTAAATTAGTATATTGTCTCATAACAATTAATTTTCTTAACTCTTTAATTATTTTTTAACAAATAATTAACTAAATCAAATCAATCAAATTGAAAAATTATTTCTTCAACAATAAACATAATCATTAAATATTTATTTAACTCAAATAAATATTTAAAATTAAAATAAAATCTGGAATGTTACAGCCTACAACAATAGTTTTCACGCTAGTATAGGCATGCCGCCTTACGAAGCGTTGTATGGGAGGAAGTGTAGAACACCACTTTGATGGGATGAAGTAGGTGAACGTCGAATGTTGGGACCTGCGATGGTACAACAAACGACGGACATGGTTAAGCTAATAAGAACTCGATTAGTAGCGGCTCAAGATAGACAAAGGAAGTATGCAGATCCTTATCGAGAGAAGAGGGAATTTGAAGTAGGTTCATATGTCTTTCTAAAAGTGTCGCCTTGGAAGTGGAAGATACGTTTTGGGAAGAAAGGGAAATTAAGTGTGACAACCCGAGAATTTAGAAAATTTAGAAAATTTTTAGTAATTAATATAAGGTTCAAAATTAGAACCTAGACAGAAAATAAGTGTATACGTTTGATATTTTTGAGATGGAATTTTGAGGATTTCAAAATTCTGTGAAGGACTTAAGGTGAATTATCCAGGATTAAGTGTTTATATGAATATGTTTTGGGAATAGAGTTATGTATGCGTTCAGTATATGGTTAAACGATATATGTGACAAACCCTAAGTAAATATTAAGAACGTCAACGTTCTGTTAGAAAACCATAACGTCTAATAGGAAACCCTAGAAACCGGTCCTAGAAACCCTAATTTCAGTTCGGGGAATCCGAAACCCTAATTCAGAAATTTAAAACCCTAATATGGGAACTTAACAGAGAATTATATTGCTTAAGTGCTATTAATTATAATATTAATTAGGGTAAAGCTTAATTATTTAGCAAACCCTAATTTCAAATTTTAAACCCTAATTTCTAGATTTGAAACCCTAATTTAAAATTAGGGAAAACCTAAGTGTTAATTTAATACATTTAATGTTAATTAGAAAATATTAATTCTAATTTTTAGTTATAAGTAATTAGAAAATCCTAATCTAATTACGAAATCTAATTTCTAAATTAGAAAATTATTTTTATATTAGAAACCCTAATTTTAGGGTTATAAACCCTAATGACCATTTTGACCCTAATGGCTTAATTAGCAATTTTAATTAGAAAATACTAATCCTAATAAGCAAGATTTAAATTATGATTAGTAAATTTTAATATAATTAGAAAATTCTAATTATAATTTAGAAATATAAATTTTCTATTTTTGGAAACCTAAATTGGAAATTTTAGAAAATTAAATTGCTAAACTTGAGGGTTCAAACCCTAAACCCTAAAGGGTTTAAACCCTAAATGCTAACCCAAACCCTAAACCCTAAGAGTTTGGCCATTTACTAGAATGCCATTAAAATTAATTGTTAAATGACTAAGTTGCCCTTTATTGCATTATTGGACATTGCTTGTATATCTAGCCATAATATTGAGTGGGAGATCTAATATATTTCCCATGTGCTCAAATCTCAGCAATATCAGCCAATTTTTTGCAAAATCATAGCAACAAGTCAACAAATAAATAGATTAAAGAGAGCGAAAATGGCACTTTAATTCTCATTTTCTCCAAACCCATTCTCTCACTAGAAATTCGAGATTTAGAAAGAGAGAGAGAGAGAGAGAAGCTAAGCCTTAATCATCTCTTAGCATTCCTATAACAGATTCAAGAGTCAGAATCCAAGATCAAAGCTCAAAGTGGTTAAAAAAACCTTAAATCTTAAAATTTTATGATTTGATGTTTGATGTTGTAATTCATTGTTTAAAGTTAGGTATTAAGGTGTCTTTTAGTGATCTGGGTTGTTAAATCCCAGATCCATAACATCTAGTTGCACGATATCGTGTTTTTTTGAAACTGACTATGAACCCTAGAACATGGCCCGACAGTCGAATGTCAGGGCTCATAGATCATTTCCTGTTTACTGTTTGTATGTTTTAAGAGTTATAACTTGTAGTATGCCATGTGTTCTATGTTCTGTAAGTGGAATTAGGGGTGGATCGTGTCTAGATTGCCTGTTATGATCGGTCAAACAGCGTTTACCGATCACGGGAGTATGCTTCTGGGCAACCCAGAACCCAGCATATTGTCTGACAAGCTTTTGCAAGCTTCTGATCATGCAGTATGTTGTTTTTTTTGGCTATGTTGTTGTTTGATCCTTGTAGTCTGACATGAGGAGTATATATTAAAACCTTTAGATCACTCAGATCCTTAGCCTAATCGTAGAAATTAATGGTCAAACTATCGTTGACCAAACTGCTCAAGAACATTTTTGGAAAACCTAGAAATGTTCAAGAACAGTCCGGACTACTACTTTGACCGACACATATGTTTCATGTGTGATTTTGTTAAGTTTATATTACTTGATATAGTGGTACACTGACATAAGGACTATAGATCGAAACCATAAAACCACTAAACTAATGACCAGAACCCTTAGATAATTGAGCTCAAAAGGAGACACTCGAACTGCCTTGGGTTTTTGGGTTACCCAGAAAACCCAGGCATGGTCTGACAGTATGTTTCGGAGACCAGATCTTCATATCATGATGTTGTATGACTTCTTTGTTGATTGATAATGGTAGTGTTGCAAACCTACTACAACATAAACATTTAATCAAGCCCAGAAACCATTAGGAACCTAGATCAAATTCTGGTCAAACCTCTTACCTTAGTGTCTGACATGAAGGCTCAAGAACAAGAACACCTATAGCGACGGGTCTGTCGCTATAGGGACTTTTTGTAATTATTATTTTTCGAAAATTATTTAATTAATTAAATAAATAGAAAAAAATGATTTTTAATTATTAAAAATACATCATAAATTATGAAAAATTATTTTAAAGCCTGAAAAATAGTTTTTAATAATTTTGAGTATATTTCAAAAATATTTAATATTTTTGGAATATAAATGGTATTTAATTTATTTAATTATAATATTAAATAAATAATTTAAAAATGATTTTAATACATAAAAATCATGAAAAATAATATTATGGTATAATAAAATATTTTAAGTTATTTTCGGTGACTTTTAATATTTTAGGATGAATTTCATTAATTAATCAATATTAATGATAATTAGTTTATTTAATAAATATATTAAATAAATTATTATAAAAAATAGGATTAATGATTTAAAATTCATATAAAAATAATTGAAGTATTATAAAATATTTTAAGTTATAAAATATAACTTTTGATATTTTGTCATGAAAATATATAATATTTTAATATTAAAAGCAATTATCGGATAATGAATTTAATTGTTTAAAAACATATAAATATGATTTTAAAGTATTAAAATACTTTGATATATTATAAATATATTATAATATTATGACATGTATTTCATTAATATGTGATAATAAATAAATATTAATGACAAAAGAATTATGTGGTATTTAATTCATTAAAATACGGGTTTAATGATTGAAAATTCATGATAAATAGTAATAATTATTTAAAAATTATTACGAGCTTACGAAAAATATTTCGACTGTTAATAAATTATCTGAGATAATTGTTAAGTGTTTAGGCAGAGTTTAATTGAACTTAAACTCGAAATTTTATCCGACTAGACCGTCGGGATGTTAGAATTTTGTTGAATTCAAGTCAGACTGAAATAGTTAGACATGATAGTGATTCTTATGCATGTTATAGACTGATAGGGTTATGTGTTTAAGTTATTCTATGTCTATATATATAATAATATTATATTGTGATGATATTATTCTAATATTGGAGATCTATATTACTAATATTAGGTCTTTGGATAAAGCGTTATAAATTGCGTAGCGATAATCAACGGTTCAGGCAAGTTTGTTTTTACTTAACTCTACTAAGAGTTGTTTCATTTGGATAAGCTTATGGTTAATCATTGTTGGTTGCCATAAATTGTATTATGTACATATTGCATGTATAAGTCAGGTATGAAAGGCTGATCACCTTCATTACTAGTTAGTTTAGATATAATTGTTCATGTTCAATACTTGTTCAGTCAAAATTTTGTTCCTGCTAGTTCACAATAATATTGTTGAATTATAGCCAGCATATTATTCAGAATCTTTCAATCATGATATATCGTTAATTTATTGAACTTAAACTTGCTGGGCAAATTTTATGCTCACCCTTGCTATATCATGATAAACATTGCAGATTAAGACGAATACATTGGATACAAGGAAAGGTCAAAGATAGTTCCAGCTTTAGAATGTGTGCGATTAGAGTTGTAATAATTATTGTATCTTAATGTTATTGTAAGTTAAATAAGTTATGTATTGTGTATAAGTTAAGGTTACTCGACCTTGGGGAATACTGTGTAATGTAATGTATAAACAATTTATATTTATATCTTTCGCAAATAGTAATAGTAGTTATAGAATGATCGAACCGGATCTGCGGTGATTCGGGACCTCGGATTCGGTGACCTCACAGTTGGTATCAAAGTTGTAGGTTATAAACCTTAGGTAGGAATACCTGAGACCAATAACCGCAGTGATTAGGATAAGTACTAACTCAAATAGAGTTAGTTGGTCGGTAAGATTCAAATGCGAATCTCGACGAGTTATAAGATACAGAGTTCCCTAACTCTGATAATAAAGTTGAACAATAGTGATGAATAGATAGAGTCCAAAAGACTAAAAGTATAGTGATAGGAGATCGTAAAACAAAATGATCAAGATATAGAAATGAATCGTAATATATACGATGAGATCACCCCGTGATCTGATAAGATGACAGCAGGAAAAAAAATCTATCTTATGATTGGAAAGTTTACAGTAAGATTGTTGTGTGAATTGGTACAGATTCAGGAAAGAATTATGAATACGAGTTGAATGAAATTCGTATTGAGAAGGGGATTATGAAATATTTGTGTCGCGCTATTTGCTATATGCATGTTAAGAGGGTGATTCCTTTCTCATGTGTAGAACAAATAGATAAGTCATAGGTAGAGGATATAAGGTTAAGTACGAGTTCTTAAAACTCATACTTATGTGACACTCTTGACTCATAGTTATATGAAATGTCTATGAACCCCTCTGCGAATGGACGCCAAAGGTCTGTCTAGGAAAGTTCTTAAACTTATATGATTGTGGCAATTTATGGACTCATACGTGTGATTTTACGAACTGGGCATAGTTGAGTGTGAATTGAGAATTGAGGATTATAGGAACATATATATTGTTAAGCAAATGATTAATAGTGGAGACATATATTTTCCAAAACTCCTAGCTATGCTAGATTTCAAAATTTTGACATCAAGCTAAATACGCACTAAGTGCTTTTTTAAATATATATATATATATATATATATATATATATATATATATATATAGACTTCGTAATCATTTTGAAAGCGGTTTAAAGTATAGTCTATGCTAATTATTTCACTTAGACTTAAATGATTTGAAATATCAAAATATATTTTATTTATCACTTATGTACCATATAACTTTAGTGCGAGAGATGATAATAAGTTGATGGAGTTGTAATCTGGGAATACTTAGTGTGAATTCGATCTAAAAATCATTATTCCACTATTGTATGATGTGTTATGACAAAAGTCATATAATGGCGACATCCTCAAAGCGGACCGTTAATAATCTGAGACGACATCATGACGTCATTCTCGAAAATATTTTCAAAAATTTTAATTTGCCAACGGGGTTTGGCTACACCTAAATAATTCGATTGAATTGAATTATTGATATGGGTCTATGCTATTCGATTCAGCTAGACTAAAGTTTATGAAAACTCTAAGTGTTCATTGAAAGAAATTTCCCGAATAAAATTGTTTTGGTGCGGAATCCAATAAGACTAAGGTAGAATTTTGTGCATATTGCAGTGACGAGGAACAGATAAAATTAGTACTTGGCCAGTACAGGGCATACCGGGCTAATCACCCTTTGTGTCTATAAGTTATGACGGTTTACGGATGAATTTTCATATAACCTTTGCGAAAATGACAGACAAATAGTCTATATGACTATTTTGCAAAATTTGAAAATTTTTACTCTAGTGAGTGGTGTGTTGGGTAGCATGTGATAATGTATTTGAATGGTGTAAGCAGTATGGTGTAAGGTGTAAGGTAAATTTTGGGGACGAAATTTTTAGAAGAAGGGGTGAATGTGACAACCCGAGAATTTAGAAAATTTGTAAAATTTTTAGTAATTAATATAAGGTTCAAAATTAGAACCTAGACAGAAAATAAGTGTATGCGTTTGATATTTTTGAGATGGAATTTTGAGGATTGCAAAAATCTGTGAAGGATTTAGGTGAATTATCCTGGATTAAGTGTTTATGTGAATATGTTCTGGGAATAGGGTTATGTATGCGTTCAGTATATGGTTAAGGGTCAAGGGTTGACCAGATAAACGATATATGTGACAAACCCTAAGTATATATGGGACCTCAGATTCGGGGACCTCACATAAGTCCAAGGTTTGTAGGACCTTTTGAAATTTTAAGAATGGTAGGAGAGGTAGCTTATGAAGTAGCCTTACCTCCCGAGATTGAAAGAATACACAACGTGTTTCACGTGTCAGTGTTGCGTCCGTATAAACCGGACTAATAGAATATAAATCAATTCTTGTAGAAAAAGACTTAATGTGATAACCCGAGATTTCTAATAATCAAAATTTTATGAATATTTTTTTTTAATTAATATTAATATTGATTATCAATTTTGTGACAAGTATCTGTGATACGAGTCTCGAGAAGGTCAATTTGTATATTGACTAATAAATTTAGAATAGAGTTGTGCTTAACAAGATTAGAAACCCTAACCCTAATTTTTGGGTAGAGATTCGGTAGAAAAAATAATTAAAATAATTATATTGATGAGGATGTGTTTGTACTGTATAGAAATTTTGATCAATGATTGATCGGATAATGTTTAAAATTTATAAACCCTAATAATAGATTAAAAACCCTAATCTCAGATTTAGAAAACCAATTGTACAGTTAAAAACCCTAATTGTACGTCGGGAAACCCTAATTTTAAATTCGGGAATTCTAAACCCTAAATTAAGAAACCCTAATCCAAATTGGCAAGCCTAAATTAGGAAACCCTAATCCCTAATTATAATTTGGAAATTTTACTTTTTCTATTAGAAACCCTAATTCGTGGGTTGTAAACCCTTATGACCAATTACGACCCTAATTGCTTAATTAGCAATTTTAATTAGGAATTATTAATCCTAATTAGCAATATTTAAGTTATGATTAAGAAATTTTAATATAATTAGAAAATTCTAATTCTAATTTAGAAATATTAATTTTCGATTTTTAGAACCTAAATTGGAAATTTTAGAAAATTAAATTGCTAAACCCTAAAGGATTCAAACCCTAAACCCTAACCAAAACCCTAAACCTTAAGGGTTTGTGCAATTGGCAAGATTGCCATTAAAATTAGTTTGCTAATGACTAAAATACCCTTTTTCATTTTCTTTAATTGATAACTTTAATTATTGCTAGCAACTTTAGTTGTTCACCAACTAAATTGACTTTGAGACGCACCAATCTCAGTTTCTCAGTCGAAATATAGCAGATCCAAGCAACAAATCATAATATATATATATAGGTTATGAGAGAGAAAAAGTCACAAAAGTTAGTCATTTTTCACCAAAGCTCTCCACAACTCATTCTCTCTCAAACCCTCCGAATTGGCTAAGTAGATCAGTCACATAAACACCTCCTAGAAACCCAAGATCAGATTGGAAAGCTAAGGATCAAAGATTTGGCTAAGAGGTATAAACATAATTTTTATTTTTGATCCAAGTTGCTAAGAAAAATTTTGTGTTTAAGTGTTTAGAATCTTGCTAATGGATGTTTTATGAAGATTTATGATGATCTATCATGAATCCATAGCATTAAAGTGCCTTAAAATAAAGTTTTTCAAAAACTGTTCTCGAGTCTAAAAGTGCTCTGACAAGCAAATGTCAGTAGCCTTAGATCGTTATGTGTTTATGTTTTGAGTTGTTTTAAGCTTTACACTTATAGCCTGACATGTGGTTTGTAATCTGGAAGTGGAATCCAAGCTATTCGAATTCCAGATTTCAAGTTATAATCGGTCAAAATCGGTTGACCGACCATGACCGAGTACAATCTGGGTAACCCAGAAATTCATTTTCAGTGTCTGACAACATTTCTAAGCTTCTTGATCTATCAGGTTTTAAGTGTTATGATGTTGTTGTTGTAACTTATTTGTACACTGTTGTTTGTACTCTAGATCCATGGCCTTAGAACTCTTAAACAAACAACATATAGGTCATAGAAAGTGGTCAAAGTAGGCCACTCGCACTGAATTTGTATTTCTGGAATTTCCAGAAAAGTGTATGAACACTTTTTCTGACAATGTTTGACCGTGTCATAACTTATGGATCCATTGTTGTTAAACTGATTTGTTGTTATGTAATTGTTCCTTGGTATGAGTACTAGAGGTATGCAGCAAGAACCCACTTGTATGATGATCAGAACACCAACATAATCGAGCATAAAACTGGACCCTCGAACTCCACAGGTTTCTCTCAAGAACACCAACAACAAACGACGGTTTATTTAATGACAGTTTATTTAATTTTTGAATTTTGAATATTCCGAAATTATTTAAAAATAGAAATAAATTATAAAAATTACTAAAAATGGTTTTAAAAATCATTTTAAATTAAAAAATAACTTTTAATTATTTGGGACATTTTTCTTTAATAATTATAATTATTTGAATAAAAATGATATTTAATTTATTTAATTAGTATATTAAATAAATTAGAGAAAAATGATTTAATATTATGAAAAATCATTTTAAATAAGAATAATGTATTTAAAAATATTTTGAGTTATAAAATATGACTTTTAATATTTTTGGAGAATTTTCATTAATAAATTAATATTAATGATATTAGATTTATTTAATTATTAAATTAAATAAATAAGATAAAAATGATTTTATTGATTTAAAAATCATTTTAAATAAGAATAAAGTGTTAGAAAATATTTGGAATTATAAAATATAATTTTCAATATTTTTGGAGAATTCTCATTAATAAATTAATATTAATGATATTAGATTTATTTAATTATTATATTAAATAAATGAATTAAAAATGATTTTATTGATTTAAAAATCATTTAAAAATAGAGAAAAATATTTTAAAAATATTTTAAGTTATAATTAATGACTTTTAATATTTTGATAATAATTTCATTAATATTTAAATATTAATGGTGATGATTTAAAAATGATTTTAATTATTTTAAAAATCATTTAAGTAGAATATTAATGATTTAAAAATATTTTAAGTTATTAATAATAACTTTAATATTTTGACAAGTATATTATTAATATTTTATATTATTAAATATTAATAATAATAAGATTATTTGATAATTAAATCATTTAAAAATGATTTAAGTGTTTGAAAAATTATTATAAATTATAATAATTGTTTATAAATTATTAAAAGCTTAGAAAAATATTATAAATGATATTTGACTTATCTAAAATAATATTGAAGCTTAGAGACCAAGTTTAATTGACAATCAATGTGTTAATTGTCGGATAGGGTGACGAACACAGAGAATGGATAGAAGAAGTCAACGGGAATAGAACTAGTTAGACTTGTTAAGTGTTTATATAGGTTATAAACACTAATGTGGCTATGTGGTAATGTGTCTAGGAGAAGTTTATTTGTAAAATACGATTGTTACGTGTTATAAATGATTGTGCTAATTGTGAGGACCGATATTATTGAATATAGGTCTTCTGACGAGATTATTATATTATTATGTAGTAATAATCATGGCGGAAGGCAAGTTTCTAACTTCGACCTTGAGTTATATTCATTCAATTATTATAATGGTTAATTATTGCTAATTATACCATGTCGAGGAATTTATTGTTGATTATTAGCATGAGTTAGTGCATGATTAATAATTCAAATTGAATTCTTGATTAGGAGAATATATACATTTGTAGAATAGATTGTTGTTGGATATTCATATTAAGTAGAAGATAGAATTGATGATACAGATAATTCACATTTATTGTCAAATTATGTTGAGAAATGTCTTAGCTAATTATTACGGCTGAGCGAACATTTGTTAGAACTTGATAGATTAAGAGAAGAGAATTCAATTGTTATTGATAGATCGATGCCAATTATTTGACTAGATCGATAAGTAAATAGAAATTGAAATCATTAAATTTCGTTGTTAAATCAAATCTTGATTTTGAGGCGAGAAGAACAACCTTTTATATAAGGGGGAACATTTTTTAAGTCGTATATTAGACCATTCTTGCTTGCGACCTAAGTATTATGCATAATATATAGGTACAAGGAGGTTGGTAGGCTCTAAGTACTACTTGAGAGGGGTATGATTTAATCTTTATGGTTATATCGATACTCCTGCGTATGTATCAAAGTAAATCTTTGATAGATATGCAGAAAGTAGAAGTTCTAGATCGATGGATCACTCGGCATAAATCTGGAAAACATTCCACTTTGTAATTGCGTAGAATTGATTCTTGATTATTCAATAGAATATCGTAGAAACTTTGAAAGCGTTGTACTCTTTCATTATCAAATTATTGCGTTGCCTAGAATACGAGAAGACTTGTTATTGATTAACGATTTGTTGACTATTTCAAAGTTCATAGAACTTTGGTTTCATTCTATCAAAATAGATAGATACATTCTTATTGATTAAGTATACATTTTTATTGTATGTCTTAACTTGCGAGGGCAAACTTGTTGCTCACCCTTGCTATAAATAAAACATTTATTTAGGAGCGAAGAGGCGGTAGTTGAAGAAGAACAAAGGCAAAAGCAAAATCTTTGGAGTAGTTATAAAGAACTTATTATTATGTTGTATTTGTAAACCCTTTTTGTTTATCTAAGGGGTATGTTTGTAATTTTAAGGTTAGCAAACACAGGACTTATGTATTAACAACTTATGTTAATGAGTTATGTATTCCTATTTTATATATGAATGGGTAGTTAGATGTTATTATATTGTGGATCGTGAACACCAAACTCGGGAAATTCGAGGTAACCGGAATTTGGGGGTGTCACGAGGTTAGTATCAAAATTTGTAGTGACCAAGGTGTCACAAGTTGGTAGAAAAAGAGCTATAGGTTATAAACCTTAAGTGGGGTGGGGAAAACCCTAGGATTATAACCATATGTGTGAGATAGAAAACTCATTTAGAGTTCTAAGTGAGGATTGCCAAAGTGAATCAATAGTGAGATAAGTGGACACATAGTGTGAGAATGTTGTCTTTGGTGAAGTACTAATCAAGTTATTTAAAGCTGATTGTAGGATGTTTGGAGAAGATCAAATGAGTGCGGAGATCTTTAGTAATTTGTTGCACCAATGCGAGTAGCCCAGAGGTGCCGTATATGAAAGTGAATCGATTGAGAAGGTGGGAGAAGATGAACCCATGGTTAATCTGGGGGAGCGATCATGATGATTATCCCGAGATGTATCTCGAGTGGAGATGAGGAGGCGATCTGAGCAAGCTAAGGTGGAGTTAAAGAATAAGACTAAAGTTGGAGAACAAGATCAACTATCTATAGAAGTTCGAAGTTCAAGAACTCAGAAGTAAAGTGTTTCTCTTGGAGGAGTTGTGGAAGGCGGAAGCGGCGTTACATGAAATAGTGAGAAAGCGGAGCGAGCTGAAGGCGCGGTGGAAAGGATGAAACATGAAGGTGGTGGATCGTCGGAAGGGACAATCAAGCAAAGAAAGAAAGAAAAAAAGAAAGAGGGACAACAGCGACCCTAATTACGAAAAGTCAAGCAGAAGAAGAAGAAGAAGCAAGCATGTAGCAAGTGTGGGAAGACTCACGGCAGGAGAATGCATGATGTGGAAGAATGTGTGTTTCATTTATAAGCGGGGAAGGACATATTTCTCTGCATTGTCCTAAAGCGAATTTGAGGAAGTGTTTTTCATGTGGGGAAGAAGCAGGTCACGGATTCAACAAGTGTCCCAACAAGAAGAAAATTGGTGAAGGGGTGGGTGGTAGATAACTTAGATTTGAGCGTTAGTATCTTTTTGGTAGAAGTTTATGATATTAAGTGTTGTAATATCGAGAGCGATGTTTAAGCATATGTAAATATATATGTTTGTATGAATGAAATCTTTATTTTCTATATGAATATAAGATTAAGATTAATTTGTGTGTTCTTAAAACTCATACTTATGGTAAGTTAATGACTCATAATTATATGAAATGTTTTGAACCCCCTCGTGAATGGGCCTTGAAAGGTGCGACTAGGATAAGTTCATACACTCATATAGTTGTGGTAAGTTCCTGAACTCATAAGTGTGGTAAGTTTGATGAACTGATAATAATTATGTGTGAATGGAGAATTACAACTTTTTGTGTAAAGTTGTCTTAATAATCCTGATATGATTTAAAAAAAAGGGATAGTAATATGTGAAGTACTAAATGTACTATGTGCTATTTGAATAAATATGCGATTATGTGAGAATTATGTGTTGAATTCTAATTGTGTTAAGAATTTGTGTAAAGAAAGAGAATTAATATAAGATTTTTATTTAAATTAGATCATGCCGCCTAGAAGACAAAATCGAAACCAACGAGAAGAACAGTCAGTGAATAATGAAGGAGGTCAAGCTGACCCAATGCAAAATTTTGCGGATATGATAGCCGAAGCTATGGAAAATAGGGCTCCAGCAAGAGGAAGAGTGAGAAATCGGCCGGTGATAGATTGGCTAACTTCAAGGACTTTAAAGCGGTAGGACCTTTGAATTCAAAGGAACCACACGATCCGATTGAAGCCCAAACTTGGGTGAAGGAGATGGAGAAAGCATTCGTCATTCTTGCGAGTGGCGGAAGAGCAAAAGATGGCTTTTGCAACTTATCGATGAAGGGAGAAGCTAATTCTTTGGTGGGAGACTAAATCAGGCGGAAGCGGTGATGCAGGTGGTGGTGTTGTGGACAAGATTCAAGGAGTTGTTCTTTGAGAACTACTTTCTCATAGAGTATATCGATAAAGGATGGAAGTCAAATTCTTAGAACTTAAGCGAGGAGAACATGTACATGTATGAGAATCTGTTTGCCAAATTCAGCGAGTTAGCAAGATTTGCACCTCATCGTGTGGACGAAGAAGCGAAAAGCGAGAAGATTTGAGAGCAATTTGAAAGCGGGGATATTCAACAAGGTAGCGGTATTGCGGATCAATACGTTCGCGGCTTTGATGGAGAAAGCGTTAATTCTTTGAAGGAGGGCGAGGCTGCATCTCGATTTCATCGAGGAAAAGAAGAAGAAGACAAATGATGGTGGAAGCGGTGGTGGTAGTAATCCGAATAAGAGGAAATGGGTGAGAATACCCGGTCGGGTAATAAAGCGAAGATAATAGGAAAGGAAAGGAGCCATGTTGAATTGTGGGAAGAACCATCTTTGGAGTTTGCACGAAGAAGAAGGGAGTTTGCTATAAGCTGCGGGCAAGAGGGCACATATGTCGCCCAATTGTCCCGATCAGAAGAAGAAGATCAAGGTTGTTTTGCATGTGGATCGTTGATCATATGGTTGAATGTCAGAAGAAGAATGTTGAGAAGAAAGTGTCAACAAGGGACCCGGTGGTGGAACCTTGGCAATTCGAGGACACTGCTGACCGGGGAGACCAACGGCCGTACATTCAACATGATGACGCGAGGATCACGATGGCTACTCGGGGAGGTGGCGATGAGAGTAATGATTTTCGTTTAGAAATTTAATTACATGAGTAATATGAGTTAGATATTTTGTGAACTATTTTCTTTTATAGATTCAAGTCATAGGTTAGAATTTGAAACACAAATTAATATTGTGTTGATAAAAATGAATTGATGATACAACTTTAAAAGATTGTAGAGAATAAGAAAGCGGTGATTAGAGGGCGGAATCCTTTTAAGGAGGGTGAATGTGATAACAGAGATTTTGAATAATCAAAATTTTACGAATAATTTTTTTAATTAATATTAATATTGATTATAAATTTTGTGACAAGTATACGTGATCTGAGTCTCGAGAGAAGGTCAATTTGTATATTGACTAATAAATTTAGAGTAGAGTTGTGCTTAACAACTTTAGAAACCCTAACCCTAATTTACGGATAGGGATTAGATAGAAAATATAATTAAAATAATTATATTGATGAGTATGTGTTTGTCTTTGTATAGAAATTTTTGATCGATGATTGATCGGATAAGGTTTAAAATTTATAAACCCTAATAAGAGATTAAAAACCCTAATCTCTGATTTAGAAAACCAATTTTACGATTAAGTTAAAACCCTAATTATAAATTTGAGAAACCCTAATTTCATATTAGGAATCTAAACCCTAAATTAGGAAACCCTAATCCTAATGGGCAAGCCTAATGTGTTTATTAAACTTTAATATGATTAGAAAACCCTAATTATATTTTAGTTATCTTAATTTCTATTTTACAAACCCTAATTGTAATTTAGAAATTTTAATTTTTCTAATTAAAACCCTAATTTTATATTGGGATTTATAAACCCTAATGAATTAAGCGACCCTAATTCTAATTGGAATTTTAATTATGATTTATTAATCCTAATTAGCAATATTGACGTTATGATTAAGAAATTTTAATATAATTAGAAAATTCTAATTTAATTTAGAAATATTAATTTTCTAATTTTTAGAACCTAAATTAGAAAATTTTAGAAAATTAAATTGATTTTAAAAACCTAAGGGTTAGAACCTAAGGGTTAAACCCTAAACCCTAAGGTTTGTGCAATTGTCAAGATTGCCATTAAAATTAATTTTAAATGACCAAAATACCCTTTTTCATTTTCTTTAATTGATAACTTTAAAAATTGCTAGCAACTTTAGTTGGTGAACAACTAAAATTGACTTTGTGACACAAAATCTCGACCTCCCGGTAAAATATAAGCGAGATCAAGCAACAATCATCATAATATATATATAGAGATTAAGAGAGAGAAAAAGTCACAAAAGTTAGTCATTTTTCACCAAAGCTCTCACAACTCTCTCTCTCTCTCTAAACCCTCAAAATTGGCTAAGTAGATCGAGTCCCATAAATAAACACCTCCTAGAAACACAAGATCAGATTAGGAAGATAAAGATCAAAGATTTAGCTAAGAAAGGTATAAACCTAAATTTTATTTTTGATCTTGTATGCTTAAGAAAAATTTTGTGTTTAAGTGTTTAGAATCTTGCTAATGGATGTTTTATGAAGATCTATGATGATCTATCATGAATCCATAGCATCAAAGTGCCTTAAAATAAAGTTTTTCAAAAGCTGTTCTTGAGAGTCTTTTGTGGTCGACAAGCAAATGTCGGTAGCCTTATAGATCATTATTTCGTTTATGTTTTTGTTGTTTTAAGCTTTTTATTTGTAGCTTTGGTATGTGGTCTATAATCGGAAGTGTGAACCACGATACCATTGAATTCAGATTTCAATTTATAATCGGTCGAAAGTCTAGATTGGCAGCATGACCATGAGCAGTGAAATCTGGGTAACCGAAAATTCATTTTCGATCGTCGACATGATTTTCTAAGCTTTGATGATCTGTCGGGTTTACGTGTTATGATGTTGTTGTTGTAATATATTTGTAGCACATTGTTTATGTACTCTAGATCCATGGCCTTTATATCCTTTAAACAAACAAATAGAGAGTCGTGGAAAGTGGTGAAAACTAGACTACTGGATTTGATTTTGCATTTTGGAATTTCCGAAAAAGAACTCGTTTACGAACTTTTTATTAATAATGTTTGATTTTGTTAACTTGTTGATCCATGTTGTTGTTATGTAATTGTTCCTTGGTATGAGTACTAGAGGTATGAACCAAGAACCCACTTTTATGATGATCGAACATAGACATAATCGAGCATGAAAATGGTACCTTGAAATTGCATTGGGTTTTAGGTTTACCCGGAAAACCAGTAGAGTGACTGACGACGATTACTTTTGAGAGGCTTGGATCTCCATGATCGATGTTTTATATGATATTCGATTTTGTCAGATTGGTAAATGTAGTATTACATGTTTTACTACATGATCGAAGTTTAAATTAGCCGAGAAACGATTTTAAATTGAGCATTTAAAATTTGGTCAAACAATGACCCGATACGATAAAAATTATGTAAGTGTTCTTGAGCTCAAGAACACCAACATCGACAACTTTGTGTAAGCTAAAGACCTACTAATGACGGTTTATTTAATTTTTTAATTTACGAATATTAGAAAATTATTTAAAAATAGAAATAAATTATAAAAATTACTAAAAATGGTTTTAAAAATCATTTTAAATTCTAAAAATAACTTTTAATTATTTGGGACATTTTCTTTAATAATTATAATTATTTGAATAAAAATGATATTTAATTTATTTAATTAGTATATTAAATAAATTAGAGAAAAATGATTTAATATTATGAAAAATCATTTTAAATAAGAATAATGTATTTAAAAATATTTTGAGTTATAAAATATAACTTTTAATATTTTTGGAGAATTTTCATTAATAAATTAATATTAATGATATTAGATTTATTTAATTATTAAATTAAATAAATAAGATAAAAATAATTTTATTGATTTAAAAATCATTTTAAATAAGAATAAAGTGTTAGAAAATATTTGGAATTATAAAATATAATTTTCAATATTTTTGGAGAATTCTCATTAATAAATTAATATTAATGATATTAGATTTATTTAATTATTATATTAAATAAATGAATTAAAATCATTTTATTGATTTAAAAATCATTTAAAAATGAGAAAAATGTTTTAAAAATATTTTAAGTTATAATTAATGACTTTTAATATTTTGATAATAATTTCATTAATATTTAAATATTAATGGTGATGATTTAAAAATGATTTTAATTATTTTAAAAATCATTTAAGTAGAATATTAATGATTTAAAAATATTTTAAGTTATTAATAATAACTTTAATATTTTGACAAGTATGTTATTAATATTTTTATATTATTAAATATTAATAATAATAAGATTATTTGATAATTAAATCATTTAAAAATGATTTAAGTGTTTGAAAAATTATTATAAATTATAATAATTGTTTATAAATTATTAAAAGCTTAGAAAAATATTATAAGCGATATTTGACTTATCTAAAATAATATTGAAGCTTAGAGACCAAGTTTAATTGACAATCAATATGTTAATTGTCGGATAGGGTGTGAGAACGAGAATGGATAGAAGTCCAACAGAATAGAACTAGTTAGACTTGTTAAGTGTTTATATAGGTTATAAACACTAATGTGGCTATGTGGTAATGTGTCTAGGAGAAGTTTGGTTGTAAAATACGATTGTTACGTGTTATAAATGATTGTGCTAATTGTGAGACCGATATTGTTGAATATAGGTCTTCTGACGCGATTGATTAATTATATTATGTAATTTTGTAATCAGCCTTGGAAGGCAAGTTTCTAACTCAACCTTGAGTTATATTCATTCAATTATTATAATGGTTAATTATTACTAATTATACCATGTCCGAGGAATTTATTGTTGTTGATTATCGCGAGTTAGTGCATGATTATTAATAATTCAAATTGAATTCTTGATTAGGAGAATATACATTTGTAGAATAGCTGTTGTTGGATATTCATATTTCGTAGAAGATAGAATTAATGATACAGATAATTCTATTTATTGTCAAATTATGTTGAGAAATGTCTTAGCTAATTATTACGGCTGGCGAACATTTGTTAGAACTTGATAGATTCAAGAAGAGAATTCAATTGTTATTGATAGATCGATGCCAATTATTTTGGCTAGATCGATAAGTAAATTGAAATTGAAATCATTAAATTTCGTTTTTGAATAAAATCTTGATTCTGAGACTGAGAAGAATAACGTTTTATATAATGGGAACAAAATTTTTAAGTTGTAATTCGACCATTGCGCGCGACCTAAGTATTATGCATAATATAGGGTACAAGGAGTTGGCCGGCTCTAAGTACTTGCAGAGGGGTATGATTTAATCTTTATGGTTATCTGATACTCCTGCGTATGTATCAAAGTAAATCTTTGATAGATGCCCAAAAAAGTAGTTCTAGATCCAATGGATCACTCAGCATAAATCTGGAAAACATTTCCACTTTGTAATTGCGTAGAATTGATTCTTGATTATTCAATAAAATATCGTAGAAACTTTGAAAGCGTTGTACTATTTCATTATCAAATTATTGTGTTGCCTAGAATACTGAGAAGACTTGTTATTGATTAACGATTTGTTGACTATATTTCAAAGTTCACAAAACTTTGGTTTCATTCTATCAAAATAGATAGTATGTTCTTATTGATTTGTATACATTTATTGTATGTCTTAACTTGTGAGGCAAACTTGTTGCTCACCCTTGCTATAAATAAAACATTTCATTTAGGAGCGAAGAGGCCGGTGGTCGAAGAAGTAGAAAAGGCAAAGGCAAAATCTTTGGAGTAGTATAAAAAACTTATTATTATGTTGTATTTGTAAACCCTTTTGTTTATCTAAGGGGTATGTTTGTAATTTTAAGGTTAGCAGAACACTGGGACTTATGTATTAACAACTTATGTTAATGAGTTATGTATTCTATTTCTATATGAATGGGTAGTTAGATGTTATTATATTGTGGATCGTTGAACACCAAAGTGTTGGTATCTCAAGGTGTCACAAGTTGGTAGCAGAGCTATAGGTTATAAACTTTAAGTGGGGGAAAATGAAGGAAAAGTTTCCTCATGTGTTTATGTAATTATAGCGAGATTCTGGGGACAAAATCCTTACAAGGAGGGAAGAATGTAATGCCAGAGAATTTTGGATTTTGTAGGAATCAAATTTTTATTTTATTATGTGGATTAAATGGATTTAATTGATTAATTATGTGAGTAATATATTTGAAGGTCATTCTGTGACCTAGAATATGTGGATATGGTTAGTATTCTAGCTATGTGCTAGGATTAATTGTTTTGAATTATCAAGACGAAAATGAATGTTTTCCGAGAATTTTTCTGTAAAAATACTATTCATTTGATTTCGCTCGGAGATTAGGTTTTAAAAACTGAGAAACGCGTAATGATAGAATATGAAGATATAATGGAATATCCAATAATATTTCGATAATGGCAACCGAAGTTTTCGCTTGCGGACTCAAAACCTAAGGGTTGGTGAAAAAGGATTTCCGAAAGGGAAGTGTAAGGCATATAATCATTTCAGTTATTATACGTATGATATACGAGTATTATACTAGTTCGAATACGAGTATGGTATAAAGAATATGTAAAACCCCAACTTTTTGAATAAAGATGAATTTTCTATAAATATTATTTTTGAATATTATGGAGTGAAATTGATATAATGTTATAGTTGTGGGTAATATTTATAAATTTTGCAAAGTACGCAAGTTGTTATATAATATTCGATTGGTCGGGGAATATTCTTTTTAACAGGGAATATTCATACTGGCAAGACAATCATTGGTGGACCCTATAAACGGAATTATTGTCGAATTGAGAAAATGACAAAAATATTTTATGAAAATAATTGGCGAAAGTTTTACCGTTAGCTCGTCGAAACACCGGTGTTAAAAAATGCGAATGTCTGGCGTCAGTTGCATTGTAGCACACGGTATTAATTATTCATGCTTACATGATAAGTCACTCAGTTTTGTTGGTATTATTAATGTAATAATACAGAAAATCTTTTTATATAAACAGAATAAAGTTATTCTATAAATAGAATATATTATTTTCTATTATGCATAGTGTTGCATAGTGTTTACATAGTGTTTTGCATAGTAAAATCTTTTTATATAAAACAGAATACTTTTATAAAGTTATCTGTTTTATTAGACAATAATTAGAATATATTATATTTTATTATGCATAGTGTATGCATAGTGCTCGCGATAGTGTTTCAGATAGTAA
Source organism: Panax ginseng (assembly GCA_020205605.1). Classification (NCBI taxonomy): domain Eukaryota; kingdom Viridiplantae; phylum Streptophyta; class Magnoliopsida; order Apiales; family Araliaceae; genus Panax; species Panax ginseng. The sequence continues at coordinate 33,274,596 of CM035143.1, read as the reverse complement.
AATCTTTTATAAAGTTATTCGTTTTATTAGATTATAAATAGAATATATTATATTTTATTTAAAAGATTTTGCTTTAAATATGGACCGTCAGATTAAAGTAAATCAATCTGGACCGTTAATGAGTTAGTTACTATGCAGTCCATTTTTCTATAAATAGAAGCTCATTCCTTCATTATTTTCTTACGAATTCACTGAAACTCTAGAGAGATAAACTATAGAGAGAAAGAAGAAAGTATTCTGCTACTTCACTACGTATATATCCAGTACTCTTCTTTTAAGGTAGGGAATATTATTTGTTGTACTCGTAAGGGGTGTTATTCTTTTGTATTCATGAAGAGAACTTATGTTATTCCATTCTTTGTTATTCTATTGGAATAACCTGTATACGCGGGCTACCCTATACTTGGTGACATTCTTCTATTATTCCGTCTTTACAATTCTATTGGAATATCTCGTCTGCAAGCGCTTTTACGCCGGACCGATTCTGTCTTTTATTATTTCGTTGGAATATCTTGTATGCAATGCGATTTACGCTTAGACACTGGTTAAAATCTTTATTATTATTTTGTTTGAATATCGTCATTCGCATTCGTTTTACCACGGACTTTGATTCCGTCCTTATTAGTATTACATTGGAATAACATGTACATGCGGGCACCGCATGCATGGTGATTTTGTTGTTATTCCATTCTTTATTATTCTGTTGGAACATCCCGTGGCATGTAATTTCACCGACTGGTTCTCGTTATTTAGTATTCTATTGGAATAACTTTGTCATGCTAAGTACCGCATGCATGGTGATTTCTTTTGTTATTCCATTCTTTATTATACTCAGTTGGTTAAAGTTTTGACTTCTATACTCTATGAAATTAGTGGAATATCCTTGATAATTGCGCTTCATCCAAAGATCTTTTCATGGAAATATTCTTCTGAGCATTCTTGAATTTTACTCTATAAAGCAGTATCATGTTGACAATTTGAACGTTATTGGTTCTTGGACAAATTAATTCTTGAACTTGTTTTATTGAATTCTTATATCATTGTCATCATCCTCATATTTATATTTTTTTTGAAAGTCGTTTTGTATTTTGAAGTGCATAGATGGACTTGGTATGATTATGACCAAGGATTATTCGGTGTAATCATGGACCGTAATGTTAAAAATGATGTGGTAAAAGTCATTGGCCCGTAGTGCATTGATGGACAGTTGTTGGCATGATCATGAACATTAATGAATACACAAATATTCTTGGCCCGTAGTGCATGGATAATTGTGGTCGTGATACTAAAGAATATCCTCATGGCGTAGTGTGAGGGTGATTCGATGATGTGGATTTTTTTATTGTCGAGTCTCGTGATAAAAGTCATGAAAACCTTTTAAATCATAGAAGATAGTAGATTTTATTCTCTACTTGACTCTTCTAATGGATTGCTTGTTCCGCTGCAGTTAAACTTGATGTTTGTTATATTTTATCAGTTTAACACTATTGAAGTCTAATGATAATTTATTCTGCATTATCTTAGTCATAATATTTCTTATTGGGCTAGTTGAGTTCACTCTTTTCTTTCACCGTTTCTTCGTGAAATGAGAACGTAAATGGGATTTAGCCTGGGGAGCGGAGTGATGGTCCTGGATGATAGTATTAGCTAGTAGTCCTCACTATTTCGTTAAATAGTGTGACAATAATTGTAATGAGGACTCCTTTTGAGTTTGTATACTCTCTAGAAGACAGTATTTGTATTCAAACTCACAGTTTATGTTTTGTCGTATTGTACACGACAGTTGTATTATTAAGTTGTATTTGAATTCTGTACCATGTATCTGGTGACCCAAGATGGGTGATGTATACCTAATTTTGGGGGTGTCACAGTTGGTATCAAAGCTTAAGGATATGATCCCTGGCTAAGATGTGAGACTAGAACTAGGAGGGGAGAGACGAGGAATTCCTTCGCTAGTATGACCTACTTAAATTTATTTTGTATTTAAATTGGTTGGTCAGAGTTTAGAGATAATATGTTACTAGTCAACTAACCCTTGTTTTGTGGCAGTATCTGAAAATGACATCCGAGAATGTTGAGAATAGCAATGGAGCACAAGAGATCGTTGAGTCTCCATATATCAATAATGTGCATCAGGAAGGCGACAATCCTCATGCAAACAACAACACGGACCAAATGATGAATGATGGATTGTTCAGAGGCTTTATGCAATTCATGCAACATCAGGAGAGAGCGGCTCCTGTCCGAAATATAGGTGGAAACACTCGAAACTCTCGGACGGTCATCATCGCTAAAAGCAGTTCAGGAGCTGGGACCACCGGAGTTTATTGGAGAGCCAAAACCACTTAAGGCGGAAGCATGGATAACTCCGAGGAGCAAAAGGTTCCCTTCGCCACTTTCATGTTGCGTGAAGAGGCAGATTACTGGTGGGAATCTGTAAAACGTACCAAGCCTGACGCACTCAAGATGTCTTGGGAGAAGTTTCAAGAGCTATTCAATGACAAGTACTTTCCCGAGAGTATTCGTCACATGAAAGAAGTGGAGTTTATCAAATTGGAACAAAACAATATGACCGTGTCGCAATACGAGGCTAAATTTGCGGAGTTATCCCGATTTGTATCCCATTTGGTCGATAATGAGGAGCGAATGACGCGAATGTTTTTAAGAGGTTTGAAACCGGAGATACGTCAATATCTTATTTCTCATAAACTATGTTTGTACTTAGATGTTGTAAATAGGGCTCAATTATTGGAGCGCGGTAACGAGTCAACCAAGAGAAAGCAGGTGTCAACATGAAAATACCAGTGGTATCAGTCATCGAAACGGTGACAACAAACGTGGAGGGAATCAACATGCCAGAAATGGTAACCACTTCGGTGGTAATCATGGCCAAGACAGTAAAAATGGACATTTCAAGAAAAGGAGATTCAACAATGATGGAAGGACATCAGCACCAACACCGCTTGTTAAGGAAGGAGAACGACCACCTATCATATGTTTCAAATGCGGAGGGGAGGGACATATCAGTCCAAACTGCGCGATGCCGTCCAAAGCATGTTATAATTATGGAAGAGAAGGTCACTTAGCCCAATTTTGTCATTCATCGAAGACAAGTTCAGCCAGGATGGAGGCACCAAAGGCCATCCCAGAAAAGTCAAAGCCGGTAGTGCAAGAGAGAGCGTTTGTTGTGACCTCCCAAAAAGCAAGGAACCCAAATGAGGTCATCACGGGTAAGTTTATCATAAACTCTAGCGAAGTCTATACCTTATTTGATACCGGTTCTATCCATTCTTTTATTTCTCCTACTTGCACTCAACGATTAAATTTGACTCGGAGAAATTAGACTTTGACTTATCTCATAGAAACTCCGATTGGGAGAAACCTTTATTACATCCATGTTTATAAGTCTTGTTTGGTTCAAATCGGTACCCTCACATTACCTGTCGATCTTATTTCATTCAAAAATACTTGTATTTGACGTAATTCTAGGGATTGATTGGTTAACTACTCATAATGCAAAAATTGATTATTTTTCATAAGATTGTTAGCTTTCATATTCCTAACCAATCTGTTATGCGAATTCAAGCCACCAAACCATTAAAATCAATCACTGTCATCTCAAGTCATAAAGCTATTCGTTTATTGAAAAACGGATGTCAAGCTTTCTTAGCTCATGTCACGGATCTAAACAAAAATACATCAGTTTTGAATTATATTTCTATTGTTAATGAATTTCCTGACATATTCCCTGAAGAATTTCCTGGCCTACCCCCAGAGCGTGAAATTGAATTTTGTATCGACCTTGAACCTGGTACAAAACCTATTTCCAAAGCCCCATATCGAATGGATCCTATTAAACTTTAGGAGTTAAAGACCCAACTACAGGAATTGTTAGACATCAGTTTCATTCGTCCTATTACTTCTCCTTGGGGTGCTCCTATTTTATTCGTGAAAAAGAAAGATGGGAGTATGCGACTTTGTATTGAATATCGGGAGTTGAATCATGTCACCATCAAAATAGGTACCCATTGCCACGTATTGATGACCTGTTTGACCAGTTGCAAGGAGCCAAATTCTTTTCAAGGATTGATCTTCATTCTGGATATCACCAATTGAAGATTAGAACCGATGACATTCCAAAGACGGCCGTAACCCTATGACGGGCATTATGAATTCCTAGTCATGTCCTTTGGATTGACTAATGCTCCGCCGCCTTTATGGATATGATGAACCGAGTATTCAAGGAATATTTGGATCACTTTGTGGTCGTCTTTATTGATGACATCCTTATTTATTCCAAAAGCCGTGAAGATCATGAGCAACACTTGAGGTCGATACTCCAAAAAGCTTCGTGAATATAAGCTTTATGCCAGTTGAAGAAATGTGAGTTCGGCTTGAGGAAGTAGCATTCCTTGGGCGCGTGGTATCAAGTCATGGAATATCCGCTGACCCAAAGAAAGATTGAAGCTATTCAAAGTGGGGAGCAACCTAAAACGAAGGATCAAGCACGTTGCTTTCTCTGGCTTAGTTGGTTATTATAGAAGATTCAATAGAAGGGTTTTCTCGAATCGCTACTCCACTAACTCATTGACTCGTAAAGATACAAAGTTCGGTTGGAGCGAGGAATGTGAGAAGAGTTTTCAAGAACTCAAGAGGAGACTCATTTTAGCACTGCTCATCAATACCATCCGGTTCGAGGGATTTGCCATCTACAAATGATGCTTCTGCAAAAAGGGTTAGGATGTGTTCTCATGCAACATGGGAAAGTCATAGCCTATGCCTCACGATTAACTCAAAGAATATGAGAGGAATTATCCTACTCATGATCTAGAGTTGGTATCTGTTGTCTTCGCACTAAAGATTTGGAGGCATTACTTGTATTGGGAAAAAGTGGAGATCTTTACGGATCATAAAAGCCTCAAATATTTCTTCACTCAAAAGGAACTCAACATGCGACAATGACGTTGGCTTGAACTGTTGAAAGATTATGATCATACCATCCAATACCATCCTAGAAAAGTTTAACGTGGTAGGCGATGCATTGAGTAAGATCATATGCGAGCATGAAAGTAATATTGATAACACAAAAGCCCATTTTGTGTGACTTGCAAAGGATGGAGATAGAGTTAAAGACTCAAGGGACCCATGTGATGATGGCGAATATACGAGTAGAACTGACTTTAATTGATAAAGTTAAAGCTGCTCAAGCTATAGACTTGGAGCTGATGCGTTTGAGGAAGAAAGTGCAAGAAGGTGCTATGCCGGAAGAAAGAATCGACGAAGAAGGAATACTTCAAGTCAACTCCAGACTTTGTGTTCCTAACGACCCTGATTTAAAGTATAAAATCATGATGGTGGCACACAACACACCATTTGTAATCCATCTTGGGAGTACCAAAATGTATCATGATCTTCAACATACATTTTGGTGGGGCAATATGAAGAGAGAGATAGCGCTGTTTATCTCAAGGTGTCTAACGTGTCAACGAGTCAAGGCGGAGCATCAAGTACCAAAAGGTCCATTGCAACCACTTGAAATTCCATAATGGAAGTGGGAGCACATTACCATGGATTTCGTTACTGGTCATCCCAGGGTTTCTCAAGGCATTGATGCAATTTGGGTCATTGTTGATAGATTGACCAAATCTGCTCATTTCTTACCAATACGAGAAACTTATACACTTGAACGTCTTGCTCGTATGTACATAAACGAGATTGTAAGACTGCATGGTATACTAGTATCCATAGTTTTTGATCGAGATCCAAGATTCACTTCACGATTTTGGGTTAGTTTACAAAAAGCTATGGGCACGGATTTACGATTTAGTTCGGTATATCATCCTTAGACGGACGGACAATCAGAGAGGACTATTCAAACTCTTGAAGATTTATTAAGACTCTGTGTCCTTGACTTCAAGGGAAGTTGGGACAAGTTCTTACCATTGGTGGAGTTTTCTTACAACAACAATTATCAAGAAAGTATTGGCATGGCTCCATTCGAGGCGTTATATGGAAGAAAGCGTCGTTCTCCAGTATGTTGGGATGAGGTGGGTGAAGCAACGTTGTTGGTACTGGAGTTGGTACGTATGACTACGGAAAAGATTCAAATAATCCGACAACGTATAAAGACCTCTCAAGATCGACAAAAGAGTTATGCTGATCTTCATCGAAAGGACGTGGAATTCGATATAGGAGATCATGTGTTGTTACGTATTGCTCCATGGAAAGGAGTTACGAGATTTGGAAAGAGAGGAAAGCTCAATCCTCGATTCATCGGCCCATTTTTAATCCTTGATCGAGTATGAACTGTGGCCTATAGACTCGCTTTACCGCCAAGTATGTCTCGTGTTCATAACATTTTTCACATATCCATGTTACGTAAATATGTGGAAGATCCGAACCATATTATTGAGTTAGAATCGCCGAAAAGTTTAAAGATTTGACGATGAAGAGGTTCCTATTCAAATCTTGGATAAGAAGGAACATATTCTACGCTCCAAGGTTATACCTCAAGTCAAAGTTTTGTGGAGAAAGCACGATGTTGAGGAAATGACTTGGGAGTTAGAATCAAATGAAATCAGGTATCCTTACCTCTTCAATATACCAGTCGTACGCATTCCTAATTTCGAGGGTGAAATTTCATAAGAAGGGAGATTGTAAAACCCCAACTTTTGAATAAAGATGAATTTTCTATAAATATTATTTTTGAATATTATGGAGTGAAATTGATATAATGATATAGTTGTGGGTAATATTTATAAATTTTGTAAAGTACATAAGTTGTTATATAATATTGATTGGTCAGAAATATTCGTTTTAACGGGGAATATTCGCATAACCGCATAATCATTGGTGGACCTTATAACGGAATTATTGTCCGGATTGAGAAAACGACAAAAATACTTTATGAAAATAACGGCGAAAGTTTTACCATTAATATTTGAAACACCTTTTGTTAAAAAGACAAGAATAATATGCGTGGTTGTATAGTAGCACACCAGATTAATTATTGATGCTTACGTGATAAGTCACCGCTTTTGTTGGTATTATTAATGTAATAAAATAGAAAAAAATCTTTTTATATAAAATGTAATACTTTTATAAAGTTATTCTATAAATAGAATATATTATATTCTATAATGCATAGTCTCTGCATAGTGTTTTGCATAGTAAAATCTTTTTATATAAAAAACAGAATACTTTTATAAAGTTATCTGTTTTATTAGACAATAATTAGAATATATTATATTTTATTATGCATAGTGGTTGCATAGTTACTGATAGTGTTTGCATAGTAAAATCTTTTATAAAGTTATTCGTTTTATTAGATTATAAATAGAATATATTATATTTTATTTAAAAGATTTTGCTTTAAATATGGACCGTCAGATTAAAGTAAATCAATCTGGACCGTTAATGAGTTAGTTACTATGCAGTCCATTTTTCTATTAATAGAAGCTCATTCCTTCATTATTTTCTTATTGAAATCACCTAAACTCTGAGAGATAAACTATAGAGAGAAAGAAGAAAGTGATCTCGCTACTTCACTACTTATATATCCAAAGACTTTTCTTTTAAGGTAGGGAATATTATTTGTTGTACTCGTAAGGGGTGTTATTCTTTTGTATTCATGAAGAGAACTTATGATATTCCATTCTTTATTATTTCGTTGGAATAACTCAGATAATGCCAGCTACCCTATACTTGGTGACATTCTTCTATTATTCGGGCCTTTACTATTCTCGTTGGAATATCCACGTCTATGCATTTTTACTTGGACTGATTCCGTCTTTATTATTTACGTTGAATATCCTCGCTCAGACGCTTTTACGCCGGACTGGTTCCGTCTTAATTATTATTCATTTGGAATATCACATGCGCTTGCGTTTACTTTAATTGATTCCGCCCTTATTAGTATTTTGTTGGAATAACTAGTCTATCTGAAGCACCGCATGCATGGTGATTTTGTTGTTATTCCATTCTTTATTATTCATTGGAACATCCGTCGGTGCAATTTAATTTCACACGATTCGTTCCGTTATTTAGTATTCTCGTTGAATAACTCGTCTATGCTGAAGCACCGCATACATGATGATTTCTTTTGTTATTCCATTCTTTATTATACTCGGTTGGTTAAAGTTTTGACTTCTATACTCTATGAAATTAGTGGAATATCCTTGATAATCAAGCGCTTCATCCAAAGATCTTTTCATGGAAATATTCTTCCGAGCATTCTTGAATTTTACTCTACAAAGCAAAGATCATGTCGACAATTTGAACGTTATTGGTTCTTGGACAAATTAATTCTAGAACTTGTTTTATTGAATTCTTATATCATTGTCATCATCCTCATATTTATATTTTTTTGAAAGTCATTTGTGGCCTGTAGTGCATAGATGGACTTGGTATGATTATGACCAAGGATTATTCGGTGTAATCATGACCGTAATGTTAAAAATGATGTGGTAAAAGTCCTCATTGGCCCGTAGTGCATTGATGGACAATTGTTGGCATGATCATGAACATTAATGAATACACAAATATTCTTGGCCTGTAGTGCATGGATAATTGTGGTCGTAATTCGACCATTGCGCGCGACCCAAGTATTATGCATAATATAGGGTACAAGGAGTTGGCCGGCTCTAAGTACTTGCAGAGGGGTATGATTTAATCTTTATGGTTATCTGATACTCCTGCGTATGTATCAAAGTAAATCTTTGATAGATACCCGAGAAAGTAGTTCTAGATCTAATGGATCACTCAATATAAATCTGGAAAACATTTCCACTTTGTAATTGCGTAGAATTGATTCTTGATTATTCAATAAAATATCGTAGAAACTTTGAAAGCGTTGTACTCTTTCATTATCAAATTATTGTGTTGCCTAGAATACGAGAAGACTTGCTATTGATTAACGATTTGTTCAGCTATGTCAAAGTTCACAAAACTTTGGTTACATTCTATCAAAATAGATAGTATATTCTTATTGATTCGTATACATTTATTGTATGTCTTAACTTGCGGGGCAAACTTGTTGCTCACCCTTGCTATAAATAAAACATTTCAGCTAGGAACGAAGAGGCCAGCGGGTCAAAGTAGAACAAAGGCAAAGGCAAAATGCTGGAGTAGTTATAAAAAACTTATTATTATGTTGTATTTGTAAACCCTTTTTGTTTATCTAAGGGGTATGTTTATAATTTTAAGGTTAGCAGACCTGGGACTTATGTATTAACAACTTATGTTAATGAGTTATGTATTCTTATTTCTATATGAATGGGTAGTTAGATGTTATTATATTGTGGATCGTGAACACCAAACTCGGGGGTTAGGTAACCCGGATTTGGGGGTGTCACAGGTTGGTATCAAAGCTATAGTGACCAGGGTGTCACAAGTTGGTAGCAGAGCTATAGGTTATAAACTTTAAGTGGGGTGGGGGAAAACCCTAGGATTATAACCATACGCGAGATAGAGAAAACTCATTTAGAGTTATAAGTGAGCGATTACCAAATTGAATCAATAGTTAGATAAGTGTACACATAGTTTGAGAATGTTGTACTGGTAAAGTACTAATCAGGTTGTTTAAACTGATTGTAGGATGTCTGGAGAAGATCAAATGAGTGCAGAGATGCTAGCAGCTGTTGCACCATTGCAAGTAGCCGAGGTGCCAGCGCAAAGCGAATCAGTTGAGGAGGTGGGAGAAGATGAACCCATGGTTAATCTGGGGAGTGATCATGACGATTATCTTGAGATTTATCTGAGTGGAGATGAGGAAGAAGAGTCTGAGCCAGCTAGGGTTGAGAAAAAGGATAAGAACTTTAGATTCAGATTATTGATAGGAAGGAACAAGTCTTGAGAAATAAAATAATACCTTCAGTAAAGGTAATTTGGAGTAACCACGATGCTGAAGAAGCAACGTGGGAGCTCGAAAGTAAAATGAAGGAAAAGTTTCCTCATGTGTTTATGTAATTATAGCGAGATTCTGGGGACAAAATCCTTACAAGGAGGGAAGAGTGTAATGCCAGAGAATTTTGGATTTTGTAGGAATCAAATTTTTATTTTATTATGTGGATTAAATGGATTTAATTGATTAATTATGTGAGTAATATATTTGAAGGTCATTCTGTGACCTAGAATATGTGGATATGGTTAGTATTCTAGCTATGTGCTAGGATTAATTGTTTTGAATTATCAAGACGAAAATGAATGTTTTCCGAGAATTTTTCTCGTAAAAAATACTATTCATCGATTTAATTTTCGGAGATTAGGTTTTAAATAATCGAGAAACGCGCAGAATGATAGAATATGAAGATATAATGGAATATCCAATAATATTTTAATGGCAACCAAGTTTTCATTACGGACTCAAAACCTAAGGGTTGGTGAAAAGGATTTAGAAAGGGAAATGTAAGGCATATAATCATTTCAGCTTATTATACGTATGATATACTGAAAGTATTATACTAGTTCGAATACTAGTATGGTATAAAGAATATGTAAAACCCCAACTTTTGAATAAAGATGAATTTTCCATAAATATTATTTTGAATATTATGGAGTGAAATTGATATAATGTTATAGTTGTGGGTAATATTTATAAATTTTGCAAAGTACGCAAGTTGTTATATAATATTCGATTGGTGGGGAATATTCGTTTTAACAGGAATATTCATACAACGACACAATCATTGGTGGACCTATTAACGGAATTATTGTCGAATTGAGAAAACGATAAAAAATACTTTATGAAAATAATTCATGGAAGTTTTACCGTTAATCGTCGAAACACCCGGTGTTAAAAGTACAAGATGTCGCGTGGTTGCATTGTAGCACAAGATTAATTATTCATGCTTACGTGATAAGTCACTCGGTTTTGTTGGTATTATTAATGTAATAATACTGAGAAAATCTTTTATATAAAAATGTAATAAAGTTATTCTATAAATAAAATATATTATATTCTATTATGCATAGTGTTGCATAGTGTTTGCATAGTGTTTTGCATAGTAAAATCTTTTTATATAAAATGTAATACTTTTATAAAGTTATCTATTTTATTAGACAATAATTAGAATATATTATATTTTATTATGCATAGTGTTTCAGATAGTGCTCAAGATAGTGTTTGCATAGTAAAATCTTTTATAAAGTTATTCGTTTTATTAGATTATAAATAGAATATATTATATTTTATTTAAAAGATTTTGCTTTTAAATATGGACCGTCAGATTAAAGTAAATCAATCTGACCGTTAATGAGTTAGTTACTATTCAGGTCCATTTTTCTATAAATAAGCTCATTCCTTCATTATTTTCTTACTTAATTCAATCGAAACTCTAGAGAGATAAACTATAGAGAGAAAGAAGAAAGTATTCTGCTACTTCACTACTTATATATCCAGTACTCTTCTTTTAAGGTAGGGAATATTATTTGTTGTACTCGTAAGGGGTGTTATTCTTTTGTATTCATGAAGAGAACTTATGTTATTCCATTCTTTATTATTACATTGAATAACTCAGATACTGTGAGCTACCCTATACTTGGTGACATTCTTCTATTATTCCATCTTTACAATTCTATTGGAATATCTCGTCAGGCGTTTTTACGTCGGACTGATTAAAATCTTTATTATTACATTGGAATATCTTGTTTGTGTGTTTTACGCTAGACCTGGTTCCGTCTTTATTATTATTTTCGCTGGAATATCCCGTCTGCATTCGCTTTTCTGCCGGACTCGATTAAAATCCTTATTAGTATTCTCGTTGGAATAACATGTCTATGCGGCAACCGCATGCATGGTGATTTCATTGTTATTCCATTCTTTATTATTATTCGTTGGAACATCCCTGCTTCGGCAAGTAATTTCACCGAATTCAGTTCTCGTTATTTAGTATTCTATTGGAATAACCTGTCTATGCGAAGTACCGCATGCATGGTGATTTCTTTTGTTATTCCATTCTTTATTATACTCAGTTGGTTAAAGTTTTGATTTCTATACTCTATGAAATTAGTGGAATATCCTTGATAATTGCGCTTCATCCAGTATCTTTTCATGGAAATATTCTTCTGAGCATTCTTGAATTTTACTCTATAAAGCAGTATCATGTTGACAATTTGAACGTTATTGGTTCTTGGACAAATTAATTCTTGAACTTGTTTTATTGAATTCTTATATCATTGTCATCATCCTCATATTTATATTTTTTTGAAAGTCATTTGTGGCCTGTAGTGCATAGATGGACTTGGTATGATTATGACCAAGGATTATTCGGTGTAATCATGACCGTAATGTTAAAAATGATGTGGTAAAAGTCATTGGCCCGTAGTGCATTGATGGACAGTTGTTGGCATGATCATGAAATTAATGAATACACAAATATTCTTGGCCTGTAGTGCATGGATAATTGTGGTCGTGATACTAAAGAATATCCTTGGGCGTAGTGCAGGGGTGATTCGATGATGTGGATTATTTATTGTGAGTCTCAAATGATAAAAGTCATGAAAACCTTTTAAATCATAGAAGATAGTAGATTTTATTCTCTACTTGACTCTTCTAATGGATTGCTTGTTCACCGCAGCTTAAACTTGATGTTTGTTATATTTTATCGTTTAATAACTTTGAAGGCTAATGATAATTTATTACGCATTATCTTAGTCATAATATTTCTTATTGGGCTAGTTGAGCTCACCCTTTCTTTCATTGTTCTCTTTAGGAAATGAGAACGTAGCTGGGACGAGTCGGGGAATGGAGTGATGGTCCGGATGATAGTATTAGCTAGAAGTCCTCACTATTCTGTTAAATAGTGTGACAATAATGGTAATGAGGACTCCTTTTGAGTTTGTATACTTTCTAGAAGACAGTATTTGTATTCAAAGTCACAGTTTATGTTTTGTCGTATTGTACACGATAGTTGTATTATTAAGTTGTATTTGAATTATGTACCATGTATCTGGCAACTCAAGATGGGTGATGTATACCTAATTTGGGGGGCATCACAGAATAGTACGACGTATAATACGAATATTGTATGAGTACTAGACGAAGAGAATACATAAGTAATACGCATTGAATACGATTAGTTCTAATGGAGTAGGAGTTAAGGATGTTGTAAAAATTCAATTGGACTTGGATTAATAGCAAACCCTGTGAAGTATGTAATCAAGCCCAAGTCAAGGCCCAATATTAATTTAAGACAAGCCCAATCTAAGAAGTTAAACCGCGGGTCGAACCGGTGGGTCATGGGATGGGTAAAACCCATGAGGAAACCCATGAAAATACCCATGGGCATGTGGGCCGGCCACTTGGCCACCAAGTAAAGTGATTACTTGATGGCTAAGTTGTTGAGGAGGTGGAATAGTAAGGAGGTGGCCTTTTTGGCCATTTTGCCCTCCATTTGATTTCTTATAAATACAAAGCTAGGGTTGGTCATTTGGTGTTTTGAAAAGATTGTCCAATATATATTGAGAGAGAGAAGAGCTATACCTAATCAAGCTACTTCCCAGCAAAACATAAGACGTTTACCAAAAACATAAAGAACGACAAAGGTAATAGTTTGTAAACCTTAATCTTCATCTTTTTCGATTTCTTTCTCGTAGAAGAATCATAGATTGGTGGAGCATGTTTACTAAGGAGGAATAAAGATGACTATTCATAATGAAAACATTGATAAGTCATGATCCAAAAGAAAACGTAAGTGTTTACGTACATTAAAACCGTAAAAAGTGATGAACGTTAACTTAGTTGTGATTGGACGATTTGAAAACCATCATATAAAGGGTAGGTGCATATTGTTTGGTTAAGATGTAGATGATGAATCAATGGAGTGTTCCATTTGATTTGGCTTATAGAACACGAGTAACGATGTTTTGGCGAATTTTGCGAAAATGGACGTTAAACGTCGAAATCGTAGAAATCCTGGATTAAGAGTCAAAAGTTGTCGTGTGACTTGAAAACTTTGGTTTTCAATGTCAACACATGAGATAAGGTAATTAAGAGTCGTGGACGCAAGAATCGTCGAATTCTGACTTATAATGAAGAAAACGAGTATTGAACGCTCGAAAACAATAAACGAACGCTCAAAATGAACCAAAAGGTGAATTCCAAGTTAACAGATTCAAAAATGTATAATTATTATATGAACACCTAAAGTATGTAATTTATGAGTTGTGGGCTTTCGAATGAGCCAATTCGGATGTAAAATGAATAAGTTATGAAGCTGGGAAGTTCGTTGGAAAAACCAACTGTCATAACTATCTGGTGCCGAGATAAACCAGAAATGTTTGGAGACTCATGCCGCAATGCGAGAATTAGTGCAAGGACTTGCGTGGCAGCGCCGAGTTTGGGTAAAACCCCTAGAGAGTGACGCGAAAACGCCACTATACAAAGGACATGCCGCGCAGTAGCGCCGATAGTGTTGAAAAGTTGACCAAGTTAGGTTTTGATTCTAAATTGAATGTAAACTAATAATAAGACATGAAGGTACCTAATGTACCTAATAAGGCTAACTTTATATCACTTATAAGTGATAACGTTAGAAGATTTAGTATGGTTTAAACAAGAATTAAACGAAGATCGCAAAAGTATAAGTAAGTAAAACTGTGAATGATGTTCAACGTTGGTACGTCACCAATAATGATCGAATGTTTGTTAATAACGTAAGAATGTTAATGAGCCGTAACGAAGCATAGTAAGTTAAATTGACTTTATTAATGAAATAAATTTAAGTAAGACATAGAAGAGAAAGAAGTTGGTTAAAACAAATAAAGTAAGTAATTACAGTGTGCTATGTGAATATATCATGTAAAGACTGAGAATTATTGAATAGTATATTCGAAGACGCTTGAAGGCAAGTTTTCTTAACACTTGTGTAACCTCCGTGTTAGCCAAGTTTTCTATGATTCATGTTCTGAATTGCGTGAATGGTTTTAAAGAAAGAGTCGATGCCTGTTTTAACTCGGCTAGACTCATTGTAAGAGTTAGATTGATTTGTTTACAAGTATTTCGATATAGAACTGTTAACGCTATCCTATGACAAGTATTTGGTATGGATGTAATGGTAAGTTTGTCTATAAACAAACAAAAGTATTTTCATCGATTATTCGATGGGCAGACGAGGTTGCCAAATGTTAAACGTAAATACGTTTAACAGAAGAGTGTTGATCAACATAGAGTACAATAGGCTGATCACCTAGAAGTGCTCGTAACTAATGCCGGATGGATGGTCTTAGTGTCGGATGTCCTTTTCAAGAATGAAAACGAAAAGAGTATGTTCATGGTCTTTTGACCGGTTCAGAATCCCTAAGCTATTATATATACTTTGGAATCGTTGTTATGAAATGAGAAGTATTAGTCAATGCTTCATGGTGATTCATAGATATTTGTTCAGTTATGGAAGATAATCATATAATTCTCGATGTGATATTCATATGATACTTTGCTAGACTTGCTGAGCTAGTTATGCTCACTTCTTGCTTGAATTATATGATTGCAGCTAAAGCCGAACGAACTGAGAGTTCTAAGAGAGATAAAGGCAAGGCTAAGATGGATAGTAATTATCCTGTAATAGACTAGAGTATTTGTATGTATTATACTCATGAATAACAAAGAATGTATTCAGTTTATAAACCTGGGAAAGGATTTATTACTATTGTAATAAGAATATAGTAAGTACACTCATTTTGTTGTTATCTCAATGGAATGACTGTATGAATTGTAGTATCGTGTAACACAATCTGTCGGGTTGGGAGATACCCGGATTTGGGGGCGTGACAATTTTTATGTTGACAATTAATTTATGATTCAATTTGTAACGCCCCGAAATCTGGTCTACTTTCAGACCCGGACTCCGTGCATCACGATCCCATCTCCTTCCAAACACACATCATTATATAGCTAAATATAATGACATACATTCTCAAATCCCAGGTTCTCGAAACCTTAGAACCTCTTTCATTACAATTAATGATAATTACATTATTCTTTACATCTTACACGAGTGACTTTCATCCGCCACCAAGGATACATAATTGTTCATTAAACTAATCTATAGTTTAATTATATCATTCTATATTACAAGTCTTCACTTGCTCTTCACGCACATTCATATACTGAATGACACTTCATCTAGATACCTCTAAGCTTGATCATTACGGGATCCTTAAGTTCTTTCTAACATCGTTCGCTGAAAATGTTTTTCATTTAAAACAAGTGTGAGCATTCAATTGCTTAGTAAGTCATAACAGTTGAACAAACAACTTCAAGAGTTTAAACATTCTTCAGAACTTTAATAATCGAATAAAGGTTATGAAGCAGCTTGAATAATAGGAATAGTCTCGATTCCTATCATCTTAAAACATTAGTCATATTCACCTTGAAATACTTTCATTCCTCTACCTTTTTTATACACATCCTGTCTGGCTAGAATCATTAGCACAGACTTTATAATAACGGTTCATGTATAAACCAAACATACTTATATTGAACAGTTCAATCACAGAATAGTTCATCTCATAGAAACACCAAAGTGTTCAAATTGTGGCACAAGGCCTCATACATACTACCACCTTGTACATACATCGAACATATGCACATAGACGAGACTTCTCAAGTTCAACATCTGAGAAGTTTAAGAAACTAGCATTCATATAATATGAATGAAGTTAGGAACTTGCTTTTACGCATGCCTACAACTTATTCGAATCGCTTCATTCCAAATCCCTATTAACACATAAGGAAATAACACGTACACCAATTAGTCATATACTTGACTTACGCATTGGTTTACTTAACTTTACTTCCTAAGGTTCACACTCTTGTAAAATAACTTTACGCGACTAACTTTCTTTTCCGTTTCATGGCTTCATGACAAAACGGAAATGTTTTACTCAAAACGTTCATCACCTTTTATGATTTACATTCTTATCTTCTTCTTATAACTTCTATAGAATTCAGCATACATCGCTTCTCTGCTTGTAGTCCATATGGTACTCTGTGTGGTTTCCCATAAACAACCAATAAACAAGTTCCTGTCTCATCTACACTGCCCACACAGTGAGTTAGATCGGTTGCTAGTTTCTTATATACCTTCACTCTCTGAAGGAATTGTTTAGCCCAGCTCCCATATGTCAACTATTAAAGTTACGATTGTACCATAACCTAACTTCTCTTAACTTATCCGAACCATTAGACTATAATGTTTGTTAAGTCAACTTCTTATTCCTTACGGCTTTCTGGCAACTAAATGTCATACCTCAGGATTCATTCTTTATCGTCCAAGTCATACAGTCTTTTGTATACTCAGAACGATCATTCAATGTCAATATTATAAGGTCATAGCGTTAAACATTTTATATTAACTTACTCGTACCTTACAACGTCCGGTTCATACAACTCGGACCGTTGTCCAAGTTATACTTATTAACTCGACTTCTTAACGTTATACGCTATTATCTTCAACTCAGTTTCTTCACCATTCACGGTTAAATCTTAGTCTTCATTACCTTACGGTCAAACCATACACGGAGTGTAGGTTCTACCCGTTTAATATTCACGTACACTCAACCCTTACGTTGGTTAAAGTGTCTAAAGCTTACATTCATTCTAACATTCTCTATCCGACTCACACTCGGATTTTCTTTAATCTTATTTACGTTCGTTACGGCTTTCCTTGATGAATCATATCTTACTTACTACCTTCATTAACGTCTAAGTCATACAATCATTGTATACTTAGAACGTTTGTCCGACGCAAATACGATTCACGGGAATCGTTTACGTATTCGACGTTTACGTTGCTTGTCTCTTAATCTCTCATTCAACCTTTACTCAAGGTTTCAATTTCATTCCATCGTTATTCAACCCATGAACCCCATGTTCATTATTCTTTCTTACTGTTGAAGCCATACCATTCGTTGTATGCTAAGACCGATCGTTCATCGCAACAACGGTGCATTCACAGCGTCTATACGCTTTACACTTATCTCTCATTACCATGACATAACATCGAAATGTTTTTCATTACCTTCATCACTAAGGAATCACAATCATAGCAATCCCTCACGTTCGTTCATTACGACTACGGTCCCCAGATATCGGTTACGTAATCTAGCGTTTACATTCTTCGTCTTTTAATCGCGTTGAATCTTTCCGATCAACCTTCACTAATGATTTAAATCACTTACGTAAGTGTTACATTAGGTGAACTACATGTTCATATTTCTTTCTTGCACATCCCCTAGTAATTGAGAAATAAAAATCTCATTTATGGGCATTGCCCTGCACCAGCGCTGCGGCACCGTGCCCCTTCCTTTCTCTCACGCTGCGGTGCAACCTACATCACCATCTTCCTTTAGTCTGGCGCTGCGGCGCCAAACTCTTTGTTATCTCTTGCGCTACGATGCCAATTAACAGCACCTGATGCCCTAGCTCGTGCTTTGGCACCACTGCTCAAAGCTCAGCGGCGCTGCGGCGTCGAGCTTAAACCTGGAAAATTTTCGAAGTGTTGCATTAAGTTTGAGATACGTACTTCCCGATCTCATAACTTCTTCCCTATAACTCAAAACAAGGTCGTTCCAAAGCCATTATCTTACGTACTTTAATACCCCTTGAGCAAAAATTAATTCTAAATCCGTTACGTGCCATTCGATTGGCTTTATCTTCACCCTTTGTTCATTTTTACGCTTTTAACGTTCTTCGCTCGTTCGTCCGTAATTCGGTCATCCAACCTCGGAACTCGTTCGTTCTTGAGTCTACGACTCACGTTTTCTACGTTCTCTTACTTTCTTATGAAACCCTACACGTTCGGGTTCATTCTCTAAATTTCTAATTCTCGTTCGTCTTTTACGAAAATTTCGCCATAACTTCGTTATAGCTAAGTTTTAATCCGTTCTTCATGAACATTTCTACCGTTCCTAACCAAGCAATAAGCAACTAACTTATACGCAATGGTTTTAAGCTTGTCCATCAACAACAATTATCCTACGATGGTTTTAAATTTATCCATTAACAACGTTCTTCGTGTTCTTCGCGTATTCTTCGTTCGTTCTTCATTTTAATCGATATTTTGGATTACGATTCTACTTTTTCTTGGAATTTGATGTTATAAAACACCATTACTTATTTATTTCACCTACTCATTCATAAGATTCATTCGGATCGCTCAAAATCCTTACGAATCTTATACTTTCTTAAGAAATTTATAAACTAAATTTCTAATTCTTAGTTCTTTGTTTTCTCATGATTTCAACCATATGAAATCATTTATAACATCATTGTCTCCCTATTCTCATTAAGCTATGTTTTAAGCATAGAAACTTAAAGAAAATATTAGAAGAAACTAGGGTTCGGATTACCATTCTTCTTTAATCCTCTTCCGTTATACAAAGCCATCGATTTGCAAGCTTTTCTATTTCACGATCACTTTTGATCCGAGCATTCATGCTCAAACTCTTCCTTCTCCCTCTTCATTCGAGCTCTATCTCTCTCTCAAGTTATAGGATTTTCAAAATCCTAAAAAAATGAAATCTAGCTTCTTATTTATAGAAAACCAAAGCTTAGGGCAAATTGGTCATTTCGCCCGCACCTCCTTACTATTCCCACCTCCTCCAACACTTATCCACAAAGTAAACTTGGCCTCCACCCTTACTTGGTGGCCAAGTGGCCGGCCCACATGCCCATGGGTCACCCCATGGATTGCCCCATGGTTCCTACCCATCCGTTTACCCATCGGTTCGATCCGCGGTTTCTTTTCTTGGTTTAGGCCTTAACCCTAATTCTTATTGGGCCTATCTTGGGCTTGATTTCACAAAACATTGGGCTTGACATAATCCAAGTCCAATTCGATTCTACTAAGTCCATGAACTCAAAGTCCATTAAGACTAATCGTATTCTACGCATTCCATTCCCGTATTCTCATATTCTCTTCATATATATTGTTGACGATATTCAGATATATCGTCAGACTATACTCGTATAATAACTAGTATTATACTCATATTTCTCACGCATAATAACTCTAATTATTATACGAAATCATAAAATTCTCAGAACTCACTTTTCCTAACCCTTAGGTTTTAAGTCCGCAGGCGAAAACTTCGTTTTTGCCATAACTGAAATATTATTGAATATTCCATCACGTCTCAAAATTTTACGTAATCATTAACTTCTCGGAATTTCAAAATAAATCTCCGAGCAGAAATGGATGAATAGTGCCTATTTTGTCTTTTTCCCCAAAAAATATTTTGTTCCCGGAAAACTTTCATTTTCGTTTTGAAAATTGTTACTCGCTCAATCTAGCTCGTAGCAAGAATCCTCCCGACTTATAATCATCCTAGGTTATAGAACGATTAATAAACACATAACACATAATAGTATTAATAAAAATTTATTTTATTAATAACTAATTCTTTAAACCTTAATTCTGGATAATCCAAAATTCTGGGTTGTTACACAATTTATTCGTGGAATGATTGTTTAAGCATACGATAATAGTGATAGGGTTGTTGCATGATAGTTTAAATTTATTCACCTTTCTCCGTGGGATCGACACTTTCATACTCTGTACTACTTGTTGACCCACGTATACTTACATGAGTTAGAGTCCGTTTTGCTAAAACAAAAAGGAGGCAACAGAGCCTCAACCTCTCAATCCCTCTGCTCGATGGTAACCTGTTGAGTAACCGTCCACTCCCTCAGCTCCTGAATAGTAACTCGTAACTCTATGTTACGGGATCATTGTGACGCCCCCAAATCCAGGTATATTCCAACCCGACAGATGGTGCTACACGGTGCTACAGTTCACATAAGCATTCAATTAAAATGCCTAAAAAGAACGGATATGTCTTATATATATAAAAAGAATATTTATATTCCCCATGTTCTTTACAACCAATACATTTGTCTTTGTCATAATATAACATATTATCATTACAAAACCTATACTATTACATGGATAGATTACGGGTTCGCCTTAGCCTTTCCTTTATCTTTGCTGGATCCATCGTTCCGTTCTATCTTAGCTGCATTCATATGGTTCAAGTAAGAATGAGCCTAACTAGCTCAGCAAGTACAACAATTCTAGAAAAATAGCATGCTTGAAACATAGGAATAGTATATCTTCAATAACTGAACAATAGCTATGAAGTACTATCGATAATTCAAAATAGCACTTCTTTTCATTCAAAACGTTTTACAACAACAATATTCGGTAAAACATTAATTTCGGTTCAAGACCGTAAGCATATCATAAGTACTTTGAAAAGGACGTCCCGTCACTAAGTCCGTAAGTCCGACATAGCTTACGAGCACGTCTAGGTGATCAACCTATAGTACTCTATGTTGATCAACACTACATCCATTAAACGTGTATACGTTTAAGTTGTGTCAACCTCACGTGCCTGTCATTTGACGACAAAACAATTTAGCATACTCAGACTACTTTTGAAAACCACAACAATATTAGTTTGGTAAATCCTTATCAACACTTGATAGAATAACATAGCATACTACTAGCCGAAAGAATTGGATTTGACTTCTTCAGACATTAACTCATTCGAAGGATACATGAATCACAAAGACTTGTCTAGATCGAACTGGAACAAGGGTTAGAATACTTGCCTTTAGCATCTGCTACAGTTTATAAGATGTTCACTTTAAATCTTTAAGTCTCTACAGTAGATAATAACATCACATAGCACATTAGGTCATGAATAAACATACATAGTTTCTAAAGAATCTTACCCTTCTTCTCAATCTAATTATGTATTAAATTCGTTATTATAGGTTCCAACTTTCCATTACGTCATTCTTACGTTCATAAGTCATTGAATTTCTTTAACCCTAAGTGATCATACTTAAGGCTTAATTATGTCTTAATAATGTTTCATTAAGATCGTTAGTTAAGTATTCACCAATTACTCTTCATATTCAACATGTAAACAATTTTAAGTATCTAGGTCATGAGGCTGGCGTTGCGGCGCCGACTATTACACTTGGTGCCGCGCTGCAACGTCACCCATTATTGCCTAGAAACCAAACTCGTATTGCAAGACGAGTCCCTTTGTTATATGTCGTCATTGGCGCGAGTTGAGTTGGGCCGAGGCTCACTTTAGGCGCTTCTGCTACGACTAAATGGCTTGGAGTCGTGCCGTGCCACAGACTCTGAGCCTCAGAAATTTTTGATAGATTTTTCAAATAGTGAGATTCCCGGACTCGTAACTTCTTCGTTATAAGTCCGAATTGGCTTGTTCAAGAACCTACGGTTCCCAAATTACGTACTCTATGCGTTCATGCAAGAATTTTATCTAATTTACTTCGTTTGCTAAAATTTCACCTATTAGTCCATTTTTAATGAAAATGATAAACCTTCGTGAACGTTCAATGCTCGTTTCTTCATTCTAAGTCAAAATCCGACCATTTTCGAGTCCATAACTCTATAATGCCAAATATGATTTCTTTCCATTGAAAACCAATGTTTCCGACTTCAAACACAAAATACGACTTTCATTTCGAGAATTTCACGAATTCAACAATTATCGTTCAATCGTATGAATTCCGGCGAAACCTCATTACTAATCATTCTAAATGGACTTTAATCAACATATAAACATTTAAAGTTACTTATTACACCAACTTATTATCAAAGTAAGTTTTGACTTATTCTCATAAGTTAACGACTTATTTAACTTATGAACTCCAATTCTCATGCTTATGACTTATTATGAACTTAAGTCCATCAATCAATGTTCTCGTACTATATTGAACATACTAACATCATATGACAAACATATGACAAGTTTTGTACACGTTTATCAACTTATTTAGGTTCAAGTTGCTTATTTATCTTTATTCGGCTTAAGTTCATTCATCAATGTCTTCTTATATGTTCTTAGCATACAATCATACTCCCCTTATCACCCTATAATGACAGAGATGAATATATATTAGACAAGAGTCTTACCCTAGAAGCACTTGTACTTCTCTTCTCTTCTCTTTGGAAACTAGCAAATAACTTTTGACTTTTTCTTGACTTATGTGGCTTATTCTCTCTAACCAATAAGTTACTTAATTTGAGAGGAGTTGAGAGGAGTTTTAATCAAGCAATCAAATGAATTGAGAGCTCTTTATTTATCGGCAACCCAAAGTTAGGGTAGAATTGTAACGACCGAGAAATTTGGATCTTATTGTAAAATAATTTTATTAAATTAAATAATAATAAAATTCTATTATATGTGTTATCAAGATGGTTGTCATTGTATGACCTATTGATGTTAGAATGTCGTAGTATTTGAGCTACGTGAATGAATTAAAGTGTTTGAATTTCCAAGATGAAAATAAAAGTTTTTCGAGGAATTTTCCGAAAAACTCTATTCATCGGTATTTGCTCGGGATCTATTTTTGAATTTCCGGGAAATACGTAATGATAGAATGGCAAGGTAAGATGTATTATGTAATAAAAATCTAGTTATGGAAAATGTAATATTTTGTTTGCGGACTTAATTTATAAACGTTAAGGAAGGCGAAGTAGTAATGAATAAGTAATAATTGTATGATACTTGGGTATTGTGCAAAGTAATGCAAACAAGTATAATACAAAGTATTATACGAGTTGGTATGAAGAATGAAATATCGTATATATTTTCTATATGAATTAGAATACGAAAATGATACATAAACTATATGTATATGTACTAAGTAATGTTAATGGACTTGGAAGATTGGTTAACAATTACTATAAGTCCAAGTAAATTAAAGGGTGAGTCCCAATTATTAGTTAATAAACAAGTTAATGTTTATTAATGCAAAGCCCAAAGATTAAGTTGGTCCAAGCCCAAGCTAGAGTCCAATGAATTAATTGACCCATGGGGCAAACCATGTTAATATGGTTTAACTTGGTAATCAAATTAAATGTGTGGTGATCAAGTGTTAGAAGTAATGACCAAGACTTAGGAGTAATGGCCAAGCAAAAGATAAGTGTTGTGCTAGCCAAGTAATGAATAGTAAGGAGATGATTAAAGGAGGTGGGAGGATTTATTAACTAAATTACCCTAGCTTTGCAACTTCTATAAATAGAGAAGGCTTGCTAGCCATTTAACACTTGTTCAAATAATCCAACATATTACAAAGTGCTTAAGTGTTAGAGAGAATAAGCTACAATAAGTTACTTCCATTTGTAAGAAGAAGAAGAAAGCTACCTTACCAAGAATTCAAAAGTAAGACTTCTTCTCAATTATCTTCTATCTCTACCATGATAGTTTGATAAGTAAAGTACGGATTAAGGATCATGGATGTTAAAAAGTATGAAGAATGAGTAAGCAATGAACTTAAGTCACATAAGTTGGCAATAAGTCATTTGAACTTATAAAAGTTATAAACTTATTATAAGTTAGCCTTGAATTTTAGTATGAAAATTATGAACTTGTAATGAGTTTATTAAGAGGAGTGAAGTGGATGTAAAAGAACTTGTATGAACATATGTATCATGAATACATAAGTAAAGTTATATGTTAAGAATATATAAGGTATGATGATTAAGAAACTTTAATTGTCATAAGTCATGAACAATGAAATCTTAAGTAGTTTATAATTTGACAAGTAATAAGCTCATGAAGAAATAAGTCTAAAATCCATCAATGAATATAAGTTGTGGTAAATAGTATGTTGAGATGTTCACATGATGAATGGAATTCATTTGCAATGTTGAACAAATCATAAGAATGAAGACTTGTCGAAAATTGTACGATTGGACGATAATCGTCGAATTCGTAAAATTCTCGGAGTAGAAGTCAAATTTTGTGTTTGAACTTGGAACCATTGTTTTCCAATGGAGACAAGTCATAATTGGCATTTAAGAGTTGCAGACTCGAAAATAACCGGATTCCGACTTAGAACGGAGAAACGAGCATTGAACGTTCACGAACGTTTATCGTTTTTCGTTAAAATTGAACAAATAGGTGAATTTTTAGCAAACGAAGTCAAATAGATAAAATTCTTACATGAACGCGTAGATTATGTAATTTGTGAACCGTAGGCTTTTGAATGAGCCAAATTGGACTTATAACGAAGAAGTTATGCGTCCGGGAAGTTCACAAAATTCAAAGACTGAAATTTTTTTCTAGTGCACAGAGTTGGCACCGCGGCGCCAACCCTAGGCCAATGAGAGTCATGCAGCAGTGGTAACGTTGTCCGAGCATTAATCGCAAGAGTTCATCTGCAGTCGTAACCGTAGTATAATTTGTGGCACCGCAGTGCCATGTACAATACGAAAATCTTCTCAGAGTGTGGCGCAAGAAGGCGGACCACTAAGTAAGGACTCATGGCCATGCCGCCGGGTCTCGTAACAAGGATGGTGATGAATGTTTCTAATTACAAAGAAAAGAAAGCTAATTGATTTAAAAGTAAACACAACCTAAGGAATATAATGTAACATTGTTTAAACTTTGTTAAACCTTAAGGATGTTGTATAAAGGTTGAGATAACCTAGTCGAATATAAATGCAAGGATAATGATAAACCGGAATAGATAATAACTGAATCTAATACACAATTAGATTGAGATGAAGGGTAAGATATAGTCATATACATACTTGATTATATGTGACCTAATGTAAAGCATTATGTGATCATGTATTGTAGAGACTTGAAAGACTTGAACATAAAGTTAATATACCGTAGCAGACGCTAAAGGCAAGTATTCTAACTCTTGTCTCAGTTCAATCTGAACAAGTTTTTGAAGTTCATGTATTCTTTCGCATGAATTGAGGTATGTTGAAGCTAAAGCCAATTCCTTTGGCTAGACTTGATATATTGCGTGGATTATTATTGATAATCTATTCCTCTATTATCAAATGTTGTTATCTTTTGTCAACTACTTGATATGGTTTTCAAAAGAAGACTGGTAATGTTAAACAAATGTTTTGTCGGTAAAACGACAGGCACGTGAGGTTGCCAAATGATTAAACGTACATACGTTTAATGGATGTAGTGTTGATCAATATAGAGTACAATAGGCTGATCACCTAGAAGTGCTCGTAAGTGATATCGGGCTTACAGATTTAGTTCTGGGTTTTCCTTTTCCAATAAAGAATGAATCCTCGAGGTCTCTAACCGAAGTAAATGTTTTGCTAAATATTGCTATGGTTGTAAAACATTTTGAAAGAAAGATAAAGTGCTATTTTGTATTATCAATAGTACTTTATAACTATTGTTCAGTTATTGAAGATATATGATTCGTATGTGTCAAGCATGTTGTTATTAAATTGTTATACTTGCTGAGCTAGTTATGCTCACTCTTGCTTGAACCATATGAATGCAGCTAAGACTAAACGTCCCGAAGGATCGAAAAAGGATAAAGGAAAAGCTAAGGCAGATTGTTAAGCTATCTTGTAATAGTATAGGTCTATTGTTGTAATGTAACGGATATTATGACAAAGAACCTTTGTAATGGGTATAGAACCTGGGAAATGTAAATATTACTTTAAATATATGGAAATTATGTTCGTTCTTTGAGACTTTTCAATTGAATGAATGTATGAATGTTGTACAGTATAGCACCATCTGTCGGGTTGGAAGATACCCAGATTTGGGGGCGCTACAAGTTGGTATCAGAGCCTAGGTTATAAAACTTAAGGGGGGGGGGGAAATAGAACCTTAAGTCATAACCTTAAAAAAGAATAAAGAAGTAAAAGATGGAAAGTAACCTTATAAAAATGCATTAAATTATGTTATGTGTTTCTATTAGTTTACTGACGTGTACTAATCAAACTATATTGTTTTATTGTAGATGTCAGGGGAAAATGATATGTATAGAGACATACATGTAGTGAGCGAGGATTCGGTTAATCGGGTAGAGATACTACCAAATCCCGTAGCAGTAGAACCAGAGGTGGTGACAATCGAGTCTGGAGACTCGAACGATTTAGACTATATGTCTATATTCGATGGCATGCTAGAGGAGGAGGTGGAAGTGATGTCCTTTGACCATGTTCCACCTACAGAGGAATTGTCTACGGGGGAATCGATGAAGGCATTGTTTATGTCAGTATTGGATAGGAATGTCCATTACTGCCAAGAGGTTAAGGAGTTGAAAGAGGAACTCCAAGTTGTCCGTGAGGACAAGACTGGAGGGAGTGTGGGAAGAGGAGCATGATGATAGAATTCTAGCTAAGGACAAGGTCCAAGAGCTGAGATGTGAAGTCTTTGAGCTCAAGCAGGAGCTAAAGACTAAACAACGGAAGTTGGAGAGGATGTCCTATATACATAGGAGTTCTCATGTGGATTTCCAGCAGTAGGTAGCTGGGTATCAGGTAGAAGCAAGACATACCCGACACACTATAAGTAGAGATATTATTGCCGGTCTGGCCAGCAGAGATTTTGAGAATGCCTTACGGAAGATGTAATCTAGCAATAGCTAGAGTAACTTAGATATGTAAATATTATGTATCTAGTAGTGATGTAAAACCCTCTTTTGTATAACAAAGGGTAGTCTTTTGTAAATCCCAATTTTTGGAAAGTAATGGCGGGATGGTAATGTAATCAGCTAAGGCTGAGTAATGTAAACAAAGTAGTTTCTACTACAAGTTATGAATCAATATAAGTCTTTTTATGAAATATATTGAGTAATGAGTATGAGTTATTGTTGTATTACAAATAATAACAAACCAACAAGACTAAAGTAATAATGATGTGTTGTTTTCTTAACAGCAAAATGCCGCCAAGAAGGAGACAATGAAATCAAGGCACTAATGTTAACCTACCGGAGGGTGGTCCAGTTAATCCAATGCAGGAGTTTGTTAATCTTTTAATGGCTGCATTTAATATAACGGGGGCTAATGTACCCGTGATTCCTGGAGTAGTACGAGCTACTACTTTTAAGGATTTTAAAAGTGTAGGTCCGCCGGAGTTCAAGAAAACTACGGACCCTATAGAGCCCAGACTTGGGTAAAAGAAATCGAGAAAGCATTTGTAATAGCAAATGTTGAGGAGGGTCAAAAGGTTGCCTTTGCAACCTATTTGATGAAAGGAGAGGCCAACTTCTGGTGGGAGGCAAACCAAAGCTAGGGTAGACATAGGGAACCTAACGGGAGAGGTTCAAGGAGATTTTCTTCGAGAACTATTTTCCCACGAGTATGCAAGGGAGGATGGAAATGAGGTTTCTTGAATTGAAACAAAGGGATATGACAGTACCCCAGTATGCTGCCAAGTTTAATAAACTGGCACGATTTGCTCCACATCAAGTGGACACTATAGTGAGAAAGGCTAGAAGATTCGAGCAGGGCTGGCTCTATAGCCGAATCTCTGTGTTCCAAAGTACTTATTTCGGAACCATATTAGAAAAGGCAATAATTGCCGAAGGTGGGAATGAGGCTCTCAGCCAGTACCACAAGGATAAGAAAAACAAGGGCAAGGTTGAGGGAGGAATCAAGACCGAGGAAGCTAGTGGAAGTGGCAACGGTCAAAAGAGGAAGGGCTTTAACTTTGGAAATACCGGAGTAAAACAAGGGGATTCTAAGAGGAGGATGGAGGCCTGTAAAACCTGCGGGAAGACTCACTTAGGAGTCTGTCTCAAATGAAAGGCAGTATGTTATAATTGTGGACATGAAGGGCACATTTCGCCTAACTGTCCAAATCCAAAGAAAAATCACGGATGTTTTGTATGTGGGTCAACTGACCACATAGCGAAGAACTGCCCGAAGAAGGGGACAAAAGGAAATAAGGGAACTAATAGCGGTAAGTTGGCTATTATTAGTGGTCCAATTTCAAATGGGTAAATCAATGGCCCATACTTTTAATATGACGGTCCCAAGATGCGGTGGCATCGGGGATGTAGTTGCGGTGTATTATTCCGATCAATAACATAAATGCATACTATATTTGATTCGGTGCTACTTGTTCGTTCTGAGATGTGACTTTGCTAGACGACTAGAATTATTTCCCGAAAAATTGCCTATACCTTTGAACATTAAGGTAGCAAA
Organism: Panax ginseng; assembly: GCA_020205605.1. Taxonomy (NCBI): domain Eukaryota; kingdom Viridiplantae; phylum Streptophyta; class Magnoliopsida; order Apiales; family Araliaceae; genus Panax; species Panax ginseng. Next base: position 33,245,632 of record CM035143.1, on the reverse strand, counting down.
CGAAGAGATAATTCCTGTTGAAGATATTCATAGGAGTTGTTGCGTAAATGTGTGTGGTTGTAAGTTATCGGTAGATTTAATACCGATAAAGTTAGTAGAATTCGACGTAATTCTCGGAATGGATTGGTTGATTAACCATGGAGCAATTATAGATTGCCAAAAGAAATGTGTGAGCATCAGGACGTTGAAGCAACCTCCTGTAGTATTCTACGGTAATAAATCACCGGGACGTTCGTGTTGCCTTACGATGACACAAACTAGAAAACTTTTAAGGAAGGGGTGTGTAGGTTATTTATGCCATGTTGTTGATACCTATTGAGTGGGAGCAACCATGGAACAAATACCTATAGTAAATGAATTCATTGATGTATTTCCAAATGAGTTACAGGGTTTACCGTTGGATAGGGAGATCAAATTTGTGATAGACATTGTGCCAGGAGCGACACCAGTCTCAAAGGCACCATACCGTATGGCGCCTATGGAAATGAAAAAACTAATGGTTCAGCTATAGGAACTATTGGACAGAAAGTACATTCAACCAAGTGTTTCTCCGTGGGGGGCACTGGTGTTTTTTGTCAAGAAGAAAGACGGATCGTTAAGGCTTTGTATCGATTATCGGGAGTTGAACATGTTAACGATAAAGAATAAATACCCATTGCCCAGGATCGATGATCTCTTTGATCAATTAAAAGGGGCAAAGTATTTTTCTAAAATAGACTTGCGGACGGGGTATCACCAGTTTATGGTTAGGAAGGAAGATGTACCAAAGACGGCATTCAAGACTCGTTATGGTCATTATGAGTTTTTGGTGATGTCATTTGGGTTGACGAATGCACCAGCTGCATTTATGGATATGATGAACAGAGTGTTCAAACTATATTTGGACAAGTTCATCGTGGTGTTTATCGATGATATTCTAGTCTATTCTAAGACGCCAGAAGATCATGCTGAACACTTAAGATTAGTGTTGGACACACTACGGAAGGAGAAGTTATATGCAAAATTCACCAAATGTGAATTTTAGCTGGGAAAGGTACAGTTTTTAGGTCATGTCATTGACCAAGAGGGGATTTTAGTGGATCCAGCGAAGGTAGAAGAAGTAATGAATTGGGAACAACCAAAAACGCCGACTGAGGTGTGGAGTTTCCTAGGGTTAGCAGGTTACTATCGAAGATTTATCCAAGATTTTTCGAAGATAGCTACCCCGTTGACTAATTTAACAAAGAAGACGGTGAAATACGTGTCGACGTTGGGATTTTTGGGTGTCCCTTTCCGTTACTTGTTCTTTGGTGTTCTCATTTTAGGTGAGATTTGATTGAAAAAACAAGTGAAAAAGGTCCGACTTGTATAATGTCGACGATGGACTGTTAAGAGTGGCCAGTTGGTTTTTTAAATGGTTGTACCAACACAACTGAGAAAAGGTTTGCACATTGACCCAGTGATATGACACTGTTATACGGGTCGGTGAAACCGAGATTCGTTTAGGGCCCGGGGACTTGGTTATGCGGGTGGAAGGTGTTAGGCACCCCCCGACATCCGTGTTACCACGGTGACCGCCTCTTTTCAAGAAACTATTAACTGAGTGTGTGTGGGTCAATGTGCTGTTATATGGAAGTTGTGCAAGGCCTCATTCGAACCTATATACACAGGGTTTGAATTTATGTAAAAATTCAGTTTTTAGCAAGATATAGCAGTGATGTTTTATAAAAGAGGTTTTTCAAACCCTGATGCTCAATAGGAATTGAAACCTTTTACACTCCCATTTTTATTAAATGAGCGGCTGAATTGATTTTATTTGACGGATGCGAGGCATCCGTACGAAAATAATATACAAAAATAATGCCGACTTCCTCGTGGGTATGGAAACCATTTGAGTAAATTTAGACACCGCAGAATAATTTACAAGCTGCTTACACCTGAAAATTTCCATCATTGGAACCGAATCTAGATTCAATGGGATGAACCTGTGATCACATGATTCCTAGGCTCACAAAATACTGCAGTTTATATGAAAGCAGTAAGCATGTATATATATAAAAGTTGTAAATATATATATATACAGATAGGATCACCAACCACGAAGCACCTCCATGGGGGATCAGAAATGTAAATAAAGCTGTTAAAAGCTATCAACCGCCACGGAGGAAACTCCAGCAGATTTAAACGTAAATAAAGTCAGAATACGGTCAATCGCCACGTAAGTAAACTCCAGGGAAGGACTAAACGTAAAGAAAGCTATAAAGTGATCAACCACCATGAAGTAAACTCTGTGTGTGACAAAATATATATATATATATATATATATATATATATATATATATATATATATATATATATATATATATATATATATAAGCAATAAATGCAACTAGGATGTAAAATCTAGGCTCATCGAATGTAGTTCGACTATTAGTTATATATATATATATATATATATATATATAAAGCTTAATAAATGCACCTGCAGGATATAAAATCCGGTGCTCATCTAATGTAGTCGAAATACGGTTCATATATATATATATATATATATATATATATATATATATATATAAACGAGTAAACGACTAGGCCAAGTTCAGGCTCATCGAACAAAGTCCCACACACAGTTAATATATATTAGTATATATATATATATATATATATATATATATATATATATATATATTAAAGCAAGAAACGCCGGCATCAAGTTCAGGCTCAATCGAGGCATAACTCGATAATGTTAGTCAATATATATATAAATATGTATATATATATATATATATATATATATATATATATAGACTGGAATGAAACCACGGACCAAAGTCCGGGCAAAAGCAAGCAACACGACTCTCAACGTGTAGAAGGGTGTGTGCAAAGATGAAGAGAAAGACTCTAAAGTGTGTGAGAAGGCTTACGGTACCGATCGCTAAAAAGGCTTCTATATCTTTATAGTTGGTAAACACTAGCTTTTGTGGGTACAAAAGGGGCTATATATGAGCTCACAGGTGTTTGAAAGTGGGAAATACACTGTATGGGCGAGTGCAGAGCAAATTATGCAGGGTTTCCCCGTCTTTTTCTCTTAGAAAATCAGCACCCCAAGCCCTCTATTTATAGGCATATTAGCCACAGGTGTACCTGCGGCTGAGCCGCAGGTGTACAAGAGGTAACCCGGGTTGGCCTTGGTTTGTCGGGTCAGGTCATCTCGAAGTACGTGCACTCAGGCACTGTAATGACCACTTGGTTTTTAGAAGTGCAATCCGGGCATCCGTTTGAGGTATACAGGACCTATTTTGGACCGCCGTTGTCGAGAGTTGTACGATGGCATGGGATTAGAGTTTGTACGAAGTCATTGAAGATGGGATGATGCCCTCCGGTCATCAAGCTTTAACTTTCATCCGTTACCCCGCACAATAGTCACTCGGGATTGGTTAGCCTTGTGGGACATCGTTACGTAGAGATGTGATGTGGCATCGTGTTGGACGAGATGACGATGTTTCCCTTCACCGGTGTTATCGCCAGATTGGGCTGATAAAGCCGACGTTGCTCAGACTTCGCTGAGATTGGACTGCTGCAATTGTTGAAGGTCCTCACTGTCATCTTTGAGGTGTGCCTGTTTTCCAGATGTTATTGCCAGGTTGGTATAGTGTATCTCATCGTGAACGCTAAGATTGAAGCTGGTCGCATTTGAAACAAGAATTTATGGGATTATCGCCAAAACTGCATTCCTTGGGGTTATCACCAAGGTTAGTGGCTATTCCCATGGTTGGGACTGAGACTGGATACCTCGGGGTTAACTCCGAGATTAATCGGTCTTCTCCGGTGTGTGTTCCGGTATTGGATCTGCAGGCCTTGGGGTTACATCCGAGGTTGAAATCGTTACTCCTAGATTACGATCCGGGGTTGATGCTGAGCTTCCGGTAGTATCCGGTATGGATTTGGATTGTCTTTCAGGGTTCTCTCTTAAAAGACGAATCTGTCCTCCTACAATGTTAGTAACAGTAGTACATAAATTTCTGAGTGTCTACAGATGCCCCTCTTTATCATACTCATGCATGGCGATGCATGGGTAGGATAAAGAATCCTAGGCACTTGAAACGTAACAAGATGAACATGGTACTATGGATAGCAACATAATGCAAATGTATGATGCATGTGTATGGGGTTGTAGCCCAACATGCTGGGGATGATTGCTGATTCCCTGTTGCTTCGACTGGGGATTGGCAATACTGACCAGATCTGATGTGTAAATTGAATCTGTAAGGATGTTGATGTTAGAGTTATCACCAAATCCCTGTGTCTTTGATAACGACTTGATCCTGACAATGTACCTCTTATGTTTAAGAGATCTATGGGGATAAAGCTTGATCTGTTTGAGGATGTGTATAACATATTCCATCATCTATCCTCTTTGATAACATTGACCTTTTCTGGTTGGTATCGCCAGAACATTTCAAGATCCTGCTGGATTTACTGCCAACAACAAATGTTGTCAGGGGTGCCTGACCTTCGTTGACGTGTGAATCAATGGCTGAAACATCCTGTGGGATATATTGTCAAGGTTGCTTGCCCTTCGCTGTCGTGTAGATCAATGGAGCATTGCGTTGTGACCCCCACCGGGGATCCGCTGGGGGAAATATGAGTAATTGAGCATTAAATCCTCGAATAGCTCTAGAGCTCTGATAGGTTTAATCGCTATCGGCTGAGATAACGTCAAGGTTGCTTGACCTTCGTTGATATATGTGTCAACGGCTGAGCATGCATTGTTACTCCCACCGGAGATATACGTTGTAACCCCCGTCGGGGACCTACTAGGGACTCATGAGTACGTACACAACTATCGAACAGTCCTCAATTCTTCGATGGGTTTACTTGCCAACGGCTAAAATAACATCAAGGCTGGTTGACCTTCGTTGATAAACATGTCAATGGATGAACATGTTATAACCCCCACCGGGGATTTACGTTATAACCCCCGTCGGGGACATACGTTGTAACCCCCGTCGGGGATATCTTTAGGGTAACTACCCGGAGTTGACGGCATCGGACCTAGACGAGGTATTACCGGATGTGATTTGTGACAAATGAGATCATTGGCAGGGTATACCTCGTGTTCGGGTGACTACCAATGGGCGATATATAGATTCAAAGTCTCATCCGAAAAACCAGGATTGCATGTTGTTTTGCTCAATCGCATGGCATTTTTCTTCTCGATTTGACCTTTCAAGTCCGTAAAAACTCTGTTTCAACTCAAACTGGACCGAGCCAGAGGGGTGGGACCCACATAGGGGGTGCCGAGTGCACTTCTTTGCAGACAGCAAGTGGGCTCATCACGGCCAGCGTGGATTATAAATCCTGCAGGCTAGTCTTCACAAGTCACTTTCAACTTGTTTTACTTAGAAAAAACCGTGAGCCATCTTCGGATCTGCTGAGTTAATTTGCTTTCGCAAATTTCTGTTCTGCATACAAGTGTTCTACACTATCTCAGTAACGATGCATGTATTTTTTCCAATTTCATCCTTTAGATTGTGAGTTATCGCATAAAATGCATCTAAACACATAGTAGTGATTATGTATGCACAAATGACTTGATAAAAATATTTAACATAGTAAATGTTAGTATTAAACCATCTTTGAATATAATGATGTGAAAAATTTGACGAGGAGATACCAAATTGGCACCTTTTTTCTCGCAATTTTTTGTCCTATTTGAGGTCCAATGAGCAAAAGGTAGAAAGGCAAAGTACTCATAGCATTGAGGTTGGTCTTATGCATGATGATTTTGATTTTTAATGCATATATTATGTATATGACTTTGGGGCAGGTGTGCTACTGAATGGCCACCTAGACATGCCTATGTGCATATGGATAGTCCTATTTTCAAAGGGGACTATGGCAAAATTTTTCCAAATGTAGGCATTGGGTAGTCATGCATTCTAACTCTATTATATGTTAAAGTAAATGCATGCATGCATATAGTCATAAAATGCATTTTAGAAAGCTCCAGGTAAGGAAATACCACACCCTTTCTGAGGTGATTTGGAGACTTGTTGTCCAGATATTATGGATCTGGATCAGCCGAGCAGTTCCTATAGGATCGCTTCTGGCGTACGGCGGAGGGCTTGTGAAGTGCCTCGTCCCCATTCTGTCAGACAGCCTCGTCGGTTGGTGGAGGTTGTGATACATCTTGTCCAGGCAGATGTTCCAGACGTTGAGGATGAGGGGGCGGATATTCCGATTGAGGATCCCGCTCCTGCTGCACATGTCCCTCGCAGGCATTCAGGTGGTGAACCCAGAGTTGCTGGGTGGTTTGGGCAGACATCCATCGATGTACTTGCATGCTAACGAGGTATGGATTTAGACTTTGATCTTCCTTCTTTCCTATTGATGAGGATTAAAGGGTCTTGATGTTGATCTGCATTTCATGGTGTTCCGGATTTACATGACCTCGAGGGAACTGGTTTAGCATTCACTCCATGTACCAGGCGCTTCATCCTGACTACAGAGCGGTAGTGCATGAGTGGGTGTTTGGGGCATTTTTCTCCATCCTTCCCCGTCGTTGTCCCTGGGGTTACCTCAGGGCATTGTTTGAGCGATGGTTTCATCAGACTCAGTCACTCCACCTGCTGGATTGCGAGGTGACGATGACGCCTATGGATTGGTGATTTATCACATGTATGGAGTTTGGAGGGGAGCCAGTGACTTGCATAGCGAATATCACCCCTATTGCCATCCGATCCTTACTAGGAGTTTGGTGGGCGCTTCAAAGCGCGGGATCGTCTGTTCGGGTCCTTTTAGCGTAGATGCTATGAAAGCGGCCGTTGAGTGAGCCCATGCTCGATGATGTCGGGGATCGTGGATCGCGTTTCTGGCGATTGTTCCCGATGATCATTCGAGGTCGCTTATAGCAGAGACAACCCTTCCCACAGTAGATTTTCGCTTTGTGTCGGCGCCACACACCATGTGGACCGTATTGGAGAGTACGATTGGGGCTCTTACACCTTTGCCTATTTCCTCTGGGGCATGCGCATGCGCTCATAGGGTTTGACCGAGGCTTGGCTAGGATTTTACCCATTCTCTTGGGTGAGTATTTCTCTTATCTTTTCCCATTCATAGGTTAAGAGTGTTTATCGATAATGTGAGATGTTTTTCCATTGTGTCATGCTTTTGGGCCTATGAGAGGCTCCCATGTTTCAAGGCCCCATGAGTGTGTTAGGTTTAGATACCTATCCACGAGGACGACGATGACACCATTCTATTTTGCCGGAGGTCCCTATATCTGAGGGATTCACTCACTGCCACATGCAGCTGGAGTTGCTGAAGGCGGGTACCATTACATGGATTCCATATTTTGGGGAGCATTTGACCATTGGCTTGGAGGATGGACATCCGATCAGAGTCGAGTATTTGATCTCTACCAGGAGAGTTTTTATCTTCACTGATGGAGGCTGGGAGCTCTATGTAGGAGAGCGTGCTTTTAGGAGCACCACAGGGGAGATCCGTATACCGATCTTGCCTCTTGCCAGACGTTATTGGCCGGTATCACAGTCACCCATCACTGATATCAAATTGTTGGGGGTTGACGGCTTTGCATTATCAGAGGGCCCATGTACTCATGAGACGTTCCAGCGTTGGTGGTTCCCTCTCACTATTGGAGCCCAGTCCCGTGCCACACAGTTCATGGGGGATATGGTTCAGGATCTTTGATGATAACAGATTGGGTAGCTTGTGTCCGAGCTCTGACTCATCTGACCCAGATTGATAGGTTGACCCGACAGTTGGATCAGGCACACATATTTATCCGGCATTTGGACAGAGATCTAGTAGAGGCGGAGTCATTTGTTCCTTCCAGCTCAGGTGCTGGCCCTTCAGACGACCTATTTGTTTTGTCGGCGCAGATCCTCCTCTTTATAGGCCTGACATCCCTGTTGATAGAGATCCAGTGACTTAGGAGGAGTTACATCAGGTGGACATGATTGAGGATGTGGAGATCGAGACCCTGGTCTTTTTCTGATGTATATTCTCGTTATATCTTTTGATAGGCCTCTGTTAGATATTGGGTGGCTTTTCCCCATTCTCGCTATATCTTTTGATAGGCCTCTGTTAGTAGTAGGGCGGTTGTGCCCCATTTCCCTGTATTTGTAGCTGTACAGAGCTGATGTATTAGATGATGATATATTTAGGAATGTATGCACTATTTTTCATTCCCTATATCATATTGCCATCCATTATATGTTATGCATGTATCATGTTATGCATATGTATGTATGTCTAGAGATATTTGGCATTGACCACTGGATGGTCTTATGACACGGCTCGCACAGATGTCTTCTTCGACAGTTAGCCATATAGATCATACCCCACCATCAGTGGTGGCATTAGGTATACGATCGTGGTACGATAAGATGTCACCACCAGCATTGTGGTGATTTGAGATCTGTTGCTACAAAGATACCATGACCCTTTTGGCATTTGAGTTCTCGCAGGATTTATAGACGGGTGTTAGAGCATTGGCTACCGATAAAGGTGTATTTCATTTTGGCACCCATGAGTTGACTCCTACTCTAGAGGAGTATGCACGTTTTACGATGCTGCCCTTAGACAGACCTTGCGTGCACCTAGCTTTGGGAGACATGAGTAGACGATTCATGACTCTCACAGGATTGAGGAGCAGAGTAGTGCATGATGAGCTGACATCTAGCCATGTGATCTCCCAGCGTTTTCTGTATGACAGATTTGGCTTAGAGGATAGCTACTCACGACATTCCGGGGATTTCACCACGTCGGAGGATCATTGGCGTTTGGCCAGAGTTGATGTACTGATGCTATGTGTACTGTCATATGTGTACATGCCGCGGTATATGGATGAGATAGATATAGGAGTTATCATGGTTGTGAGAGCTCTCAGGGAGGGTCGTACCATTGTGCCTATGATCGTAGTAGAGACCCTGCGGTCGGCATCCTATTGTTGCACGTATCCTACAGGAGTGTTCACAGGGAGTTCGGTCATGTTGTACATGTGTTTTATGTCACACTTGAGACCGGTTGGTACCCTTAGACGACATGGGTATTGCTTCTCCCATGATGTGGCTATGTCATACTCCTTTCAGCCATCGGAGTGCATAAATGCTCTGTCCTGGTCCTGTGCTCGGGGCTTTTCTCACCATACAACTTCATTACTCATGCTCCGGACATGGATTTCTCCTCCTGGTCGGTTTTGAGGGTGACTACTTATCACCCATGGCCATGATGTCGCAGATTCGACCCGGTTCTAGGATTTTCATCCTTTTGAGGGGGCGATAGGTCGGCTGTCACTTCTCGATATCTCTCAGCAGAGGACCGATCCCGTGTGTATGCTTGCTGGGATCAGCGTGAGATAGCTTCTTTTTCTGTCAGTCATCCAGGTTATTCTGCAGAGTATTCCGCATGGATGGAGACAAAGATTTTATCGGCTGCAGCGGTATCTGCAGAACCGGATATTGAGTCAGACGATACAGAGCCCATGGAGGACATTGATACCTACATCGAGGAGGAGCCCGCTGCTGGGTTGCCAGCATTTCTTCCAGATTCTCCTAGTACCAGTACTTTTGTGATTCAGCACTCGGCACAGTACCTAGAGCAAAGTCTGCATCTGATGACCTTTGAGAGAGACCAGATTTGATCTATGATGTCAACTGCTCTAGACGTGATGAGGCTATATCAGCCAGAGATGCAGTGATAGTTGAGCGGGATGAGGCTATATATGCCCAGGATGCAGCCGTCACAGATAGCACTGCAGTGAGGTCCCTTACCACTGGCATGATTGTAGAGATGAGCGCATATATCGATGATCCTATGGTCACCATGCAGATGGCTACAGATCTTTTGAGTCGTGTGGATATTCTCATACAGGAGACCACAACTTCACCTCCGTCTTCTGAGAGGGACGCCATGTTGGGCTTGTTAGCTCACATATACCCTGACTTGTAGATGAGCTTATATTTACCTGCACAGACTAGCTTAGCCATTTTGTTATGTATAGTTTACATTGTATATATATCAAACAACATTATATATGACAGGAAAATATATTTTTGGATCACTTCCCTTTTAGATATGCCTTGCTATTTGTTTGATATTTTGCCTGCTACTTCAGGACTTGTGGTTTTGATGTATTCTAAATTCCTCCTGGGTGGATGGACATTGAGTTGTCTCTAGACAGTTCAGAATGGATCATTGATCTATGTGTATCTCTACCATCTTTGGTGTCTTGGGACTTGTTTCTAAATGGAAATGTGAACAGGAATGAGGCTTTCCTCTCTGAGATTGACCGCACCACAGATGGTCGCCAGTATTTCGATTTAGGAGAAGCCTAGTTAATTCCATCTCTTATGGCTGGGTATTGATCTTCAAGGTATGACCGCAGCTTAGATTGTCTCCGAATCTCCTGTTTGGGAGGAGTTCAGGAAATTCCATCCCTTTGGTCTAAAGCCAAATGAAATGAAGTGTATTGAAGGATGATCCTAGTGCCCGTTGACAATGGTTTGTGTTTTGGTAGGGGGTGAGACCGCACCATGAATGGCTGCCTACGTACTCCTATTGAAGAGGAGATCAGGTCTGCGTAGTTCGAACCTGGTGTAAGAGGTTCAACACTGTATATGGCAGAAATTGTGTAGGAATGTTTTTGTTGTTTTTGTGAAGATAAGAGGGTAGAAATATTTTTTGTGGTTTTTGTTTTATTGCGACCGGGCCATATGAAATGGTTGCCTACGTACTCCTATTGAAGAGGAGATCAGGTCGACGTAGTTCGCCCCTCAAGGAGAGAAGAAAAGCGAAATCCCATGTGCAGGTCAGAGTGCGGGGATGAGAAAGTTTAATCCTAGGTTGAGGATAAACTGTAGGTACGAGAAGTTTGATCCCAGGTAAGGATAGCCAAACTGCAAATGTAAGAGGTTCAATCCGCGGTGGGATGACCTAAGTTGTAGGAACGCAGAGGAGAAAACCAGGCTACTGGCTTGAAGAGTACGTTTCCTTGAGGGGAAAGTTGTAGATAAGTTGTATGTGGTAAAGGGTTAAAGAACCGGAATGACTTGTGACCTGATGATAATGCACCAGGGTGTATGCTGGTTACTTCAGACATAATATCGTTTCACGGTGTCTGAGTTGATGAGTTGTGGAAATTCATCGCCATCCATTTCTTGTAATCTGAGAGCGCCTCCTGTCAATACTTCCTTGACAATAAACGGGCCTTCCCAGTTAGGAGCGAATTTTCCTTTAGCCTGATCTTGGTTGTCAAGAATCTTTTTCAAAACCAAGTCATGTTGTTTAAACTGTCGTAGCCGAACGTTTTTGTTGTAGGATTTGGCAATCCTTTGCTGATATAACTGACCATGGAAGATAGTCGCGGTTCTCCTTTCGTCTATTAGAGACAATTGGTGATACCTGTCTTGTACCCATTGGTCTTCATCCAGCTGAGCGTCGATCAACACTCTAAGGGATTCCATCTCAACTTCTATGGGGAGCACTGCTTCCATCCCATAGGTTAAAGAGTATGGGGTTGCCCCAGTTGAAGTGCGCATTGAGGTTCTGTAGGCTAATAGAGTCAGAGGCAATAGGTCAGGCCAATCTTTGTGGTTGGCGGACATCTTTTGCATAATCTTCTTGATATTTTTGTTAGCCACTTCAGCAGCACCGTTCATCTTCGGACGATAGATGATAGAGTTGAGATGTTTGATGTGGAATTTACTGCATAATTCCTCCATCATTTTGTTGTTGAGGTTTTTGGTATTGTCTGACATAATCACCTCTGGTTGTCCATATCGACAAACAACATTGTTTCTGATGAAAGCAATGATGACTTCTTTAGTAACCCTGGGGAAGGAGGCTGCTTCTACCCACTTGGTAAAGTAGTCGATTATGGTGAAGATAAACCGATGACCATTACTGGCTTTAGGCTCAATGGGCCCGATAACGTCCATTCCCCACATTGAAAAGGGCCAAGGCAAACTCATATTGTGGATTTCCCGTGGAGGTGCGTGTATAGCATTCCCATGAATTTGGCACTGATAGCATCTTTTGACATGGTCGTTGCAATCAGCTTTGAGGGATAGCCAATAATGTCCCGTCCTGAGGACTTTATTGACAAGGAAGGAGCCACTCATGTGGGGGCCACAGACTCAACCATGGATTTCATTGATAAGCCTTTGGGCTTGATCTTTGTCTAAACATCTAAGGAGACCTAGTCTTGCATCTCTTTTGTAGAGTGCATCTCCACTTATCTAGAATTTCATAGCAAGTCGATGGATCCGCCTTTTCTCAGTCGGGCTCGCCTCAGCGGGTGTAGATCCATCTCGCAGATATTCCTTGATATATTGATACCAAGGATGTTGGATGGGAGGTAGCTCATCCAATACTTCTCCAACGTAATTCTCATAGGCTGGGGCCTTGTGCAGGGAAATTATGACGCTTGACGAGTGTTCCTTGTCTGATATTCGAATCAAGGAGGCCAAAGTTGCTAATGCGTCCGCAAATTCATTCCTATTATGAGGAATGTGTAGAAAGGAGATTTCTTTGAACTCCAAAGCCATCTTCAAAACCTGCCGATGGTAAGGCAACAAATGTAGTTCCTTGGTTTGATAGATTCCGATGGATTGTCTGATTACCAACTCCGAATCTCCAAAGACAGTTAACCGCCTGATGCCCATTGAACATGCAAGTTTTATCCCCATGAGACAGCCTTCATACTCAGCCGTATTGTTGCTGCTGACAAACTGTAATTTGACGGCAACAAGATACTGCTCCCCCGTATCAGATACTAGAACTGCTCCAGCTCCAGAACCTTCCATATTAACAGTTCCATCAAAATACATCTTCCATGATTGGCACGTATTGCACTGATGGTGTTGCTGTACTGTCATTACTCCTTCATCAGGGAAATATGTTTCCAAGGGTTTAAAATCCCCTAAAGGTGCGGCGGCTAGTTGATCCGCGATTCCTTGACCTTTGATGGACTTTTGAGTCACATATACGATGTCAAACTGTTTTAGGATCAACTGTCATCTGGACAGACGGCAATTTAACATAGGTTTGTTGAACACGTACTTGAGAGGATCCACGCAGGATATGAGATGGGTTGTGTGACCATGGAGGTAATGTTGTAACCTCGTGGAAGCCCATGCCAAAGCACAACACGTCTTTTCGATCAGAGTGTACTTGTGTTCACTGCTACTGAACCTTTTGCTAAGGTAATAGATAGCTCGTTCTTGGCCTCTATCGTCCTTCTGTCCCACTATGCAGCCCATGGCATTGTCACTTATGGACAGGTACATAAACGCCAGGAAACATCATCCTCGGGTGGCACCAAACAGGGAGCTCGACTAGTCATTTGTTTCTTGATTGTAAGGAAGGCCTTCATCACTCATCATTCCATTTCATGGAGGAGTCCTTCCTTAATAGTTTGAAGATTAGCTCACTGAGTTCTTTGTGAGTTGGGAGAGATAAACCGCTAATGAAGTTGATTCTTCCCAAAAATCCCCGTATTTCCTTCTCTGTCTGAGGAATGGGCATTTCAGTAATGGCTTAGATTTTGGCAGGATCCAGCTCTATCCCTTTGTGGCTGACTAGAAATCCTAGCAACTTGCCTGATTTAACGCCGAAGGCGCACTTAGCTGGATTCAACTTCTAGTTGTACTTACGCAACCTGTTGAACAACTTTCTAAGATGGTCTATATTGTCATCCTCCTTCCGGGATTTGACAATGATGTCATCCACATAGATCTCAATCTCTTTATGCATTAAGTCGTGGAAAAGAGCCATCATAGCTCGTTAATAGGTAGCTCTGGCATTGATGAGGCCGAATGACAACCGTTTATAACAAAAGGTTCCCCAATGAGTGATGAAAGCAGTCTTCTTACGATCTTCCTCGGCAACCATGATCTGATGGTACCCCGCAAAGCAATCAACAAAGGAGTACATGTCATATTTCGCAGTATTATCGATGAGAATGTGGATAAATGGCACGAGAAAGCTATCTTTTAAGCAAGCTTTGTTCAAGTCCCGGTAATCCATGCAAACTCGCACCTTCCCTCCAGGTTTAGGCACGGGTAAAATGTTGGATATCCACTCAGGATATGTAGACACCATTATGATGCCAACTTGAAATTGTTTCATAATTTCTTCTTTCACCTTTAAACTCCACTCAGGTTTCAGTCGCCTGAGTTTCTGCTTGACTGGCTTAAATCCCTCTTTAATGGGAATGTGATGAAGGACAATGTCAGTGGACAAACCCACCATATCTTCATGGGACCATGCAAACACATCATAAATTGGTTAATAGTTTAACTATGTCATTCCGCTGGTTTGGGGTAAAGTCTGAACCAATCTAGATTAACTTAGGGATTTCTAAGGTTCTGAGATTGAAAGAAGTTGTTTGATCAAGGTTGGGTTTGGGTTTGTCTTTGACCCATTCTTGAATTTTCGGAGGCACCTCAATGTCATCTTGTATATCCATTAAGGCTGAATTCATCTCTACATCAAAGGTACAATACCTGTGTAGGAGAGGCACCGTATCAGCAAGTACGGGCACATTTAAATTCAGAGTCCTGAAACAAAATATGCTTTCACTTAGTATATATGAAATACGTTGATCATACACAGTGTTAGAATATACTGGCAAAATAAACCGCTAATACCGCATGAGAAAAAGTAAGCGAGTTATTATATCTCTGAGGCGTAAAGAGTTCTCGCCGCGTTTACCCTCGTCGACCAAAATAAGGAATGTTGATCCAATTGGCAAGGGCAAAGTCTAGGTGGACCGCAATGATGGAGGGATTGTCATCATCCTCCCTGTCCCGAATGATGGCCATTACGTTTGGGCAATCATCGTCTGGGGTGTATTTGTTGGTATGTTCATCGTGAACGATGATGCGTATATCGGACATCATCCGTATGACATCTTTCTTGATTCTTCGTTCCTCTTCTTCCACTACAGGATTTGGAACAAAGATTTCTTTTCCTTTCACCAGTACCGACTTGGGACATAACATAGCCATTACATTGGCTATCACCTTTACGGGAGGTTGTGCGGACTCAGAGTTTGAAGGCGAAGCGAAACGCCACATGGTTGAAGCTGAAGGAATCTGCTGATGCTTATGAGGATTCCTGTGACTAGAGCTGGCAGAATATCCTAGCCCAGCTGTTCCGGTTTGCTTGGTTAATTGAATGGGGTATTTGATACCATGGCAATCTTTACCCAACCCTTGTCCCGGTTTATGATCCAACGACACCATTTCTTGAGTAGCCGACATTACCTCGGTAGAAATCTTGGGTTTGGGCAATGGCGCTCCAATAGCATGGTATTGGGTGTTGCTTATTTCCAAAGCATGAAAACTGACTGGTTCCACATCGGCATTGGCATTGATGAATGGCATGTCTCGTCTTTGAGGAATCTAGGTTCGGCGTTGACCGTGACCTGTGCTATTGTTGATAGTGTATTTCAACTGTTGGTGAAGAGTGGAGGGACCTGCCTTGACCATATGAATCCATGGTTGTCCCAAGAGCAGGTTGTATCCCAAATCTATCTTGAGCACATGGAAAGATACGCAGAATGTGTGAGGACCAATTTCGATTGGCAGCTCAATTACTCCGACTCGAAGTTATTCTGGCGGGCTCCATCAAAAGCTTTGATGATAGTATGGCTACTCCGAATTCGGTTGAGATTGATGTTCATCTTCACCAAGGTAGCATATGGGCAGATATTCAGAGAGGAACCTCCATCTATTAAGACTCTAGCTACCATATATCCGGAGGACAAGATTGAAATATGTAATGGTTTGCAATGATTGGTCCCTTCGGGCGGTATGTCATCATCAGTGAAGGATGTCACATTGTTGTTGAAAATGTGATCAACCATATGTTGAAACTTTTCCGTATCCACTGATGTCGGGAGATAGGCTTCTTCTAAAACCTTTAACAAGACCTTCTGGTGATTCTCGGAAGTTAGGACCAAGTCCAAAATTGATATTTGTTGTGTAGCTTCTTTCAAGCTTAAAACCACCGTAGCTTCATTATGACCCATAGCGCGGAGGAATTTTTAAATCTTCTACATGGGTATTTTCCCCTTTGATTTGGTGGTAGACTTCATCACCCGATGGGGGAGATACAGTGGATTTTCCTTCAACACTGCAGCAGATGTATGTGAGGTGGATCCTTCACCTTCTCCATAATTCCACGGAACTGTGCGCAAGCTAACAATAGGATATTGTGCTCTGCACGGCAAGTTGATTGGCTCAGGAGCGGCCACTTTCAAAGGATTGTTGCCTCCCTTGAGTTGAATTATTGGCGTTGTGAGTAATGTATTAATCCCCTCAGTTTCAGTGGATATGACTACTAAACAACTCTCTCTAGAACCTTCATTCCATACCCAGACTAGTACTCGCTACATTCTCGCCTCCTGAGAAGAAAAATGGAACAAAAAGGAAAAGGGTGAGCTCAACTAGCCCAGTAAAGAATATTATGACTAAGATAATATACAACAAATTATCGTTAGTCTTCAACAGAGAAAAATCTAATAGAATACAATAGACAACCAGTTTTAAATCAACAACTGCAGCGGAAACAACAATTCATTAGAAGAGTTAAGTAGAGAATGCAAACTACTATCTTCTATATATGAATTTAAAAGTTCATCGTCGATACTTTATCCCTGTAACATCAATCAATATATATCTGGAATCAAATATTTATCTTTGCACTACAGGCCAAAGATATTTATCAGTTGGTCATGTTCATCTAAACACCTGTTGATCTTTGCACTACGGGCCAAAGATATTCATCAAGAAATCATTCATCTTTGCACTACAGGCCAAAGATATTCAGTAATATCATCATTTAAGACTGAGGATGATGAAACATATTTTAAAGGAAACGAATCCAGTGAAACCAAAAGAACAAATATTAAGGATTCGTATTTTAAACAATCCAAGTTCAAAAATACTTCATAAGTAATCAGAGTGGGGTAAAATTCAAGAATGATCAAAACATGGATACAATCAAAACTAGTATCCACAATAGATATTTTAGACGAAAAGGAAAATTTTCATTTTTCGATGAATAGTGTCGTATTCGTGAATAGTGTCGTATACGTGAATAGTGCCGTATACGTGAATAGTAACTCCGACACCAAAAGATAGAAATTTCACAAAACATCATCACGCTTCGTGAATAGTACTCGTGAATAGTAACTCGTGAATAGTAACTCATAAATAGTAACTCATGAATAGTAACTCATGAATTAGTAACCCCGGACATGAAAAAGTTCCAAATTTGATAAAATTTCCAACCAATATTTCGCATAATGATATTGAAGAAATAATATCATTTTCGAATAAAATAATATCCCTTACCTCAAAGATGATACTTCTAGTTGAAACAAACAGGATATAGGCTATGACTTGAACTTGCAATCATATAGCAATACTCAAAGTATACTCAAAATACTCACAAGAATACGCTCGATAATATAGAGAGAAAAAACTTCAGTTTCTGGTGTGATTTTCAATTCTAACCTAAGCACCCTATTTATAGGAAAATGCTTAGAACACCAAAGTAGAAAATTTAATATAATAATATTATTTATATAAATATTACACGCACCATTTGAAATCTGAATTTCAGCTCTCAACACATTTATATCACATGTTAAATGAGTCCCAACAATGTAAAAACGTTTTTGTTAATTAAAACAAATAAAACTTCCAAAAATCAATTATTTCATAGCTTCGGAACTTCAATAATTCATAATAAATAGCATTTTTGTCAGAAAATTCAAATCTCGCGATTTTTTATAGGAAATTCAATTCTCTACAACTTTGCAGAAATTGTTTTTCCAAATTCAAACAAAAATTGACCAAAGAAATCAACAAGCTAGCGATTTTCAAAAGCTATAATCAAATTTCGATCAATAAATGGGTCCACAGACATGTTTAACATGTTTTAAACATTTATTGTAACAAAATACTCTTCCTCCTCGTATATACTCATATTCCACATTCATTGTAAAAATATCACCATTATTATATTATTAAAATATAATAATATATTTAAATGAATTATTTTATCGAGAAAAAGATAAAATATTAATTTTCAACAATTGTCACATTAAAAATTTTCTCCATCTATATCCACATAAAATCAATATTTTCCTTATCATATAAATCAATAATTAATTATTCACAAATAATATTACGGAATCACAATATTGACAACAGACGGTTCTAGGAAAGAGGGGCTTTCAATAAGAATTTCTCTCTTCTTGGCGTATGCAATTAGGTGACCAAACCTCTCCTTGATGCGAACTTTCTAGACATTGCCAATAATGTTATCTAATAATATTATTCAGATAATATGAATTATTGCTTCGATAATGAAAAAATCGTGTAATGACAATTATTGAAACAACAATAATATAAAATATCAACGCAACAATTATTAAATCAATAAAATAAAATCTTTGACGATTAATTCTGTAACCATTATTGAGTAGTGTCTTCTTACGTAAGAATCAATAATTGGTGCAATACCGTGTGCTATTGTTCAACAACGCGTATTAGTGTGTTTTAACCACCTAGTATTTCAATAGTATTAACGGTAACAACTACGTCGTTATTTATAAACAACTTATATTTGTCGTTTTCTTCATCCAATCGCTTTTCGTTATGGGGCCCACAAAAGACTGCGCCGTCGTACGAATATTCTCCGACAATAATGAATATTTTATAACCACTTGCTTATTCGAAATATTTGCGTATTTTACCCATAACTATCCACATTAATCAAATCAACCCTTACTATTTCAAAATAATAAATAAAGGAAATTCCTTTTTATTTAAAATTTCAAGGTCTTACAGTGCCTTTCTTGAGCCTCGGAGAATCAGGCTTCTCACGAGTCCAGTAATCAAACACCGACATCATAGCCTCCTGGTGGAGGGACCACACAACATACATTCACATACATTGCATCTCACCATATGAAATGATGATATGTAAATGATGAATATCATATGCTTTATAAATGCGAAGCACTAATATCACTGGAAAATTATGGTAGCACTAAGTGCAACAAGGAAATGCATTCGTACACATTCATTAAATGTAAATGCAACATACACACACAAACAGATAATAGTTTTGAAAAGATTGTAATAATGCTTAAGTCCTCTTATTGAGTCCCAAAGAAATCGCGTTTTTCGACGCCGTGGATTTTTGGGTGTCTCTCTAAATTACTTGTTCTTTGGTGTTCTCATTTTAGGTGAGATTTGTCTCGAAAAAAAACAAGTGAAAAAGTCCGACAAAATAATGTAATGGATGCTTAAGAGCCTGCTTAAGTTTTTTAAATGGTTGTACCAACACAACCGGGTTTGCACATCGACCCAATGATGTGACATCATATACTGCCGGTTTGAAACCGAGATTTGTTTAGGGTCCAGGGGACTTGGTTATGGGGAAGGTGTTAGGCACTTACGACATCCGTGGTTACCACGGTGGACCGCTTCTTTTCAAGAAACTATTATCCGAGTGTGTGTGTGTGTGTGGGTCAATGTGTCGTTATATGGAAGTCGTATGTAGGCCTCGCTCGAACCTATATACATTGTGGTTTGAATTTTATAAAATTCAGCTTTTAGCAAGATATAGCAGTGATGTTTTATAAAAGAGGTTTTTCAAACCTCGATGCTCAATAGAATTGAAACCTTTTACACTCCTATTTTTATTAAATGAAATTTCAATTGATTTTATTCGATTTGATAAGCATCTGAAGACCCCAAATAATTAATAAATGAAATTTAATTTCCTCTAATTATTATTTTGAAATAGTAAGGGTTGATTTGATTAATGTGGATAGTTATGGGTAAAATACGCAAGTATTTCAAAATAAGCAAATGGTTATAAAATATTCATTATTGCTTTTGGAATATTCATTTGGTCGTGGAATATTCGTGATCGCTTGTGAATATTCGTACGATGCAAGCAACCATGTGTGGGCCCCATAATGTAAAAGTTTATCGAGGAAGAAAACTACAAATATAAGTTGTTTAAAAATAATCTACAGAAGTTGTTACCGCAGGTACACCGTTGAATACCCTATGTGGTTAAAACACAAGAATACGCGTTGTTGAATTAAACAAGAAGACACCAGATTGCACCAATTATCGATTCTTACGTAAGAAGGCACTACTCAATAATGGTTACAAGAATTATCGCTCAAAGATTTTATTGATTTAATAATTGTCATATTGATATTTTATATTGTCGTTGTTTCAATAATTATCATTACACAAAGATTTTTCATTATCGAAGTAATAATTCATATTATCTCAATAATATTATTAGATAACATTATTGGCAATGTCTAGAAAGTTCGCTCTAAGGAGAGGTTTGGTCACCTAATTGCGCGCCAAGAAGAGAAATTTTATCGAAAGCCCTCTTCCCTGAACCACCGTCATCAATATCATGGATTCTCGTAATATTATTTGTGAATAATTAATTATTGATTTATATGATGAGGAAAATATTGATTTTATGTGGATATAGATGGAGAAAAATTTTTAATGTGACAATTGTTGAAAATTAAAATTTTATCTTTTTCGATAAAATAATTATTTAAATATATTATTATATTTTTAATAATATAATAATGGTGATATTTTTATAATGAATGTGTGATATATGAGCATATATGAGGAGAAAGAGTATTTTTGTTGCAATAAATGTTTAAAACATGTTAAACATGTTGGTGGACCCCATTTCTCGAATCGAAATTTGATTATACTTGTAAAATCGCCTGCTTGTGGATTTCGGTCAATTTTTGTTTGGAATTTGGAAAAATTTTCTTCTGCAAAGTTGTAGAGAATTGAATTTCCTATAAAAACTCGCGAGATTCAATTTTATGATAAAAGGCTATTTAGTATGAATTATTGAAGTTCAAGTTCAAATAATTGATTTTTGAAGTTTAAAATATTTTAATATGAAAACGTTTTTTGGTGATTTGAGTGTGGGTCTTGTATGTGTTTTAATGGATGAATTCAGTTGGTATGCGTAGAGAAGTTGTAGAAATAATAATAATATTATTAAATTAAATTTTCTACTTTGGTGTTCTAAGCATTTTCCTATAAATAGGTGCTTAGGTTAGAATTGAAAATTACACCGTAAAATCAAGTTTTCTCTCTATATTATCGAGTATTCTTGTGAGTATTTTGAGTATACTTTGAGTATTGCTATACTAAGGTGTAAGTTCAAGTCATAATCAATATCAACGCTTCAACTAGAAATCTTGCCTTCGAGGTAAGTGGATATTTTTTTTAAATGATATTATTTATTCTAATATCATTATGCCAAGTATTGATCTAAACTTTTAATCAAATTTGGAACTTTTAGTCTCGGGGTTACTATTCACGATACTGCAGATTATTCACGATATGGTACTATTCATTTAATACTAAGACTATTCATCAAAAATAAAATTTTTCTTTTCGTTCAAAATATCTATTCGGATACTAGCTTTGATTGTATCCATGTTTTGATCATTCTTGAATTTTACACCACTATGATTATTTTTGAGGTATTTTGGACGTGGATAAAACAAAATACTTAATCCTTAATCCTTAATCCTCGTCATTTTGATTCAATCGGATTCGTTTTTTAAAAAATATTTTTCATCATCCTCGCCTTAAATGATGATATTATGGAATATCTTTCGCCCAGAAGTAAAAAGATGAATGATTTATGATGAATATCTTTGGCCCAGAAGTGCAAAAAGATGAACAGTGTTTAGATGAACATGACTAATCGATGAATATCTTTCGCTTGTCAGAGTAAAAAGATGAATATTTGATTCAGATATATATCGATTGATGTTACAGGATAAAAGATAGACGACAAACTTTAAAATTCATACATGTAAGATAGTAGTTTGTATTCTCTACTTAACTCTTCTAATGAATTATTATTTCCATTCATGTAATATTGATTTAAAACTTGTTGTCTATTGTATTCTATTAGATTTTTCCTCGTGAAGACTAACGATAATTTTGTCAGATATTATCTTAGTCATAATATTCTTTACTAGGCTAGTTGAGCTCACCCTTTTTCTTTTTGTTCCATTTTTCTTCTCGTGAGGCGGTAGAATGTAGCGAGATTTAGCCTGGGTATGGAATGATGGTTATAGAGAGAGTTGTTTAGAAGTCCTCACCATTTTTGTAAAATAATGTATCAATAAATGTGATGAGAATTTATTTGGGTATAGATATTGTCAGTAAGATAATATTTGTATTCAAGCTCTCAGCTTTTACTATTGTAATAATAAAGTTGTAGTTGTTTCAGATGTGTATTGACAACTCGTAATGGGTGATGTATACCTATTTTGGGGGGCGCCACGGTTGGTATCGAGTTTAGGATATGATCTCTGGCAAGAGATCGTGGAATAGAACTAGGAGGAGAGACGAGTAAATCCTTCGCTAGTGTGTCCTACCTAAGCTTATTTGTTAGTTGGTCAGTATATAGGGATATTATGTGATATATTGATTTGCTTAATTAACCCTTGTTTTATGACAGTATTTGAGAATGTCGACTGAGAATATTAATGTGGAAATGAGACCAGTGGAGACGCCTGCACTCACCAACGAGGAGAATGTGCAACAGTCGGCAATGTTCCTCCTGTGAACAACACCACTGAGCAGATGATGAACGAGTGGATGTTTAGAAGCTTTTTGCAGTTCATGCAAAATCAGACGAGGGAGACTCGTGTTCAAAATACAAGAGGAAATGATAGCAACTCATGGGTTGTCACAGCCAAGCAGTTCAAAGAGTTGGGACCACCAGAATTTAAGGGAAAGTCAGATCCGATCATGGCGGAAACATGGGTCAAGCAAATTACCAAGATATTCGATGTCTTGGGATGCATAGAGGAACAGAAGGTTCCATTCGCCACCTTTATGTTCCATGTGGCGAGGTAGACTCTCTTTGGGTGGAGTCTCGTGAAGCGTACCCATCCAACCAAGACTCAAAGATGTCTTGGGAGACATTTCAGAACTATTTAATGACAAATACTTTCACGAAAGTGTTCATCATATGAAGGAAGTGGAGTTCATCGATTAGAGCAAAACAACATGGACGGTGTCTCGAAGACGAGGCAAAGTTTGCAGAGTTATCCGTGTTTGCACCTCATTTGGTGGAGAATGAGGAACGATGCCGCAGATGTTTCTTAGAGGTTTGGAACCCAGACACGTCAATATCTCATTTCTCATAAATTTTCTCTCTATTCGGATGTTGTAAGCGTGGCTCAATTATTAGAGCGAGATAACGAAGTACGGTCAATTGAGGGACCACAACCGAGGATCATACTAGGAGATGGCGGTCAACAAAACAACGATAACCACGGAGAAAGAAAAAGACGGACAAAATGGTAACCACTCTGGTGGTAATCATGGCCATGAGAATAGAAGAAGCGAATCGGGAGGAGATTTTAAAAAGAGGAGATTCAACAACGACAATGTGAAAATGGCAAAATTTTTGGTCCTAAGGGAGGAGAATGACCACCCATTATATGCTACAAATGCGGAAAAGAGGACATATTAGTCCAAAGCGCCCACACGATTCAAGGTATGCTATAATTGTGGAAAGGAAGGACATATCGCCGGATTATACGGCAGAGTGAAACCTAGTTCAGTGGGGACAAATGACTCAAAAGATTGTCCCAGAAAAGTCAAAGTCAACGATTCCTGGAAGAGCGTTTGTTGTGACTGGTCAAAATGCGAGTAACCCAAATGAGGTGATCATGAGCTAATCATAAATTCTTTTGAAGTTTATACTTTACTAGATATCGGTGCTACCCATTCATTTATCTCTCCTACTTGTGCTCAATGTTTAAATTTGACTCCGAAAAAATTAGACTTTGACCTATTTATGGAGACTCCGTTTGGAGAAACTTTCATTACATCCGTTGTTTAGAAATCTTGCTTGATTCAGGTTGGCACTATCACATTACCTGTTAACCTTATTTCTATAGAGATATTTGCTTTTGATGTGATTTTAGGGATTGATTGGTTAACTACTCATCATGACTGATTGTTTTCGTAAGGTTGTTAGCTTTCATATTCTTAAACAACCTGTTGTACGAATTCAAGCAACTAAACCATTAAAATCAATCACTGTCATATCTAATCATAAAGCTATTCGTTTATTGAAAAACAGATGTCAAGCTTTCTTTGCCAATGTTATGGATTTGAATAAAGACACGTCAAATTTGAATAATATTCCTGTTGTTATTGACTTTCCTGACGTATTTCCTCAAGAACTTCCCGCCTACCCCGTAACGTGAAATTGAATTCTTTATTAATCTTGAACCTGGTACAAAGCCCATTTCTAAAACCCCATATCGAATAGCTCCTATTGAACTTCAGGAGTTAAAGGTCCAACAACAGGAGTTGTTGGACATCGGTTTCATTCATCCTAGTACATCTCCTTGGGGTGCTCCTGTTTTATTCGTAAAGAAGAAAGACGGGAGTATGCGACTTTGTATTGACTATCGAGAATTAAACCATGTTACCATCAAGAATAGGTATCTTCTACCTCGTATTGATGACCTGTTTGACCAGTTGCAAGGAGCATAATTCTTTTCAAAAATCGATCTTCGTTCTGGATATCATCAGCTGAAGATTAGAACTGAAGATATTCCAAAGACTGCCTTTAGAACTCGGTACGGGCATTATGAATTCCTAGTCATGTCTTTTGGATTGACTAATGCTCCTGCGGCTTTCATGGATATGATGAACCGAGTATTCAAGGAATATTTGGATCAGTTCATTGTTATCTTTATTGATGACATCCTCATATATTACAAAAGCCGTGAAGATCATGAGCACCATTTGAAGCTGGTACTCCAAAGGCTTCGTGAAAACAAGCTTTATGCCAAGTTAAAGAAATGCGAGTTCTGGCTTGAGGAAGTAGCATTCCTTGGGCACGTGGTGTCGAAACATGGAGTATCTGTTGATCCGGCGAAGATTGAAGCAATACAAAGTTGGGAGCAACCAAGTTTGGTGGCCAAGTCTACGCAGCTCGGGCTTATTTGGTTATTATCGGAGATTCGTGGAAGGATTTTCTCGAATCGCTACTCCATTAACTCAGCTGACTCGGAAAGATATAAAATTCGTATGGAGCGAGGAATGCGAGAAGAGTTTCCAAGAGCTTAAGAGGAGACTTATTTTGCAAGACTGTTTCTAACAATACCATCCGCACGGATGGATTTGTTATCTCTAATGATGCTTGTGCAAAGGGTTAGGATGTGTTCTCATGCAACGGGAAAGTCATAGCCTATGCCTCGCGACAACTTAAAGAATATGAGAGGAATTATCCTACTCATGATCTAGAGTTAGCAAGTAGATTGTTTTCGCGCTTAAAGATATGGAGGCACTATCTATATGGGGAGAAAGTGGAGATATATTCGCACCATAAAAGCCTCAAATATTTCTTTCACGCAAAGGAACTCAACATGCGACAACGACGTTGGCTTGAGTTGTTGAAAGATTACGACCACACTATTCAATACCATCCTGGAAAAGTGAACGTGGTAGCTGACGCGTTGAGTAGAAGATCATATGCAGGAACGAGTGCGATGATGTCAAGTATACGCATAGAGCCAACTTTAATAGAAAAAGTTAAGGTTGCTCAAGCCACCGACCCGGAGCTAATGCGTTTGAAGAAGAAAGTACAAGAAGGTGCTATTCCGGAAGCGAGAATCGATGATGAAGGAATACTTTGAGTCCACTCCAGACTTTGTGTTCCTAACGACTCTGGATTGAAGTACAAGATCATGATGGAGGTACACAATACACCGTTTGCAATCCATCCTGGAAGTACCAAAATGTATCGTGATCTTCGACATACATTTTGGTGGAACAATATGAAGAGAGAGATTGCAAAGTTTATCTCGATGTGTTTAACTTGTCAACGTGTAAAGGCAGAGCATCTAGTACCTAAGGGTCCGTTGCAACCACTTGAGATTCCGAAATGAAAGTGGGAACATATTACCATGGATTTCGTTACGGGTCTTCCTACGGTTTCTCAAGGCATCAATGCTATTTAGGTTATTGTTGATAGATTAACCAAGTCTGCTCATTTCTTGCCGATACGGGAGACTTATTCCCTTGAACGTCTTGCTAGTATATATATGTAAATGAGATTGTGAGGTTGCATGGCATGCCAATATCCATAGTTTCGGATCGTGACCCAAGATTCACTTCAAGATTTTGGGTTAGCTTGCAAAAAGCTATGGGCACGGATTTACGATTCAGTTCGGCATACCATCCTCAAACGGACGGACAATCAGAGAGGACTATTCAAACTGTTGAAGATCTATTAAGACTCTGTGTCCTAGACTTCAAGGGCAGTTGGGATAAGTATTTACCATTGGTGGAATTCTCCTACAACAACAGTTATCAGGCAAGTATAGGTGTGGCTCCATTTGAAGCATTATATGGACGAAAGTGTCGCTCTCCAATATGTTGGGATGAGGTGGGTGAAGCAACATTGTTGGGACCCGAGTTAGTACGTATGACTACCGAAAAGCTCCAAATGATTCGACAACGTATACAAACGGCACAAGATCGAAAAAAGAGTTATGCGGATCTTCATCGAAAGGACGTGGAATTTAGTATAGGGGATCATGTATTGTTGCGAGTTGCTCCATGGAAGGGAGTTACAAGATTTGGGAAGAGAGGAAAGCTCAATCCATGATTTATTGGTCCATTTCAAATTCTTGACCGAGTAGGAAATGTAGCCTATAGACTCGCATTACCTCTAAGTATGTCTCGTGTTCATAATGTGTTTCACATATCTGTACTTCGTAAATATGTGAAAGACCCGAACCACGTTATTGAGTTAGAACCGGACGAGATAGCCGAAGACTTAACGTATGAGGAGGTACTTGTCAAGATCTTGGATAGGAAGGAGCATGTCCTACGCACGAAGGTCATACCACAAGTTAAAGTTTTGTGGAGGAACCATGCTATAGAGGAAATGACCTGGGAATTGGAAACGAAAATAAAAGCGAGGTATCCTCACCTTTTCGAAACACCAGGTACGTATGTCAATTTCGAGGACGAAATTTCATAAGGAGGGGAGGTTGTAAGACCCCAAATAATTAATAAATGAAATTTAATTTCCTCTAATTATTATTTTGAAATAGTAAGGGTTGATTTGATTAATGTGGATAGTTATGGGTAAAATACATGAAGTATTTCAAAATAAGTAAATGGTTATAAAATATTCATTATTATTGGGAATATTCGTTTGGTCGTGGAATAGTCGTACTTCGGGGAATATTCGTAGACGACAAATAAGCAAAATATATGGGCCCCATAATGTAAAAGCGATTGGAGGAAAATGACAAATATAAGTTGTTTAAAAATAACGATGTAGTTGTTACTGCGTGTACACCGTTGGAATACCGATGTGGTTAAAACACAAAGAATATGCGTTGTTGCACACGACAAGTAGCACCGGTATTGCACCAATTATTTACTCTTACGTAAGAAGGCACTACTCAATAATGGTTACTGAGAATTCTTGCTCAAAGATTTTATTGATTTAATAATTATTGCGTTGATATTTTATATTGTCGTTGTTTCAATAATTATCATTACACAAGATTTTTCATTATCGAAGCAATAATTCATATTATCTCGAATAATATTATTAGATAACATTATTGGCAATGTCTAGAAAGTTTGCATCTAAGGAGAGGTTTGGTCACCTAATTGCTTCAAAGAAGGAGAAATTTTATTGAAAGCCCCTCTTTCCTGAAGGCGCACTGGTTGTCAATATTGTTATTCTGTAATATTATTTGTGAATAATTAATTATTGATTTATATGATGAGGAAAATATTGATTTTATGTGGATATAGATGGAGAAAATTTTTTAATGTGACAATTGTTGAAAATTAAAATTTTATCTTTTTCTGATAAAATAATTCATTTAAATATATTATTATATTTTTAATAATATAATAATGGTGATATTTTTATAATGAATGTGTGATATATGAGTATACGAGGAGAAAGAGTATTTTTGTTGCAATAAATGTTTAAAACATGTTAAACATGTTGGTGGACCCCATTTCTTGACTGAAATTTGATTATAGCTTGTAAAATCGTCCGTTTGTGGATTTCGGTCAATTTTTGTTTGGAATTTGGAAAAGTTTTCTTCTGCAAAGTTGTAGAGAATTGAATTTCCTATAAAAACTCGCGAGATTCGAATTTTATGATAAAAGGGATATTTATTATGAATTATTGAAGTTCCGAAGCTCCGAAATAATTGATTTTTGGAAGTTTAAAATATTTTTAATATGAAAAACGTTTTTGGTGATTTGAGTGTGGGTCTTGCATGTGTTTTAATGGCTGAATTCAGTTGGTATGCGTAGGAAGTTATAGAAATAATAATAATATTATTAAATTAAATTTTCTACTTTGGTGTTCTAAGCATTTTCCTATAAATAGGGTGCTTAGGTTAGAATTGAAAATTACACCAGAAACTGAAGTTTTCTCTCTATATTATCGAGCGTATTCTTGTGAGTATTTTGAGTATACTTTGAGTATTGCTATACGTTGCAAGTTCAAGTCATAGTCAATATCCGACGTTTCAACTAGAAGTACTGTCTTTCGAGGTAAGGGGATATTATTTTTTTAAATGATATTATTTATTCTAATATCATTATGTCAAATCTTGATCTAAACTTTTTAATCAAATTTGGAACTTTTAGTATCGGGTTACTATTCACGATACTGGTATTATTCACTTAATCATTTAAGACTATTCATGAAAAATAAAATTTTTTCTTTTCGTTCAAAATATCTATTACGGATACTAGCTTTGATTGTATCCATGTTTTGATCATTCTTGAATTTTACACCACTATGATTATTTTTGAGGTATTTTTGGACGTGGATAAAACAAAGTACGAATCCTTAATCCTTAATCCTTGTCATTTTGTTTTATTTGTTTTAATTAACAAAAACGTTTTTACATTGTTGGGACTCATTTAACATGTGATATAAATGTGTTGAGAGCTGAAATTCAGATTTCAAATGGTGCGTATAATATTTATATAGATAATATTATTATATTAAATTTTCTACTTTGGTGTTCTAAGAATTTTCCTATAAATAGGGTGCTTAGGTTAGAATTGAAAATCACACCAGAAACTGAAGTTTTTTCTCTCTATATTATCGAGCGTATTCTTGTGAGTATTTTGAGTATACTTTGAGTATTGCTATACGGTGCAAGTTCAAGTCATAGCCTATATCCGGTGTTTCAACTAGAAGTACTGTCTTTCGAGGTAAGGGATGTTATTTTATTCGAAAATGATATTATTTCTTCAATATCATTATGCCGAAATATTGGTTGGAAATTTTTATCAAATTTGGAACTTTTTCATGTCGGGGTTACTATTCATAAGTTACTATTCATGAGTTACTATTTATGAGTTACTATTCACGAGTTACTATTCACGAGTACTATTCACGAAGCGTGATGATGTTTTGTGAAATTTCAATCTTTTGGTGTCGGAGTTACTATTCACGATACTAAGACTATTCACGATATCGACACTATTCACGATAACACGTCACTATTCATCGAAAAATGAAAATTTTCCTTTTCGTCTAAAATATCTATTGTGGATACTAGTTTTGATTGTGTCCATGTTTTGATCATTCTTGAATTTTACCCCACTCTGATTACTTATGAAGTATTTTTGAACTTGGATTGTTTAAAATACGAATCCTTAATATTTGTTCTTTTGGTTTCACTGGATTCGTTTCCTTTAAAATATTTTTCATCATCCTCAGTCTTAAATGATGATATTACTGAATATCTTTGGCTTGTAGTGCAAAGATGAATGATTTCTTGATGAATATCTTTGGCCCGTAGTGCAAAGATGAACAGGTGTTTAGATGAACATGACTGACTGATGAACAGAATGTGATGAATGTGATGAACAGTTGTTTAGTTGTCCTCACCATTTTTGTAAAAATAATGTATCAATAAATGTGATGAGGATTTATTTGGGTATATATATTGTCTAGAAGATAATATTTGTATTCAAACTCACAGTTTTACTATTGTAATAATAAAGTTGTAGTTGTTTCTGTACCGTGTATTGACAACTCAGAATGGGTGATGTATTATACGAAGTAATGATTATGAGTATGATACGAGGTATTATACGAGTATGTATGAATAATGGTATGTCGTACATGTTGAATTAGTATACGAGTTAGAATACGAGAATTATACGTATAATATATGTTATAAGGCTTTAAGCCAAAAGAAAGGAATTGGTAGGATTTGTTAAGTATTATGTGAGCCCAAGTATTGGATGGTTAAGTCCAATGTGAGTTTATTAATGCAAGCCCAATGTTTGTTGAATTACAAGCCCAAGGTAAAATTATGCTAGAAGCCCAAATGATTAAGTAAGTTAATTAACCTAAGCCCAAGTAATTATCCAATGGGTAAGAACCATGGAGCAACCCATGGATGATCCAATGTGATGAACAAGTAAACTTAGAGGTTAAGTTAGTGTGGTGAGCACACAAAGTGATTAATGTGATAATCAAGTATACTTAATGATTAAGTAAGTGTGATGACCAAGTGTTGTGATGGCCAAGAAAAATGTGTGGAGGCTAAGTTACTTAATGAGCAATTAGTGAATAGTAAGGAGGTGGAGTAAGGAGGTGGAGTGGCCTTATGACCCTTTTACCCTCACTTGGAGATGCCTATAAATAGAGAGCTTATGCATTCATTTTGTGGTTGTTTCATTTCATCCCACATATAAATTAAGAGCTTATTTGGTTGAGAGAATAAGTTGGCATAAGTTAGTCTTTCATTATTCAAATAAGCAAGAAGGAAGAAGAAGGGTTAGCAAGAAGAAGAACAAAGGTTAATCAAGTGCTCATCAAGAGTAAGTAATTTTTAGACCATGTTTCTCTTTCTCTTTAATTGATAGAGAAGGGGGTATTGGTAGAGCTAGTATGTTAAGGAATGATAAACCAAAGGGCTTAAGTCTTAATAAATCGTATAAATCATGAATAAGCTATTCGTAATCATTTAAGTTACGAACTTGTGAATAACAATAATGAAAGTATAAGAACTTGTAAGAAGTGGTAATATGTTTACATTAAGAAGTTAGCATGATTAATAAGATGTAAGAATAAGGATTAAAGGACTTAACTTATTAATAAGTCATATAATAAGTCATAAGCACTGAAATCAAGTATGTTATACTTTAATAAGTAGTTTATAAGTTTATGAGTTTTGAACTTATTAAGAACAAGTAATAACTTATCATGTTTATAAGTTAACAAAGCATGTATATCAAGATGATAGTATGATGGATTGAATCCAATTGAAATGGTTTAAAAATCTCAAGTAATGAAGTTTCGCCGGAATTCACACGATTAGACGACGATCATCGAATTCGTGAAATACTCGGATTGGAAGTCGAATTTTGATATTGAGCTTTGAAACATTGGTTTTCAATGGAGACAAGTCGTATTTGTCATTATAGAGTTGCGGACTCAAAAATCGTCGAATTCCGACTTAGAACGAAGAAACGAGCGTTGAACGTTCATGGATGTTTATCGTTTTCGTTAAAAATGGACTAATAGGTGAAATTTTAGCAAACGAAGTCGAATAGATAAAATTCTTGCATGAACGCATAGAGTACGTAAATTGCAAAGTCCGGGAATCTTGCAAAGTTGAAAATCTGTCAAAACTATCTGTAGCTCAGAGTCGGGCCGTGGCCGCAACTTTAAGCAAATGGCCGGCTAAGGCATGCATGACATCAAAGTGAGCTTCAGACTCTGCAAACTCGCTCCGTAGCGCGATAGTTAACAAAGGGACTCATGTGGCCACAATACGAGTCCCGGTCTCCATGCCCTAATGAAGATGGCTGGAGTTGATAAAGGATTATGATTGTGAAATCCTGTATCACCTAGAAAGGCTAATGTAGTTGCCGACGCCTTAAGTAGGAAGGGTCGGGAAAAGTTGTCTATGTTAACAGCTCAGAATGAGTTAATAATAGAGATGGCTAGGTTGGAAATAGAAATGAAGATGTCGAGTGATTCGGGGCAGTTACTCTTTGCGACGGAGATGCAATCTACTATCGTAGAAAGGGTCAAGGAGGTACAACTCAAGACGGATGAGTATAATCAAATTAAGAAGCGGTTAGCCGAGAAGGAAGATGTTATGTATAGTCTTGATAATGAGGGATTATTAAGATTTGAGGGAAGAATTTAGGTTCCGAATGAGACAGATTTAAAGGAGCAAGTGTTACAAGAAGCTCATAGTTCGAGGTACTCGATACATCCTGGTAGCACTAAGATGTATCAAGACCTTCGACAGAGTTTTTGGTGGCCAAACATGAAGAGAGAAATAACAGAGTATGTGAGTAGGTGCTTAACTTGTCAAAGGGTTAAGGCCGAAATCAACGACCCAGTGGTTTATTACAGTCATTGGAGATTCCAGAATGGAAATGGGAGCATATCACGATGGATTTCGTGGTGGGACTTAACGACACAAAAGGGTGCGATTCAATTTGGGTAATAGTGGACCGATTGATTTGAAGTAGGCTCACTTTTGCCAATTAGGGTCAAGTATAACTTAGACCAGTTAGCTAAACTTTATGTTAAGGAAATCATTTCCAGACATGGAGTACCGGTATCGATTGTGTCAGATCGTGATCCACGATTCACATCAAACTTTTGGAGGAGTTTGCAAGAGCAGTTGGGAACACAGTTGAGGTTAAGCACAACTTATCATCCACAAACTGATGGGCAGAGCAAAAGTACAATTCAGAAGTTAGAAGATATGTTGAGGTCTTGCGTCATGGATTTCAAAGGTAGATGGGATGATCACCTACCACTAGTAGAGTTTGCATATAACAACAGTTATCATGCAAGCATAGGCATGCCACCGTACAAAGCTTTGTATGGAAGGAAGTGCAGAACGCCTTTGTGTTGGGATGAGGTGGGAGAACGCCGGATGCTAGGACCAGAATTGGTGCAGCAGACAACATGTTGTAAAGTTAATTCGGATGCGTCTCGTCACAGCTCAGGACAGACAGAAGAAGTATGTGGACTCACATAGACTAAATCGAGAGTTTGAGGTGGGCTCGTATATGTTTCTAAAGGTATCTCCCTGGAAAGGAAAGATACGCTTTGGAAAGAAAGGAAAGTTAAGTCCAAGGTTTATATGACCTTTTGAAGTATTAAAACGGGTGGGAGAGGTAGCGTATATGATAGCATTACCTCCAGACCGAGAATGAATACATAACGTGTTTTACGTGTCTGTATTACGTCCATATAAGCCAGACTATAAGCATGTAATTGAGTATGAGCCGATTCATATCGAGAAAGACTTATCTTATATAGAGTCGCCGATGCAGATCATTGATAGAAAGGAGCAAATTCTGAGGAACAAGGTAATACCATCAGTGAAGGTATTATGGAAGAACCACGATCTTTCAAGAAGCAACGTGGGAACTAGAAGAAGAAAAGATGATGTGAAAAATTTTCCTCATCTATTTGATTAAAAGTAAGACAAGATTTAGGGGGATGAGAATCTTTATAAGGGGAAAGAATGTAACGATCGAGAAATTTGGATCTTATTGTAAAATGATTTTATTAAATTAAATAATAATAAAATCATATTCCATTATGTTATCAAGATGGTTGTCATTGTATAACCTATTGATGTTAGAATGTCGTAGTATTTGAGCTACGTGGATGAATTAAAGTGTTTGAATTTCCAAGGCGAAAATAAAAGTTTTCCGAGAAATTTTACGAAAAAATACTATTCATCTCCAGATTTGC
This sequence comes from Panax ginseng, assembly GCA_020205605.1. Lineage (NCBI taxonomy): Eukaryota > Viridiplantae > Streptophyta > Magnoliopsida > Apiales > Araliaceae > Panax > Panax ginseng. Next base: position 33,211,750 of record CM035143.1, on the reverse strand, counting down.
TCGGGATATAATTTTGAGTTTCAAGAAATACGTAATGATGGAATAACAAGGTAAGATGGATTATGTAATAAAAATCTAGTTATGGAAAATGTAATAATTAAACATGGACTTAGTTTATAAACATTAAGTAAAACGAAGTGTTAAAGAATAATTAATAATTGTATGATACTTGGTATTGTACAAGAGTAATGAAAACAAGTATGATTCGAAGTATTATACGAGTTTGTATGAAGGATGAAATACCGTATATAAATTCTATATGAATTAGAATACGAAAATAATACATCAACAATATGTATTAAGAAATGTTAATGGACTTGGATGATTGGTTAACAATTATATACAAGTCCAAGTGAATTAAAGAGAGAAGCCCAACTATTAATTAATGAACCAACTAGTGGTTATTAATGCAAAGCCCAAAGAGTGAATTAAAGTAAGCCCAAGCTAGAATCCATGGGTTGTATGACCCATGGGCAAACCATATTGATATGGTTATTGTGGTGACCAAGTAATGTGGTGATCAAGTAAATGTAATGACCAAGACTTAGGAGTATTGACCAAGACTTTGAAGTAATGGCCAAGTATGAGATAAGAGAGTGGTTAACAAGTAATGAATAGTAAGGAGGTGGCTTAAGGAGGTGGGATGATTTAATGACCAATCTACCCTAACCTTGGAAAGTCTATAAATAGAGGAAGCTTACAAGTCATTTGTTGGTTGATCAAATAATCCAACACTTGTAAAGTGCTTAAGTGTTAGAGAGAATAAGCTACACATAGTCATTCCATAAGCAAGAAGAAGAAAAAGCTACCTTACCAAGACTTCAAAAGAGTAAGACTTCTTCTCAATTATCTTCTATCTCTACCATGATAGGATGATAAGAAAAGATGGATTAAGAAACATGAATGATAAGAAGCAAGAAGAATGTATAAGTCATGAACTTAAGCCATATAAGTTGGCAATAAGTCATTTAAACTTATAAAAGTTATAAACTTATTACAAGTTAACCTTGAATGTTAAGTATGAAAATATGAACTTGTGATGAGTTTACTAAGAAAAGTGAATTAAGAACTTATATGATTATATTAATCATATATATATCTAAATTAAGTTATATGTTAAAAACATATAAGTATGATGATTAAGAAACCTTAATTGTCATAAGTGAAGGCTAAAGCGAACTTGTAGATTACCTATGTAATAGTATAGGTTTGAAATGATATATTTGATATTATGACAAGAATAAATGTAACGGTTATAAAGAACCTGGGGAATGTTAGTATTGTTTTGGAATATATATAAGACATATTCGTTCTTTTGAGGCATTTCAATTGAATGTTTGTGTGAACTGTAGCACCGCGGAGCACCATCTGTCGGGTTGGAAGAGACCCAGATTTGGGGACGTCACAAATTTAGACACCGCAGAATAATTTACAAGCTGCTTACAGCTGAAAATGTCCATCATTGGAACCGAATCTAGATTCAATGGGATGAACCTGTGATCACATGATTCCTAGGCTCACAAATACTGCAGTTTATATAAAAGCGATGGCGGTATATATATAAAAGTCATAAATATATATATATCGAGACAAGATCACCAACCACGAAGCACCTCCATGGGGGATCGAAAAATTTAAATAAAGTCATAAAAGCTATCAACCGCCACGAGGAAACTCCAGCGGATTTAAACGTAAATAAAGTCATTTGTAAATACGGCCAATCGCCACGAAGTAAACTCGAAGCAGATTTAAACGTAAAGAAAGTCTGTAAAAGCGATCAACCACTACGAAGTAAACTCCAAGTGTGACAATATATATATATATATATATATAAGCAATAAATGCATCGGATATAAAATCCAGGCTCATCGCATCGGATATAAAATCCAGGCTCATCGAACAGAGTTCGACCACAGTTCATATATATATATATATATATATATATATAAAAGCGAATAAATGCACCGGATATAAATTACAGGCTCATCGAACAGAGTCCGACCACAGTTCATATATATAAATATATACCAATAAAAGCGAGTAACGCGCACTGCATCAAGTTCAGGCTCATCGAACAAAGTCCGACACATTACGGTTAATATATATAATATATATATATATTAAAGCGAAGAACGCTCGCATAAGTCTAGCCTCATCGAACAAAGTTCGACACACAGTTCATATATATAAATGTATATATATAGAAAAGCAAGTAAACGCTCCAGACCGAAGTCTAGGCTCAATCGAGGCATAACTGGAATGAAACCACGGACCGAAGTCCGGGCAAAAACAAGCAACACGACTCTTAACGTGTAGAAGGGTGTGTGCAAAGATGAAGGGAAAGACTCTAAAGTGTGTGAGAAGGCTTACAGCTGACTACTAAAAAAGGCTTCTATATCTTTATAGTGGGTAAACACTGGCTTTTGTGGGTACAAAAGGGGCTATATATGAGCTCACAGGTGTTTGAAAGTGGGAAATAAATTGTATGGGCGAGTGCAGAGCAAATTGTACAGGGTTTCCCCGTCTTTTTCTCTTAGAAAATCAGCACCCCAAGCCCTCTATTTATAGGCATATTAGCCGCAGGTGTACCAGAGGCAACTCGGGTTGGCCCGGGTTTGTCGGGTTGGGTCGTCTCGAAGTACGTGTACTCAGGCACTGTAATGTCCACTGGGATTTTTAGAAGTGCAATCCAGGCATCCGTTTGAGGTATACAGGACCTATTTCGGACCGTCGTTGTCGAGAGTTGTATGATGGCATGGGATTAGAGTTTGTACGAAGTCATTGAAGATGGGATGATGCTCTTCGGTCTTCAAGCTTCAACTTTCATCCGTTACCCAGCACAATAGTCACTCGGGATTGGTTAGCCTTGTGGGACATCGTTGCGTAGAGATGTGACGTGGCATCGTGTTGGACGAGATAACGATGTTGCCCCTCACCGTTGTTATCGCCGGATTAATGATAAAGCATGACGTTGCTCGAGACTTATTTGAGATTGACCTACGCAATTGTTGAAGGTCCTCACTGTCATCTTTGAGGTGTGCATGTCTTCCCGATGTTATTGTCGGGTTGGTACAGTGTATCTCATCGTGAGCGCTGAGATTGAAACTGGTCGCATTTGAAACAAACATTTCTGGGGTTATCGCCGAAACTGCATTCCTTGGGGTTATCACCAAGGTTAGTGGCTATTCCCATGGTTGGGACTGAGACTGGATACCTCGGGGTTAACTCCGAGATTAATCGGTCTTCTCAGGTGTGTGTTCCGGTATTGGATCTGCAGGCCTCGGGGTTACATCCGAGGTTGAAATCGTTACTCCCAGATTGCGATCCGGGGTTGATGCTGAGCTTCCGGTAGTATCCGGTATGGATTTGGATTGTCTTTCAGGGTTCTCTCTTAAAAGACGAATCTGTCCTCCTGCAATGATAGTAACAGTAGTACAAAAAATTTCGAGTGTCTACAATACGTATGGACGGATAAATGTGAAGACCGTTTTCAAGAACTGAAGAAAAGATTAAGTGAAGCGCCTGTTTTGTCATTGCCTGATGACACAGGAAATTTTGTAGTGTATAGTGATGCTTCGCATAGAGGACTTGGTTGTGTGCTTATGCAACATGGCAAAGTCATTGAGTATGCATCACGGCAGTTGAAGGATTATGAGAAAGTTTATCCTACTCATGATCTAGAACTGGCCGTAGTAGTGTTTGCCCTAAAGATATGGAGACATTATCTTTATGGGGAAAAATGTGAGATATATATGGACCATAAAAGTCTAAAGTATATCTTCACTCAGAAGGAGTTGAATATGAGACAGAGAAGATGGCTAGAGTTGATCAAGGATTATGATTGTGAAATCCTGTATCACCCTGGAAAGGCGATGTAATTCTTAAGCGCCTTAAGTAGGAAGGGTCGGGAAAAGTTGTCTATGTTAACGGCTCAAAATGAATTAATAACAGAGTTGGCTAGGATGGAAATAGAAGTAAAGATGATGAGTAATTCGAGGCAGATACTCTTTGCGATGGAGATGCAATCTACCATCATAGAGAGAGTCAAGGAGGTACAACTCAAGACTGATGAGTGTAACCAAATGAAGAAGCAGTTATTCGAGAAGGAAGATACTAAGCATAGTCTTGATAATGAGGGATTATTAAGATTTGAAGGAATAATTTGGGTTCCGAATGAGACGGAATTAAAGGAGCAAGTGTTACAAGAAGCTCATAGTTTGAGGTACTCGATACATCCTGGTAGCACTAAGATGTATCAAGACCTTCGACAGAGTGTTTGGTGGCCAAACATGAAGAGAGAAATAGCATAGTATTTGAGTAGGTGCTTGACTTGTCAAAAAGTTATGGCCGAATATCAACGACCCAGTGGCTTATTACAGTCATTAGGGATTCCAGAATGGAAGTGGGAGCATATCACGATGGACTTCGTGGTGGGACTTCCGACGACGAATAAAGGGTACGATTCGATTTGGGTAATAGTGGACCAGTTGACGAAGTCGGCTCACTTTTTGCCAATTAGGGTACCAGTATCGATTGTGTCAGATCGTGATCCATGATTCACATCGAACTTTTGGAGGAGTTTGCAAGAACAGTTGGGAACACAGCTGAAGTTAAGCACAACTTATCATCCACAAACTGATGGGCAGAGCGAGAGAACAATTCAGACGTTAGAAGACATGTTCAGGTCTTGCGTCATGGATTTCAAGGGTAGTTGGGATGATCACCTACCACTGGTAGAATTTGCGTATAACAACAGTTATCATGCAAGCATAGGTATGCCGCCTTATGAAGCTCTATATGGAAGAAAGTGCAGAACGCCATTGTGTTGGGATGAGGTGGGAGAACGCCGTATGCTAGGACCAGAATTGGTGCAGCTGACAGCGGATGTGGTAAAGTTAATTCGGATGCGTCTCATCACAGCTTAGGACAGACAGAAGAAGTATGCGGACTCGCATAGACTAAGTCGAGAGTTTGAGGTGGGCTTGTATGTGTTTCTAAAAGTATCTCCCTGGAAAGGAAAGATACGCTTTGGAAAGAAAGAAAAGTTAAGTCCAAGGTTTATAGGACCTTTTGAAATATTAAAATGGGTGGGAGAGGTAGCTTATGTGATAGCATTACCTCCAGACCTAGAACGAATACATAACGTATTTCACGTATCTATAGTACGTCCATATATGCCGGACTATAAACATGTAATCGAGTATGAGCCGATTCATATCGAGAAAGACTTAACATATGAAGAATCGTCGATGGAGGTCATTTATAGAAAGGAACAAGTTCTGAGGAACAAGGTAATACCATCAGTAAAGGTATTATGGAAGAACCACGATGCTGAAGAAACAACGTGGGAACTAGAAGAAAAGATGAAGAAAAATTTTCCTCATCTATTTTGATTAAAGTAAGACGAGATTCTGGGGACAGAATCTTTATAATGGGGGAAGAATATAACGACCGAGAAATTCGGATCTTATTGTAAAATGATTTTACTAAATTAAATAATAATAAAATTCTATTATATGTGTTATCAAGATGGTTGTCATTGTATGACCTATTGATGTTAGAATGTCGTAGTATTTGAGCTACGTGAATGAATTAAAGTGTTTGAATTTCAAAGACGAAATTAAAAGTTTTCTGAAGAATTTTCTGAAAAACACTATACATCGGTATTTTCTCGGGATCTATTTTTGAATTTCTGAGAAATACGTAATGATAGAATGGCAATGTAAGATGGATTATGTAATAAAAATCTAGTTATGGAAAATGTAATATTTCACTTGCGGACTTAATTTATAAACGTTAAGGAAGGCGAAGTAGTAATGAATAAGTAATAATTGTATGATACTTGGGTATTGTGTAAAATAATGAAAACAAGTATAATACGAAGTATTATACGAGTTGGTATGAAGAATGAAATATCGTATATATTTTCTATATGAATTAGAATACGAAAATGATACATAAACTATATGTATATGTAATAAGTAATGTTAATGGACTTGGAAGATTGGTTAACAATTACTATAAGTCCAAGTAAATTAAAGGGTGAGGCCCAATTATTGGTTAATAAACAAGTTAATGTTTATTAATGCAAAGCCCAAAGATTAAGTTGGTCCAAGCCCAAGCTAGAGTCCAATGAATTAATTGACCCATTGGGCAAACCATGTTAATATGGTTTAACTTGGTAATTAAATTAAATGTGTGGTGATCAAGTGTTAGAAGTAATGACCAAGACTTAGGAGTAATGGCCAAGCAAAAGATAAGTGTTGTGCTAGCCAAGTAAATAATAGTAAGGAGGTGATTAAAGGAGGTGGGAGGATTTAATGACTAAATTACCCTAGCTTTGCAACTTCTATAAATAGAGAAGGCTTGCTAGCCATTTAACACTTGTTCAAATAATCCAACATATTACAAAGTGCTTAAGTGTTAGAGAGAATAAGCTAGATAAGTTACTTCCATTTGTAAGAAGAAGAAGAAAGCTACCTTACCAAGAATTCAAAAGTAAGACTTCTTCTCTATTATCTTTTATCTCTACCATGATAGTTGGATAAGTAAAGTATGGATTAATGATCATGGATGTTAAAAAGTATAAAGAATGAGTAAGCAATGAACTTAAGTCACATAAGTTGGCAATAAGTCATTTGAACTTATAAAAGTTATAAACTTATTATAAGTTAGCCTTGAATTTTAGTATGAAAATTATGAACTTGTAATGAGTTTATTAAGAGGATTGAAGTGGATGTAAAAAAACTTGTATGAACATATGTATCATGAATACATAAGTAAAGTTATATGTTAAGAATATATAAGGTATGATGATTAAGAAACTTTAATTGTCATAAGTCATGAACAATGAAATCTTAAGGAGTTTATAATTTGACAAGTTATAAGCTCATGAAGAAATAAGTCTAAAATCCATCAATGAATATAAGTTGTGGTAAATAGTATGTTGAGATGTTCATGTTGATCGATTATGCAATCAATGAATACGTGCAAGTATACACGGTCAACAAGTAATAAAGTGAAAGTAGAGTATCGTTCCCACGAGGAATTATTTAATAAAAATCACCAAGTACTAATTCTTAACCAAACTAATTTTATTTAAACAATCTCAAATCGTTTTTTTCTACTTAAGAAAACTAAATTAACTATTTAAACTGAATTGTTTTATGTCTGAATTCAGATAAATAAAGATTAAGACTTCAATATCCCCAATTATGAACTATAAATCAATTATCTAATTATCCCAATTATTATGTCTACTGAATTATTAACAGGAATTCTCAAATGCCGAAAGTCCTTTTCCAAGTGATCAATTACCTTCTATTTAACCCAAATTAATCTTGCTATATTCCTATGCAAAACAATTGAATTAAACTCCTTTCAATCCCAATTCCTTATGTGTTACACGCGGTGAACAGATATTTCCATTCAATTCACAAACCTAATTATTCACTGTGAAAATAACTAAGTCACATGATATCATGCCCAGTTCTAACCCTAGAATTCCTCTTTCAATTCCTTCTAGAGTAACAAGGTAATTACTGAATCTATATGCCTAATAACTAATTATTCACTGTGCAAATAACTAATCTATATGCCTATGAATCCAGCAATATTTTATAGAATCAAATCTATTCATTTGGCCTTAGAGAAATCAAAGAAACACGACAATACTTCATATCAAAACCAATCAACAATTTCCTAGTTAATCATCAAGTCTTAAACTATTATTACTGGTATAGTGCGTGTGTGTGCTCAACAACCATGCTAACTGATATAAAATCAAATTTAACACATAACAAGTCTCTTGAAGGGCATCATACAATTGTAAACTCAAGAAATCTCAAAGATAGGTAACGATTCAACTAAAATTAAACTCAACCAAATTCAAGGGTACATGCGGGATACTTATACTTTCTTTTCTTCCTCTCTTTTTTTTTACGGGGGCTTTTTGCTCTTTTCCATAATTATTTCCCTTTTCTTTTCTTTTGATAGATGGTTGGTGAGTGCGTTTTGCGTGCCATCTCACGCTTGTGTTTATGGGGAGTGTTTCTCCACAACCCACCACAAGACTCAACATGTTTTCTTTTTTTTCTTTTTTTTAAAGCTTATATACCCCACATATATTCCCCCAACCTTAGGTTCTTGTCTAACTTTAGTCATCACTACTTATTTTTGTCATTCTTTCATTCAAACTAGCATTATCCTTAGAGTCCCATTATGTATCAATTTAAACTCAATCAATCAACAAGTTATTTTTTTTGTCTTTATCATTATTATACTAGTTTCAAGCGAGAAAAGATTCAATTCATAACAAGAAATCACATCAAAGCTCTAATAGTCAGTATTATACTTGTCTACCCAATTCCAATCTCATCATTGGCCAAAATAAACTTAACTATAACAAACCGCTGGACTTATGCAAAATGAACATATATAGTAACTAACTATTATTTTTGAATTATTATTATTATTATTTTTTTATAATGAACCTAAACTATATTAACAACATATGCAAAATAACATAACATAAACATAAAACTAAACATGAAATAACGAACTAAACTAAACTCCCCCAAACTTAGCAATTACAATGTCCTTATTGTAAGAATATAGCGATAAGTAGAAGAGAACTTCCTTGTAATCAGCTAAGCGTGAGGTGCTGGTGGCGATGGTAGCGACGATCATTTTCCTATCCATTGAACCTCCAATACCTACAATGAAGAGAGACAACATGTATTAGATTATAAGAGAACTTACTAAGCAAATTAATTCCTATCTACTAAATAAACTAGTAAAGCATATAAATATAAAAATTCCTGGGTTGTCTCCCAGTCAACGCTTGATTTATAGTATTTTAGCCTGACTTTGTTTGGTCAATGCTATCCAATTCCTCTTCGAAAGTTGAGGAACCCTCCATCCATCGGAAATAATATAGCTTTTGGTAGGTTCCCATTTACGATAGCCATTGTATTAAAGTCACCTAGCATGCTTTGTTTAGATAAGATCACATTAAAGAACGTCCAACATCTAGGTGTTTTTTTCATTATGTCTGCGAATAGATTCTGACATTGAGGCTTGTCAGACACAACAATCTCTTCTTCTATCTTCTCCAACTCATTGAACCATGGATTCGAAGTTGTACTCGCTTTACGCGTCACAAGGAGTATTGCCGATTTACATGACTACCTAGCGGACATGGTTTTGCAAATCTAACCGGATTCTTGAACTTTGGCGGAGAAGGAACTTGGGGCACTAATAACATCGGCTCCTCCTTATTGGTAATCATAGTTAGTTCTTCACCGACCTTATTTTCATTATCCCCACTTGTCTCCTCTTTTTCAACATCTCATGTCTCATCAAGTTCTAGATTTGGCTCGAGCACTTCATCAATTTCGTCATCCATGTCATAAAGCCAAGTGTTTGGAGGAAGGTTGTTTATGACTTTGGTCATTTGCTTTATCTGATCCGCAAGATTTAGAATTGACCCCGTTTGATTAATCCATCTCTCCTCGAACTTGGACCATAATTCCTCCAACCTTGAATTTTCTTATTTTAATAGAGGTTGATATGAGAATTCAAGGCGTGTATGTTGGATTTGGAGTAGAGTATTGGTCTTGATAGTTGTAGCTCCATGAAAATCCGGTGATACCCCCAAACTTGTTCATAATTATCATATGCATTAATTGATTGAGTGTAGTTACCACCATCTTGCATCGCCCAAGATTGATGGTGCATTGATTACTCAGTGATTGCCAGCACAATAGTCACACATAACTGCCATCCTTCGACTCTGTTGGGATGCGATAATGTCCAACTTTCTCGAAAGTTCTTTAATTTGTGCTGACATTGCGGAAAGTGTCGCAAGTTTGTCATCTCCAACCCCCTTGGTTGAGTCACGTTCGTGTATGGACATTGATACTCAAAGTCATCCATGGTACCTAAAATGAGAGAAATATAAGAAGAGAATTAAAAATAAAAATAAAAATGTTTAAATTAAGACTAATTTGATTGAAATTAATATTGGTAAAAAAATATTGAACTAAGTCCCCGGTAGCAGCGCCAAAAACTTGTTGATCGATTTCACAATCAATGAATACGTGCAAGTAGACACAGTCAACAAGTAATAAAGTGAAAGTAGAGTATCGTTCCCACGAGAAATTATTTAATAAAAATCACCAAGTACTAATTCTTAACCAAACTAATTTTATTTAAACAATCTCAAATCGTGTTTTTTCTAATTAAGAAAACTAAATTAACTAATTAAACTGAATTGTTTTATGACTGAATTCAGATAAATAAAGATTAAGACTTCAATATCCCCAATTATGAACTATAAATCAATTATCTAATTATCCCAATTATTATGTCTACTGAATTATTAACAGGAATTCTCAAATGCCGAAAGTCCTTTTCCAAGTGATCAATTGCCTTCTATTTAACCCAGATTAATCTTGCTATATTCCTATGCAAAATAATTGAATTAAAACTCCTTTTAATCCAAATTCCTTATGTGTTACATGCGGTGAACAGATATTTTCATTCAATTCACAAACCTAATTATTCACTATGCAAATAACTAAGTCACATGATATCATGCCCAGTTCTAACCCTAGAATTCCTCTTTCAATTCCTTCTAGAGTAACAAGATAATTACTCATCAGATAATTAATCAATAAGCATAAGGCAAGATAAACAACTCACTTTAACATAAATAATTGGAATATAATGAATAACTAATTCATAGCCATAAAAAGTTCAATTGAAATCTCAATAAAAGAGTTAGTTCATAATTAATGAATTAAAACCAAGAATCCACAACTGAATAGACATTAAAAGATAAAAGTATAATAAGAGAAGAGAATAGAATCTGTTGTCAGCAAATCTGATGATCCCCTTTTGCTCCTGCTCTTGATCTTCAATGATCTCCAAGTTGCTTCAATCTCTAAAACTAATAAGAACTAGGGTTCATGTCTAATCTAATGGAGTGTATCTCTAATATAATCTATGTAATCTCTCTTATTTTATGCCTTACATCATGTATTTATAGGTTACAAGTCCAATTTTTAGCTTAGGAACAAACTCAATCCTATTTGGAGTCAAAAAGGTGTCAAAATTCGCCCAAAACGCGTCCAAGCCGCAACCAACCTCTTCCCCAGCGCCCCAGCGCTGGGATTGACACTCAGACAATGCTCCCCAGCGCCCCGGTGCTGGGCATAGGCCTATTTTTGGCACCCCGGCGCTGGCCCCAAGTTCTGACATTTTCTGCTCCGACGTCCTTTGGGAAAACGGCCATAACTTTTGATCCGGGAGGAGTTACGGGGCCTGCCACCTATCAAATCTAAGATATCGACGAGATCTACAACTTTAATTCTTTGAGGATTGAGAAAGTCTGGGCGGATGAAGGCTGAAATTGAGCTGGAAGTAACTGCTACGCAAATGACCACCCCAAACCATGACGTTCGACGTCCGTTGGTACAACGATCATAACTCTTGCATCCGAACTCCGATTGGAATGATTAAAAATGTTCCGAAAAGCTAAGACGATGCACTTCAATGTAAGCTAAGTTCCAAACCAAGAACATGAAGTAAACATGAAAGCCCAAATGATATCCGATTTGCTTTTCTTTGCATTTTCTTTGCTTTTCCTTAGCAATAGTCGCTCACACATCTCCCAAACGTATAACCTACAAAATTAACACAAAATGCTTGAAAAGTAACTAAGACACATAAATATAAGCAACTAATTCAAGTAAAAGATACCGAATAAGTGTATATAAAATCCACTTATCAGTTCCCATGATGAATGGAATTCATTTGCAATGTTGAACAAATCATAAGAATGAAGATTTGCCGAAAATTGTACGATTAGACGATAATCGACGAATTCGTAAATTTCTCGGAACCATTATTTTCCAATGGAGACAAGTCATAATTGGCATTTAAGAGTTGCGGACTCGAAAATGACCGGATTCTGACTTAGAACGGAGAAACGAGCGTTGAACGTTCACGAACGTTTATCATTTTCGTTAAAAATGAACCAATAGGTGAATTTTTAGCAAACAAAGGAAAATAGATAAAATTCTTGCATGAACGCGTAGATTACATAATTTGTTAACCGTAGGCTTTTGAACGAGCCTATTTGGACTTATAACGAAGAAGTTATGCGTCCGGAAAGTTCACAAAATTCAAAGACTGAATTTTTTTTCTGGTGCACAGAGTTGGCGCCGGCGGCGCCAACCCTGGGCCAAATGAGTCATGGCCAGCCATGGTAGCTTAAAGGTGTCTGAGCACACTTCAAGAGTTAGCCGCAGTGCGAACTGTAGTACAATTTGTGGAGTGTGGCGCCGCAGTGCGGACCACTAAGTAAGGACTCGCGCCGCAACGCCAGCCTCAGAACAAGGATGGTGATGAATGTTTTTAATTACAAAGAAAAGAAAGCTAATTAATTTAAAGTAAATAAAACCTAAGGAATATAATGTAACATTGTTTAAACTTTATTAAACCTTAAGGATGTTGTATAAAGGTTGAGATAACCTAGTCGAATATAAATACAAGGATAATGATAAACCGGAACAGATAATAACTGAATCTAATACACAATTAGATTGAGATAAAGGGTAAGATATAGTCATATACATACTTGATTATATGTGACCTAATGTAAGGCATTATGTGATCATGTATTGTAGAGACTTGAAAGACTTGAACATAAAGTTAATATACCATAGCAGACGCTAAAGGCAAGTATTCTAACTCTTGTCTCAGTTCAATTTGAACAAGTTTTTGAAGTTCATGTATTCTTTCGCATGAATTGAGGTATGTTGAAGCTAAAGTCAATTCCTTTGGCTATACTTGATATATTGCGTGGATTATTGATAATCTATTCCTCGATTATCAAATGTTGTTATCTTTTGTCAACTACTTGATATGGTTTTCAAAAGAAGACTGGAAATGTTAAATAAATATTTTTTCTATAAAATGACAGGCACGTGAGGTTGCCAAATGATTAAACATACATACGTTTAATGGATGTAGTGTTGATCAGCATAGAGTACAATAGGTTGATCACCTAGAAGTGCTCGTAAGTGATATCGGGCTTACAGATTTAGTTCCTGGTTGTCCTTTTCCAATAAAGAATGAATGCTCGAGGTCTCTGACCGGAGTAAATGTTTTGCTAAATATTGTTATTACTGTAAAACATTTTGAATGAAAGATAAAGTTCTATTTTGTATTATCAATAGTACTTCATAACTATTGTTCAGTTATTGAAGATATACGATTCGTATGTGTCAAGCATGTTGTTATTGAATGGTTATACTTGTTGAGCTAGTTATGCTCACTCTGAACGTCCCGAAGGATCGAAAAAGGATAAAGGAAAAGCTAAGGCAGATTGTTAAGTTGTCTTGTAATAGTATAGGTCTATTGTTGTAATGTAACGAATATTATGACAAAGAACCTTTGCAATGGGTATAGAACCCGGAAAATGTAAATATTACTTTAAATATATGGAAATTATGTTCGTTCTTTGAGACTTTTCAATTGAATGAATGTATGAATGTTGTACATTATAGCACCATCTATCGGGTTAGAAGATATCCAGATTTGGGGGCGTTACAAGAATGGTCAATTAGGCATTGCACCTCCTAAATTAACCTCCTTAATTCCACCTCCTTATTATTCATTACTTAACAACCAAGTCTACTTTCTAGCTACTTCTAATACTTGGTCATCACAACACTTGCTTACCACTTAAAATGTTTGCCCATCAAGACTACCCACATTAACATGGTTTGCTCCATGGATCATGGCTAATTCATTGGGCTTGTTAATAAATCTAGCTAATTCCTTGTTGGGCTTGCATTACAATAGTTTGGACTCATGACGTATCCAACACTTGGGCTTGAGTATCACTTACTAATTGGACTTCTACCATTAAGCTAATAATCATACAAGTCCATTACCTTTAATTAAAAAACTTAAACATAAATACATCACGTATAATTTTTGTATGCTAGCTCGTATATTTATTCATAATATACGTTATTTCATTCTCCATACACAATAGTATAATACGTTGTATTATACTTACGCTCATTACCTCGTATAATGCATACGCATCATACGATTATAACTTTCTTTCCTTAACGCTTAATAAACCTAACGTTCCCAATTTAGGTCCACATTCAAAATATTACATTTTCCATACTTAAATTATTATTACATAATTCATCTCACCTTGATATTATAATGTTACGTATTTCTCGGAAGTTCAAAAATAATTCCCGAGCATTAAACGGTGAATAGTGTTTTTCGTAAACTTTCTTAGAAAACTTTTATTTTCGTCTTGGAAATTCAAACACTTTAATTCATTCACGTGGTTCAAATACTACAATGTTCCGACGTTTCTAGGATATAGAATGACATACATCTTATTAACACATATAATAACAAATCATATTATGTTATTCATTATTTAATTCTTTCAAATATTTTACAAAGGATCCGAATTTCTTCGTCGTTACATTCTTCCCCCCTTATAAAGATTATGTCCCCAGAATCTCGCCCTACATTACTCAAACAAAAAAGGGTAATCCTTCTTTATCTTCTCTTCCAATTCCCACGTTGCTTCCTCAACATTGTAGTTCTTCCATAATACCTTTACTGACGTTATTACCTTGTTTCGCAGAACTTGCTCTTTTCTATCGATGATTTGAATTAACATCTCTTCATATGTTAAATTCTTCTCGATTTGAATAGGCTCAAATTCTATCACGTGCTTATAATCTGGTTTGTAAGGACGTAGCACTGAAACGTGAAATACATTATGTATTCGCTCTAGGTCTGGAGGTAACGCTACCCTATAAGCTACCTCACCTACCCGTTCTAATACCTTAAAAGGTCCTATAAACCTTGGGCTTAGTTTTTCCTTCTTTCCAAAGCGTGTCTTTCCTTTCTTGGGAGATACCTTTATAAATACGTACGAGCCTACCTTAAACTCCCTATTCTCTTGATATAAGTCTGCATATTTCTTCTGTCTGTCTTGAGCTGCTACAAGACACGTACGTATCAACTTCACCGCTTCTGCTATTTGTTGCACAAATTCTGGTCCTAGCATTCGGCGTTCTCCCACTTCATCCCAATACAATGGTGTTCTACATTTTCTTCCATACAAAGCTTCAAATGGTGGCATACCTATGCTTTCATGATAACTATTGTTATATGCAAATTCTACTAATGGTAGATGATCATCCCAACTACCCTTGAAATCCATGACGCAAGATCTCAACATATCTTCTAACGTCTGAATTTTCCTCTCGCTCTGTCCATCGGTTTGTGGATGATATGTCGTACTCAACTTCAACTGCCTCCCCAACTGCTCTTGAAGACTTCTCGAAATGTTCGATGTGAATCATGGGTCACGATCTAACACAATCAAAACTGGTACTGCTTGTCTGAAAATGATTTCCTTAACATAAAGTTTCGCTAATTGATCTAAGTTATACTTGACCCGAATTGGCAAAAAGTGAGCCGACTTTGTCAACCAGTCCACTATTACCCAAATCGCATCATACCCTTTCTGAGTAGTCGGAAGTCCCACCACGAAGTCAATCGTGATAAGCTCCCACTTCCACTCCGGAATCTCCAACGACTGTAATAAGAAACTTCGTCGTTGATGTTCGACTTTAGCTCTCTTACAAGTCAAGCACCTAATCACATACTCGGCTATTTCTCTCTTCATGTTCGGCCACCAAAAACTCTGTCTAAGGTCTTGATACATCTTAGTGCTACTAGGATGAATCGAGTACCTCAAACTATGAGCCTCTTGTAATACTTGATCCTTTAATTCCGTCTCATTCGGAACCCAAATTCTTCCTTCAAATCTTAATAATCCCTCATTATCAAGACTAAACTTAATATTTTTTTCAGTGGTTAACCACTCCTTCATCTGGTCACACTCATCAGTTTTGAGCTGCACCTCCTTGACTCTCTCTACGATGGTAGATTGTATCTCCGTTGCAAATAGTCCATGATCCACTTCACTTGGAAACTTCACCTCCAACTCCATCCTAGCCATCTCTGTTATTAACTCAGTTTGAGCCGTTAACATAGACAACTTCTCCCGACCCTTTCTACTCAAGGCGTCGGCCACAACATTGGCTTTTCCAAGGTGATAAAGGCTTTCACAGTCGTAATACTTTATCAACTCCAGCCATCTCCTCTGTCTCATATTCAACTCCTTCTGTGTGAAGATATATTTTAGACTCTTATGGTCTGTGTATATCTCACACCTTTCTCCATAAAGATAATGTCGCCATATCTTTAAGGCAAACACCACCGCGGCTAGTTACAGATCATGAGTAGGGTAAGCTTTCTCATAATCCTTCAACTGCCTAGATGCATACATAATGACCTTGCCATGCTGCATGAGCACGCAACCCAGTCCTTTATGCGAAGCATCGCTATAAACTATGAAATTTCATGTGTCATCGGGTAATGACAAAACATGCGCTTCACTCAACCTCTTCTTCAGTTCTTGAAAAATGTCTTCACATTTCTCAGTCCATACGTACTTCGCCGTTTTCCTCGTCAAGTTAGTCAACGGAGTAGCTATCTTTGAAAAATCCTGAATGAATCTCCGATAGTAACCCACTAACCCTAGGAAACTCCGCACCTCCGTCAGCATTTTTGATTGTTCCCAATTCATCATGACTTCCACCTTTGCTGGATCTACTGAAATCCCCTCATGGTCAATGACATGACCTAAAAACTATACCCTCTCTAACCAAAATTCACACTTAGTGAACTTCGCATATAACTTCTCCTTCCTTAATGTCTCCAACACTATTCTTAGGTGTTCTACATGATCTTCTGTCGTCTTAGAATAGACTAGAATATCATCGATAAACACCACAATGAACTTGTCCAAATAATGTTTGAACACTCTGTTCATCATATCCATAAATGTAGCTGGTGCATTAGTCAACCCAAATGACATCACCAGAAACTCGTAATGACCATAACGAGTTCTGAATGCCGTCTTTGGTACGTCTTCATTTGTACGTCTTCATTTCTAACCTTCAGCTGATGATACCCCATCCTTAAATCTATTTTGGAAAAGTATTTTGCCCCTTTCAACTGATCAAAAAGATCATCGATCCTGGCGCCATTCTTTATCGTTAACTTGTTCAACTCTTGATAGTCGATACAAAGTCTTAACGATCCGTCCTTCTTCTTGACAAATAATACCGGTGCTCCCCACGGTGAAACACTCGGTTGTATGTACTTCCTGTCTAACAGTTCTTGCAATTGCACCATCAACTCCATCATCTCCACTGGCGCCATACGATATGGTGCCCTAGAAACTGGTGCCGCTCCTGGCACAATATCTATTACAAACTCAGTCTCTCTATCCGGCGGAAGACCCGAAAACTCACTCGAAAATACATCCACGAATTCACTCACTATAGGTATTTATTCCATGGTCGCTCCCACCCTCTGGGTATCAACCACATGACACAAATAGCCTACACACCCCTTCCTCAATAATTTCCTAGTTTGTGTCATGGTAAGACAACACGAACGTCCCGGCGATTTATTGCCATAAAATATTACATGAGATTGTCTTAATGTTTTAATATTTACGCATTTCTTTTGACAATCTATAATTGCCCCATGAAATCAACCAATCCATTCCGAGAATTACATCGAATTCTCCTAACTTTATCGGTATCAGATCTACCGATAATTTACAACCTCGAATGTCTACGTAACAACTCCTATAAATATCTTCAATAGGAATAATCTCTTCATTTGCTACCTTAATGTTTAAATGTATAGGCTACTTTTCGGGAAGTAATCCTAATCGTCTAGCAAAATCACATACGATAAACGAACAAGTAGCACCCGAGTCAAATAACACGTATGCATTTAAGTCGTTGATCGAAATAATACCTGCGACTATGTCCCCCAAGGCCATCGCGTCCTGGACGGTCATGTTAAAGGTACGGGCCATCGGCCTACCCGGCTGCGCTGGACCCCCAATAGTTAACTTACTACTATTGGTGCCTCTATTCCCGTCTGTCCCCTTCTTTGGGCAGTTCTTTGCCATGTGGTCAGTTGACCCACATACAAAGCACCCATGGTTGTTGTTCGGGCTTGGATAGTTTGGCACAATATACCCCTTCTGTCCACAGTTGTAACACATGACCTTACCCTTGAGACAGACTCCTAAGTGAGTCTCTCCGCAAGTCTTGCAGGCCTCCATCCTTCTCTTCGGGTCTCCTTGTTTCACTCTGGTATTCTCAGAGCTAACTATCTTCCTCTTATAACCTTCGCCACTCCCGCTGGTACCCTCATTCTTTACTCCCCCGTCCATCTTCCCCTTGATTTTCTTATCCTTGTGGTATTGGCTCAACGCCTCGCTACCACCTTCGGCAATTATTGCCTTCTCTAAAATGATTCCAAAGGAAATACTTTTGAATACTGAAATACGGTTATAGAGCTAGGGTTTCAAGCCCTGCTCGAACTGTCGAGCCTTCCTCACCTCAATATCCACTTGATGTGGAGTGAACCTTGCAAGTTCTATAACGCCCGAGAAATTCGGATCCTTTGTAAAATATTTGAAAGAATTAAATAATGAATAAAATAATATTATTTGTTATTATATGTGTTAATAAGAGGTATGTCGTTCTATAACCTAGAAATGTCGGAACATCATAGTATTTGAACCACGTGAATGAATTAAAGTGTTTGAATTTCCAAGACGAAAATAAAGGTTTTTTTGAGAAAGTTTACGAAAAACACTATTCACCGTTTATCACTCGGGAATTATTTTTGAACTTTCGAGAAATACGTAACGTTAGAATATCGAGGCGAGATGGATTATTTAATAACAATCTAAGTATGGAAAACACAATAATTCGCATGCGGACTTAATTCAAGAATGCTATGTATTAATTTATAATGGATTAAACTTGTGGATTGTGTATGAAGTGCAAGTCCATAAGCTTTATGGGTTAAGCCCAAGTAGTTAAATGTGAAGCCCAAACTATATTGAAGACTAGCCCAAAAAGATTTGGATAATCAAATTCAACTTAAGCCCAAATGGTGATCCATTAGTTAATTAAGATCCATGGGGCAACCCATGGGTGAAGTAGGGACCAAGACCTTTGTGTGGTGGGAAAGAATTAAGAGTAATGGCCAAGTTTACTTAGCGTGAAAGTAGTGAATAATAAGGAGGTTAGTGAGGAGGTTATCTAAGGAGGTGGGATGGCCTAAATGTCCATAGTGCCCTCACTTTGAGTTGCCTATAAATACCAAGCTTTATTTCTTAAGTTGGTTGTTTAATTTTCATCCAACTCCTCTCAAGATAAACAACTTATTTGTTAGAGAGAATAAGCCAGTTAAGCACTTATAAGCCATTTCAACTTTTGCTAGATTTTCAAAAGTGAAGTGAAGTAATAGTCTTCAAGGGTAAGACTCATATCTATTATCTTTATCTCTTCTATGATAGGTTTGATAGAGAAATGGGATGGTTTGATGATAACATATAAATAAGTCATTGATGAATGAACTTAAGCCGAATAAGTTTAATAAGCAAATTGAACCTAAATAAGTTGATGAACTCATGAAGAATTTGCATTTGTTGTCATAAGCATGAGAATTTGTAGTTAATAAAGTTAAATAAGTCTTTAACTTATGAGAATAAGTCAAAACCTACTTTGATAATAAGTTGGTGTAATAAGTAACTTGAAATGTCTTTATGTTGATTAAAATCCACCTAGAATGATTAGTAATGAGGTTTCACTTGAATTTACGATTCGACGATAATAATCGAATTAATTCGTGAAATTCTCGGAATGGAAATCGTATTTTGTGTTTGAAGTCGTAAACGTTGGTTTTCGATGGAGACAAGTCATTTTTGGTATTATAGAGTTGTGGACTCGAAAATGGCCGGATTCTGACTTAGAACGAAGAAACGAGCGTTGAACGTTCACGAACGTTTATCGTTTTCCTTAAAATGGACTAATTGGTGAAATTTTAGCAAACGAAGTAAAATAGATAAAATTCTTGCATGAACGCATAGAGTATGTAATTTGTGACCCGTAGGCTCTTGAACGAGCCAATTCGGACTTATAACGAAGAAGTTACGAGTCCGAGAATCTCAACTTTTGAAAAATTTGTCAAACATTTACGTGGCAGCGCATTTGCGCATGGCACAAGTGACTCTAAGTCATTGAGTCTTAAGCGCATAACGCCAAAGGGAGCTTGCCATGCAAACTCGCACTACCTGCAATGCGACCATTAACAAAGAGACTGGGCGTAACAATAGGTGGCGACGTCAATGATGCGACACCAAAGTGTAATAAGCGTACGCACAGCCTTGACCTCAAGACCTTGACAATAAAGAATGTTTATAGGATGAACATGGATGGTAATGAATGAACACTTAATTAAAGATCTTAGTGAAATATTGTTAAGACATATTAAACCTTAAGTATGCACACTTAGGGTTAAGATTAAGTCAATTACTTATAAACGTAAGAATGATGTAATGGAAAGCCAGAACCTATAATAAGAAATCTAATACGTATTTAGATTGAGAAGAAGGGTAAGATTCTTTAGGAACCATGTGTGATCATTCATGACCTAATGTTCTATATTATGATATCATCTAATGTAGAGACCTTAAAGACGTAAAGTGCACGTGTTATAAACTATAGCAGACGCTAAAGACAAGTACTCTAACCCTTGTTCCAGTTCGATCTGGACAAGACTTTGTGATTCATGTATTCTTCGCATGACTTAGTATCTGAGGAAGTCAAAGCCAATCCTTTCGGCTAGATGTATGCTATGTTATTCTATCAAGTGTTGATAAGGATTTACCAAACTAATATTTTTGTGGTTTTCAAAAGTAGACTGAATATGCTAAACTGTTTTGTCGACAAACGACAGGCACGTGAGGTTGCCACAACTTAAACGTATACACGTTTAATGAATGTAGTATGATCAACATAGAGTACTATAGGTCGATCACCTAGGCGTGCTTTCGTAAGCTATATGGACTTACGGACTTAAATTGGGATGTCCTTTTCAAAGTACTTATGAAATGCTTACGGTCTTGAATCAGAATTGATGTTTTACTGAATATTATTGTTGTAAAACTTTTTGAATGAAAAAAGTGCTATTTTGAATTATCGATAGTACTTCGTAACTATTGTTCAGTTATTGAAGATATACGATTCCTATGTTTCAAGCATGCTATTTTCCTAGAATTGTTGTACTTGCTGAGCTAGTTAGGCTCATTCTTGCTAGAACCATATAAATGCAGCTAAGACCAAACGGACCGATGTATCTTGCAAGGATATTGGGAAGGCAAAGGCGAACCCGTAGATTGCATATGTAATAGTATATGCTTTGTAAGGAATAATATTGATATTATAACAAAGACAATGTATTGGTTGTAAAGAACTTCGGGAATGTAAATATTCTTTTTATATATATCTAAGACATATCCGTTCTTTTGAGGCATTTCAATTGAATGTTTATGTGAACTGTAGCACCGTGTAGCACCATTTGTCGGGTTGGAAGATACCCGGATTTGGGGGCGTCACAGGTTGGTATCAAAGCATTAGGTTATAAAACATAAGGGGGAAAACAAAACCTTAAGTCATAACCTTAAGAAAAGTCAAAGATTAAAAGATGGAAGTTAACCTTTTAAAAATGCATTATATATGTTATGTGTTTTTATTATTCTACTAACGTGTACTAATCCAACTTTTGTGTTGTTGTAGATGTCAGGAGAAAATAGAGACGTACATGTATTCAGTGAAGAATCGGTTAATCAGGTAGAGATTATACCGAGTCCCATAACGGCAGATCCTGAGATTATGGTGGTTGAGTCTGGAGACTCAGAAAGTTTAGATCTCATGTCAGTATTTGATGGCGTGATATAAGAAGAAGTGGAAGCAGTGTCCTTCGACCTAGTAGCTATACCAGCGGAGACGGCTCCGGGGGAGTCAATGATGTCCTTATTCATGTCGGTGATAGATAGGAACATCCACTATTGCCAGGAGGTTAAGGAGCTGAAGGCAGAGCTCCACACTGTTATAAAGGATAAGACGGACGTGGAGTCCATGTGGGAACAGGAACATGATGAATGGATTTTGGCCAAGGACAAGGTGCATGGGTTGAAACAGGAGGTCTTTGAGCTCAGGGAGGAGCTAAAGACCAAGAAGCAGAAGATAGGGAGAATGTCCTCTATCCATAGGAATTCTCATGAGGATTTCCAGTTGTAGGTAGTTGCTTAGCCTGTAAAGATAGGGCAGACACGACATACCATCAATCGTGATATTATTGTCGGTCTTGCCAAGGCGGATTTTGAAAATGCCTTAAGGCAAATGTAATCTAGTAGTGACTAGAGTAGTTAGATATGTACATATTTTTGTATCTAGTAGTGACGTAAAACCCTCTTTTGTATAATTAGGGGTAGTCTTTTGTAAATCCCAAATTTTAGAAAGCAATGGTAGGAAAGTAATGTATTCGGCTTAGGCTGTGTTATGTAACTGATGTAGTATTATACTACAATGAATTAATATAAGTTTTCTTTTTCAAAAAATGTTGAGTAACGAATGTTTAAGTTATTGTTTAACATTGAATAATAACTAACTAGCAGGAAATGAATAATAACGAAATATGTGTTTATTGTAACAGCAAAATGCCGCCAAGAAGAGTACCACGTAACCAAGGTGCGAACAAAAATCAAACAGAGGGAGGTCCAGTTAACCCCATGCATGAATTTTTGAACCTTTTAACTGTAGCGTTTAATCAAACTAGGGCTAATATCACCGTAAATCCTGGTGTAGTACGGGCTACTACATTCAAGGACTTTAAGAGTGTGGGTCTACCAGTGTTCAAAGGAACTACGGACCCTATCGAAGCCCAAACGTGGGTGAAGGAGATCAAGAAGGCATTTGTGATAGAAAATGTCGACGAGGCCCAAAAGGTTGCCTTTGCAACCTATATGATGAAGGGAGAGGCCAACTTTTGGTGGGAGGCCAATCAGGCTAGGGCCGGAATGGATGTGATAACATGGGTGAGGTTCAAGAAAATATTTTACGAGAACTATTTTCCCACGAGCATGCATGGAAGGATGGAGATATGATTTCTAGAGTTGAAGAAAGGGGACATGATGGTTACCCAATACGCCGCCAAGTTTAATGAACTAGTAAGGTTCGCTCCATATCAAGTGGATACCGAGGTGAGGAAAGCTCGACGGTTCGAGCAGGGCTTGAAACCCTGGCTCTATAATCGTATCTCTGTGTTCCAAAGTACTTCCATTGGAATTGTTTTAGAGAAAGCAATAATTGCCGAAGGTGGTAGCGAGGCGTTAAGCCAATACCACAAGGACAAAAAAATTAAGGGGAAGGTTGATGGGGGAATAAAATTTGAAGGTGCCAGCGGGAGTGGTGAGGGTTATAAGAGGAAGATAGTTAGCTCTGGGAATACCAGAGTGAAACAAGGAGACCCTAAGAGGAGGATGGAGGCCTGCAAGACCTGCGGGAAGACTCATTTTTGAGTCTGTCTCAAAGGTAAGGCCGTGTGTAACATTTATGGACAGGAGGGGCATATTGCGCCAAACTGTCCAAGCCCGAAGAAGAATCATGGATGCTTTGTATGTGGATCAACTAACCACATGGCAAAGAACTTCCCAAAGAAGGGGACAGATGGGAATAGGGGCACCAATAGTGGTAAGTTAACTATTGGGGTCCAAATGAAATGAAGGTAGATGGCCGTACCTTTAATATGACCGTCCAAGACGCAATGGCCTCGGGGGACGTAGTCACAGGTATTATTCCGATCAATGACTTAAATGCATACATCTTGTTTGACTCGGGTGCTACTTATTCGTTTATCGTATGTGATTTTGCTAGACGATTAGGATTACTTCCCGAAAAGTTGCCTATACCTTTAAACATTAAGGTAGCCAATTAAGAGATAATTCCTGTTGAAGATATTCATAAGAGTTATTGCGTAGACATTCGAGGTTGTAAATTATCAAGAGATCTGATACTGATAAAATTGGGAGAATTCGACGTAATCCTCGGAATGGATTGGTTGATAAATCATGGAGCAATAATAGATTGTCAAAAGAAATGTGTAAATATTAAAACATCAATTCAAGGCCCCCTAATCCCGCCCCAAATCGCCATGAATTCGGTTTGCTAATCTTTCTATAATCTTTTTTGCGGAAGATATAAACATAAATTGTTTATACATTACATTACACACTATTCCCAAGGTCGAGTAACCTTAACTTATACACATTTCATAAACTATTTATTACATAACAATATTTATCACAATACACTATTACAAACTAGTCAAGACTTTATAACCCAAGTCGAACTTCGCTTTAATCTTTTTTCAGATCCCAACGCATTTGCCTTTATCTCGCAATGTTTTATCATGATATAGCAAGAAGGTGAGCATGAAAGTTGCCCAAGAAGTTTAAATACAACAATATAAGGATATATCATGATTGAAGAGTATGAATAATAAGTGGCTATAATTCATCAATATAATTGAGAACTAGCAGAACAAACTTTTGATCGAACAAGTTTTAAACATGAACAAACATTTCGAACCAACGGTAATGAAGGTGATCACTTTTCATACCGACTTATACATGCAAGATGTACAGAGTAGTAATTTTCATGGCAATCAAAGAATGATTAACCATAAGCTTGAATAAAACACACTTTATTAGAGTTAAGTAAGAACAAACTTGCCTGAACCGTTGATTACCGCAACGCAATTTATAACGCTTTACCCGAAGACCTAATATTAATAATATAGATCTCCAATATTAGAATAATATCATCACAGTATAATATTGTTATATTTAAATACACAAAATAACCTAAACACATAACACATAACCCTATAAGTCTATACATCATATAAGACTTAATATCAGGTCAAACTATTTCATTCGACGATTAAAACCGACACAATTCTATCATCCCGATTTATCTAGTTTGGACAATATCGAGTTTAAGTTCAATTAAACTCTTCCTTAACACTTAACAATTATCTCTTTATAATTTCTTATCACCAAAACATTTTTCCTAGCTCGTAATAATTTTTGGATAATTATTACCATTTATCATGATTTTCCAATCATTAATATCGTATTTAAATGAATTAAATACCACATAATTCCTTAATCATTAATATTCATTTAATATAAAATATTAATAAAAATCATTACATAATATTATAATATAATTATAATATCACAAAATATTTTAATATCTTAAAATCATAATTACATGATTTTTAAACATTTAAATCCATTATCCGATAATTGATATTAATATTAAAATATTAATATTTTCATGCCAAAATATCAAAAGTTATATTTTATAACTTAAAATATTTTTATAACACTTAAATCATTTTTAAATGATTTTTAAAACATTAATTCTATTTTCCTTAATTTATTTAATATATTTATTAAATAAATTAATTACCATTAATAATAAATTATTAATGAAATTTATCATAAAATATTAAAAGTCATCAAAAATAACTTAAAATATTTTCTTTTACCATAATATGATTTTTCATGATTTTCATTAATTAAAACTATTTTTAAATAATTTATTTAATATTATAATTAAATAAATAAATACCATTTATATTCCAAAAATATTAAATATTTTCAAAATATACTCAAAATAGTTAAAACTATTTTCAGAATTTTAAAATAATTTTTCATAATTTATTATGTATTTTTAATAATTAAAACCATTTTTTCTAATTTTTTAATCATTTTCAGGAAAATAAAAATAAACTGTCGCTAAGGGGTTCTTAGTACGTAAAAGTGTCGCTAATTGTGTTCTTGGTGTTCTTGGTGTCTGCCCAGAAATTCATGTCAGTGACCGAGTGGGTAGGTTTGACCGGGTTTTAATCTTTGTTCTTCCTACTTTCTGGGCTTGTAATTGTTTCTATGTTGTAGTATTTTTGTAGTACTACAATTATATATCACCATATAAGTCATTAAGCAACATAATCGCATGATCTAAGTCTGCAAAGTCGATGTCAGAGGCCTGCAAGGATTTCTAGGTTTCCCAGATTTCCAGACAGGTTCGAGTGGCCATTTTATGGCTCGATTAAATCTAGGTTCCAGTTATTTTATATGTAATATTATGATTCAAATGTGTAGTCACTATGTCAAGGAACAATTACCTAACACGATCTGAGTTCAACAACAACAGATCAACAAGATTCAAGTCGGCCAACGAGTTGGTCAAGAATCGTTTTCAACAACTGGTTTTCCAGATTGTTTTGAACAGATTTGGTCAAGGGTACTTTGACCATAATTTCCTTCCATTCCAGTTATGATCTAGGTGTTCTAATTACTTTAACATGTAATCTGTATACCAGACTAAAATAAACAATCAACAACTTAGCCAAAACACATGTCGACGCAAGATCGAGGCTTGAACAAAGTTGTCGCACCATCAGATACACATTCGGGTTACCCAGATTCGATTTTCCGTGAACGGTCAACTAAGTTTGACCGCTTATTCCGCTCGATCTACACATGATATGGACTTGATTCTTTTTGGATATCAAAGACCACATGGCATACTATAGATGCATAACATAAAACACCAAAATATATTAACAGAGACAGATCTAGGAGACCTGACATTTGCTTTTCAGTCAACATTTTTCCAGATTTCCAGATTTGAGAAATCTTTAAATTCTTGCATCTAGATGTTATAGATTCTTGATATAACAACCCAGATCACTTATTAACACCATATAACACATATCTAACCAATCAATTGCAACATTTAACAACAAATCATGAGATTTCGAATTTTAGGGTTCATATACCTTTGAGCTTGATTTCTAGAATCTGATTCTTTGATCTGTTATTAGTAAACGTGGGGCTTGATATTGTGACTGATCTAGCACTACATTTCGTGGGTTTGAGAGAGAGAATGGAGTTGGTGAGAGCAAAATGAAATAGGCTAAATTTTTGTGCATTTTTCTCTCTAAATCTTTATATAATGCTTTGATTCATGCATGTTCAGCTTCAATTTCTATTTGAGTTAATGATTTGGTCGAGATTTCAAGTTGCAAAGTCAAAATATTTGGTAACCTACTAAAGTTATAGCAATTTTTTGCAAGTTACATAATAAAATACACTAAAAGGGCATTTTGGTCATTATCTAATTATTTTAATGGTATTCTTGAATTGGCCAAACCCTTAGGGTTTAGGGTTTGTTAGGGTTTAGGGTTGGAGCATTTTAGGGTTTAAGTTTTAACCCTTAACTATTTAGCAAATTAGATTTCAAAATTTTCTAATTAAATTTTAAAAAATATAAAATTTGATTTCTAATTATAATTAGGGCTTTCTAATTATATCATAATTTCTTAATCATGAATCATTATTACTAATTAGGATTAATTTTATCCTAATTAAAATTGCTAATTACGCACTTAGGGTCAAATTTGTACATTGGGGTTTATAAACCCAAAATTAGGGTTTTAAATAGAAAATAAATTTTCTAAATTAGAAATTAAATATTTCGTAATTAGATTAGGTTTTCTAATTACTTAACATTAAATTTAGGATTAATATATCCTAATTAACATTAAATTATTAAATTAACACTTTAATTTTCCCCATTTACAAATTAGGGTTTTCAAATGGTCATTTAGGTTTTTCAACCCAAAAGTTTAAGTTCGATAATTTGAAATTAGGGTTTGCTAATTAATTAAGCTTTTACCCTAATTAATATTATAATAATATCAGAAGTAGAGCATTATAATTCTCCATTAATTTCCTAGATTAGGGCTTCAATTTATCGTAATCAAACTAGGGTTTTTATCAAGTATTAGGTTTCAAATTTGGAATTAGGGTTTTGTAATCAATTTGTTAAGATTAACCCTAATTAATCTTATAATTATTTACACTTATGCCATTAAGTTCCCGATTTAGGGTTTCATGCACCTAATTAGGGTTTTGGATTCCTAATTGAAATTAGGGTTTCGTAACCCATTTCTAGGTTTTTTATTAAACGTTAGGGTTTTCTAACCTAACATTTGTTCTTAATATATTCTTAGGGTTTGTTACAGATATAATTTATCCGTCAACCTCGATTCTTTAACCACATTCTCGTACACATACATAACCATATTCACGTAACTTAATCACAAAAACACTTAATCCTCGAATAATTCACCTATAAGCCTTCACGTAAATTTTGAAATCCTCAAAATTCCATCCTAATAACATCAAACGCATACACTTATTTTCCGCTCAGGTTCATTATTTGACCTTAAATCAATCATTTAAGATTTTAATAAATTGTCCAAATTTCAAGTTGTCACATTCACCCCTCCTTCTAAGAATTTCGGCCCCTAAATTCACCTTACACCTTACAATCAGATACCAAATAGCTTACACCATTCACACATATCACATACTACCCAATTCACCACCACAAGAGTAAAAGGTTTAAAATTTTCTTGTTGGGGTCATATAAGATCATGAACTTATTTTCTGCATCTATCAAAGATACTCAAATTTCTGCATCTATCAAAGATACTCAAATTTCTGCATCTATCAAAGATACTCAAATTAAAATATTCCCTTTATATAAAAGGTTATAAAAAAATCGATCCAGTCTTACTTATTTGATTCCGCAACAAAACAATTTGGTTTGGAAATTTCTTTCAATAAAAAAACATTTTTGAGAATTTTTTTCATGATGCCGAGAATGTATTTAACAAATTAATCAAATTCGCTGAGGATTTCATTATTTGGTGACTTTTTGTTATACTACATCATACCATAATGGGAATAAACGATCCTTAGATCACATTCAACACCAAGTAATTCTCGCATTGATAACTCCATCATTTTTTTTATCATCTCTCGCACTCAGTCACATGGTACATAAGTGATAAATAAAAACAAATTTTTTTTTAAAAGGCACATAGTGCGATTTAGCTTGATGTCAAAAATTGAAGTTTAGCAAAGCTAGGAGTTTAGGAAAACCTAAATCTCCACTAATGATCATTTGCTTAAACATTCTATCTATTCCTATTATCCTTAACACTCCATTCACACAACTATACCCAGCTCATAAAACCACACTTATGAGTTCATAACCGCCACAATTATATGAGTTTATTTAACTTACCCTAGTCCGAATTTTGGCGTCCGTCACGAGGGCTCATAAACATTTCATATAACTATGAGTCAAGAATGTCACATAAGTATGAGTTCTAAGAACTCGCATTTAATCCTATATTCTCTACCTATGACCTATTTATCTCAGATATAACAACTAAAGGGACAACATTTCAATTATTACCAATGCCACCAACTAAGTAGTTTTTACACCAAGTACAATTCCCCCGCCCATACAAGAAATCATACAACTCGCTTGTTGACACGAGTCCTCATTGAAATCCCCACCTAATACTTAACCCCCCTTCAATACAATAATTTCATTTAACCAGATTCATAATCCTTTTTCGAATCTGTACTATTCACACAAAGAATCATGCTTTTAAACTTTTCAATCATCGATTGATTCTTTCTCGTCATTATAATTTTAACAGATCACGGGTGATCTCATCGATATATTACTTATTCAATTCTATGACTATGATCGCTTTTGTTTTACGATCTCCTATCACCTAAACTTTTAGTCTTTTAGACTTTATCTATTCACCACTTGCTCAACCTTATTACCAGAAAGTAGGGAACTCAGATATCTTTACAACTTACCGAGATTCGCCTTTGAATCTTACTTATCACCAACTAACTCTATGTGAGTTAGATCTTATCCTAATCATCGCGGTTATTGGTCTCGTGTATTCCTACCTAAGCTTCATAACCAACAATGCCTTTGATACCAATCAGAGCGTCCCCCTAATCCGCCCCAAATCGCCATGATTCTTGGTTTGCTAATCTTTCTATAACTTTTTATGGAAGATATAAACATAAATTGTTTATACATTACATTACACACTATTCCCCAAGGTCGAGTAACCTTTACTTATACACATTTCATAAACTATTTATTACATAACAATATTTATCACAATACACTATTACAAACTAGTCAAGACTTTTTATAACCCAAGTCGAACTCGCTTTAATCTTTTCCAGATCCAACGCATTTGCTTTATCTCGCAATGTTTTATCATGATATAGCAAGGGTGAGCATGAAAGTTGCCCAAAGAAGTTTAAATACAACAATATAAGGATATATCATGATGAAGAGTATGAATAATAAGTCGGCTATAATTCATCAATATAATTGAGAACTAGCAGAACAAACTTTTGATCGAACAAGTTTTAAACATGAACAAACATTTTCGAACCAACCGGTAATGAAGGTGATCACCTTTCATACCGATTTATACATGCAAGATGTACAGAGTACAATTTTCATGGCAATCAAAGAATGATTAACCATAAGCTTGAATAAAACACTCTTATTAGAGTTAAGTAAGAACAAACTTGCTCGAACTGCTGATTACCGCAACGCAATTTATAACGCTTTTATCCAAGACCTAATATTAATAATATAGATCTCCAATATTAGAATAATATCATCAAGATAATATTGTTATATTTAAATACACGTAATAACCTAAACACATAACACATAACCCTATAAGTCTATACAAGACATAAGACTTAATATCGTGTCAAACTATTTCAAACCGAATTTTAAAATTAACACAATTTATCATCCCGATTTGGTCTAGTTTGATAATATCGAGTTTAAGTTCAATTAAACTCTTCCTAAACACTTAACAATTATCACAGTATAATTTTTTCGATCAAAAACATTTTTCTAAAGCTCGTAATAATTTTCGGATAATTATTATCATTTATCAACATTTTCAATCATTAAAACCGTATTTAAATGAATTAAATACCACATAATTCCTTAATCATTAATATTCATTTAATATAAAATATTAATGAAAATCCTCGCATAATATTATAATATAATTATAATATTTCAAAATATTTTTAATATCTTAAAATCATAATTATTTGATTTTTAAACATTTAAATCCATTATCCGATAATTAATATTAATATTAAAATATTAATATTTTCATGCCAAAATATCAAAAGTTATATTTTATAACTTAAAATATTTTTATAACACTTAAATCATTTTTATATGATTTTTAAAACATTAATTTATTTTTCCTTAATTTATTTAATATATTTATTAAATAAACTAATTACCATTAATAATAAAATATTAATGAAATTTATCATAAAATATTAAAAGCATCAAAAATAACTTAAAATATTTTCTTTTACCATAATATTATTTTTCATGATTTTTCATTAATTAAAACTATTTTTAAATAATTTATTTAATATTATAATTAAATAAATAAATACCATTTATATTCCAAAAATATTAAATATTTTCAAAATATACTCAAAATAGTTAAAACTATTTTTCGTATTTTTTAAAATAATTTTTCATAATTTAATATGTATTTTTAATAATTTAAAACCATTTTTTTAATTTTTAATCATTTTCCGGAAAATAAAAATAAACTGTCGCTAGTATTCTATAGCTTACGTAAGTGTCGCTTATAGGTGTTCTTGGTGTTCTTGGGTCCATTTCCAGTAAATTTCATGTCAAATGATCGAAAGTGGGTAGGTTTCGACCGGTTTTAATCTTTGTTCTTCCTACTTTTCGGGCTTGTAATTGTTTTTATGTTGTAGTATTTTGTAGTACTACAATTATATATCACCATATAAGTCATTAAGCAACATAATCGCATGATCTAAGTCTCGCAAAGTCGATGTCGAGGCTCTCGCAAGGATTTTTCGGGTTTCAGATTTCCAGACAGTTCGAGTGGCCATTTTACGGCTCGATTAAATCTAGGTTCCATTTATTTTATATGTAATATTATGATTCAAATGTGTAGTCACTATGTCAAGGAACAATTACCTAACACTATCCGAAGTTCAACAACAACAGATCAACAAGATTCAAGCCATTCAACGATTGGTCAAGAATCGTTTTTGAACAAACTGGGTTTTCCAGATTGTTTTTCAACAGCTTTGGTCAACGGTACTTTGACCATAATTTCTCGCCATTCCAGCTTATGATCTAGGTGTTCTAATTACTTTAACATATAATCAGATACCGACTACAATAAACAATCAACAACTTAGCCAAAAAACACATGTCGACGCAAGATCGAGGCTTGAACAAAGTTGTCGACCATCAGATACACATTTCGGGTTACCCAGATTCGATTTTTCCGTGAACGGTCAACGGTTTTGACCGCTTGTTCCGCTCGATCTACACATGATGATCCGACTTTGATTTTCTTTGGATCTAAAAGACCACATGGCATACTACATGTTACAACATAAAAACACAAAAATAATTAACAAGAAAGGATCTAGAGCCCCGACATTTGCTTGTCACCAACATTTTTCCGCATTTTTAGATTTGAGAAATCTTTAAATTCTTGCATCTAGATGTTATAGATTCTTGATATAACAACCTGCATCACTTATTAACACCATATAACACATATCTAACCAATCAATTGCAACATTTAACAACAAATCATGAGATTTCAATTTTAGGTTCATATACCTTTGAGCTTGATTTCTAGAATCGATTCTTTGATCTCGTTATTAGTAAACGTGGGGCTTGATATTGTGGACCGATCTAGCACTACATTTCGTGGGTTTGAGAGAGAATGGGAGTTGGTGAGAGCAAAATGAAATAAGGTTAAATTTTTGTGCATTTTTCTCTCCAAATCAATTTATAATGCTTGATTCATGCATGTTGCTTCAATTTCTACCGAGTCAAATGACGGTCGAGATTTCAAGTTGCAAAGTCAAAATATTTGGTAACCTACTAAAGTTATAGCAATTTTTGCAAGTTACATAATAAAATACACTAAAAGGGCATTTTGGTCATTATCTAATTATTTTAATGGTATTCTTGAATGGCCAAACCCTTAGGGTTTAGGGTTTGTTAGGGTTTAGGTTTGGAGCATTTTAGGGTTTAAGTTTTAACCCTTAACTATTTAGCAACTTGGATTTCAAAAATTTTCTAATTAAATTTTAAAAAAATAGAAAATTTTGATTTCTAATTATAATTAGGGCTTCCTAATTATATCATAAAATTTCTAATCATGAATCATTATTTACTAATTAGGACAATTTTATCCTAATTAAAATTGCTAATTAAGCACTTTAGGTCAAATTTGTACATTATAATTTATAACCCAAAAATTAGGGTTTTAAATATAAAATAATATTTCAATTTTTAGAAATTAGATTCAATTAGATTAGGTTTCTAATAACTTGACAATTAGGATTTATATTTCCTAATTAACATTAATTATAGCAATTAAATCCACACTTTCATTTTCCCCATTTACAAATTAGGGTTCAAATGGTCATTAGGTTTTCAACCCACAAATTTAGGTTTAAAATTTGAGATTAGGGTTTTCTAATTGATTAAGCTTTACCCTAATTAACCTTATACTTAATATCACTGAGAGCATTATAATTCTCCATTATATTTCCTAGATTAGGGCTTCAATTTATCGTAATCAAACTAGGTTTTTATCAAGTATTAGGGTTTCAAATTTGGAATTAGGTTTTGTAATCAATTTGTTAAGATTAACCCTAATTAATCTTATAGTTATTTACACTTATGCCATTAAGTTTCCCGATTTAGGTTTCATGCAATCAATTAGGTTTTGATTCCTAATTGAAACTAGGTTTTCGTAACCCATTTCTGGGTTTTTTATCGACGTTAGGTTTTCTAAAACAACGTTGTTCTTAATATATTCTTGGGTTTGTTATGTATATAATTTATCCGTCAACCTCGACCTTTAACCACATTCTCGCATACATACATAACCATATTCACGTAACTTAATCACATAAACACTTAATCCTCTAATAATTCACCTAATCCTTCATGTAATTTTGAAATCCTCAAAATTCCATCCTAATAACATCAAACGATACACTTATTTTCTATCAGTTCATTATTTGACCTTAAATCAATCATTTAAGATTTTAATAAATTGTTCAAATTCTCAAGTTGTCACATTCACCCTCCTTCTAAGAATTTCGTCCCCTAAATTCACCTTACACCTTATAATCAGATACCAAATAGCTTACACCATTCACACATATCACATACTACCCAATTCACCACCACAAGAGTAAAAGGTTTAAAATTTTTTGTCGAGGGGTCATATAAGATCATGAACTTATTTTCTGCATCTATCAAAGATACTCAAATTTCTGCATCTATCAAAGATACTCAAATTTCTGCATCTATCAAAGATATCAAAGATATCTATCAAAGATATTAAATTAAAATATTCCCTTTATATAAAAGGTCGATCCGCTCACCTTATTTGATTCCGCAAAGAAACAATTTGGTTTGGGAAATTTCTTTCAATAAACACTTGAGTTTTTTTTTTTTTTTTTAAACATTTTGAGAATGACGTTACGATGCAAGCATCAGATTTATAAATCATTGAGGATTTCATTATTTGGTGATTTTATCATACTACATTATACCATAATGGAATAGTGACTTTAAGTCAAATTCACACCAAGTAATATTTCGCATTGATGACTCCATCATTTTTTATCATCTCTCGCACTGTGTCGAATGGTACATAAGTGATAAATAAAAACAATTTTTTTTTTTTTTAAAGGCACATAGTGCGATTTATCTTGATGTCAAAATATCGAAGTTTAGCATAGCTAGGAGTTTAGGAAAACCTAAGTCTCCACTAATGATCATTTGCTTAAACATTCTATCTATTCCTATTATCCTTAACACTCCATTCACATAACTATACCCAGCTCATAAAACCACACTTATGAATTCATAACCCGCCACAATTATATGAGTTTATTTAACTTACCCTAGTCCGACTTTCAAGGTCTCGTCACGAGGGGCTCATAAACATTTCATATAACTATAAGTCAAGAATGTCACATAAGTATGAGTTCTAAGAACTCAGATTTAATCCTATATTCTCTACCTATGACCTATTTATCTCAGATATAACAACTAGCAGGATACAACATTTCAATTATTACCAATGCCACCAACTAAGTAGTTTTTACACCAAGTACAATTCCCTCACCATACAAGAAATCATACAACCCAATTGTTGACACGAGTCCTCATTGAAATCCCCACCTAATACTTAACCCCCATCTCAATGTAATTTCATTTAATCCAGATTCATAATCTTTTTCCTAATCTGCACTATCTACACAAAGAATCATGCTTTTAAACTTTTCAATCATCGATTGATTCTTTCCGTCATTATAACTTTAACAGATCACGGGTGATCTCATCGATATATTACTTATTCAATTCTATGACTATGATCGCTTTGTTTTACGATCTCCTATCACTCGAACTTTTAGTCTTTTAGACTTTTATCTATTCACCACTGCTCAACTCTTATTACCAGAAAGTTAGGGGAACTCAGATCTTTACAACTTACCGAGATTCGCCTTTGAATCTTATCAACCAACTAACTCTATGTGAGTTAGATCTTATCCTAATCATCGCGGTTATTGGTCTCTGTATTCCTACCTAAGCTTCATAACCAATGCTTTTGATACTAAATCAGAAGGCCCTCTAATCCGCCCCAAATCCTCATGGATTCTTGGTTTCGCTAATTTTTCTATAACTATTGCGGAAGATATAAACATAAATTGTTTATACATTACATTACACACTATTCCCCAAGGTCGAGTAACTTTAACTTATATACATTTCATAAACTATTTATTACATATCAATATTTATCACAATATACTATTACAAACTAGTCGCACTTTATAAACCCAAGTCGAACTTGGCATTAATCTTTTCCTCAGATCCAACGCATTCGCTTTTATCTCGCAATGTTTTATCATGATATATAAGGGTGAGCATGAAAGTTGCCCAAAGAAGTTTAAATACAACAATATAAGGATATATCATGATCAAGAGTATGAATAATAAGTGGCTATAATTCATCAATATAATTGAGAACTAGCAGAACAAACTTTTGATCGAACAAGTTTTAAACATGAACAAACATTTCGAACCAACCGGTAATGAAGGTGATCAATTTTTTCATACCGATTTATACATGCAAGATGTACAGAGTACAATTTTCATGGCAATCAAAGAATGATTAACCATAAGCTTGAATAAAACACTCTTATTAGAGTTAAGTAAGAACAAACTTGCCTCGAACCGCTGATTACCGCAACACAATTTATAACGCTTTTACCCAAGACCTAATATTAATAATATAGATCTCCAATATTAGAATAATATCATCACAAAGATAATATTGTTATATTTATATACACGTAATAACCTAAACACATAACATATAACCCTATAAGTCTATACAAAGACATAAGACTTAATATCGTGTCAAACTATTTCAAACCGACTTAAAATTAATACAATTCTATCAT
The DNA here is from genome assembly GCA_020205605.1 of Panax ginseng. NCBI lineage: Eukaryota > Viridiplantae > Streptophyta > Magnoliopsida > Apiales > Araliaceae > Panax > Panax ginseng. Next base: position 33,175,179 of record CM035143.1, on the reverse strand, counting down.
CCCGACGGCCTAGTTGACAATAATATCGAGTTTAAGTTCAATTAAACTCTTCCTAAACACTTAACAATTATCACAGATAATTTTCTTATCACCAAAACATTTTTAAAGACTCGTAATAATTTTCGGATAATTAATATCATTTATCAACATTTTCAATCCTTAAAACCGTATTTAAATGAATTAAATACCACATAATTCCTTAATCATTAATATTCATTTAATATAAAATATTAATGAAAATCCTTACATAATATTATAATATAATTATAATATCAAAATATTTTTAATACCTTAAAATCATAATTATTTGATTTTTAAACGCTTAAATCCATTATCCGATAATTAATATTAATATTAAAATATTAATATTTTCATGCCAAAATATCAAAAGTTATATTTTATAACTTAAAATATTTTTATAACACTTAAATCATTTTTATATGATTTTTAAATCATTAATTTATTTTTCCTTAATTTATTTAATATATTTATTAAATAAATTAATTACCATTAATATTAAAATATTAATGAAATTTATCATAAAATATTAAAAGTCATCAAAAATAACTTAAAATATTTTCTTTTACCATAATATTATTTTTCATGATTTTTCATGAATTAAAACTATTTTTAAATAATTTATTTAATATTATAATTAAATAAATAAATACCATTTATATTCCAAAAATATTAAATATTTTCAAAATATACTCAAAATAGTTAAAAACTATTTTTCAGATTTTAAAATAATTTTTCATAATTTATTATGTATTTTTAATAATTAAAACCATTTTTTTCTAATTTTTAATCATTTTCTCGAAAATAATAAAAAAACCTGTCGCTAGTAAGGTCCTATAGCGACATGTAAGTGTCGCTATAGGTGTTCTTGGTGTTCTTGAGCAATTCGCGTAAATTCATGTCGTTGACCGAGTGGGTAGGTTCGACGTGTTTTAATCTTTTGTTCTTCCTACTTTTCGGGCTTGTAATTGTTTTTATGTTGTAGTATTTTTGTAGTACTACAATTATATATCACCATATAAGTCATTACAACATAATCGCATGATCTAAGTCTCGCAAAGTCGATGTCGAGGCCTCGCAAGGATTTCGGGTTTCTGCATTTCAGATGTGTTCGAGTGGCCATTTTATGGCTCGATTAAATCTAGGTTCCATTTTTATTTTATATGTAATATTATGGTTCAAATGTGTAGTCACTATGTCAAGGAACAATTACCTAACACTATCTCGAAAGTTCAACAACAACAGATCAACAAGATTCAAGCCATCAACGATTGGTCAAGAATCGTTTTGAACAAACTGGGTTTTCAGATTGTTTCGAACAGCTTTGGTCAACGGTACTTTGACCATAATTTTCCGCCATTCCAGCTTATGATCTAGGTGTTCTAATTACTTTAACATATAATCAGATACCCGACTACAATAAACAATCAACAACTTAGCCAAAACACATGTCGACGCAAGAAGATCGAGGCTTGAACAAAGTTGTCGGACCATCAGATACACATTCGGGTTACCCAGATTCGATTTTTCCGTGAACGGTCAACAAGCCACCGCTTGTTCCGCTCGATCTACACATGATATGGACTTGATTCTTTTTGAATCTAAAAGACCACATGGCATACTATACATGTTACAACATTAAAACACAAAAATAATTAATAAGAAAGGATCTAGGAGCCCCGACATTTGCTTGTCACCAACATTTTTCCAGATTTCCAGATTTGAGAAATCTTTAAATTCTTGCATCTAGATGTTATAGATCTTGATATAACAACCTGCATCACTTATTAACACCATATAACACATATCTAACCAATCAATTGCAACATTTAACAACAAATCATGAGATTTCAATTTTAGGTTCATATACCTTTGAGCTTGATTTCTAGAATCGATTCTTTGATCTCGTTATTAGTAAACGTGGGGCTTGATATTGTGACCCGATCTAGCACTACATTTCGTGGGTTTGAGAGAGAATGGGAGTTGGTGAGAGCAAAAATGAAATTGGTTAAATTTTTGTGCACTTTTCTCTCCAAATCAATTATATAATGCTTTGATTCATGCATGTTGCTTCAATTTCTACTTGAGTCAATGACGGTTGAGATTTCAAGTTGCAAAGTCAAAATATTTGGTAACCTACTAAAGTTATAGCAATTTTTGCAAGTTACATAATAAAATACACTAAAAGGGCACTTTGGTCATTATCTAATTATTTTTAATGGTATTCTTTGAATGGCCAAACCCTTAGGGTTTAGGGTTTGTTAGGTTTAGGGTTTGGAGCATTTTAGGGTTTAAGTTTTAACCCTTAACTATTTAGCAACTTGGATTTCAAAAATTTTCTAATTAAATTTTAAAAATAGAAAATTTTGATTTCTAATTATAATTAGGGCTTCCTAATTATATCATAATTTTCTAATCATGAATCATTATTTACTAATTAGGACAATTTTATCCTAATTAAAATTGCTAATTAAGCACTTAGTAGGTCAAATTTGTACATTATAATTTATAAACCAAAATTAGGGTTTTAAATATAAAAATAATATTTCAATTTTTAGAAATTAGATTTCCCAATTAGATTAGGTTTTCTAATTACTTAACATTAAATTAGGATTTATATTTCCTAATTAACATTAAATTATATTAATTAAATCCACCCCATTTACAAATTAGGGTTCAAATGGTCATTTAGGTTTTCAACCCAAAAGTTTAGAGTTCGAAATTTGAGATTAGGGTTTTCTAATTGATTAAGCTTTACCCTAATTAACCTTATAATAATATCACTTGAGCATTATAATTCTCCATTATAATCCCAGATTAGGGCTTCAATTTATCGTAATCAAACTAGGGTTTTCGAGATCAAGTATTAGGGTTTCAAATTTGGAATTAGGGTTTTGTAATCAATTTGTTAAGATTAACCCTAATTAATCTTTATAGTTATTTACACTTATGCCATTAAGTTCCCGATTTAGGGTTTCATGCAATAGAATTAGGGTTTGGATTCTTAATTGAAATTAGGGTTTCGTAACCCATTTCTAGGGTTTTTTATCGTAACGTTAGGGTTTTCTAACCAACGTTGTTCTTAATATATTCTTAGGGTTTGTTACAGATATAATTTATCCGTCAACCTCGACCTTAACCACATTCTCTGTATACATACATAACCATATTCACGTAACTTAATCACATAAACACTTAATCTCTGAATAATTCACCTAAATCCTTCGCTAATTTTGAAATCCTCAAAATTCCATCCTAATAACATCAAACGCATACACTTATTTTTCTATCTAGGTTCATTATTTGACCTTAAATCAATCATTTAAGATTTTAATAAATTGTTCAAATTCTCGGGTTGTCACATTCACCCCTCCTTCTAAAAATTTCGTCCCCTAAATTCACCTTACACCTTATAATCAGATACCAAATAGCTTACACCATTCACACATATCACATACTACCCAATTCACCACTCACAAGAGTAAAAGGTTTAAAATTTTCTTTGAGGGGTCATATAAGATCATGAACTTATTTTTCTGGGTATCTATCAAAGATACTCAAATTTCTCTGTAAATTCTCAAAATTTCGGCATCTATCAAAGATACTCAAATTTCTCTGTATCTATCAAAGATACTCAAATTAAAATATTCCCTTTATATAAAAGGTTATTATTCTTCGGTCTTATTTGATTCAATGAAAACAAAACAATTTGGTTCAATGGGACTTGGAGTTTTTTTTTTTAAAACATTTTTGAGAATGACGTCATGATGCCGCAGATTGTATTTAACAAATCAGTTGAGGATTTAAATCATTTGGTGATTTTATCATACTACATTATACCATAATGGAATAGTGATCCTTAGATCACATTCACACTAAGTAATACTCGCATTGATAACTCCATCATTTTTTTATCATCTCGCATTGTGGTCAATGGTACATAAGTGATAAATAAAACATTTTTTTTTTTTTAAAAGGCACATAGTGCGTATTTAGCTTGATGTCAAAAATTGAAGTTTAGCAAAGCTAGGGGTTTAGGAAAACCTAAGTCTCCACTAATGATCATTTGCTTAAACATTCTATCTATTCCTATTATCCTTAACACTCCATTCACACAACTATACCCAGTTCATAAAACCACACTTATGAATTCATAACCTGGCCACAATTATATGAGTTTACGAACTTACCCTAGTCTGACCTTTGGCGTCCGTTCGTTTGAGGGCTCATAAACATTTCATATAACTATGAGTCAAGAATGTCACATAAGTATGAGTTCTAAGAACTCGTACTTAATCCTATATTCTCTACCTATGACCTATTTATCTGTATATAACAACTAGCGTGACACAACATTTCAATTATTACCAATGCCACCAACTAAGTAGTTTTTACACCAAGTACAATTTCCCGCCCATACAAGAAATCATACAACTCAGTTGTTGACACGAGTCCTCATTGAAATCCCCACCTAATACTTAACCCCCTTCTCAATACTGTAATTTCATTTAATCCGTATTCATAATCTTTTTACGAATCAGTACCATTCACACAAACAATCATGCTTTAAACTTTTCAATCATCAGATTGATTCTTTCTGGCTGTCATAACCTTAACAGATCACGGGGTGATCTCATCGTATATATTACGATTCAATTCTATGACTATGATCGTTTTGTTTTACGATCTCCTATCACTGAACTTTTAGTCTTTTAGACTTTATCTATTCACCACTTCTGTTCAACCTTATTACCAGAGTTAGGGAACTCTGTATCTTTATAACTTACCGAGATTCGTCTTTGAATCTTACCGACCAACTAACTCTATGTGAGTTAGATCTTATCCTAATCACTGCGGTTATTGGTCTCAGGTATTCCTACCTAAGCTTCATAACCAACAGCTTTGATACCAACTGTAGCGTCCCCGAATCCGGGCCCCAAATCGCCGCGGATTCGGTTTGCTAATCTTTCTATAACTTTTTGCGGAAGATATAAACATAAATTGTTTATACATTACATTACACACTATTCCCCAAGGTCGAGTAACCTTAACTTATACACATTTCATAAACTATTTATTACATAACAATATTTATCACAATACACTATTACAAACTAGTCGCACTTTATAACCCAAGCTGAACTTGGCTTTAATCTTTTCCTGTATCCGAACGCTTTCGTCTTATCTGCAATGTTTTATCATGATATAGCAAGGGTGAGCATGAAAGTTGCTTGACAAGTTTAAATACAACAATATAAGGATATATCATGATTGAAGAGTATGAATAATAAAGTGGCTATAATTCATCAATATAATTGAGAACTAGCGAGGAACAAACTTTTGGTGAACAAGTTTTAAACATGAACAAACATTTACGAACCAGCTGGTAATGAAGGTGATCGACCTTTCATACGACTTATACATGCAAGAGATGTCAGAGTACAATTTTCATGGCAATCGACAATGATTAACCATAAGCTTGAATAAAACACTCTTATTAGAGTTAAGTAAGAACAAACTTTGCTGAACGCGTTGATTCTGTAACACAATTTATAACGCTTTGCAGAAGACCTAATATTAATAATATAGATCTCAATATTAGAATAATATCATCACGGTATAATATTGTTATATTTAAATACAGAATAACCTAAACACATAACACATAACCCTATAAGTCTATACATGACACATAAGACTTAATATCGAGGTCAAACTATTTTGGTCGACTTAAAAGCCGACACAATTTATCATCCCAAGTGATTCAGTCGGACGAATACTCGAGTTTAAGTTCAATTAAACTCTTCCTAAACACTTAACAATTATCACGAGATAATTTCTTATCGATCAAAAAACATTTTCCTAGGCTCGTAATAATTTTAGGATAATTAATATCATTTATCATGATTTTTCAATCATTAAAACCAGTATTTAAATGAATTAAATACCACATAATTCCTTAATCATTAATATTCATTTAATATAAAATATTAATGAAAATCCTTACATAATATTATAATATAATTATAATATTTCAAAATATTTTAATACCTTAAAATCATAATTATTTGATTTTTAAACACTTAAATCCATTATCAGATAATTAATATTAATATTAAAATATTAATATTTTCATGCCAAAATATCAAAAGTTATATTTTATAACTTAAAATATTTTTATAACACTTAAATCATTTTTATATGATTTTTAAATCATTAATTCTATTTTTCCTTAATTTATTTAATATATTTATTAAATAAACTAATTACCATTAATAATAAAATATTAATGAAATTTATCATAAAATATTAAAAGTCATCAAAAATAACTTAAAATATTTTCTTTTACCATAATATTATTTTCATGATTTTTCATGAATTAAAACTATTTTAAATAATTTATTTAATATTATAATTAAATAAATAAATACCATTTATATTCCAAAAATATTAAATATTTTCAAAATATACTCAAAATAGTTAAAAACTATTTTTAGGACTTTAAAATAATTTTTCAGAATTTATTATGTATTTTTAATAATTTAAAACCATTTTTTTCTAATTTTTATTCATTTTAGGAAAATAATAATAAAAGCGTCGCTAAAAGGGCCTATAGGCACAAAAGAAAGTGTCGTATAAGGTGTTCTTGGTGTTCTTGGGCAATTTGAGAAATTCATGTCGTTGTTAGAGTGGGTAGGTTTGGTAGGTTTTAATCTTTGTTCTTCCTACTTTACGGGCTTGTAATTGTTTTTATGTTGTAGTATTTTTGTAGTACTACAATTATATATCACCATATAAGTCATTAAGCAACATAATCGCATGATCTAAGTCTGCGCAAAGTCGATGTCGAGGAGGCTGCAAGATTTACAGGTTTCTGATTTTTCGAAGACGAGTTCGAGTGGCCATTTTATGGCTCGATTAAATCTAGGTTCGAGTCATTTTTTATATGTAATATTATGATTCAAATGTGTAGTCACTATGTGTCGAGGAACAATTACCTAACACTATCGAGTTCAACAACAACGGATCAACAAGATTCAAAAGCCGATTCAACGTATTGGTCAAGAAGCTGTTCTTGAACAAATCTGGGTTTTCAGTTGTTCTTGAGCAGTTTTCGATCGAATAGTTTGACCATAATTTCCTGCCATTCGAGTTATGATCTAGGTGTTCTAATTACTTTAACATATAATCGTATGCAGGACTACAATAAACAATCAACAACTTAGCCAAAACACATATGGGGACGCAAGATCGGAGGCTTGAACAAAGTTGTCGGACCACTTTATACACATTACAGGTTACCCAGTTCGACTTTTAAAGTGAGCGGTCAGCGGGCTTTGGCCAGATTTATTTCGATTCGATCTACACATGATATGACTTTGATTCTTTTTGGATATCAAAGACCACATGGCATACTATAGATTATAACATAAAAAACACAAAATATATTAACAAGAAAGGATCTGGGAGACGACATTTGCTTGTCGATCGACATTTTTCAGATTTCCGATTTGAGAAATCTTTAAATTCTTGCATCTAGATGTTATAGATTCTTGATATAACAACCGGATCACTTATTAACACCATATAACACATATCTAACCAATCAATTGCAACATTTAACAACAAATCATGAGATTTGAATTTTAGGGTTCATATACCTTTGAGCTTGATTTCTAGAATCGATTCTTTGATCATTATTAGTAAGCGTGGGGCTTGATATTGTGGTGATCTAGCACTACATTTCGTGGGTTTGAGAGAGAATGGGAGTTGGTGAGAGAAAAAATGAAATTGGTTAAATTTTTGTGCACTTTCTCTCTCTAAATCTTATATATAATGCTTTGATTCATGCATATTTGCTTCAATTTAATTTGAGTTGAAATTTGATTTCTTTGAGATTTCAAGTTGCAAAGTCAAAATATTTGGTAACTCTACTAAAGTTATAGCAATTTTGCAAGTTACATAATAAAATACACTAAAAGGGCACTTTGGTCATTATCTAATTATTTTTAATGGTATTCTTGGAATTGGCCAAACCCTTAGGGTTTAGGGTTTATTAGGGTTTAGGGTTTGGAGCATTTAGGGTTTAAGTTTTAACCCTTAACTATTTAGCAACTTTAGTTCAAAAATTTTCTAATTAAATTTTTAAAATAGAAAATTTTGATTTCTAATTATAATTAGGGCTTTCTAATTATATCATAATTTCTAATCATGAATCATTATTTGCTAATTAGGACAATTTTATCCTAATTAAAATTGCTAATTAAGCACTTAGGGTCAAATTTGTACATTATAATTTATAACCCCAAAAATTAGGGTTTTAAATATAAAAATAATATTTCTAAATTAGAAATTAGATTTCCCAATTAGATTAGGGTTTTCTAATAACTTAACATTAAATTAGGATTAATATATCCTAATTAACATTCTAATTAATTATAAATTAAACTAATTCCACCATTTACAAATTAGGGTTTCAAAATGGTCATTAGGGTTTTCACGGAAAAGTTTAAGTTCGATAATTTGAAATTAGGGTTTGCTAATTAATTAAGCGTTACCTAATTAACCTTATAATAATATCACTTGAGCATTATAATTCTCCATTAATTTCCCAGATTAGGGCTTGATTTATCGAGAATGCGAAACTAGGGTTTTCGGATCAAGTATTAGGGTTTCAAATTTGGAATTAGGGTTTTGTAATCAATTTTTAAGATTAACCCTAATTAATCTTATAATTATTTACACTTATGCCATTAAGTTCCGATTTAGGTTTTCATGCACGAATTAGAATTAGGTTTGATTCGGGGCTGAAACTAGGGTTTCGAAGCCGATTTCTAGGGTTTTTCTTATCAGACGTTAGGGTTTTCTAATCGAACATTGTTGTTCTTAATATATTCTTAGGGTTTTATTCTGAGATATAATTTATCTGGTTGACCCTTGACCCATAACCACATTACGTACACATACATAACCATATTCACGAGAACTTAATCACATAAACACTTAATCTGAATAATTCACCTATAATCCTTCACGAATTTTGAAATCCTCAAAATTCCATCCTAATAACATCAAACGCATACACTTATTTTTACATCAGGTCTATTATTTGACCTTAAATCAATCATTTAAGATTTTAATAAATTGTCCAAATTCTCGGGTTGTCACATTCACCCCTCCTTCTAAAATTTAGTCCCGAAATTCACCTTACACTTACAAGTATACCAAATAGCTTACACCATTCACACATATCACATCTACCCAATTCACCACTCACAAGAGTAAAAAGTTTAAAAATTTTCTTTGTGGGGTCATATAAGATCATGAACTTATTTTCTCGGTATCTATCAAAGATACTCTCAATTTCTCGAAGGTATCTATCAAAAGATACTCAAATTTCTCGGGTATCTATCAAAGATACTCAAATTTTCGGAAGTATCATCAAAGATACTTAAATTTAAAATATTCCCTTTATATAAAGGTTGATACGCTTTCGGGTCTTATTTGATTCATGACAAAACAATTTGGTTTGGAAATTTCTTTCAATAAAAAACATTTTTGAGAATTTTTGAGAATGATGATCTTGCCTTTTATTTTTGATCAGTTGAGGATTTCGTCATTTGGTGATTTTATTATACTACATTATACTTTGTAGTGGAATAGTGATCCTTAGATCACATTCAACACTAAGTAATTCTGCATTGATAACTCCATCATTTTTTTATCATCTACTTTTTGGTCACATGGTACATAAGTGATAAATAAAAACAACCATTTTTTTTTTTTTTTTTTAAAGGCACATAGTGCGTATTTAGCTTGATGTCAAAAAATTGAAGTTTAGCATAGCTAGGGGTTTAGGAAAACCTAAAGTCTCCACTAATGATCATTTGCTTAAACATTCTATCTATTCCTATTATCCTTAACACTCCATTCACACAACTATACCCAGTTCATAAAACCACACTTATGAATTCATAACTTTGGCCACAATTATGAGTTCTGAACTTACCTAGTCGACCTTTGGCGTCAGATTCATTTGAGGGGCTCATAAACATTTCATATAACTATATGAGTCAAGAATGTCACAGTAAGTATGAGTTCTAAGAACTCGTACTTAATCTATATTCTCTACTATGACCTATTTTTATACGTATATAACAACTAGCGTGACCTGACATTTCAATTATTACCAATGCCACCAACTAAGTAGTTTTTACACCAAGTACAATTCCCCGCCCATACAAGAAATCATACAACTCGGTTGTTGACACGAGTCCTCATTGAAATCCCCACCTAATACTTAACCCCCCTTCTCAATCAATTTCATTTAATCCAGTATTCATAATCCTTTTACGAATCTGTACCATTCACTGACAATCATGCTTTAAACTTTTCAATCATCAGTTGATTCTTCTGGTTGTCATAACCTTAACGAGATCAGGGGTGATCTCGCCGTATATATTACGATTCAATTCTATGACTATGATCGTTTTGTTTCACGATCTCCTATCTTTGAACTTTTAGTCTTTTAGACTTTATCTATTCACCATACATTGACCTTATTACGAGTTAGGGGAACTCTGTATCTTTATAACTTTCTAGAGATTCGTCTTTGAATCTTCTTGACCAACTAACTCTATGTGAGTTAGATCTTATCTAATCCTTTGCGGTTATTGGTCTCGGGTATTCTACTAAGCTTCATAACCAATGACTTTGATACCAATTATGGCGTCCCCGAATCAAGACCCTAAAATCGCCGGATTCGGTTTTGCTAATCTTTCTATAATTTTTTGCGGAAGATATAAACATAAATTGTTTATACATTACATTACACACTATTCCCCAAGGTCGAGTAACCTTAACTTATACACATTTCATAAACTATTTATTACATAACAATATTTATCACAATATACTATTACAAACTAATTTGCTTTAATTTATCCCCAAGTTGAACTTGGCTTTAATCATTTTTTCTATGTCAAAGCGCTTTTTGCCTTTATACGCAATGTTTTATCATGATATAGCAAGGGTGAGCATGAAAGTTGCTTGACAAGTTTAAATACAACAATATAAGGATATATCATGATTGAAGAGTATGAATAATAAAAGTGGCTATAATTCATTGATATAATTGAGAACTAGCGAGGAACAAACTTTTGGTGAACAAGTTTTAAACATGAACAAACATTTACGAACAATTTGGTAATGAAGGTGATCGACCTTTCATACGACTTATACATGCAAGATGTACTGAGTACAATTTTCATGGCAATCGACAATGATTAACCATAAGCTTGAATAAAACACTCTTATTAGAGTTAAGTAAGAACAAACTTGCTGAGCGAATTTGTTGATTACATAGCGCAATTTATAACGCTTTTGCAGAAGACCTAATATTAATAATATAGATCTCGATATTAGAATAATATCATCACGGTATAATATTGTTATATTTAAATACAGAATAACCTAAACACATAACACATAACCTATAATATCTATACATCTGACATAAGACTTAATATCGAGGTCAAACTATTTGATTCGACTTAAAGCTGACACAATTCTATCATCCAGAAGCGGTCTAGTCGGACGAATATCGAGTTTAAGTTCAATTAAACTCTTCTAAACACTTAACAATTATCACGAGATAATTTTCTTATCGATCGAAAACATTTTTCCTAGGCTCGTAATAATTTTTGGATAATTAATATCATTTATCATGATTTTTCAATCATTAAAACCGTATTTAAATGAATTAAATACCACATAATTCCTTAATCATTAATATTCATTTAATATAAAATATTAATGAAAATCCTTACATAATATTATAATATAATTATAATATTTCAAAATATTTTAATACCTTAAAATCATAATTATTTGATTTTTAAACGCTTAAATCCATTATCAGATAATTAATATTAATATTAAAATATTAATATTTTCATGCCAAAATATCAAAAGTTATATTTTATAACTTAAAATATTTTTATAACACTTAAATCATTTTTATATGATTTTTAAATCATTAATTCTATTTTTCCTTAATTTATTTAATATATTTATTAAATAAACTAATTACCATTAATAATAAATTATTAATGAAATTTATCATAAAATATTAAAAGTCATCAAAAATAACTTAAATATTTTTTCTTTTACCATAATATTATTTTTCATGATTTTTCATGAATTAAAACTATTTTAAATAATTTATTTAATATTATAATTAAATAAATAAATACCATTTATATTCAAAAAATATTAAATATTTTCAAAATATACTCAAAATAGTTAAAAACTATTTTTAGGACTTTAAAATAATTTTTCATAATTTAATATGTATTTTTAATAATTTAAAACCATTTTTTCTAATTTTTTAATCATTTTAGGAAAATAATAATAATAATAAGCTAAAAGGGCCCTATAGCGGCGAGCCAAATCATATAGGTGTTCTTGGTGTTCTTGGCAATTTCAGAGAAATTATATCGGTGGTAATGAGGTGGGTAGGTTTAATGGGTTTTAATCCTTGTTCTTCTACTTTACGGGCTTGTAATTGTTTTTATGTTGTAGTATTTTTGTAGTACTACAATTATATATCACCATATAAGTCATTAAGCAACATAATCGCATGATCTAAGTCTGCAAAGTCGATGTCGAGGAGGCTGCAAGGATTTACAGGTTTCCAGATTTCGAACGAGTTCGAGTGGCCATTTTATGGCTCGATTAAATCTAGGTTCGGTCATTTTATATGTAATATTATGGTTCAAATGTGTAGTCACTATGTGGGGAACAATTACCTAACACTATATCGGGTTCAACAACAACGGATCAACAAGATTCAAATCGGTGACGTATTGGTGAAGCTGTTCTTGAACAAATGCAGGTTTTCAGTTGTTCTTGAGCGATTTGGTCGATAGTACTTTGACCATAATTTCCTGCCATTCCAGTTATGATCTAGGTGTTCTAATTACTTTAACATATAATCTGTATGCAGACTACAATAAACAATCAACAACTTAGCCAAAACACATATGGGCCGCAAGATCGGAGGCTTGAACAAAGTTGTGGGACCACTTTGTATACACATTACAGGTTACCCAGATTCGACTTTCAAGTGAGCGGTCAGCGGGCTTTGACCGCTTATTTCGTTCGATCTACACATGATGGACTTTGATTCTTTTTGGATCTAAAGACCACAACGGACTATATAATGTTACAACATTTAAAACACAAAATATAATAACAAGAAAGGATCTAGGAGACACGACATTTGCTTGTCGATCGACATTTTCGATTTCGATTTGAGAAATCTTTAAATTCTTGCATCTAGATGTTATAGATCCTTGATATAACAACCCGGATCCTTATTAACACCATATAACACATATCTAACCAATCAATTGCAACATTTAACAACAAATCATGAGATTTGAATTTTAGGGTTCATATACCTTTGAGCTTGATTTCTAGAATCGATTCTTTGATCTTTATTATTAGTAAGCGTGGGGCTTGATATTGTGGTGATCTAGCACTACATTTTCGTGGGTTTGAGAGAGAATGGGAGTTGGTGAGAGCAAAAATGAAATTGGTTAAATTTTTGTACTTTCTCTCTCTAAATCTTATATATAATGCTTTGATTCATGCATGTTGCTTCAATTTAATTTGAGTTGAAATTTGATTTCTTTGAGATTTCAAGTTGCAAAGTCAAAATATTTGGTAACCTACTAAAGTTATAGCAATTTTTGCAAGTTACATAATAAAATACACTAAAAGGGCACTTTGGTCATTATCTAATTATTTTTAATGGTATTCTTGGAATTGGCCAAACCCTTAGGGTTTAGGGTTTGTTAGGGTTTAGGGTTTGGAGCATTTTAGGATTTAAGTTTTAACCCTTAACTATTTAGCAACTTGGATTTCAAAAATTTTCTAATTAAATTTTAAAAATAGAAAATTTTGATTTCTAATTATAATTAGGGCTTCTAATTATATCATAATTTCTAATCATGAATCATTATTTGCTAATTAGGACAATTTATCCTAATTAAAATTGCTAATTAAGCACTTGAGGTCAAATTTGTACATTATAATTTATAACCCAAAATTAGGGTTTTAAATATAAAAATAAATTTCAATTTTAGAAATTAAATTTAAGTAATTAGATTAGGGTTTTCTAATTACTTAACTTGAAAATTAGGATTAATATATCTAATTAACATTAAATTATTAAATTAACACTTTCATTTCCCCCTTTTACAAATTAGGGTTTCAAAATGGTCATTAGGGTTTTGACGGAAAAGTTTAAGTTCGATAATTTGAAATTAGGGTTTTGCTAATTAATTAAGCGTTACCTAATTAACCTTATAATAATATCACTTGAGCATTATAATTCTCCATTAATTTCCCAGATTAGGGCTTCAATTTATCGAGAATACGAAACTAGGGTTTCGGATCAAGTATTAGGGTTTCAAATTTGGAATTAGGGTTTTGTAATCAATTTGTTAAGATTAACCTAATTAATCTTATAATTATTTACACTTATGCCATTAAGTTCCGATTTAGGGTTTCGTATGCACCGAATTAGGGTTTGGATTTCGGAGGCTGAAACTAGGGTTTCGAGCCGATTTCTAGGGTTTCTTATCAAGCGTTAGGGTTTTCTAAGCGAACATTGTTGTTCTTAATATATTCTTAGGGTTTATTACGGATATAATTTATCTGGTCGACCCTTGACCATAACCACATTACGTACACATACATAACCATATTCACAGAACTTAATCACAAAAACTTAATCTGAATAATTCACCTAAATCCTTCACGAAATTTTGAAATCCTCAAAATTCCATCCTAATAACATCAAACGCATACACTTATTTTTCTATCTAGGTACATTATTTGACCTTAAATCAATCATTTAAGATTTTAATAAATTGTCCAAATTCTCGGGTTGTCACATTCACCCCTCCTTCTAAAATTTCGTCCCGAAATTCACCTTACACTACTACTAGTATACCAAATAGCTTACACCATTCACACATATCACATCTACCCAATTCACCACTCACAAGAGTAAAAGGTTTAAAAATTTTCTTTGTGGGGTCATATAAGATCATGAACTTATTTTTTAAGGTATCATCAAAGATACTCAAATTTCTCGGGTATCTCACAAAGATACTTGGGTATCTATCAAAGATACTCAAATTTCTCGGTATCTATCAAAGATACTCAAATTAAAATATTCCTTTATATAAAAGGTTGATCTGCTTTCGGTCTTATTTGATTCATGACAAAACAATTTGGTTTGGAAATTTCTTTCAATAAACACTTGGAGTTTTTTTTTTGAAACATTTTTTGAGAATAGCGTCGTGATGCATTTTTATTTAACGGTCAGTTGAGGATTTCGTCATTTGGTGACTTTTTATCATACTACATTATACCATAATGGAATAGTGACTTTAGATCACATTCACACTAAGTAATTCTGCATTGATAACTCCATCATTTTTTTTATCATCTCTGCACCAGGTCACATGGTACATAAGTGATAAATAAAAATATTTTTTTTTTTTTTTAAAAGGCACATAGTGCGTATTTAGCTTGATGTCAAAAATTGAAGTTTAGCAAAGCTAGGGGTTTAGGAAAACCTAAGTCTCCACTAATGATCATTTGCTTAAACATTCTATCTATTCTATTATCCTTAACACTCCATTCACACAACTATACCCGGTTCATAAAACCACACTTATGAGTTCATAACTTTGGCCACAATTATATGAGTTCTGAACTTACCTAGTCGACCTTTGGCGTCCAGATTCATTTGAGGGCTCATAAACATTTCATATAACTATAAGTCGAGAATGTCACATAAGTATGAGTTCTAAGAACTCGTACTTAATCTATATTCTCTACCTATGACCTATTTATCATATATAACAACTAGCGTGACCTGACATTTCAATTATTACCAATGCCACCAACTAAGTAGTTTTTACACAAGTACGATTTCCCGCCCATACAAGAAATCATACAATTTCGAGTTGTTGACACGAGTCCTCATTGAAATCCCCACCTAATACTTAACCCCCCTTCTCAATCTGAATTTCATTTAATCCGTATTCATAATCCTTTTACGAATCTGTACCATTCACACGACAATCATGCTTTAAACTTTTCAATCATCAGATTGATTCTTTACGGTTGTCATAACCTTAACGAGATCGGGGTGATCTCGCCGTATATATTACGATTCAATTCTATGACTATGATCGTTTTGTTTCACGATCTCTATCTTTGAACTTTTAGTCTTTTAGACTTTATCTATTCACCATACATTGACCTTATTACGAGTTAGGGAACTACGTATCTTTATAACTTCACAAGAGATTAGTCTTTGAATCTTGCAGACGACCAACTAACTCTATGTGAGTTAGATCTTATCTAATCAACTGCGGTTATTGGTCTCGGGTATTTCTACTAAGCTTCATAACCAATGACTTTGATACCAATTGTGGCGTCCCGAATCAAAGACCCCAAATCATGGCATGATTCGGTTTTGCTAATCTTTCTATAACTTTTTGCGGAAGATATAAACATAAATTGTTTATACATTACATTACACACTATTCCCCCAGGTCGAGTAACCTTAACTTTACACATTTCATAAACTATTTATTACATAACAATATTTATCACAATCTTACTATTACAAACAAAAAATTTGCACTTTATAACCCCAGTGAACTTGGCTTTAATCATTTTTCACATATCAAGGCGCATTTGCCTTATCTGCAATGTTTTATCATGATATAGCAAGGGTGAGCATGAAAGTTGCTTGACAAGTTTAAATACAACAATATAAGGATATATCATGATTGAAGAGTATGAATAATAAAGTGGCTATAATTCAATGATATAATTGAGAACTAAGCGAGGAACAAACTTTTGGTGAACAAGTTTTAAACATGAACAAACATTTACGAACCAGCTGGTAATGAAGGTGATCGACCTTTCATACACGACTTATACATGCAAGATGTCACAGTACAATTTTCATGGCAATCGACAATGATTAACCATAAGCTTGAATAAAACACTCTTATTAGAGTTAAGTAAGAACAAACTTGCTGAGCGAAGTTGATTCACATAGCACAATTTATAACGCTTTGCAGAAGACCTAATATTAATAATATAGATCTCAATATTAGAATAATATCATCACGGTATAATATTGTTATATTTAAATACAGAATAACCTAAACACATAACACATAACCTATAAGTCTATAAATCATACACATAAGACTTAATATCGAGGTCAAACTATTTGATCGACTTAAAATTAAACACAATTCTATCATCCCGGCGGTCACAGTCGGTCGGACGAATACTCGAGTTTAAGTTCAATTAAACTCTGCTAAACACTTAACAATTATCACGAGATAATTTCTTATCGATCAAAACATTTTTTCTAGGCTCGTAATAATTTTTGGATAATTATTATCATTTATAATGATTTTCCAATCATTAAAACCAGTATTTAAATGAATTAAATACCACATAATTCCTTAATCATTAATATTCATTTAATATAAAATATTAATGAAAATCCTTACATAATATTATAATATAATTATAATTCAAAATATTTTAATACCTTAAAATCATAATTATTTGATTTTTAAACGCTTAAATCCATTATCAGATAATTAATATTAATATTAAAATATTAATATTTTCATGCCAAAATATCAAAAGTTATATTTTATAACTTAAAATATTTTTATAACACTTAAATCATTTTTATATGATTTTTAAAACATTAATTCTATTTTTCCTTAATTTATTTAATATATTTATTAAATAAACTAATTACCATTAATAATAAAATATTAATGAAATTTATCATAAAATATTAAAAGTCATCAAAAATAACTTAAAATATTTTCTTTTACCATAATATTATTTTTCATGATTTTTCATGAATTAAAACTATTTTAAATAATTTATTTAATATTATAATTAAATAAATAAATACCATTTATATTCAAAAATATTAAATATTTTCAAAATATACTCAAAATAGTTAAAAACTATTTTTAGGACTTTAAAATAATTTTTCATAATTTATTATGTATTTTTAATAATTAAAACCATTTTTTCTAATTTTTAATCATTTTTTAGGAAAATAATAAAATAAAGCGTAAGCTAAAGGGCCCTATAGGTGACCAAGTGTCATATAAATTGTGTTCTTGGTGTTCTTGGTACAATTTGAGAAATTCGTATCGGTGGCGGTTGAGTGGGGTAGTTTGGTGGGGTTTTAATCTTTGTTCTTCCTACTTTACGGGCTTGTAATTGTTTTTTATGTTGTAGTATTTTTGTAGTACTACAATTATATATCACCATATAAGTCATTAAGCAACATAATCGCATGATCTAAGTCTGCAAAGTCGATGTCGAGGAGGAGGCTGCAAGGATTTTAGGGTTCCAGATTTCGAGACGAGTTCGAGTGGCCATTTTATGGCTCGATTAAATCTAGGTTCGAGTTATTTTATATGTAATATTATGATTCAAATGTGTAGTCACTATGTCGAGGAACAATTACCTAACGATCTGAGGTTCAACAACAACGGATCAACAAGATTCAATCGGTCGGCGTATTGGTCAAGAAGCTGTTCTTGAACAAATGCAGGTTTTCAGTTGTTCTTGAGCACGATTTGGTCAAAATACTTGACCATAATTTCCTGCCATTCGGTTATGATCTAGGTGTTCTAATTACTTTAACATATAATCGTATGCAGACTAAAATAAACAATCAACAACTTAGCCAAAACACATATGGGGCCTTAAGATCGGAGGCTTGAACAAAGTTGTCGGGACCCTTTGTATACACATTACAGGTTACCCAGTTTGACTTTCAAGTGAGCGGTCGGCGGGCTTTTGGCCAGTTTATTAGATTCGATCTACACATGATATGGACTTTGATTTCTTTTGGATATCTAAAAGACCACATGGACTACTATGATACATAACATTTAAAACACAAAAATAATTAACGAGAGCGGATCTAGGAGACACGACATTTGCTTGTCGATCGACATTTTTCAGATTTCGATTTGAGAAATCTTTAAATTCTTGCATCTAGATGTTATAGATTCTTGATATAACAACCCGGATCACTTATTAACACCATATAACACATATCTAACCAATCAATTG
Organism: Panax ginseng; assembly: GCA_020205605.1. Lineage (NCBI taxonomy): Eukaryota > Viridiplantae > Streptophyta > Magnoliopsida > Apiales > Araliaceae > Panax > Panax ginseng. The sequence goes on along the minus strand of CM035143.1, from coordinate 33,155,937 downwards.
CAACATTTAACAACAAATCCATGAGATTTCTAAATTTTAGGGTTCATATACCTTTGAGCTTTGATTTCTAGAATCGATTCTTTGATACATTATTAGTAAGCGTGGGGCTTGATATTGTGGTGATCTAGCACTACATTTCGTGGGTTTGAGAGAGAATGGGAGTTGTGAGAGAAAAAAATGAAATTGGTTAAATTTTTTTGTGCTTTTTCTCTCTAAATCAATATATATAATGCTTTGATTCATGCATGTTGCTTCAATTTAATTTGAGTTGAATTTGATTTCTTTGAGATTTCAAGTTGCAAAGTCAAAATATTTGGTAACCTACTAAAGTTATAGCAATTTTTGCAAGTTACATAATAAAACACTAAAAGGGCATTTTGGTCATTATCTAATTATTTTTAATGGTATTCTTGGAATTGGCCAAACCCTTAGGGTTTAGGGTTTGTTAGGGTTTAGGGTTTGGAGCATTTTAGGGTTTAAGTTTTAACCCTTAATTTATTTAGCAACTTGGATTTCAAAATTTTCTAATTAAATTTTAAAAATAGAAAATTTTGATTTCTAATTATAATTAGGGCTTCTAATTATATCATAATTTCTAATCATGAATCATTTTTTACTAATTAGGATTAATTTTATCCTAATTAAAATTGCTAATTAAGCACTTAGGGAAGTCAAATTGTACATTATAATTTATAACCCAAAATTAGGGTTTTAAATATAAAAATAATTTTCTAATTTTAGAAATTAAATTTAAGTAATTAGATTAGGGTTTTCTAATTACTTAACATTAAATTAGGATTAATATATCTAATTAACATTAAATTATTAAATTAACACTTTCATTTTCCCCATTTACAAATTAGGGTTTCAAATGGTGTCATTAGGGTTTGACGGAAAAGTTTAAGTTCGATAATTTGAAATTAGGGTTTTTAATTAATTAAGCGTTACCTAATTAACCTTATAATAATAGCGACTTGAGCATTATAATTCTCCATTAATTTCCCTCGATTAGGGCTTGATTTATCGAGAATCGAAACTAGGGTTTCGGATCAAGTATTAGGGTTTCAAATTTGGAATTAGGGTTTTGTAATCAATTTTTAAAGATTAACCTAATTAATCTTATAATTATTTACACTTATGCCATTAAGTTTCGATTTAGGGTTTCATATTATTAGAATTAGGGTTTGGATTCGGAATTGAAATTAGGGTTTCGAGCCGATTTCTAGGGTTTCTTCGTTAAGGCGTTAGGGTTTTCTAATCGAACATTGTTGTTCTTAATATATTCTTAGGGTTTATTACGGATATAATTTATCGGTGACCCTTGACCCATAACCACATTACGTACATACATAACCATATTCACAGAACTTAATCACAAAAACCTTAATCTGAATAATTCACTATAATCCTTCACGAATTTTGAAATCCTCAAAATTCCATCCTAATAACATCAAAATGCATACACTTATTTTACTATGCAGGTACATTATTTGACCTTAAATCAATCATTTAAGATTTTAATAAATTGTCCAAATTCTCGGGTTGTCACATTCACCCCTCCTTCTACAAATTTTAGTCCAGAAATTCACCTTACACCTACTACAAGTATACCAAATAGCTTACACCATTCACACATATCACATCTTACCCAATTCACCACTCCAAGAGTAAAAGGTTTAAAAAAATTTTCTTTGTGGGGTCATATAAGATCATGAACTTATTTTCTAAAGGTTATTATCAAAGATACTCAAAAGATTCTCGGGTATCTATCAAAGATACTCAAATTTCTCGGTATCTATCAAAGATACTCAAATTAAAATATTCCTTTATATAAAAGGTTGATCTGCTTTCGGTCTTATTTGATTCATGACAAAACAATTTGGTTTGGAAAATTTCTTTCAATAAAAACATTTTTGAGAATGGCGTCGTGATGCATATTTGTATTTAACGGTCAGTTGAGATTTTCGTCATTTGGTGACTTTATTATACTACATCATACTTTGTAGTGGAATAGTGATCCTTAGATCACATTCAACACCAAGTAATTACGCATTGATAACTCCATCATTTTTTTTATAATCTACGCTTTTTGGTCACATGGTACATAAGTGATAAATAAAAACAATTTTTTTTTTTTAAAAGGCACATAGTGCGTATTTAGCTTGATGTCAAAAAATTGAAGTTTAGCAAAGCTAGGGGTTTAGGAAAACCTAAATCTCCACTAATGATCATTTTCTTAAACATTCTATCTATTCTATTATCCTTAACACTCCATTCACACAACTATACCCAGTTCATAAAACCACACTTATGAGTTCATAACTTTGGCCACAATTATATGAGTTTCTGAACTTACCTAGTCGACCTTTGGCGTTAGATTCATTTGAGGGGCTCATAAACATTTCATATAACTATGAGTCAAGAATGTCACATAAGTATGAGTTCTAAGAACTTCGTACTTAATCTATATTCTCTACTATGACCTATTTATACGTATATAACAACTAGCGTGACCTGACATTTCAATTATTACCAATGCCACCAACTAAGTAGTTTTTACACCAAGTCTGATTTCCGCCCATACAAGAAATCATACTGACTTCGGTTGTTGACACGAGTCCTCATTGAAATCCCCACCTAATACTTAACCCCCCTTCTCAATCTGAATTTCATTTAATCCGTATTCATAATCTTTTACGAATCTGTACCATTCACACGACAATCATGCTTTAAACTTTTCAATCATCAGATTGATTCTTTACAGTTGTCATAATTTTAACGAGATCACGGGGTGATCTCTCGCCGTATATATTACGATTGATTCTATGTCTATGATCGTTTTGTTTTACGATCTCTATCACTGAACTTTTAGTCTTTTAGACTTTATCTATTCACCATACATTGACCTTATTACGAGTTAGGGAACTCTGTATCTTTATAACTTCACAGAGATTAGTCTTTGAATCTTCTTGACCAACTAACTCTATGTGAGTTAGATCTTATCTAATCAACTGCGGTTATTGGTCTCGGTATTCTACCTAAGCTTCATAACCAATGACTTTGATACCAATTATGGCGTCCCCGAATCAAGCCCCCAAATCGCCGCGGATTCGGTTTGCTAATTTCTATAACTTGTTTGCGGAAGATATAAACATAAATTGTTTATACATTACATTACACACTATTCCCCAAGGTCGAGTAACCTTAACTTATACACATTTCATAAACTATTTATTACATAACAATATATTTATCTGATACTATTATTACAAACTATTTTGCAGCTTTATAACGAAATTTGAACTTGGCTTTAATCGTTTCACATGTCGAGCGCATTTGCCTTATCTGCGATGTTTTATCATGATATAGCAAGGGTGAGCATGAAAGTTGCTTGACAAGTTTAAATACAACAATATAAGGATATATCATGATTGAAGAGTATGAATAATAAAAGTGGCTATAATTCATGATATAATTGAGAACTAGCGAGGAACAAACTTTTTTTGGTGAACAAGTTTTAAACATGAACAAACATTTACGAACCATTTGGTAATGAAGGTGATCGACCTTTCATACGACTTATACATGCAAGATGTACAGTACAATTTTCATGGCAATCGGCAATGATTAACCATAAGCTTGAATAAAACACTCTTATTAGAGTTAAGTAAGAACAAACTTGCTGAGCAGTTGATTCTGCTATTATGATTTATAACGCTTTTAGAAGACCTAATATTAATAATATAGATCTCAATATTAGAATAATATCATCACGGTATAATATTGTTATATTTAAATACAGAATAACCTAAACACATAACACATAACCCTATAAATTCTATACATCACATAAGACTTAATATCGGTCAAACTATTTGATCGACTTAAAATTAACACAATTTATCATCATCCGTGATCTACAGTCGGACGAATATCGAGTTTAAGTTCAATTAAACTCTTCTAAACACTTAACAATTATCTCGAGATAATTTCTTATCGATCAAAACATTTTTCTAGGCTCGTAATAATTTTTGGATAATTATTACCATTTATAATGATTTTTCAATCATTAATATAAGTATTTAAATGAATTAAATACCACGTAATTCCTTAATCATTAATATTCATTTAATATAAAATATTAATGAAAATCCTTACATAATATTATAATATAATTATAATATTTCAAAATATTTTAATATCTTAAAATCATAATTATTTGATTTTTAAACCTTTAAATCCATTATCAGATAATTGATATTAATATTAAAATATTAATATTTTCATGCCAAAATATCAAAAGTTATATTTTATAACTTAAAATATTTTATAATACTTAAATCATTTTTAAATGATTTTTAAAACATTAATTCTATTTTTCCTTAATTTATTTAATATATTTATTAAATAAATTAATTACCATTAATATTAAAATATTAATGAAATTTATCATAAAATATTAAAAGTCATCAAAAATAACTTAAAATATTTTCTTTTACCATAATATAATATGATTTTTCATGAATTAAAACTATTTTTTCATAATTTATTTAATATTATAATTAAATAAATTAATACCATTTATATTCAAAAATATTAAATATTTTCAAAATATACTCAAAATAGTTAAAAACTATTTTTAGGACTTTAAAATAATTTTTTAATTTTTATTTAGTATTTTTAATAATTTAAAATCATTTTTTCTAATTTTTTAATCATTTTAGGAAAATAAAAATAAAGCGTAAGCTAAAGGGTCCTTAAAGCAAAAGTGTCGCTAATTGTGTTCTTGGTGTTCTTGGTAACTTTAGAAATTCATGTCGTTAATTGAGTGTGGGTAGGTTTGTGGGGTTTTAATCTTTGTTCTTCCTACTTTACGGGCTTGTAATTGTTTCTATGTTGTAGTATTTTTGTAGTACTACAATTATATATCACCATATAAGTCATTAAGCAACATAAATCGCGCATGATCTAAATCTCGCAAAGTCGATGTCGAGGAGGCTGCGCAAGGATTTTAGGTTTCCAGATTTCCAGACGAGTTCGAGTGGCCATTTTATGGCTCGATTAAATCTAGGTTCGGTTATTTTATATGTAATATTATGATTCAAATGTGTAGTCACTATGTCGAGGAACAATTACCTAACACGATCGATGAGTTCAACAACAACGGATCAACAAGATTCAAGTCGGTCGAACGTGTTGGTGAAGCTGTTCTTGAACAAATACGGGTTTTCAGTTGTTCTTGAGCAGATTTGGTCGAATACTACTTTGACCATAATTTCCTTCCATTCGGTTATGATCTAGGTGTTCTAATTACTTTAACATGTAATCTGTATGCGGACTAAAATAAACAATCAACAACTTAGCCAAAACACATATCGGGGCCTTAAGATCGGAGGCTTGAACAAAGTTGTCGGACCACTTGTATACACATTACAGGTTACCCAGTTAGACTTTTAAAGTGAGCAGTCGGCGGGTTTTTGGCCAGTTTATTCCGTTCGATCTACACATGATATGGACTTGATTTAAGTTGGATATCAAAGACCACATGGCATACTATAGATGCATAACATAAAACACCAAAATATATTAACAGAGACAGATCTAGGAGACCTGACATTTGCTTTTCAGTCAACATTTTTCCAGATTTCCAGATTTGAGAAATCTTTAAATTCTTGCATCTAGATGTTATAGATTCTTGATATAACAACCCAGATCACTTATTAACACCATATAACACATATCTAACCAATCAATTGCAACATTTAACAACAAATCATGAGATTTCGAATTTTAGGGTTCATATACCTTTGAGCTTGATTTCTAGAATCTGATTCTTTGATCTGTTATTAGTAAACGTGGGGCTTGATATTGTGACTGATCTAGCACTACATTTCGTGGGTTTGAGAGAGAATGGGAGTTGGTGAGAGCAAAAATGAAATAGGCTAAATTTTTGTGCATTTTCTCTCTCTAAATCTTATATATAATGCTTTGATTCATGCATGTTGCTTCAATTTCGGCTGAGTTGGGCTGATTTGCTGAGATTTCAAGTTGCAAAGTCAAAATATTTGGTAACCTACTAAAGTTATAGCAATTTTTGCAAGTTACATAATAAAATACACTAAAAGGGCATTTTGGTCATTATCTAATTATTTTTAATGGTATTCTTGGAATTGGCCAAACCCTTAGGGTTTAGGGTTTGTTAGGGTTTAGGGTTTGGAGCATTTAGGGTTTAAGTTTTAACCCTTAACTTCCAAATTAGTTTCTAACATTTTCTAGTTTGGGTTTTAAAAAATAAAATTTGATATTTCTAAATTATAATTAGAATTTTCTAATTATATTAAAATTTCTTAATTATACTTTAAATCTTACTAATTAGGATTAACAATTCCTAATTAAAATTGCTAATTAAGCAGTAGTAAGTCAAAATGGTCATTAGGGTTTATAAACCACTAATTAGGGTTTCTAATAGAAAATAAATTTTCTAAATTAGAAATTAAATATTCGTAATTAGATTAGGGTTTTCTAATTACTTAACATTAAATTTAGGATTAATATATCCTAATTAACATTAAATTACTAAATTAACACTTTCATTTTCCCCATTTACAAATTAGGGTTTCAAATCCGTCATTAAGGTTCCTGACGGAAAAGTTTAAGTTCGATAATTTGAAATTAGGGTTTGCTAATTAATTAAGCGTTACCTAATTAATACTATAATAATAGCGATGAAAGCATTATAATTCTCCATTAATTTCCTAGATTAGGGCTTCGATTTATCAGAATCTGAAACTAGGGTTTTCAGATCAAGTATTAGGGTTTCAAATTTGGAATTAGGGTTTTGTATTCAATTTTTAAAGATTAACCCTAATTAATCTTATAATTATTTACACTTATGCCATTAAGTTCCCGATTTAGGGTTTCATGCACCGAATTAGGGTTTCGGATTCCCGGAATTGAAATTAGGGTTTCCAGAACCGATTTCTAGGGTTTTTCGTTAAACGCTAGGGTTTTCTAATCGAACATTGTCGTTCTTAATATATTCTTAGGGTTTTTTCTGAGATATAATTTATCTAATTGACCCTTGACCATAACCACATTACGTACACATACATAACCATATTCACAGAACTTAATCACAAAAATCCTTAATCCTGAATAATTCACCTATAAGCCTTCACGAATTTTGAAATCCTCAAAATTCCATCCTAATAACATCAAATGCATACACTTATTTTTACATGCAGGTCATTATTTGACCTTAAATCAATCATTTAAGATTTTAATAAATTGTCAAATTCTCGGGTTGTCACATTCACCCTCCTTCTAAGAATTTCGTCCCCGAAATTCACCTTACCCTACAAGTATACCAAATAGCTTACACCATTCACACATATCACATCTTACCCGATTCACCACTCACAAGAGTAAAAGGTTTAAAATTTTTTCTTTGTGGGGTCATATAAGATCATGAACTTATTTTCAAAGGTATCTATCAAAGATACTCAAATTTCTCGGTATCTATCAAAGATACTCAAATTTCTCGGTATCTATCAAAGATACTCAAATTAAAATATTCCCTTTATATAAAAGGTTATTACCTTTCGGTCTTACTTGATTAGCATGACAAAACAATTTGGTTTGGAAAATTTCTTTCAATAAAAACATTTTTTGAGAATGACGTCATGATGTCGCACTGTATTTAACAGTCCGTTGAGGATTTCGTCATTTGGTGACTTTGTTATACTACATCATCTTTGTCAGAGGGTGGACGATCCTTAGATCACATTCAACACCAAGTAATTCTCGCATTGATAACTCCATCATTTTTTTTATAATCTACTTTTGGTCACATGGTACATAAGTGATAAATAAAAACAATTTTTTTTTTTTTTAAAAGGCACATAGTGCGTATTTAGCTTGATGTCAAAAATTGAAGTTTAGCAAAGCTAGGGGTTTAGGAAAACCTAAATCTCCACTAATGATCATTTGCTTAAACATTCTATCTATTCATATTATCCTTAACACTCCATTCACACAACTATACCCAGTTCATAAAACCACACTTATGAGTTCATAACTTTGGCCACAATTATATGAGTTTACTGAACTTACCTAGTCGACCTTTGGCGTTACGATTCATTTGAGGGGCTCATAAACATTTCATATAACTATGAGTCGAGAATGTCACATAAGTATGAGTTCTAAGAACTTCGTACTTAATCTATATTCTCTACCTATGACCTATTTATCGTATATAATAACTAGCGTAACCTGACATTTCAATTATTACCAATGCCACCAACTAAGTAGTTTTTACACCAAGTACAATTTCCCGCCCATACAAGAAATCATACAACTCAGTTGTTGACACGAGTCCTCATTGAAATCCCCACCTAATACTTAACCCCCTTCTCAATACGAATTTCATTTAATCCGTATTCATAATCTTTTTCTGAATCTGTACCATTCACACAGCAATCATGCTTTAAACTTTTCAATCATCCGATTGATTCTTTCTGGTTGTCATAATTTTAACAGATCACGGGGTGATCTCATCGTATATATTACGATTCAATTCCATGTCTTTGATTGTTTTGTTTTACGATCTCCTATCACTAAACTTTTAGTCTTTTAGACTTTATCTATTCACCACTTCTGTTCAACCTTATTACCAGAGTTAGGGAACTCTGTATCTTTATAACTTACCGAGATTCGTCTTTGAATCTTACTGACCAACTAACTCTATGTGAGTTAGATCTTATCCTAATCACTGCGGTTATTGGTCTCAGGTATTCCTACCTAAGCTTCATAACCAATGACTTTGATACCAAATTATGGCGTCCCCAGAATCAAGACCCCCAAATCATGCGGATTCGGTTTGCTAATCTTTCTATAACTGTTTGCGGAAGATATAAACATAAATTGTTTATACATTACATTACACACTATTCCCCAAGGTCGAGTAACCTTTACTTATACACATTTCATAAACTATTTATTACATAACAATATTTATCACAATACACTATTACAAACTAGCTGCACTTTATAACCCAAGCTGAACTCGGCTCTAATCATTTCCTGTATCCGAACGCATTTGCCTTATCTGCAATGTTTTATCATGATATAGCAAGGGTGAGCATGAAAGTTGCCCAGCAAGTATAAATACAACAATATAAGGATATATCATGATTGAAGAGTATGAATAATAAGCTGGCTATAATTCATCAATATAATTGAGAACTAGCAGGAACAAACTTTTGGTGAACAAGTTTTAAACATGAACAAACATTTACGAACCAAGCTGGTAATGAAGGTGATCGACCTTTCATACACGACTTATACATGCAAGATATACAGAGTACAATTTTCATGGCAATCAAACAATGATTAACCATAAGCTTGAATAAAACACTCTTATTAGAGTTAAGTAAGAACAAACTTGCACGAGCAGATTTGATTACATAGCAGCGATTTATAACGCTTTACCCGAAGACCTAATATTAATAATATAGATCTCCAATATTAGAATAATATCATCACAGTATAATATTGTTATATTTAAATACACAGAATAACCTAAACACATAACATATAACCCTATAAGTCTATACATCACATAAGACTTAATATCAGGTCAAACTATTTCAGTCTGACTTAAAACCGACACAATTCTATCATCCCGACGGTCTAGTCAGACGAATATCGAGTTTAAGTTCAATTAAACTCTGCCTAAACACTTAACAATTATCTCAGATAATTTCTTATCAGTCAAAACATTCTTCCTAGGCTCGTAATAATTTTCAGATAATTATTACCATTTATAATGATTTTCCAATCATTAATATCGTATTTAAATGAATTAAATACCACGTAATTCCTTAATCATTAATATTCATTTAATATAAAATATTAATAAAAATCCTTACATAATATTATAATATAATTATAATATCACAAGATATTCTTAATATCTTAAAATCATAATTACATGATTTTTAAACCTTTAAATCCATTATCCGATAATTGATATTAATATTAAAATATTAATATTTTCATGCCAAAATATCAAAAGTTATATTTTATAACTTAAAATATTTTTATAATACTTAAATCATTTTTAAATGATTTTTAAAACATTAATTCTATTTTCCTTAATTTATTTAATATATTTATTAAATAAATTAATTACCATTAAAATATTAATGAAATTTATCATAGAATATTAAAATTAAAGTCAAAAATAACTTAAAATATTTTCTTTTACCATAATATGATTTTTCATGAATTAAAACTATTTTTCATAATTTATTTAATATTATAATTAAATAAATTAATACCATTTATATTCCAAAAATATTAAATATTTTCAAAATATACTCAAAATAGTTAAAAACTATTTTTCGGACTTTAAAATATAATTTTAAGAATTTATTTAGTATTTTTAATAATTTAAAATCATTTTTTCTAATTTTTAATCATTTTACGGAAAATAAAAAATAAAGTCGTCCTAAAAGGGTCCTTAGGCGACAAAAGTGTCGCTAATTGTGTTCTTGGTGTTCTTGGTATGCACTAGAAATTCATATCGATGGTTGAGAGTGTGGTAGGTTTGTTAGGGTTTTAATCTTTGTTCTTCCTACTTTACGGGCTTGTAATTGTTTCTATGTTGTAGTATTTTTTGTAGTACTACAATTATATATCACCATATAAGTCATTATGACAACATAATCGCATGATCTAAGTACGCAAAGTCGATGTCGAGAGGCACGCAAGGATTTCTAGGTTTCAGATTTCCGAGACAGTTCGAGTGGCCATTTTATGGCTCGATTAAATCTAGGTTCGATTATTTTATATGTAATATTATGATTCAAATGTGTAGTCACTATGTCAAGGAACAATTACCTAACACGATCTGAGTTCAACAACAACAGATCAACAAGATTCAAGTCGGTCAACGTATTGGTCAAGAACTGTTCTTGAACAAAATGCAGGTTTTCAGATTGTTTCTTGAACAGTTTGGTCAAGGGTACTTTGACCATAATTTCCTTCCATTCCAGTTATGATCTAGGTGTTCTAATTACTTTAACATGTAATCTGTATACCAGACTAAAATAAACAATCAACAACTTAGCCAAAACACATATCGGGGCCGCAAGATCGGAGGCTTGAACAAAGTTGTCGGACCACTTGTATACACATTACGGGTTACCCAGTTCGACTTTCCGTGAAGCGGTCGGCGGGTTTTGGCCAGATTTATTCCGATTCGATCTACACATGATATGGACTTGATTTAAGTTGGATATCAAAGACCACATGGCATCACGTAGATGCATAACATAAAACACCAAAATATATTAACAGAGACAGATCTAGGAGACCTGACATTTGCTTTTCAGTCAACATTTTTCCAGATTTCCAGATTTGAGAAATCTTTAAATTCTTGCATCTAGATGTTATAGATTCTTGATATAACAACCCAGATCACTTATTAACACCATATAACACATATCTAACCAATCAATTGCAACATTTAACAACAAATCATGAGATTTCGAATTTTAGGGTTCATATACCTTTGAGCTTGATTTCTAGAATCTGATTCTTTGATCTGTTATTAGTAAACGTGGGGCTTGATATTGTGACTGATCTAGCACTACATTTCGTGGGTTTGAGAGAGAATGGGAGTTGGTGAGAGCAAAAATGAAATAGGCTAAATTTTTGTGCATTTTCTCTCTAAATCTTATATATAATGCTTTGATTCATGCATATTGCTTCAATTTAATTTGAGTTGAAATTTGATTTCTTTGAGATTTCAAGTTGCAAAGTCAAAATATTTGGTAACCTACTAAAGTTATAGCAATTTTTGCAAGTTACATAATAAAATACACTAAAAGGGCATTTTGGTCATTATCTAATTATTTTTAATGGTATTCTTGGAATTGGCCAAACCCTTAGGGTTTAGGGTTTGTTAGGGTTTAGGGTTTGGAGCATTTAGGGTTTAAGTTTTAACCCTTAACTTCCAAATTAGTTTCTAACATTTTCCGAGTTTCGGTTTTTCAAAAATAAAAATTTGATATTTCTAAATTATAATTAGAATTTTCTAATTATATTAAAATTTCTTAATTATACTTTAAATCTTACTAATTAGGATTAACAATTCCTAATTAAAATTGCTAATTACGCAAGTAGGGTCAAAATGGTCATTAGGGTTTATAAACCACTAATTAGGGTTTCTAATAGAAAATAAATTTTCTAAATTAGAAATTAAATATTCGTAATTAGATTAGGGTTTTCTAATTACTTAACATTAAATTTAGGATTAATATATCCTAATTAACATTAAATTACTAAATTAACACTTTCATTTTCCCCATTTACAAATTAGGGTTTCAAATCCGTCATTAAGGTTCCTGACGGAAAAGTTTAAGTTCGATAATTTGAAATTAGGGTTTGCTAATTAATTAAGCGTTACCCTAATTAATACTATAATAATAGCAGTAGAGCATTATAATTCTCCATTAATTTCCTAGATTAGGGCTTCAATTTATCAGAATCTGAAACTAGGGTTTTCAGATCAAGTATTAGGGTTTCAAATTTGGAATTAGGGTTTTGTATTCAATTTTTAAAGATTAACCCTAATTAATCTTATAATTATTTACACTTATGCCATTAAGTTCCCGATTTAGGGTTTCATGCACCGAATTAGGGTTTCGGATTCCCGGAATTGAAATTAGGGTTTCCAGAACCGATTTCTAGGGTTTTTCGTTAAACGCTAGGGTTTTCTAATCGAACATTGTCGTTCTTAATATATTCTTAGGGTTTGCTACAGATATAATTTATCTGGTCAACCCTTGACCCTTAACCACATTCTGTACACATACATAACCATATTCACAGAACTTAATCACAAAAATCCTTAATCCTGAATAATTCACCTATAAGCCTTCACGACATTTTGAAATCCTCAAAATTCCATCCTAATAACATCAAATGCATACACTTATTTTCTGTCTAGGTCTATTATTTGACCTTAAATCAATCATTTAAGATTTTAATAAATTGTCCAAATTCTCGGGTTGTCACAGTACCGGTACTATTTGTCAAGAAGAAGGATGGATTATTAAGACTTTGTATCGACAAACGAGAGTTGAACAAGTTAACGATAAAAAATAAGTATCTATTGGCCAGGATCGATGATCTTTTTGATCAGTTGACGGGGGCAAAATATTTTTCCAAAATAGATTTAAGGACGGGGTATCATCAGCTGAAGGTTCGAAATGAAGACGTGCCAAAGACAGCATTCAGGACTTGTTATGGTCATTACGAGTTTCTGGTGATGTCATTTGGGTTGACTAATGCACCTGCTATATTTATGGATATAATGAACATAGTGTTCAAACAATATTTGGACAAGTTCGGTGTGGTGTGTATTGATGATATTCTAGTCTACTCTAAGACGCCAGAAGATCATGTTGAACACCTAAGAATAATGTTGGAGACATTAAGGAAGGAGAAGTTATATACAAAGTTCACTAAGTGTGAATTTTGGTTAGAGAGGGTACAATTTATAGGTCATGTCATTGACCATGAGGGGATATCAGTAGATCCAGCGAAGTTGGAAGCCGTGATGAATTGGGAACAACCGAAAATGCCGACCGAGGTACGGAGTTTCCCAGGGTTAGCGGGTTACTATCGGAGGTTCATTCAGGACTTTTCGAAGATAGCTACTCCGCTGACTAACTTGATGAGGAAGACGGTGAAGTATGTATGGACTGAGAAATGCGAAGATAGTTTTCAAGAACTGAAGAAGAAGTTGAGTGAAGCGCCTTTTTTTTAATTGCCCGATGACACATGAAATTTTGTAGTTTATAGCGATGCATCGCATAAAGGACTGGGTTGCGTGCTCATGCAGCATGGCAAGGTCATTGCGTATGCATCTAGGCAGTTGGAGGATTATGAAAACGTTTACCCTACTCATGATCTGGAACTGGCCGCGGTGGTGTTTGCCTTAAAGATTTGGTGACATTATCTTTACGGGGAAAAGTGTGAGATATACACATACCATAAGAGTCTAAAACATATCTTCACACAGAAGGAGTTGAACATGAGACAAAGGAGGTGGTTGGAGTTGATAAAGGACTACGACTGTGAAATCCTGTATCACCCTGGAAAAGCCAATGTAGTGGTCGACGCCTTGAGTAGAAAGGGTTGGGAGAAGTTATCTATGTTAACAGCTCAAACTGAGTTAATAATAGAGATGGCTAGGATGGAGTTAGAGGTGAGGTTGCCAATTGAGGTGGATTAGAGACTGTTTGCGACAGAGATTCAGTCTACCATCGTAGAGAGAGTCAAGGAGGTGCAGCTCAAAACCGATGAGTGTGACCAGATGAAGAAGCGGTTGACCAATGAAAAAGATATTAAGTTTAGTCTTGATAATGGGGGATTATTAAGATTTGAGGGAAGAATATGGGTTCCGAATTAGACGGAATTAAAGGAGAAAGTTTTACAAGAGGCTCATAGTTCGAGGTACTCGATTCATCTTGGTAGTACTAAGATGTATCAAGACCTTCGACAGAGTTTTTGGTGGGCTTGTCAAAGAGTTAAAGTTGAACATCAACGACCAAGTGGCTTGTTACAGTTATTGGAGATTCCGGAGTGGAAGTGGGAGCATATCACGATGGACTTTGTGGTGGGACTTCCGACAACTCAGAAGGGATATGATTCAATTTGGGTAATGGTGGACCGGTTGACGAAGTCGGCTCACTTTTTGCCAATTCGAATTAAGTATAACTTAGATCAGTTAGCTACACTCTATGTTAAGGAAATTATTTCCAGACATGGAGCACCTGTTTCGATAGTGTCAGATCGTGACCCACGATTCACATCAAACTTTGGAGAAGTCTTCAAGAGCAGTTGGGGACACAGTTGAAATTGAGTACGGCATATCATCCACAAACCGATGGACAGAGCGAGAGGACAATTCAGACGTTAGAAGATATATTGAGATCTTGCGTCATGGATTTTAAGGGTAGTTGGGATGATCATCTACCATTAGTAGAATTTGCATATAACAACAGTTATCATGCAAGCATCCGGTATGCTGCCGTATGAAGCTTTGTATGGAAGGAAATGCAGAACGCCATTGTATTGGGATGAAGTGGGAGAACGTCGAATGCTAGGACCCTGTACAGTAAACAGTGGAAGTGGTGAAGTTGATTCGAATGCATCTAGTAACGGCTCAAGACAAACAAAAGAAATACACATACTTACATCGAGAGAATAGAGAGTTTGAGGTAGGCTCGTACGTATTTCTAAAGGTATCTCCCTGGAAAGGAAAGATACTCTTTGGAAAGAAGGGAAAACAAAGCCCAAGGTTTATAGGACCTTTTGAGGTATTAGAACGAGTAGGTGAGGTAGCTTATAGGGTAGCGTTACCTCCAGACCTAGAGCGAATACATAATGTATTTCACGTTTCAGTATTACGTCCTTACAAATTGGATTACAAGAACGTGATAAAATTTGAGCCTATTCAAATCGAGAAGGATTTAACACATGAAGAAATGCCGATTCAAATCATCGATAGAAAAGAGCAAGTTCTGCGAAACAAGGTAATATCGTCAGTAAAGGTGTTATGGAAGAACCACGATGTCGAGGAAGCAACGTGGGAATTGGAAGAGAAGATAAAGAAGAATTATCCTCTTTTGTTTGAGTAATGTAGGGCTAGATTCTGGGGACAGAAGGGGGGAAGAATGTAACGCCCGAGAAATTCGGATCCTTTGTAAAATATTTGAAAGAATTAAATAATGAATAAAATAATATTATTTGTTATTATATGTGTTAATAAGACATATGTCGTTCTATAAACTAGAAATGTCGAAACATCATAGTATTTGAACCACGTGAATGAATTAAAGTGTTTGAATTTCCAAGACGAAAATAAAGGTTTTTTGAGAAAGTTTACGAAAAACACTATTCACCGTTTATCACTCGGGAATTATTTTTGAACTTCCGAGAAATACGTAACGTTAAAAAATTCCCAGGCGAGATAGATTATTTAATAATAATCTAATTATGGAAAACACAATAATTCTCATGCGGACTTAATTCAAGAATGCTATGTATTAATTTATAATGGATTAAACTTGTGGATTGTGTATGAAATGCAAGTCCATAAGCTTTAAAGGTTAAGCCCAAATAGTTAATAATGTGAAGCCCAAACTATATTGAAGACTAGCCCAAAAAGATTTCGATAATCAAATTCAACTTAAGCCCAAATGGTGATCCATTAGTTAATTAAGATCCATGGGGCAACCCATGGGTGAAGTAGGGACCAAGACCTTTGTGTGGTGTGCAAGAATTAAGAGTAATGGCCAAGTTTACTTAGCGTGCAAGTAGTGAATAGTAAGGAGGTTAGTGAGGAGGTTAACTAAGGAGGTGGGATGGCCTAAATGTCCATAGTGCCCTCACTTTGAGTTGCCTATAAATACCAAGCTTTATTTCTTAAGTTTGTTGTTTAATTTTCATCCAACTCTTCTCAAGATAAACAACTTATTTGGTAGAGAGAATAAGCCACTTAAGCACTTATAAGTCATTTCAACTTTTGCTAGATTTTCCAAAGTGAAGTGAAGTAATAGTCTTCAAGGGTAAGACTCATATCTATTATCTTTATCTCTTCTATGATAGGTTTGATAGAGAAATGGGATAGTTTGATGATAATATATAAATAAGTCATTGATGAATGAACTTAAGCCGAATAAGTTGAATAAGCAACTTGAACCTAAATAAGTTGATGAACTCATGAAGAATTTGCATTTGTTGTCATAAGCATGAGAATTTGTAGTTAATAAAGTTAAATAAGTCTTTGACTTATGAGAATAAGTCAAAACCTACTTTGATAATAAGTTGGTGTAACAAGTAACTTGAAATATCTTTATGTTGATTAAAATCCACCTAGAATGATTAGTAATGAGGTTTCGCCGGAATTTACCGATTGGACGATAATCGTCAAATTCGTGAAATTCTCGGAATGGAAGTCGTATTTTGTGCTTGAAGTCATAAACGTTGGTTTTCGATGGAGACAAGTCGTTTTTTGCATTATAGAGTTGCAGACTCGAAAATGGCCGGATTCTGACTTAGAACGAAGAAACGAGCATTGAACGTTCACGAACGTTTATCGTTTTTGTTAAGATGGACTAAAAGGTGAAATTTTAGCAAACGAAGTAAAATAGATAAAATTCTTGCATGAACGCATAGAGTATGTAATTTTTGACCCGTAGGCTCTTGAACAAGCCAATTTGGATTTATAACGAAGAAGTTACGAGTCCGGGAATCTCAACTTTTGAAAAATCTGTCAAACATTTCTGTGGCACAGAGTCCACGCCGCGGCACGACTCTAAGTCATTTAGCCAAGACACCACAAATACTAAAAGGAGCTTTCACCAGCAAACTCGCGTCGCAACGCGAGTCCTAAGCCGAAGCAACAATAGGTGACGAATAACAAATAGGCACCAGTGTAATAATTGTAACAATATGTCAAATTTCAAGACCTTGACAATAAAGAATGTTTACAGGATGGTAATGAATGAACACTTAAATAATGATCTTAATAAAACATTGTTAAGGCATATTAAACATTAAGTATGCACACTTAGGGTTAAGATTAAGTCAATTACTTGTGAACGTAAGAATGATGTAATGGAAAGTCGGAACCTATAATAACAAATCTAATACGTATTTAGATTGAGAAGAAGGGTAAGATTCTTTAGGAACCATGTGTAATCATTCATGACCTAATGTTCTATATTGTGCTATCATCTAATGTAGAGACCTTAAAGACGTAAAGTGCACGTGTCATAAACTGTAGCAGACGCTAAAGGCAAGTACTCTAACCCTTGTTCTTGTTCGATCTGGACAAGTCTTTGTGATTCATGTATTCTTCACATGAGTTAGTATTTGAGGAAGTCAAAGCCAATCCTTTCAGCTAGATGTATGCTATGTTATTCTATCAAGTGTTGATAAGGATTTACCAAACAAATATTGTTGTGGTTTTCAAAAGTAGACTGAATATGATAAACTGTTTTGTCGACAAACGACAGGCACGTGAGGTTGCCACAACTTAAATGTATACATGTTTAATGAATGTAGTGTTGATCAATATTGAGTACTATAGGCTGATCACCTAGACGTGCTTGTGACGAACGAGATTTTTGTAATTTAATTTTAATATATATTGAATTAAATAAATATTTTCGATGATTTAATTATTGGATTAAATAATTATTTGATGCAATTGTGGTAGATTAATTTAATTATATGTGTTACATTTATTAAATTAATGTGGAGAATAATTATTATTCAAGTATGTATTTAATTGAGCTTATTGAATTAAATG
This sequence comes from Panax ginseng, assembly GCA_020205605.1. Lineage (NCBI taxonomy): Eukaryota > Viridiplantae > Streptophyta > Magnoliopsida > Apiales > Araliaceae > Panax > Panax ginseng. Next base: position 33,137,546 of record CM035143.1, on the reverse strand, counting down.
AAATATTTAATTAAGCATGATGTTATTTTAATTAATTTAATTATTAATTAGAGAGTTAATAATTTGACATTATTTATTAATGAGAAAATTAATTATGTGACTATGTGAATTAATGAGAAATTATTATATTTTATTTAAAATAAATTAAATAAGATATTGATTTATTTTATAAAGGAGTGTGACATTATTTAAACTATATGATAAAAGAGTTTATTAAATTAATTGAGTTTAAGCCTTTAAGGCTAGCCAAACATGGCACTAGTAGAGGTTGAGGGCAGTTAACCCATGATGGGTAACTGACCACAATGCATCAGTTTATTTAATTACGACGACTGTTTTCTTTCATTATTATTCCTAAGTCTAGAGAATAAGCAGAGCATAATTTAGAGTTCACAGAGAGAATTGTGAGATTGATAAAATATTGTGAGTGTGTAATCAATCAAATACTTGTGAAAGAATCATCATTGATCATCTTCTTTATGCTCTACAGGGTAATCTCCTCCTTCCCAATTTCTACTTTAAGTATTTTAGTTTTCATGAAAATGGCTTTTAAAGTTTTTTGGTTTAACCTCTGTAATTGGGTTAGGAGTAATGATTATGGGTTGTATGTGTGTTATGACATATCAAATCGTATTTAATTATATATATTATGTAAACCATATCATCAAATTCATGAAAACATGTCGTATTATGATGACTTGTTATTTCAAAATATACAGAGTATGGGTTTTGGCCTTATGGCCTTATACGTGATATTTTATGTATTAATCGTATATTATCCCTAAATTTTACATTCGTATATTGTTATGCATGTTGATACGAAGAGACCAAAGTTTAAATAAATGGATTCGATGTTATAACTAATCCGTAGTGACAATTTTCATGTTTTATTTTCAAAACCTCCAAGAACATCAAAGTCAGTGAAATTCATATGCTTTAAATCTGTTATTAAGTGTTTAAATTGGTTAATGTCAGTATATAAATGTTGGGTTATGATTATACATGAATTATATCATGTGGGTATGATTAAATTCGAGTAGTAGTAATTTTATTGGAGTTCCTTGGCCATGTTCTGCAATTTTCGCGAATCGCAAAATCAAATCGAGCCTCGCACACAAGCACCGACTCTAGCCTTGAGACTCATGTCATGACACTAAAGACCACAATGCATAGCCATATATCGCTACCAGCATCGCCGAGAACTAGTGTAACAGTGGCGCCGTAGTGCCACTCTCCAGAATGTTCAGAATGAGATTTTTTAAAATGTTTAAATCTAACAATGTGTTAGTAAATTAATTTAATAAACATAGAAATATGTTAGAAGTATAATGAGATGTAAAATAGAGGTTTAACATGTAAATAACATAATTACATGTGGATTAAATTATTGAATACATAATTAGCTTGTTATTCATGATGTGTAAATTATGTGACAAAGTAGTAAATTAACTAAGTATAGTTAATAATCAAAGTAAACAAAAAGAATAATCATTGATGATTAGTAAAGTTATAATTAACTGGTATTGTGAATGTGAATGATATGTAGGATTTAAATCAAAGAACGAGTTTAGTTAAAGTGTAATCTACGCACGAGGCAAGTTTCCTAACCCTACTTGTCATTATTGTTCAAGTTTATTATTTACCTCGAGTAAATTATCATTACTATTATTCATGTTCAAATGTTATATTAAAGATTGATTATATTTTTAAAGCATGATTTAGTTATATAATAATTGTCCTATTGTATACTTCCTGAGATTATTATTCAATTTGAATATCATTATTATTGAACCTTATTAGACTAGCGAACCCTTATTGATTCGACTAGTCCATAGTTGATGAGCGTTCTACATTTCAGAACCCTTGATGAACCATCCAAACCAAACTTCCTTTGGTGCGGACTCGAATGTCAAATTGAGATGAACAACCCTGCAAAGGGATTTACTTAAGCGTTAGCGTTAAGATATTGTGCTCAGTATGGTACTAAGGGCTGATCCCCCTAAGTACGAGTAGAAAGATCCATAGTCTTATGACTATTAAAGGTTTCAAGTATAACCCTTGATAACCTAGGACATAGTTCAAGGTCCTATGACCCTCAGAAATCTCTTGATTCTTGCTATTCATTCTTGATTCAAAAGTTGAGCTTTTATTTCAGAAGTTATTATTTCTCTCGCATGTTATTATACTGTTATTTCATTATTATACTTGTGGGCAATAGTGCTCACTCTTGCTTAATAATAACATTGCAGTTAAGAGCGAAAGAACTGATGAACCTTCCACTAGTAAAGGCAAGGGCAAAGTTAGCAAGTGATGTTGACTTGTTATTTTTATTAGATGTTGTATTTATGTTTAAGACTTGAGTTAATGATGTTGTTTAAGACTTATTTATTTATGATTCCACACAGATGTTTAAGGTTAGTTTAACCTGGGATTGTATTGTTATTTTTCGGAAGTTGTAACCCTTAATGGGAAGATTTTTATTCTATCTAGTGCATGACTTGCATTTATTATGGGTAGATAGATAAATGATATTTGTACAGTGAACACCAAATCCCGTGGAATCGAAGTACCCGGATTTGGGGGTGTCACAAGTTGGTATCAAAGTCAGAGGTTATGAACCTTAGGTGGGGGAACAACCTTAGGTAGTAGCCTTATAGAAAGAAGACAGTAATGGAAAACTCTTATCGAGTTCTAAGAAATGAATTTTTTTAATTCATTGAAGATAATAAAAGACCTTATGTGTTTACGTGTTAAAGTATGCGTTGGATGATACGATTTAGTAACTAAAACTTAAAATTTTGTTGTCAGGATGTCGAATGTTGGTGAAGCTAGTCAAGCTAGGGAGGAAGAACCCCGGGTACCTATAGTACCTACTGAGGAGGAACACCGTGTACCTATAGTACCGACAGAGGAGGAGCCCTGAGTCATTCATATCGTTAGGGAGCAGCTGGTGCAGAGGGAATCATCTCCATTGATCACCGTTGTTGGTCAAGAGCATGAGCCCGAGACTGATCCTGAGGAGGATCCTGAGGAGGAATTTGTTGAGGAAGAGGAAGAGGAAGAAGAGGAGTTACCACGATACACCGTTGATGCTGAGATGTATGACACGTTATACGACCGTAACGTGGAATTATGAGATGAGGTGCAGGATTTGACCGAAGCGAAGCGCTTATTCAAAGATATTACTCAGAAAGCGTAAGGAGAGGGAGATTTCGACTCTTCACTCTCGACTGGCAAATGTAGAATGGGATTTGGTCCATGAGAAGGGTCAAACTAAAGATAAGACCGAGGAGAGAGAGAAACGAAGAAGGAAATCAAGGAAACCTCCAAAAATTTGAACATAGCAGAGGAAGGTGGGTAAGAGAATCGCGTCGAAATGATCGCAGGCAGAGGATGATAGTCGTGCAAAGAAAGCGAAGATTGGGGAAACGTATTCTACACTTAACAAGGCAATGAATGAGACCCAAGATCTAGTTTTGAGGTACCCAATTCAGTTTGAAGGACTACCATTGTACATGATGGATCGCAGGATGATGCGTCGCATCTTAGAAGAGGAGCGTAGGAAGGCTAATCAGTACCTTGACCGACAATGATATTATTTATTTAATTATGTGAAGAACTTAATTAGTATTTTAGATGTAAATTCTGACGTGTTTATGAATGAAAGAATATTTGATTGTTTTAAATCCTGTGGATTCTTTATTCCAGGATAGTTGATGTAAATAGCAGTTATGCTATCGTTTAATGTTAAAACTTTGATTTGAATGCAAATATATCAAGTTATTGAGATGATGTGTTAAGTGATATGTTAAATTGTTGAGTAATGCCTTAACTATTTAGAGAAATAAATAAAGTTCTAATAAGCGTTTATTTAACAGAAAAATGCCGCCAAGAAGAAGACAACCACGTCAACCGGCTCAGGAAGAGTCAACCAATAATAACAATAATGCTAACGCTAATCTCGTGCAGCAGTTGATGAACTTACTGACTGGAGCCATGAATAACCAACCTCAAGCTCTACCAAACACAACGTTTAAGGACTTCAAGGCGGTGGGGACGCCAGGGTTCAAAGGTTCCATGAACCCAATCAAAGCTCAAACGTGGGTTATGGAAATTGAGAAGGTTTTCGACGTTGCTAAGGTTAGAAAAGATTAGAAGACCGCTTTTGAAACGTTTATGCTGAAGTCTGAGGCTAGATACTGGTGGCAAGCAAACAAAGTGCGAGGAGGTGAAGGTGTAATTACTTGGGAGAGATTTAAAGAAATGTTTTTAGAGATGTATTTCCCAACTAGTTCGTAGAATCAGATGGAGGTTCAATTTCTGGAACTGAAGCAGGGAAACATGAGCGTACCTTACTACGTGGCTAAATTCAATGAGTTAGCAAGGTTCGCCTGCATCAAGTACAACACGATGACGAGAGAAAGGCGGAAGATTCAACAAGGACTAAAGCCTTGGGTTTACAGTAAAGTATCAATGTTTCAGATAAACACATTTGTCGGAGTATTGGAAAAGGCCATCCTCGCTGAAGGAGGAAACGTTGCGGTGACCAAGTACAATCACGATCAGAAGAAGAAGAAGAGTGAAGGTGAATTTAATAACAAGGCCAGTGGAAGTGGCAGAGGAGGTGGAAATTTCAATTAGAAGAAAAGGTGGAACGACAGCTCATCATCAGGAAATTAGCAGGGTAATCAGAAGAAAAGAATCGAAGCATGCCCGACTTGCGGGAAAGCACATCTGGGAGTTTGTATGAAAGGAAAAAGAGTGTGCTATAATTGTGGTCAGGAAGGCCACATAGCACCAAACTGTCCAAACCCAAAGAAGGGTGCTTGTTTTACTTGTGGTTCAAGGACCATCCGGCAAGAGATTGTCCCAAGAATGGATCGGGAGGGTCGTGGATCGGAGGAAACTGGGAAATAATAAAGGAAATGTTTTAACCATCATCGGACCAACCGCAACAAACCGACCGACCACCCGGACTTTCAACATGACGGTACAAGATGCAGTTCAATCCCGTGATGTGGTGTCAGGTATCATTCCGATCAATAAAATTAATGCTTATGTTTTATTTGATTCAGGTGCTACTTGTTCCTTTATATCCGATGATTTTACCAAGAATTTAGATATACCTAAGAATGAATTGGATTACCCCATGAATATAGAAATTGCGAATAGAGAAATAATCCCTGTTAAGTATGTGCATAAGAACTGTAGAGTGGATATTAAAGGTAATATCATGAACGTAGATCTTACCCCTATTCGACTTGGGGAATTTGACGTTATATTGGGAATGGACTGGTTATTCAATTTCGGTGTTGTAATTGAATGCCAAAAGAAGCGATAACCTTATGACTCGCCAAAGGTTGTATTTATGGTAAAGATGTCGCCTTGACAAGCGAGTTGTCTGGACGATGATGCAGCCGAGAAGTTGTTAAGACAAGGTCAGATAGGATACTTAGCTTACATAGTCAATCGAAAAAAGAGAATCCAAAAGTAGAACAGATACCGATTGTGAGGGATTTCGTCGACGTATTTCGCAGACGATTTACCAGGACTTCCACCAAATAGAGAGGTAGATTTTCAGTAATCAATTTGGGCCTTTAATCGCTCCAATATCGAAGGCACCATACCGAATGGCACCAAAGAAAGATGAAGGAATTAATGGTACAACTACAAGAATTGTTGGACAAGAAGTACATTCAACCGAGCGTATCGCCGTGAGGAGCACCGGTGTTGTTTGTGAAAAAGAAGGATGGATCGATGCAAATCTGTATAGACCAAAGAGAACTGAATAAGGTCGCGATTAAGAATAAATATCCATTACCGAGGATCGATGACTGTTTGATCAATTGAAGGGAGCGAGATACTTTTCCAAGATAGACTTGAGAAGCGGTTATCATCAATGAAGGTGAGGCCGGAGGATGTACCAATACGCTGCTCGTAACGCGATACTGGTCACTACTAATTTTTAGTAATGTTGTTTGGTCTAACGTAATGCTCCCCGCAAAGATTTATGGAACTAATGAATGGTGTATTCAAGCCGCTTTTGGACAAATTCAGTAGTGGTATTTATAGATGACATTTTGGTATATTCCAAAACTAAAGAAGAACACGAAGAACATTTGAGGTTAACATTGGAAGTATTGAGAAGGAGAAGTTATGCGCTAAATTTTGAAATGCGACTCGGATCGAGCGAGTACAATTTCTTGGTCACGTAATTGATAAAAACAGAATTTCGGTAGATCCATCAAAAATCGAAGCCATGATTAACTGGGATCAGCCGAGAACGCCATCAGAAGTAAGAAGTTTTCTTGGATTGGCGAGGATATTATAGAAGATTCATACAAGACTTTTCCAAGATCGCAACTCCGCTAATCTAATTTAACTCAAAAAGTCGTGGAAATTTGTTTGGACGGATAAGTGGTGTGAGGAAAGTTTTCAAGAATTGAAGAAGAGGTTGAGTACGACTTCGTGTTATCTCTTCCGGATGATACAGAAATTTTGTTGTTTATAGTGATGCGTCGATAAAGGACTTGGGTTGTGTGTCGATGCAAAACGGCAAAGTCATTGCGTATGCATCACAACAATTGAAGGATTACGAGAAGGGATATCGACCCATGACTTCAGAGAGTTAATGCAGCTTGTTTTTGCTTTGAAAATTTGGAGGCACTATCTTTATGGGGAGAAGTGTGAAATATATATGGACCACAAGAGTCTGAAATATATTTTCACGCAGAAAGATTTGAATATGCGTCAAAGAAGATGGTTGGATTTAATTAAGGATTACGATTGTAAGATTTTATACTATCCGGGAAAAGCAAATGTGGTTGCCGACGCCTTAAGTAGAAAGGGTCGTGAGAAATTGATGATGTTAACTGCTCAGGAGGAGCTAATTACAGAAATGGAGAAACTGGAGTTGGAAGTGAAGTATCCTATGGAGATTGATGAGAAGCTATTTCAGATGCAATCTGGTACCACCCTACTGGATAAAGTTAAGGAGGCTCAGCTTCAGGATGAAGAATGTAAAAAGGTGACAAAGAAGATATCTGAAGGAACAGAACCAAGATTTAAGATGGATAAGGAAGGAATACTGAGATTTGAGAGTAGAATTTGGGTACCACCAGTCACAGAGATTAAGGAAGATATTTTAAGTGAGGCTCATAGTTTGCGATATTCGATTCACCCTTGTAGTACTAAGATGTATCAAGACCTTCGACAACATTCTGGTGGCCGAATTTGAAACGTGATGTTGCAAAATGTGTTGCCAAGTGTCTGATCTGTCAGAAAGTGAAAGCGGAACATCAGAGACCAAGTGGGTTGCTACAACCGTTAGAGATCCCAGAATGGAAATGGGAACATATTACAATGGACTTCGTGGTTGGCCTTCCGACAACTCAGAAAGGCTACGACGTAGTATGGGTTATCGTTGACCGACTGACGAAATCTGCACACTTCCTTCCGATCAAAATCAGATTCAACTTGGATCAGTTGGCAGGGCTATACATAAAATAAATTATTTCGAGACACGGAGTGCCGGTGTCAATTGTTTCTGATAGAGATCCGCATTTTACATCGAACTTCTGGAAACATCTACAGGAATGCATGGGAACGCAATTGCGAATGAGTACAGCTTACCACCCTCAAACAGATGGGCAGAGCGAGAGAACGATTCAAACATTAGAGGATATGCTAAGAGCCTGTGTGATGGACTTTAAAGGAAATTGGGATGATCACCTATCGTTAGTAGAGTTCGGCTACAACAACAGTTACCACACTAGTATTAGCATGCCGCCTTACGAAGCGTTATACGACAGAAAGTGCAAAACTCTGCTTTACTGGGCTAAAGTTGGTGAAAGACAATTGCTAGGGCCTGAATTGGTACAGCAGACGGCAAAAATAGTCAAAGTGAACCGAGCACGACTAGTAGCGGCTCAAGATCGACAGAAGAAATACACTGATCCACATCGTAAAAATATCGAGTTTGAATCAAGTAGTTATGTTTTCTTGAAGGTCTCTCCCTGGAAGGGGAAGATCAGGTTCAGAAAGAAAAGAAAATTGAGCCCAAGATTCATTGGACCATTTGAAGTACTCAGAAGAATCGGAGAAGTTGCGTACGAGGTAGCCCTACTTCCAGCACTCGAGAATGTCCATAACGTCTTCCATGTTTCTGTGTTACGACCCTACAAAGCCGATTTCAAGCATGTAATTGAATACGAACCCCTACATTTTGAAAAAGACTTATCTTACGAAGAAATTCCCATTCAAATTGTCGACAGAAAAGAACAAGTTCTCAGAAATAAAGGAATACCTTCTGTTAAGGTAATTTGGAGGAACCACAACGCTGAAGAAGCTACGTGGGAACTCAAGAGAATATGAAGAAGAATTACCTCATTTATTTACTTAACTATGTAAGCGATTCGGGGATGTAATCTTTGTAAGGGGGGAGAATGTAACGGTCGAATTTATTGAGTCGTGATTAAAGGGGAGAATCCTTTTAAGGGGGGGAAAAGATGTGACGAACGAGATTTTGTAATTTAATTTTAATATTTATTGAATTAAATAAATATTTTCGATGATTTAATTATTGGATTAAATAATTATTTGATGCAATTGTGGTAGATTAATTTAATTATATGTGTTACATTTATTAAATTAATGTGGAGAATAATTATTATTCAAGTATGTATTTAATTGAGCTTATTAAATTAAATGAAATATTTAATTAAGCATGATGTTATTTTAATTAATTTAATAATTAATTAGAGAGTTAATAATTTGACATTATTTATTAATGAGAAAATTAATTATGTGACTATGTGAATTAATGAGAAATTATTATATTTTATTTAAAATAAATTAAATAAGATATTGATTTATTTTATAAAGGAGTGTGACATTATTTAAACTATATGATAAAAGAGTTTATTAAATTAATTGAGTTTAAGCCTTTAAGGCTAGCCAAATATGGCACTAGTAGAGGTTGAAGGCAGTTAACCCATGATGGGTAACTGACCACAATGCATCAGTTTATTTGATTATTTATTTATTTCGCTTTTTTCATTATTATTCCTAAGTCTCAGAGAATAAGTTAGAGCATAGTTTAGAGTTCACAGAGAGAATTGTGAGATTGATAAAATATTATGAGTGTGTAATCAATCAAATACTTGTGAAAGGATCATCATTGATCATCTTCTTTATGCTCTACAGGGTAATCTCCTCCTTCCCAATTTCTACTTTACGTATTTTAGTTTTCATGAAAATGGCTTTTAAAGTTTTTTGGTTTAACCTCTGTAATTGGGTTAGGAGTAATGATTATGGGTTGTATGTGTGTTATGACATATCAAATCGTATTTAATTATATATATTATGTAAACCATATCATCAAATTCATGAAAACATGTCGTATTATGATGACTTGTTATTTCAAAATATACAGAGTATGGGTTTTGGCCTTATGGCCTTATACGTGATATTTTATGTATTAATCGTATACTATCCCTAAATTTTACATTCGTATATTGTTATGCATGTTGATACGAAGAGACCAAAGTTTAAATAAATGGATTCGATGTTATAACTAATCCGTAGTGACAATTTTCATGTTTTATTTTCAAAACCTCCAAGAACATCAAAGTCAGTGAAATTCACATGCTTTAAATCTGTTATTAAGTGTTTAAATTAGTTAATGTGAGTATATAAATGTTGGGTTATGATTATACATGAATTATATCATGTGGGTATGATTAAATTCGAGTAGTAGTAATTTTATTGGAGTTCCTTGGCCATGTTCTATAATTTTTGCGAATTGCAGAACTGAAACAGGAGCCTCGCACCATTGGCCTTGCAAACTCTGTGCCTCGACACTCACGACGTTAGCGCCACCGCCGCCAGTAGCGCCAACGACTACATAAATATCGCGCCATGGCAAATACGAGAATGTGTAATAATAGCCAGCAATACCACTCTCCAGAATGTTCAGAATGAGATTTTTTTAAATGTTTAAATCTAACAATGTGTTAGTAAATTAATTTAATAAATATAGAAATATGTTAGAAGTATAATGAGATGTAAAATAGAGGTTTAACATGTAAATAACATAATTACATGTGGATTAAATTATTGAATACATAATTAGCTTGTTATTCATGATGTGTAAATTATGTGACAAAGTGGTAAATTAACTAAGTATAGTTAATAATCAAAGTAAACAAAAAGAATAATCATTGATGATTAGTTAAGTTATAATTAACTGGTATTGTGAATGTGAATGATATGTAGGATTTAAATCAAAGAACGAGTTTAGTTAAAGTGTAATCTATGCACGAGGCAAGTTTACTAACCCTACTTGTCATTATTGTTCAAGTTCATTATTTACCTCGAGTAAATTATCATTACTATTATTCATGTTCAAATGTTATATTAAAGATTGATTATCTTTTCAAAGCATGATTTAGTTATACAATAATTGTCCTATTGTATACTTCTTGAGATTATTATTCAATTTGAATATCATTATTATTGAACCTTATTAGACTAGCGAACCCTTATTGATTCGACTAGTCCATAGTTGATGAGCGTTCTAAATTTCAGAACCCTTGATGAACCATCCAAACCAAACTTCCTTTGGTGCGGACTCGAATGTTAAACTGAGATGAACAACCCTGCAAAGGGATTTACTTAAGCGTTAGCGTTAAGATATTGTGCACAGTATGGTACTAAGGGCTGATCCCCCTAAGTACGAGTAGAAAGGTCCATAGTCTTATGACTGTTAAAGGTTTCAAGTATAACCCTTGATAACCTAGGACATAGTTCAAGGTTCTATGACCCTCAAAAATCTCTTGATTTTTGCTATTCATTCTTGATTCAAAAGTTAAGCTTTTATTTCAGAAGTTATTATTTCTCTCGCATGTTATTATACTGTTATTTCATTATTATACTTGTGGGCAATAGTGCTCACTCTTGCTTAATAATAACATTACAGTTAAGAACGAAAGAACTGATGAACCTTCCACTAGTAAAGGCAAGGGCAAAGTTAACAAGTGATGAAGACTTGTTATTTTTATTAGATGTTGTATTTATGTTTAAGACTTGAGTTAATGACGTTGTTTAAGACTTATTTATTTATGATTCCGCACAAATGTTTAAGGTTAGTTTAACCTGGGATTGTATTATTATTATTCGGATGTTGTAACCCTTAAGGGGAAGATTTTTATTCTATCTAGTGCATGACTTGCATTTATTATTGGTAAATAGATAGATGATATTTGTACAGTGAACACCAAATCTCGTGGAATCGAAGTACCCGGATTTGGGGGTGTCACATTGCTCGTAAGCTATGTCGGACTTACGGACTTCGTGCCGAGATGTCCTTTTCAAAGTACTTATGAAATGCTTACGGTCTTGAACCGGAATTGATGTTTTACTAAATATTGTTGTTGTAAAACGTTTTGAATGAAAAGAAGTGCTATTTTGAATTATCGATAGTACTTCGTAACTATTGTTCAGTTATTGAAGATATACGATTCCTATGTTTCAAGCATGCTAGTTTCCTATAATTGTTGTACTTCCTGAGCTAGTTAGGCTCATTCTTGCTTGAACCATATGAATACAGCTAAGACCGAACAGACCGATGGATCCGACAAAGGTAAAGGGAAGGCAAAGGTGAACCCGTAGATTGCATATGTAATAGTATAGGCTTTGTAAGGAATAATATTGATATTATGACAAAGACAATGTATTGGTTATAAAGAACTTGGGGAACGTAAATATTTTTTTGATATATATCTAAGACATATCCGTTCTTTTGAGGCATTTCAATTGAATGTTTTTGTGAACTGTAGCACCGTGTAGCACCATCTGTCGGGTTGGAAGATACCCAGATTTGGGGGCGTCACAAGTTCATTAAACTTGGCAGCGTATTGGGGAACCGTCATGTCCCCTTGTTTCAAATCTAGAAACCACATCTCCATCCTTCCCTGCATGATCGTGGGAAAGTAGTTTTCGTAAAATATTTCCTTGAACCTCACCCACGCTATAACATCTATTCCGGCCCTAGCCTGATTGGCCTCCCACCAAAAGTTGGCTTCTCCCTTCATCATGTAGGTTCCAAAGGCAACCTTCTGGGCCTCGTCGACATTTACTATCACAAATGCCTTCTCGATTTCCTTCACCCATGTTTGGGCTTCGATAGGGTCCGTAGTTCCTTTGAACTCCGACGGACCCACACTCTTAAAGTCCTTAAATGTAGTAGCTCTTACTACACCAGGATTTATGGGGATGTTAGCCCCTGTTCTATTAAATGATGCATTTAATAGATTTATGAACTCTCGCATGGGGTTAACAGGACCTCCTCTAGGTTGGTTTGTGTTCGCACTCGATTACATGGTACTCTTCTTGGCGGCATTTATTTTGTTACAATAAACACATATTTCGTTATTATTCATTTCATGTTAGTTAGTTATTATTCAATGTTAAACAATAACTTAAACATTCATTACTCAATATTTTTTGAAAAAGAAAACTTATATTAATTCATTGTAGTATAATACTACATCGGTTACATTACACAGCCTAAGCTGGATACATTTCTTTCCCGCAATTACTTTCCAAAAATTGGGATATATAAAAGACTACCCTTGATTATACAAAAGAGGGTTTTACGTCGCTACTATATATAAAAATATGTACATATCTAACTACTCTAGCCACTACTAGATTACATTTGCCTTAAGGCATTCTCAAAATCCGCCTTGGCATGATAGGCGATAATATCACGGCTGATAGTATGTCGCGTTTGCCCTGCTTCGACGGGATAACCAGCTACCTGCAGTTGGAAGTCCCCATGAGAACTCCTATGAATATAGGATATCATCCTTATTTTCTGCTTCTTGGTCTTTAGCTCCCCCCTGAGCTCAAAGACCTCATGTTTTAGCTCATGGACCTTGTCCTTAGCCAAAACCCTTTCATCGTGCTCCTGCTCCCACATGGACTCCACGTCTGTCTTATCCTCTATAACAGCCTGGAGCTCCGCCTTCAACTCATTAACCTCCTGACAGTAGTAGATATTTATATCCAGCACTGACATGAACAGTGACATCATTGACTCCCCTAGAGTCATCTCTGCTGCTATTGTTACGGGGTTGAAGGACACTACCTCCACTTCTTCTTCCAACATGCCGTTAAACACGGACATGAGGTCTAGGCTCTCTGAGTCTCCAGACTCAACCACCACTATCTCGGGATCTGCTGCTATGGGGCTCGGTATAATCTCTACCTGATTAACCAATCCTTCACTGACTACCTGCACATCTCTATTTTCTCCTGACATCTACAACAACACAAAAGTTTGATTAGTACACGTTAGTAGAATAATAAAAACACATAACATATATAATGCATTTTTATATGGTTTTCTTCCATCTTTTATTCTTTGACTTTTCTTAAGGTTATGACTTAAGGTTTTATTTCCGCCCTTAAGTTTTATAACCTAATGCTTTGATACCAACCTGTGACGCTCCCAAATCCGGGTATCTTCCAACCCGACTGATGGTGCTACACAGTGCTACAATTGACATAAACATTCAATTGAAATGCCTCAAAAGAACGGATATGTCTTATATATATAAAAAGAATATTTACATTCCCCAGGTCTTTACAACCAATACATTTGTCTTTGTCATAATATAACATATTATCATTACAAAACCTATACTATTACATAGATAGATTACGGGTTCGCCTTAGCCTTTCCTTTATCTTTACCGGATCCATCGGTCCATTCGGTCTTAGTTGCATTCATATGGTTCAAGCAAGAATGAGTTTAAGCCTAACTAGCTCAGCAAGTACAACAATTCTAGTAAAATAGCATGCTTGAAACATAGGAATAATATATCTTCAATAACTGAACAATAGCTATGAAGTACTATCGATAATTCAAAATAGCACTTCGTTTCATTCAAAACATTTTACAACAACAATATTCGGTAAAACATCAATTCCGGTTGAAGACCGTAAGCATATCATAAGTGGTTTGAAAAGGACGTCCCGACACTAAGTCCATAAGTCCAGCATAGCTTACGAGCACGTCTAGGTGATCAACCTATAGTACTCTATGTTGATCAACACTACATCCATTAAACGTGTATACGTTTAAGTTGTGGCAACCTCACGTGGCTTTCATTTGACGACAAAACAATTTAGCATAGTCAGACTACTTTTGAAAACCACAACAATATTAGTTTGGTAAATCCTTATCAACACTTGATAGAATAACATAGCATACGTCTAGCCGAAAGAATTGGCTTTGACTTCTTAAGACATTAACTCATGCGAAGGATACATGAATCACAAAGACTTGTCCAGATTGAATTGGAACAAGGGTTAGAATACTTGCCTTTAGCGTCTTCTACAGTTTATAACACGTTCAGTTTAAATCTTTAAGTCTCTACAATAGATAATAACATCACATAGCACATTATGTCATGAATAAACATACATAGTTTCTAAAGAATCTTACCCTTCTTCTCAATCTAATTACGTATTAGATTCAATATTATAGGTTTCGGCTTTCCATTACGTCATTCTTACGTTCATAAGTCACTGACTTTCTTTAACCCTAAGTGATCATACTTAAGGCTTAATTATGTCTTAATAATGTTTAATTAAGATCGTTAGTTAAGTATTCACAAATTACTCTTCATGTTCAACATGCAAACAATTTTTAGTATCTAGGTCATGAGGCTGGCGCTGCGGCGCCGGCTATTATACTTGGTGCCGTGCTACAGCGTCACCCATTATTGCCTATAAACCGGACTCAGCGTTGCGGCGCGAGTCCCTTTGTTATCTGTCGTCAGCAATGGCCTTGAGTTTGCGGTGATGAGGCTCACTTTGGTGACATGGCTACGGCTAAATGGCTTGAGTCACACACGCGGACTCTGAGCCCTCGTAATTTTTTGATGATTTTCAAATGGTGAGATTCCTGGACTCGTAACTTCTTCGTTATAAGTCCGAATTGGCTCGTTCAAGTTCCTATTGTTCCCAAATTACGTACTCTATGCTTTCATGCAAGAATTTTATCTATTCTATTTCATTTGTTAAAATTTCACCTATTAGTCCATTTTTAACAAAAACGATAAACCTTCGTGAAATTTCAACACTCGTTTCTTCGTTCTAAGTCGGAATCTGGCCATTTTCAAGTCCACAACTCTATAATGCCAAATATGACTTGTCTCCATCGAAAACCAACATTTCCGACTTCAAACACAAAATATAAACCTCATTACTAATCATTCTAAATGGACTTTAATCAACATATAAACATTTCAAGTTACTTATTACACCAACTTATTATCAAAGTAGGTTTTGACTTATTCTCATAAGTCAATGACTTATTTAACTTATGAACTCCAATTCCAATGCTTATGACTTATTATCAACTTAAGTCCATCAATCAATGTTCTCATACTAGATTGAACATACTAACATCATATGACAAACATATGACAAGTTTTGTACAAGTGTATCAACTTATTTAGGTTCAAGTTGCTTATTCATCTTTATTCGGCTTAAGTTCAATCATCAATTTCTTCTTATATGTTCTTAGCATACAATTATACTCCCCTTATAACCCTATAATGATAGAGATGAATATATATTAGACAAGAGTCTTACCCTAGAAGCACGTGTACTTCTCTTCTCCTTGGAAACTAGCAAATAACTTTTGACTTATTCTTGACTTATGTGGCTTATTCTCTCTAACCAATAAGTTACTTAATTTGAGAGGAGTTGAGATGAATTTTAATCAAGCACTCAAATGAATTGAGAGCTCTTTATTTATAGGCAACCCAAAGTTAGGGTAGAATGGTCAATTAGGCATTGCACCTCCTCAATTAACCTCCTTAATTCCACCTCCTTACTATTCATTACTTAACAACTAAGTCTACTTGCTAGCTATACTTGGTCATCACAACACTTGCTTACCACATTAAAATGGTTTGCTCCATGGATAATGGCTAATTCATTGGGCTTGCAAATTAATCTAGCTAATTCCTTGTGTGGCTAGCATTGCAATAGTTTGGACTCATGACATATCCAACACATGGGCTTGAGTATCACTTACTAATTGGACTTCTACCATTAAGCTAATAATCCTACAAGTCAATTACCTTTAATTAAACAACTTAACATACATACATCACGTATAATTTTTGTATGCTAGCTCGTATATTTATTCGTAATATACGTTATTTCATTCTCCATACACAATAGTATAATACGTCGTATTATACTTATGCTCATTACCACGTATAATGCATACGCATCATATGATTATAACTTTCTTTCCTTAACGCTTATAAACCTAACATTCCCAATTTAGGTTCGCATGCGAAATATTACATTTTCCATACATAAACTATTATTACATAATCCATCTCACCTTGTTATTATAACGTTACGAATTTCTCGGAAGTTCAAAAATAATTCCTGAGCGTTAAACGGTGAATAGTGTTTTTCGTAAACTTTCTCGGAAAACTTTTATTTTCGTCTTGGAAATTCAAACACTTTAATTTATTCACGTGGTTCAAATACTACGATGTTCCGACGTTTCTAGGTTATAGAATGACATACATCTTATTAACACATATAATAACAAATCATATTATTTTATTTTTTATTTAATTCTTTCAAATATTTTACAAAGATCCGAATTTCTCGGTCGTTATAATCATATAGCTCGTCGTACATCTTGGCACTGATAGAGTTTGGTGGGAACTCATCTTCCTCCTCTTCTTCCTCAGGGTCCTCCTCTGGATCAGACTCAGGCTCATGCTCCTGACCAACAACAGTGATCAACGGAGATGGCTCTCTCTGTAGAACTTGCTCCCGGATGACATGAATGTCTCGGGGCTCCTCCTCTCTAGGTACTCGGGGTTCCTCCTCCCCAGCTCGACTAGATCCTTTAACACTCGACATACTAACAACATAATTTTATGTTTTAGTTATTAATCGATACTCGCGAGCACATAAGTTTATCACATAAGCACATAAAGTCTTTTATTATCTTCAATGAATTAAGGAATTCATTTCTTAGAACTCGATAAGAGTTTATCACCACTATGTTGTCGTTCTTCTATAAGGGTACTACCTAAGGTTTTTTCCCCCGCCTAAGGTTCATAACCTACATTTCTGATACCAACCTGTGACACCCCCAAATCCGGGTACTTCAATTCCCATGTGATTTGGTGTTCACTATCCAAACATCATATATCTATCTACCCATAATAAATGAAAAATCATAAATAGATAGAAATAAATCCTCTCCTTATGGAGTTACAATATCTGAATGTAAATACATCAATCCCAAGTCATACTAACCTTAAATCTTAAATGTAGAAACATAAACAAATAATAAGTCTTACACAACTTTAACATAAGTCTAAAACATAAATATAAACAACAAGTCTTCATCACTTGTTAACTTTGCCCTTGCCTTTGCTAGTAGAAGGCTCGTTGGACCTTTCGTTCTTAACTATAATATTATTATTACGCAAGAGTGAGCACGATTGCCCACAAGTATAATAATATAATAATAAAATAATAATATGCGAATTAATCAAAGACTTCTGAAATAAGAAAACTCAACTTTAGAATCAAGAATGAATAACAAGAATCAAAAGAACGTCTAAGGGTCATAAGACCTTGAACTACATCCTAGGTTGTCAAGTGTTTATACATGAAACCTTTAACAGTCATAAGACTATGGACTCTTCTTCTCGTACTTAGGGGGATCAACCCTTAGTACCATAGTGTGCACAATATCTTAATGCTAAAGCATAATTAATCCACTATAACAGGGTTGTTCATCTCAGTTTAACAATAGA
Organism: Panax ginseng; assembly: GCA_020205605.1. Lineage (NCBI taxonomy): Eukaryota > Viridiplantae > Streptophyta > Magnoliopsida > Apiales > Araliaceae > Panax > Panax ginseng. The sequence goes on along the minus strand of CM035143.1, from coordinate 33,119,670 downwards.
GTCCGCACCAAAGGAAGTTTTGTTTGGATACGCTCAACAATGGTTCTGAAATTTAGAACGCTCATCAACTATGGACTAGTCGAATCAATAAGGGTTCACTAGTCTTATAAGATTCAACAATAATTGATATTCAATTTAAAAAATAAAAAACAAGATGTATACAATCGAATAAGTATTGTATAACCGGAATCATGCTTTTAAAGAATGATATCATATAATATGAAATATTGACTTGAACAATAATAAACAAGATAGAATAAGAAACTTGCTTTATGTAAAGAAACAAGGTTTAGGAACTTGCCTCGTGTGTAGGCTATACGATTACTACTTCCATTCACCACAAGTCCTACACAATACCTTATGTATTAACGACATTCATTAGTTACATTTTTACTTAATTATTTAATATAACTCCATTTTATATAACAAATCATTACCCTTCTAATTTAATTACTTAATTAAATTAGAATATTTTCATTCACTTACTATTATTACACTCGAATAAATTATTTCATAATAATTTCCATCGAATATTTATTTTATTCCATAAATATTTTAATTAAAATATTCATTTTATTTTATAAATATTTTAATAATAATTTCCATCGAATATTTATTTTATTCCATAAATATTTCAACTAAAATATTTATTTTATTTGATAAATATTTTAATAATAATTTCCATCAAATATTTATTTTATTCCATAAATATAGCATTTAAAATCTTAATTTTATTTGATAAATATTTTAATTAATTAATTTTTTTAATTTTTTTTATATATTTCATTTTATTTAATTTATTTATTTTTTTGCAGTTTCTGTAGTTCACGAACACATAACAAGGCCAATTTAGGCCAAAAAAATCTCACACAAGTTCAACCATATGTTCTCGTGAAGAACACAGAACATTGCCATAACGTCCAATTTCCTTATCCATACATTAATTTAAGCATACCCAGACACTATATTTCATATATGATCATTATCCAACCTTTCTAACATGATTTTAACAACTTAAATCATATAATTACTTGAATCAAAACACAAAATTTCACAGTTCTTATGAAAAACTCCATTTTTCACATTAGTAACGAAATCAACTACCGTGAACTCGTTTTTCGACCAAATCAGTCCGCTTAAGTTTTATTCTTTTCGTTCTTACATGCATAAACAAAATCATTCATCAATTTAGCGATTAATATGCAATTTAAACATAAATCTTTGTACTTACAAGCTATATTCATATATTTTTCTCTATAAAACGATAAAACTCCAATTAACACATAATTACATGAATTTAATCATTGTGATTCATGGATACATGATATATAATATGTTATGAACAATTTGTAATACATATATAAACATATAATTAGAAACTGTAAAATTTCTCATTCATAAAGAACTTAATTGGGAGAAAAATATAATACGTTACATATTAAAACTAGATTAGGGTTTACCCTTGCTTTCTCTGTTTGAAGGTGATACCAACTTGAATTCTCCAATTCTCTCCAATCAATTCTCTCAATTTCTCTCTAAACTCTCTGTTTTTTCTCTGATGAACTTTCGCAGACTTGAAAAAAAATGAATGAACGAAAAACTTGAAGGCGTACAGATAAACTGACGTTGTTGTTGTGACACCCCCAAATCCTGGTACTTTATTTCCTCAAGATTTGGTGTTCACTTAATCAAAACATTCATTTCTAACTACCCAATTATAATAAAATTGAATAATAAAAAACTGCCCATACAAGATTAAACTCAGATAAAGATCTCCAAGGTTATCTAACCTTTAACAACAAGCATTCAAATGCAAAAATTTAAATAAACTTCATTACAATCTTTAAACCAAAGTCTGAAAGTAAACTATCAAAAATATTACAAGTCTTCAATATTTATTCATCTTCCCTTTGCCCTTCTTTGGTGCTAGGTATCGTCACTCGTTTCAACCTTAGTATTTGTAAGAAATTTTACTGAGCAAGAGTGAGCAAACAAGGCCCACTTGAAATAACAATAAGTAAATCTTTAAACTTTTACATCAATTGCCAATATTAGGCTCAATAGAAATGAACAATATGGTCTATTAACTTTACGAAAATTATAACATTCAACGAGGGTCTAATGACCACGAATCATGTCCACAGTTATAAGTAATCTTTCAACTTTAACTTTAACAGTCATAAGACTATAAGGACTCCACGTACTTAGGGGGATCAACCCTTCATACATTGTATTGTGCACAACCATTTTAACGCTAAGCGTAAAACTCTAATAAAAGAGTTGTTCATCTCAGTATTTAGAATACAAGTCCGCACCAAAGTAAGTTTGGTTTGGATACAATACCAGGTAATTTAGAATTCAACGGTTATCAACTAAGGATTAGTTGATTACAACAGAAATAACTGTATGCTATGGAATAATCATAACTGAATTGATATTTATAAATTAGTACTATGCTTTAGGAATAATCTAATAGCATACACTTTGAATAATCATAACATAAATTGGCTTGAATAATTTTAAATCAAGGTTATTGAAAATTGAATACTAAGCATGCATAGTGAATAGTAATTTGAACTATAAGTTGTTCAATACTAGAATATTGAAATAAAACGACTCGCATGCTAAATAATAAGTTGCATATTAGAGAAACTTGCTCAATATTAAACTATAAGATTTGGGATATTTGTATCGTTATGAGAACTAGATACAATAACTTATTCAATAATAGGCAATCTAGCTCTACGAAAGTGTATAGGTAGCAATTTACAACAATTGTAATTGAATTTGAAAGCAATAACGTACTAATGAAATTAAACTCGCACAATGAAGTTTTGAGTTAGAGAACTTGCCTTTAGCACAAGCTAAACCTTACAACTTGAATCAATACCATATACATATGTCATCATGACATAATTAGTCATTACCAACATTTTATATCTATATAAACAATACATACATCATGTAGGTCGAATTACCCATTCACATAATCAAACTATGTTAATACTAGTTAACACTTGATAACATAATCATTCATAGTTTAATACTACTGAAATCATCACTTAACATTCCTATTATTAACACATAACATTTATTTTCAAGCTTTGTGTAATAAACTAAAAGCTGTGGACCATTACGCTAACTAAGTGTCACTTATTTCACAATTTACATCGTAGTTTCGCTATGGTATTTGAGTTAGCGTTATGACTCGAAATTCTGAGGCCATTGATTGGTATTGACGTGACGTGTAACCGTGACTGTATTGAGATTTATCTTCTTTGATCATATGTACTTTGGCTGGACTCGTAATCTGAAACCAAGTTTAAGCAACAATATGAACAAAAGCCAAATTGGCCTAAAAGCTCGAATCTAATAGACTGATTAACATGTAATACACATATAGACTTCATATAAACATATTGTGATAACTTCTAACATGTTTCTACTCATAAAATAACATAAACATCAAATTTACAACACCCAATTTCAATGTTTTTGGCAAAAACTCCATTGTTGTTATTTTTAATGAAAATCAACACTGTAATTTTGTTTTTTAATCAAAACAGAAATTTCAAAACATCATAGTTATGATTATACATACTCTATCAATTTCCATTATCAATTTAACAACTAATTAAACCTTAATTTCTATTTTAAATTAAGTCATATTCATATATAATTTCATGTAAACACTGTAATATATTTTCTTCCACAAAACACATACATACATGAACTAGTTTCTCTATAATCATATACAAACTCATGAAATCATCTTATAATCAATAATTAATCATATAACTATAAACACCATCAATTTATCTTTTATAAAATTTCACAGAGAACTTTTTGGAAGAAGAAGAAAACTAACTTTTAAAGAAAAGATTAAGCTCCTACCTTTGATTAAGAAGATGATGCCTACTTTTGATTATCAAACTTCTTTTCTTTCTCAAAACCTTCAAGGATTTCTCTCAAGTTTTCTCTCTCTTTTCTATTTTCTTCTTCTTCTTCTCTTTTTTTTCAACTGAGCCTTTCTCTAAGTTTACATATAATAATATAACATATGTAATAATAGATATATTTAGTATAGGATTTTAACTGACATCAGTTATATTATTTTGAAAATCAAAAGCCATAAGGCTTGTTTGACTAAGCTTAATAAAATAACTCTTTAATCCTTACACCTTGTTTGGTAAGTCTAACTAAAACAAATGGATTAATCCTTATACCTTGTTTGATAAAATATTATTAAATTAACGACTTATTATGCAATAAGACATGTTTGGCAAAACTAAATTAAACTCTTTTAATTTATTTTAATAACTCCTTTATAGAAAGGTTATTTGTCACACTTCTATTAAATTAATTAATCAATTTAATCAATTCAAATACTAATCTATTAAATTACTTTAACACATAAATCATTATCACAAAACTATAATTTCTTTATAATTATAATTTTATTTAACCAACTAACACTTTATTTTAAATCACAAATTCCAATTAGAATATTATAATTCATTTAGTCATTATTAGCTCTCTAACTTAATTATTAAATTAAATTAGTATATAACCTCATAACAATTAATTTTCTTAGCTCCTTAATTATTTATTCAACAAATAATTAACTAAATCACATCAACTCAAATTGAACACTTATTTATTCAACAATAAATATATCCATTAAATACTTATATAAATCAATAAATATTTAATATTACACTTTTAAAATTACGGAATATTCTGATTTGTGGTGATTAATCCCTTAGGTGGGTTAATTGGCCAACTCCCCTTAAGGCCTTGTTTGGCTAGTCTTTAAAAGGCTATTTCCCAATTAATTTAATTAATCTCTTATTATATAGTCTAATAATGTCACACCCATTTAAGTAATTAATCAAATATCTTATTTAATTTAATTTAAATAAAATATAATAATTTTATACTAATTCACATAGTCACATAATTAAATTCTCATTTATTAATTATGTCAAATCATTATATCTCCAATTAATTATTAAATTAATTAGAATAACATTATGCTTATTAATTAATTCATTTAATCAAATAAGCTCAATTAAATACATTCTTTGAATATAAAAATTCTCCACATTAATTTAATCAATGTAGCACATATAATTAACTTAATCTACCACAATTTCATCAATTAATAATTTAACCCAATAATTAAATCATCAAAAATATTTATTTAATTTAATGAATATTCAAATTAAATTAATAAAATCTCGTTTGTCACAGATGCTCCGGATGGTGATTACCCTCTTGGAGGAGGCTTTTTACTTGCTTAGCCCACTCAGGTATTCTTATTGTTTAGGTTTTTTTCAATTAAGGCCAGCTTGTTAATTCTCATATATATATATATATATATATATATATATATATATATATACGGACTAATGATTTATATTTTTGATTCTATAAATAGTGTGGCGATGGCGAGTAAACTGGCGATGACGAGTAGGCACACGACGCTGATTTCCATACACCAGAGCAACGTCGTTCACCTCCGTCTGATGATGATACTTTTACTAGTTTATAGTTTATTTATATTCATGTTATTGTAGAACATTTGTATATATTTTAGTGTCTAATTGCGTCTGTATAAGTATTGTAGAACCTTTGTATATATATGTAGTGTCTAATTGTGTCTATATAAGTATTGTAAATTATATTGTTTATCATTTATGGAACATTAGCTTATATTTGTAATTGGTTATCTTATATTTATGGAACATTGGCTTATAATACGTTTTGGTGGATATTTGAATGTGAATGTGAATAATAATGAGTTGAAGATTATGTTTTAGCGCTACGTTGCATATTTGAATGTGAGATACATGTTTATATTATTGTGTATTGGGTTGTGATAGGTTACATGCACATAAATGGGTTTAAACACCTGGAAACTGAACTTTTAAAATATGCATTTAAAAAAAATAGTTAATTCCGACGGAATAAGGTTTTTCCGACGGTCTTTCCCTCGGATTTAACAAATACCCAATTTTTAATAAATACCGACTTATTTTAATTTTCGGTCGGAAATAGGTTAACTCTGAGGGAATATGTCCGTCGGAAATAGGGTATCTTATACTCGACGAAAAGTTTGGTCCTATGTATTCAGTCGTAGATAGCTTATGTTCGACGAATATCCGTCGGAGATAATTTCGTCGAAGATAGTATAGATATGACGGAATTTTTGACGGATCTTATCTTTGACGCGTATAAATACGACCGAATATTCGAAAAAATATTCCATCGGGGATACTTTACTTCCGACTGAATAGGCCTATTTCCGACAGAATATTCCTTCAGAATTAAGCTTTTTTCTTATAGTGGGATCATCTTTTAAGACTGGAAAATCCGGATAATGATGGGGCAGATAAGTGTTTAATCAACGAGTCATTCCCAGATGAGCTTCTATTTGGACTAAACTCTAAGTTTCCATGATATGCGAATTTTGCTAATTACTTGGTGAGCAAAATCCTTTTCCCTAATTTAACACGTCGGCAGAAAAAGAAATTCCTATATGACGTCAAGTGGTACATGTGGGACGAGCCTTTTTTATTCCGAAAGTGTGTAGATAAAATGATCCGTAGATGTGTTCCATTGATAAGTAGGTTTTATACCTACTTATCTAGTATCTATTACTTGAATTATTTGCTTAATCTCATGTTTCTTAGTTAATTTTCATATATTTTATGTTATTTTGTAGGCGATGACACGGCATTGGCATTAAAAAGCAAGGGAAAACAATTCAATCATCTTGTGGACTAAAATACGCAAACAAATGTAAGAAGGGAATATTGAAGGACTTTTAACACCAAGTTGGATGCATGTTCTTGGCTTGGAATTTAGAATTTATTGTAGATCTACTTCTTAGCTTTCCGAAACATCTTGAATAGTCTTAATCAGAGTTCGGATGCGAAAGTTATGGCCTTTTTATCAACGAAGATCAAAGCTAAGAGTTGCCATGCTTGCCATTTACACAACATCAACTTCAAGCTCAATTTCCGCCTTGTTCCAGCCCGAATCTGTCAATTTTTAAAGAATTAAAGTTTTAGATCTCGTCGATATCTTTGATTTGATAGGTGACAGACCCCGTAACTCCAAGTGGATCAAAGGTTATGCATGTTTTATCAAAGGACGCCTTTGAGCGGGAAATAGGGTAGCCTAGAGGACGCTAGCTAGCGCGCTAGTCCATCGATTCCTCTCTGCTCTGATGGCAAATACCAAATGGCTTAGGGACAATGACATTTGGCGAGCTAGGCAGCGGGTAGACAACGTTTTTGGGTTATTTGGTGTCTAATTTGAGCTAGAATATGATTCTTAGTTGCCTAACTTGCTTGGGTGTCCATTAGAACTATAAATACATGATGAGAGACATAAAAGAGGGAGATCTAGATTAGTTTTAGAGGATTTCTATTAGATTATATTAGAGTAAATTAGATCAAAACCCTAGTTCTTATGGGATTGGGAGATTGAAGCAACTTGGATACCATTGAAGATCAAGAGCAGGAGCTTGAGGAAGATGGAGATTTACTAACAACAGATTTATTCTTTACTCTACTCTTATTTTTATATTTTAATGATTATTCAATTGTGGATTCTTAGTTTTAATTCAATAATAATGAACTAATTCTTTGTCTGAGATTATAATAGATCTTATTGTGTAGTTTATTTTAATATGCTTCGTTATCAATTATTATGTTCTATTGTGAGGATTGTCTATTGTGATTTGGACTTAATTGTTTAATTGATTGGCCATCAATTACAGTGATAATCTATATGAACTCGAGAGATGAAGTAATGATTTAGATCTTATCATTATAGCATGTGTTATGAATTTTGTCAATAGAAGATTTTTGATTATTGTTAAGGTAGAGATATGCTTGACATCGCATGTAATCTGATAGAGAACTTATTCTTCAACCTTCTTCAATTGTAATTCACATAGAGATATAGTGGGTTAGTTGATTAAGGTGTTTAAGCAGATTTCTATCTTAATTGTGGATTAGCGTTAATATGGGTATTATGCTTGAGAGGTGGTCTTATCTCGCTTTAGTGTTCTTGATTAACAATTCAGGATAGAGAATAATTGATGAGAAGTGTGTTAACTTAAATGAAGTAATAAGTGAAGTTGTGATCTTAAATCTCCGTAATCTTAATTTAACTAGTGGAATTTAATAGTAGTTTAATTTATATAATTTGAAATTCATTCGTTTAAATAAGATTGAGTTGGTTACGGGTTAGTATTTGTTGATTTTTATTAAACAATTCCTCGTGGGAATGATACTCTACTTTCACTTTATTACTTGTTGACCACGTATACTTGTGTGTTATGCGTAACTAGATTTTACCCAACATCCATACAACGAAGTGAAAATATTTTAAATAAATGCCATTCATTTTCATATGGGGGACACTATGAGAATGGGCGAACAACGACCAAGGTACTTCAGGCAGGATTCTATTGGCCTACTATGTTCAAAGATGCCTACCAGTTCGTGAAAAACTATGATAGATGCCAAAGGGTGGTCAATATCTCGAAAAGGAATGAGATGTCGCTCAACACCATCGTGGAAGTCGAAGTTTTTGATGTATGGAGTCAATCATAGGGTTGCTACAGTTTATCATCCTCAAACTAGTGGTCAAGGAATGGTTTCCAACCGAGAGGTGAAACGAATTTTAGAGAATGTGGTGAATCCGAGTAAAAAAGATTAGTCTCTAAAGTTAGATGACGTGTTATGGGCTTATAGGACAACATACAAGACACAAATGGGGATGTCTCGATATTAGTTGGTCTATAGGAAAACATGTCACCTCCCAGTGGAACTTCAACATAAGGTATATAAGGCAATTATAAAACTTAACTTTGATTGAACATTTACTGGAGAGAAGAGATTACTCAAATTGAATGAACGTGACGAATTTTGACTGCAAGCCTATGAGAACTCAAAACTATACAAAGAAAAGGTTAAGAAGTGGCACAATCAAAAGATTATGTTGAGAAAGTTTGAATCGGGACAACTTGTATTACTGTTTAACTCACGATTGAGATTGTTCCCCAGAAAGCTCAAATCCTGATGGTCGGGGCCATTTATGATCAAGACTATTTTCCCACATGGCGCCGTTAAACTGTACAACAAAAATCCACTCGAGACATTTAAAGTCAACGATCAGTGGTTAAAGCATTACTGGGGTGGAGACATCGACAACAAAGTCATTGCAATCACACTTGTTGATGCACCATGAACCAAGAGGCACCGTCGGGCTTACGACGTTAAAACAAGCACTAACCGAAGCTCTAAACCTTTTCTCTATCACTTGTTCAGTAAATTTTAGTTCATATCATAGACTAGATATTTAGTTTTCAATAAAATATAGTAATAATGACTTAATTGTATTTTATCTGTAGGGAATCAAGGAAACAGTAGACCAACTCAGACACTACCCTCATGACGTGGGCCGCGCTAGGAGCCTATACAGCGTAGCGCATGTCGCGCTACTTTATCAGTCAAACACTGACATACCAGCGCGATCTGCGCCACTTTAAGTGAAGACATAGCGCGGGACGCGCAATACTGAGTTCAATTTCTATCTACCTAGCGCGGGGCACACAAAGTTACATTGTTATACGGCGCGGGGTGCGCCATCCTAGCCTTACTCTCTGCCTAAGTAGCGCAGGGTGCGCCACCTATTATAAAGATACAACGCGGGGCGCACTGTTCGGTAATTTCAATTTTAAAGACCAGAATATCGTTCCCCTGTCTCATTCTAAACCCACATATACCACTCCATCCCGAATTCTTGCCCAACTCAAACTCTCTCACTCACCCATACTCCTATAACGTGCAAATTCAAACCTCCATCAACATCTTCCACTACCTACCTTTTCATCACCCTTTCTAAAATCAATTTACATCTCATTTTCTCTCACTCACCCATAACCATTCTTAAAGATAAGCCCCAAAATTTTGTTCCTAGTTCACCTATTTCCAATTCCTCCTCGCAAATCCATTCCCACACATTCACATACACTATCAAGGCTTGCTTTCACCGACTGGACATCACTTTAGATAAATTCAAGGGGTGGAGAATGATTTTCATATATAAGGTATTTACAAATTGTTGCAATCTAATTCTATTTTGAAGTATTCTTTCTTTTTCACAATATTGATTGGAAATTATTGGGATACTATTGCCCAAGGAGTGATTGGATTGTCTCTTATTGTGGCCTAGTATTAGTCCTAAGGAGTCATGTTTGGGGGGAATTTACTGTGATGCCCGCCAACTGTTCGTTAGTTTGCCTCAACCAAATTCTCACCCTCTATTACTCCAAATGAACCATGTCTTCCCACAAACGACTGGTGCCTCTACTTCTAGTACTCAGGCCGAATTCGATAGGTACAAATTCGTAAGTGAGGTCGCCAAAACACGGTTTAAAACAATCGTTGATAAAAAGACGTTGGTGTTAGAAAGGGGATTGAAGCCGGATGCAAATCTTGACGGTGATATGACACTAGTGATTGTGGAACGCAACTGGTTTCAACTGGTGAAGCAGCCACGACCCATGGTGATCAACATTGTAAATGAGTTCTATGCCAATGCTATTGAGCATGTTGGTCATACAATCATGGAATGAGGTAAACTAGTGTCATTCCATGCCAATACAATTAACAAGTATTTTGGGCTGGAAACTCCATCAGCTGCACGATGCGAGGATCACTTGCCTAACATAGATGAACTTATTGTGAGATTGAGTAAGCCAGAAACGTATTGGGTTACCTGAGCTCGAACTAATGAAAAAAATAAGCTTTCCCCACTCCGCCTTAAGTCGCTATGGCAAAGTCTGGAACACTTTCATATGTGCCCGGTTGATGCCCAAACGTCATCAGAACGATGAGACTAAGCAATGGGCGCGGCTGTTATATGACATTGTCCACCACCACTTTCGGGCGAATAATGCAGTTATGTTTTATAATGTGGATGTGGGTCCATACATTAAAGAGTCGATCGATAGGCTGATACGGGGTAGTACAACTGGGGGCCTTCTTCGTGGTTTTCTCATCACTGATTTATGACGTTAAGCTGGGGTGCAATGGCATTCCTTCAAACCGATCCAACAACCAATGGCAATCCTCAACCATGCTACCATGTACAAATATAAAGCATGGGATGGGGCGCAATCACATCCAAGAAGAGAAGGTTATATTATGATTCGACCACCCTCAGCCTCGGTCTTGGTTGATCTGATGGAAGAACAACCTGAGCCTGCTACCTCTTCATGGGGTCCACATAATGGCTAGCTCAGCGTTAGGATATGAGGCTTCAGTACAATGTCAATGCTTTCAATTCTCTTGCTGATGCTTTTTCTTGATGTAACCCAAATGTCGATATGGTGCACATGCATGTTCCTCCTATACTACCAGCAAACCCTCCCCCGGATTATGATGACAAATAGTGACTCGTCTTTCAGGGAAGTCCTCGTGCTTTTATTTTCTTTATACGGACGTAATGACGAACATTACTTCTGTTAAGTTTGGGTGGTTTTTGTTTTTGCTTGGTTGAGTAATTTTGACTGTGATTACATATTCATGTTAGTTTTTAGTTTTTGGTAAAATATAAATAGTTGTTTTCTTATTATTGTGTTGGTGATAGCGTTTAGTATCGTGCATATATACATATATATATATATTGTGAAAAATCCCAAAAATTTTAGTTTAATTTACTAATTTATATTGCATTTAGTTCATACATTGACATGAATCCATTTGCAAGATAGTAAGAGTCTATTTTGGCCAATGATGATATTGGAATTATGTAAACAAGTTTAGTACTGATTGTTAAGACTTTGATGTAATTTCTTGTCTTGATTTGAATCTTATGTTGTTTGAAATTGATATAATAAGGATAGCACAGTAAGAATAGCTTTGTTGATTGATTGCGTTTAAATTGATACATAATGGAATTCTTAATGATAATGCTAGTTTAAATGAAAGGAACTCATGAATAGGAAGTGATGGCTAAAGTTAGATAAGAACTTAAGTTTGTGGGGGAATTTGGGATGAATAAGTTAAAAAAAACACCGTGGTTTGTCTAGCTTTGTGGCATTTGTTACTTGATTAAGTAAGCCCGAGGGTATGTCTTTACACCTAGCGCCCTAAGGCCTTAATGGTTTGGGAGTCATTGGTCGAAAGCTCATTAAGGTAGCATTAAAAATCCTAAGGGAATAAGACATTGCACAACCATGAGTATAAAAATACAAAAATAGTAAATAAAGACAAGAAAAGAGCAAAAATCCCCTGTAAAGGAAAAATAAAGCATAAGTATCTCGTCTTGACCCTTGAATCTGGTAACTGTTTGATTTTAGTCAGATCTTGTTTTTGGATTTCTGTTGTTTACACTGTATGATTCCTTCAAAGAGGTCTATTATGTGTTGTATTTAGCTTTATATCAGTTAACATGGTTGTTGAGAACACACGAACTATATCAGTAATAATAGTTTAAGATTTGGTGATTGATTGGAAAGTTATTGATTGTCTTGATATGATATACTATTGTGTCTGCTTGATTTCTCTGAGGCCGTGTGATTAGACTGTGTTTTGTCTTACTACTTGATTCGTAGGCATATAGTAGATGCATTTGCATTGCATATCATTTTGCTTGACGACAAGTAATGTTTCAAGTTTGGGGGAATTTGATGAGTAGGTTATTAACCTACGATTTGACCTTATTTAGCTTGGTATGTTGCTAGTTTTTGGGTATATCATGTTACTTTTGATGGGGTTTTTTTACAGGTTAATGGGGTGAAGGCGTATAAGAGATAACAGTTGAAGAAATCACAAGAATTTTGCACATTCTGTTCACCTAGCGTGGGGCACGCCATAGATGTATAGGAGATGGCACGGGTATTTGCATGAGGAGTACCTGCTTGATGGGACGGTGGCGGGGCACACTGCTGCGAGAATGAAAGGAGCTATGCGCGTGGTGTGTCGATCGAGCAGTCATTTGTGAAGATTTTGTTCTTTATATATGGAAGTTGAGTTTTAAGTGGACTGATGATTTCCTTACATAATAGAGTTAAGTTAGGAGTTTAAAGAGGAAGTTATTTCTTAGTATTAGGGATTCTTGGGACTGATAATTTGCGGGGTACAAAAAAGAGTTTAGTTTTGATTCAAATTCTGGAGAGCTTGGATTGGATAACTTTGTTATGGATTGGGATTGTATTTGGTTCATCTATTAAAATAACTTATGTCAATTAGAAGAGGGGATACTTCAATAAATCTATCCAGACAATCAATTACACTTTTTGGAGTCCTAATTGAGAGAAGATCATTGGAGGAGCAAAGCAAGGAAAGAGAATTACGAAGATTGCATAATTGAAGGGCAAAAAGGGTGGTGCATTACTATTCTTTCTCTTTAATTCAGTTTTTGTAATTGGGATGCTGATTTCTTTACTTTATTCAGTTTTTAATTCATTGATCATGAACTAAATTACTTTTTAGGCTTGCAATAGATCTTTAGTGTTGAATGATGATTGTCATGCCTTAATTTCAGTTTAATAATATTATCAATTCAGTTTATCTATTGTGATTTATACTTAATTTATGAATTGCTTGATCAAAAATTTTATTTGGATTTGTATAGATTCGAGAGATGATGTATGAATGTAGACCTAATTACAATAACACGTGTTCTTGAATTCTATGTTTTAACGGAATCTTGATTAATGTTTAGGATATAGATATACCTAACATCGCATGTAATCCTTGAAGAACTTGAAATTTAAACCTTATTTGATTTTAATTCAAATAGAGATATAGTGAATTAGTTAATTAGGGTGTTTGGCTTAATTCTATCAAATTGTGGATTTAAGTTAATATGGTGTTAGTGCATTAAGAGATGACTAATTTTACTTGAGTGTTCTTGAATAATAAACTGAGATATTAAATTAAACTAGAAAAAAGTGTGATAATTGGAGTGAAACTTAAAGTAAAATTGTAAGCCTAATTCTCCATTATTTACTTGAAATTACGGTTAATAATTTGTGTTGATTGATTTGGAATTTTATTTTACTAGTTTTTATTAATTATAATCAATAATTTGAATAGTTTAATAAAATTGAAATAATATAAAACTGTTAATTGTTTGATTAAATTTCATACTAGTCTATGTGGGAACGTTACTCTTCTCATCATTATTGTAACGACCCCAAAATTTATACAATTTAATTCTCGATTTCAGTCGTTAATAATACATTCAACCTCTAATTTTACATCAATAAACGATAATACAACCATTGAAATTTGCGGAATAATTAAAATTTTCTATTACAAACTATCCTCGTTCCCAAAACTTTCAACATTTACATCTAAATATCTTAGAATCATTTTAATACTACAAGAGTTTACATCGCAAAACGATATAACAATACAACATTAATACATTTACCGAAACATTAGACATGGTTTACAAGAATAACAACTTAGCTAGGATATTAAATCTTCATATATCACTTTTGATCCATAACAATCAAGTAGCACATAGCGTTACCTTCAATTCTTGAATCTGCAAAAATTGTTATTTGCAAGAATGAGCTCGACAGCTCAACAAAATCTAACAGTTTTCATGCATCACGTAACACATAATAGCATGCTCAACATACAAGAATAATCATAAACAAACATAGCATACATGTTGTAGTTCACATAACAACTATAAAGATTGAGTTCCTTACTCAATCAACATTCCTAGTTCAATCATCATAGTCATAGATTGACTTTCACATTTCATACTTTTGACATATATAATACATCATACACTAATTTTTTAAAGCAGATCATCATCAAGTTCACATAGCAAAAAGGAACTGAAAGACTTGCCTTTACCGGCGTTTTACCAACACGCTAATACTTCGCGTCCTTGCACAACCTACATTGTATGTGAGATTGATAATAAATGACATCAATACTCAATCTCATGGTCAAATTTATTATAAAACCTTACTTTATCTTATTATCCTTTTATAATGTCTTTATAGACATCTAACTATTTTATATGCAACTCGGTTTTATTTTCATTTTCATCACCACACATGCTAGACTATCGCACTTGTAGTTTAATGTGCGTATATCACACCATTTTATTATACAACACATTGTTTACAAGTTTAATTTTCCTTCAAAAATCAAAAATTGCCCTTTTCAATTTCTTTCCATTATTATTCTTGTATTATCATCTTTTCATACTTTCGGATGCATATAACATCCAATATTAGTCATTAGGTGAACCTTTGTGTATACCAAAGTTTAGAAACACTATTACTCTTAGGCATTTTATCGAGCACGTTATGTGCACACATTAACTTATCTCAACTCTTGATCTTAAATGGTTAATTATGCATAGAATATGATAACACATATCTATACTCATTACATATGTCAAAACATATTTTTAATCATCAAAATATACCATCACCCAAAATCTTAATTCAAACAGAATTATAAAACTCATCTTCACAATTTCTTTAACAAAACGTTGTTTTTGTTTTTAACATAACTCCTTCGTTACATGTCCGTTTTTGTTCCTTCTTATATAGAATTAACCCTTACTCAGTGTACTACACCCTCATCTAGACCTTAAAGTTAGACCCTTATCCATCTAAACCAGATTCTGTAATTTATCAACTAGTCTAGAATATTTCATTTTCTGGACATCCTTACTAAACAATTTATTTCGGACATTATCCGGTCCATATCTACAACTTTGCAGTTTAAAGTTTCTTCAAATTCAAAACACACAAATTTATATGAATTGTTCAAAGTCAGAAACCGTAACTGTTTTGATTTTCTGGGTAGATTAATTTCCCTTCGGACCAGCCTTACTAAAATAGACATTGCAAGAAATCTACAAAGAGTTTTCATGTGATTCCACTTTAAAAATAGAGCTTACTTCCATATCTTCGATTTGATATAAAGCTCACTGTCTAACTCATTATACCCAAAGAGATATGAATTTCACAAGATTTGTCCACAATTACTCAAAACCTACGAATTTTGTTCTTCAAATTTTCTTTCCATTTCATTTTCGTTCTTGAATCCTCTTGTTTGATTCTTGATAATCCAAGATTAAACCTATACAACAAGATTAAGCATGATTTACTACCCTAGAACATAAATCTACCTAAAAATCAAAGATTAAATAAGAGTTTAGAAGTTACCTCCTTCTAGCTTTTTCTTCTTCTTCTTCTTCTAGCTCATCTCAATTCCTCTATTTTTCTCTATCTCTCTCAATTTCTCAATACAACTTCTATATAATGATTATCAGAGAACTACATTGTGAAGAACATAAAAATATAATTAAAATAAGAAATTTAGATTATAACCTTATTAGTATAAATTTAAGAGAGAGATGGAGATAATGATGATGGGGCTTGTTTTGTCTTCTCAAAGTTTTCCCTTCTTCTTCTTTTTCTTCCTCTTCTTCTTCTCGTACAACTCTCTCTAACTCTCTTCTTCTTTCTTTGGTTTATTTTCTAAAACTAACGTACTAACTTGTAGTATATACATATAATATACAATACCAGTAATATATAATATATGTAACTCCTAGTAATTATTATATATACTAATTACTAGTTAATACATAGGTTACACCAACTTGAACTTGAAAAGCCTAAGACCATGTTTGGCAAATACTCATTATTTTAATTAATCAATGGTTTAACATCAATCAATCTCTTCAAATTGTCACATAATTATATTTACTTGTTAATTATAATTTCGTGTAACAATCATCACATAACTCATCTAATTTAATTATCTCAATTAAATTGGAACTATAACATAAAATTATTATATTAATTAAATTAAATACTAAATATTCATTTAATTAAACTACTACACTTAATTACATTACTCTATAATCAAAACAAAATTTATTTATTTAACTCAATAAATAATTCAATTAAATATTTATATATATTAAAATTAATATATAACATTATCTTCACATCAATTCACATATTCTACAATATATGACATACACATACTCACACCCAACATAACTCATAAATAATACATTTATTTATAAAATTCTCATTTATAAATTCTAAAATCTGGGATGTCCCATCCTTTCCTCCTTATAAGGATTCCGTCCTCGGAATCACCGAAACACTACCTTACTCAGGTTTTCCTCAAATCTATTCATTGAATAACTTCAACACATTAGCTTAATATATGTTTTATATTTTCTACTCTCACCATTCTTGATAATAAATTCTTATAAGTTTTATTTCATAATATTCACTTGAACTCAATTATATTTTGAGTATTATATATTTTTTAACCCATTCATTTCATTTTCTAAGGATCGTTATCATAAACACTAGGGATATTACAATTATATTACTTGTTGACCACGTATACTTGCGTGATTATGCGTAATTAGATTTTACCCAACAAGATTTTGGCGTTGTTGTCGGGGATAGTTTTTATTTTAGTATTTTTAAATATCAGTTTAATTAGTTCAGTTTTAATTAAACAATTTTTCTTTTGTATTTGTTATTTCTTATGTTTTAGGTTCTCTGATTTATTATTTGCAAACTCGGTCTAAGAAGCCAGACTTGCTTCCTTTCGAGGACGACATCGAACGACAGTTTCAGAGACTCAGTAAGTGGATTAGGGACACTATGGAGAACTTTGATAAAGAGGAAGAAATAATAGATGCAGAAGACCAGAAAGCGCTGAGGGATTATACTACTCCCAGGGTGATTGTGTGACACCCCCAAATTCTGACCACAATTGTCTCAAATTTGGTTGTCATGTACTATCTCTAATAACATACTAAAATCATCACAGCAGAATAATAGAATAATTTACATCTCTTATAATACCTCCAATGTAAGACCCCAAATTATTAATAAATGAAATTTATTTTCCTCTATTTATTATTTTGAAATAGTAAGGGTTGATTTGATTAATGTGGATAGTTATGGGTAAAATCATAAATATTTGAATAAGCAAGTGGTTATAAAATATTCATTATTGTCGGGGAATATTCGTTTGGTCGTGGAATATTAAGTACTATCGGGGAATATTAAATGCGTGATTGCCTTGATCTTTGTGGGCCCCATGGAAAAGCGATTGGATGAAGAAAAGCGACAAATATAAGTTGTTTATAAATAATGGCGTAGTTATTCAAGAATTAATAGTATTGGAATACCGTTGGTTAAAACACGATGTCTGGCGTTGTTGCCGCGATAGACTGTTGTATTGCACCAATTATTGAAGGCACTACTCAATAATGGTTCTGATAATTCTTATTCGGTATTTAATTTTATTGATTTAATAATTGTTGTGTTGATATTTTGTATTATTGTTGTTTTAATAATTGTCACTGCATAGTATTTTCTATTATCGGAGCAATAATTCATATTATCTAAATAATATTATTAGATAACATTATTGGCAATGTCTAGAAAGTTATGTCTAAGGAGAGGTTTGGTCATCTAATGCTTGCGCTTGATGAAGAGAGATCCTTATTGGAAAGCCCCTCTTTCTGAGAAGCGCACTGGTTGTCAATAATGTGATTCTGTAATATTATTTATGAATAATTAATTATTAATTTATATGATGAGGAAAATATTGATTTTATGAGGATATAGATGGAGAAAATTTTTAATGTGACAATTGTTGAAAATTAATATTTTATCTTTTTCTGATAAAATAATTCTTTTAATAATATATTAATGATGATATTTTTACAATGAATGTGGGATATATGAGTATATGAGGAGGAAGAGTATTTTTGTGACATTAAATGTTTAACACATATTTTGTGTGTTGGTGGACACAATTATTGATCGAAATTTGATTATAGCTTGTAAAATCGCTTCGTTTGTGGATTTTGGTCAATTTACATTTGGAATTTGGAAAAACTTTCTTAAAAGTTGTAGAAAGTTCCTAGAGAATTGAATTTCCTTTACGATAAAAACTTGTGAGATTCGTATATCGGGTGTGAATTTTTTTGAATTATTTTTGTTAGAAAAATATTTTTTGTTTTTTTTTGGACATCATTAACATGTGTAGCTGGTGTTTTTGACCAAAAGGTGGGCTAAGGAAAATTTGTATAATTATATTAATATTATATTCAATTTTTTGCTTTGGTGTTCTAAGCAATTTTCTATAAATATGGTGCTTAGGTTAGAATTGAAAATCACACCAGAAACTGAAGTTTTCTCTCTATTTCTCTCTCGATATATTGAGCGTATTCTTGTGAGTATACTTTGAGTGTTGCTATACGGTGCAAGTTCAAGTCATAGCCTATATCCAGTGTTTCAACTAGAAGTACTGTCTTTGTGAGGTAAGGGATGTTATTTTATTCGAAAATGATATTATTTCTTCAATATCATTATGCTGAAATATTGGTTGGAAATTTTTATCAAATTTGGAACTTTTTCATGTCGGGGTTCCTATTCATGAGTTACTATTCACGAGTTACTATTCATGAGTTACTATTCATGAGTTACTATTCACGAGTACTATTCACGAAGCGTGATGATATTTTTTTGTGAAATTTCTATCTTTTGAGGTCGGAGTTACTATTCACGTATACGGAACTATTCACGTATACGGCACTATTCACGAATACGATACTATTCACAGAAAAATTAAATTTTCTTTTCTGTGTCCAAGATTGTCGGTTATGATTCCTATCTTTGATTGGATCTATGTTTTGATAATTCTTGAATTTTACTCCACTCTGATTACTTATGAAGTATTGTTGAACTTGGATTGTGTAAAGTATGAATCCTTAATATTTGTTCTTTTGTTTCACTGGATTCATTTTCTTTAAAATATTTTTCATCATCCTCAGTCCTAAATGATGATATTACTGAATATCTTTGGCCTGTAGTGCAAAGATGAATTATTTCTTGATGAATATCTTTGGCTCGTAGTGGAAAGATGAGCAGTGTTGAGATGAACATAATTGGTGATTAATATCTTTGGCCGTAGTGCAAAGATGAGCAGTGTTTAGATGAACATGACCCAGTGATGAATATCTTTGGCACTGTAGTGCAAAGATGAATATTTGATTCGGATATATATTGATTGATGTTACGAGGATAAAATATCGGTGATGAACTTTTAAATTCATATATAAAAGATAGTAGTTTGCATTCTCTACTTAACTCTTCTAATGAATTATTATTTCATTGCGAAGATTGATTTAAAAGCTGGTTGTCTATTGTATTCTATTAGATTTTTCCTGTTGAGGACTAACGATAATTTGTTCTATATTATCTTAGTCATAATGTTCTTCTTGGGCTAGTTGAGCTCACCCTTTTCCTTGTTGTTCCATTTTTTTCTTCTCGGGAGGCGAGAATGTAGCGAGTACTAGTAGGAAGGTGTGGAATGATGGTTCTAGAAGTTGTTCTAGTAGTCCTCACTATTACGTAAAATAGTGTATTAATAATTATAATGAGGACTTATTTGAGTGTGAATATTGTCTAGATGACAATATTTGTATTTAAACTCACAGTTTTTATGT
Organism: Panax ginseng; assembly: GCA_020205605.1. NCBI lineage: Eukaryota > Viridiplantae > Streptophyta > Magnoliopsida > Apiales > Araliaceae > Panax > Panax ginseng. Next base: position 33,099,105 of record CM035143.1, on the reverse strand, counting down.
TGTATTAATAAAGTTGTAGTTGTTTACGTACCATGTATTTGGCGACTCAGAATGGGTGATGTATACCTATTTTGGGGGCGTCACAGTTGGTATCAAAGCTTAGGGATATGATCTCTGGCGGAGATCGGGGAATAGAACTAGGAGGGAGGCGAGTAAATCCTTCGCTAGTGTGTCCTACCTAAGCTTATTTGTTAGTTGGTCGGTATATAGGGATATTATGTGATATATTGATTTTCTTAATTAACCCTTGTTTTATGGCGATATTTGAGAATGTCATTGAGAATATTACTTGATGGAAATGAGGCCGTGGAGACGGGGTACTCACCAGCGAGGAGAAGCGTGCAGCAGTGGCAATGTTCCTCCTGTGAACAACACCATGGCGAGATGATGAATGAGGGATGTTTAGAAGCTTTTTTGCAGTTCATGCAAAATAGACGAGGAGACTCGTGTTCAAAATCTGAGGAGGAAATAATAGCAATTCGCGGGTTATCACACACCCAAGACGATTCAAAGAGTTGGGACCACGAATTTAAGGAAATTTGGATCCAATCATGGAGGAAACATGGGTCAAGCAAATTACCAAGATATTCGATGTCTTGGGATGCACGGAGGAACAGAAGGTTCCATTCGCCACCTTTATGTTCCGTGGCAAGGCAGACTACTGGTGGGAGTCTGTGAAATGGACCCAGCCTACCGCACTTAGCATGTCTTAGGAAACGTTTCAAAAACTTTTAAATGAAAAATACTTTCCTGAAAGTGTTCGTCATATGAAGGAAGTGGAGTTTATTAAATGGGGCGAGAATAACATGGCGGTGTCCCGAGACTAGGCGAAGTTAGCGGAGTTATCGAGTTTGCACCTCATTTGGTGAAGAATGAGGAGGCGTATGAATGCGGATGTTTACGAGAGGTTTGAAACCCGGCATACGTCAAGTATCTCATTTCTCATAAATTTTCTCTTTATTGAGATGTTGTCAAAAGGGCTCGGTTGTTTAGAGCGAGATAAAGAGTACATTCAACCGAGGGACCATAACCGAGGATCATACCAAGAAGAAGCGATCATCGAATAACGATAACCAGGCGGAGATAGAAGGATACGGACAAAGCGGTAACCACTCTGGTGGTAATCGTGGCCATGAAAATAGAAGAAGCGAGTCGGGAGGAGATTTTAAAAAGGAGATTCAACAATGACCATGTGAAGGCGTCGGCGCCGATAAGCAATGGGTCAAGGAGGAGAAAGACCACCGGTCGTATGTTACAAATGCGGGAAAGAGGGACATATCAGCCCAAACTACCCACAACAGTTTAAGGTATGCTATAATTATGGAAAAGAAAGACATATCGCTCGAGATTTATGCAGTATCGAAACCCGATCCGGTGGGAATGGTGACTCAAAAGGATGTCCGGAAAAGTCAAAGTCAGCAGGTTCTGGAAGGCGTTTGTCGTGGCCGGTCAAAATCGAGGAACCCGACGAAGTTAGCAGGTTAGTTAATTATAAATTCTTGCGAAGTTTATACCTTACTAGATACTAGTTCTACCCATTCTTTTATCTCTCTTGCTTGCGCTCAACGTTTGAACTTGACTACGGAGAAATTAGACTTTGACCTATTTATGGAGACTCCGTTAGGAGAAACTTTCATTACATCCATTGTTTAGAAATCTTGCTTGATTCAAGTTGGCACCATCACATTACCTGTTGATCTTATCTCTTTAAAGATACATGCTTTTGATGTGATTTTGAGGATTGATTGGTTAACTACTCATCATGCTAAAATTGATTGCTTTCGTAAGGTTGTTAGTTTTCATATTCCTAAGCAACCTGTTATTCGAATTCAAGCAACCAAACCATTGAAGTCAAACACTTTCATATCAAGCCATAAAGTCATTCATTTATTGAAAAACGGATGTCAAGTTTTCTTAGCCCATGTTATGGATTTGAATAAAGACACGTCGATTTGAATAATATTCTGTTGTTATTGACTTTCTGACGTATTTCTGAAGAATTTCTTGGCTTACTCCCAAAGTGTGAAATTAAATTTTGTATCGACTTTGAACCGGTATAAAACCCATTTCTAAAATCTCATGGCTCTATTAAACTTGAGGAGTTAAAATTCAACTATAAATTTGGTTTTAGAGCCTTTATCTGGTGACTTCCTTTGTGGAATACACCAAAGCGGACTCTCTCGTGGGGGACGCCATATTAAATGCGATAGTAAAGCGATAGGTGTCATTTGTGACATGCTATCCAAGATTGGGATATGAGTCACGATTGAGAGCAACCTAAGTCGATAATTGAAATATATAGCTTTCTATGCTTAGTTGGTTATTATCGAAGATTTTGTGGAAAGATTTTCTCGAATTGCTACTCCATTACTTGATCTCGACTCGTAGAGAGATACAAAATTCGAATGGAGCAAGGAATGTGGAAAGAGCTTGAAGAACTCAATAGGAGACTCATTTTCGGCACATGTTTAAACCATACCATCACGGAAAAGCGAGCGTGGTAGGCGACGTGTTGAGTAAAAGATTGTATCTGATGCTGAGTGCGATATTGTCAAAGACTCATTTCAGTATAACTTACAAATATTAGAGATGGAGATGAAAACTCTAGGTACCCGCGTGATGATATCTGAGTATAATCGACTTTTATCGATAAAGTTAAAATCGCTTTCAAACTACACACCTTGCGGGTGATGAATATGAAGAAGGAGGTGTAAGAAGTTGTTATTCAAAAGCGAGAATTGGAGATGTGAGGAAAGCTCAAACCTTCGATTTATTGGTTTATTTGAAATCCTCGATCGAGTAGGAACTGTGGCCTATAGACTCGTTTTACCGCCAAGTATGACGCGTGTTCATAACGTTTTTCATGTATCGATGTTATGTAAATATGTGGACGACCGGAACCACATTATTGAGTTAGAACCAGACGAGATAGCTGAAGACTTAACGTATGAAGAGGTACCTGTCAAGATTTTGGATAGGAAGGAGCATGTCCTACGCACGAAGGTTATACCACAAGTTAAGGTTTTGTGGAGAAACCATACTATTGAGGAAAAGACCTGGGAGTTGGAAACGGAAATGAAAGCGAGGTATTCTCATCTTTTCGAAACACCAGTGCGTCGTCGTCAATTTAGAGGACGAAATTTCATAAGGAGGGAGGTTGTAAGACCCCAAATTATTAATAAATGAAATTTATTTTTCTCTATTTATTATTTTGAAATAGTAAGGGTTGATTTGATTAATGTGGATAGTTATGGGTAAAATACACAAATATTTGAATAAGCAAGTGGTTATAAAATATTCATTATTAGGGGAATATTCGTTTGGTCGTGGAATATTCGTCTTTATCGGGAATATTAAATGCTGACAGTGCGATCTTTTGTGGGCCCCATAACGAAAAAGCGATTGGATGAAGAAAGCGACAAATATAAGTTGTTTATAAATACTTGGCGTAGTTATTACCAATTATCTTTGTTGGAATAGCCGGTGGTTAAAAACACGATAATCACGCGTTGTTGCACGATATTGCGGTATTGCACCAATTATTGAAGGCACTACTCAATAATGGTTATGATAATTCTTATTCGATATTTTATTTTATTGATTTAATAATTGTTGTGTTGATATTTTGTATTCTTGTTGTTTTAATAATTGTCTTTTGCGGTATTTTCTATTATCAGACAATAATTCATATTATCTAAATAATATTATTAGATAACATTATTGGCAATGTCTAGAAAGTTCTATCTAAGGAGAGGTTTGGTCATCTAATTGCGCGCCAGTAAGGAGAGATCCTTATTGGAAAGCCGCCTCTTTCCTAGGAACTGCCTGGTTGTCAATAATGTGATTCTGTAATATTATTTATGAATAATTAATTATTGATTTATATGATGAGGAAAATATTGATTTTATGAGGATATAGATGGAGAAAATTTTTAATGTGATAATTGTTAAAAATTAATATTTTATCTTTTTTTGATAAAATAATTCTTTTAAATATATTATTTTAATAATATATTAACGATGATATTTTTACAATGTATGTGGGATATATGAGTATATGAGGAGGAAGAGTATTTTTGTGGCATTACATGTTTAATGTTTTGTGTGTTGTGGACACAAATAGAAATTTGATTATAGCTTGTAAAATGTGGATTTTGGATTTGGTCGATTTACATTTGGAATTTGGAAAAACTTTCTTCTGCAAAGTTGTAGAAAATTGAATTTCCTATAACAATTCGCGAAATTTGAATTTTCTGATAAAAGAGCTATTTATTGTTAATTATTGAAGTTTCGGTATATCGGGCGTGAATTGATTTTTGGAGTTTAAATTATTTTTGTTAGAAAAACATTTTTTGTATTTTTTTGGACATCATTAACATGTGTGGCTGGTGTTTTTGACCAAAAGGTGGGCTAAGAAAAATTTGTATAATTATATTAATATTATATTCAATTTTCTGCTTTGGTTTTCTAAGCAATTTCCTATAAATAGGGTGCTTAGGTTAGAATTGAAAATCACACCAAAAACTGAAGTTTTCTCTCTATTTCTCTCTCGATATATTGAGCGTATTCTTGTGAGTATACTTTGAGTGTTGCTATATCTGGTGCAAGTTCAAGTCATAGCCTATATCCGAGTGTTTCAACTAGAAATCTTTGTCTATGTGAGGTAAGGGATGTTATTTTATTCGAAAATGATATTATTTCTTCAATATCATTATGCTGAAATATTGGTTGGAAATTTTTATCAAATTTTGAACTTTTTCATGTCGGGGTTACTATTCATGAGTTACTATTCAAGAGTTACTATTCATGAGTTACTATTCACGAGTTACTATTCATGAGTACTATTCACGAAGCGTGATGATATTTTTTTTGTGAAATTTCTATCTTTTGAGGTCAGAGTTACTATTCACGTATACGGCACTATTCACGTATACGACACTATTCACGAATACGACACTATTCACAAAAAAATTAAATTTTCTTTTCTGTGTCCAAGATTGTCGGTTATGATTCCTATCTTTGATTGGATCTATGTTTTGATCATTCTTGAATTTTACTCCACTCTGATTACTTATGAAGTATTGTTGAACTTGGATTGTGTAAAAGTACGAATCCTTAATATTTTTTCTTTTGTTTCTTTGAATATCTTAAAATATTTTTCATAGTGCAAAGATGAATGATTTCTTGATGAATATCTTTTGCTCATAGTGCAAAGGTGAGCAGTGTTGAGATGAACATGATCGATCGATTAATATCTTTGGCCCGTAGTGTAAAGATGAGCAGTGTTTAGATGAACATGACCCGGTGATGAATATCTTTGGCTGTGATTGCAAAGATGAATATTTGATTCGGATATATATTGATTGATGTTACAGGGATAAAATATCGGTGATGAACTTTTAAATTCATATATAGAAGATAGTAGTTTGCATTCTCTACTTAACTCTTCTAATGAATTATTATTTCCATTGTGAAGATTGATTTAAAACTGGTTGTCTATTGTATTCTATTATATTTTTCCCTGTTGAGGACTAATGATAATTTGTTCTATATTATCTCAGTCATAATGTTCTTTACTGGGCTAGTTGAGCTCACCCTTTTCCTTGTTGTTCCATTTTTCTTCTCAGGAAGCGAGAATGTAGCGAGTACTAGTCGGGGTGTGGAATGATGGTTCTAGAAGTTGTTCTAGTAGTCCTCACTATTCTGTAAAATAGTGTATTAATAATTGTAATGAGGACTTATTTGAGTGTAGATATTTTCTAGATAACAATATTTGTATTTAAACTCATAGTTTTTATGTTGTATTAATAAAGTTGTAGTTGTTTCTGTACCATGTATTTGGCGACTCAGAATGGGTAATGTATACCTATTTTGGGGGCGTCACATCCAACCCAATTAAACTTAATTTAAGTATAACTGATACATATCACAACTTAAGACATTACGCGAATATAATAATCTCCACTAAACATAACTACTCAATAGCCTTGCCCTTGCCCTTATCAAGGCCTGCAGGGTTGCCTTGCTCTGCCTTAACTGAAATGTTTATAGGGAAAACAAGAATGAGTAACAAATTTTCCCAGCAAGTAATATAGCAATAAGGGTACTCAAGGTAGTTTTATATTTATCAAGGTATAATAATAAGGATAGTTCAAGATGGCAAGAAGTATCAATGATTATCAGCAATAGTCGCTATGGACAAAAAATATCAATAATATTCAATGATTTATCAATTCAAGATTTTGTAATAATGAATACTGAGCAGCCAATAAGGACTAAGAACTTCTCCTAGAATTCACAGTAATAAACTGATAATTACATAATATGAGTACAACACGTGATCAGCCTAAAGTACCATATGTCAATGCATTACATTTAATCTTTCTCAAGTGCGCATGTCAGTTTCCCGACAATATATAATTCCCCTACCAAAAGGGTTGTTCATCTCAGTTATAAGAGTTCGCACCAAGTAAATTTGGTTTGGATAGCTTTCGATCAATATCAATAATCTAGCCAAAACAATGGCTTAGATAATTTTCTTTCACAGTACATATAAGAACAATTATCGTTTGAATCAAAGTTTGAAATTTCATTACGAAGTATTATTTCTTCAAAGTTCTACTTGTACGATCAATAATTGCACAAGTTCAAATAATGCTAAATTAAGAGTAAGGTTCAAATACTTTGTAACGCCCCAGAAAATCAAACCTTTTGTAAATACATTTATAATGAATAAAATAATATTATTTGTTATTATTATATGTTAGTAAGATGAATGTTGTTCTATAACGTAGAAATGTCGGAACGTCGTAGTATTTTAACTATGTGAAGGAATTAAAGTGTTTGAATTTCCAAGACGGAAATAAAAGCTTCCCGATAATTTTTTTGAAAAACACTATTCATTAATTTCCGCTCGAGAATTAATTTTGAACTTCCGAGAAATACGTAATGTTAGAATATTGAGGTGAGATAGATTATGTAATAATAATTCAAGTATGGAAAATGCAATATTTCGCATGCGGACTTAATTAGAGAACGTTAAGGATTAAAGTCAACTGAAATGGAATTATGGAATCTTGTATGAAGTACAAGTTCAAAAAGAAGTAAGGTGCAAGCCCAAGATTTAGTAGTATTAAGCCCAAGTGTTAAGCCCAAAGTAAAGTAATACAAGCCCATAGTAATTTAATGTATGCCCAAAGGAATAAGTTAATCTAAGTGGACTTAAGCCCAATTAATGATCCAATGGGTAAAGCTTGATCCATGGGGCAACCCATGGGTGATCTTGGTGCCCAAGTGTTGTGATGACCAAGCATGTTATGTAATGACCAAGTAATAAGTGTGGCTAGCAAGTTTACTTAATAATTAAGTAAGTGAATAGTTAAGAGGTTTATAAAGGGGGTGGATGTCTTAATGACCCATTTGCCTTAACCTTGGAAGCTCTATAAATAGAAATCTCACAATTCACTAGTTGTTTGTTAACTTCATCGAACATAAAGAAACTTAAGTGTTAGAGAGAATAAACACTTTTAAGTTAAACTTCCATTGTTAGATTTCCAAGAAGAAGAAAGCTAGTCAACAAAGGTAATTGATCTTGTGATCTTATATCTTCTATCTCTATCATTGTAAGGTGATAAGAGAAGTATAGCTTAATGAACATGTATGCTAAGAACACATAAGAATTGAATAATCAATGGACTTAAGCCAAATAAGTCATAAATAAGTAATTTAAACCTAAATAAGTTATGAGCTTATGATGAACATATATGAACTTATCATATGAAGTTAGTGTGATTGATAAGATGTAAGAATGTTGCTTAAAAGAATTAAATCAATAATAAGTCATAAGGAATAAAATCTTGTAAATTATAATTTGTTAAGTTATGAACTTATAAAGAATAAGCCATAATCTAATATGAAGATAAGTTGTTGTAATAAGTAAGTTGAGATGTCTAGTTTAGGGATTGAATCCATTTGGAATAATAAACAAATCACTAGTAACGAAGTTTTGCCAGAATTCACACGATTGGACGATAATCGTCGAATTCGTGAAATTCTCGGAATGGAAGTCGAATTTTGTGTTTGAACTCGAAAACGTTAGTTTTCGATGGAGACAAGTCTTATTTGGCATTATAGAGTTGCAGACTCAAAAATGATCGGATTCCAACTTAGAACGAAGAAACGAGCGTTGAACGTTCACGAACGTTTATCGTTTTTGTTAAAAATGGATTAATAGGTGAACTTTTTGTTAACGAAGTCAAATAGATAAAATTTTTGCATGAACACATAGAGTATGTAATTTGTGGACCGTAGGATCTTGAACGAGCCAATTCAGACTTATAACGAAGAAGTTACGAGCCCGAGAATCTCATAAAGTCAAAAAGTATCAAAATTTTCTGATGCACAGAGTCTGCGTCGCAGTGCGACTCAAGGCATAAAAGCCCATGCCGCAGCGCGAGGTTGAGGCATGGTACACTATTAGTTGGCGCCACAGTGCAACCATAACAAAGGAGACTCATGTACATGTCCTTGAGTCGGTCTTAGTCCTTGGAGTATTACATGCAAAGCATGGTGAAGTAAAGGGAAGCGCATGGGCAGTCAGCCAAATTTTAAGGTTTTAGACAATGAAGAATGTTTGTAAGGAGAGCATGAACGGTAACTTATTCGTAATGAACTAAAGCTTAATTATAATATTATTAAGACATGCTTAAACCTTAAGTATGATAACTTAGAGTTGAAGTAACTAAATTGTATATGAACGTAAGAACGGCATAATGGAAAGCCAGAACCAATAATAACAAATCTAATACTTAATTAGATTGAGAATAAGGGTAAGATTCTTTGGGAACCATGTATGTTATTCATGACCTAATGTGCTATGTGATGTTATTATCTATTGTAGAGACCTTAAAGACTTAAAGTGCACGTGTTATATATGTAGTAAACGCTAAAGGCAAGTATCCAAACCCTTATTCTAGTAAAATCTGGGCAAGCTTTGTGATTCATGTATTCTTATGCATGAACTAATGTCTGATGAAGTCAAAGCCAATTTTTTCGGCTAGACTTATGAAATGTTACAATCTATCAAAGTATTGTTAATGTTTTACCAAACTATGTTGGTGTGGTTTTCAAATGAAGACTGAGTATGCTAAAATGTTTTATCGTCAAACGACAGGCACATGAGGTTGCCACAACTTAAACGTACACATGTTTAATGAATGTAGTGTTGATCAACATAGAGTACTATAGGCTGATCACCTAGATGTGTTCATAAGCTATGCCGGACTTACGGGCTTAGTGTCGGGATGTCCTTTTTCAAAGAACTTATGAAATGCTCATGGTCTTGGACTGGAATTGATGTTTTACTGAATATTGTTATTGTAAAATGCTTTGAATGAAAAGAAGTGCTATTTTGAACTATCGACAGTACTTCGTAACTATTGTTCAGTTATTGAAGATATACGATTCCTATGTTTCAAGCATGCCATTTTATTAGAATTATTGTACTTGCTGAGCTAGTTAGGCTCACTCTTGCTTGAACCATATGAATGCAGCTAAGATCAAATGGACCAACCAATTCGAAAAGGATAAAGGGAAGGCTAAGGCGAACCCGTAGATTACATATGTAATATTATAGTTTTGAAATGATACTATTTGATATTATGACATGAACAATTATAACAGTTATAAAGAACATGGGGCAATGTAAATATTATTTTGAATATATATAAGACATATTTGTTCTTTTGAGGCATTTCAATTGAATGTTTGTGTGAACTGTAGCACCGTGTAGCACCATTTGTCGGGTTGGAAGATACTCGAATTTGGGGGCGTCATAGGTTGGTATCAAAGCATTAGGTTATAAAACTTAAGGGGGGATTTAAACCTTAAGTCATAACCTTAAGAAAATTCAAAGAAATAAAAGATGTAAATTAACCTTATACAAATGCATTATATATGTTATATGTATTTATTATTCTACTGACGTGTACTAATCAAACTTATTTGTGTTGTGTAGATGTCAGGAGAAAATGGAATGTCTATAGACGTACAGGTAGTCGGTGAAGGATCGGTTAATCAGATAGAGATTATATCGAACCCCATAGCGGCAGAGCCCGAAGTTGTAGTGGTTGAGTCTGGAGAGTCAGGGAGCTTAGAGCTTATGTCCGTGTTCGACGACATGTTGGAGGAAGAGGTGGAGGTAGTGTTCTTCAACCTAGTAGCAATAGTAGCAGAGATGGCTCCGGGGGAGTCAATGATGTCACTTTTTATGTCAATGTTGCATAGAAACATCCATTACTGTAAGGAGGTTAAGGAGCTAAAAGCGAAGCTCCAAGCTGTCTTGGAGGATAAGACAAACGTGGAGTCGATGTGGGTGGAAACACTGGCAACTCTTGGATGCAGGTGGAAACACTGGCAACTCTCGGATGATTACCGCTAAGCAGTTCAAGGAGCTGGGACCACCCGAGTTTGTAGGAGAACCAAAATCACTAAAGGCGGAGGCGTGGATAAAGCAGATCACTAATATATTTGATGTCTTGGGATGCTCCGAGGAGCAAAAGGTTCCCTTTGTCGCCTTTATATTGCGAGGAGAGGCAGATTACTGGTGGGAATCTGTAAAGCATACTCAACCTGCCGCATGAAGATGTCTTGGGAAAAGTTCCAAGAACTGTTCAACGACAAGTACTTTCCCGAAAGTATTCGTTACATGAAAGAGGTGGAGTTCATCAAACTAGAGCAAAATAATATGACCGTGTCACGGTACGAAGCTAAGTTTGCCGAGTTATCCCTGTTTACGTCCCACTTGGTTGATAATGAGGAGAGAATGACGCGGATGTTTCTAAGAGGTTTGAAACCTGAGATATGTTAGCACCTAATTTCTAACAAATTGTGATTGTATTCAGATATTGTAAATAGGGCTCAGTTATTGGAACGCAATATTGAGTCAACCCAACCATGAGAGAGTAGCCGACAAATTGATAATACCTGTGGTAAAAGTCATCGAAGTGGTGACAACAAATGTGGAGGGAATCAACATGCCAGAAATGGTAACCACTTTGGTGGTAATCATTGCCAAGATAATAGAAGTGGAAATTTCAAGAAGAGGAAATTCAATAATGATGGAAAGACGTCAGCACCAGCACCTGTTTTTAAAGAAGGAGAACGAAGGCTGGTCGTATGTTACAAATGTGGAGGGGAGGGACACATCAGTCCAAACTGTACGCAGCAACCCAAAGCATGTTACAATTATGGAAGAGAATGTCACCTAGCCCAATTTTGTCGTGCACCAAAGTCAAGTGCAGCTGGGATGGAGGATTCAAAGGTCGTCCCAGACAAGACAAAACCAGTAGTTCAAGGGAGAGCATTTGTTGTAACCTCCAAAAAAGTGAGGAATCCGAATGAGGTGATCACGGGTAAGCTAGTCATATACTCTAGTGAAGTCTATACCTTATTTGATACCGGTTCTACCCATTATTTTATTTCTCCTACTTGTGCTCAACGTTTAAATTTTACTTTGGAGAAATTAGAATTTGACTTATCTGTTGAAACTTTGTTGGGAGAAACCTTCATTACATCCACTGCTTATAAGTCTTGTTTGATTCAAATCGGTAACCGCATGTTACCTGTCGATCTTATCTCTTTGAAAGTACTTGTCTCTTTGAAAGTACCCTCTGATTGCCTCCTAATACATATGAGTCCCACAAATGACCATTTTTACGCCTTTTCCAGACCTCAAATTTAACAACTTAAAGAATAAAAGATGTAGGTCTATCCTTCCTCGTTCTAGATCATCTTTAATAACCTCAATCGGAGTTCGTATGAAAAGGTTATGGTCATTTTACCAAGACAGGTCAAAGCAGTCACAATTAGCACACATTGGGTGCAGCCGTGGCCCTTTTCCTCACCTTTCCAGCTCGCCCGCGCCATTGTCCAGCCCTAGCTACGCGCCCGCGCGTGGCTTCACACAGATTACCGTTTTTTAAATAACTTTCTCATTTTAAGTCCGAATTAGTTCATTTTCGATTCGTTGGACTCGTTAAACTCTTAGCTACTCATCTAGAGAATATTTATAACACTTCAAACATATTAAAAAATCATTTTAAGGGTTCCAATTAAGTGTTCATGCTATATTTTCATGTTTTAAACACATTTACCGAATTCAATCGCCATGACTTCGTTTCTTAACTAATTGACATGATTCAAACTACGTCGTTTTCGTTTCTTCACATAATAACATAATCCAATACCAATTTATAGATTATAACACATATTAGACATAAAAATTCGTACTTTCTTAAGCCATATCATATGAATACACACTAATATTTACTTTTCTTCTTCAAATCCATTTTCCATAAACTCTCTTACTATAATCATGTATAGATAACAACCAATTGATTACATAAACTAATTTAATAATTATAATATCGAATTCACACAATCCAATATTAAAAATCTAGAGCATAAACATAGGTTTTTATACCTTCAATGCTTGATTCTTTTACAGATGGTCACAAGCTTTAGCTATCCTTCTTCCTCTTCTTGATAATCTCAGAAAACCCTCTCTCAAAACCTACTGTGATTTCTTTCTTCTCTCGCACTCTCTGTCTTAGTTATCCTCAGAAAAGACGCCAAGCAAATAAACTGATTTGACTTACCCACGTATACTTCAGTTATAAAATAATACGTCTTTGTCAGTTAAATTAGACCAAAGGTCAAAAGGCCTTGTTTGGCCACACACAAATTCCTCCAAAATGGATTATTTTAATAATATTATATTATATAGTTTCATGTGTCACACCTTTAGTTAATTTAAATAACTTATAATAATAATAATTATAATCTTATTATAATTATACTTATAATTAATAAATAGTTACATGTATCTAATTTAATTAATAAATTAGACTTAAAAATTACTTTATTTAATATACTTATTTTTCTGTTATATTAAACAATTGATTTAATTTAATTAATTCATTAAATTAAATCTTCAAAGAATAAACTTTACATTTGCTTTAATTTAATTATCATATACACGTAACTAAATTATTATACCACAATTTCATAAATTATTTATTTTTCTCAATAAATAAATTATTTAAAATATTAATTTAATTCAATAAATATTTAAAATAATTACCAAATTCATTTAATTTCTTCAATAATTAACTTAACTATTAAACCTCACTTTCCTAATATATATATATATATATATATATATATATATATATATATATTCACACGGATCACATATTTCAAAATATATATGCACGTATATATACATACTCAAACTCAAAACATCTCATAATAAGAATTTTAATTATTAAATTCTTATTTTAATAACTTATAAAAATTCGGGTTGTCACATCCTTCCTCCCTTATAAGGATTCCATCCTCGGAATTAACAAAAACTCTCTTGCTCGATTTTCACCAAATCTCTTTTTCAAAATTTATCATTGAATATCCTCAACACATCACCTTAATATATGTTTTATTTATTACCACTACCACCATTCTTCATAACAAATTCTTGTAAGTTTTTATTTCATAACCTTTACTTAGACTCAATTATATTTCAGTATTACATATTCTTTGACCCTTTCATTATCTTTCTCTAAGGATCATTATCATCTAATATATTCTAAAATTCTCGGGACATTACATCACCCCTTCTTCTAAGAATTTCGTCCTCGAAATTTTTGACTTAATAATATTCATTCATTCCATTTATCATAATAGGTTTTAATGTTGATATCTATTTATTCATTAGGTTCTGCAACCAAATTCTTTTTCTAAGGATCTTTGTAAGATCATCATATTCCTCACCTCTTTCTCTTCTAAGAGTTTCACATTTATCTTCTTTCTGGAATTTCATTTCTTTCTTGAAATTACTATGTTTTGCTTAATTTTCTCATCCTTTCCACTTTCACCTTTCAGAATAACAAGAATCTTCCACAATTGCTCAATAATTGGGAAGCGAAATGAATAACAGGAATTTAAAAGATTCCAAATCATGCTGAGGGGTCATAAGACCTTGAACTACGTCCATAGGTTATCAAGTATCTTAACTTGAACCTTTAACAATCATACGACTATACGGACCTCAAAATCCTCCCCAAGTTTAACAGTGCATCACCACTATAAACCGTCATTAACAAAATGTTTAGCAATCACACAGACTGAAAACACTATCCGTAAGTACTCTAGGTGATCAGCCTATCGTACCACTACGCCGTGCACAACGCATTACATCTTAATTTTGTAACGATAATATGCGTTACTTCCGGAACCATTGTCTCCGATAACATGTCCCCTTTTACAGGGTTATTCACCTCAGCTTTATAACATCTGAATCCGCACAAACAATTTGGTTTGGCATAACTTCTCAAGAAACGCTTGAATTTCATGAACATCTTTCAATATTCGTCTAGCTGAATCAAATAGCATAGACTTCTACAACAATTCGGACATCAATCAAAATATACATGTATATATATATATATTCTCATATATTAAATAAATCTCAAAAATCTTTTTATGACGTTGTCATACTACATCTCATCATAGTGGGTTGACAATCATATGATCACATCCAACACCAGGTTCCATTGCATTGATGACTTCATCGTTTATCATATCACCTGATACATATAATTAAAAATATATTTTGAAATTTTAAAAATTATTTTTTTATCTAGCCGAAACAAACAACTTAGATACGCGAATAATAACACTGTTTTAAAAAAAAATCTCTAGTTCACTAATGTGATCCAACATTTTTAAAAAAAATAATCAAAAGTATAATCATTGACACAAAGTTAATAAATTTTCAAAAATCTAGCAAAGCTAGAAGATTTGGAATATCTAATTTTCTCCATCAATTTCAATCTTTATACTAAATATTCTTGTATTTCAACTTACAGTCCTCCTATATCCCCAGTATAGTTCATCAAACTTACCGCACATTGGAAGTTCAGGAACTTGCCACAATAGTATGAGTGTAAAAACTTATCCTAGTCAGACCATAGGCGTCCATTGGCTGAGGGCTTCAAAACATACCATATTATTGTGAGTCACGAACTTACAATATGCATTTGTTTTAAGAACCGCACCTTATCCTAATAATATTTGACTAATTTTAATAGTTTCTAACTATCAAATATACACATGAGAAAAGAATCACATTTTCGCCACATATACATTGATAGCGCGATACCAACATTCCAATGATTATCAATGTGATAAACTGAGTGCAAGCACAAAACCCTAGCCCATACAAAGGTTTGTACCACTCAGCCATTATATGAGTCCGCAATTGAAATCCCACCTAACACTACCTTACTCTTAACTTATTCTTAACTTTCCCTTAACTTGCTCAATACGAATTCCTCGTATCACATTATCTATAACTTCGTAAGTTTATCTCGTACTATATCATAGTACAATATTTTTATAGCATCAAGCTATAATTTTTCAAACATTACAGATCATCTTTCTTTACTTGGTACACATCGATTCTCTAATAGTTTCAATATGGTACGCTGAGTGGTTTCCCACAAACAACCAACAAACTAGGTTCCAGTTTGCTAGTTCGTATATACCTCCGCTCTATGAAGGAATCATTTTGCCCAGATACCATACATCAACTATTAAAGAGTACGATTGTACCATACATAAATATAACTTTTTATTCTTAACTTCTTTATCATTCTCTTCTTATAAACATTATCTATTTATTATCACCTTACATCCTTATTATTGGAGTTGGGTAACCCCACATTCATATTCCTTATAACTCTATGAGATTCTTCTTTGAATCCTCTCACGCATGTTTTAATCCCTTCTTTATAAATTTCTTAAATTACTTCTTATTGTTCAAACTCTATCTGAGCTTATTCTTTATCATCTTCTTCTTTATTCTCTAAGGTTATAGCCTAGGGTACTCTTACCTAAGGTTTATAACCTACAACTTTGATACCAACTGTAACGATCCTAAAATTCATACAATTTAATTATCAACTTCGGTCGTTAATAATACGTCTAACTTCTGATTTTACATCATTATTCAATGTTAAACTTAATAAAATGCGGAATAATTAAAACTTTTCTGTCATCTTACTTTAATTCCTTGAATCAAAACCTTTATCATTTACATATCTATGAATCAAGTTTAACTTATGATTCGCTTCATCAGAGTTAATATATATACTTATATATCAAATCGACATCCTTTATACATCGGACGGTTCAAACTTTAACTTTATAACTCAACATAAAATATACATACATAAAACATTGAGTACATCTCATGAACCTTAATCATGGTTTAAAGAAATAACAACTTTAGCTAAAATAATAATCTTTGTGTATTACATCTGATTCATGTCTTTCAAGTACCACATAGTGTTACCTTCAATCCTTTACCTACAAAAATGGTTATTTGCAAGGTTGAGCTTGACAACCCAGCAAATCTAACAGTTTTTATGCATCACGTAGCACATAATAACATGCTCAACATATATCTCATAAACATTGGACTAACATAACATACATGCTACAGTTCATATAACAAGTATAAAGATTGAGTTCCTTACTCAATCAACATGCTTTACTTAATCAACGTAGTCATAAGTTGACTTTAACATTTCATACATTCAACATATATATAACACATCATGCTCTTGGCAAAAAAGATTTAAAACAGCTAATCACCAAGTTCACATAGCAAATAGGAACTAAAAGACTTGCCTTGATTGTTGTTTACCAATAACAATTTAACAGCTTACAGTTATCTGCACTTCACTTGCCCTACACAATTATATAATCATACACATCAACTATTAGTCATATAACAACACATAATAATTGTAATGTAAACTCTACTCCACATCTCATAATCTTTCCTGTTAATTAGCACACAATGTTCAATTAGAGTGTGTTAAATTTTTGACTTATGTAATATTCGAAATTCATTCAAGTGTTTAAGTCTTGATAGGAATACTTATGGGTTTTATATTAAACCCATTCCATATCTTATAATGTTCATTAACACTTGTCACGGTGTTTCAAATTTCTTTCGTCACACGCTTGAATCGTGTCTCTTGTGTATGCTTAGTGTGCTTATATAACTTATCTAATACATCATTTATTAATGTTAATCATCATTTTATTTACTAACATTCATGTTTTATAACTTAGAACAACATCTGTTATCGTCAGAAACACTACACTTGTATACGTGCATGCCTGACACCCTCCGATTGCCTCCTAATACATATCAGTCCCACAAATGGCCATTTTGACCACTTTTTCAGACCTCAAATTTAAAAAATTAAAGAATAAAAGTTGTAGGTCTATTATTCCTTGTTCTGGATCATCTTTAATCACTTCAATCGGAGTTCGTATGAAAAGGTTATGGTCATTTTACCAAGACAGGTCAAAGCAATCACAATTAGCACACATTGGGCGTGGCTGCGCCCCTTTTCCTCACCATTCCAGTGCGCCCGCACCATTGTCCAGCCCTAGCTGCGCGCCCGCGTGCATGGGTGGCGCGTCAGTGTGTGGCTTAACACATATTACAGTTTTTGAAATAACTTTCTCATTTTAAGTTCGAATTAGTTAGTTTTCGATTCGTTGGACTCGTTAAACTCTTAGCTACTCATTTAGAGAATAATTATAACACTTCAAACATATTAACAAATCATTTTAAGGGATCCAATTCAGTGCTCATGCTATATTTTCATGTTTTAAACACATTTAGCGAATTCAATCGCCACGAGTTCGTTTCTTAACCAATTGACATGTTTCAAACTACGTCGTTTTTGTTTCTTCACATAATAACATAATCCAATACCAATTTATAGATTATAACACATATTAGACATAAAAATTCGTACTTTCTTAAGCCATATCATATGAATACACACTAATATTTACTTTTCTTCTTCAAACCCATTTTCCATGATCTCTGTGACACCCCCAAATCTTGGTACTTCATTTTCTCAAGATTTGGTGTTCACTTAATCAAAACATTCATTTCTAACTACCCAATTATAATACAATTGAATAATAAAAAACCGCCCTTTGAGTTAAACTTAAATAAAAATCTCCCGAGTTATCTAACCTTTAACAACAATCATTCAAATGCGGAAATTTAAATAAACTTCATTACAATCTTTAAACCAAAATGCGAAAAGTAAACTATCAAAACTATTACAAGTTTTCAATATTTATTCATCTTTCCTTTTCTCTTATTGGTGCTAGAGTACGTCACCGTTTTCAACTTTAGTTGTAAGAAATTTAATGAGCAAGAGTGAGCAAACAAGGCCCACTTGAAATAACAATAAGTAAATCTTTAAACTTTTACATCAATTGCCAATATTAGGCTCAATAGAAAATGAACAATATATTCCATTAACTTTACGAAAATTATAACATTCACTGAGGGTCTAATGACCACGAATCATGTCCACAGTTATAAGTAATCTTTCAACTTTAACTTTAATAGTCATAAGACTATAAGGACTTCACGTACTTAGGGGGATCAACCCTTCGTACAATGTATTGTGCACAACCATTTCAATGCTAAGCGTAAACCTCTATTAAAAGAGTTGTTCATCTCAGTATTTAGAATACAAGTCCACACCAAAGTAAGTTTGGTTTGGATAAGCTTTCAAGGTAATTTGGAATTCAACAAACATCAACTAAAGAGTAGTTGAATAAAACCAATAACACTATATTGTAGAATAATCGTGATTGAATCAATCATAGTAAACTAAAATCATGCTTTAGGAATAATCTAATAGCATACAATTTGAATAACTATAGCATACCTTGCTTGAACAATACTAAGCCAATGTTAATTAGAATTGAAAACTAGGCATGCATAGCAATTTGAACGATAGAAATGTTCGACATTAGTATAGATAGTTGTGTATGCTAAACAACAAGTTAAATATAAGAACAACTTGCTCCAGACTAACTTACATCATTATATTGTAATCGAATTGAAAATAGTAAATGAATTAACAAGATAATAGATTAGAAAACTTGTCTTGTTCGTAGATTAAACTGAATCAATACGAATCACAATACTCTATATATATACACACACACACACACACACACATATATATATATACGTCATCATGACATAGTTAGTCACTACCACTTTACAAACTTAACTAACTACATTCATCATGTATGTTTGATTATTTAATCACATAATCAAATTATAACACAAGTTAATCTTTAATAACATAATTATTCATAGTATAGAAATACTAAAATCAATATTTAACAGTCCTACTATCATCACATAATGTTTCTTAAAATTTACGTATAAAAAGTACCTTTGTCAGACCATTACGATAACTTCATGACTGTATTTTCACGATTTACTTTGTGGTTGGTGGCTCATGACCATGAGATTAGTCACATGACGCAGTCAATAGCCATCGATTGGTATTTGCGGTGTGGCCGACAATGAGGTGAAAAACTTGTCTTCTTTGGGCATCGCTGCTTGGCGCTTGATCTAGAACTTCGGCGACCAAGCTAAACAACGACATGAATAAAAGCCAAATTAGCCTACAAGCTCTAATCTAATAGACTAATTAACATGTAATTTACACATAAACTTCATGTAAACGTATTGTGAAGACTTCTAACATGTTCCTACCCATAAAATAGCATAAACATCAAATTTACAACACCCAATTTCAATATTTTTGGCAAAAAACTCCATTTTTGATGTTTTCAATGAAAATCAACACAGTGATTTTGATTTTCAATCAAAACAGAGATTTCAAAACACCATAGTTATGATTATACGTACTCTATCAAATTCAATAATTAATTTATCAACTAAACAACTAATTAACCCTCAATTTCTCCTTTAAATTAACTCATACTCATTCACAAAAACTCTCTGTAAAAAGGTTTTCTTCACAAACTACATACATAACAACAATACATTGACTATAACTTATGAAAATCGTTTTAACATCACTAGTATGTCATATAAAGCCACATAGCAACAACAATTCATCCTAACACAATAATTCTATAGAGAATTTGGGAAGAGAAAAACTAAACTTTTAAAAACTAAAAGAATAGGAGAAATACCTTGAAGATGATGATGATGGCTATTCTTTTTTATTCTCAAGCTTCTTCTTCTTAAATCTATAGCCTTTCTTCCTCTCTTCTCTTCTTCTTCTCTTCTTCTTCCTCTAAGTTTTTCTTTTCTTCTCTCTAACCTCTCTCCTCTATTCTCACGTCTTATGATATAACGTATAAGATATAATATATATTTATTATATGATATAAATATAAAACATATAACTGATATCAGTTATTTGAGTTTTGAAAATCAAAAGCCATAAGGCTTGTTTGGCTAACCACTAAAAATATAATCAATTAATCCTTATGTCTTGTTTGGTAAAACACAATTATATTAAAGACTTAATAGGCATTAGGCCTTGTTTGGCAAAAAACTGAATTAAACTCTTTTAATTTATTTTAATAACTCTTTTATAGCAAGGTTACTTGTCACACTCCTTATTAAATTAAATAATCAATTTAATCAATTAGAATATTAATCTATTAAATTACTTTAACACATAACTCATTATCACAAAACTATAATTTCTTTATAATTATAATTTTATTCAACCAACTAACATTTTATTTTAATCACAAATTCCAATTAAAATACTATAATTCATTTAATCATTATTAGCTCTCTAACTTAATTATTAAATAAAATTAGTATATAATCTCATAGAAAAAAAAAAATTTCTTAGCTCCTAAATTATTTATTCAACAATTAATTAACTAAACCACATCAACTCAAATTGAACAATTATTTATTCAACAATAAATATATCCACTAAATATTTATATAAATCAATAAATATTTAATATTTAATTATTTAATCAACAAATAATTAACTAAACCACATCAACTCAAATTGAACAATTATTTATTCAACAATAAACTCATCCATTAAATACTTATATAAATTAATAAATATTTAATATTATAATTTAAAATTACGGAATGTTACAATCTCTCTTACTACAATCATGTAAAGATAACAACCAATTGATTACATAAACTAATTTAACAGTTATAATATCGAATTCACATAATCCAATATTAAAAATCTAGAGCATAAACTTAGGTTTTTATACCTTCAATGCTTGATTCATTTACAAGATGGTCACAAGCTTTAGCAATCCTTCTTCCTCTTCTTGATAATCTCAGAAAATCCTCTCTCAAAACCTACTGTGATTTCTTTCGTCTCTCCCACTCTCTGTCTTAGTTATCCTCAGAAAAGACGCGAAACAAATAAACTGATATGGCTTACCCACGTATACTTCAGTTATAAAATAATACGTTTTTGTTAGTTAAATTAGACAAAAGGCCACAAGGCCTTGTTTGGCCACACACAAATTCCCCCAAAATGGATTATTTTAATAATATTATATTATATAGTTTCATGTGTCACACCTTTAGTTAATTTAAATAACTTATAATAATAATAATTAATAATAATTATAATCTTATTATAATTATACTTATAATTAATAAATAGTTACATGTATCTAATTTAATTAATAAATTAGACTTATACATTACTTTATTTAATATACTTATTTTCTTTCATATTAAATAACTCATTTAATTTAATTAATTCATTAAATTAAATCTTCAAAGAATAAAATTACCTTTGCTTTAATTTAATTATCACACACACGTAACTAAATTATTTTACGACAATTTCATCAATTATTTATTTTTCTCAATAAATAAATTATTTAAAAACTTTATTTAATTCAATAAATATTTAAAATAATTACCAAATTCATTTAATTTCTTCAATAGTTAACTTAACTATTAAACCTCACTTTCCCAATATATGAATATATATATATATATATATATATCTTCACACCAGATCATATATTTCAAAATATATAGCACGTATATATATACTCAAACTCAAAACATCTCATAATAAGAATTTTAATTATTAAATTCTTATTTTAATAACTTATAAAAATTCGGGTTGTCACAATGAGTATTTTCTTGAGTATAAGGATACTTTGAGTGTAGTTTTTCTGCAAAATTTTCTCAGAATAATATATGATATTCCAGTCAAATCCAGTTTCTACTACGGTAAAGGATATTATTTTATTTCAATACTATGGTAAGTATTTTATTATCATATTCCTAAATTTAAACTTACTATGGTAAGTATTGCTTCTATAATTTCTGAAATTAGTATAATATCCTTGATATTTGCGCTTCATCTAGTATCTTTTTATGAAAATATTATTCTGAGCATTCTTAATAAGTTTTAACCTTTTTATGCCATAGTACTTTTCACGGGGTACTATTCCCGAAGTACTATTCACGGGGTACTATTCACTCGGGTACTATTCATCCGGGGTACTATTCATGAAAAAAATTGATTTCTTTTCGGTCTAAATCATTTTTGATACAATATTATTCTTGAATTTTATTCAACAAAGCAGTATCATGTTGACAATTTGGACATTATTGAATTCTGGATATATTAAATTATAAATCTTTAGAATTTATCCTTTGCTTGAATTTAATTGAATTCGTATATCATTGTCATCATCTTCATGTTTATATTGTTATAAAAGTCATCTTTGGCCCGTAGTGCATAGATGGACTGTCAATTGGTATGATTATGACCAGAGATCCTTCTGTATAACCATGACCCATAATGTTACAAATGATGTGGTAAAAGTCCTCATTGGCCCATAGTGTATTGATGGACCATTGGTGATAACCCGAATATCCTTGGCCCGTAGTGCATGGACAATACAGTGATGTGGACTATTTATTGAGCTGAGTCTCAACGATACAATTGATGATAAACTTTTTAAATCATAGAAGATAGTAGATATCATGCTCTACTTGACTATTCTAATGGATTGCTTGTTCCGTTGCAGTTAAACTTGTTGTCTATTATATTCTATCAGTTTAACACTGTTAAAGGCTAACGATAATTTATTATGAATTATCTTAGTCATAATATTTTTTACTAGGCTAGTTGATCTCACCCTTGAAACAAGGGGACATGACGGTTCCCCAATACGCCGCTAAGTTTAATGAACTGGCGAGGTTTGCTCCACATCAATTGGCACCGAGGTTAGGAAGGCGCGACGGTTCTAGTAGGGCCTGAAATCCTGGCTATATAACCGTATTTCTGTGTTCCAAAGTACTTTGTTTGGGACCATTTTAGAGAAGGCGATAATCACCGAAGGTGGTAGTGAGGCGTTGAGCCAGTATGACAAAGATAAAAAGAATAAGGGGAAAGTGGATGGGGGAGTGAAGGTCGAGGGAGCCAGTGGGAGTGGCAAAGGGTATAAAAGGAAAGTATTTAACTCTGGGAATACCAGAGTGAAGTAAGGAGACCTGAAGAATAGAATGGAGGCCTACAAGACCTGTGGGAAGACTCACTTAGGAGTCTGTCTAAAGGGGAAGGATGTATGCTACAATTGTGGAAAGGAGGGGCACATTGCGCCTAACTGTCCAAGTCCAAAGAAGAACCACATATGCTTTGTGTGTGGGATGTATGCTTTGTCTCAAGTTCATCTACCGTTAGTAGATTTTGCGTATAACAACAGTTATCATGCAAGCATAGGCATGTCGCCTTAAGAAGCCTTGTACGGAAGAAAATGCCGAACAACATTGTATTGGGATGAAGTTGGAGAACGTCGAATTCTAGAACCAGAATTGGTGCAGCAAACAACGGATATAGTGAAGCTAATACGAATGCGATTGATAGCAGCCCAAGACAGACAAAGGAAGTTTACAGATTTGCATCGAGTAAATAGGGAGTTCGAAGTAGGTTCATATGTATTTCTAAAGGTATCTCCCTGGAAAGGAAAGATACGCTTTGGAAAGAAGGGAAAGTTAAGTCCCAGGTTTATAGGACCTTTTTAGATATTAGAAAAAGTGGGAAGGGTAGCTTAAGTTGTAGCGTTACCTCGAGACCAAGAACAAATACATAACGTGTTTAACGTATCTGTATTACGTCCCTATAAGCCTGATTAAAAACACGTAATAGAGTATGAGCCGATACATATCGGGAAGGACTTAACATATAAAGAGATGCCGATGAACAAAGTTATACCGTCTATGAAGGTGTTATGGAAGAACAACGATGTCAATGAATCAACGTGGGAACTTGAAGAAAAGATGAAGAAGAATTACCCTCATTTTCACGAATTCGACGATTATCGTCCAATCGTGTAAATTCCGGCGAAACATCATTACTAATCATTCTAGGTGGATTTTAATCAACATATAGACATTTCAAGTTACTTATTACACCAATAATATATGATATGTTAAGATCTTGCGTTATGCATTTCAAAGGGAGTTGGGACGAATTTCTACCATTGGTGGAATTTTTGTGCAACAATAGTTTTCACTCTAGTATAGGCATGCCGCCTTATGAAGCGTTGTATGGGAGGAAGTGCCGAACTCCATTGTGTTGGGATGAGGTGGGTGAACATCGGATGTTGGGACCTGAGATGGTTTAGCAGACGGCGGACATGGTAGAGTTAATCGTACTTTCGATTAATTTGCGGCTCAAGGCCGTGATGGAAGTATCTGAGATCCTCACATAGAGAATAGAGAATTCGATGTAGGATCTTTTGTTTTTCTGAAAGTATCGCCTTGGAAAGGGAAGATACATTTTGGAAAGATAGGGAAGTTAAGTCCAAGGTTTATAGGACCTTTTGAGATTTTAAAAAGAATAGGGGAGGTAGCGTATGTAGTAGCCTTACCTCCGGAGAGATGGAACACATTCATAATGTGTTTCATGTATGTCGATGTTAAGCCCTTATAAATGGGACTATAAACACGTGATAGAGTATGAATCTATTCAGATAGAGAAGGACTTGTCCTTTGAGGAACTTCAATTCAAATTATTGATATAAAGGAACAAGTTTTAAGAAATAAGGTCATACCTTGGTGAAGGTGTTATGGAGAAACCACAATCTTTGAAGAAGCAAGCGTGGAGCTCGAAAGTTAAATGAAGGAAGATTTTCCTCATTTTTTTTTTAATTATAATTATAAGCTAAGATTATGGGGATGAGAATCCTTATAAGGGGGAAGAATGTAACTTTTAGAAAATCGGATTTTTTATGACAATTAAATTTTTATTTGATTATGTGAATTAAATAAATTTAATTGATTTCTTTGTGAGTAAGCTATGTGAAGGTTGTTCTATGACCTAGAATGTGCTAACGTGGTTAGTATTCTGGCTACGTGTTAGAAATAGTTGTTTGGAATTTCCAAGATGATAATAATTATTTTCTGAGAAATTTCCGTAAAAACACTATTCATCTGTTTCTGTTCGAGGAATTATTTTGAAATTCCAGGAAACGCGTAATGATAGAATATCGTGACGAGTTAGAATATCTGATAATATTTCATTTATGGAAAATGCAGTTTTCGCCTGCGGACTTAAAACCTAAGGGTTGAGTATATTGATTTTTGAGAAGGAAATAATATGCGTAGAAGGAATGGCGTTAGGTTTAATTCAAGTGTTATACAATTGGTGATGCTTGTTAGTATCTATGTATAATACATTGAGTAAATCTGAGGCAATCGATTATTGTATGTATGGTATCTGAAGGGAATCGTGAATTATGCGTGTAGAATCGATGCGTATCATAGGATTAATCTATGTATCAATGAGTAATTCACTTGTATTGGATTATGATTAGCCCAATCAATTGAATGACTAAGCCCAATGAGATGGATGGGTTAAGTCCAAGTCATGACCCAATGTTTATTTAGTTAAGCCCAATTCATTAAAACCGAACCGTGGGTCGAACCGGTGGGTCATCGAATGGGTAAAACCCATGGGACAACCCATGGGATGTCATAAAAGGAGGTGGGCCGGCCACCTTGGTGTGGAAGCCAAGCATAAGGCTTGGTCACCAAGTGTTTTACTTGGTGACAACACATGAATAGTAAAGAGGTGATGGTTCTTTAACCATTATGCCCTCCATTCTAATTTTCTATAAATAAGAAGCTAGGTTAATTCATTTGTGAGTTTTTCAACTTGCCAACCTATATCATTTGAGAGAGAAAAGAGAGCTAGACTTATAAGTCCTTCACTTGGGAAGCTTTAACCTTTATCCTTCCAAGAGATTTTTAAGAAACTTGAAGTAATACTTCTTGTTCTTCATTCTCCATCTCTTTTTGATTTTTCTTTGGTATTAGAGAATCATAGATGGGTGGTATATGCCTTGTATGAGAGATTAAAGATGACTTACCATAGATTCAATCTCTATAAGTCATGAGATTATAAGGATCATAAGGTTTGAAATAGTTTTGAACCATGAAAATATTGGTAGTTGAGATCAATTGTTTATAAACGATTGGATTCCATCAATCCGTTAGTATTTGCATCTTATTTGTATAGGATGTAGATATGAAGTTCATGGAGTATTCCATGTGATTTCGCCTAGAGAACCCTATTAACGAAGATATGGCGAATTTTACAGAAATAGACGTTAAACGTCGAAAACGTAGAAAATTCCGGATTGGTAGTCGAAAGTTTCTGTGAGACTTGAAAATGTTGGTTTTCAATGTCAACACGTGAGATAGGGTAATTAAGAGTTGTGGGTTCGAGAGTTGTCGGATTCCGACTTAGAACGAAGAAAACGAGCATTGAACGCTCATTAACGTTTACGAACGTATATAAAATGAACTCAATAGTGATTTATGAGTTAACGGATTTGAAAGTACTGAATTCTTATATAAACGCGTAGGGTATGTCATTTATGACGTGTAGGCTTTTGAATGGACCAAATCGGGCTTATAACGAAGAAGTTACGGCCTCGGGAAATTCACAGGTTTTCAAAACTGCGGAGAATTGGTATGCGAGGTGCAGCGTCGCGGTTCCGCACGTAGTGTAAAAAGCCGCGCCCATGGCCGATTATGGCGAAAAAAAAATAAAAGAATGCGGAGACTCATATGCAATACGAGAGCTTGTTCATGGACTGGCGCATGGCAGCCAAGTCCGGGCAAAACCTCTCGGAGAGCCGCAAATACCACTAGAATCTTCGATGTCATACTTGGTAGCGAGTTGATCTTTGATAGTAACATAGGTTTTGAACTTCAGTTATTTCGAGACCTATTTGTGTTGAGTTTATATACTTAATAAATGTACTAAGACTAATCCTATATTACCTATACTAAGGTATAGAGTATGAAACTTAGGAATGTAATGTATGTTAACAAGATATGTACAACGAATAAAGTTGGTACCTTATCAACGATGTTTGAGTCTAGTTAATAAACGTCAATAACGTGATACACTGGGATGAAGGGTAATAAGTCATGTTGACTTTAATAAAGATATTAAGTTAACACAGTCATAGAAGAGAACGAAGCTTGTAGGAACAATGTGAATAGTTGTTTGATAGCTAATTACAGTGTGCTATGTGAACATATCATGTAGATTCTGTAAAGGGTACGATTTGATTTGGGTAATAGTGGACCGGTTGACGAAGTCGGCTCACTTTTTGCCAATTAGGGTCAAGTATAACTTAGACCAGCTAGCTAAACTTTATGTTAAGGAAATCATTTCCAGACGTGGAGTACCAGTATCGATTGTGTCAGATCGTGATCCACGATTCACATCGAACTTTTGGAGGAGTTTGCAAGAACAGTTGGGAACACAGCTGAAGTTAAGCATAGCTTATCATCCACAGACTGATGGGCAGAGCGAAAGAACAATTCAGACGTTAGAAGATATGTTGAGGTCTTGCGTCATGGATTTCAAGGGTAGTTGGGATGATCACCTACCACTGGTAGAATTTGCGTATAACAACACTTATCATGCAAGCATAGGTATGCCGCCTTATGAAGTGGAACACCATTGTGTTGGGATGAGGTGGGAGAACGACGGATGCTAGGACCAGAATTGGTGCAACAGACAGCGGATGTGGTAAAGTTAATTCGGATGCGTCTCGTCGCACACCGGAAGACAGAGATAGAAGAAGTATGCGGGCTCGCATAGACTAAGTCGAGAGTTTGAGGTGGGCTCGTATGTGTTTCTAAAGGTATCTCCCTGGAAAGGAAAGATACGCTTTGGAAAGAAAGGAAAGTTAAGTCCAAGGTTTATAGGACCTTTCAAAGTATTAAAACGGGTGGGAGAGATAGCTTATGTGATAGCATTACCTCCAGACCTAGAACGAATACATAACGTATTTCACGTATCTGTATTACATCCATATAAGCCAGACTATAAGCATGTAATCGAGTATGAGCCGATTCATATCGAGAAAGACTTAACATATGAAGAATCGTCGCTGTAGATCATTGATAGAAAGGAACAAGTTCTGAGGAGCAAGGTAATACCATCAGTAAAGGTATTATGGAAGAACCACGATGCTGAAGAAGCAACGTGGGAACTAGAAGAAAAAATGAAGAAAAATTTTCCTCATCTATTTTGATTAAAGTAAGACGAGATTCTTGGGACATAATCTTTATAAGGGGGGGAAGAATGTAACGACCGAGAAATTCAGATCTTATTGTAAAATGATTTTATTAAATTAAATAATAATAAAATTCTATTATATGTGTTATCAAGATGGTTGTCATTGTATGACCTATTGATGTTAGAATGTCGTAGTATTTGAGCTACGTGAATGAATTAAAGTGTTTGAATTTCCAAGACGAAAATAAAAAAAATTCGAGGAATTTTCCAAAAAACACTATTCATCGATATTTGCTCAGGATCTATTTTTGAATTTTCGAGAAATACGTATTGATAGAATGGCAAGATAAGATGGATTATGTAATAAAAATCTAGTTATGGAAAATGTAATATTTCACTTGCAGAGTTAATTTATAAACGTTAAGGAAGGCGAAGTAGTAATGAATAAGTAATAATTGTATGATACTTGGGTATTGTGCAAAGTAATGAAAACAAGTATAATACGAGTTGGTATGAAGAATGAAATATCGTATATATTTTCTATATGAATTAGAATACGAAAATGATACATAAACTATATGTATATGTACTAAGTAATGTTAATGGACTTGAAAGATTGGTTAACAATTACTATAAGTCCAAGTAAATTAAAGGGTGAGGCCCAATTATTGGTTAATAAACAAGTTAATGTTTATTAATGCAAAGCCCAAAGATTAAGTTGGTCCAAGCCCAAGCTAGAGTCCAATGAATTAATTGACCCATGGGGCAAACCATGTTAATATGGTTTAACTTGGTAATCAAATTAAATGTGTGGTGATCAAGTGTTAGAAGTAATGACCAAGACTTAGGAGTAATGTCCAAGCAAAAGATAAGTGTTGTGCTAGCCAAGTAATGAATAATAAGGAGGTGATTAAAGGAGGTGGGAGGATTTAATGACTAAATTACCCTAGCTTTGCAACTTCTATAAATAGAGAAGGCTTGCTAACCATTTAACACTTGTTCAAATAATCCAACATATTACAAAGTGCTTAAGTGTTAGAGAGAATAAGCTACAATAAGTTACTTCCATTTGTAAGAAGAAGAAGAAAGCTACCTTACCAAGAATTTAAAAGTAAAACTTCTTCTCCATTATCTTCTATCTCTACCATGATAGTTTGATAAGTAAAGTATGGATTAAGGATCATGGATGTTAAAAAGTAAGAAGAATTAGTAAGCAATGAACTGAAGTCACATAAGTTGGCAATAAGTCATTTGAACTTATAAAAGTTATAAACTTATTAGAAGTTAACCTTAATTTTTAGTATAAAAATTATGAACTTGTAATGAGTTTATTAAGAGGAGTGATATGGAAGTAAAAGAATTTGTATGAACATATGTATCATGAATACATAAGTAAAGTTATATGTTAAGAATAATGAAATCTTAAGTTATGAACAATGAAATCTTAAGTAGTTTATAATTTGACAAGTTATAAGCTCATGAAGAAATAAGTCTAAAATCCATCAATGAATATAAGTTGTGGTAAATAGTATGTTGAGATGTTCACATGATGAATGGAATTTATTTGCAATGTTGAACAAATCATAAGAATGATGATTTGCCGAAAATTGTACGATTGGACGATAATCGTCGAATTCGTAAAATTCTCGGAATAGAAGTCAAATTTTGTGTTTGAACTCGGAACCATTGTTTTCCAATGGAGACAAGTCATATTTGGCATTTAAGAGTTGCGGACTCGAAAATGACCAGATTGAAACTTAGAACAAAAAAAGCGGCGTTGAGCGTTCACGACGTTTATCGTTTTCGTTAAAAATGAACCAATAGGTGAATTTTTAGCAAACAAAGTCAAATAGATAAAATTCTTACATGAACGCGTAGATTATGTAATTTGTGAACCGTAGGCTTTTGAATGAGCCAAATTGGACTTATAACGAAGAAGTTATGCGTCCGGGAAGTTCACAAAATTCAAAGACTGAAATATTTTTCTGGTGCACAGAGTTTGTAGCATGGCCAACCCCTAGCCAAATGAGTCATCTTGCGGTAGCATAACGATGTCCGAGCACACTTCAAGAGTTCACCTGCAATGTAAGCGTAGTACAATTGTGGCACCATGACACCATGTACAATATGAAAATCTTCTGGAGTGTGGCACTGCAGCGCGGACCACTAAGTAAGGACTCGCGTCGCAGTGCCAGTCTCAGAACAAAGATGGTGATGAATGTTTCTAATTACAAAGAAAAGAAAGCTAATTGATTTAAAAGTAGACACAACCTAAGGAATATAATGTAACATTGTTTAAACTTTGTTAAACCTTAAGGATGTTGTATAAAGGTTGAGATAACCTAGTCGAATATAAATGCAAGGATAATGATAAACTGGAACAGATAATTATTGAATCTAATACACAATTAGATTGAGATGAAGGGTAAGATATAGTCATATACATACTTGATTATATGTGATCTAATATAAGGCATTATGTGATCATGTATTGTAGAGACTTGAAAGACTTGAACATAAAGTTAATATACCGTAGCAGACGCTAAAGGCAAGTATTCTAACTCTTGTCTCAGTTCAATCTGAACAAGTTTTCGAAGTTCATGTATTCTTTCGCATGAATTGAGGTATGTTGAAACTAAAGCCAATTCCTTTGGCTAGACTTGATATAATGCATGGATTATTGATAATCTATTCCTCTATTATCAAATGTTGTTATCTTTTGTCAACTACTTGATATGGTTTTCAAAAGAAGACTGGAAATGTTAAACAAATGTTTTGTCGGTAAAACGACAGGCACGTGAGGTTGCCAAATGATTAAACATACATACGTTTAATGGATGTAGTGTTGATCAACATAGAGTACAATAGGCTGATCACCTAGAAGTGCTCATAAGTAATATTGGGCTTACGGACTTAGTTCCGGGTTGTCCTTTTCCAATAAAGAATGAATACTCGAGGTCTTTGACCGGAGTAAATGTTTTATTAAATATTGTTATTATTGTAAAACATATTGACTGAAAGATGAAGTGCTATTTTGAATTATCAATAATACTTCATAACTATTGTTCAGTTATTGAAGATATACGATTCGTATGTTTCAAGCATGTTATTGAATTGTTATACTTGTTGAGCCAGTTATGCTCACTCTTGCTTGAACCATATGAATGCAGCTAAGACTGAACATCCCGAAAGATCGAAAAAGGATAAAGGAAAAGCTAAGGCAGATTGTTAAGCTGTCTTGTAATAGTAAAGGTCTATTGTTGTAATGTAACTGATATTATGACAAAGAACCTTTGTAATGGGTATAGAACCTGGGAAATGTAAATATTACTTTAAATATATGAAAATTATGTTCGTTCTTTGAGACTTTTCAATTGAATGAATGTATGAATGTTGTACAGTATAGCACCATCTGTCGGTTTGGAAGATACCTGGATTTGGGGGCGCTACAATATCTCACATTTTTCCTTGTAAAGTTAATGTCGCCATATCTTTAAGGCAAACACTACCGCGGCTAGTTCAAGATCATGAGTAGGGTAAACTTTCTTATAATCCTTCAACTTTCGTGATGCATACGCAATGACCTTGCCATGCTGCATGAGCACGCAACCAAGTCCTCTATACGATGCATCGCTATAAACTATGAAATTTCATGTGTCATCTAGTAATGACAACACAGGCGCTTCACTTAACCTTTTCCTCAATTCTTGGAAACTGTCCTCGCATTTCTCAGTCCACGCATATTTCACCGTCTTTCATATCAAATTAGTCAACGGAGTAGCTATTTTTGAAAAATCCTGAATGAATCTCCGATAGTAACCCGCTAACCCTAGGAAACTCCACACCTCAGTCGGCGTTTTCGGTTGTTCCCAATTCATCAGGGCTTCTACCTTTGTTGGATCTACTGAAATCCCCTCCTCGTCAATGACATGACCTAAAAACTGTACTTTCTCTAACTGAAATTCACACTTAGTGAACTTAACATATAACTTCTCTTTCCTTAGTGTCTCCAACACTATTCTTAGGTGTTCAACATGATCTTCTAGTGTCTTAGAATAGACTAGAATATCATCGATAAACACCACGACGAACTTGTCCAAATATTATTTGAAAACTCTGTTCATCATATCCATAAATGCAACTGCTGCATTAGTCAAGCTAAATGACATCACCAGAAACTCGTAATGACCATAACGAGTGTTGAATGCTGTCTTTAGTACGTCTTCATTTCTAACCTTCAGCTGATGATACCCCGTCCTTAAATCTATTTTAAAAAAATACTTTGCCCCTTTTAATTGATCAAAAAGATCATCGATCCTGGGGAATGGGTACTTATTCTTTATTGTTAACTTGTTCAACTCTCGGTAGTCGATAAACAGTCTTAAAAATTCATCCTTCTTTTTGACAAACAGTACCGGTGCTCCCCATGGCTAAACACTCGATTGTATGTACTTCCTATCCAACAGTTCCTACAACTTCACCATCAACTCCTTCATCTCCACTGGCTCTATACGATACGGTGCCCTGGAAACTGGTGTCGCTCCTAGCACAATGTCGATCACGAACTCGATCTCCCTATCCGGTGGAAGACCTGATAATTCACTTGGAAATACATCCATGAATTCACTCACTATAGGTATTTGTTCCATGGTCGTTCCCACTCTCTGGGTATCAACAACATGGCATAAATAACCTACACACCCCTTTCTTAATAGTTTCCTAGTTTGTGTCATGGTAAGACAACACGAACTACCCGGCGATTTATTACCGTAAAATACTATCTGAGGATGTCTTATTGTTCTAATATTTATGCTTTTCTTTTGACAAACTATAATTTCCCCATGGTTAACCAACCAATCCATTCCGAGAATTACGTCGAATTCTCCTAACTTTATCGGTATCAGGTCTACCGATAATTTACAACCGAGAATGTACACGCAACAACTCCTATAAATATCTTCAACATGAATTATCTCTTCGTTTGCTACCTTAATATTTAAAGGTATAGGCAAATTTTTGGGAAGTAATCCTAATCGTCTAGCAAAATCACATTCGATAAACGAACAAGTAGCACCCGAGTCAAACAGCACGTATGCATTTAGGTCGTTAATCGGAATAATACTTGCGACTACGTCCTCTGAGGCCATCACATCTTGGATGACCATATTAAAGGTCTACCCGGCTATGCTGGACCACAAATAGCTAACTTACCGCTATTGGCACCCCTGTTCCCGTTCGTCCCCTTCTTCGGGCAGTTCTTTGCCATGTGGTCAGTTGACCCACACACAAAGCATCTGTAGTTCTTCTTCGGACTTGGACAGTTAGGTGCAATGTGCCCCTCCTATCCACAATTGTAACACACGGCCTTACCCTTGAGACAGACTCCTAAATGAGTCTTCAGATAGGTCTTGCAAGCCTCCATCCTCCTCTTTAGGTCTCCTTGTTTTACTCTTATATTCCCAGAGCTAACCACCTTCCGCTTATACCCTTCGCCACTCCCGCTGGCTCCTTCGACCTTTGCTCCCCCATCCACTTTCCCTTTATTTTTCTTATCTTTGTGGTAATGGCTTAACGCCTCGCTACCACCTTCGGCAATTATCGCCTTCTCTAAAATGGTTCCAAAGGAAGTACTTTGGAACAGATATCTTGATTATATAGAGCCGAGGGTTTCAAGCCACCTTTCGAGCAGATTATGTCATCTTGCTTCAAGTCCAAAAACCGCATCTCCATCCTTCCCTACATTCTTGTGGAAAAGTATTTCTCAAAGAATATCTCCTTAAACCTCACCCACGTTAGAACCTCTATCTCGGCCCTAGCTTGATTGGTCTCCCACCAAAAGTTGGCCTCTCCCTTCATCATATAGGTTGCAAAGGCAACCTTTTGGGCCTCGTCGACATTTGCTATCACAAATGCCTTCTCAATTTCCTTCACCCATGTTTGGGCTTCGATAGGGTCCGTAGTCCCTTTGAACTCCAGTGGACCCACACTTTTAAAATCCTTAAACGTAGTTGCTCATGCCACACCAGGATTTACGGGGACGTTAGCCTTAGTTTTATTAAACGTTGCGGTTAAAAGATTTACAAACTCCTGCATGGGGTTAACCGGACCTCCCTCCGATTGATTTACGTTTACGCCTTGATTACGTGGTACTCTTCTTGGCGGTGTTTGTTGTTACAATAAACAACACATTTCATTATTATTCATTTCTTGTTAGTTAGTTATTATTCAATTTTAAACAATAACTGAAACATTATTTACTCAAAATGTTCTAAAAAAGAAAACTTATATTGATTCATTGTAGTATAATACTACATCGATTACATTACACAGCCTAAGCTGAGTACAATACTTTACCGTAATTACTTTCCAAATATTGGGATTTACAAAAGACTACCCTTTGTTATACAAAAGAGGGTTTTACGTCACTACTAGATACACAATATTTACATATCTAAACAACTTTAGCTACTACTAGATTACATCTTCCTTAAGGCATTCTCAAAACCCGCTTTGTCAAGACCGGCGATAATATCACGGCTAATAGTATGCGACGTCTGCCTTGATTCTACTGGATAACCAACTACCTGCAGCTAGAAGTCTGCATGAGAACTCCTATGAATATAGGACATCCTCCCTATCTTCTTCTTCTTAGTCTTTAGCTCCCCCCTTACCTCAAAGACCTCCTGTTTCAGCTCATGAACCTTGTCCTTAGCCAACACCCTCTCATCGTGCTCCTGCTCCAACATGGACTCTACGTCCGTTTTATCCTCTATAACAGCTTGGAGCTCTACTTTCAGCTCCTTAACCTCCTGACAGTAATGAATGTTTCTATCCAATATTGACATAAAAAATGACATCATTCACTCCCCCGGAGCCATCTCTGCTGCTATAGCTACTGGGTTAAAGGACACCACATCCACCTCTTCTTTTAGCATGATGTCGAACACGGACATGAGATCTAAGCTCTTTGACTCTCCCAACTCAACTACTACAACTTCAGGCTCTGCGGTTATGGGGTTCGGTACAATCTCAATCTAATTAACCGACCCTTCGCTGACTACCTGTACGTCTCTATTTTCTCCTGACATCTACACAACACAAATAAGTTTGATTAGTACACGTCCGTAGAATAATAAATCACATAACATATACAATGCATTTTTATAAGGTTAACTTCCATCTTTTATTTCTTTGACTTTTCTTAAGGTTATGACTTAAGGTTTAAATCCCTCCTTAAGTTTTATAACCTAATGCTTTGATACCAACTTGTGATGCCCCCAAATTCAGGTATCTTTCAACCCGACAGATGGTGCTACACGGTGCTACAGTTCACACAAATATTCAATTAAAATGCCTCAAAAAAACGAATATGTCTTATATATATTCAAAATAATATTAACATTCCCCCGGGTTCTTTATAACCGTTACAATTGTTCTTATCATAATATAAAATATTATCATTACAAAACCTATACTATTACATAATTAAGTCTACGGGTTCACCTTAGCCTTCCCTTTATCCTTGTCGGATACGTTGATCTGTTCGATCCTAGCTGCATTCATATGGTTCAAGAAAGAGTGAGCCTAACTAGCTCAACAAGTATAACAATTCTAGTAAAATAGCATGCTTGAGACATATGAAATGTATATCT
Organism: Panax ginseng; assembly: GCA_020205605.1. Taxonomy (NCBI): domain Eukaryota; kingdom Viridiplantae; phylum Streptophyta; class Magnoliopsida; order Apiales; family Araliaceae; genus Panax; species Panax ginseng. The sequence goes on along the minus strand of CM035143.1, from coordinate 33,062,951 downwards.
TCAATAACTGAACAACAGTTACGAAGTACTAACGATAATTCAAAATAACACTTATTTTCATTCAAACGTTTTACAACAACAATATTCAGTAATACATCAATTCCGGTACAAGACCATGAGCATTTCATAAGTACTTTGAAAAGGACATCCTGACACTAAGTCCGTAAGTCCGGCATAGCTTACGAGCACGTCTAGGTGATCAGCCTATAGTACTCTATCTTGATAAACACTACTTTCATTAAACATGTATACGTTTAAGTTGTGGAAACCTCACGTGCCTGTCGTTTGACGACAAAATAGTTTAGCATACTCAGTGTTCATTTTAAAACCACAACAATATTAGTTTGGTAAATCATTGTCAATTCTTAAAAGATTATAAACATATCATAAGTCTAGCCGAAAGAATTGGTTTTGACTTCATTAGACATTAACTCGTGCATAAGAATACATGAATTACAAAGTTTGTCCATAGTGAACCGGAACAAGGGTTAGAATACTTACCTTTATCGTCTGCTACAGTTTATAACACGTGCACTTTAGGTCTTTTTGGTCTCTATAGTAGATAATAACATCACATAGCACATTAGGTCATGAATAAACATACATGTTTCCTAAAGAATCTTACCCTTCTTCTCAATCTAATTACGTATTAGATTCGTTATTATTGGTTTCGGCTTTTCATTATGCCATCCTTATGTTTACATGCAATTGACTTTCTTTAACCATAAATGATCATATTTAAGGCTTAAATAAGTCTGAACAATGGTACATTAAGATCCTTAATTAAGTGTTCATCAATTACCAATCATGCTCAACATAAAAACATTCTTCATTATCTAGACTCTAAGGATGGCGTTGCGGCGCCAGTGTTCCTTCGTTATGCCGCGCTGCGGCGCCAAACACTTATACTAGAGAAATCCAAACTCGGTATTCATATTTGAGTCTCCTTTATTACTGCCACACTGCGCAACGTCACTCTCCGATGAGGTTATAGCTTTCTTCGGGCCAAGCTTCAATGACATGCCAGCTTAGCTCATGCACCGTAATTTTTTTGACATATTTTTCATTTTGTGAGATTCCCGGACTTGTAACTTCTTCGTTATAAGTCCGAATTGGCTCGTTCAAGAGCCTACGATTCATAAATCACATACTCTATGTGTTCATGCAAGAATTTTATCTATTCATCTTCGTTTACTAAAAATCACCTATTAGTCCATTTTTAACGAAAACGATAAACGTTCGTGAACGTTCAACGCTCGTTTCTTCGTTCTAAGTCGGAATTCAGTCATTTTTGAGTCCGCATCTCTATAATGCCAAATACGACTTATCCCCATCTAAAAATAACGTTTTTGAGTTCAAACACAAAATTCGACTTCCATTTCGAGAATTTCACGAATTCGACGATTATCGTCCAATCGTGTGAATTCCGGCAAAACTTTATTACTAATGATTTGTTCATCATTTCAAATGGATTCATTTCATTAACTAGACATCTGAACCTACATATTACAACAACTTATCTTTAAATTAGGTTATGGCTTATTTCTTATAAGTTTATAACTTAACAATTTCTTCAATACAAGATTTCCTTTCTTTATGACTTTACTATTGATTTAAGTTCTTTAAGCAATATCTTTACATCTTATGAATCATACTAACTTCTTAAAGTAATCATATGACAAGTTAATCAATGTTCTTCACAAGTCATAACTGTGACATTCCAGAATTTTAAATTGTAGTATTAAATATTTATTGAATTATATAAGTATGTAATGGATATGTTTATTGTTGAATAAATATTTGTTCAATTTGATTTGATGTGGTTTAGTTAATTATTTGTTAAGTAAATAATTAAGGAGTTAAGAAAATTAATTGTTATGAGATAATATACTAATTTAATTTAATAGTTAAGCTTATAGAGCTTATAATGTTTAAATGAATTATAATATTTTAATTGGAATTTGTAATTAAAATAAGGTGTTAGTTGGTTAAATAAAATTATAATTATAAATGAAATTATAATTATGTGGTAGTGATTTATGTGATAAAGTAATTCAATAGATTAGTATTAGAATTTATTAAATTGATTATTAAAATTTAATTAAATAAGAAGTGTGACAAATAACCTTGCTATAAAGGAGTTATTAAAATAAATTAAAGGAGTTTAATTTAGTTTTGGCCAAACAAGTCTTAAGGCATATTAAATCATTAATCTAATGGTGTTTTACTAAACAAGGTATATGGATTAATTGATTTATTTTAATTAGGTTTACTAAACAAGGAGTAAGGTTTAAAGGGTTATTTTTATTAGCATAGCCAAACAAGCCTTACGGCTTTTGAATTTTAAAACTTAGATAAGTGATATCAGTTATCTCTATATTAATATTAAATATTTAATACATATATTATTACCTATATACGTTATATTTTTACTACGTAAGATAGAGTTAGGAGAAGAAAAACTCAGAAGAAGAAAAAGGAAGAGAAGAAGAAAAATTGAGAGAGAATTGAGAGAATCCTAGAATATTTTGATAAAGGAATTTGGGGAAAGAAGTATTGTTGATCAAAGGAAGGAAAATCTTCATGTTCTAGCATACAAGGTATCATCCAAACCTTTTAAAATTTCTTAAAATTTTGTTGTCTTCTTCTTCCAAAAAGTTCTCTGTAAAATAATTGTAAAATATGAATTGTTGGTGTATATAGTTTTATATGATAATTAATTGTTGTAAAACTGTTTTTCATAGGTTATGTATGGTTATAATCAAATAATTCATGTATGTATATAATTTGTGAAGAAAATCATATTATAGAGTGTTTATATAAAAATATATGAATATGGCTTAGTTTAAAATAAAATTAAGGTTTGATTAGTTGTTAATATATATATATATATATATATATATATATATATATATATATATATTGACTATTCATTTTGAAAGTAGATGAATAAACATAAACATGATAGTTTGAATTAATGGTTTTGGTTGAAAAACAAAGTTATAGTGATAAGTTTCACTAAAAATGTCAAAAAGGGAGTTTTTATCAAAAATAGTGAAATTGGGTGTTGTAAAGTTGATGTTTATGTTATTATATGAGTAAAAACATGTTAAGAGTATTGAAATTATGTTCACACAAAGTCTCTGTATGTATCACATGTTAATTAGTTTGTTTGATTGGAGCTTGTAGGCCAATTTGGCTTTTTGTTATGCTATTCGCCGATTTCGGTCGCCAAGTTCGGAGTTCGCGCCACAACACGCCCAACAATGTAAGTTTCGTGTGTAGTAGGGCGCCAGCGCCCGCAACGCTTCAATCGTTGGCATGTGTCTCTGGCCATACATACAACAAGATCGCATCGCCGAACCACACTATTAAACTGTATGGCCACAAACATGAGTTAAAGCGAGAATGGTTCGACAATTTTATTTATTTACACACAGTCTGAAAATAAATGTTATGTGTTAATAATAGGACAGTTAAATTATGATTTCAGTAGTACTAAACTAAGAATGAGCATGTTATCAAGGGATTAACTAGTATTAGTATTAACGTAATTCGTTTATGTAAATTGGAAATCAAACCTACATGTTGTATATACTTGTTTATATATATAAAATGTTGGTAGGGACTAATTATGTCATGATGACATATATATAGGGTATTGAAACTCAAGTTGTACGATTTAGCTTGTGCTCAAGGCAAGTTCTTTAAGTCTAACACTTCGTGGTGCATGTTTTATTTCGTTAAATACTATATTGCTTTTAATTCGATTTACAATTACGCAAGTTGCTACCTCTACACTTTCGTAGAGCTAGATTATTTATTATTGAGAAAGTTCTTGTATCTAGTTGTTCATGAGTATGCAAGTATTCTAAATCTTATATTTTAATATTCTAATGTTGAACAACTTTATCGTTCAAATTACTATTCACTATGCATGCTTAGCATCCAATTTTCAATAACCTTGACTTAATATTGTTCAAGAAAATTATGTTATGATTGTTCAATGTTTATGCTATTAGATTATTCCTAAAGCATGATATTAATTTACAATTATCGATTCAGTTATGATTATTCCATAGCATACAGTTAGTTCTTTTGTATTCAAGTAATCCTTAGTTGATGACCGTTGAATTCTAAATTACCTTGTAATGTATCCAAACCAAACCTACTTTGGTGCGGACTTGTATTCTAAATACTGAGATGAACAACTCTTTTATTAGAGATTTACGCTTAGCGTTGAAATGGTTGTGCACAATACATTGTACGAAGGGTTGATCCCCCTAAGTACTTGGAGTCCTTATAGTCTTATAACTGTTAAAGTTAAAGTTGAAAGATTACTTATAACTGTGGGCATGATTCGTGGTCATTAGATCCTCAGTAGTATGTTTCAGAATGTTAATAGGACATATCATTCAGTTCTATTGAGCATATTTCTAGCAATTGTTGTAATGTTGTAAAGTTATTCATTCTTCTTCAAGTGAGCTTTGTTTGCTCACTCTTGCATATTTATTCACGTTTTACAGCTAAGGTTGAGAAGGTCAATGAACCTACCGCTAGCAAAGGAAAGGGAAAAATGTACAAGTGATGAAGACTTGTAATTTTATTTTTATCGTTATGATAATAGAATTTTAAATATGATGTGATGTAATAAATTTTAAATTCCGCATTTGAATGATTGTAATTAAAGGTTAGATAACCTGGGAGATTTTAATTAAATGTAATCCTGTATGGGCAGGTTTTTATTATTCAATTTTTTTATGATTGGGTAGTTAGTAATGAATGTTTTGATTAAGTGAACACCAACTCTTGAGGAAACGAAGTACCGAGATTTGGGGGTGTCACAAGATGGTATCAAAGCTTTAGGTTATGAACCTTAGGTGGGGAAAAGCCTTAGAAAGTAACCTTTGAAAAGATAGTGGTGATTAACTCCTATCGAGTTTTAAGGAATAAGTAATAAAACACTTGTGTGCTTATGTGTTTATAACTTATGTGCTCGTGAGTGTCGAGTAGTAATGATTAATAATTAATGCTTAAAATTTTATTGTTAGGATGACTAATGTCGTAGAATCCAGTCAGGCTAGGGAGGGAGGACCTCAGATGCCTATAGAGGAGGAGCCTCGCGACATTCAGGTAGTTTGGGAACAACTACTGCCACGGGAGTTAGCCTCGTTGGTCACAGTAGTTGAAGATGAGGATGACGTCGTGGAGACGGATGAGGAGGATCCCATTGAGTTGCCACAAGAGGATGAGGACGAAGAGGAAGAGACTCCATTAACCTCAATGGCTGCTCGTTTGTACGATGAAGTCCACGACCGTAACATGGAACTTCAGGATACAGTTTAGGAGTTGTAGGAGATAGTAGCTGAACAGCGGACAACAATGGCACAAAAAGACGGCGAGATCCAGGATCGTGAGGAACGACTGACAAATGTCGAGGAAAAGCTAGAACAGACTGAGGGAGAGAAAGAACAGTTGATCGAGGTGGTCGCTGAACTGAAGAACAAACTGAGGGAAAAAGCTACTTAGAGGGCAAGAGCAAAAGGTGCCTACGAGGAAGCTTTTCAACGAACCAGAATAGCAGTGAAAGACACGCAGTCAAAGAGGATGAAGATGGAAGAGATGGACAAAGTATTCAACACCACGATTAATCGAGCTCAAGATCGGGTCATGGGATATCCTATTCAGTTCGAGACGCTGCCATCATACGTATTAGATCGCAGAACAATGTTCTGAGTCATAGAGGAAGAACATAGTAAGGCTAAGCAGTATCTTAGTAGAACATCATAGTTGTTGTACGATGAATAAAATGTTAAATAAATTGTAAATCCCAAGTGTTATGCAACCTATAGGATATGACGATGATGTTGTCCAGAAACTTTTGAAGTTCAGGGAAGTAATGTAAATAGCAGTGATGCTATTGTTTTATGTTTTCAAAAAGGTTATGAATAAATATAAGTTGTTACTTTATTCAAAATGTTATGTGTTATGTGGTTATTTCTTTTTGGGGGCAAGTTAAGTAGAAATTTCTTAAAAGAGTTGAATAATAATCTAATAAATGTATTTTAAAAGAAAATGCCTCCCAGACGTCAGCCACCACGATAGAGAACTACTGAAGGAACCAATAATGACAATGTTGATGGTAACCCCGTTCAACAACGAGTGACGCTACTGACAAGAGCGTTGCAGAATCAACCACAGAACCAAGGAACAACATTTAAGGATTTCAAGGCGGTTGGACCACCTGAATTCCGTGGGTCCATAAATACAGTCGAAGCACAGACCTGAATTATGGAAATATGAAAAGGTGTTTGATGTCGCTAGGGTATGGGATGATCAGAAGACTGATTTGGCAACATTCATGTTGAAAGCAGAAGCTAGTTATTGGTGGCAGGCCAATAAAACTCGTGAAGGGCCAGGGGTGATGACCTGGGATAGGTTTAAGGAAATATTCTTCGAGACCTATTTCCCGGAGAGTTCGAAGAGTCAGCTAGAAGTGCAATTTCTAGAATTAAAGCAAGGAACGATGTCTGTATCTGAGTATGCTGCTAAATTCAATGAATTGGCAAGGTTTGCGCCATATCAAGTCAATATGGACGAACGCAAGGTAAAGAGGTTTGAACAGGGACTGAAGCCATGGTTGTACATTAGGGTTTCCCTATTTCAGTTAAAGACTTTCGCAGCAGTGATGGAGAAAGCAATACTCGCTGAAGGTGGAGGCGAGGCAGTGACAAAGTTCAATCAAGAACAGAAGAAGAAAAAGAATGAGGTGGAAATTAAGAATGGAAATGGTATTAGTGGAAATGGCAACAACAACAACAACAATAACAACTTGAAGAGGAAGTTGAATGGGAACATGGGTGCTGGAAACCAGCAGGGTAACCAGCAAAAAAAAAAGTTTGAAGCATGTGCGACATGCAGGAAATTTTACAAGGGTGCGTGCTTGATGGGGAAACGAGTATGCTTTAATTGTGGCCAGGAGGGTCACATCGCCCCAAATTGCACACAACCTAAGAAGAACGTGTGCTTCACGTGCAGATCCAAGGATCACTTTGCTCGTGAATGCCCTAAGAAAAGGAGGGAGTGATAACCAGAGGCAATGGAGGTAATAGTGGAGGTACTTGGTGTTAGGTTTTTGTGAAAATCAAAGTAGCAATCAAATTGCAAAAATAACGGAAGCATAATAAAATAAGATTATAAAATTTTTCACAAACCAATTACCCGGATCATCCTTTATGCATATTATTAATTAAACGAAGAATAAGAAATTATGAAATCATACCCTTGTAGAAACGAGCTTCCTCACGTACGAGTTCACCTCCTACTTCTCCGTGATCTCCTTGAATCTCCGGGTAGATTCCTTCTTTTGATCAATGTAAGCCACCAAAGTGTATGGCCTCTAGAGGTGATCCACCAAGGAAGAAGAATTTTCAAGAAGAAGGTGTATTGGCTCAAACCCTAGTTTTTCCTATCTCTATAGAAAAAGGGGCGTATTCTCCAACTATTGGAATTACGTATATTTTGATATCTGATATAAGACACCTCTTATAAAGATATCAGGTAACCCTATTTTAATTAAAATAAGGTATTATTTATTTAATTAAATGGGCTCCCTAATCTTATTAGTGATAATTAATTAAACTCATTTAACTAATTTTTCCTCCTAATCCTATTAGGAATAAATGAGAGTACTTATATTAAATTAATTCCTAAACTCTTTTAGAAATTAAAATAATAATAATTGTAATAATATTAATAAGACTCCTCTTATTAATTTATATTTAATATTTCTAAAATATTAAATAATAAATATTAAGCTATTTAATTTATTCTATCACCATAGATTAAATTAAATATACTTAACATATTATTATGATTATGCCATTAACTTCTTAAATAATTATTCTTCCTTTTATGGTATGACGCTTTAGGTTCTCCATATTAAACCGGTTGTGAATAAATCAATTAGAACAATTCTAATCTTATTTAAATAAATAAATTAAATGATTAAATTATTTAAATAAATAATATTTATTCTACAATAGGGATAAGCCTCCCTAGCGATCAACGACTTTCCAGATAATATAGATTTCAATATTAATCATAAAAGAACCTTTGAGTTAATAGTTACCGTATAATTCAATCCTTCCACCATGCAATGTCCCAATTAAATATAAGACATGGAATTACTATCAAGTCTTATTTTATTTAATTATATGTATTTCGATTCCTAAATGCACAACTCCTAATGAATGTAAATTAGAAACTACTTTTTAATTTTATTCCACCTTGGCCAAGGATTCCTAGGTTGTCATTTATCGAATCACATATGACATTTCTCTTCTTTTACTAGAAGTGGTAGATTCTTTATTGATCATTCACTACCTTCATATATAACTTATTACACCCAAGCATACCCTTTGATATACTCTAAGAGTCTTAAGGAATAAGTCAAAGTATAATTCATTATATATAAGATACTATGACGATCTCAAGTCTAAGGATCATTTGTACCACTATCACTACAGGAATTCCTATTGATAGGCAAGTAAAACTCCATTAGGTATTCCTTAGCGAGTCACGTTCAGTGAAATTATTCTCTAATAAGAACCTACATACTTGCTTTAGTGTCTCCACACAAATGATCATGAGATCAATCATCCTCATCCAATGAGCAAGCAACGCACGTACCAATCTATCCAGATTCATTAATCCCCTTTTTAGTAATCCATTGATTGGGAATAATTTAGTTTTAAGCTATCTAAGAATTTAGATCTCATTAGAATGATCTCATCATGATTCTAAAAGCATTACTTAAAACTATGAGTTTATCACATATTATTAAAACAGCATCATGTAGATAATAAATGCCTTTAATAAATAATTCTTTTATTAATAAATAAATAAGATTGATTACAAAGTATATGCTTTATCATCATACATGATTGGCTTTTATGCATACTACTTTCAATCTCCCACTTTCACTAAAGCCAATCACCGTGGTATCTCATACCCATCTTCTCTAAGTGATGATCAAACTGCTGTTGTGTTAACGCTTTAGTAAATGGATCTGCAATATTGTCTTGAGAGTCCACACGCTCCAGGGTGACGTCTCCTCTTTCAATGATCTCTCTGATCAAATGAAACCGCCGCAACACATGTTTGGATTTCTGATGAGACCTGGGTTCCTTAGCCCGCGCAATGACTCTCTAGTGTTGTCACGAGTAATGCAAACCAGTATTGGTCCTGTAATGCTAGGAACCACACCAAGTTCGGTAATGAACTTCTTCATCCAAACAACTTCCTTTGCAGCCTTCACTTGCGACTATGTATCGCCTCACATCGAATCAAAGAATCGTTCTTTGTTTGGAACTCTTCAAACTCATCTGCGCCACCATTCAAGGTAAACACATACCAGAAATGGATTTATTGTCATCTTGGTCCGCTTTGAAAACTTGAGTCCGTGAAGCCCTCTAGTTTCAATTCGGACTCCACCGCATACAAGAAATACATCCTTAGTTCTTCTTAAGTACTTTAGGATATTTTTCACTACCTTCCAAAGGTTCTTCTCCTGGATTTGGACCGATATCTCGCTTGTTATACTAAGTGCATGAGCGACATCCTGGTCTAGTACATATCATATCGTATATGATAGATCATATCTTTGAAGCATAAGGAATCTTACTCATACATCTCTCTCCTCGGGTGTCTTTGGGGCCTATTTCTTGGAGAGATGTATTCCATGGCTCATCGGCAAGATGAGACCTCTTTTGGAATCTTCCATGCTAAACCTTTTTAGCATCGAAGTCAATGTACATTCCTTGGGACAAGCCAAGCATCCTTTTAGATCTATCTCTGAGATCTTTATCCCCAAAATATAGGATGCTTCTCCCAAGTCCTTCATGGAGAAGTGTTTAGATAACCTTGATTTTAATTGATTGTAGCATAGGAATATCATTCCCTATATATAATATATCATCAATATATAATACGAGGAATGAAACAAATTGCTCCCACTAACCTTCTTGTACACACATGGTTCATCCTCATTTTTGATAAAATCAAACTCTTTGATTGTCTCATCAAAACAGATGTTCCACCTACGAGAAGCTTGCTTCAATCCATAAATGGATCGTTCTAGCTTACAGACTTGATTTGTTCCAACCTTTGAAACAAATCCCTCTGGCTGTGTCATGTAAACATCCTCCTCAAGTTTCCCATTGAGGAAGGCCGTTTTCACGTCCATCTGCCAGATTTCGTAGTCATGGTAAACTGCAATCGCAAGCAAAATCCGAATGGACTTGAGCATTACTCTTTGGTGAGAAGGTTTTCGTCATAGTCAACTCCTTGTCTTTGTTTGAAACCTTTTGCGACCAGTCGGGCCTTATAGGTCTCTACCTTGCCATCTGCTCCAGTCATTCTTTTAAAGACCCATTTACACCCAATAGGTTTAATGCCTTCAGGTGGTGAAACCAAAGTCCATACTTGGTTTTCATACATGGAGTCCATCTCGGATTTCATGGCATCTTGCCACTTCTCTGAGTCTTTACTACTCATAGCATGTTCGTAATTCAATGGATCATCATCATCTATGATGCGTACTTCATCGTCATCCTCTATGACAAGTCCATACCTATCAGGTATCTTTGGTACTCTTCCAGATTTGTGAATAGGGTGTGGTACAGAAGGAATCTCTACTTGGTTAGGTACCTCACTTTGATCTATAGTATTTTGTGGTTCTTGAACCTCTTCAAGATATATCTTACTCCCATTGACCCCTTCAAGGATAAACTCCTTTTCCAAGAAGGCAGCATGTTTCACAACAAACACCTTTTGATCAGTTGGATGATAGAAATAATACCCCGATGTTTCTTTAGGGTATCCCACAAATCTACATTAGTCAGATCTAGTCTATAGCTTATCGTTTTCAAACTTTTTGACATAAGCTGGACAACCCCCCAAGTCTTAACATGCTTAAGATTTGGTTTCCTCCCTATCCATAACTCATATGGGGTCTTGGGGATGAATTTTGTAGGTACCTTGTTAAGTAGGTATGCATGCATGGGATTCTAGGCATATCCCCGAAGGAAAGCTGGAAGGTCGGTAAAAGCTCATCATGGATCGAACCATGTCCAACAATGTTCGATTTCTCCTTTCAGATACACCATTCATCTGTGGCGTCCCTGGTGGAGTCCATTGTGAGATTATACCATTTTCTTTGAGACAATTGAGAAACTCACTGCTTAAGTATTCACCACCTCGATCTGATCAAAGGATCTTAATACTTTTACTCGCATTTGTTTCTCTACTTCACTTCGAACTCTTTGAACTTTTAAATGATTGATTCGTATTTCATTAAATACACATATCCAAATCTTGAGTGATCATCGATTGAATGTAATAAAATAAGAATACCCTCCTCGTGCATTCGTTGTCATAGGTCCACATACATCCGTGTGTACCAACGCTAACAACTCTGTAACTCTTTCTCCTTTTCCACTAAAAGGAGATTTAGTCATTTTTCCCATGAGATAAGATTCACATGTTGGATATGATTCATAATCTGATAGCTCTAGGAGCCCATCTTTATACAACTTTGATAATCTTGTTTCATTAATTTGACCAAGTCTACAGTGCCACATATAGGTATAATTAACATTATTTCTTTTCTTTTTATTAGTTTGTTCAATTTGAAGTATATTTTCATGCAAGTCAAGAATGTAAAGTCCATTTCGTAAATTACCAACACCATATAAAACATTATTCTTATAAATAGAACAACTATTGTTCTTTATTATAACGTCAAAACCATCCATATCCAATACAAATATTGAAATAATGTTTTTAATAAGTGATGGAATAAAATAACAATTATTTAAACTAATGGATTTGCCCGTAGGCAGTGCTAAATAATAAGTCCCCCTACATTAATGCAAAGAACCTTTGCTCCATTTCCCACTCATAGGGCGACCTCATCCTTGCTCTCACTTTCTACTTCGAATTACCCTCAGATATTATTACATATGTGAGAACCACAGCCGGTATCCAATACCCAAGTAGAAGATTGACTTTCAGAAAAATTAATTTCAATCATAAACTAACCTTGATTAGGATTCAAAGCTTCTCCAAGCTTCTTCTGCTTTTGTTCCGCAAGATAATCCTTGTAGTTCCTCTTCCAGTGACCCGGCTTGTTACAATGGAAGCAAATTTCTTTGCTAGCTGGATCAGGTTTCTTTTGATCCTTCACTTTCGCCTTTCCCTTAGCCTTCTTGGATATCTTCTTTTCAAAAGATAACTTGGGCCTTTTCCTTTTCTTGGAAGAATCATCCACCAGTAAGACATGGTTCTTCTTGGATGGGAAGTGACCTTCAACAGTTTTCAACATGTTAAGTAACACAGGCAAGCTGACGTCCAACTTATTCATGTGAAATTTTACAACAAATTGTGAGAAGGTGTCAGGGAGTTACTGCAAGATCAAATCTTGACTCAACTTCCCATCCATGACGAACTCAAGATGTCCAAGACGTTCAATCAGATTGATCATCTTTAAGACATGAGTCTCAACGGTAGTGCCCTCGGTCATCCGAGATCGGAAGAGCTCCTTAGATATTTCATATCTAGCATTCCTACTTTGCTCACCATAGAACTCTCAAAGGTGCAGTAGCATAGTAGAAGCATCCATGTTTTCATGCTAACGCTGAAGCTCGTTACACATGGATGCGAGCATGATGCATTGAGCCACTGATGCATCATCTTGCCACTATTTAAAAGTAGCAATCTCTTCCTCAGGGGATGTTTCTGCAACTTTTGCAGGTACGGGCGAATTTAGGACATAAGAAATCTTTTCAGCAGTGAGAACAATTCTCAGATTCCTTAACCAGTCCATGTAGTTCGGTCCAGTCAGTTTGTTAGCATCAAGTATGCTACTGTGATGAAATTAGTGAATGTGACATTTTCAAAATTCTGCATGTAAAAAGATAATATTTTAGCAAACATTCATTTAATTAATTACCAAAATAAATTAAGTCTTATTTTATATGGGTATCTCCCACTATTTTCTTCAAACTATATTACCCTCATTTATATAGTTCGGAAAAATCTGATTAAAGTTTTTGCTAGTGTTAATAAGGATCCCATTTCAAATATATATAGCCTTGTGGTGACACAACAAACTATATATAAATAAATAGGTAGACAACTCCTTGTCAATTACATCATCATGTAACTCCTTATGTTTTACCTCTTAGATTATTTTGATCAAGTGGTGGCACATCCGAATCAAAATTGTCTAAGTTAAGTCCAACCTAGCACTTCCATATATTCAAAAAAGAAAAATATTGTCCTTGTGGTGACACAACAAAACAATATTGTTCAATTTTCTTTATAAGCATCAAATGTGATAAATTAACATCTTAAATACTTAATACTTGCCTTGTGGTGACACAACAAACTCATATTAAATATTTAATACTCTATTAATTTTATCATGCTAGAAGGCTTGACGCTCGATATTCTAAATATCTTTGAAGCAGTTAAGACTTAATATATAAAAACTTTGAGGATTTGTTATTATTTGTCTCATCTTGTTTTAGCATGCAAATATATATATAAAATACGCGTCATATTATTAAACATGCGAAGCATGTTTGCATAATATATAATATATATATATAATAATAGCATGCACATATAGAATACTATATTCTATCCGGATTGATTATGTACTTTTACTCTAGTTTGGTTCACTAGAGCCACCAAGTGAACCAAAAGGTCAAACCCTAGGGTGCAAGAATAAACATTTAAATATAACTATTACATTTAAACCCGGGCAAATTACAAACGGGTCTTCAAGCGCTCCTTGCTCCTTGATCTCTGGTTCTTCAAAAAAATTCTAATTAATCCTATTACATTAAACTATTTAATTTAAATAGAAACCTTGATCAGCAGTCAAGGGGAAGTACATAGGAGAGAGATAGAATTTACATCAAGAAGAAAACCAAAAAAGACGAGGTACGCAGACCTCATTTAATAAAACCCATTCATTCAAACATCCAACTAAAATAAATCCAAGTCAATAGTCCATAATCAATCCCATTTATTATCTTACATATCACCATATTTATCAATAAATAAAATCATTCCATATATATATATATATATATATATATATATATATATATATATATATATATATATCTTGAATTACACTTTGAATACCTAATGGAGTTTTACTTGCCTATCAATAGGAATTCCTGTAGTGATAGTGGTACAAATGATCCTTAGACTTGAGATCGTCATAGTATTTTATATATAATGAATTACACTTTGACTTATTCCTTAAGACTCTTAGAGTATATCAAAGGGTATGCTTGGGTGTAATAAGTTATATATGAAGGTAGTGAATGATCAATAAAGAATCTACCACTTCTAGTAAAAGAAGAGAAATGTCCTATGTGATTCGATAAATGACAACCCAGGAATCCTTGGCCAAGGTGGAATAAAATTAGAAAGTAGTTTCTAATATACATTCATTAGGAGTTGTTAATTTAGGAATCGAAATACATATAATTAAATAAAATAAGATTGATTACAAAGTATATGCTTTATCATCATACATGATTGGCTTGTATGCATACTACTTTCACTTGGGCCATTGCAGGACCTGCAGCATCAAACAAACCAACAGCTAGAACCTTGAACATGACTGTGCAAGGTGTTGTGCAATTAAAAGATGTCGTGTCAGGTATTATCCCAATCAATGATATAAATGCTTATGTATTATTTGATTCGGGTGCTACTTGTTCGTTTATATCTGATGAATTAGCTAAGAGGTTAGGAGTGCCTAGTGAAGAACTAAATTTTCCTTTGAACATAGAAATTGCAAATAAAGAAGTAATCCCTGTTAGATTCGTATACAAGTACTGTAGGGTGAACATTAAGGAAAATATATTTATGTTAGATATGATTCCGATTAGACTTGGAGAGTTTGATGTTATTTTGGGAATGGATTGGCTGTTCAGGTATGGAGCGGTAATTGATTGCCAAAAGAAGTGTGTAAACCTTATGACTCCGTCAAAGGTAGTATTCTATGGTAGCAAGTCGCCTAGACAAATGAAATGTCTGACGATTATGTAGGCCAAGAAATTGTTGAGTCAAGGCTGTGTGGGCTATTGAGCTTACACAGTCGATACTCAAAAGAAGAATGTAAAACTGGAAGAAATACCAGTGGTGAGGGAATTCGAGGACGTGTTTCAAGAGGATTTGCCAGGACTTATGCTTGACAAAGAAATTGAGTTCATGATTGACTTGGCACCGGGAACAGCACCAATATCAAAGGCCCCGTACAGAATGGCTCCGGTAGAAATGAAGGAACTGATGGTACATTTACAAGATTTGCTAGAAAATAAGTATATTCAACCAAGCGTATCGCCGTGGGAAGCGCCGGTATTATTCGTGAAAAAGAAGGATGGGTCGATGCATCTTTGCATTTATTATAGAGAATTGAACAATGTCACTATTAAAAACAAATACCCGTTGCCAAGAATAGATGACTTGTTTGATCAGTTGAAGGGTGCTAAATACTTCTCGAAAATTGATTTGAGAAATGGGTATCACCAATTGAAAGTGAGGAAGGAGGATATACCTAAAATGACATTTAGAACTCGGTATTGACATTACGAGTTTCTGGTGATGTCTTTTGATTTGACTAATGCCCCTGCTGTATTCATGGATTTGATGAACATGGTATTTAAACCATTTTTAGAAAAGTTTGTTGTAGTATTTATCGACGACATTCTGGTGTATTCCAAAACTCAAGAAGAACACGTGGAATATTTACATTTGTCATTGGAGACACTAAGAAAGGAAAAGTTGTACGCAAAATTCTCTAAGTGCGAATTTTGGCTCGATCGTGTACAATTTTTGGGTCATGTGATTAACAAAGATGGAATTTCAGTGGATCCATCGAAAGTGGAAGCTGTAATCAATTGGGAACAACCAATGAGACCTTCGGAGGTGAGGAGTTTCTTGGGACTGGCCGGTTATTACAGACGATTCATTCAAGACTTTTCCAAGATATCCACTCCGTTAACAAATTTGACAAGAAAGGCTGTAAAATTTGTTTGGACGGAGAAGTGTTAAGAAAGTTTTCAAGATTTGAAGAAAAAGTTAAGTATGGCACATGTGTTGGCATTATCAGATAATACAGGAAACTTTATGGTGTATAGTGATGCCTCACACAAAGGGTTGGGTTGTGTTCTTATGCAGAACGACAAAGTTATTGCATATGCATCAAGACAACTGAAGGATTATGAGAAAGGGTATCCGACTCATGATAGAGTTTGGAGAAGAAAAACTCAGAAGAAGAAAAAGGAAGAGAAGAAGAAAAATTGAGAGAGAATTGAGAGAATCCTAGAAGGTTTTGATAAAGGAATTTGAGGAAAGAAGTATTATTGATCAAAGGAAGGAAAATCTTCATCTTCTAGCATACAAGGTATCATCCAAACCTTTTAAAATTTCTTAAAATTTTGTTGTCTTCTTCTTCCAAAAAGTTCTCTGTAAAATAATTGTAAAAGATGAATTGTTGGTGTATATTGTTTTATATGATAATTGATTGTTATAAAACTGTTTTTCATAGGTTATGTATGGTTATAATTAAATAATTCATTTATTTATGTAATTTGTGAAGAAAACCACATTACAGAGTGTTTATATGAAAATATATGAATATGGCTTAGTTTAAAATAAAATTAAGGTTTGATTAGTTGTATATATATATATATATATATATATATATATATATATATTGACTATTGATTTTGAAAGTAGATGAATAAACATAAACATGATAGTTTGAATTAATGGTTTTGGTTGAAAAATAAAGTTATAGTGATAAGTTTCACTGAAAATGTCAAAAAGGGAGTTTTTATCAAAAAATAGTGAAATTGGGTGTTGTTTATGTTATTATATGAGTAAAAAACATGTTAAGAGTATTGAAATTATGTTTACACAAAGTCTCTGTATGTATTACATGTTAATTAGTTTGTTAGATTGGAGCTTGTAGGCCAATTTGGCTATTTATTATGTTATTGCCGAGGTGGTCAGTCAAGTTCTGAGTTTATGCGCTTAATATACCAAAGTTGTAAGTTTCATATCACAGTTGTTTGGCTTTATACCGCAGCGCCAATCGTCAACATGTGTCTCATCACTGCCATACCGAACCACAAGTAAATGTGGTAGAAATAAGTCATGAAAGTTAGTAGAATGGTTTGACAGTTTTATTTATTTACACAAAGTCTGAAAACAAATTTTATGTGTTAATAATAGGACTGTTAAATTATGATTTCAGTAGTACTAAACTAAGAATGAGCATGTTATCAAGGGATTAACTAGTATTAGTATTAACGTAATTCGATTATGTAAATTGAAAATTAAACCTACATGTTGTATATACTTGTTTGTATATATAAATGTTGGAAGGGACTAATTATGTCATGGTGACATATATATAGGGTATTGAAATTCAAGTTGTAAGGTTTAGCTTGTGCTCAAGGCAAGTTCTCTAACCCTAAAACTTCGTGGTGCAAGTTTAATTTAGTTAAATACTATATTGTTTTTAATTCAATTTACAATTACGCAAGTTGCCACCTCTACACTTTCGTAGAGCTAGATTGTTTATTATTGAGAAAATTCTTGTATCTAGTTGTTCATGAGGATGCAAGTATTCTAAATCTTATATTTTAATATTCTAATGTTGAACAACTTTATCGTTCAAATTACTATTCACTATGCATGCTTAGCATCCAATTTTCAATAACATTGACTTAATATTGTTCAAGAAAATTATGTTATGATTGTTCAATGTTTATGCTATTATATTATTCCTAAAGCATGATATTAATTTATAATTATCGATTTAGTTATGATTATTCCATAGCATACAGTTAGTTCTTTTGTATTCAAGTAATCCTTAGTTGATGACCGTTGAATTCTAAATTACCTTGTAATGTATCCAAACCAAACATACTTTGGTGCGAACTTGTATTCTAAATACTGAGATGAACAACTATTTTATTAGAGGTTTACGCTTAGCGTTGAAATGGTTGTGCACAATACATTGTACGAAGGGTTGATCCCCCTAAGTACGTGGAGTCCTTATAGTCTTATGACTATTAAAGTTAAAGTTGAAAGATTACTTATAACTGTGGACATGATTCGTGGTCATTAGACACTCAGTATTATGTTTCAGAATGTTAATAGGACATATCATTCAGTTCTATTGAGCATATTTCTAGCAATTGTTGTAATGTTGTAAAGTTATTCATTCTTCTTTAAGTGAGCTTTGTTTGCTCACTCTTGCATATTTATACACTTATTACAGCTAAGATTGAGAAGGTCAATGAACCTACCACTAGAAAAGGAAAGGGAAAAATGTACAAGTGATGAAGACTTGTAATTTTATTTTTATCGTTATGATAATAGACTTTTAAATATGTTGTGATGTAATAAATTTTAAATTCCGCATTTGAATGATTGTAATTAAAGGTTAGATAACCTGTGAGATTTTTATTAAATGTAATCCTGTATGGGCAGGTTTTTATTATTCAATTTTATTATGATTGGGTAGTTAGTAATGATTGTTTTGATTAAGTGAATACCAACTCTTGAGGAAATGAAGTACCAAGATTTGGGGGTGTCACAATAACTTATTTAGGTTTTACTTGCTTATTCCTTATTTATTCGGCTCAATTCCATTGATTATGTAGCATCCCCAAATCCAGGTACTTTTTACCTAAGATCTGGTACATCATTTCTATAAATATTGCGGAAGATATAAATATAAATTGTTTATACATTAAACTTTTACAACATAAACCCCAAGGTCTACAACCTTAACTTATTACATACCTTCAATATCTTAAAGGTTTACAATACTATTTTCGTCAGAAAATTTAATATATCTAACTACATCATAATTTAATCTTACACTTTGCATTTGCCTCTGTCTTTATCCAAGCTTTCATCTTCATATGAAAATTTTATCATGATATAGCAAGGGTGAGCAACGACTTTGCCCAGCAAATTTAAATTCAATAAAGATATATGATGATTGAAAGAATAATAAGCTTTCAAGTTTTCAACAATTTAATAATTGTGAAGGGACATGGATCAAGATGTCAATAATTGAATGACTGAATCAATAATGTTTGAAGGTCAACAGTAACCATGAACAATTTAACTGAACCTTATGGTAATGAAGGTGATCAGCCTTTCATACCTGATGAACATATGCAACATGCACTAAGTGTGAATCAATAATCAGTTTAGACATGAATAATCATCAATAATCATTCACTAACATACTTTGAAATATAACTCGAGTTTGAGTTAAGGAAACTTGCTTGCATAGTCGATTACCGCTTCGCAATTTAATTTATTCTCTTTATTGAAAAGACCTATCAGGTATAAGATTGATTTTTCAATTAGCATAACATACCTTATTCCATAATACTATCTAACACTTAATTACATCATCAAATATTAGATACTCTTAACACCATATTCAATTACTTACTTATAATCTCATCATCTTATATTAACTTGTCTAACCTTCACTCACAAAGTTAAGTATTAGACATTACACCTTAGTCTTAGTATTATCATTATACTTTGATAATCTTTTCATCACTTATAACTTATACTTATAAGTTTTCCCTTTATATGTTATCTTAGTAAGCTGGATAACCTTTCAGTAAACTGAAATATCATTTCAATAATCCGAATTACATTTCAGCATCCTGAAATTACTATTTCAACAGACCACCAAATATTTCAGCAGACTGAAACCATTTCAGTAACCCAAAATCCAATTCAGCACCCTTTATACTCATTTTAGTCTATTACAAGCATAATATAGTTCATTGAATACCAAATTCAACAATTGTTTTGAAAAATAACATAAATATCTTATTTTAATCTCCCGTCGAATATTATTAATTATGTAATAATATTTTACGCTAAGGTTATTAACCTATTAATAACATTCCAGTCAAATACTACTAATAATATCTAAATCTAATATTATTAGCCATATAACAATAAGTTAAGTCATTAGTCACATTAATAAACAATTTAGCTCAATTGTTTTCCTTTCCTTAATTAACTCATTTAAACATTTTAAAATGCCATAAACATCACAACACTTCACACCCGACCCAAAACTTCATCAAAAATCCCCATAAGCCATGCTCAAGGGTCTCAAGTCATAAATCATATTTTTCATATTTTTGGACATCATATATTTACTTAAATCCGTTTATCCATTTATCATCATTTAGATGAAAAATACCAAATCAGTTCCAAAAATATTTCTTTTCTGGGATTTGACATAATATAGTTCTATATTGAACATATATTTTTCCCGGAATTTTTAAAATCCATTTACTATATTTAAATAGTCTATAATAGACAAATATTCCCCGATTTTTCATAAATCGAGATTAACTCCAAACATTCTGAAATTTATACAGTATGTTCCTGATATACACATGTACTTCCAGTAATACTTTTGTAATTTTTGGACTTATACATAGAGAGTTATTTGGGTGGCTTCATAAAAATAGCCCTCCATCGTAAAATCCATAACTCTCAAACCGTATTGCCAAAAATTCTCAAATTTTTACACAACCTTCAAATCTTCTGATATTACGACTGCAAATTTTTCCGGAATTTTTAAAGTAACAAAAGTGGACGAAAATGCCCCCGTTTCAGACTGCCCCAAAACAGTACCTAGAAAATGGGACTATTTTTACAAAAATTTACACCACGACTTTTAGAAATGTGATTTTTG
Organism: Panax ginseng; assembly: GCA_020205605.1. Taxonomy (NCBI): domain Eukaryota; kingdom Viridiplantae; phylum Streptophyta; class Magnoliopsida; order Apiales; family Araliaceae; genus Panax; species Panax ginseng. Next base: position 33,042,103 of record CM035143.1, on the reverse strand, counting down.
AGTTCTACCACTTGGGTTAACTAGTAAACACATATATCTAGCACCCCTCTCTGAGGGATCGTAAAAAGGAGTTATAGACTTAAAATGGTGGAATTTGAAAGTAAATAGAAATTTGGGTTTCAAAACTAGAAAAAATTATTTTTCTTTTATTTTGGTTTCCAACCAAATCAACACCCAAAATAGGTAAATCCATACTTAAATCCAAGAAAAACACATAGATTATAGGGTTTTACATTTCCATATCAAAAACCCATTTCCATCAATTTACAAAAAGAAATAAAGGAAGAAATTATACCTTTCTTCTTCTTCTTCTTCTTCTTCTTCTTCTTTATGTAGGATTTCTCCTCCTTTCCTTCTTCCATGGCTTCGGCCACTCATCTCTTTCTCTCCCTCTATCTCTTTTTTCCCGTTCTTCTCTCTTTCTCTTTCTTGTTTCTCTTTTTGTTTTTTTTCTCTTTCTCTCTCTTTCTTATCTCTTACTTCTTATCCTCTTTCTTCCTTATCTCTTCTTATCTTCTTTTCCTTTTCCATCTCTTCTTATCCAATCCGTTCCTTTTTTTTTTCTTTTTTTTCATGCTTCAATTGTCCAACATGCCCTCAATAATTGGGTTTTAAAAAAATTGGACCACTTAATCTTTTGGGCTTTTTAATAAATTCTTTGGGCTAATACTTTTATTATCATGCTTGCTTACAAAATTGAACTTGGACTTTCCCATAAATTCAATTGTGTTATTTAATAATTACATAGTCCACTCATTTCCATCTTATCCTACCCTAAATATTTAATTAGGGTATCTATTCCAAATATATAGAATTTAAATCATCACTCTTGTATATTAAATTCTATAACCCAACTAAACTTGTTTTAATTAAGTTATAAAATTAATAACTTGAGATAATAAAAATATATCTCTCAACTTAATATTATTTAAATATTATTATTCTCACACAAGTGGGCTTAGTTTGAGCCCTTATTTACTTTCATTGGGCTAACAAATTTACTTGTTTTACTTACTAACAACAACCAACTTGGGCTTTCAACCCTAATTAAATTGGGTCAATATAATACTTGTCTCATACATAACATATTGGGCTAGATTATATAATTTAATCTCCCTTAGTCACTTTATCTAAAAGTCAAATGCTTAATTAATTAATTGGGCTTGTTTAAATAATAAAACTTCCTTAGTCCATTAAATCCAATTCTCTTGAACTGTAAATAATTTATTGGGCTATGACATTATTATAGTCCAATACTTTTAATTCTATTCTACCCTAATCATTTAATTAGGGTTTTTATTTCTCACACAAGAAATTAAATTTCTTACTTATGCCTTTTTTTAATTTCATAACCCAATTAGATTTGGTTATAAAATTAATTATTTTGAGATATATAAAATAAATCTCTTCATGTTAGTATATATATTTATATACTAATATTCTCCAATATTATAACCTCTTAGGTTATTTAATTATCACACCTAATATATATATTAGGTTACATAACTTAATTCTTAATTCACTTTTATATACAAAATAAATGTATTCACATTATATAATGTATATTTATTAAATCATATACATAATTCACATAATCATAACATATTTCACTTCTCACACTAATTTTGACTTTTCTCCATAAAAAGTCAACTATTGACTTTGACCAAAAGTCAACCTTTACACATTTTGTGTTTACTGTCCATTTTTACTAAACTCGACGCTCCGGATGTAACCGAGCAGTCCGTGCTTCAAAATTCTATCTCTAACTCAAATTTTGAGTTTTAAATTATTCTCTTCATATTGCTAATCGTATTAACTAACGACTTTATACTTATTCAATTCACATCAAATTTACAGGTATCACAATACCTTATTCTTGATATTCATTCAAATACATATCAATTTATTTCTAGGGTATTGGAATTTTGTAACCCATATTTTCTCTATTCTCATTCGAATAGAAAACCATATAGGTTTTACTTGAAAAATTTAAATAAATCCTCCAATTCTCTTTTAGGTTTTATTCTTTAACCTTTATTCTAATCATTCAAGATTTTATAAATTTTGGGTTGTCATAGATTATCCGTCTTTATAAGTTCTTAACATACATGATCATTAAGTTACACTTCTCTTATCACCCTACAATGATAGAGATGGAAGATATAAGATCATTACCTTTGTTGGCTAACTTCCTTCTTGAAAATCTAATCAAAGGATGTTTAACTTAAAAGTGCTTATCTTCTCCAACAATTAAGTTGCTTTGTGTTGGATGATAAATAACAACCAACAAATGAATTGTGAGCTTCCTATTTATAGGACTTCTAATGTTAGGGCAAATAGGTCATTAGGACATCCCACCTCCTTAATTAACCTCCTTACTATTCATGACTTAATGCCTAAGTAAACGTGCTCTCAACCCAAATTACTTGGCCATTACACTTTCTCCTTGGTCATTACTCAAAAGTCTTGGTCACCAAGAATAACCATATTAACATGGGTTGCCCCATGGGTCACTACAACCAATGGATTCTAGCTTTGGGCTTGGATTTAGTTAACTTGAACTTTGGGCTTGCTTTAATAAACTCTTGGCTTAACATTCCTACAACTTGGGCTTGCCCCTTAATGCTATTGGACTTTACACTTCATACAAGATTACACAAGTCTATTTCATTATACCTAAATTCTTAACATTCTTAATTTTAAGTTCGCATGCAAAATATTGTATTTTCTATACTTGAATTATTATTACATAATACATCTCACCTCGATATTATAACGTTACTTATTTCTCGGAAGTTCAAAAATAATTCCCGAGCGGAAAATAATGAATAGTGTTTTTAGAAAAATTTCTCGGAAAGCTTTTATTTTCGTTTAGGAAATTCAAACACTTTAATTCCTCCACATAGTTAAAATACTACGACATTCAGACGTTTCTAGGTTATATAATGACATATATCTTACTAACACATAATAATAATAAATAATATTATTTTTATTCATTATTAAAAGTATTTACAAAAGGTTTGATTTTCTGGGGCGTTACAAAACCTAGCCAACTCATTAAACTTTGTGGCATACTCCACAACTATCATGTTCTCCTGCTTTAACTCTAGAAATTTCACCTCCATCCTCGCCTGCATACTAGCTGATAGATAGTTTTCAAAAAATAGAGTTTTAATCCTAGCCCAAGTTACCACACCTTCTCCTGCCCACGCTTGATTTGCTTCCAACCAAAAGTTAGCCTCCCCTTTCATCATATAAGTGGCAAAAGCTGTCTTTTGCCCCTCATCTACCCTAGAAATTATGAACGCCTTTTATATCTCTTTAACCCATGTCTGGGCTTCTATAGGGTCAGCTGTTCCCCTGAATTCTGGTGGTTTGACCACTTTGAAGTCTTTGAAATTCGCTAAACGATTGTCTGGTTGGTTCCCTACGACTGGTATTCCCTGCTGCATAGCCTGAGCTACCATGTTTTTAAAGTTTTGCATCGGGTCTTGTTGTTTTCCTCTAGCATTGTTGACAGATTCTTCCGCCCTTTGATTTCGAGTTCGACGTCTTGGCGCCATTATCTGATTAAATAAAATAATAAATTTAACTTACATTCTAAACCTTATTGTGTAAGTTTAACATATAATATGAAGTTTTATAAAAAACTTATTTCATTAATTAAACATAGTACTTTACATAATATATCACCTACTGTTATCCCTTAGTGACAACAAAATCGAGATTTACTGATACAACTTATACAAAAGTTGAGAATAATATATTATACAGACATACTTATCATAAAATACACATTGAACATGCATAATCTAACAGTTTTATACTACTGGTTCACTACGCCTTTAAATGAATCTTGGACAACCTTTCGCCTGATGACCTTCTATCCCACAAATAAAATAAACACCTTACTTCGGATTGGGACAATGAGGAAAGATATGTCCCTCATGTCCACAATTGTAGCAAACCTTCTCTCTTTTTCGACACAAGCCTTCATGTTTTTTTATCACAATTGGCACACTTTTCTATTCGGTTAAGGTTCCCTTGGTTGTTATCAGGATTTCCTAAGTCGCGATATTTCTTCTTTCTTTTCCCCTTCTTGTTCGGAGCTGCACACGATTTGTTGCATTTGGCTCCCATTTGATCAATTTGGATTTTAAGTTTATCTTGTTCTTCCATTATTTCTATTAACGCTTTTCGCAATTGACTATTTAGTAGCTTTTCTATTTCCCGTAGCTTTTCCAGAGAAGTAACCTTGTTCTTCAGATTCTGAACCTCCGTTGATGCTTGATCAGCTCCAACTTTAGTGTATGAATAACTATCTGTAAGTTCTATTGTTTCTGGATCTGGTACTATGTTTTCCAATACCACCACCTCATCAGGGTTGCTTGCACTGTGAGCCTCTATTTCAGCTATTGGCTCCTTCTTTACGATCTGAGGGAATCCTAATTCTTTTCCACCTGGCATCTATAGACATAAATTATCCTGATTAGCATATAGTATATACACACATCAAATAATATTTTTACATAAGTTATCTTTTATTTTGTTTGACGATGAATTTCTCCAATTCATCTCCATTTAAAATCTATACGAGTTATTTGTATTTTCAACGTTTCCCTTTGTCCTAAGGTTATAGCCTAAGGTCTACCCCACCTAAGGTTTCTAACCCTAAAGCTCTGATACCAACTTGTAACGCCCCCAAATTTAAGTACTTTAAACCCAAACTTGGTGCTTCACGATACCATTTCTATGAGCGGAATAATACTAATAATAATAAAAATAATATAGATACCAAACTTAATTTACATATCAGAGTCTAAATCCCAGTTACGCGACCTTTAAACATTCCTTACATGATAATAAATAGATATCATTGTCTTAATAAAGTCTAATTATTACATAGGATCGTGTATAACTTATTTTGAAACCTTTCCTTTTCCTTTGTTACTGGTAGAGCTTTCTGGTTGATCACAGTTAGCTGAAAACATTTTAATTAAGAAAGAATGAGCATTTGGGTGCCCAACAAGTAATAGCAACAATAAAGATTAACTGAAAGGATTAAATGTTTTCTTTGAATGACAATTCTACAACGGATCAACAATTGTGAAGTAAGCTGAACCAGTAATAATAACATATCAATTCTATATCAAAATTTTGAAACGACGTACTAACTATAATTAGAGATCGGTCGACAGACTATGAACATTGTTATCTATTTTCGAAAAGGTTAAACATAACTTCATCTGTAAACCATCATAACTTACAGGCACGAAGGGTGATCAACCCGTTATGCCCTGTATTGATTAATACTACATGCAAGAACGATATTATCATTCATCTTATCCGCCTTTGGCGCATAAAAGTTTCCCATATACTGGATGTTCATACTTAGTCGGAAATTTGAACCAAAATAATTTGATCGGATAACAATAAAGTTCTATCTTGTTCAATAATATTTTAAGTTTGTGTCTAGCCGGATCAAATAACTTAGAGTACTTTTAAGTCAACGTATACATACTGGAAACCAATAAGTATGTATCAACATGTGATTAAATACAATGATTACCCAAGTGAGGACACTTGTATAACCATATTTAGAAATTAACGAACAAAATAAATGTAACGACCCCAAAATTCATACAATTTAATTCTTGACTTCAGTCGTTAACAATACATTCAACCTCAAATTTTACATCATTAAACGATAATGCAACCACTGAAATTTGCAGAATAATTAAAATTTTATTTGACTCGTTCATTATCTTTCTCTAAGGATCATTATCATAAACACTCAGGATATCACATTCACCCTTTCTTCTAAGAATTTTATCCTCGAAATTTTATCTATTAATCTATCAAAATAGATTTTACGTTAATACTTTATTCATTCATTGGGTTCTATAACCACTTCCTTCCACAAAGATCTTTCTACAATTATTAAACTTTTATATTAAAAGTTTTATATTATTCTTTGATAATTCATCATTCAATGTCGCATGTTCTCGAACTCAAATTCACCAACGTAAAGAATAAAAGTTGTAGGTCTATTCGTCCTCGTTCCAGATCATCTTTAATCGCATCAATTGGAGTTCGTATGAAAACGTTATGCTCATTTTAATAAAACATGTCCGGTCAGATTTTGTTTTCTTAAAAAATTGGCTAGACAGACTACCCCCCCGCCGGGGCGGGGGTTTTTTTACTTGGGGGGTCCGCCTAGGCGGGGGTCCCTTCTGCTAATTCGCGATTTTTCATCCCAAACACTACATAAAGCCAAATTAGGCATACAAACTCCTTTCTAACAGCCATACCAACCTACCCAAGGTGTAATATGTTTACATAAACATAAACTTATGTTTTCAACACGTTTCTAACACCATAAACAACATAAACATCAAAGATTACAAACTTTAATTTCACTATTTCTTCTTTTTTTGACATTCATAGCGAAATTCTTCACTGTGAATTCGTTTTACATCCGTTTTTACTCGTTTAATTTGGGTTGTTTTCGTTTTTCAACACAATAACAATATCTATGATCAATTTCAGATTCTATCCATTAATTTTGACTCCAACATAAGTTAAAATATACATATGCCATCAAAACCCAAGTTTTTCATCTTTAACATATTCTTATGATTTTGATTACTCTAGAACCAATTAAAGAGACTATATATACTAGATTTTATACACACACACACACACACACACACACACACACACACATATATATATATATATATATATATACAACATCTCTTCAAATCACCCAACCAAAATAGCTTTTAAGTGAAGAACTTGAGAAACTATAAATTAGAATTTTAAAACTAGATGAATACCTTTGATTCTTCTTAAACTTGATTAGATGATGAGAAACCTTCTTCTTCTTCCTTGATTCCTCCAAGCTTCTTCTCAAAGCTCTCTAACTCTCTTCTCTAATACTCTATTTTCTTTATTCTTAGGCTTTAGGAACAAAACACGTACATCCATATAACTGATATAAACATAATGCGTATGTATTATGGCCTCATCGGTTACAATAACAAAGGGTCACTAAGGCTAACACCCAAAATCTCCTTTTTCAATTTTTTTAGCATTCCTTCTTATCATATGATACCTTTGTCACACCCATTAACTATTTGAATTGAATTAATCTCAATTCATTAATAAATCCAGTTATACCTTACTAATAAAATTATAACTTCTATTTAGCCAATATAATCATAATTTTATTTAACAATCATTAATCCTCTAATTTAATTACTTAATTAAATTAGAAAATCACCACCACATTAACGTAATAATTATGCACAAATTATAAAATTATTTATCATCATACTTAAATAAATTATTCCATAATAATTTTCATTGAATATTTATTTTAAGCCATAAATATTTTAACTAAAATACTTATTTTACTTGATAAATATTTTAATTATTTACAATCTCACAATCTTAACATATTAACATATTAACATATTACATTTATATGTAACATACATTACTCTTTCATATCATAATAAGAATGTTATTTATTAAATTCTTATTTTAATAATTTTCAAAAATTTGAGTTGTCACATTCTTCCATCCTTATAAGGATTCCGTCCTCGGAATCACCAAAACCCTACCTTACCTAGGTTTTCATCAAATCTCTTCGTTGAATAACTTCAACACATTACCTTAATATAGGTTTTATATTTCCTACTCCCACCATTCTTGATAATAAATTCTTGTAAGTTTTATTTCATAACTTTCACTTGAACTCGATTATATTTTGAGTATTATATATTATTTGACTCGTTCATTATCTTTCTCTAAGGATCATTATCATAAACACTTGAGATATCACATTCAGCCTTTCTTCTAAGAATTTCGTCCTCAAAATTTTATCTATTAATCTTTATTCATTCAATCTATCAAAATAGATTTTGCGTTAATACTTTATTCATTCCTTGGGTTCTATAACCACTTCCTTCCACAAAGATCTTTCTACAATTATTAAACTTTTATATTAAAAGTTTTATATTATTCTTGGATAATTCATCATTCAATGTCGCATTCTATAACTTAGTTCTTTCTAAGGAATATCATCCTTACCACATTTGCCTTTTAGAATAACAAGAATCTTCCACAATTGCTCAATAATTGGGAAGCCGTGACACCCCCAAATCCCGGTACTTCATTACCTCAAGATTTGGTGTTCACTTAATCAAAACATTCATATCTAACTACCAAATCTTAATAAAAATTGAATAATAAACTTTCCCTTAATGGATTACATTAATAAAAATCTCCAATGTTATCTAACCTTTAAATACAATCATTCAAATGCGGAAATTAACTACTTCATTACAATCATTAAAATAAGTCTGTTAAAATATCAACATATTACAAGTCTTCAGTACTTGTTTATCTCACTACAAGAAAGCTGGCTAAATCCGACGGATATATGTTCGACGGACACAGTCCCTCGAAAATAACATTTATTCCGACGGAGTATTCAGTCGAAGATACATCAGTCGACAATACTTTAATTTCGACTGATGTTCGTCGAACATTTATGTATCCCATTGGCGCCAATGTTCCCGCCAGCGTGAATATTAGTTTCAACGAAATATGATGTAGTCCGACGGAAGAGTCAGTCGAAGATACCTTACGTACGACGAATGTATGTACGATGGACTTTTCGTCGAAGATAATCCTAAAATCTAATTAATTAGTACGTCTTCTCGGCCCCCTCGTTTCTGTAGACCTTAATATAATCTCATTTCTCTCTTTTTCTCTCTCTCATTTCTCTAGATCTAGCTCTCAACTACCTCTTCGCCAAGACTTCACTGCTCTCACGCCACCACCATCGCCGCCACCACCACGTACTGCCACCACCACCACTACCACCGGTTCCACCACTACCACCGGTTCCACCACGTACACCACCGGTTCCACCACGTACTGCCACCACCAGCTTCAATTCCACCACCACCACGACGTACTGCCACCACCACCACTGTTGATCGGTTCCACCACCAGTAGACGCCACCAACACCGTCGGTTGAACAACCATCACTGACATCACCAGTAGCCACAACCGTCGGTTAGTTGCACATTAATTCAATTTGCCTATATGGTTTGAGTTGTCGTATTGGGGCACACTTTCAGTTCGTCACTATATAGATGTCATGCATACCGAAAAGAATGTTTTCGAGAACTTGTTTTACACCGTGTTAGATGCGAGTGGTAAAACTAAAGACAATGACAATGCTCGAAAAGATTTGGAGACATTGAGCATTAGGCCAGAATTGTGGCTTTGCCCTAACACTACGAAACCTAAAGCTCCATTTAGTCTTACTAAGCAACAAGTTGAAGACGTCTGTAAGTGGGTTAGTGGGTTGAAGCTCCCAGATGGATATGCGTCGAACATAACACGTTGTTGGAAGGTTGAGCAATTGAAAATTTCTGGATTCAAGAATCACGATTGTCATGTATTCATGCAGAAGTTGATTCCAATTGCTTTTCGTGAGATGTTACCCAGAAAAGTTATGGATGCATTGACCGAACTGTCAAATTTCTTTCGAGATATTTGCTCAACTATAATTAAGCATAGTGACGTCGAGCAGATGGAGAAGAATATTGTTCTTACCATGTGTAAGCTTGAAATGATCTTCCCTCCAGGATTTTTTGACTCAATGGAACATCTGCCTATTCATCTACCGTATGAACTCAAACTCGGAGGACCGGTGCAATATCGGTGGATGTATCCTTTTGAGAGGTAATATATAAACTGCTATATATTGCTCTATCCTGCTCATATTAATAATACTTCACTAAGTCTGCATATTATTTATCGTAAGTATATGCGCCGATTAAAACAAAAGTTCAAGAACAAAGCTCGTGTAGAGGGTTCTATTGCTGAACGATATACAGAGGAAGAGCTTGTCAACTTCTGGTCATTGTATTTTGACGATGTTGTCTCAACGAAGCACAACCGTTTAGGAAAGAATGAAGTTGTTGGTCCAATGACTCATGCTGATGATGAGTTAGCTGTATTCACATATTCGGCTAAACCATTTGGTCTTGAGACTCTGACTTACTTAAGCGACAAAGAGTTAAAGATTATATCTACATACGTGCTTTTAAATATGCCCGAAGTATCATCATACATCACGTAAGTCTAAGCTTATTTTCTCCAGTTAGTACAATTTACAAGTGTAGTCATCTCTATATATGTTAAAGACATTTTAATAATATTGCAGTTCATTCGAAGAGGAAGCGTATGCTTCTAACCAAACTTTGACTGCAGCAGACTTGGAAACATTCACTAATGCTAATTTCCAACAATGGTTTAAGAAAAGGGTTGTTTGAGAGTATTTTTGAGCGCTTTTATAGATGTCATCCAAGGACCTTACAAAGTTGTTAGTTCTTTTCCTGGTTGCATCGTGAATGGGTATAGATTTAGAGTCGATGACTTGCATGAACTCACATCAGTCAATTCTAGGGTTGTGGTGTTAGGAAGCTGCTATCAAGATTCCGAGTCCAATTACTATGGTCGTTTACAGGATGTAGTTGTGCTCAATTATCACGGTGGCAAAAAGGTAGTTACATTTAAGTGTAGCTGGTTTGATACTGAAAAGGGGGTTAAAGTTGATCGTAATAGAATCACAATCGTGGATATCAAGTCGGTGTTAAATTCTGATGACGTGTACGTGTTAGCAAGTCAAGTGACTCAAGTTTATTACACTCCTAATGTCATAAATACTTGAAGCCCCTGGTACACAATAGTCACTACTAAAACACGCTCATTTAATACTGATAACATGTTTGGTATGGATGAGGCGTTGCAAGAAGATGTGAGCAACCCATTGTCCGTAGTGTTCCATGCTGAAGATGTGGTGAGTACTGATGTCATTGATGTACCTAGCGATGAGGATGTCGAGGCCATCGTACACATGAATGATTATATAGTCGTTGAGGATGATAACAATGACGAAACTGATCTCGAAACTGAGGATGAGGAAGATACCGAATCCGAGAATGATATATACGTTGATTCTGATGGGTTTGATGACGTGCGTAATTGAAAATGAGCTTTCATATTAGTCCTTACCACATATTGTTAAACCTTACATATTCGTAATCTACCAATTTTGTTATTGCAGTAGGATATTCATGGCTAGACAAAGCGGTGGAGCTCGCCGAGGTGGTGGGTGATCCGGTACTGGAGACGGTAGCCACGATGGAGGCTCTTCTTCAGGCGCGAGTAAGTTATCTTAACTAGGATTTAAATATATCTAAAGCTACATTAATTACAATGATTATTGAGGTACTATGTTAAATACAATTATTACAGATGCACCTCGTTGACGATAATCGAGGGACGAACCCCCAGATCTTTGGTCGTCTCACGTAAAAGTGCTACTTACAAAGACAAAGTGGATGTCATTTCCCAGCAGTAGGTATTAATATTTTCAGTACTATTTCTATCAGTTATTGCAAAACACAATTCACATAACACATATTGTTATACTTTTTCTGTAGTATACTAGACCCGGTGGCTAAGCACACCCTACATGAGATTTGTTTGACGCATCTCCCGAGAGGGTGCATGCGGTTCAGTCAGTATGCGCGGTATGATGCCACTTTTATGCAGACCGTCTTGCGGGAGTTCCACGTAAGTTAAGCATATTATCACCACATAGTTGTATTGGTCAGTTCGTCAAATGTTCTTAATTTTAAATAATCTTCTTGTTTTAGATTTATTATTGATTTGACCCGAGCATCTCTCAGTCAGCTGGCGATGCTGTGATTGAGCATCACGTCACTGCGAATTACTCTAGATGGATGTATGAGATGCATGATAAAAAGCCCGGCGGTTGGGGGCCCACCCGAGACCACCATCGAGATCATCACCTCAGATATTCTCGATTTAGCCTCGGGAGGCTATGTGTAAAGACCGGGAGGTCAATGACTTCAAGAAAAAGTCCGAGCAGGTGAAGAAGAACCGTGGTCAGCTCCGGATAGTACACACCACTGGTTCTTAGTCGTTCGAGGAAGCGAAGATGATAAGTGCGTTGTATTTAGTTATTTATGTGTCAAGTTCTCACACAAATACTTAAGACCTATTTTATGATTGTTTATATTAGGCATTGGGGAGGACCTTGGGCTGTGATCCTACCATTCTAGAGTTTTGGGATCGAGCCCACACGCCTAAGGACGAGCGTGCTTTGTCTCAGGCAGCTTTATCTATACGGGTAAAACTCATCTTACTATTTAGTTTTTAATAATATTCAATCATAACTAAAATGATATAATTAATATAATTGATATGAAATACATTACAGACCGATTTCAGAGGCTTTGGACGAGCGATAGTCGAAATGCAGACTATTAGGAGGGTTCTCGAGTCGTTAGATTCTCGCCACCCTCTTCCCCATATTGTATTAGATCGGGATGAGGAGCCGAGACTATGGGTTGCGTCTAAGGATCTTTCCTATAGCAAAGACTCGCAGATATCGAGTGTTGGTCCGCCGAGGATACCGTGATATACACTTCCCGGAGGTAATATTTTTAATGTTTCACTTAAATTATCCGAATTTATCACATTATATAAATTATTATTAGTAATCTAATTTGTATCTCTTTATAGGCTCGGCCAAAGACCTCATGTCCGAGAGCACATGTCGGACCATCTCATACTGCAATCGGCTTGGATGACGATATCTTCCGGCCAATGATAGGGCCGTGGTCGATAGGTTCCATATCGATCCGGTCTTTCGGCGTCAGCAGTTGCCTTCCAATTCTCGTCTTCACCAGATTGCTCAGGATATTATAGCAGGGGCCTCTGCAGAGAGTACGGGATTACCACGGGAGCAGTTCGACGCTTGGAGCGCCGAGATGCTCCTGATGGTGATTACCCTCTTGGAGGAGGCTTTTCGTCCGCCCCCACCTACTCAAGTATTCTTATTGTTTATGTTTTTTAATTAAGGCTAGTTTATTAATTCTCATATATATATATGGACTAATGATTTATATTTTTGATTCTATCAACAGGGTGGCGATAGCGACCAGTCTGGTGATGATGAGCAGGAGCACGAGTCTGACATCCATACACCAGAGCAGCGTCGTTCACCTCCACCCGATGATGATCATACTTTTACTAGTTTATAGTTCATTTGTATATATTCATGTTATTGGTAGACCCTTTTGTATATATTATATTGTCTAATTACGTCTGTACAACTATTGTAAATTATATTGTTTAACATTTATGGTCAATTAATTATATTTATAATTGGTTATCTTATAATAAGTTTTGGTGGATATTTGAATGTGAATGTGAATGATAATGAGTTAAAGATTAAGTTTTAGTGCTACGTTGCATATTTGAATGTGAGATACAAGTTTATATTACTGTGTATTGTGTTGTGACAGGTTACAGGTACATTAATGGGTTTAAACACCTGGAAACTGAACTTTTAAAATCTGTATTTAAAAAAAAGGCTAGTTAATTCTGACGGAATAAGATAGTTGCGACGGAATTTCCCTCGAAAATAACAAATAAGTAATTTTTAATAAATATCGAAATATCCTAATTTCAGTCGAGCATACGTTTTCTTCGATGCAAATTACCCGTCGTAAACACCCTATCTCCGACGTAAAGTCCATCGATGGTAATAATCAACCAATTTTAATGTTTGATGGGTTATTCTATTTTTCAGTCGGGAATAAGGAATTCCGAGGGAATGTATCCGTCGAACTTAGTTACTCTTATATTCGACGAACAGTTTCATCCTATATATTCGGTCGAAGATAGATAATGTTCGACATACATCCGTCGGAGATACGTTCGTCGAAGATATGTAATTTTTGACAGAATTCTTGACGGACGTTATTTTCGACGCGAATATTTACGACCAAATATCTGACGGATATTTCCGTCGATAATAACGTAATTTTGATGAATAAGAGTAATTTCGACGGAAAAATTCGTTGGACTTAAGCTTTTTTCTTGTAGTGTCTTTCCCTTTCCCTTTGAAACAACCCGGGTCAAATCCCGAGTCCGGACTAAATCTCGGGTCAAATCCCAAGTCTAAATCGAATCAAATCCATCCAAATAAGGTCCTTAAACCACTGGCCTAATAGTATCTTCTTGGGTAATCTTAGCCCACCACAGGCTCCCAAAAGGTCATGACTTGAAGGTACTATTGGTAGTAACTTATTTTCTTATATACACACAAATTTTTCCCCTTTCTTTCGATGTGGGACTGGGGTGTTACAAACTCCCCCACTTAAATTTCTGACGTCCCCACCTCTGGACCTCCATCTCTCCATTGTGGGATAAAACCACCATCCTTCGTGTCCCCACCTCCGGCAACGCGAATAAATAAATATTCGATGGAAATTATTATGAAATAATTTATTCGAGTGTAATAATAGTAAGAGAATGAAAATATTCTAATTTAATTAAGTAATTAAATTAGAAGGGTAATGATTTGTTAAATAAAGTGGAGTTTATATTAAATAATTAAGTGAAAATGTAACTAATGAATGTCATGAATACATATGGTATGTGTGTAGGATTTGTGATGAACGGAAATAGTAATCGTTTAGCCTACGCACGAGGCAAGTTCTTAAACCTTGTTTCTTTACATAAAGCAAGTTCTTTAATCTATCTTGTTTATTATTGTTCAAGTCAAGATTTCATATTAGATGTTTTCATTCTTTAAAAGAATGATTCCTGTTATACAATACTTATTCGATTGTATACATCTTGAACTTTATTATTCAAATTGAATATCAATTATTGTTGAACCTTGTAAGACTAGAGAACCCTTGTTGATTCGACTAGTCCATAGGTGATGAACGTTCTAAATTTCAGAACTATTGTTGAGCTTATCCAAACCAAACTTCCTTTGGTGTGGACTCTAATGTCAAACTGAGATGAACAAACCTGTTATAGGGGATTAATAATGCTTTAGCATTAAGATATTGTGCAAAATATAGTACTAAGGGTTGATCACCCTAAGTACGAGAAGAAGAGTCCATAGTCTTATAACTGTTAAAGGTTTCAAGTATAAACATTTGACAACCTAGGATGTAGTTCAAGGTCTTGTGACCCTCAAAAGTTATTTTGATTATTGTTATTCATTCTTGATTCAAAAGCCAAGTTTTCTTATTTTAGAAGTCATTGATTCATTCGCATGTTATTATTTTATTGTTATATTATTATACTTGTGGGCAATTGTGCTCACTCTTGTATAATAATAACATTGCAGTTAAGAACAAAAGGTTCGACGAGCTTTCTACTAGTAAAGGCAAGGGCAAAGTTAAAAAGTGACGAAGACTTGTTGTTTATTTGTTATGTTATGTTTCAGACTTATGTTTAAATTGTGTAAGACTTAATATTTGTTTATGTTTCAGGATTTGAGATTTAAGGTTAGTATGACCTGGGATTGATGTATTTATTTTCAGATGTTGTAACTCCATAAGGAGATGATTTATTTATATCTATTTATGGTTTTTCATTTATTATGGGTAGATAGATACATGATGTTTGGACAATGAACACCAAATCCCGAGTAAATTAAAGTACCCGGATTTGTGGGTGTCACGCCCTTACTGGTGCTAGGTACATCGAACTTTTCTTCCTTATTTGTAATAGTTATATAAGCAAGAGTGAGCAAACAAAGCTCACTTGCAATAATAATGGATAAACTTTACAACATTTTTCAAATAATAAGCTCAATAGAACTGAATGATATGTTCTATTAACATTCTGAAATATACAACTGCGGGTGTAATGACCACGAACCATGTCCACAGTTATAAGTACTCTTTCAACTAAAACTTTAACAGTCATAAGACTATAAGGACTCCACGTACTTAGGGGGATCAGCCCTTCGTACAATGTATTGTGCACAACCATTTCAACGCTAAGCATAAACCCCTAATAATAGGGTTGTTCATCTCAGTATTTAGATTACAAGTTCTCACCAAAGTAAGTTTGGTTTGGATACATTTCAATGTAATTTGGAATTCAACGAACATCAACTAAGGATTAGTTGAATAAAAGGTAATCACATTATGCTATAGAATAAATCATAAGTGAATTAACATTGAATATTAAAGTTATGCTTTAAGAATAATCTAATAGCATAAATATTGAATAATTATCACATACCTTGCTTGAACAATATTAAGCCAAGGTTATTTAGAATTGAATACTAAGCATGCATAACGAATAACAATTTGAACAATAAAAACTATTCAACATCAGTATATCAGATTATATAAACTTGCATGCTAATTAACAAGTTAAAGACAAGAATAACTTGTTTAACATCAAAATAAGGTTTAGAAAACTTGTATCATTGTGAACAAACTAGATACAAGAGCCTACAAAATTACAGTTGAAATAGGACAAGTAAACTTGCATAATAATAAACAAACTAGCTCAACGAAATGGTAGAGTTAGAGAACTTGTTCAAAGTAAAACGATAGGTTTAGAAACTTGCACAATTATTATAAAAGTAGAGTTAAAGAACTTTCCTCGAGCGTAAGCTATAGTATTAAACTCACGTTCACCTACATATAGGTTTAGAATCACCGTCTATTAGATATACTAACATTCACGTTCCAACATAACACACATTTCTAGTTAGACTTATTATTTTAGCACAAGTCTTAAGCTACCATACAAATATCAGAAATTACAAGTGTTAACCTTCACAACACCTGTTTACTATTGATCATGCTCACTAAGTTCTAATATACCACGTTCATCACTTACTAACCATTTAAACTTTGAAACTACTAACCACATAACACGATTCTGTTTTAACAATATTATTACATGTTTATTATACTAACACATCATTAGTCCAATGTAAGTCGCTATCCCGTAATCGCAAAGAAGCAGAAGTCACCGTCCCAAATCGTAGGTATGGGGGCATTACATACATACAAAGTTCGACCACAAGAAGATAATCGATTTAAATCAGCTACGACGCAAATGTCCGCTTTTAGCCTTGGCATCAACAAGAATCGCTACTAAAAGTACGTATTAACAAGGCAGAGACGGCTATGAACAGTAGCCGACTTTATCCCAATAAATACGAATTTCACCCACCAAACAGTGAAATTAACATATAAAATAAATATAAAACTATCATAAACATGATTGCTAACATATTCATCAACATAGAACAATTTAACAACTCTTTTAACTATTTTAATTTCTCAAATTTCTCATTTTCATATGAAAACTCCATTTTTGAGTCTCTTCACAAAAATTAACAATGTGATTTCAATTCCTGATTGTTACATCCTTCCCTCATTACAAGGATTTTGTCCCCAGAATCACAACTCGAACAATCAAATGGTCACATTCTTCCCTTCTTACAAAGATTTTGTCCCCAAAATCGAAGACATAGATTAAACATATAACTCAGGGTAATTTTTCATCATTTCAGCTTCGAGTTCCCACGTTGCCTCTTCGACATTGTGGTTTATCCATATCACCTTCACTAAAGTATCACATTCTTTTCATGTCGACTATCTGAATAGGTATCTCTTCATAAGACAAATCTTTACTGAACTACAACGGTTCATACTCAATCGCATGTTTGTAATCGGGTTTATACGATCGTAACACCGAAACGTGAAAAACATTATGAACGTTTTCTAACTCTAGAGGTAGAGCTACCTTATAAGCCACTTCCCCTACTCTTCGCAGCACTTCGAAGGGTCCAATAAACCTCGGGCTTAGCTTTCTATTTTTTCCGAAACAAATTTTCCCCTTCCAAGGAAAAACTTTTAGGAATACATAATTTTCTACATCAAATGCACGATCTTGTCTGTGTTGATCAGCATACTTTTTATGTCTGTCTTGGTCTGCTACCAATCTTGTCCTGATGAGTTTGACAACCTAAGTAGTTTGTTGTACCAGTTCTGGTCCTAACAGTTGGCGTTCATCGACTTCATCCCAGCACAGTGGGGTTCTGCACTTTCTACCATATAATGCCTCGTAAGGCGGCATGCCAATGCTCGCGTGGTAACTGTTGTTGTAGGCAAATTCCACCAACGGTAAATGTTCTTCCCAGCTCTCTTTGAAATCCATGATGTATGCTCTCAGCATATCTTCCAACGTTTGGATTGTTCGTTCGCTTTGGCCATCTGTTCGTGGATGGTATGTCGTACTCATTCGCAATTGTGTTCCCATACACTCTTGTAGTCTCTTCAAGAAATTTGATGTGAATCGCGAATCTCTATCTGACACAATTAATACTGGCACTCCATGTCTCGAGATGATCTCTTTAATGTACAACATTACTAACTGATCAAGATTGAACCTAATCTTTATTGGTAAAAAGTGTGCTTATTTTATCAGTCTATCCACCATCACCC
The DNA here is from genome assembly GCA_020205605.1 of Panax ginseng. Taxonomy (NCBI): domain Eukaryota; kingdom Viridiplantae; phylum Streptophyta; class Magnoliopsida; order Apiales; family Araliaceae; genus Panax; species Panax ginseng. Next base: position 33,023,701 of record CM035143.1, on the reverse strand, counting down.
AAATCGCATCGCATCCTCTTTGAGTAGTTGGAAGACCCACCACAAAATTCATTGTGATGTGTTCCCACTCACATTCCGGTATTTCTAACGGTTGAAGTAATCCGTTTGGTCTTTGATGTTCGGCCTTGACTCTTTGACATGTCACGCACCTTGCAACGCATTCTGCAATGTCTCTTTTCATATTTGGCTACCAAAAATGATGTCGTAAATCTTGATACATCTTCGTACTTCCTGAATGAATCGAGTATCGTGTATTATGAGCTTCGACCAAGATTTCGTCTTTAATATCTTGTACTGCTAGAACCCAAATTCTTCCCTCGAATCGTAGTAGTCCTTCGATATCGATCTTGTATTTCACCACTTTACCTTCGTTCACACCTCCCTTTATTTTTCTGCATTCGTCATCCTGTAGTTGAGCATTCTTCACCTTGTCCACTAAAGTTGGACCAGCTTCTATCTGGAATAGTCGTTCATCAGCTTCCTTTGGAAATTTTATTTCCAACTCTAGCTTTGTCATTGTTGAAATAAGTTCCTCCTGGTTGGTTAACAACATCAGTTTTTTCTTGACATTTTATGCATAAAGCATCTGCAACCATATTCGCTTTGCTTGGATGATAAAAGATCTCACAATCGTAATATTTTATCAATTCCATCCATCTTCTTTGACGCATGTTCAGGTCCTTCTATGTGAAAATATACTTCAGACTTTTATGGTGTGTGTAGATCTCACAAAAATTTTTCCATAGAGATAGTGTCTCAATATCTTCAGAGCAAATACTATTGCTGCCAATTCTAAATCATGAGTCGGATAACCCTTCTCATAATCCTTCAGTTGTCTTGATGCATATGCAATAACTTTTCTGTTCTGCATAAGAACACAACACAACCCTTTATGCGAGGCATCACTATGCACCACAAAATTTCCTGTATTATCTGGTAATGACAACACCGGTGCCACACTTAATTTCTTCTTCAAATCTTGAAAACTCTCTTCACATTTCTCCGTCCAAACAAATTTTACCGCTTTCCTTATAAAATTTGTTAGCAGAGTGGCTATCATGGAAAAATCTTGAATAAATCTTCTATAATAACTGGCCAGTCCCAAGAAACTCCTTACTTCCGACGGTGTTCTTGGTTGTTCCAAATTGATTACAACTTCCACTTTTGATGGATATCCTGAAATCCAATCTTTATTAATCACATGCTGATGAAATTGTACACGATCTAGCCAAAATTCGCCTTTAGAGAATTTCGCGTACAACTTTTCCTTTCTTAGTGTTTCCAACGACAAACATAAGTGTTCCACGTGTTCTTCGTGAGTTTTGGAATACACCAGAATGTCATCGATAAATACCACTACAAACTTGTCTAAGAATGGTTTAAACACCCTGTTCATCAAATCCATGAATGCAGCAGGGGAATTGGTCAAACCAAAAGACATCACCAGAAACTCGTAATGTCCATACCGAGTTCTGAATGTCATTCTAGGTATATCTTCCTTCCTTACCTTTAATTGGTGATACCCACTTCTCAAATCTTTTTTTGAGAAGTATTTAGCACCCTTCAACTGATCAAACAAGTCATCTATTCTTGGCAACATATATTTATTGTCAATAATGACTTTGTTTAATTCTCTATAATATATGCAAAGACGTATTGACCCATCCTTATTCTTCACGAATAAGACCGGCGCTCCCCACGGTGATACGCTTAGTTGAATATACTTCTTATCTAATAGTTCTTGCAATTGTACCATCAGTTCTTTCATCTCTACCAGAGCCATTCTGTACGGGGCCTTCAATATAGAGGCAGTTCCTGGCGCTAAGTCGATCACATACTCAATCTCTCTGTCAGTCAGAAGTCCTGGAAAATCCTCCGGAAACACATCTTCAATTTCTCTAACCACTGGTATCTCTTCTAGTTTCACACCCTTCTTCTGAGTATCGACTATGTAAGCTAAATAACCCACACATCCTTGATTCAACAATTTATTGGCCTTCATAATCGTCAGACATTTCATTTGTCTAGGCGATTTGCTACCATAGAAAACTACCTTTGATGGGGTCATAAGGTTTACACATTTCTTTTGGCAATCAATTACCGCACCATACTTGAACAGCCAATCCATTCCCAAAATTACATCAAACTCTCCAAGTCTAATCAGGATTAAATCTACCATCATGATATTCCCCTTAATGTTCACCTTACAAATCTTGTATACGAACCTAGCAGGAATTACTTCCTTATTCGCGATTTCTATGTTCAAAGGGAAATTTAGTTCTTCTCTAGGCAATTCTAATCTCTTAGCAAATTCATCAGATATAATAAAGAAAGTAGCACCCGAATCAAACAATACATAAGCATCAATATCATTGATTGGGATAATACCTGACATCACATCTTTTGATTGCACAACATCTTACACAGTCATGTTGAAGGTCCTGACTGTGGGTTTGTTTGATGTTGTTGGTCCAGCAATGGCCCATGTACCTCCACTGCTACCTCCCTTGCTTTCTGCTGTCTCTCCAGCCTTCATCTTATAGTATTCATGAGCAAAGTGATCCTTGGATCCGCACGTGAAGCAAACATTTTTCTTAGGTTGAGTGCAATTTGGGGCGATGTGACCCTCCTGGCCACAGTTGAAGCATACTCATTTCCCCATCAAGCACACACCCTTGTGAAACTTCCCGTATGTAGCACATGCTTCAAACTTCTTATTTTGCTGGTTACCCTGCTAGTTTCCAGCACCCACATTTTCGTTCCATTTCCTCTTCAAATTGTTGTTGTCATTTCAACTACCATTCTTAGCCTCCACCTCATTCATCTTCTTTTTCTGTTCCTGATTGAACTTTGTCACATCCTCGCCCCCACCTTCAATGAGAATTTCCTTCTCCATTACCACTGCAAATGTCTTCATCTGGAATAGGGAGACCCTACTGTACAACCAGGGCTTCAGTCCCTGTTCAAACCTCTTCGCCTTGCGTTCGTTCGTGCTGACTTGATATGGCGCAAACCTCGCCAACTCGTTGAATTTAGTGGCATACTCAGACACCGTCATTGTTCCCTGCTTTAGTTCTTAAAATTGAACCTCTAGCTGACTCTTCGAACTCTCTAGGAAATAGGTCTCGAAGAATATCTCCTTAAACCTATCCCAGGTCATTACTCCTTGTCCTTCCCGAGTTTTATTGGCCTGCCACCAATAACTAGCCTCTGCTTTCAACATGAATGTTGCAAAAGCAATCTTCTGATCATCCCCTACCCTAGCGACATCAAACACCTTTTCTATCTCCATAATCCAGGTCTGTGCCTCGACTGGATTCATGGACCCACTAAATTCAGGTGGTCTAACCGCCTTGAAATCCTTAAAACTTGTACCTTGGTTCTATGGTTGATTCTGCAACGCTCCTGTCAGTAACGTCACTAGTTGTTGAACGGGGTTAGCATTAACATTGTCGTTATTGGTTCCTTTTTTGGTTCTCGGTCGTGGTGGTTGGCGTCTTGGAGGTATTTTCTGTTAAAATATACACGCATTAGATTATTACCCAACTTCTTTAAGTATTTTCTACTTAACTTGCCTCCAAAAAGAAATAATCACATAACACATAACACTTTGAATAAAATAATAACTTTTATTTATTCATAATCTCTTTGAAAATATAAAACCTATTATTTATATTACTTTCCTGAACTACAAAAGTTATAGGACAACATCATCATTATCATATCCCATGGTTACATAATACTAGGTATTTATACATTATTTAACATTTTATTAATCGCATACATCCCTATGATGTCCTACTAAGATACTCCATAGCCTTTTGACGCTCTTCTTCCATAACCCGGAACATTATTCGGCGATCTAACACGTGCGATGGTAGAGTCTCTAACTGAATTGGATAACCCATGACCCGATCTTGAGCTCGATTAATCACAGCGTTGAATACTTTATCCATCTTGTCCATCTTCATTCTCTTTGCTTGTGCGTCTTTTACTGCTATCCCGGTTAGTTGATAAGCTTCCTCGTATGTGTCTTTAGCTCTTGCCCTCATAGTAGATTCTTCCTTCAGCTTGTTCTTTAGTTTTGCGATCACCTTGATCAGTTGTTCATTCATTCCTTCAGTGTTTACTAGCTTCTCCTCGACATTAGTCAGTCGTTCATCACGATCCTGGATCTCGTCGTCCTTATGTGCCATCGAGGTCTGTTGCTCAGCTACTATCTCTTGCAACTTCTCGACGGTGTCCTGAAGTTCCACGTTGCGATCGTAGACTTCATCATACATATGAGCAGCTATCGAGGTTAGTGGAATTTCTTCCTCCTCGTCCTTGTCATCCTCATTCTCTTGTGGAAGCTCAACGGGATCCTCCTCGTCCGTTCCACGTCATCATCCTCATCATCAACCACTGTGACCAACAGGGATGACTCCCGTGGCAGTAGTTGTTCCCAAACAACCTGAATGTCGCGAGGCTCCTCCTCTATAGGCATCTGAGGTCCCTCCTCCCTAGCTTGACTGGATTCTCCGACATTAGTCATCCTGACAACAAAATTTTAAGTTTTAATTATTAATCATTACTACTTGACACTCACGAGCACATAAGTTATAAACACATAAGCACACAAGTGTTTTATTACTTCTTCCTAAAAACTCGATAAGAGTTTATCACCACTGTGACAACCCGTAAATTCGTGTTGTCCAGAATTTAGGTTTAAAGAATTAGTTATTAATAAAACTAATTTTTATTAATAATATTATGTGCTATGTGTTTGTTAATCGTTCTATAACCTAGGATGATTATAAGTTGGGAGTATTCTGGCTATGAGCTAGTCTGAGTGAGTAAGAATTTTCAAGACGAAAATAGAAGTTTTCTGGGAACAAAATATTTTTGGGGAAAAAGACGAAATAGGCACTATTCATTCGTTTATGCTCGGAGATTTATTTTGAAATTCCGAGAAGTTATTGATTACGTAAAATGTTGAGACGTGATGGAATATTCAATAATATTCAATAATTTTAGCGAAATAGAAAAGCTTGCAAATCGCCGGCTTTGTCTAGCGGGAGAAAAATAAGAAGAAGAGGTAATCTAAAACCTAGTTTCTTCTAATATTTCCTGTAATTTAAAAATGTTTAAAACAAAGCTTAATGAGAATAGAGAGAAGATGATGTTAGAAATGATTTCATATGGTTGAAATCATGAGAAAAGAAGAAATAAAAACATAGAAATTTAGTTTATAAATTTCTTAAGGAAGTATAAGATTCGTAGCGAATTTGAACGATCCGAGTGGATTATATGAATAGGTAGGTTAAATAAGTAAGGAATAATGTTCTATAACATCAAATTCCAATAAAAAGTGGAATCGTAATCCAAAATATCGATTAACATGAAGAACGAACGAAGAACACGAAGAACAAGCGAAGAACACGAAGAACGTTTTTGATGGACAAATTTAAAACCATCGTAAGATAATTTTTGTTGATGGAAAAGTTTAAAACCATTAAGAAAGAGAATGGCTTTAGAATATTTTCTATATAAATAAATATGAGAAGTGAGCGCCTCAAAGAATTTATTTTTTATTTAGGGTTTTTTTAGGATAGATGGGAAGTGATGATGAGAATGTAATCTTCTGAGAGAAATAATACGAGAGATAACAAAGGTGTATATATATTTTTGTATATAAATAAATAAGAAAAAATAATATTTATTTAAGGATGAGGATTTGTACAAGTTTACAAATAAAATTATATTTTTAGAATTATTGATTTTTTATAAAGTATATTCTTATAATAATTAATTTATAGTAGAAATATTTTTATTAACTATGTTCCATGAAAATATAATCATATATTATTTAAATAATATATGAAGTGATTTTAGAATAATTATAATAATTATTTTATTATATGAATTTTAGTATGGAATATTAAATTAATTATTTTACCTTAATTATTAAGGTTAAATATGAAGAATAAATCGGATATGGAATCCAAACCCTAATTTTGGATTATTGTCAAGGTATGAGAATAATAATATAATATTAATTATATTTTGATTTTTTTAGTGCTATAAAATATGTCTTTGTATGTACGTGTTGATGATGATTGGTCAATTATGGTGTTTAATTTCAAAACCCTAATGTTAATCGGTTAAACCCTAGTTTTCTGTGGGAAACCCTAATTTTAAAATAAATTGTGAGTTTAAGACTGTTATATGACGATGTCATATGTTTTATGATGTGTATTATATAATGAATTGATTAATTAGGTAAACCTTAATTATAATCTAGAAACCCTAATTAATTTTTAGAAAACCCTAAGATATTTTAAAAACCCTAATTTTGAAAATGAGAAACCCTAATTTGAAACACAAATTAGAGTTCGAGATTGGTTGTAATTGTGTTAATGTGATTAATTAACAAGTATTATAATTACAATAGTTAATTTTGGAAACCCTATATTTTTAAACCCTAATTTGATAATTAGAAAACCTATTTATAAATTGGTAACCCTAATTATCAAAATCTTAAACCCTAATTGTTATTTTAGCAAGGTTAATTATGATTATTATATTTTCACCCTAATGTTCATGTATAGTGTAATTAGAAAATTAATCACAATTAGAAAACCCTAATTTCAAAATTTTAGAAACTAAAAGTTATTTAATTTTATTTATTTAATTTTTTTGTGCAAACCCTAAGTTGGAAATCCTAGATTTGTTTTGTGCTAAACCTTAGGGTTAAACCCTAAGGGTTTGCAAGGATGACAATTTTGCCATTAAAATTTCTAGAAAAATGACTATTTTACCCTTTTGCACATTCTTTAATTGGATAACTTGTGTATCTAGCCAAAATGTAGTTGGTGAACTACTCTACCAACTCCACATGCTCTAAATTGACAACAACAAGCCTCTAGCTCAAACCCATTCATGCATCTAGCTTTTCTATAAATAGATTGAAAGAGAGAGAAGATCAATTGCTAGCTTATTTTGCTCAAATACCCAACCAAGACTTTCTCTCACAAAGACCCATGAAAATTGTTGATAATATCAGTCACAAAAACAGCCCCACGATCAGCCATAACAAATCAGAAGCCAAAAAATCAAAATCGCTCATAAGAGGTATAAAACCTTAGCATGATTTTCATCCAAATATTTTCGTGTTAGATGTTATGTTTGATTGTTAAAATATGTTGTATAAGGTGTATAGTTATGATCTGGGTTGCTAGATGTTAGATCCATAACATCTAGAGGCTCGGATTTGACATTTTTCAAAATCTGGAAAATTTTTAAACAGTCGTCTGACAACGAATGTCAGGCCCTGTAGATCGTTCTCTATTTTGTGTTTTTGTTGTTTTAATGTTTGATCTTGTAGTATGCTGTGAGATCTTTGCTCTGGAACTCAAATCAGAGTCAGATCGGTTGTAGGTTACAAGATATGGGTGGTCAAACACCGTTGACCAACCATGACTGGCCATGTTCTGGGTAACCCAGAACGAGCCCAGAAAGGTCTGACATGATTTTCATGAGCACGGATCTGACAGTGGTTTGATAATATGTTATTGGTTTTGCATCTAAGTTGTAGTACATATGTTAGACTTCATTTTTGTGTCTTAATATCACCTAAAAATGTTAACAGTGAAGCGTAGTCGATGGTCGAACCAAGCCGCACAAAAGACGAAAGTCGTTTTTCGGGTAACCCGTGAAAAACGCTTAACCGTGTTGTCTCGACATGGGTCAATTTAAGCATAGATCCGCTAACTCAATTGTTTTTTTATGTAATGGATCTCTACCTTGCATGTTGGCTACTGATCGTAGCTTATAGATCACAAAACCATTACACGGATAGCATGTAGTAGAGGCTCAAAGTATGACCCATGATCTGTTCTTCATTTCTGGGTAACCCAGAAATGAAGAATAGTCCTAACAACACTTTTGGAGGCTCAGATCTTCTTGGTTATATGTTTTATGATCATTATTGTTGTTGTGTTATGTAATCTTACACTAGTACTACACGATCTGATGATTAGTTGGTCCAGAAGCACAATACACACGGTTTTAATCTTGGTCAAACAGAGCCCCTCGAAACTGCGTATGAATATCTGGGTTTGTATGAAAAACATGAAGAACACCTATAGCGACGGTTCTGTCGCTATAGGCAGTCTTTAGCGACACTTTTAATAAAATTAATTATATAAATTCCGAAAATTAATTAAAAATAGTATTTAATTTCTGAAAATTATAAAAATAATTTTAAAAATAATTTTTAAATTATAAAAATTATATATTAATAATTTGAAATATTTTTCATAAATATTAGTATTTATTTAAATATTATTGATAATTAATTTATTTATTAAATGCATTAAATAAATTAATTAAAAATGATTTTATTATATTAAAAATCATTTTAAATGATAAAATATAACTTTTAATATTTAAAGGTAAATTTCATTAATTAATTTATTATTAATGATATTAAAGTTATTTAATAATTATATTAAATAATTTAGTTTAAAATGATTTTAATATTATAATAATCATTTTAAATAAAAATAAAGTGTTTAAAGATATTTTAAGTTATAAAATATAACTTTTAATATTTAAAGAATAATTTCATTAATAATTTAATATTAATAATTATTAATTTATTATTAATGATATTAACTTTATTTAATAATTATATTAAATAAATAGTTTATAAATGGTTTTATTAATTTAAAAATCATTTAAAAGGGATATAAATGAATTAAAAATATTTTAGGTTATACTTAATGACTTTTAATATTTTGATAAATAAAACATTAATACTTTAATATTAATGATAATTATTTAAAAATGATTTTAATTCTTTTAAAAATCATTTAAGGGTAATATTAATACTTTAAAAGTATTTTGAGTTATTATAAATAACTTTAACATTTTGGAAATGATTTCATTAATAGTTTAATATTAATTAAATATTAATGATAATAAATTATTTAATATTTAAATCATTTAATAATGAAGTGTTTGAAAAAAATGTGTGATAAAAGATAATAACTTTTTAAAAATTATATTAAGTCATTTAAAAAAATATATATGATCGATACTAAGTTATGAGATGATGTAGTCTTAGACTCGATAATTACCCGATAAAGCCGTCGGTGCACCGACATGTTTCAGAAATTGATTTGGACTTAGATAATTTGATTAGATATGTGTTTATTTGTGATTCAATGGTTGTGGAACATATGTGACAATGTGATTAGGTTATGTGTCAATCGCAATAAGCAAAGTGCTATATGTATTATATATATGTTATTCTAATCGATCAAATGATCTTATGCTTGATAGGTGTTATATAAAGATAGAACTAAGTTACTTAATCGTAAGAACAAGATCGTGCAAGTATCTTACCTTTGCATTTCCTTTATGCAATGGACATGAGTAAGAAGTTTCAGAATTATATTATTATTATGCTATATTATTAACCCTATTGTGATATATTCTATATCCCCGATCATTGTTTATCAACATGTTAGTATATAGTAATTCATATATATATTTTGTTCGTTAATTTCGAAATATGGTTATACAAGTGTCCCCACTTGGATAATCATTGTACTTAAACACATGTTGATATATATATATATATATATATATATATATATATATATATATATATATATATACTATGCTACTTGATGCTAGTTGATTACATAGACACGAGATCCAAAAATATCGTTGAATAAGATAAAACCTTTTTGTATCCAATCAAATTATTTTGGTTCGGATTCCAGTCTAAGTATGAACATCCCGATCATGGGAAAACTTTTATACGCCCAAGGCGGACAGAGTGAACGATAATATCGTTCTTGTAATGTAGTATTGATCAATACAGGGATCATTGGGATGATCACCCTCGCGCCTGTAAGTTATGACGGTTTACGGATGAAGTTCTGCTAAACCTTAGCGAAAACTAAAAACAATGTTCATAGTATGTCGACTACCCTATATATATAGTCAATACGTAGTTTCAAAGATTTGAGATAGAATTGTTATGTTGTTATTGTCGGTTCAGTTTACTTCACAACTATAAATTCGTTGTAGAAGTGATGTACAAAGAAAACATTTATTTCTTTCAACTACTTATATTTCTAATTGTTATTACTTGTTGGGCACTCAAATGCTCACCCTTGCTTAAATTTAAATGTTTTCAGCTAGGCATGAACAACTTGAAGGTTCAGACAAGAACAAGTGAAAAGGAAAGCAAACAGAACATGTTTAATGGTATCTTTGTAATAGTTAGAATGTATTAAGATAATGATATGTATTATATATCATGTAAAGAATTATAGTAAAGGTTACGTACTTGGGATTAGACTCGATAAGTGTAAGTTAAGTTTTATATTTATATTATTGTTATTATTATTAGTATTATTCCTTTCATAGAAATGGTATCGTGTAGAACCAAGTTCGGGTTTCAAGTACCCGAGTTTGGGGTCTTCACAAGTTGGTATCAGAGCTTAGGGTTAAAAACCTTAGGTGGGTTAGACCTTAGGCTATAACCTTAGAACAGAGGGAAACGTTGAAAATACAAATAACTCATAAAGAGTTTAAAAATGGAGAGGAATTGAATAAGTTCATCGTCAAATCAAATAAAAAATAACTTATATAAAACTATTATTTGTTGTATGTATATATTAGTTGATAATTAGGATAACTTAAGTGTGTAAATGACAGATAGCAAAGGATTAGGATACCCTCATATTGTAAAGTAGAAGTTAACCTCCATAACCGAGCCAATATCAAAGCAAATAGCTGAAATAGAGGCTCACATTGAAAGCTACCTCAAAGAGGTGGTTGTTTTGAAAGTATAGTACTGCACCCTGAAACGATAATAGAATTGATAGGTAGAGTATAGTTAAAGAATATGTGGTCAATGTCGAGTTCTTAAACTCGTATGTTTGTGGTGAGTTCTTAAACTCATAATGTGTGGTAAGTTGGGCGAACTAGGTATAGTAGGTGTGAATGGATTATTGAGGATAATGGGAATAGATAGATTACTAAGCAATTGATCCTTAGTGGAAGCGTAAGAAATAAGTAGTACTACTATTACTTGAATAAGTATGATTCTAAGTTATGTATATGATAAGTATGTTTGTATAAGGTAATATTTTTCAAATTTTGTATAAGTTGTGGCAAATGATTCCAGACTTTTGAGTCACAAAAGGATAGCGAATGTTTAAAAGCAATATGTGTTAAGGTATGTCAAGTGTTATGAATATAAATTTATATGGGATTAATGAAATAAGTTGGTATAAAGATAATAGTTAATTATATGAGTACTGGTTAATGCAGAAAACAAAATTTTCAAAATATCTGATATTTTGAGTACATGATTATTCGAATAGAAAGTTTTGTGTTATATGATTATATGTATACGATAAGGCTTAGAATAAAGAATAAATTGTGATAATGCCGCCAAGGAGACGAAAACAAAATCGAAGGACAGAAGAATATGTCAGCAAAGCTAGAAGACAACCAGACTCGATACAGAAATTTTTTTGAATATGGACGATCAAGTTATGCAGAACAGAATACCAGTTATGGGAAGATCAACCAGATAATCGAACGACGAACGTCAAAGACTTCAAGACCATCGTACTTAGAGGGTCAACTGACCCTGTAGCAACATTTGTGATAGCTAGGATAACGAAGGGGCAAAAGATAGTTTTGTCACCTATACGATAAAAGGAAATGAGATAAAGGGAAAGTCTGTGTGTTTTAAGTGTGAATCAATGGAGTATAAGGTGGAAGACTGTCCAAGAAGAAGAAAGGAGGCAAGGAATGCGAATACGGGAAAATGCAAGACGGGACATTGGCGGCGATGGGACCAACATCAACAAATCAAACCAACGAAATCCACCGCAAGAGTCTTCTTCAACATGGCCTGATTCAAGAAAGCTGCAGCGACTTGGGATACAACTCCAGGTATTACTCAAACAAATTTTATTTCTTATATATTATTTTCTTATATATAGTAAATTATTTTATAAAGATATTTTGAGGGAGGAATTTGAATTCTTTTAGAAATCAAATTTCCGTTTAATCAAAAAGACAAGCTTTATGTGAATAGTTAAAGATCAGTCGATCAAATTATGATCAAGATCTACTTGAAATGATTGTGCATGTTATGTACCCTTGTATGTATAGGTTTAAAAACGGTGATTCCGGGGACGGAATCTTTATAAGGGAGGGTGAATGTAACAACCCGATATTTTCTATATAAATAAATAAGAAATTTTGCGTATAATTTTTTTTATTTTATTTTAAGGATGAGGATTTGTACAAGATAATGTGTATATGTATTTATGTGGTAAATAAAAATATATTTATTGCATAAATGTTTACAAATAATTATATTTTAGAATTATTGATTTTTATAAAGTATATTCTTATAATAATTAATTTATAGTAGAAATGTTTTTATTAACTATGTTCCATGAAAATATAATCATATATTATTTAAATAATATATGAAGTGATTTTAGAATAATTATAATAATTATTTTATTATATGAATTTTAGTATGGAATATTAAATTAATTATTTTACCTTAATTATTAAGGTTAAATATGAAGAATAAATCGGATATGGAATCCAAACCCTAATTTTGGATTATTGTCAAGGTATGAGAATAATAATATAATATTAATTATATTTTGATTTTTTAGTGCTATAAATATATGCTGTATGTACGTGTTGATGATGATTGGTCAATTATGGTGTTTAATTTCAAAACCCTAATGTTAATTGGTTAAACCCTAGTTTTTTCGTGGGAAACCCTAATTTAAAAAATAAATTGTGAGTTTAAGATGTTATATGATGATGTTATATGTTTTATGATGTGTATTATATAATGAATTGATTAATTAGGTAAACCCTGATTATAATCTAGAAACCCTAATTAGTTTTTAGAAAACCCTAAGATATTTTAAAAACCCTAATTTTAGAAATGAGAAACCCTAATTTGAAACACAAATTAGAGTTTGAGATTGGTTGTAATTGTGTTAATGTGATTAATTAACAAGTATTATAATTACAATAGTTAATTTTGGAAACCCTATATTTTTAAACCCTAATTTGATAATTAGAAAACCTATTTATAAATCAGTAACCCTAATTATCAAAATCTTAAACCCTAATTGTTATTTTAGCAAGGTTAATTATGATTATTATATTTTCACCCTAATGTTCATGTATAGTGTAATTAGAAAATTATTCACAATTAGAAAACCCTAATTTCAAAATTTTAGAAACTAAAAGTTATTTAATTTTATTTATTTAATTTTTTTGTGCAAACCCTAAATTGGAAATCCTAGATTTGTTTTGTATTAAACCTTAGGGTTAAACCCTAAGGGTCAAACCCTAAGGTTTTGCAAGGATGACAATTGTGCCATTAAAATTGCTAAAAAATGACTATTTTACCCTTTTGCACATTCTTTAATTGGATAACTTGTGTATCTAGCCAAAATGTAGTTGGTGAACTACTCTACCAACTCCACATGCTCTAAATTGACAGCAACAAGCCTCTAGCTCAACCATTCATGCATCTAGCTTTTCTATAAATAGATTGAAAGAGAGAGAAAATCAATTGCTAGCTTATTTTGCTCAAACACCCAACCAAGACTTTCTCTCACAAAGACCCACAAAATTTGTTGATAATATCAGTCACAAAAACAGCCCCACGATCAGCCATAACAAATCAGAAGCCAAGAAATCAAAATCGTTCATAAGAGGTATAAAACCTTAGCATGATTTCTGTCAAAATATTCTGTGTTAGATGTTATGTTTGATTGTTAAAATATGTTGTATAAGGTGTATAGTGATGATCTGGGTTGCTAGATGTTAGATCCATAACATCTAGAGGCTCGGATTTGACATTTTTCAAAAACTAGAAAATTTTTAAACAGTCGTCTGACAACGAATGTCAGGCCCTGTAGATCGTTCTCTATTTTGTGTTTTTGTTGTTTTAATGTTTGATCTTGTAGTATGATGTGAGATCTTTGCTCTGGAACTCAAATCAGAGTCAGATCGGTTGTAGGTTGCAAGATATGGGTGGTCAAACACCGTTGACCAACCATGACTGGCCATGTTCTAGGTAACCCAGAACGAGCCCAGAAAGGTCTGACATGATTTTCATGAGCACGGATCTGACAGTGGTTTGATAATATGTTCTTGGTTTTGCATCTAAGTTGTAGTACATATGTTAGACTTCATTTTTGTGTCTTAATATCACCTAAAACGTTAACAGGTGAACCGTAGTCGATGGTCAAACCAAGCCAGACAAGAAGATGAAAGTCGCGTTTTCGGGTAACCCAAAAAACGTTGACCGTGTTGTATCGACATGGGTTGACCAAATATAGATCTGCTAACTCAGTTGTTTTTATGTTGTTTTTATGTAATGGATCTCTACCCTTGCATGTTGGCTACACACTGTAGCTTATAGATCACAAAACCATTACACGGATAGCATGTAGTAGAGGCTCAAAGTATGACCCATGATCTGTTCTTCATTTCTAGGTAACCCAGAAATGAAGAACAGTCCTGACAACACTTTTGGAGGCTCAGATCTTCTTGGTTATATGTTTTATGATCATTATTGTTGTTGTGTTATGTAATCTTACACTAGTACTACACGATCTGATGATTAGTTGGTCCAGAAGCACAATACACACGGTTTTAATCTTGGTCAAACAGAGCCCCTCGAAACTGCGTATGAATATCTAGGTTTGTATGAAGAACATGAAGAACACCTATAGCGGCGATTATTCGTCAGCTATAAATAAAATCTTTAAATGACACTTTTAATAAAATTAATTATATAAATTCGAAAATTATTTAAAAAATAGTATTTAATTTAAAAAAATTACAAAACTTATTTTTAAAATTATTTTTAAATTATAAAAATTATATATTAATAATTTGAAATATTTTTCATAAATATTAGTATTTATTTAAATATTATTGATAAATAATTTATTTATTAAATGCATTAAATAAATTAATTAAAAATGATTTTATTATATTAAAATCATTTTAAATGATAATAAGTTATTTAAAAATATTTAAAGTTATAAAATATAATTTTTAATATTTAAAGGTAAATTTCATTAATTAATTTATTATTAATGATATTAAAGTTATTTAATTATATTAATTATTTATATTAAATGATTTTAATATTATAATAATCATTTTAAATGAAAATAAAGTGTTTAAAGATATTTTAAGTTATAAAATATAACTTTTAATATTTAAAGAATAATTTCATTAATAATTTAATATTAATAATTATTAATTTATTATTAATGATATTAACTTTATTTAATAATTATATTAAATAAATAGTTTATAAATGGTTTTATTAATTTAAAAATCATTTAAAAGGGATATAAATGAATTAAAAATATTTTAGGTTATACTTAATGACTTTTAATATTTTGATAAATAAAACATTAATACTTTAATATTAATGATAATTATTTAAAATAATTTTATTTCTTTTAAAAATCATTTAAGGGTAATATTAATACTTTAAAAGTATTTTGAGTTATTATAAATAACTTTAACATTTTGAAAATGATTTCATTAATAGTTTAATATTAATTAAATATTAATGATAATAGAATTATTTAATATTTAAATCATTTAATAATGATTCCAATGTTTGAAAATGCGTGATAAAAGATAATAAGCTGTTTAAAAATTATATTAAGTCATTTAAAAATAATACCGATACAAAGTTCTGGTGATGATACTAAGTACTGAGTGACGAGTTTTAGACGATCGACTTAAATAAATTATGTGTTTATTCGATAAAGTGTGGAACATATATGACAATGTGATTAGGTTATGTGTCAATCTGCAATAAGCAGTACATGTATTTAGTATGTTATTCTAAATCAAATGATCCGATAGGTGACTTAGATAATTTGATTAGATAAATGTATGTTTATTTTGTAATTTCCAAATAATTTTATGGAACATATCGTAAACAATGTGATTAGAAAGCAAATTATGTCGGGTAAATAAGGATTAAGACTCAATATCCCCAATTATGAACAATAAATCAATTATCTAATTATCCCAATTATTCTGCTTCATAATTGTTATAAACTCTCAAATGCCAAAAGCACTTTTCCAAGTTATTATTCTATTTAATCAGATTAATTTTGCTATATTCCTATCAAAACAATTGAATTAAACTTATCCCAATTCCTTATGTGTTACATGATAAAAGATATTTCCATTCTATTCACAAACCTAAATATTAAAAGATAAAAGTAGGATGAGAGAAGAAAATAGAATGCTGTCGCAAGAAATCTGATGCTCCCCCTCGCTTCTCTTGCTCTTGATCTTCAATGGTCTCCAAGTTGCTTCAATCCCCAAAACTAATAAGAACTAGGGTTATGTTCTAATCTAAAGGGGTGTTTAATCTAGGCTAAGCTATGTAATCCTCCCTTTTTTATGTCTTACATCATGTATTTATAGATTACAAGTCTAATTTTGAGCTTAGGAACAAACCCAATCCAATTTGGAGTCTAAAAGGTGTCAAAATTCGCCCAAAACGCGTCCAGGCCCAACCAACCTCTTCCCCCAGCGCCCCATCACTGTTTCCAATGCTGAGAATCTGCCTTATAGCGCCTCGGCACTGCAAAATGAACTAGAAATAGCGCCCCGGCGCTGTTACACATTCTGACATTTTCTGCTCCGACGTCCTTTGGGAAAATGGGCATAACTTCTTCGTCCGAACTCCGATTTCGATGATTCAAGATGTTCCGGAAAGAATAGAAGTAGATCTACAACTTTTATTCTTTGAGTTTTTCGAAATAATAGCCGAAGCTATAGTCAAATTGGCTCTGAAGTGACTGCTGTGTAAATGGCAAGCCGAAAACGCGAATCTAGCCACCCTAAACGTCGATCCATGTAACTTTTGTCCCAATTCCTACAAAACAATATAAAACATGCATGAATAGACACAAACACATAAAAGAATCCTAAAAGACTTGAGAACAACAATAAATTAAGCCCGAATGTATCCAATTCATGTGTATAAAACTCACTCATCAAATACCCCCAAACTTAAACCTTTGCTTGTCCTCAAGCAAAAACACAAAAATGTTATGCAATGCAATGTAATGAAACTAATCTATATGCCTACGAATCCAACAATAATGATAGAAACAAGTCTATTCAACCGGCCTTAGAGAAATCAAGTAAACATGATAATACATCATATTAAAACAAATCATTAATTTCCCAATCAATCATCAAATCTTAGACTGTTATCACTGATATAGTGCGTGTGTGCTCCACAACAATGCTAACTGATATAAAATCAAATTTAAGACATAATAGATATCTTCAAGGCATCATACAAATGCAAACTCACAAAATTCACGAACAAGCTAAATCCAACAAAATTCAAACATCCACCAAGTTCAAGAGTCCAATCCGGATACTTATGCTTTACTTTTCAAATTCTTGGGCTTTTTGCTCTTTTCCGTTTTATTGTTGTTGTTTTTTTTTTTTTTTTACTTTTTTTAACCATGATCGTGCAATGTCTCATTCCATTAGGCTAACAAAGTTGTCACCCTTAGCGAGCTTTCGACCAACGACTCCTGCACCATATAAGACCTTAGGTATACTGGGTTTTAAGATACCTTCTGATGCATTTGCCTACTCAAGTAACAAAGGCCCCGAAACAAAACTAGCCACGGTAATTTTTATTTTTTTTTTTTTTTCTTTCCTTTTTTTTTTTTTGTTTTGTTTTGTTTTTTTTTTTTAGCGAAGCTTATATATCCCAAATTTTCCCCCCAAACTTAAGTTTTTATCTAAATTTAGCCATCTCCGCCTATTCATGTCTTTCATTCCTTCAAACTAGTATTATCCTTAAAAAATCCATTATGTATCAATTTAAACTTAATCAGTTAACATAGTTTGTTCTTAACGTCTTAACCTTGATTATACCGATTTCAAAACAGAAAAGATTCAATTCATAACAAGAAATCACATCAAAGCCTTAATATTCAATACTATACTTATCTACTTAATTCCAGTCTCATCATTGGCCAAAATAGACTTTTACTATCTAACAGTTGGAATCATGCAAATATAAACTAAACGCAACAAACACAGTAAACTAACTACTATTTTTGCGATTTTTAAATTTTTTTTAAACAAAAACTGAATGCAAAAACTAAATGTAAATAACCCGAAAACATAACGAACTACAATGTAAATAACTAACTATATGCAATACGACACTAAAATGCCCCCAAACTTAAACTAGACATTGTCGTCAATGGCTACAATAGAAAAATTAAAAAGAGGACTTCCCGAAAAATATAGCAATCTTCCTCCTTGTCCGCTAAGTTTGGAGAATAAGGCAAGCACATTGAACAAATTGGGCACCACTCTTGTATTTGACTTGAATAACTCAGTAAAACCATGATAGAAGCAATTTTATTAAATCCTAAATAAATGCAAATTCCAAACTACTAATATAAAACTTAATAAAATTAAAATAAAAAATTAAACTTGGGTTTCCTTCCAATAAGCGCTTGTTTTCAGGTCTTTTCAACTGACTTTATTTCGTCAACGCTATCCAATTCCTCTTCAAAAGTTGAGGAACCCTCCATCCATCGGAAATAATATAGCTTTTGGTAGGTTCCCATTTACGATAGCCATTGTATTAAAGTCACCCAAAGATGCTTTGTTTAGATAAGATCACATTAAAGAACGCCCAACATCTAGGTGGTTTCTCCATTTGTAATCTGCGAATATATTACGGCATTGAGGCTCATCGGACACAACAATTTCTTCTTCTATCTTCTCCAGCTCATCGCACCATGGTTTCGAAGGTGTACTTGCTTTTACATCACAGAGAGTATTGCCGACGACATGACTACCAATTGGGCATGGTTTTGCAAAATTGCCCGAATTATTGAACTTTGGTGGAGGAGGCACATGGGATACTAATGAAATTGGCTCATCTTCGTTGGAACTCAAAGTTAGATCTTTGCCGATCTCTTTTTCTTGGTCCCCAAGTCTTTCCTCTCTTTCAACATCTATATCCTTTGGCACATCCAATTGCAGATTTGGTTCGGGCTCACCATCAGTCTCAGAATTCATGTCATGGAGCCAAGTGTATTGAAGATGGAAGTTCAAGCATGCGTATATCTCGCCCCAATTGATTTTCCAGATTCTTGATTGACGATTTATGTTTTGTTGTCTCTGGGGCTTGAGCTTGAGCTTGATTGTTACTCCATGAAAATCCGGGTGATACCCCAATCATGATGATAGTTGTTGGGATAGACATAATTATTGGGGTAACCACCACCATAGTGTCTATTTCGGCGATGGCGCATTGATGACTCATATGATTTCCAAAGACAATAATCACAAACCATTGCTACTTCTTTGTGTGGATGGTGGACTCCATGTTTCCATTGGTCGAGTCATGTCATGTTCGTATGGCCATTGATCACATAAAGTCATCCGTGGTATCTAAAAAAAGAGAGAAATATAGGAGGAGAATTAAAAATAAAAATAAAATGTTTAAATTAAGACTAATTTGATTGAAATTAATATTGGTAAATAATTATTAAATTAATTCCCCGGCAACGGCGCCAAAAACTTATTGATCGATTTCGCAATCAATGAATATGTGCAAGTATACACGGTCAACAAGTAATAAAGTGAAAGTAGAGTATCGTTCCCACGAGGAATTATTTAATAAAAATCACCAAGTACTAATTCTTAACCAAACTAATTTTATTTAATCAATCTCAAATCGTTATTTTTCTAATTAAGAAAACTAAATTAAACAATTAAAAGAGATTAGTCTAAAAGAAAGCAAATAAACAAAACTAAGATTTGATTGAATTCAGGTAAATAAGGATTAAGACTCCAATATCTCCAATTATGAACTATAAATCAATTATCCAATTATCCCAATTATTATGTTCATTGAATTGTTAATGAAACTCTCAAATGCCAAAAGCCCTTTTCCAAGTGATCAATTGCCTTCTATTTAATCCAGATTAATTTTGCTATATTCCTATGCAAAACAATTGAATTAAACTCACATAATCCCAATTCCTTATGTGTTACATGTGTAAAAGATATTTCCATTCTATTCACAAACCTAATTATTCACTGTGCAAATAACTAAGTCACATGATATCATGCCCAGTTCTAACCCTAGAATTCCTCTTCCAATTCCTTCTAGAGTAACAAAGTAATTACTGATCAGATAATTAATCAATAAGCATAAGGCAAGATAAACAACTCACTTTGACACAAATAATTGGAATAAATTAAATAACTAATTTATAGCCATAAAAGGTTCAATTGAAATCTTAATAAAAAAAGTTAGTTCATAATTAATGAATTAAAACCAAGAATCCACAATTGAATAGACATTAAAAGATAAAAGTAGGATGAGAGAAGAGAATAGAATCTGTTGTCAGCAAATCTGATGCTCCCCTCTTGCTCTTGCTCTTGCTCTTGATCTTCAATGGTCTCCAAGTTGCTTCAATCTCCAAAACTAATAAGAACTAGGGTTATGTTCTAATCTAAAGGGGTGTTTAATCTAGGCTAAGCTATGTAATCCTCCCTTATTTTATGTCTTACATCATATATTTATAGATTACAAGTCTAATTTTGAGCTTAGGAACAAACTCAATCCAATTTGGAGTCTAAAAGGTGTCAAAATTAGCCAAAACGCTGCGCCCGTGCCCAACCAACCTCTTCCCCAGCCGCCCCAACATCGTTTCGATGTTGAGAATCTGCCTTATAGCGGCCTAATTTAAAATGAACTAGAAATAGCGCCCGTCAAGTCATATACACATTCTAACATTTTCTGCTCCGACGTCCTTTGGGAAAAAGGGCATAACTTCTTCGTCCGAACTCCGATTTCGATGATTCAAGATGTTCCGGAAAGAGGAGAAGTAGATCTACAACCTTTATTCTTTGAGTGTTTCGAAATAATATCCGGAGCTATAGTCAAATGGTCTCTGAAGTGACTACTGTGTAAATGGCAAGCCGAAAACGCGAATCTAGCCACCCTAAACGTCGATCCATATAACTTTTGTCCCAATTCCTACAAAACAATATAAAACATGCATGAATAGACACAAACACATAAAAACATCCTAAAAGACTTTAGGACAACAATAAATTAAGCCCGAATGTATCGAATTCATGTGTATAAAACTCACTCATCATATATAAAGATAGAACTAAGTTATGAACTGTAAGCAGCGCATCAGGCAAGTATCTTACCTTTGCATTTCCTTTATGCAATGGACATGAGTAAGAAGTTTCAGAATTATGTTATTATTATGCTATATTATTAACCCTATTGTGATATATTCTATATCCCCGATCATTGTTTATCAACATGTTAGTATATAGTAATTCATATATATATTATGTTCGTTAATTTCGAAATATGGTTATACAAGTGTCCCCACTTGGAT
The DNA here is from genome assembly GCA_020205605.1 of Panax ginseng. Classification (NCBI taxonomy): domain Eukaryota; kingdom Viridiplantae; phylum Streptophyta; class Magnoliopsida; order Apiales; family Araliaceae; genus Panax; species Panax ginseng. Next base: position 33,002,177 of record CM035143.1, on the reverse strand, counting down.
AATCATTGTACTTAAACACATGTTGATATATATATATATATATATATATATATATATATATATATATAAGCCATCTATGCTACTTGACCAGCTAGACATAGATCCAGAAATATCGTTGAATAAGATAAAACCTTTTTGTATCGAATTAAATTGTTTTGGTTCAGATTCCAGTCTAAGTATGAACATCCCGATCATGGGAAAACCTTTATGCGCCCAAGGCGGACAGAGTGAACGATAATATCGTTCTTGTAATGTAGTATTGATCAATACAGGGCTCATTGGGATGATCACCCTCGCGCCTGTAAGTTATGACGGTTTGCGGATGAAGTTCTGCTAAACCTTAGCAAAAACTAAAAACAATGTTCATAGTATGTCGACTACCCTATATATATAGTCAATACGTAGTTTCAAAGATTTGAGATAGAATTGTTATGTTGTTATTGTTTGCTCAGCTTTACTTCACAACTATAAATTCGTTGTAGAAGTGATGTACAAAGAAAATATTTATTTCTTTCAACTACTTATATTTCTAATTGTTATTACTTGCTGGGCACTCAAATGCTCACCCTTGCTTAAATTTAAATGTTTTCAGCTAGGCATGAACAACTTGAAGGTTCAGACAAGAACAAGTGAAAAGGAAAGAAAACAAAACATGTTTAATGGTATCTTTTGTAATAGTTAGAATGTATTAAGATAATGATATGTATTATATATCATGTAAAGAATTATAGTAAAGGTTACGTACTTGGGATTAGACTCTGATAAGAGTAAGTTAAGTTTTATATTTATATTATTGTTATTATTATTAGTATTATTCCGCTCATAGAAATGGTATCCTGTAGAACCGAGTTTGGGTTTTAAGTACCCGAGTTTGGGGTCTTCACAGACTTGGCGCCGCAGCGCCATCCCGGGAAGAGAGGAGAGAGAAGTAGGTCGTACTGCAAACGAGAGAGAAAGGAAGGGGGGCAGCAAGCAAATACCAAGGTCAGGCAGGTAATGCCCAGAAATGAGATTTTAAATGCTCAATTACTAAGGGATGTGCAATAAAGAAATATGAACATATAGTTCACCTAAAATAACACTTAAGAAAATGACTTAAACCTTTATTAAAGGTTGAGCGTAAAAATTAAACGAGATTAAATAACAAAGAATATAAATTGCGAGTTACGTAACCGATGTCCGCGGACCGTAGTCGGGATAAACGAACATGCGGAATTGCTATGGTTGTGATTCCTTAGACGTTGAGTGACGAGGGTAATGAATAACATTTCGATGTTATATCATGATAATGAGAGATAAGTGTGAAGCGTATATACAAGGTGGTAGAATGTATGAGGCCTTGAGCCACAATTTGAACACTTTGGTGTTTCTATGATATGCATTGTTCTGTAATTGAGCTATTCAATACAAGTATGTTCTGTTTATACATGAACCGTTATTGATAAGTCTGTGCTAATGATCCTAGCTAGATAGGATGTGTATGAAAAAGGTAGAAGCATTAAAGTATTTCAAAGTGAGAATGGCTGATGTTTTAAGATGATAGGAATCGGGACTATTCCTATTATTCAAGCTGCTTCATAACCTTTGTTCGGTTATAGAAGTTCTAAAGAAATGTTTTAATTCTGAAGTTGTTTGTTCAACTGTTATGACTTGCTGGGCAATTAAATGCTCACACTTGCTTTAAATGAAAAATAATTTTTAGTGAACAAGGTTAGTAGAACTTAAGGATCCCGTAAAAATCAAGCTGACGGTCTCCAGATGAGTTGTCATTCAGAGTGTGAAGGTAGCGAGAAGATCAAGTGAAGACTTGTAATTTAGAAAGATGAATTGAACTCTAGACTAGTTTAATGAATTGTTATGTATCCTTTGTGGTGGATAAAAGTCACTCTTGTAAGATGAAATGAATAATATATTTATTAATATTTGTAATGAAAAAGGTTATAAGGTTTTGAGAACCTAGGATTTGAGAGTGTATGTTGTTATATTTTGGTATATAATGATGTATGTTGGATGAAGGATGTACTCGTAACGTAAGGGAATCTGGGTGTGAAGATTGACCGGATTTCAGGGCGTTACAACCACTATCTTTTCAAAGGTTACTTCCTAAGATTTTTCCCCCACATAAGGTTCATAACCTAAAGTTTTGATACCAACTTGTGACACCCCAAATCCCGGAACTTCATTACCTCAAGATTTGGTGTTCACTTAATCAAAACATTCATATCTAACTACCCAATCATAATAAAAATTGAATAATAAACGTTCCCTAAAGGGATTACATTAATAAAAATCTCCCAGGTTATCTAACCTTTAAATACAATCATTCAAATGCGAAATTTAACTACTTCATTGCAATCATTAAAATAAGTCTGTTAAAATATCAACATATTACAAGTCTTAAGTACTTGTTGATCTTTCCCTTTCCCTTACTAGTACTAGGTACATCGACCTTCTCATCCTTAGCTGTAATAGTTATATAAACAAGAGTGAGCAAATAAAGCTCACTTGAAATAATAATGGATAAACTTTACAACATTTGCCAAATAATAGGCTCAATATAACTGAATGATATGTTCTATTAATATTCTGAAATATACAAGTGAGGGTCTAATGACCACGAACCATGTCCACAGTAATAAGTACTCTTTCAACTTAAACTTTAATAGTCATAAGACTATAAGGAATCCACGTACTTAGGGGGATCATCCCTTCGTACAATGTATTGTGCATAACCATTTCAACGCTAAGGATAAACCCCTAATAATAGGGTTGTTCATCTCAGTATTTAGATTACAAGTCCGCACCAAAGTAAGTTTGGTTTGGATACATTTCATGGTAATTTGAAATTCAACGAACATCAACTAACGATTAGATGAATAAAAGGTAATCACATGATGCTATGGAATAAATCATAAGTGAATTAACATTGTATATTAAAGTTATGCTTTAGGAATAATCTAATAGCATAAATATTGAATAATTATCACATACCTTGTTTGAACAATATTAAGTCAAGGTTATTTAGAATTGAATACTAAGCATGCATAACGAATAACAATTTGAACAATAAAAACTATTCAACATCAATATATCAGATTATATAAACTTGTATGCTAATTAACAAGTTAAAGACAAGAATAACTTGTTTAACATCAAAATAAGGTTTAGAAAACTTGTATCATCATGAACAAACTAGATACATGTGAAGCCCCAGAAAATCGGATTTTTAGGAGAATTTAATTTTTATTTGACTATATGGATTAAATGAATTTAATTGATTATTTATTGGAGTAAGCTATTTGAAGGTCGTTCTATGACCAAGGCATATCAGAACGTCGTAGTATTTTGGCTACGTGATAGAATTAAAGTGTTTGAATTTCCAAGATGAAAATAAATGCTTTTCGAGAAATTTTCCAAAAAACACTATTTACGCATTTCTGCTCGGGAATTATTTTTGAACTTCCGACAAAAACTTAACGATAGAATATCAACGTGAGATGGAATATCTAATAATAATTCAGTTATGGCAAACAGAGTTTTTTGCATGCGGACTTAAAACCTAACGTTTAGGGGAAGTGACTTCTGAGAAGGAATTTAAACGCGTATAATAAATTAAAGTAATGATCGTATAATATATAGGTATTGTACAAGGTAACAAATACAAGTATGTATGAATAATGGTATATCGTATATTATGAATTAATATACGAGTTAGAATACTAGATTAATACGTATATAATACGTCCTAAGGCTTTAAGCCATTTTGTGAATGGACTTGTGGATTATTAGGGAAGTATATGTTCAATATGATTTAATAAGAAAGACCAATAAGAATTAAGGTACAAGCCAAATTTTTGTTCATATAAAGCCAAAAACAAATTATTGCAAGCCCAAATGAATAAGCTAACAAATTAAACCTTAAGCCCAAACTATTAATCCAATTGGTTAAGAGGATCCATGGGGTAACCCATGATCACATGGGTGATCTTGGTGGCCAAGAAACAAGTGTGATGAGCAAGTAGATTTAAGGATTAAGTAAAGGATAAGTTAAAAAAATTTAATGGCTAACTTTTGTGATTAGCAAGAATACTTGATGGTTAAGCAATTAATGTAATGACCAAGTAAAGTAACATAATGGCTAAGATAAGTGGTGATCAACTGACTTGGTGGCTAAGTAAATGTGGTGGCCAAGTTCACTTAATTAGGAAGTAATGAATAATAAGGAGGTGGAAGTGGATTAATGACCCTTATGCCCAAACCTTGGCTTTCCTATAAATAGAGGGCCTTGGACTTCATTTGTTATTTGTTCAAAAACCCCCAACAACTTATAACTTATTTGTTTGAGAGCAAAAAGCTAGAAAAGCTAGAAGTTAGCCTTTGTTAATTCAAAGAAGAAAGAAGAAGATTAAGGTTTAGCAAGTGATCATAAAAGGGTAAGCAATCTTGAACCATGATTCGCTTTATCTTCCATTGTTAGCGAAGTGGGTAGTGGTAGAACATTTATGCTAATGAATAATAATATTGATTAATCAATGGACTTAAATCTGTATAAGTCATGAATAAGCTATTCGCAATCATTTAAGGTATGAACTTAAGAAGAACTTGTAACATGTTTACATTAATGAAATTGGTATGATAAGAAGATGCAAGGATGAGGGTTAAAAGATTAAGATCATGATAAGTCATGAGAAATGGTATCATAGTAGTTTATACTTTTATAAGTTACAAACTCACAAAGAACAAGTAATAACTTAACATGTTTATAAGTTAATGAAGTATGTATGTCAAGATGTTAGTATAACGGAATGAATCCATTTGAAACGAAGAACATATCTTAAGTAACGAAGTTTTGCCGGAATGCACACGATTGGACGATAATCGTTAAATTCGTGAAATTCTAGGAATGGAAGTCGAATTTCGTGTTTGAACTTGGAAACATTGGTTTTTAATGGAGACAAGTCTTATTTGTTATTATAGAGTTGCGAACTCGAGAATGACTGAATTCTGACTTATAACGAAGAAATGAGCGTTGAACGTTCACGAACGTTTATCGTTTTCGCTAAAAATGGACTAATAGGTGAATTTTTAGTTAACGAAGTCAAATAGATAAAATTCTTTCATGAACACGTAGAGTATGTAATTTGTGAACCGTAGGCTATTAAACGAGCCAATTAGGATTTATAACGAAGAAGTTACGAGCCCGAGAATCTCACAAAATGAAAAATCTGTCAAAATTATTTGATGCACTAAGTCTGTGCCGCGGCGCGACTCAAGGCAGAAAGTCCTGCACTGCAGCGCGGGACCGGACCATAGCCCCTGTTAATTGACGCCATAGTGCGGCCGAATACATTGTGCATGGCGCCGCAACACCGTGACCGAATTCTAGGAACCAAAAGCCCGCGCCGCAGCGCAAGCCCAAGAGGAGAAGCTGGGGCCACAACGCCAACACTATATCATGCAAAATAATAAAAGCTTACAAGTAAAGAAATAAAGATAATTGATTAGTAATGAACCAATACATTACTAAACTTAATGTAGCATCATTAAGATGATTGTAAACCTTAATTAATACACTAAAGGTTGAAGATAAGTCAAATGTGAACATGAATGGTATACAATAGATGTACTTAACCAATGAAGATCGAGTTTCGAATAATGATGTAAGAACGTTAGTAAACCGCGAGGGATGATGATTAACTCAGACCGAGTTGTGTTAATGAAATAATTTCAATTAAGTTATAGAAAGAAAATAAGTTAGTAAAGAACGACGGCAAGCCGTAACCAATAATAACAAATCTACTACATGATTAGATTGCGAAGAAGGGTAAGATTCATTAGGAACCATGTATGTTCATTCATGACCTAATGTGGTATGTTATGTGATTATGTGTTGTAGAGACCGTAAAGGCTCAAAGGAAATGTAATTTTACTGTAGTAGACGCTGAAGGCAAGTTTTTCTAAACACTTGTCTAACCTTCGTGTTAGCCAGGTTTTCAAATGATTCAAGTTATAAAATGCATGTATGGTTTTAAAGAAAGAGTCGATGCCAGTTTTAACTCGGCTAGACTAATCTTGATAGATTGATTAATTTATTTACAAGTCTTTCAATATAGAATTGCTAACGCTATCCTACGCCAACTGTTTGGTACAGATTCAAGGTAAGCCTGAATATGAATAAACAAATATATTTTCATCGAGTATTCGATGGGCACGTGAGGTTGCCACAACTTAAACGTACACACGTTTAATGGATGTAGTGTTGATCAACATAGAGTACAATAGGCTGATCACCTAGAAGTGCTCATAAGCTATGCCAGACTTACGGACTTAGTGTCGGGTTGTCCTTTTTAAAGAAATTGTGAAACGCTCATGGTCTTGTACCAGAATTGATGTTTTACTGAATATTGTTATTATAAAACGTTTTGAAGGAAAATAAATGCTATATTGAGTTATTGATAATACTTCGTAACTATTATCCAGTTGTTGAAGATATATGATTCCTATGTTTTAAGCATGTCGTTTAAAAGAAATTGTTGTACTTGCTGAGCTTGTTATGCTCACTCTTGCTTGAACCATATGAATGCAGCTAAAGAGGAGCGAACCGAGGTTTCCAGTTGAGATAAAGGCAAGGCGAAGATGAATGATTAGTTTATCTTGTAATAGACTAGTAATTATATGTATTATATTATGATGAACAAAAAATGTAAAGGTTTACGAACCTGGGAACGAGATTTATTATTATTAATGTAATAAGAATGTCGTTAATACACACATTTTGATGTGGTTTCAGTAGAATGAATGTACAGTTATTAGTACCGTGTAGCACCATCTGTCGGGTTGGAAGATACCCAAATTTGGGGGCGTCACAGGTTGGTATCAAAGCATTAGGTTATAAAACTTAAGGGGGAAAGAACCTTAGGCTAATAACCTCGTTAGGGAAGGAGAAGTCCGAAGAAAGTAAACTTGAGCTTTACTTAAGACGAATGAGTTAATAAGGTATTGAGCTTTAAAAGATGGAAAGTAACCCTAAATAAATTAAATGTGATTTATGTTTATACTATTATGTGTTATGTACTAATCAACATGTTTTGTGTTATTGTAGGATGTCAATCGATAGCTTGATGTATAGAGATATACACGCGGTGAGTGAAGAAATTGTGAAGAGAGTAGAGATTGTACCTATGCCAGTGGCGGAGGTACCATTAGTGATTTTAGAGGAGTCGGAGACAGAGGAGTACTTTTTTGATGAAGACTACTCCGAGGGAGATATAGCTTGGACATCATACCTGAGTATGATGACCGATGTGGAGGAAGGAATTGAGGTAACATCGGTTACTACGGTGGTACCTACACTAGAGCCATCACCTCCAGATGCAATGGATCATTGTATCTGGCAGAGCTTGACAAAAATGTGCAACTGAGTACAATTGTGCAGAAACAAAATGAAGAAATTAGTGCTCTTTATATAGCGAAGGAGTCTGCAGAAGTAGATTTTGAGTCAAAGCATGATGAGAAGGTGCTCATGATAAATAAGGCTAGGGATTTTAAGATGGAGGTCGATGAGCTTCGTAAAGAACTGGGGAAGAAGGACCGGAAGATAGCCCGAATGTCTTACATTCATGAGAGTGCTCATAAGGATTTCAAGCTGAAAGTTGCTTGTTATTCTATTGAGTAAGGACAAAACCGTCATACTATTAGTTGGGATACTATAGCAAAGATTGCAAATGAGAAACATGAGGATGTTGTTATGCATTATTAGAAGTCTAGATTTATTAATATGTGTGTAGTGACGTAAAACCCTCTTTTGTATAAAAGGGTAGTCTTTTTGTAAATCCCAACTTTTGGGAAGTTCAATTGCGGGATAGAAAATGTAACAGCTTTTGGATATGAAAAAAATTATAAATAGTTTTGGAACTATGAAGAAGCCTATGAATATAATGAAGTTTTTAGTTAACATGTTTTGTTGTGGTACGAGTTGTTGTTTGAAAAAGCGATAAGTAAGTAAGTAGGTAATAATGAAATTTTATCAGAAAACGCTGCCAAGAAGAAGACAACGTAATCAGGAAGTAGAAACATGTAATGTTAACCAAGGGGGTTAGAATAACCCTATGTAATAGTTTGTTAATTTATTAACGGCTGCATTTAACCAAAGTGGGGGTAGAATACCCGCGGGACCTAGGGTAGCCTGAACGACTATCTTTAATAAATTTAAAAGCGTAGGTCCGCCAGAGTTCAAAGGAATGACGGACCCATTAAAAGCCCAAACATGGGTAAAGAAAATAGATAAGGCGTTTGTTATTACAAACGTAGGTGAGGCCCAAAACACTTCTTTTGCGACTTACATGATGAAAGGGGAAGTCAACTGTTGGAGGGAGGCCCACTAGGGTGGGGCTAGAACATAAACAGTAACGTGGGAATAGTTCAAGAAGGTTTTCTTCAAGAATTATTTCCCTACAAGCATGCAAGGGAGGATGTAGATTAAGTTCTTAAAACTTAACCAAGGGGGCATGACGGTTCCCCAATACGCGACTAAATTCAATGAATTGGTAAGGTTTGCTCCACATCTAGTGGACACTTAGAAGATGAAGGCTCAAAGGTTTGAGCAAGGCCTGAAACCCTGGATCTATAGTAAGATTTATGTGTTCCAGAGTTCTTCCTATGGGACCATTCTGGAAAAGGCGATTATACCAGAGGGTTGTAGTGAGGCGTTAAGCCAATACCACAAAGAGAGAAAGAATGAGAGTAAGGGAGAGGGAGGAACCAAGGCAGAGAATGCCAGTGTAGTATGCCAAAAAGAAAGAATTTTAACTCCGGGAATACTGGAGTGGGGGCAAGGGGATCCTAAGCGTAGGATCAGAATGTGTAAGACATATGGAAAGACTCATCTAGGAGTCTGTCTGAAAGGGAGTACAAGTACCTTTAAACATTAAGGTAGAGGATGATGAAATAACTTTCGATAATTATATTCGTGAAAATTGTTTCATGGGTAATAAAGGTAAGTAAGTGTGGGTAGATAAGTATTGTTAAGTTGAGGAGGAGTACTGTTATAAGAAAAGCGTGAATCTTCAGTTTTATAGAAAATCCAAGGTAGTAATTTATGGTATGAAATCATCGGAACATTATTGTTGTCTAACCATGATGCAAGATAGGAGGATGTTAAGGAAGAGGATGAGTCGTTACGGTTGCGTATCGACTATCGTAATAGGAATAAGTTAGTGGTTAAGAATAAATACTCATGGCCCAGGATCACTGTTCTATTTGATCAGTGGAAGAGGGCAAAGAATTTTCCTAAGATAGGTTTACGTACGGGGTATTGTCGGTGAGACGTAAAGAAGGATGAGGTACCTAAGACGACGTTCAGAACTCGTTATAGTTATGACAAGTTCTGGTTATGTCAGGTGGACTAATGTGTGGAAGTTAGATTTTCTGTAAGTGGCACCGAGCAAGTCGGTGGTAAACAGATAGGTTCTCTTGTGAGGTGCTATGGTTGAAAGTACCATTAGCGTCACAGAGTGTTCAAATAATATTTGGACAAAGATGTCGTAATGATCATTGGTGATATTCTAGACTACTTTAAGACATCAGAAGATCACGTTGAACATTTGAAGATAATGTGAGAAACACTACGTAGGGAGAAGTTGGATATAGAATTCACTATGTGTGAATTGTAGCTTAAGAGATAGACAGAGTTGTTATTGATAAGTGTGTTGGGAATGAGAAACGAGAAAAAAAAATTGAGGACCTAAAAGGAATGTTAAGAGAGGCACATGTATTATCTTTATCAGATGATACGAGGAATTTTGTAGTGTATCTCTATGCTTTGCATGGATGACGAGATTGCATGCTCAAGTAGCATATCAAGGTCATTGTGTATGCATCACGCCATTTAAAGGATTATGAGGAGGTCTATCCTACTTATGATCTAGAATTAGCAGTTGTAGTTTTTGAATTAAAAATCTGAAGATAGTATTTATACAGGGAGAAGTGTGAGATATACACGTACTCTAAGAGTCTGAAATACATCCTCACACAGAAGGAGTGGAATATGCGGTAGAGAAGGATGGTGATATCTTATATCATATAGGGAAAGTTAACGTAGAAGCCGACGCATTAAGTAAGAAGGGTAGGGGAAGCTATCGATGTTAACGACTCAGAATGAGTTAATAACGGAGATGTCAAGATCAGAGTTAGAAGTTAAATTACAGAATGAAGTGGTAGAAAGGTTATTCACAATATAGACTCAATCCACGGAAATGGAACGAGTTAAGTAAGTACAACTAAGTAACAAGGAGTAAAAGCGAATGAAGAGGAGGATGCAGGATACATAGAAGATCAAGTATAATCTTGTTTTGAAGGAGGAATTTGAGTTCCAAATAATTACGAGTTAAAAGAATAACTAATATAATAGAGAGATAGCATAATGTGTTAATAAGTGTTTAACTTCCAACTCATATTATTAATAGGAAGGGACAAGTTCTGTGAAATAAGATAATACTGGTGAAATGAAAGAACCACAATGTCAAAGAAGCATTGTGGGAATTCAGGATTAAAATAAAGGCAAAAAATAAAAATTCCTCAATGGTGTAGGTAGTATTAGCGAGATTCTGGGGACAAACTCCTTATAAGGAGGGAAGAATGTGACGCCCCAGAAAATTGAATTTTTAGGAGAATTAAATTTTTATTTGACTATATGGATTAAATGAATTTAATTGATTATTTATTGGAGCAAGCTATTTGAAGGTCGTTCTATGACCTAGACATATTGGAACGTCGTAGTATTTTGGCTATGTGATAGAATTAAAGTGTTTGAATTTCCAAGATGAAAATAAAAGTGTTTCGAGAAATTTTCTGAAAAACACTATTCACGCATTTTTGCTCGGGAATTATTTTTGAACTTCCGAGAAATACGTAACGATAGAATATCAAGGTGAGATGGAATATCTAATAATATTACAGTTATGACAAATGAAATTTTTCGCCTGTGGAATTAAAACCTAACGTTTAGGGGAAGTGACTTCCGAGAAGGAATTTAAACGCGTATAAAAAAATAAAGTACTGATCGTGTAATACGTAGGTATTGTACAAGGTAACGAATACAAGTATGTATGAATAACAGTATATCATATATTATGAATTTATATACGAGTTAAGGTACAAGCTAAATGTTTGTTCATGTAAAGCCCAAAACAAATTATTGCAAGCCCAAATGAATAAGCTAACTAATTAAACCTTAAGCCCAAATTATTAATCCAATGGGTTAAAGAGGATCCATAAGGTAACCCATGATCACATGGGTGATCTTGGTGGCCAAGAAACAAGTGTGATGAACAAGTAGATTTAAGGATTAAGTTAAGGATAAGTTAGGAAAATTTAATGGCTAAGTTATGTGATTAGTAAGAATACTTAATGGTTAAGCAAATAATGTAATGACCAAGTAAAGTAACATAATGGCTAAGATAAGTGGTGAGCAAGTGACTTGGTGGCTAAGTAAATGTGGTGGCCAAGTTAACTTAATTAGGAAGTAATGAATAGTAAGGAGGTGATTAAGGAGGTGGAAGTGGATTAATGACCCTTATGCCCTAACCTTGGCTTTCCTATAAATAGAGGGCCTTGGACTTCATTTGTTCTTTGTTCAAAAACCCCAACAACTTATAGCTTATTTGCTTGAGAGAAAAAGCTAGAAAAGCTAGAAGTTAGCCTTTGTTAATTCAAAGAAGCAAGAAGAAGATTAAGGTTTAGCAAGTAATCATAAAAGGTTAAGCAATCTTGAACCATGATTCTCTTCCTCTTCCATTGTTAGAGAAGTGGGTAGTGGTAGAACATGTATACTAAAGAATAATAAGAATGATTAATCAATGGACTTAATGTAAGACCCCAACTTATTATAAATAAAATCGAATTTCCTCTAGTTATATTTGTGAATAATAAGGTATTAATTTGATATAATTCTCTGGTTATGGGTGAAATGTTCAAATTTTGCAAAATATGCAAGTGGTTATAAAATAATCATTGTATCGGGGAATATTCGTTTGGTCGTAGAATATTCTTGTTTGTCGGGGAATATTCGTACGACGGCGCAGTCATTTGTGGGCCCCATAACAGAAATGTGCAAATACGCGTGGATGCACAGTATGGATGAATTATTGATCCTTACGTAAGAAGGCACTACTCAATAATTGTTACAGTAGTTACTGTTCAATATTTTATTTTATTGATTCAATAATTGCTGCTTTGATATTTTATATTATTATTGTTTCAATAATTGTCACTGCACAGTATTTCCCATTATCAGATCAATAATTCATATTATTTGAATAATATTATTAGATATCATTATTGGCAATGTCTAGAAAGTTCTGTCAAGGAGAGGTTTGGTCACCTAATTACGCGCCAATAAAGAGAAATTCTTATTGGAAAGCCCCTTCTTTCCTGGGAACGGCCTGGTTGTCATAAATGTGATTCTGTAATATTATTTATGAATAATTAATTATTGATTCATATGATAAGAAAATATTTATTTTACGTGGATATAAATGTTGGATATATTTATTGTGGTTAAAAATGAAGGAGTTAATGTTGAGGTGTTTTATCAGTATTTTTGTCGGAATGAAGGTATTACAAATTAAACCAGTGTTTTTGAGATATATTGTGTGAGTTATAATTTTTAATCCGACCGTTGGATCGTTGTAATTTTTGGATATGTTATACATATATAAGTTGAGTATATGTCCACAAATTTTGAACCGTTAAAAATGAACGTATGATTTGTTATGAATTTTAAGAGGTGGTGATTCGTAAATTAGGTTTATAAATGATTTTGGTGGAAAATTCTAGAATTGAGTGGGCCCCACTTGTGGTTGGTGAAGAAATGTGCTGAATTTATTTCAAATGTGGTGGGTGGGAATAGTAGCAGTAAAGCCATCAGGTTGCAGGTCAAGTCTGCTAACATTTTTCTATAAATAGAGGGCTAAGTTAGAATTGAAAATCACACCAGAAATAAGTTTTTTCTCTTTCTCTCTAGATTATTGAGTGTATTTTGTGAGTATTTAGATACTTTGTGAGTTTCTATTCATCAATTGCAAGTTTCTTTCGGGTCTTATACCGATATTCCGATCGTATAATCGATATTTTGAGGTAAGGGATGTTATTTTCATCATATATGATATTATTTCTTCAATATTATTATCTTCAAGTATTGATCCGAATTTTTATCAAATTTGGAACTTTTTGTGTCGAGGTTACTATTCACGATAACGATATTATTCACGATACTAAGACTATTCACTATAATACGGCACTATTCAATAGAAAAATGAAATTTTCTTCTTTTTGTCCAAGATGTCTATTATGGTTACTATCTTTGATTGTATCCATGTTTTGATCTTTATTCTTGAATTTCGCTTCAAAATTAGTATTTATGAAGTATAATTGATCTTGGATAAACCTGCATTATACTTAATCCTACTATTTGTCCTTCCGTTTCATTGGATTAATTTTCTTTAAAATATTTTCATCATCCTCATCCTAAATGATGATATTACTAAATATCTTCTACCAGTAGTGCAAAGATAAATGATTAATCGATGAATATCTTTGGCCAGTAGTGTAAAAAGATGAACATGTATTGAGATGAACATGACCAACTGGTGATATACAAATGAATATCTTTGGCCTGTAGTGCAAAGATGAATATTTGATTAAAGATGTATATTGATTTTTGTTACATGGATAAAATATTGATGATGGACTTTTAAATCTTAGAGGATAGTAGAACTCATTCTCTACTTGACTCTTCTAATGGATTGTTGTTTCCGCTGTAGTTGTTGATCTAAAACTTGTTGGCTATTATATTTTATCAGATTTTTCCCTGTTGATGGCCATTTTATTTAACTGCAAAGTATCTCTTTTTTTCAAAATGTTAAGAGCCCAACTATGGAAAATGTGAATGTGAATTAGAACATTTGGTTGTTGCCTGCAAAGTTGCTTCAAAAGGTGGCCCCCACCCCTATTGAAAGTAAGAAGTAGGTATTGAAAATAAGGAAAAGTTAGGCATGCTGCTAATTCCTTTTCCTCCGATTTGTGCTATAAAAGGAGGGCAAACCTCCATCCTAAATCACACCATATTCATAATCGTAAATTGCATTCTAGAGTATTGTGAGTATTTTCTTGAGTATAAGAATATTTTGAGCGTAGTTTTTCTGCAAGATTTTCTCAGAATAATATCTAATATTCCAGTCAAATCCAGTTTCTACCAGGGTAAAAGATATTATTTTATTGCAACACTCGTGAGAAATATTATTTTCTTTCATACACCATATTATGAAAGCGATATTATTTCATATCGTATTCTTAAATTTGAGCTTATTATGGTAAGTATTGCTTCTTTAATTCCTGAAATGATTAGAAATTTTGTTTCATCTAATATCATTTCATAGGATTATTGGTCTGAATTTTTTATCAAATTTAGAACTTTTCATGACTGGGTATTGTTCACGGGTACTATTCATAGTTACTGTTCATGGGTACTGTTCACAAAAGAAAAAAAAATATTTTTTTTTCTTTTTCCAAGTTATCTGTTTTGACCCTTATTCTTGAAATTAAATCCATGTTTTGATCTTCATTCTTGAATTTTACTCCACTATAGTTTATTATGGAGTATTATTGAACTTGGATAAGCGAAATATGAATCCCTAATATTTGTCCTTCCATCTCAAAGGATTCGTTCTTTAAAATATTTTTCATCTTTCTCAGGTCCTAAATGATGATATTATGAATATCTTCACTGTGTAAAAAAGATGAATGATTAATCGATGAATATCTTTGGCCCGTATTGCAAAGATGAACAGGTGTTGAGATGAACATGACCAACTGGTGATACAAATGAATATCTTTGGCCTGTAGTGCAAAGATGAATATTTTATTCAAGATGTATATTGATTGATGTTACAGGGATAAATTATTCATGATGGACTTTTAAATCTTAGAAGATAGTAGAACTCATTCTCTACTTGACTCTTCTAATGGATTGTTGTTTCCGCTGCAGTTGTTGATCTAAAACTTGTTGGTTATTATATTTTATCAGATTTTTCCCTGTTGAAGACTAACGATAATTTGTTGTATATTATCTTAGTCATAATATTCTTTACTGGGCTAGTTGAGCTCACCCTTTTCCTTTTTGTTCCATTTTTCTCGGGAGGTGAGAAACATAGCAGAACTAGTTGGGTATGGAGTGATGGTTCTAGAAAGATGTTTTAGCAGTCCTCACTATTTCTATAAAATAGTGTTTGAATAATTGTAACGAGGACTTATTTGAGTGTGGATATTGTCTAGAAGACAATATTTATATTTAAACTCACAGTATGTGTTGTCGTATTTTGCACGACAATTGTATTATTGAAGTTGTAGTTTGCTTTCTGTACCATGTATTTGACGACTCAGAATGGGTGTTGTATACCTATTTCGGGGGCGTCACACTTAAACTATATAAGTCATGAATAAGCTATTCATAATCATTTAAGCTTTGAACTTAAGAAGAACTTGTAACATGTTTACATTAATGAAACTGGTATGATAAGAAGATGCAAGGATGAGGGTTAAAACATTAATATCATGATAAGTAATGAGAAATGGTATCATAGTAGTTTATACTTTTATAAGTTACAAACTTACAAAGAACAAGTAATAACTTAACATGTTTATAAGTTAATGAAGTATGTATGTCAAGATGTTAGTATAATTGAATGAATCCATTTGAAACGAAGAACAAATCTTAAGTAACGAAGTTTTTCCAGAATGCACACGATTGGACGATAATCGTCGAATTCCTGAAATTCTCGGAATGGAAGTCGTTTGAACTTGGTAACATTGGTTTTCAATGGAGACAAGTCTTATTTGGCATTATAGAGTTGCGAACTCGAGAATGACTGAATTCTGACTTAGAACGAAGAAACGATCGTTGAACGTTCACGAACGTTTATCATTTTTGCTAAAAATGGACTAATAGGTGAATTTTTAGTTAACGAGGTCAAATAGATAAAATTCTTTCATGAAAACGTAGAGTATGTAATTTTTGAACCGTTGGCTCTTAAACGCGCCAATTCGGACTTATAACAAAGAAGTTACGAGCCTGGGAATCTCACAAAATGAAAAATCTCAAATTGTATCGATGCATGCGAGTTCAGGGCAAGCATGGCTACTCAAGGTAGAAAGTCCCGTGCTGCAGCGCAAGACCCGACCATAGCCCCTGTTAATTGATGTCGTAGCACGACTGAATATACTGGGCATGTAACGCCCCGAAATCCGGTCTTTCTTCACACCCGGATTTCGTACGTCACGAGTACATCATTCATCCAACATACATCATTATATACTGAAATATAATAACATATATTCTCAAATCCTAGGTTCTAAGACCTTATAACCTTTCTCATTACAAATAATGATAATTACATTATTCCTTTCATTTTACAAGAGTGACTTTTATCCGCCACCAAGGATACATACAGTTCATTAAACTAGTCTATAGTTTAATTTTCTTCTTTTCTCTATTACAAGTCTTCACTGATCTTCTCACTCATTCACATTACGAATGGCACTTCATCCGGATACATCGACTTGATCTATACGGGATCCTTAAGTTCTTCTAACATCGTTCACTGAAAATGTTTTTCATTTAAAGCAAGTGTGAGCATTCAATTGCCCAGCAAGTCATAACAGTTGAACAAACAACTTCAAGAGTTTAACATTCTTTTCAGACTTCAATAACCGAAAAAAGGTTACGAAGCAGCTTGAATAATAAGAATAGTCTTGATTCCTATCATCTTAAAACATTAGTTACATGCACTTTGAAATACTTTCATTCTCTACTCTCTTTCATGCACATCCTGTCTGGCTAGAATCAATATCACAGACTTAACAATAACGGTTCATGTAGAAACATAACATTCTTTTATTGAACAGTTCAAAAATAGAACAGTTCATCTCACAGAAACACCGTAGTGTTCAAATTGTGGCACAAGGCCTCATACATTCTACCACCTTGTACAAATATCGTACATTCGCATATAGACAGAACTTCTCAACTTCAACATCTGAGAAGTTTAAGAAACTAGCATCCATTTAAAATATGAATGAAGTTAGGAAACTTGCCTTATGCACAGCTACAGCTTATGCTGAACTGCTCATTCCAATTCTAATTTTGTGATATTTGGTTAAGTGGGAAATTTATTTAGTATGTGGTAATTAGTTTATTTAATTAAGATTGGATATGAAAATCAAAGTAAACAATGTGGGACAATAAACTATATTTATTAAAAGAGTTTTAATTTGATTTTACCAAACAAAACCTTAGAGCTTTTGAAATTCTTATTTTAATCTTGTTTTGCCAAAAAGGCTTAAGGAATGATTAAGTCATTATTTTAATATGGTTTTGCCAAACAAGCCTTAGGGCATTAAAAATTCTAATATTTGTAACTTATATATTAAATTGATAATAAGTATATGTAATTATATTGGGAGTTATATATTCTATAATTATATGTGTTATATGTATATTGTATATACACTAAGTTATGTTAATTTTTAAACCTAAGTCTAAACTAAGAACAATAGAGAGAGAAAGGATGCTGCATATTTCGGTAGTTATAGGGAGTCTAGGAGGGGTCTTGGATCTTCATACAACTTAAAATCATAACCTACTTTGAAGGATCAAGAAGGCTTGCAAGAAGAAAAAGGTAAGAAAATGAAAGTTTTCACTTTTTGTGCTCTTTTTGTTAGATCTTTATGAACCAAGCAACTTTTGTTTTGGATCATTAAAAACTCATGATTTACATGAGTATTGGTATTTTATATGTGTATCAAAGTATTTTTGAAATCAAAAGTTAGATCCAAAGTGAGGAAATCAAGTTTTGTACCAAAAGGTTTAAGAAAAAGCTTTCTTTTGTATGCTATATATATATATTTTTATGTTAGATTCTTTGGGTTCATGTGATTAATGGTTTAAAACATGTTAGCATGCTAGATACATGAGTTAAGGGCAAAACTCCTTTGGAATCACTCAAATATGTTAAGAAATGAGCAAGTTATGAATTAAATCCCAAACTACCTTAACTGTTGAACACAAGCTACTGATCAGTCACTTCTGTCCATTTTTTCGGGACCAAAACAGAACCAAAATAGATGTTTGATACATGGAAACCATAGTTCAGGAAATTACGAATCCAACGATACCAATTGGACCTAAATCCGATTTGTAGATTTCGTTTTATAAGCGTTTCCGTTAAGGACCCCAAATCTGGAAAATGGACCAACTGTTGAAGAAAACCTTGCGGACCAGTCACTTTGGGCCTGATTTCAGGGACCTAGACAGATTGGAATTTGGTATTTAATAACTGAAAACTGTATTTCAAGAAGATACGGATCCAACGAGTTTGATTGGGCCTCAATCGGAGTTGTGGATCTCGTAATACAAGCGTTTCTGTAAAAGACTCCAAAACTGAAAATGTTTACAAGGCATGTAATGGTCAGTTGGTAGTGGCCTATTTTCAAGGTACTATACTGTGCCAAATGGACCGTTTCTTGAGCCTACAACGTAGCTCGGGAAGTCACGGTTCTAACAATACCAAGTGGACCCAAATCGGGCTTGTAGATCACCGTCTACAAGTGTTTCTGTGCAGGACCCCAAATTTAAACGAAAATTATAGAATAAATAGAAAATAAATATTAGAAATTCATAATAGATTTGTAAAAATTATTTTAAAGCCTAAAAATGGGTTTTTAATAATTTGGAATATATTTCACTGATATTTTAATATTTTTAAATATTAATGATAGCTAATTTATTTAATTATTATATTAAATAAATTACATAAAAATAATTTTAATACTTTAAAAATCATTTGAAATTATATTAAAGTGTTAGGAAATATTTTAAGTTATTTTTATGACTTTTAATATTTTGTAATGAATTTCATTAATAAATTAATATTAATGATAATGGAATTAAGTAGTATTTAATTCATATTAATATGATATTAATGATTGAAAAATCATGATAAATGATAATAATTATTTGAAAATTATTATAAGTCATTGAAAAATATTTTGACTGAAAATGAAATTATCTAAGGTAAATGTAAAGCATTTAGGCAAAATCTTATGGAAATTAGACTCATAAATTATCTGACTAGACTATTTGGGTTGTCAGAAATTATACCGAATTCAACTCAGACTGAAATAGTTTGACTTGATCATCAATTTTAGGTATTTTATGGTCGACGTGATAGGATTATGTGGTAATTTGTTAGGTTATATTATAATCAGTATTGAACAAAGACTATACTTGTGATGATATTCTAATATTTGGATATAAATTATTATCTATATTAGATCTTGAAAAGCGATATAGGTTCATCATGGAAAGAATCAATGCAATGTAAGTTCTCTAACTCGATCTCGAATTGATATTTTGAAATATGCTTGGGGTTAATCATTCTTTGAGTATACCATGTCTATGAATTATTGATTCTCACTCTATGCACATTTCATGTATTCATCAGGTATGAAAGGCTGATCACCTTCATTACCATTTGGTCTAGTTGATTTATTCATGTTCATTATTTGTTCAACTATGAAAATTTATTCATGCTCTTTCGCAATGTATATATTGTAGAAAGTTAGCCAACTTATTGTTCAATTCTTTCGATCATGATATATCCTTAATTGAACTTATACTTGCTGGGAAAAATTGTTGCTCACCCTTGATATATCATGATAAACATTGCAGATTATGCGAATACATTTCTACAAGGAAAGTCCAAGACAAGTCGACTTTGGATTATATATGCGACTAAAGTTGTAATGAGAATGTATGATAATAGCTTTGTATGTCCGATAGGATATTGATTTAGGTATTATGTGAAGGTTCTCGACCTTGGGGATAAGTGTAATGTTTAATGTATAAACAATTTATGTTTATATCTTCCGCAATAGTTATAGAAATAGTACACCGGATTCGTGGTGATTTGGGACCCGAATCTGGGGATGTTACAGTATGCTATCAAAGCCGACTCTCGAAAGCTCGGGTCGAGTCATCCGATCGGGTTGCCACAGGTGGAGACACGAAGGCTGGTGGTATTATCCCACAATGGAGAGATGAAGGTCTGGAGGTGGGGACACGAAGCCAGCCGGTATTATCCCACAATGGCTAGAGAGGCAAAGATCTTTGGGTCGTGTGTGTGATCGGTTCTGACGGAGACGTCAGAAATTTAAGTGGGGGAGTTTGTAACACACCAGTCCCACATCGAAAGATAGGGGAAAAATTTGTCTGCATATAAGAAAATAAGTTACTACCAATAGTACCTTCATGTCATGACCTTTTGGGAGTCTGTGGTGGACTAAGATGACCCAAGAAGATACTATTGGGCCAGTAGTTTGAGGCCTTATTTTGATGGATTTGATTTGATTCGGACTTGGGATTTGACCCGAGATTTGTTTCGGACTCAGGATTCGACCCGAGTTGTTTCATATGGTATCAAAGCTGTAGGTTATAAACCTTAGGTAGGAGTACCTTAGGCTATAACCTTAGAGAAGAGAGGTGAAGATAATGAACGAATACGCTCAAATAGAGTTTGAACAATAAGAAGTAATTTAAGAAATTTATAAAGAAGGGATGAAAACATGTGAGAGGATTCAAAGAAGAATCTTGAGAGTTATGGAGTTACCCAACTCCAATAATAAGAATGTAAGGTGATAACAAATAGACAATGTCTATAAGAAGAGATTAGTATGAAGTTAAGAGTGAAAAGTTATAGTTAAGTATGGCATGCATTTTGTACTCTTTAGTAGTTGAGGTATGGTATTTGGGCTAAACGATTCATTCATAGAGTGGAGGTATATACGAACTAGTAACTCGGAACCTAGTTTGTTGGTTGTTTGTGGGAAACCACTCAGCGTACCATATTGAAACTGTTAGAGACTCGATGTGTTCCAAGTGTAGAAATGGATACGTATGATGAAAGTGTAGAACTCGAATGAAATTTTGAGCGATGTAAATGAAGTTAGAAATTCTTAAAGGAAGAATTTTTTTTTATAAACAAGAAGATTCAAAGAAGAATCTAAGAGATATAAAGATAAGAAATGGGAGTTTCCAAACTCCAAAAGCCAAGATAACGAATAATGTCGTAAATGATGAAAAAGAGAAAGAAAGAAGATCGTAAAACAAAACGATCACGAGTTAAGAAAATAATTTTAAGGGAGATGATTATAGAATAAGATCACGACGTGGTCTGTTTAAGTTATAAAAGAAAGATGGTCTATAATGTTTGAATAATTATAGCTTAATGCTATGAAGATGGAGTACTATGAAATAGTATGAGATAACTCATGAGGAGTTATAGATAATGTGATCACGAGGAATTTCATCGACGAAAAAAAAGCAAGTTATAAGCAAGATAGAGTTAGGTGGGATTTCAATTGAGGACTCATGTGATGATTTGAGTTGTACAAACCTTTGTATGGGCGAGGGTTTTGTGCTTGCACTCAGTTTATCACATTGATAATCATTAGAATGTTTGTGTCGCGCTATTTGCTATATGTCATTGAGAAGGTGATTCTTTTCTCATGTGTATAATGAGATAGGTAGAGTATAGTTAGAGAATATTATAAGGTTAAGTGCGAGTTCTTAAAACTCATACTTATGGTAGGTTCGTGACTCATAATTATATGGTATGTTTTTGAACCCCTCGGTGAATGGGACGCTTTATGGTCTGACTAGGATAAGTTCTTAAACTCATATGATTGTGGCAAGTTCCTGAACTCATAACGTGTGGTAAGTTTGACGAACTGGGTATAGATAAGTGTAAATAGAGTATTGAGGATGATAAGAATAGATAGACCTATTAAGCAATGGATCATTATAGAAAGTGGAGTTGATGGTGGAAGTATAGGTACTCTAAATCTACTAGCTATGCTAGACTTTCGAAATTTATTGACTTCGTGCTGATGTTTACACTTATATTTTCTTGAAAAACATTGGATCAAATGATAGAACCAATGAGTTTTAACAACAATACTGTTATTCGTATGTCTATGCTAATTGCTTCGGCTAGACAAAAATGATTTGTAATATATCAAAATATATTTTATATCATTAATGCATCAGTAACCTGGTGCAAAGATGATAAAAATGATGGAGTCATCAATGCGGTATTACCTAGTGTTGGATGTGATCTAAGGATCGTCAGCCCACTATGGTATGATGTAGTATGATAAAATCACCAAATGATGGAATCCACAACAAATTTGTAAATCTGATCATCACGGTATCGTCATAAAAAGATTTTTGAGATTTATTTAAGATATGGGAATATATATATATATATATATATATATATATATATATATTTCGATTGATGTCCGAATTGTTGTAAAAGTCTATGCTATTTGATTCAAACTAGGCGAATATTGAAAGATGTTCATGAAATTCAAGCGTTTATTGAAAAGTTATGCCAAACCAAATTGTTTTAGTGCGGATTAGAGATGTTGAAAAGTCGAGGTGAACAACCTATAAGGGGACATGTTTTCGAGGACAATGGTTCCGAGCGTAACGCATATAGTTGTTACAAAACACTACGTTGCGGCCCAACGTATTGGTACAATAGGTTGGCCACCTAGTGTACGTGAGGAGGGTATTTTCAGTCTTTGTGATTGATAAACACTCTGGTTTGCAGTGTGAAGGATTGAGTTGAAGCACTAGTAAACTGAGAATAGAGTTCACGGTCTTGTGACCCCCCAGCATGATTTGGAATCTTTTAAAATTCCTGAGTTATTCATACTTCTTCCCAATTATTGAGCAATTGTGGAAGATTCTTGCAATTCTAAAAGGTGAATGTGGTAAGGATGATATTCCTTAGAAAGAAGTAAGTCGTATAATGCGACACTGAATGATGAATATATGGAATAGGTGAGAAAAGAAATTTTGAAATGAGAAGGAGATGAGTTATCAAAGAATGATGTAAATCTCTTAATAGAAAAGTTTCATAATTGAAAAAAGACCTTTGTGGAAAGAAGTGGTTATAAAACCCAATGAGTGAATAAAGTATTAACGTAAAATCTATTTTGATAGAATGAATGAATAAAGATTAATAAATAAAAATTTCGAAGATGAAATTCTTAGAAGAATGGGTGAATGTAATATCCCGAGTGTTTATGATAACAATCTTTAGAAAAGGAAATAAATGGATTAAAGAATATATAATACTCAGAATATAATTGAGTTAAAGTGAAAGTTATGAAATAAAACCTAGAATTTGTTGAAGAAATGAATGTAGTAGGAAATATAAAACCTATATTAAGGTCATGTGTTGAACTTATTCAATGAAGAGATTCGATGAAAACCTGAGTAAGTTAGGATTTCGGTGATTCCGAGGAAGGAATCTTTATAAGGAAGGAAGAATGTGACGAATGAATTATTTGAGTTGTGATTCTGGGGACAGAATCCTTGTAAGAAAGGAATGATGTAACAATCCAAAATTTTATTTGTAATTTAAAATATTTATTAAATTAAATAAATATTTTATTTATGTGATTGTTGTTAGTATATATTTGTGAATTAAATAATACTCTAATTTAATTTAACAGTTAGAGAGTTGTTAAAGATTACATGAGTTGCTATATTGATGTCGTAATTTAATAATTAAAGTGATATATTAATTGTTAAATAAAATTACAATGAGATTATAATTTTGTGATATTTGGTTAAGTGAGAAATTTATTTAGTATGTGATAATTAGTTTATTTAATTACTATTGGATATGAAAATCCAAGTAAACAATGTGGGACAATAAACTATATTTATTAAAAGAGTTTTAATTTGATTTTACCAAACAAAACCTTAGAGCTTTCGAAATTCTTATTTTAATCTTGTTTTGCCAAAAAGGCTTAAGGAATGATTAAGTCATTATTTTAATATGGTTTTGCCAAACAAGCCTTAGGGCATTAAAAATTCTAATATTTGTAACTTATATATTAAATTGATAATAAGTATATGTAATTATATTGGGAGTTACATATTCTATAATTATATGTGTTATATGTATATTGTATATACACTAAGTTATGTTAAATTTTAAACCTAAGTCTAAACTAAGAACAATAGAGAGAGAAAGGAGGCTACATATTTCGGTAGTTATAGGGAGTCTAGGAGGGGTCTTGGATCTTCATATAACTTAAAATCATAAGCTACTTTGAAGGATCAAGAAGGCTTGCAAGAAGAAAAAGGTAAGAAAATGAAAGTTTTCACTTTTTGTGCTCTTTTTGTTAAATCTTTATGAACCAAGCAACTTTTGTTTTGGATCATTAAAAACTCATGATTTACATGAGTATTGGTATTTTATATGTGTATCAAAGTATTTTTGAAATCAAAAGTTAGATCCAAAGTGAGGAAATCAAGTTTTGTACCAAAAGGTTTAAGAAAAAGCTTTCCTTTATATGCTATATATATATATATTTTTTATGTTAGATTCTTTGGGTTCATGTGATTAATGGTTTAAAACATGTTAGCATGCTAGATACATGAGTTAAGGGCAAAACTCCTTTGGAATCACTCAAATATGTTAAGAAATGAGCAAGTTATGAATTAAATCCCAAATTACCTTAACTGTTGAACATAAGCTACTAATTAGTCACTTCTGTCTATTTTTCTGGGACCAAAACAGAACCAAAATAGATGTTTGATACATGGAAACTGTATTTCGGGAAATTATGAATCCAACGATACCTATTGGACCTAAATCAGATTTGTAGATTTCGTTTTATAAGCGTTTCCGTTAAGGACCCCAAAATCTGGAAAATGAACCAACTGTTGAAGAAAACCTTGCGGACCAGTCACTTTGGACCTGATTTCAGGGACCTAGACAGATTGGAATTTTGTATTTGATAATTGAAAACTGTAGTTCAAGAAGATACGGATCCAACGAGTTTGATTGGGCCTCAATCGGAGTTGTGGATCTCGTAATACAAGCGTTTCTGTAAAAGACTCCAAAACTGAAAATGTTTACAAGGCATGTAATGGTCAGTCGGTAGTCGCCTGTTTTCAGGGTGCTATACTATGCCAAATGGACCGTTTCTTGAGCCTACAACGTAGCTCGGGAAGTCACGGTTCTAACAATACCAAGTGGGCCCAAATCGGACTTGTAGATCACCGTCTACATGTGTTTCTGTGCAGGACCCCAAATTTAAACGAAAATTATAGAATAAATAGAAAATAAATATTAGAAATTCATAATAGATTTGTAAAAATTATTTTAAAGCCTAAAAATGGGTTTTTAATAATTTGGAATATATTTCACTGATATTTTAATATTTTTAAATATTAATGATAGTTAATTTATTTAATTATTATATTAAATAAATTACATAAAAATGATTTTAATACTTTAAAAATCATTTGAAATTATATTAAAGTGTTAGGAAATATTTTAAGTTATTTTTATGACTTTTAATATTTTGTAATGAATTTCATTAATAAATTAATATTAATGATAATGGAATTAAGTAGTATTTAATTCATATTAATATGATATTAATGATTGAAAATCATGATAAATGATAATAATTATCGAAAATTATTATAAGTCATTGAAAAAAATATTTTATTTGAAAATGAAATTATCTAAGGTAAATGTAAAGCATTTAGGCAAAGTCTTATGGAAATTAGACTCATGAATTATCGACTAGACTATTTGGGATGTCGAAATTATATCGAATTCAACTCGGATGAAATAGTTTGACTTGATCTAGAATTTTAGGTATTTATAGGTGATAGGATTTTGTGGTAATTTGTTGGGTTATATTATAGCGTATTTAACGATACTATCTTGTGATGATATTCTAATATTTGGAGATCAATTATTATCTATATTAGGTCTTCAGAAAAAGCGATATAGGTTGCGTAACGGTAATCAATGGTACACGCAAGTTCTCTAACTCGATCTCGAATTGATATTTTTGAAATATGCTTGGGGTTAATCATTACTGATTATACCATGTCTATGAATTATTGATTCTCACTCTGTGTACATTTCATGTATTCATCAGGTATGAAAGGATGATCACCTTCATTACCATTTGGTCTAGTTGATTTATTCATGTTCATTATTTGTTCAACTATGAAAATTTATTCATGCTCTTTCGTAATGTATATATTGTAGAAAGTTAGCCAACTTATTGTTCAATTCTTTCGATCATGATATATCCTTAATTGAACTTATACTTCTTTGGGCAAAATTGTTTGCTCACCCTTGCTATATCATGATAAACATTCTTTGATTATAGCGAATATGATTCGGTTACAAGAAAAGTCCAAGATAAGTCAGCTTTGGATTATATGTGCCGTTAAAGTTGTAACAGTAATGTATGATAATAGCTTTGTATGTTTGATAGTTTATTGATTTAGGTATTATTTTAAGGTTCTCGACCTTGGGGATAGTGTGTAATGTTCAATGTATAAACAATTTATGTTTATATCTTCCGCAATAGTTATAGAAATAGTACACCGGATTCGTGGTGATTTAGGTATTATTTTAAGGTTCTCAGATGTTGACTTCTCAAGTTCAACATCTGAGAAGTTTAAGAAACTAGAATCCATTTAAAATATGAATGAAGTTAGGAAACTTGCCTTACGCATAGCTACAGCTTACGCTGAACTACTCATTCCAATTCCTATATAACACATAAGGAAACAACACATACACCAATTAGTCATATACTTGACTTACGCATTGGTTTACTTTACTTTACTTCTTAATGTTCGTGTTCTTACAACTAAGTTTACGCGACCAACTTTCTTTACCGCTTTACGACTTCATGACATACGGAGATGTCTTACTCAAAACGTTCATCATCTTTGATAATTTACATTCTTATCTTCTTCTTATACTTCTCTAGGACTCAGCACACATCGCTTCTCTGCTAGTAGTCCATATGGTACTCTGAGTGGTTTCCCATAGACAACCAACAAACTAGTTCCCGTCTCGTCTACACTGCCATCACAGTGAGTTAGACCGGTTGCCAGTTTCATATATACCTTCGCTCTCTGAAGGAATTGTTTAGCCCAACTCCCATATGTCAACCATCAAAGGTTACGATTGTACCACAACCTAACTTTCTCTTAACTTATACGAACTATTAAATTATAATGTTCGTTAAGTTAATTTTTTATTCCTTATGGCTTTTTGGCAAGTAATTACTATATCTCAGAATTCATTTCTTATCGTCTAAGTCATACAATATTTTGTATACTCGGAACGATCGTTCAATGTCAATACTATGAGGTCATAGCGTTAAACATTTCATATGAACTTACTACCTTCACCAACGTCTAAGTTATACAACCAGGGTATACTTAGAACGTTCGTCCAACGTGAATACGATTCACGAGGATCGTTTACGTATTCAACGTTCACCTTGCTCGTCTCTTAATCTCTCATTCAAATGGTACTCAAGGTTTCAATTACATTCATCGTTATCCATCCCATGAACTTCATGTTCATTATTCTTTCTTAATGTCGAAGCCATACAGTCCGTTGTATGCTAAGACCGATCGTTCATCGCAACAACGTTACGTTCATAGCGTTTATACACTTTACACTTATCTCTCATTACCATGACATAACATCAGAATGTTATTCATTACCTTCGTCACTCAACGTCTAAGGAATCACAATCACATTAATCCCTCACATTCGTTCATTGTGACTACGGTCCCCGGATATCGGTTCCGTAACCCGCACCTACATTCTTTGGCCTTTAATCTCGTTTAATCTTTTCGTTTAACCTTTATTAAAGGTTTAGAACACTTGATTAAGTGTTACATTAGTTGAACATTATGTTCATATTTCTTTCTTGCACATCCCCCGAGAGTTTGAGCAGTTATAATCTCATTTACAGGTATTGCCTGCACTACTAGTCATGGCTGTGGTCGTGCCCTTCATTTCCTCGCTGACTGAGACGACCTACTTCTCTCTCCTCTCTTCTTCATTTGTGGTTGTGGCGCCAAGTCCTTTATTGTTCTCTCATGCCTAGGCCACTCTCGAGAAGATTATGGCTGATCTCGTGACTGTGGTGGCCGGCCTCCAAAAACACGACTTCATGGCTATGCGTACACGAGTATGAAACCTAGAAAAATTTTCTAAGTCTTTTACAAGCTTGAGACGCTGATTTCGAAATCTCATAACTTCTTCGTTATAACTCGGAACAAGGTCGTTCCAAAGAGATTTTCTTCCTTATCTTACCTACTTCGATTACCCACAGATGACGTTAGTTTACGAATCTAACGTATACGAGAAAATTAGATTTTTGAGAATTAAATTTTTATTTTTATTAAATAAATTTAATTAATTATTTATGGAGCAAGCTAATCGAACGTCGTTCTCTGACCTATAAATGTCAGAATGTCGTAGGATTTTGGCTACATGGTAGACTTAAAGTGTTTGAATTTTCAAGATGAAAATAAAAGCTTTCCGAGAAATTTTTTGACAAACACTATTCACGTATTTCTGCTCGGGAATTATTTTTGAACTTCCGAGAAATACGTAACGATAGAATATCGAGGTGAGATGGAATATCCAATAATATTTCAGTTATGGAAAATGTAATATTTTTCTTGTGGACTTAAAACCTAACGTTTAAGAAAAATGATTTACGAGAAGGAAATGTAATGCGATTAATGAATTAAGAGATGATTGTATAATACGTAGGTATTGTACGAGGTATAGAATACGAGTATGATACGAGGTATTATACGAGTACGTATGAATGATGGTATATAGTATATATTGAATAAATATACGAGGGGAATACGAGATGAATACGTGATTATACGTTATAAGGCTTTAAGCTCAATTATTGAATTTGTAGAATTGGAAGGTTTGGTTAAATATTATGTGAGCTAAGTATTGAATGGTTAAGTCCAATGTGAATTTATTAATGTAAGCCCAATGTTTTTTTAATTACAAGCCCAAGGTAATTTAATGTGTAAGCCCAATGATTAAGTAAGTTAATTAAGCTAAGGCCCAAAGTAAATATCCAATGGGTAAGAACCATGGAGCAACCCATGGGTGATTCAAAGTGATGAGCAAGTAACTTATTGGCTAAGTTATGTGATTAGCAAGAATACTTAAGGGTTAAGTAAATGGGGTGATCAAGTATTGGATATATGTTGTAATGGCCAAGTATTTTAAGTGGGGAGAAAGATAACTTAGAGGCTAAGTGTTGTGGTAGCCAAGTTTACTTAAGGGCTAGGTAATGAATAGTAAGGAGGTGGAGGATTTAATGACTAATCTACCCTCACTTTGAGATTCCTATAAATAGAGAGCTTTGCATTCATTTGTTGGTTGTTCAAAATTCATCCAACTCCTCTCAAGCTAAACAACTTATTTGGTTGAGAGAATAAGCACTTATACAGTTAGACTTTCTTTGTTAGCCTTTCCACCTATAAGTTATAGCTTATTGGTTAGAGAGAGTAAGTGAGAAAAAGCTAGCAAGTTAACCTTTGAAGTTCAAGAATCAAGAAGGAGATTAAAGATTTACCAAGTGTTATTCAAAAGTAAGTGATCTTAAACCATGTTTCTTTCTCTCTTCCATTGATAGAGAAGGGGGTATTGGTAGAACAAGCAAGCTAAGAAGGGGTTGAAATGACCAATCAAATCGCTTAAGTCTTAATAAGCCGTATACGTAATGAATAAGTTATGAATTCATAAGGAACTTATATGAACTTTTCATATGTTTTCTTAAAAAGATGGCATGATAATAAGAAGCAAGGATGGTGGTTAAAAGATTGAAGCCATAGGAAATCATGAAAAAAGAAGTCATAAGTCATGAGAAATGAAAACATAAGTAGTTTGTATTTTTATAAGTTACAAATTCACAATGAACTAGTAATAACTTATCATGTTTATAAGTTAATGAAGCATGAATGTCAAGATATTAATATGATGGATTGAATCCAAGTGAAATGGTCTATAAATCTCAAGTAACGAAGTTTTGCCAGAATTCACACAATTAGACGACAATCGTCGAATTCGTGAAATTCTCGGAATGGAAGTCGAATTTTGATATTGAGCTTGGAAACATTGGTTTTCAATGGAGACAAGTCGTATTTGTTATTATAGAGTTGCGGACTCAAAAATGGCCGAATTCCGACTTAGAACGAAGAACTGAGCGTGGAACGTTCACGAACTTTTATCGTTTTTGTTAAAAATAGACTAATAGGTGAAATTTTAGCAAACGAAGTCGAATAGATAAAATTCTTGCATAAACGCATAGAGTACGTAAATTGTGAACCGTAGGCTCTTGAAGCGAGCCAATTAGGACTTTATTGAAGAAGTTACGAGTCAAGGAATGTCATGAAAGTTGTAAATATGTCAAAACTATCGTGGCTTAGAAGTAAGCCGTAGCATGACTCAAGCTTAAATAAAGCGCCATAGCGCCAAAGTGAGCTTCAGACCCTGTAAACTCGCGCCGAAGCGCGATAGTTAACAAAGGGACTCGTCTTGCTTGTCCAGAAAGTCGGTGTCTAAAATCTAATAGGCGGCCATAGTTGTAACCTGCAACAAAAAAGATCACCGTGGCAGCCACGGTCTTAAAATCTAGACAATAAAGAAATGTTTACAAGTAGAAGATGAAGGGAAATCGTTTAGTAACGAACTAATGAACTTAATTAAACATTATCAAGTCATAATTGAACCCCAAGTATGATCACTTAGGGTTAAAAGAAAGTTACTTAAAGATGAACGCAAATGATATTCAATGTTAATACTTCACCAATGACGATCGAGTTTCGATTAATAACGTCATTTGAGACGTTAGTAAGCCACGAGGAAGGATAATTAACTTTCGAATTGAGTTATATTAATGAAATAATTTCACTTAAGTATAAGAGAACGAAGTTAGTAAGAATGATGTAAAAAGAATGATGGAAAAGCGGAACAATAAATAACAAATCTAATACGAGGATTAGATTGAGAAGAAGGGTAAGATTATTTAGGAACTAAATATGTTCATTCATGACCTAATGTGGTATGTTATATGCTTATGTGTTGTAGAAACTGTAAAGGCTCAAAGGAAATGTAATTGTACTGTAGCAGACGCTGAAGGCATGTTTTTCTTAAACTCTTGTCTAACCTTCGTGTTAGCCAGGTTTTCAAAATGATTCACGTTATGAGATGCATGTATGATTTCAAATAAAGGGTCGAAGCCAGTTTTAACTCGGCTAGATTAATCTTGATAGATTGACTAATTTCTTTATAAGTCTTTCAATATAGAATTGCTAACGCCATCATATGCTAACTCCTTGGTACGGATTCAAGGTAAGCCTGAATATGTATAAACAAATGTATTTTCATCGAGTATTCGATGGGCACGTGAGGTTGCCACAACTTAAACGTACACACGTTTAATGGATGTAGTGTTGATCAACATAGGGTATTATAGGCTGATAACCTAGATGTACTCGTAAGCTATGCTGAACTTACGGACTTCGTGCCGGGTTGTCCTTTTCAAAGAAACTATAAGATGTTCACGTCTTGAACTAGAATTGATGATTCATGGAATATTGTTATTGAAAAATGTTTTGAAGGAAAAGGAAAGCTATTTTGAATTATTGATAGTACTTCATAACTATCATCCAGTTATTGAAGATATACGATTCCTATGTTTCAAGCATTCTTTTAAAAATGAAATTGTTGTACTTGCTGAGCTTGTTATGCTCACACTTGCTTGAACCATATGATTGCAACTTAGACGATATGACCAAAGGATTCGACAAGGATAAAGTGAAGGCTAAAGCGAACTTGTAGATTACCTATGTAATAGTATAGGTTTGAAATGATATATTTGATATTATGACAAGAACAAATGTAACAGTTATAAAGAACCTGGGGAATGTTAGTATTGTTTTGGAATATATATAAGACATATTCGTTCTTTTGAGGCATTTCAATTGAATGTTTGTGTGAACTGTAGCACCGTGGAGCACCATCTATCGGGTTGGAAGAGACCCGGATTTGGGGGCGTCAAAGAATCCATTAACATGCCATTCAATTGGCTTAATCTTCGCTCTTCGTTCATTTTAACGTTTTTAACGTTCTTTGTTCGTTCGTCCGTAATTCGGTCATTCGAACTCAGAATTCATTCGTTCTTGAGTCCATGACTCACATTTTATGCATTCTCTTACATTCTTATGGAACCCTACATATTCAGGTTCATTTACTAACTTTCAAATTTTCGTTCTTCTTTTACAAAATTTTCGTCATAACTTCGTTATAGCTTAGTTTTAAATCCGTTCTTCATGAACATTTCTATCATTCCTAACCAAGCGATAAGCATCTAACTTATACGCGATGGTTTTAAACTTGTCCATCAACAACAATTACACTGTGATGGTTTTAAATTTGTCCATCAACAACGTTCTTCGTGTTCGTCGCGTGTTCTTCGTGTTCTTCGTTCGTTCTTCATTTTAATAGATATTTTGGATTACGATTCTACTTTTTCTTGGAATTTGATGTTATAGAACATCATTCCTTGCTTAATTCACCTACTCGTTCATAATATTCATTCGAATCGCTCAAAATCCTCACGAATCTTATACTTGCTTAAGAAATTTATGAACTAAATTTCTTATTTTTATTTCTTCATTTTCTTACGATTTCAACCATATGAAATCATTACTAATCTCTTTTACTTCTTATTATCATTAAGCTATGTTTTTGACATAGAAAACTTAAAGAAAATATTAGAAGAAACTAAGGTTCGGATTACCGTTCTTCTTTAATCTTCTTCCGTCGGACAAAGCGTGCATTCAAGCTAGCTTTTCCTTCCTTCTTCTCCTTCTCTTTCCCCATCCGAACTCTCTCTCTCTCTCTCTCTCAAAGTGTAGGATTTTCAAAATCCCATTCAAATGAGATTAAGCTTCCTATTTATAGATTTTCAAGGTTAGGGGCAAAATAGTCATTTCGCCCATAAAATCGCTATTCACACCTCCTTACTATTCAAGACTTAAGGACTAAGTTAACTTAGCCCTCAAGTTTGCTTAGCCTTTAAGTTTCATAGTTCCGTCTTTTGGATTTCGT
Source organism: Panax ginseng (assembly GCA_020205605.1). NCBI lineage: Eukaryota > Viridiplantae > Streptophyta > Magnoliopsida > Apiales > Araliaceae > Panax > Panax ginseng. The sequence goes on along the minus strand of CM035143.1, from coordinate 32,969,052 downwards.
CCGACAATTTTAAAAACTGCGATTCTCGGAATCCAAATATTTTTGGATATTTCCTCTTTCCTTTACCGATTAACTTTTACGTATTCTTCAGATTTTTGAAAAACTGAAAAACACTTTTTGGCATCAAGCGTTTTCCTTCACTTTTTTCCCTAACGTAGCTAAACGAGTGAAAAGTATATAACAGTACTTTTGGTCATTTTTATTTCGTCCGATTTTTGCACGTTTTTCGAGAAAAACTTTTATCGGCTTACTTAACTTTTCACGTTATATTATCGTCAAAAATTTTGACGGAATGTCATTTCGACATACCGAACTCTCGAAAAGGCTTCGGTTATTCAAACCCTAACCCTTAGGTTTTGTCGGGTGAATAGTGTCTATTTCGTCTTTTTCCCCAAAAATATTTTTGTTCTTGGAAAATTTGTATTTTCATCTTGAAAATTCTTACTCGTTCAGTCTATCTCGTAGCCAGAATCCTCCCGATTAATAATCATTCTAGGTTATAGAACGATTAATAAACACATAGCACATAATAGTATTAATAAAAATTCCTTTTATTAATAACTAATTCTTTAAACCTAAATTCTGGATAATCCAAAATTCCTGGTTGTTACATTCTTCCCTCATAAAAATTTCTTCCTCGGAATTTCTTAAAACCAACCCTTACCCGGGTCATCACATTCTTCCATTCTTCACAGAATTTCATCCTCGAAATTTTTAACTTACTCTTCTTCTCAACTTCTCTTCAAAGAAGTTATTATCTTTGAAACATTCCCTACCCTTCATAACTTATCAAGATTCATGAAGTGAAAGGAATAACGAGGAATATAAAGATTCCTTTAAAACATTTCATACTTTTGCTGAGGGGTCAAATTGACCATGAACTCTTACTAGGTTTACCAGTATGACGTCGTAACCTTTCTTTCCACGGTCAGTTTACAATCACAAAGAAGGTAAACTACCTCTTCCATACGTAGGTGATCAACCCATCGTATCACCCCATTTTGGAGTATGTTCACCTCAGACTTACTCATTAGATTCCGCACCAAAATAATTTGGTTTGGCATAACTTTTCAAAGAAAGCTCGATTTTCTTTTAATCTTGACATATCATTCGTCTTAGCCAAATCAAGTAGCTTAGACCATACCAATAAATTGGACATCAACTTGAAACATTCATCTAGTCAACTTAATTGACATCGACTACTTCTTTAAATTCTTTCGCAATACATCAAAATGTTTTATGACGTCATGATATCGCACTCTTCACAGTACGTTGAGGATTTCGTCAGTTTATGACTTTATCATTATGCATCATACCATAGCGGGTTATTGATCCTAAGATCAAATCCAACACCAGGTTTAATTGCATTAATAACTTCATCTTTTTACCATCCTCGCATCAAATGCACTGATGATATAGAACTCATTTTGATATTTCAAATTAATTTCTGTCTAGCTGAAACAATTAGCATAGACATACCAAGAATAATTCTTTTAAAATCCATTGGTTCCAAAAGTCGAACCAATTCTTTCATTTTCAAAATGCGTACATTAGTACGATTTCAAGAAATTTCGAAATCTAGCATAGCTAGATGACTTGGAATATCCTTTTCTCCATCTTCCTTCATTGTCTTACTTGCGACAATACTTAATCTTTTCTAGCACCTTCAATGCTAAGTCTACTGAAAATACTTACTTTCAGTCTAAACATTCTTATACCTTAGTATAGTTCATCAACTTGCCACACTTTATGTGTTTAGGAACTTTCCACAACCATATGTGTTTAAGAACTTATCTTTTCAATATGTAATCCAAGAACAAATCAAGGACTATCCATATACTTAGGGCTCAGAAACATAGCATATAACTATGAGTCACAAACTTTTCATAAGTATGAGTTTCAAGAACCCGCACCTATCTTATCATTTTCTACTTATCAAGTATATACATGAGAAAAGATTTACCTTCTCGTCATATACATCTTGATAGCGCAACCAATTTCAATAATTGTCACTGTAATAAACTGAGTGGTTGTTACACCGAGCACAAACCTCTGCGCATACAAAGATTCATACAACTCAGCCATCACATGAGTCCTCAATTGAAATATTACAACTTCTAACTTTCTCTTTACTTAATCTGAATTTTCTTTAATTCGTATACTATCCTTTACAACTCAATCTGAATCGTTTAACAGCTCATCTGTTACTACGATTTACTATGATCACGTGGTGATCTTCTTATCCTTCTCTTTACGATTATAGTCTCAGGTACTCATACCTAAGGTTTATAACATACCAGCTCTGATACCAACCTTACATAGCATACGAAATCCGATCTTTCTTCACACCGGATTAAAATCGTCATGAAGTACATCATTCATCCAACATACATCATTATATCTTTGAAATATAATAACATATATTCTCAAATCCCACGTTCTAAGACCTTATAACCTTTCTCATTACAAATAATGATAATTACATTATTCCTTTCATCTTACAAGAGTGACTTTTATCCGCCACCAAGGATACATAAAGTTCATTAAACTAGTCTATAGTTTAATTTTCTTCTTTTCTCTATTACAAGTCTTCACTTGATCTTCTCGCTCATTCACATTCTGAATGACACTTCATCTGGATACCGTTAGCTTGATCTATACGGGATCCTTAATTTCTTCTAACATCATTCGTTGAAAATGTTTTTCATTTAAAGCAAGTGTGAGCATTCAATTGCCCAGCAAGTCATAACAGTTGAACAAACAACTTCAAGAGTTTAACATTCTTTTCAGACTTCAATAACCGAATAAAGGTTACGAAGCAACTTAAATAATAGGAATAGTCTTGATTCCTATCATCTTAAAACATTAGTTATATGCACTTTAAAATACTTTCATTCTCTACTCTCTTTCATGCACATTCTGTCTGGCTAGAATCAATAGCACGGACTTAACAATAACGGTTCATGTATAAACAGAACATTCTTTTATTGAACAATTCAAACATAGAACAGTTCATATCACAGAAACACTGTAGTGTTCAAATTGTGGCACAAGGCCTCATACATTATACCACCTTGTACAAATATCGCACATTCGCACATAGACAGAACTTCTCAAGTTCAACATCTGAGAAGTTTAAGAAACTAGCATCCATTTAAAATATGAATGAAGTTAGGAAACTTGCCTTACGCATAGCTACAGCTTACGCTGAACTACTCATTCCAATTCCTATATAACACATAAGGAAACAACACATACACCAATTAGTCATATACTTGACTTACACATTGGTTTACTTTACTTTAATTCTTAAGGTCGCGTTCTTACAACTTAGTTTACGCGACCAACTTTCTTTACCGCTTTACGGCTTCATGACATACGGAGATGTCTTACTCAGAACGTTTATCATCTTTGATAATTTACATTCTTAACTTCTTCTTATACTTCTCTAGGACTCAGCACACATCGCTTCTCTGCTAGTAGTCCATATGGTACTCTGAGTGGTCTCCCACAAACAACCAACAAACAAGTTCCCGTCTCGTCTACACTGCCATCACAGTGAGTTAGATCGGTTGCCAGTTTCGTATATACCTTCGCTCTCTGAAGGAATTGTTTAGCCCAGCTCCCATATGTCAACCATCAAAGGTTACGATTGTACCACAACCTAACTTTCTCTTAACTTATATGAACTATTAAATTATAATGTTCGTTAAGTTAATTTTTTATTCCTTATGGCTTTCTGGCAAGTAATTGCCATATCTCAGAATTCATTTCTTATCGTCTAAGTCATACAGTATTATGTATACTCGGAACGATCGTTCAATGTCAATACTATGAGGTCATAGAGTTAAACATTTTATATGAACTTACTACCTTCACCAACGTCTAAGTCATACAACCAGGGTATACTTAGAACGTTCGTCCGACATGAATACGATTCACGAGGATCGTTTACGTATTCAACGTTCACCTTGCTCGTCTCTTAATCTCTCATTCAAACTTAGCTCAAGGTTTCAATTACATTAATCGTTATCCATCCCATGAACCCCATGTTCATTATTCTTTCTTAATGTCGAAGCCATACAGTCCGTTGTAAGCTAAGACCGATCGTTCAACCCAACAACGTTACGTTCATAGCGTCTATACGCTTTACACTTATCTCTCATTACCATGACATAACATCAGAATGTTATTCATTACCTTTGTCACTCAACGTCTAAGGAATCACAATCACATTAATCCCTCATGTTCGTTCATCATGACTACGGTCCCCGGATATCGGTTCCGTAACCCGCACCTACATTCTTTGGCCTTTAATCTCGTTTAATCTTTTCGTTCAACCTTTATTAAAGGTTTAAAACACTTGATTAAGTGTTACATTAGTTGAACATTATGTTCATATTTCTTTCTTGCACATCCCCCGAGAGTTTGAGCAGTTATAATCTCATTTCTGGGTATTGCCCTACACTTTGTCGTTCTGCGGTTGTAGTGCCCTTCCTTCCTCTCGCTTTGCGGCAGACGACTTACTCTCTCCTCTCTTCACGAGTTGGCCTTGCGGCGCCAAGTCCTTTGTTATCTCTCATAACTGCTGGCGCCACTCTCAAAAGATTATGGCCGATCTCGCGCGTTTGATCTTGGCCTCATCAAGGCACGAATGGTGACTGTAGGCAAAGAGTATGAAACCTAGAAAAATTTTCAAAGTCTTTTACAAGCTTGACACGCTGATTTCGAAATCTCATAACTTCTTCGTTATAACTTGGAACGAAGTCGTTTCAAAACCATTTTCTTTCTTATCTTACGTACTTCGATTACCCATGGACCGAAGTTCATTCTGAATCCGTTAACATGCCATTCAATTGGCTTAATCTTCGCTCTTCGTTCATTTTAACTTTTTTAATGTTCTTTGTTCGTTCGTCCGTAATTCGGTCATTCGAACTCAGAATTCATTCGTTCTTGAGTCCACGACTCACATTTTATACGTTCTCTTACATTCTTATGAAACCCTACATATTCGAGTTCATTTACTAACTTTTAAATTTTCATTCTTCTTTTATGAAATTTTTGCAATAACTTCGTTATAACTTAGTTTTAAATCCGTTCTTCATGAACGTTTCTACCATTCCTAACCAAGCAATAAGCATCTAACTTATACACGATGGTTTTAAACTTGTCCATCAATAACAATTACACTATGATGGTTTTAAATTTGTCCATCAACAACGTTCTTCGTGTTCTTCGCGTTCTTCATTCGTTCTTCATTTTAATCTATATTTTGGATTACGATTCTACTTTTTCTTTGAATTTGATGTTATAGAACATCATTCCTTACTTAATTCACCTACTCGTTCATAATATTCATTCCAATCGCTCAAAATCTTCACGAATCTTATACTTGCTTAAGAAATTTATAAACTAAATTTCTTATTTTTATTTCTTCATTTTCTTACAATTTCAACCATATGAAATCATTACTAATCTCTTTTACTTCTTATTCTCATTAAGCTATGTTTTTGACATAGAAAACTTAAAGAAAATATTAGAAGAAACTAGGGTTCGGATTACCGTTCTTCTTTAATCTCCTTCCGTCGGATAAAGCGTGCATTCAAGCTAGCTTTTCCTTCCTTCTTCTCCTTCTCTTTCCCATCCGAACTCTCTCTCTCTCTCTCTCTCTCTCTCAAAGTGTAGGATTTTTAAAATCCCATTCAAATGAGATTAAGCTCCCTATTTATATATTTTCAAGGTTAGGGGCAAAATAGTCATCTCGCCCCTAAAATCACTATTCACACCTCCTTACTATTCAAGACTTAAGGACTAAGTTAACTTAGCCCTCAAGTTTGCTTAGCCTTTAAGTTTCGTAGTTCTGTTTTTCGGATTTCGTCCGACAGTTTTAAAAACTGCGATTCTCGGAATCCAAATATTTTTGGATATTTTGTCTTTCCTTTACCGATTAACTTTTACGTATTCATCGAATTTTCGAAAAACTAAACAACACATTTTGGCGTCAAGCGTTTTCCTTCATGTTTTCCCCTAACGTAGCTAAACGAGTGAAAAGTACATAACAGTACTTTTCGTCGTTCTTATTTCGTCTGATTTCTGCACGTTTTTCGAGAAAAACTTTTACCGGCTTGCTTAACTTTTCACGATATATTATCGTCAAACATTTTGATGGAATGTCATTTCGACATACCGAACTCTCAAAAAGGCTTCGGTTATTCAAACCCAAATCCTTAGGTTTCGTCAGGTGAATAGTGCCTATTTCGTCTTTTTCCCTGGAAATATTTTTGTTCCCGGAAAATTTTTATTTTTATCTTGAAAATTCTTACTCATTCAGTCTAGCTCGTAGCCAGAATCCTCCCGATTAATAATCATTCTAGGTTATAGAACGATTAATAAACACATAACACATAATAGTATTAATAAAAATTCCTTTTATTAATAACTAATTCTTTAAACCTAAATTCTGGATAATCCAAAATTCCGTGTTGTTACAGGGCATGGCGCCGCATTGCCGTGATCGAATTCTAGGAACCAAAAGCTCGCGCCGCAGCGCGAGCCCAAGAGGAGAAGCTGGCGCCACAGTGCCAACACTAGATCATGCAAAATAATAAAAGCTTACATGTAAGGAAATAAAGATAATTGATTAGTAGTGAACCAATAGATTACTAAACTTAATGTAACATCATTAAGATAATTGTAAACCCTAATTAATACAGTAAAGGTTGAAGATAAGTCAAATGTGAACATGAATGGTATGCAATAGATGTACTTAACCAATGACGATCGAGTTTCGAATAATGATGTAAGAACGTTAGTAAGCCACGAGGGATGATAATTAACTCAGACCGAGTTGTATTAATGAAATAATTTCAATTAAGTTATAGAAAGAAAATAAGTTGGTAAAGAACGATGTAAAAGAATGACGGCAAGCCGTAACCAATAATAACAAATCTACTACATAATTAGATTGAGAAGAAGGGTAAGATTCATTAGGAACCATGTATATTAATTCATGACCTAATGTGGTATATTATGTGATTATGTGTTGTAGAGACCGTAAAGGGTCAAAGGAAACATAATTTTAGTATAGCAGACGCTGAAGGCAAGTTTTTCTAAACGCTGGTCTAACCTTCGTGTTTGCTAGTTTTTCAAATGATTCAAGTTATAAGATGCATGTATGGTTTTAAAAAAAAGAGTCGATGCCAGTTTTAACTCGGCTAGACTAATTTTGATAGATTGATTGATTTATTTACAAGACTTTCAATATAGAATTGCTAATGCTATCCTACGCCAATTGTTTAGTACAGATTCAAGGTAAGCTTGAATATGAATAAAAAAATATATTTTCGTCGAGTATTCGATGGGAACGTGAGGTTGCCACAACTTAAACGTACACACGTTTAATGGATGTAGTGTTGGTCAACATAGAGTACTATAAGCTGATCTCCGAGAAGTGCTCGTAAGCTATGCCGGACTTATGGACTTAGTGTCGGGTTGTCCTTTTCAAAGAAATTTTGAAACGCTCATGGTCTTGTACCAGAATTGATGTTTTACTGAATATTGTTATTATAAAACGTTTTGAAGAAAAAGAAATGCTATTTTGAATTATTAATAGTACTTCATAACTATTATCCAATTATTGAAGATATATGATTCCTATGTTTCAAGCATGTTGTTTAAAAGAAATTGTTGTACTTGCTGAGCTTGTTATGCTCACTCTTGCTTGAACCATATGAATGCGACTAAAAAAGCTTAACCCGAGGTTTCCATTAGAGATAAAGGCAAGACGAAGATGAATGATTAGTTTATCTTGTAATAGGCTAGTAAGTATATGTATTATATTATGATGAACAAAGAATGTAATGGTTTAAGAACCTGGGAACGTGATTTATTATTATTAATGTAATAAGAATGATGTTGGAACACACATTTTGACGCCGTTTCATTAGAATGAATGTACAATTATGAGTATCGTGTAGCACCATTTGTTGGGTTGGAAGATACCCGGATTTGGGGGCGTCACAATACAAGAGCTTGCGAAATTACAGTTGAAGTAGGACAAGTAAACTTGCATAATAATAAACAAACTAGTTCAACGAAAGGGTAGAGTTAGAGAACTTGCTCAAAGTAAAACGATAGGTTTAGAAACTTGCACAATTATTATAAAAGTAGAGTTAAAGAACTTGCCTCGAGCGTAAGCTATATTATTAAACTCACATTCACCTACATATAGGTTTAGAATCACCATCTATTAGATATACTAACATTCACGTTCCAACATAACATGCATTTCTAGTTAGACTTATTATTTTAGCACAAGTCTTAAGCTACCATACAAATATCAGAAATTACAAGTGTTAACCTTCACAACACCTGTTTACTATTCATCATGCTCACTAAGTTCTAATATACCACGTTCATCACTTACTAACCATATAAACTTTGAAACTACTAACCACATAACACGATTCTGTTTTAACTATATTATTACATGATTATTATTGTAATATCCGAGTTTTAATTTATTTTTTTATTATTTTTTTTATGTAATTTAAGAATTATTAATAAACGAATTTATATGAAACTTTTGGGTGATTTCATTTATTAGATGTATGTGTGTGGTACATATATGTGTTATTTCAAGATATGTGATGAGATGTATTTAAATGGTTGGTTTAGTTTTATTTAACTATTTAAATAAAATTAAGTAGGGAATTATTCTATTTTATTACGTGGGATGATATTAAATCATGAGCTGGAGTTCGGAGCGGAGTTTAGAGATGCGGACTACGTATTCGAGTCCGTAACGTCGAAATTAGTCAGGATAGACTATAATCACGAAAAAGTGTCACAGTTGACTTTTTGGTCAAAGTCAACCTATTGACTTTTTAAAGGAAAAAGTCAACTACGAATTTCATAAATGAATTTGACTAAACGGATAGTCCCTTGACGTCCGAAACGTCGACTTTAGTAGGAATCGATATATGGTTCGCAAAGTTTGGTTCCAAAGGGTAAAATAGTCAAATAGCTTATTAATTGATTAAAATAATATATGTATTTTTTTATAATAGAAATCAAATTGAACTGATGGACCCATGAGACTATTAAATTGGGACAAGGGAGGAGTATCACGTATATTACATAATAGCTAAGGTGGAAATAATTTATTTTATTCCTTAAAATCAAAATTCTTTTTATTTTTCTAACTCCCACATTCATTTTCTCTATCTCCCACATTCGTCCTATTAATTAACTATATTATTGTAGTATTAAGTATTGTGAGTAACTAATCATTAGAGTTGGGGGTTATGGGAATCAAAAGACTCAAACAAAGCTATGCATATATACAAACACACTTTTCTTTTAAGAAAATTCCACCCAGTGAGTAAACATGGAGAAATTGAGAGCCAAGAGAGTTAGAACTAATTTTGGAGGATTCTTTGAGGATTTGACAAGCAAGGAGAATGAGCATCATATTAAACCAAGAAGAAATTCATCAAAAGGTAATTCATGAACCCATTTTATTTTTATAAGAAAAATGAGAAGAAAATGCATATAAAATTGGTAAATGATTTGTTGTGGCTTTGTGTTGCCATATTCTTTGTTGTTTGATGATTATAGATAATTAACAACAAAGATATGGGTTAATCATGCATCAAATTCATAGAAAATCAAAGAATTAAGCAATGCATGCTCTACCTTTGGTAAAATGTCTCTAAGGTGCTAAATTAATCAAAAAGGTGGAAGTTTGTTGAAGTTTGATGTTGTGAAATGTGAAAACATGTGAGAGTAGATGATCTGGACATTAGGAATAATTTAATTGCATGCTAGAAGCAAAATCACGGATTTTTGTCAAATTGGGTTTAACTAGTAATCGGTGATTTTTGGGGTTTTTCAGAGCCTCAAAAACATGGTGTATATGACTCGATTAATGTATGTAATAATTTTATAAAATAGTATGTAACATGAGGTACAACCTGTCCAAATTTCATAGTAAGGGAGTTAAATTGAGCAAGATATGAAAATCGTAAGCATGCATGTTGGTAATAAAATCTATGAGACTGGAATTTCGAATTTTTCTAAATATAAAACTAAGTGCTTTGCGCTTTTCTATCTTGATTGGTTTGTGGTCTCGAAGCATGCTAGTTTTATGAATGTTATATTTTTGTAAAATACCTTGATGTATGAAGTTTATTGTGTCCAAGTATCATGGTCATATCATCTTTAGATTAGCGGGAATAAAATCTTAGAGTCAGCGAAAATCGTAGAGTTAACTCTGAAAATCGTAGAGTCAATGAAAATCGTAGAGTTAACTGAAAATCGTAGAGTCAGTGAAAATCGTAGAGTAAACTCTGAAAATCATAGTCAATGAAAATCGTAGAGTTAACTCTGAAAATCGTAAAGTCAGTGAAAATCGTAGAGTAAACTCTGAAAATCGTAGAGTCAGTGAAAATCGTAGAGTAAACTCTAAAAATCGTAGAGTCAATGAAAATCGTAGAGTAAACTCTAAAAATCGTAGAGTCAGTGAAAATCGTAGAGTAAACTCTGAAAATTGTAGAGTCAATGAAAGTCGAAGAGTAAACTCTGAAAATCGGAGAGTGCAGATAGTAGAGTGAAAATCATAGAGTCAACACTGAAAATCGTAGAGTCAGTGAAAATCGTAGAGTGAACTCAGAAAATCGTAGAAATCACTGAGATAGTAGAGTGAAAATCATAGAGTGAACTCGAAAATTATAGAGTAAAGTTTATATTACAATTACTATGCGTTGCTAATAGTTGATGTGCATGATTATACAATTGTGTAGGGCACGTGAAGTGCGAGAATAGTAAGTCGTTAATGTCATTATTGGTAAACAACGATCAAGGCAAGTTTTTCATACCCTATTTTTCATTATGAATTTATTCAACTCTTATTAGATTGATTACGCAATGAGGGTAAGTTTGGGCTTGTGATTAATTAATCATTCGTGCAAGCTCCTTTATTGTAAAGTTCTATAACTTCAATTGTGATGCGAAACGTTATTGATGATTATTCAGTTCCTATTGCAACTGCTATACTTTAAAGTTCGTATTCCCTTAATGAACTATATTCAAGCATGCTTTCTATCTTTCGTCCCAGCTAGATGTTATTGATGCAAACATAGTATATTGTTTAAACAATTCAAATCCTTTGAAGCTATTTGATGTTTACCAATCCAAATTGCTTTGGTGAGGTCCCGTATGAATACTAAGATGAACAGCCTGGATAACGGGGTAACTGATGACGGGCATATAGTCCCATTTACGTTTATGCGCTTAAACTTTATAGTTGTGCACAATGTAGGGTACGATAGGCCGATCACCTGGAGTACTTGTAGACACCGTTTACAATCTATTTGATTGTTAAACCGGCTGATGGTTTTTGATGAAACAAAGTAATGTTTAGGGTATCTAACACCCCTAAGTATGCTATTGAGAATTCTAGAACTCTTATCTTGATATTCCAGTTTATCTCTTGATATTTATTTCAACTATTGAGAAATATTCATACTAATGCTTTTATTTCTGATGTATGTTCTCAAACTACTTTATATACTTACTGGGCAATTTGTGTTCATTCTTGCTTAAACCTTTCAGTTAAGGATGATAATGTTGAGGGCTCGGGCAAGGATAAAGGAAATTCTAAGATGAAATGATGAGAGTTATTTATGTAATAATTATATTTCCGTATATGATGTGATGTAGCGATAAACGCTAAGTTTATTAAAGGTTGTAAAGACTTGGGACTTTATTTTGAATAAGTATGTAATAGTTAATATTATTATTATTATTATTAGAGTTACTTAGATAAATGACGATGTATGTTGTATCGTGAGCACCATGTCCTGTAATCGATGTTACACGGATTTGGGGGCGTCACAGGTTGGTATCAAAGCAATAGGTTATAAACCTTTGGTGGGGAACCTTAGACTATAACCTTAGGAAAGTTAGTGGAGAAAATAAAGAGATGAACTCATATAGAGTTCTAGGGGTTGTGTCAATCTATTTTTCCTAAAAATAAAAACAACTATTTTAAAATACTAACCGAGTGATTTTTCTCTTGTTTAAAGGATGTCAGGAGAGGAGGACGTTAGAGATATCCACGTTGTGAGTGAGCAGTTGGTGATAGCTGTACCTGAGCCTATAGTTGAGGCAGTAGCTGACTCAGACCTAGAGGAGTATCCTTAAGAGGAAGAGGACCCCGAGGAGGACTCGGAAGAAGTACCTGAGGATACTTTATTGGATGAGTTGATGGATAGGATTACGGAGTTGGACGACAAGGTCCATGAGTTGAAGGAGGCATGTCGGGGGCGACAAGCTGCGAGCATTACTTGAGGCATTGGTGCACCACCTGATAATTAGGAACGGGGACTTGGCTGACAAGCTGCGGGCATCAGCCCAGAAGGCGGATAGGCTGGAGGATGAGAAAGAAGCTATTAGGACCCAATTGGGGCATACCATTAATGGGTTAGAGTCGAGGATTCAGAGTCTCCAAACTGACAAGCAGATTATTACCACATTTTGGGGATAAGAGAGGAGAGACCGTGTTCAGGCTGAGAAGCTAACTGGCGAGTTAGAAGGAGAGGTGAGAGATAAGAAGGTTAAGATAGACAAGATGAAGTACGCATTTAAGTCAGCACATGGAAGGTTTCAACATAGGGTGAATCATTTTCCAAGTGAGGAGTATCGGTCTAGACGTGTTATAAGCCGAGGACTGGTACTGGAGATAGCGGATGAGGAGCATGAGGAAGCCATTAGGTGGGGCTTTTAGTTTATATCGATCAATGACATATCTGGTTACATATTATTTGATTCGGGTGCTACTTGTTCCTTCGTATCGCATGAATTCTCCCAACGATTAAACTTACCCCAAGAAGAATTAAAATATCCTATGAACATAGAAGTTGCTAACAAGGAAATGATTCCCGTTAGCCATGTCTATAGGAATTGTGTTGTAGACATCAGGGGATATAAGTTACCCGTGGATTTAATTCCAATTCAACTAGGAGAATTTGATGTAATTCTAGGAATGGATTGGTTATTTAACCATGGAGCAATGATAGATTGTCAAAAGAAGTGTATAAACCTTAGGACTCCAGATCAGTCTAAGGTAGCATTCTATGGAAGTAGGTCGCCGAAACACTCAATTTGTCTGACGATGATGCAAGCGAGGAAGTTACTAAGAAAGGGATGTGTAGGATATTTGGCCCATATTGTCGATACACAGAAAGTAGAGATAGAGATGGAACAGATACCAGTAGTGAACGAATTTCCGGATGTATTTTCAGAGGAATTGCCAGGACTTCCGCCAGATCGGGAGGTCGAATTCATTATAGATTTAATCTTTGGGATGACACCAGATTTGAAAGCCCCTTACGAGAATGGCACCCAGAAATGAAGGAGGCGATGGTGCGATTGCAAGAGTTATTGGATAGGAAGTATATTCAACCGAGTGTGTCTCCTTGGGGAGCACCAGTTTTATTTGTGAAAAAGAAGGATGGATCGATGAGACTATGTATCGACTATCGAGAGTTGAACAAGGTGACGATTAAGAACAAGTATCCGTTACCTAAGATAGATGATATGTTCGATCAACTGAAGGGAGCGAAATATTTTTCCAAGATCGACTTGAGGACGGGATATCACCAGTTAAAGGTAAGGAAGGAGGATGTACCTAAGAAAGCGTTCAGGACATGTTATGGTCACTACGAGTTCTTGGTGATGTCGTTCGGGTTAACAAATACGCCAGCAGCATTTATGGACATGATGAATTGGGTATTCAAGCAATACTTAGATAAATTTGTAGTTGTGTTCATAGATGATATATTGATCTATTCTAAGATTCAGGAAGATCATGTTGAACATTTAAGGTTAGTGTTGGAGGCGTTGAGGAAGGATAAGTTATACGCAAAATTCTCGAAGTGTGAATTCTGGTTGGAGAAAGTTCAATTTCTGGGTCACGTGATCGACAAGGACGAAATTTCTATGGATCCAGTAAAGGTGGAAACGGTTCAGAATTGGGAACAACCAAATCACCCGGCAAGTAAGAAGTTTTTAGGGGTGAAAGAGCTATTACAGACGGTTTATCTAAGATTTTTCAAAGATAGCGGGAATGTTGACGAATTTAACGAAGAATTTGGTAAAATTTGTCTGGACGGAGAAATGTGAAGAGAGTTTTAAGAAACTCAAGAAAAGACTGAGTGAAGCACCAGTGTTGTCTTTACCTGACGATACAGGTGACTTCGTGATTTTCAGTGATGCGTCACACAAAGGACTTGGATGTGTGCTTATGCAACATGATAAAGTTATTGTGTATGCATCGCGTCAATTGAAGGATTACGAGAAGGGATATCCTGCCCATGATCTGGAATTGGCGGCAGTAGTATTTGCCTTAAAGATATGGAGGCACTATTTATATGGTGTAAGGTGTGAAATATACACGGACCACAAAAGTCTGAAGTATATCTTCATGCAAAAGGAGTTGAATATGAGACAAAGAAGATGGTTGGAACTTATAAAGGATTACGATTGCGACATCTTGTATCATCTAGGAAAAGCGAACGTGGTAGCGGATCTTGCTAGCAAGAAAGAGGCGATGGTAGATTGGCAATGCTAACAGCTCAAGAGGAGTTAATTAAAGAGATGGCTAGATTGGAACACGAGATAAAAAGTCCAAGAGAGCCAGAGGGGAAATTGTTCGCAATGGAGGCTCATCCGACTCTATTTGACAAAATCAAGGAAGTACAAGGCAGCGATGAGGAATGTGTGAAGGTGAGAACAAGAATTTCAGATGGAGAAGAGCTTATATTCAGTATGGGGGGGGTGATGGATTATTAAGATTTGAGAAAATAATTTGGGTGCCAGTGATGTCTGAATTGAAGGAAGAAATCTTGCAGGAAGCTCATAGCTCAACTTACTCAATTCACCCGGGAAGCACAAAGATGTATCAGGATCTCCGCCAACATTATTGGTGGCCAAATATAAAAAGAGAAGTCGCAGAGTGCGTCATCAAGTGTTTAACATGCCAGTGAGTTAAGACAGAACATTAGAAACCGAGCGGGCTACTTCAACCTTTAGAAATTCCAGAATGGAAGTGGGAGCATATCACGATGGACTTCGTGGTAGGACTTCCAACTACGCAGAAGGGTTACGATGCAGTTTGGGTGATCATTGATCGATTGACCAAGTCAGCGCATTTCTTGTCAATCATGATCAGATATACCTTGGATCAGTTGGTAAAGATTTACATCAAAGAGATTGTTTCAAGGCACGGGGTACCTGTATCAATTGTGTCAGATCGCGATCCGCGGTTCACAGCAAATTTCTGGAGAAGTTTTCAAGAACGTATGGGAACGCAACTGAGGTTGAGCACGGCGTATCATCCTCAAACAGATGGGCAGAACGAGAGAACTATTCAAACGTTAGAGGACATGCTGAGAGTATGCGTTATGGATTTCAAAGGGAGCTGGGATGACCGCCTACCATTGGTAGAATTTGTGTACAATAATAGTTATCACGCGAGCATCGGTATGCCACCTTATGAAGCTTTATATAGAAGGAAATGCAGAACGCCATTGTGCTGGGATGAAGTGGGAGAACGACAATTGCTAGGGCCAAAATTGGTGCAACAAAGCTGCGAGATGTGATCAAAATAATACTGAAGCGAGGCTCGTGGACTCTCTCAGATCGACAGAAGAAATATGCAGATCAACATCGGCAACAATGAGATTTCGACTTCGGCAATTATGTGTTTTTGAAAGTGTCACCTTGGAATGGGAAAATGAGATTTGGGAAGAAGGAAAAACTTAGTCCCAGATTCATAGGACCCTTCGAAGTGTTGAGGCGAGTGGGTGAGGCAGCTTATGAAATAGCCTTACCTCCGGAGTTAGAACATATACACAACGTGTTCCATGTTTCTGACCTAAGACCCTATAAGTAGGATTACAAGCATGTCATAGAGTATGAACCTATTCAGTTTGAAAAGGACTTAACCTACAAAGAGGTCCCATTGCAGATAATCGATAGAAAAGAACAAGTGTTAAGAAATAAGATCATACCTTATATTAAAGTATTGTGGAGGAACCACAACGCCGATGAAGCTACGTGGGAACTCGAGGAGAAAATGATGAAAAATTACCCTAATCTTTTTGATTGATGTGTAATTTTTAGGGAATGAGAATCCTTTTAAGGGAGGGTGAATGTAATATCCAAGTTTTTTTTAATATTTTTTATGTAATTTAAGAATTATTAATAAGCGAATTTATATGAAACTTTTGGGTGATTTCATTTATTAGATGTATGTGTGTGGTACATATATGTGTTATTTCAAGATATGTGATGAGATGTATTTAAATTGTTGGTTTAGTTTTATTTAACTATTTAAATAAAATTAAGTAGGAATTATTCTATTTTATTATTACGTGGGATGGTATTAAATCATGAAATTTGGAGTTCAGAAGGCGGAGTTTAGAGGCTTGAATTGCGTATTCGAGTGCAAACGCCGAAATTAGTCGGGGATGGCTGTAATCACGAAAAAGTGTCATAGATTGACTTTTTGGTCAAAGTCAACCTATTGACTTTTTGAGAAAAAGTCAACTACTAATTTCGAGAGATGAAATTTGACTAAGCGGATAGTCCCTTGACGTTCAAACGTCGACTTTAGTAGGAATCGATATATGGTTCGCAAAGTTTGGTTCAAGGGTAAAATAGTCAAATAGCTTATTAATTGATTAATTGATTAAAATAATATATGTATTTTTTTATAATAGAAATCGGTGGCCGATGGACCCATGAGACTATTAAATTGGGACAAGGGAGGAGTATCGTATATTACATAATAGCTAAAGTGGAAGTAATTTATTTTATTCCTTAAAATCAAAATTCTTTTTATTTTTCTAACTCCCACATTCATTTTCTCTAACTCCCACATTAAATCCTATTAATTAACTATATTATTGTAGTATTAAGTATTGTGAGTAACTAATCATTAGAGTTGGGGGTTATGGGAGTCAAGTTATGGGAATCAAAAGACTCTAACAAAGCTATGCATATATACAAACACACTTTTCTTTTAAGAAAATTCCACCAAGTGAGTAAACATGGAGAGAAATTGAGAGCCTAAGAGAGTTAGAACTAATTTTGGAGGATTACTGAGGATTTGACAAGCAAGGAGAATGAGCATCATATTAAACCAAGAATAAATTCATCAAAAGGTAATTCATGAACCCATTTTATTTTTATAAGAAAAATGAGAAGAAAATGCATATAAAATTGGTAAATGATTTGTTGTGGCTTTGTGTTGCCATATTCTTTGTTGTTTGATGATTATAGATCATTAACAACAAAAGATATGGGTTAATCATGCATCAAATTCATAGAAAATCAAAGAATTAAGCAATGCATGCTCTACCTTTGATAAAATGTCTCTAAGGTGCTAAATTAATCAAAAAGGTGGAAGTTTGTTGAAGTTTGATGTTGTGAAATGTGAAAACATGTGAGAGTAGATGATCTGGACATTAGGAATAATTTAATTGCATGCTAGAAGCAAAATCATGGATTTTTGTCAAATTGGGTTTAACTAGTAATCTGTGATTTTTGGGGTTTTTCGGAGCCTAGGAAACATGGTGTATATGACTCGATTAACATATTTAATAATTTAATAAAATATTATGTAACATGAGGTACAACCTGTCCAAATTTCATAGGAAGGGAGTTAAATTGAGAAAGATATGAAAATCGTAAGCATGCATGTTGGTAATAAAATCTGCAGAATTCTGGAAATTCCAGAATTTTTTCTAAGTATAAAACTAATGCTTGCACGCTTTTCTATGTAGTTGGTTTGTGGTCTTAGCATGCTAGTTTTATGAATGTTATATTTTTGTAAAATACCTTGATGTATGAAGTTTATTGTGTCCAAGTATCATGGTCATATCATCTTTAGATTAGCGGGAATAAAAACGTAGAGTCAGCGAAAATCGTAGAGTAAACTCTGAAAATCGTAGAGTCAATGAAAATCGTAGAGTTAACTCTGAAAATCGTAGACTCAGTGAAAATCGTAGAGTAAACTCTGAAAATCGTAGAGTCAATAAAAATCGTAGAGTTAACTCTGAAAATCGTAGATTCGGTGAAAATCGTAGAGTAAACTCTGAAAATCGTAGAGTCAATGAAAATCGTAGAGTCAGTGAAAATCGTAGAGTAACTCTGAAAATCGTAGAGTCAATGAAAATCGTAGAGTAAACTCTGAAAATCGTAGAGTCAGTGAAAATCGTAGAGTAACTCCAAAAATCGTAGAGTCAATGAAAGTCGTAGAGTAAACTCTGAAAATCGTAGAGTGCAGATAGTAGAGTGAAAATCGTAGAGTCAACACTGAAAATCATAGAGTCGATTGAAAATCGTAGAGTGAACTCGAGAAAAATCGTGAAGTGCGAGATAGTAGAGTGAAAATCATAGAGTGAACTCACGAAATTATAGAGTAAAGTTTATATTACAACTACTATACCTTTGCTAATAGTTGATGTGCATGATTATACAATTGTGTAGGCGCGTGAAGTGCGAGATAGGCGTAAGTTGTTAATCTTTATTAGTAAACAATGATCAAGGCAAGTTTCTTACCCTATTTTTCATTATGAATTTATTCAACTCTTATTCAGTTGATTGCAGCGAGGGTAAGTTTGGGCTTGTGATTAATTAATCATTCGTGCACGCTCCTTTATTGTAAAGTTCTATAACTTCAATTGTGATACGAAACGTTATTGATGATTATTCAGTTCCTATTGCAACTGCTACACTTTAAAGTTCGTATTCCCTTAATGAACTATATTCAAGCATGCTTTCTAGCTTTCATCCCAACTATATGTTATTGATTCAAACATAATATATTGTTTAAACACTTCAAATCCTTTGAAGCTATTTGATGTTTACCAATCCAAATTGCTTTGGTGAGGTCCCGTATGAATACTAAGATGAACAACCACGATAAGGGGTGGCCATGATGGGCATATAGTCCCATTTATGCTTATGCGTTTAAACTTTATAGTTGTGCACAATGTAGGTGCGATAAATTTGATCACACGAGTACTTGTAGAGACCGTTTACAATCTATTTGATTGTTAAACCGTCTGATGGTTTTTGATGAAACAAAGTAATGTTCAGGGTATCTAACACCCCTTAGTATGCTATTGAGAATTCCAAAACTCTTATCTTGATATTCCAGTTTATCTCTTGATATTTATTTCAGCTGTTGAGAAATATTCATACTAATACTCTTACTTCTGATGTATGTTCTCAAACTACTTTATATACTTGCTAGGAAATTTGTGCTCATTCTTGCTTAAACGTTTCAGTTAAGGATGATAACGCTGAGGGCTCAAGCAAGGACAAAAGAAATTTTAAGATGAAATGATGAGAGTTATTTATGTAATAATTATATTTCCGTATATGATGTGATGTAGCAATAAACGCTAAGTTTAAGTTTTAGTTTATTAAAGGTTGTAAAGACTTGGGACTTTATTTTGAATAAGTATGTAATAGTTATTATTATTATTATTATTAGAGTTGCTTAGATAAATGACGATGTATGTTGTATCATGAGCACCATGTCCTGTAATCGATGTTACACGGATTTGGGGGCGTCACAATTATGCCAACACATCATTAGTCCAATGTATGTCGCTATCCCAGAATTGCAAAGAAGAATGATTCTTATCCCCAAATCGGGGTATGGGTAATTATTGCCATACACAACTTTACAGGACTGCAATTTACAGATTTTCGCACCTTAACTTTTGATATAAATGCTACTATTTGGTGCCTGAGCAAAGGAGAGCTGCTATGAGCGATGAGTCGACTTTAGCCCAACAAACACAAATTTCACCCACCAAACAGTGAAATTAACATATAAAATAAATATGAAACTATCATAAACATGATTGATAACATATTCATCAACATATAACAATTTAACTATTATAATTTCTCAATTTTTTCATTTTCATATGAAAACTCCATTTTTGAGTTTCTTCACAAAAATCAACACTATGATTTAAATTCCTCACCAAATCACTTTTTTCAAGTTACATTATCTTCGTTTCTTAATGAACTAGCATAAACAAACATCAATTTGTAGTTTAGCATATGAATTGACCATCAAAATTGATACATACACAAACCATATGACAAATATATACACTGTCATAATTTTTGTAACACCCCAGAAAATCAGATTTTTAGGAGAATTAATTTTTTTTTATTATATGGATTAAATAAGTTTAATTAATTATTTATGGGAGCAAGCTAATTGGAGGTCGTTCTATGACCTAAACATATCGGAACTTCGTAGGATTTTGGTTACGTGAGAGAATTAAATTTTTGAATTTCCAAGACGAAAATAAAAGTTTTCAGAGAAATTTTTCGAAAAATACTATTCACACATTTCTGCTTGGGAATTATTTTTGAACTTCTGAGAAATACATAACGATAGGATATCGAGGTGAGATGGAATATCCAATAATATTTCAATTATGGCAAACGCAATTTTTCGCCTGCGAACTTAAAACCTAACGATTAGGAGAAGGTGATTTACGAGAAGGAAATGAAATGCGATTAATGAATTAAACAATGATCGTATAATACGTAAGTATTATACGAAGCAATGAATACGAGTACGATGTGAGGTATTATACGAGTATATATGAATGATAGTACATCGTATATGTTGAATAAGTATACGAGTTAGAATACGAGAATTATACGTAAATTATACGTTATAAGGCTTTAAGCCAAAAGAAATGGATTTGTAGGATTGTGTAGGAAATATTAAAGTCCAATGTGATTTGATAAGGCCCAAATATAGGAATGATTTAGTCCAATATAAATTAATGAACACGCCCAAGTATTTGTTTAATTGCAAGCCCAACAAATGAGTTAAGATTAATTAAGCTAAAGGCCGAAAGTATAAACTAATGGGTTATTGGATGGTTTAAACCCATGGATGATCCAAAGTGATGAGCAAGTAAAGTAAACCTAGTGGCTAAGTGATCTGATGACCAAGTATACTTAATGGCCAAGTGTTGTGGGGAGAAAGTTAACTTAATGATTAAGCAAAGGGAGTAAGGAGCAAGTAATGGATACGTGTTGTGGTTAACAAGTTAACTTAGTGCTTAAGTTAGGAATATTAAGGAGGTGGGATTGGTTTAATGTCTAAACTACCCTCACTTTGTGATTCCTATAAATAGGAAGCTTGCTAGCTCATTTGTTCCTTGTTCAAAACACCAACAACTTATAGGTTATTGGTTAGAGAGAAAAAGCTACAAAAGCTAGAAAAAAGTTAGCCTTTGTTAATTCAAGAAGCAAGAAGAAGATTACGGTTTGATCAAGTAATCTTCGAGGGTAAGATCTTGAACCATAATTCTCTTTCTCTTCCATTGTTAGAGAAGTGAGTATTGGTAGAACTAGTATGCTAAGGAATGATAAGGATGAGTAATCAAAGGGCTTAAGTCTTAATAAGCAGTATAAGTCATGAATAAGTAATTCAATCATAAATAAGTTAAGAACTTATAATGAACGTATAGGAACTTGTAACATGTTTACACAAATGAAGTTAGTATGTTAACAAGAAGTAGGAATAATGGTTAGAAGTCATAATCTATCCTAAGTCATGAGAAATGGAAACATAAGTAGTTTGCATTGTTATAAGTTATAAACTCATAAAGAACATGTAATAACTTATCATGATTATAAATTAATGAAGTATGTATATTAAGAAGTTAATATGATGGAATGAATCCAATTGAAACGGTTTAAAAATCTTAAGTAACGAAGTTTTGCCGGAATTCACAAGATTGGACGATAATCGTCGAATTCGTGAAATTCTCGGAATGGAAGTCGAATTTTGATATTGAGCTTGGAAACATTGGTTTTCAATAGAGACAAGTCTTATTTGGAATTATAGAGTTGCGGACTCGAAAATGACCGGATTCCGACTTAGAACGAAGAAACGAGCGTTGAACGTTCACGAACGTTTATCGTTTTCGTTAAAAATGGACTAATAGGTGAATTTTTAGCAAACGAAGTCGAATAGATAAAATTCTTGCATTAACATGTAGAGTATGTGATTTGTGAATCGTAGGCTCTTTAACGAGCCAATTCAGACTTATAACGAAGAAGTTACGAGCCCGGGAATCTCACAAAATATAAATTTTTTTCGAAATATCTCGATGCATGACAGAGTCTGGTACGCAACACGACTCAAGGCATAAATGTCCGAGTGTCTTGCAGTGAGATCGGACATGAGCCCTCGTTAAGCGGGCTATTTGCAAAGACTTGATACCGATTACACTAGGTATGGGCAATACAGTGCGGATCAATTCTATAAACCAAAAGCCCGCGGCGTAGCGAGAGCCCAAGAGGAGAAGCTGGCGCAGGAGCACCATCATAAGATCATGCACAGTAATAAAAGCTTACAAGTAAGGAAATAAAGATAATTGATTAGTAATGAACCAATACATAATTAAACTTAATGTAGCATCATTAAGATAATTGTAAACCTTAAGTAATACACTAAAGGTTAAAGATAAGTCAAATGTGAACATGAATGGTATGCAATGAACGTACTTAACCTATGACGATCGAGTTTCGAATAATAACTGTGAGACCCCGAATTTTATGTAATAAAAGTTTTCAATTTTTCTATTTTGGTAAATAGTTAAATTGATAAAAGTTTAAAGTTAAGGGTGATATGTGAAAATTTTCAAAGTAGACAAGTTGTCATAAAATACCCGGTTACTATTTACTCTAGTATTGTTCACTCAAGTATTTGGGGCACATTTTGTGTCGGAGTACTATTCACGAGTTACTATTCACGGGTTACTATTCACCTAAATTACTATTCACCTGAATATCATTCACTCGGGTATTTGGGGTATTTTTCGTGCCAGAGTACTATTCATGAGTTACTATTCACGGGTTACTATTCACCCGATTACTATTCACTATAGTATTGTTCACTCGGGTATTTGGGACACTTTTTGTGTCGGGATACTATTCACATGTGGTACTATTCGAAGTACTATTCACTTGGTATTATTCATTCAAAAAATATATTTCTTTTTGGCCTAAATCATTTTTGGGTACAATATTATTCCATGAGGAGATGTGCTAATTTTTTGAATCGTTGGTTGAAATTATAATAGTAAATCAATATGGATCGTTGGTTTAAAGTTTTAATAGTAAAATCTTTTTATATAAAACAGAATACTTTTATAAAGTTATTCTATAAATAGAATATATTATATTCTATTATGCATAGTGTTTTGCATAGTAAAATCTTTTTATATAAAGCGAGAATACTTTTATAAAGTTATTCTATAAATAGAATATATTATATTTTATTATGCATAGTGTTGCATAGTGTCTGCATAGTGTTTTGTATAGTAAAATCTTTTTATATAAAACAAAATACTTTTATAAAGTTATTCGTTTTATTAGATTATAAATAGAATATATTATTCTTTATTTAAAAGATTTTTCTTTAAATTTGGATCGTCCGATTAAAGTAAATCAATCTGGACCGTTCATGAATTAGTTACTATGCAGTCCATTATTCTATAAATAGAAGCTCATTCATTCATTATTTCTTACGAATTCACTGAAACTCGGGATAGAGAAACTATAGAGAGAATTCTTCTTCTATAATCTTGAGCGTATTTCTTTAGAGTTTAAGAAAGCTTTGAGCGTAGTACAAGTTTTCTTCGAGTATATCCTCGCCCTACCAGTCGGAATACTCTTCTTTCAAAGGTAAATGATATTATTTGTTATACTCGTAAGGGGTATTCTTTTTTTCTTATTCATGAAGAGAACTTCTGTTATTCCATTCTTTATTATTCTGTTGGAATAACCTATATACGCGGACTATCCTATACTTGGTGAAATTCTTCTGTTATTCCATTCTTTATTATTATGTTGGAATAACCTGTTTATGCGAAGTACCGCATACATGGTGAAATTCTTCTATTATTCCGTTCTTTATTATCCAGTCGGAATATCCTGTCGGTGCGTATTACGCCTGACCTGGTTCCATTAATTATTCTATTGGAATAACCACATACAGTGTGGTCTATCGCATGCATGGTGATTTCATTGTTATTCCATTCTTTATTATTACATTGGAATATATCTTCATACATGCGTTTTCTGTGGGACTGGTTAAAATCTTTATTATTACATTGGGAATAACTTTTGCTCATGCGGTCTATCGCATGCATGGTGATTTCTTTTGTTATTCCATTCTTTATTATACTCGGTTAAGTTAAAACTTTTACTTCTATACTCCATGAAATTAGTGAAATATCCTTGATATTTGCGCTTCATCTAAAGTATCTTTTCATGGAAATATTCTTCAAGCATTCTTGAATTTTACTCTACAAAGAAGTATCATGTTGGTATGCTTGAGAAAATCGGATTTTTGAGAATTAAATTTTAATTTTTATTAAATGAATTTAATTGGTTATTTATGGAGCAAGCTAATCGAAGGTCGTTCTATGACCTAGAAATGTTAGAACATCGTAGGATTTTGGCTAAGTGGTAGAATTAAAGTGTTTGAATTTCCAAGAAGAAAATAAAAGCTTTCCGAGAAATTTTCCAAAAAACACTATTCACGCATTTCTGCTCAGGAATTATTTTTGAACTTCCGAGAAATACGTAACGATAGAATATCGATGTGAGATGGAATATCCAATAATATTTTAGTTATGGAAAACGTAATATTTCGCCTGTGGACTTAAAACCTAACGCTTAGGGAAAGTGACTTTACGAGAAGAAAATGTACGATGAGTAATGAATTAAAACAATGATCGTATAATACTTAATTATTATACGAAGTAGTGAATACGAGTATGATACAAAGTATTATACGAATGTGTATGAATGATAGTATATCGTATATGATGAATAGTATACGAGTTAAAATATGAGATTAATACGTATAATATATGTTATAAGGCTTTAAGCCAAAAGAAAGGAATTGGTAGAATTTGTTAAAGTATTATGTGAGCCCAAGTATTGGATGGTTAAGTCCGATGTGAGCTTATATAAACAAGCCCAATGATTGTTTAATTATAAGCCCAAAGTAAAATAATGAGCATGCCCAAATAATTAAGTAGAATTTAATTTAATTAAACTAAGCCCAAGTAAGTATCCAATGGGTAAGAACCATGGAGCAACCCATGGATGATCCAAGGTGATGAACAAGCAAACGTAGAGGCTAAGTAAGTGTGGTGACCAAGTGTTGTGGTGAGCAAGTAGACTTAGTGGCCAAGTTTACTTAAGCCTTAAGTTAGGAATAGTAAGGAGGTGGGATGGCCTAATGACCAAACTACCCTAACCTTAGAAATCCTATAAATAACAAGCTTTGTTTTTATTTGTTGGTTGTTAGTTTTTCATCCAATAAACACATAAGTTGAGAGCTTATTTGGTTGAGAGAATAAGCACTTATAAAGTTAGACTTCTATTATTAGATTTTCCAGCAATAACTTATATCTTATTGGTTAGAGAGAGTAAGTGAGAATAAGTTAGCAAGTTAACCTTTGAAGTTCAAGAATCAAGAAGGATATTAAAGATTTACCAAGTGTTATTCAAAAGTAAGTGATCTTAAACCATGTTTCTTTCTCTCTTCCATTGATAGAGAAGGGGGTATTGGTAGAACAAGCATGCTAAGATGAGGTTGGAATAATGAATCAAAGGGCTTAAGTTTTAATAAGCCGAATAAGTCATGAATAAGAAATTTATTCATAAATAAGTTATGAACTTATAATGAAAGTATAAGAATTTGTTAGAATTTGTAACATGTTTACATTAATAAAATTAGTATGATTAATATGATGTAAGAATAATGATTAAAGGACTTAACTCATTAATAAGTCATATGAAAATAAGACATATGTCATGAAAAGGAAATATAAGTATTTTATACTTTAATAAGTTGCAAAAACATCAAGAATAGGTAATAACTTATCATGAATATAAGTTAATGAAGTATGTATGTCAAGATATTAGTATGACGGATTGAATCCAATTGAAACGGTTTAAAAATCTCAAGTAACGAAGTTTCGTCGGAATTCACACGATTAGACGACAATCGTCGAATTCATGAAATTCTCGGAATAGAAGTCGAATTTTGATATTTAGCTTGGAAACGTTGGTTTCCAATGGAGACAAGTCTTATTTGGCATTATAGAGTTGCGGACTCGAAAATGGCCGGATTCCGACTTATAACGAAGAAACGAGCATTGAACGTTCTCGAATGTTTATCGTTTTGGTTAAAAATGGACTAATAGGTGCATTTTTAGCAAACAAAGTCAAATAGATAAAATTCTTGCATGAACGCATAGAGTACGTAATTTGTGAACCATAGGCTCTTGAACGAGCCAATTCGGACTTATAACGAAGAAGAAGTTGCGGTAGGGAATCTCACTAAAAAGAAAAATCATCAAAATTGTATGATACCTGCAGTAAAGCGCCATGCATGACTCAAAGCAGGAATGGCCGGTGCCGCAGCGCAAAACCGGACATTAGCCCCTGTTAGTTGGCACCGCAACATGGCCAAATGCACTAGGCATGGCGCCGCAGCGCCGAGATCGGATTTTTGGAACCAAGAGTGCCACGACGCAACGCGAGGTACAGAACAAAAGCTGGCGCCACAACGCCAGTACTAGGTAATAGGTAGAGAAGAAAGGTTTTGAATGTAAAGAGAAGGAGAAGTGTATGAATAGTGAATTAAATTCTGAATTAACTTAATGCAACATCACTAAGGGTGTTATAAACCTTAAGTAATATACTAAAGGTTGAAGATAAGTTGAATGTGAACAAGAACGATGTACAATAAGTGTACTTAATCAATGACAATCGAGTTTCGATTAAATAACGTAAGGACGTTAGTAAGCCGTGAGGAAGGATAATTAACTTGAACCTAGTTGTATTAATGAAATAATTTCAATTAAGTTATAGAAAGGAACGAAGTGGGTAAGAATGATGTAAAAGAATGACGGAAAGCCAGAACCAATAAATAACAAATCTAATACGGGATTAGATTGAGAAGAAGGGTACGATTCTTTAGGAACTATGTATGTTCATTCATGACCTAATGTGGTATGTTATGTGATTATGTGTTGTAGAGAATAGTAAGACTCAAAGGAAGCGTAATTATCTTTGTAGGAGACGTATTTGAAGGCAAGTTTTTCTTAAGCAACATCTAACCCGTGTTAGCTGAGGTTTTAAATGATTCACATTGTGAGATACATGTATGATTTTAAGGAAAGGGTCGAAGCCAGTTTTAACTCGGCTAGACTAATCTTGATAGATTGATTGAACTATTTACAAGTCTTTCAATATAGAATTTCTAACACCATCCTACGCCAACTAATTGGTACGAATTCAAGGTAAGCCTGAATATGAATAAAAAAATGTATTTTCATCGAGTATTCGATGGGCACGTGAGGTTGCCACAATTTAAACGTACACACGTTTAATGAATGTAGTGTTGATCAATATAGAGTACTATAGGCTGATCACCTAGAAGTGCTCGTAAGATATGCCTGACTTATGGACTTCGTGTCGGATTGTCCTTTTCAAAGAGACTATAAGAAGTTCACGTCTTGAACCAGAATTGATGAATTACAGATTATTGTTATTGCAAAATGTTTTGAAGGAAAAGAAACATTATTTTAATTTATTGATAGTACTTCGTAACTATCATCCAGTTATTGAAGATATATGATTCCTATGTTTCAAGCATGCTTTTAAAATGAAATTGTTGTACTTGCTGAGTTTGTTATGCTCACTCTTGCTTGAACCATATGAATGCAGCTTAGACCGAATGGACCGAAGGATTCAACAAGGATAAAGAGAAGGCTAAAGCGACGTTGTAGATTACCAATGTAATAGTATAGGTTTGAAATGATAATATTCGATATTATGACAAGAACAGATGTAACGGTTATAAAGAACTTGGGGAGTGGTAGTATTGTTTTGGAATATATTTAAGACAAATTCATTCTTGAGGCATTTCAATTGAATGTTTGTGTGAACTGTAGCACCATGGAGCACCATATGTTGGGTTGAAAGAGACCCAGATTTGGGGGCATCACAAGTTGGTATCAAAGCCTTAGGTTATAAAACTTAAGGGGGGAAAAACCTTAGGCTAATAACCTTGTTAAGGAAGAGAAGTCCGAAGAAAGTAAACTCGAGCTTTACTTAAGTTGAATGAGTCAATAAGGTATTGAGAAAACTCAGTACCAAAAAATTTAAAAGATGAAAAGTAACCCTAAATAAATTAAATGTGATTTGTGCTTATACTATTGTATGTTATGTACTAATCAACATATGTGTTATTGTAGGATGTCGATCGATAGCTTGATGTATAGAGATATACTCGTGGTGAGCGAAGAGCTTGTGAATCGAGTAGAACCTGTACCTATGCCGGTGGCGGAGGTACCATTAGTGATTCTAGGGGAGTCGGAGGCAGAGGAGTACTTTTTTGAGGATGACTACTCCGAGGGAGAGATGGATATATAGTCATACCTTAGTATGATGAATGATATGGAGGAAGAAAGAGAGGTAACATCGGTTACTACGGTGGTACCTATATTGGAGTCATCACCTCTAGATGCAATGGAAGCATTGTATCTGGCAGCGCTTGATAAGAATGTACAATTGAGTGCAGTTGTCGGGAAACAGAATGAAGAGATTAGTGCTCTTTATGTAGCGAAGGAGTCGGTAGAAGCAGATTTTGAGTCAGAGCATGAGGAGAAGGTACTCATGATAAATAAGGCTAGGGATTTTAAGAAGGAGGCCGATGAGCTTCGTAGAGAACTTGGGGAAAAGGACCGGAAGATAGCATGGATGTCTTACATCCATGAGAGTGCACATAAGGATTTCAAGCTGAAGGTTGCTTGTTATTCCAATGAGTCAGGACAAACCCGTCATACTATTAGTCGAGATACTGTAGCGGCGATTGCGAATGAGAAGCACGAGGATGCTGTTATGCATTATTAGAAGTCTAGAGTTATAAATATGTGTGTAGTGGCGTAAAACCCTCTTTTAAAGGGTAGTCTTTTTGTAAATCCCAACTTTTGTTAAGTTCTATTGCGGAATAGAAAATGTAATAGCTTTTGTCTATGAAAATAAATTATAAATAGTTTCAAACTATGAAGAAGCATATGAATATAATGAAGTTTTCATGGAAATGATTTGTTATGATGCGATTTGGTATGTGGCGATTAATAATGAAGTAAGTATATAGATAATAATGAAATTTTATTTATTCTAAAAATGTTGCCAGGGAGAAGATAACGTAATAAGGAAGCGGATCACATATTGATAATTAATGGGGTCAAAACAACCCTATGCAAGAGTTTGTTATGTTATTAACGGCTGCATTTACCCAAACCGGGGGTAGAGTACCCGCAAAACCTAAGGTAGCTAGAACGATTACCTTTAAAGAGTTTAAAAGCATAGGTCCACCGGAGTTTGAAGGAATGACGGACCTAATCGAGGCCCATACCGGGGTAAAAGAAATAGAGAAGGCGTTTGTTATTACAAGCGTGGGTGAGATGCAGAAGTTTTCTTTTGTGACTTACGAGGAAAGGTGAAGCCAACTTTTGGTAGAAGGCTCACCGGGGTGGGGTTAGAAACAGATCTTGATAGCGATGGAAACAATTCAAGAAGGTTTTCTTTGAGATGTATTTCCCTACAAATATGTGAGGGAGGATAGAGATTGAATTCTTAGAACTTAAGCAAGGGGATATGATATTTCCCCAGTATGCGACCAAATTCAAATGAATTGGCAAGGTTTGTTTCACATCAAGTGGACATGAAGGAGGTTAAGGCTCGTAGGTTGGAGCAGGGCCTGAAACCCTAGCTCTATAGTGGGATTTTGGTGATCTAGAGTTTTTCCTATGGGATCATTCTGGAGAAGATGATTATAGCATAAGGTGATAGTGAGTTGTAGACTCAATACCACAAAGAGGGAAAAGATGAGATCAAGAGAGATGGATGAACCAAGGTAGAGAATGGTAGTGGCAGTATGCCAAAGAGACAGAAATTTTTAACTACGGGAATACTGGAGTGGGACAAGGGGATCTTATGTGAAGGATCGAGGTGTGTAAGACATATGGAAAGACTTATCTAGGAGTCTGTCTGGAAGGGATTTTAAATACCTTTAAAACATTAAGATAGAGGAAGAGTGATTAATTTTTCGTTAATTATATTCGTGGAAATGGTTTCATGAATAATAGAAGTAAGCAAGTATCGATAGATAAGTTCCGATTAATGTCAAGAGGATTTGAGGAAATTCTCGGTATGAATGAGTTGATTAACCATAGAACTATAATAAATTGTTATAAAAAAAGGGTGAACCTTTAGTTTTCTCGAGAAAATCTAAGGTAGTAATTCTGATAATAAAATACGTAACATTATTATTAATCGAACCATGGCGCAAAGTTAGGTTGGTGTTAAGGAAGGGAGGAGTCGTTACGGTTGCGTATCGACTATCGTAGGAGGAATAAGTTAGCAGTTAATAATAAATACCTATGGCCCAGGATCGATGATCTATTTGGTCGGTTGAGAGGGGCAAATTTTTTTTCCAAAGATAGATTTGTGTACGGAGTATAGTCGGTTGGAAGTAAGAAAGAAAGAGGAGGTACCATTATCGTCATAGGATTTAAGAGAAAGGTTAATTGCGGCACCTTTATTGTCTTTATCAGATGATACGGGGAATTTTGTAGTGTATCTTGATGTTCGCATAGATGACATGATTGCGTGCTCTTATAGCAGGGCAATGTCATTGTGTATGCAACACGCCAGTTAAGGGATTATGAGGAGGTCTATCCTACTTATGATCTAGAATTGGAAGTTGTAGTTTTTGAATAAAAAATTAAAAATCTGAAGATAGTATTTATACGGGGAGAAGTGTGAGATATACACGGAATTTAAGAGTCTGAAATATATCTCCACACAGTAGAAGTTGAATATGCAGTAGGGGGGACTATGATATCTTATATCATTCAAGGAAGGTAGACGTAGAAGCTGATGCGTTAAGTATGAAGGGTAAGGAAAATCTATCGATGTTAGCAACTCAGAAGGAGTTAACAACGGAGATGGCAAGCACGGAGTTAGAAGTTAATGTAACGCCCGAGAAAATTGGATTTTTATGAAAATTAAATTTTTATTTGATTATGTGAATTAAATGAATTTAATTGATTTCTTTGTGAGTAAGCTATGTGAAAGTCGTTCTATGACCTAGAATGTGCTAACGTGGTTAGTATTCTGGCTACGTGTTAGAAATAGTTGTTTGGAATTTCCAAGACAATAATAATTATTTTCCAAACAAATTTCGTAAAAACACTATTCACCCGTTTATGTTCGGGGAATTATTTTTAAATTCCGGGAAATGCGTAATGATAGAATATCGTGAGGAGTTGGAATATCTGATAATATTTCATTTATGAAAAACGCAATTTTCGCCTGCGGACTTAAAACCTAAGGGTTGAGTATATTTATTTCCGAGAAGGAAATAATATGTGTAGAAGGAATGGCGTTAGGTTTAATTCAAGTGTTATACAATTGGTGATGCTAGTTAGTATCTATATATAATACATTGAGTAAATACAGTGCAATACGATTATTATGCGTATGGTATAAGAAGGAATACGTGAATTATGCGTGTAGAATACGATCGTATCATAGGATTAATCTATGTATCAATGAGTAATTCACTTGTATTGGATTATGATTAGCCCAATCAATTGAATGACTAAGCCCAATGAGATGGATGGGTCAAGTCCAAGTCAAGGCCCAATGTTTATTTAGTTAAGCCCAATTCATTAAAACCGAACCGTGGATCGAACCGGTGGGTCACCCAATGGGTAAAACCCATGGGGCAACCCATGGGATGTCACAAAAGGAGGTGGGCCGGCCACCATGGTGTGGACTCCAAGCATAAGGCTTGGTCACCAAGTATCTTACTTGGTGACCACACATGAATAGTAAGGAGGTGGGGTTTAATGTCCAAATTGCCCTCCATTCTCATTTCCTATAAATAAGAAGGCAAGGTTGGCCATTTTAGAGTTTTTCAATTACCAACCTAGATTATTTTGAGAGAGAAAGAGAGCTATACTCAACCAAAACATATATTTTGGAAGATTAGACTTAGAGTTTTCAAGAAATTCATAAGAGTTCTTAAGGTATATTCCTTACCTTTCATCTCCATCTCTTTTAGATTTTCTTTCATTTTAGAGAATCATGAAGGGGTGGTATATGTCATGAGTGAGGATTTAAAGATGACTTACCATAGATTCAATCTCTATAAGTCATGAGATTATAAAAATAATAAGGTTTGATATAGTTTTTGAACCATGAAAATATTAATAGTTGAGATCGATTGTTGATAAACGATTGACCTCCATCAATACGTTAGTATATCCATCTTGTTTGGTTAGGATGTAGATATGAAATCCATGGAGTATTCCATGTGATTTGGCTTAAAGAACAATAGTAACGAAGTTATAGCGAATTTTGCGGAAATAGACATTAAACGTCGAAAACGCATAAAGTTCGGAGTAAAGGTCAAAAGTTGTCGTGTGTCTTGAAAACGTCGGTTTCCAATGTCAAAACGTGAGATAGGGTGATTAAGAGTTGTTGGTTCGAGAATCGTCGGATTCCGACTTAGAACGAAGAAAACGAGCATTGAACGCTCATTAGCGTTCTGACGTATATAAAATGAACTCAATAGTGAATTATGAGTTATGATTGAAAGTGTTGAATTCTTACATGAACACATAAAGGATGTAATTCGACTTGTAGGAAATTTGAATGGGTCAATTCGGATGTAAAAGCGAACAAATTAGGAAGCGGGAGTTTCGTTAGAAAAAAAAGCTGGTTTGGCCAACTTACGCACAGACTTCGGTCTTTGCGGCATAAAACCGATACAAAGTGGCTACAGCTTATGACTGGACTTCGGCCGAGTATCCTGCTAACTGCTGGCTACTACTAATATATCAAGGATGATGGCGCATTACTTGGCGATAGGAAAAAGTTGACCAAGTTAGGTTTTAAACTTCAGTTGTTTAGAGACCTACCTGAGTTGAGTTTATATACTCAATGAATGTACTAAGACTAATCATATATTACCTATACTAAGGTATAGAGTATGAAACTTAGGAATGTAATGCATGTTAACAAGATATGTACAAACGAACAAAGTTGGCACCTTATCAACGATGTTTGAGTCCGGTTAATAAACGTCAATAGATTGATACTCCGGGACGAAGGGTAATAAGTCATGTTGACTTTAATAAAGATATTAAGTTAACACAGACATAGAAGAGAAAGAAGCTGGTAGGAATAATGTGAATAATTGTTTTATAGCTAATTACAATATGCTATGTGAACATATCATGTAGATTCTGTAAAGGCTGTGGTCAGTTGAGTAAGTTATTTGAAGACGCTGAAAGGCATGTTTTCTTAACGCTTATATTAGCCAAGTTTTATGTGATTCGTTGAACTGAATTGCAAGACTTGTTTTAAAGAAAGGGTCGATGCCAGATTTTAACTCGGCTAGACTATTTGTACGATATAGATTGATTATTACTCATATCATTCCATATAGATATGTTAATGCTATCCTATGCCAAGTAATTGGTACGGACGTGAAGGTAAGGTTTGTCTATGAACAAACAAAAGAATTTTTCATCGATTATTCGATGGGCACGCGAGTTTGCCCAAAATATTAAACGTAAATACATTTAATGAATGTAGTGTTAATCAACATAGAGTACTATAAGTTGATCACCTAGAAGTGCTCGTAAGTTATACGGATGAATGGCCTTAGTGCTGTGGACTCCTTTTCAAGTATGAAAACTAAAATTTACTATTCATGGTCTATCGACCGGTTCAGAATTCCTAATCTATTATATACTTTGGGAATTGATGTTATGAACTATTAAAGTATTATTGATTCAGAATACTTCATAACTATTATTCAGTTATGTTAGAATTGTTATATAATTCATGAATGTGGTATTCCTGTTATCCTTGATTAAACTTGGTAAGCTGTCATGCTCACTTCTTACTTGAATTATATAAGCTGCGATTAAAAGATGAACGTCTTTGTGAATGCCAAGAATGATAAGGGCAAAGCTAAGATGGATTCTTAGGCATTGTGTAATAGTTTAGTGAGTTTGTATGTATTATACATTATGAACAATGAGCGATGTAACGGTTTATGAACACAGGAAGGATTATACTTTGATTGTAATAAGAAGATAGTAATTACTTTCATTTTGTTGTATTTCAATGGAATGATTGTATGGATGTTAATGCTGGTGGAGCACCATCACAGCCGGGTTAGAAGATACCGAATTTGGGGGCATCACAGGTTTGTATCAAAGCCTTAGGTTATAAAACTTAAGGGGGGGGGGGAACCTTAGGCTAATAATCTCGTAAGGAAGGTAAAGTCCGAGGAATGAAATTCAAGACCATTGAATTAAGAAAATATTGAGATAACTCAGTATCGAAAGAATTAAAAGATGAAAATTAATCTTAAAGATATTAAATGTGATTTGTGCTTATACTATTGTGTATTATGTACTAATCAATGTGTTATGTGTTTGTAGATGTCAATCGATAGCTTGATGTTTAGAAACGTGGAAATGATAAGTGAGGACTTCGTTTAACAAGTTGAGATTGTACCAATGCCGATTAAGGAAGAATGCAAATAGTTGTACTAGAAGACTCAGACATTGAGGAGTACA
Source organism: Panax ginseng (assembly GCA_020205605.1). Lineage (NCBI taxonomy): Eukaryota > Viridiplantae > Streptophyta > Magnoliopsida > Apiales > Araliaceae > Panax > Panax ginseng. Next base: position 32,934,235 of record CM035143.1, on the reverse strand, counting down.
TCTCTGAGGAGGAATACTCTGAGGAGACTATGGGATTAGCATCATACCTTAACGAGATGCTAGATGTGGAGGAGGAAATGGAGGTGACATTGATTGACACGGTGTTACCTACTCAGGAGCCAGCATCTCTGGATGCAACTAGAGCATTGTATCTGGCAGTGTTGGATATGAATGTGCATTTGCATTACTCGGTAGAAGAGCCTGATTTGAAATAAGCGCCTTATATGAGGTGAAAGAATCTGCAGAGGAAGACTTTGAGTCAGAGCACGATGAAAAAGTGCTTATGACTGATAAGGCTCATAACTATAAGGATGAGGTCCTTGAGCTACAACAGAAACTGGTTGAGAAAGACCAGAAAATAGGTAGGATGTCATACATCCATGAATGCGCTCATGAGGATTTCAAGCTAAAAAATGCTTGTTATTCTATTGAGTCCGGGAAGACTCGACATACCATAAGTCGAGATATAGTGTCGATTCTGGCAAATCAGAAATATAAAAATGTTGTTCGACAGTGTTAGTAGATCGCTAGATCTTTTTGGTATATAAGTAGTGACGTAAAATCCTCTTTTGTATAACTAAGGGTAGTCTTTTTGTAAATCCCAACTTTGTAGAAGGCAATCGCGGGATAGTATGTAATAGCATTTGGCTAAGGGAACATGATGTAAATAGTTTTGATATATAATGAAGTTTTTATTTAAATGCTTGTTGTGGTATGAATAGTTGTTGTTAATTTAAAATGATAACCGAGTAGTTAAATAGATAATAACGAAGCTTTATTTATTTAATCGAACTATCTTTTGCCGAGAAGGAGACAAGCGGAACCAAAGTAGAGACTAATAATGAAAATCGGGGGTCCTAACAACCCTATGCAAGAGTTCGTTAATTTATTAAGTTGCATTTAACCAAGTGGGGGTGGGATTCACAGTAGCTCACAGGGTAGTAAGAACAACTACCTTTAAGGACTTTAAAAGTGTGGGTCCTCCAGAGTTAGAGAGCGACGGATCCCCTAGAAGCCCAGACATGGATTAGAGAGATTGAAAAGGCGTTTGTGATAACAAACATAGGTTAGGCGCAAAACACTTCTTTTGCGACTTACATGATGAAGGGGGAAGCCAACTACTGGTGGGAAGCTCACCAGGGTGGGGCTAGGGCAGTACATTATGTGGGAACAGTTTAAGAAGGTTTTCTTCGAGAACTATTTCCCTACTAGCATGCAGGGTAGGATGGAAATTAAGTTCCTAGAACTTAAGCAGGGGGATATGACAGTTCCCCAATATGCTACCAAGTTTAAAGAATTAGCGAGATTTGCTCCACATCAGGTGGATACAGAGGAAAGGAAGGCGCTCAGATTTGAGCAGGGCTTAAAACCACGGCTTTAAAGTAGGATATCGGTTTTCGAGAGTGCTTCCTCTGGGACCATTACGGAGAAAGCGATAATAAAGTGAAAGGTGGTGGTGAGGCTTTGTCTCATACCACAAAAGCGGAAGATTAAGAGTAAGATAGAAGGAGGTAATAAAATTTGAAGTTGCGGTGAGCGCAACTTGCTAAAGAGGAAGAGTTTTAATCTCGGGAATACCGGGGTAAAGCAGGGAGATCCCAAAAGAAGAATGGAAGCATGTAAGACATGCGAAAAATCTCAAATGGGAGTCTATTTAAAGGGGAAAGCAGTATGCTACAACTGTGGGCAGGAGAGGCATTTGTCACCCAACTATCCTAACCCTAAGAAGAAATAGGGGTGTTTTGTCTGTGGGTCAATGGACCACATGGCATGAAATTGCCCGAAGAAGGGTTTAGAGGGGAATAAGAGTTCTGGTAGTGGTAAATTAGCCATTCTTGGACCAACACCATCGATTGGGTAGACCCTCATTTCAGACGTTTAATATATTTATTCAAGATGCGGTTGCATCAATAGATGTGGTAGCAGGTATCCTTCCGGTCAATGAGATAAATGTTTATGTGCTATTTGACTCGGGTGCTACTTGTTCTTTTATAGCATGTGAATTTGCTAAGCGATTAGGTTTAATCCCTGAAAAGTTACCTATACCTTTAGACGTTAAGGTAGCGAACAAGGAGATAATCCCCATTAAACATATTCATAAGGATTGTTGCATGGAAATTAGAGGGAATAAGTTATCGGTAGATTTGGTACCGATAAGGCTAAAAGAATTCGACGTAATTCTTGGTAGATTGGTTAGTGAACCATAAGGTGATTATAGATTGCCATAGGAAAAGTGTAAACCTTGACTTTCTAAGAAAACCAAGGTAGTGTTCTTGAGTAGTAATTCAAAGAGATGCTCTTGTTATGCATACATGACATTTACAAGCTAGGAAGATGTTCGAGAAAAGGGTGTGTAGGTTATCTATGCCTTGTGGTGGATACCCAAAGAGTGGGAACATCCTTGGATCGGATACATTGTGCAAGAGTTCGCGGATGTATTTACGAAGTTCTGGGGTATTCCACTTAGGACAAGGAGGTGGAGTTTGTAATTGATACATTGCAGGGAGCGGCACGATTTCAAGGGCACCATATCGAATGGCGCGATCGAAATGAAGGAGTTAATGGTTCAATTACAAGAACTATTAGACAGGAAGTACATTCAACCAAGTGTGTCTCCTTGGGGAGCACCAGTGTTGTTTGTAAAGAAGAAGGATGGGTCGTTAAGACTTTATATCGACTATCGAGAGTTGAACAAGTTAACGATTAAGAATAGATACCCTTTTTCCCAGGATCAATGATCTATTTGATCAGTTAAAAGGGGTAAAGTATTTTTCTAAAATAGACTTGCACATGGGGTATCATCAGTTAAAGGTGAGGAAGGATGATGTACCTAAGACGGCATTCAGAACTTCGTTATGGTCATTCTGAGTTTACGGTAATGTCGTTTGGGTTGACTAATCGCCGCCCGCATTTATGGATATGATGAACAGAGTGTTCAAACAATATTTGGTCAGGTTTATCATAGTGTTCATTGATGATATTCTAGTCTATTCAAAGATGCCAGAAGATCATTCGGAACATTTAAGAATAGTGTTGGAGACACTACGGAAGGATAAGTTATATGCGAAATTCACAAAGTGTGAATTTTGGCTTGAAGAGTGCGATTTCTAGGGCATGTTATTGATAAGGATGGCATTTACGTAGATCCGGCAAAAGTAGAAGCGATTAACGAATGGGAGCAAGCAAATGCGCATGTTGAGGTTCGGGAGTTTTACGGGGTTAGTGGGATACTATAGAAGGTTCATTAGGACTTTTCTAAATTAGCTACTCAGATTAACAAATCGTCGGCAAGAAAGTCGATAAAGTATGTATGGACTAAAATATGTGAGAACAGTTTTCAAGAGTTGAAGAAGAGGTTAAGTGAGGCACCGGTATTGTCCTTACCAGACGATACAGGGAATTTTGTAGTGTATAGCGATGCTTCGCATAAAGGACTGGGTTGCGTGCTTATGCAGCATGGCAAGGTCATTGCGTATGCGTCACGTCAATTGAAGGATTATGAGAAGGTCTATCTTACTCATGACCTGGAATTGGCAGCTGTAGTTTGTGCCCTAAAAATATGGAGGCATTATCTTTATGGTGAGAAATGTGAGATATACACGGACCACAAAAGTCTAAAATTTATCTTCACACAGAAGGAGTTGAACATGAGACAGAGAAGGTGGTTAGAGTTAATAAAAGATTATGATTATGATATTTTATATCATCTGGGGAAAGCAAATGTAGTAGCCGATGCGCTAAGTAAGAGGGTTAGAGAGAAATTATCAATGTTAACAACTCAAGATGAGTTGGTAACAGCGATGGCAAAAATGGAGCTAGAAGTTAAGTTACCAGGGGAAGAGGTAGAGATGTTATTTTCTATGGAAACCCAACCTACCATAGTGGAGCGGGTTAGGAGAGTACAACTGAGCAATGAGGAGTGCAAGAATATGTAGAAGAGGATAGAAGACGAAGAAAAGACTGAGTATAACCTCGATAAGGAGGGATTACATCGTTTTGAGGGAAGAATTTGGGTTCCTAATGATCCCGAATTAAAAGAAGAAATTATGATGGAGGCCCATAGTTTGAGGTACTCGATACATCCCGGTAGTATGAAGATGTATCAAGACCTTCGTCAGAACTTTTGGTGGCCGAATATGAAGAGGTAGATAACAGAATATGTTAGTAGGTGCTTAACTTGTCAAAAAGTTAAGGCTGAACATCAACGATCGAGCGGGTTGTTACAACCGCTAGAAATTTCAGAGTGGAAGTGGGAGCACATTACGATGGACTTTGTGGTGGGACTTTCAACAACCAGAAAAGGATACGATGCCATTTGGGTGATAGTGGATAGATTAACGAAATTGGCTCATTTTCTACCAATAGGAGTTAGGTATAACCTAGATCAGTTAGATAAGTTGTATGTCAAGGAAATTATTTCCAGACATGGAATAACTGTTTCGATCGTGTCAGATCGTGATCCACGATTCACATCGAACTTTTGGAGAAGTTTGCAAGAGCAAATGGGAACGCAGTTAAGATTGAGTACGACGTATCATCCTCAGATGGATGGTCAGACTGAGCGAACAATTCAAACGCTTTAAGATATGTTAAGATCTTGCGTTATTGATTTCAAAGGGAGTTGGGACGAATTTCTACCGTTGGTGGAATTTTCGTACAACAATAGTTTTCACGCTAGTATAAGCATTCAGCCTTACGAAGCGTTGTATGGGAGGAAGTGACGAACTCCATTGTGTTGGGATGAGGTGGGTGAACATCGGATGTTGGGACCTGAGATGGTTCAGCAGACGGCGAACATGGTAGAGTTAATACGTACTCGATTAGTTGCGTCTCAAGACCGGCAAAGGAAATATGCAGATCATCACATAGAGAATAGAGAATTCGATTTAGGATCTTTTGTTTTTCCGAAAGTATCGCCTTGGAAAGGGAAGATATGTTTTGGAAAGAAAGGGAAGTTAAGTCAAAGGTTTGTAGGACCTTTTGAGATTTTAAAAAGGATAGGGGAGGTAGCGTATGTAGTAGCCTTACTCCCAGAGATGGAACGCATTCATAATGTGTTTCATGTGTCAGTGTTGTGTCCTTATAAACTGGACTATAAACACGTGATAAAGTATGAATCTATTCAGATAGAGAAGGACTTGTCCTATGAGGAACTTCCAATTCAAATTATTGATAGGAAGGAACAAGTTTTAAGAAATAAGGTAATACCTTCGGTGAAGGTGTTATGGAGAAACCACAATCTTTGAAAGAAGCAGCGTGGGAGCTCGAAAGTAAAATGAAGGAAGATTTTCCTCATTTGTTTATGTAATTATAAGCTAAAATTCTGGGGACAGAATGCTTATAAGGGGGAGAGAATGTAACGCCCGAGAAAATTGGATTTTTATTACAATTAAATATTTATTTGATTATGTGAATTAAATGAATTTAATTGATTTCTTTGTGAGTAAGCTATGTGAAAGTCATTCTATGACCTAGAATGTGCTAACGTGGTTTGTATTCTTGCTACGTGTTAGAAATAGTTGTTTGGAATTTCCAAGACAATAATAATTGTTTTCCGAGAAATTTCTGTAAAAACACAATTCATCCGTTTCTGTTCGGGGAATTATTTTGAAATTCCGGGAAACGCGTAATGATAGAATATCATGAGGAGTTGGAATATCTGATAATATTTCATTTATGGAAAATGCAGTTTTCGCCTGCGGACTTAAAACCTAAGGGTTGAGTATATTGATTTCCGAGAAGGAAATAATATGCGTAGAAGGAATGGCGTTAGGTTTAATTCAAGTGTTATACAATTGGTGATGCTAGTTAGTATCTATGTATAATACGTTGAGTAAATATGAGGTACAATATGATTATTGTATGTATGGTATACGAAGGGAATACATGAATTGTATGTATAGAATACAATGCGTATCATATGATTAATCTATGTATCAATGAGTAATTTACTTGTATTGGATTATGATTAGCCCAATCAATTGAATGACTAAGCCCAATGAGATGGATGGGTTAAGTCCAAGTCAAGGCCCAATGTTTATTTAGTTAAGCCCAATTCAGTAAAATTGAACCATGGGTCGAACCGATAGGTCACCTAATGGGTAAAACCCATTGGGCAACCCATGGGATGTCACAAAAAGAGGTGGGCCGGCCACCTTGGTGTGGACTCCAAGCATAAGGCTTGGTCACCAAGTATCTTACTTGGTGATCACACATAAATAGTAAGGAGGTGGGGTTTAATCTCTAAATTGCCCTCCATTATCATTTCCTATAAATAAGAAGGCAAGGTTGGCCATTTGAGAGTTTTTTAATTACCAACCTAGATTATTTTGAGAGAGAAAGAGAGCTATACTCAACCAAAACATATATTTTGGAAGATTGGACTTAGAGTTTTCAAGAAATTCATAAGAGTTCTTAAGGTATATTCCTTACCTTTCATCTCCATCTCTTTTAGATTTTCTTTCATTTTAGAGAATCATGAAGGGGTGGTATATGTCATGAGTGAGGATTTAAAGATGACTTACCATAGATTCAATCTCTATAAGTCATGAGATTATAAAAATAATAAGGTTTGATATAGTTTTTGAACCATGAAAATATTGATAGTTGAGATTGATTGTTGATAAACGATTGAGCTCCATCAATACGTTAGTATATGCATCTTGTTTGGTTAGGATGTAGATATGAAATCCATGGAGTATTCCATGTGATTTGTCTTAAAGAACAATAGTAACGAAGTTATAACGAATTTTGCGGAAATAGACGTTAAACGTCGAAAACGCATAAAGTCCGTATTAAAGGTCAAAAGTTGTCGTGTGACTTGAAAACGTCGGTTTCCAATGTCAACACGTGAGATAGGGTGATTAAGAGTTGTGGGTTTGAGAATCGTCGGATTCCGACTTAGAACGAAGAAAACGAGCATTGAACGCTCATTCGCGTTCTGACGTATATAAAATGAACTCAATAGTGAATTATGAGTTAACGGATTCGAAAGTGTTGAATTCTTACATGAACACGTAAAGGATGTAATTCCTGACTTGTAGGAAATTCGAATGGGTCAATTCGGATGTAAAACAAACAAATTAGGAAGCCGGGAGTTTCGTTAGAAAACCAAAACTGGTTTGGCCAAGCTGCTTGCCACAGACTCGGCCAGCAAAGACTAAAACGATACAAAGTAGTGGTAATAAGCATAGCCAGACTCAACCGAAAGTACCACCGCTAACTCACGCCAAGCGCATCGCCACTAATATACAAGGGATGTGTAACACCCCCAATTCGGGTATCTTCCAACTGAAGCGGATGGTGCTATCTTTGTCAACATTCATACATTCATTCAATTGAAAAGTCTCAAAGAACGAACATAACTTCTATATATTTAAAGTAATATTTATATTTCCCAAGTTCTATACCCGTTACAAAGGTTCTTTTTCATAATATCAGTTAAATTACAACAATAGACCTATACTATTACAAGACAGCTTAGTAATCTGCCTTAGCTTTTCCCTTACCTTTTTCGATCCTTCGGGACGTTCAGTCTTAGCTGCATTCATATAGTTCAAGCAAGAGTGAGCATAACTAGCTCAACAAGTATAACAATTTAATAACAACAAGCATGATACATACAAATCGTATATCTTCAATAACTGAACAATAGTTATGAAGTACTATTGATAATTCAAAATAGCACTTCATCTTTTCTTTCAAAATGTTTTACAATAACAACAGTATTTAGTAAAACATTCACTCGATCGAGAGACCTCGAGTATTCATTCTTTATCGAAAAAGGACAACACGGGAAGCAAGTCCAGTAAGCGGATATTACTTACGAGCACTTCTGGGTGATCGACTATTGTACTCTATGTTGATCAACACTACATCCATTAAGCGTATGCACGTTTAGGCATTTGGCAACCTCACGTGCTGTCGTTTACCGACAAAACATTTGTTTAACATTTCGGTCTTCTTTTGAAAACCATATCAAGTAGTTGACAAAAGATAGCAACATTTGATAATATATGAATAGATTATCAATACATCAAGTCTAGCCAAAGGAATTGGCTTCAACTTTATCATAACTTTCGATTCATGCGAAAGAATACATGAACCTCAAAAACTTGTTTGATTAAAGCGAGACAAGAGTTAGAATACTTGCCTTTAGCGTCTGCTACGGTATTTTAACTTTATGTTCAAGTCGTTCAAGTCTCTACATTACATAATCACATAATGCCTTACATTAGGTCACATATAATCAAGTATGTATATGACTATATCATACCCCTCATTTCAATCTAATTGTGTATTAGATTCAGTTACTATTTGTTCCGGTTTATCATTACTCTTCCATTTATATTCGACTAGGTTATCTCAACCTTTACATTACATTCCTTAAGGTTTAACAAAGTGTAAACAATGTTATATTACATTCCTTAAGTTGTGTTTACTTCCTTTTCTTTTCTTTGTACTTAGAAACATTCATTACTATTTTTTTTGTTACGAGATTGGTATTTGTGGCACCCTCTTTATATACCTACATCTGCATTTGTGGCTGAGCTCTTATATCATTGTCCGGACTTGGTCTTTGTGGCAATGAGTCCTTAATTAATGGGTCATATGCTGCGCGCCACTCTCGAGAGGTTGTTAGTCTTTGTTCATGGTATTGTGGCGTTTCACAATATATATTATAGTTCGTTACTGCGAACTCTTGCGATGTCTTTCGATTATTGTTCCTTATTGTAACACGGGTCTTTTGCCTAGGAGGCGGCCTTGACCCCATGCACGGATACCAAATTTAGTTTGTGAATTTTGTGAATTTCCCGAACGCATAACTTCTTCGTTCTAAGTCGGAATCCGGTCATTTTCGAGTCCACAACTCTTAAATCCCAAATATGACTTGTCTGCATTGGAAAACAATGGTTCCGAGTTCAAACACAAAATTTGACTTCCATTTTGAGAATTTTACGAATTCGACGATTATCGTCCAATCGTGAAAATTCTGACAATTCTTCCTTCTTATGATTTGTTCAACATTACAAATGAACTTCATTCATCATGTGAACATCTCAACAAACGTAATACAACAACTTATATTCATTGTTGTATTTTTGACTTATTCTTCATGAGCTTATAACTTGTTATTTATAAACTACTTAAGATTTTATTATTCATGACTTATGACAATTAAGGTTTCTTAATCATCACACTTATATGTTCTTAACATATAACTTAATTTAGATATATATATATGATTCATATAATCATATAAGTTCTTAATTCACTTTTCTTATTAAACTCATCACAAGTTCATATTTTCATACTTAACATTCAAGGTTAATTTATAATAAGTTTATAACTTTTATAAGTTTAAATGACTTATTGCCAACTTATGTGGCTTAAGTTCATGACTTATACATTCTTCTTGCTTCTTATCATTCATGTTTCTAAACCCATCTTTTCTTATCATCCTATCATGGTAGAGATAGAAGATAATTGAGAAGAAGTCTTACTCTTTTGAAGTCTTGGTAAGGTAGCTTTTTCTTCTTCTTTCTTATGGAATGACTTATGTGTAGCTTATTCTCTCTAACACTTAAGCACTTTAGAAGTGTTGGATTATTTGATCAACCAACAAATGACTTGTAAGCTTCCTCTATTTATAGACTTTCCAAGGTTAGGGTAGATTGGTCATTAAATCATCCCACCTCCTTAAGCCACCTCCTTATTATTCATTACTTGTTAACCACTCTCTTATCTCATACTTGGCCATTACTTCAAAGTCTTGGTCAATACTCCTAAGTCTTGGTCATTACACTTACTTGATCACCACATTACTTGGTCACCACAATAACCATATCAATATGGTTTGCCCCATGGGTCATACAACCCATGGATTCTAGCTTGGGCTTACTTTAATTCACTCTTTGGCCTTTGCATTAATAACCACTAGTTGGTTCATTAATTAATAGTTGGGCTTCTCTCTTTATTTCACTTGGACTTGTATATAATTGTTAACCAATCATCCAAGTCCATTAACATTTCTTAATACATATTGATGATGTATTATTTTTATATTCTAATTCATATAGAATTTATATACGGTATTTCATCCCTCATACAAACTCGTATAATACTTCGTATTATACTCGTTTTCATTGCTTCGTACTATACCAAGTATAATACAATTATTACTTATTCCTTAACACTTCGCTTTACTTAACATTTATAAATTAAGTCCACAAGCGAATTATTACATTTTCCATAACTAGATTTTTATTACATAATCCATCTTACCTTGTTATTCCATCATTACGTATTTCTCGGAAACTCATAATTATATCCCAAGCAAATACCGATGAATAGTGTTTTTTGAAAAATTTCTCGGAAAACTTTTATTTTCGTCTTGGAAATTCAAACACTTTAATTCATCCACGTAGCTCAAATACTACGACATTCTAACATCAATGGGTTATACAACGACAACCATCTTGATAACACATGGAATATGATTTTATTATTATTTAATTTAATAAAATCATTTTACAATAAGATCCGAATTTCTCAGTCGTTACATTCTTCCCCCCTTATAAAGATTCTATCCCCAGAATCTCGTCTTACTTTAATCAAATATATGAGGAAAATTTTTCTTCATCTTGTCTCCTAGTTCCCACGTTGCTTCTTCAGCATCGTGGTTCTCCCATAATACCTTCACTGATGGTATTACCTTGTTCCTCAGAACTTGTTCCTTCCTATCAATGATCTGCATCGGCGACTCTTCATATGATAAGTCTTTCTCGATATGAATCGGCTCATACTCGATTACATGCTTATAGTCTGGATTATATGGACGTAATACAGATACGTGAAACACGTTATGTATTCGTTCTAGGTCTGGAGGTAATGCTATCATATACGCTACCTCTCCCACCCGTTTTAATACTTCAAAAGGTCCTATAAACCTTGGACTTAACTTTCCTTTCTTTCCAAAGCATATCATTCCTCTCCAGGGAGATACCTTTAGAAACACATACGAGCCCACCTCAAACTCTCGATTTAGTCTATGTGAGTCCGCATACTTCTTCTGTTTATCCTGAGCTGTGACGAGACGCATCCGAATTAACCTTACCACATCCGCTATCTACTGCACCAATACTGGTCCTAGCATCCGTTGTTCTACCACCTCATCCCAACCCATAAGTGTTATGCACTTCCTTCCATACAAAGCTTCGTACGGCGGCATGCCTATGCTTGCATGATAACTGTTGTTATATGCAAACTCTATTAGTGGTAGGTGATCATCCCAACTACCTTTGAAATCCATGACGCAAGACCTCAACATGTCTTCTAACGTCTAAATTGTCCTTTCGCTCTGCCCGTCAGTTTGTGGATGATAAGTCGTGCTTAACCTCAGCTGTGTTCCCAACTCCTCTTGCAAACTCCTCCAAAGGTTCGATGTGAATCGTGGATCACGATCTGACACAATAGATACCGGTACTCCATGTCTAAAAATGATTTCCTTAACATAAAGTTTAGCTAACTGGTCTAAGTGATACTTGACCCTAATTGTCAAAAAGTGAGCCGACTTCGTCAACCGGTCCACTATTACCCAAATTGAATGGTACCCCTTTTGTGTCGTCGGAAGTCCCACCACGAAATCCATCGTGATATGCTCCCATTTCCATTCTGGAATCTCCAATGACTATAATAAACCACTAGGTCGTTGATGCTCGGCCTTAAACCTTTGACAAGTTAAGCACCTACTCACATACTCTGCTATTTCTCTCTTGTAACACTTGCTCCTTTAATTCCGTCTCATTCGGAACCCAAATTCTTCCCTCAAATCTTAATAATCCCTCATTATCAAGACTATACTTACCATCTTCCTTCTCGCAGAACCGCTTCTTCATTTGATTATACTCATCCGTCTTGAGTTGTACCTCCTTGACCCTTTCTACAATGGTAGATTGCATCTCCGTCGCAAAGAGTAACTGCCCCGAATCACTCGACATCTTCACTTCTATTTCCATCCTAGCCATCTCTGTTATTAACTCATGTTGAGCCGTTAATATAGACAACTTTTCCCGACCCTTCCTACTTAAGGCATCGGCAAGTACATTGGCCTTTCCAGGATGATACAGGATTTCACAATCATAATCCTTTATCAACTCCAGCCATCTTCTCTGTCTCATATTCAACTCCTTCTGAGTGAAGATATACTTTAGACTTTTATGGTCCGTATATATCTCACATTTTTCCCCATAAAGATAATGTCTCCATATCTTTAGGGCAAACACTACCGCGGCCAGTTCCAGATCATGAGTAGGGTAAAATTTCTCATAATCCTTCAATTGTCGAGATGCATACGCGATGACTTTGCCATGCTGCATAAGCACACAACCAAGTCCTCTATGCGAAGCATCACTATACACTACAAAATTTCCTGTGTCATCTGGCAATGACAAAATAGGAGCTTCACTTAATATCTTCTTCAGTACTTGAAAACTATCTTCACATTTATCCGTCCATATGTATTTCACCGTCTTCCCTGTTAAATTAGTCAACGAGGTAGCTATCTTCAAAAAATCTTGGATAAATCTTCGATAGTACCCTGCTAACCCTAGGAAACTCCGCACCTCAGTCGGCATTTTCGGTTGTTCCCAATTCATTACTGCTTCTACCTTCATTTGGATCCTTTGAAATCCCTCTTGGTGATGACATGACCTAAAAAGCGCACCTTTTCTAACCAAAATTCACATTTGGTGAATGTCGTATATAACTTCTCCTTCCTTAGTGTCTCCAACACTAATCTTAAGTGTTCGGGATGATCTTCTGGCGTCTTAGAATATACTAGAATATCATCGATAAACACCACGACGAACTTGTCCAAATATAGTTTGAACACTCATTCATCATATCCATAAATCAAAGATGGTGCATTAAATCAACCCAAATGACATCACCGTAAACTTCGTAATGACCATAACGAGTCCTGAATGCGATCTTTGGTATATCTTCCTTCCTAACCTTCAATCGATGATACCCGTCGAAAATATATTTTAGAAAAATACTTTGCCACTTTCAATTGATCAAAGAGTTCATCGATCCTGGGCAATGGGTATTTATTCTTTATCGTTAACTTGTTCAACTCCCGATAGTCGATACAAAGCCTTAACGATCCGTCTTTCTTCTTAACAAACAACACCGGTGCTCCCCACGGTGAAACACTTGGTTGAATGTACTTCTTGTCCAATTGTTCCTATAGTTGAACCATTAGTTCTTTCATTTCCACAGGCGCCATACGGTACTGTGCCCTTGAGACCGGTTTCGTTCCTGGCACAGTGTCTATCACAAATTCGATCTCCCTATCCGGCGGTAAACCCAGTAACTCACTTGGAAATACATACTTGAATTCATTTACTATAGGTATTTGTTCCATGGTTGCTCCCTCTCTCTGGGTATCAACAACATGGCATAGGTAACCTATAAAACCCTTCCTTAAAAGTTTTCTCGTTTGTGTCATCGTAGGGTAACACGGACGTCCCGACAATTTACTACCGTAAAATACTACAGTAGGTTGCCTCAACGTCCTGATGCTCACACATTTTTTTTGGCAATCTATAATTGCTCCATGATTAATCAACCAATACATTCCGAGAATTACGTCAAATTCTCCTAACTTTATTGGTATTAAATCTACCGATAACTTACAACCACGTACATCTACGCAACAACTCCTATGAGTATCTTCAACAGGAATTATCTCTTCGTTAGCTACCTTAATGTTCAAAGGTATAGGCAATTTTTTGGGAAATAATTCTAGTCGCCTAGCAAAATCACATGCTATAAACGAACAAGTAGCACACAAATCAAATAGCACGTATGCATTTATATTGTTGATCGGAATAATACCTGCAACTACATCCCCTGATGCCACCGCATCTTGGACCGTCATATTAAAAGTGCGGGCCATTGATTTCCCAAGCTGAGCTGGACCACTAATAGCTAACTTCCCGCTATTAGTTCCCTTATTTCCTTCTATCCCCTTTTTCGGGCAATTCTTTGTTATGTGGTCAGTTGATCCACATACAAAGCATCCGTGATTCTTCTTCGGATTGGGACAGTTAGGCGAAATGTGCCTTTCCTGTCCACAATTATAACATACCGCCTTACCTTTGAGACAGACTCCTAAGTGAGTCTTCCCGCAAGTTTTACAGGCCTCCATCCTCCTCTTAGAGTCCCCTTGTTTTACTCCGGTATTCCCAGAGTTAAAGCCCTTCCCCTTATGACCATCGCCACTTCCACTGGCTCCCTTGGTCTTGGTTCCTCCATCAACCTTGCCTTTGGTCTTCCTATTTCTGTGGTACTGGCTAAGAGCCTCATTCCCACCTTCGACAATTATTGCCTTTTCTAGTATGGTTCCAAAGGAAGTACTTTGGAACACAGAGATTCGGCTATAGAGCCAGGGTTTCAAGCCCTGCTCGAACCTTCTAGCCTTTCTCACTTAAGTGTCCACTTGATGTGGAGAGAATCGTGCCAGTTCATTAAACTTGGCAAAGATCTTTCTGGGGCTGTCATATCCCCTTGTCTCAATTCCAGAAACCTCATCTCCATCCTCCCTTGCATACTCGTGGGAAAATAGTTCTCAAAGAAAATCTCCTTGAACCTCTCCAACATTATATTTCCTATATCGGCCCTAGCTTGGTTTGCCTCCCACCAGAAGTTGGCCTCTCTCTTCATCAAATAGGTTGCAAAGGCAACCTTTTGTCCCTCCTTAACATTTGCTATAACAAATGCTTTCTCAATTTCTTTTACCCATGTCTGGGCTTCTATAGGGTCCGTAGTTCCTTTGAACTCCGGCGGACCTACACTTTTGAAATCCTTAAAAGTAGTAGGTCGTACTACTCCAGGAATCACGGTACATTAGCCCCCGTTCTATTAAATGCAGTCGTTAAAAGATTAACGAACTCCTGCATTGGATTAACCGGACCACCCTCCTGGGGTTGGTTAACATTAAGCATACGATTTCGTTGTCTCCTTCTTGGCGGCATTTTGCTGTTAAGAAAACAACACATCATTATTATTTTATTCTTGTTTGTTTTTTATTATTTGTAATAAAACAACAACTCATACTCATTACTCAACATATTCCATAAAAAGACTTATATTGATTCATAACTTGTAGTATAACACTACATTGTTTACATTACTCGACCTTAGTGATTACATTACCATCCATGCAATTACTTTCCAAAATTGGGATTTACAAAAGACTACCCTTTCTTATACAAAAGAGGGTTTTCGTCACTACTAGATACATAATATTTACATATCTATTCTACTCTAGCTATTGCTAGACTACATCTGTAGTAGGGCATTCTCGAAATCCTGTTTGGCGGGCCAAGCAATTACATCTCTTGATAGTGTGTCGGTCTCGCCTCGCTTATCCTCGATATCCGACTACTGCGTCTTTGAAATCTACGTGCTTCCTCTCGAACTTCCTCTTTTTAGTCTTTGGCTCCTACTTGAGCTCAAAGACTTCACATTTCAGCTCTCGGACCTTGTCCTTAGCTAAAATTCTATCATCATGCTCCTCTTCCCACATTCCCTCCATGCTAGCCTTATCCTCACGGACAGCTTGGAGTTCCTCTTTCAACTCCTTAACCTCTTGGCAGTAATGGACATTCCTATCCAATACCGACATAAACAATGCTTTCATTGATTCCCCCGTAGACATTTCTTCTGTAGGTGGAACCTAGTCCTTTGTAGGTGGAACCTGGTCAAAGGACATCACGTCCACCTCATCCTCTAGCATGCCATCAAATATAGACATGTAGTCTAAATCATTTGAGTCTCCCGACTCGATGGTCACCAACTCTGGTTCTACGGCTATGGGATTTGGTTGTATCTCCACCTGATTAACTGAATCCTCGCTCACTACATGTATATCTCTATACATAATCACATAATGCCTTACATTAGGTCACATATAATCAAGTATGTATATGACTATATCATACCCTTTATTTCAATCTAATTGTGTATTAGATTCAGTTACTATTCGTTCCGGTTTATCATTACTCTTCCATTTATATTCGACTAGGTTATCTCAACCTTTACATTACATTCCTTAAGGTTTAACAAAGTTTAAACAATGTTACATTACATTCCTTAAGTTATGTTTACTTCCTTTTCTTTTCTTTGTACTTAGAAACATCCATTACTATTTTTTTTGTTACGAGATCTAGTGTTGCTTGGCTGAGAGCTCTTAATATCATTGTCCGGGAATTGATTATTGCATTGAGTCCTTAATTAATGGGTCGCACTGCGGCGCCACTCTCCAGAGATTGTTGGTACTGTGGCACTGCAGCGCCACAATATGTATTATAGTTCGCGCTGCGGTGAACTCTTGCAGTGTTCTCGGTTATTGTTCCGTGTTGCATGACGCTGGTCTTTTTGTTTAGGGTTGCCATATGGCTCAACTCTGCACCTGAATACCAAATTTTGTTTGTGAATTTTATGAATTTCTAGGACGCATAACTTCTTCGTTATAAGTGCGAATTGGCTCATTCAAAAGCCTATGGTTCACAAATTACATAATCTATATGATCATTCAAGAATTTTATCTATTCGACTTCGTTTGCTAAAAATTCACCTATTGGTTCATCTTTAACGAAAACGATAAACGTTCGTGAATGTTCAACGCTCGTTTCTTCGTTCTCAGTCTGAATCCGGTCATTTTCGAGTCCGCAACTCTTAAATGCCAAATATGAATTGTTTCCATTGGAAAACAATGATTCTAAGTTCAAACACAAAATTTGACTTCCATTCCAAGAATTTTACGAATTCGACGATTATAGTCCAATCGTGCAAATTCTGGCAATTCTTCCTTCTTATGATTTGTTCAACATTACAAATGAACTTCATTCATCATGTTAACATCTCAACAAATGTAATACAACAACTTATATTCATTGTTGTATTTTAGACTTACTCTTCATGAGCTTATAACTTGTCATTTATAAACTACTTAAGATTTGATTATTCATGACTTATGAAAATTAAGGTTCCTTAATCATCATACTTATATGTTTTTAACATATAACTTAATTTAGATATATATATATATATATATATATATATATATATAATTCATATAATCATATAAGTTCTTAATTCATTTTTCTTACTAAACGCATCACAAGTTCATATTTTCATACTTAACATTCAAGGTTAACTTATAATAAGTTTATAACTTTTATAAGTTTAAATGACTTATTGCCAACTTATGTTGCTTAAGTTCATGACTTATACATTCTTCTTGCTTCTTATCATTCATGTTTCTTAATCCATCTTTTATTATCATCCTATCATGGTAGAGATAGAAGATAATTGAGAAGAAGTCTTACTCTTTTGAAGTCTTGGTAAGGTAGCTTTTTCTTCTTCTTTCTTATGGAATGACTTAATGTAGCTTATTCTCTCTAACACTTAAGCACTTTAGAAGTGTTGGATTATTTGATCAACAAACAAATGACTTGTAAGCTTCCTCTATTTATAGACTTTCCAAGGTTAGGGTAGATTGGTCATTAAATCATCCCACCTCCTTAAGCCACCTCCTTACTATTCATTACTTGTTAACCACTCTTTTATCTCATACTTGGCCATTACTTCAAAGTCTTGGTCAATACTCCTAAGCCTTAGTCATTACACTTACTTGATCACCACATTACTTGGTCACCACAATAACCATATCAATATGGTTTGCCCCATGGGTTATACAACCCATGGATTCTAGCTTGGGCTTACTTTAATTCACTCTTTGGGCTTTTCATTAATAACCACTAGTTGGTTCATTAATTAATAGTTGGGCTTCTCTATTTAATTCACTTGGACTTGTATATAATTGTTAACCAATCATCCAAGTCTATTAACATTTCTTAATACATATTGATGATGTATTATTTTCGTATTCTAATTCATATAGAATTTATATACGGTATTTCATCCCTCATACAAACTTCAGTATAATACTTTCGATTATACTCGTTTTCATTGCTTCGCACAATACCAAGTATCATACAATTATTACTTATTCACGAACACTTCGCTTTACTTAACATTTATAAATTAAGTCCATGTTTAATTATTACATTTTCCATAACTAGATTTTTATTACATAATCCATCGTACCTTGTTATTCCATCATTACGTATTTCTCGGAAACTCATAATTATATCCCGAGCAAATACCAATGAATAGTGTTTTTGGAAAAATTTCTCGGAAAACTTTTATTTTCGTCTTGGAAATTCAAACACTTTAATTCATCCACGTAGCTCAAATACTACGACATTATAACATCAATAGGTTATACAATGACAACCATCTTGATAACACATGGAATATGATTTTATTAATATTTAATTTAATAAAATCATTTTACAATAAGATCCGAATTTCTAAATTCGTTATAGGATGCCGTAGCCCATGCTTCTTGTGAGGAAAAAAGTTGACCAAGTTAGGTTTTAAACTTCAGTTGTTTAGAGACCTACCTGAGTTGAGTTTATATACTCAATGAATGTACTAAGACTAATCCTATATTACCTATACTAAGGTATAGAGTATGAAACTTAGGAATGTAATGCATGTTAACAAGATATGTACAAACGAACAAAGTTGGTACCTTATCAATGATGTTTGAGTCCGGTTAATAAACGTCAATAGAGTGATACACCGGGACTAAGTATAGTCTTATTTTGAGAGAGGAATTTGAGTTCCATATAAGTCCGAGTTAAAAGGATAACTGAGATGATATGAAGATAGCGAAATGTGTTAGTAAGTGTTTAACTTCCAACTCAAATTATTAACAGAAGTGATAAGTCATGTGTGAAAAGATAATACCTTCGACGAAGGTGAAATGGAAGAACCCCAATGTCGAAGAAGCATTGTGGGAACTCGAGATTAAAATAAAGGAAAATTATCCTCTGTGGTGTAGGTATTATTAGCGAGATTCTGGGGACAAAATCCTTATAAGGAGGGAAGAATGTATTATACGAAGTAATGAATACGAGTATGATACAAAGTATTATACGAATGTGTATGAATGATAGTATATCGTATATGATGAATAGTATACGAGTTAAAACACGAGATTAATACATATAATATATGTTATAAGGCTTTAAGCCAAAAGAAAGGAATTGGTAGAATTTGTTAAAGTATTATGTGAGCCCAAGTATTGGATGGTTAAGTCCGATGTGAGCTTATATAAACAAGCCCAATGATTGTTTAATTATAACCCCAGGGAATATAATGTGCAAGCCCAAATAATTAAGTAGAAGTTAATTTAATTAAACTAAGCCCAAGTAAGTATCCAATGGGTAAGAACCATGGAGCAATCCATGGATGATCCAAGGTGATGAACAAGCAAACTTAGAGGTTAAGTAAGTGTGGTGACCAAGTGTTGTTGTGAGCAAGTAGACTTAGTGGCCAAGTTTACTTAAGCATTAAGTTAGGAATAGTAAGGAGGTGATTAAGGAGGTGGGATGGCCTAATGA
This sequence comes from Panax ginseng, assembly GCA_020205605.1. Classification (NCBI taxonomy): domain Eukaryota; kingdom Viridiplantae; phylum Streptophyta; class Magnoliopsida; order Apiales; family Araliaceae; genus Panax; species Panax ginseng. The sequence continues at coordinate 32,914,694 of CM035143.1, read as the reverse complement.
CCAAACTACCCTAACCTTAGAAATCCCATAAATAAAAAGATTTGTTTTCATTTGTTGGTTGTTAGTTTTTTATCCAATAAACACATAAGTTGAGAGCTTATTTGTGACGCCCCCAAATCCGTGTAACATCGATTACAGGACATAGTGCTCACGATATAACATACATCATCATCTATCTAAGTAACTCTAATAATAATAATAATAATATTAACTATTATATACTTATTCAAAATAAAGTCCCAAGTCTTTACAACCTTTAATAAACTGAAACTTAAACTTAGCGTTTATCGCTACATCACATCATATGCGGAAATATAATTATTACATAAATTACTCTCATCATTTCATCTTAGACTTTCCTTTGTCCTTGCCCGAGCCCTCAGCGTTATCAGCCTTAACTGAAAAGTTTAAGCAAGAATGAGCATAAATTGCCCAGCAAGTCTATAAAGTAGTTTGAGAACATACATCAAAAGTAGAAGCATTAGTATGAATATTTCTTAATAGTTGAAATAAATATCAAGAGATAAACTGGAATATCAAGATAAGAGTTCTAGAATTCTCAATAACATACTAAGGGTTGTTAGATACCCTGAACATTACTTTGTGTCATCAAAAACCATCAGACGGTTTAACAATCAAATAGATTGTAAACGGTCTCTGCAAGTACTCCAGGTGATCAGCCTATCGTACCCTTGCACAAGTATAAATTTTAAACGCATAAGCGTAAATGGGACTATATGCCCGTCATCAGTTACCCCGTTATCCTGGTTGTTCATCTTAGTATTCATACGGGACCTCACCAAAGCAATTTGGATTGGTAAACATCAAATAGCTTCAAAGGATTTGAATTGTTTAAACAATATAGTATGTTTGCATCAATAACATCTAGCTGGGACGAAAGCTAGAAAGCATGCTTGAATATAGTTCATTAAGGGAATACGAACTTTAAAGTATAGCAGTTGCAATAGGAACTAAATAATCATCAATAACGTTTCGCCTCACAATTGAAGTTATAGAACTTTACAATAAAGGAGCTTGCACGAATGATTAATTAATCACAAGCCCAAACTTACCCTCGCTGTAATCAACTGAATAAGAGTTGAATAAATTCATAATGAAAAATAGGGTAAGAAACTTGCCTTGATCGTTGTTTACCAATAACAGATTAACAGCTATCTGCACTTCACGTGCCCTACACAATTGTATAATCATGTATATCAACTATTAGCAACGCATCGTAGTTGTAATAAAAACTTTACTCTATAATTTTCAGAGTTCACTATATGATTTTCACTCTACTATCTGTACTCTACGACTTTCAGAGTTCACTCTACGATTTTCATTGACTCTACGATTTTTAGTGTTGACTCTACGATTTTCAGAGTTTACTCTACGACTTTCATTGACTCTACGATTTTCAGAGTTTACTCTACGATTTTCACTGACTCTACGATTTTCAGAGTTTACTCTACGATTTTCATTGACTCTACGATTTTCAGAGTTTACTCTACGATTTTCACTGACTCTACGATTTTCAGAGTTTACTCTACAATTTTCATTGACTCTACGATTTTCACTGACTCTACGATTTTTATTGACTATGATTTTCAGAGTTTACTCTACAATTTTCACTGACTCTACAATTTTCAGAGTTAACTCTACGATTTTCATTGACTCTACGATTTTCAGAGTTAACTCTACGATTTTCACTGACTCTACGATTTTTAGAGTTAACTCTACGATTTTTACTGACTCTATGATTTTCAAAGTTAACTCTACGATTTTCATTGACTCTACGATTTTCAGATTTTACTCTACGATTTTCACTGAAACTACGATTTTCAGAGTTAACTCTACGATTTTCATTGACTCTACGATTTTCAGAGTTTACTCTACGATTTTCACTGACTCTACGATTTTATTCCCGCTAATCTAAAGATGATATGACCATGATACTTGGACACAATAACCTTCATACATCAAGGTATTTTACAAAAATATAACATTCATAAAACTAGCATGCTAAGACCACAAACCAACTGCATAGAAAAGCGTGCAAGCACTAGTTTTATAATTAAAAAAAATTCTGGAATTTCCAAAATTATGCAGATTTTATTACCAACATGCATGCTTACGATTTTCATAAGTTGCTCAATTTAACTCCTTTTCCTATGAAATTTGAACAGGTTGTACCTCATGTTACATACCATTTTATAAAATTATTACATATGTTAATCGAGTCATATACACCATAATCCCGAGGCTCCAAAAAACCCCAAAAATCACAGATTACTAGTTAAACCCAATTTGACAAAAATTCGGGATTTTGCTTCTAGCATGCAATTAAATTATTCCTAATGGCCAGATCATCTACTCTCACATGTTTTCACATTTCACAACATCAAACTTCAACAAACTTCCACCTTTTTGATTAATTTAGCACCTTAGAGACATTTTATCAAAGGTAGAGCATGCATTGCTTAATTATTTGATTTTCTATGAATTTGATGCATGATTAACCCATATCTTTTGTTGTTAATGATCTATAATCATCAAACAACAGTAAAATGGCAACACAAAGCCACAACAAATCATTTACCAATTTTATATGCATTTTCTTCTCATTTTTCTTATAAAAATAAAATGGGTTTATGAATTACCTTTTGATGAATTTCTTCTTGGTTTAATATGATTCTCCTTCTCCTTGCTTGTCAAATCCTCAGTAATCCTCCAAAATTAGTTCTAACTCTCTTAGGCTCTCAATTTCTCTCCATGTTTACTCACTTGGTGGAATTTTCTTAAAAGAAAAGTGTGTTTGTATATATATATAGCTTTGTTAGAGTCTTTTGATTCCCATAACCCCCAACTCTAATGATTAGTTACTCACAATACTTAATACTACAATAATATAGTTAATTAATAGGAAGAATTTTTGAGTTAGAGAAAATGAATGTGAGAGTTAGAAAAATAAAAAGAATTTTGATTTTAAGGAATAAAATAAATTACTTCCACCTTAGCATTATGTAATATACGTATACTCCCTCCCTTGTCCCAATTTAATAGTCTCATGGGTCCATCAGTTCAGTTGATTTCTATTATAAAAAAAATATATATTATTTTAATCAATTAATCAATTAATAAGCTATTTGACTATTTTACCATTCGGAACCAAACTTTGCGAACCATATATCGATTCCTACTAAAGTCGACGTTCCGAACGTCAAGGGACTATCCGTTTAGTCAAATTTCATTTCTGAAATTCGTAGTTGACTTTTTCCTCGAAAAAGTCAATTGGTTGACTTTGACCAAAATGTCAACTGTGACACTTTTTCGTGATTACAGTCTATCCTGACTAATTTCGACGTTCCGGACTCGAATACGCAGTCCGCGTCTCTAAATTCCGCTCCGAACTCCAGCTCATGATTTAATACCATCCCACGTAATAAATAGAATAATTCCCTACTTGATCTTATTTACATAGTTAAATAAAACTAAACCAACCATTTAAATACATCTCATCACATATCTTGAAATAACACATATATGTACCACACACATACATCTAATAAATGAAATCACCCAAAAGTTTCATATAAATTCGTTTATTAACAATTCTTAAATTACATAAAAAAAATATTAAAAAAATAATAAAAATAAAACTCGGATATTACATTATTTGGTTGAGAGAATAAGCACTTATAAAGTTAGACTTCTATTATTAGATTTTCCACCAATAACTTATAGCTTATTGGTTAGAGAGAGTAAGTGAGAATAAGCTAGCAAGTTAACCTTTGAAGTTCAAGAATCAAGAAGGAGATTAAAGATTTACCAAGTGTTATTCAAAAGTAAGTGAACTTAAACCATGTTTCTTTCTCTCTTCCATTGATAGAGAAGGGGGTATTGGTAGAACAAGCATGCTAAGATGAGGTGGGAATAATGAATCAAAAGGCTTAAGTTTTAATAAGTCGGATAAGTCATGAATAAGAAATTCATTCGTAAATAAGTTATGAACTTATAATGAAAGTATAAGAATTTGTTAGAATTTGTAACATGTTTACATTAATAAAATTAGTATGATTAATAAGATGTAAGAATAATGATTAAAGGACTTAACTCATTAATAAGTCATATGAAAATAAGACATAAGTCATGAAATGGAAATATAAGTATTTCATACTTTAATAAGTTGCAAAATCATCAAGAATGGGTAATAACTTATCATGAATATAAGTTAATGATGTATATATGTCAAGATATTAGTATAACGGATTGAATCCAATTGAAACGGTTTAAAAATCTCAAGTAACGAAGTTTCGCCGGAATTCACACGATTAGACGACAATCGTCGAATTCGTGAAATTGTCGGAATGGAAGTCGAATTTTGATATTTAGCTTGGAAACGTTGGTTTCCAATGGAGACAAGTCTTATTTTGCATTATAGAGTTGCGAACTCAAAAATGGCCAGATTCCGACTTAGAACGAAGAAACGAGCATTGAACGTTCTCGAATGTTTATCATTTTCGTTAAAAATGGACTAATAGGTGCATTTTTAGCAAACAAAGTTGAATAGATAAAATTTTTGCATGAACGTATAGAGTACGTAATTTGTGAACCATAGGCTCTTGAACGAGCCAATTCGGATTTATAACGAAGAAGTTGTGAGGCCGGGAATCTCACTAAAAGAAAAATCTATCAAAAATTGTATGATACAATGAAGTTTCGGCATGCAGTAATGCGACTCAAAGAAAGCGAGGAATGGTAGCCATTCTGACCTAAACTGGACATTAGCCTGTTAGTTGTTATTGTAATACGCATTGAATGCACTACTAGGCATGGCGCCGCTTGACACAGAAGGCTGGATTTTTGGAACCAGAGAGTGCCTTGCAGCATACGAGTGCAGAACAAAAAGTGGCACCACAAACGCCGATTACTAGGTAATAGGTAGAGAAGAAAGGTTTTGAATATAAAGAGAAGGAGAAGTGTATGAATAGTGAATTAAATTCTGAATTAACTTAACGCAACATCACTAAGGGTGTTATAAACCTTAAGTAATATACTAAAGGTTCAAGATAAGTCGAATGTGAACAAGAACGATGTACAATAAGTGTACTTAATCAATGACAATCGAGTTTCGATTAAATAACGTAAGGACGTTAGTAAGCCGTGAGGAAGGATAATTAACTTGAACCGAGTTATATTAATGAAATAATTTCAATTAAGTTATAGAAAGGAACGAAGTGGGTAAGAATGATGTAAAAGAATGACGGAAAGCGGAACAATAAATAACAAATCTAATATGTGATTAGATTGAGAAGAAGGGTGAGATTCTTTAGGAACTATGTATGTTCATTCATGACCTAATGTGGTATGTTATGTGATTATGTGTTGTAGAGACCGTAAAGACTCAAAGGAAACGTAATTATACTGTAGGAGACGCTGAAGGCAAGTTTTTCTTAAATGCTTGTCTAACCTTCGTGTTAGCCAGGTTTTCAAATGATTCACATTGTGAGATCATGTATGATTTTAAGGAAAGGGTCGAAGCCAGTTTTAACTCGGCTAGACTAATCTTGATAGATTGATTGAACTGTTTACAAGTCTTTCAATATAGAATTGCTAACGCTATCCTACGCCAACTAATTGGTACGGATTCAAGGTAAGCCTGAATATGAATAAACAAATGTATTTTCATCGAGTATTCGATGGGCACGTGAGGTTGCCACAACTTAAACATAGACATGTTTAATGAATGTAGTGTTGATCAACATAGAGTACTATAGGATAACCTAGAAGTGCTCGTAAGATATGTCAGACTTACGGACTTCGTGCCGGGTTGTCCTTTTCAAAGACACTATAAGACGTTCACGTCTTGAACCAGAATTGATGAATTACAGATTATTGTTATTGCAAAATGTTTTGAAGGAAAAGAAACGCTATTTTAAGTTATTGATAGTACTTCGTAACTATCATCCAGTTATTGAAGATATACGATTCCTATGTTTCAAGCATGCTTTTAAAATGAAATTATTGTACTTGTTGAGTTTTTTATGCTCACTCTTGCTTGAACCATATGAATGCAGCTTAGACTGAATGGACCGAAGGATTCAACAAGGATAAAGAGAAGGCTAAAGCAACGTTGTAGATTACCTATGTATTACTATATGTTTGAAATGATAATATTCGATATTATGACAAGAACAAATGTAACGGTTATAAAGAACCTAGGGAATGGTAGTATTGTTTTTGAATATATTTAAGCCATATTCGTTCTTTTAAGGCATTTCAATTGAATGTTTGTGTGAACTATATCACCGTAGAGCACCATATGTCGGGTTGAAAGAGACCCAAATTTGGGGGCATCACATTGACAATGTGGACGTTATTAGTTCCTCGATAAATTAATTCTTGAACTTGTTTTATTGAATTCTATATCATTGTCATCATCCTCATGCTTATATTATGTTGAAAGTCATCTGTGGCCTGTAGTGCATAGATGGACTTGGTATGATTATGACCAGGGATTATTCGGTATAATCATAACCGTAATGTTACAAATGATGTGGAAAAAGTCCTCATTGGCCTGTAGTGCATTGATGGACAGTTTTTGGTATGATTATGGCTATGGATTCTCTTTGGCCGTAGTTCAAAGATGAATTATTTAATTTTATAGCATGATCAGGACCGTTGATGAAAACATGATTATCTTTAGCCATAGTGCATGGATAATTCGTGGTCGTGATACTAAAGAATATCCTTGGCCGTAGTGCAGGGGTGATTCAATGATGTGGATTATTTATTAAGCTGAGTCCCAGCGATAAAAGTGATGACAAAACTTTTAAATCATAGAAGATAGTAGATTTTATTCTCTACTTGACTCTTCTAATGGATTGTTTGTTCCGCTGCAGTTAAACTTGATGTTTGTTATATTGTATCAATTTAACACTGTTGAAGGCTAACGATAATTTATTCTGCATTATCATAGTCATTGTAACGCCACCAAACTCGGGTACTTGAAACCCGAACTCGGTGCTTCACGATACCATTTCTATAAGCTGAATAATACTAATAATAATAACAATAATATAAAATTCAAACTTAATTTACATATATCAAAGTCTAATCCCATGCACGTAACCTTTACTACAATACATTACATAATAGATAATAAATATCATTGTCTTAATAAATTATAACTATTACACAACATAATATAAATCTCATTCGAACAGCTTTTCCTTTCCCCTTGTTCTTGCCTGAACCTTCTGGTTGATCATACTTAACTGAAAACATTTAAATTTAAAGCAAGAATGAGCATTTGATTGCCCAGCAAGTAATAAAAACAATATATATTAGCTGAAAAAATTAAATGTTTTCTTGGAAAGACACTTCTACAACGAATCAACAGTTATGAAGTAAGCTGAACCAATAATACCAACACATCACTTCCATATGTAATCTTTGAAACTATGTATAGACTATAACTGGAGATCAGTTGACAGACTATGGACATTTTTTTTCATTTTCGCTAAGGTTTAGCAGAACTTCATCCACAAACCGTCATAACTTACGGACACGAGGGTGATCTGCCCAATGTGCCCTGTATTGATCAATACTACATGCAAGAACGATATTATCGTTCACTCTATCCACCTTAGGTGCACAAAAGTTTTCCCATATTCGGGATGTTCATACTTAGTCGAGAATCCGAACCAAAACAATTTGGTTGGATACAATAACGTTCTATCTTGTTCAACAATATTTTTATGTCTAGCTGAATCAAATAGCTTAGACGGCTTTTAAGTCAACGTATACATACTTGAAATCAATAAGTATGTATTAACATATGATTAAATACAATGGTTATCTAAGTGGGGACACTTGTCTAACTCTGTATATGAATTAATGAACAGAATAAATATCTGAATTATGCAATAATACAATGATCGGATAATGTAAGAACTTATATGAATACAAAGATTGGATACATAATCACTAATAATAGAGTTAATAATCTAGCACAATAATAATATAATTCTGAAACTTTCTTACTCATGTCAATTGCATAAAGTAAATGCAAAAGTAGGATACTTGCACAATGTAAATAATAGTTCAGATACTTGCTCAATAATAATTGGAGTAAATTTAGGAAACTTTCATAACATAATATACCTCTTTGCACGAAATAAAAGTAGTGTATAAGGTTTAGATACTTGCCTGAACTGCTGCTTACAATAACGCAACTTAGATTAATCTTTTATACAGCGACCTATCAGTAATAAGATCATTCGTTCAATTAGAATAATATATCATATCACATAGTACTGCTAATTGCAGTCAGCACATATCCTAATCACATTGTCACATATGTTTAACGGTTATTACATCATAAACAAACACGTATCTAGTCAAATTATCCAAGTACAAATCAATTTCTGAAATATTTCGGTATACCGGCGGCTTTATCGGGTAAATATCGAGTCTAAGACTCTATCTTGTAGTTCAATATTCGTTTAGATATTTTAAATATCAGTCATATTATTTTTCATAGCCTTATAATAATTTTTAAATATTTATTATACTTTATCATAAATTTTCAAACACTAAAATCATTATTAAATGATTTAAATATTAACTAATTCTATTATCATTAATATTTAATTAATATTAAACTATTAATGAAACCATTGAGAAAATATTAAAGTTATTTATAATAACTCAAAATATTTTTAAAGTATTAATATTACCCTTAAATAATTTTTAAAATATTTAAAATCATTTTTAAATAATTGTCATTTATATTAGAATATTAATTTATTATTTATCAAAATATTAAAAGTCATCATTATAACTTAAAATATTTTTAATTCATTTATTTCCCTTTAAATGATTTTTAAATCAATAAAACCATTTTAAAACTATTTATTTAATATAATTATTAAATAAACTTAATATCATTAATATTAAATTATTATCAATAATATTGATTTATTAATGAAATTATCCTTTAAATATTAAAAGTTATGTTTTATAACTTAAAATATCTTTAAACATTTTATTTTCATTTAAAATGATTTTCTAATATTAAAATCATTTTTACATTACTTTATTTAATATAATTATTAAATGAATCTAATATCCTTAATATTAAAATATTAATAATTTTCATGATGAATATCAAAAGTTATATTTTATAACTTAAAATATTTTTATAATCTCTAAATCATTTTTATATAAATTTTAAATCATTAATTCTATTTTTCATCATTTATTTAATATCTTTATTAAATAAGTTAATCATCATTAATATCTAATTAATAATGAAAATCATCACAAAATATTAAAAATTATAGAAAATAACTTAAAATATCTTTTTATATCATAACCTATATTTTTAAATGATTTTTCATGTATTAAAATCATTTTTAAATAATTTATTTAATATTATACTTAAATAAATTAAATACCTTTTATATCCCAAAAATATTAAATATTTATGAAATATACTTAAAATAATTAAAAACTAATTTTCAGACTTTAAAATAATTTTTAGTAATTTATTTGGTATTTTTAATAATTAAAACTATTTTTTTTCTATTTTTAATCATTTTCCAGAATTTAATAAAATAAAACTATTAATAACTGTCGCTATAGGCTATAGCGACACTTATCTGTCATGTTAGGTGTTCTTGGCCTCAAGAACACTGACAAGTCAGTGGTCGAGGTGCCCTGTTTGACCGAGTGTAATTCTTATCTCGCAATGTTTTTGGGTCATGTAACATATTGTTCATGTAGTAGTTATGTAACACTACAATTAACAATCAACATTCAGGTCAATTCGAGTCCCTTGTTTCGTGCTCAATTTACATAAGGTTCCAGCCTTGCTTTATGTGCTTTAACGATTTAAACTTATAGAATACATGTCAATGAACAATAACACAACGTCAGATCATCATATCATCAACACAGAAAAGATCTATAGGCCGGTCAAAGTACCCTCCCGGAACTGTTCTTGAACATTTCTAGGTTTCCCAGAAATGTTCTTGAGCAGTTTCGGCTAGCTACGTTTGACCATCACTCAGATCGATTATTTTAAGTTTCTAGGTGATATAAAAGCTTTAACATGTAGTCTTCATGTCATTCTACAACCAAGAAACAACAACATGGCAAAAAAACTTAAACATAGGAAGATCCAAGCCCTGCAAAAACACTGTCAGAGGTTTCTGGGCTGATTCTGGGCTTCAAGAACAGCCGGTCAATGCCGGTCAACCCACTTTGATCTTAAATAACTTTTAATCTACAATAGATATGACCATGATTCAAGTTGCATATTCAAGATCTCTTGACAGAGTACAAGTACAAAGTTTCAAAACACAAAAAAAAACATAACATATCAAGATCTATGGGATCTGACATTCACTGTCATAACCTTATTTTCAAAAATTCCAGATTTCGAAAATCATCAAGTCTGAGCCTCTAGATGTTATGGGTTTAACATCTAGAAACCCAAATCATTGATTAACACCCCATACAACATATTTTAACAATCAATTATAAGATCTAACATCAAATCACATAATTTTTAAGTAGGGTTCTTTTATACCTTTTTGCACTTTGATTCTTGATTTCTTGCTTCTGATTTGATGTTAATGTTCGTGGGGCTTGATTGGGGACTAATCTAGCAAGGAAATTTCGTGGGTTTGGTCTTGAGAGAGTATGGCTAAGCGTTTGTTGCACAAATAAGGTAATAATGCATTTTCTCTCTCTTAATCTATGCAATTAAATTGATGCAATAAACTTGTAATGGCTGATGTGCTGATCATGTAGCTGCTAGGTTGATAGGGTAGGGTGGCTGGCCAGATTTTGCTAGATATTGTCTAACCAATAATTCAAGAATGGGACAAAATGGTATTTTAGTAATTTTATTTTAATCTCAAGGGTATTCTTGTCCAAGGTGCTTGAATCTAGGGTTTAATCACTAGATTTTACATCATAAAGTTTTCCAAATAATTACTAGGGTTTGGACAATTTAAAATTAAAGGGTAGTAAAATTTTAAATTAAAACATACTAATTAAATTAGGGTTTTTAATAAAAAAAATAGGGTTTAAATAATTAGGGTTCCTTAATTATCATTAGGGTTCCTAAATTAACATTTTAATTTACTAAAATAATAATTAGGGTTTATAATTTTAACAATTAGGATTCCTAATTAGCAATTAGGGTTTCTAATTTCAAATTAGGGCTTTCAAATATTAATTAGGGTTTTATCTAATTAACATTAATTCTATAATATGCACATAATTCATATAACACAATTTTTGACCGATCTTAATTTCAAGTTTTAAATTCCCAATGATGGTTTAGGATAGTAATACTAGGGTTTGTCGTGATATACCATAATTGACTAACCATTAACAATCTACACATGTACGGTATATATTTATATCACCGAAAAATAATATTATACTTAATATAATATTATTATTCTCATTCATACCTCAAAATCCAAAATTAGGGTTTGGATTCCATATCTGATTTATCTTTCACATATAGCATGCATTATTAATTTAGTTAAAATAATTAACTTAAATATTCGAACAAATTCATATAATAAAATATTAATTATAATAATTCCAATAATCATTTCATATATTATTTAAATAATATAAAAATCATATTTTCTTAAAAAATAAATAATAAAGACATTTCTACTATAAAATTAATTATTATAAGTATATGTGACGCCCCCAAAATTAGGTATACATCACCCATCTTGAGTTGCCAGATACATGGTACAGAATTCAAATACAACTTAATAATACAACCTGCACAGGTATACAATACGACAAAACATAAGCGTGAGTTTGAATACAAATACTGTCTTCTAGAGAGTATACAAACTCAAAAGGAGTCCTCATTATAATTATTGTCACATTATTTAATAGAACAGTGAAGACTACTAGCTAATACTATCATCCGGACCATCACTCCGGTTCCCGACTGCGTCTCAAATTACGCTCTCATTTCCTAATGCAGAGCAGGTGAAAGAAAGGGTGAGCTCAACTAGCCCAAAGAAGAAATATTATGACTAAGATAATGCAGAATAAATTATCATTAGCCTTGAACAGTGTTAAACTGATAAAATATAACAAACATCAAGTTTAACTGCAACAGAACAAGCAATCCATTAGAAGAGTCAAGTAGAGAATAAAATCTACTATCTTCTATGATTTAAAAGGTTTTTCATGACTTTTATCGCTGAGACTCAGCTTAATAAATAATCCACATCATCGAATCACCCCTGCACTACGGCTAAGGATATTCTTTAGTATCACGACCACAATTATCCATGCACTACGGTCCAAGAATATTTGTGTATTCATTAATGGTCATGATCATGCCAACAACTGTCCATCAATGCACTACGGGCCAATGAGGAGTTTTACCACATCATTTGTAACATTACGGTCATGATTACACCGAATAATCCCTGGTCAGAATCATACCAAGTCCATTTATGCACTACAGGCCATAGATAACTTTTAAAAAAATATAAATATGAGGATGATGACAATGATATAAGAATTCAATAAAACAAGTTCAAGAATTAATTTGTCCAAGAACCAATAACGTCCAAATTGTCAACATGATACTGCTTTGTAGAGTAAAATTCAAGAATGCTCAGAAGAATATTTTCATGAAAAGATACTGGATGAAGCGCAATTATCAAGGATATTCCACTAATTTCATGGAGTATACAAGTCAAAATTTTAACCAACTAAGTATAATAAAGAATGGAATAACAAAAGAAATCACCATGCATGCTAAGTGCTTGATAGATAGTTTATTCCAATAGAATACTAAATAACGGAACCGTGTCGGTGAAATTGCTTGACCGACAAGATGTTCCAACAGTAATAATAAAGAATGGAATAACAATAGAAATCACCATGCATGCGGTACTTGCCGACAGACAAAGTTATTCCAATGTAATACTAATAAGGACGGAATCAGTCCCACGTAAAATGCCGCAGATATGATATTCCAAATGTAATAATAAAGGCGGAATCGGTCCCACGTAAAATGCATGACATGGATATTCCAATGTAATAGTAAAGACGGAATAATAGAAGAGTGTCACCAAGTATAGGGTAGCCCGCGTATACAGGTTATTCCAACAGAATAATAAAGAATGGAATAACATAAGTTCTCTTCATGAATACAAAATAATAACACCCCTTACGAGTACAACAAATAATATTACTTACCTTAAAAGAAGAGTACTGGATATATAAGTAGTGAAGTAGCAGAATACTTTCTTCTTTCTTTCTATAGTTTATCTCTCTATAGTTTCAGTGAATTCATAAGAAAATAATGAAGGAATGAGTTTTTATTTATAGAAAAATGGACTGCATAGTAACTAACACATGAACGGTCCAGATTGATTTACTTTAATCTGGCGGTCCATATTTAAAGAAAAATCTTTTAAATAAAATATAATATATTCTATTTATAATCTAATATAATATATTCTATTCAAAGTACTTTACATAACATAACACATATTGCTATCCCTTTGGGATCACAAAAATCGGGAATTACTGTAATAACTTATACAAAAGTTTGAGAATATTACATTACACTCGTACATTATCAAACATACATAATCACTACTAATCCTACTTATTTCCTAAGTCACAGTCTTTCATCTTTCTTTTTCCTTTCTTACTCGGAGCTGCACATGATTTGTTGCTTCCGGCTCCCATTTGATCAATTTGGATTTTAAGCTTATCTTGTTCTTCCATAGTTTCTATTAACGCCTTTCGCAATTGGTTATTTAGTAGCTTTTCTATTTCCCACAACGTTTCTAGAGAAGAAACCTTGTTCTTCAGATTCTGTACTTCCATTGATGCTTAATCAGCTCCAACTTTAGCGTCTGAATCACTATCTGTCAGTTCCACCATTTTCGGATCTGGTACTATGTTTTCCAATACCACCACCTCATCAAGGTTGTCTGCACTATGAGCCTCTATTTCAGCTTTTGGCTTTGATATCGGCTCCTTCTTTACGATCAGAGGGTATCCTAATTCTTTTTCACCTGACATCTACACACAACTTATCTTGATTAGTAAATAGTATATACACACAACAAACAATAGTTTTATAAGAGTTATGTTTTATTTTGTTTAACGATGAATTTATTCAATTCATCTTCTTTTAAACTCTATATGAGTTATTTGTAATTTCAACGTTTCCCTCTGTCCTAAGGTTATAGCCTAAGGTTGATCCCACCTAAGGTTTCTAACCCTAAAGCTTTGATATCAACCTGTGACGCCACCAAATCCGGGTACTTGAAACCCGAACTCGGTGCTTCACGATACCATTTCTATAAGCTGAATAATGCTAATAATAATAACAATAATATAAAGTTCAAACTTAATTTACTTATGCATCAAAGTTTACTCCCAGGTACGAAACCTTTAAACATTCATTACATCATAGATAATAAGTATCATTGTCTTAATAAACTATAACTATTATACAACATATTATAAATCTCATTCGTACAGCTTTCCTTTCCCCTTGTTCTTGCCTGAGCCTTCAGGTTGATCATACTTAATTGAAAACATTTAAATTTAAAGCAAGAATGAGCATTGGATTGCCCAACAAGTAATAACAACAATATATATTACCTGAAAGAATTAAATATTTTCTTTGAAAGACACTTCTACAGCAAATCAACAGTTGTGAAGTAAGCTGAACCAATAATAACAACATATCATTTCAATATGAAATTTTTGAAACTACGTACAGACTATAGCTGGAGATCTGTCAACATACTATGAACATTGCTTTCTATTTTTTAAAAGGTTAAACAGAACTTCATCTGTAAACAGTCATAACTTATGGGAACGGGGGGTGATCAGCCCGTTATGCCCTGTATTGATCAATACTATATGCAAGAACGATATTATCGTTCACTCTATCCACCTTAGGTGCACAAAAGTTTTCCCATATTCGGGATGTTCATACTTAGTCGGGAATCCGAACCAAAACAATCTGGTTGGATACAACAGCGTTCTATCTTGTTCAAAAATATTTTTATGTCTAGCTGAATCAAATAACTTAGACGGCTTTTAAGTCAACGTATATATACTTGAAATCAATAAGTATGTATCAACTTATGATTAAATACAATGGTTATCCAAGTGGGGACACTTGTCTAACCCTATATACGAATTAACGAACAGAATAAATATCTGAATTATACAATAATACAATGATCGGATAATGTAAGAACTTGTATGAATACAAAGATTGGATACATAATGAATAATAATCGAGTTAATAATCTGGCACAATAATAATATAATTCTGAAACTTTCTTACTCATGTCCATTGCATAAGGTAAATGCAAAAGTAGTATACTTCGAGAATCTTGCTCGAGTCAGCTGTGCTTACAATAACATAACTTAGATTAATCTTTTATAAATGACCTATCAATTAATAAGATCATTCGTTCAATTAGAACAATATACTATAACACATAATCTTTGCATTTTGCATAAAGACATAACATAATCACATTATTACCCATGTTTAACAACCATTGAATCACAAATAATCATATATCTAATTAAATTATCCAAGTCCGGATCAATTTTTGAAACATGCTTGATTATGCAAGATAACTTTATTTGGTAATTATCGAGTCTAAGACTCTTTCCTATAACTTAGTATCAGTCATATTATTTTTAAATGACTTATAATAATTTTAAAACATTTATTATAATTTATTATGAATTTTCAAACATCGGAATCATTATTAAATGATTTAAATATTAATCAATTCTATTATCATTTATATTTAATTAATATTAAACTATTAATGAAATCATTTTCAAAATATTAAAGTTATTTATAATAACTCAAAATACTTTTAAAGTATTAATATTACCCTTAAATAATTTTTAAAATATTTAAAATCATTCTTAAATAATTACCATTAATATTAAAGTATTAATGTTTTATTTGTCAAAATATTAAAAGTCATTAAGTATAACTTAAAATATTTTTAATTCATTAATAACCCTTTTAAATGATTTTTAAATTAATAAAACAATTTATAAACTATTTATTTAATATAATTATTAAATAAATTTAATATTATTAATAATAAATTAATAATTATTAATATTAAATTATTAATAAAATTATCCTTTAGATATTAAAAGTTATATTTTATAACTTAAAATATCTTTAAACACTTTATTTTTATTTAAAATGATTATTATACTATTAAAACCATTTTTAAACTAAATTATTTAATATAATTATTAAATAACTTTAATATCATTAATAATATTTAATTAATGAAATTTATCTTTAAATATTAAAATTTATATTTTATAACTTAAAATATTTTTAAATACTTTATTATTATTTAAAATCATTTTTAATATAATAAAATCATTTTTAATTAAATTTTTTTAATTCATTTAGTACATAACTTAATTATCATTAATATTAATTTATTAATGAAATTTATCACAAAATATTAAAAGTCATTAAAATAACTTAAAATATTTT
Source organism: Panax ginseng (assembly GCA_020205605.1). Lineage (NCBI taxonomy): Eukaryota > Viridiplantae > Streptophyta > Magnoliopsida > Apiales > Araliaceae > Panax > Panax ginseng. Next base: position 32,898,109 of record CM035143.1, on the reverse strand, counting down.
ATTATATCATAATATAATTTTAAATGATTTTCAAGTATTAAAATCATTTTTAACTAATTTATTTAATAATATAATTAAATAAATTAAATACCTTTAATATTCTAAAAATATTAAATATTTATGAAATATATTTAAAATAATTAAAAACTAATTTTTGGAATTTAAAACAATTTTTAATAATTTATTTTGTATTTTTAATAATTAAAATTGATTTTTTTATAATTATTTATTAATTTTCGAAAAATAAAATACTATCTGTCGCTAAAGAATGCCTGTAGCGACAGAACCATCGCTATAGGTGTTCTTCATGTTCTTGGTCAAACCTAGAAATTCAAGTGCAGTTATCGAGTGGCCTGCTTTGACCAAGAACTGTGATTTGTGTATTGTGTTTCTTGGTATGATATTTGTCAGAGATTGTAGTACTAATGTTAGACTACAAGATGCAACAACAAAAATTATCAACAAGCATGAAACGAACAAGATCTGAGCCATAAAGGGGTTTGTCGGACACATTCTTCATTTACGGGTTACCCGAAATGAAGAAACGATTCATTCATCCTCCTTTGAGCTTCTAAAACATGAAAATGCATCTGTGCAGGTTTTTGGTGATTTAAGGATTGCAGTATGTAAACAACATGTACCTGAAGAGATTAATTACTTAACATCTCTATAACAAAAACAGAATCACTAGAGATCGAACGGTCAAAGGATGTCAGACGACATGTTCATCTGTTTTCTGGGTAACCCAAAAAACAGAAAACGTGCTCGTGATACATACTTTGACCAGACTCTATGATCATAATATTTAATGTTTAGGTGATCTTAAGGCATGATATTGTATATCATACTACCTACTACAACATAGATTCAACAAAAACCATAAATCAACAAACAACGTAAAGATCAGAGCCCAAGAACATCTTGTTAGACGTTTCTGAGCACGATCTGGGTTTTCCATAAATCAGATAGTCATGGTCGGTCAATGAAGTTTGACCACGAATAACTTTCAAACTAGACATCAAATGACTCTGATTATATTTGTAGATTAAAGATGACATTACAAGCTACACATAACAACTTAAAAATAACAAAAATCATAATCAAGCAAAGATCTGTGGCCACTGACATTCATTGTCAGACCACAGTTGAACTTTTTTCCAGATTTTGAAAATCTTCAAATTCGAGCCTCTAGATGTTATGGATTCCACATCTAGCAACCCAGATCATCATTAGACAATATAACCAACATGTTTTAACATTAAATCATAACATCTAACATGGCCTTTAAGATCAGATTGTAAATTAGGGTTTTGTACATCTCTTTAAAAAATCTTGATTCTTAGCTTCTAATCTGTTTTTGGATTTCGTGGGGCTTGATTGGGGACTGATCTAACACCAGAATTTCGTGGGTTTGAGCTTGAGAAAGAATGGCTAAGTGCTTGTGAATAGTTTTGGCCAAAAATGAGCACTTTCTCTTTCTTAAATCTAGCAAATCATGTATGCATGTATGGGATGGCTGATCATGTGATGTGTTATAGATTATATGCTCATAGGTAGGTCTGGGTGGCTGGCTAGATTTTTGCTAGATCTTGTCTAACCAATAATTCAACTAATGGGACAAAAGGGTATTTTGGTAATTATTTTTTAATTTCAAGGGTATTCTTGTCCAATGTTATTAAATCTAGGGTTTAATCACTAGATTTTACATCTTAAAGTTTACCAAATAATTTCTAGGATTTGGACAATTAAAAATTAAAGTGTAATAAAATTTTGATTTTAAACACCTTTAATTAAATTAGGGTTTTTAATAGAAATTAGGGTTTTAAATAATTAGGGTTCCTTAACATCATTAGGGTTCCCAAATTAACAATTAGGGTTTCTTAATTATCATTATAATTTACTAAAACAAGTAATTAGGGTTTCAATTTTAGCAAATTAGGGTTTTCAATTAATAATTAGGGTTTCTCCTAATTACGAAATTATATAATACATGATAAAATTCATATAACATAAGTACTACAAATCTCGAACTCATAATAGGAGTTTAGCAATTAGAGTTTAATAACACGACATGAGGGTTATGACATAATTTACCATATTTGGTCTACCATTATCGATTCATGGATATATATACAAGTACATATTCATAAAATGAAAAAATCAAAATATAATTAATATTATATTATTATTCTCATTCAATGCTCAAAATCCAAAATTAGGGTTTGAATTCAATATCGATTTATTCTTCATATACAACATCAATAATTAAGCTAAAATAATTAACTTAAATATTCGAACAAATTCATATAATAAAATATTTATTATTATACTTCTAAAAATCATTTCATATATTATTTAAATAATATAAAATCATGTTTTCATGGAAAATAATTAATAAAAACATTTACCTTACAAAAATTAATTACTATAGGAATATAATTTGTGGTGATTAATAATTCTAAAATTATTTATAGGTAATAAATATATTTTCATTTATCATACATTACTTGACACATATTCTCATCATTAAAATAATAAAAAAATTATATAAAAAATTTATTATTTATTTATATGCAAAATATTGGGTTATTACAGGAAACGTAATTTTACTGTAGCAGACACTGAAGGCAAGTTTTTCTTAAACGCTTGTCTAACCTTCGTGTTAGTCAAGTTTTCAAATGATTCAAGTTATGAGATGCATGAATGGTTTTATGAAAGAGTTGATTGATTTTTTTACAAGTTTTCCATATAGAATTGATAATGCTATCCTACGCCAATTGTTTGGTACAGATTCAAGGTAAGCCTGATTATGAATAAACAAATGTATTTTCATCGAGTATTCGATGGGCACGTGAGGTTGCCACAACTTAAATGTACACACATTTAATGGATGTAGTATTGATCAACATAGAGTACTATAAGTCGATGATCACTAGAAGTGCTGCGTAAGAAGATGTTCGGACTTACGGACTTCGTGTGGGTTGTCCTTTTCAAAGAAATTATGAAAACGCTCATGGTCTTTGACCAAAATTGATGTTTTACTGAATATTGTCATTGTAAAACATTTTGAAGGAAAAGAAATGCTATTTTGAATTATTGGTAGTACTTCGTAACTATTATCCAGTTATTGAAGATATACGATTCCTATGTTTCAAGCATGATTTTTAAAGGAAATTGTTTTACTTGTTGAGCTTGTTATGCTCACTCTTGCTTGAACCATATGAATACAGCTTAACCGAACGGACCGAAGGATTCAGCAAGGATAAAGGAAAGGCTAAGGCGAACTTGTAGATTACCTATGTAATAGTATAGGTTTGTAATGATAATATTTGATATTATGACAAGAACAAATGTAACGGTTATAAAGAACCTATGGAATGGTAGTATTGTTTTGGAATATATATATATATATATATATATATGAGACATAATCGTTCTTTTGAGGCATTTCAATTGAATGTTTGTGTGAACTGTAGCACCGTGTAGCACCATATGTCGGGTTAGAAGAGACCCGGATTTGGGGGCGTCACAAATTTTCTAATATATAAGAGAAATTAGCATACCAGTTAATAAAATATTTACAAATTAATTTAATTTAGAATATTATCTAATAAATTTAATTCATAAATATTTACTAATAATAACCACATTAATAAAATATTTATTTCAATAATTTCAACAATAAACACATCAAATAAATATTTATATACTTCAATAAATATTTAATATTACAATTTAAAATTCCAGATTGTTACAAATGTGACACCCCCAAATCCCTGTACTTCATTACCTCAAGATTTGGTGTTCACATAATCAAAACATTCATATCTAACTACCCAATTATAATAAATTGAATAATAAAAACATGCCCATACATGATTAATTTAATAAACCATTATCTCCCAAGTTCTCTAACCTTTAATACAATCATTCAAGTGCTAAAATAAAATTATTACATCACATCATTTTTAAAAGACTATCATCAATGATAAAACCAAAATTACAAGTCTTCATCACTTGTACATTTTTCCCTTTCCTTTGCTAGTTGTAGGTTTATCTACCTTCTCATTCATAGCTACAATAAATGTATAAATATGCAAGAATGAGCAAACAAAGCTCACTTGAGATAAGAATAAATATCTTTACAACATTTGCCAAATAATAGGCTTAATAGAACTGAATAATAAGTTTTATTAACATTACAACATTTGCCAAATAATAGGCTCAATAGAACTGAATGATATGTTCTATTAACATTTCAACATTTGCCAACTCATAGGATTAATGGAACTGAATAATTTGTTCTATTAACATTCTTAAATAAACTACTAGGGGTCAAATGACCATGAACCATGTCCACATTTATAAGTAATCTTTCAACTCTAACTTTAACAGTCATATGACTATAAGGACTCCACGTACTTATGGGGATCAATCCTTCATACAATTTATTGTGCACAACCATTTCAACGCTAAGCGTAAACCCCTAAACATAGGGTTGTTCATCTCAGTATTTAGAGTACAAGTCCGCACCAAAGAAAGTTTGGTTTGGATAAGCTTTCAAGGGTAATTGAAGTTTAATGATCATCAACTAGGGAACTAGTTGAATCCACAATGCTTGATAATATAACAGTTGTTGTGACGCCCCCAAATTCAGACACTCGTATCTCGAATTTGGTTCGCCACGTGCTAATTCTAACATCACACTAAAATCATCAACAACGGAAATAATAGAATAATTTACATTGATATAATATAAATATTCGCGTCCTAAGGTTCCGTAACCATTACTACAACAATCTAGTGATTAAACTTAAACATAATTAATCATCCTTAATACATCATAATACGCATAGAAATAATAATACTACTACTCTTAAAGAACTAAGCTACTCTGTAGCCTTGCCCTTCCCCTTGTCCTTTCCCGAGGTACCGCCTTGCTCTGCCTTAACTGTAATGTTTTTAGGGAAGCAAGAATGAGCAACAAGTTTGCCCAGCAAGTAATATAACAAAAAGAATGAACAGTTATAGCATTTGAATCTTCAAGGGTATAACAGTAAGTGATAGTTCAAGGATATCAAGAAATATCAAAAATGTTTGATAAATGTCACTAAAGACTGAAGGATATCAATAATATTTCAAGGTTTAATTATTTCGAGGTTCAATAAGAATGAACACTGAGCAGTCATTAAAGACTAAGAACTCTTACTAGAATTAACAGTATCATACTGCAATCCAAGATAATCTAGTATAATAGGTGATCAGCCTAAGGTACCCTACGTTATGCATAACATTTAATCATACTTGTGTGCGCACGTCGGTTCCCCGACAATATAGAATTTCCCCTTTTTTAAGAGGGTTGTTCAACTCAGTAGATTTTCAAGAGTCCGTACCAAGTCAATTGGTTTGGATATCTTACTAACATATGATAACAGTCTAACCGAATCAAAGGTTTAGACAACTTTATAATGCACTTTAAGAACAATAAGTCTAATGCTCACAATAATGTCAAAATAATTGATTTTCGAATAGTAATAGACATTTGCTCAATATAAGTATGTTAATTATTCGGATTTATACAATGTACAATGTAAATAATTTAGATAACTTGTATTCGATATGTGAATCAATGAAAGTTAGAGAACTCGCACAAAATCCAAAGTTGTGAGAGTTAGGAGACTTGCATTTAGCGTTGATTACCATTTATAGCGTAATATCACCTCAATGAACTACATTATCCTATTTATATATGTATATGTATTCATTAGTCATATATACTTTCATCACACATATCTAAATTCATGTAGGTTACACATATTCAAAGTTATAAATGCGTAACTCAAATTGATTTTACCTTTAAAGTCTTTTGTACCATATGCTCATCTTTTTTATTTGCAATATATCTCTTACTTTACGTATTTTTAATTTGTTTCAAATATTAAAGAACCTTTAAGCTAGTTTTGACCCTTTAATAAAGTTACTCATACATTTCCATCTTTCAAAGTTAAAAGAGCTCATTACATCAATCAACTAGCCATAGTATTCATTATACCACATAATATAGTCAGACAACTTCTTTCTACACATGCTTGCATAATTTATAAAATTGTCTAAGTAGATGCGTGAACATGTCGATTATCTCTAGAGGCATACGCATCATATCCTAATTGTTACGAAGTTCACAATATAAATCATAGAGTTTTCAACTCAATTGGTTTTCAAATGTTGAGATGTCATGTCTAACAATCTATACATGCAAGGTATGTTGAGTCCACATTTCATATGTATTTATGAGACTAACTAAGCTATAAACATATGCTCAACGGGTTAGATTCAGAAAGGCGTAGGGTTTTATAAACACAGTTTTCGTCTTTTAACTTTTCATTTAAAAAAGTTATGATTCAACTCCAAACCTACTAAACAACTTGTAACATACATTGATACATGTTTAAGGAGTATGTATGTTCTTGAAATTAAGTGGAGTTAAGATTTCTTGCATCAGACAAACAAACACGATTTTTTTTTGTTATAAAGACCTCTTCGCCTAAAGCGGCATTTGTGCTTCAGGACCCCCGTAAATGGTATCCCCCCGCTAAAACAGAGCAGTATCCCTGCTAGGACTTTTATGAAATTTTCAACCTAATTCTCATCCAAGCAACAATGTAATGATGTATAATTGCTATAAACTTGCTACATAACACTCCTAGCATGCTTCTAACATTTCCACACATACAAACAATAAATTTCAAGGATCAATTCAAGATTTTTGCCATTTTTCCAAAGTTTAACACATTTAGCAATTCTCTTCCCTACGAATTCGTTACTTGACCATTTTACTTCATTTAACTCTCATTGATTTCGTTTTTGACCATATTAACAATATCTTGCATCAATTGATACATTCTAGCAAGTTTCAACTATAACTATTTCAACTTAAACAAGTGTTTTCATACTTATCTATGAACTTTTCAAAACTTGAATGTATGAACATCTAGAGGAAGGTTACCTTTTCTGAAGTTGAATTGTTTCTTCTAGCTTCAATTTGCAAATAATGTAAGCTCACAATGCTCACACTCCTATTAGAAATCTCAGAGAATTCAACACTTACCTTTGAGAAGGGAACTCCTATTTATAGAGGGAGTATTATCCATTTGGAGAATTTGCTCTAAGGTTTGTTTCCATGTAAGATTGAAGGAACCTTTGTGCAACAAGAAGTGGGTGGAAAGGTCACCAACTCCATCCTCTCCCCTTCCCATAGCCATCATTCCTCTCTTGGTTTTCAATAAGCATAGAGCCATAGGCTTTTTGTAAAACACGGCTGAACCCTTTTTCTTGGAATGGGACTATGATTTTGGGACACTCTAATACTCAACATTTTCTTAGCACACTTAGTTTTATTTTATACTTTGTTTACAATTGAGCATACATGTACACCCACTCATATATTACACATAAAATCATATAATCCGTGTACAATGATTTATTTCAAATAATATTTATCCTAGACTAGGATATAATTTAATTGTGTACCAATGTAACTTATTATTAATTTATTTATTTAATCAAAGTTACTTTCTCTCATAGATTTAAAATACTCATTTAATTATTCTCACACATATCAAGATGTCACATAAGACCTTTTAATACCACTTGGTTAATTACTTAAGTCAAGCTTACTTTTGTCATATAGTGTTTATATAATTCCAATGTCACACCTCATCTTTTATTGAATGAAAAACCTTATTATATATGATTTCTCTTTATATACAATTATTCGTGATAATTAATGAATAACAAATAAATCAATCCCATTATGTAATTATTCATTTATTAGTAATACTAATTAATTTTATCATTAGTTAAATTAGCATTTTCTCATTTCATCATCTTGCCACACTAGGCATAACTCCACCAGTTTAATCTAAGCTTCTCATTACTTTTGCTTCATGGTTTAATTATCACTGGCTTAATCATTTAAAATGCTTATCACAACACATATCGATGCTATATATATTTATATTCAAATAGATATGCAAACAAATCTTTATTCTCAATATTATAATTTATATAAATTCGCGTGTATTACAGTTGTTTAATAACAACATAACTTAGAACATTTGAGAATAATAAATGAACTGATTCTACATATCTAACTCATGCTTGAAATAACTATAGAGCATAAGTATTCAATAGAATGAATAAAATGGTTAACCTTTGCTTGAACAGTAAAATAAGCTAGGTTCAAGTTTTATAATATTAGAAATGAAATTCCTGAACTTTAAGAAACTTGCTTAACTGTAAACAAGTTGGAATGAATCAACAAATGGAGAATTTCTAATAACATTAGAGTTTGAGTTTGCTCAAATGGATTTTAGGAACAATTTACTTATTCAATAACAGTTGAGATAAAAACTTGCTCAATCAAAAGCATGCATTTATAATAATAGAACTAACTCAACGAAAATCTAGAGTTATAACTTGTATAATGTAATAAACGAACTAGCTCAACGAAAGTGTAGAGTTAGAAAACTTGCATCAACATAACAAACTAACTCAATGAAAGTATGGAGTTAGAAGACTTGCCTCGAGCGTAAGCTATAAAATTAAACTCACGATCACCTACACATAATTTTAGAACCATAATACCTATTAGACATGCTAACATATATAAACATGTTCATTACCATTCATATTTCAGAAACTCCAAGTGTTTTACTTCACAACACTTGTCTAACTTTCATTATGTATACAAATTACCACATAACGCGTTTTCAATTTACTAATCACTTTTGCAACTTTTATCGTACTAACCACAACTCACTATGTTATGTTAACCTTAACATTACACATTTAACATGCTAACACAATTTCAGACCATGTTGTGACACTTTCCCAAGTCTGCTGTAATAGCAGAAGTTAGAATCTCAAACCAGGGTATGGCGCAAATTGCTACCATACAAAGGTTTAGGACCCAAACGCAATGCTATTTTTTTTACCTTCGCACCTACTCAACTGCTGCAGTGTGTTAGACAGACAGATGCAGAGAAGGCTATGAACAGTAGCCGACTTTAGCCCAACAAACAAAATTTTCACCCAATAGACATTAATATTAACACATATAATAAATATACAACTATCATAAACATGATTGCTCACATTTACAACCAATTAGAACAGTTTAACACTAACTAAAACCATTTTAATTTCTCAAAACTCATGTTTTTCACAAAAACTCAATTTTTCTTGACATTGTTCTAGAAATCATCACTGTGAAATCACTAGTTGGCCAAATCATCTCATTTAAATTACATAATGCTCATATCTCACTGAACTAACATATACAAGCTTCAATTTATACTTTAACATAAGAATTGGCCACTGAAATTGTTACTTTTACTCAAGCCATATGAAGAACACAAACATTGTCAAAAATTTCTTCTACTGTAAACCGAATTTAGCATGTGATTTTCTTGATTGACATAAACTCTAGCATCATAAGCATGAATAATCACAATAACTAAATTTCATAACAAAATTCGGAAGAAAAATTCACAGAGCATAGCCAAAACCTTACCGTAGTTCACATATGTAGACATATACATATATATTAGAGTTGTATAAGAAATACCTTCAAATTGCTTGCTAATCTCCACTAATACCACTAGAATTGCTTGAAATCCTAAGCTTTCTCTCAATTCTCTGAAATTTTTCTTTGTTTAGGTTTAGACAATATACATAATATGTAAAAGAAAACTGACACCTTTATACGCATACTAATGATATTAACGGTTATAACATAAACGTATATAATATAAATATATTATATTTATTATTTTATTTATTTTATTTAACTAGAAATCTCAAAAGCCATAAGGCTTGTTTGGAAAACCATTTAAATTTAAAGAATTAATATATTAAGCCTTGTTTGGATAAAACTAAATTAAAACTACTTTAATTTATTTTAATAACTCCTTATAAGATAGTTATTTGTCACACTGTATTTAATCAAGCTTTCATATTTATTTTAATTAATGCAAATCACAATTAATTAAATAAATCCTTTAGTCATAATACAATACAAATAATTAATCATTTAATTGAAATATCAATATAATAATCATTTCCTTAATTCATCAATTATTTATTTAACAAATAATTATCCAACTAATATTAAATCAATTAAACAAATATTCATTTACTGATAGTCACATCACTTAAATATTTATATAACTCAATAAATATTTAATATTACATTTAAAATTCTGGAATATTACATCATTCCCTCCTTAAAAGGATTCTGTCCTCAGAATCACAATTCAAACAATCAAATTGTCACATTTTTCCCTACTTACAAAGATTTTGTCCCCAAAATCGAAGATATAGACTAAACAAATAACTCAGGGTAACTTTTCATCATTTCGGTTTCGAGTTCCCACGTTGTCTCTTCGACATTGTGGTTTCTCCATATCACATTCACAGAAGGCATCACTTTATTTTTGAGCACTTGTTCTTTCTTGTCGACTATCTAGATAGGAACTTATTCATAAGATAAATCTTTATCGAATTGCAATGGTTTGTACTCGATCACGTGTTTGTAATCCGGTTTATACGGTCGTAACACCGAAATGTGAAAAACATTATGAATGCTTTCCAATTATGGAGGTAGAGCTACCTCATAAGCCACTTCCCCCATTCTTCGTAGTATCTCAAATGGTCCAATAAATCTTGGGTTGAGCTTTCCTTTCTTGGCAAAACGAATTTTCCCCTTCCAAGGAGAAACTTTTTGGAAAACGAAATTTCCTACTTCAAATTCGCGATTACGCTTTTATGTTGATCTAAGATACTTTTTTCCGTTCTGGCCTTGGGTGCTACCAATCTTGTCCTGATGAGTTTGACAACTTCAACAGTTTGTTGTACCAGTTCTGGTCTTAACAGTTGGCGTTCACCGACTTCCTCCCAGCACAGTGGAGTTCTGCACTTTCTACCGTACAATGTCTCGTAAGTTGGCATACCGATGCTCGCGTGGTAACTGTTGTTGTAGGCAAATTCTACCAATGGTAAATGTTCATCCCAGCTTCCTTTGAAATCCATGATGTATGCTCTCAGCATGTCTTCCAACGTTTTGATTGTTCGTTCACTTTGCCCGTCGGTTTGCGGGTGGTATGATGTACTCATTCGCAACTGTGTTCCCATACATTCTTGTAGTCTCTTCCAGAAGTTTGATGTGAACCTTGGATATCTAACTGACACAATTGACACTGGAACTCCATATCTTTACAAGATCTCTTTAACGTACAGTTTCACTAGCTGATCAAGATTAAATCTAATCTTTATTGGCAAAAAGTGTGCAGATTTTGTCAATCTGTCCACTATTATCCATATCGCATCGTATCCTTTCTGAGTTGTTGGAAGTCCTAGCACAAAATCCATTGTGATATGTTCCCATTTCCATTCCGGTATTTCCAACGGTTGAAGTAACCCGCTTGGTCGTTGATGTTCAACTCTCACTTTCTGACACGTCAAACATTTTGCAACGCATTCTGCAACGTCTCTTTTCATATTCAGCCACCAAAAATGAAGCCGCAAATCATGATACATCTTTGTACTTCCTGGATGAATCAAATATATTGTGCTGTGAGCTTCGGTCAAGATTTCTTCTTTAAGCTCTGGTACTGTTGGAACCCAAATTCTTTCCTCGAATTGTAGTAGTCCTTCGGTGTCGATCTTGTATTTTACATCGCTACCCTCAACCACTTTCTCTTTGATCGTTTCACATTCTTTATCTTGTAGTTGAGCACTCTTCACTTTGTCCACCAAAGTTGGACTAGTATCTATCTGGAATAGTCGTTTATCGGATTCCTTTGGAAATTTGATTTCCAACTCTAGCTTCGTCATTGCTGAAATAAGCTCCTCCTGAGTAGTTATCAGCATCAACTTCTCCCGACCTTTCCTGTTCAAAGCATCTGCAACCACTTTCGCTTTACCCGGGTGATAAAAGATCCCACAATCGTAATCCTTTATTAATTCCATCCATCTCCTTTGTCGCATATTCAGGTCTTTCTGTGTGAAAATATACTTCAGACTTATATGATCTGTGTAGATTTCACATTTCTCTCTATAGAGATAGTGTCTCCATATCTTGAGAGCAAACACTACTGCAGCCAATTCCAAATCATGAGTCGGATAACCTTTCTCATAAACCTTCAGTTGTCTTGATGCATACGCAATAACTTTGTCGTTCTGGATAAGAACACATCCCAACCCTATTTTTGAGGCATCACTATACACCACTAAGTTACCTGTATTATCTAGTAATGACAACACAGGTGCCATGCTTAATTTCTTCTTCAATTCCTGGAAACTTTCTTCACATTTCTCCGTCCAAACAAATTTCACAGCTTTCCTGGTTAAATTTGTTAATGGAGTAGCTATCTTAGAAAAATCTTGAATAAATCATTTGTAATAACCGGCCAGTCCCAAGAAACTCCTCACTTCCGACGGTGTTCTTGGTTGTTCCCAATTGATTACAGCTTCCACTTTTGATGGATCCATGGAAATCCCATCTTTTTCAATCACGTGCACAAGAAATTGCATACGATCTAGCCAAAATTCGCACTTAGAGAATTTCGCGTACAACTTTTCCTTTCTTAGTGTTTCCAATGTCAAACGTAAGTGTTCCACGTGTTCTTCTTGAGTTTTGGAATATATTAGAATGTTGTCAATGAATACCACTACAAACTTGTCTAAGAATGGTTTAAACACCCTATTCATCAAATCCATGAATGCAGCAGGTACATTGGTTAAACTAAAAGACATCACCAGAAACTAGTAATGTCAATACCGAGTTCTGAATACTGTTCGTGGTATATCCTCCTTCCTCACTTTCAATTGGTGATACCCACTTCTCAAATCTATTTTTGAGAAGTATTTAGCATCGTTCAACTGATCAAACAAGTCATCTATTCTTGGTAATAGATATTTGTTTTTAATAGAGACTTTGTTTAATTCTCTATAATCAATGCAAAGACGCATTGACCCATCTTTCTTCTTCACGAATAATACTGGTGCTCCCCACGGTGATACGTTTGGTTGAATATACTTCTTGTCTAACAATTCTTGCAACTGTACCATCTGTTCCTTCATTTCCACTAGAGCCATTCTGTATGGGGCCTTCGATATCAGTGTTGTTCCCGACACTAAGTCAATCACGAACTCAATTTATCTGTCAGGTAGAAGTCCTGGCAAATCCTCTCGAAACACATCCTCAAATTCCCTCACCACGGGTATCTCTTCCATTTCACATTTTTTTTCGAGTATCGACTATGTAAGCAAAATAGCCCACACAGCCTTGACTCAACAATTTCTTAGCCTGCATAATCGTCAGACATTTCATTTGTCTAGGCGATTTGCTACCATAGAATACTACCTTTGATAGAGTCATAAGGTTTACACATTTCTTTTGGCAATCAATTATCGCTCCTTATTTGAACAGCCAATCCATTCCTAAAATTACATCAAACTCTCCAAGTCTAATCGGAATCAAATCAACCATTAAGATATTCTCCTTAATGTTCACCCTTTAGTTCTTGTGTACAAATCTAACAGGGATTATTTCTTTATTCACAATTTCTATGTTCAAAGGGAAATTCAGTTCTTCTCTAGGCAATCCTAACCTCTTAGAAAATTCATCAGAGATAAGTAAGCAAGTAGCACCCGAATCAAATAATACATAAGCATCAATATCATTGATTGGGATAATACCTGACACGACATCTTTTGATTGCACAGCATCTTGCACAGTCATGCTGAAAGTTCTAGTTGTGGGTTTGTTTGATGTTGTACCTCCATTGTTACCTCCATTGCTTCTAGTTGTCACTCCATCCTTCTTCTTAGGGAATTCACGAGCAAAGTGATCCTTGGATCCGCACGTGAAGCACACATTCTTCTTAGGTTGTGTACAATTTGGGGCGATGTGACCCTCCTGGCCACAATTGAAGCATACTCGTTTCCCCATCAAGCACGCACCCTTGTGAAACTTATCGCATGTAGCACATGCTTCAAACTTCTTGATCTGCTGGTTACCCTACTGGTTTCCAGCACCCACGTTTCCATTCCACTTCCTCTTTAAGTTGTTGTTGTTGTTGTTGTTATTGTTGTTGTTGTTGTTGTTTACACCACTACTACCTCCATTCCCGATTTCTACCTCGTTCATCTTTTTCTTCTGTTCTTAATTGAACTTTGTCACTGCCTCGCCTCCCCATTAAGCGAGTATTGCTTTCTCCATTATTGCTGCAAAAGTCTTCAATTGAAATAGGGAAACCTAACTATACAACCAGGGCTTCAGTCCATGTTCAAACCTCTTCGCCTTGCGTTCGTCCATGCTGACTTGATAAGGCGCAAACCTCGCCAACTCGTTGAATTTAGCAACATACTCAGATACCGTCATCATTCCCTGCCTCAGTTCCAGAAATTGTACTTCCAGCTGACCCTTCGAGCTCTCGGGAAAATAGGTCTCGTAGAATATCTCCTTAAACCTATCCCAGGTCATCATCCCTGGTCCTTCTCGAGTTTTATTGGCCCGCCACCAATAACTAGCTTCAGCTTTCAACATGAATGTTGCGAAAGCAGTCTTCTGATCATCTCCTATCGTAGCAACATCGAACACCTTTTCTATCTCCATAATCCAAGTCTGTGCCTCGACTGTATTCACTGACCCACGAAATTCAGGTGGTCCAACCGCCTTGAACTCCTTAAACGTTGTTCCTTGGTTCTGTGGTTGATTCTACAACGCTCCTGTCAGTAACATCACTAATTGTTGAACTGGGTTAGCATCCACATTATCATTATTGTTGGTTCCTTCGTTGGTTCTCTGTCATGGTGGTTGACGTCTGGGAGGCATTTTCTGTTTAAAAATACACCCATTAGATTATTACTCAACTCTTTTAAGTAATTTCTACTTAACTTGCTTTCACAAAAGAAATAACCACAAATCACATAACACTTTGAATAAAATAACAACTTTTATTTATTCATAACCTCTTTGAAAACATAAAATAATAGCATTACTGCCATTTATATTACTTCCTGAACTACAAAAGTTTCATGACAACATCATCCTCATATCCCATTGGTTTCATAACACGTGGGATTTACAATTTATTTAACATTTTATTCATCGTACAACAACTACGATGTTCTACTAAGATACTGCTTAGCCTTACTACGTTCTTCCTCCATGACTCGGAACATTGTTCTGTGATCTAATACGTACGATGGCAGCGTCTCGAACTGAATAGGATATCCCATCACCCGATTCTGAGCTCGATTAACCATGGTGTTGAATACTCTATTCATTTCTTCCATCTTCATTCTCTTTTATCCCGGCTCATTAAAACATTACCTCATATGCGTCCTCGGCTCTTGTCCTCTTCGTAGCTTCTTCCCTTAGCTTATTCTTTAGTTCAGCGACCTCCTCGATCAGTTGGTGTTTCTCTCCTTCAGTCTGTTCTAGCTTTTCCTTGAAATTAGTCAGTCATTCCTCACGATCTTGGATCTCATCGTCTTTTTGTGTCATTACAGTCTATTGTTCAGCTACTATCTCTTATAATTCCTCGACTGTATCCTGAAGTTCCACGTTATGTTCGTAGACTTCATCGTACATTTGGGCAACTATCGAGGTTAGTGGAGTCTCCTCGTCCTCATCCTCGTCGTCCTCATCCTCCTGTGGCAACTCAATGGGATCCTCCTCATCCGTCTCCACATCATCATCCTCATCTTCAACCACTGTGACCACCGGGGCTGACTCCCGTAGCAGTAGTTGTTCCCAACTAACATGAATGTCTCGAGGCTCCTCCTCTATAGGCATCTGAGGTCTATCCTCCCTAGCCTGATTGGATTCTCCGACATTAGTCATCCTGACAACAAAATGTTTAAGTTTTAATCATTAATCATTACTACTCGACACTCACGAGCACATAAGTATAAACACATAATCACATAAGTGTTTTATTATTTCTTCCTTAAAACTCGATAAGAGTTAATCACCACTATCTTTTCAAAAGTTACTTCCTAAGGCTTTTCCCCACCTAAGGTTCATAACCTAAAGCTTTGATACCAACTTGTGACACCTCCAAATCCATATACTGCATTACCTCAAGATTTGGTGTTCACGTAATCAAAACATTCATATATAACTACTCAATTATAATATATTGAATAATAAAAACCTGCCCATACATGATTAATTTAATAAAACATTATCTCCCAGGTTCTCTAACCGTTAATACAATCATTCAAGTGCGGAAATAAAAATATTACATCACATCGTTATTAAAAGTCTATCATCAATGATAAAACAAAAATTACAAGTCTTCATCACTTGTACATTTTTCCCTTTCCTTCGCTAGTTATAGGTTTATCAACCTTCCCATTCATAGCTGCAAGAAATGTATAAATATGCAAGAGTGAGCAAACAAAGCTCACTTGAGATAAGAATAAATATCTTTACAACATTTGCCAAATAATATGCTCAATAGAACTAAATAATATGTTCTATTAACATTACAACATTTGCCAACTAATAGGCTCAATAGAACTGAATGATATGTTCTATTAACATTTCAACATTTGCTAACTCATAGGCTCAGTGGAACTGAATAATTTGTTCTATTAACATTCTTAAATAAACTACAGAGGGTCAAATGACCATAAACCATGTCCACAGTTATAAGTAATCTTTCAACTTTAACTTTAACAGTTATATGACTATAAGGACTCCACGTACTTAGGGGGATCAATCCTTCGTACAATGTATTGTGCACAACCATTTCAACGCTAAGCGTAAACCCCTAAACATACGGTTGTTCATCTCAGTATTTAGAGTACAAGTCCGCACCAAAGAAAGTTTGGTTTGGATAAGCTTTCAAGGGTAATTGAAGTTTAATGATCATCAACTAGGGAACTAGTTGAATCCACAATGCTTGATAATACAACAGTTGTTTAATAACAACATAACTTAGAACATTTGAGAATCATAAATGAACTGATTCTACATATCTAACTCATGCTTGAAATAACTATAGAGCATAAGTATTCAATAGAATGAATAAAATGGTTAACCTTTGCTTGAACAGTAAAATAAGTTAGGTTTAAGTTTTATAATATTAGAAATGAAATTCCTGAACTTTAAGAAACTTGCATAACTGTAAACAAGTTGGAATGAATCAACAAATGGAGAATTTCCAATAACATTAGAGTTTGAGTTTGCTCAAATGGATTTTAGGAACAATTTACTTATTCAATAACAGTTGAGATAAAAACTTGCTCAATCAAAAGCATGCATTTATAATAATAGAACTAACTCAACGAAAATATAGAGTTATAACTTGTACAATGTAATAAATGAACTAGCTTAACGAAAGTGTAAAGTTAGAAAACTTGCAACAACATAACAAACTAACTCAATGAAAGTATGGAGTTAGAAGACTTGCCTCGAGCGTAAGATATAAAATTAAACTCACGATCACCTACACATAATTTTAGAACCATAATACCTATTAGACATGCTAACATATATAAACATGTTCATTACCATTCATATTTCAGAAACTCCAAGTGTTTTACTTAACAACACTTGTCTAACTTTCATTATGTATACTAATTACCACATAACGCGTTTTCGATTTACTAATCACTTTTGCAACTTTGATCGTACTAACCACAACTCACAATGTTATGTTAACCTTACATTACACATTTAACATGCTAACATAATTTCAGACCATGTTGTGACACTTTCCCAAGTCTGCTGTAATAGCAGAAATTAGAATCTCAAACCGGGTATGTATATGCAATTGCGCCATACAAAGGCTTGGGGCCAGTAGCAATGCGCCATTTTTGCCTTATACTACAAGCAGTAGCGATTCTTGTTCGTATTCAGACGCAGAGAGAGAAGTGTAAGACCCCAAATTATTAATAAATGAAATTTAATTTCCTCTATTTATTATTTTGAAATAGTAAGGGTTGAATTGATTAATGTGGTTAGTTATGGGTAAAATGCGCATATATTTTAAAAAATAAGCAGGTGGTTATAAAATATTCATTGTTGTCGGGGAATATTCGTTTGGTCGTGGAATATTCTTTCTGTCGAGGAATATTCGTACGATGGCTCAGTCTTTTGTGGGCCCCATAACGAAAAGCGGTTGGATGAAGAAAACGACAAGTATAAGTTGTTTATAAATAACGGTAGTAGTGGTTACCAATTAACATCTTTGTTGGAATACCTATTGGTTAAAACACGATGTCTGGCGTTTGCAGAAAGAAGATTACTGCAGTATTGCACCAATTATTGATTCTTACGTAAGAAGGCACTACTCAATAATTGTTACTGTAGTTACTGTTAAGTATTTTGTTTTATTGATTCAATAATTGTTGCGTGTATATTTTATATTACTGTTGTTTCAATAATTGTCACTACACAGTATTTTCCATTATCGAAGCAATAATTTATATTATCTGAATAATATTATTAGAAAACATTATTGGCAATGCCTAGAAAGTTCTATCTAAGGAGAGGTTTGGTCACCTAATTGCGCGCCAGTAAGGAGAAATCCTTATTGGAAAGCCCCTCTTTCTTGGAGCGGCACGGTTCGCCGATGAGTGTGATTCTGTAATATTATTTGTGAATAATTAATTATTGATTTATATGATGAGGAAAATATTGATTTTATGTGGTTATAGATGGAGAAAATTTTTATAGTGACAATTGTTAAAAATTGATATTTTATCTTTTCTGATAAAATATTATTTTATTATATTATATAATAATGATGATATTTTTTTACAATGAATGTGGGATATATGAGTATATGAGGAGGAAGAGTATTTTTTGTTGCAAAAGTTATTTAAAACATGTTAAAAATGTCTATGGGCCCATTTTTTGTTGAAATTTGATTATAGCTTTGTAAAATCGCTTGGTTTATGGATTTGGTTAATTTACATTTGGAATTTGGAAAACCTTTCTTACGTAAAGTTGTAGAGAATTGAATTTCCTATAAAAAAGCGAGATTCAAATTTTACGATAAAAGGGCTATTTATTATGAATTATTGAAGTTAGAAGTTAAAATAATTGATTTTTGAAAGTTTTAAATATTTTAATTTACAAAAACGTTTTTTTTGTGATGTAGGCTACTTGAGTGGCTGATCTTTGACTGAAATATTAGGCGTAGAAAATTTATATATATATATATATATATATATATTATTATATTAAATTTTCTGCTTTGGTGTTCTAAGTATTTTCCTATAAATAGGGTGCTTAGGTTAGAATTGAAAATCACACCAGAAAATACAGATTTCTCTCTCTTTCTCTCTCTATAATATCGAGCGTATTTTGTGAGTATTTTAGTACTTTGAGTATTGCTATACGGTGCAAGTTTTTTCAGCACTATATCCAGTATTCCAGTCAGAAGTACTATTCTTTCTGAGGTAAGGGATGTTATTTTCTTCTTAAAATGATATTATTTTCTTCAATATCCATTATGCCGAAATATTGGTGGAAACTTTTTATCAAATTTGGAACTTTTTTATGTCGGGATTACTATTCACGAGTTACTATTCATGAGTTACTATTCACGAGTTACTATTCACGAGTACTATTCACAAAGCATGATGATATTTTTTTTGTGAAATTTCTATCTTTTGGTGTCGGAGTTACTATTCACGTATACGACACTATTCACGTATACGACACTATTCACAGAAAAATTAAATTTTCTTTTCTATGTCCAAGACTATCTGTTATAATTCCTATCTTTGATTGGATCTATGTTTTGGTCTTCATTCTTGAATTTTACTCCACTCTGATTATTTATGAAGTATTTTTGAACTTGGATTGTGTAAAGTACGAATCCTTAATATTTGTTCTTTTGTTTCACTGGATTCGTTTTTTTTAAAATATTTTTCATCATCCTCAGTCCTAAATGATGATATAATTAAATATCTTTGGCCTGTAGTGCAAAGATGAATGATTTTTGATGAATATCTTTGGCCTGTAGTGCAAAGATGAACAGGTGTTTAGATGAACATGACCAATCGATGAATATCTTTGGCCCTGTAGTGCAAAGATGAATATTTGATTCGAGATATATATTGATTGATGTTCTGAGGATAAAAGATAGACGATGAACTTTTATATTTATATATAGAAGATAGTAGATTTCATTCTCTACTTAACTCTTCTAATGAATTATTATTTCCGCTGCAAATATTGATTTAAAACTTGTTGTCTATTGTATTCTATTAGATTTTTCCCTGTTGAAGACTAACGATAATTTGTTCTGTATTATCTTAGTCATAATGTTCTTTACTGGGATAGTTGAGCTCACCCTTTTCCTTTTTGTTCCATTTTTTTTCTCAGGAGGCGAGAATGTAACGAGTACTAATCGAGTATGGAATGATGGTTCTAGAAGTTATTTTAGTAGTCCTCACCATTTTTGTAAAATAATGTATCAATAATTGAAATGAGGACTTATTTGAGTGTGCATATTGTCTAGATGACAATATTTGTATTTAAACTCACATTTTTTATGTTATATTAATAAAGTTGTAGTTGTTTCTCTACCATGTATTTTGACGACTCGGAATGGGTGTTGTATACCTATTTTGGGGGCGTCACAAGAAGGCTATGAACAGTAGCCGACTTTAGCCCAACAAACATAATTTTCACCCAATAGACAGTAATATTAACACATATAATAAATATACAACTATCATAAACATGATTGATCACATTTACAACCAATTAGAACAATTTAACACTAACTAAAACCATTTTAATTCCTCAAAACTCATGTTTTTCACAAAAACTCAATTTTTCTTGACATTGTTCTAGAAATCATCACTGTGAACTCACTAGTTGGCCAAATCATCTCATTCAAACTACATAATGCTCATATCTCCTTTGAACTAACATACTCTGACTTCAATTTATACTTTAACATAAGAATTGGCCACTAAAATTGTTACTTTTACTCAAGCCATATGAAGAACACAAACACTGTCAAAAATTTCTTCTACTGTAAACCGAATTTAGCATGAGATTTTCTTGATTGACATAAACTCTAGCATCATAAGCATGTATAATCACAATAACTAAATTGCATAACAAAATTCAGAAAAAAAATTCACAGAGCATAGCCAAAACTTTATCGTAGTTCACATATGTAGACATATATATATATATATATATATATATATATATATATATATATATTAGAGTTGTATAAGAAATACCTTCAAATTGCTTGCTAATCTCCACTAACACCACTAGAATTGCTTGAAAATCCTAAGCTTTCTCTCAATTCTCTGAAATTTTTCTCTGTTTAGGTTTAGACAATATACATAATACGTAAAGAAAAACTCCACACCTTAATACGCATACTAATGATATTAACGGTTAACATAAATGTATATAATATAAATATATTATATTTATTATTTTATTTGTTTTATTTATTTTATTTAACTAGAAATCTCAAAAGCCATAAGGCTTGTTTGGAAAATCATTTAAATTTAAAGAATTAATATATTAAGCCTTGTTTGGATAAAACTAAATGAAAACTACTTTAATTTATTTTAATAACTCCTTATAATATAGTTATTTGTCACACAATATTTAATCAAGCTTTTCATATTTATTTTAATTAATGCAAATCACAATTAATTAAATAAATCATTTAGTCACATAACACAATACAAATAATTAATCATTTAATTGAAATATCAATATAATAATCATTTCCATAATTCATCAATTATTTATTTAACAAATAATTCTCCAAATAATATTAAATCAATTAAACAAATATTCATTTACTAATAGTCACATCCATTAAATATTTATATAACTCAATAAATATTTAATATTACATTTAAAATTCTGGAATGTTACAACAAAAACAGTATGAATAACTCAGGAATTTAAAAGATTTCAAATCATGTTGAGGGGTCACAAGACCTTTAACTACGTCCACGGTTATAAGTACTCTTTCAACTTAAACCTTAACAGTCATTAGACTATAGGGACTGTGACAGCCCCAAAGCCAGGTCCAAAATCACCACGGATCTGGTACAATCATTCTATAACTATTAAAGAAGATATAAACATAAATTGTTTATACAATAAACTTTACACACTTTTTCCCAAGGTCGAGTAACCTTCACTTAATATACAATTCATAACTTATTTGACTTACAATAACATTAATATACAATACTGTTACAAATCTAACTAAACACGTATACTAAAGCTTGAACTGTCTTTGACCTTTCCTTGTATCTGATGTATTCGTCTTAATCTGCAATGTTTATCATGATATAGCAAGGGTGAGCATAAGTTTGCTCAGCACGTATAATTTTATTTAAGGATATATCATGATTGAAAAGAATTTGAATAATAAGCTGGCTATAATTCAACAATATAGTTGTGAATTAGCAGGAACAAATTTTTATGACTGAACAAGCATTTAACATGAACAAATATATCTAGACCGAATGGTAATGAAGGTGATCAGCCTTTCATACCTAATGAACACATGTAATACGCACAGAGTGCAATTTAATAATTCTTAGATATGGCAATCAGAAATGATTAACCACAAATATAATTGAATAATATAACTCGAGGTCGAGTTAAGAAAAACTTGCCTGAACTGTTGATTACCGCTATGCAATTTTATTAAGCTTTGTTTGAAGACCTAATATATAAATAATATCGATATACAAATTAGAATAATATCATCACAATATTTAAAATAACCTAAACACATTATCACATAACCCTATTAGTCTATAACACTTATAAAACCTAACCTCAAGTCAAACTTTAACAGCCTGAGTCGAGTTCGTCAAAATTCTAACATCCCGTCGATCTAATCGGATATATTTTGAGTTTAAGTTCAATTAAACTATGTATAAACACTTAACCATTATCTAAGATAATTTATTAACAATTTAAATATTTTTCATATGCTCGTAATAATTTTCACATAATTATTATCATTTATCATAATTTTTCAATCATCGTATTTAAATAAACTAAATAAAATATAATTCTTTTATCATTAATATTTATTTAATATCAAACATTAATGAAATACATGTCATAATATTATAATATATTTATTATATATCAAAGTATTTTTAATACCTTAAAATCATATAAATATGATTTTAAACATTTAAATCCATTATCCAGATAATTGCTATTAATATTAAAATATTAATAGTTTTCATGACAAAATATCAAAAGTTATATTTTATAACTTAAAATATTTTTATAATACTTCAATAATTTTTATATGATGTTTAAATCATTAATTCTATTTTCCACAATTTATTTAATACATTTATTAAATAAATTAATTATCATTAATATTAATTAATTAATGAAATTCCTCACAAAATATTAAAAGTCACTAAATATAACTTAAAATATTTTCTTATACCATAATATATTTTTTCATGATTTTTCATGTATTAAAATTATTTTTAAATAATTTATTTAATATTACAATGAAATAAATTAGATTTCATTTATATTCCAAAAATATAGAATATTTTTAGGATGCCTATTCTTCACGATTTTTGGGTTTTCCAGATTTCGTTCGAGGCTGGTGGTCAACTCATATTTGACCTCGATTAATTTTGATTATATATACTTTCTAGGTGATCTAAAAGCTTTATATTGTAGTCCTTATACTAGACTACAAGTGGAGTACACAAACATGGCCCAATCACTTGTCAGAAGCAAGATCCGAGGCCTTGAAAAGCTTGTCAGACGTTACTAAAATTCCGAGCTGCCCAGAATTCGTTTTCCGTGAACGGTCAACCTACTTTGACCAATCACAGCTTGAGTTCTAGACAAGATCAGACCACGAATCAAGTTGCAGAACAAAGACCACATAATATACTACAAGTACAAACTCTTAAACAGCCAAAACTTTAAATAGGTATAGATCTTTGACGTCTGGCATATGGCTGTCAGGCCATATTTTCAAAAAAATTTCCGATTCTTGAAAACATGATTTTCGAGCACTTTGATGTTATGGATCCTTGATCTAACAATCCAGATCATTAAATGACACCTTAATACATAACTTTAAACAACAAATTACAACATATAACATGAATCACATGAATTTCTAAGTTTAGGGCTTTTATACCTTTCTAACATTGATCCTTGATTCTGATCTTAGTGATCTGATCTTGGGATGCTAACACCTGATTATGGTTATCTTTTCTCTCTCTCTCTCTCTCACACTTTACATTCTGAATTTTAGAGAGATAAGGGTTTAGGAGAAAAATGAAATTAAAGTGGACATTTTCTCTCTATTGAATCTCTTATACTAGATGCATTGTATCAAATGTTGTAAGTTAGCTGAGATTTAAGGCACAAGAGAAGTCAAGGGTTGGTCACCAAACAAAATCTTGGCAAGATTTACACTCCACCATATTAAAGAATGTAATAACGGCACAATAGTCATTTTTCACTCCATTTTAATGCCAAAAATGTAATTTGATCAAACCCTTAGGGTTAATGTGACACCCCCAAATCCGGGTACTTAAATTCCACGGGATTTGGTGTTCACTGTACAAATATCATTTAACTATATACCCATAATAAATGCAAACCATGAAATAGATAGAAATAAAATCCTCCCCTTACAGGGTTACAACATCTGAATAATAATATAATCCCAGGTCAAACTAACCTTAAACATCTGTGCGAAAACATAAACAAATAAGTCTTAAACAACATCAAGTCTTTATAATAACATTCTAAAATTAAATAACAAGTCTTCATCACTTATTATCTTTGCCCTTGCCTTTGCTAGTAGAAGGCTCATCATACCTTTCATTCTTAATTGCAATGTTATTATTACGCAAGAGTGAGCATGATTGCCCACAAGTATAAAAATGGAATAACAATATATAATAACATGCGAGTGAATCAAAGACTTCTGAAATAAAGCTCAACTTTTGAATCAAGAATGAATAACAAGAATCAAAAGATTTTTGAGGGTCATAAGACCTTGAACTATGTCCTAGGTTATCAAGGGTTATACTTGAAACCTTTAACAGTCATAAGACTATGGACTCTTCTACTCGTACTTAGGGGGATCAGCCCTTAGTACCATACTGTGCACAATATCTTAATGCTAACGCATAAGAAATCCCTATACATGGTTGTTCATCTCAGTTTGACATTTGAGTCCGCACTAAAGGAAGTTTGGATTGGATAAATCAATAAGGATTTTGAAATTTAGAATGTTCATCAACTATGGACTAGTTGAATCAAATGAAGGTTCACTAGTCTAACAAGGTTCAACAATAAATGGTAATTAAATTGAATAATAATCTCAAGAGGTATACAATAGGACAATTATTGTATAACAGAATCATATTTTGAAAATATAATTAATCTTTAATATAACAATTGAACTTGATTAATAATAATGAGAATAACTTGAATAATGATAACGAGTAGGGTTAGGAAACTTGCCTCGTGCGTAGATTATACGTTAATTAAACACGTTCCTTGAATTTAATCCTACATATCATTTCCATTCACAACTATAGTTAATTATAATGTAACTAGTCATCATAATTTCATTCTCTTTGTTTAACTTTGATTATGACCATACTTAATCAAATTACTACATTCATTGTCACATAATTTACATCTCATGAACAATAAGCTAATTAGGCATTCAATAATTCAATCCACATGCAACAATATTATTGACATGTTAAGAATCTGTTTTAACATCTCACTATTCTTCTAACATATTTTTATGTTCATTAAATTAGGTTAATAACACAGTGCTAGACTTAAATATTTTAAAAACTCATTTTACGGGCCATTCTCGCTAAGTGGCTGCGGCTTGACTTCATTGTACTATGTCTTACGCAACTTCAATCATGCGCCATGTATATTTGTGACGATATACTATGGTATTGGATTTCAGCTGGTTCGATTACGGAGCCAGCGGCTTGCAAAGCTCCAGATTTTGATTCTCAGTTCGCGAAGAACACAGAGTTCAGCGAAATAAACACTACATGATCATTAATTTCATCAATTTAATATACCCACATGCTAGAATTCATACATAATCATTTCCCAAAATTTATAGAATGATTTTAACCCATTAAAACACATAATTACATAATTAAAATATGTAAATTTCACTATTTTGGTGTTCATGAAGGTTTTTGAACAAAAACACAAAATTTAATACTACGGATTCGTTATAACACCAAATCCAACCATTCAAGTTTTGTTTATTTCGTTTTGACATGCATAATCATATATAAGTGTAAATTTTACAAAACAATTTATGTTTGACATATTAAAATCACGTATAAGGGTCATATGGCCATATCCCATACTCTGTAAGTTTTGAAGCCATAACATACGCTAATATTATGAAACTGATGATATGGGAATCTATATTATATATAATTAAATACGATATGATACATCTTAACACATACATGCACATAATCCTTACTCTTTCCAACTTACAAAGACTTTACAGAAAACTTGAAAGACATTTTTATAAAAACTTAAACAACGTAAATTTATAATTTGGGAAGAAGAGATTACCCTTGATTACTCTGTTTGGATTACAAGGGTTGATCACAACTTACAATCTCTCACAAACCTTCTCTTTTACTCTCAAAATTTCTAAATTCTCTCTGTGAATATCTCAAACTATTTCTCTTTGCTAGACTTATAAAATAAGAATACGTATATAATATTAGAACTGATGCGCTGAGTAGTCAGTTAACCCAAAAATGGTTAACTGCTTCCAACCTCTACTAGGGCCTCGTTTGACAAGCTTTAATTGATTCAAAGTCATTTAATTTAATAAATCTCTTATACTATAGTTTAAATCATGTCACACCCTTATACAATAATTCGAATATCTTATTTAATTTAATTTAAATAAAATATAATAAATTCTCATTAATTCACATAGTCAAATAATTAAATTTTCTCATTAATTAATAATGTCAATTTATTAAATCTCTAATTAATTATTAAATTAAAAAACATTAAGCTTATTAAATATTTCTTTTAATTTAATAAACTCCAATAATTACATACTTTGAATAATAAAATTCTCTACATTAATTTAATAAATATAACACATATAATTAAATTAATCTATCAATTGCATCACTTAATTATTTAATCAAATAATTAAATCATTGAAAATATTTATTTAATTCAATAAATATTAAGAATTAAATTACAAAAATCTCGTTCGTCATAGTTAAAACCTAAGGTTTCCAAAAATCAATTTTTTAGGATTTCCAAATTAGATTTTCAAAATAGAAAATTAATATTTCTAAATTTTAATTAGAATTTTATAATTATATTAAAATTTCATAATCATAATCCAAGCTTGCTAATTGGGATTAATATTTCCTAATTAAAATTACTAATTTAGTAATTAGGGTCAAAATTGTACATTAGGGTTTATAACGGAATAATTAGGGTTTCTAATTTTTTCAAATTAGAGTTTTCTAACTATTTTGTTAGGTTTTACCCTAATTAAGTTTATAATCAAAACACTTAAGCCATTAAGTTCCCAATTTAGGGATTCCAACTTTCGAATTAGGGTTTCGGATTCCCGAAACTGAAATTAGGGTTTCTAGAACCGGTTTTAGGGTTTCTTATAAATCGTAAGAATTTTCTAACTGAACGTTGACGTTCTTAATATAATATTAGGCTTTGCCACTGATGTCAATTATCTGGTCAACCCTTAACTCTTAACCACATTGTAGACACTCGAAATTTTTCTGTACTAGTGTTACTAACATTGCAGGAGGACAGATTCGTCTTTTAAGAGAGAACCTTGAAAGACAATCCAAATCCATACCGGATACTACCGGAAGGTCAGCATCAACCCTAGATCGCAATCTGGGAGTAACGATTTCAACCTCGGATGTAACCCCGAGGCATGCAGATACAATACCAACACCACCGGAGAAGACTGATTAATCTCGGAGATAACCCCGAGGTATCCAGTCTCAGTCCCAACCATGGGAATAGCCACTAACCTTGGTGATGACCCCAAGGAATATAGTTTCGGCGATAACCCCGGAAATGCTTGTTTCAAATGCGACCAGCTTCAATCTCAGCACTTACAACGAGATACACTGCACCAACCCGGCAATAACATCGGGGAGGCAGGCACACCTCAAAGATGACAATGAGGACCTTCAACAATTGTAGCAGTCCAATCTCAGCGAAGTCTGAGCAACGTCTGCTTTATCAACCCAATCCGGCGATAACACCGGTGAGGGGCAACATCGTCATCTCGTCAAACACGATGCCACATCACATCTCTACGCAACAATGTCCCACAAGGCTAACCAATCCCGAGTGATTATTGTGCGGGGTAACGGATGAAAGTTGAAGCTTGAAGACCGGAGGGCATTGTCCAATTTTCAATGACTTCGCACAAACTCTAATCCCATGCCATCGTACAACTCTCGACAACGGTGGTCCGAAATAGGTCATGTATACCTCAAACGGATGCCCGGATTGAACTTCTAAAAATCCGAGTGGACATTACAGTGCCTGAGTGCACGTACTTTAACACGACCCGACCCGACAAACCTGGGCCAACCCGGGTTTCCTCTGGTACACCTGCGGTTCAGCCGCAGGTACACCTACGGCTCATATGCCTATAAATAGAGGGCTTGGGGTGCTGATTTTTAAAGAGGAAAAGACGGGGAAACCCTGCACAATTTGCTCTGCACTCGCCATACAGTGTATTTTCCCACTTTTAAACACCTGTGAACTCATATATAGCCTCTTTTGTACCCACAAAAGCCAGTGTTTACCCACTCTAAAGATATAGAAGCCTTTTTTAGCAGTCAGCTGTAAGCCTTCTCACACACTTTAGAGTCTTTCTCTTCATCTGTGCACACACCCTTCTACACTTTGAGAGTCGTGTTGCTTGCTTTTTCCCGGACTTCGGTCCGTGGTTTCATTCTAGTCTATATATATATATATATATATTTTTATATATATATATATATATATATATATATTGACTAACATTATCGAGTTATGCCTCGATATATATATATATATATATATATATATATATATATATATATATATATATATATATATATATATATATATATATATATATATATATATATATATATATATATAACTCGATAATGTTAGTCAATAACATTATCGAGTTATGCATCGATTGAGCCTAGACTTGATGCGAGCGTTTATTGCTTTTATATATATATATATATATATATATATATATATATATATATATATATATATATATATATATATATATATATATACATTTATATATATTAGCTGTGTAGGACTTTGTTCGATGAGCCAGATTTTATATCCTAAGTTGCCTTTAATCGCTTATATATATATATATATATATATATATATATATATGAACTGTGGGTCGAACTTTGTTCGATGAGCTTTGATTTTACATACGGTGCATTTATTAACGATATATATATATATATATATATATATATATATATATATATATATATATATATATATATAAATCCCTTTGAGTTTGCTTCGTGGCGGGTTGATCGCTTCTGACTTTATTTACGTTTTGTCCCTCCTGAGTTTCCTCTGGGCCGTTGATAGCTTTTTAATGACTTTATTTATATTTCGATCCCCATGGAGGTGCTTCGTGGTTGGTGATCCCGTCTGTATATATATTTGACTTTTATATATATATACCGCCATCGCCTTTCATATAAACTGTAGTATCTTGTGAGCCTAGGAATCATGTGATCACAGATTCATCCCATTGAATCTAGATTCGGTTCCCGTGATGGACATTTTCCATACCCACGAGGAAGTCGGCATTATTTTATATATTATTTTCATACGGATGCCTCTCATCCGTCAAATAAAATCAATCAAGTCGATCACTTAATAAAAATGGGAGTGTAAAAGGTCTCAATTCCTATTGGGCATCAGGGTTTGAAAAACCTCTTTTATAAAACATCACTGCCATATCTTGCTAAAAATTGAATTTTTACATAAATTCAAACCCTGTGTATATAGGTTCGAACGAGGCCTAGCACAACTTCCATATAACAGCACATTGACCCACACACACACACACACTTAGATAATAATTTCTTGAAAAGAGGCGGTCACCGTGGTAACACGGATGTCGAGGGGTGCCTAACACCTTCCCCCCCCCCCCACATAACCAAGTCCCCGGACCCTAAACAAATCTCGATTTCGCCGACCCGTATATCAGTGTCACAGCACTGGTTCAATGTGCAAACCTTTTATCGGTTGTGTTGGTACAACCATTTAATAAACCAACTGGCGACTCTTAACAGTCCCATCGTCGACATCATACATGTCGGACCTTTTTCACTTGTTTTTTCAAACAAATCTCACCTAAAATGAGAACACCAAAGAACAAGTAACGAAAAGGGACATCCAAAAATCCCGACGTCGACAGGTGGCATCATTGGGATTCAAAGCAAGAGGACTTAAGCCGCTACTACAATCTTTTCAAAACTGTTATTTGCTTGTGTGTGGATGTTGCATTTAAATTGGATGAATGTGTACGAATGCATGTCTTGATTGCACTTTGTGCTTT
Source organism: Panax ginseng (assembly GCA_020205605.1). Lineage (NCBI taxonomy): Eukaryota > Viridiplantae > Streptophyta > Magnoliopsida > Apiales > Araliaceae > Panax > Panax ginseng. The sequence continues at coordinate 32,867,402 of CM035143.1, read as the reverse complement.
GCATTATATATGCGTGTGATGTTAGTGCTTCGCACTATAAACTGCTTATAATATTAGTGCTTCGCACATGTCATCATTTTTATACGGTGAGACGCGATGTATTTGAATGTATGTTGAGTGGTCCCTCCACCAGGAGGCTATCCGTCTTGTGTTTGATTACTGGACTCGTGAGAAGACTAATTCTCCAAGCTCGTGGAAAGGCACCACCCAAATTCGCTTCAGTTGAAAGACCAGATTAACTTCCCGTCAAGTAGATTACGATGATTTGGGAACCTTCATGCCAAAAAGCCGCGAGAGTAACGTAAGATAAGATAGGTCACCGATAAACCCAAAACGAAGGAAAGTCTCTTCATGCTCTCATTTCAATTACTTGTAAAACACAATTACTTGTAATTTCATTCCATATCTATCTCCATGTAATGAGAAATATGAAGAAAATGTGTAGACATACATATTAACATGCTATAAACAGCTGACACCCGTTGTGCAGGATAAAAATTCCTAAAATAGACACATCACATAGCATGTTATGTCATACATTCCCTAAAGACTAAACTATGCAAGTCTTTCACAGGGAATCAATCAGACCTACCACCCGGTCAAAGTCCAAAAAGGCAACAGGCCTACAATCAATCATGTCGTCATCCGACCAGACTGAACTTAATCCAGTTTCTCGCAAAGAATTCGACGGATTAAGCAAGTAGATTACAGATTTGGCTGTTCTATTAAAAGAATTACACCAGTCAACACAGGGTCAGAAAATACCCGTACATGCTGAATCCTCCACACAAGGGGGAGACCCGGTCATTACCATACCGGAACCATAGTTGGATACAACCAACAAAACTCTTGATGCTGCCCATCCCATTGGAGATCCAGACGGTGGTGACATCAAAAAGAAAGTCCTCCAAATGGAAGAGACCCTTCGCGCTATCAAAGGAATTGGAACACACGGGAGTGTTTCATATGCTGATCTATGTATTTTTCCTGGTGTCCACTATCCAGAAAAATTTAAAACTCCTAACTTTGAAAAATATGATGGGTTAGGAGATCCTTATACACATGTAAAAGTATTTATTGGAGAACTTGGATCCTATGCAGAGGATGAAAAACTCAGAATGCAATTGTTCCAAAAGAGTCTAACTGGAGAAGCCCGTTCGTGGTACACAAGATTAGAAAACTCCAAAATCCATAGTTGGGAAGGGCTAGCACATGCCTTCCTCATTCAATACAGCTTTTCAAACTCGGATGGCTCTGATGCAGATCAAATTACCAAGATCAAGAAAGCAGTCTAACGAGTCTTTCGTAGAGAGTATGCTCAGAGGTGGAGACGCCTGGTCGCCCCAAGTTAGTCCCGCCATGATTTTAATCGAAATGGTCATGACATTCATAGACATACAAGAAGCTCCCTTCATGAGAGAGTTTTAGCCGGCATCGGCAAACCATTTTCTGAAATGGTCAAGCATGGGGAGATGGCTGAAATGGGATTGAAGTCAGGAAAGATTCAAGACCTAGCCACACTCAAAGCTATTGCTGATCACATCCAATCTGAAATTATGGGAACAACTTCTGAGGGTCCATAAAAAGAAAGAAGAAGATGTTTCCACGATACTAGGGGGCAAAAAGGCAATCAAAACTTGCCTATTCAAAGGAGAAACTACACTCCCTTTCCAAAGACATGGTCTGCAAACCCTCCAAAGACCAAGATGTGGAGAAGTCAAACGCCTCGAGTGTTTACACCCTTAGGGATACCCTCGAGAACATTTTAAATCTTCCCGACAACCGTAAGAAAATCACGCATCTTCTTCCACTAGCCAGCCCTAATGGACGGGGTTTCAATGCTACCAGGAAATGTGCTTATCATGTCGGGGCACCTGGACATGATACTTAGGATTGTTGGGCCTTGAAACACAAGATCCAGGACCTGATAGACAATGGGGAGATCGTGGTCACTAAACCCGATCAGCCTCATGTTCAAGATAATCCTCTTCCTCAACACAAAGAAGAAGAGGTCAACATGATTAATTGGAGCAGTGGACAGAGTTCCAACTTCAGCTGTGATTCTTCCCAGACCATCAAAGATGGTGATGATAGATGGTATTATGCTAAGTTCCAGTTTACAATGGAACGAAAGATGAAAGCTCTCTGCAAACAAATTGAACAATTGCCAGAAGTGGTGACTAATCATCATCAAGTGACTCGTCAGTTAATCTGCCAGGAGCACACCAGTCTCCTACCTATTGTCATGAATATTCCCTCATCACCTTTAGAAAATGAAATGCTGGAAGACAAAGTGGCAAAGAGATCAAATTCCAAAGCCCATCGGGATTTCGCCAACAAAAGGGAATTCACCTATCTGGGCCAACCTATGGAGGAAATTCTTCATATGTTAATCAATGAAGGAAGGATCAGTTCACTTCTACCTCCAATCAACCCCCGTTTTAGGCAATAACAACTCGATGGAATATGTCAATACCACTCCCGATCCATGGTCACAACACAGAAGAATGCTGGGCACTCCGCCACCTTATTCAAAATCTAATCGACAGTGGTGTATTGCGCTTGACAGATAACGACACTTTGTTACGTGCAAGTGAGAATGCAAGCCCTACTATGTGGAAAAGTGTGGTAACAGTCATATCCACTGAAGATGATGGGATTAATGCCTTACTCACAACACCAATAATTCAACTCAAGGGAGGAAACAATCCTTTGAAAGTGGCCGCTCCCGAGCCAATCAACTTGTCGTGCAGAGCACAATATCCTATTGTTAGCTTGCGCACAGTTCCGTGGAATTATGGAGAAGGTGAAGGATCCACCTCACATACAACTACTGCAGTGTCGAAGGAAAATCCATTGTATCTTCCCCATCGGGTGATGAAGTCTACCACCAAATCGAAGGGGAAAATACCCATAGAGAAGATTGAGAAATTCCTCCGCGTTGTGGGTCATAACGAAGCTACGGTGGTTTTAAGTTTGAAAGAAGCTCCACAACAAATATCAATTTTGGACTTGGTCCTAACCTTCGAGAATCACCAGAAGGTCTTGTTAAAGGTTTTGGAAGAAGCCTATCTCCCGACATCAGTGGATACAGAAAAATTTCAACATATGGTTGATCACATTTTCAACAACAATGTGATATCCTTCACTGATGATGACATACCGCCCGAAGGGACCGGTCATTGCAAACCGTTACACATTGCGGTCTTATCCTCCGGATATATGGTAGCAGGAGTCTTAATAGATGGATGTTCCTCCCTGAATATCTGCCCATATGCTACCTTGGTGAAGATGAACATCAATCTCAACCGAATTCGGAGTAGCCATACTATCATCAAAGCTTTTGATGGAGCTCGCCGTAACTCGGTCGGAGTAATTCAGCTGCCAATCGAAATTGGTCCTCACATATTCTGCATATCCTTCCATGTGCTCAAGATAGATTCAGGATACAACCTGCTATTGGGACGACCATGGATTCATATGGTTGGGGCAGTCCCCTCCACTCTTCACCAACAGTTGAAATACATCATCAATAATAGCCTGGTCACAGTCAACGCTGAACCGGAGATTCCTAAGCACGGAGACATTCCATTCATCAATGCCAATGCCGATGTGGAACCAGTCAATTTTCATGCTTTGGAAATAAGCAACACCCAATACCATGCTATTGGAGCACCATTGCCCAAACCTAAAATTTCTGCCGAAGTAATGTCGGCCACTCAAGAAATGATGTCATTGGGTCATAATTCGGGACAAGGGTTGGGTAAAGATTGCCAGGGTATTAAGTACCCTATTCGCTTAACCAAGCAATGTGGAACTGCTGGACTAGGCTATTCTGCCAACTCTAGTCACAAGAATCCTCATAAGCATTAGCAGATTCCTTCAGCATCAACCACGTGGCGTTTAGCTTCGCCTTCAAACTCTGAATCCGCACAACCTCCCGTAAAGGTGCCAGCCAATGTAATGGCTATGTTATGTCCCAAAGTCCGCACAACCTCTCCTACACAAGGATTGTACCTTTGATGTAGAGATGAATTCGGCCTTGATGGATATACAGGATGACATTGAGGTGCCTCCAGAAATTCAAGAATGGGTCAAAGACAAACCCAAACCCAACCTTGATCAAACCACTTCTTTCAATCTAAAGAAACCCAAAGCCCTAAGTTAATCCAGATTTGTTCAGACCTTACCCCAAACCAACGGAACGATATGGTTATGCTATTAACCCAATTCTAGGATGTGTTTGGATGGTCTCATGAAGACATGGTAGGTTTGTCCACTGACATTGTCCTTCATCGCCTTCCCATTAAAGAGGGATTTAAGCCAGTCAAGCAGAAACTCAGGCGATTGAAACCTGAGTGGAGTTTAAAGGTGAAAGAAGAAATTGTGAAACAATTTCAAGCTGGCATCATCATGGTGTCTACATATCCTGAGTGGATATCCAACATCGTGCCCGTACCTAAACCTGGAGGGAAGGTGCGAGTTTGCGTGGATTACCGGGACTTGAACAAAGCTTTCTTAAAAGATATCTTTCCCATGCCATTTATCCACATTCTCATTGATAATACTGCACAATACGACATGTACTCCTTTGCTGATTGCTTTGCGGGGTATCATCAGATCATGGCTGCTGAGGAAGATCATGAGAAGACTACTTTCATCACTCCTTGGGGAACATTTTGTTATAAACGATTGTCATTTGGCCTCATCAATGCCGGAGCTACCTATCAACGAGCTATGATGGCTCTTTTCCACGACTTAATGCATAAAGAGATTGAGATCTACGTGGATGACACCATTGTCAAATTCCGGAAGGAGGATGACCATATAGACCATCTTAGAAAGTTGTTCAACAGGTTGCGTAAGTACAACTGGAAGTTGAATCCAGCTAAATGCGCCTTTGGCGTTAAATCAGGCAAGTTGCTAGGATTTCTAGTCAGCCACAAAGGGATAGAACTGGATCCTGCCAAAATCCAAGCCATCACGGAAATGCCAATTCCTAAGACAGAGAAGGAAATAAGGGGATTTTTGGGAAGAATCAACTTCATCAGCAGGTTTATCTCCCAACTCACAGCAACCTGTGAGCCAATCTTCAAACTATTAAGGAAGAACTCCTCCATGAAATGGAGTGATGAGTGCCAGAATGCCTTCATTACAATCAAGAAACAGCTAATCAAAGCTCCCGTCTTGGTACCACCCAGGGATGATGTTCCCCTGTTCATGTATCTGTCCGTAAGTGACCACGCCATGGGCTGCATGCTGGGACAGAAAGACGATAGAGGCCAAGAACGAGCTATCTATTACCTCAGCAAAAAGGTTCAGCAGCAGTGAACACAAGTACACACAACCCATCTCATATCCTGCGTGGATCCTCTCAAATACGTGTTCAACAAACCCATGTTAAATTGCTGGCTGTCCAGATGGAAGTTGATCCTACAAAAATTTGACATCGTATATGTGACTCAAAAGTCCATAAAGGGTCAAGGAATCGCGGATCAACTGGTCGCCGCACCTTCAGGGGATTTTAAACCCTTGGAAACATATTTCCCCGATGAAGGGGTAATGACAGCTCAGCAACACCATCAGTATGATACGAGCCAATCATGGAAAATGTATTTTGATGGAGCTGTTAATATGGAAGGTTCTGGAGCTGGAGCAATTCTAGTGTCTGGTATGGGGGAGCAATATCCCGTCACCATCAAATTATAGTTTGTCAGCACCAACAATACGGCTGAGTATGAAGGCTGTCTCATGGGGCTAAAACTTGCCTGTTTAATGGGCATCAGGCGGCTAACTGTCCTTGGAGATTCAGAGTTGGTAATCAGACAATCCACCGGAATCTATCAAACCAAAGAACTACATTTGCTGCCTTACCATCGGCAGGTTTTGAAGATGGCTTTGGAGTTCGAAGAAATCTCCTTTCTACACATTCCTCATAGTAGGAATGACTTTGCGGATGCATTAGCGACTTTGGCCTCCTTGATTCGTATATCAGATAAGGAACACTTGCCAAGCGTCAAAATTACCCTGAACAAGGTCCCAGCTTATGGGAATTATGTTGGAGAAGTATCGGATGAGCTACCTCCCATCCAACCCCCTTGGTATCAGCATATCAAGGAATATCTGCGAGATGGATCTACACCACCGGGTGAGCCCGACCGAGAAAAAGCGGATCCATCAATTGCTATGAAGTTCTACACGAGTGGAGATCGCTTCTACAAAGAGATGCAGGACTAGGTCTCCTCAGGTGTCTAGACAAAGATCAAGCCCAAAGGCTTATGGATGAAATCCATGGTGGAGTCTGTGGCCCCCATATAAGTGGCCCCCTCCTTATCAAGAAAGTCCTCATGATGGGACATTATTGGCTATCTCTCAAGGGTGATTGCAACGACCACGTCAAAAGATGCTATCAGTGCCAAATTCATGGGAATGCTATACGCGCCCCTCCACGGGAACTCCACAATATGAGCCTAAAGCCAGTAATGGTCACCGATTTATCTTCACCATGATCGGCTACTTTACCAAGTGGGTAGAAGCAGCCTCCTTCCCCAGGGTTACTAAAGAAGTAATCATTGTTTTCATCAGAAACAATGTCGTTTGTCGATATGGACAGCTATAGGTGATTGTGTCAGACAATGCCAAGAACCTCAACAACAAAATAATGGTGGAATTATGTAGTAAATTCCACATCAAACATCTCAACTCTGTCATCTATCGTCCGAAGATGAACGGTGCTATTGAAGCGGCTAACAAAAATATCAAGAAGATTATGCAAAAGATGTTTGCCAACCACAAAGATTGGCTTGACCTATTGCCTCTAACTCTGTTAGCCTACAGAACCTCCATACGCACTTCCACTGGGGCAACCCCCTACGCATTAACCTATGGGATGGAAGCAGTACTCCCCATAGAAGTTGAGATGGAATCTCTCAGAGTGTTGATCGACGCTCAGCTTGATGAAGACCAATGGGTACAAGACAGGTATCACCAATTGTCTCTAATAGACGAAAGGCGAACCGCGAATATCTTCCATGGTTAGTTATATCAGCAAAGGATCGCCAGATCCTACAACAAAAAACTCCGGCTACGGCAGTTTAAATAACATGACTTGGTTTTGAAGAAGATTCTTGACAACCAAGATCAGGATAAAGGAAAATTCGCTCCTAACTGGGAAGGCCCGTTTGTTGTCAAGGAAATATTGACAGGAGGCGCTCTTAGACTGCAAGAGATGGACGGCGATGAATTTCCATAACTCATCAACTCAGACACCGTGAAATGGTATTATGTCTGAAGTAACCAGCAAACACCCTGGTGCATAATCATCAGGTCACCAGTCATTTCTGTTCTTTAACCTTTTACCACCTACAACTTATCTACAGTTTGCCCCTCTGGGAAATGTACTTTTCAAGCCAGCAGCCTGGCTTTCTCCTCTGCGTTCCTACAACTTAGGTTATCCCACCGCGGATTGAACCTCTTGCGTTTGCAGTTTGGCTACCTTTACCTGGGATCAAACTTCTCGTACCTACAGTTTATCCTCAACCTAGGATTAAACTTTCTCCTCCCTGCACTCTGACCTGCACATGGGATTACACTTTTCTTCTAGCCCTGAGGGGCAAACTACGTCGACCTGATCTCCTCTTCAATAGGAGTACGTAGGTAACCATTTCATATGGCTCGGTCGCAATAAAACAAAAAACAACAAAAACATTTCTACCCTCTTCTCCTTACAAAAACAAAAACAACCAAAAACATTCTTACACCATGTCAGCCATATACAGCGTTGAACCTTTTACACCAGGTTCGAACTACGCAGACCCGATCTCCTCTTCAATAGGAGTACGTAGGCATCCATTCATGGTGCGGTCTCACCCCCTACCCAAACACAAACCATTGTCAACTATTATTGGGATTCTCTTTCAATCCACTACATTTCATTTGGCTTCAAAGCAAAGGGATGGAATTACCTGAACTCCTCCCAAATAGGAGATTCAGCGACCATCTGAGTTGTGGTCATACCTCAAAGAGCAACACCAAACCATAAGAGGTGGAATTAACTAGGCTTCTCCTAAATAGAAGTACTGGTGACCATCTGTGGTGAGGTCAATCTCAGAGAGGAAAGCCAAACTCCTCTCCACATTTCCATCCAGAAGCAAGTCCCAAGACACCAAAGATGGTAGGGATACATAGATCGATGATCCATTCTGAACTATCTAGAGATAACTCAATGTCCATCCACCCAGAAGGAATTCAGAATACATCAAGATCACAAGCCCTGAAGCAGCAGGCAAAATATCAAACAAATAGCAGGACATATCTAACAGGGAAGTGATCCAAAAATATATTTCCCTGTCATATATAATGTTTTTTGATATATATACAATGTAAACTGTACATGACAAAATTGCTAAGCTAGTCTGTGCAGGTAAATACAAGCTCATCTAAAAGTCAGGGTATATGCGTGTTAATAAGCTCAACATGGCATCCCTCTCCGAAGACGGAGGTGCAGCTGTGGTCTCCTGTACGAGAATATCCACACGACCCAACAGATATGTAGCCATCTGCATGATTACCATATGCTCATCAATATAAGCGCTCATCTCTGCGATCATGCCAGTGGTAAGGGACCTCACTGCAGTACTATCTGTGATGGCTACATCTCGGGCAGATATAGCGGTATCTCGCTCAACTATCACTGCGTCTATGGCCGACCTAGCCTCATCCCGCTCAACAACAGCGGCATCTCTGCGAGCCAATGCCTCGTCTCTCTCCAATAGAGCGGCATCCCTCACATCAAGAGCAGTCGACATCATAGATCGTGTGACGTCCCCAAATCCGGGTCCCAAGAATCTCAGACTTGTTACGTTACGATACTTCATCATCATACATATTTTATCATCTAATGCGGAACAAATAAACATATATTGTTTATTTTACATAATTATATAACATTTTCCTAGGTTTATTAACCTTAACTGAATACATACCTTCAAATTTATAAGGGTTTACAATAAGATAACTAAATAGTTATTCTTATAACAATCTATTACTGTATTTTACTTTTGTCTATGTCCTTCTTCAAGCCTTCGCCTTTATCTGAAATTTATTAGCATGATATAGCAAGGGTGAGCAACTACTTTGCCCAGCAAGTTTAAATTCAATAAAGATATATCATGATTGAAAGAATAATAAGCTTTCAAGTTTTCAACAATTTAATAATTGTGAAGGAACATGAATCAAGATGTCAATAATTGAATGACTGAACCAATAATGTTTGAAGTCAACAATGACCATAAACAATTTAACTGAACCTTATGGTAATAAAGGTGATCCGCCATTCATATCTGACAAACATATACAACATGCACTAAGTGCGAATCAATAATCAGCTTAGACGTGAATAATCATCAATAATCATTCACTAACATCCTTTGAAATATAACCCGAGATCGAGTTTACCGCTACGCAATTTAATTTATTCTGTTTATTGAAAAGACCTATCAGGTATAAGATTGATCTTTCAATTAGCATAACATACCTTATTCCATAATACTATCTAACACTTAATTACATCATCAAATATTAGATACTCTTAACACCATATTCATTTACCTACTTATAATCTCATCATCTTATATTAACTTGTCTAACCTTCACTCACAAAGTTAAGTATTAGACATTACACCTTAGTCTGAGTATTATCATTATACTTTGATAATCTTTTCATCACTTATAACTTATATTGACACGTTTTCCCTTTATATGTTATCTTAGTAAGCTAGATAACCTTTCAGTAAACTGAAATATCATTTCAGTAAACCGAATTACATTTCAGCATCCTGAAATTACCATTTCAGCAGACCACAAAGTATTTCAGTAGACTGAAACCATTTCAGTAACCCAAAATACAATTCAGCACCCTGAATTCTCATTTTAGTCTATTACAAACTTAACATAGTTCATTGAATACCAAATTCAACAATTATATTGAAAAATAACATAAATATCTTATTTTAATCTCCCGTCGAATATTATTGATTATGTAATAATATTTTACGCTAAGGTTATTAACCTTTTAATAACATTCCAGTCAAATACTACTAATAATATCTAAATCCAATATTATTAGCCATATAACAATAAGTTAAGTCATTAATCACATTAATAAACAATTTAGTTCAATTGTTTTCCTTTTCCATAATTAACTCATTTAAACATTTTAAAATGCCATAAACATCACAACACTTCACACCCGACCCAAAACTTCATCAAAAATCCCCATAAGCCATGCTCAAGGGTCTCAAGTCATAAATCATATTTTTCATATTTTTGGACATCATATATTTACTTAAATCCGTTTATCCATTTATCATCATTTAGATGAAAAATACCAAATCAGTTCCAAAAATATTTCTTTTCTGGGATTTGACAGAATATAGTTCCATATTGAACATATATTTTTTCCGGAATTTTTAAAATCCATTTACTATATTTAAATAGTCCATAATAGCCAAATATTATCCGATTTTTCATATATCGAGATTAACTCCAAATATTCTTTTATACACTATGTTCCTGATATACACATGTACTTCCAGTAAATATTTTATAATTTTTAGACATATACACAGAGAGTTATTCCAGAGGCTTCATAAAAATAGCCCTTCACCGTAAAATCCATAACTCTCAAACCGTATGGCCACAAATTCTCAAATTTTTACACAACCTGTAAATCTTCTGATATTACAACTCCAAATTTTTCCAGAATTTTTAAAGTACAAAAATTGGACGAAAATGCACCCGTTTCTGACTGGTCCAAAACAGTCCAATTTTCTTTCCAAAATTCGGGACTATTTTGGCTTCCACAGCCACTACTCCATGAAAACTCAATATTTTTGAGTTCTACCACTTGGGTTAACTAGTAAACACATATATCTAGCACCCCTCTTTGACGGATCGTAAAAAAGAGTTATAGATTTAAAACGGTGGATTTTCAAAGTAAATAGAAATTTGGGTTTCAAAACTAGAAAAAAATATTTTTCTTTTCATTTTTGATTCCAACCAAATCAACACCCAATATGGGTAAATTCATACTTGAATCCATGAAAAACACATAGATCATAGGGTTTTATACATCCAAATCAAAAACCCCATTTTCATCAAATAAGAAAAATAAAGGGAGAAAACTTAGAAAAAGAAATTTTATACCTTTCTTCTTCTTCTTCTTCTCCATCCATGGAGGATTTTCTCCTCCTTCTAGTTGCCGATCTTCTCCTCTTTTTCCTCCTCCATGGCTTCGGCCTCTTCTTCCTTTTCTCTCCCTTTTCCCGTTCCTTTTCCTTTTGCTTTTCTCTTTCTCTCTCTTTCTTATCTATTTTTCTCTTCTTATCTCTTTCTTCTTTCTTACTAGGACAAGTGGCCCCTTTTTCCTCCCAATTTGACCGGCCATGTGGCCTTCTCACCTCCCACATTTATTTATTTATTTATTTTTTCTTTCTTTTTAATGCTTCAAGTGTTCAACATGCCCTCACTAATTGGGTTTAAAAATTGGCCCACTCTCTTTAATCTTTTGGGCTTTCACTTAATCCTTTGGGCCATGTAATAAATACATAGTCCAATCCTTTCCATCTTATCTCACCCTAAATATTTAATTAGGTTATCTATTCCAAATATATAGAATTTAAATCATCACTCTTGTATATTAAATTCTATAACCTAACTAAATTTGTTTTAATTAAGTTATAAAATTAATAGCTTGAGATAATAAAAATATATCTCTCAACTTAATATAATTTAAATATTATTATTCTCACACGAGTGGGCTTAGTTTGGCCCTTATTTACTTTCATTGGGCTAACAAATTTACTTGTTTTACTTACTAACAACAACCAACTTGGGCTTTCAACCCTAATTAAATTGGGTCAATATAATACTTGTCTCATACATAATATATTGAGCTATATTAAATAATTTAATTGCCCTTAATCACTTTATCTACAAGTCCCATACTTAATATATTAATTGGGCTTGTTTAAATAATATTACCTCCTTAACCCATTAAATCCAATTCTCTTGATTGGGCTATGACATTATTATAGTCCAACACTTTTAATTCTATTCTACCCTAATTATTTGATTAGGGTTTTTATTTCTCACACAAGAAATTAAATTTCTTACTTATGCCTTTTTAATTTCATAACTCAATTAAACATGGTTATAAAATTAATTATTTTGAGATATATAACATAAATATCTTCATGTTAGTATATATATATATATATATATATATATATATATATATAATATTCTTCCAATTTATATTCTCCCACTTAGGTTATTTAATTATCATACCTAATATATATATTAGGTTACATAACTTAATTCTTAATTCACTTTTATATACAAAATAAATGTATTCACATTATATAATGTATATTTATTTAATCATAAACATAATTCACATAATCATAACATATTTCACTTCTCACACTTATTTTGACTTTTCTCCATAAAAAGTCAACTGTTGACTTTGACTAAAAGTCAACCTTTACACATTTTGTGTTTACTGTCCATTTTGACTAAACTTGATGTTCCGGATGCAACTGAGCAATCCGTGCTTCAAAATTCTATCTCTAACTCAAATTTTGAGTTTTAAATTACTCCCTTCATATTGCTAATCGTATTAACTAACGACTTTATACTTATTCAATTCACATCAAATTTACAGGTATCATAATACCTTATCTTGATATTCATTCAAATACATATAAATTCATTTCTAGGGGTTTAGAATTTGGTAACCCAAATTTTCTATATTCTCATTCGAATAGCAAACCATATTGGTTTTACTTGAAAATTTTAAATAAATCTCAAATTCTCATCTAGGTTTTATTCTTTAACCTTTATTCTAGTCATTCAAGATTTTATAAATTTTCGGGTTGTCACATTCCTTTAAGAATTTCGTCCCTGAAATTAAAGCATCCTAATCTCTGCTTATTCGATTAATCAAAACTAGGTTTTCAACTTAACCTTTACAATTTCCTCTTTCAAGGATTTCTTTTCTGTTATCACATTTTATAATAACTACTCTCTAGAAGTTTACATCTTCTAAACATTCATCAAAACTAGGTTGTCATAATAACCTTTATTCAATCATCTCAGATTCTACTCGTACACAACGAGTTCACATTATTTCATATCCATCATCACATACTACCACAACATTACTCTGAAGAGTTTAAAAACTTTTCATATCTGTCTAAGGGATCATAAAATCATGAACTTTGAGGTTTAGGGTATTTCTACCAGCTACCTCTTTCAATTACGAAAGAAAGGTACTCTACCTCTGAAATATTTTATATTTGGTATGTTTACAATCACAAAGAAGGTAAACTACTGATGCGGGTACTTTAGAGGATCAGTCTGTTGTACCTTAGTAATTGGAACGACTATATGCATTCTTAGATTGGAGTATTTTATCCAATTTATATATCCCCATTTTCAGGGTTGTTCACCTCAGACTTATCATAATATTCCGGACCAAAATAATTTGGTTCGGCATAAGCTTTCAAAGAATACTTTAAATTCCATAAACATTTGTCTAGCTGAATCAAATAGCTTAGACGCATATCAATAATTTGAATTTCAATCGAAACATTTCTAGCCAAATTCAGTTGGGAATAATTTACCTTTAAAATTCTTAAAATCATTCTTGACGTCATGATATCAAACTGTATTTACTGTCCGTTTGAGGATTCCGTCATTTTGTGACTTTGTCATACTACATCATACCATAGTTGGCTGACGATCCTTAGATCACATCCAACACTAAGTAATTCTGCATTGATAACTCCATCATTTTTATCATCTTTGCACCAGGTTACATGATGCATTAATGATATAAAAATACATTTTGATAATTCAAATCATTTTTGTCTAGTCGAATCAATTAGCATAGACTCTTCTCTAAACAGTTCAAAACCATTGAAAATCATCTTTGGTGTCATCATGTCACAATAGGTAACGATGTGTTAGTGGCCCGAAGTCCACACCTACACACTTGTCACCATGTGTTGAGGATAACAAAATTCATTTTTAAAAGCACATCAGTGCGAATTTAGCTTGATGTCAAAAATATCGAAGTCTAGCATAGCTAGAAGATTTGGAATACCTATGCTTCCATCATCAACTTCAATTTCTCTACTGATCCATTGCTTAAGAATTCTATCTATTTCTATCATCCTCAATTCTCTATTTACAACTTTCCCATACCCAGTTCATCAAACTTACCACACATTATGAGTTCAGTAACTTGCCACAATCATATGGGTTTAAGAACTTATCCTAGACAGACCTTAGGGGTCCATTCGCTGAGGGGTTCAAAACATACCATATGATTATGAGTCATGAACTTACCATAAGTATGAGTTTTAAGAACTCGCAACTAATCCTTATATTCTCTACCTATTCGTTATACACATGAGAAAAGAATCACCTTATCAACATGTGTATAGCAAATAGCGCCACATCAGGTTCCAATGATTATCAATGTAAGAAACTAAGTGGTTGTCAAACCAAACTCGGCCACTAATCAATATAAGAAGCTAAGTGGACAATTCCCTGCCCATACAAATAATAAGTCAACCTAACCACTACATCGACCAGGAAGCTAAGCGGTTCTAAAACCAAGTACAAATTCCCTGCCCATACAAGAAATCATACAACTCAGCTGCTGACATGAGTCCTCAATTGAAATCCCTCATCATTCTTACTTTCTCTTTTCTTAATACGAATTTTCTTTAATTCGCATCTTAACATTTACCACTCTTTTCTGAGTTTACATTGTACCATTTCATAGTACCTTCTCTTTATAGCATCAAGCTATATCATTCCAATCACTTAACATATCATATGTTATTCAACAATTTAATCTGATCACGTCGTGATCTTATTTCGTAATCATTTCTCCTTATACTTACGATCGTTTTATTTTACTATCTTTTTATTCTTCTCTTTGATCATATTATATTATGATTTTATTAATAGTTCTCATCTTATAGACATAGTTTATTTATTTTCATTTTTCATCTTTATTACTGGAGTCAAGTAACTCCAGATTCTTATCTTTATATCTCTTCAAGATTCTTTTTTAAATCTTAATTATCTTTCTCTTTACTTTACTAATGAATTCCTTAAATTCATCTCTTATCCCTTAAACTCGATCTGAGTTTATTCCTTATCAACATCTCCGCGGTTATAGCCTAAGGTACCCCTACCAAAGGTTTATAACCTACAGCTTTGATACCAACTGTGACGTCCCCAAATCCGGGTCCCAAGAACCTCAGACTTGGTACGTTACGATACTTCATCATCATACATATTCTATCATCTAATGCGGAAGAAATAAACATATATTGTTTATTTTACATAATTCTATAACATTTTCCCAGGTTTATTAACCTTAACTGAATACATACCTTCAAAATTATAAGGGTTTATAATAAGATAACTAAATAGTTATTCTTATAACAATCTATTACTGTATTTTACTTTTGTCTATGTCCTTCTTCAAGCCTTCTCCTTTATTTGAAATTTATTATCATGATATAGCAAGGGAGAGCAACTACTTTACCCAGCAAGTTTAAATTCAATAAAGAAATATCATAATTGAAAGAATAATAAGCTTTCAAGTTTTAAACAATTTAATAATTGTGAAGGAACATGAATCAAGATGTCAATAATTGAATGACTGAACCAATAATGTTTGAAGTCAACAATGACCATAAACAATTTAACTGAACCTTATGGTAATAAAGGTGATCAGCCTTTCATACCTGACAAACATATACAACATGCACTAAGTGCGAATTAATAATCAGCTTAGACGTGAATAATCATCAATAATCATTCACTAACATGCTTTGAAATATAACCCAAGTTCGAGTTAAGGAAACTTGCTTGCATAGTCGATTACCGCTACACAATTTAATTTATTCTCTTTATTGAAAAAACCTATCAGGTATAAGATTGATCTTTCAATTAGCATAACATACCTTATTCCATAATACTATCTAACACTTAATTACATCATCAAATATTAGATACTCTTAACACCATATTCATTTACCTACTTATAATCTCATCATCTTATATTAACTTGTCAAACCTTCACTCACAAAGTTAAGTATTAGACATTACACCTTAGTCTGAGTATTATCATTATACTTTGATAATATTTTCATCACTTATAACTTATACTGATATGTTTTCCCTTTATATGTTATCTTAGTAAGCTAGATAACCTTTCAGTAAATTGAAATATCATTTCAGTAAACCGAATTACATTTCAGCATCCTGACATTACCATTTCAGCAGACCACAAAGTATTTCAGTAGACTGAAACAATTTCAGTAACCCAAAATCCAATTCAGCACCCTGAATTCTCATTTTAGTCTATTACAAACATAACATAGATCATTGAATACCAAATTCAACAATTATATTGAAAAATAACATAAATATCTTATTTTAATCTCCCGTCGAATATTATTGATTATGTAATAATATTTTACACTAAAGTTATGAACCTTTTAATAACATTCCAGTCAAATACTACTAATAATATCTAAATCCAATATTATTAGCCATATAACAATAAGTTAAGTCATTAATCACATTATACAATCCTGGTTTTCTCGGATGAAACTTTGAATTTGTACATCGCCCATTGGTAGTCACCCGAACACGAGGTATACCCTGCCAATGATCTCATTTGTTACAAAATCACATCTGGCAATACCTCGTACAGGTCCGATGCCACCGACTCTAGGTTGTTACCCTAAGTAAGTCCTTGATGGGGGTTACAACATAAATTCCTGGTGGGGGTTACAACACGTTCATCCGTTGGCATGTCTATCAACAAAGGTCAAGCAGCCTTGACGATATTCCAGCCGATGGCAATTAAACCCATCGAAGCATTGAGAACTATTCGGGAGTTACGTACTTACTCATGCATCCCCAGTAGATCCCCGATGGGGGTTACAACATATCTCTCCAGCGGGAGTAACAATGCATGCTCAGCCGTTGAAACACATATCAACGAGGGTCAAGCAACCTTAACGTCATTTCAACCGATAGCGATTAAACCTATCAGAGCTCTAGAGCTATTTGAGGTCTTCATACCCAACTGCTCATATTCCCCAGCGGATCCTCGACGGGGGTCACAACGCAATGCTCTGTTGATCTACACGTCGGCAAAGGTCAAACAACCTTGACGATCTCCTCACAGAGTCTCAGCCGTTGATTCACACATCAGCAAAAGTCAAGCAACCTTGACAGTATATCCCATAGGATGTTTCAGCCGTTGATTCACGCGTCAACGAAGGTCAGGCATCCCTGACAGTATTTGTTGTTGGCAGTAAATCCAATAAAATTGTGACATATTCTGGCGATATTAACCAGGAGAGGTCAACATTATCAAAGAAGATAGATGATGGAATATGTTATACACATCCTCAAATAGATCAAGCTTTATCCCCACAGATCTCTTTCACACAAGAGGTACCTCTTTAGGATCAAGTCATTATCAAGAACACAGGAATTTGGTGATAACTCCAACATCAACATCCTAACTGATTCAACTTACACATCGATTCGGTCAAGATTGCAATCCCAGTTGAGGCAATAGGGATCCAAAGAATCATCCCCAAAGCATGTTGGGCTACAACCCCATACAAATGCATCATACATTTGCATCATTTTTGCTACCCATAGTACCACGTTTGTCTTGTTGCGTTTCAAGTGTCTAGGATTCTTTATCCTACCCATGCATCGCCATGCATGAGTATGATAAAGAGGGGCATCTCAGAGACACTCAAAATTTATCTCTATCTTTCATTACATTAACATTATAGGAGGATGATTCATCTTTTAAGAGAGAACCCCGAAAGACAATCCAAATCCATAATCTGATACTACTAGGAAGGTCAAGATCAACCGGATCATAACTGGAGTAACGATTTCAACCTCGGATGTAACCCCGAGGCCTGCAAATACAATACTGGCACCACCGGAGAAGACCGATTAATCTCGGAGATAACCCCGAGGTATCCGGTCTCAGTCCCAACCATGGGAATAGCCACTAACCTTGGTGATAACCCCAAGGAATGCAGTTTCGGCGATAACCCCGGAAATGCTTGTTTTAAATTCGACCAGCTTCAATCATAGCACTCACAACGAGATACACTGCACCAACCCGACAATAACATCGGGGAGGCCGGCACACCTCAAAGATGACAATGAGGACCTTCAACAATTCTGTTAGATCCAATCTCAAAGAAAGTCTCGAAAGCAACGTCACTTCAAATTTCAATCCGGCGATAACACCGGTGAGGGGCAACATCGTCATCTCGTCAAACACGATGCCACATCACGTCTCTACGCAACAATGTCCCACAAGGCTAATCAATCCCGAGTGATTATTGTGCGGGGTAAAGGATAAAAGTTGAAGCTTGAAGACTGGAGGGCATCGTCCCATCTTCAATGACTTCGCACAAACTCTAATCCCATGCCATCGTACAACTCTCGACAACGGCGGTCCGAAATAGGTCATGTATAACTCAAACGGATGCCCGGATTGCACTTCTAAAAATCCGAGTGGACATTACAGTGCCTGAGTGCACGTACTTTGAGACGACTCGACCCGACAAACCCGGGCCGAACCGGGATGCCTTGGTACACTCAGCCGCAAGTACTCCTGCTCATATGCCTATAAATAGAGGGCTTGGGGTGCTGATTTTTAAAGAGAAAAAGACGGGAAAACCCTGCACAATTTGCTCTGCACTCGCCATACAGTGTATTTTCCCACATTTAAACACCTGTGAGCTCATATATAGCCTCTTGTGTACCCACAAAAGCCAGTGTTTACCCACTCTAAAGATATAAAAGCCTTTTTTAGCAGTCAGCTGTAAGACTTCTCACACACTTTAGAGTCTTTCTCTTCATCTGTGCATACACCCTTCTACACGTTGAGAGTTGTGTTGCTTGCTTTTGCCGGACTCTCATTCGTGGTTTCATTCGTAAAGATATATATATATATATATATATATATATATATATATATATATATATATATATATTGACTAACATTATCAGAGTTATGCCTCGATTGAGCCTAGATCATGCGGAGCGTTTACTTGCTTTTTCTACATATATATATATTTTATATATATGAATTGTGTGTCGAACTTTGTTCGATGAGCCTAGACTTTGATGCCTGAGGCGTTTATTGCTTTAATATATATATATATATATATATATATATATATATATATATATATATATATATATATATATATATATATATATTAATGTGCCTGACTGCTCGATGAGCCCGAATTTTATATCCTATGCTTATCTGCTTTTATATATATATATATATATATATTAATCGTGTGTCTGGACTGCTCGATGAGCCCTAATTTTATATCCTATGCATTTATCGCTTTTATATATATATATATATATATATATATATATATATATATATATATATATATATATATATATATATATATATATATTCATTCACTTTGAGTTTGCTTGTGGCGAGTTGATCGCTTTTATGACTTTTATTTACGCTTTTGTCACTTTGGAGTTTCCTCAAACTAGGTTGATAGCTTTTTAATGACTTTTTAGTTAAATTTTTGATCCCCATGGAGGTGCTTTCGTGGTTGGTGATCCGCTCAGATATATATATTTAGCCTTTATATATATACCGCCATCGCTTTCATATAAACCTGCGGTATCTTTCCGAGCCTAGAATTATGTGATCACAGATTCATCCCATTGAATCTAGATTAGGTTCCGTGATGGACATTTTCGCCAGTAAGCGGCTTATAAATTATTCTCGCGATGTCCGAATTTCTCGAGATGGTTTCCATACCCACGAGGAAATCGGCATTATTTTATATATTATTTTCATACGGATGCCTCGCATCCGTTAAATAAAATCAATCAAGCCGATCACTTAATAAAAATGGGTGTGGAAAAGGTCTCAATTCCTATTGAGCAGCAGGGTTTGAAAAACCACTTTTATAAAACATCACTGTCATATCCTGCTAAAAATTGAATTTTTACATAAATTCAAACCCTGTGTATATAGGTTCGAACGAGGCCTAGCCCAACTTCCATATAACAGCACATTGACCCACACACACATACACACTTAGATAATAGTTTCTTGAAAAGAGGCGGTCACCGTGGTAACACGGATGTCGGAGGGTGCTTAACACCTTCCCCCCGCATAACCAAGTCCCCGGACCCTAAACGAATCTCGGTTTTTTTAACCAGTATATCGATGTCACATCACCGGGTCAATGTGCAAAAACCTTTTTATCGGTTGTGTTGGTACAACCATTTAAAAACCAATGGCGACCCTTAATAGTCCCATCATCGACATTATACATATGGGACCTTTTCACTAGTTTTTTCAAACAAATCTCACCTAAAATGAGAACACCAAAGAACAAGTAATGAAAAGGACATCCAAAAATCCGACGTTGCGACACACATATTTGTATACATATACAACCATATACCGCAGTAACATATTCACGATATCCTTAATCCTGAATAATTCTTCGTAAAATTTTCAAATCCATAAAATTCCATCCGTAAATCTCAAATCCATTCACTTATTTAACCTTAATTCAATATTTTAAGGTTTATTATTTAACCTTAATTCAATATTTTAAGATTTTATTTAAATATTCAAATTTCCTAGAGATGTCACAAGGACTCTTAAACATTAAGACTTAGGGTGGTAAGCCTCTCATATATTATGTAAACTCCTCGGGTCGTAACAAACACTTTTAAATATTATGCATAAATTATCCTTCTCAAGAAGACGCTTAAATTGCTTGTTCACTATGTCCATAGTTATAAGTAATCTATTCAACTTAAACATTAACATGGCGATAAGCGTCTAACTATATAAGATTATAGAGATTTATCTTCATACTTACCATTTGGGGATCACCAAGAGTATCTTGCATTGATGACCTTCGTGAGCTTTTATAATGTATTGTGCAAAAACATCTAAACTCCTCTAATAGGAAATGATTAACATGAACGATGTCACGAATAAGGGTTATTATATTTAAAATTCATTCTAATTCACACATTTGATCCAATGTTTTTCAAAAAATTAGAAATTCATAATTCTCAATAAATTTGAAAATGGCTTGTAGATTTAGAATATCAAATTATCCATTCTTCCATTCTTAATTCTAGCACCACCAATACTCTTTACTAAATATTCTTGTATTTCAATCAATCTTCCTATACCCCCAATATAATTCATCAAACTTACTTGTTAGAGAACTTGCCACAATAATATCATTTAAGAAAATCTACCATTAGGATCATTTGAGGTTCAAAACATACCATATTATATATGAATATATATGAGTTTTAAGAACTTGCACTTAACCTTATAATAGACTATTCAATACATGTGAAAGAATCAAAATTATATATCAAATATACACATACATTCGATATTACATGTGATGGCTGAGGGAGCACAAAACCCTCACCCATTACAAAGATTTTACAACTCTGACCATCATAGAAGTCCAACATGAAACCCCACCAAAACTCTATCTTTTCTTAAAATTTCACATCTTAAATACTCGTATTACATCATCTATAACTCCTCATTTTATCCAATGTTCAGAAGTACCAGTCTTCCTGACATTAAGTTGTAAAGCCACAATAAATCTTTCTTTTCTCAGCATAGCGTGATCTGTAGATAATTATCTCTCTTAAAATTCTTTTGTTAACTGCGTGATGCGTTTTGTTTCTGATACCATTACTCCTTTCATTTACGACATTAATTTATCATGGCTATTGGAGTTAGGTAACTCCCATTTCCACCATATCTCTTAATCTTCTTTGTTTATATAACAATTCTTTCTAAATTTCACTTCATTTATATCAAAATTTCATTTATAGTTCTACACTCTCATATACGTGTCCATTTCTATACTTGGTACATAGTCTACTGAACACTTGATATTAATATGGTCTCTCAGAATTTCCCGTAAACAACCCAACAAACAGGTTCAGGATTTATTAGTTATATAACATCAGCTCTCATGAAGAAACATTTAGGCAGAATGCAATGTTCAACTACTAAGAGTACAATTTCATAATATAACTCTCTATTCTTAACTTCCTTACCAATCCAATAATAAGAATGTAAGGTGCTAATAAATCGACAATGTCTATAAGAAGAGATTGGTAAGGAAGTTAAGAATAGAGAGTTATATTTAAGTATGGTGCAATTGTACTCTTTAGTAGTTGATGTATGGTATCTGGGCTAAATGTTTCCTTCATAGAGCGGATGTATATACGAACTAGTAACTCGGAACCTAGTTTGTTGGTTGTTTATGGGAAACCACTTGACACTGTTAGAGACTCGATGTGTACCAAGTATAGAAATGGACACGTATGATGAGAGTGTAGAACTTGAATGAAATTTTGAGCGATATAAATGAAGTTGGAAATTCTTAAAGAAAGAATTGTTATATAAACAAGAAGATTCAAAGAAGAATCTTGAAGAGATATGTAGATAAGAAATGGGAGTTACCTAACTCCAATAGCCAAGATAACGAATAATGTCGTAAATGAAAGGAAAGAAATGGGATCGTAAAACAAAACGATCACGAGTTAACAAAAGAATTTTAAGAGAGATAATTATAGAATAAGATCACGACGTGATCTGTTTAAGTTATAAAAGAAAGATGGTCTGTAATGTTTGAAAGATTACAACTTAATGCTGTGAAGATGGTGTACTATGAAATAGTACGAGATAACTCATGAGGAGTTATAGATGATGTGATACGAGTAATTCGTATCGAGCAAAGAGCAAGTTAAGAGAAAGATAGAGTTAGGTGGGGTTTCAATTGAGGACTTCTATGATGGTTGAGTTGTACAAATCTTTGTATGGGTGAGGGTTTTGTGCTCTCAGTTTATCACATTGATAATCATTGGAATGTTTATGTCGTGCTATTTGATATATGTCTGTTGAGAAGGTGATTCTTTTCTCATGTGTATAACAGATAAGTAGAGTATAGTTAGAGAATATTATAAGGTTAAGTGCAAGTTCTTAAAACTCATACTTATGGTAGGTTCATGACTCATAATTATATGGTATTTTTATGAACCCTCAAATAATGGACGCTTTATGGTCCGACTCAGATAAGTTCTTAAACTCATATGATTGTGGCAAGTTTCTGAACTCATAACGTGTGGTAAGTTTAACGAACTGGGTATAGATAAGTGTGAATGGAGTATTGAGGATGATAGGAATAGATAGACCTATTAAGCAATGGATCATTATAGAAAGTGGAGTTGATGGTGGAAGCATAGGTATTCTAAATCTACTAGCTATGTTAGACTTTCAAAATTTATTGACTTCGTGCTGATGTTTACACTTCTATTTTCTTGAAAAACATTGGATCAACTGATGGAACCAATGTGTTTTAACAACAATACTGTTATTCGTATGTCTATGCTAATTGCTTCAGATAGACAAAAATGATTTGGAATATATCAAAATGTATTTTATATATCATCAATGTATCATAACCTGGTGCAGAGATGATAAAAATGATGGAGTCATCAATGCAGTATTACTTAGTGTTTGATGTGATCTAAGGATCGTCAGCCCACTATGGTATGATGTAGTACGATAAAATCACCAAATGACCGAATCCTCAATCTGATCAGAATACAAAATGTATCATGACGTCATAAAAAGATTTTTGAGATTTCTTTAAGATATGAGAATTCATATGTATGTATGTAAATGTATATTTCGGTTGATGTCCGAATTATTGTAGAGGTCTATGTTATTTGATTCAGCGAGACGAATATTGAAAGATGTTCTTGAAATTCAAGCGTTTATTGAAAACTTATGCCAAACAAAATTGTTTTGGTGTGATTCGAGATGTTGAAAAGTCGAGGTGAACAAACCTATAAGGGGACACGCCGAGGACAATGGTTCCGAAAGCGTAACGCATATAGTCATTATAAAACACTACGTTGTGGCCCAACGTAGTGGTACAATAGGCTGGCCACCTAGTGTACGTAAGGAGGGTGTTTTCTAGTCTTTGTGATTGATAAACACTCTGGTTTGCAGTGTGAATGATTAAGTTGAAGCACTAGTAAACCGAGAATAGAGTTGACGGTCTTGTGACCCCTCAGCATGATTTGGAATCTTTTAAATTTCCGAGTTATTCATACTATTTCCTAATTATTGAGTAATTATGAAAGATTCTTGTTATTCTAAAAGGCGAATGTGGTAAGGATGATATTCCTTAGAAAGAAGTAAGTCGTAGAATGCGACACTGAATGATGAATATATTGAATAAGTGAGAAAAGAAGTGTTGATATGTGAAGGAGATGAGTTATCAAAGAATAATGTAAAACTTTTAATTGAAAAGTTAATAATAGTAAAGAGATCTTTGTGGAAAAGAAGTGGTTATAGAATCCAATGAATGGATAAGGTATTAACGTAACATCTATTTTTGATAGATTGAAAATTAATAAATAAATTTCAAGGACGAAATTCTTAGAAGAAAGGGTGAATGTAATATCCCGAGTGTTTGTGATAGCGATCCTTAGAAAAGGAAATGAATTGGTTGAGAATATAATACTCAGAATATAATTGAGTTCAAGTGAAAGTTATGGAATGAAACCTAGAATTTTTTAAGGTAATGAATGTAGTAGGAAATATAAAATCTATATTTAGATAAAATGATGAAAGATTACTCTGAGTTATTTGTTTAATTTGTGTCTTCGATTCTGGGGACAAAATCTTTGTAAGTAGGGAAGATTGTAATGAATGAGTGGTTTGATTTGTGATTCTGAGGACTGAATCCTTGTAAGGAGGGAATGATGTAACAATCCAGATTTTTTAATTATAATATTTAAATATTTATTGATTTCTATAAATATTTAATGGATGTGTTTATCGTTGAATAAATATTTGTTTAATTGATTTGATTTGATTTAGTTAATTATTTGTTTAATAAATAATTAATGAGTTAAGGAAATTAATAATTATGGGATAATGTTCCAATTTAATTTAATAATTAAATTAGAGTTTATATTTATTTAATGAATTATTATATTGATATTTCATTTTGATGGGTAATTATTTGTATTGAGTTTTGTGATTTAATGATTTAATTGATAAATTGTTATTGGTATTAATTAGATTAAGTATGAAAACTTAATTAAAAGAAGTGTGACAAATAACTTTATTATAAGTGGTTATTAAAATAAATTAAAGTAGTTTTAATATTGTTTTGCCAAACAAGACTTAAGGAATGATTAAGTCATTATTTTAATATGGTTTTGCGAAATAATTCTTAGGGCTTTTAAACTTCTAATTTTTGTAACTTATATATTAAATTGATAATTAGTACATGTACTTATATTGGGAGTTACATATTCTATAATTATATGTGGTATATGTATATTGTATATACACTAAGTTACGTTAGTTTTTTACACCTAAGTCAAAACTAAGAACAAAGGAAAGAAGAAGAAGAAGAAGAAGAAGAAGAAGAAGGGAAACCTTGAGAAAATAAAAGAAAAGCTTTCATCATCTCCATATTTTGTCCTAATTCAACCTAGAAAGGTATCTCCATATGGTGTTCATATGTGATTGTATGCCATGAAAGGATTTTCACAATACAAGTGTTGTAAAAACAAGTTTTAAAATCATGTTCTTCTATGTTTTCATAGTTTTAGAGTTTTATAGTTGTTCAAAAGTTTCAATTCACAACGATATTATGAACATGATGAATTATGAGTTATATGGTTGTTCTAGCAATTCAATCCATGTAATTTTGATAAACAAGAGGAATTTTGTTCATAAATAGATGCCCTAAATTAGTCACATCAATTAAAATACATAACGATCAAGGCAAGTCTTTCAGTTCCTATTTGTTATATGAACTTGATGATGAACTGTTTTAAATATTTGTTGTAAAGAGCATGATGTGTTCTATATATATTGAAAATATAAAACGTTAAAGTCAATTTATGACTACGTTGATTGAATAATGAATGTTAATTGAGTAAGGAACTCAATCTTTATACTTGTTTTATGAAATACATAATGTATGTTGTGATTAATCCAATGTTTATGAGATATATGTTGAGTATGTTATTATGTGCTATGTGATGCATGAAAACCAAGTAGATTTTTATCATTGTCAAGCCTCAACCTTGTAAATAACCATTTTTGCAGGTTAAAGATTTAAGGTAAGGATATGTGCTACGTGAATTATAGAGATCCATATTCACGAAGATTACTTATGTTTTATGGGAAATGTATTTAATATTTTGAATGTAACATGTTGTTGAATTGTAAGTTGAGCTATCCGGTGTATATGGATATCTATTTATGATGTAAGACTTTGTATAGTCATTTTGTTGTAACGATTCATGATATAAATTTGAATCGAAGAGATGTAACGTAAAGGTTGCGATTTAGGGCAATAAAGAAGGAAATGTATAAAAGTTTTAAATATTTCGCATTTTTAGTGTTTTTAATATCGAATAATGATGTAAAGATAGAGTAAAGTGTATTGTTAACGATCGAGAAGGAGAATATTATTTTATGAATTTTGGGATTGTTACAACCCCGACATGAAAAGTACACCAAATACCCGAGTGAATAATATTCGGGTGAATAGTAATTTGGGTGAATAGTAAACCATGAATAGTAACTCGTGAATAGTATTCTGACACAAAAAGTGCCCCGAATACCTGAGTGAATAATACTAGAGTGAATAGTAACTCTTAAATAAAATACCAAATAAAATGATATTTCGTGATGATTACAAAAGAAATGATATCTCATACGAGTATAATAGAATATACGAAACTGCAAATGGATTTTCATCCGCCATGCGGTAATCCACGTAGACAGATCATTTCCACAATTTAATAAAGAATGAATACGAAAGGTCATTCACCATGCATGTGGTAGTCCACGTAGACAGGTTATTCTAACAGAATAATAAAGAATGGAAAAACAGAAGAATTCACCATGCATGCGATAGACCGCATGCATGCATGAGTTATTCCAATGTAATAATAAAGAATGGAACCATGTAATGCGTAATCCGCATGTATAGGATATTCCAACATAATAATAAAGAATGGAATAACAACAAAATTAACGTGCATGCGATAGACCTTATGCAGAAGTTATTCCAATGAATAATAAAGAATGGAATAATGTAAGAATTTCACCATGTATGCAAAGATTGCAGACAGACATGTTATTCCAACATAATAATAAAGAAAGGAATAACAACCTTACTTAGTATTAAAAAAATAACTCTCTTCATGAATACGAAATAATAATACCCCCTTACCTCGAAGAAAGCAGGATATCGGAATAATGAGGTAGAAGACTTCATTATTCTTTTCTCTATAATTCTCTCTATAATAATTGCTTTATAGCTTTAGTGAATTGGTGAGAAATGAAGGAAGAATGAGCTTATTTATAGGAAAATATAGTTTCGATAATTACACGCTTTGGGGCTCGAAATATTACAAGTATAATACCTTCCTTTTTTTTCCTCATTTTAATTTAGTCCCGCAAGTATTATCAAACTTGCACCACCTCCCTAATAGTAAATAATGTGAATCAATAGTTCAATCATGTGAATCAATAGTTATAATCATGTGAAAATACAAATTACAGTATAGTACCTCCATCTATACCTCCGTTTTTAACTTAGTCATGCAAGTATTATCAATCTTGCACCAACTCCCCTAATAGTACAAGAATTTGAATCAATAGTACACACATGTGAATAAATAGTTATAATCATGTGAATTAATAGCAATTAATTGCTCATTTATCCGATTAATTACCCGACTGGTCAGTGTAACTTCCAGACATCAATTATTATCGAAATAAATATCGATTTTTACTAACACTAATAATTCCAACACTGTGACGTCCCCAAATTCTCTACTTTCACTGTAGCCAATTTGGTGCTCACGTAAATATTCTATAAGATAAGAACTCCTATAAATCCAAGATTCACAGTACTCATAGTAAATAGTAGTTCTCGTCAAAACAATTATTGTAACTGAGTACCCTTACTTGGATATATAGGTTTAGTATCTCATAGATATTTCTTCCATATCTATAATTCTTATCTATCCAACCTCCACAGTATTAATGGTAGGGTTCTTGGAACTGAGTGAAGCGCTACCTCAGTGCATCAGAGAAGCCCAATGTCTGTTAACACTATCAGTCAGATATATAGTTCATATAGATACTGTACTCTTTTCTAATTTCATTAGAATGACATCTAAATACTGCAAACTAATAATACATTAAACAAATAATATACTGTTACATTGATTTGAAAGATCGTTACTATTACATTATAGTTTTCAACAGACATCCATGTCTTAAGCCTTTTTATCCACAATATCGGAACTGCTGGAATATATTCTTTCTATCTGCAAATGAAAAAAATATTTGTAGGGATGAGCTACAGAAAGCTCAACAAGTTTTGAACAATAAACGAAGTTATACATATACCAAATCTATATTAAACGAACAAAAGGTTCAGAGTTTTTCCACACACACTAAATCTGGATGGAATGAACATAAAGTTAAGAGTAGTGCCTCGTATATATACCGAGGTTTGTCAGCCAAACCCTGCCCATTTCGAATTTTTGTCAGTTTTGTAAACTTAGAAATCCGGGTTGATTCGCTCAACCAAACAAAACTCGGAGTATGCATATCATCCTACCCATATATTGTCCGATCATTGCTATAAATGTCGGTGACAGCCTGTAACTGCCAACGGCAACCTCATACTGCCGGTTATAATTGTGTGAGTATATAAATAGGTACCAAACAAAATTGATTTCTTACAAACTATGCTTTGATATCAAATCAAAAGCATTTTTCCATAACAATAGCTCATATGACTTGGTTATGTTTGAACAAGAAACCATAACCTTTTAACAACAGAAATCATGAACATTGTATATCACAAGATCATAACTGATAAATAGAAAACTTTTATTTAATAAATAAATTAAACGAAGCTAGAAAACTGGCATTTGAAGTATGAGGTTTGCACAAAGTGCAGAAAAAATTGCATTTGAAATATAAAGTTGCACAAAGTGCGAAAAAACTTGCATTGCCCGTCGATTACTGCTACGCAATCTATTATAATCTCTTTATTGAAAAGACCTTTTATCCCATAACATTACTATTTTAATAACATATTATCTAACATTTAGCCACATAATAAACATAAGATATAACATTAAGTCCTTAGTAATATTATCATACCTTGATAATATTACTATCATCTTAAACTCATTTCATATCATTAATCTTAATATATATTTTTTCTTTCACTTATTAGTAGTATTAATCAATTGATAATACTTTAATCATATAATAATATCTTAATCGTTTACCAATATTATTAACCCTTTAATAATATCTTAATAACTTACTTATATTATTAATTATTTAATAATATTTTAACCATTTATAAATATTATTAACTTTTTAATAATATTTAAATCACACTTTAATATTATTAATCGAGTTAATTATGTTTTAATCATCTAATATTATTAATTATTTAATAATATTTTAATATTCAATTCATTTACTAATATTATTAATCACTTAATAATATTTTAATCAATTAATAATATTATTAATTATTTAATAATATTTTAATCATTTACTTATATTGTTAATTATTTAATAACGATTTAATTTAATTATTTATCTTTTACTATTTAACTTATTTAACACACATAACATGCCATTCATATAACATTTTATTAAAAATGACCAACATACCCTCATAAAGTCATATTATATCATAACATGACCATTTAATCATTAAAATAACATTTCTAAGTTTTATAACTCAATATAACCTAATTTTCTCATTTATTCTTAACTCATTCATAAGCATGAAAAATACCCAACCAACTTATTATTATTTATTTTATTTTATTTTATTTTTATTTTTATTTTGGCCACATATATATACATATTCCATACACAAAAATAATTTTTCTGGAATTTTTCAATTTCCCTTAGTATTTTTCAAAAGTCCTTTTTTAGTTCATAATTTAAGAAAATTAGCTATATCATGCTCAACTCAAAAAGTGCCCATCTTTTGACATAATCTTATACGTGTTAACTTGAACCTCCAGTTTAAATTTCATAGCCATCGGAGTTATAGAACTCCGGTTATAGCCGTTTTTGTCGAAAAATCCTAAAAATTGAAATGGTCATAACTTGGTCATTTTAAGTCAGAATGCGTTCATTTTTGGACAGGAGCTACTTTATATCATATATTTGAATTTCCTAAAAGGCCTTAATTTATTTCATAAATTAAGTTCCCGAACTGCCCTTGGAAAGTTTTGGGCAGTTTGTATTTCTCATTTTACACTTTTGGGGTCCTTCACGGAAACGTTTATAAACGAAATATACAACTTGGATTTAGGTTCCGTCAGAGGCGTTAGATTCTTATTTTCTTGAAATACAGTTTTCATTTATAAAACACCCAATTTGAAGCTGTATAGGTTCCGGAAATCAGTGTCCAAAGTGGCTAGTCAGCGGCCTCACTTTCTGATTTTTACCACGTAGAGGTGTTTTAACATAAATTCCATAACTTGTTCAATTCTCAACCTTTTTGTGTCATTCAAAAGGGATTATACTCATAACTTATAGCTCTAGCACAACCAACAAGTAGTTCTCAAATAGCAAAAATGAATCTTCAAAATAAATCACATGGATCCCACATATTAACTAAAAACTTCCATAAAAACTTACCAACTTTATTATTCCCAAATGTTTCTAACACAATCTAACATATATAACCAAGATACATAACATATCTCAAGATCTAACCTTTTCATAAGGTTTTCACCATCAAGATCACAAAACTTCATAAATCACAATAAAAGTAACTAACTACACAAAACTTTAACTAAATCTAGAAAATAAATTTTTTTTATTTACCTTCCTTTGCTAGCTATTTCCTTTTCCTTCCAAAATAAGATATAAACTTAGGGTGCATATATGTTTGATCTCCTCCCTTTTCTTCTTCCTCCTTTGCCGTGAGCTCACTCTCTCTCTTTCTTGAATTTTCTTTTAGCTCTCTTGGAAATGAAATGGAAGGAACAAAACAACTAAATGTGGTATATTAATTTTAAACTACTAAAAATAATAATCATTGCTCTCCAAATTCACCTACATGCCTGGCCACTTAAGGATTATTGCTCAAATTTTGATTTTATTTTAATTGTTAATTTACTTAACAAATGACTAAAAAGTCTCTCACTAATTTGGCCAATTAGTTAGCTACCATCAAGGACAAAATTGTCATTATGCCATCACTAGAAAAGGGTAAAATGGTCATTCCACCATCTCTAGGAAATTTCCTAGAAATTTCCTTCTAGGACATATTCGTCATTAGTAATTTTTATCAAGGGTATTTTAGTCTTTAATCCATTTCTTAATCTCCAAGCTTTGATCCAATGGTTGTGGTTGATGTTAGGTGTCAACGTATGGCTAGTTTGGTTGTTTTTCACCACATGGGATATCTTGAGTGATGAGTCACCAAGATTTGATGTTATCATTTGTTTAAAAGATAATGTAAAGGCATTTTATTCATTTTACACATCATAAGGGTAGTTTGATAATTTCCCAATCAACTTTGAGGGCAAATTGGTCACTTATGTGGTGGATTTAAACACATGTTACAAATCTTTAGAGTGGTGAGTCATATATTTAAGCTTATCACCAAAATTTGGAAGATAAAGGATATTTTAGTAACTTCCTATGTACTAAGGGTACTTTTGTGATTTTTCATTCAACCTTGAGGTTAATTTGGTCATTTACATATTGGATTTAGACACATGGCAAATCTTGGTGATGAGTCACCAAGATTTGTGTTTATCTTTGGTTAAAAGATAAGTTTGAGGGTATTTTGGTCTTTTTTTACCCCTACTAAGGGTATTTTGGTAATTTTCATTTTATCCATAGGGTTATGTTAGTCATTTCACATACTTCCCTAATATTTTTAATCATTAGGTTTTGATAACCATTATTAGGGTTCCCTAATTAGATTTTAGGGTTCCAAAATTAAAATCAGGGTTTACCAATTAGGGTTTGATAATCCGGGTTAGGGTTTCCTAATCATCATTAACTTTCTCTGATAGAATTTTATACTTGATCTTACATCCATATACCTATAATAATATTCAGTATCACAACTTCTTATTGACAACCCTAATTAGAGTTAGGGTTTATTTAGCAGGGTTTAGGTTTCCTGAATTAAAAATTAGGGTTTGCCAATATTCGATTAAGGTTTCTAATCCCTTATTAGGGTTTACTAAGTTTATATCCTATCCGATCAATCATTGATCATCAATTCTACGCGCACGTACTTATCAATACACTTATTATAACTGTATTTTCTACCGAATCCTTATCCGGACTTAGACCACTTCTCTAAACTTGTATCACAAATACTTAACACAATATTGGTAATCAATATCAATATTAAATAAATAATAAAAAAATTATTCCTAAAATTTCTGTATCCTCACATTCTCCCCTCCTTATAAGGATTCCGTCCACGGAATCATCATCACCGTATACTTAATTTAGGTCCATTGACCTTTATTCCATTATTAATTCCTTTTAGGAATAAAAAAAATAAATTCATAGGTTGAGCGTAAGTTTTATTTAAGTTATCATGGCTCATAGTTTCCTTAGGAAACATAGTTTCATATCCACACCTTTAACGCAAAATTAAGAATCATTAA
Organism: Panax ginseng; assembly: GCA_020205605.1. Taxonomy (NCBI): domain Eukaryota; kingdom Viridiplantae; phylum Streptophyta; class Magnoliopsida; order Apiales; family Araliaceae; genus Panax; species Panax ginseng. The sequence goes on along the minus strand of CM035143.1, from coordinate 32,834,480 downwards.
AAATCTTGAATGAGTGTATTCTCCCCTCTTTATAAGATTCTATATTACGAATCCTGATCCATTCTTTATTCGAAAGTTTAGATAAATTGAATTAATAGACTTCACCATTGTATTTAAATTTAATCGTTAAACACATAGAACATTTAACACATAGAACATTTATTTCTCCATGTCCTTATTTGTCGTGTACCCCGACTATTTGTCAAGTTAAAAACTTAATCATTATTTATCATTATCTTAACTTACTTGAACTCAAATATCTCCTTCAACATTAATTCTAATTTCGTCCCTATTTAAATATAGCACTATTTGACTTATTGTCTTATATTTTATACCCTTGGTATTTTAACCATAGTAATTTACCAAACTGTGACCTCCATGGTTCAACCACAACATCTCACAATAGTACCTATCAGTTTGCAATCAAATAACTCGGTGTCCCTACAGAAAATCTGGCTTCGGTGCCTTCCCTCTTATTAATTTGTTTTAAATTCTTTCTTTATATCTTATCATCACATCTCGTGACCTTTTCATATAACTAACGGTTCTGAATAGAGTTAATTGAAACTCCTTTCTAAATCTTAAATTTCTCAAAATCTTGTATCAGTACCTCGTTGTTTCATTTAACCTTTAATATTATTGCTAAATGTTTCCTCCTTCATATGTCTCAAATTAAGATACTATCTACACTTATGGTAATCAATTATACCTCTTATTTCAAGATACAACTAATTCAATTCTCCGCTTGAATTACTTTATTATAACTAGTAATAATGATATTATTAAATCATTTCTTTACTTCTCAAATTTATCTAACTTTCTTCACTTCAGATTATTAATCCTAGTGGTTTATTCAAGCAATTTCTTCGGTTATGGTTGTCTAATCCGATACTAATCTCATACTTTTGATATAAAGTAACCTTAATTACCTTTACTTCCTTTCATAACTGACTTTTCATCTTTCACAAATTTCTTCTCGACTAAAAGAATATGATCACCATCATCATTATTATTAGGGAATAACTTTTATTCAATCTTTTATAGTATCGTTCAAAATACTTTTTAGACTTATCATTAACCCATGTTCTACCATAATTAAACATATTTAATGCATAAATATTCCTTTTTCTTTAACAAATTTTACTCTTTGCAAATACCTTCCAAATTTAAAATATATTTATTATATATCAACAAGTTTCACTAATTACATTTCAGTTCAGCTTACCACTATTACTATACACTGTACATATCCCTTAATCATATACCAAAAGATGAAATCTATTATCTTTACCAAACTTATACAAAAACTGAAACTTCTACCGTAAATATAGATATATTACATATACTATTCAAAATATTATTTTTACTATTACAAATATTTCAAAATCTAACTTCCATCTTAGACGTTTCCGCTCCCTTCACCCGCTGGTTTGGATTTGAAGCTTTGGTTCCCCCTTAGGTTGAGATTTCTTGGTTTTTGGGAAAAAATTTGCAATATGTCCCTCCACCCCGCAATTGAAACACTTAATCCTGTTGATCTTATTATTTCTATTATACTTCTGATGTGAACATCTATTTAAAAAAATGCCCAATGTTTCCACAAGTAAAACATTGAGTCCCTCGAAACATACATATCCCTTTGTGCTTCTTTTTATAAATATGACAACCTTCATTTCTTTGACTGGTGCTACTATATCCCTTTTTCCCAGAGTTATTTGAAGAATTTACATCCCTCTTCCTTTTACGATCTCCCTTCGTTTGACATTGTCTTAATACTTCATTTCCCGATTCCTCGGTCACCTTCAATTCTGATGGTCCCGCTAATTTAAAGTCCAAGGTAATCCTTAAAGTATTAGGTTCAACTTCTGGTGGATTCCCTGACCTCCACCATGAAGCGTCTAGTAACACGTTTACCAACTGTTGGATTGGGTTTGTCTTTATCTGGTTTCCGTTGATCTCTGCTGGTGATCCTCTTTATGATGCCATTTATCTAAAAATACCAAATAACTAAGTATAATTACAATAATTCATTCAATTTGGCAAACAACAAGGTGTATATATATATTCCATTATATTCTATATACTTCAAGAAAATAATATACCAACTAATGATTTATACATTTTCACTAGTTTTCTCCCAAAGAATTCTTACACTAAGAATATCATACTATTACAAACTACAGTTCCTCTACTACCCTCTGTTTCCCTAGCCTCTCATGCTTTTCATTTCCTTCTCTTAACTTAACCTTGATACTATTGATCAACCCTCTTGCGGATGTCCACAATTTCTCCAGCGCCTATTAAAAATCTATACAATTTCTTCTCTTTTAATATTACTCCAACTTCTTTTACTTCTTCTTCGGTGGTCCATTTCTGACTCTGTATGAGTCTTATAGAAACTTCAATCTCCCTCTTTACTTAACTCCAACTTCGGTATTCTTCATGAGCACTCTCTAAATCCACTATAGATTTGCCTTTCATAACTTCAACTATTTAGTTGTAAACTACTTCCGTTGATACTTTTTCTATTATATCTTTCAAATCATTCCCCATTACTACGACCTATTAAGAAAGAATAATGAACATGGGGTTCATGGGTTGAATAACGATGTAATGAAATTGAAACCTTGAGTAAAGGTTGAATGAGAGATTAAGAGACGAGCAACGTGAACGTTGAATACATAAACGATCCTCGTGAATCGTATTCGCGTTGGATGAACGTGCTAAGTATACCCTGGTTGTATGACTTAGGCGTTGGTGAATGTAGTAAGAAAGATACGAATGGTATCAAGAAAGCCGTGTCGAACGGTAATGATATTAATGAAAGCCAAATGTGAGTCGGATAAGAATGAATCCTGAGGTATGGCAATTACTTGCCAGAAAGCCAAAAGGAATACGAAATTGACTTAACGAACATTATAGTTAATAGTTCGTATAAGTTAAGATAAGTTAGGTTGTGGTACGATCGTAATCTTTGATGGTTGACATATGGGAGCTGGGCTAAACAATTCCTTCAGAGAGCGAAGGTATATACAAAACTGGCAACCGATCTAACTCACTGTGATGGCAGTGTAGATGAGATGGGAACTTGTTTGTTGGTTGTTTGTGGGAAACCACTTAGAGTACCATATGGACTACTACCAGAGAAGCAATGTGTGCTGAGTCCTAGAGAAGTATATGAAGAAGATAAGAATGTGAATCATCAAAGATGATGAACGTTTTAAGTAAGACATCTCCGTATGTCATGAAGCCGTAAACCGGTAATGAAAGTTAGTCGCGTAAGATTATATTACAAGAACACGAACCTTAAGAAGTAAAGATAAGTAAACCAATGCGTAAGTCAAGTATATGACTAATTGGTGTATTTGTTATTTTCTTATGTGTTATAGGGATTGGAATGAGCAGTTCAGCGTAAGCTGTAGCTGTGCGTAAGGCAAGTTTCCTAACTTCATTCATATTTTAAATGAATGCTAGTTTCTTAAACTTCTCAGATGTTGAACTTGAGAAGTTCTGTTTATGTGCGAATGTGCAATATTTGTACAAGGTGGTAGTATGTATGAGGCCTTGTGCCATAATTTGAACACTTCGGTGTTTCGTGAGATGAACTGTTCTATGATTGAACTGTTCAATACAAGTATGTTATGTTTATACATGAACCGTTATTGTTAAGTCTGGGCTAATGATTCTAGCCAGATAGGATGTGTATGAAAAAGGTAGAAGAATGAAAGTATTTCAAAGTGCATGTGAATAATGTTTTAAAATGATAGGAATCGAGATTATTCCTATTATTCAAGCTGCTTCGTAACCTTGTTCGATTATTGAAGTCTGAAAAGAATGTTTAAATTCTTAAAGTTGTTTGTTCAACTGTTATGACTTGCTGGGCAATTGAATGCTCACACTTGCTTTAAATGATTTTTTTTTCAGCGAACGATGTTAGAAGAACTTAAGGATCCTGTATAGATCAAGCTGACGGTATCCAGATGAAGTGCCATTCAGAATGTGAATGAGCGAGAAGATCAAGTGAAGACTTGTAATATAGAAAGAAGAAAATTAAACTATAGACTAGTTTAATGAACAATTATGTATCCTTGGTGGTGGATAAAAGTCACTCGTGCAAGATGTAAAGAATAATGTAATTATCATTATTTATAATGAGAAAAGCTATAAGGTTTTAGAACCTGGGAATTCAGAATGTATGTTATTATATTTCAGTATATAATGATGTATGTTGGATGAATGATGTATCATGACGTCTGAAATCCGAGTGTGTGTAGATAGAAACGGATTTCGGGACATTCTGACAAAAGTTGGTATCGAAAGGCGATAGGTTATAAACGTTAGGTATGAGTACCTAAAACTATAATCGTAAAAAGAAGGATAAGAAGATCACCACGTGATCATAGTAAATCGTAGTAACAGATGAGCTGTTAAACGATGAATGATTTATAGCTAATGTTATGAATGAATGGTACTACAAAGTAGTACGGGAAGAAGAACTCAGATTGAGTTATAAAGGATAGTATACGAATTAAAGAAAATTCGTATTAAGTAAAGAGAAAGTTAGAAGTTGTATGATTTCAATTGAGGACTCATGTGATGGCTGAGTTGTATGAATCTTTGTATGGACAGAGGTTTGTGCTTGGTGTAACAACCACAAAGTTTATTACAGTGATAATCATTGAAATTGGTCGCGCTATCAAGAGGTATATGACGAGAAGGTGAATCTTTTCTCATGTATATACTTGATAGGTAGAGAATGATAAGATAGGTGCGGGTTCTTGAAACTCATACTTATGAAAAGTTTGTGACTCATAGTTATATGCTATGTTTTTGAGCCCTAAGCATATGGATAGTCCTTGATTTGTTCTTGGATTACATATTGCGAAGATAAGTTCTTAACACATATGGTTATGGAAAGTTCCTAAACACATAAAGTGTGGTAAGTTGATGAACTATACTACGGTATAGAAATGTTTAGACTGAAAGTAAGTATTTTCAGTAGACTTAGCATTGAAGGTGCTAGAGAAGATTAAGTATTGTCATAAGTAAGACAATGAAGGAAGATGGAGAATAGGATATTCCAAGTCATCTAGCTATGCTAAATTTCAAAATTTCTTGAAATAGTGCTGATGTGCGTATTTTGAAAATGAAAGAATTGGTTCAGCTTTTGGAACCAATGGATTTTTAAAGAACTATTCTTGGTATGTCTATGCTAATTGTTTCAAATTTAGATGTAAATTGGTTTAAAATATCAAAATGAATTTTATATCATCAGTGCATTTGATACAAAGATGGTAAAAGGATGGAGTTATTAATGCAATTAAACCTGGTGTTGGATTTGATCTTAGGATCAACAACCTTCTATGGTATGATGTATAATGACGAAGTCATAAACTGATGAAGTCCTCAACGTACTGTGAAGAGTGCGGTATCATGACGTCGTGAAACGTTTTGATGTATTGCAAAAGAATTTAAAGAAGTAGTCGATGTCAAGCGAGTTGACTAGACGAATGTTTCAAGTTGATGTCCAATTTATTGGTATGGTCTAAGCTACTTGATTTGGCTAAGACAAATGGTATGTCATGATTAAAAGAAAATCTAGCTTTCTTTGAAGAGCTATGCCAAACCAAATTGTTTTGGTGCAGAATCTAAGGAGTAAGTCTGAGATGAACATACTCCGAAATGGGGTTATACGATGGGTTGATCACCTATGTATGGAAGATGTAGTTTACCTTCTTTGTGATTGTAAACTGACCGTGGAAAGAAAGGTTACGACGTCATGATGTTTAACCTAGTAAGAGTTCATGGTCAATTTGACCCCTCAGCAAACGTATGAAATGTTTTAAAGGAATCTTTATATTCCTCGTTATTCCTTTCACTTCATGATTCTTGATAAGTTATGAAGGGTAGGGAATGTTTGAAAGATAATAACTTCTTTGAAGAGAAGTTGAGAAAAAGGGTAAGCTAAAATTTCGAGGACAAAATTATTTGAAGAAGGGGAGAATGTGAGAACCCGGGTAAGGGTTTGGTTTGAAGAAATTCCGAGGATGGAATTTTTATAAAGGGGGAAGGATGTGACAACCCGAAAATCTGGATTATCCAGAAATTAAGATTTAAAGAATTAGTTATTAATAAAGTGAATTTTTATTAATACTATTCTGTGCTATGTGTTTATTAATCATTTTATAACCTAGAATGGTTATAAGTCGGGAGGATTCTGGCTACGAGCTAGATTGAACGAGTAAGAATTTTCAAGACGAAAATAAAAGTTTTCCGGGAACAAAATATTTTCGGGGAAAAAGATGAAATATGCACTATTCATCCATTTCTGCTCGGAGATTTATTTTGAAATTCCGAGAAATTATTGATTACGTAAAATCTTGAGACGTGATGGAATATTCAATAATATTTCAGTTATGGCAAAAACGATGTTTTCGCCTGCGGACTCAAAACCTAAGGGTTTAGAAAAGTGAGTTCTGAGAATGTAATGAGTACGTATATTAACTAGGGTTATCATGCGTGAGAAATACGAGTATAATACGAGTTATTATACTAGTATAATACGAAGATTAGTACGACGTATAATACGAATATCGTACGAACGATATACAAAGAGAATACGAGAATGGAATGCATAGAATGCGATTAGTCTTAATGAACATTGTGTTCATGGACTTTGTAGAATCTAATTGGACTTGGATTATGTCAAGCCCAATGATTTGTGAAATCAAGCCCAAGTTAGGCCCAATAAGAATTAGGATTAAGGCCCAAACCAAGTAAAGACACCGCGGATCGAACCGATGGGTAAACGGATGGGTAAGAACCATTGGGCAACCCATGGGGTGACCCATGGGCATGTGGGCCGGCCACTTGGCCACCAAGTAAGGGTGGTGGCCAAGTTAACTTGTTGGCTAAGTTGAAGAGGAGGTGGGAATAGTAATTTTAGGGGCAAAATGACTATTTTGCCCCTAGCTTTGGTTTTCTATAAATAGAAACCTAGAATTTCATTTTCTAGGATTTTTGAAAATCCTACACTTGAGAGAAATAGAGAGAGAGCTCGGTTGGGAGAGGAAGAGGAAGAGCGTGAGCATGAATGCTCGGATCAAAAGTGATCGTGAAATAGAAAAGCTAGCGAATCACTGGCTTTGTATAATGGAGGAGAAATAAAGAAGAACGGTAATCCGAACACTAGTTTCTTCTAATATTTTCTTTAAGTTTTCTATGTCAAAAACATAGCTTAATGAGAATAAGGAGTAAAAGATATTGAGAATAATTTCATATGGTTGAAATCATGAGAAAAGAAGAAATAAGAAATAAGAAATTTAGTTTATAAATTTCTAAAGGAAGTATAAGATTTGTAAGGATTTTGAGCGATCCGAATGAATCTTATGAATGAGTAGGTTAAATAAGTAAGGAATGGTGTTCTATAACATCAAATTCCAAGAAAAAGTAGAATCGTAATCCAAAAATATCGATTAAAATGAAGAACGAACGAAGAACGCGAAGAACACGAAGAACGTTGTTGATGGACAAATTTAAAACCATCGTAGTATAAATGTTGTTGATGGACATCTTTAAAACCATTGCGTATAAGTTAGATGCTTATTGCTTGGTTAGAAATGTTAGAAACGTTCATGAAGAACGGATTAAAACTAAGCTATAACTATGTTATGGCGAAAATTTTGTAAAAGAAGAACGAAAATTTGAAAGCTAGTAAATGAACCCAATTGTGTAGGGTTTCATAACAAAGTAAGAGAACGTAGAAAATGTGAGTCGTGGACTCAAGAACGAACGAATTTCGAGTTCGGATGACCGAATTACGGATGAACGAACAAAGAACGTTAAAAACGTTAAAATGAACGAAGAATGAAGATTAAGCCAATTGAATGGCATGTTAATGATTTAGAACAAAGTTACATGCGAGGGTAATCGAAGTACGTAAGATAAGGAAGAAAATGGCTTTGGAACGACCTCGTTCCGAGTTATAACGAAGAAGTTATGAGATCGTAAAGTACGCGTCTCAAACTTGATGCAAGACTTAGAAAAATTTTCTAGGGTTCATACTCTACGCGTAGTAGTCAAGCGAGAAGTCGTGCTTTTGGAGGCAAGACCTTGCGGCGTCTTTCGGCCATAATCTTTTTGAGAGAGTGGCGCCAGAAGGTGCAAGAGATAACAAAGGACTTGGCGTAGCTTGTGGCCTGATTTCGGGAAGAGAGAGAGAGAAGTAGGTCATCTACTTGCGATGCGAGAGGAAAGGAAGAACGCAGCACTGCTTGTGCAGTGCGAGTAATGCCAGTAAATGAGATTTTAGTTCTCGCCATTGGAGGATGTGCAAGAAAGAAATATGAACATAATGTTCAACTAATGTAACACTTAATCAAGTGTTTTAAACCTTTTATAAAGGTTGAGCGAAAAGATTAAATGAGAATAAAAAGACAAAGAATGTAGATGCGGTTTCTAAGCGGATGTAAGGGGACCGTAGTCGCGACAAAAGCGAGCGTGAGGGATTACTATGATTGGGAATTCCTTAGACGTTGGTTGATGAAGGTAATGAATAACATTCCGATGTTATGTCGTGGTAATGAGAGATGAATGTAAAGCGTTTAGACGTTGTGAACGCAACGTTGTTGCGATGAACGATCGGTCTTAGCATACAACGGACTATATGGCTTCGACATTAAGAAAGAATAATGAACATGGGGTTCATGGGTTGAATAACGATGTAATGAAATTGAAACCTTGAGTAAAGGTTGAATGAGAGATTAAGAGACGAGCAACGTGAACGTTGAATACGTAAACGATCCTCGTGAATCGTATTCGCGTTGGACGAATGTGCTAAGTATACCCTGGTTGTATGACTTAGACGTTGATGAATGTAGTAAGTAAGATATGAATGGTATCAAGAAAGCCGTGTCGAGCGGTAATGAGATTAATAAAAGCCGAATGTGAGTCGGATAAGAATGAATCCTAAGGTATGGCAATTACTTGCTAGAAAGCCAAAAGGAATACGAAATTGACTTAACGAACATTATAGTTAATAGTTCGTATAAGTTAAGATAAGTTAGGTTGTGGTACGATCGTAACCTTTGATGGTTGACATATGGGAGCTGGGCTAAACAATTCCTTCAGAGAGCGAAGGTATATCTAAATGGCAACCGATCTAAGCCCATTGTGATGGCAGTGTAGATAAGACAGGAACTTGTTTGTTGGTTGTTTGTGGGAAACCACTCAGAGTACCATAAGGACTAATAGTAGAGAAGCGATGTGTGCTGAGTCATAGAGAAGTATTCGAAGAAGATAAGAATGTGAATCATCAAAGATGATGAACGTTTTGAGTAAGATATCTCTGTATGTTATGAAGCCGTAAACTAGTAATGAAAGTTAGTCGAGTAAGATTATATTGCAAGAACACGAACCTTAAGAAGTTAAGATAAGTAAACCAATGCCTAAGTCAAGTATATGACTAATTGGTGTATTTGTTATTTCCTTATGTGTTATAGGGATTGGAATGAGCAGTTCAGCGTAAGCTGTAGCTGTGCGTAAGGCAAGTTTACTAACTTCATTCATATTTTAAATGAATGCTAGTTTCTTAAACTTCTCAGATGTTGAACTTGAGAAGTTACATTTATGTATTGAATGTACGATATTTGTACAAGGTGGTAGTATGTATGAGGCCTTGTGCCACAATTTAAACATGCCGGTGTTTTAGTGAGATGAACTGTTCTATGATTGAATCTGTAAAATACAAGTATGTTTACATTTATAGATGAACCGTTATTGTTAAGTGCAGGCTAATGATTCTAGCAGACCGGGATGTATATGAAAAAGGTAGAAGAATGAAAGTATTTCAAAGTGCATGTGAATAATGTTTTAAAATGATAGGAATCGAAATTATTCCTATTATTCAAGCTGCTTCGTAACCTTGTTCGGTTTATTGAAGTCTGAAAAGAATGTTTAAATTCTTAAAGTTGTTTGTTCAACTGTTATGACTTGCTGGGCAATTGAATGCTCTCACTTGCTTTAAATGAAAAACATTTTCAGCGAACGATGTTAGAAGAACTTAAGGATCCCGTATAGATCAAGCTGACGGTATCTAGATGAAGTGCCATTCAGAATGTGAATGAACGAGAAGATCAAGTGAGGACTTGTAATATAGAAAGAAGAAAATTAAACTATAGACTAGTTTAATGAACGATTATGTATCCTTGGTGGTGGATAAAAGTCACTCGTGCAAGATGTAAAGAATAATGTAATTATCATTATTTGTAATGAGAAAAGCTATAAGGTTTTAGAACCTGGGAATTCAGAATGTATGTTATTATATTTTAGTATATAATGATGTATGTTGGATGAATGATGTACTCGTGACGTACGGAATCCGAGTGTGAAGATAGACCGGATTTCGGGGCGTTACAGGTGCGAGTTCTTGAAACTCATACTTATGGTAAGTTTGTGACTCATAATAATATGGTATGTTTTCGAACATCTCAGCGAATGGACGCCTATGGTCTGTCTGGATGTTCTTAAACTCATATTATGGTGGAAAGTTCCTGAACTCATAATGTGTGGGAATTTGATGGACTGTACTAAGGTATAAGGATGTTTAGACTAAAAACAGGTTTTTTTTAGTAGGCTTAGTATTGAAGGTGCTAGAGAAGATTAAGTATTGTCGTAGTAAGACAATGAAGTTAGATGGAGAAATATGATATTCCAAGTCATCTAGCTATGCTAGATTTCGAACTTTATTGAACTCGTGCTGATATGTATATTTTGAAAAGGAAAGAATTGGTTCAACTTTTGGAATCAATAGAATTTTTAAAAGAGCTATTCTTGGTATGTTTATGCTAATTGCTTCGGCTAGACATAAATTGATTTAAAATATTCAAAATGAATTTTATATCATATGTGCATTCGATGCAAGGGTGGTAAAACGATGGAGTTGTTAATACCATTGAACCTGGTGTTGGATGTGATCTTAGGATCAACAACCCGCTATGGTATGATGTATAATGACGAAGTCACAAATTGACGAAGTCCTCAACGTACTGTGAAAAGTACGGTATCATGACGTCATAAACCGTTTTGATGTATTTCCAAAAGAATTTAAAGAAGTAGTCAACGTCAATTGAGTTGACTAGACGAATGTTTCACGTTGATATCCAATTTATTGGTATGGTCTAAGCTACTTGATTCGGCTAGACAAATGGTATGCAATCGAGCTTTCTTTGAGAACTTGTGCCAAACCAAATTATTTTGGTGCGAAATCTAATGATTTAGTCTGAGGAGAACATGGAAGAGGTAGTTACTTTCTTTGTGATTGTAAACCCGGCCAGTTAAAAAAGGGCTTCTGGCGAAATCTTTGGTTAACTTGATGAAGAGTTCATGGTCGATTTGACCTCTCAGCAAAAGTATGAAACGTTTTAAGAGGAAATTTTATATTCCTCGTTATTCCTTTTGCTTCATGATTCTTGATAGGTTATGGGAGTTAGGAAATAGGGAAAGATAAGAACTCTGTTGAAGTGAAGTTGAGAAGAAAGGTAGGCTAAAATTTCGAGGATGAAATTCTGTGAAGAAGGGGTGAATGTGATGACCCGGGTAAGGGTGTGGATTTAAGAAATTCCGAGGTCGGAATTTTTATAAGGAGGGAAGAATGTGACAACCCGGAAATTCGGATTGTCCAGAATTTAGGTTTAAAGAATTAGCTATTAATAAAACTAATTTTTATTAATACTATTATGTGCTATGTGTTTATTAATCGTTCTATAACCTAGGATGATTATTAATCGGGAGTATTCTGGCTACGAGCTAGATTGAGCGAATAAGAATTTTCAAGACGAAAATAGAAGTTTTCCGGAAAATTAATATTTTTGGGGAAAAAGATGAAATAGGCACTATTCATCCGTTTCTGCTCGGAGATTTATTTTGAAATTTCGAGAAGTTATAGATTACGTTTAATTTTGAGACGTGATGGAATATTCAATAATATTTCAGTTATAGAAAAAACGAAGTTTTCTCCTGCGGACTCAAAACCTAAGGGTTAGGAAAAGTGAGTTCCGATGATTTAATATTTACGTATAGTAATTAGGATTATTATGCGCGAGAAATACGAATATAACAAGAGGATTGATACGATGTATAATACGAATATCGTACGAACTATATACGAAGAGAATACGAGAATGAGATGCATAGAATACGATTAGTTTTAGTAAAAGATAAGTTAAGTAATTAATGACTAAGTAAACTTAATATCTAAGTAAAGTGCTTATGCTTAATGATTAAGTAAAGTGCTTATAAGTGATGAGTAAGTAAACTTAAGGGTTAAGTAAACTTAAGGGCTAAGAAGACTTAGTGGCTAAGTTAATGTGGAGGCCATGTTAACTTAGGGCTTAAGTCTTGAATAGTAAGGAGGTTAAGGGGGGCGAAATGACCAAATTCCCCTAGCTTTGGATTTTCTATAAATAGGAAGCCTTATGTTCATTTGATGGGATTTTGAAAATCCTACATCTTAGAGAGAGAGGGAGAGCTCGGAGGAAGAAGGAGAAGGAAGAGCATGAGCATGAATGATCGGATCGAAAGTGATCGTGAAATAGAAAAGCTTGCGAATCGCCGGCTTTGTATAACGGAAGAGGATTAAAGAAGAACGGTAATCCGAACATAGTTTCTTCAAATATTTTCTATAAGTTAATATGTTTAAAACATAGCTTAATGATTATAGAGAGAAGATGATGTTAGAAGTAATTTCATATGGTTGAAATCATGAGAAAAGAAGAAATAAGAACTTAGAAGTTTAGTAAATAAATTTCTTAAGGAAGTATAAGATTCGTAGCAAATTTGAACGATCCGAGTGGATTATATGAATAAGTAGGTTAAATAAGTAAGGAATAATGTTCTATAACATCAAATTCCAATAAAAAGTGAAATCATAATCCAAAATATCGATTAAAATGAAGAACGAACGAAGAACACGCGAAGAACATGAAGAACGTTGTTAATGGACAAGTTTAAAACCATCGTAGGATAATTGTTGTTGATGGAAAAGTTTAAAACCATCATGTATAAGTTAGTTGCATATTGCTTGGTTAGGAATGGTAGAAACGTTCATGAAGAACGGATTAAAACTTAACTATAACGAAGTAGGGTTTCATAAGAAAGTAAGAAAACATACAAAACGTGAGTCGTGGACTCAAGAACGAACGAGGTTTGAGTTCGGATGACCGAATTACGGACGAACAAACGAAGAGCGTTAAAAGCGTTAAAAGCGTAAAATGAACAAAGGGTGAAGATCAAGCCAATCGAATGGCACGTTAACGGATTCAGAACGAAGTTCTGTCTGAGGGGTATTGAAGTACGTAAGATAAGGAAGAGAATGGCTTTGGAATGACCACGTTCCGAGTTATAACGAAGGAGTTATGAGATCGGGAAGTGAGTGTCTCCAAGAATTTATTTAACACTTAGAAAAAATTTCTAGGGTTTTGTCTCGGCGCCGTAGCGCCGGATAGACTGTGAGAAGTGGCGCTGCAGCGTGAGCTCGGCCATAATCTTCTAGAGAGTGGCGCCACAGCGCGAGAGATAACAAAGGACTTGGCATGCCTGAATGACTGAAACGGAGGAGAGAGAGAAGTAGGTCAGTCGCATGACAAGAAAAGAAAAGGAAGGCACGCGGCGTAGCATCCATGCGGTCAGGAAATTCGAAATGAGATTCTATTGCTCAATTACTGGGGGATGTGCAAGAAAGAAATAGGAACGTGTAGATCACGTAACATAACACATATGCAAGTGAGTTAAACCTTTAGTAAAGGTTGAACAGAAAGATTAAACAAGATTAAATAACAAAGAATATAAATCATGAGTTACGTAACCGATATCTGGGGATAGTAGTCGCGATGAACGAACGTGAGGGATTGCTATGGTTGTGATTCCTTAAACGTTGAGTGACGAGGGTAATGAATAACATTCCGATGTTATGTTCTGGTAATGAGAGATAAGTGTAAAGCGTTTAGACGCTGTGAATGCAACGTTGTTGCAATGGACGAGCAATATTAGCATACAATAATCAGCATGGCTTCGACACTAAGAATGTGTAATGAACATGAGGTTCATGTAATGGATAACGCAAGTATTAAATAAGTTATGAAATTATCAAAAAAGTCGTAATGAACGGTATTAAGATTAATGAAAGCCGAATGTGAGTCAGATAAGAATATAAATCATCCAAGATGATGAACGTATGAGTAAGACATATCCGTATGTCACAAAGCCGTAAACTGGTAAAGGAAGTTAGTCGTGTAAACTTATATTGCAAGAACGTGAACCTTAAGAAGTAAAGTTAATTAAACCAATGAGTAAGTTCAATATATGACTAATTGGTGTTTATGTTTTCTCCTTATGTGTGATATAGGAATTGAAATGAAGCGATTCGGTATAAGTATGATGGTGGGCATAAGGCAAGTTTCTAACTTCATTCATATTACATGAATGTTAGTTTCTTAAACTTCTCGGATGTGGTACTTGAGAAGTTACATCATAATGTGAATGTGATATTTTTACAATGTGGTAGAGCATTATGAGGCCTTGAGCCACAATTTGAACACTTTGGTGTTTCTATGATATGCATTGATACGTGATTGAAGTATTTCAATACAAGTATGTTCTATTTATACATGAACCGTTATTGTTAAGTTTGTGCTAATGATTCTAGCCACACAAGATGTGTATGAAAAAGGTAGAGGGGTGAAAGTATTTCAAAGTGAAAATAATAGATGTTTAAGATGATAGGAATCAAGACTATTCCTATTATTCAAGCTGCTTCATAACCTTTGTTTGGTTATAGAAGTTCTAAAGAAATGTTTTAAATTCTGAAGTTGTTTGTTCAACTGTTCTGACTTGCTGGGCAATTGAATGCTCACACTTGCTTAAATGAAAAATAATTTTCAGCGAACAAGGTTAGAAGAACTTAAGGATCCCGTAAAGATCAAGCTGACGGTATCCAGATGAAGTACCATTCAGAAGGTGAATGAGCGAGAAGATCAAGTGAAGACTTGTAATGTAAAAAGATAGAATTTAATTATAAACTAGTTTAATGAACTGTTATGTATCCTTGGTGGAGAATAAAAGTCACTCTTGTAAGACAAAATGAATAATGTATTTATTATTATATGTAATGAAAAAGGTTATAAGGTTTCCATAACCTGGGATTTGAGAGTTTATGTCGTTATATTTCAGTATATAATGATGTATGTTGGATGAATGATGTACTCATGACGTACAGAATTCAGGTGTGAAGATAGACCGGATTTCGGGGCGTTACATGCTCCATGGTTCTTACCCATTGGATACTTACTTGGGCTTAGTTTAATTAAATTAACTTCTACTTAATTATTTGGGCTTGCACATTATTATACTTTGGGCTTGTAATTAAACAATCATTGGGCTTGTTTATATAAACTCACATTGGACTTAACCATCCAATACTTGGGCTCACATAATACTTAACAAATTCTACCAATTCCTTTCTTTTGGCTTAAAGCCTTATAACATATATTATACGTATTAATCTCGTATTTTAACTCGTATACTATTCATCATATATGATATACTATCATTCATACACATTCATATAATACTTCATATCATACTCGTATTCATTTCTTCGTATAATACCTAAGTATTATACGATCATTGTTTTAATTCATTATTCGTCGTACATTTTCTTCTCGTAAAGTCACTTTCCCTAAGCGTTAGGTTTTAAGTCCACATGCGAAATATTACATTTTCCATAACTGAAATATTATTGGATATTCCATCTCACATTGATATTCTATCGTTACATATTTCTCGAAAGTTCAAAAATAATTCCCGAGCAGAAATGTGTGAATAGTATTTTTCGAAAAATTTCTCGGAAAGTTTTATTTTCGTCTTGAAAATTTAAACACTTTAATTCTACCACGTAGCCAAAATCCTACGATGTTCTGACATTTCTAGGTCATAGAACGACCTTCAATTAACTTGCTCCATAAATAATCAATTAAATTCATTTAATAAAAATAAAAATTTAATTCTCAAAAATCTGATTTTCTCGGGCGTTACATATTATCCCAATCAACGATATTAATGCTTATGTATTATTTGATTCAGGTGCTACTTGCTCGTTTATATCCGATGAATTTGCTAAGTTGTTAGAATTGCCTAGAGAAGAACTAAATTTCCCTTTGAGCATAGAAATTGCGAATATGGAAGTGATTCCTGTTAGGTTCGTATACAAGAGCTGTAGGGTGAACATTAAAGGGAATATCGATGGTAGATTTAATCCCAATTAGACTTGGAGAATTTGATGTTATTTTGGGAATGGATTGGTACATTCAAATATGGGCGATAATTGATTGCCACAAGAAGTGTGTAAACCTTATGACTGTCAAAGGTAGTTTTATATGGTAGAAAATCGCCTAGACAAATAAAATGTCTGACGATTATACAGGCCAAGAAGTTGTTAAGTAAAGGCTGTGTGGGTTATTTGGCTTACATAGTTGATACTCAGAAAAAGGGTGTGAAACTAGAGGAGATACCAGTGGTTAGGGAATTCGTGGATGTATTTCCGGAGGATTTGCCAGGACTTCCGCCAGACAGAGAGATTGATTTCGTAATAGACTTAACGCCAAGAACTGCACCGATATCGAAGGCCCCGTACATAATGGCTCTGGTAAAAATGAAGGAATTGATGGTGCAACTGTAAGAGCTGCTGGACAAGAAATATATTCAACCAAGTGTATCACCGTGGGGAGCACCAGTATTATTCGTGAAGAAGAAGGACGGATCAATGCGTCTTTCCATTTATTATATGGAATTAAACAAGGTCACTATTAAGAATAGGTATCCGTTGCCTAGAATATATGACTTGTTTGACCAGTTAAAGGGTGCAAAGTACTTCTCGAAAATAGATTTGAGAAGTGGGTATCACCAATTGAAGGTAAGAAGGAGGATATACCTAGAACGGCATTCCGAACTCGTTATGGACATTACGAGTTTCTGGTGATGTCTTTTGGTTTAAGAAATTCCCCTATTGCGTTCATGGATTTGATGAACAGGGTATTTAAACCATTCTTAGACAAGTTCGTAGTGGTATTTATCGACGACATTCTTGTGTATTCCAAAACTCAAGAAGAACACATGAAACTTTTATGTTTGACATTGGAGACACTAAGAAAGGACATTCGTCCAGCCAGCTACCTGATGCTGGAAATCCGAATGAGAACTCCTATGAATATAGGACATTCTCCCTATCTTCTGCTTTTTGGTCTTTAGCTCCCCCCTAAGCTCAAAGACCTCCTGTTTCAGCTCATGGACCTTGTTCTTGGCCAAAACTCTCTCATTATGCTTTTGCTCCCACATGGACTCTACGTCGATCTTATCTTCTAAGAATACCTGGAGATCTGCTTTTAGCTCCTTAACCTCTTGATAGTGATGGATGTGTCTATCAAACACTGACATAAAATGTAACATCAGTGACTCCCCCAGAGCCATCTCTGCTGCTATTGCTACCGGGTTAAAGGACACTACCTCCACCTCTTCCTCTAGCATGCCATCAAACACGAACATAAGATCTAAGCTCTTTGAGTCTCAAGACTTAACCACTACTACCTCGGGCTCTGCTACTATGGGGTTCGTCATGATCTCTATCTTATTAATCGACCCTTCGCTAACTACCTGTACGTCTCTATTTTCTCCTGACATCTACAACAACACAAATAAGTTTGATTAGTACACGTCAGTAGGATAATAAAAACACCTAACATATATAATACATTTTTATAATGTTAATTTCCATCTTTTATTTCTTTGACTTTTCTTAAGGTTATGATTTAAGGTTTAAATCCCCTCTTATGTTTTATAACCTAATGCTTTGATATCAACCTGTGACGCCCCCAAATTCGGGTATCTTCAAACCAGACAGATGGTGCTACACGGTACGCATAACTGTACATTCATTCTATTAAAACAACATCAAAATGTGTTTATTAACGACATTCCTATTACATTAATAATATTACATCCCGTTCCCAGGTTCTGAAACCATTACATTCTTTGTTCATCATAATATAATACATACACTTACTAGTCTATTACAAGATAAACTAATCATTCATCTTGGCCTTGCCTTTATCTCTACTAGAACCCTCGGTTCGCTCGACCTTAGCTGCAATCATATGATTCAAGCAAGAAGTGAGCATAACTAGCTCAACAAGTCTAATAATATATTATATAGATACCACTTCGAGAATCATATGATTATTCTTCAATAACTGAACAATAGTTATGAAGTACTATGAAACAATGAATAACACTTCTCATCTCATAAAATAATTCCGAAGTACATATAGTAGTTTGGAAATTCTGTGTAGGTCCATAGACCATGAAAATTTTCTTTAGCTTTTATTCGTGAAAGGACAACCCGACACTAAGTCTGTAAGTTCGACATATCTTATGAGCACATCTAGGTGATTAACCTATAGTACTATATGTTGATCAACACTCATCCGTTAACGTATTTATGTTTAAGTTTTGGCAACCTTGCGTGCCCATCGAATAATCGATGTAAAATACATTTATTTATTCATACTTTGGCTTACCTTGAATACGTAACAAAGAATTGGTGTAGGATAGCATTATCAATTCTATATTGAAAGAATTGTAAATAAATCAATAAATCTTTCAAGAATAGTCTAGCCGAGTTAAAACTGGCATCGACCTTTTCTTTAAAACCATTCATGCATCTCATAACATGAATCACTGAAAACCTGGCTAACACGAAGGTTAGACAAGCGATAAGAAAACTTGCCTTCAGCGGCTGCTACAATAAAATTACTTTTCCTTTGAGTCTTTACGGTCTCTACAACACATATCCACATAACGTATTATATTAGGTCATGAATAATCATGCATGGTTCCTAATGAATCTTACCCTTCTTCTACATCTAATCATGTATTAGATTTGTTATTATTGGTTCCAGCTTGTCGTTTACATCGTTCTTACCAACTTCTTTCTCTTCTATATCTTAAGTGAATTTACCTCATTAATAAAGGTCAATTCGACTTATTAATCTTACTTATGGTTTACTAATGTTCTTACGTTATTAATCGAAACTCGATCGTCATTGGTTAAGTATACTTATTGCATACCGTTCACGTTCACGTAATATTCCACAACTTTTAGTTGTAACTCTCAACGTTATAGTCATCATCGAAGATGCTACTTTAAGTTAATTAATTCATCATTAATCAAATATCTTTCATTTCATATACTTAATCATACTTATTTCATTAACGAAACTCGTTTCAAGTATTTATTTGCCCTTACGGCTTATTATCGTTCATCGTTTCCGTATTAATAACTTACGTTTATTTATTCTTTCCTTCAACCTTTAGTCATTAACTTAAGGTTTTCAACATCTTAATTGATGTTACTTTAGGTTTATCATGGATATAATTTACCAGCTTCCTCTTTACATTCAAAAACATTCCTCTCTATGCTTCACTTAGTGATGGCGCTGCGACGCCAGCTTTTCTTCTTGGACTCGCGCCGCGACGTGTGTCTCCAGTGCCTAAGACCCGAGAACGGCGCCGCGACACCATGTCCTTCTATACCAGCCGTGCTGCGGTGCCACTCTTCAGTGGCTAATGGACCTTCTTGGCTCTACGACGCCACTTACTGTGCTTTGGCTGGCGCTGCGGCGCCAAACCTCAACACCAGATAATTTTTACAGATAATTTCTTAGGTGAGATCCTCAAGATCATAATTTCTTCGTTCTAAGTCCAAATTGGCTCGTTCAAAAGCCGTTAGCTCACAAATTACATACTCTACGTGTTCATGCAAGCATTTTTCATTTTTGACTTCGTTAACTCAAAATTTACCTTTTAGTTCATTTTAACGATAACGATAAACGTTCATGAATGTTTAACGCTCGTTTCTTCGTTTGAAGTCGGATGTCGGTCATTTTCGAGTCCGCAACTCTAGAATGCCAAATGAGACTATACTCCATCAAAAACCAACGTTTCTGAGCTAAATGTCAAAATTTGACTTCCATTCCGAGAATTTCACGAATTCGACGATTATCTTCCAATCTCGTGAATTCCGCCTTAACTTCGTTACTTAAGATTTTTAAACCGTTTCAAATGGATTCAATCCATCATACTAAATTCTTAATTTTTCTTCATAAGTTTATAACTTTTATGATTACGAATTGCTTATTCATGACTTATTAAGGCTTAAGTCCTTTAATTAATCATTCCTACTTCTTCTAAGCATACATGTTCTACCACTAATCACTTCTCTAACAATTGAAGAGAAAGAGAATCATGGTTTAGGTTCTTACCCTTGAAGATCAATTTATTAAGCTTTGTTCATCTTCTCGATTCTTGAATTGCAAAGTCTAACTTTCTAGCTTTTCTAGATTTTTCTCTCTAACCAATAAGCACTTAAAATGATGGATGAATTTTAACAACCAACAAATGAGCTAGGACAGGTACTCGATACATCCTGGTAGTACTAAGATGTATCAAGACCTTCGTCAGAACTTTTGGTGGCTGAACATGAAGATGGAGATCGCCGAATATTTTAGTAAGTTCTTAACTTGTCAGAAAGTTAAGGCTGAACACCAACGACTGAGTGGGTTGTTACATCCACTAGAGATTCTGGAGTGGAAGTGGGAGCATATCACCATGGACTTTCTGGTGGGACTTCCAACAACGAGAAAAGGAAATCGGCTCACTTTCTACCAATAGGAGTTAGGTATAACCTAGAGCAGTTAGCTAAGCTTTATGTCGAGAAAATTATTTTTAGACATGGAGTACCTATTTCGATTGTGTCCGTTCGTTATCCAAGATTCACGTCAAACTTTTGGAGGAGTTTGCGAGAGAAAATGGGAACGCATTTAAGATTTAGTACGGCTTATCATCCAGATACGGATGGACAAAGTGAACGGATGATTCAAATGCTAGAAGATATGTTAAGATCTTGCGTTATGGATTTCAAGGGGAGTTGGGACGAACATCTATCTTTGGTGGAATTCGCTTACAACAATAGTTTTCACGCAAGTATAGGCATGTCGTGTGACACCCCCAAATCCGAGTACTTTAATTCCCACATGATTTGGTGTTCACTATTCAAACATCATACATCTATCTACCCATAATAAATGAAAGCATAAATAGATAGAAATAAATCCTCTCCTTAAGGAGTTACATCATCTGAAGTAATTACATAAATCCCAAATCATACTAACCTTAATTCTTAATTGCGGAAACATAACCAATTTATAGTCTTACACAACATCAATATATAGTCTAAAACATAAATTCAATATCACCTAAAGCAACAAGTCTTCATCACTTGTTAATCTTGCCCTTAATTGCCTTTGCTAGTAGAAGGCATGTCGGACCTTTCGTTCTTAACTGCAATGTTATTATTATGCAAGAGTGAGCACGATTGCCCACAAGTATAAAAATGAAATAACAATATAATAATATGCGAGTGAATCAAAGACTTGTGGAATAAAAGCTCAACTTTTGAATCAAGAATAAATAACAAGAATTAAAAGATTTCTGAGGGTCATAAGACCTTGAACTATGTCCTAGGTTATCAAGGGTTATACTTGAAACCTTTAACAGTCATAAGACTATGGACTCTTTTACTCGTATTTAGGGGGGTCAGCCCTTAGTACCATAATGTGCACAATATCTTAACGCTAACGCATAAGTACTCCCTATACAGGGTTGTTCATCTCAGTTTTACATTAGAGTCCGCACCAAAAGAACTATGGACTAGTCAAATCAATAAGGGTTCACTAGTCTAACAAGGTTCAATAATAAATGATATTTAAATCGAATAACATTTTCAAGAGGTATATAATAGAACAAGTATTGTATAACGGAATCATACTTTGAAAAGATAAATAATCTTTAATATAATAATTTGAACTTGGTTAATAACAATGAGAATTTACTCGACGTAAATTATAAACTTGAATAATGATAACGAGTAGGGTTAGGAAACTTGCCTTGTGCGTAGATTACACGTTAATTATACACGTTACTTGATTTAATCCTACATACCATTTTCATTCACAATACCAATCAATTACATCGTAACTAGTCACCACAAGTTCATTCTTTTTGTCTAACTTGGATTATGACTATACTTAGTCAAATTACCACACTTATTGTCACATAATTTTACACTTCACGAACAATAAGTTAACTTTGTGTTTAATCATTCAATCCACACGTAACTGTGTTATTGACATGTTAATAACTTATTTTAACGTCTCGATATACTTCTAACATATTTTTTATGTTCTTAGATTAAGTTACTATCACATTCACGGGCTTAAACACTTTAAAAAATTCATTTCTGGACATTCTACAGAGTGGAGAAGCGACGCCACTTATAGGCTTGTAATTGGCGTTGCGGCTTGGTGGCGCTGCAACTTGGCTTTTGGCGCTACAGCGCGGGACTTAAGGCATGGTACTAGCGCCGCGACGTGGTGAACTAGTACCAGTTCTGCAATTCGCGAAAAATTGCAGAACATGGCCAAAACCTCCAATTAAATTATTTTTACATGAATTTAGACATACCCAAACATTGTCATACATATATAACTATTACTTAACCCTTCTAACATTATTTTAACATGTTATAACACATAATTTGTAGAATCAAAACATATAATTTACTGTTCTTGATATTCTTGAAAGTTTTGAACACAAAACATGAAAATCAACATTACGGGTTCATTATAATACCGAATCTGTTCATTTGATGTTTGATCTCTTCGTTTTAATATACATAATCATGTACCAGTATAAATTTATGATATAACATATGATTGATGTATCAAATTTGGTACATAAGGCCATATGGCCATATTTTTATTCTCTGTATTTTGAAGAAACAATGTACGACATATTTTTTATGAAACTGATTATATTGAAATATACAATATACAGTAAAACATGTTATAATAACATCTTACCACATATATAACACATAATCACTACCCTTTTTCAATTATAGAGGTTTTACAGAACTTGAAAGCCTTTTTCTTATAAAACTTAAACAACGTAAATAAAACTGGGTTAAAGAAATTACCCAAAGCGTACAATGTTGATTATTAGGCTCAGATGCTTCTTCAATCACTCACTTTCAATCTCCTTCACAAATTCTCAAATTCTCTCTGACTATTTTTCCAGACTTAGATAATAAAAGAAGAAGACGTATGAAGGTTTAAGAACTAACGCGTTGTGGTGGTCAGTTAACCCATCATGGGTTAGCTGCTACTAACTTCTCTTAGGGCCTCATTTGGCTGGAAATAATAGGCTCCAAAACCATTTAATGTAATGATTCTCTTATATTATAGTTTAAATCATGTCACCCCCAATTATACAATAAATAAAATATCTTATTTAATTTAATTTGAATAAAATATAATAATTTCTCATTAATTCACATAGTCACATAATTAATTTTCTCATTTATTAACTATGTCAAATTATTAAATCTCTAATTAATTGTTAAATTAATTAAAATAACATTATGCTTATTAAATATTTCATTTAATTCAATAAGCTCACATAATTACATATTTTGAATAATAAAATTTCTCCACATTGATTTAATAAATATAACACATATAATTAAATTAATCTATCATAATTGCATCAATTAATTATTTAATCCAATAATTAAATCATCGAGGATATTTATTTAATTCAATAAATATTAAAATTAAATTACAAAAATCTCTCTCGTCACATCTTTCCCCCCATAAAACGATTCTGTCCCTAGAATCACGACTTAATCAATTCGACCCGTTACATTCTCCCCCCCTACAAAGATTTTGTCCCTAGAATCGCTTACACATAAATTAAGTAAATAATTAAGGATAATTATTCATCATATTCTCTTCGAGTTCCCACGTTGCTTCTTCAGCGTTGTGGTTCCTCCAAATTACTTTAACATAAGGTATTACTTTATTTCTGAGAACTTTTTCTTTCCGGTCAACAATCTGAATAAGAATTTCTTCATAGGATAAGTCTTTCTCAAAATGGATGGGTTCATATTCAATCACGTGCTTGTAATCAGGTTTGTAGGGTCGTAAAACTGAAACATGAAAGACGTTGTGGACATTCTCGAGTGTTGGAGGTAACGCTACCTCATACGCAACTTCTCCGATTCTTCGTAGTACCTCAAAGGGGCCAATGAATCTTGGGCTTAATTTTCCTTTCTTTCCGAACCTGATCTTTCCCTTCCAGGGAGAGACCTTTAAGAACACATAGCTACCCGATTCAAACTCAACATTTTTTCGGTGTGAATCGGCGAATTTCTTTTTTCTATCGTCTGTTGTACTAATTTTGGGCCTAGTAATTTTCTTGTTCATAAAGCGGCATGCCAATACTAGCGTGGTAACTGTTGTAGCTGAACTCTACAAGCGGTAGGTGATCATCCCAATTTTCTTTAAAGTCCATTACACAAGCTCTTAACATATCTTCTAATGTCTGAATCGTTCTTTCGCTCTGCCCATCTGTTTGAGGGTGATATGCCGTACTCATTCGCAATTGCGTACCCATGCATTCTTGTAGATGTTTTTAGAAGTTTAATGTAAAGCGCGAATCCCTATCAGAAATAATGGACACCGGAACTCTGTGCCTTGAAACAATCTTTTTCACATATAACCTTGCCAACTGGTCTAAGTTGAATCTAATTTTGATAGGAAGGAAGTGTGCGGATTTCGTCAGTCGGTCAACGATAACCCATACTGCGTCATAGCTTTTCTGAGTTATTGGAAGGCCAATAACGAAGTCCATCGTAATATGTTCCCATTTCCATTCTGGGATCTCCAAAGGTTGTAGCAACCCACTCGGCCTCTGATGTTTTGCTTTCACTTTCTGATAAGTCAGACACTTGGCAATACACTCTGCAACATCTCGTTTCATATTTGGCCACCAGAAATGTTGTCGAAGATCTTGGTACATCTTGGTACTACCAGGGTGAATTGAATATCGTGAGCTATGAGCCTCACTCAAAATGTCTTCCTTAATCTCTGTTATTGGCGGTACCCAAATTCTGCTCTCAAATTTTAGTACTCCTTCCTTATCCATTTTGAACCTCGGTTCAGTTCCTTCAGATATCTTCGTTTTCACCTTTATACTTTCTTCGTCCTGAAGTTGAGCCTCCTTAACTTTATCTAGTAAGGTTGTACCAGATTGCATCTGAAACAGCTTCTCATCAATTTCCATAGGATAATTCACTTCCAATTCTAACTTCTCCATGGCTAAAATTAACTCCTTCTAAGCTGTCAACATCATCAATTTCTCCCGACCCTTTCTACTTAAGGCGTCGGCAACTACATTTGCCTTACCCGGATGGTATAAAATCTCACAGTCGTAGTCCTTAATTAATTCCAACCACCTTCTTTGGCGCATATTCAAGTCCTTTTGTGTAAAAATATATTTCAGACTCTTGTGGTCTGTATATATTTCACACTTCTCCCCATAGGGATAGTGCCTCCAGTTTTTTAACGCAAAAGCCAATGCAACTAACTCCAAGTCGTGGGTCAGATACCCCTTCTCATAATCCCTCAATTGTCGTGATGCATACGCAATAACTCTGTCATTTTGCATAAGCACACAACCAAGTCCTTTATGCGACGCATCACTATAAACAACAAATATTCCTGTATCATCCGGAAGAGATAACACAGGTGTTGTACTCAACCTCTTCTTTAATTCTTGAAAGCTTTCCTTACACTTCTCCGTCCAAACATATTTTACAGCTTTTCGAGTCAAAATCCTTAACGGAGTTGCGATCTTGGAAAAGTCTTGAATGAATCTTCTGTAATATCCTGCCAATCCAAGAAAACTTCGTACTTCCTACGGCGTTCTCGGCTTATCCCAGATTATCACGGCTTCGACTTTGGATGGATCTACCGAAATTCCATCTTTATCAATCATATGTCTAAGAAATTGTACTCGCTCAATCCAAAATTCTCATTTCGAAAACTTGGCATACAACTTCTCCCTTCTCGATGCCTCTAACGTTAATTTCAAATGGTCTTCATGTTCTTCCTTGGTTTTTGAATATACCAAAATATCATCTATAAATACCACAATGAAATTGTCCAAAAACGGCTTGAACACTCCATTCATTAAGCCCATAAATGTTGTAGGAGCATTTGTTAGACCAAATGACATTACCAAAAATTCGTAGTGACCATATCGTGTTCTCAACGCTATCTTCAGTACGTCCTCTGGTCTCACCTTTAGTTGATGATAACCACTCCTCAAATCTATCTTTGAAAAGTATTTCGCTCCCTTTAATTGATCAAACAGGTCGTCGATCCTCGGTAATGTATATCTATTCTTAATCGTGACCTTATTCAATTCTCTGTAATCGATGCAGAGTCACATCGTCCCGTCCTTCTTCTTTACAAATAACACTGGCGCTCCCCATGGTGATACACTTGGTTGAATGTACTTCTTGTCCAGTAATTCTTGTAGTTATACCGTCAATTTTTTCATCTCCACTGGTGCCATTCGGTACGGAGCCTTCGATATTGGAGCCGTTCCTGGCACCAAATGGATCATGAATTTAACTTTTCTATCTGGCGGAAGTCCTGGAAAATCGTCCGGAAATACGTCCGCGAAGTCCCTCACTACTGGTATCTCCTCTACTTTCAGATTTTCTTTTCGACTGTCGACTATGTAAGCTAAATATCCTTTATAGCCTTGTCTTAACAACTTCCTGGCATGCATCATCGTCAGATAACTCGCTTGTCTAGGCGACTTGCTACCATTAAACACAGCCTTTGATAGAGTTATAGGGTTAATACGCTTCTTCTGGCAATCAATTACAGCCCCATAATAGAATAATCAGTCCATTCCCAAGATAACGTCAAATTCCCCAAGTCGAATAGGGATAAAATCTACGTTCATGATATTACCCTTAATATCCACTCTATAGTTCTTATATACGTACTTAACAGGGATTATTTCTCTATTCGCAATTTCTATGTTCATGGGGTATTCTAACTCATCCTTAGGCAATTCTAAGTTCTTAGCAAAGTCATCGGATATAAATGAATAAGTAGCACCCGAATCAAATAATACATAAGCATTAACTGTATTGATCAGAATGATACCGGACACCACATCACGAGACTGCACTGCATCTTGCATCGTCATGTTGAATGTCCTGGCAGTCGGTCGGTTGGTTACGGTTGGTCCTGTGATAGTCAGAGCACTTCCACTGTGACACCCCCAAATTCAGGTCCCTTCGAATCTCGGATTCGGTCCGTTACGATACTACTATCATCAAAATATATATATGTATATATATATATATATTATTCATAACTTAATGAATATAACTTTGCTTATTATAATTTAGAATATAAATTCTCTCCATTTCCAAGATCTGTATAATGACCCCAAACTTTTATAAATTTTTAATCTTGGTCATTTACTAGTCCTGTATTACATCATATTCAATGTTATAAAAATATGCGGAATAATTTAAACTTTTTCAATCTCCTTTGAAAAAAAATCTTTTATTCATATCTTAACTTAAATCAATTACATAACCTTGAATCAAATTATATTATGATTCAATCTATTCGAATTACTATATAAACTTTTGCATCTCGATTCGAATTCCTCTATGTATAACATAGTATAACTTAACATGTATTACACATCATAACTACTATCTTGTACATCTCCTAGAACCTAAACATGGTTCAAGAGTATATATGTAAATAAAAGAATCAATCTCCTTTGATATTATTGAGCTATATCAATCGTGCAGCACGAAATCTTTACCGTGAGTCCTTACCCTGCAAAAGCGGTTATTTGCAAGGGTGAGCTCGACAACCCAATAATTCTAACAATTTTCATGCAGCACATATCATATAATAGCATATTCAGTACATGCATTCATAATCAATTAATATTAACTACGCATGTTACTTCACACATAACATGCATAGAAATTTACTTCACAAGCATATCATCAAAGATCAACTTTCAAATCCCATACATAGCTAATATGTATTTCATATATATACATCAACATTCTCATAGCATAATATAGCTCAACTAACAGTTATAAAATTCATATATCAAATAGGAACTAAAAGACTTGCCTGATTCATAGTTTATCAACTACGAATTAACTTCTTAAAGCTTATCTGCACTGCGTGTATTCCTACACATTTATATAATCATGGATTCATATCCATTAGTCATACATTTCATACGTTCTTAATATAACAATAAATATTACATCGTTTCCTAACTAGGTTTGTAAAACCTTTATTTTTCTTTCTCAACATACTCTTAGGATAACTAGGTATGTATATGTATATCTTAACCATCCGTACTTGACATCAACATCATATACATTTATCACTCATTTGACTCGCTATATGTTTGACACATATTTAAAGGTTATAGATACGTGATCTATGTTGTTCATATTCAAACTACTTCCTTTCATGATGATTTATTTCAATCAATAAATCTTAACAACGTTCTTTAACAAGATTCGATGATATAAGCTTTTAACCCATATATTGGTACTAATAAGCCTCTACTAGTATGCTTCACATAGACATAGCATAGTTCATTATTTGAAGACGTATTTAAAACCACACTTGAAAGGTCCAATTCATGCTTAGCTAAATGATGAACATATTCATCATGTCTAGAGGCATAAGGCGTTCAAGTTCACTTTTAAAAGTCATTCTAGGTTAAGGTAAAGCAACTAGGTGCAACTTTTAATCTCATTTCATAGCTAACTAAGCCATGTATATGTGTCATCATGTTTAGAACTTTAAGTACACAAGTTACTTTAAGTTCGTCCCTCTTAGTTTCAAAACTTCAAAACTTTATTCTCAAAGTCAATGACATACTAAACTAATCATGCAAGGCAACTTCAACTCACACATCATACTTGTTTGTACATGTTTTTACGTACGTTTCCAAGGGCAAAATATAACCACTCCATGTTTATAAAACTTTGTTTGCAAATGATATATGAGCTTGCCTTTGAAATCATTTTAACCAAATCAAAGTAATCTAACACACCTATGATACAACTTTGAATCTTATATCATGCGTACTTAGACCTCATATATATGTTATCAAGGTCAGAATTAGAGGTACACAAGTTTGTCAAAGTTTGTTTTAAAAAAATTTTAAGTTTCTTTTGAAAACACATACGAAGTCATGATAAAGCATTTCCACTATAAGTAAGTTAATCTTATATTTAATGTCTAATATCACACATTTTCATGTTACATCACTTAGAATAACATATTCCATCGTCGGGAGCACTATACTTGTGCATGTACTCGCTCGACGCCCTCCGATGGCATTCGATTACGTAACAGTCACAAAGATGACTATTTTGACCCTTTCTAGTGACCTCAAATTGACAAACGTAAAGCACAAAAATTGTAGGTCTATTCGTTCTCATTCCGGATCATCTTGAATCTCCTCAATCGGAGTTCGTATGAAAACGTTATGCCCATTTTAGTAAAACATGTTCTGTCAGATTTTTTTCAACCTCTGCAATCAGACCACCCCCCACCGGGCCAGGGGTCTTGCCCTATAAATTGTAACATTCCAGATTTTTAAAGTGTAATATTAAATATTTATTGATTATATAAATATTTAAAAGATATGTTTATTATTGAATAAATAATTGTTCAATTTGAGTTGATGTGATTTAGTTAATTATTTGTAATTAAAGAGCTAAGTAAATTAAATGTTATGAGATTATATAACAATGTAATTTAATAAGTAAGCTAGAGAGCTTATAGTGATTTAAATAAATTATAATATTTTAAATGGGAAATTATAATTTAAAATATTAGTTGGTTAAATAAAATTATAATTATAAAGAAATTATAGTTTTGTGATAATGATTTATGTATTAAAGTAATTTAATAGATTAATATTTGAATTGATTAAATTGATTATTTAATTAAATAGAAGTGTGACAAATAACCTTGCTATAAAGGAGTTATTAAAATAAATTAAGGGAGTTTAATTTAGTTTTGTCAAACATGTCTTATTGCATAATAAGTCTTTAATCCAATAGTGTTTTATCAAACAAGGTATAAAAAGGATTAATCCATTTGTTTTAATTCAGTTTACCAAACAAGGTGTAAGGATTTAAGGGTTATTTTATTAGCTTAGCCAAACAAGCCTTATGGCTTTTGATTTTCAAACAAAATATAACTGATATAATTATATCTATATTTATATTATATCATTAATAGATATTATATCATATACGTTATATTTTTATTACGTAGTTAGAGTTAGGAAGAAAAGAAGGCTCAGTTGAAGAAAAAGAAGAAGAAGAAAAATACAGAGAGAAAAGTTGAGAGAAACTTAGTGAAAATTGAGAAAAGAATTAGGAAAAAGAAGATTGTAATCATAACCATTTTCTTCTAAACTCTAGAGTATCATCTTCTTAATCAAAGGTAGGATATTAATCCTTGTATTTTATTTTTAAAGTTTAGTTTTCTTCTCCAAAGAGTTCTCTGTAAATAATTATGGATGATGAATTCTTGTGTATATAGCTTTAGATGATGATTGTTGTTGTAAAACTATTTTGTTGAGATTATGTATGATTATAATCAATTACTTTATGTATGTATGTAAATTGTGAAGAAATATATCACAGTGAGTACATATGAATATATATATATATATATATATATATATATATATATATATGAATATGGCTTAGTTTAAAGTAGAAATTAAGGCTTTATTTGTTGTTAAATTGATAAATTGATTGTTAGAATTGATAGAGTATGTAAAATCATAATCATGATGTTTTGAATTTACTGTTTTGGTTGAAAAACAAAATCACAGTGTTGATTTTCATTGAAAGTATAAAAAATGGAGTTTTTTCCAAGAACATTGAAATTGGGTGTTGTATATTTGATGTTTGTGTTATCTTATGAGTATAAACATGTTAGAAGTCTTCACAATATGTTTATATGAAGTCTATATTTAAATTTCATGATAATCAGTCTATTAGATTCGAGCTTTTAGGCCAATTTGGCTTTTTCTGGTACTATTGCGGTCGTTTGTCAAATCAAAGCTGCGATTTCGTCTTGTGTGTCAAAGAAGATGATCACGTTAAAATGGTAGCCATTATTTTGTTACCCTACCTTATTGGCTTCATAAAATAATCATCGCAGCCTTACATCATCACTGCGTCGTAGCGCGACCCACATTTAAATTGTGTATGTAGAAATACTGAGTTAGCGAGAATAGTGCGACGGTGTACTTTTTGTACACGAAATTTTAAGAAAACATTTATGTGATGATAGTAGGACTGTAAAATATAGATTTTAGTATTTCTATACTATGAATAATTATGTTATTAAGGATTAACTTATGTTATAAGTTGATTATGTGATTAAATAATCAAACCTATGTGATGAATGTATTAGTTATGTGATAATGACTAACTATGTCACGATGAAATATGTATATAGCATATTGTGATTCAAATTGATTCGGTTTAGTCTACGAGCAAAGCAAGTTTTCTAACTCAAAACTTCATTGTGCGAGTTTAATTTTATTTGGTACAATATTGTTTTCAAATTCAATTACAATTGTTGTAAGTTGCTACTTCTACACTTTCGTGAAGCTAGATTTCCTATGATTGAGTAAGTCATTGTATCTAGTTACTCATGGCGATCTGAGTTTTCTAATCCTTTGTCTTATTGAGCTAATTATTGTTTTCAATTTGATTATCTTATAATGATGTAAGTGGTCTAAACTTTGGTTTGATGTTGAACAAGTTATTCTTGTATTTCAATTATTGATTAACATGCATAAGCGAATTGCCATGCATGTTTAGTATTTAATCCTAATTAACCTTGGCTTAGTATTGTTCAAGCAAGGTATGCTATATTTATTCAAATTGTATGCTATTAGATTATTCCTAATGCATGACTTTTAGTTACTATGATTGATTCAATCACTATTATTACGTAGTATAGTGTTATTGGTCTTATTCAACTACTCCTTAGTTGATGTTTGTTAAATTCAAATTTCCTTGAAAGCTTATCCAAACCAAACTTACTTTAGTGCGGACTTGTATTCTAATCTTTGAGATGAACAACTCTTTTAATAGAGGTTTACGCTTAGCGTTGAAATGGTTGTGCACAATACATTGTATGCTGAAGGGTTGATCCCCCCACAAGTACATGGAGTCCTTATAGTCTTATATTTATTAAAGTTAAAGTTGAAAGATTACTTATAACTGTGGACATGATTCGTGGTCATTAGACCCTCAGTGAATGTTATAATTTTTAGAAAGTTAATAGATTATATTATTCAGTTCTATTAAGCCTAGTATTTGCAATTGATGTAAAAGTTTAAAGATTTATTTATTGTTATTTCAAGTGGGCCTTGTTTGCTCACTCTTGCTTGTAAAATTTCTTACAGCTAAAGTTTAAACTGGTGACGTACCTAGCACCAGTAAAGGAAAAGAAAAGATGAACAAGTACTGAAGACTTGTAATAGATTTGATAGTATTATTATTAGACTTTGGTTTAAAGATTGTAATGAAGTTTATTTAATTTCCACATTTGAAGGATTGTTGTTAAAGGTTAGACAACCTGGGGAGATTTTTATTTGAGTTTAATCCTGTATGGGCAGGTTTTTATTATTCAATTCTATTATAATTGGGTACTTATAAATGAATGTTTTGATTAAGTGAGCACCAAATCTCGAGGAAATGAAGTACCAGGATTTGGGGGTGTCACAGGTTGGTTAAAGTTTAGTTTTCTTCTCCAAAGAGTTCTCTGTAAATAATTATGGATGATGAATTCTTGTGTATATAGCTTTAGATGATGATTGTTGTTGTAAAACTGTTTTGTTGAGATTATGTATGATTATAATCAATTACTTAATGTATCTATGTAAATTGTGAAGAAATATATCATAGTGAGTTCATATGAAAATATATATATATGAATATGGCTTAGTTTAAAGTAGAAATTAAGAATTTATTTTTTTTTAAATTGATAAATTGATTGTTAGAATTGATAGAGTGTGTAAAATCATAATCATGATGTTTTGAATTTACTGTTTTGGTTGAAAAACAAAATCACAGTGTTGATTTTCATTGAAAGTATAAAAAAATGGAGTTTTTGCCAAGAACAATGAAATTGGGTGTTGTATATTTGATGTTTGTGTTATTTTATGATTATAAACATGTTAGAAGTCTTCACAATATGTTTATATGAAGTCTATATTTAAATTACATGATAATCAGTCTATTAGATTCGAGCTTTTACATGATTTGGCTTTTTAAATCTTATTATAAATTTGTCGATTAAAGCTGCGATTTAGCGCATGTGTGTGAGCCAATGATATGTTCATGGCCATGGCGCATCTTCGCTGCCAATGTGGTGACCGTGAAGTATAATCACCATGCTTATTTCATCCCATCCACATACCGTGCGACCGACACGAGTGTAGCATTGGCCATGAGTTAGCGAGAATGGTGCGACGATTGTACTTTTTGTACACGAAATTTTAAGAAAACATTTTTGTGATGATAGTAGAATTTGTAAAATATAGATTTTAGTATTTCTATACTATGAATAATTATGTTATTAAGGATTAACTTGTGTTATAAGTTGATTATGTGATTAAATAATCAAACCTATGTGATGAATGTATTAGTTATGTGATAATGACTAACTATGTCACGATGACATATGTATATAGCATATTGTGATTCAAATTGATTCGGTTTAGTCTACGAAGCAAGGCAAGTTTTCTAACTCAAAACTTCATTGTGCGAGTTTAATTTCATTTTGGTACAATATTGTTTTCAAATTCAATTACAATTGTTGTAAGTTGCTACTTCTACACTTTCGTGAGAGCTAGATTTCTATGATTGAGTAAGTCATTGTATCTAATTTACGCATGGCGATGCAAGTTTTCTAATCCTTTGTCTTATTGAGCTAATTATTATTTTCAATTCAATTATCTTATAATGATGTGTAAGTGATCTAAACTTTGGTTTGATGTTGAACAAGTTATTCTTGTATTTCAATTATTGATTAACATGCATAATTGAATTGCCATGCATGTTTAGTATTCAATCCTAATTAACCTTGGCTTAGTATTGTTCAAGCAAGGTATGCTATATTTATTCAAATTGTATGCTATTAGATTATTCCTAATGTATGACTTAGTTACTATGATTAATTCAATCACTATTATTCTGTAGTATAGTGTTATTGGTCTTATTCAACTACTCCTTAGTTGATGTTCGTT
Source organism: Panax ginseng (assembly GCA_020205605.1). NCBI lineage: Eukaryota > Viridiplantae > Streptophyta > Magnoliopsida > Apiales > Araliaceae > Panax > Panax ginseng. The sequence goes on along the minus strand of CM035143.1, from coordinate 32,800,106 downwards.
AAATTCCAAATTTCCTTGAAGCTTATCCAAACCAAACTTACTTTGAGTGCGGACTTGTATTCTAAATCTTTGAGATGAACAACTCTTTTAATAGAGGTTTACGCTTAGCGTTGAAATGGTTGTGCACAATACATTATGCGAAGGGTTGATCCCCCTAAATGCGTGGAGTCCTTATAGTCTTATATTTGTTAAAGTTAAAGTTGAAAGATTACTTATAACTGTGGACATGATTCGTGGTCATTAGACCCTCAGTGAATGTTATAATTTTCAGAAAGTTAATAGAATATATTGTTCAGGTATATTGAGCCTAGTATTGGCAATTGATGTAAAATTTTAAAGATTTATTTATTGTTATTTCAAGTGGGCCTTGTTTGCTTACTCTTGCCTGTAAAATTTCTTACAGCTAAAGTTGAAACTGGTGACGTACCTAGCACCAGTAAATGAAAAATGAAAGATGAACAAGTACTGAAGAGTTGTAATAGATTTGATAGTATTTTTATTAGACTATGGTTTAAAGATTGTAATGAAGTTTATTTAATTTCCGCATTTGAAGGATTGTTGTTAAAGGTTAGACAACTTGGGGAGATTTTTATTTGAGTTTAATCCTATATGGGCAGGTTTTTATTATTCAATTTTACTATAATTAGGTAGTTATAAATGAATGTTTTGATTAAGTGAGCACCACATCTTGAGGAAATGAAGTACCAGGATTTGGGGGTGTCACAAAAATAGCCCGCCAGGGTGGGCCTAGCTACTGTAAACTCAAAGTTTCATGCCCTGCTACGAAATAATAAGGCAAACTTCTTTCTAACCTTCATAATTTGAGTTATATATGTCCAAATTAGTTCATTTTCGATTATATGAGTTCCTAACTCATAAAACTACAACATACCAAATACCCATCAACTAACATAAACATTAACGAACCCAAATATGAATTCACAACTCATGTTCATGCAAATGTTCATGTTTTGGACAATTTAGTTAAATCATTCACTACGAATTCGTTTCTCAACCAAATTGGTTCGTTTAACTTTCGTTGTTTTCGTTTCTAACTATGTTAACAACATCTAACAGAAATTCGTGGATTGCAACAAGTTTTAGTAATCAAATTTGTGACTCAAAAGCTACTTTTTATGACATTTCTAGTGATTGATGTAAGACCCCAACTTTTATAAATAAAGATGAATTTTCTATAAATATTATTTTTGAATATTATGGAATAAATTTGATATAATGTTATAGTTGTGGGTAATATTTATAAATTTTACAAAGTAAGCAAGTTGTTAAAAAATATTAGTTTGGTCGGGGAATATTCTTTTTGTCGGGGAATATTAAATACGACGACTCAATCATTAGTGGACCCCTGGCGGAAGTATGGTCGTAGTTAGAAAAGCGAAAAATTATCTTTTTATAAAAATAACTTGGCGGAGGTGTTGAATTAAAGCTGTTGAACTACCCGGTAGTAAAAATGCGATGTCTGGCATTGGTTGCGTAGTAGCAGCACGGTATTGAATATTGATCTTTACGTGAGAAGTCACTCACTATACTCAATTATTACTACGATAATTCTTTGCATCATATCTCTTATATTATTGATTCAATTATTGTCACGAGTATCATCGTATATAATATGTTATATTATTAAATCAATAATTGAGGCGACAAGTTATAAATGATTAATAATTGTTGAAAGATTAAATATGTGTTGATTAAAATAAAATTATTTGTGGTAATATTTATTCAATCCTTGATGTATATAAAGAGTGCATTATGAGGCGTTTGTGGTAAGTTTAGTTATTTTATGGGGGCCCATATGTCATCATATAAGAGTCTCTTAAATCGATAGTAATTACCTTCGTCAATAGTAATTACCTTCGTCAATAGTAATTATCTTCGTCAATAGTAATTACCTTCGTCAATAGTAATTACCTTTACCAGTCGTCAAACCACTTGCCGTTTCATATTACAGTGCGTCGAACCACTTGTCGTTTCACATTACAGCGTCAAACCACTTTTCTTTTCACATCACCGATCGTCAAGCCACTTCCCTTTTCATATGGCAGTCTTAAGCTAGAAATCTTCTATAAATAGAGGCCTAGTGCTTCATTATTTTTCACGAATTCATTCAAGCTATAGAGAGAGAATAAGAGAAAAAAGAAGAATATTCATTACTACACCTCTGCGATTATTCAATCTCTACTAAAGTAAGGGGTGTTATTCTTTCTTATTCATGAAGAGAAGCTGTTGTTATTCCATTGCTTATTATTACATTGGAATAACTTTTGTGTCTGTGATTTACCCTATACTTGGTGACATTCTTCTATTATTACATTGGAACATCACATGCGTGTGTTTTACAGGACTGGTTCTTTCTTTATTATTATTACATTGGAACATCATGTTTGTGTGTTTTACACGGACTGGTTAAAATCTTTATTATTATTACTGTTAGAACATCACATACATGTGTTTTACGCAGGACACTGGTTCCATTCTTAATTATTACATTGGAATATCACATGCATGCGTTTTCTGACGGACTGGTTCCGTTATTTATTATCCTGTTGGAATAACCTGCATGTGCGGTCTATCGCATGCATGATGATTTCTTTTGTTATTCCATTCTATTTTATACGCAGTTGGTTAAAACTTTGACTTCCATACTCCATGAAATTAGTGGAATGTCCTTAATATTTGCGCTTCATCCAGTATCCTTTCATTGAAATATTCTTCTAAGTATTCTTGAATTTTACTCTACAAAGCAGTATCATGTTGATAGTTTGGATGTTATTGGTTCCTGGATAAATTAATTCTTGAACTTGTTTTATTGAATTCTTATATCATTGTCATCATCCTTATGTTTATATTATGTTGAAAGTCATGTGGCTTTTGTAGTGCATAGATGGACTTGGTATGATTATGACCGAGGATTATTGATTGTAATCATGACCGTAATGTTACAAATGATGTTGTAAAAATCCTCATTGGCCCGTAGTGCATTGATGGGACGAGTTGTTGGCATGATCATGACCATTAATGAATACACAAATATTCTTGGCGTAGTGCATGGATAATTGTGGTCGTGATACTAAAGAATATCCTTGGGTAGTAGTGCGAGGGGTGATTCGATGATGTGGAATATTTATTAAGTCGAGTCTCGGTCTATATATGATGATGAAAAACCTTTTAAATCATAAAAGATAGTATATTTTATTTTCTACTTGACTCTTTTAATGGATTCTTTGGTTCATTGCTGCGGTTAAACTTGATGTTTATTATATTTTATCGGTTTAACTTTGTTGAAGGCTAATCATAATTTATTACGCATTATCTTAGTCATAATATTTCTTCTTGGGCTAGTTGAGCTCACCCTTTCTTTCACTATTCTCTTGAAATGAGAATATAGCAAAACGAGTCTGGGAGCGGAGTAATGGTCGAGAGGATAGCATTAGTAGTCCTCACTATTACGTGAAATAGTGTGATAATAATTGTAATGAGGACTCCTTTTGAGTTTGTATAATCTCTAGTAGACAATATTTGTATTCAAACTCATAGTTTATGTTTTTGTCGTATTGTACACGACAGGTTGTATTAGTAAGTTGTATTTGAATTACATACCCATGTATCGGCGACCTAAGATGGGTGATGTATACCTAATTTTGGGGGCGTCAAAGTTGGTATCAAAGCTTAGGGATATGATCCTTAGCTTAGGGATGTGAGAATATTTGGATCACTTTGTGGTCGTCTTTATTGATGAAATCCTTATTTATTCCAAAAGCCGTGAAGATCATGAGCAACACTTGAGGCTAACACTCCAAAAGCTTCGTGAATATAAGCTTTATGCCAAGTTGAAGAAATGCGAGTTCTGGCTTGAGGAAGTAGCATTCCTTGAGGCACGATGGTATCAAGTCATGGAATATCTGTTGACCCCGGCAAAGATTGAAGCTATTCAAAGTCGGGAGCAACCTAAATCGATCAATGGAAGCACGTAGCTTTCTCGGTTTAAGTGGTTATTATCGAAGATTTGTGGAAGGATTTTCTCGAATCGCTACTCCATTGACTTAGGCGACTTCGGAAATATACAAAGTTACATTGGAGCGAAGAATGTGAGAAGAGTTTTCAAGAACTTCGAGGAGACTCATTTCAAAGACTATTACGACAATACCATCGGCTCGGAGGGATTTGTCATCTCTGATGATGCTTGAGCAAAGGGTTGGGATGTGTTCTCATGCAACATGGAAAAGTCATAGCTTTATGCCTCGTGACAACTCAAAGAATATGAGAGGAATTATCCTACTCATGATCTAGAGTTAGCATTTGTTATCTTCTGCACTTAAAATTTGGAGGCATTACTTGTATGGGAGAAAGTGGAGATCTTTACGGATCATAAAAGCCTCAAATATTTCTTAACTCAAAGGAACTCGACATGCGACAATGACGTTGGCTTGACTTGTTGAAAGATTATGATCATACCATCCAATATCATCCTGGAAAAGCAAGCGGAGCTAACGCATTGAGTAGAAGATCATATGCAATCGAGTGCGATATTGTCTTATGAAGGGCCCATTTTGTGTGACTTGCAAAGGATGGAGATAGATTTAAAGACTCTAGGGATGCATGTGACGATGGCGAATATACGAGTAGAACCGACTTTAATCGATAAAGTTAAAGCTGCTCAAGATACAGACTTGGAGCTGATATATATGAGGAAGAAAGTGCAAGAAGGTGCTATGCCGAAAGCAAGAATCGATGAAGAAGGAATACATCGAGTCAACTCCAGACTTTGTGTTCCTAACGACCCTGATTTAAAGTATAAAATCATGATGGAGGCGCACAACACACCATTTGCAATCCATCCTGGGTGTACCAAAATGTATCATGATATTCGTCATACATTTTGGTGGAGCAATATGAAGAGAGAGATAGCGTTGTTTATCTCAAGGTGTCTAACTTGTCAACGAGTTAAAGCGGAGCATCAAGTACCAAAAGGTCCATTACAACCACTTAAAATTCCAGAATGGAAGTGGGAGCACATTACCATGGATTTCGTTACCGGTCTTCCTAAGGTTTCTCAAGGCATAGATGCGATTTGGGTCATTGTTGATAGATTGACCAAGTCTGCTCATTTCTTACCGATACGAGAAACTTATACACTTGAACGTCTTGCTCGTATGTACATAAACGAGATTGTAAGACTGCATGGTATGCCGGTATCCATAATTTTTGATCGAGACCCAAGATTCACTTCACAATTTTGGGTTAGTTTGCAAAAAGCTATGGGCACAGACTTACGATTTAGCTCGGCATATCATCCTCAGACGGACGGACAGTCGGAGAGGACTATTCAAACTCTTGAAGATCTATTAAGACTCTATGTCCTTGATTTCAAGGGAAGTTGGGACAAGTTCTTACCATTGGTGGAGTTTTCCTACAACAACAGTTATCAAGAAAGTATTGGCATGGCTCCATTCGAAGCGTTGTATGAAAGAAAGTGTCGTTCTCCAGTATGCTGGGATGAGGTGGGTGAAGCAACGTTGTTGGGACCGGAGTTAGTACTTATGACTACGAAAAAGATTCAAACGATCCGACAACGTATAATAACCTCACAAAATCGACAAAAGAGTTATGTTGATCTTCATCGAAAGGGACGTGGAATTCGATATAGGAGATCATGTGTTGTTACGTGTTGCTCCATGGAAAGGAGTTACAAGATTTGAAAGAGAGGAAAACTCAATCCTTGATTCATCGGCCCAATTTTAATCCTCGATCGAGTAGGGCGTGGCCTATAGACTCGCTTTTACTGCCTAAGTATGTCTCGTGTTCATAATGTTTTCACATATCCATGTTACGTAAATATGTGAAAGACCCGAACCACATTATTGAGTTAGAACCTAGGATGAAATAGCGGAAGATTTGGCGTATGAAGAGGTTCTGTTCAAATCTTGGATAAGAAAGAACATATTCTACGCTCAAAAGTTATACCTCAAGTCAAGGTTTTGTGGAGAAAACACGTGGGAGTTAGAATCTGAAATGAAATCAAGGTATCCTTACCTCTTCGACATACCAGGTACGTACCCTAATTTTGAGGGCGAAATTTCATAAGAAGGGGAGGTTGTAAGACCCCAACTTTTATAAATAAAGATGAATTTTCTATAAATATTATTTTTGAATATTATGGAATAAATTTGATATAATGTTATAGTTGTGGGTAATATTTATAAATTTTGCAAAGTAAGCAAGTTGTTATAAAATATTCGTTTTGGTCGGGAATATTCTTTTTGTCAAGGAATATTAAATACGACGGCTCAATCATTAGTGGACCCCTAGCGGAAGTATGGTCGTAGTTAAAAAGCGACAAAATTATCTTTCTATAAAAATAACTATGGAGGTGTTATGAATAAAAGCTGTTGAACTACACGGTAGTAAAAAGTACGATGTCTGGCGTTTTTGCATAGTAGCACACGGTATTGATTATTGATGCTTACGTGAGAAGTCACTCAGCTATACTCAATTATTGCTATAGTAATTGCTGCATCATATCTATTATATTATTGATTCAATTATTTTCATAGTATCATTTGTATAATATGTTATATTATTAAATCAATAATTGAGACGACAAGTTATAAATGATTAATAATTGTTGAAAGATTAAATATGTGTTGATTAAAAATAAAATAATTTGTGGTAATATTTATTCAATCCTTGATGTATATAAAAAGTCTGTTATGAGACGTTTGTGGTAAGTTTGGTTATTTTATGGGGGGGCCCATATGTCATCATCTAAGAGTCTCTTCGTCAATAGTAATTAGCTTCATCAATAGTAATTACCTTCGTCAATAGTAATTACCTTCGTCAATAGTAATTACCTTTACCAGTCGTCAAACCACTTGTCGTTTCATATTACAGGCGTGGAACCACTTGTCGTTTCACATTACAGGCGTCAAACCAATTGTCGTTTCACATTACAGGCGTCAAACCACTTTTCTTTTCACATCACCAGTCGTCAAGCCACTTGCCTTTTCACATGGCAAGTGCTAATCTAGAAATCTTCTATAAATAGAGGCCAAGTGCTTCATTATTTTTCACGAATTCATTCAAGCTATAGAGAGAGAAAGTATAGAGAGAATAAGAGAGAAAAAAGAAGAATATTTTGTTACTACACTACTGCAGTATTAAATCTCCTACTAAAGTAAGGGGTGTTATTCTTTCTTATTTATGAAGAGAACTGTTGTTATTCTATTGCTTATTATTATGTTGGAATAACCTGTATACGCGGTTTACCCTATACTTGGTGACATTCTTCTATTATTTTGTTGGAACATCACATGCATGAGTTTTACAGGACCTAGTTAAGTCTTTATTATTATTATTAGTTGGAACATCTTATGCATGTGTTTTACACGGACTGGTTAAAATCTTTATTATTATTACATTTGGAACATCCTGTCTCTCATGTGTTTTACAGGACTGGTTTCATTCTTTATTATTACATTGGAATATCACATGCATGCGTTTTACGTAGAACACAGTTTACATTATTTATTATCCTGTTGGAATAACCTGCATGTGTGGTCTATCGCATGCATGGTGATTTCTTTTGTTATTCCATTCTTAATTATACTCAGTTGGTTAAAACTTTGACTTCTATACTCCATGAAATTAGTTGAATGTCCTTGATATTTGCGCTTCATCCAGTATCCTTTCATGGAAATATTCTTCTAAGTATTCTTGAATTTTACTCTACAAAGCAGTATCATGTTGACAATTTGGATGTTATTGGTTCCTGGATGAATTAATTCTTGAACTTGTTTTATTGAATTCTTATATCATTGTCATCATCCTCATGTTTATATTATGTTGAAAGTCATCTGTGGCCTGTAATGCATAGATGGACTTGGTATGATTATGACCAGGGATTATTCAGTGTAATCATGACTATAATGTTACAAATGATGTGGTAAAAATCCTCATTGGCCCGTAGTGCATTGATGGACAGTTGTTGGCATGATCATGACCATTAATGAATACACAAATATTCTTGGCCCGTAGTGCATGGATAATTGTGGTCGTGATACTAAAGAATATCTTTGACCGTAGTGCAGGGGTGATTCGATGATGTGGAATATTTATTAAGCTGAGTCTCAGCTATAACAGTGATGAAAAACCTTTTAAATCATAAAAGATAGTATATTTTATTTTCTACTTGACTCTTTTAATGGATTCTTTGGTTTCATTGCAGGTTAAACTTGATGTTTATTATATTTTATCGGTTTAACCTTTGTTGAAGGCTAATGATAATTTATTCGCATTATCTTAGTCATAATATTTCTTCTTGGGCTAGTTGAGCTCACCCTTTCTTTCCTTTGTTGTCTTGTGAAATGAGAATATATTTGGGACGAGTAGGGGAGCGGAGTAATGGTCGAGAGAGGGTAGCATTAGTAGTCCTCACTATTCTGTGAAATAGTGTGATAATAATTGTAATGAGGACTCTTTTTGAGTTTGTATAATCTCTAGTAGACAATATTTGTATTCAAACTCACAGTTTATGTTTTGTCGTATTGTTTACGACAGTTGTATTAGTAAGTTGTATTTGAATTCTGTACCATGTATCTGGCGACCTAAGATGGGTGATGTATACCTAATTTTGGGGGCGTCACAGTTGAAAACTTAGAAAACCAAAAGCATTTAGGATAGTGTTATTACCTCTTTGAAGCTTAATTGAATTCCCTCAACACACTGATTATGCTCCCTCAATTCTCAGCAACAAACTCTCTATATAACTATCAAGAATTCAAGCAACATAACTTATGAGGGGGAGCTTCAAATTTATAGAGAAGCTCTTATCCAATTCATGGCTTTGTCCAAGAAAAAGAAGAGGAATCCATTGGACAAGAAGAAGTTGGTAATTGGTTGTTGGAGATCATCATTTTGCCCACTCCCTCCATAATCATTGTCTAGCAAAGCTTGGAAAAAGAAAAGGAAGATAGGCCTTAGCCTTCTTTTGCCAAACACATGAATGAGAAATAGGGTGCAATTGGACACTAAATTTAGGACAAGCCAAATAATTCAGCAACTTGTTATTCTAAGGCTTGGTTTGGTTCTTTAAATTCCCAAAATGTGATTTTAATGTGTAAATGTTACTACACCAAGTAAAGTTAGGGATTATTTATGTACAGAGCTCATATAGTCCATATACATTAGTCCACATATTTTAATCTTTAAAACATGTGTAGACTTAATTTAATTGCTCACTAATAACTTAATATCTATTTTTCCATTTACTTAAACATTGGTATTGAAATAAATATTTTTATAACACATATTTATTTACTCCCATCTTTTAGGGTACAAATATAATTGTCTCATCACCTAGGATGGGATAACAAAACTTATTTAAACCAACTTTATAATTTAATCACTTCTACCATATGTATATCATTAGTCCCAATTAAATGTCACACTTCATTTCATATCATATAGATGTAGCTACTATATAATATAAAATCATTGTACATACAAATTAATTCCTTCAATTATTCATTCATTAAATTATTTAATGAATGCTTATTCCTTCACTTTACCACACTAGGCATATTTCACAAGCTTGATCTTAAACTTCTCTCATTCTCCACACTGATTATTCTTTCAATATAATATTTGTGTGACTCAAGCATTTAAATGCTAAACTACCTTAATTAATTATAAGTATACCATTTAAACTTATAATATTTAATATATAATCCATTAGTTATTTAAATGATAACATCCACGATAAAATAATAACTTAAGTTATTTAATATATTAAAATAACTAAATTTTCTTTCATTAATTAACTCTCTTGAAAATACATTAGAAATTATGTATTTTGTCATAACATAAATATTATGTTGTCTCAAGATATTATTCTTAATATAATATCAATTAACTATATGTACGACACATGTACATATATTATATCTGAAAATAGATAATAAGTTTATTTTCTATTATAAAAATTGTTTCCATCAATTTATTTACATATAGCAAATACGTTTTAATATATTTACTATATTATTAATCATACCTCATACAAAAATATATAAGGTAATATTATTATTCAAAAATAACATTTTCTCATTTTATTAAAATAACTCAATATTAGAAATATTTTAATATCCTCTACTCTATAAATTGTTCCCAAAACAATTTCTTCAAATATTAAATATCCATTTAAAGATATAATGATTTATGTCTCCCTTTAATAACATATCTATATCTAACGTTATTCGTACATTAGACTTTCTCACATAATACCATTCTGAGTAACATATATAAAGTATCACATATTCAACGCACATATTAATTCACTCATTTACTTAAGTAAATTAAACCTGGTACTATATTACCATAGTTATTTATGGTTTAACATACACATTATATTATTCCATAACATAACTCTCAACTATCAATTAACCAATATTTATTCTTATTAGTTAATTCTCTCAACTAACTCATGTTTCACTATCCAAACTCATTTGCGGATAACTTACGTACTATCAATAACCTATATTATAATCATACCAGTTATTAGTACATATACACAAGAAAATGATAATTATACATTAATGTAATCCACTTACTATGATAAAATAATCATATAAATTATTTAATATCGATAAGAAATTTTATCCACTTCTTTTATCTCAACTGAATTATCTTCGCGATCAATAACAATATATAAAAATAATATATTTATTAATCACAAAAATCACATATTACATGGTTCATATTACCCTATGTAACACATTCCTACATACCTCATATCACATAAATGTTTTTATTCGAACCCATTTCACACTTAAGAATTTTATTTACTAAATTCTTATTTTAATATTTTCTGAAAATTCAGGTTCTTACATCCACTGCTGTTTCCTCTATATGCTCTTGACCTTGCCCCTCCAGATCCCTTCTTAGGAAAGTGTCTTGCCAGATGATCCTTTGAACCATAAGTGAAGCAGGCACCCTTATTTGGGTTAGGACAGTTAGGTGCTATGTGGCCTTCTTGACCACAATTGTAGCACACTCGTTTACCCTTCATACACACTCCCAAATGAGCTTTCGCGTAGGTCGGGCACGCTTCGATCCTCTTCTTCTGACCTCCTTGTTGATTTCCAGTTGATGAGTTATCAGACCATCTTCTCTTCTGATTATTATTACCACCTCCTGTGTTGCTTCCACTAGACTTGTTAATTCCTTCATTTTCACTCTTTTTCTTCTTCTTCTGATCCTGATTATATTTGGTTACTGCATCGCTTCCACCTTCAGCGGGTATGGCTTTCTCCAGTAATCCAACGAATGTCTTTAACTGAAATAACGACACTTTACTATACAACCAGGGCTTTAATCCTTGTTCACACTTTCTTGCTTTTCTCTCATCTGTGTGTACTTGATATGTGGCAAACCTAGCCAACTAACTAAATCTTTCCGCATAGTTTGGTATAAACATATTCCCCTGTTTCAACTCCAGAAACTGAACTTCCATTTGTTTCTGCGAGCTAGTCGGGAAATACATCTCGAAAAACATCTCTTTTAATCTCTCCCAGGTAAACACACCTTCTCCTCCACAGACCTTGTTTGCTTGCCACCAATAATTGGCTTCGGATTTCAGCATGAATGTTGTAAAAGAGGTTTTCTGATCCTCTCTTACTCTTGCGACATCAAAAAACTTTTCCATCTCCATAACCCACGTTTGAGCCTCGATTGGGTTCATGGAGCCTTTAAACTCTGGCGGTACCACCGCCTTGAAATCTTTGAAGGTCGTATTCGGTGGAGCTTGAGGTTAATTATTCATCGCTCCAGCTAGTAAATTCACCAATTGTTGAACGGGGTTAGCATTGGCGTTGTTGTTGTTATTAAATAACTCTTCTCGAAATTTGCAGCGGTTTTGTCTTCTTCTTCTCGGTGGCATATTTCTGTTAAAAAATATATGTTTATTAGGTTGTATTCAATTCTCTGAATAGTTAAGGCTTAACTTAAGAATTTAACATAATCACTTAACACATTATCTCAAATAACTTGATATAATTATTCAAATCAAAAGTCTTAACATCAAACGATAGCATCACTGCTATTTACATCAATTATCCCGAGATAAAGAATCTACAGGATTTAAAACATTAAAATATTCCTTTGTTTATAAACACATCAGAATTTACATCTAACACTAGATAAGTTTTTCACACAATTAAACAAATCATATCACTTCCTGTTAAGGCGCTGAATAGCCTTGCTATATCCCTCTTCCATGATGTGGGACATCGTCCGGCGATCTAGCATGTAAGATGGTAGTCCTTCGAATTGGATTGGGTATCTCATAACTCGATCCTGGGCCTCATCCATTGCATTTTGAAGTTTAGAGTACGTCTCCCCAAGCTTATCCTTCTTCGCACGACAATCCTCTTCTAGAAGATCAGCACGACGTGATTCTCATACCCAGCCCTCCTCTGCTATGGTCAGCCTTTCTGAGCTCTCTTTCAGTTCCTTCTTCAACTTCTCTATTTCTTCGAACTTCTCCTCAGTTTGACCCTTCTTGTGAACCAAATCCCACTCCACGTTTCCTAGACATGTGTGAAGAGTCACAACCTCCCTATCCTTCTGCTCGATGGTAATCTGCTGAATAATTGCTCGCTCAGTCAGATCCTGAACAGTGTCATATAACTCTACATTACAGTCATATAGCTCATCGTACATCTCAGCATCAATGAAGTTCGGTGGGAACTCATCTGGATCAGTCTCAGGCTCATGCTCCTGACCAACAACAGTGATCAACGAAGACAGCTTTCTCTGTACCAACTGCTCCCTGATGACATGAATGTCTCGGGGCTCCTCCTATGTAGCTACTCGGGGTTCCTCCTCCCCAGCTTGACTAGCACCTCCAACATCCGATATCCTGACAACACAGTTTTAAGTTTTAGTTACTAAGTCATACTAGTGAGCACATAATTCAACATATAAACACATAAAGTCTTTTATTATCTTCATTGAATTAAGAAATTCATTTCTAAGAACTCGATAAGAGTTTTCCATCACTATGTTCTTCCTATAAGGCTACTACCTAAGGTTCATCACCTACAGCTCGGATACCAACCTGTGACACCCCCAAATCTGGGTACTTCAATTCCCACATGATTTGGTGTTCACTATTCAAACATCATATATCTATCTACCCATAATAAATGAAAGCATAAATAGATAGAAATAAATCCTTTCCTTAAGGAGTTGCATCATTTGAAGTAATTACATAAATTCTAGGTCATACTAACCTTAATTCTTAACTGCGGAAACATAACCAATTTATAGTCTTACACAACATCAATATATGTCTAAAACATAAATTCAATATCACATAAAACTACAAGTCTTCATCACTTGTTAATCTTGCCCTTGCCTTTGCTAGTAGAAGCTCGTCGGACCTTTCGTTCTTAACTGCAATGTTATTATTACGCAAGAGTGAGCACGATTTCCCATAAGTGTAAAAATAAAATAAAAATATAATAACATGTGAGTGAATCAAAGACTTCTGGAATAAAAGCTCAACTTTTGAATCAATAATAAATAACAAGCATCAAAAGATTTCTGAGGGTCATAAGACCTTGAACTATGTCCTAGGTTATCAAGGGTTATACTTGAAACCTTTAACAATCATAAGACTATAGACTCTTCTACTCGTACTTAGGGGTATCAGCCCTTAGTACCATATTGTGCACAATATCTTAACGCTAACGCATAAGTAATCCCTATACAGGGTTGTTCATCTCGGTTTGACATTAGAGTCCGCACCAAAGGAAGTTTTGTTTGGATAAATCAATAAGGGTTCTGAAATTTAGAACGTTCATCAACTATGGACTAGTCGAATCAATAATGGTTCACTAGTCTAACAAGGTTCAACAATAAATGATATTTAAATTGAATAACATTTTCAAGAGGTATACAATAGAACAAGTATTGTATAACGGAATCATACTTTGAAAAGATAAATAATCTTTAATATAACAATTTGAACTTGGTTAATAATAATGAGAATTTACTCGACGTTAATTATAAACTTGAACAATGATAACGACTAGGGTTAGGAAACTTGTCTTGTGCGTAGATTACACGTTAAGTATACGCGTTCCTCGATTTAATCTTACATACCATTTTCGTTCACAATACTAGTCAATTACATAGTAACTAGTCATCACAAGTTCATTCTTTTTGTCTAACTCGGATTATGACTATACTTAGTCAAATTACCACACTTATTGTCACATAATTTTACACTTCACGAACAATAAGTTAACTATGTGTTTAATCATTCAATCCACACGTAACTATGTTATTGACCTGTTAATAACTTATTTTAACGTCTCATTATACTTCTAACATATTTTTATGTTCATTAGATTAGGTTACTATCACATTCATGGACTTGAACACTTTAAAAAAATTCATTTATGGACATTATGCAGAGTGGCGTTGTGGCGCCACTTATAGGCTTGTATTTGGCGCTACTTGTAGTGGTATATTTACAACTTGACTTGGCTTTAGGCGCTTACGATGCTGTGGTATACTGCGGCGGGACTTAAGGCATGGTACTGGTGCCACGGCGCGGTGAACCAGTACCAATTCTGTAATTCGCGAAAAATTACAGAACATGGCCAAAACCTCCAATTAAATAATTTCTACACGAATTTAGACATACCCAAATATTTTCATACACATATAACTATTTTGTAACCCTTCTAGCATGATTTTAACATGTTATAACACATAATTTGCAGAATCAAAACATAATTTACTGTTCTTGATATTCTTGAAAGTTTTGAACAGAAAACATGAAAATCAACATTACGGGTTCATTATAATACCGAATCTGTTCATTTGATGTTTGATCTCATCGTTTTAATATACATAATCATGTACCAGTATAAATTTAAGATATAACATATGATTGACGTATCAAATTTGGTACGTAAGGCCATATTTTTATTCTCTGTATTTTAAAGAAATAATGTACGACATAATTTTTATGAAACTGATGATATGGAAATATACAATATACAGTAACACATGTTATAATAACATCTTACCACATATATAACACATAATCACTACTCTTTTTCAATTATAGAGATTTTACAGAACTTGAAAGCCATTTTCTTATAAAACTTAAACAACGTAAATAAAACTAGGTTAAAGAAATTACCCAAAGCGTAGAGTGTAGATTAGTAGGCTCAGATGCTTCTTCAATCACTCACTCTCAATCTCCTTCACAAATTCTCAAATTCTCTCTGACAATTTCTCAAATTCTCTTTGACTATTTTTCCAGACTTAGATTATAAAAGAAGACGTATGAAGGTTTAAGAACTGACGCGTTGTGGTGTTCAGTTAACCCATCACGGGTTAACTGCTACTAACTTCTCGTAGGACCTCGTTTGCCTGGCAATAATAGGCTCCAAAACCATTAAATGTAATGATTCTCTTATACTATAGTTTAAATATTGTCACCCCCAATTATACAATAAATTAAATATCTTATTTAATTTAATTTGAATAAAATATAATAATTTCTCATTAATTCACATAGTCGCATAATTAATTTTCTCATTTATTAACTATGTCAAATTATTAAATCTTGAATTAATTGTTAAATTAATTAAAATAACATTATGCTTATTAAATATTTCATTTAATTTAGTAAGCTCACATAATTACATAATTTGAATAATAAAAAGTCTCCACATTGATTTAATAAATATAACACATATAATTAAATTAATTTATCACAATTGCATCAATTAATTATTTAATCCAATAATTAAATCATCGAGGATATTTATTTAATTCAATAAATATTAAAATTAAATTACAAAAATCTCGTTTTCCACATGCCGCCTTACGAAGCGTTGTATGGGAGGAAGTGCAGAACACCACTTTGCTGGGATGAAGTATGTGAACGTTGAAGGACCTGAGATGGTACAACAAACGGCAGACATGGTTAAGCTGATAAGAACTCGATTGGTAGCGGCTCAAGATAGACAAAGAAAGTATGCAGATCCTCATCGAGAGAATAGGGAGTTTGAAGTATGGTCGTATGTCTTTCTAAAAGTGTCGCCTTGGAAAGGGAATATACGTTTTGTGAAGAAAAGGAAGTTAAGTCCAAGGTTTTGTAGGACCTTTTGAAATTTTAAGAAGGGTAGGAGATGTAGCTTATGAAGTAGCTTTACCTCCAGAAATGGAAAGAATACACAATGTGTTTCACGTGTCAGTGTTGCGTCCGTATAAATCGGACTATAAGCAGATAATAGAATATGAGTCTATTCAAGTAGAAAAAGACTTAACGTATGAAGAACTTCCGATTCAGATTGTTGATAGGAAGGAACAAGTCTTGAGAAATAAAGTAATACCTTTAGTAAAGGTAATTTAGAGTAACCACGATGCTGAAGAAGCAACGTGGGAGTTCGAAAGTAAAATGAAGGAAAAGTTTCCTCATTTGTTTATGTAAGAATAACGAGATTCTGGGGACAAAATCCTTATAAGGAGGGAAGAATGTAACGCCCAAGAATTTTAGATTTTTAATGTATTAAATTTTTATTTGATTATGTGGATTAAATGAATTTAATTGATTAATTATGTGAGTAAGATGTATGAAGGTCTCTCTATGACCTAGAATGTGTGGATGTGGTTAGTATTCTGGTTATGTGCTAGGATTAATTATTTTGAATTATCAAGACGAAAAGGAATGCTTTCCGAGAATTTTCTCGTAAAAACACTATTCATCCGATTTTGTTCGGAGCTTAGGTTTGAAATTCTGAGAAACGCGTAATGATAGAATATTAAGATATAATGGAATATCAAATAATATTTCCGTTATGGCAAACGAAGTTTTCTCTTGCGGACTTAAAACCTATGGGTTAGTGAAAGAGATTTCTGAAAGGGAAATGTAATGCGTATAAACATTTAAGTTATTATACGTATGAGATACGAGTATTATACTAGTTCGAATACGAGTATGGTATGAAGAATCGTATGACGTATAATAAGAATATCGTATGAATACTAAACAAAAAGAATACGTGAGTTATACGCGTAGGATACAATTAGTCTTATTGGATTATAAGTTTAAGGACTTTGGATAATACAATTGGACTTGGATTAATAGCAAGCCCAATGAAGTATGTAATCAAGCCCAAGTCAAGGCCCAATATTAATTTAAGACAAACCCAATCCAAGAAGTTAAACCGTGGGTCGAACTGGCGGATCACGAGATGGGCAAACCCCATGGGGCAGCCTATGGGAAGACCCATGGGCATGTGGGTCGGCCACTTGGCCACCAAGTAAAGTGTTTACTTGGTGGCTAAGTTGTAGAGGACGTGGAATAGTAAGGAGGTGGCCTCTTTGACCTTTTTGCCCCCATTTTGATTTCCTATAAATACAAAGCTATGGTTGGTCATTTGGTGTTTTGAAAAGATTGTCCAACCTATATTGAGAGAGAGAAAGAGCTAGAAACACCTAATCAAGATAGAAAAACATAAGACGTTTATCAAAAACGCAAAGAATAACAAAGGTAATATTCTCATAAACAATAGTCTTCATCTTTTTCGATTTCTATCTCGTATAGAATCGTAGATTGGTGGAGCATGTTTAGTTAGGAGGAATAAGGATGACTATTACTAATGAAAACATTGATAAGTCATGAACGAATAGAAATTATAAGTGTTTACGTAAGTTAAAATCGTAGAAAGTAATGAACGTTAACTTAGTTGTGATCGGATGAATTAAAACCCATCATAGCTAGGATATGTTCATAATTGGTTGGTTAGGATGTAGATGATGAATCAATGGAGTGTTCTATTTGATTTGGCTTATAGAACACGAGTAACGAAGTTATGGCAAATTTTGCGAAAATAGACGTTAAACGTCGAAAACGTAAAAATCTAGGATTAAGGGTCAAAAGTTATTGTATGACTTGAAAACATTGGTTTTCAATGCCAACACGTGAGATTGGGTATTCAAGAGTTGTGGAATCGAGAATCGTCGAATTTCGACTTATAACGAAGAAAACGAGTATTGAACGCTCGAAAATGATAAACGAACGCTCAAAATGAACCAAAAGGTGAATTTCGAGTTAACGGATTCGAAAATGTAAAATTCTTATATGAACACCTAGAGTATGTAATTTGTGAGTAGTGGGCTTTCGAATGAGCAAATTTGGATGTAAAACGAATAAATTATGAAGCCAGGAGTTTCGTTGGAAAAACCAACTATTTTGGCCAACTGGTGCACAGGGCGGCACTGCAGCGCCAATGTAAAACCCCAACTTTTGAATAAAGATGAATTTTCTATAAATATTATTTTTGAATATTATGTAGTGAAATTGATATAATGTTATAGTTGTGGGTAATATTTATAAATTTTGCAAAGTACGCAAGTTGTTATATAATATTCGATTGGTCGGGGAATATTCGTTTTAATAGGGAATATTCGTATAACGTCACAATCATTGGTGGATCCCACAACGGAATTATTGTCAGATTGAAAAAACGACAAAAATACATTATGAAAATAACAGCGGAAGTTTTACCGTTAATTGTTGAAACACTCGGTGTTAAAAGTACAGTAATACGCGTGGTTGCATAGTAGCACACGATATTAATTATTGATGCTTACGTGATAAGTCACTTAGTTTTGTTGGTATTATTAATGTAATAATACAAAAAATCTTTTTATATAAAACATAATACTTTTATAAAGTTATTCTATAAATAGAATATATTCTATTCTATTATGTATAGTGTTGCATAGTGTCTATATAGTGTTTTGTATATTAAAATCTTTTTATATAAAACAGAATACTTTTATAAAGTTATCTGTTTTATTAGACAATGAATAGAATATATTATATTTTATTTAAAAGATTTTTCTTTAAATATGGACCGTCAGATTAAAGTAAATCAATCTGGACCGTTCATGAGTTAGTTACTATGTAGTCCATATTTCTATAAATAGAAGCTCATTCCTTCATTATTTTCTTACGAATTCACTGAAACTCTAGAGAGATAAACTATAGAGAGAAAGAAGAAAGTATTCTGCTACTTCACTACTTATATATCCAGTACTCTTCTTCTTAAGGTAGGGAATATTATTTGTTGTACTCGTAAGGGGTGTTATTATTTTGTATTCATGAAGAGAACTTATGTTATTCCATTCTTTATTAATCTGTTGGAATAACTTTGATACGCTAAGCTACCCTATACTTGGTGACATTCTTACATTATTAGGTCTTTATTATTACATTTGGAATATATCACATGCATGCGTTTTACGTCGGACTGATTAAATCTTTATTATTATTCTTGGAATATCATATGTCTGCTTGATAAGTTCTTTGACACGGTTCCGATTATTTAGTATTTTGTTGGAATAACTTTGTCATGAAACCGCATGCATGGTGATTTCTTTTGTTATTCCATTCTTTATTATACTCGGTTGGTTAAAGTTTTGACTTCTATACTCCATGAAATTAGTGGAATATCCTTGATATTTGCCTTCATCCGAGATCTTTTCATGGAAATATTCTTACGAGCATTCTTAAATTTTACTCTATAAAGCAAAGTAGCATGTTGACAATTTGGACATTATTAGTTCTGGATAAATTAATTCTTGAACTTGTTTTATTGAATTCTTATATCATTGTCATCATCCTCATGTTTATATTTTTTGAATGTCATCTCGTGGCTTTGTAGTGCATAGATGGACTTGGTATGATTATGACCGAGGATTATTGATTGTAATCATGGTAGTAATGTTACAAATGATGTGGTAAAAGTCCTCATTGGCCCGTAGTGCATTGATGGATGGTTGTTGGCATGATCATGACCATTAATGAATACACAAATATTCTTTGCCCGTAGTGTATGCATAATTGTGGTCGTGATACTAAAGAATATCCTTGGTCAGTAGTAGTCTTGGGGTGATTTGATGATGTGAATTATTTATTAAAATTTGAGTCTCAAATGATAAAAGTCATGAAAAACCTTTTAAATCATAAAAGATTGTAGATTGTACTCTCTACTTGACTCTTCTAATGGATTGCTTGTTCTGCTGTAGTTAAACTTGATGTTTGTTATATTTTATCGTTTTAACCTTTGTTGAAGGCTAATGATAATTTATTACGCATTATCTTAGTGATAATATTTCTTCTTTGGGCTAGTTGAGCTCACCCTTTCTTTCCTTTGTTCTCTTGAGGAAATGAGAACTTATTTGAGACGAGTCGAGGGAGCGGGTGATGGTCCTGGGATGATAGTATTAGCTAGTAGTCCTTACTATTCATTAAATAGTGTGACAATAAATGTAATGACGACTTATTCCGAGAGTGGATATTGTCTGTAAGATGATTTGTATTAAAACTCACAGCTCTCTTGTTGTATATTAAAGATTGTATTTGTATTATGTACTATGTATTTGGAGACTCAGAATAGGTGATGTATACCTATTTTAGGGGCGTCACAGTTGGTACCAAAGCTTAGGGATATGATTCCTGGCTAAGATGTGAGACTAGAACTAGGAGGGGAGAGACGGGGAATTCCTTCGCTAGTATGACCTACCTAAGTTTATTTGGCCTTTAATTGGTTGGTCAAAGTATAGGGATAATATGGTATATGTTAATTAACCTTTGTTTTATGGCAGTATCTGAAAATGACATCCGAGAATATTGAGAATAGCAATGGAGCACAAGAGACCGTTGAGTCTCCACATATCAATAATCAGGAGAATGTGCATCAGGAAGGCGATAATCCTCATGCAAACAACAACACTGACCAAATAATGAATGATGGATTATTCAGAGGCTTTATGCAATTCATGCAACATCTCCAGATCAATTTCTGAAACATGCTGGTGTACCGACGGCTTTATTGGGTAATTATCGAGTCTAAGACTCTATCCTGTAGTTCAATATTTGTAAGTATCAGTCATATTATTTTTAAATGACTTATAATAATTTTTAAACAGTTATTATCTTTTATCACGCATTTTCAAATACCGGAATCATAGTTAAATGATTTAAATATTAAATAATTCTATTATCATTAATATTTAATTAATATTAAATTATAATGAAACCATTGCCAAAATGTTAAAGTTATTTATAATAACTCAAAATACTTTTAAAGTATTAATATTACACTTAAATGATTTTTAAAAGAATTAAAATTATTTTTAAATAATTATCATTAATATTAAAATATTACTGCATTATCTATCAAAATATTAGAAGTCATTAATTATAACTTACAATATTTTTAATTCATTAATATCCTTTTTGATGATGACAACAAAATAATTATGACTCCCCCTAGATCCATGTATATCGAAATAATTACGACTCCCCCTCAATTCATGCATATCCTCACACTTTAGAGTTTAACTATAAACTACAATTATGTAGTGTTTAATAACCCTGCACTAACCTGTTAGTCCACATAAGGAACATCATGAACTATTAACCCATCATTCATCAAATTTAAAACATAGTTTTTAAACCAGAAGTTATCATGCATGAAATTCATGAAATTAAAAAATTTTAGTCTGAATCATAGTCATAAGTCAACTCCCCCTTTGGCAGCCATCAAAAAGGGGAAAGATGGAGCAAAACCCTTAAGCATCCTCCTCGGCGATTTGAACTTGGTTGGCTTCTCGAGCAGTGAAATACGGACGGTGAAGCTGGCGGTGTTCAATATCCTCCAAGGACATGGTGTTGGCAAACTTGGGAGGACAGGCGATGAAGGTAGGAAGAGGTAAGGGCAAGTCCAGAAAACTGCCTTGGTATTCGGCCATCCAATTGCACTGTGGCCACTCAGGGATGCGAGATTGGACTTGGTCAGCCTATAGTTCTGCACTAAGATCATTCATGCGCCGCTCGGTAAAGCGACCGAGAGTCCCAATCTGATTGCTGAGGAATTTGAGTTCAGTGCTTAATTGGCAGGCATTGCGCATTTTCCGTTGCAGGGCTTCTACCATAGCCCGAGTCTGCAATTCGAAACCGGCTTGAAGGTCAATGAACTCATCCTCCATATTGTGAAAAATAGAGTGAAGGTCAGTGCGACTGATAGGAAGTTTCCCTCTTTTAAGCATAGAAAGATGATATTGGATATCCTTAACATCAGCAGTGATTGAGGCTTGATTTGTCACGATGGTATAGAGAAGAGTGAGAATCTCAAGGGAGGGAGGATGTGAAGCAAGAGGAGTGGGATTTTGGATAGAGAGATTGTCGGGGGCAACTCGCATAAACTGTCCATTTACCAGAGTGAGATGAGCACTTTTGAGATAGGTAGAGTCAATTGAATCAGTAATTGTGATGGAACCCTCATTGTCTAGTGGGATTTAAAAGTGAGTGAACATCTTTGTAAGAAAGCAAATGTAAGGCAGACATTTTTTGGAATGTTTGATGCAGTGGACCATGTGTTGAAGCATCATAATAGTGAAGTTGAATGGTTTCCCTTTCATTCTCAAGGCTACCAAAACCAAATCCCGGTAACTGAAGTCAGCCCCACCCCAATTCGTGGAATAAGATTATATCTCAATAGTTTATGAAGGACAATGGCAATAGGAGACACCTTAATAGTCTTTGGGAGAGTGATGGTGGACAGAGTGGGGTCAGCCATGATAGTTTTGAGTTAATCAAGAGGAGACAAAGGTTTATACACTGGTCCCTTAAGAGTAAAAGGACAGTCGCCTGTAAAGGGAATGGACAGGATGCTACCCAGATCCAGAGCAGTAAAAAACAACGATTTACCTTTCACGAACGTAGTATAGTAGTCACCATTATTTTGAAGGTTAGTGTAAAATTGTTGGACCAACTTAGGGTATGCCATGTATGAGGGTAGTCTTGGTGATGACAGACCACAAGACTCAAGTAGGTGCTGAAGTGGGGAGTTTTGAAAATAGTACAAATTAATGGATTTTTCATAAACAAAAATTTTGTGGCAGATGGAAGAAGCAAAACGCAGTTCGAAGTTATGACTGCGAAAGAAATTTTCAGGGAAATCATGCAATGAGACAGATAAGGGTATTATCGTCATTGGAGGAGATCGGGGTGAGGATTATTTGATCTTTCGCCGCTTTGTACCAGTCGACGTCCCAATCGGTGGAGAAGTGGGTAAGCTTGCTTCAGATTTGGCAGGGGATGATTTACCGGAGATATTCATAATAGAGGATTGCTTTCTTTTTAGTTTTTGAGTAGCAGAAGGATGAGAGGGTGGAGAGAGCAGTTAGACTTCGTCCTCAGACACGTCTTGGAGTTGGCTAGCACGTCTAGTTTTCATCTTCTCGGATGGGTTTTGAGAGCGATTGAGAGTTTCAAAACTGATTGGTATTCTGAAGAGAGAAGGAGGAAGCTTGGACGAGTAAAGTGACTTCTGTCTTTTTAAGGTTGCGTGGTACCGAGATATTGAAATGCGTGGCACCGTGTTTGGGAAGGGAACTCTTTAGCACATTTAATGGGCGTAATTATGGTAATAAGATACGCTGTGTCTGTCGAGTTTCTTTAAAGTATGCAGACCATATCTATATAAGTCTCATCCCGAGTTCTCTTCTTAGAGTACAGAACCGTTCTTCCCCCAAAGGTTTTGTAAATATATCTGTTAATTGGTGCTCAATGGGGATAAAAATTAATGTAATTAGTCCTTTGGACACATTATCTCTAAGAAAATGATGTCGAACTTCTATGTGTTTCGTGTGAGAGTGTAATACTGAATTATTACAGATGTTAATTGTGCTTTTCTTATCACAGTATATCGGTACATTTTCACACATAATATCAAAATCACACAGTATTTGACGCATCCACAGAATTTGGGAGCAGCAACTTCCTGCTGCTAAATATTGACCCTCAGTAGTAGATAGGGCAACTAAAGTTTGCTTCTTACTATGCCATGAGACAAGACTTTGTCCCTAAAATTTACACACACCGCTTGTGCTTTTTCTATCTATTTGACAACCTGCATAGTCAGCATCTGAGTAACCTATTAGATCAAAATTGTCACATTTTGGGTAAAATAATCCTAAATTTATAGTACCAATGAAATATTTAAATATTCGTTTAACAACTTGTAAGTGTGATTCTTTGGGTTTGGCTTGAAAACGAGCATATATACAAACATTGTACATTATATCAGATCTAGACGCAGTTAGATAAAGTAATGATCTGATCATACCTCTATATTTTGTTACTTCTACATCCATACCTTTTTCATCTATTGTGAGCTTTATGGATGTACTCATTGGTATGGTCTTTGAATTTGTGTTGTCAAAACCGAATCTCTTGAGTAGTTCTTTTGTATACTTTGTTTGATGGATTAAGATGCCTTCCTGATTTTATTTGATTTGAAGGCCCAGAAAGTAATTGAGTTCTCCCATTAAGCTCATGTCAAACTCCTTGTGCATGCATTTGGAGAACCACTCATAAAGGAAATTATTAGTAGCACCAAATATTATATCGTCTACATATATTGGCACAATAATGATATCTTTATTTTGGCGTTTAATAAATAGTGTAGAGTCGATTTTACTTCTTATGAAGCCATTTGATAGGAGGTACTTACTTAATCTCTCATACCAAGCTCTTGGAGCTTGTTTTAGCCCATATAATGCCTTCTTTAGTTTGTATCGTAATGTGGTAACTTGTCATGTTCAAATCCGGGGAGGTCATTTTACGTATACTTCTTCGTTTATGTAACCATTGAGGAAGGAGCTTTTGACGTCCATTTGGTGTAGTTTAAATTTTCTGAAACACGCAAATGCCAATAATATTCGAGTGGATTCCAAACGAGCTACCGGGGAAAATGTTTCTTCATAGTCTATTCCTTCTTGCTGATTGTACCCTTGAGCTACTAATCTAGCTTTGTTTTTGGTAATTGTTCCGAACTCGTCAAGTTTGTTTTTGAATATCCATTTAGTTCCAATAATGGATACATCTTTTGTGGGAGGCATCAATTCCCACACTTGACATCTTTCAAATTGTTGTAGCTTTTCTTGCATTGCTAGTAGCCAATTTTCATCGAGTATGGCTTCTTTGGCGTTCTTTAGTTCAATTTGGGATAAGAATGCTGAGAAAGCACACATATTTTGTGCTTTTCTTCTTGTGGTAACTCCTTCATTTATGTTTCCAATGATGTTATCGGGAGGATGATTTTTGATGTATCTTGTTGATTTTGGAAGTTGAATCTCATGGATCACTTCTTCAGTAGTTTCTGAATTATTGTCTTGTTGTTCGTTCATTTTAGCTTGCTGGATATGTTCCTGATTTTTGTATTCAGCTTGCTGGATAGAGTTTTGATCCTACTGTTCTTCTAATCCAGCTTGCTGGATCGGTTCCATAGTCTTGATATTTTGCTTTATGTGGTATGCTGGATTTGCAGCAGTCTCTAAATTTCCTGCATCTTCCTCTCTTTCTTTTGGAATATTATGGTTAGATTCATTAAATTTGATATGTATAGATTCTTTGATACACATCTTTTGCACATTATAAATGCGATATGCTCTACTATTTTGTGAGTAGCCAATGAATATTCCCTCATATAATCTAGCATCAAACTTGCCCAAGTTCCGACTAATGTCTAGAATAAAACTTTTAGACCCAAATACTTTAAAATAGCTTATATTAGGAAGTCGATTATTTAATAATTCATATGGTGTTTTCAAAATAATTGGACGGATTAACACCCTATTTAGTACATAACATGATGTGTTTCTGACTTCAAATCAAAAATTTCTTTGGAAGTTTACTTTCTTGAATTAGAGTTCTAACTGCTTCTTGTAATGTACGATTTTTCCTTTCTACCACTCCATTTTGTTGAGGAGTTCTAGGTGCTGAGAATTCATGAGTAATTCGTTTTTGATTGCAAAATATAATAAAATCTTTTTGAAATTCAGTACCATGATGACTTCTGATTTTTATAAGATTAAGACTATATTTTATTTCCAAATTTCTAACCAGTTTTTCAAATTCATTAAATCCCTCATCATTAGTTCTAAGAAATAGTACCCATGTATATCTAGAAAAATCATCGACTATCACAAATGCGTAAAATTTACCATTTAAACTAGCATGCCTTTCAGGTCTAAATAAATCGAGATGGAGTAATTGTAAGGGAGAAGAAGTTGATACCATGTTCTTGGCTGTGAATGATGTTCTTACTTGTTTTCCAAGTTGACAAGGCTCGCATATACCTTTCTTCTCGAAGTTCATTTTGGTTAATCCTCTCACTAGGTTCTTTGATGACAACTTTTTGATTAGGTCCATATGAACATGTCCCAACCTTCGATGCCATAGATTTGCTCCATCTTGAGTAGTTACAAGACATAATTCTTCCTCCTGTTGCTCAAAATCAATAGTGTATATATTTTCTTCTCTTTTGGCAACTAAAGTAGCATTGTTAGTACCATGTGAAATTGTACATTTATCTTTTTCAAAATTTACTTGATGTCCATTATCCATTAATTGACTAACACTAATAAGATTGAATTCTAGACCGTTAACAAAATGAACATTATTAATGTTAACCTTACCATTACCGATTTTACCTTTCCCGATTATTTCACATGACCTGTTATCACCGAACGTGATAGTTCCATGTTTCTTTTTGACATTTAGTTCCACGAACTTAGATTTGTCACCTGTCATGTGGCGTGAACATCCACTGTCAAGGATCCACTTTTGAAGTGACACTTTTGCCTTGAAACATACCTGTTTAAGAAAAATACAATTTATCTTTTTGGTACCCATATCTTTTTGGGTCCACTTGTGTTATTTGAAATCAAATCCCTTTTTCTTTATCCACATTGTTTTACTTTGATAGTGATTTTTCTTCTTTGAACAATTTATCTCTAGATGACCTTTAGTGCCACAATTTTTACAAGTAGTGAAAGGTGTATAGTAATTTAATTTGAATGATGATTTAGATTTAAGCATTTCAACTTCCTTTCTATTCACCGGATTATAACCAATTCCTTGTTTATCATAACTTGGTCTTTGTTTCCCTAACATGAAATTTAAATTTTCTTCGCCATGAACAAATTTAGCTAGAGACAGTTTTAGGAATTCTATTTCCTTTTGAAGTTCATTAGTTAGGGGTGTTTTATTTCTAGATTCATCACTAAAAGCATCAATGCATACATCTCTCATTTTTATGTCATTTGTTAATTTTTCAACTTCGTTATTTAACTGTTTTACTTTGTTGAAAAGTATTTTATTGTAATTATCTAAGTAATCATTTTTCGCAGCTAATACTTTTTCTTCATTTGTATGTGTTACTTTTTCTAATTCCTTCTTTTCATCTTTCGCCCATTAGTGTGTTTACTAGATCTTTTAAGTACATATTTTTCTCTTTTAGTTTTTTATTTTCTTATTTTAAAATACTAATATCAGAAAAAGATACCTCACTAGATTGACCTTCAAGTCCCATGAAGCATATTTGAGCCAGTTCTTCATTCGCATTTATCTCCACATCAGATTCTTCATCATCACTCCATGTTAAAAAGGCTTTATTCTTTTTGAACTCTTTGTTGCCTTGCTTCCCTTTGTTTTTGAGTTGGAAGCAGTCTTTCTTGAAGTGGCATGCTCGTCCGCATTCAAAACATGTTTCTTCGGTTTGCTTAGCTTTAAACTGGTTTGAATTGAATGTATTCCTTCTTTTATTCTTTCTCTGAAGTAGTCCCTTGAGATCATAGCTATTTCATCATCCGAGTTGTTTTCAAGTTCTTCTTCAATTCCTGCATTTAGAGCTAGCACTTTCTTTCGAGGAACTTCTTCCTCGTCATCATATCTTTTTAATTGATGTTCATATTCTTCTAGTTCACCAAAGAGAGTTAATGTATCCATAGAAGAGATATTGACTGAATCTTGAAGAGTAGTAATTTTAGATGTAAACCTTTTGGGCATAGCCCGAAGTAACTTACGATTGATTTCACTTTGTGGAATTGACTTGTCGAGCAATATCAAAGAATTTATAAGTAACAAAAATTGTGCCTGAGCCATTTTGATTGTTTCGTCTCTTTCCAATTTGAACATTTCGTAGTAATGTATGAGCATACTTAGCTTCACTTCTCGTACTTTGGAAGTTCCTTCGTGACTTACCACTAGGATATCCCATATCTCCTTTGATGTGTTGCATGAAGAAACTTTATCTATTTCGGATTGCACCATGCCGCTGAGAAGAGTGTTCATTGCTTTTGAATCGTATGAAACCATGTATGTTTCGATTGAGTCCATCTCGAGTAGAGTTTTTGGAGTGCCATCATCTTTCCTTGGGATTACTGGTCCATTCTCTACCACCCACCATTACCATGGGTCTCGCTTGAGATATATCCTCATCCAAAATTTCTAGAAATTATAGTTCTTT
This sequence comes from Panax ginseng, assembly GCA_020205605.1. Lineage (NCBI taxonomy): Eukaryota > Viridiplantae > Streptophyta > Magnoliopsida > Apiales > Araliaceae > Panax > Panax ginseng. The sequence goes on along the minus strand of CM035143.1, from coordinate 32,771,679 downwards.
GTTCCAAAGAGTAGTGGAGGTTGATTTGTTGATTGACCTTCGTGATGAGTGTTTCCAAGTTGTTCCATGTCAGAATCTTTCCCTACAAGTCACCTTTAAGACCAAGATAAGTAGAGCCAAGCTCTGATACCAAATGAAATTTAAGTAGGTACACTTAGAAAGGGGGGGTTGAATAAGTGTAGGCACAAACTATGTCCAACTTTTATTTAACTAAAAATTCCTTTTGATATTCAATGCAGCAAGTTGGATTCTATATCTTTGTAAGTTGAAATATGAAAACAAGATATTGAGTTAATGTATTACTTTTCAAAATAATAATTCTAAAATTTAACTTTTTCTAAAGTTGATTCTGATAAACAGATTTACTGAATTAGTTAAGTGATATGAATGGATATAGAATGAAGGCTGTTGGATAGTCAGCAGAATAAACACCAGAATTTTTACGTGGTTCAACTACTACCCTCTAGAATAGTAGCCTAATCCACGTCCAATACCAACTAGTATTGGAGACTCACTTTTATTAAACTTTTTCGATTACAATACAAGTTCCGATAATTTGAACACCTTTGTTCCTCGTGTACCTATGCACTCTTAAGCGCCTATGCTTTCTTCAAACTTGTTTGTAATGATGCAGTAACCTAAACAGGATTACAATTTAGAGAATATTGGTTTGTGTAAGAAGAAATAAGATACACAGTAGAGGTCTAATGATCAAGCAATATATCACTTATCAATGTAAGGCTCTAGTATGTAATGATATTCAATAAAAGTATTGCCAGAATATTTTCTACAAGATCCCTTCAGTAGTAGCTCCGATCATTATACTTGGGCTTGTACAATTCCTAACAAATCCTACAAGTCCAATCCATTTGGCTTTAAAGCCTTATACGTATAATCAACGTATTAATCTCGTATTCCAACTCGTATACTTGTTCAACATATACACCATACCATCATTCATACATACTCGCATAATAGCTCATATCATACTCGTATTCATTACCTCGTACAATACTTACGTATTATATGATCATCGCTTTAATTCATTATACTCATTTAAATTCCTTCTCGGAAATCACTTTCCCTAACCGTTAGGTTTTAAGTCCGCAAGTGAAAAACTGTGTTTGCCATAACTGAAATATTATTGGATATTCCATCTCTTCTTAGAATTCTATCATTACTTGTTTCTCGTAAATTCAAAAATAATTCCCGAGCACAAATCCATGAATAGTGTTTTTTGAAAAATTTCTCGGAAAACTTTTATTTTCGTCTTGAAAATTTAAACACTTTAATTCTATCACGTAGCCAAAATCCTAACCATATCTGCACATTGTAGGTCATAGAACGACTGTGACGGCCCCGAATCCGAGGTCCCGAATCACCGCGGATCCGGTTCGATCATTCTATCACTATTACTATTATTTGCGGAATATATAAACATAAATTGTTTATACATTACATTACACACTATTCCCCAAGGTCGAGTAACCTTAACTTAATACACAATACATAACTTATATGCCTTACAATTATATTAAGATACAATACTGTTACAAAACTAATCGCACATATTAACTTTAAGCTGGAACTGCCTTGGACCTTTCCTTGTATCTAACGCGTTCATCTTAATCTGCAATGTTTTATCATGATATAGCAAGGGTGAGCATAAGGATTGCCTAGCAAGTTTAAGTTCAACAATATAACGATATATCATGATTGAAAGAGTCTGAATAATAAGCTGACTATAATTCAACAATATAATTGTTAACTAGCAAGAACAAATTTATGACTGAACAAGTATTATAAATGAACAAATATATCTGAAATAACTGATAATGAAGGTGATCAGCCTTTCATACCTGACTTATACATGCAATATGTACAGAGTACAATTCATGGCAACTAGCAATGATTAACCATACGGTTATCCGAATGAAACAACTCTTAGTAGAGTTAAATAAAAACAAATTTGCCTGAACCGTTGATTACCGCTACATAATTTATATCGCCTTATCCGAAGACCTAATATTAGTAATATAGATCTCCAATATTAGAATAATATTATCACAATATAATACTATTATATATATATATACATACACAGAATAACCTAAACATATAACACATAACACATAACACATAACCCTATCAGTCTATTACACACATAAGACACGGTATCAAGTCAAACTTTTTCAGTCTGACTTGAATCCGACAAAATTCTAACGTCCCGACGGTTTAGTCGGACTTTTATCGAGTCTAAGTTCAATTGAACTCTGACTTAATAGTTAACAATTATCTCAGATAATTTTAATATCAGTCGAAATATTTTTCGTAAGCTCGTAATAATTTTTAAATAATTATTATCATTTATCATGAATTTTCAATCATTAATAACGTATTTAAATAAATTAAATACCACAATATTCTATTATCATTAATATTTATTTATTATCAAATATTAATGAAATACATGTCATAATATTATAATATATTTATAATATATCAAAGTATTTTTAATACCTTAAAATCATATTTATATGATTTTTAAACAATTAAATCCATTATCGATAATTGCTTTTAATATTAAAATATTAATATTTTCATGACAAAATATCAAAAGTTATATTTTATAACTAAAAATATTTGTATAATACCTTAAATCATTTTTATATGATTTGTAAAGCATTAATTCTATTTTTCCATAATTTATTTAATATATTTATTAAATAAACTAATTACCATTAATATTAATTAATTAATAAAATTCATCCTAAAATATTAAAAGTAACTAAAAATAACTTAAAATATTTTATTATACCATAATATTATTTTTCATGATTTTTCATGTATTTAAATCATTTTAAATCATTTATTCAATATTATAATTAAATAAATTAAATACCATTTATATTCCAAAAATATTAAATATTTATGAAATATACTCTAAATAATTAAAAACTATTTTTTGAATTTAAAATAATTTTTAGAATTTAATTTGTATTTTTAATAATTAAAATCTATTTTTTTCTATTTTTAATTAACTTCAAAAAATCAAAATTAAAATAAATATAAACCGTCATTAAGGGCCCTATAGTAGCATGTAATCTCATTATAGGTGTTCTTGGTGTGTTCTTGAGCCTGCCCAGAAACACATGTCAGAAAGCAAGGTGCCTTGTTTGACCGTGTTTAATTTTCTTTCTAGCTTGTTTCTGTCCCATCTATGTGAGACCCCATATTTTATGAATAAAGATTTTATTTTCTCGAAATATTTTTTTTATATTATGGTGTGAATTTGATATAATGTTATAGTTATGGGTAGTATTTATAAATTTTACAAAGTATGCAAATTGTCATATTATATTCGATTGGTCGGGGAATATTTGTTTTATCAGGGAATATTCGTGCAACGACGCAATCATTGGTGGACCCATAGAACGGAATTATTGTCGAAATGAGAAAAAGACAAAATATTTTTTAAAAATAACGGCGGGAAGTTTCACTGTTAATAATGTTGAACTACTCGGTAGTAAAAGTACAGTAATACGTGTGGTTGCATAGTAGCACACGGTATTGATTATTGATGTTTATGTGATAAGTCACTCAATTTTGTTTTATTGGTATTATTAATGTAATAAAATAGAATACTTTTATAAAGTTATTCTATAAATAGAATATATTATATTTTATTATGCATAGTGTTGCATAGTGTCTGCATAGTGTTTTGCATAGTAAAATCTTTTTATATAAAACAAAATACCTTTATAAAGTTATTCGTTTTATTAGATTATAAATAGAATATATTATATTTTATTTAAAAGATTTTGCTTTAAATATGGACTGTCAGATTAAAGTAAATCAATCTGGACCGTTCATGAGTTAGTTACTATGCAGTCCATTTTTCTATAAATAGAAGCTCATTCATTCATTATTTCTTAGGAATTCACTGAAACTCTAGAGAGAGAAGCTATAGAGAGAAAGAAGAAAAGTGTTCTACTACTTCACTACTTTTATATCCAGTACTCTTCTTTCTAAGGTAAGGGATATTATTTGTTGTACTCGTAAGGGATATTATTTGTTGTACTCGTAGGGGATATTATTTGTTGTACTCGTAAGTGATATTATTTGTTGTACCTGTAAGGGGTATTATTCTTTTGTATTCATAAAGAGAACTTCTGTTATTCCATTCTTTATTATTATGTTGGAATAACCTGTCTATGCGAATTACCGCATACATGGTGAAATTCTTCTATTATTCGATTCTTTATTATTATGTTGGAATAACCTGTCTATGCGAAGTACCGCATACATGGTGAAATTATTCTATTATTCCATTCTTTATTATTATGTTGGAATAACCTGTTTATGCGAAGTACCGCATACATGGTGAAATTCTTCTATTATTCCATTCTGTATTATTATTATGATGGAATAACCTGTTTATGCGAAGTACCGCATACATGGTGAAATTCTTCTATTATTACGTTCTTTATTATTCTGTCGGAATATCCTATCGGTGCGAATTTCGCCTGACCTGGTTCCATTATTTATTATTACGTTCTTTATTATTCTGTCGGAATATCATGTCTGTGCGATTACGCATGACCTGGTTCCATTATTTATTATTCTATTTGAATAACATGTCTGTGCGGAGTACGCACGCATGGTGAAATTCTTTTGTTATTGCATTCTTTATTATTATGTTAGAATAACCTGTCTATGCGAAGTACTGCATACATGGTGAAATTCTTTTTATTATTCCATTCTTTATTATTATGTTGGAATAACTTTTGTCATGCTAAGCAATCTTGCATACATGGTGAAATTATTTTATTATTCCATTCTTTATTATACTATTTGTTATTGGTTTTACAGTTGTTTATCTTTGGCCTGTAGTGCAAAGATGATATGTTGTTGAATATCTTTGGCATGTAGTGCAAAGATGATCTGTTGTTTGATAGCTTTGACCCGTAGTGCGAAGATGGACAGGTGTATGACATGATCATGACCACTAGTGATAGTAACGAATATCCTTGGTCGTAGTGCATGGATAATTCAATGATGTGATTGGCAGGATCATGACTATTAGTTAACAGATGAATGTCTTTGGCCGTAGTGCACTGACAGGCAATTGATTGGTATGATCATGGCCATTGGTTTCATAGTTGAATATCTTTGGCCTGTAGTGCAAAGATAGACAACTGATTGGTATGATCATTGTTATTAGATTTGAATATCTTCAGCCTTTGGGGTAAGGATATTGAGTAAACGTTCTATTAAGCCTTTGTGGCAAGAAGGAACTGTAAATTCACATTATTATAATTATGAATTGTGAATTTAACAAACATCTTTGGTGGTTCAGGTGAAGACAAGTGATGAAAGTTCTATTTGTCTTGAGTATAATAAAGAACTGTTGATGAGTATTACAGGAATAAAATATCAATGATGGACTTTTAATCTAGATGAGATATTAGACATTATGTTCTACTTGACTCTTTTAATGGATTGCTTGTTCCGTTGCAGTTAAACTTGATGTTTGTTATATTGTATCAGTTTAACACTATTGAAGGCTAACGATAATTTATTCTGCATTATCTTAGTCATAATATTTTTTACTGGGCTAGTTGAGCTCACTCTTTCTTTCATTGTTCTCTTCAGGAAATGAGAACGTAGCTGGGACTAGTCAGGGAAAGGAGTCACGGTCCAAATGATAGAATTAGTAGTCCTCACTATTCTGTTAAATAGTGTGACAATAAATGTAATGAGGACTCCATTGAGTGTGGATATTATCTAGATGACAATATTTGTATTAAAACTCACAGCTCATGTTGTATATTTAAGATTGTATTTGAATTCTGTACCATGTATCTGGCGACTCAAGATGGGTGATGTATACCTAATTTTGGGGGCGTCACAGTTGGTATCAAAGCTTAGGGATATGATCCCTGGCTAGGATGTGAGAATAGAACTAGGAGGGGAGAGACGGGGAATTCCTTCGCTAGTATGACCTACCTAAGTTTATTTGGTATTTAATTGCTCGGTCAGATTATAGAGATAATATGTGATATGTTAATTAACCCTTATTTTGTGGCAGCATTTGAAAATGGCATCTGAAAATGTTGAGATAAGCAATGGAGCACAAGAGACCGTTGAGTCTCCACAGATTAATAATCAGGACAATATGCAACAGGATGGCAATAATCCTCCTATAAACAACAACACTGATCAATTGTGAGCAACGATGCGTTTAGAAGCTTTTTTAGAATTCATGCAACATCAAAGCAAGGCGCATTGCTCATAATGCAGAGGGAAACAATGGCAACCCACTACGGCGTCAATCGCTAAGCAATTCAAAGAAATTTGGGACCACCGGAGTTTTTGGGAAAGACGAGAACCACTTAAGGCGGCGAGGCGTGTTTAAAGCGAGATCACCAAGATATTTGATGTCTTGGGATGCTCCGAGAGCAAAAGGTTCCCTTTGCCACCTTTATGTTGCGTGAAGAGGCGGATCTTGGTGGGAATCAGAAAAGCATTACCTTTACTGGACGACTCAAGATGTCTTGGGAGAAGTTCCAAGAGTCGTTTCAATGACAAGTACTTTCCGAAAGCATTCGTCGCGCATGAAGGAGGTGGAATTTATCAAGTTGGAGAAAAACAACATGACCATGTCGCAGTACGAAGCCAAGTTTGCCGAGTTGTCCCGATTTGCGTCCCATTTGGTTGATAATGAGAAGAGAATGAAGCGAATGTTTCTAAGAGGTTTGAAACCTGAGATACATCAATATCTTATCTCTCATAAATTGTGTTTGTATTCAGATGTTGTTAATAGGGCTCAGTTATTGGAGCGCGATAATCAGTTAACCCAACCAAAAAGAAGCAAACCAACAAAATGATAATACCGGTGATACTTGATCATCAAAGCGGTGACAATAAGCATGGAGGGAATCAACATGCCAGAAATGGTAACCACTTTGGTGGTAATCATTGTCAAAACAATAAGAATTGACATTTTAAGAAGAGGAGATTCAACAATGATGGAAAGACATCAGCACCAGCACCCGTTGTTAAGGAAGGAGAACGACAACCTATCATATGCTTCAAATGCGGATGGGAGGGACACATCAGTCCAAACTGCGCGATGTCGTCCAAAGCATGCTATAATTGCGGAAGAGAAGGTCACCTAGCTCGATTTTGTCGTATGGTGAAGTCAATTCCAGCTAGGATAGTGATGCCAAAGGATGTCCCAGACAAGCTAAAGCCGGTAGTTTAAGAGAGAACATTTTTTTTTCGTGACGAGGAACCTGAATAAAATTATCACGGGTATGTTAGTCATAAACTCTTGCGAAGTCTATACCGTGTCAGATACCGGTTCTACTTACTCTTTTATTTCACCTAGTTGTGTTCAATATTTGAAGTTAACTCCGGAGAAGTTAGACTTTGATATATCTATTTAAACTCAGTTGGGAGAAACCTTCGTTACCTCCACTATTTATAAATCTTCAAATCAACACTTTCACGTTACCTGTCGATCGTATCTCTTTGAAAATACTTGCCTTTGATGTGATTTTAGGAATAGATTGGTTAACTACTCATCATGCTTTTTGTAAGGTTGTTAGCTTTCATATTTCTAACCAACCTGTTATGCGAATTCAAAGAAACCAAACCACTAAAGTCAATCATCGTCATATCAAGCCATAAGTAAAGAGCCCCGGTCCTTTCGTTGTTGACTTCCTTGAGTGGAACACACCAAAACCGAACTTTTTGTAGGGGATGTTGTGAATGACGATGACAAGTTGATAGGTATCAATGTGAAGTGCTATCCAAGTCTTAGATGAGAGTCACAGTTTTGAATGATAATTCTATTGTTAATAAATTTCCTGACGTATTCTTGAAGACTTCTTAGCCTACCCCTAGAGCGTGAAATCGAATTTTGTATTGACCCCAGTACAAAACCCATTTCTTAAACCCTCAAATGAACATAACATGTGCCAAAGATTTTGGCTCGAGCTATTGAAGATTACGATCGTACCATTCAATATCATCATTGGAAGTACTGACGCGTTAGTAGCGCGCGTTGAGTGAAAGATCGTGTGCGGTTACAAGTGCGAATATATGAACCCACGTGAAGATAACGAATATACGATTAGAATCGACTTTAATCGATAAAGTTAAAGCCACTCAAGTTACATACTCATAGCTGATGAATGTGAAGAAGAAGGTTCAAGAAGGCGTTATTCTAGAAACAAGAATCGATGAAGAGAGGAAATCTCAACCCTTGATTTAATTGGCCCATTTGAAATCCTCGATGAAGTAGGAACTGTGTCCTATAGACTCGTTTTACCGCTAAGTATGTTGCGTGTTCATAATATTTTTAACGTATCGATATTATGTAAATATGTGGACGATCCGAACCACATTATTAAATTAGAACTAAACGATATAGCAGAAGATTTAACGTATGAGGAGATACGTGTTAAAATCTTGGATAAGAAGGATCGTATTCAACACTCAAAGGTTATACCTCAAGAATTAGAATCTAAAATGAAGTCGATGTATCCTCACCTGTTTAGCATACCAGGTACGTACGTAAATTTCGAGGGCGAAATTTCATAAGGAGGGGAGATTGTGAGACCCCAGATTTTATGAATAGAGATTTTATTTTATCAAAATATTTTTTTTATATTATGGTGTGAATTTGATATAATGTTATAGTTATGGGTAGTATTTATAAATTTTACAAAGTATGCAAATTGTCATATTATATTTGATTGGTCGGGGAATATTTGTTTTATCAGGGAATATTCGTGCAACGACGCAATCATTGGTGGACCCCGCAACGGAATTATTGTCGAAATGAGAAAAAGACAAAAATATTTTCTTAAAAATAACGGCGGAAGTTTTACCGTTAATAATGTTGAACTACTCGGTAGTAAAAAAATGTAAATGTCACGTGTGGTTGCATAGTAGCACCACGGTATTGATTATTGATGTTTATGTGATAAGTCACCAATTTTGTTTTATTGGTATTATTAATGTAATAAAATAGAATACTTTTATAAAGTTATTCTATAAATAGAATATATTATATTTTATTATGCATAGTGTTGCATAGTGTCTGCATAGTGTTTTGCATAGTAAAATCTTTTTATATAAAACAAAATACCTTTATAAAGTTATTCGTTTTATTAGATTATAAATAGAATATATTATATTTTATTTAAAAGATTTTGCTTTAAATATGGATTTGTCAGATTAAAGTAAATCAATCTGGACCGTTCATGAGTTAGTTACTATGCAGTCCATTTTTCTATAAATAGAAGCTCATTCATTCATTATTTCTTACGAATTCACTGAAACTCTAGAAAGAGAAGCTATAGAGAGAAAGAAGAAAAGTGTTCTGCTACTTCACTACTTTTATATCCATTACTCTTCTTTCTAAGGTAAGGGATATTATTTGTTGTACTCGTAAGGGATATTATTTGTTGTACTCGTAGGGGATATTATTTGTTGTACTCGTAAGTGATATTATTTGTTGTACCTGTAAGGGGTATTATTCTTTTGTATTCATGAAGAGAACTTCTGTTGTTCCATTCTTTATTATTATGTTGGAATAACCTGTCTATGCGAAGTACCGCATACATGGTGAAATTCTTCTATTATTCCATTCTTTATTATTATGTTGGAATAACCTGTCTATGCGAAGTACCGCATACATGGTGAAATTCACCTATTATTCCATTCTTTATTATTATGTTGGAATAACCTGTTTATGCGAAGTACCGCATACATTGTGAAATTCTTCTATTATTCCATTCTTTATTATTATGTTGGAATAACCTGTCTATGAGAAGTACCACATACATGGTGAAATTCTTCTATTATTCCATTCTTTATTATTCTGTCGAAATATCTTGTGGTCTTGCATAATTTCTTTGACACAGTTCCATTATTTATTATTCCGTTCTTTATTATTCTGTCGGAATATCCTGTCTATGCGATTACGCATGACCTGGTTCCATTATTTATTATTCTATTTGAATAACCTGTCTGTGCGGATTACCCACGCATGGTGAAATTCTTATGTTATTCCATTCTTTATTATTATGTTAAAATAACCTGTCTATGCGAAGTATTGCATACATGGTGAAATTCTTTTTATTATTCCATTCTTTAATATTATGTTGGAATAACCTGTCTATGCGAAGTACTGTATACATGGTGAAATTCTTTTATTATTCTATTCTTTATTATACTATTGGTTATTGGTTTTACAGTTGTATGTCTTTGGCCTGTAGTGCAAAGATGATATGTTGTTGAATATCTTTGGCATGTAGTGCAAAGATGAACTGTTGTTTGATAGCTTTGACCCGTAGTGCGAAGATGGACAGGTGTATGACATGATCATGACCACTAGTGATACTAACGAATATTCTTGGTCGTAGTGCATGGATAATTCAATGATTTGATTGGCAGGATCATGACCATTAGTTAACAGTTGAATGTCTTTGGTCGTAGTGCACTGACAGGCAATTGATTGGTATGATCATGACCATTGGTTTTATAGTTGAATATCTTTGGCCCGTAGTGCAAAGATAGACAACTGATTGGTATGATCATTGTTATTACATTTGAATATCTTCAGCCTCTGGGGTAAGGATATTAAGTAAACGTTCTATTAATCCTTTGTGGCAAGAAGGAACTGTAAATTCACATTATTATAAATATGAATTATGAATTTAACTAACATCTTGGGTGGTTCAGGTGAAGACAAGTGATGAAAGTTCTATTTGTCTTAAGTATAACAAAGAACTGTTGATGAGTATTACATCAATAAAATATCAACGATGGACTTTTAATCTAGATGAGATATTAGACATTATGTTCTACTTGACTCTTTTAATGGATTGCTTGTTCCGCTGCAGTTAAACTTGATGTTTGTTATATTGTATCAGTTTAACACTGTTGAAGGCTAACGATAATTTATTCTGCATTATCTTAGGCATAATATTTCTTACTGGGCTAGTTGAGCTCACCCTTTCTTTCATTGTTCTCTTCAGGAAATGAAAATGTAGCTGGGACTAGTCAGGGAATGGAGTGACGGTCCAAATGATAGCATTAGTAGTCCTCACTATTCTGTTAAATAGTATGACAATAAATGTAATGAGGACTCCATTGAGTGTGGATATTGTCTAGATGACAATATTTGTACTAAAACTCATAGCTCATGTTGTATATTTAAGATTGTATTTGAATTCTGTACCATGTATTTGGCGACTCAAGATGGGTGATGTATACCTATTTTGGGGGCTTCACAATCTAAGACTCACATAATGTAGTAGAAATGTAGCACTGCAATCTTCAATCATCGTTTGGGTCATAAAACATCACAACTAGGAGATCCGGGCCTCCAAAATAGTTGTTAGATGTGTTCTTGTGCCCAGAATCTCCAGCAGTGACAAGGGTCGCTTTTTGAGCCTTTACATCTTTGCTTTCTAGACTTTTTTAATTTCTTATAAAGGTGTACTCATGTAGTATTAATGTCAGTTTAAAATTGTATAACATTAAAGCATCATAACAACAACAAATACGAGCGATCTAGACCGGTCAAACTAGAGGTCAAGATCTGTTCTTCAACGAATTCTGGGTTTTCCAGAATTGGTCTAACGCAGTTGGTCAACACCGGTTTGATCGCTTATAATTTTGATTCTATGTGTTTTCTGGGTGAGATAAAGGTATTAGCGTGTAGTCCTTATAGCAAAATGCAACACGAAAACAACAACTTAGCCTAAACATCAAACATCAGCAAGATCCATGGCCTATTAAAACGTTGTCAGAGGTTACTGGAATTCTGGGCTGCCCAGAATTCATTTTCTGTGAACGGTCAACCTACTTTGACCAATCATATCTTGATTTCTAGACATTATCAGACCATGATTCCAATTTCAGAATAAAGACCACATAACATACTACAAGGTTGAATATTTAAAACACTAAACACGTTAACATACACCTATCTATGAAGCCTGACATTTGCTTGTCATACCACATTTAAAAAAATTTCCATATTTTTTTAAAACATGATTTCGAGCACTTTGATGTTATGGATCCACTATATAGCAACCCAGATCATCAAGTGACATTCTTATACACTACTTTAAACAACAAACAACAAAATCTAACATCAAATCCTAAGATTTTTATAAAGCTAGGGTTTATACCTTTATGCTCAAATCCTTTGATTCTGACCTCTGATCACGCTCTTGATGATCAAGAGACTTGTTTAGAGACTGAAATACTTGGGTGAAAAATGAACAACTTTTTATGACTTTCTCTCTCTAATTCTCTAATATATCTATTTGTGCAATGAATTCAGCTGATAAGGTGGCTGAATGCTGTGAATTAAGTCACATAGGGTGGTTAGAGTTGGTGAACAACTCTCAATTTGCCAAGATTTGCAAGTTAAGTCACAATAATGCAAAAAGGGTATTATAGTCATTTCACATTTAATTTTAATGGTATTTTAGACAATTGGCCAAACCCTTAGGGTTTAGTGTTTGGTTAGGGTTTAGGGTTTGGAAAAATTTAGGGTTTAGGGTTTGTAATTTAATTTCTAAAATTTTCAATTTAGGTTTTCAAAAATAGAAAATTAATATTTCTAAATTATAATTAGAATTTTCTAATTATATTAAAATTTCTTAATCACACTTTAAATCTTACTAATTAGGATTAGTATTTCCTAATTAAAATTGCTAATTAAGCAATTAGGGTCAAAATGGTTATTAGGGTTTATAACCATAAAATTAGGGTTTCTAATAGAAAAATAATTTTCCTAAATTAGAAATTAGATTTTTGTAATTAGATTAGGGTTTTCTAATTACTTAACTTGAAAATTAGAATTAATATATCCTAATTAACATTAAAAGTATTAAATTAACACTTAGGTTTTTTCCCGAATTATAAATTATGATTTCTAACCCAGAAATTAGTGTTTTCAAAATGTGAAATTAGGGTTTGCTAATTAATTAAGCTTTATCCTAATTAATATTATAATTAATTGCACTTGAGCATTAAAATAATTATTTAAGTTCCCAGATTAGGGTTTCAATTTCCGAATTAGGGTTTTGGATTCCCGGAACTGAAATTAGGGTTTCCAGAACCGGTTTCTAGAGTTTATTATAATTCGCTAGAGTTTTCTAACCGAACGTTGACGTTCTTAATATACGATTAGGGTCTGTTACAGATATCGTTTATCTGGTCAACCCTTGACCCTTAACCATATACTGTACACCTATACACAGAACATATTCACGTATACACTTAATCCTGAATAATTCACCTAAATCCTTCACAGAATTTTGAAATCCTCAAAATTCTATATTAAAAATATCAAACGCATACACTAATTTTTAGTCTAGGTTCTAATTTTGAACCTTAAATCAATTAATAAAATTTTTAAAAATATTCTAAATTCTCGGGTTGTCACAACGACCTTCACATAGCTTACTCACATAAATAATCAATTAAATTTATTTAATCCACATAATCAAATAAAAATTTAATTATCATAAAAATATTATTTTCTCGGGCATTACATCCTTCCCCCCTTATAAGGAATCTTTCCCCAGAATCTCGCTACAACACATACATAAACGAAGAAAATTTTCCTTCATGTTAATCTCGAGTTCTCACGCTGCTTCTTTGGCATTGTGGTTCCTCTAATTCACTTTCACCGAAAGTAGTATCTTATTTCACATGACGTGTCCCTTCCTATCAATAATACGAGTTGGAAGTTAAGCACTTACTAACACATTACGTTATCTCTCTTTCATATTTGGTCAACCACCATTCCGTCAAAGGTCTTAACACATCTCAGTACTACCTGGATGTATCGAACATCTCCATCTACGACTTTACTCTCTATTTTTCGTTTAACTTTAAAATTATTTGGAACTCAAATTCCTCCTTCAAAACAAGATTATACTTGGTCTTATCTTCATCCTTCATTTTCTTTTCATTCGCTTGCATTCCTCGTTACCTAGTCGTTCTTCCTTAACTCGTTCCGTTTTTGCGGATTGAGTCTACATTGTAAATAACATTTCTACTGCTTTATTCCGTAATTTAACTTCTAACTCTGTTTTCGCCATCTCCATTATTAACTCATTCTGAGTCGTTAACACTGATAGCTTTTCCTCTACCCTTTCTTCTTAATGTGTGGCTACCATGTTTAACTTCTCTGTATGATACAAGATATCACAGTCGTGATCCTTTATCCATTCTCATCACCTTCTCTACTTCATATTCAACTCCTTCTGTGTGAAGATATATTTTAGACTCTTATAGTCCGTGTATATCTCACACTTCTCCCCATATAAATACTATCTTCAGATTTTTAATTAAAAAAATTACAGCTGCCAATTCTAGATCATAAGTAGGATAAACCTTCTCATAATCCTTTAACTGGCATGATGCATACGCAATGACCTTGACATGCTACATGAGCATGCAACCTCGTCCTCTATATGAAGCATCACCATAAATTACAAAGTTCTCTATATCCAACTTTTCCTTCCGTAGTGTTTCCCACACTATCTTCAAATATTCAGTGTGATCTTCTGATGTCTTAAATAGACTAGAATATCACCAATGATCATTACGACATATTTGTCCAAATATTATTTGAACACTCTGTGATGCTAATGGTACTTTCAACCATATCACCTCACAAGAGTACCTATCAATTTGTCACCGACTCCACTACAAGAAATCACACATTTTATGACAAAAAAATTTTTCACGCACAAAATTTTGTCACAATTTGTTAATTAATAATTACGAAATTAATAATCGTCACTAAAACTTTTGTTTTTGTGACGACCTTTAATTTTGTTACTATTAATCATTTAAATCGTCACTAATTTACACATTTGATGATGATTAAAAAAAATTCGTCACAAGTCATTTTAGAGGTAGAATTTCACACCAAAATTTTGGAGGGAAACTTTTTAGTGACATTTTGTAATAATTGATGACAGTATTTATTGTCACCAAATATTTCTTTCGATGACAACATAATAGTTTGCCATTAATTATTTATAAAATTTAGTGACAATGTGCTTTCGTCACTAATGTTCACATTTAGTGATGCCAAATAGAAATTCATCGCAATTTTATTTGGAGGCAAAATTATTTTTGGAGGTAAATTTTTTAAAGACAGAAAAATAATAATTTATGACAATTTGTATTGTCATAAATACTAATTTTATATGACGAGATAATAGTTTGTCACTAATTAGATGGGTGGATAAGTGACAAAAATGGATCGTCATAAATTCTTATATGCACTGACAAAGTACGTAATATCGTCACAATTTTATTTGGAGGCTAAATTTTCTGAATATTTTTGGAAGAAAATTTTTTAAAGATGAAAAAATAATAATTTATGACAATTTGTATTGTCATAAATACCAATTTTATATGACGAGATAATAGTGCATCACTAATTAGATGCGTGGATAAGTGACAAAAATGGTTCGTTATAAATTCTTAAATTTAGTGACAAAGTACGTAATATCCTCACAATTTTATTTGGAGGCAAAAAATTATAAGAAATTTTGGAGGCAAATTTTGTAAAGACAAAAAATTAATAAATTATGACAATTTTTATTGTCACAAGTACCAATTTTATATGACGAGATAATAGTGCGTCACTAATTAGATGAGTGGATAAGTGACAAAACTTGTTTGTCATAAATCCTTATATTTAGTGACAAAGTATGTAATGACGTCACATTTTTATATGGAGGCAAAAATTTTCCCAAACAAACTTGTATCCAAGCGACGTCACCGGTCTTTCTTTTATCATTGGCAGCCTCCATTTAGTCAAGAACCTCCATTATCAATTTTCAATAATCCCAATTTGAAGGCAAAAATTATTTAACATTTTAGGTATGTTTCTAGATTTTGATTTGAATTGATTAGTAGTTGTGCTAATTGAACAACTAAGATTTTGAAATGATTTCATGTCATCCTTGTTGATGGTTACTATTGTTGTTGATGATCTTGCACTACAAAAATTGGCAATTTTTTAACAAACGATTTTCGTTGCTAAATATGCGAAATATTTTGTAACAAATTTATTAAGAAATTGTTACTGAAAAACAACTTTCATCGCAAAATCCGCCTAATTGGCAACGAAAAGAAACTTTTTTCTAGTAACAAAAATTAAATTTATTGCATTTGATACACATTTGCCAACAATATTTGTCGTTGCTGAATAGTATAAAAATTGTTGCCTTAACTGATTTTCGTTGTTGATTGTATAGTTTTTTGCAACGATGTCTGTTGCTAACGGTGCATAATAAACCGATCATATGTTAATTTTCAACGAAATTATTCGTTGTCTTTGGTCTTGTTTTGGATAATTATGATCAATTAGCAACGATAATGTTCGACACTGATTATTTTTTGAGAGCAACGAAAGTTATCGTCGATTAGCAACAACACAATAAGTTGTCATTTGCTTTATCTGTGCAACGAAAGTTGTTATGATTTGAAACGATATAAATGTTACCTTTTTCTTTGTTATGTAACAAATGTCGAAATTATTTTACAAACAAAATAAGCGATGGTTCAATGACCCATAACAAACTATGACAAAAGTACAAAAAACTCAAATATTATTAATTAAATAAAATCATTCAGTACATGATCATTCATCATCTTTACAATTAACTATCTAAATAATTTATCGTGACATGTGTACAAAGTTGGCCTTCAACATACTGCCCATGAAATACCAAATCACTACTTAACTAGGGAAAGAACAGTTCATTACAACACACAAGTATAACTGTTACTCGCTTTCACAGCATTCAAAACATGAGTGCACAAGGTGGAGGAATTACCAAAACTTTGTGGATATATAACCATATCATTTTAAATAGAAGATGCTGACATACCTATCAGCCACGGTATACACGAAACCACATTCATCTTAAGTCAAACAACACAATTTACAATTATCAGTATTGTAGGGAAAACATATGGGTATCGCTTACAGCAGGTTTAGCTCTTCTGCTAGTGAGAGGAAAGAGACGAGTCCTAACACCACCACCCAGAATGATTGAAGCTACTAGTTTTGGGTCTACCTCTGGATGCTCAAATAAAGGCGCAACGTCAAATGCCTGAAACCAAAACTCCATGTTCAAGACAATGAGATAAGACCCAACTAAAACACTACAACATCAGTTTCAATGTGTGTCGACGTCGGGATTTTTGGATGTCCCTTTCCGTTACTTGTTATTTGGTGTTCTCATTTTAGGTGAGATTTGTTTGAAAAAATAAGTGAAAAAGGTCTGACATGTATAATGTCGACGATGGACTGTTAAGAGTCGCCAGTTGGTTTTTTAAATGGTTGTACCAACACAACCGAGAAAAGGTTTACACATTGACCCAGTGATGCGACACTGCTAAACGGGTCGGTTAAACCGAGATTCATTGGGGTCCGGGGACTTGGTTATGCGGGGGGAAGGTGTTAGGAACCCGCCGACATCCGTGTTACCACGGTGACCGCCTCTTTTCAAGAAACTATTATCTAAATGTGTGTGTGTGGGTCAATGTGTTGTTATTTGGGAGTAGTGCGAGGCCTCGTTCGCACCTATATACACAGGGTTTGAATTTATATAAAAATTCAATTTTTAGCAAGATATGGCAATGATGTTTTATAAAAAGGTTTTTCAAACCCTGATGCTCAATAGTAATTGAGACCTTTTACACTCCCATTTTATTAAGTGTTCGGCTTGATTGATTTTATTTTACGAATGCGAGGCATCCGTATGAAAATAATATACACAATGATGTTGACTTCCTCGTGGGTATGGAAACCATCTGAGGAAATTCAGACATCGCAGAATAATTTACAAGCTGCTTACAGCTGAAAATGTCCATCACGGGAATCGAATCTAAATTCAATAGGCTTAATCTGTGATCACATGATTCCTAGGCGCACAAGATACCATAATTTGTATGAAAGCGATAATGTGTATATATATAAAAGTCAGAAATATATATGAGATAGGATCACCAACCACAAAGCACCTCCATGGGGGATCAGAAATGTAAATAAAGCTGTTAAAAGCTATTAACCGCCACGGAGGAAACTCCATGCGGGACAAAATGTAAATAAAGCTGTAAATACGGTCAACCGCCATGAAGGAAACTCCAGGCGGGACAGAATGTAAATAAATTTGTAAATGCAGTCAACTGCCACGAAGTAAACTCCAGGCAGGACGAAATGTAAAGAAAGCTGTAAAAGCGATCAACCACCACAAAGTAAACTCGGGTGGGACACATATATATATATATATATATATATATATATAGCAATAAAAACATACCGGATGTAAAATCAGGCTCATCGAGCGAGTTCACCAGTTCATCATATATATAATATATATATATATATATATATATATAAGCGAATAAACATAACGGATATAAAATCCGGTGCTCATCTAATGCAGTCAACCACAGTTCATATATATATATATATATATATATAAAAGCGAAGTAAACATATAGGATGTAAAATCCGGGCTCATCGAAATGTAGTCAGACCACGGTTATATATATATATATATATATATATATATATATATATATATATATATATATATATATATAATATAGTAAACGCAGCATCAAGTCTAGGCTCATCGAACAAAGTTTGACATACAGTTAATATATATATAAATGTAATATATATATATATATATATATATATATATATATATATATATATATTAAAGCAAATAAACACTCGGGAAAATCAAGTCTAGGCTCAATCGAGGCATAACTCGATAATGTTAGTCAATATATATATATATATATATATATATATATATATATATATATATATATATATATATATATACAGATTGAAATGAAACCACTTGAAAGAGAAGTAAAAGCAAGCAACACGACTCTCAACGTGTAGAAGGGTGTGTGCAAAGATGAAGAGAAAGACTCTAAAGTGTGTGAGAAGGCTTACAGCTGACTGATAAAGAAGGCTTCTATATCTTTAGAGTGGGTAAACACTGACTCTTGTAGGTACAAAAGGGCTATATATGAGCTCACAGGTGTTTAAAAGGGGAAAGTACACTACATGGGGTGAGTGCATAGCAAATTGGGCAGGGCTTCCTCGCCTTTTTCTCTTGCAAAATGGGCAGCCCAAGGCTTCTATTTATAGGCAATTTAGCCGCAGGTGTACCTATGGCTGAGCCGCAGGTGTACCAGAAGCAACCCGGGTGGGCCCAAGTTTGTCGGGTCGGGTCATCTCGAAGTACGTGCATTCAGGCACTGTAATGTCCACTCGAACTTTCAGAAGTGCAATTTGGGCATCCATTTGAGATATACATGACCTATTTCGAACCGCCGTTGTCGAGAGTTGTACGATGGCATGGAATTATAGTTTGTACGAAGTCATTGAAGATGGGACGATGCCCTCCGGTCTTCATGCTTCAACTTTCATCTGTTACCCCGCACAATAGTCACTCGGGATTGGTTAGTCTTGTGGGACATCGTTACATAGAGACGTGATGTGGCATTGTGTTGACGAGATGACGATGTTACCCCTCACCGGTGTTATCGCCAGATTAGGCTAATAAAGCGGACGTTGCTCAGACTTCGCTGAGATTGGACTGCTGTAATTTTTGAAGGTCCTCATTGTCATCTTTGAGGTGTTCCTATCTTCCCGATGTTATTGCCAGGTTGGTGCAGTGTATCTCGTTGTGAGCGCCGAGATTGAAGCTGGTTACATTTGAAACAAGCATTTTCGGGGTTATCACCGAAACTGCATTCCTTGGGGTTATCACCAAGGTTGGTGGCTATTCCCATGGTTGGGACTGAGGCTGGATACCTCGGGGTTATCTTCGAGATTAATCGATCTTCTCCGGTGTGTGTTCCGGCATTGGATCTGCATGCCTCGGGGTTACATCCAAGGTTTGAACTGTTACTCCCAGAGTGTGATCTGGGGTTGATGCTGAACTTCCAGTAGTATCCGGTATGGATTTGGATTGTCTTTCAGGGTTCCCTCTTAAAAGACGAATCTGTCCTCCTACAATGTTAGTGACAGTGGTACAGAAAATTTTGAGTGTCTACAGATGCCCCTCTTTATCATACTCATGCATGGCGATGTGTGAATCCTAGACACTTGAAACGCAACAAGATGAACGTGGTACTATGGGTAGCAAAGTGATGCAAATGTATGATGCATGTGTACAGGGTTGTAGCCCAATATGCTGGGGATGATTGCGGGATCCCTGTTGCTTCAATTGGGGATTGGCAATGATGACCAGATTTGATGTGTAAGCCGAATCTGTTATGATGTTGATGTTGGAGTTATCACCAAATTCCTGTATTCTTGATAACGACTTGATCTGTATGAGGATATGTATAACATATTCCATCATCTATCCTCTTTGATAACATTGACCTTTCCTGGTTGGTATCGCCAGGACATGTCAAGATTCTATTAGATTTACTACAAACAGCAAATGCATTCAGGGATGCCTGACCTTTGTTGATGTGTACTTCACCGACATGTGAATCAACGGCTGAGAAATCCTGTTGGATATACTGTCAAGGCTGCTTGACCTTCGCTGACGTGTGAATCAAAGGCTGAGATTCTGTAGATTGTCAAGGTTACTTGACCTTCGCTGTCGTGTAGATCAACGGAGCACTGCGTTGTGACCCCCGCCAGGGATCCGCAGGGGAATAAGAGCAATTGGGTATGAAGACCTCGAATAGCTCTAGAGCTCTGATAGGTTTAATCGCTATCAGTTGAAATGACGTCAAGGTTGCTTGACCTTCACTGATATGTGTGTCAACGACTGAGCATGCGTCATTACTCCTACCAGAGATATACATTGTAACCCCCATCGGGGATCTACTGGGGACACATGAGTACGTACGCAACTTATCGAACGGTTCTCAATGCTTCGATGGGATTACTTGCCATCGGTTGAAATAACGTCAAGGCTGCTTAACCTTCATTGATAGACATGTCAACGGATGAACATGTTATAACCCCCACCTAGGATCTATGTTGTAACCCCCATCGGGGACATACGTTGTAACCCCCGTCGGGGACTCACGTTGTAACCTTCGTCAGACTCACGTCGTAGGGTAACGACACGAGTCAAGTGATCGGATCGGACTGTCACGGTATTGCGGATGTGATTTGTGACAAATGAGATCATTGGCGTGGTATCCCTCGTGTTGGGTGACTACCAATGGGCGATGTCTGATTCAAAGTCTCATCCAGAAAACCAGGATTATCTCATTGTTTTGCTCAATCGCGTGGCATTTTTATTCTCGATTTGACCTTTTCAGTCTGTGAGAACTCCTTTACAACTCGAACTGGACCGAGCCAGAGGGGTGGGGCCCACATAGGGGTGCCACAGGTGCACCTGCTGCAGCCGCAAGTGGGCCTGCGACCAATCGTGGATGATAAATTCAAGCAGATTGGTCTCACAAGTCACTTTCAAATTATTTTGCAAAGAGAGAACCGCGAGCCATCTTCAG
The DNA here is from genome assembly GCA_020205605.1 of Panax ginseng. NCBI lineage: Eukaryota > Viridiplantae > Streptophyta > Magnoliopsida > Apiales > Araliaceae > Panax > Panax ginseng. The sequence continues at coordinate 32,750,100 of CM035143.1, read as the reverse complement.
ATCTGCTGAGTTCTGGCTGCTTTCTGCAAATTCTATCACCGTACAAGTGTTCTACACTATCCTGGTAATGTATGCATGTATTGTTTTCCAGTTTCTATCCGTTGGATTGTGAGTTATCGCACGAAATGCATCTAAACATATAGTAGTGATTATGTATGCACAAATCACTTGATAAAAAATATTCAATATAGTAAATGTTAGTATTAAACCATGCTGAACATAATGATGTGAAAAAATTTAACTTTTGAGACAGTCAAAGTGGCACCTTTTTCTGCTATTTTTTTGTCCTATTTGAGGTCCAATGAGCAAAAGGTAGAAAGGTAAAGTACTTCAAGCATTAAGGTTGGTCTTATGCATGATGATTTATATTTTTAATGCATATATTATGTATATGACTTTGGGGGCAGGTGTGCTACTGAATGGCCACCTAGACATGCCTATGTGCATGTGGATAGTCCTATTTTCAAAGGGGACTATGGCAAAAAAATTTCCAAATGTAGGCATTGGGTAGTCATGCATTTTAACTATGTTTAAAGTAAATGCAGGCATGCATATAGTCATAAAGGCATTTTAAAAAGCTCAAGGTAAGGAAATACCACACCCTTTCTGAGGTGATTTGGAGACTTGTTGTCCAGATATTATAGATCCGGATCAGCCGACCAGTTCCTATAGGACCACTTCTGGCATACGGAGGAGGGCTTCCGAAGTGCCTCGTCCCCGTTCTGTCAGATAGCCTTGTCGATTGGTGGAGGCCGTGATTCGTCCTATCCGGGTAGATGTGCCAGACGTTGAGGACGAGGAGGCGGATATTCTGATGGAGGATCCCGCTCCTGCTGCACATGTCCTTCGCAGGGAGCTTCCGAGCATTCAGGTGTCAAACCCAGAGTTACTAGGTGATTTGAGTAGACATCCATCGATGTACTTGCATGCTAGCAAGGTATGGCGTTAGACTTTCATCTTCCTTCTTTCCTATTGATGAGGACTAAAGGGTTCTGATGTTGATCTGCATTTCATGCAGGTTCCAGGATTTACACAGCCTCGAGGGAACAGGTTTAGCATTCACTCCATGTACCAGGCGCTTCACCCTGACAATAGAGCAGTAGTGCATGAGTGGGGATTCGGGGCATTCTTCTCCATCCTTCCCCGTCGTTGTCCCTGGGGTTACCTCAGGGCATTGTTTCAGCGATGGTTTCATCAGACTCAGTCACTCCATCTACTGGATTGCAATGTGATGATGACGCCTATGGACTGGCAATTTATCACATGTATGGATTTTGGAGGGGAGCCAGTGCCTTGCATGGAGAATATCACCCTACTCGATCGATCGATCCTTACTAGGAGTTAGGTGGAGGCGCCAAAGCGCGGGATCTGTCTGTTCAGTCCTTTGAGCATAGATGCTATGAGTGGGCTTTTGAGTGAGCCCATGTCTGATGATGTCAGGATTAGAGATCGCGTTCTACGGCGATTGTTCCTGATGATCATTCGAGACTACTTCATAGCAGATAACCCTTCTACGGTATCCTTTGCTTTGATCAGAGAGTATGATTGGGGCTCTTAAACCTTTGCGTATTTCCTCTGGGGCATTCGCATGCGCTCACAGGGATTGACTGAGGCTTGGCTAGGATTTTACCCATTTCTGCTGGTGAGTATTTCTCTTGTCTTTTCCTATTTATAGGTTTAAGAGTGTTTACTGATAGCAGATGTTTTACCATTGTGTTGGCAGTTTTGGGCCTATGAGAGGCTCCAATGTTTGCGTCATGTGAGTGTGTTAGGTTTAGATACCTATCCACGAGGACGACGATGGCACCATTTTATTTTGCCAGAGGTCCCTGTAGCTGAGGGATTCACTCACTGCCGTATGCAGCTGGAGTTGATGATGGCGGGTACCATTACATGGATTCCCTATTCAGGGGAGCATTTGATCATCGGCTTTGAGGATGGACATCCGATCGGAGTCGAGTATTTAATCTCTACCAGGACAGTTCCTCTCTTCACTGATGGAGGCTGGGAGCTCTATTTAGGAGAGCGTACTATTAGGAGCACCATAGGGGAGATCCGTATACCGATCTTGCCTCCTTTCAGGCGTCATTGGCCCGTATCACAGTCACCCGTCACTGATATCCCATTGTTGGGGGTTGACGGCTTTGCATTATCAGAGGGTCCATGTACTCAGGAGACGTTCCAGCGGTGGTTGTCCCCTCGTACTATTGGAGCCCAGTCCCGCGCCACACAGTTCATGGGGGATATGGTTCCAGGATCTTTGATGATGACGGATTGGGTAGCTTGTGTCCGAGCTCCTACTCATATGACCCAGATTGATAGCTTGACCCGACAGTTGGATCAGGCACACATATTTATCCGACATTTGGGCAAAGATCCAGCAGAGGCGGAATCATTTGTTCCTTCCAGCTCAGGCGCTGGCCCCTCAGACGACCCATTTGGTTTTGCCAGCGCAGATCCTCCTCTTTATAGGCCTGCCATCCCTGTTGATAGAGATCCAGTGACTCAGGAGGAGTTACATCAGGTGGACAGGATTGAGGACGTAGACATCGAGACCCTGGTTTTCTTCTGATGTATATTCTTGTTATATCTTTTGATAGGCCTCTGTTAGATATTGGGTCGCTGTTCCCCATTTCCCTGTATTTGTAGCTGTACAGAGCTGATGTATTAGATGATGATATACTTAGGAATGTATGCACCGTTTTTCATTCCCTATATCATATTGCCATCCATTATCTGTTATGCATGTATCATGTTATGCATATGTATTTATGTCCAGAGATATTCGACATTGACCCCTGAATGGTTTTATGACACGGCCCACACAGATGTCTTCTTCGACAGTTAGCCGTATAAATCATACCCCACCGTCAATGGTGGCATTAGGTATGCGATCGTGGTACGATAGCATGTCATCCCCAAATAGGGTGACCGAAGATCAGTTGCTGCAGCATACCATGACTTTATTGCCTTTTCAGGTTCCTGCAGGATTTGTAGATGGGATGCTAGAGCATTGGCTACCTGATAGGCAAGTATTTCGTTTTGGCACCCATGAGTTGACTCCTACTCTAGAGGAGTATGCACGTTTGACGATGCTGCCTTTAGACAGACCTTGTGTGCATCTAGCTTTGGGAGACATGAGTAGACGTGTGATAACCCGAGATTTTGAATAATCCAAATTTTACGAATAATTTTTTTTAATTAATATTAATGTTTTTTTAATTAATATTAATTATTAATATTGTGTTGTGTAACTGTGATACGAGTTTAGAGAATGTGTCAATTTTTGTATTGACTAATAAATTTAGAGTAGAGTTGTGCTTAACAAAGAAATAGAAACCCTAACCCTAAGTCCGGATAGGGATTCGATAGAAAATATAATTAAAATAATTATATTGATGAGAATGTGTTTATAACGAAGAGATTTATTGATCAATGATTGATCGGATAAGGTTTGTAATTAATAAACCCTAATTTCAAATTTAGAAAATCAATTGTACAGTTAAAAACCCTAATTGTACGCCGGGGAACCCTAATTTCATATTCGAGAATCCTAAACCTTAATTAGGAAACCCTATTCCTAATTGGGAAGCCTAATGTGTGTATTAAACTTTAATATGATTAGAAAACCCTAATTATATTTTAGTTATTTTAATTTCTATTTTACAAACCCTAATTGTAATTTAGAAAATTTATTTTTCTAATAAAAAAAACCCCTAATTTGTGGGTTATAAACCCTAATGACCATTTTGACCCTAATTACAAAATTAGGCAATTTTAATTAGGAATATTAATCCTAATTAGCAAGATTGAATTTTATGATTAGGAAATACTAATATAATTATTGAATCCTAATTATAATTTTAGAATATTAATGTTCTATTTTGAAAACTGAAATTCAAAAATCTTGGAAATTAAATTGCAAACCTAAAGGGTTTAAACCCTAAACCCTAAAGGGTTCAAATCCTAAACCCTAACCCTAACCCTAAACCCTAAGGGTTTGTGCATTAGACAATAATGCCATTAATATTAATTTACAAAAGACCAAAATGCCCTTTTTGGATATTTTAGTAAGTAACTTGTAAAATTTGACAACACCTTTAGTTGTTCACCTAACCAATTGACTTGGTGACTCTAAAAATCTCATAAATCAGTCCATTATTGCCAGCCAACTAGCCAGCACATCAGATCATTCATTGCACCATGTGTTATAAAAGATTAAAGAGAGAGAAAATGCATGTATTTGTTTATTTTGCTACTAAGCTCTCACCAACTCTCTCTCTCTCACTAAAACTTCCAAAAATCACTAGTAGATCAGTCACTAAAACAGCCCTAGATCAACCAATATCAGATTTGAGAGCTAAGATCAAGAATTTAAAGCTAGAAGGTATAAACCTATTTTTGATTTTTGATCCAAGTGGATAAGAAAATTTTCGTGTTTATGTGTTTAGATCTTTGCTAGATGATGTTTAATGATGATCTATGTTGATATAACATAGATCCATAGCATCAAAATGCTTTAAAAGTGATTATTTTCAAAACTGCCAAGAACATAAAATGTGGTCTGACAAGCTAATGTCAGCGCCATAGATTCTTCTTTGTTTTTAAGATTTTTCTTGTTTGATGTTTTGGATCGGTGATTCGATATGAGGATCGTAATCTAGAAGTGGAATCTCAACCATTCCATGTCCAGGTTACAAGATATTCATGGTCAAAGTGAGTTGATCGAGCTTGACCAACACTTTCTGGGTAACCCAGAAAGTGAGAATCCGTGTCTGACAACGTTTTCAAATTCCTTGATTTGTCACGCTTTGTACGTTTTGTTGTTGTTGTTATCATAAATGTGTATCCTGTTATCGTGACTGTAGATTAATGGCATTATATCATGTATTTGATCAACAGAGCGAATTTAGAAAGCGGTCAAAGTAGCCTACTCGGCATGAATGTTTGTTTTCTGGAATATCCAGAAAACGCATGAACTCAGTTTTTGTCAGAGTTTGACCGGGTCATATCTTGTAGATCTGTCGTTGTTAAACGAACTGGTTGTTATATTCATATACCTTGACACTAGTACTATCGATTAGGACCATAACATAAGTAATTTGAAGCGTAGAACATAGAATTATTTGAGCCCCAAAGTAGTACCCTAAAAGTGGCTTGGTTTTTTGGGTTACCCAGAAAACCCAGGAGCTGTCGACTAGTACTTTGGAAGGGTCGGATCTTGCTAGCTTGTTATGATATGACTCTGTTAATGATTAATAATTGTAGTCTTACATAAACAAAGACACAATCACAGATTCAAGCTAGCCTGTAAACGATTACACCGAGAATCGTGGTTGATACGAAAAAAGCGCAAAGTTGATAACGAAGTTGTCAGTGTTCTTGAGCTCAAGAACACCAACAGTGACGCTTTGTGTCGCTAAGGGTTTTAGCGACGGTTTATTTATTTTTTATTTTCAGAATTTTCGGTAATTAATTAAAAATAGAAATTAAATTATAAAAATTATTAAAAATGGTTTTAAAAATTATTTTAAATTATGAAAAATAATTTTTGACCAATTAGAATATTTTTCTTTACTATTTATAATTATTTAAATATTAGAGGTATTTAATTTATTTAATTAGTGTATTAAATAAATTAGAGAAAAATGATTTAATATTATGAAAAATCATTTTAAATAAGAATAATGTATTTAAAAATATTTTGAGTTATAAAATGTGACTTTTAATATTTTTGGAGAATTTTTATTAATAAATTAATATTAATGATATTAGATTTATTTAATTATTAAATTAAATAAATGAATTAAAAATGATATTATTGATTTAAAAATTATTTAAAATGAGAAAAATGAGAAAAATGATTTTTATAAATAATAACTTTTAATATTTGGATAATAATTTCATTAATATTTAGATATTAATGGTGATGGTTTAAAAATGATTTTAATTACTTTAAAAATCATTTAAGTAGATTATTGATGATTTAAAAATATTATAAGTTATTAATAATAACTTTAATATTTTGACAAGTATGTTATTAATATTTTTATATTATTAAATATTAATAATGATAAGAGTATTTGATAATTAAATCATTTAAAAATGATTTAAGTGTTTGAAAAATTATTACAAATTATAATAATTGTTTATAAATTATTAAAAGCTTCTGAAAAATATTGTAAATGATATTTGACTTATCTAAAATAATATTGAAGCTTAGAGACCAAGTTTAAATGACAATCAATGTGTTAATTGTCGGATAGGGTGACCAGAACGCCGAGAATGGACCGAAGTCCAACCAGACCGAACTAGTTAGACTTGTTAAATGTTTATATAGGTTATAAATACTAATGTGGCTATGTGGTAATGTATCTAGGAGAAGTTTGACTGTAAAATACAGTGTTACGTGTTATAAATAATTGTGCTAATTGTGAGACCGACATTGTTGAATATAGGTCTTCCGAACGCAGTTAATTATATTGGGTAGCTGTAATCAACACGGAAGGCAAGTTTCCTAACTCAACCTTGAGTTATATTCATTCAATTATTATAGTGGTTAATAATTGCTAATTATACCATGTCAAGGGATTTATTGTTGATTAAATCATAGTTAGTGCATGTTTAATAATTCAAATTGAATTACTGATTCGGAATATATATATTCGTAGAATTATTGTTGTTGGATATTCATATTCGTAGAAAATAGAATTGACAGTATAGATAATTCCTGTTTATTGTCAAATTATGTTGAGAAATGTCTTAGCTAATTATTCTGGCTAGATGAACATTTGTTAAAAACTTGATAAATTCAAAAAGAGAATTCAATTGTTATTGGTAGATCGATGCCAATTATTTCGGCTAGATCGATAAGTAAATAGAAATTGAAATCATTGATTTCGTTGTTGAATCAAATTTTGATTCAAAGACTAAGAAGAACAACCTTTATATAAAGGGAACATTTTGGGTCGATATATCACGACCATGCACTATTAAGTATTATGCATAATATCGGGTATAATAAAGCTGATCACTTATTATACTTGTAGAGGGGTATGATTTAATCTTTATGGTTATCTGATACTCCCGCGTATGTATCAAAGTAAATCTTTGATAGATACCCGAGAAAATAAGTTCAAAGATCGGTGAGATCACTCATCATAAATGGAAAATATTCCACTTTGTTATTGTGTAGAATTGATTCTTGTTTATTCAATTGAATATCGTAAAAACTTTGAAAGCGTTGTACTCTTTCATTATCAGATTGTTGCATTGCCTAGAATTCGAGAAGACTTGTTATTAATTAACGATTTGTTCAGCAATTTCAAAGTTCCCCAAACTTTGGTTTCATTCTACCAAAATAGATAGTTTGTTCTTATTGATTCAGTATACATTTATTATATGTTTTAACTCATGGGCAAACTAGTTGCTCACCCTTGCTATAAATAAAACTTTTCAACTAGGAACGAAGAGGCAGAAGGTGCAAAGAAGAACTAAAGGCAAATGTCGGAGAGTAGTTATAATAAACTTATTATTATGTTATGTTTGTAAACCCTTTTGTATATCTAAGGGTATGTTTGTAATGTTAAGGTTAGTGGACTCGGGACTAATGTATTAACAACATATGTTAATGTGATATGTATTGCTATTTCTATATGAATGGGAAAATAGTTAGTATTATATTGTGGATCGTGAACACCAAACTCGGGGGTCAAGTAACCGGATTGGGGGGTTCACTGAGTTGGTATCAAAGTCAGAGTGACCAAGGTGTCACAAGTGATAGAAGAGTCAGAGGTTATAAACCTTAAGTGGGGTGGGGAAAACCCTAGGATTATAGCCATAAGCGAAATCTTGAAAACTCATTTAGAGTACTAAGTGAGGGATTGCCGAAGTGCGTCGATAGTGAGATGTGTGGACACAAAGTATGAGAAGTTTGTACTATTAAAGTAATCAAGTTATTTAAACTGATAGTAGGATGTCTGGAGAAGATAAGATGAGTACGGAGATGCCTACGCTATTGCATCAATGCCAATATCTCGAGGTGTCGCCGTAGAAGTGAAGAGTTAGTAGAGGAGGTGGGAAAAGATGAACCTATGGTCAATCTAGGGAGCGATCATGACGATTATCCCGAGATATATCTGAGTGGTGATAAGGAGGCGGAGTCCAAAGAAGCTAAGGTGGAGAAAGAGAATAATACTAAAGTTGGAGAACAAGATCAAGAATCTGCAAAAGTCTAAGAACTCCAGAGTAAAGTGTTTCTCTTGGAGGAGTTATGGAAGTCAGAGCGAGTGTTACGCGAAATGACTGAAGAACGGAACGAGCTCAAGGTGCAGGTGGAAAGGATGAAGACTGAAGATAGTGGATCATCTGAAGGAACCAGCAAGAGGGGCAAGAATAAGAGGAAGAAGGACAAAGACAATGACAACTCTGAAAATTCAAACCCGAAGAAGAAGCAAGTCTGCAGCAAGTGTGGAAAGACTCCCGTGTGAGAATATATGATGAAGAAGAACGCGTGCTTCAATTTTAAGTAGGAAGGACATATTTCCCTATATTGTCCTAAGTCGAATGCAACAAGTGTCCTGGTAACAAGAAGAATGGTTAAGGGAGTGGAAGGTAGACAACTTAAGTATAAGCGATAGTATCTTTTGGTAATGTGTGATATTAACGGTTGTAATATTGAGAACAATGTGTAAACATATGTAAATATATGTGTTTGTATGAATAAAATCTTTATTTTCTATATGAATATAAGATTAAGATAAATTTGTGAGTTCTTAAAACTCGTACTTATGGTAAGTTCATGACTCATAATTATATGAGCTGTTTTGAACCCCTCAGCAAATTGACGCCAAAGGTCTGACTAGGATAAGTTCATACACTCATATAATTATGGCAAGTTCTCGAACCCCTAGGTGTGGTAAGTTTGATGAACCGGAATAGTTATGTGTGGATGGAGAGTTAAAACTTTTGTATAAAGTTGGGGAATTACAACTTTGTTTAAAGTTGTGTTGTTAATCTGATATTATTTAAAAAGGATAGTGATTATGTGATAAGTACTAAATGTATTGTGTTTTATTTGAATAAATATGCGATTATATGAGAAATGTTTTTAAATTCTTAGTGTTATTAATAAGAATTTGTATAGAGAAGGAGAATTAATGTAAGATTTTTATCAGATAATGTCGCCAAGGAAAGGAAGTCTACAGGAAAATATGGAAGAACAATTTGTGAATCTAAAGCAGGAAAATATGACGGTGACAGAATATTTTGTCAAGTTCAACGAGTTAGCAAAAATTTGCTCCACATCGGTGAGTGGACATTGAGGAGAGCTTAAATTCAACGATGTTTTAGGAAAGGATTAAAATCGTTGGTACTCGAGAAGTTGAATGTACTGCAAATTAGTTCATTTTCAACGTTATTAGAAAAAGCCATTATCACTGAAGGAGAAATGGAAGCTGTATTAAAGAATAGTTAAGAACAAAGAAAGGAGGCTGAAGAAAATATTATGATAGGTGGTAATGGAGGTAGTAATCTTAATAAACGTAAGAGGGATGGTGATATTAATTCAGGAAATAATCGGTAAAAAGAGATTGGAAAGAAAGGCAGAGGGCGTAGTTTAAGGGAAGCGTCATCAAGGAGTTTGTTTGAAGAACAAAGGAGTTGCTAGAACTGAGGGTCATAGAGGGACAGGGACACATGTCACCCCAGTGTCCCATTCCAAAGAAGACACAAGGTTGTTTTGAGTGTGGATCGACCAATCATCTGGTCCGAAATTGTCTGAAGAGGAATGTTAAGAAGGAAAGTGTTAACAAGGGACCCGGTGGTGGAAGCTTGGCAATTCGGGGACCTGCACAGCTAGGAAGACCAACGACCCGTACATTCAACATGACGACGCAAGATACGGTGGCTGCCCAGGAGGTGGTAGCAGGTAACAATTTCGTTTAGAACTTAAATTACACGAGTAATATGAGTCAGATAATTATGTGAACTATTTTCTTTTATAGATTCAAGTCACAGGTTAGAATTGGAGACACAATTTAATATTGTGTTGTTAAGAATGAATTGATGATACAACTTTAAAAGATTATAGAGAATAAGAAAGCGGTGATTCCGAGGACGGAATCCTTTTAAGGATGGGTGAATGTGATAACCCGAGATTTCGAATAATCCAAATTTTACGAATAATTTTTTTTTTAATTAATATTAATATTTTTTTAATTAATATTAATGTTTTTTTAATTAATATTAATTATTAATATTGTGTTGTGTAACTGTGATACGAGTTTAGAGAATGAGTCAATTTTTGTATTGACTAATAAATTTAGAGTATAGTTGTGCTTAACAAAGAAATAGAAACTCTAACCCTAAGTCCGGATAGGGATTCCATAGAAAATATAATTAAAATAATTATATCGATGAGAATGTGTTTGTACCGAAGAGATTTATTGATCAATGATTGATCGAATAACGTTTGTAATTAATAAACCCTAATAAGGGATTAGAAACCCTAATCTCAGATTTAGAAAATCAATTGTACAGTTAAAAACCCTAATAAGTATGCTATTTGGGAACCCTAATTTCATATTAGGAATCCTAAACCCTAATTAGGAAACCCTAATCCTAATTGGGAAGCCTAATGTGTGTATTAAACTTTAATATGATTAGAAAACCCTAATTATATTTTAGTTATTTTAATTTCTATTTTACAAACCCTAATTGTAATTTAGAAAATTTATTTTTCTAATAAAAACCCTAATTTGTGGGTTATAAACCCTAATGACCATTTTGACCCTAATTTCTAAATTAGGCAATTTTAATTAGGAATATTAATCCTAATTAGCAAGATTGAATTTTATGATTAGGAAATACTAATATAATTATTGAATCCTAATTATAATTTTAGAATATTAATTTTTTATTTTGAAAACCGAAATTCGAAAATCTTGGAAATTAAATTGCAAACCTAAAGGGTTTAAACCCTAAACCCTAAAGGGTTCAAACCCTAAACCCTAACCCAAACCCTAACCCTAAGGGTTTGTGCATTAGACAAGAATGCCATTAAAATTAATTTACAAAAGACCAAAATGCCCTTTTTGGATATTTTAGTAAGTAACTTGTAAAATTTTAGAAGACCTTTAGTTGTTCACCTAACCAATTGACTTGGTGACTCTAAAAATCTCAAAAATTAGTCCATTATTGCCAGCCAACTAGCCAGCACATCAGATCATTCATTGCACCATGTGTTATAAGAGATTAAAGATAGAGAAAATGCATGTATTTGTTTATTTTGCTACTAATCTCTCACCAACTCTCTCTCTCACTACGAGCTCCGAAAATCACTAGTAGATCAGTCACTAAAACAACCCTAGATCAACCAATATCAGATTTGAGAGCTAAGATCAAGAATTTAAAGCTAGAAGGTATAAAACTATTTTTGATTTTTGATCCAAGTGGCCAAGAAAAATTTCGCGTTTATGTGTTTAGATCTTTGCTAGATGATGTTTAATGATGATCTATGTTGATATAACATAGATCCATAGCATTAAAATTCTTTAAAACTGAGAATTTTCAAAACTACCAAGAACAGAAAATGTGGTCTGACAACCTAATGTCAGGCGCCACAGATTCTTCTTTGTTTAAGATTTTTCTTGTTTGATGTTTTGGATCGGTTGCCGGACATGAGGACTGTAATCTGGAAGTGGAATCTCAGCCATTCCATGTCCAGTTTACAAGATATTCATGGTCAAAGTGAGTTGATCGAGCTTGACCACCACTTTCTGGGTAACCCAGAAAGTGAGAATCCGTGTCGACAACGTTTTCAAATTCCTTGATCATCACGCTTTTATGCGTTTTGTTGTTGTTGTTATCATAAATGTGTATCCTGTTATCGTGACTGTAGATTAATGGCATTATATCATGTATTTGATCAACAGAGCGAATTTAGAAAGCGGTCAAAGTAGCCTACTCGGCATGAATGTTTGTTTTCCGGAATTTCCAGAAAACGCATGAACTCAGTTTTTGTCAGAGTTTGACTAGGTCATATCTTGTAGATCTGTTGTTGTTAAACGAACTGGTTGTTATATTCATGTACCTTGACACTAGTATTATCGATTAGGACCATAACATAAGTAATTTGAAGCGTAGAACATAGAATTATTTGAGCCCCAAAGTAGTACCCTTATGCTGCCTGGGTTTCTAGGTTACCCAGAAAACCCAGGAGCTGTATGACAGTACTTTGGAAGGGTTGGATCTTCCTAGCTTATTATGATATGAATCTGTTAATGATTAATAATTGTAGTCTTACATAAACAGTACACAATCACAGTTCAAGCTAACCTGTAAATGTATTACACCAAGAATCATGGTAAATTACAAACAAGCGGAGTTGATAACGAAGCTGTCAGTGTTCTTGAGCTCAAGAACACCAACAGCGACGCTTTGTGTCGCTAAAGGGCTTTAGCGACGGTTTATTTATTTTTTATTTTCAGAATTTCCGGTAATTAATTAAAAATAGAAATTAAATTATAAAAATTATTAAAAATGGTTTTAAAAATTATTTTAAACTATGAAAAATAATTTTTGACCAATTAGAATATTTTTCTTTAATATTTATAATTATTTAAATATTAGAGGTATTTAATTTATTTAATTAGTGTATTAAATAAATTAGAGAAAAATGATTTAATATTATGAAAAATCATTTTAAATAAGAATAATGTATTTAAAAATATTTTGAGTTATAAAATGTGACTTTTAATATTTTGGAGAATTTTCATTAATAAATTAATATTAATGATTTTAGATTTATTTAATTATTAAATTAAATAAATGAATTAAAAAATGATATTATTGATTTAAAAATTATTTAAAAATAAGAAAATGATTTAAAAATATTTTAAGTTATAAATAATAACTTTTAATATTTGGATAATAATTTCATTAATATTTAGATATCAATGGTGATGGTTTAAAATGATTTTAATTACTTTAAAAATCATTTAAGTAGATTATTGATGATTTAAAATATTTTAAGTTATTAATAATAACTTTAATATTTTGACAAGTATGTTATTAATATTTTTATATTATTAAATATTAATAATGATAAGAGTATTTGATAATTAAATCATTTAAAATTGATTTACGTGTTTGAAAAATTATTATAAATTATAATAATTGTTTATAAATTATTAAAAGCTTTTGAAAAAAATTATAAATGATATTTGACTTATCTAAAATAATATTGAAGCTTAGAGACCAAGTTTAAATGACAATCAATGTGTTAATTGTCGGATAGGGTGACTAGAACACCGAAAATGGACCGAAGTCCAACCAGACCGAACTAGTTAGACTTGTTAAGTGTTTATATAGGTTATAAACACTAATGTGGCTATGTGGTAATGTATCTAGGAGAAGTTTGACTGTAAAATATAGTTTTACGTGTTATAAATGATTGTGCTAATTGTGAGACCGACATTGTTGAATATAGGTCTTCCGAACGCAGTTAATTATATTGTGTAGCTGTAATCAACGCGGAAGGTAAGTTTTCTAACTCAACCTTGAGTTATATTCATTCAATTATTATAGTGGTTAATTATTGCTAATAATACCATGTCCAGGGATTTATTGTTGATTAAATCATAGTTAGTGCATGTTTAATAATTCAAATTGAATTACTGATTCGGAAAATATATGTTCGTAGAATTATTGTTGTTGGATATTCATATTCATGGAAAATAGAATTGATAATCTGAGATAATTTCTGTTTTTATTGTCAAATTATATTGAGAAATGTCTTAGCTAATTATTCGCTGAGCTTAACATTTGTTAGAACTTGATAAATTAAATTTTATTGATAGATTAAATCAAATTTTGATTCAAAGAATCGAGAAGAATAACCTTTTATATAAAGGTAACATTTTGGGAACATTTTATATCGATATTAGACCATACATGCAGCACTATTAAGTATTATGCATAATATCGGGTATAATAAAGCTGATCACTTGTTATACTTGCAGAGGGGTATGATTTAATCTTTATGGTTATCTGATACTTCTGCGTATGTATCAAAGTAAATCTTTGATAGATACCCGAGAAAATAAGTTCAAAGATCTGGTGAGATCACTTAGCATAAATCTGAAAAATATTCCACTTTGTTATTGTGTAGAATTGATTCTTGTTTATTCAATTGAATATCGTAAAAACTTTGAAAGCGTTGTACTCTTTCATTATCAGATTGTTACGTTGCCTAGAATTCAAGAAGACTTGTTATTGATTAACGATTTGTTCAGCTATTTTAAAGTTCCCCGAACTTTGGTTTCATTCTATCAAAATAGATAGTTTGTTCTTATTAATTTGTATACATTTATTATATGTTTTAACTTGCAGGGCAAACTAGTTTCTCACCCTTGCTAAATAAAACTTTTCATCTAGGGACGAAGTTGTAGAAGGTACAGTGAAGAACAAAGGCAAAATGCTGGAGTAGTTATAATAAACTTATTATTATGTTATGTTTGTAAACCCTTTTTGTATATTTAAGGGGTATGTTTGTAATGTTAAGGTTAGCGGACCTAGGACTAATGTATTAACAACATATGTTAATGTGATATGTATTACTATTTCTATATGAATGGGTAGATAATTAGTATTATATTGTGGATCGTGAACACCAAACTCGGGGGTTAGGTAACCCAGATTTGGGGGGTGTCACAAGATGATTCATGACTCTCATAGGATTGAGGCGTAGAGTAGTGCAGGACGAGCTGACATCTAGCCATGTGATCTCCCAGCATTTTCTGTATGACAGATTTGGCTCAAAGGATAACTACTCACGACATTCTGGGGATTTTACCGCATCGAAGGACCATTGGCGTTTGGCCAGGGTTGATGTACTGATGCTATGCGTACTGTCGTATGTCTATATGCCACGATATATGGACGAGATAGACATTGGTGTCATTATGGCTGTGAGAGCTCTTAGAGAGGGTCTCACCATTGTACCTATGATCGTAGCAGAGACCTTGCGGTTGGCATCCTATTGTTGCACGTATCCTATAGGAGTGTTCATACGGAGTTCGCTCATGTTGTACGTGTGGTTTATGTCACACTTGAGATCGGTTGGAACCCATAGACGGCATGGATATTGCTTTTCCAATGATGTGGCCATGTCATACTCCTTTCAGCCATCGGAGTGTATAGATGCTCTATCTTGGTCCGCATTTTTGGCAGATATAAGAGATCCATTCAAAGATATTCTGCGTGCTTGGGGCTTTGCTCACCATCTGACTTCATTACTCATGCTCCGGGCATGGACTTCCTCCCTCTGGCTGGCTTGAGGGGCGTGACTACTTATCACCCACTGGCCATGATGTCTCAGTTCGACCAGTTCCAGGATTTCCATCCTTTTGATGGGGTGATAGGTCAGCGTTGACTTCTCCAGATCTCTCGGCGAGAGGACCGATCCGTGTGTATGCTTGTTGGGATCGGATCAAAGATGAGATAGCTACTTTTTCTGTCAGCTATCCCGGTTGTTCTGCAGAGTATTCCGCATGGATGGAGATAGAGATTTTATCGGCTGCAGCAATATCTATAGTACCGAATAGTGAGTCAGACGATGCAGAGCCCATGGAGGACATTGATACCAACATCAAGGAGGAGCCCGCTGCTAGGTTGCCAGCATTTCTTCCGGATTCTCCTAGTACCAGTACTTTTGTGATTTAGCACTCGGCATAGTACTTAGAGCAGAGTCTTCATCTGATGACCTTTGAGAGAGATCAGGCTCGATCTATGAGGTTGACTGCCCTTGCTGGGAGAGACGCGGCTCTATTAGAGAGAGACGATGCATTAGATCGTAGAGATGTCGCTGTTGTTGAGCGGGATGAGGCTATATCAGCCAGAGATGCAGTGACAGTTGAGCGGGATAGTGCCATATCTGCCCGGGATGTAGCCGTCACAGATAGCACTGCAGTGAGGTCCCTTATCACTGACATGATCGCAGAGATGAGCACATATATTAATGATCATATGGTCACCATGCAGATGGCTACAGATCTTTTGGGTCGTGTGGATATTCTCATACACGAGACCACAACTTCGCCTCCTTCTTCTGAGAGGGACGCCATGTTGGGCTTGTTAGCTCGTATATACCCTGACTTGTAGATGAGATTGTATTTTCCTGCACAGACTAGCTTAGATATTTTGTCATGTACAGTTTACATTGTCTATATATCAAACAGCATTATATATGACAGGGAAATATATTTTTGGATCACTTCCCTTTTAGCTATGCCTTGTTATTTGCTTGATATTTTGCCTGCTGCTTCAGGGCTTGTGGTCTTGATGTATTCTGAAATCCTCCTGGGTGGATTGACATTGAGTTGTCTCTAGATAGTTCAGAATGGATCACCGATCTATGTATCCCTACCATCTTTGGTGTCTTGGGACTTGTTTCTGGATGGAAGTGTGGAGAGGAGTATGGCTTTCCTCTCTGAGATTGACCACACCATAGATGGTCGCCAGTACTTCTATTTAGGAGAAGGCTAGTTAATTCCATCTCTTATGGATTGGTGTTGCTCTTCAAGGTATGACCGCAGCTTAGATGCAGAATCTCCTATTTGGGAGGAGTTCAGGTAATTTCATCCCTTTGGTCTGAAGCCAAATGAAATGTAATGGATTGAAGGATGATCCCAGTACCAACTGACAAGGGTTTGTGTTTTGGTAGGGGGTGAGACCACACCATGAATGGCTGCCTACGTACTCCTATTGAGGAGGAGATCAGGTCTGCGTAGTTCGAACCTGGTGTAAGAGGTTCAACGCTGTATATGGCTGACATGGTGTAGGAATGTTTTTGGTTGTTTTTGTTTTTGTAAGGGTAGAAATGTTTTTATTGTTTTTGTTTTATTGCGATCGGGCCATGTGACATGGTTGCCTACGTACTCCTATTGAAGAGGAGATCAGGTCGACGTAGTTCGCCCCTTAGGGCGAGAAGAAAAGGGTAATCCCATGTGCAGGTCAGAGTGCGGGGAGGAGAAAGTTTAATCCTAGGTTGAGGATAAACTGTAGGTATGAAAAGTTTTATCCCAGGTACGGGTAGCCAAACTGTAAACGCAAGAGGTTCAATCCACGGTGGGATGACTTAAGTTGTAGGAACACAAAGGAGAACCATGTAGCTGGCTTGCAATGTATGTTTCCCTGAGGGGCAAAGTGTAGAAAAGTTGTAGGTGGTAAAGGGTTAAAGAATGACTGGTGACCTGATGATTATGCACCAGGGTGTTTGCGAATTACGCCGGACATATAGTACCGCTTTCACAAGCGTCCCAGGAGTTGATGAGTTGTGGAAATTCATAAATCGTCCATTTCTTGCAATTTGAGAGCACCTCCTGTCAATACTTCTTTGACAAGAAACGGGCCTTCCTAGTTAGGAGCGAATTTTTCCTTAGCCTGATCTTGGTTCTCAAGAATTTTCTTCAAAACCAAGTTATGTTGTTTAAATTGCCGTAGCCGGACTTTTTTGTTGTAGGATCTGGCGATTCTTTACTGATATAACTGACCATGGAAGATAGCCGCGGTTCACCTTTCGTCTATCAGAGACAATTGGTGATACCTGTCTTGTACCCATTGGTCTTCATCCAACTGAGCGTCTATCAACACTCTGAGGGATTCCATTTCAACTTCTATGGGGAGTATTGCTTCCATCCCATAGGTTAAAGCATAGGGGGTTGCCCCATTGGAAGTACGCATTGAGGTTCTGTAGGCTAATAGAGTCAGAGGCAATAGGTCAGGCCAATCTTTGTGGTTGGCGGACATCTTTTGCATAATCTTCTTGATGTTTTTGTTAGCCGCTTCAACAGCACCGTTCATCTTCGGACGATAGATGACATAGTTGAGATGTTTGATGTGGAATTTACTACATAATTCCTTCATCATTTTGTTGTTGAGGTTTTTGGCATTATTTGACACAATCACCTCTAGTTGTCCGTATAGACAAACGACATTGTTTCTGATGAAAGCAATGATGACTTCTTTAGTAACCCTGGGGTAGGGGGCTGCTTCCACCCACTTGGTAAAGTAGTCGATCATGGTGAAGATAAACCGATGATCATTGCTAGCTTTTGGCTCAATGGGCCCAATAACATCCATTCCCCACATTGAGAAGGGCTAAGGTGAACTCATATTGTGAAGTTCCTGTGGAGGGACGTGTATAGCATTCCCATGAATCTGGCACTGATAGCATCTCCTGACGTGGTCATTGCAGTCAGCTTTGAGAGATAGCCAATAATGTCCAGTCCTGAGGACTTTCTTGACAAGGAGGGGGCCACTCATATGGAGGCCATAGACTCCGCCATGGATTTCATCCATAAGCCTTTGGGCTTGATCTTTGTCTAGACATCTGAGGAGACCTAGTCCTGCATCTCTTTTGTAGAGCGCATCTCCACTCAGGTAGAACTTCATAGCAAGTCGATGGATCCGCCTTTTGTCAGTCGGGCTCGCCTCAGCGGGTGTAGATCCATCTCGCAGATATTCCTTGATATGTTGATACCAAGGATGTTGGATGGGAGGTAGCTCATCCGATACTTCTCAACGTAATTCCATAGGTGGGGCCTTGTGTGAGAATTGTGGCGCTTCGGCAAGTGTTCCTTTTCTAATATGCGAATCAAGGAGGCCAAAGTTGCTAATGCGTCTGCAAAGTCATTCCTATTACCAGGATTGTGTAGAAAGGAGATTTCTTCGGACTCTAAAGCCATCTTCAAAACCTGCCGATGGTAAGGCAGCAAATGTAGTTCCTTGGTTTGATAGATTCCGGTGGATTGTCTGATTACCAGCTCTGAATCTCCAAGGACAGTTAACCGTTTGATGCCCATTGAATGGGCAAGTTTTAGCCCCATGAGACAGCCTTCATACTCAGCCGTATTGTTGGTGCTGACAAACTGTAATTTGATGGCAACGGGATACTGCTCCCCCGTATCAGATACTAGAACTGCTCCAGCTCTAGAACCTTCCATATTAACAGCTCCATCAAAATACATCTTCCATGATTGGCGTGTATTGTACTGATGGTGTTGTTGTACTGTCATTACTCCTACATCAGGGAAATATGTTTCCAAGGGTTTGTAATCCCCTGAAGGTGCGGCAGCTAGTTGATCCGCGATTCATTGACCTTCGATGGACTTTTGAGTCACATATACGATGTCAAATTGTTGTAGGATCAACTGCCATCTGGACAGTCGGCAATTTAACATAGGTTTGTTGAACACGTACTTGAGAGGATCCACGCGGAATATAAGGTGGGTTGTGTGACCATGGAGGTAATGTTGTAACCTCATGGAAGCCCATGCTAAAGCACAACACGTCTTTTTGATCAGAGTGTACTTGTGTTCACCTTCTTTGAACAACCTTTCTTTGAGGTAATAGATAGCTCATTCTTGGCCTCTATCTTCTCCGTCTCCAAAGATGACCCATGACATTGTCACTTATGGACAGGTACATAAACAGGGGAACATTATCCCTGGGTGGCACCAAAACGGGAGCTTTGACTAGCTGTTTCTTGATTGTAAGGAAGGCCTTCTGTGACGCCCCCAAAATTAGGTATACATCACCCATCTTGAGTCGCCAGATACATTGTACAGAATTCAAATACAACTTAATAATACAACTGTCGTGTACAATACGACAAAACATAAACTGTGAGTTTGAATACAAATATTGTCTACTAGAGATTATACAAACTCAAAAGGAGTCCTCATTATAATTATTATCACACTATTTCACAGAATAGTGAGGACTACTAATGCACCATCTAGGACCATCACTCTGTTCCTCGACTAGTACCAGCTACGTTCTCATTTCCTGAAGAGAACAGTGAAAGAAAGGGTGAGCTCAACTAGCCCAGTAAAAAATATTATGACTAAGATAATGCAGAATAATTTATCGTTAGCCTTCAACAGTGTTAAACTGATAAAATATAATAACTATCAAGTTTAACTGCAGCGGAACAAGCAATCCATTAGAAGAGTCAAGTAGGGAATAAAATCTACTATCTTCTATGATTTAAAAGGTTTTTCATCACATTTATCGCTGAGACGCAGCTTAATAAATAATCCACATCATCGAATCACCCCCGCATCTACTGGCCAAGGATATTCTTTAGTATCACGACCATTTAATTATCCATGCACTACTGACTTAAGATAATCATGTTTTCATCAACGGTCCCGATCATGCCATAAAATAATTCATCTTTGCACTACTACCAAAGAGAATCCATAGCCATAATCATACCAAAAATCATTCATCAATGCACTACGCCAACGCCAATGAGGACTTTTTCCACATCATTTGTAACATTACGGTTATGATTACAAGAATAATCCTCGGTCATAATCATACCAAGTCCATCTATGCACCACAGTGCCATGATGACTTTCAATATAATATAAACATGAGAATGATGACAATGATATAAGAATTCAATAAAACAAGTGCAAGAATTAATTTATCTAGGAAATGATAACGTCCAAATTGTCAACATGATACTACTTTGTACAGTAAAATTCAAGAATGCTCAGAAGAATATTTCCATGAAAAGATACTGGATGAATCGCAAATATCATGGCTATTCCACTAATTTCATGGACTATAGAAGTCAAAGTTTTAACCAACTGAGTAAAATAAAGAATGGAATAACAAAAGAAATCACCATGCATGCGATAAACCGCACAGGCAGGTTATTCCAACAAAATAATAAATAACGGAACTGTGTCCGGCGTGAAACGCATGCAGATGTGATATTCCAATGTAATAATAAAGAATGGAGCTGTGTCCCCAGAAAACGCATAGTAGAAAGATATTCTCGACGAATAATAAATAATGGAACTGTGTGCGGCGAAAGCGACAAACAGGATATTCTCGATGTAATAATAAAGAATGAAATAATGTAAGAATTTCACCAAGTATAAGGTAGCTCATTACAGATACAAAGTTATTCCAACAGAATAATAAATAATGGAATAATGAAGTTTTATTCATGAAAGTACAACAAATAACATCCCTTACAGTAAAAGAAAGCTGAATATAAGAGTAGGAAGAAGTAGCGAATACTTTTCTATAGGTTCTCTTATAATTCTCTCTCTAGAGTTTCAAATGAATTGTAAGAAATAATGAAGGAATGAGCTTCTATTTATAGAAGAATGAAGCGCATAGTAACTAACTTATGAACGGTCCAGATTGATTTACTTTAAAGCAGACGATCCGATTATTTTACTATTAAAACTTAAAACAACGGTCCATCTTGATTTACTATTAAAACTTTAAACCCGGTGATCCATATTGATTCACTATTATAACTTTTCACCAAACCGGTCCATATTGATTTATTATTATATCTTCAACCAACGGTCTGAAAAATTAGCACATCTGCTCATGGAATAATATTGTACCCAAAAATGATTTGGACCGAAAAGAAATATATTTTACGGGTGATCAATAGTACCTTGTGAATAGTAACTCGTGAATAGTAACTCATGAATACTAGCTCGTGAATAGTAACTCGTGAATAGTAACTCGTAAATAGTAACTCATGAATAGTAACTCGTGAATAGTAACTCATGAATAGTAACTCATGAATAGTAACCCGTGATTAGTAACTCATGAATAGTAACTCATGAATAGTACTCCGACACGAAAAGTGTCCCAAATACCCTATTGAACAATACTGAGTGACTTCTCACATAAGCATCAATAATCAATATCGTGTACTACTATGCAACCACGCGTATTACTGTACTTTTAACACCGGGTGTTTCAACAATTAACGGTAAAACTTCCACCGTTATTTTCATAAAGTATTTTTGTCGTTTTCTCAATCCGATAATAATTACGCACAGGTCAACCAATGATTGATTATCGCCGCATAAATGCGGATATTCCCCGATAAAAAGAATATTCCCCGACCAATCGAATATTATATAATCACTTGCTTACTTTGCAAAATTTGTAAATATTACCCACAACTATAACATTACATCAAATCAACACCATAATAAAAAAAAATTTTATTTCGAGAAAATTAAATCTTTATTCATAAAATCTGGGGTCTCACACCTTCTGACACTCAGCATTCCATTTCATTGAGGAGTTCTTCCTTAATAGCTTGAAGATCGGCTCACAGGTTGCTGTGAGTTGGGAGATAAACCTGCTAATGAAGTTGATTCTTCCCAAAAATCTCCGTATTTCCTTCTCTGTCTGAGGAATGGGCATTTCGGTGATGGCTTGGATTTTGGCAGGATCCAACTCAATCCCCTTGTGGCTGACTAGAAATCCTAGAAACTTACCTAATTTAATGCCAAAGGCGCATTTAGCTGGATTCAACTTCAAGTTGTACTTACACAACCTGTTGAACAACTTTCTGAGATAGTCTATATCGTCGTCCTCCTTCCGGAACTTGACAATGATATCATCCACGTAGATCTCAATTTCTTTGTGCGTTAAGTCATGGAAAAGAGCCATCATAGCTCGTTGATAGGTGGCTCCGGCATTGATGAGGCCGAATGACAACCGTCTATAGCAAAAAGTTCCCCAATGAGTGATGAAAGCAGTTTTCTCATGATCTTCCTCGGCAACCATAATCTGATGATACCCTTAAAGCAATCAAAGAAAAGGAGTACATGTCGATTCACAAGTAAAGATTATTGTCAATGAGAATGTGGATAAATGGCACGGGAAAGCTATCTTTTAAGCAAGCTTTGTTCAAGTCCCGGTAATCCATGCAAACTCGCACCTTCCCTCCAGGTTTAGGCACGGGCACAATGTTAGATATCCACTCAGGATATGTAGATACCATTATGATGCCAGCTTGAAATTGTTTCATAATTTCTTCTTTCACCTTTAAACTCCATTCAGGTTTCAATTGCCTGAGCTTTTGCTTGACTGGCTTAAATCCCTCTTTAATGGGAAGGCGATGAAGGACAACGTCAGTGGACAAACCCACCATATCTTCATAAGACCATGCAAACACATCCTAGAATTGGGTCAATAGCGTAACCATGTCATTCCGTTGGTTTGGGGTAAGGTCTGAACCAATCTGGATTAACTTAGGGCTTTCTAAGGTTCCGAGATTGAAAAAAGTGGTTTGATCAAGGTTGGGTTTGGGTTTGTCTTTGACCCATTCTTGAATTTCTGGAGGCACCTCAATGTCATCCTGTATATCCACCAAGGCTGAATTCATCTCTACATCAAAGGTACAATCCTTGTGGAGAAGAGGCACCGTATCAGCAAGTACATGCATATCTAAATTTAGAGTCTTGAAAAAAAATATGCTTTCACGTAGTATATATGAAATGTGTTGATCATACACACTGTTAGCATATACTGGCAAAATAAACTGCTAATACTGTATAGAAAAGTAAGCAGTTATTATATCTACAGGGCAGAAAGATTTTCTGCCCGCTTTACCCTTGACGACCAATGCGAGGAATATTGTTCCAATTGGCAAGAGCAAAGTCTGGGTGGACCGCAGTGATGGAGGGATTGTCATCATCCTCCCTGTCCCGAATGATAGCCATTACGTCTAGGCAATCATCGTCTGGGGTGTATTTGTTGGTATGCTCATCATGAATGATGATGCGTATGCCTGACATCATTCGGATGATGTCTTGCTTGATTCTTCGTTCCTCTTCTTCCACTGCGGGATTTGGAACAAAGATTTCTTTTCCTTTCACCGGTACCGGCTTGGGACATAACATAGCCATTACATTGGCTGGCACCTTTAAGGGAGGTTGTGCGGACTCAGAGTTTGAAGGCGAAGATGAATGCCACATGGTTGGAGCTGAAGGAATCTGTTGATGTTTATGAGGATTCCCATGACTAGAACTGACAGAATAGCCTAGCCCAAATTGCTACGACTTATTGGGTTAAGCTTAATTGGGTATTTGATACCCCGCAATCTTTACCCAACCCTTGTCCCGCTTATGACCCAAATGACATCATTTCTTGAGTGGCCGACATTACCTCTAAGAATCTTGGGCTCAAAAAGTGGTTTAACGCCTTGAGAAAATCGATTTTTGAGAATTAAATTTTTATTTTTATTAAATGAATTTAATTGATTATTTAGGGAGCAAGCTAATCGAAGGTCGTTCTATGACCTAGAAATTTCAGAACATCGTAGGATTTTGGCTACGTGGTAGAATTAAAGTGTTTGAATTTCCAAGACGAAAATAAAAGCTTTCCGAGAAATTTTCCGAAAAACACTATTCACGTATTTCTGTTCGGGAATTATTTTTGAACTTCCAAAAAATACGTAATGATAGAATATTGAGGTGAGATAGAATATCCAATTAAGAGAAACCTTCATTACATCCACTATTTACAAATCTTGCTTGATTCAAATTGGCACCATCACATTACCTGTTAATCTCATCTCTTTGAAAATACTTGCATTTGATGTGATTTTAGGGATTGATTGGTTAACTACTCATCATGATAAAATTGATTATTTTTGTAAGGTCGTTAGATTTCATATTCCTAACCAACCTGTTATATGAATTCAAGCAACCAAACCACTAAAGTCAATCACTGTCATATCAAGCCATAAAGTTACTCGTTTATTGAAAAATGGATGTCAAGCTTTCCTAGCCCATGTCATGGATTTAAACAAAAATATGTCAGATTTGAATGGTATTTCTATTTTTAATGAATTTCTTGACGTATTTCCCAAATAACTTCTTGGCCTACCGCCAGAGCGTGAAATCAAATTTTGTATTAACCTTGAAGCCAGTACAAAACTCATTTTCAAAACCTCATATCGAATGACTTCTATTGAACTTTAGGAGTTAAAAACCCAACTACAAGAGTTGTTAGACATTGGTTTCATTCGTCCTAGTACATCTCCTTGGGGTGTTCCTATTTTATTCGTAAAGAAGAAAGATGGGAGTATGCGACTTTGCATTAACTATTAGAAGTTGAACCATGTCACCATCAAAAATAGGCACCCACTACCTCTCATTGATGACCTGTTTGACCAGTTGCAAGGTGCAAAATACTTCTCAAAGATCAATCTTCATTCCGGATATCATCCATCAGTTAAAGATTAAAATTGATGACATTCCAAAGACTGCTTTCAGAACTCGGTACGGGCATTACGAATTCCTAGTCATGTCTTTTGGATTTACTAATGGTCCCGATGCTTTCATGGATATGATGAACCGAGTATTCAAAGAATATTTTGGATCATTTTGTGGTTGTCTTTATTGATGATAT
This sequence comes from Panax ginseng, assembly GCA_020205605.1. Classification (NCBI taxonomy): domain Eukaryota; kingdom Viridiplantae; phylum Streptophyta; class Magnoliopsida; order Apiales; family Araliaceae; genus Panax; species Panax ginseng. Next base: position 32,724,846 of record CM035143.1, on the reverse strand, counting down.
CATCATCTACTCCAAAAGTTGTGAAGATCATAAGCAACACTTGAGGCTGATACTCCAAAAGCTTCGTGAAAACAAGCTATACGCCAAGTTAAAGAAATGCAAATTCTGGTTTGAGGAAGTATCATTCCTTGGGCACATGATATCGAAGTATGGAATATCAGTTGACCCGACAAAGATTGAACTGATACAAAGTTGGGAGACGCCTAAGTTAGTAACCAAAGTACGTAGCTTTCTGGGCTTAGCTGGTTATTATCAAAGATTCGTTGAAGGATTTTCTCGAATCACCACTCCATTAACTCAGCTGACTCGAAAAGATACAAAATTCAGATGGAGCGAGGAATGTGAAAGAGCTTCCAAGAACTGAAGAGGAGACTTATTTCAGCACCTGTTCTAACAATACCATCAGGTTCAAAGGGATTTGTCATCTACAGTGATGCTTCAGGCAAAAGTTTAGGATGTGTTCTCATGAAACATGGGAAAGTCATAGCTTATGCCTCAAGACAACTCAAAGAATATCAGAGGAATTATCCTACTCATGATCTAGAGTTGGTCGCAGTCATTTTCGCGCTAAAGATCTGGAGACACTACCTGTATAGGGAGAAAGTGGAGATCTATACAGATCATAAAAGCCTCAAATATTTCTTCACCCAAAAGGAACTCAACATGCGGCAACGACGTTGGCCCGAGCTGTTGAAAGATTATGACAATACCATTCAATACCATCTTGGAAAAGTGAACGTGGTAGCTGACGCGTTGAGTAGAAGATCTTATGCGGGTATGATTGCGATGTTGTTAAAACAAAGACCCATTTTATATGACTTACAAAGGATGGAGATAGAGTTAAAAACTTCAGGGACCCACGTGATGATGTCAAATATACGAGTAGAACTGACTTCAATAAATAAAGTTAAAGTTGTTCAAGCTACAGACCTGAAGCTGATAAGTATGAAGAAGAAAGTACAAGAAGGTGCTATTCCAGAAGTAAAAATCGACAAAGAAGGAGTACTTCGAGTCAACTCCAAACTTTGTGTTCCTAACGACTCAAAATTGAAGTATAAAATTATGATGGAAGCACACAACACACTATTTGTAATCCATCCTAGAAGTACCAAAATGTATCGTGATCTTTGACATACATTTTGGTGGAGCAATATGAAGAGAGAGATCGCGGAGTTTATCTCAAGGTGTTTAACTTGTCAACGTGTCAAGGTTGAGCATTAAGTATCAAAAGGTCCATTGCAACCACTTAAAATTATAGAATGGAAGTGGGAACACATCAGCATGGATTTCGTTATTGGTCTTCCCAATATTTCTTAAGGCATAGATGCAATTTGGGTTATTGTCGATAGATTAACCAAGTCTGCTCATTTTTGGCCTATACGAGAAACTTATTCACTTAAATGTCTTGCTCGTATGTACATAAATGAGATTGTGAGGTTGCATGGTATGCCAATATCCATAGTTTCTGATCGAGACCCAAGATTCACTTCACGATTTTGGGTCAGCTTGCAGAAAGCTATGGGCACTGATTTACGATTCAGTTCTTCATATCATCCTCAAAGGACGGGCAGTCGAAAAGGACTATTCAAACTCTTGAAGATCTATTAAGACTCTGCGTTCTAGACTTCAAAAGGACCTTGGGACAAGTATTTACCATTTATGGAATTCTCCTACAACAACAATTATCAAGCGAGTATAGGCATGGCTCCATTCGAGGCGTTGTATAGACGAAAGTGTCGTTCTCTAGTATGCTGGGATGAGGTGGGTGAAATAACGTTGTTGGTACCAGAAATGGTACGCATGACTACGAAAAAGAATTAAATGATCCAACAACGCATACAACCTCACAAGATCGATAAAAGAGTTATGTTGATCTTCATCGAAGGGACGTAGAGTTCAATGTTGGAGATCATACATTATTACGTGTTGTTCCATGGAAAACAGTTACGAGATTTAATAAGAGAGGAAAGCTCCACCCTTGATTCATTGGTCCATTTGAAATCCTCGACCGAGTAAGAACTGTGGCCTATAGACTCGCTTTACCACCAAGTATGTCTCGTGTTCATAACGTTTTTCACATATCTATGATACGTAAATATGTGAAAGACCTGAGCCACATTATTAAATTAGAAACAGATGAGATATCATAAGATTTAACGTATGAGGAGGTACATGTCAAGATCTTGGATAAGAAGGAGCAGATTCTACGCTCAAAGGTTATACCTCAAGTTAAAGTTTATTGAAAAAATCACGATATTGAGGAAATGTCTTGGGGGTTAGAATTTGAAATGAAAACAAGGTATCCTCACCTTTTCGACATACCAGGTACGTACATCAATTTCGAGGACAAAATTTCATAAGGATGGGAGGTTGTGAGACCCCAACTTTTTATGAATAAAGATTTAATTTCTCTAATTATTATTTTGAATAATAAGGTGTTGATTTGATATAATGCTTTAGTTATGAGTCATATTTGCAAATTTTACAAAGTAAGCAAGTTGTCATATAATATTCGTTTAGTCGGGGAATATGCTTTTTGACAAGGAATATTCGTACGACGATGCAATCATTAGTGGACCACATAACAGAATAAATGTCTGATATAGAAAGACACAAAAATAACTTTTTTATAAAAATAACTGCAAAACTTTTACCGTTAATCATTGAAACACCTGAAAAAAAAATGCGATGAATACGTGGTTGCACAAAGATTATTACCAGTATTGCATGATAATAGCTCTGATAATTGATTCTTACGTAAGAAGTCACTAAGTTTCATTCAATAATTACCACTGTAATTATTGCATAATATCTCATATTATTGATTCAATTATTGTCACAGTATCATCTGCACAATATTTTTTATTATTAAATCAATAATTGACACGACACAATTATTCATATTATTAGTTAGCATTATTGTTAATGTCTATAAAATTTTGTCGAGGAAAGGGGTTAGGTTATATAATTGCGCGCCAATAAGGATAAATCCTTATCAGAAAGCCCCTTGAGAATGATTTGGTTGTTAATATTGTGAGCGTATAATATTAATTGTGAATAATTATTATGTGGTGGATATTGGTTCAATTTTGATATAAATGAAGGAATTTTGCATGAAATATTTGTGAAAAGTTTGGCAATTATCTTCTCCGATAAAATACTCATTCAAATATATTATTATAATATATTATAATTTTTTAAGTAGTATTATTATAATAATATATAATTTCCAACATGTGAATAAAAGTCTTATTTTGGTTTTGAATTCAAAAACTTTCGTACACATTTTGAATTCTCTTCTACATATTCGTTTTCCAAAGTGATGGTTGATGGAAAGCCTGCAAAGTGTGTTTTCTAAATAGTGGGCCCTCAACCTTAGAAAATAAGGAGTTAGGCAGAAGTTAGGCATGAAAGAGAAAGAAGAGTTAGGCATACTATTTTATTTTTCTCCCTCCGTTGCAATATAAAAGGAAGGGCAACCTCATTCCTAAACACACCATTACAATATCAGAAATTCTTATTTTATAGTATTGTGAGTATTTCTCTTGAGTATAAGGATACTTTGAGTGTAGACTAGTATGTTAAGACTAGTATATTAAGACTAGTATGTGGGTTTACTGATGACCAAATCTCATTGGTCATAAATATATGAGATATTAACTCAATGCATAGGTACATGTTAGAGAACGATGTACTGGACAGACCCACCATGAGAGATGTGGGGCATTATGTGAAGTGTCATTAGCAATTCTCATAGTGACAATGATGTAATGGTACTCCGACCTGAAATCACTATATTTCTACACGGGAATTTATGTACTTTGATATCATCAAATGTCACATTTAATAGGCAGGACTATAAAGGTAATTATTGGGCACATGATAAGTGATATTTTTACTCACTTATTGTATATTAATCCATGCGAATTGTGCCCACCTCGAGTACATTTCATTTTATTTTAGTTTTATTTCACGTTATTTTGCATTACATATACTTAAAACTCCTTTTGGTGAACAAGTGCAGGAATCGGCTTCATTTTGGTGGAATTCGAGGTATCGGTGAGCGGATGCGTGAAGGCTAGTTGAAAGGCGAGGATGTGCATGGCATGGGGGTACAATGAGGCATGGAAATCAAGCAAGCATGAGGATTAAAGCAAGTAGCAGCAGCAGCAAGCAGGAAACCAGACTCAGGAATTGCAGGACACAGGCCGCGCGGCAGTACAAAGGCAGACTCGCGCGCCCGCGCGAGTACAAAGCTTTACATGGGAACCTTACCAAGTCGGCGCTACCATGAGGCAAGGGATGCTTGGCTACCGCGAGGCATGACCGCGCCTACACGAGGCGCACAACCGCGAGAAGACGTCTGGGAACCGATCTATCGCAAGTCTCATGCACCATGAGACAGATATTACTGTGGACGCGTGGCGTGGCGCGTGCATGTCTTGATGTTGTCAGATTTTGTTTTATTTTTATTTCTCAACTTAATGATGTGTAATGTGGTATAAAACGATTCTGACGTGTGTCAGAGGAGAGGAGACTTTTATTACGTAACTTTCATAGTAGAAACTAGGGTTTACACCTTGGGAGAGATTCCAACGTAGGAGAAAGCCATAACGTCTATTTTTCTCTACTTGTTCTTGGAGATCTCTGTCATCGTGGATATTGATTATTGTTTATGGGAGTTCTTTGTGGATTCAATAGTTAATCATTGGTTTCTATTCAATGATTGGGTTTGATCATTCTAACTTTCTTCCATTCGTTTGTTTATTGATCGTGTTTAGCCTTGATCCCATGATGGCTTTTGGTTCAGTCGTGAACTAAACTCCATTATGGGATCCTAACGGATTTTAATATGTAACTTGGTTGCACATCTAAATGTTAGATTTGTTTTGCATATCATAGGGATTATCTACCATGGTTGGTTTGTATGTATGAATGACTGATAATCTTTATGTTAGTATTTGTATGGAATTGGAAATGAACATATGAATATGGATGAAATCATGATAGCAAGCTTAATATGGGGATCAGATATTTTGTGAAATGTATCTTAATATACTTGCTTTTGCCGTATGAGCTATAATAAGGGTTGTGCTTAAAATCAATAGGATTGAAATTGCGCATAGGAATATGGTAATTGTGATGGTATTGGTGATTACATAGATTCTAACATCTGTAGATGATATGTGAGTTGGTTATAGTGCATTGGAAAATGGTTATAACTCATTTTTATGCCCTTGGCTATTATCCTGTTATATGTGAACACTTCTTGCATGACATATGTCGATTGAATGAAATATTGAATGAAGTTAGGATCCCATTGTTTCCACATTATATTTACTCCATTTATACTCTTATTTTTAGTTGGTAATCATAATTAGTTTAAATCAACAATTAAGTCCATAGTCTTAGCATATAAATATAGTGAGTTAATTAATGCATAGTAGTCTAAAGTTAACAACTTTCTCTGTGGGATCGATACTTTACTTACTCTGTATTACTTTTGACCCGTGTATACTTGCATGAGTTAGAGCTCTTTTATAAGAACTATAAAAGAGGCAACAGTACATCATGAATCGTGTGAGTAATATGAGTGATCTAGATGGAATTTAACCCTCCTATATATTAGGGGTGATATCCATAGGCCTCTTGATTGAGTAGGACTATGAAATGCATGGCCATGCTCAAATAGTGATTTGTTTCATATAGTCTACTCATTGATCAAGAAAAACTCAGATTAAATTATGAAGAGTATGACACATTCCATGACTCGAGTTTAATCTAGGATATTAAGGTTAAAAGGATTAAATTATATTGAAACATTGGTCACTAAAAGGTTGCATCGAATCATCGATCTTATTATTACTTGGGTAGCAGTGATGCATTACTAGATGCCACTCACTGTTTATAATTTTATAATTTGATTTTAAAATTATTGCCAACGTAATAATAACCTATAGGGTCACACACATAGAACGTAATTAAAAGGGAATTAATTTAAATTATAAAGATTTAAATATGTCAATATGATTGATAGTATTTAAATTACGAATTTAAAGTAATAGGATAATTTATATATAGGTATATTTATTAAGTAAGACTTAATTAAGATATATATATAAATTCGGATTTTATTAAATTAGGTTTTGAATAATTCCTTTTAATCGCTATATATATGATATGTAGTGACCATTTTAGGATTATTCATTAACCAAAACCCTAGCCGCTCTTAGAGAGAGACTAGAGAGAAAACAGTTTCAGAAAATCCTCATCCTTGGTGGCTAGTACCGCGTTTCCTTCTTCTGCAGATCGTAGGACGATTCGTGTGGAGCGTTCGTGTGGATACCTGAGAGACACAAATTCCAGTTTGAATTGCGGCTGAGATTCGACCGCATCGATTCCAGCTTTAACAATCGGTATAATTTCTAACCTCTGAATTAATTGTATTTTTCGCATGGATCCTGTTTTAGGATTTCGGAATTGCCTTTAATTGGTTTATTTTCGCTGTATTTCTATGCCGAAACCCAACAGTGGTATCAGAGCTACTTGCAAAACGATTAATTCAGATAACGTGTTAAATTTTTTTCGATATATATGATATATGATGATACAATTTTACCAGTCTGAAATTGATTATATTGTTTTCGATATATATGATATATGATGATACAATTTTAATGTTCTGTTAATTGAGTATATGATATTTTGTAATCGATATATTCTGGTATTATGAATATCAGTAATAGATATGCATGTATATGATGTTCTGTTAATTGTATCTTATATGGCGTAATAATAGTATACAACTTATGTTCTAATTGGATTAAAAGTATACAGATTCAGTTTAATATGATTAATGGTCGTGTCCCCTATATTTTATATATAGTTTTCTTTAATTATATATAAATTATTATGTGCTTATTATGATATGCATGGTGCACAGTTATGGCCTTTTGACCCATAGGTTAGTGGTTTTGGGTTTTGAAATACGGCTTGCATGTCATGCCTTTATATAAATTCTAATGTAATATTCTCTTCTCATCTAAATCCCCTCGAATGTAACTTGAGGTTTCTTTATGTCATGTAATAATCTGTAATCGATGAAGATGTCAAGATGGAGAACACGATGGAAAGATGATGATGGAGAGGAGGCACATGCTTGAGGAAGATCCAAGGAAGCTATTTATTTAAGATCTTTTACTACCTTAGATTGACCTTCAATCTTTCATTAGCTTGAAAAGATTGACAGTGGATTGGGCCATAACTGTGACAAATTTAATTTCGCACTTTATTTATGCTTGTATGTGATATGATATGATAAATAATGTGCATGCTTAATAAGATTTAAATTTGTGAGATCTAAATTAATTTATAAAATCCCTCAATAAAATATTAAGTCTAAATCAGATGCCTTCCAATGAATAACACTCATCAAGACCTTGATCAATAGATGTAGGTTTGCCAAATCAAAGTACCCTATTTATCTAGGTAATATGCGATAGGATAATTGTGATATCTAAACTGCTAAAATCATTGGGCCCGACTTAACTAAGTTATCTCAATAGGATTGTGGACTTAGAGGCATGGAGTTTGGTAGGTACCATTAGATGGACTAGAAACAAATGTTGTTTACCAAACTATCCAGGAGTTATATATGATATAATTGACAAGGGGTTGTCTACCTAAATAATTGTGTTTTAAGAGATTAGCCAAAGCTAACTTAAGGCATAATGAAATATGGATCTTGGCTCACTAGAAAGATTTAATAGAAAATGCTTTCTGAATTAATGGTGAGGGCTATTAATTTGAATAAAATAGTGGGAGGTATATTTTGAATGTATTATTATCAATTACATAATATCAACTCTATAATTTGACTTATTATTTTTTGCACTTATAAATTGTAGATATCAATGGCAAACAACAACAACACAAATAGTCTTTCATTATGATCAGTCCTTGAGAAGGACAAGCTGAGTGGAATTAATTTCCTTGACTGGCATAGGAACTTGAGGATTGTCCTCAAACAAGAGCGCAAGCTATATGTCCTTGATGGGCCCATTCCTACAGCACCAGTTGTCACTGCACCACGTACAGAGCATAATGCTTACGAGAAGCATCAAGATGATGCTCTAGACATCAGTTGTGTCATGCTAGCAACCATGAGCGTTGAGCTTCAGAAGCAACATGAGTTGATGGATGCTTATGAGATGATCGAGCATCTCAAGAAATTGGTCGAAGGGCATGCTCGACAGGAGAGGTATGATACAAGCAAGGCATTGTATCACTGCAAGATGGGTGAACGTGATCCAGTTGGTCCACATGTGCTGAAAATGATTGGGTATATTGAGTACCTTGATAGGTTGGGTTTTCCAATCACTCCAGAAGCCCAAATAGATCTTGTTTTGCAATCCTTGAACAGCAGCTACTCTCAATTTTTTATGAATTATCTTATGAATGAAATTGAGAAACCCCTTACTGAGTTGTTGAGCATGTTAAGAACTGTCGAGAACAACATGAAAAAGGAAGGACCCGCTCCCATAATGATGGTGCAAAAGGGGAATGCTAAGGGAAATTGGAAAGGCTAGAAAAAGATAGGATCTAAATCTTTTGCCAAACCCAATTCCAAAACCAAACAGGCTTTAAAACCTAAAGGTGGGGTGGCTAAAGAAGGTGAGTGTCACTTCTGTGGAAAACCTGGACACTGGAAGAGGAACTATCATGCTTATTTGGATGAAGTGAAGAAAAAGAAAGGAAGTACGACTTCTGATTCAGGTATATATGTTATAGAAGTCAACTTGTCTTCTTCTACATCATGGGTATTGGATACTGGGTGTGGTTCTCACATTTGTGTAAATGTGCAGGAACTCCAAAGGAGTGGGACTTTGGCGAAAGGAGAGGTTGACCTACGAGTTGGGAATGGATCAAAAGTTGCTGCACTGGCCGTAGGAACTTATCATTTATCTTTGCCCACTGGGTTAGTTTTAGAATTAGAAGATTGTTATTTTGTGCCTGCTATAAGCAAAAACATTATTTCTGTTTCTTGTTTGGACAAGAAAGGTTTTTCATCTATAATAAAGAACAATCGTTGTTTGTTTTACTTAAATGATATTTGTTATGGTGTTGCACAATTGTTTAACGGTCTCTATATTCTTGATTTAGAAATGCCTATCTATAACATAAATACAAAACGATTTAAATCAAATGATTCAAATCCGACATATCTCTCGCACGCTTTGCGTTTAGGCCATATAAATGAGAAACGCATATCCAAACTCCATCAAGATGGGTTCTTGGATTCATTTGATTTTGAATCATATGAGAAATGTGAGTCTTGTTTATTAGACAAGATGACTATAGCCCCTTTCACTGGACACAGTGAACGGGCTAACGATGTATTGGGACTTATACATAGTGATGTATGTGGACCCATGAGTTTGTTTGCAAGAGGTAGGTTTTATTACTTCATTACATTTACTAACGACTTTAGTAGATATGGATATGTGTATCTTATGAGACACAAATCCGAATCTTTTGAAAAGTTCAAGGAATTCAAGAATGAAGTTCGAATCCAATTTGGCAAAAGCATAAAAACCCTTCGATCCGATTGAGGAAGTGAATACGTAAGCCAAGACTTTGATGACCTTCTACAGGAGTGTGGTATTATATCACAACTCACTCCACCTGGAACACCACAATGGAATGGTGTATCTGAGAGGAGGAATCAAACCTTGTTGGACATGGTACGATCAATGATGAGTCATACAGATCTTCCAATAAGCTTCTGGGATCATGCCCTAGAGACGGCTGCATTCACACTTAACCGTGTTCCTACAAAGACGGTTCAGAAGACACCATATAAGATGTGGACTGGGAAACTTCCTAGTATGTCGTTCATGAAGATTTGGGGTTGCGAGGCATTCATAAAACGTCTGGATTCTGACAAGCTCGGACCCAAATCTGACAAATGTAATTTTGTGGGATACCCAAAGGAAATAAAAGGGTATTATTTCTACAAACCTTCTAAGAATAAAGTGGTTGTTGCTCGAACTGGTATTTTTCTAGAAAGAGAATTTGTCTCTAAAGGAAACAGTAGGAGGAAAGTAGAACTCGAAGAAATTCGAGAACCGTAAAATATCATTGAACCTGAGTTAGAACGTGAGCAGGAACCACAAGATATTATGGAAAATGAACCTGCTCAAATTGCACAAGGCATTCGTAGATCTGGTAGGACACGCCAAGAGCCTGAGAGATATTATGGATATCTTGTGACTCAAAACGGCGATGTGATGTTCATAGATCAAGATGAGCCTTCTTCCTACCAAGAAGCTATGAATGGACCAGATTCTGAGAAATGGCTTGAAGCCATGAAATCTGAGATGGACTCCATGTATACTAACCAAGTATGGACTCTGGTTGATCCACCCGAAGGGGTAAAACCAATCGGGTGCAAGTGGGTTTTCAAAAAGAAAATCGACATGGATGGTAATGTACAAACCTATAAAGGCTGACTGGTAGGAAAAGGTTTCAAACAAATTCAAGGTGTTGACTATGATGAAACCTTCTCTCCAGTGGCAATTGTTAAATCCATCAGGATCTTGCTAGCTATTGCAGCTTTTTATGATTACAAAATCTGGCAGATGGATGTCAAAACTGCTTTCCTTAACGGAAATCTCCTTGAGGATGTGTATATGACACAACCTGAGGGTTTTATCACTCCAAAGGATGTTGGAAAGGTATGTAAGCTGCAGCGATCCATTTATGGATTGAAGCAAGCCTCTCGGAGTTGGAATCTTCGATTTGATGAAGTAGTCAAAGAATTTGGCTTTATTAAAAATGAAGATGAACCTTGTGTATATAAGAAGGTTAGTGGGAGTAACATTGTATTCCTAGTATTATATGTTGATGATATATTAATTATTGGGAATGACATTCCTACCTTACAAGATGTAAAAGCATGGTTAGGAAAATGTTTCTCCATGAATGATTTGGGCAATGCTGCCTGCATTTTAGGTATCAGGATCTATAGAGATAGATCGAGAAAAATGCTCGGCCTAAGTCAAAGTACATATATTGATAAAGTGTTGAAACGGTTCAGCATGCAAGAGGCGAAAAGAGGAAACTTAACCGTGACTCATGGTGTAAAGATCTCTAAGGCCCAATGTCCTAAATCACAAGATGATGAGGAGCGTATGGGAAAGATCCCTTATGCTTCGGCAATTGGATCTATCATGTATGCAATGATATGTACTTATCCGGATGTCTCAGATGCTTTGAGCAATGACGAGCAGATACTACCAAATCCGGTGAAGGTCATCGAAAACAATCAAGAATATCCTCAAGCACCGAAAAGGACTAAGGATTCATTCTTTGTATATGGAGGTGAAGACGAACTTGCGCAAAGAAAGGGTTACACAGATGTTAGTTTCTGGGATCGACAATGATTACTACAAGTCTCGGGCCAGTTTTGTGTTTTGCCTTAATGGTGGTGTCAAGAATGGAAAAGTTCAAGCAAGAGAGATGAGATGATTCTACAATCAGAGGTCGTAGTATATTGTTACTTCTAATGCAACCCAAGGAGGTCAGATGGATAAAAAAGTTCATCACTAAACTTGGTGTTGTTCCAACCATTGTTGATCCGGTTGCTCTATATTGTGATAATAATGGAGCCATTGCAAGGCTAAGGAACCCAGATCTCACCAACAATCCAAGCATATACTTAGGTGGTACCATCTCATCCGTGAAATCATTGATAGAGGAGATGTGCATATAGGAAGAGTGCCAACAGATGATAATGTTGCAGATCCACTGACCAAGGCTTTGTCGCAGCAGAAGCACGACGGTCACACTAGTTCCATGGGTATTTGATACATGAGTGATTGGCTCTAGTGCAAGTGAGAGACTGTTAGAATTTATGCCCTAGAGGCCAATTATTTGATATAATTGTTTAAAGTTTTGATATTATATTTGATTGAATAAATGAATGTTTTTATTATGGTTTTATTTACTATGTTATATAAATGTTAACATATTAAAAATCCTTAGAATATTGATACAAATTATATAGTTTCAAGTATGTGACTTGAACATAAGATTATATATTTACAATTAGTATCATTGTTCATAAATATCCCTAGTCGAGTATCATTGTTGATGGGACAACAATGATGCATTAAGACTAGTATTTGGATTGACTGATGACCAAATCTCATTGGTCATAAATATATGAGATATTAAGTCAATGCATATGTACATGTTAGAGAACGATGTAATCGGATGGATTCCACCATGAGAATTCTATGTGGAGCATTATGCGAAGTGTCATTAGCAATTCTCATAGTGACAATGATGTAATGGTCCTCCGAACTAAAATCACTATATTTCTACACGGGAATTTATGTACTTTGATATCATCAAATGTCACCTTTAATAGGCTGGACTATAAAGGTGATTATTGGGTACATCATGAATCGTGTGAGTAATATGAGTGATCTAGATGGAATTTAACCCTCCTATGTATTAGGGGTGATATCCATAGGCCTCTTGATTGAGTAGGACTATTAAATGCATGGCCATGCTCAAATAGTGATTTGTTTAATATAGTCTACTCATTGATCAAGAAAAACTCAGATTAAATTATGAAGAGTATGACACATTCCATGACTCGAGTTTAATCTAGGATATTAAGGTTAAAAGGATTAAATTACATTGAAACATTGGTCACTAAAAGGTTTCATCGAATCATCGATCTTATTATTACTTGTAGTAAAGTGATGCATTACTAGATGTCGCTTTCAACGCTTATAATTTTATAATATGATTTTAAAATTATTGTCAACGTAATAATAACCTATGTGGTTACACACATGTAACGTAATTAAAGGGAATTAATTTAAATTATAAAGATTTAAATATGTCAATATGATTGATAGTATTTAAATTACGAATTTAAATTAATAGGATAATTTATATATAGGTATATTAATTAAGTAAGACTTAATTAAGATATATATATAAATTCGGATTTTATTAAATTAGGTTTTGAATAATTCCTTTTAATCACTATATATATGATATGTAGCAGCCATTTTAGGGATTATTCATTAACCAAAACCCTAGCCGCTCTTAGAGAGAGACTAGAGAGAAAACAGTTTAAAAAAACTCTGTAAAGGCTTGTGACGCGCCCAATGTAAAAGCCCAACTTTTTGAATAAAGATGAATTTTCTATAAATATTATTTTTGAATATTATGGAGTGAAATTGATATAATAGTTGTGGATAATATTTATAAATTTTGCAAAGTACGCAAGTTGTTATATAATATTCGATTGGTCAAGGAATATTCGTTTTAACAGGGAATATTAGTACAACGACACAATCATTGGTGGACCCCACAACGGAATTATTATCGGATTGAGAAAACGACAAAAATACCTTTTATGAAAATAATGGCGAAGTTTTACTGTTAATGCTGAAACAACTATTGTTAAAAAATATAATACGCGTGGTTGCATAAAGAGTAACACCAGATCGATTATTGATGCTTACGTGATAAGTCACTCAGTTTTGTTGGTATTATTAATGTAATAATACAGAAAATCTTTTTATATAAAACAAAATACTTTTATAAAGTTATTCTATAAATAGAATATATTATATTCTATTATGCATAGTGTTGCATAGTGTCTGCATAGTATTTTGTATAGTAAAATCTTTTTATATAAAACAGAATACTTTTATAAAGCTATCTATTTTATTAGACAATAATTAGAATATATTATATTTTATTATGCATAGTGTTTTGCATAGTGCTCAAGATAGTGTTTGCATAGTAAAATCTTTTATAAAGTTATTCGTTTTATTAGATTATAAATAGAATTATTATATTTTATTTAAAAGATTTTGCTTTAAATATGGACCGTCAGATTAAAGTAAATCAATCTAGACCGTTCATGAGTTAGTTACTATGTAATCCATTTTTCTATAAATAGAAGCTCATTCCTTCATTATTTTCTTACGAATTCACTGAAACTCTAGAGAGAGAAAATTATAGAGAGAAAGAAGAAAAGATTTCTGCTACTTAACTATTCTTATATTCAGTTCTTTTACGGTAAAGGGGTGTTATTCTTTCTTATTCATGAAGAGAATCTGTTGTTATTCCATTGCTTATTATTCTGTTGGAATAACTCAGATACGCTGGTTTGCCCTATACTTGGTGACATTCGCCTCATTATTCCGCTCTTTACTATTCTCGTTGGAATATCTCGTACATGCGTTTTACGCTGGACGATTCCGCCCTTATTAGTATTCTCGTTGAATAGCCTGCCCTATGCAAAGTATCGTATGCATGGTGATTTCATTGTTATTCCATTCTTTATTATTCTCATTTGGAACATCATGTAATTGCAAATTTCGTCCCGACTCGGTTCCGTTATTTAGTATTCGTTGGAATAACCTGCCTATGTGAAGTACCGCATGCATGGTGATTTCTTTTGTTATTCCATTCTTTATTATACTCGGTTAGTTAAAGTTTGACTTCTATACTCCATGAAATTAGTAGAATATCCTTGATATTTGCGCTTCATCCAAAGATCTTTTCATGGAAATATTCTTCCCGATCATTCTTGAATTTTACTCTACAAAGCAAAGATCATGTCGACAATTTGGACATTAGTAGTTCTTGGACAAATTAATTCTTAAACTTGTTTTATTGAATTCTTATATCATTGTCATCATCCTCATGTTTATATTATGTTGAAAGTCATATGTGGCCCTGTGAGTGCATAGATGGACTTGGTATGATTATGACTGTGGATTATTGATTGTAATCATGACCGTAATGTTACAAATGATGTGGTAAAAGTCCTCATTGGCCCGTAGTGCATTGATGGACGGTTGTTGGCATGATCATGACCATTAATGAATACACAAATATTCTTGGCCCGTAGTGCATGGATAATTGTGGTCGTGATACTAAAGAATATCCTTGGCGATGAGTGCAGGGTGATTCGATGATGTGGAATATTTATTGTCGAGTCTCAAGCGATAATGATGATGAAAACCTTTTAATCATAAAAGATAGTAGATTTTATTTTCTACTTGACTCTTTTAATGGATTTCTTTGTTCAACACCGCAGCTTAAACTTGATGTCTATTATATTTTATCGGTTTAACATTGTTGGAGACTAATGATAATTTATTCTCGCATTATCTTAGTCATAATATTTTCATCGGGCTAGTTGAGCTCACCCTTTCTTTCACCGTTTCTCTTCGTGAAATGAGAATATAAATGGGACTTAGTCGTGGAACGGAGTGATGGTCCAGAGGATAGCATTAGTAGTCCTCACTATTCTGTGAAATAGTGTGATAATAATTGTAATGAGGACTCCTTTTGAGTTTGTATAATCTCTAGTAGATAATATTTGTATTCAAACTCACAGTTTATGTTTTGTCGTATTGTACAATGGCAGTTGTATTAGTAAGTTGTATTTGAATTTCGTACCATGTATCTCAAGCACCCAAGATGGGTGATGTATACCTAATTTTGGGGGCGTCACAGTTGGTATTAGAGCTTAGGGATATGATCCCTGGCTAAGATGTGAGACTAGAACTAGGAGGGGAGAGACGGGGAATTCCTTCGCTAGTATGACCTACTTAAATTTATTTTGTATTTAAATTGGTTGGTCAGAGTTTAGAGATATTATGTTACATGTCAATTAACCATTGTTTTGTGGCAGTATCTGAAAATGACATCCGAAAATGTTGAGAATAGCAATGGAGCACAAGAGACCGTTGAGTCTCCACATATCAATAATCAGGAGAATATGCATCAGGAAGGCGACAATCCTCATGCAAAAAACAACACTAACCAAATGATGAATGATGGATTGTTCAGAGGCTTTATGCAATTCATCCAACAAAGAAAGAGAACGGCTCCCTGCCCAAAATGTAGGTGGAAACACTTGGAAACTCTCAAGGTCACCGCTAAACATTCAAGGAGCCGAGACAGGAGTTTAAGGGAGAGCCAAAACCACTTATGGCGTGAAGCATGGATAAAGTAGATCACCAAGATATTTGATGTCTTGGGATGCTCCGAGGAGCAAAAGGTTCCTTTCACGCTTTATGTTGCTGCGCGAGAGAGGCGATTCTTGGTGGAAATCGGTAAAACATACTCAACTCCGTCAGATCAAGATGTCTTGGGAGAAGTTCCAAGAGCTGTTCAACGACAAATACTTTCCCGAAAGTATTCGTCACATGAAGGAGGTGGACTTTATCAAATTGGAGCAAAACAATATGATCGTGTCGCAATACGAGGTAAAATTTGCGGAGTTATCCCGGTTTGCGTCCCACTTGGTGGATAATGAAGAGAGAATGGCGCGAATGTTTTTAAGAAGTTTGAAGCCGGAGATACGTCAACATCTTATTTCTCATAAACTGTATTTGTATTCAGATGTTGTAAATACGACTCAGTTGGTGGAGTGCGATAACGAGTCAACGCAACTAAAAGAGAGCAGCCGGCAAAATGATAATACCAGTGAGAGCAATCATCGAAGCGATGACAACAAGCGTGGAGGAAATCAACAGGCCAGAAATGGTAACCACTTCGGTGGTAATCAGGGCCAAAACAATAAGAATGGACATTTCAAGAAGATGAGATTCAATAATGATGGAAAGACGTCAGCACCAGCACCCGTTGTTAAGGAAGGAGAAAGACCACCTATCATATGCTTCAAATGGGGAGGGGAGGGACACATTAGTCAAAATTGCGCGATGCCGTCCAAAGCATGTTATAATTGTGGAAGAGAAGGTCACTTAGCCCAATTTTGTCGTTCACCGAAGACAAATTCAGCTAGGATGGAGACACCAAAAGGTCGTCCCCTAAAAGTCAAAGCCAGAGTGCAAGGGAGAGTGTTTGTTGTGACCTCCCGTAAAGCAAGGAACCCAAATGAGGTCATCACAGGTAAGCTTATCATAAACTCTATGAAGTCTACACTTTATTTGATACCGGTTCTACCCATTCTTTTATTTCTCCTACTTGCGCTCAACGATTAAATTTGACTCCGGAGAAATTAGACTTTGACTTATCTGTGGAAACTCCGTTGGGAGAAACCTTCATTACATCCACGGTTTATAAGTCTTGTTTGGTTCAAGTTGGTACCCACACATTACCTGTCGATCTTATTACATTAAAAATAATTGCATTTGATGTTATTCTAGGGATTGATTGGTTAACTACTCATCATGCAAAAATTGATTGTTTTCGTAAGGTTATTATCTTTCATATTCCTAATCGACCTATTATGCGAATTCAAGCAACCAAACCATTAAAATCAACGATCGCTCATCTCAAGCCATAAAGCTATTCGCTTATTGAAAAACGGATGTCAAGCTTTCTTAGCTCATGTCACAGATCTAAACAAAAATACGCCAATTTTGAATAATATTTCTATTGTTAATGAATTTCCGACGTATTCTCAAGAACTTCCCCGGCCTACCACCAGAGCGTGAAATTGAATTTTGTATCGACCTTGAACCCGGTACAAAATCCATTTCTAAATCCCCATATCGAATGGCTCCTATTGAACTTCAGGAGTTAAAAACTCAACTACAGGAATTGTTAGACAATGGCTTTATTCGTCCTAGTACTTCTCCTTGGGGTGCTCCTATTCTATTTGTGAAGAAGAAAGATAGGAGTATACGACTCTGTATTGATTATCGGGAGTTGAATCATGTCACCATCAAAAATAGGTACCCATTGCCACGTATTGATAACCTGTTTGACCAGTTGTAAGGAGCCAAATTCTTTTCAAAGATTGATCTTCGTTTCGGATATCACCAATTGAAGATTAGAACCGATGACATTCCAAAGACTTCGCCGAACTCCCTGCAGACAGCATTATGAATTCCTAGTCATGTCCTTTGGATTGACTAATGCTCCCCACGCGCTTCATGGATATGATGAACCGAAAGTATTCAAGGAATATTTGGATCACTTTGTGGTCGTCTTTATTGATGACATCTTCATATATTCCAAAACCCGTGAAGATCATGAGCAACACTTGAGGCTGATACTCCAAAAGCTTCGTGAATATAAGCTTTATGCCAAGTTGAAGAAATGCGAGTTCTGGCTTGAGGAAGTAGCATTCCTTGGGCACGTGATATCAAGTCATGGAATATCTGTTGACCCAGCAAAGATTAAAGCTATTCAAAGTTGGGAGCAACCTAAATTAGTGACCGAAGTACGTAGCTTTCTCGGCTTAGCTGGTTATTATCGGAGATTCGTAGAAGGATTTTCTCGAATCGCTACCCCACTAACTCAGCTGACTCGGAAAGATACAAAGTTCGGTTGGAGCGAGGAATGTGAGAAGAGTTTTGAAGAACTCAAGAGGAGACTCATTTCAGCACCTATTCTGACAATACCATCTGGTTCGGAGGGATTTGTTATCTACAGTGATGCTTCGGGCAAACGGTTAGGATGTGTTCTCATGCAACATGGGAAAGTCATAGCCTATGCCTCACGATAACTCAAAGAATATGAGAGGAATTATCCTACTCATGATCTAGAGTTGGTAGCTGTTGTCTTCGCACTAAAGATTTGGAGGCATTACTTGTATGGGGAGAAAGTGGAGATCTTTACGGATCATAAAAGCCTCAAATATTTCTTCACTCAAAAGGAACTCAACATGCGACAACGACGTTGGCTTGAAGCTGCTGAAAGATTATGATCATACTATCCAATACCATCCCGGAAAAGAGAACGTGGTAGTATGGACGCATTGAGTACAAGATCATACGCGGTATGAGTGCAATATTGTCAACGCAAAGGCCCATTTTGTATGACTTGCAAAGGATGGAGATAGAGATAAAGACTCAAGGACCCACGTGATGATGGCAAATATCTGAGTAGAACCGACTTTAATTGATAAAATTAAAGCCGCTTCAAATTCTGATCTGGAGTCGATGCGTATGAGGAAGAAAGTGCAAGAAGGTGCAATCTAGGAAATAAGAATCGATGAAGAAGGAATACTTGAGTCAACTCAGCACTTTGTGTTCCTAACCCACTCGATTTAAAGTATAAAATCATGATGGAGGCGACATAACACACCATTTGCAATCCATCTCAGGAGTACCAAATGTATCATAATCTTGACATACATTTTTGTGGGGCAATATGAAGAGAGAGATAGCTATTGTTTATCTCAAGGTGTCTAACATATCAATGAGTCAAGGCGAGCATCAAGTACCAAAAGGTCCATTGCAACCACTTGAAATTCCGGAATGGAAGTGGGAGCACATTACAATGGATTTAACATTGGTCTTCCCAAAGTTTCTCAAGGCATAGATGCGATTTGGGTCATTGTTGATAGATTGACAAAGTCCGCTCATTTTCACCGATACGTAGAAACTTATACACTTGAACGTCTTGCTCAGATGTACATAAACGAGGTTGTAAGATTGCATGGTATGCCAGTATCCATAGTTTCTGATCGAGACCAAAGATTCACTTCGCGATTTTGGGTTAGTTTGCAAAAAGCTATGGGTACAGATTTACGATTTAGCTAGGCATATCATCCGCAGACAGACGGGCAGTCGAAGAGGACTATTCAAACACTTGAAGATCTATTAAGACTCTGTGTCCTTGATTTCAAGGGAAGTTGGGACAAGTTCTTACCATTGGTGGAGTTTTCCTCACAACAACAATGCCTATCAAGCAAGTATGGCATGGCTCCATTCAAGCATTGTATGGAAGAAAGTGTCATTCTCCGATATCTTTGGGATGAGGTGGGTGAAGCAACGTTGTTGGGACCAGAGTTGGTAACGTATGACTCACGGAAAAGATTCAAACGATCCCAAGAACGATAAAAACCTCACAAGATCGACAAAAGAGTTATGTTGATCTTTATCGAAAGGATGTGGAATTCGATATAGGAGATCATCTATTGTTACGTATTGCTCCATGGAAAGGAGTTATGAGATTTGGAAAGAGAGGAAAGCTCAATCCTAGATTCATCGGCCCATTTTTAATCCTTGATCGAGTAGGAACTGTGGCCAATAGACTCGCTTTACCGCCAAGTATGTCTCGTGTTTATAACGTTTTTCACATATCCATGTTACGTAAATATGTGGAAGACCCGAACCACATTATTGAGTTAGAACCGGACGAAATAGCGGAAGATTTGACGTATGAAGAGGTTCCTGTTCAAATCTTGGATAAGAAGTAACATATTCTACACACCAAGGTTATACCTCAAGTCAAAGTTTTGTGGAGAAACCACGATGTTGAGGAAATGACTTGGGAGTTAGAATCTGAAATGAAATCAAGGTATCCTTACCTCTTCGACATACCAAGTATGTACCCTAATTTCGAGGGCAAAATTTCATAAGAAGGGGAGATTGTAAAACCCCAACTTTTTGAATAAAGATGAATTTTCTATAAATATTATTTTTGAAATTATGGAGTGAAATTGATATAATAGTTGTGGGTAATATTTATAAATTTTGCAAAGTACGCAAGTTGTTATATAATATTCGATTGGTTGGAGAATATTCGTTTTAACAGGGAATATTAGAACAACCAAGACAATCATTGGTGGACCCTACAAACGAAATTATCATCGGATTGAAAAATGACAAAAATTCTTTATGAAAATAATGATTGAAAGTTTTACCGTTAACTGTGAAACAACACCCGGTGTTAAAAGAATACGACGATGTCTGGCACAAGTTGCATAGTAGCACACAGTATTGATTATTGATGCTTACGTGATAAGTCACTCAGTTTTGTTGGTATTATTAATGTAATAATACAGAAAATCTTTTTATATAAAACAAAATACTTTTATAAAGTTATTCTATAAATAAAATATATTATATTCTATTATGCATAGTGTTGCATAGTGTCTGCATAGTGTTTTGCATAGTAAAATCTTTTTATATAAAACAAAATACTTTTATAAAGCTATCTATTTTATTAGACAATAATTAGAATATATTATATTTTATTATGCATAGTGTTTGCATAGTGTCTGCATAGTGTTTGCATAGTAAAATCTTTTATAAAGTTATTCATTTTATTAGATTATAAATAGAATATATTATATTTTATTTAAAAGATTTTGCTTTTAAATATGGACCGTCCGATTAAAGTAAATCAACTGGACCGTTCATGAGTTAGTTACTATGTAATCCATTTTTCTATAAATAAGCTCATTCCTTCATTATTTTCTTATTTAATTCTTTGAAACTCTGTAGAGAGAAAATTATAGAGAGAAAGAAGAAAAGATTTACGCTACTTAACTATTCTTATATTCGGTTCTTTTACTAGTAAGGGTGTTATTCTTTCTTATTCATGAAGAGAACTGTTGTTATTCCATTGCTTATTATTCTCGTTGGAATAACTCGTATACGCTGTGATGCCCTATACTTGGTGACATTCTTCTCTTATTCCAAGTCTTTACTATTACATTGGAATATTACGTCTGCATGCATTTTACTTGGGACCGATTCCGTCCTTATTAGTATTCTATTGAATAACTTGTCTATCGCCAAGTACCGCATGCATGGTGATTTCGTTGTTATTCCATTCTTTATTATTCTCGTTGGAACATCCCGTGATGTAATTTTGCACGACTCGTTCCGTTATTTAGTATTCTCGTTGAATAACCTGTCTGCGCGGCACCGCATGCATGGTGATTTCTTTTGTTATTCCATTCTTTATTATACTCAGTTAGTTAAAGTTTTGACTTCTATACTCCATGAAATTAGTAGAATATCCTTGATATTTGCGCTTCATCCAGTATCTTTTCATGGAAATATTCTTCTGATCATTCTTGAATTTTACTCTACAAAGCAGTATCATGTTGACAATTTGTACATTAATAGTTCTTGGACAAATTAATTTTTTAACTTGTTTTATTGAATTCTTATATCATTGTCATCATCCTCATGTTTATATTATGTTGAAAGTCATCTGTGGCCTGTAGTGCATAGATGGACTTGGTATGATTATGACCATGGATTATTCTTGTAATCATGGTACCGTAATGTTACAATTGATGTGGTAAAAGTCCTCATTGGCTGTGTGTAGTGCATTGATGGGATGATTGTTGGCATGATCATGACCATTAATGAATACACAAATATTCTTGGCCCGTAGTGCATGGATAATTGTGGTCGTGGATACTAAAGAATATCCTTGGCCATAGTGCGGGGTGATTCGATGATGTGAAATATTTATTAAGTTTGAGTCTCATTTATGTTTTGTCAGTATAGTACACGACGGTTGTATTAGTAAGTTATATTTGAATTTCGCATCATGTATCTCATGCACCCAAGATGGGTGATGTATACCTAATTTTGGGGCGTCACACCCAAAATAGGTATACATCACCTATTTCGAGTCGCCAAATACATGGTACATAATTCAAATACAAACTTAATTAATACAACTGCTGTCGTAAAATACGACAAAACATAGTCGAAGTTTTTTACCTAATATTGTCTCATAGACAATATCCAAACTCAAATTCAATCCTCATTACATTTATTATCATACTAAATAGTGAGGGCTACTAAAACAACCATCTCGGAACGTCACTTCATTCCTCGACTAGTCCCAGCTATGTTCTTATTTCCTGAAGAGAACAATGAAAACAAAAGGGTGAGCTCAACTAGCCCAGTAAGAAATATTATAACTAAGATAATACATAATAAATTATCGTTAGCCTTCAACAGTGTTAAACTGATAAAATATAATAAACATCAAGTTTAACTGCAGTGAAACAAACAATCCATTAGAAGAGTCAAGTAGAGCATGATATCTACTATCTTCTATGATTTAAGAGTTTATCATCAATTTTATCGCCGAGACTCAGCTTAATAAATAATCCACATCATCGAATCAACCCTGCACTACTGGCCAAGGATATTCATTAGTATCACATCCACGAAATATCTATGAACTACGGGCCAAGGATATTCGTGTAATCATCAATGGTCATGATCATGCCAACAACTATCCATCAATGCACTACGGGCCAATGAGGACTTTTATCACATCATTTGTAATATTACGGTCATGATTATACCAAATAATCCCTTGTCATAATCATACCAATCAACAGTCAATCTATGCACTACGGCCAAAGATGACTTTCATCACAATATAAGCATGAGGATGATGACAATGATATAAGAATTCAATTAAAAGAAAACAAAGGATAAATTTTTAAAGATTTATAATTTAATTTATCCAGGATTCAATAATGTCCAAATTGTCAACATAATACTGCTTTGTGGAGTAAAATTAAAGAATAATATTGTACCAAAAATGATTTAGACAGAAAAGAAATCAATTTTTGTCATGAATAGTACCCCGGGTGAATAGTACCCCGTAAATAGTACTTTAGAAATAGTACCCCATGAATAGTACTCCGACATGAAAAAATTAAAACTTATCAAGAATGTTCAGAATAATCTTTCCATGAAAAGATACTAGATAAAGCGCAAATTTTAAGGGTATTCTACTAATTTCATGGAGTATATAAGCCAAAACTTAACAAAATGAGTGTAATCTGAAATGAAATTATATTACTTACATACTACAGAGTATAGAAGAAAATATTACTTCTTACGAATATTGAACAAAAATAATATCACTTGCCTTAAAAAGAAGAGTATTCCAACTGGTATAGCAGTGATATTCTTGAAGAAAACTTTCCCTATTTTCTACGCTCAAAGCTTCTTAAAACTCTAAAGAAATACACTCAATATTATAGAAGAAGAATTCTCTGATTCTGGTGTGATTTTCAATTCTAAACTAAGTATCCTATTTATAGGAGAATGGAAGGATACTATTTAGAAAAAAAAATCACGGACCAACAGTAGGAATCACAAGCGCCGAATCCTTCGACCTAATTTCTGAAAACTTTTGATTTACTATGCAGCATTATGCAATAAAATATTCTAATAAAATGAAAACTTTAAATAAAATATAATATATTCTATTTATAATCTAATAAAATAAAACTTTATATCGTGGGAATGGGGTAATATATATATATATATATATATATATATATATATATATATATATATATAACCAAATCAAACCACCCATGAATTAATCCTTCCCCTAATAATTTCATTTTTCAACACACGTTGACCCCACCCATGTCATCATCACATATGGGCCTCACCTCTTATATATATATATATATATATATATATATATATATATATATATATATCTTGAATAACTTTCACCGATTCTTTTGAAAAATGAGTAAGTGGGGTTCCAAATAATAAGTAAAATTTACAACAAATACTTCATAAAAATCCCATCAATATTTTTAACAACATTTATTCATCATTATTATAATCCGCAATATTAACAACCAGATCGTTCCCAAGAAATATGGGGCTTTCCGATAAGGATTTTTTCCTATTGGCGCGCAATTAGGTGACCAAACCTGTAATACCTGAAAAAAAAATTATATTCTTAAAACTTATTGTTTGGACTTTTTCTTTTATTTGAGTAAAACTTGTTATTTAATTTATTTGGGCTAATAAGTATGTGGTTACATTAATTTGAGTATTTAAATTAATTGGGTCAAACGAATTTTTAAGTATTTAAGTTTGGGCTTGTTAAACTATTTGAGCCCAAATTAAGGTGATGGGTTTAAAAACCAAATTGGAATAGGAGTAATATATTAGGTTAAATTCCTTCCTAATACTAATTGACTAAACAACATGAAAGGATTTTGGCGCAGCGAGAAAAGAAAGAGACGAAAGAGAGTTGTGAAACAAAAGGAAATTTGGAGAAGAAGATTGTGAGGCTATATTCAACATAATTATATCTTCAAAAGGTAATTATTAAATTTATTTTATTGTCAAGAGGAATAATTGTTATGGTGGATTTGTGGTGTAATCAGTGTATATTTATGGTTTAGTGTCGTTAGTAAAGACACTGTATTTCTGAATGGATTTACTTGTGACGCCCCCAAAATAGGTATACAACACCCATTCTGAGTCGTCAAAATAGATGGTACAGAAACAACTACAACTTTATTAATACAACATAAAAACTGTGAGTTTAAATACAAATATTATCATCTAGACAATATCCACACTCAAATAAGTCCTCATTACAATTATTGATACATTATTTTACAAAAATGGTGAGGACTACTAAAACGACTTTCTAGAACCTTCATTCCATACCCCGACTAGTACTCGCTAAATTCTCGCCTCCTGAGAAGAAAAATGGAACAAAAAGGAAAAGAGTGAGCTCAACTAGCCCAGTAAAGAATATTATGACTAAGATAACATAGAACAAATTATCGTTAGTCTTCAACATGGAAAAATCTGATAAAATACAATAGACAACAAGTATCAAATTAAATTCGCAGTGGAAACAATAATTCATAGAAGAGTTGCGTAGAGAATAAAATCTACTATTATCTATGAATTTAAAAGTCCATCATCAATATTTTATCCCTGTAACATAAATCAATATATATCTGGAATCAAATATTCATCTTTGCGCTACAGGCTAAAGATATTCACCAGTTAGTCATGTTCATCTAAACACATGTTCATTTTTGCACTACGGACCAAAGATATTAATCAAAAATCACTAATCTTTGCACTACAGGCCAAAGATATTCAATTATATCATCATTTAGGACTGAGGATGATGAAAAATATTTTAAAAAAAACAAATCCAGTGAAACAAAAGAATAAATATTAAAGATTCGTATTTCAGCTATTCCATGTCCAAAAATACCTCATAAATAATTATAGTGGAGTAAAATTCAAGAATGATCAAAACATGGATACAATCAAAGCTAGTATCCATAATAGATATTTTGGACGAAAAACAAAAATTTAATTTTTCTATGAATAGTGTCGTATTCGTGAATAGTGTCGTATACGTGAATAGTGTCATATACGTGAATAGTAACCCCGACACTAGAAGACAAGAATTTCACAAGAAAAATACTCACAATATTCCAGCATAATGATATTGAAAGAATTAATATCATTTTAAAAAAAAAATATCTCTTACCTCGTAAAGACAGTACTTCTAGTTGAAACACCAGATATAGGCTATGACTGAACTTGCACCGTATAGCAACACTAAAAGTATTAAAAAAACTCACAAGAATACGCTCAATATATCGAGAGAGAAAGAGAGAGAAAACTTCAGTTTCTGGTGTAATTTTCAATTCTAACCTAAGCACCATATTTATAGAAAAATGCTTAGAACACCAAAGCAGAAAATTTAATAAATTAATAATATTTATTAACCAAATTCCTACGACCACCTCTAGACATTTGAAATCAGCAACTAACATGTGCAAGTGGAGCCAACCAAATGAAAAAAAACGTTTTTCTTTTAAAAATAATTTAAAACTTCAAAAATCAATTATTCTAGAACTTCGGAACTTCAATAAATTACAATAAATAGCCCTTTTGTCAAAAAAATTCGAACCCTATGTCTTTTCCATAGGAAATTCCATTATCTACAACTTTGCAGAAGAAAGGTTTTCCAAATTCCAAACAAAAATTGACCGAAATCCACAAACGGTCGATTTTACAGTCTATAATCAAATTTCAGTCAAGAAATAGGGTTCACCGACATGTTTAACATGTTTTTAACATTTATTGCAACAAAAATACTCTTCCTCCTCATAAACTCATATATCCCACATTCAATGTAAAAATATCACCATTATTATATTATAATAATATAATAAATATTATTTTATCAGAAAAGATAAAATATCAATTGTCAACAATTGTCACTTTAAAAATTTTCTCTATCTATATCCACATAAAATGAATATTGTCCACATCATATAAATCAATAATTAATTATTCACAAATAATATTACCGAATCACAATACATCGACAACCAGGTTCCTGTGAAAGAGGGGCTTAATAAGGATTTCTCCTTCTTGGCCAAGCAATTAGTGACCAAACCTCTCCTTAGATAGAACTTTCTAGACATTGCCAATAATTTTATCTAATAATATTATTCAGATAATATGAATTATTGTTTCGATAATGGAAAATATTGTGTAGTGACAATTATTGAAACAATAGTAATATAAAATATCAACGCAACAATTATTGAATCAATAAAATAAAATATCGAATAATAATTCATCGTAACAATTATTGAGTAGTGCCTTCTTACGTAAGAATCAATAATTGGTGCGCACACCAGTATACATCGCATGCGACAATGCGATTATTGTGTTTTAACCACCGGTATTCCAACAAAGATAACTTCAGTAATAACTACTGTGAATTATTTATAAACAACTTATACTTGTTGTTTTCTTCATCCAATCGCCGTTATGGGGCCCACACAAGGTTTTTACTGTCGCATTTAATATTCTCGACAAAGAAGAATATTCCACGACCAAACGAATATTCTCCGATAAAAATGAATATTTTATAACCACTTGCTTATTTGAAATATTTGCGCATTTTACCCATAACTAACCACATTAATCAAATTAACCCTTACTATTTCAAAATAATAAATAAAGGAAATTTAATTTTATTTATAATAAGTTGGGGTCTTACAACCTCCCCTCCTTATGAAATTTCGTCCTCAAAATTGACATACGTACCTGGTATTTCGAAAAGGTGAGGGTACCTCGCTTTCATTTCTGTTTCCAACTCCTAGGTCATTTCCTCTATAGCATGGTTCCTCCACAAAACTTTAACTTGTGGTATGACCTTCGTGCGTAGGACATGCTCTTTCCTATCCAAAATCTTGACAGGTACCTCTTCATACGTTAAGTCTTTGGCTATCTCATCCGGTTCTAACTCAATAACGTGGTTCGGGTCTTTCACATATTTACGAAGCACGGATACGTGAAAAATATTATGAACACGAGACATACTTGGAGGTAACGCAAGTCTATAGGCCACATTTTCTACTCGATCAAGAATCTGGAATGGACCAATAAATCGTGGATTGAGCTTTCCTCTCTTCCCGAATCTTATAACTCCCTTCCATGGAGCCACACGCAACAATACATGACCCCCAATAATAAATTTCACGTCTTTTTGATGAAGATCCGCATAACTCTTTTGTCGATCCTGTGCCGTTTGTATATGTAACATTCCAGAATTTTAAAGTGTAATATTAAATATTTATTGATTTATATAAGTATTTAATGGATATGTTTATTATTGAATAAATAATTAATCAATTTGAGTTGATGTGGTTTAGTTAATTATTTGTTAAATAAATAATTAAATATTAAATATTTATTTACAATATTAAATATTTATTGAATTATATAAGTATTTAATGGCAATTTGAATTGATGTGGTTTAGTTAATTATTTGTTGAATAAATAATTAAGGAGCTAAGAAAATTAATTGTTATGAGATTATATACCAATTTAATTTAATAAGTAAGCTAGCGAGCTTATAGTGATTTAAATTAATTATAATATTTTAAATGGGAATTTGTAATTTAAAATATTAGTTGGTCGAATAAAATTACAATTATAAAAAAAATTATAGCTTTGTGTTAATGATTTATGTGTTAAAGTAATTTAATAGATTAGTATTTGAATTGATTAAATTGATTATTTAATTAAGTAGAAGTGTGACTAACAACCTTGCTATAAATGAGTTATTAAAATAAATTAAAGGACTTTAATTTAGTTTTGACCAAATAAGTCTTAATGCATATTAAGTCTTTAATCTAATGATGTTTTATCAAACAAGGTATAAGGATTAATCCATTTGTTTTAATTAGGTTTACCAAACAAGGTGTAATGGTTAATGAGTCATTTTTAGTTAGCTAGCCAAACAAGACTTATGGCTTTTGATTTTCAAAATTCTATAACTGATGTCAGTTAAAATCTTATACTTAATATATCTATTATTACTATATATGTTATATTATTCTACGTATGTTAGAGCTAGGAAGAAAGAAAACTCAGAAGAAGAAAAAGGGAGAGAAAAAGAAAACTATAGAGAGAAAAGTGAGTGATTCTAACAGGTTTTGAGAAAGAAATTAAAGAGAAGAAGCTTGAAAATAGCCATCATCTTCTTAATCAAAGGTAGGATATTAATCCTTGTATTTTATAATTTTAAAGTTTAGTTTTCTTCTCCAAAAAGTTCTCTGTGAAATTTTTATAAAAGATAAATTGGTGATGTTTATAGTTATATGATAAATTCTTGATTTTAAGATGATTTCATGAGTTTATATATGATTATAGAAAAACTAGTTCATGTATGTATGGGTTTTGTGGAAGAAAATATATTACAGAAGTTCATATGAAAATATATATGAATACGGCTTAGTTTAAAGTAGAAATTAAGGTTTAGTTAGTTGTTAAACCGATAAATTGATTATTGAATTTGATAGAGTATGTATAATCATAACTATGGTGTTTTGAAATCTCTGCTTTTGATTGAAAAACAAAATCACAAGATGTTGATTTTCATTGAAAACATCAAAATGGAGTTTTTACCAAAACATTGAAATTGGGTGTTGTAAATTTGATGTTTATGCTATTTTATGGGTAGGAACATGTTAGAAGTCTTCACAATACGTTTACATGAAGTCTATATGTAAATTACATGTTAATTAGTCTATTAGATTGGAGCTCAGTAGGCCAATTTGGCTTTTGTTCATGTTGTTCTGCCGAGCTTGGTCGCCGAAGTTCGGACTCAAATGCAAATGTACAAATTTCAAAGAAGAGAAAGTTTTGCGCCACAGCGTTGGCGCACATCGCATAGCAGCATTGGCGTTAGCGCACGCAGCAATATTGGCGCATACCATACAGCAATAGCCAATCGATGAGATGTGACTTCTCACACAAGAACGCCAACCACAAGTATGTAAACTGGAAAATAAGCCATGAAAGTTAAGCGTAAGGTGTTCGAGCGCTTTTAGTTTATTTCACAAATTTTGAAAATAAAGGTTATGTGTTAATAATATGAATGCTAAATGATGATTTCAGTAGTATTAAACTATGAATGATTATGTTATCAAGTGTTAACTAGTATTAGCATAGTTTGATTATGTGAATGGGTAATTCGACCTACATGATGTATGTATTGTTTATATAGATATAAAATGTTGGTAATGACTAATTATGTCATGATGACATATGTATAGGGTATTGATTCCAGTTGTAAGGTTTAGCTTGTGCTAAAGGCAAGTTCTCTAACTCAAAACTTCATTGTGCGAGTTTAATTTCATTAGTACGTTATTATTTTCAAATTCAATTTCAATTGTTGTAAGTTGCTACCTCTACACTTTCGTAGAGCTAGATTGCCTATTATTGAATAAGTTATTGTATATAGTTGCTCATAACGATACAAGTATCCCAAATCTTATAGTTTAATATTGAACAGTTTCTTTAATATGTAACTCGTTAGTTAGCATACGAGTCACTGTATTCTAGTGATAAGCAACTTTGTCGATCAATTTACTATTCATGATGCATGTTTAGTACCCAATCCTCAATAACCTTGAATGTTATGATTATTCCATGCTTATGCTATTAGATTATTCCTAAAGCATGATGTTAATTTACAAATATCAATTCAGTTATGATTATTCCATAGCATACAAGTTAGTTTTTTTTGTAATCAACTAATCCTTAGTTGACATCGTTGAATTCTAAATTACCTCGTAATGTATCCAAACCAAACTTACTTTGGTGCGGACTTGTATTCTAAATCTTCGAGATGAACAACTCTTTTAATAGAGGTTTACGCTTAGCGTTGAAATGGTTGTGCACAATACAATCGCATTTAAGGGTTGATCCCTAAGACGCGGAGTCCTTATAGTCTTACGATTATTAAATTTAAAGTTGAAAGATAACTTATAATTGTGGACATGATTCGTGGTCATTAGACCCTCAAATGAATGTTATAATTTTCGAAAGTGAAGTGAATAACACATTGTTCATTCTATTAAGCCTAGTATTGGCAATTGATGTAAAAGTTTAAAGATTTATTTGTTGTTATTCCAAGTGGGCCTATCTCGCTCACTCTTGCTGTCAAAATTTCTTACGCCTAAAGTTTGAAAAGGGTGACGACTCTAGCACCAAGAAGGGAAAAGGAAAGATGAACAAACATCAAGACTTGTAATGATTTGTGATAGTTTTATTATCGGATTTTGGTTTAAAGATTGTAATGAAGTTTATTTAAATTTCCGCATTTGAATGATTGTTGTTAAAGGTTAGATAACCTTGGAGATTTTTATTTAAGTTTAATCATGTATGGGCATGTTTTAATTATTCAATTTTATTATAATTGGGTAGTTAGAAATGAATATTTTGATTAAGTGAACACCAAATCTTGAGGAAATGAAGTACCAGGATTTGGGGGTGTCACAGTATACATTGTCGAATCATTTGGATCTTTTCCGTAGTCATACGTACCAACTCAGGTCCCAACAATGTTGCTTCACCCACCTCATCCCAACATATTGGAGAGCGACACTTTCGTCCGTACAATGCTTCGAATGGAGCCACGCCTATACTTGCCTGATAACTGTTGTTGTAGGAGAATTCCACCAACGATAAATACTTATCCCAACTCCCTTTGAAGTCTAGGACATAGAGTCTTAATAGATCTTCAAGAATTAGAATAGACCTCTCCGATTGTCCATCCGTTTGAGGATGGTATGCCAAACTAAATCGTAAATCCGTGCCCATAGCTTTTTGCAAGCTAACCCAAAATCTTGAAGTGAATCTTGGGTCACGATCCGAAACTATGGATACTGGCATGCCATGCAATCTCACAATCTCATTTACGTACATACGAGCAAGATGTTCAAGGGAATAAGTCTCCCGTATTGGCAAGAAATGAGCAGACTTGGTTAATCTATTAACAATAACCCAAATAACACTTATGCCTTGAGAAACCGTGGGAAGACACGTAACGAAATCCATGGTAATGTGTTCCCACTTCCAATTCGGAATCTCAAGTGGTTGCAATGGACCCTTTGGCACTTGATGCTCCGCCTTTACACGTTGACAAGTTAAATACCTCGAGATAAACTTTGCACATCTCTCTCTTCATATTGTTCCACCAAAATGTATGTCGAAGATCACGATACATTTTGGTACTTCCAGGATGGATTGAAAATGGTGTATTGTGTGCCTCCATCATGATCTTGTACTTCAAATCAGAATCGTTAGGAACACAAAGTCTGGAGTGGACTTGAAGTATTCCTTTTCCATCGATTCTTGCCTCTGGAATAACACCTTCTTGTACTTTCTTCTTCATACGCATCAGCTCCGGGTCTGTAGCTTGAGCAACTTTAACTTTTTCGATTAAAGTTGGTTCTATACGTATACTTGACATCATTTCATGGGTCCCCGGAGTCTTGAATTCTATCTTCATCTTTTGTAAATCACACAAAATAGGCCTTTGTGTTAGCAACATCGCACTCGTTCCCACATAAGATCTTCTACTCAACGCGTCAGCTACCACGTTCACTTTTCCAGGATGGTATTGAATGGTGTGGTCGTAGTCTTTCAACAGCTCAAGCCAACGTCGTTGTCGCATGTTGAGTTCCTTATGGTCTGAATATATCTCCACTTTCTCCCCATAAAGATAGTGCCTCCAGATCTTTAGCGCAGAAACGATTGCTGCCAACTCTAGATCATGAGTAGGATAATTCCTCTCATATTCTTTAAGTTATCGCGAGGCATTGGCTATAACTTTCCCACGTTGCATGAGAACACATCCTATTCCTTTCCCTGAAGCATCGTTGTAGATAACAAATCCATCCGTACCAGATGGTATTATCAGAACAGGTGCCGAAATGAGTCTCCTCTTGAGCTCTTGGAAACTCTTCTCGCATTCCTCGCTCCATACGAATTTTGTATCCTTCTGAGTCAGCTGATTAAATGGGGTAGTGATTCGAGAAAACCCTTCCATGAATCTCTGATAATAACCAGCTAAGCCCAGAAAGCTACGTACTTCGGTCACCGTTTTCGGTTGCTCCCAACTTTGTATTACTTCAATCTTCGCCGGGTCAATAGATACTCCATGTTTTGACACCACGTGCCCAAGGAATGCTACTTCCTCAAGCCAGAACTCTCATTTCTTCAACTTAGAATAAAGCTTGTTTTCTCGCAGCCTTTGGAGTAACAGCTTCAAATGGTGCTCATGATCTTCACGACGTTTGGAATATATGAGGATGTCATCAATAAAGACAACAATGAACTGATCCAAATATTCCTTGAATACTCGA
Source organism: Panax ginseng (assembly GCA_020205605.1). Classification (NCBI taxonomy): domain Eukaryota; kingdom Viridiplantae; phylum Streptophyta; class Magnoliopsida; order Apiales; family Araliaceae; genus Panax; species Panax ginseng. The sequence continues at coordinate 32,691,590 of CM035143.1, read as the reverse complement.
TTCATCATATCCATGAAAGCCGCAGGAGCATTAGTAAATCCAAAAGACATGACTAGGAATTCATAATGCTCGTACCGAGTTCTGAAGGCAGTCTTTGGAATATCCTCAGTTTTAACCTTCAGCTGATGATATCCAAAACGAAGATCAATTTTTGAAAAGAATTGTGCTCCTTGCAACTGGTCAAACAGGTCATCAATGCGAGGTAGCGGATACCTATTCTTGATAGTGACATGGTTTAATTCCCGGTAATCGATACAAAGTCGCATACTCCCGTCTTTCTTCTTTACAAATAAAATAGAGCACCCCAAGGAGATGTACTAGGATCTAGAATGAAACCGATTTCCAATAACTCCTGTAGTTGGACCTTTAACTCCTGAAGTTCAATAGGAGCCATTCGATATGGGGTTTTAGAAATGGGCTTTGTACCAAGTTCATGATCAATAAAGAATTCAACTTCACGTTCTGGGGGTAGACTGGGAATTTCTTCAGGAAATACGCCAGGAAAGTCAATAACAACAGGAATATTATTCAAATATGACGTGTCTTTATTCAAATCCATAAAATGGGCTAAGAAAACTTGACATCCGTTTTTTAATAAACGAATAGCTTTATGACTTGATATAACAAAGATTGATTTTAATGGCTTAGTTGCTTGAATTCTCACAACAGGTTGGTTAGGAATATGAAAACTAACAACCTTATGAAAATAATCAATTTTGGCATGATGAGTAGTTAACCAATCAATCCCTAAAATCACGTCAAATGCAAGTATCTTTAAAGACATAAGGTCAACAGGTAAGGTGATGGTGCCAACTTGGATCAAACAAGATTTATAAACAGTGGATGAGATGAAAGTTTCTCCTAACGGAGTTTTCACAGATAGGTCAAAGTCTAATTTCTCCGGAGTCAAGTTTAAACGTTGAGCAAGCGCAGGAGAAATAAATGAATGGGCAGCACTGGTATCTACTAAGGTATAAACTTCGCATGAATTTATGATTAGCTTACCCGTGATCACCTCATTTTGGTTCCTCGCATGTTGACCAGTCACGACAAACGCTCTTCCAGGAACCGTTGACTTTGACTTTTCTGGGACAACCTTTTGAGTCACCATCCCCGTTGGACTTGGTTTCACTACAGTGCAATCTCGAGCGATATGTCCTTCCTTTCCATAATTATAATATACCTTAAACTGCTAGGCGCTTAATGATATGTCCTTCTTTTCCGCACTTATAAAGATATGATCGGTGGTCGTTCTCCTCCTTTGGAACCGATTCTTCATTGGTGCCGACGCGTCTTCGTATTGTCATTGTTGAATCTCCTCTTTTAAAATCTCCTCCCGACTCGCTTCTTCTATTCTCATGGCCATGATTACCACTCAGAGTGGTTACGCTCTTGTCCAGTATTCTTCTTTCTCCATTTGGTTATCGCTGCTCATGATGACCCGTCACCTGAGATGATCCTTGTTGTGGTCCCTCGGTTGACCGTACTCGTTATCTCACTCTAATAATTGAGCCATGTTGACAACATCTGAATAGAGAGAAAATTTATGAGAAATGAGATATTGACATATGCCAAGTTTCAAACCTCTCAGAAACATCCGCGTCATACGTTCCTCATTCTCCACCAAATGAGGTGCAAACCTAGATAACTCCGCGATCTTCGCCTCGTACTGGGACACTGTCATGTTGTTTTGTTCCAATCTAATAAACTCTACCTCCTTCATATGACGAACACTTTCAGGAAAGTATTTGTCATTGAACAGTTTCTGAAATGTCTCCCAAGACATGTTGAGCGCGGTTGGATGGGTACGCTTCACAGATTCCCACCAGTAATCTGCCTCATTACGGAACATAAAAGTGGCGAATGGAACTTTCTGTTCCTCCGTGCATCCCAAGACATTGAATATCTTGGTAATTTGCTTGACCCACGTCTTTGCCTTAATCGGATCCAGCTTTCCCCAGAATTCTGGTGGTCCCAACTCTTTGAACTGCTTGGTTGTGACCAGCTGTACGTTGCCATTGTTTATTCCTACATTTTGAACAGGAATCTCCTTTGTCTGGTTTCGCATGAACCGCAAAAAGCTTCTAAACATCTCATTGTTCATCGTCTACTCAGTGGTGTTATTTACAGGAGGAACATTGCCAGCCTGTTGTACGTTCTCCTCATTGGTGAGCAAAGCTGTCTCCACGGTCTCATTTACTCAACTGTTAACATTCTCAGTCGACATTCTCAAATACTTTCATAAAACAAGGGTTAATTTAATAAATTAACATGTCACATAATATCCATATATTATGACCGACCAACAAATAAGCTTAGGTAGAACACACTAGCGAAGGATTTACTCGTCTCTCCCCTCCTAGTTCTATTCTCCGATCTCCGCCAGAGATCATATCCCTAAGCTCTGATACCAACTGTGACGCCCCCAAAATAGGTATACAACACCCATTCTAAGTAGTCAAAATACATGGTACAGAAACAACTACAACTTTATTAATACAACATAAAAACTGTGAGTTTAAATACAAATATTGTCATCTAGACAATATCCACACTCAAATAAGTCCTCATTACAACTATTGATATATTATTTTACAAAAATAGTGAGGACTACTAAAACGACTTTCTAGAACCTTCATTCCATACCCCGACTAGTACTCGCTACATTCTCGCCTCCTGAGAAGAAAAATGGAACAAAAAGGAAAAGAGTGAGCTCAACTAGCCCAGTAAAGAATATTATGACTAAGATAACATAGACCAAATTATCGTTAGTCTTCAACATGGAAAAATCTGATAAAATACAATAGACAACAAGTTTCAGATCAATATTCGCAGCGGAAACAATAATTCATAGAAGAGTTACGTAGAGAATGAAATCTACTATTATCTATGAATTTAAAAGTCCATCATCAATATTTTATCCCTGTAACATAAATCAATATATATCTGGAATCAAATATTCATCTTTGCACTACAGGCCAAAGATATTTCACCAGTTGGTCATGTTCATCTAAACACATGTTCATCTTTGCACTACGGGCCAAAGATATTAATCATAAATCTCTAATATTTGCACTACAGACCAAAGATATTCAATTATATCATCATTTAGGACTGAGGATGATGAAAAATATTTTAAAGAAAACAAATCTAGTGAAACAAAAGAATAAATATTAAGGATTCATATTTCAGCTATTCCATGTCCAAAAATACCTCATAAATAATTATAGTGGAGTAAAATTCAAGAATGATCCAAACATGGATACAATCAAAGCTAGTATCCATAATAGATATTTTGGACGACAAACGAAAATTTAATTTTTCTGTGAATAGTGTCAGATTTCGTGAATAAAGTCCAGTATACATGAATAAGTAACCCTACACTAGAAGACAAGAATTTCACAAGAAAAATACTCACAATATTCCGGCATAATGATATTGAAAGAATTAATATCATTTTTAAAAAAATAATATCCCTTACCTCAGAAAGACAAAGATTTCTAGTTGAAACAGGATATAGGCTATGACTTGAACTTGCATCATATATAGCAACACTCAAAGTATTAAAATACTCACAAGAATACTTCAATATATCGAGAGAGAAAGAGAGAGAAAACTTTAGTTTCTGGAGTGATTTTCAATTCTAACCTAAGCACCCTATTTATAGGAAAATGCTTAGAACGCCAAAGCAGAAAATTTAATAAATTAATAATATTTATTAACCAAATTCCTACGCCCACCTCTAGACATTTGAAATCAGCAACTAACATGTGCAAGAGGAGCCAACAAAATGAAAAAAAAACGTTTTTCTTTTAAAAAAAAATTAAAACTTCAAAAATCAATTATTCTGGAACTTTGGAACTTCAATAATTTACAATAAATAGCCCTTTTGTCAGAAAAATTCAAACCCTATGTCTTTTCCATAGAAAATTCCATTATCTACAACTTTGCAGAAGAAAGTTTTTCCAAATTCCAAACAGAAATTGACCGAAATCTACAAACGGGCGATTTTACAGTCTATAATCAAATTTCAGTCAAGAAATAGGGTCCACCGACATGTTTAACATGTTTTTAACATTTATTGCAACAAAAATACTTTTCCTCCTCATATACTCATATATCCCACATTCATTGTAAAAATATCACCATTATTATATTATAATAATATAATAAAATATTATTTTATCAGAAAAGATAAAATATCTATTTTCAACAATTGTCACTTTAAAAATTTTCTCCATCTATATCCACGTAAAATGAATATTTTTCTCATCATATAAATCAATAATTAATTATTCACAAATAATATTATCGAATCACAATAATCGACAACCAAACAGCTTCTTCAGAAAGAGGGGCTTTCAATAAGGATTTCTCCTCATCATGCGCAAGCAAATTAGGTGACCAAACATCTCCTTGTATGTAACTTTCTAGACATTGCCAATAATGTTATCTAATAATATTATTCAGATAATATGAATTATTGCTTCGATAATGGAAAATATATTGTAGTAACAATTATTGAAATAATAGTAATATAAAATATCAACGCAATAATTATTGAATCAATAAAATAAAATATCGAATAAAGAATTATCGTAATAATTATCGAGTAGTGCCTTCTTACGTAAGAATCAATAATTGGTGCAATACCGTGCCATCTCTATGCACAATGCTTATTACTCGTGTTTTAACCACCGGGTATTCCAACAAGATAATTGTGAATAACTATGTCGTTATTTATAAACAACTTATACTTGTCATTTTCTTCATCCAATTGCTTTTCCGTTATGGGGCCCACACAAGGTCGCTATCGTCCGCATTTAATATTCCCGACAAAGAAGAATATTCCACCACCAAACGAATATTCTCCGATAAAATGAATATTTTATAACCACTTGCTTATTTGAAATATTTAAGATTTTACCCATAACTAACCACATTAATCAAATTAACCCTTACTATTTCAAAATAATAAATAAAGGAAATTTAATTTTATTTATAATAAGTTGGGGTCTTACATTATCGATCTTGGGGAAAGCAATTATTAAAAAAATAAAAATAATAAAAAAAAGTATCGTCATCAATAGCAAAGATTTCTACTATGTTGATGTGAAACATTAGCAAGAAAACTTTTATTCTTTATCTATTCTTTATATATATATATATATATATATATATATATATATATATATATATATATATATATATATATATATATATTATTGATTAATTTTGTATTTATGTGTACTAAAAATCTCAAGATGAGGATTGAAAAATTATGATAAATAATTTTCTTTTCTACAATTAAAAAATTTTATTTTGTGCATATCAAGTCCTAACCAGTGTATCTTTCACATTCGGTGGAATCAAAAGTGTCCATTGACCTAGTGAGAATGTCCTAGAAAATTTGCTTTTAAACTATTACACTCTGCAGAGTACTTAATGGTTATTATATAATATAGTTTTTTTTTACCAAGCTATACTTTTATATATATATATATTCTATCATGGAAGTTATAATTGCTAAATTCATAATTGAATAATGAGTTTCTATAAATGTACAAGGGTTTTAAGAATTAATAAAATTATGTTTATATTTTAATAGCATTAACTATACTAAATTAAAATGATATTTTTGCATTACAGAATGTGCAGAACGCGTTCTTAACTCTAGAGAGTATATCATCTAATATTAAAGCTGTTAATTTATATATATAAAAAATGAAATATATAAATTATAATTTAGTAATTTAATTAATGGTCTTGTATTGATTTGATAATCATATAGATCGGATTGAGGAGGTCTAGCAGTGTGATATTTGGGTTCGATGAATTGTTTTGGTACTATATTAAGGTACGGATTCCGTACTCTTTCAGCGAAACTCTTGTTAAATTTGATTTATTCGTTTGTTTCCTTATTTCAAATTATGTTATGATTTCACATAATTGTTTCATGTGAAATAAATATATTAGTTTCATTTTGGAGTTGATACATATGACTCGTATTTGTACTCTTTGAATTAGGTTATCATATTTAGTACTATTTATTTTTGATAATTGTCGAGCGGTACATGTTGCTACCTTCTTTTTGAAACCTTGTGCCTATAATTTGATTTGGTTCAACATGTACATATAGAACCCTTTGGTTGGTATTATGTCGCATGTGTTGTGACATGATATTTTTGTTAGAATATATCGTTGGGTATACATGAGCTATAACCACCTGTAGGGGTACCACAAGCATGTCGTCTTGGCACGAGAGGCATGACACTTTCCGTGGCGGTGTGATTAGTCCACCTGCGCTCTCCGCTTTGGGCTCTTGAGGAAGTGGGCCATTTGGTGTTTTGTTGTGGGAGGCGTATGGGTTAACCCTAGTTTTCTGTTCTGCGAATTTGTGATGTTGTGCGAAACACACCTATCCGATTTGCATACATTTGGATTCGCGGTCCAATGTGTGACTTGCATGTGTGGCATTATTTTGGTTGCTTGTGTGGCATCATTTGACTTGCCTGTGGGGCATCATTTGACTTGTTTATGTGGCATTATTTTGACTTGCATGTGTGGCATTAGTTTGACTTGCCTGTGTGGCAAGATATATTTCTGAGCTCATCTTGCATTTGAAATAACTCCAAACCATTTGTTTGACCCTATTATTTTATTGGATTAGTTTTGTTGGTTTTTCGCTCAGCAAAAGTCATTGAGTTAGTTACTTCATTCGTTATATCTTTATTCTTTTATTGGTTTCGTCAATTATGTTGACTCAGCTATATTCCATTCAGATCTTTGGATATTATATTTTCGTTCGTATTTACACTTGAGGCTTGTTTAGTATTTTATCTCAGTTGTTTTCGTATATCAATTGTATATCTTTGTATATCTGTATCCATACTGGGCAATTGGCTCATGCTGTGTTTTTCTTCCAGCAGGTTTGCAGGGGTGATTCAGGGCTAGTGTGATGAGAGTTTTGCCTTTGACCATCTAGGTTGATTCAATTTTTTTTAGTTTTAATTATTTTGACTCAGTTTGGAGAATTGTACTTATTACTTTATTATTGGATCACCACTATTAATATTTTGAGGTTGTTAGTGCTCTGCTTATTTATTTTGAGGTTTGTTGTGCTTTGCACGTGACCTCCCTTTCCTTTTCGGGAAGGGGGTGTTACAGAGATGGTATCAAAGCTTAAGTTCTTTCTTGTAGAAAATCTATTTAGGTTTGACCTGTGAGTTATGGGTAAATCATTGGGTAGACGTAGGAGTTTCATTCAATTTTGTTCTTTGTGTGGTTGGTCTCTATTTTGACCAACTGTCGATTTCTTTTCGATTTGTAGTTGATTTTAGGAAAGTGGAATAATTTGTTACGGTATTGAGTAATGATATTAGTTAAGAATTGTGATTTAATCATTGAGGTGAATAAAGTTATACTTTGTACAGATAAGAAGTGATCTTATATGAGATGTGATTATGATGTGAGTATTTGTATCGAAGAGTATTTGATTTTGGAAATTTATTCTTTTAGAGTTTTTTTGTGACAATTTCTATGATCGTTGAATTGAGGATTTGATTTGAGTTAGGTTTTGAATTATGTTAAGCTTGTGGATAATTTGAGGTTTGTGTGTTGATGGCACATACTATGATAAAATAAAAATTATTAAGTGTAGAGGATTTCTTGTAATTTGAGTTGTTGATATTTGAGGTAATTAGATTAATCATTTGGAGTTAATGATCAATTTTGTGGCTATTTTCTAGTAGGATATTGGAGTTATGTTCTATGAACTTTCTTTGTGATAGTATGGGGAGACATTGAAATTTATTTGATTAAGGTTTGCAATAAGGGATGATTGATTTATTATATGATTAGATAGTAAGTGATAAAATTCAATTGATTTTGAGATATCTTGAATAGTTGTAGTTCTCTTAAGTAGATGGTAGAATATATGATTTGGAGTTTGGTATGGTGTTGAAGAAATCTTAGTAATATATTTTTGGTGTAATATTATTTGAGAACTAATTTGATTCTAGGTTATGATATTTTGAAACTCTTGAGTTCTTAGGGTGAGTTGGAGATATAATTTGTACAATTATTTTGTTTGTCCGATGTCATTGAAGTTTTGCATGTATTTGTGTAAAATAAATAAATAAAATAAAAATAATTTGTTAAATCTTTGTCATGTGTGGAACATAAATATTTTACGAGTTAAAAATAATTTTAAATATTTTGGGTATTCGAATCGTATTTAGATGAAGAAATTTTTTTGTGATTTCGAGTTATGTTCCAAAGAGTACGTACGTTTGCAAGATTGAAACTCAAAGATATTAGCGATGGCCCGCACCAACGGTGGATAATGTGATCTAATTTGATGCAATGCGAAAAACCTTACCAAGGCTTGGCACGGTAGCTGACGAATCTTTTACAAATACATTGATAATAACGAGGACCGATGACTTATCCGCGTTGATCGTAACAAATGGTGGCGCTACGTCGTAACTAAATTTTTTTTTTTTAGCTTATTGGAATTCCGAGGATGGAATTATTTTTAAGGGGTGAAAAATGTAATGACCCATTTTTTTATATAATTAAATATTAATTACTTTTATTTTATACAATTGTATTTAAATTGGAAAAGGTAAATGATTTTGTTTCCCTCTATTCTTCCTTGTTTTGTTTGGAAAATTAAATTCTTTTAGTAGATAATTAAATAACTGATTAAATTAAAATTGAGGAAGATAATTTCTTTTGTTAAAGTCTTGTGGTAAAATCATTCGGAGCGGAAAGCTACTTGGGAGATAGAGGAGTCTATTCAAGCGGATTATCCGCATCTTTTGATAATTAGGTACATTCATTCTTTTGATTCCGGGGACGGAATCCTTTTTAAGAGGGAGGTAATGTAATACCCAAAAAAAATATTATAATCTTAAAACTTATTATTTTGACTTTTTCTTTTATTTGAGTCAAACTTGTTATTTAATTTATTTGGGCTAATAAGTATGTGGTTACATTAATTTGAGGATTTAAATTAATTGGGTCCAAATTAAGGTGATGAGTTTAAAAACCAAATTTGAATAGGAGTAATATATTAGGTTAAATTCCTTCCTAATACTAATCGATTAAACAACATGAGAGGATTTTGGCGCAGCGAGAAAAGAAAAAGGCGGAAGAGAGAGTTGTGAAACAAAAGGAAATTTGAAGAAGAAGATTGTGAGGCTATATTTAACATAATTATATCTTCAAAAGGTAATTATTAAATTTATTTTATTGTCAAGAGGAATAATTGTTATGGTGGATTTGTGGTGTAATCAGTGTATATTTATGGGTTAGTGTCGTTAGTAACGACACTGTATTTGTGAATGGATTTACTGATCTTGGGGGAAAGCGATTATTAAAAAAAAAAAAGGTATCGTCGTCAATAGCATTACTCGGCTATGTCGATGTGAAACATTAGCAAGAAAACTTGTATTCTTTATCTATTCTTTATATATATATATATATATATATATATATATATATATATATATATATATATATATATATATATATATATATTATTGATTAATTTTGTATTTATGTGTACTAAAAATCTCAAGATGAGGATTGAGAAAATTATGATAAATAATTTTCTTTTCTACAATTAATAAATTTTATTTTGTGCATATCAAGTCCTAACCAGTGTATCTTTCACATTCGGTGGAATCAAAAGTGTCCATTGGCCTAGTAAGCATGTCCTAGAAAATTTTTCTTTTAAACTATTACACTCTGCAGAGTACTTAATGGTTATTATATAATATAGTTTTTTTTTACCAAGCTATACTTTTATATATATATTCTATCATGGAATTTATAATTGCTAAATTCATAATTGAATAATGAGTTTCTATAAATGTACAAGGGTTTTAAGAATTAATAAAATTATGTTTATATTTTAATAGCATTAACTATACTAAATTAAAATGATATTTTTGCATTACAGAATGTGCAGAACGCGTTCTTAACTTGATTTGATAATTATATAGATCGGATTGAGGAAGTCTAGCAGTGTGATATTTGGGTTCGGTGAATTATTTTGGTACTATATTAAGGTACGGATTCCGTACTCTTTCAGCAATACTCTTGTTAAATTTGATTTGTTCGTTTGTTTCCTTATTTCAAATTATGTTATGATTTCACATAATTGTTTCATTTGAAATAAATATATTAGTTTCATTTTGGAGTTGATACATATGACTCGTATTTGTACTCTTTGAATTAGGTTATCATGTTTAGTACTATTTATTTTTGATAATTGTACAGCGGTACATGTTGCTACCTTCTTTTTGAAACCTTGTAACTATAATTTGATTTGGTTCAACATGTACATATAGAACCATTTTGTTGGTATTATGTCGCATGTGTTGTGACATAATATTTTTGTTAGAATATATCGTTGGGTATACCTGAGCTATAACCACCTGTGGGGGTACCACAAGCATGTCGTCTTGGCACGAGAGGCATGACACTTTCTGTGGCGGTGTGATTAGTCCACGGCGTCTCCGTTTTGGGCTCCAGATGAAGTGGGCCGTTTGGTGTTTTATTGTGGGAGGCGTATGGGTTGACCCTAGTTTTCTGTTCTACGGATTTGTGATGTTGTGCCAAACACACCTATCCGATTTGCATACATTTGGATTCGCGGTCCAATGTGTGACTTGCCTGTGTGGGATTATTTTGGCTGCATATGTGGCATCATTTAACTTGCCTGTGTGGCATCATTTGACTTGCTTATGTGGCATTATTTTGACTTGCATGTGTGGCATTAGTTTGACCTGCATGTGTGGCAAGATATATTTCTGAGCTCATTCGGTATGAAATAACTCCACCCATTTATTTCAACTATTATTTTATTCGATTAGTTTTGTTGGTTTCGCTCATTCAAGTCATCGAAAGTTAGTTACTTCATTCGTTATATCTTTATTCTTTTATTGGTTTCACAATTATGTTGATTCAAATTTATATTCCATTCGAGATCTTTGGATATTATATTTTTCATTCAGATTTGCACTTGAGGCTTATTCAAGATTTTGTCTCGCTTATTTTCAGATATCACTTGTATATCCGTATCCAGATCGGGCAATTCGCTCATGCTCTGCTTTTTTCTTTCTGCAGTTTGCATAGGGGTGATTCGTAGGCTAGTGTGATGAGAGTTTTGCCTTTGACCATCTAGGTTGATTCAATTTTTTTTTAGTTTTGATTATTTTGACTCAGTTTGGAGAATTGTACTTATTACTTTATTATTGGATCACCACTATTAATATTTTGAGGTTGTTAGTGCTCTGTTTATTTTTTTTGAGGTTTGTTGTGCTTTGTACGTGACCTACTTTTCTTTTTCAGGAAGGGGGTGTTACAAAACTCCTTTCCTCGATAGAACTTTCTAGACATTGTTAATTATGAAAATAATAATATGAATACTTGTCATCTCAATTATTAATTTAATAATAAAATATTGATAATAATATAATCAAATAATGTGAGATACTATACAGCAATTACTGTAGCAATAATTGAGTATAACTAAGTGACTTCTCACGTAAGCATCAATAATAAATACTGTGTGCTACTATGCAACCACGCCAGACATTACTTTACTTTTATCACTGTGTATATAAATGCTAATCTGTGTAAAACTTCCGCCGTTATTTTCATAAAAAGATATTTATGTCATTTTCTAACTCCAACAATAATTCTGTTATGGGGTACACTAATGATTGTGTCGTCTTACGAATATTTTCTATTAAAATGAATATTCCCCGACCAATCGAATATTTTATAACAACTTGCATACTTTGAAAAATTTATAAATATTACCCACAACTATAACATTATATCAAATCCACACCATAATATTCAAAAATATATTTCGAGAAAAAATTAAACTTTATTCATAAAAGTTGGGGTTATACAAACTCCCCTTCTTATGAAATTTCATCCTTGAAATTGGAGTACGTACCTGGTATGTCGAAGATGTGAGGATACCTTGATTTCATTTCATATTCTAACACTACACCAAAAATGTATTTTCTTCACACGAGTGCTAACATTAGACCTCCTCGCAATTGCATATCCTTCGCTAAGTAGAAACTAAATGTTTTTTGTGAAGGATATATTGTGAATAACTTTTTTATTCACAAATTGTATTTAGTCATGGAATATTGTTATTTAGTGAAAGATCAGTTTCCTTCACAGATAATATTTTAAGAACGACTATTTAAAATTAGTGAATAACTTTATTCTCTCACAAATAATATATTGTGAAGAACAAATTCAAATTAGTGTGGGAAATAATCCTTCATTGGTGACTAACTAATTAACTAAAAAAGATTTTAGTGAGGGAAATAATCCTTCATTAATGTCCATTTCTTCATTATAATATCTCATTAAAATATAAATAACAAAAAAATGCACATAAAATTTATATATACTAAATGAGAAACTAATTATTATATCATTTCAAAAGTAAATAATGTATACAAAGCTAGTATAGCCAATATACACACTAAAATTACTAGACTTGTTATCAAAAGCAAGTGTCATATCACCTACAATATGTATCCACATATATTACACAAGGAAGAAAATCTCTAGCTATAAGGCATAGTAATTATCAGCTCCTCATTATCCTCGTCTTCAAGCAAGAAGGTTGAGCCTTTAATTTCATAATGCAAGAAAAGTATCAAAACCTCTTCATACTGCAAGAAAAGTATCAAACCCCAATTTTACAAACATGAATAACAAAAGATTAACTGGCAAAACTTAAATTAAGAAAACAGTTCAATGAAAGAACAAAATATAACGATTACAAAAATTAAAATGTACATTAGTAGATATTGCTGCGAAGACTTGTCACTAATACATAAGCCATAGGAATCTGCCCTGCTTCTTCGTCAGGATATCTACTATAAAATAATAATGCAGATGGAGATTAAATAACAAAAGTATATTGGTGTAGAAATTAAAACCACAAGCTGTTAAGTATATAAAATATAAGTAGTTTATAAATGTAAAAATATAATTGTCCGCCCAACACAAAATTTGGTTAAATGGATTTTCTCAAACCCTTTATATTCCAGAGGAAATTTAGGTGCATATTTTTATTCTTTCGGGTTTAGTTTGGGGTGTCTGTGAACTTTCTTTCAAGTGTTCCATAAATGCATCCCATCCCATCCCATCCATCACCTTTCATAATACCATTCTAGGCCCTCGTGACCATAGTTCCCCTTGTACTTTTTGAAACAAAAACAAAATTAGAACTTCATATGGCATATAATTTTTAATGAAATGAAAGGATCAATGGAACAAATGAACAATTACTACAACTCATTGCAAGGCTTTTCACTCAACCATGTAATTTTGAATTCCATGTTGCTGTGCCTTGCTTTAACGCACATATTTTTTAGCATTTTTTTGGCCTAATGCATTCATGAATTTGCAATTCAATAAGAAACAAATAAACAGAGGCACAATTGAGATAGAGAATGGTTGGAGTTATGAACTTGCTACCTTCACCCATTCTATAGCACGAGGATCCCAATTCAGAAGATGCAGGATGGAATGCATTCCTTCTTGAAAGATAATCAAATGAAAACATTTTGCAAAAAAACTACAAAAACAACTGGCACATGTTCCTAATTCAGAAGATGTTGGATGGTATGCATTCCTTCTTGAAAGATAAATCAAATGAAATCATTTAGTAAAAAAACCAAATAACTAATTAGCAAGTGATGTATATTAGGAACAACTCACGCCTTCCTTCCAACATTTTCAAAGAAGGTTTTCTTGAACACCCTCGGCCTGAAACGTCTCTGCTAATATTTATGCTCTCAGCCTACACACATAGGGTAAGATGATTTTTAGTTTCAATACTTTAAAAAATAGATCATATAATCAACAAAATGACCAAAAAGTAAATAAAATTAGACAGGAGAAATAACCTTCTTTGTTATCTTATCAACTTCATCTATGTAGACCATCCCTTGTTGAGCAGCTTGTTCAACAAGGGATGGTAGAGAGAAATTGAGAGAGATAGAGAGAAATAGAGGAATTGAGATGAGCTAGAAGAAGAAGAAAAAGCTAGAAGAAGGTAACTTCTAAACTCTTATTTAATCTTTGATTTTTTTTGGGTAGATTTATGTTCTAGGGTAGTAGATCATGCTTAATCTTGTTTGTATAGGTTTAATTTTGGATTATCAAGAATCAAACAAGAGGAGTCAAGAAAGAAAATGAAATGGAAAAAAAATTTGAAGAACAAAATTCGTAGGTTTTGAGTAATTGTGGACAAATATTGTGAAATTCATACCTCTTTGGGTATAATGAGTTAGAAAGTGAGCCTTATATCAAATCGAAGATATGGAAGTGAGCTATATTCTGAAAGTAGAATCACATGAAAACTCTTTGTAGTTTCTTGCAATGTCTACTGCTTTTAGTAAGGTTTGGTCCGAAGGGAAAATAATCGCCCGTAAAATCAAAATCTGCTATTTGGTTTCGACTTTGAACAATACATATAAATTCGTGAGGTTTGAATTTGAAGAAACTTTAAACTGCAAAGTTGTAGATATGGAAGTTTACTAGCCATACTCGCGAGATTGAGCCATTTATGGATCGGATCATGTCCGAAATAAATTATTTAGTAAGGATGTCCAGAAAATGAAATTTTCTAGACTAGTTGATGAATTACAGAATCTGGTTTAGATGGATAAGGGTCTTGTTGGTTTATATACTTTGTGGTTTTAATGATGAAAATATTTATATGAGCTTAATTGATTTTATATTGACTTATTCTTTAATTGGGTCATGTTATTCAAATATTAATTATATAATAAATAATAGTTTGCATGGGTTATTGTATGGAGTAATCACATTGGGTCATGTTATTCAAATATTAATTATATAATAGTGTGCATGGGTTATTGCATGGATTAATCACTATGTTATTGGGTCATGGTTATTACTCACGTAAGTTAATGCAGTATTGGAGTGAGTAAATCAAGGTGGTTATTTTTGTCACATGCTTTAAGTTGTTATATAGAATATATATCCAATCCTGATTTGCTTTGAAGACTAATTCAAATTGGAGTATTTCAAGGAGATTGAAAATCTATTTAATATTTCTTAAATTTCTCATATTTAATTGTGGGATTATATCCTTCTAATATATATATATATATATATATATATATATATATATATATATATATATATATATATATATATATATATATATATATATATTGTGCTACCAATTTATACGTATTTGGGAGATGTTTTAGGAATTGGTTTTATTAAGGATTCTTATTTAAAGTTGATGGAGCTATTATTTTGTCACATGCTAAAATAGTAATTGCCATTTTTAAGGGATCTTGTTAATTGCTAATAAGACTCTTTCAACTAGTATTTGATTCCTAATTGACTTCTTCATAGTCAATTTCCTTATCTCATCGATGTTGTCTTCTTCATGAACGTGGATCTCCTATTTCAATCAAAAAGATATAGACGTTGCAGGAGGATTTGGAAGGGTACATAGCCGTTACTCTCCTCTTTATATATATACTGTTTACACGGGTTCATGAAGGACACAAGACTACTAAGCAGAAACTCTTCAAGCTATCCAAGATACACATCAATTATCATATCATTCTTTTAGTCTTGGTTTACAGTGTTCGTGTATTCCTTATTTCATATATATTGTAAACATAGTACAAGTCTAGGTTGGCTTGGGGTTTTTATTTTAGTAATATTCAGTCTGTACAACGAAGGTATCAAAGTCTCAGAGGTGAGAGGTGTTGCAGAGGTGCAAAGGGGGCAGAGGTGTCCAATCGATCATCGTTGTAACAGGAAGTTTTATTGTCTTTGTAATTACTGAATATTATTAAATAAATTGAGTCTCCAATAGTAGTTGGGATTGGACGTGGATTAGGCCACTAGAGTAGAGGATAGGGGCTGTCTCCAATAGTTTTGTTGTTTGCGTCGAAAAAGTTTTACACTAATTCGGACAGGTATTACCTGTCCATTTTTAAAAGTTAAGAATAACTAATACGGACATGGTTAGACCGTCCGATTATAGTCTGCTATAGTAAACTTTAAAAATTGGCCACTATAGATCACGTTTAAATATTTACACCTATTCACCCCCCCTCTAGGTGTGCTTTATTATAGAATTACAGGTCTGACTTTAAGGCCTAGATGAGGTTGTAGTACATTGAGTAAGGGTTAATTCTATATAAGAAGGAACAAAAACGAACATGTAACGAAGGAGTTATGTTAAAAACAAAAACAACATTTTGTTAAAGAAATTGTGAAGATGAGTTTTATAATTCTGTTTGAATTAAGATTTTAGGTGATTGTATATTTTGATGATTAAAAATATGTTTTGACATATGTAATGAGTATAGATATGTGTTATCATATTCTATGCACAATTAACCATTTAAGATCAAGAGTTGAGATAAGTTAATGTGTGCACATAACGTGCTCGATAAAATGCCTAAGAGTAATAGTGTTTCTAAACTTTGGTATATAAAGTGTCTATCTAATGACTAATATTGGATGTTATGTGCATCTGAGTATGAAAAGATGATAATACAAGAATAATAATGGAAAGAAATTGAAAAGGGAAATTTTTTATTTTTGAAGGAAAATTAAACTTGTAAGCAATGTGTTGAATATGCATTTTTGAAACCAAAGTGGTATAATAAAATGGTGTGATATACGCACATTAAACTACAAGTGCGATAGTCTAGTATGTGTGGTGATGAAAATGAAAATAAAACCGAGTTGCATATAAAATAGTTAGATGTCTATAAAGACATTATAAAGGATAATAAGATAAAGTAAGGTCTTAGAATAAATTTGACCATGAGATTGAGTATTGATTTTATTTATTATCAATCTCACATACAATGTAGGTTGTGCAAGGACACGAAGTATTAGCGTGTTGGTAAAACTCCGGTAAAGGAATGTCTTTCAGTTCCTTTTTGCTATGTGAACTTGATGATGATTTGCTTTAAAATTTTAGTGTATGATGTATTATATATGTCAAAAGTATGAAATGTGAAAGTCAATCTATGACTATGATGATTGAACTATGAATGTTGATTGAGTAAGGAACTCAATCTTTATAGTTGTTATGTGAACTACAACATGTATGCTATGTTTGTTTATGATTATTCTTGTATGTTGAGCATGTTATTATGTGCTACGTGATGCATGAAAACTGTTAGATTTTCTTTGAAATTTGTTGAGCTCATTCTTGTAAATAACCATTTTTGCAGATTCAAGAATTGAAGGTAACGCTATGTGCTACTTTATTGTTATGGATCAAAAGTGATATATGAAGATTTAATATCCTAGCTAAGTTGTTATTCTTGTAAACCATGTCTAATGTTTCGAATAATGTATTAATGTTGAATTGTAATATTGTTTTACGAATGTAAACTATTGTAGTATTAAAATGATTCTGAGATATTTAGATGTAAAGGTTGAAGGTTTTGGGAATGAGGATAGTTTGTAGTAGAAAATTTTAATTATTCTGTAAATTTTAATGGTTGTATTATCGTTTAATGATGTTAAATTAGAGGTTGAATGTATTATTAACGACCGAAGTCGAGAATTAAATTGTATGAATTTTGGGGTCGTTACACCTCTTCCATCTGTAACTTCTCTAGATGTTTTGGGGCCCTCTTATGCTTATGCCTTTAATCTTGCAAATCCCATAAAAGATAAAACACTGGCTCATATGTACAAGGACAGAGCATAAGAAAGAGAAGTCACTCCAAGACAAAGAACCTACTTACTTTGTCCTCGTTACCTTGAATAAGAGAATAAATTCCCTATTCTTCTTGTTACTGTAGGGAGAAACACAAGGGAATAAAACACCCAATAGATATTTAAACACAAGGGAAATGCAAATAACTCATTAAGTTAGGTTAGTAGTAGAGCCCTGGTTGGACAAACCAACCCGCTATTTCTGACAAGTCTTTCTTGCATTTTTAAACTTGAAATAAAACACCTAATATAAAATTTAAGAGTTAACCATCAAAAGATAATAAACAAAGTGGTTAGGAAAACCATAAAAAGATTACTAGCACTGATATGTACAACACAAAATCAACACAACACAAACTAAAATAGAACTTGTATTGGAACAAACAAGTCAAAGTTGGTGTTGAACACTCACATATTCTCAATAAATATCTGTTGATTGTTCGATGAAACTAGTTACAAAGAAGCTTAAATGTGGAATGGGTTAATCCTGATATAATATTGCCATCCTCTTTTGCATCCAAAACATAATCCCAGGAGGGAAAGTAAATCGCGAAGAAAAGAGCCAAAAGAAAATTAAGAGTGAAGCAGATGATAGCAAATAAAGTGAATAGAAAAAACATAACGGGAGTACTAACACTGATTGAAAAATAATCTGTCCACATGAAGCATTATGCATCTACAGACTAGCTATAAAAAAAAAAATTAAACCCACACCCAAAACAGAGCTAAAAAAAAATTAAACCCACACCCAAACCAGATATAAAATCTCACAGCCCAACAAACACACACATGTAATCAAACAAACACTCACAACTGACTCATAATGAAACAAAAATAACACAATTACAAAACATAAACCAAAATCGCATGACAAATTATTTTATGTTTGCTGATGGCCAATATCAGTAATTTAGCCAAAGAGTACAATCAGCAGGTAGAGATTTAAAAAGAAAAAAGAGGATATGAAATGATATATACAAACAGTTGCATTATACATATACAGGAAAGTGAAAGAGAATTAGACCTAGAAGAGGTATCGATTATGGTAATAGGGACTATTTTGGGATACATATCATCAGGCAACCTCGTCAGCGGGAACATAGGAGGGACATTGGTCAGAAAAGTATCAGCTGCGGTAGTGACAATCAAACTGGATTTTCGGTGCCCTGGGTCTTGGGTGACAATGATATAACGCCTTTCGAGCTCCCCTTAGAATAACCACCTCCCGCCATTCGATCGCAAAGACAAATTAAAACCCTTGCGATCTCCGGCGACCTTGGCGGTCTTGTTGTGGATGTTTTGGAGGAGTTTGGAGAGAATTCCTGGGGTTAAGGACGACATTGATGAGAGAGAAATTGAATACTGCAATGGGGGATTACCATTGCCAGAGAAAGAAAGTGGATTGAGGTGGGTATCGAATCTCAATATGATGTCCGATTAGGATGTGGGTTTGTGAAGAGAGTTGATGTAGAGGGAGGGGGTAGGGCTAGGGCTAGGGGTTTGATTTGGGCGAGATTTCTGTTTGTGTGAGATGAAATAAGAGTTTTAGATTAAGTTAAGAAGAATTGAGATAAATCTAGTTCATTGAATTAAAATTAGAATCAATTTCAACCGTTCTTGTGCTTTCTCAAATTTTAAATTGGGAAAAGATTTCTATTTTATTATATAGATATAAGTTACAATTATTATAAATAAATTTAATACTGTAAAAAATTTAATGTATTTATATTATAATTTATATTCACTACAATTAATTATAAAAAATTATTTAGAACAAAACAGCGACAGATGTTATCTCTCGCAAAAAAACTATGATCAATAATATATAGTGAGTAATAATTCCTTCACTAATAGATTTTTTTCCTTGCAAATTTACATCATAAATTGGCTCCAAAATTTTTTCTGTCGCTCCAATTTTGCAAGGAAAAAAAATAAATTGTGAAGGATGTTTCTTTCGCTAATAACTACATTGTCACTATACTTTTTTCCTTCATTGTTCCTTCGCTAAACAACTCCTCATGTGAAGGAATAAATTCCTTCACAAAATTTCCTTCGCTACATCGCTATTTTGGTGTAGTGTAACTCCCAGGTCATTTCCTCAAAATCGTGGTTTCTCCACAAAACTTTGACTTGAGGTATAACCTTGGAGCGTAGAATATGTTCCTTCTTATCCAAGTATTTAACAGGTACCTCTTCATACGTTAAATCTTCTACTATTTCGTTCGGTTCTAACTCAATAATGTGGTTCGGGTCTTCCACATATTTAAGTAACATGGATATGTGAAAAACGTTAAGAACGTGAGACATAATTGGCAGTAAAGCGAGTCTATAGGCCACAATTCCTACTCGATCAAGGATTTCAAATGGGCAATGAATCGAGGATTGAGCTTTCCTCTCTTTCCAAATCTCGTAACTCTTTTCCATGGTGCCACACGTAACAACACATGCTCTCCAACATTGAATTCCATGTCCTTTTGATGAAGATCAACATAACTCTTTTGTCTATCTTGTGAGGTCTTTATATGTTGCCGGATCATTTAAATCTTTTTCGTAGTCATGCATACTAATTCTGGTTCCAACAACATTTTTTCACCCACCTCATCGCATCATACTGGAGAACGACACTTGCATCCATACAACACCTCGAATGGAGCCATGCCAATACTTGCTTGATAACTGTTGTTGTAGGAGAATTCCACCAATGGCAAAAATTTGTCCCAACTTCCTTTGAAGTCAAGGACACTGCGTCTTAATAGATCTTCAAGAGTTTGAATACTCCTCTCTGACTGCCCGTTCATTTGAGGATGATATGCCGAACTAAATCGTAAATCTGCACCGATAGCTTGTTGCAAACTAACCCAAAATCGTGATGTGAGACCCCGAATTTTATGAAATAAAAGTATTTAATTTTTCTATTTTGGTAAATAGTTAAATTGATAAAAGTTTAAAGTTAAGGGTAATATTTGAAAAAAAAATTCAAAGTAAGCAAGTTGATATAAAATATTCGTTGTGTCGGGGAATATTCGATTAGTCGGGGAATATTCTTTTTGTGGGGAATATTAAATGCGATTAGTACAATTATTATGGACCCCATAACGGAATTATTATTTCGGATTGAGAAAACGACAAAAATATTTTTATGAAAATAACTTCATGGAAGTTTTACCGTTAACTGTTGAAACACCCGGTGTTAAAAGTTCAGTAATACGCGTAGTTGCACAGTAGCACACGGTATTGATTATTGATGCTTATGTGATAAGTCACTTAGTTTTGTTTTATTGGTATTATTAATGTAATAAAACAGAAAATCTTTTTATATAAAACAGAATACTTTTATAAAGTTATTCTATAAATAGAATATATTATATTCTATTATGCATAGTGTTGCATAGTGTCTGCATAGTGTTTTGCATAGTAAAATTTTTTTATATAAAACAGAATACTTTTATAAAGTTATCTGTTTTTTTAGACAACAATTAGAATATATTATATTTTATTATGCATAGTGTTTGCATAGTACCTTCATAGTGTTTGCATAGTAAAATCTTTTATAAAGTTATTCGTTTTATTAGATTATAAATAGAATATATTATATTTTATTTAAAAGATTTTGCTTTAAATATGGACCGTCAGATTAAAGTAAATCAATCTAGACCGTTCATGAGTTAGTTACTATGCAGTCCATTTTTCTATAAATAAAAGCCCATTCCATCATTATTTCTTACGAATTCACTGAAACTCTAGAGAGAGAAATTATAGAGAAGCTATAGAAAAGTATTTTGCTCCTTCCCTACTCTTATATTCAGTTTCTTTTACGGTAAGGGATATTATTTGTTGTACTCGTAAGGGGTATCTTTCTTTCTTATTCGTGAAGAGAACTTCTGTTATTCCATTCTTTATTATTCTGTTGGAATAACCTGTATACACGGGATACCCTATACTTGGTGAAATTCTTCTGTTATTCCGTTCTTTATTATTCTGTTGGAATATCCTGTCTGTGCGTTTATGCCTGACCTGGTTCTATTATTTATTATTTCGTTCTTTATTATTTTGTCTAATATCACATGCGTGCGTTTCTGGCGGGACTGGTTCCATTATTTATTATTTCGCCGAATATCATGTCTACATGCATTTACTGTGGGACTGGTTCCATTATTTATTATTCTGTTAGAAATAACTTTTGTGGTGCAGTATCTATCGACGCATGGTGAATCCTTACATTATTCCATTCTTTATTATTCTATTGGAATAACTTTGTGCATGTGGATTACCACATGCATGGTGAATGATCCTTCGTATTCATGCGAATAGTATTTTCATTAAAAAGGGGATTCTGCCAGGGGCAAATTCTTAATTTTTCTAACCCTCAAAAATTCTGAAAAAATTTGAAATGATAATTTAATGAGTTTTCTAAATTGTGTCCAAAAATGGCGATTTTTGGATGTAACTATCTTCTATATATGAATTTAAAAGTCCATCGTCAATATTTTATCCCCGTAACATCAATCAATATATATCTGGAATCAAATATTCCTCTTTGCACTACAGGCCAAAGATATTCATCAGTTGGTCATGTTCATCTAAACACATGTTCATCTTTACACTATGGGCCAAAGATATTCATCAAAAATCATTCATCTTTGCATTACAGGCCAAACATATTAAGTAATATCATCATTTAGGACTGAGGATGATAAAAAATATTTTAAAGAAAACGAATCCAGTGAAACAAAAGAACAAATATTAGGGATTCGTATTACAGTTTTATCCAAGTTCAATAATACTCTATAATAACCAATTTTGAAGCATAATTCAAAAATAAAGATCAAAACATGGATACAATCAAAGATAGTAACCATAATAGACATCTTGGACAAAAAGAAGAAAATTTCATTTTTCGGTGAATAGTGCCGATATCAGTGAATAGTGCCGTATATCGTGAATAATCTTAGTATACGTGAATAGTAACTCCGACACAAAAAGTTACAAATTTGATAAAAGTTAGGACCAATATTTAAGATAATGATATTGAAGAAAATAATATCATTTAAGAAGAAACAACATCCCTTACCTCAAGAAAGACGAGATTGGATTGAATATCGGATATAATCTTTGAAAGAACCTTGCACCATATAGCAACACTCAAAGTATCAAAATACTCACAAAATACGCCGATATTATAGAGAGAGAAAACTTTGATTCTCGGTGTGATTTTCAATTCTAACCTAAGACCCTATTTATAGGAAAATGCTTAGAACACCAAAGCAGAAAATTTAATAAAATATTAATATTATTTATTTAAATTCTTACGCCCACCTTGACCATCTGCATTCAGCCACCAATAATGACAAAAACAAAAAAAAACATTTTTTTATTAAAAATAATTAAAACTTTCAAAAATCAATTATTTCGGAACTACGGAATTTCAATAATACATAATAAATAGCCCTTTTATCAGAAAAATTTAAACCTTATGTCCTTTCCATAGGAAATTTCAGTCTCTACAAATTTGTAGAAGAAAGTTTTTCCAAATTCCAAACAGAAATTGACCAAAATCCACATACGGACGATTTTACAAGCTATAATCAAATTTCAGTCAAGAAATGGGCCCACAGACATGTTTAACATGTTTTAAATAACTTTTGCAACAAAAATACCCTTCCTCCTCATATATTCATATATACCACATTCATTATAAAAATATCACCATTATTATATTATTATAATATAATAATAAATTATTTTATCAGAAAAGATAAAATATCAATTTTCAACAATCGTTACTTTTCTAAAATTTCCCCCATTTACATCCACATAAATAAATATTTTCCTTATCATAAAAATTAATAATTAATTATTTACAAATAATATTACAGAATCACAATAATGACAACCAGGCCATTCCCAGGAAAGAGGGGGCTTTCCAATAAGAATTTCTCCTTACTGGCGCGCAATTAGGTGACCAAACCTCTCCTTAGACAGAACTTTCTAGACATTGCCAATAATGTTATCTAGTAATATTATTAAAATAATATGAATCATAGATCTGATAATGGGAAATACTGTGTAGTGACAATTATTAAAACAACAATAATATAAAATATCAACGTAGCAATTATTGAATAAATAAAATAAAATATTGAACAGTAATTACTGTAACAATTATTGAGTAGTGCCTTCTTACGTAAGAATCAATAATTGGTACAATACCGTGTGCTACTATGCAACAACGCATATTACTGTGTTTTAACCACCGGGTATTCCAACAGTGTTAACGGTAACAACTATGCCATTATTTATAAAAACTCATACTTGTCGTTTTCTTCATCCAATCGCTTTCCGTTATGGGGCCCACAAAAGGCTGCGCCTTCGTACGAATATTCCCCGACAGGAAGAATATTCTACGACCAAACGAATATTCCCCGACAATAATGAATATTTTATAACCACTTGCTTATTTGAAATATTTGCGCATTTTACCCATAACTAACCACATTAATCAATTCAACCCTTACTATTTTAAAATAATAAATAGAGAAATTCAATTTTATTTATAATAAGTTGGGGTCTTACAACCTCCCCTCCTTATAAAATTTCGTCCTCGAAATTGACGTACGTACCTGGTGTTTCGAAAAGGTGAGGATACCTCATTTTCATTTCCGTTTCCAACTCCCAAGTCATTTCCTCAATAGCATGGTTCCTCCACAAAACTTTGACTTATGGTATAACCTTTGTGCGTAGGACATGCTCCTTTATATCGAAGATCTTGACAAGTACCTCTTCGTACGTTAAATCTTCGGCTATCTCGTCTGGTTCTAACTCAATAATGTGGTTCGGGTCCTTCATATATTTACGAAGCACAGATATGTGAAAAACGTTATGAACACGAGACATGCTTGGAGGTAACGCGAGTCTATAGGCCACAATTCCTACTCGGTCAAGAATCTAAAATGGACCAATAAATCGTGAATTGAGCTTTCCTCTCTTCCCGAATCTTGTAACTCCCTTCCATGGAGCAATACGTAACAATACATGATCCCCAATGTCAAATTCCACATCCTTTCGATGAAGATCTGCATAACTCTTTTGTCGATCCTGTCCTGTTTGTATACGTTGTCGAATCGTTTGGATCTTCTCTATAGTCATTCGTACCAACTCTGGTCCCAACAACGTTTTTTCTCCCACCTCATCCCAGCATACTGGAGAGTGACACTTTCATCCATATAATGCCTCGAATGGAGCCAGACCTATACTTGCCTGATAACTGTTGTTGTAGGAGAATTCTACCAATGGTAGGTACTTATCCCAACTCCCTTTGAAATCTAGGACACAAAGTCTTAATAGATCTTCAAGAGTTTGAATAGTCCTCTCTCGATGTGTCGTCTCGTTTGAGGATGGTATATGTCGAATCAATCAGAACTGCGCCCATAGCTTTTCGCAAGCTAACCCAATATCTTGAAGTGAATCTTGGGTCACGATCCAAACTATGGATCCTGGCATGCCATGAAATCTCACAATCTCATTTACGTACATACTAGAAAGACATTCAAGGGAATAAGTCTCCCGTATAGGCAAGAAATGAGCAGACTTGGTTAATCTATCAACAAAAACCCAAATCGCATATATGCCTTGTGAAACCTTGGGAAGACCTGTAACGAAAACCATAGTAATGTGTTCCCACTTCCATTTTTGAATCTCAAGTGGTTGCAATGGACCCTTTGGCACTTGATGCTCCATCTTTACACGTTGACAAGTTAAACACCTCGAGATAAACTTCACGATCTCTCTCTTTATATTATTCCACCAAAGTGTATGTCGAAGATCATGATACATTTTGGTACTCCTAGGATGGATTGCAAACTGTGTGTTGTGTGCCTCCATCATGATTCTATGCTTCAAGTCAGAATCGTTAGGAACACAAAGTTTGGAGTTGACTCGAAGTATTCCTTCTTCATCGATTCTTGCTTCCGGAATAGCGCCTTCTTGCACTTTCTTCTTTATACGCATCAGGCCCATGTCCGTAGCTTGAGCAGCTTTAACTTTATCGATTAAAGTCGGTTCTACTCGTATGCTTGATATCATCATGTGGGTACTTGGAGCCTTTATCTCTATCTCCATCCTTTGCAAGTCATACAAAATGGGCCTTTGTGTTGACAACATCGCAGTCGTTCCTGCATAAGATCTTCTACTTAATGCGTCATCTACCACGTTCGCTTTTCCAAGATGGTATTGAATGGTATGGTCGTAGTCTTTCAACAACTCGAGCCAACGTCGTTGCCGCATGTTAAGTTCTTTTTGGGTGAAGAAAGATTTGAGACTTTTATGATCTGTGTAGATCTCCACTTTCACCCCATACAGGTAGTGTCTCCATATCTTCAACGCAAAAATGACTGCTGCCAACTCTAGATCATGAGTAGGATAATTCCTCTCATATTCTTTAAGTTGTCGCGAGGCATAGGCTATTACTTTCCCATGTTGCATGAGAACACATCCTAACCCTTTGCCCGAAGCATCACTGTAGATAACAAATCCATCCGAACCAGACGGTATTTTTAGAACAGGTGCCAAAATGAGTCTCCTCTTGAGTTCTTGGAAACTCTTCTCGCATTCCTCGCTCCATACGAATTTTGTATCTTTACGAGTCAGCTGAGTTAACGGAGTAGCGATTCGAGAAAATCCTTCCACGAATCTTCGATAATAACCAGCTAAGCCCAGAAAGCTACGCATTTTGATCCATCGACTTTGGTTGCTCCTAACTTTGTATTGCTTCAATCTTCGTGGTCAGCAGACACTCCATGTTTTGACACCATATGCCCAAGGAATGCTACTTCCTCAAGCCGAACTTCGCATTTATTGACTTGGCATATAGCTTATTATCACGAAGCCTTTGCAGTACCAGCTTCAAATGGAGCTCATGATCTTCACGGCTTTTGGAATAGATGAGGATGTCATCAATAAAGAAAACAATAAACTGATCCAAATATTCCTTGAATACTCGGTTCATCATATCCATGAAAGCAGCAGGAACATTAGTCAATCCAAAAGACATTACTAAGAATTCATAATGCCCGTACCGAGTTCTGAAGGTAGTCTTTGGAATATCCTCAGTTTTAACCTTCAGCTGATGATATCCAGAATGAAGATCGATTTTTGAAAAGAATTGTGATCCTTGCAACTGGTCAAACAGGTCATCAATGCGAGGTAGCGGATACCTATTCTTGATGGTGACATGGTTCAATTCTCGATAGTCAATACAAAGTCGCATACTCCCGTCTTTTTTCTTTACAAATAAAATAGGAGCACCCCAAGGAGATGTACTAGGACAAATGAAACCGATGTCTAACAAATCATGTAGTTGAACCTTTAACTCCTGAAGTTCAATAGGAGCCATTAGATATGGGGTTTTAGAAATGGGCTTTGTACCAGGTTCAAGGTCAATAAAGAATTCAACTTCACGTTCTGGGGGTAGACCGGGAAGTTCTTCAGGAAATACGTTAGGAAATTCACTAACAATAGAAATATTATTCACATCTGACGTGTTTTTGTTCAAGTCCGTGACATGGGCTAAGAAAGCTTGACATCCATTTTTCAATAAACGAATAGCTTTATGGCTTGATATGACAGTGATTGACTTTAATGGTTTGGTTGTTTGGATTCGTATAACAGGTTGGTTAGGAATATGAAAACTAACAACCTTACGAAAATAATCAATTTTAGCATAATGAGTGGTTAACCAATCAATCCCTAAAATCACATCAAATGCAAGTATTTTCAAAGAAATAAGATCAACAGGTAATGTGATGGTACCAACTTGGATCAAATAAGATTTATAAATAGTGGATGCAATGAAAGTTACCCCTAATGGAGTCTCCATAGATAAGTTAAGGTCTAATTTCTCTGGAGTCAAGTTTAGACGTTGAGCACAAGCAGGAGAGAAAAAAGAATGGGTAGAACCGGTATCTAATAAGGTATAAACTTCGCAAGAGTTTATGATTAGCTTACCCGTGATCACCTCGTTTGGGTTCCTTGCACTTTGACGACCACGACAAATGCTCTTCCAGAACAGATTGACTTTGACTTTTCTCGGGATGACCTTTTGAGTCACCATCCCCACTGGACTTGGTTTCGTTACCTTACAATCTCGAGCGATATGTCCTTCCTTTCCACAATTATAGCATACCTTGAACTGTTGTGGACGGTTCAATGATGTGTCCCTCTTTTCCACATTTATAGCATCTGACCGGTGGTCGTTCTCCTCATAAAACCCGATTCTTTAGCCGATCTTTGACGTCTTCACAGTGTCATTGTTGAATCTCCTCTTTTTAAAATCTCCCCTCGACTCACTTCTTCTATTTTCATGGCCACGATTACCACCAGAGTGGTTACTGCTCTTGTCCGAATGTTTTTCTCCCCGCTAGTTTTCATTGCTCCGATGACTGCTGCCACCGGTATGACCCTGGTTGTGGTCCTTCGGTTGAACGTACTCGTTATCTCGCTCTAATAATTGAGCCATGTTTACAACATCTGAATATAAAAAAAATTTATGAGAGATAAGATATTGTCGAATCTCGGGTTTAAACCTCTCAGAAACATCCTCGTCATTCGTTCCTCATTCTCTACCAAATGAGGTGCAAAACCGAGATAACTGCGAACTTTGCCTCTCAGATTGGGACACCGTCATGTTGTTTTGTTCTAGTCTAATAAACTCTACCTCCTTCATATGGTGAATACTTTCAGGAAAGTACTTGTCATTGAAAAGTTTCTGAAACGTTTCCCAAGACATGCTGAGTGTGGCAGGCTGAGTACGCTTCACAGACTCCCACCAGTAGTCTGCCTCGCCACGGAACATAAAGGTGGCGAATGGAACCTTCTATTCCTCCGTGCATCCCAAGACATCAAATATCTTGGTAATTTATTTAACCCACGTCTCTGCCTTGATCGAATCCGACTTTCCAATAAATTCTGGTGGTCCCAACTCTTTAAACAAATTTCGATTGCGTGACAAGTGGCAGCGTTGCTGCTATCATTTCCACATGTATTTTGTACACGAAGTCTCCTCGTCTCGGTTTTTGCATGAAGCGCAAAAGCTCCTAAACATCACGTAGTTCATCGCCTCGCTTTCAATTGGTGTTGTTTATAGGAGGAACATTCTTGGAATTCATTGCACGCTCTCTCCTAATTGGTGAGTAAAGGTGTCTCCACGGTCTCATTCATTCCACTCTTAATATTCTCAGCTGCCATTCTTAAATACTTCCATAAAACAAAGGTTAATTAAACAAATTAACATATCACATATTAACGATAAGCTCTGACTGACCAACAAATAAGCTTAGGTATGACACACTAGCGAAGGATAACTCGTCTCTCCCCTCCTAGTTCTATTTCCCGATCTCCACCAGAGACCATATCCCTAAGCTCTGATACCAACTGTGACGCCCCCAAAATAGGTAAACAACACCCATTCTGAGTCGCCAAATACATGGTACAGAAACAACTACAACTTTATTAATACAACTGTTGTGTAAAAAATACGACAACACTTAAACTGTGAGTTTAAATACAAATATTGTCATCTAGACAATATCCACACTCAAATAAGTCCTCATTACAATTATTGATACAATATTTTATAAAATAGTGAGGACTACTAAAACAACTTCTAGAACCATCATTCCAAACCCCGGCTAGTACTCGCTACATTCTCGCCTCCTGAGAAGAAAAATGGAATAAAAAGGAAAAGGGTGAGCTCAACTAGCCCAGTAAAGAACATTATGACTAAGATAATATAGAACAAATTATCGTTAGTCATCAACAGGGAAAAATCTAATAGAATACAAAAGACAACAAGTTTTAAATCAATATTCGCATCGGAAATAATAATTCATTAGAAGAGTTAAATAGAGAATAAAATCTACTATCTTTTATATATGAATTTAAAAGTCCATCGTCAATATTTTATCCCTGTAACATCAATCAACATATATCTGGAATCAAATATTCCTCTTTGCACTACAGGCCAAAGATATTCATCAGTTGGTCATGTTCATCTAAAAACATGTTCATCTTTGCACTACGGGCCAAAGATATTCATCAGAAATCATTCATCTTTGCACTATAGGCCAAAGATATTCAGTAATATAATCATTTAGGACTGAGGATGATGAAAAATATTTTTAAAAAAACGAATCCAGTGAAACAAAAGAACAAAGATTAGGGATTCGTATTACAGTTTTATCCAAGTTCAATAATACTCTATAATAACCAATTTTGAAGCAGAATTCAAAAATAAAGATCAAAACATGGATATAATCAAAGATAGAAACCATAATAGACATCTTGGACAAAAAGAAGAAAATTTCATTTTTCGGTGAATAGTGTCGTATACGTGAATAGTAACCTCGACACAAAAAGTTCCAAATTTGATAAAAAGTTTAGACCAATATTTCGACTTAATGATATTGAAGAAAATAATATCATTTAAGAAGAAACAACATCCCTTACCTCGTAAAGACAGTACTTCTGACTGAATATCAGATATAATGCTGAAAGAAACTTACACCGTATAGAAACACTCAAAGTATCAAAATACTCACAAAAATACGCTCGATATTATAGAGAGAGAAAACTTCAGATTCTGGTGTGATTTTCAATTCTAACCTAAGCACTCTATTTATAGGAAAATGCTTAGAACACCAAAGCAGAAAATTTAATAAAATATTAATATTATTTATTTAAATTCTTACGCCCACCTTGACCATCTGAATTCAACCACCAATAATGACAAAAACTAAAAAAACGTTTTTGTTATTAAAAATAATTAAAACTTTCAAAAATCAATTATTTCGGAACTACGGAACTTCAATAATTCATACTAAATAGCCCTTTTATCAGAAAAATTCAAACCTTATGACTTTTTCATAGGAAATTTCATTCTCTACAACTTTGTAGAAGAAAGTTTTTCCAAATTCCAAACAGAAATTGACCGAAATCCACATACGGACGATTTTACAAGCTATAATCAAATTTCAGTCAAGAAATGGGCCCACAGACATGTTTAACATGTTTTAAATAACTTTTGCAACAAAAATACCCTTCCTCCACATATATTCATATATCCCACATTCATTATAAAAATATCACCATTATTATATTATTATAATATAATAATAAATTATTTTATCGAGAAAAGATAAAATATCAATTTTCAAAGAATTGTCACTTTTCTAAAATTCCTCCATTTATATCCACATAAATAAATATTTTCCTTACCATAAAATCAATAATTAATTATTTACAACTAATATTATAGAATCATAATAATGACAACCGGTAGTTCCCGGAAAGAGGGGCTTTCAATAAGAATTTCTCCTTCTTTGGCCTTGATTAGGTGACCAAACCTCTCCTTAGGCGGAACTTTCTAGACATTTGCAATAATGTTATCTAGTAATATTATTAAAATAATATGAATCATTGATCCGATAATGGGAAATCTTGTGTAGTGACAATTATTAAAGCGACAATAATATAAAATATTAACGTAGCAATTATTGAATCAATAAAATAAAATATTGAGCAATAATTCTCGTAACAATTATTGAGTAGTGCCTTCTTACGTAAGAATCAATAATTGGTGCAATACTGGTGTGTAATATTCTTTGTGCAACAACGCCAGACATCGTGTTTTAACCACCGTGTATTCCAACGGTGTTACTTGTAATAACTACTGTAGTTATTTATAAAAACTCATACTTGTCGTTTTCTTCATCCAATCGCTTTCAGTTATGGGGCCCACAAAAGTTTTGGCTGTCGTCGCGAATATTCCCAAGCGGGAAGAATATTCTACGACCAAACGAATATTTCCCGACAATAATGAATATTTTATAACCACTTGCTTATTTGAAATATTTGCGCACTTTACCCATAACTAACCACATTAATCAATTCAACCCTTATTATTTCAAAATAATAAATAGAGAAATTCAATTTTATTTATAATAAGTTGGGGTCTTACATTGCTTCTCTACTTCACTTCTGAACTCTTTGAACTTTTCAAATGATTCAGATTTGTATTTCATTAAATACACATATCCAAATATTGAGTGATCGTCAGTGAATGTAATGAAATAAGAATACCATCCTCGTGCAGTCGTTGTCATAGGTCCACATACATCTGTGTGTACCAATGCTAACAACTCTGTAACTCTTTCTCCTTTTCCACTAAAAGGAGATTTAGTCATTTTTCCCATGAGACAAGATTCACAAGTTGGATATGATTCATAATCCGATAGCTCTAGGAGCCCATCTTTATACAACTTGGATAATCTTGTTTCATTAATATGACCAAGTCTACAGTGTCACATATAGGTATAATTAACATTATCTCTTTTCTTTTTCTTAGTTTGTTCAATTTGAAGTATATTTTCATGCAAGTCAAGAATGTAAAGTCCATTTCGTAAATTACCAACACTATATAAAACATTATTCTTATAAATAGAACAACTATTATTCTTTATTATAACGTCAAAACCATCCATATCCAATACAGATATTGAAATAATATTTCTAATAAGTGACGGAATAAAATAACAATTATTTAAACTAATGGATTTACCTATAAGCGGTCTTAAACAATAAGTCCCTCTGACTAATGCAAAGAACCTTTGCTCCATTTCCCACTCGTAGTAGGACGACCTCATCCTTGCTTTCGACTTTCTACTTGACCCGGTCCACAGTATATTATTACATATGTGAGAACCACGGTAGGTATCCAATACCCAAGTAGAAGATTGACTTTTAGAAAAATTAATTTCAATCATAAACAAACCTTGATTAGGATTGAAGCTTCTCCAAGCTTCTTACGCTTTTGTTCATGAGATAATCCTTGCGGTTCCTCTTCCGGTGACCCGACTTGTTGCAATAGAAGCAAATTCCTTTGCTAATTGGATCGAGTTTCTTTTGATCCTTCACTTTCGCATTTCCTTAGCCTTCTTGGATTTCTTACATTCAAAAGATACCTTGGGCCTCTTCCTTTTCTTGGAAGAATCATCCACCAGTAAGACATGGTTCTTCTTGGGTGGGAAGTGACCTTCAGCAGTTTTCAACATGTTAAGTAACTCAGGCAAGCTGACGTCCAACTTATTCATGTGAAAATTCACAATAAATTGTGAGAAGGTGTCATGGAGTGACTGCAAGATCAAATCTTGACTCAACTCCCCATCCATGACGAAACCAAGCTGTCCAAGACGTTCAATCCGATTTGATCATCTTTAAGACATGAGTCTCGACGGTAGTGCCCTCGGTCATCAAGAGATCGGGAAGAGCTCTTAGATATTTCATATCTAGCGGTCCTACTTTGCTCACCATACAACTCTCGAAGGGTGATAGCATAGTAGGAGCATCCATGTTTTTATGTTGTGTTGAAGCTCGTTACATGGATGCGAGCATGATGCATTGAGCCAGCG
The DNA here is from genome assembly GCA_020205605.1 of Panax ginseng. Taxonomy (NCBI): domain Eukaryota; kingdom Viridiplantae; phylum Streptophyta; class Magnoliopsida; order Apiales; family Araliaceae; genus Panax; species Panax ginseng. The sequence goes on along the minus strand of CM035143.1, from coordinate 32,658,342 downwards.
ATGCATCATCTTGCCACTATTTAAAAGTAGCAATCTCTTCCTCGAGGTCATTTACGCAACTTTTTTGCAGTGCAGGTAATTTAGGACATAAGAAATCTTTTCAAGAACGGTGAGAACAATTCTCAGATTCCTTAACGGTCGGTGTGTAGTTGATTCAGTGGGTTTGTTAGCATCAAGTATGCTACGTGGTGAAATTAGTGAATGTGACATTTTCAAAATTTCGCATGTAAAAAGACAATATTTTAGCAAACATTCATTTAATTAATTACCAAAATAAATTAGGTCTTATTTTATATTGGTATCTCCCACTATTTTCTTCAAACTATATTATCCTCATTTATATAGTTCGGCAAAATTTAATTAAAGTTTTTGCTAGTGAGAATAAGGATCTCATTTCAAATATATATAGCCTTGTGGTGACACAACAAACTATATATAAATAAATAGGTAGACAACTCCTTGTCAATTACATCATCATGTAACTCCTTATGTTTTGCCTCTTAGATTATTTTGATCAAGTGGTGGCACATCCGAATCAAAATTGTCTAAGTTAAGTCCAACCTAGCACTTCCATATATTCAAAAAAGAAAAATATTGTCCTTGTGGTGACACAACAAAAATAATATTGTTCAATTTTCTTTATAAGCATCAAATGTGATAAATTAACATCTTAAATACTTAATACTTGCCTTGGGGTGACACAACAAACTCATATTAAATATTTAATACTCTATTAATTTTATCATGCTAGAAGGCGACGTTCGATATTCTAAATATCTTTGAACGCTTAAGACTTAATATATAAAAACTTTGAGGAATTTGTTATTATTTGTCTCATCTTGTTTAGCGCGCATGCAAATATATATATATAAAATACGCGTCATATTATTAAACATGCGAAGCATGTTTGCATAATATATAATATATATAATACTAGCATGCACATATAGAATACTATATTCTATCCGGATTGATTATGGACTTTTATTCTAGTTTGGTTCACTAGAGCCACCAAGTGAACCAAAAGGTCAAACCCTAGGGTGCAAGAATAAACATTTAAATATAACTATTACATTTAAACCCGAGCTCCATTACAAACGGGTCTTCGAGCGCTCCTTTCTCCTTGATCTCCGGTTCTTCAAAAAAAATTCTAACTAATCCTATTATATTAAACTATTTAATTTAAATAGAAACCTTGATCGTGATCGAGGGAAGTACATAAGAGAGATAGAATTTACATCAAAAAAAAGCGAGAAAAAGGCAGTCGCTGTGAGACCCATTTAATAAAACACATTCATTCAAACATCCAACCAAAATTAATCCAATCACATTGGTCAATAGTCCATAATCAATCTCATTTATTATCATACATATCATCATATGTATCAATAAATAAAATCATTCCATATATATATGAGTATCATTTAATGGGCATTTTAAAATTGCATGAAATCCATTTTCAAGATTAAAATAAACTCTTTATTTTAATTATAAAATTATTAAGAAAAAAAAATTATACACATATATGTGTATAATAACCGTCGGATTAGTAATCATTTGCTGTATGACGTGGAAAGTTATGATAACGGCAATCATATATATATTATATTTATATAATCTCAACCAAAGGAATTAAAGAGTCTGCTGGGTCACGTTTTTTTGTTAGAAAACATGTCATTTACTAACCATGTGATCATGTGCAGTACTATATATATATATATAATATATAACTAATCATATATATATAAGGTTTCCAGGGATCCTGATCCACTAAAGTAGATTATATATATAATATATCACCTGCACATCTAATCAAAAGCTATCATGATTTAGGATTAGTTTTTTTTTAAAACTAAAGTCACCCACGGATTCGGAAAAAAAACAAAAGTTTTCCGAAAACTTTTTCGGCAATTTTTTTTTCTTTTTTTTCTCCATAAAATAATAATTTTATACAACAAATTATACCCAATAAATTATTCAAAATATATACCCATACATATATGGAATCAAAATAATTAATAATTCGCATAAAGTTTGGCTCATGATCAGTGGCGAAGCCAAAAATTTTTATCAGTGGGGTCAAAATTATTACTGAGTTACAAATAATTTAGCGGGAGATCGGGAACAGCGCCCCCGAGCTAATTTTTTTTAATACTTTATACTTTCGAGTAATAATATATGGTATATATATTCTATATTGACTCATACTAGGCTTTTTTAATCAAAACTGTTCATAAGTAAGTAATTCATTATTTATTTTTAAAATAATATAAATTAGATTATTATTTAGTTTAAAATATTATAGAGAGAGACAAATATTAAGAGGATATGAGTTATGTGATTAAAATTTGATTGACAAATTTATAAATTTTTAATTTGACCCCATATAATAGAAAATTTATAAAATTTTAGTGGGGTCAATTTATATATAATACTTAAAAATTTTAAAATTTATCTTACATTATAAATCAAATTTTTTTTTTTTTTTCCAATGGGGCGATTGATTTATACTAGTGCATGTGTGTGGGCTTCATGCATTGCTCATGATACCAATTATTAGGTTTTGTGAAAATCAAAGTAGCAATCAAATTGCAAAAATAGCGGAAGCAAAACAAAATCAGATTTTAAAAATTTTCACAAATCAATTATCCGGATCATCCTTTATGCATATTATTAATTAAAACGAAGAATAAGAAGTTACGTAATCATACCCTTGTAGATACGAGTTTTCACATGTACGAGTTCAACTCCTACTTCTCCGCGATCTCCTTGAATCTCTGGGTAGATTCCTTCCTTTGATCAATGTAAGCCACCCAAGTGTATGGCCTCTAGAGGTGATCCACCAAAGAAGAAGAATTTTCAAGAAGAAGGGTGTATTGGCTCAAACCCTAGTTTTTCCTATCTCTATAGAAAAAGGGGGCGTACTCTCCAACTATTGAAATTACGTATATTTGATATATGATATAAGACTCATCTTATAAAGATATCAGGTAACCCTATTTTAATTAAAATAAGGTATTATTTATTTAATTAAACTCTTTTAATTAAATGGGCTCCCTAATCTTATTAGGGATAATTAATTAAACTCCTTTAACTAATTTTTCCTCCTAATCCTATTAGGAATAACTAAAAGTACTTATATTAAATTAATTCCTAAACTCTTTTAGAAATTAAAATAATAATAATTATAATAATATTAATAAGACTCCTCTTATTAATTTATATTTAATATTTCTAAAATATTAAATAATAAATATTAAGCTATTTAATTTATTCTATCACCATAGATTAAATTAAATATAATTAAATATATTATTACGATTATGCCATAAATTTCTTAAATAATTATTTTTCATTTTATGTTGTGACCCTTTAGGTTTTCCATATTAAGCAGGTTGTGAATAAATCAATTAGAACAATTCTAATCTTATTTTAATAAATAAATTAAACGATTAATTTATTTAAATAAATAATATTTATTTTACAATAGGATAAGCCTCCCTAGCGATCAAGCGACTTTTTTGGATAATATAGATTTCAACATTAATCATAAAAGAACCTTTGAGTAAATAGTTCTTTGTACAATTCAATTCTTCCACCATCTGATGTCCCAATTAAATATAAGACATGAAATTACTATCAAGTCTTATTTTATTTAATTATATGTATTTCGATTCCTAAATGCACAACTCCTAATGAATGTAAATTAAAAACTACTTTCTATTTTCATTCCACCTTGGCCAATGACTCCTGGGTTGTCATTTATCGAATCACATAGGACATTTCTCTTCTTTTACTAGAAGTGGTAGATTCTTTATTGATCATTCACTACCTTCATATATAACTTATTACACCCAAGCATACCCTTTGATATACTCTAAGAGTCTTAAGGAATAAGTCAAAGTGTAATTCATTATATATAAGATACTATGATGATCTCAAGTCTAAGGATCATTTGTACTACTATCACTACAGGAATTCCTATTGACATGCAAGTAAAACTCCATTAGGTATTCCTTAGCTAGTCACGTTCAGTGAACTTATTCTCTAATAAGCACCTCCATACTTGCTTTAGTGTCTCCACACAAATGATCATGAGATCAATCATCCTCATCCAATGAGCAAGCAACGTACGTACCAATCTATCCGGATTCACTAATCCCCTTTTTAGTAATCCATTGATTGGGAACATTTTAGTTTTAAGCTATGTAAGAATTTAGATCTCATTAGCATGATCTCATCATGATTCTAAAAGCATTGCTTAAAACTATGGGTTTATCACATATTATTAAAACATCACCATGTAGATAATAAATGCCTTTAATAAATAATTCTTTTATTAATAAATAAATAAGATTGATTACAAAGTATATGATTTATCATCATACATGATTGGCTTGTATGCATACTACTTTCATATTCATGAAGAAAACTTTCATTGTTTTCTATGCTCAAAGCTTCTTAAAACTCTAAAGAAATACGCTCAATATTATAGAAGAAGAATTCTCTGATTCTGGTGTGATTTTCAATTCTAAACTGTCAGGAATAAGCATGTGAATGATATTCCTATTTATATATGATTTGATTATGATATATATGAATGAATATGCAATTATGCTTGCAGTAAGAAAAGTTGTAAAGTCCCTTGATAGATAATAGAAACATATGTACAAGGACTTAGAATGAATTGATCAAATGTGTTAGGTTGATCCTATATAAGCAAAACAGCTTTGTAAAGTCCTTAAAAAGAAATGATTTACAAGGACTATAAATATAGAAAGATCAAGCTTGTTAGGTTGATCTTATGATGTAATAGATATGCTTATGCGATCGATCGCCGAACCTTTGCACGAAATTGTAGTGCATCGGGAGAGTCAAGGAAAACTCGAGAGCTGTCGAGGCAGAATCGTAGTCTTCAAGATAGTAGATCTTGGAGTTCATAGACTGCCAGGAGAGACAAGGAATGATCGTAGTGTGTCGAGGAGAACTTCCTCGGAGCCGTAGTCTGCTGAGGAAGTCATGTTCAGAATCGTAGAGACTGACACGCCTCACGAGTCGAGACCATCTCCGCTAGAAGTCAAGTCAAGAATCGTAGACTACACTCAGAGTCGTAGAGTCTATTGATGTCGAAGCCAAGTCAAGAATCGTAGACTACACTCAGAGTAGTAAAGTCTACTAATCATATCAGAGGTAGAGATCGTAGTCGAGCCAGATCAGATGAAGACAACGAGCACAAAGTCAGAAATCATAGTGTCAAGATCTGATCTCGGAGTCGTAGTGTCTGCACACAGCCGAAGTTGAATCATAGAGTGTAGAACTAAGACTTCAACAGATGTGCTCACAACGCAAAGGCAGAATCATAGAGCAAACATGATTCTCAAAAATTGAGCACTCCCAGAATATCCAAAGTATGAAGCCTCTAGTTGGTACTGCAAAGATACATCCCACCTGAAGGAAACCAGAGAGCACTCAAAGAACGACATATAAGCTAACAGAAGATCTAAGAACCAACTCAATCCACATCCAGATTGAGTTGTGAAGCCATTCGAGATGAAGTCTTCCAAAAATTGATGAGAAGAAGACTTCAGTAGCTGACTAAGTAAAGTCAGCAAGTGCAGTAGCTGTCAAGTAAATAGAAGACGACGATCTTGAAAGCAACTAGGATTGTAGTGTTTTCCAAACAAAAAAGGAACTGATGGAGTGTATACAAATATACTGGTCAGCCTCTAAAGAATAAGGCTAAAGTGATTAAGCATTGGGTCAGTCCATTGATGATAAGTGAACGGGAGATCACAAGGAGAAAGCGAGCTGGACACGCCACAAATCTAAAGTGTCTTGCTCTTCAGAATTAAGGGGCCAGAACAAAGAGTTAAGCCATCAGTATCTGAGAGCAGTTGAGGCAAACAGAAGTGATTGAAGCACTGCACAAGAAAAGTAAGAGGTGTTCTACATTGAAGAGCATATGAACACTCTTCAGGATCGTAGTGTTGTCTCTACTTATCAATGAGCAACATTCAACAAGACACTACGCTTAGGTCCAAGAAGATGTGCATCAGAATTATAGAGTTCGGTCAAATGAAGATTGAAGCATTGGCAACAGTTCAATCTGAGGATTGATATTCGAACAGAGCTTAGTGAAAGCATGGATACAAAAGGACAACCTCTGATCGAGAAATCAGAAGGAGGAAATAAAGTGACTACCTTCCCGAGACATTAAAGTAACATATATAACGGGGTAGGTGAAACAGTAAACTGCAGTGTAGAAAGTCAGAAAAGGGGATGTCATGTCACATCTGTAGTCTACACCAAATAACTTGAGATCTGCGAAGCAATTCAAAAAGCTTTCAACGACTACTTCTCAACGAGAAGATTGGGAAGGAGTATAAATCAATAGAGCTTCAAAGATCAAGAGTTGTTGATGATTGCTATGTTGTAGAATCGTTGAGTTGGTAGAATGCTAATGTTGACTCTATGAGTTCCACCCGAGCTTAACAGAATAAGTCTCAGTGATAGTGAGATTACGAAGGTGGAAGTGAATCAGCTTTGAAGAAGGAACATAACAGACTAGAGCTTCACTCAACAAAGATGAGAATGCCACTTAAATTGGCATCTAAAATTTGAGGCCAGAGAAGGACAAAAGATAGCATTCAAAAGAGTGGTGAGCATAAAGAAGATTGACCATTTCTCACGAATCACCATGGACCTAAAGCCAGAACTAGAACAAGTGCGGAACTATATGCGCCAACCACCAAGAAAGGTTCAGTAATGGTGATGGTGCACAGCTGACATCATATGAAGATGAGTTTGAAGTAAGCGAAGATCACGGTGCATCAAAGAACATGTGGTCGCATCAAGCGAGAATGCAAAGAGGATCACACCAAGCTGCTAAGTACAAAAGATGATCAAGCTTAAAGTCATCTTAGCAGCTCAGTACCAACAACAACAATAAACAACAACAACAAGAAGCCAGGCCTGAGGAGTCCTTATTCGGAGGGACTAAATGAAGTTCTAAGCTTGCTGGGCTTGAAGAGTTCCTAGGGAACTAGAGAAGTTCCAAGGCTGCTGGCCTTAAAAAGTTCTTGGTGAACTGAAGTCCCAAGGCTGGTGGCCTTGAAGGAATCTTAGTGATTCAGGGTGATGCCCTTCCTTAGTGGAAATCCTGCTCGTTGAAAGCAGAAGAGTGGATTAGGAGCTTGAGTCTCTGAACCACTTAAAATCCCTTATGTATTTTACTTTATGTCATTTACATTATGTACTTAACTACTATAACGGCTATGTATGTTTTAACTACTTGCAACCGAACTAACTCTAAGAACAATGTATGTATGATTACGAATATATCAATGAAGGGGATCTTTTACTTATTTCGATGTGCTTGAAAAGATTCTTATGTTTGTCATATGCTAATTCATTAGCAATACAAAATAAACGAGAAAAGTATTTGAAATTAAAAGGATCTATTCAACCCCCCCCACCCTTACAGATCTATTGTACTCTTCGGAACTAACAATTGGTATCGAGTAGATTCTCATGCTATATTCAAAAGCTAATCGCTTTGAGTGCGATCCAGCACAAACATTGTTCTAAACTTAGTTTAGTAGTAAGTCAAGTGTTATATGAGATGAGCTCACACATTGGAAATATTGTATGCGAGTAAATATGTATATATACACTGAAAGTCGCTTTCAGATTGGTCCATGTTCTTGATTGCCATATCAAAAAGACCAATCCTTGCCCACAGTTAATCTTGTAGTCTGAAGACCAGGCTAGGAAGCTCAAGAGACATCAACAGAAAAGAGTGAAACATCCACCAGCCTGAAAAGATATTGAGATTCTCTTAGCTTATATCTTCAAGACCACGACTGATTTATCGAAGGTCAACTGGAGCAACAAGTTGTCAGGAGCAAATGTGAAACTATACACATCAATGCCTATCCTCAGTATATCTAAGTTAAATGACTATTAAGAAACTGACAGTAAAAAGGTATGGTTCCTCACTAATATAAATGTGTACATCATGTTGCACCTCCTTATGCACTATAACAGTATCCTGTCAAGAAATCATACTCTACCTAAAAAGGTGAAGAGAGAAAGTACACTGAGGTTGGAATTTCAAATGCTTACAAACTTTTTCTCCATCCAAGTTTTAGGTTGAAGATGATATCTTAAAAGAAATCTAAAATAGGTCATAAGCGTGTCAAGATTTGAATTAATCTTATATGGAATAATCTTTACTGATTGGTTAGTATGTATGTACAAACCTATATTCTAAGTTTTTGATAACACATAGAGTATGATCAGTTCTACAAGAGTATCTTGAAGATTTGTAGAAACTGATCACCTCCATGAATCAACCAGATACAAAAAGTAATAGTGTTGATTCTTACTCTGTGAATGTTTAAACTTTGTGACCATAACCAAGCAAATGATGAAACTATCAAAGGAAAAGAGTGTTTTATTAAAAAGGTTAATCTTACACACACTCATCATCATGCATCTTAAGATGTCATATCTAAACAAGATACATGCATGAATATAACTGCTGATGAGCAATATGATGTTTATTCAAATATATGAGGAACAGAATTTTTGAAAGCTAACCTAGCAGGACCCACTTAATAGTGGGTACCACAAATAGAAATCTATCTAAACTGCAGGTGCTTGGTCTATCTGACCACACAAAGGAATGCTGAAGCAGAAAACTTCAGTCAAGAAGATTCAACCAGCAGAAGGCTTAAGGTATCTCAGAAATGTTTCTGACAAAATTCTTATTTGCCAAAGTATGTCCTTGCAAACTTGATGAGCTAACATGGATGAAGCTCACATGGTTGCTGATCTTTATATGGAAGCAGGTCATTTAACCAAAGATGAAAAGGGTCTTATATGCTCAATCATGCAAATCTTATCATATGAGAAGAATCCTCAAGAAAGTTCACATCAGAGGATCATCGAGCATCAATCATGAGGAACTCATTATGGAAGCAGAACTCAACAAGCACCTGAAATAGGTCATAAGCGTGTCAAGATTTGAATTAATCTTATGTGGAATAATCTTTACTGATTGGTTAGTATGTATGTACAAACCTATATTCTAAGTTTTTGATAACACATAGAGTATGATCAGTTCTACAAGAGTATCTTGAAGATTTGTAGAAACTGATCACCTCCATGAATCAACCAGATACAAAAAGTAATAGTGTTGATTCTCACTCTATGAATGTTTAAACTCTATCAAAGGAAAAGAGTGTTTTATTAAAAAGGTTAATCTTACACACACTCATCATCATGCATCTTAAGATGTCATATCTAAACAGGATACATGCATGAATATAACTGCTGATGAGCAATATGATGTTTATTCAAATATATGAGGAACAGGGTTTTTGAAAGCTAACCTAGCAGGACCCACTTAACAGTGGGTACCACAAATATAAATCTATCTAAACTGCAGGTGCTTGGTCTATCTGACCACACAAAGGAATGCTGAAGCAGAAAACTTCAATCAAGAAGATTCAACCAGCAGAAGGCTTAAGGCATCTCAGAAATGTTTCTGACAAAATTCTTATTTGCCAAAGTATGTCCTTGGAAACTTGATGAGCTAACATGGATGAAGCTCACATGGCTGCTGATCTTTATATGGAAGAAGGTCATTCAACCAAAGATGAAAAGGGTCTTATATGCTCAATCATGCAAAGCATATCATATAAGAATCCTCAAGAAAGTTCACATCAGAGGATCATCGAGCATCAATCATGAGGAACTCATTATTGAAGCAGAACTCAGCAAGCACAAACAAACAAATGATCGTAGAGTAAACAGTCCTGAAGATATCCATATCTATGAAGATTTAATTGAGAATGATGATTCCAGTAAGAAGGAGATATACAAGGCTGCCTTCTAATGCACATGAAGAAAAGGAAATCACATCTATCTGAGAAGACAACATCAACCATGGGGGAGCAGTGATCTGTTAAGGAACAACAACACTGAGATATACTATAGAGCAATGTACCAGCTACAGAGTCACAAAACTTTGTGGCTGATGAACAAAATGAAGATCCATAGTCAGTAGGAACGTCTCAAAATGTACTACTGATAACCTATCAGCCACCCTACTCAAAATCATGGAGCGCCTACGATCAAACATCTGATCGTAGTGTAAGAGAAGGAGAACGGCACGATTACAGCCATTAAATCTATTTTGGAAAAATATTTTGCCCCCTTCAATCGATCAAAAAGATCATCGATCCTGGGCAACGGATACCTATTCTTTATCGTTAACCTGTTCAACTCTCGATAGTTGATATAAAGCCTTAACGATCCATCCTTCTTGTTGACAAACAGTACCGGTGCTCCCCACGGCGAAACACTCGGTTGAATGTACTTCATGTCTAACTGTTCTTGTAACTTCACCATCAACTCCTTCACTGGCGCCATACGATACGGTGCCTTGGAAACTGTTGCCGCTCCTAGCACAATGTCTATTACGAACTCGGTCTCCCTATCTGGCGGAAGACTCGGTAACTCACTCGGAAATACATCCATGAACTCACTTACTATAGGTATTTGTTCAATGGTCGCTCCCACCCTCTAGGTATCAACCACATGACACAAATAACCTACACACCCCTTCCTTAATAATTTCCTAGTTTGTGTCATGGTAAGACAACACGAACGTCCCGACGATTTATTCCCATAAAATATTACATGAGATTGAATTGATGTTTTAAGATTTACGCATTTCTTTTGACAATCTATAATTGTCCCATGATTTATCAACCAATCCATTTCGAGAATTACGTCGAATTCTCCTAACTTTATCGGTATCAGATCTACCGATAATTTACAACCTCGAATGTCTACGCAACAACTCCTATGAATATCTTCAACAGGAATTATCTCTTCGTTTTCTACCTTAATATTTAAAGGTATAGGCAATTTTTCGGGAAGTAATCCTAATCGTCTAGCAAAATCACATGCGATAAACTAATAAGTAGCACCCGAGTCAAACAGCACGTATGCATTTAAGTCGTTGATCGGAATAATACCTGCAACTACGTCCCCCGAAGCCATCACGTCTTGGACGGTCATATTAAAGGTACGGGCCATCGGCCTACCCAGCTGCGTTGGACCCCCAATAGTTAACGTACCACTATTGGTGCCCCTATTTCCATCTGTCCCCTTCTTTGGGCAGTTCTTTGCCATGTGGTCAGTTGACCCACATACAAATCATCCATGGTTCTTCTTTAGGCTTGGACAGTTTGGCGCATTATGCCCCTCATGTCCGCAGTTATAACACACGGCCTTACCTTTGAGATAGACTCCTAAATGAGTCTTCCCACAGGTTTTGCAAGCCTCCATCCTCCTCTTCAGGTCTCCTTGTTTCACTCCGGTATTCCCAGAGCTAACTACCTTCCTCTTATAACCTTCGCCACTCCCGCTGGCACCCTCGTTCTTTACTCCCCCGTCCACCTTCCCCTTGATTTTCTTATCCTTGTGGTATTGGCTCAACGCCTCACTACCACCTTGTAAATTATTGCCTTTCTAAAAGCGATTCCAAAGGAAGTACTTTGGAACACAGAGATACGGTTATAGAGCCAGGGTTTAAAGCCCTGCTCGAACCGTCGAGCCTTCCTCACCTCAGTATCCACTTGATGTGGAGCGAACCTTGCCAGTTCATTATACTTGGCGGCATACTGGGGAACCGTCATGTCCCCTTGTTTTAAATCTAAAAACTGTATCTCCATCCTTCCCTGCATGCTCGTGGGAAAGTAGTTCTCATAAAATATTTTCTTGAACCTCACCCACGTTATAACATCTATTCCGGCCCTAGCCTGATTAGCCTCCCACCAAAAGTTGGCCTCTCCCTTCATCATGTAGGTTGCAAAGGCAACCTTCTGGGCCTCATCGACATTTGCTATCACAAATGCTTTCTCGATTTCCTTCACCCATTTTTGGGCTTTGATAGTGTCCGTAGTTCCTTTAAACTCCGGCGAACCCACACTCTTAAAGTCCTTAAATGTAGTAGCTCGTATTACACCAGGAGTTACGGGGATGTTAGCCCCAGTTCTATTAAATGATGCGTTTAATAGATTTACGAACTCCTGCATGGGGTTAACCGGACCTCCCTCTGGTTGATTTGTGTTCGTACCCTGATTACGTGGTACTCTTCTTGGTGGCATTTTGTTGTTACAATAAACACATATTTCGTTATTATTCATTTCCTGTCACTTAGTTATTATTCAATGTTAAACAATAACTTAAACATTCATTACTCAACATTTTTCGAAAAGGACTTATATTGATTCCTTGTAGTATAATACTACATCGGTTACATAACACAGCCTAAGCTGAATACATTACTTTCCCGCAATTGCTTTCCAAAAATTGGGATTTACAAAAGACTACCATTGATTATACAAAAGAGGATTTTACATCGCTACTAGATACAAAAATATGTACATATCTAATTACTCTAGCCACTACTAGATTACATTTGCCTTAAGACATTCTCAAAATCCACCTTGGCAAGACCGACAATAATATCATGGCTGATAGTATACCGCGTCTGCCCTACTTCGACGGGATAACCGGCTACCTATAGCTGGAAATCCTCATGAGAACTCCTATTGATATAGGACATTCTTCCTATCTTCTGCTTCTTGGTCTTTAGCTCCCCCCTGAGCTCAAAGACCTCTTGTTTCAACTCATGGACCTTGTCCTTAGCCAACACCCTTTCATCGTGCTCCTGCTCCCACATGGACTCCACGTCTGTCTTATCCTCTATAACAGCCTGGAGCTCCGCCTTCAACTCCTTAACCTCCTGACAGTAGTGGATATTTTTATCCAGTACTGACATGAACAGTGACATCATTGACTCCCCTGGAGTCATCTCTGCTGCTATTTCTACGGGATTGAAGGACACTACCTCCACTTCTTCTTCCAACGTGCCGTCGAACACGGACATGAAGTCTAGGCTCTCTGAGTCTCCAAACTCAACCACCACTATCTCAGGATCTGCTGCTATAGGGCTCGGTAAAATCTCTACCTAATTAACCGATCCTTCACCGACTACCTGCACATCTCTATTTTCTCCTGCCATCTACAACAACACGAAAGTTTGACTAATACACGTCAGTAGAATAATAAAAACACATAACATATATAATGCAATTTTATATGGTTATCTTCCATCTTTTATTCTTTGACTTTTCTTAAGGTTATGACTTAAGGTTTTATTTCCCCCCCCCCCCTTAAGTTTTATAACCAAATGCTTTGATACCAACTTGTGACGCCCCCAAATCCGGGTATCTTCCAACCACGACGGATGATGGTCTTTACACTGCTTACTGATTCACATAAACATTCAATTGAAATGCCTCAAAAGAACGGATATGTCTTATATATATAAAAAGAATATTTACATTCCCCGGGGTCTTTACAACCAATACATTTGTCTTTGTCATAATATCAAATATTATTCTTACAAAACCTATACTATTACATATGTAATCTATGGGTTCGCCTTCACCTTCCCTTTATCCTTGTCGGGTCCATCGGTCCGTTCGGTCTTAGCTGCATTCATATGGTTCAAGCAAGAATGAGCCTAACTAGCTCAGCAAGTACAACAATTCTGGGAAAATAGCATGCTTGAAACATAGGAATAGTATATCTTCAATAACTGAACAATAGCTATGAAGTACTATCAATAACTCAAAATAGCACTTCTTTTCATTCAAAATGTTTTACAACAACAATATTCTGTAAAACATCAATTCCGGTTCAAGACCGTAAACATATCATAAGTACTTTGAAAAAGGACGTCCCGACACTAAGTTCGTAAGTTCGGCATAGCTTACGAGCACGTCTAGGTGATCAGCCTATAGTACTCTATGTTGATCAACATTGCATTCATTAAACGTGTATACTTTTAAGTTGTGGCAACCTCACGTGCCTATCGTTTGATGACAAAACATTTTAGCATACTCAGTCTACTTTTGAAAACCACAACAATATTAGTTTGGTAAATTCTTATCAACACTTGATAGAATAATATAGCATACATCTAGCCGAAAGGATTGGCTTTGACTTCCTCAAACATTAACTCATGTGAAGAATACATGATTCACAAAGACTTGTCCAGATCGAACTGGAATAAGGGTTAGAGTACTTACCTTTAGCGTTTGCTTATAAATATAACCCGTGCACTGTAGGTCTTTAAGGTCTCTACATTAGATAATAACATCATATAGAACATTAGGTCATGAATGATCATACATGGTTCCTAAAGAATTTTACCCTTCTTCTCAATCTAAATACATATTAGATTTGTTCTTAAAGGTTCCGGCTTTCCATTATGACATTCTTACGTTCATAAGTAATTGACTTAATCTTAACCCTAAGTGTACATACTTGAGGTTTAATATATCTTAACAATGTTTCATTAAGATATTTAATTAAGTGTTCATTCATTACCATTCATGTTCAACATGCAAACCTTTTTCTTTATCTAGGTCATGAAATTTGGCGTTCATGGCCACGGCTATTATTACACTAGGTTTCATAAATGCTTGCTTACGCCGTTATTGCTCAAAAACCCGGACTCGGTATTTGCTGGTTGAGTCTCTTTGTTATGTGTCACGCTACGAGTTTGCAGGGGCTGAGGCTCCCTTTGGCACTGTGGCACCGGCTAAATTACTTGGAGTCGCGCCGTGGCATAGACTCTGTGCCACAGAAATGTTTGACAGATTTTTTTCAAAGAATGAGATTCCTGGACTCGTAACTTCTTCGTTATAAGTCCGAATTGGCTCGTTCAAGAGCCTACGGGTCACAAATTACGTACTCTATGCGTTCACGTAATAATTTTATCTATTTTACTTCGTTTGCTAAAATTTCACCTATTAGTCCATTTTAACAAAAACGATAAACGTTGATGAACGTTCAACGCTCGTTTCTTCGTTCTAAGTCGGAATCCGGTCATTTTCGAGTCTGCAACTCTATAATGCAAAATATGACTTGTCTCCATCAAAAAACCAACGTTTATGACTTCAAACAAAAAATACGACTTCCATTTGGAGAATTTCACGAATTCGACGATTATCGTCCAATCGTGTGAATTCTGACGAAACCTCGTTACTAATCATTCTAAATGGATTTTAATCAACATATAAACATTTCAAGTTACCTATTACACTCACTTATTATCAAAGTAGGTTTTGACTTATTCTCATAAGTCAATGATGTGATGCCCCCAAAATTAGGTATACATCACCCATCTTGGGTCGCCAGATACATGGTACAGAATACAAATACAAACTAATTATACAACAGTCGTGTAAAATACAACAAAACATATGCTGTGAGTTTTAATACAAACATTGTCATCTAGAAAATATCCACACTCAATGGAGTCCTCATTACATTTATTATCACACTATTTCACAGAATAGTGAGGACTACTAATGCACCATCTAGGACCGTCACTCTGTTCCCCGACTAGTCCCAGGTACGTTCTCATTTCTTGAAGAGAGCAGTGAAAGAAAGGGTGAGATCAACTAGCCTAGTAAGAAATATTATGACTAAGATAATGCAGAATAAATTATCGTTAGCCTTCAACAGTGTTAAACTGATACAATATAACAAACATCAATTTTAACTGCAGTGGAATAAGCAATCCATTAGAAGAGTCAAGTAGAATATAATGTCTACTATCTCCTCTAGATCAAAAGTCCATCGTTGATATTTTATTCCTGTAATACTCATCAACAGTTCTTTGTTATACTCAAGACAAATAGAACTTTCATCACTTGTCTTCACCGGAACCACCAAAGATGTTAGTTAAATTCATAATTCATATTTATAATAATGTGAATTAACAGTTCCTTCTTGCCACAAAGGCTTAATAGAACATTTACTCAATATCTTTACCCCAAAGGCTGAAGATATTCAAATGTAATAACAATGATCATACCAATCAGTTGTCTATCTTTGCACTACGGGTCAAAGATATTCAACTATAAAACCAATGGTCATACCAATCAATTGCATGTCAGTGCACTACGGCCAAAGACATTCAACTGTTAACTAATGGTCATGATCCTGCCAATCACATCATTGAATTATCCATGCACTACTACCCAATGATATTTTTTAGTATCACTAGTGGTCATGATCATGTCATTTTTGTCCATCTTCGCACTACGGTCAAAGCTATCAAACAATGAGATCATCTTTGCACTTCACGGGCCAAAGATATTCAACAACATATCATCTTTGCACTACAGGCCAAAGACATACAACTGTAAAACCAATAACCAACAGTATAATAAAGAATGGAATAATAAAAGGATTTCACCATGTATGCAGTACTTCACATAGAAAGGTTATTCTAACATAATAATAAAGAATGGAATAATAAAAGAATTTCATCATGTATGCGATTGCCATGATAGGAAAAGTTATTCAACATAATAATAAAGAATGGAATAATAAAAGAATTTCACCATGTATAAGATTGCATTGCATAGGCGAGTTATTCCAACATAATAATAAAGAATGGAATAATAAAAGAATTTCACCATGTATGTAGTACTTCGCATAGACGAGTTATTCCAACATAATAATAAAGAATGGAATAACAGAAGAATTTCACCATGCGTGCGTAATCCGCATGCATGACGGAGTTATTCAAACAGAATAATAAATAATGGAACCAGGTCATGCGTAATCGCACAGACAGGATATTCCAACAGAATAAATAAGAATGGAATAACAACAGAATTCACCATGCATGCGATAGATCGCACAGACAGGTTATTCCAACAGAATAATAAATAATGGAACCAGGTCATGCGTAAACGCACAAACAGGATATTCCGACAGAATAATAAAGAATGAAATAATAGAAGAATTTCATCATGTATGTGGTACTTCACATAAACAGGTTATTCCAACATAATAATAAAGAATGGAATAACAGAAGAATTTCACCAAGTATAGGGTAGCCCGCGTATACAGGTTATTCCAACAGAATAATAAGAAATGGAATAATAACTCTTACGAGTATTGAAAAAAAATAACTTTCTTCGTGAATACGAAAGAATAATACCCCTTACGAGTACAACAAATAATATCCCCTACCTTTGAAAGAAGAGTATTCCGACTGGTAGGGCGAGGATATACTCGAAGAAAACTTGCACTACGCTCAAAGCTTTCTTAAACTCTAAAGAAATACGCTCAAGATTATAGAATAAGAACTCTCTCTATCGTTTCTTTCTCTAGAGTTTCAGTGAATTCGTAAGAAATAATGAAGGAATGAGCTTCTATTTATAGGAGAATTGACTGAATAGTAACTAATTCATGAACGGTCCAGATTGATTTCCTTTTAATCGGACGGTCAATATTTAAAGAAAAATCTTTTAAATAAAATATAATATATTCTATTTATAATCTAATAAAGCGAATAACTTTATAAAAGTATTACATTTTATATAAAAAAGATTTTACTATGCAAAATACTATCTGCAGACCATTATGCAACACTATGCATAATAAAAATAATATATTCTATTTATAGAATAACTTTATAAAAGTATTATGTTTTATATAAAAATCTTTTCTGTTTTATTACATTAATAATACCAATAAAACAAAACTTATCACCTTTATTATAATTTCAACAAACGGTCTGAAAAATTAGCACATCTCTTCATGGAATAATATTGTACTCAAAAATGATTTGGACCAAAAAAAATATATTTTTTAGGTGAATAGTTCCCCGTGAATAGTACTTCGAGAATAGTACCCTGTGAATAGTACCCCGACACAAAAAGTATCCCAAATACCCGAGTGAACAATACTAGAGTGAATAGTAATCGGATGAATAGTAACTCGTGAATAGTACTCTGACACGAAAAATACCCCAAATACCCGAGTGAATAATATTCGGGTGAATAATAATTTAGGTGAATAGTACTCTGACAAAAAAAGTGTCCCAAATACTTGAGTGAACAATACTAGAGTGAATAGTAATCGAGTATTTTATGACAACTTGTCTACTTTGAAAAATTTTCAAATATCACCCTTAATTTTAAACTTTTATCAATTTAACTATTTACCAAAATAAAAAAATTGAATACTTTTATTTCATAAAATTCGGGGTCTCACAAATGACTTATTCAACTTATTAACTACAAATTTTAATGCTTATGACTTACTATGAACTTAAGTCCATCAATCAATGTTCTCATACTATTTTGAACATACTAACATCATATGACAAACATATGGCAAGTTCTTCACAAGCTCATCAACTTATTTAGGTTCAAGTTGCTTATTCAACTTATTCGGCTTAAGTTCATTCATCAATGACTTATTACATGTTATCATCAAACCATCCCACTTCTTTATCAATCCTATCATAGAAGAGATAAAGATAATAGATATGAGTCTTATCCTTGAAGACTATTACTTCACTTCACTTTGGAAAATCTAGCAAAAGTTGAAATGGCTTATAAGTGCTTATGTGGCTTATTCTCTCTACCAAGTAAGTTGTTTATCTTGAGAGGAGTTGGATGAAATTTGAACAACCAACAAATGAAATGAAGCTTGTTATTTATAGGCAACTCAAAGTGAGGGCACTATGGACATTTAGGTCATCCCACCTCCGTAGTTAACCTCCTCAACTTCCACCTCCTTACTATTCATAACCTAGCAACCAAGTAAACTTGCTAGCCACAACACTTGTTCATCACATAAATTGTTTGCCCATCAAGTCTACCCACTTACACTTGGATTGCTCCACGGATCATGTCCAATTCATTGGGCTTGCTAATTAATCTAGCTAATTTCGTATTGGGCTTATGCTACAATAATTTGGACTCATGACTTATCAAACACTTGGGCTTGAGTATTACTTTCTATTGGACTTCTATTATTAAGCTAATAATCCTACAAGTCCATTACCTTTAATTAAACAACTTAACATAAATACCTCACGTATAATTCTCGTATGCTAGCTCGTATACTAATTCGTAATATACGTTATTTCATTCTCCATACACAATAGTATAATACGTCGTATTATACTCACGTTCATTACCTCGTATAATGTATACGTATCATACGATTACAACTTTCTTTCCTTAATGCTTAATAAACCTAACGTTTCCAAATTAAGTCCGCATGCGAATATTGCGTTTTCCATACTTAGATTATTATTACATAATTCATCTCGTCTTGATATTATAACGTTACGTATTTCACGGAAGTTCAAAAGTAATTCCCGAGCGTTAAACGGTGAATAGTATTTTTTGTAAACTTACTCGGAAAACTTTTATTTTCGTCTTGAAAATTCAAACACTTTAATTCATTCACGTGGTTCAAATACTACGATGTTCCGACGTTTCTAGGTTATAGAACGACATACATCTTATTAACACATATAATGACAAATAAGATTATTTTATTCATTATTTAATTCTTTCAAATATTTTACAAAGGATCAAAATTTCTCGGTCGTTATAGTATCTATTGACCCGGCGAATATAAAGATGGGAGCAACCGAAGTCAGTGACCAAAGTACGTAGCTTTCTGGGCTTAGCTGGTTATTATCGAAGATTCGTGGAAGGGTTTTTCTTGAATCACTACTCCGTTAACTCAGCTGACTCGGAAAGATACAAAATTTGTATGGAGCGAGGAATGCGAGAAGAGTTTCCAAGAGCTCAAGAGGAGACTCATTTTAAGCACTGTTACGACAATACCATTTGGTTCGGATGGATTTGTTATCTACATCGATGCTTCAGGCAAAGGGTTAGGATGTGTTCTCATGCAACATGGAAAATTCATAGCCTATGCCTCGCGACAACTCAAAGAATATGAGAGGAATTATCCTACTCATGATCTGGAGTTAGCAACAGTCATTTTCGCGTTGAAGATCTAGAGACACTACCTGTATGGGGAGAAAGTGGAGATTTATACGGATCATAAAAGCCTTAAATATTTCTTCACCCAAAAGGAACTCAACATGCGGCAACGACGTTGGCTCGAGCTATTGAAAGAATATGATCATAAACACAAATGCCCATTTTATACGACTTACAAAGGATGGAGATATAGTTAAAGGCTCCAATTACTGATGAGTGGGATTTATACCCGCAAATCGGATACTTAATGACTTAAGTAATTGCCTGAATTCGTAGTCTTTATATAGTTTTATATGATTATAGTGTTATTGTGTTTAATTGACACAATGCCTAGCTTATCAAGTGTTTTCCAGCTTTCAGGGGCAAAACAGTCATTTTCCATACACTGGCGCCGCAGTGCCAAATCCTAGTGTTAATCTCGCGTTGCGTCGCTACCTCATGGACACTGCTGACATCACCTCGTCACTGCAGCTGCCACTCTCATCTGATTGGCTCATGGCAGTCACAAAGCTCGGCTTTTTCCCAACTTACGTGGCACCGCAGCGCCAACCATAATGCTATTGCTCGCGTGGCAGCGCGAGCTCTGGTGTCCAAGCAGAAAGGGCTTGTGTTTTACCTAGCTAAGAAAGGAAAACATATATAACGGAGGGCAGCCACTGCATAATAAGAGACAGACATCCTATATCATATTTTCACATAGATTAGCTTAGTTTTTAGTTTTTCTTTGTAATTTCTCTTTCTTTCCCTTTGTTGATGTATGTACATATAGTTTAGGTAGATTTAGGGAGAAGTCTATTTTTCTTTGGAGCATAAGGGCAACGAGCGACACGGATTGGAAAGCTTGAAAGGAGCGGATTGCTTGGTGACTGAAGGTCCTTGACAGAGTTCCTTCTTATCCATTTAATTCCTCTATTATTGTAATCCATAAATGTTGTCTTATTTGCTACTTGTATTTGGTTTATTAAATAGAACCGATTATTGGCTCTCTGATGTTATAATGGATCCCTTTGTTATTTGAATCGATTTGTCTTTATCTCTTTGGTTGGCACCATATGATTTGGGTTAATATATTTGTGCTTTATGATTCTTGCTAAGACATTAGTGATGATTTTGGAAATCTGCATGATATCGACAGAAGAATTGTAGATTTACACCAAAATATATTGGCATGTGATTGTGGGTTTCGACTGCATAAGTTGTGCGTAGAATAGACATATCTCTGTGCGCCACGTGCGACCTAATTGAGAACCTATGCTTAAATCCTTGTTATGATTGATTCGCATAGACATATGTAGGATTGCATCTATCTTGGACATTCCTTTCTATTCTGTTCCCTTTAGGGTGGATCTGGAGAGGATATGTTTGTGCATACCTCGACAGAGGTCAATTAGCACCTGTGCGTTCTCGGTCGACAAATCGTCGTGACCATTAAGACCAAAGAGAGATAGGGTAGCTAGTTTGATGAAACATAACACGCCAGGTGTTCGACAGAATGCCTGTGTGGGGGTGAAGTTGTGACCTTAGCTTGTATTTCCTTAGATTTCCATCCCATATCCACTTACTTGCTTTGTTAATTAGTTAAATAGATTAATCACACGTCCATTTACTGTTGTTCGAATAAGACTTTAGCGATACATAGTCGGTATTTGGTAAATATTAGTCATAGTTCCTCGTGGGTACGACACACTCCTTATCACTGTATTATTTGTTAGACCGCGTATACTTGCGCGTGTTTAGTGATCGGTTTTCCGACCAACAAGTACCAACGTGATGATATCAAATATACGAGTAGAACCAACTTTAATCGATAAAATTAAAGCTGATCAAGCTACGGACCTGGAGCTGATGCGTATGAAGAAGAAAGTGCAAGAAGGTGCTATTCCAGAAGTAAGAATCGATGAAGAAGGAATACTTCGAGTCAACTCCAGACTTTGTGTTCTTAACGATTCTGACTTGAATCATAAAATCATGATGGAGGCACACAACACACCGTTTGCAATCCATCCTAGGAGTACCAAAATGTATCATGATCTTCGACATACATTTTGGTGGAGCAATAAGAAGAGAGAGATCGCGGACTTTATCTCTAGGTGTTTAACTTATCAACGTGTAAATGCGGAGCATCAGGTGCCAATGGGTCCATTGCAACCACTTGCGATTCTGAAATGGAAGTGGAAACACATTACCATGGATTTCGTTACGGGTTTTCCCAAGGTTTCTCAAGGCATAGATGCGATTTGGGTTATTGTTGATAGATTAACCAAGTCTGCCCATTTCTTGCCTATACGAGAGACTTATTCCCTTGAACGTCTTGCTCGTATGTACGTAAATGAGATTGTGAGATTGCATGGCATGCTAGTATCCATAGTTTTGGATCGTGACCCAAGATTCACTTCACGATTTTGGGTTAGCTTGCAGAAAGCTATGGGCACGGACTTACGATTTAGTTTGGCATACCATCCTCAAACGAACGGGTAATCAGAAAGGACTGTTCAAACTCTTGAAGATCTATTAAGACTCTGTGTCCTAGATTTCAAAGGGAGTTGGGATAAGTACCTACCATTGGTGGAATTCTCCTACAACAACAGTTATCAAGCAAGTATATGTGTGGCTTTATTCGAAGCATTGTATGGACGAAAGTGTCGCTCTCTAGTATGATGGGATAAGGTGGGAGAAGCAACGTTGTTTGTACTAGAATTGGTACGTATGACTACAGAGAAGATCCAAATGATCCAACAACGTATACAAACGGCACAGGATCGACAAAAGAGTTATGTGAATCTTCATCGAAAGGACGTGGAATTTAATATTGGAGATCATGTATTGTTACGTGTTGCTCCATGGAAGGGAGTTACAGGATTCGGGAAGAGAGGAAAGTTCAATCCACGATTTGTTGGTCCATTTAAGATTCTTGACCGAATATGAAATGTGGCATATAGACTCGCATTACCTCCAAGCATGTCTCGCGTTCATAATGTTTTTCACATATCTGTGCTTCGTAAATATGTGAAAGACCCTAACCACATTATTGAGTTAGAACCAGACGAGATAACTGAAGATTTAACGTACGAGGAGGTATCTGTCAAGATCTTGAATAGGAAGGAGCATGTCCTACGCACAAAGGTTATACCACAAGTTAAAGTTTTATGGAGGAACCATGCTATTGATGAAATGACCTAGGAGTTGGAATCGGAAATGAAAGTGAGGTACCCTCACCTTTTCGAAACACCAGGTACGTACGTTAATTTCGAGGACTAAATTTCATAAGGAGGGGAGGTTGTAAGACCCCAACTTTTTATAAATAAAATCGAATTTCCTCTAATTATTATTTTGAATAATAATGTGTTAATTTGATATAATACTTTGGTTATGGGTGAAATGTGCAAATTTTACAAAATAAGCAAGTGATTATTAAATATTCATTGTTGTCGAGGAATATTCTTGTTATCAAGGAATATTAAATGCACCACTAGCAGCATCCATTCATGGGCCCATGTGAAAAAAAAATGGTCGAATGAAGAAAATGACAAGTTTGAGTTTTTTACAAATAATTGAGCGTAGTTATTCAAGTATTAACAATGTTGAAATACCCATTGGTTAAAATACAAGATTACTACGGCGTGGTTGCTTAAAGTAGCTTTGCAGTATTGCATAGTATTTTTGAATTATTGATTCTTATATAAGAAGGCACTACTCAATAATTGTTACAGTAATTAGTGTTCAATATTTTACTTTATTGATTCAATAATTGTTACGTTGATATTTTATATTATTGTTGTTTCAATAAATTTTTTCACTACACAGTATTTCCCATTATCAGATCAATAATTCATATTATTTGAATAATATTATTAGATAGCATTATTGGCAATGTCTAAGGAAGTTACATGCAGAAAAGGGTTTGGTCACCTAATTGTATGCCAAGAAGGAAAAATCCTTATCTGAAAGCCCCATCTTTCCTGGGAACGACCTGGTTGTCATTATTGTGATTCTGTAATATTATTTATGAATAATTAATTATTGATTTATATGATAAGAAAATATTTATTTTTATGTGGATATAAATGAAGGAATTAATGTTGAGATATTTTATCAGTATTTTGTCGGAATTGAGGTATTAAAAATCATTCGTATGTGAATTTCGGTCATTTTCTGTTTGTAATTTGGAAAAATTTTCTTCTACAAAGTTGTAGAGAATTAAATTTCATATGCAAAGGACATAGAATTCGTATTTTTTTTTTTAATAAAATGGCTATTTATTATGAATTATTGAAGTTTCAGAAATAAATATTTTTATTTAAAACATTATGGGCCCCACTTTTGGTTGGTGTGAAATTTATGAATTTGGTGGGCCCCTGTAAAGTCCCCAAATCCGGGTTCTTGAAATCTGAACTCGGTGCTTCACGATATCATTTCTATGAGCGAAATAATACTAATAATAATAACAATACTATGAATATCAAACTTAATTTACATATGCATCAGAGTCTACTCCTAGGTACGCGACCTTTAAACATTCATTTAGATGATACTTAATAGTTATCATTGTCTTAATAAAGTCATACTATTACATAGAATACCAAAAATCTTATTTTGTTTGCTTTCATTTTCCTTTGTTTCTGCATGACCCTTCAGGTTGATCACGATTGGCTGAAAACATTTAAATTAAGCAAGGATGAGCATTTGAGTGCCCAGCAAATAATAAACATTATAAATATAAATAGCTGAAAGAATTAAATGTTTTCTTTATACATCACTTTTACAACGATTCTATAGTTGTGAAGTAAACTGATCCGATAATAATAACATAACAATTCTATCTCAAATTTTTGAAACTACGTATTGACTATAAATAGGGTTTAGGTGACATACTATGAACATTTTTTAAAATTTTCAATAAGGTTTAGCAGAACTTCATCTGCAAACCGTCATAACTTACGGGCGCGAGGGCGATCATCCCAATGTGCCCTGTATTGGTCAATACTGCATGCAAGAACGATATTATCGTTCACTCTGATTCGCATGTAGGCGCATAAAGTTTTCCTTGTTTCGGGATGTTCATACTTAGTCCGAATCCGAACAAAAATAATTGATTAGATACAAAAGGTTTTATCATATTCAACGATATTTTTAAATCTGTGTCTAGCTGGTCAAATAGCTTAGAGGTATATATATATATATATATATATATATATATATATCAACATATGTTTAAATACAATGATTATCCAAGTGAGGACACTTGTATAACCATATTTCAAAATTAACGAACAGAATATATATATAGTTATATAATATAATATCATTTTGATAAACAATGATCGGATATAATATATACGACAATAAGGTTAATAATCTAGTACAATGATAATATAAATCTGAAATTTTCTTACTCATGTCCATTGCATAAAGGAAATGCAAAGGTAGGATACTTGCTTGGTCTGCGGCTTATAATTCATAACTTAGTTTTATCTTTTATATCACGACTTATCATTAATAAGACCATTCATTCGATTAGAATAACATACTATAACACATAGCACTGCTTATTGTAGTTAGCACATAACCTAATCACATTGGCACATATATTCAACAGTCATTGAATCACAAACAAACATAAATACCGTCAAAATATCTAAGTCCAGATCAATTTCTAAAACATGTCGGTGTACCGACGGCTTTATCGGGTAATTATTTTTAAATGACTTATAATAATTTCACTACAAAAAAATGCGCCTTCAGCAACAACCGATTTTCGTTGCTAAAGGTGCCAAATTTCGTTGCTAAAGGGTTTTGGCAACGACTTTTTTCGTCGTTCATCTTTCGTCAGCGTAATGAGCGTTGCTAATTGTTCCAAGAACGAACGTATTTTTTTCGTTGCCAAAAATAATATATTTTGCAACGAAATTTGGATTTCGTACAGAGACATCGATCATTTAGCAACAAAATGTATTGTTGCAGAACAATTAAAATGTCGTTGCTAAAAACTCCATTTCGTTGCAAAAGGCTACTAATTTGCAACGAAATGAACTTTTTTTTTTTGCAAGCAACGACTATGCATTTTCGCTGTAATTGACACCATTTTGCAAAAGCGACATTTTTCGTTGCGAAGAAATTATGAAAATTGTTGCCTAAGCTTACTTTCGTTATGAATGTAACTTTTTTAGCAACGATTTTCGTTCTTCGATTATATTATTTGGTAACAACATTATATTTGAATCAAGAACGAAAATGTTTGTTGCTGGTTATTTTTCAATAGCAACGAAAGTCGTAGATTAACGACATTATATGTTGTCGTTTCTTTATATGTGCAACGAAAGTTGATATGATTTGCAACGATTAAAAATGTTGTCTTTTATGTTAGTATTAACAACAATATCCTCTCCGTTGTTATTAGGTTAATTTTTCGTTGCCAAATATTATATTTTTAATGCCATTAGCAACGAAAATTTATTGCTAAATGTATAAAAAATTGTTGCTATATTCAAACTTGTTCAATGCTTTGGTAACAAATTATATTATTGCCAAATCAAAGTTTGACATTCTTTTTGTGTGCCTGGCTGACTCAATGTCCCCATACAAAATAATGGCAAAAATACAAAAAACTAAAATATTATTAACTTAATAAAATCATCCACTACATAATCATTCACTATTTTTACAATTAACCATTTAAAACTACCACAGTTCTTCAATCAAACTATATATCTACATAAATATAGAGAGCACTCATTGTTGTTTAAAATCAGAGATAAACGCAACAAACTTATATCAAAATGAACCATGCAATTCTTAATCATAATATTAAACAATAACATTCGAGAACAAAAAGAAGCCCCTTAATGGCCCAAATCAAAAAACATCAGTTGGTAACATAGTTAGACAATTTTGCATAAGCTGCAAAACTCAAGAAGTTTTGAGCTTAAGAGAGTATTTCCTTCTAAAAATGATACGAAAAGATAATCTCATGCACTTATTTCCCTGTTTTAATCTGCAAGCCTTTGTCACAATGGTGTTGCAAGTCCTATAGCAGCAAGTAGAAGAACTAATCAGAATTCACATATGATAAGGAGCAAGAGTAATCCACAATTACCTATTAGTCCTTATGCTATTATAAACACTCCAAGACATTTAATTTATTTGTAACAAAATGCAGCTTGAAATATTGCAGCTAAATTTAAAATTAACTTACTCATTGAGGTTAAAATCAAGTAATATTACTAAGAAATCCGTTGAGATTTGAAACTACCTTGAGAAAGCCAACTCCAGCAGGTAGAATCAACGGCAATACTGGACTTGAGACGAGCAGATGCAATGGCACTGTGAAGTGGCATCATGGACTCCACGCAAGCTTTTCATCATCACTTTGAGCATAGATTGATTGCAGGGTGAAACGTGTAACTGGAATTCCATCTGAACGCTGATGATCATCCATAATAATCTGATAGAAAATATTATTGACTAGTATGAGAAATGCCATCATGAAAAATACATTAGATTTGCCAGCCAAGTTCTATCCAAGTGAATTTGCTAACATGCATAAGAATGATCTTCATAAAATATGTCTATATCACTGAAAATGGGAAACTTTATGATGCTCCTCTTCCATTTTTATGTTAACCAAACATCTCTATTTACTAAGCACAACAAAAAATAACCCCCACCTTTTCCCTTGTAGTAGGATCTAGCATCTGGAGGATTTAAGATGAGGAGAATTAAAGAAGCTTATGAAATGAAACCCCCACCTTTTCTCCTTAGGTTTTAGCTTAGTGAGGCTCATAATTTGATAAAACAATTTCAGCCTAGACACTAATAATGCCTCTGTAGTCTGCACAACATTGTCTTAACTAAGTAAAACGCTAAATGTTTACTTGATACCGACATACTGCATTCAGTGTTGTGAAAACATTCATACTAGTGTCACTATTTAAAGTAGAAAACACTCTCATAGGTTTCTGCATGAATATCAGAAGGAAGCAGTGAAATCCTCTCTGTCATATATTGGAGTCTGTCCAAAAATCCATCTTTTTACAGTATTTCAAATGGAATAGGTATCTGTAGGCATTTATTATATCTCCGTGTTTCTGTCCAAAAGAAAATCTTTTCTATTATATTACATAACTATGTTTCCACCTGAATAAGTTCCATTGGGTTTACCAACATTTGTATTTCTAGAAATGCAGTCGGACCAATATCAGTGGGTAAAAATTTGCATTTGATTATGATCAGGGTCACTGGTGACAAACCAAAACAACTGCATAGAATTTAATACCTTGTAACCAAATAGTTCACAGCATGCCCTTCTGAAAAATGAGATTCTAACATCCAATAAAGCATGTTTAAGAAAGGAATTCAAAGATGAAATTCATTAAAAACTAAATTGACAATCTATTCCTCTCTGTCCAATTTTGTAATTCACCAACAGCACAATACACCAGGATTAGGTAAGAAGAACATAACACAACCACAAGTTGTTTTTGCAAAGAGGCCAAAAGACGGGTAAAATGAAAATGAAAGAAACTAAATTATACATATAGGCAAATTCAGTAGGACTATGAGACTAACCATTTTAGTTTAGGGTCAATGAAACCAGGACCCTTCTTCATGCATCCAAGATACGTTTGAGTGTGAGAGCGTTCTTTAGCCAAAAGAAGTGAAAGCCGATCTAACAATGATTCAGACCAGGGACTAAAGTTATTGCATGCAAATGAAAAGGCAAAGAAGCCTCGTGAATAAGGATGTGGAAATATATAAACTCATGAATTTAATCACCTGGCCTCAAGTTAATGTCATCATCAGCTTTAACATAAAAATCAGAATCATAAACTGCATAGGCAGCTCTGAAGAAGGCTAACCTGAAATGAATATGCAAGTACACATGAGTATCAGACTATGTACCAACTGAGAGCACGAAGTCATCAAATTCTGCCACCTCCTTCTTGAGCTCTGACATTTTTGCTTTATCCCGTGTTCTACCAATAATAAATCTAAAGGCCAACCCAGTGGCTTCTTCCAAGCTGCCAATCAATTCGAAGAGAATGATCAACCAAAAAACAACAACGCAAAATTGCATAAGGCATACTGAAATATAGGTTATTTCACCAGTACTTGAACAACTAAGCTTTTCACCCTCTCATTTCTCATCTTACAGTACTTCTACTAATTTTGTGTCTGCAGTCTGCACCTAAAAGACTGTTCCATAACCTTTTTTTTAGCCATATAATAGAGATCGATAATTATTTAACTTTATATATGTACACATATAAACAGAGAGTTTTATTTGTTTCTCTCACACAAAAAAAAAATAAAGAAATTTAAGTGAAACGGGAACTGAAATATACCATTGAAGGCCTTGGTGATCAGAGGGCATCCAAGTCCGGCGAAGTGATCGTGGCCTTCCAGTAGACCCAAATCCAGTTTTAATCCAGTTCACAGCAGCACCAATAAGTCAAGTTCTCACCTTTCCTCGTGTTTTTCTAGTGTTGCAATTTGCTCTTTCAGCTGCAAAATCTTTCCAGATATGTAGGAGTCAACCAGTGTCCCAGCGTCAGCTGAATAGTTCATAGAACACCATTCAGATCTATGACTCAATTTGCAGGTATTAAGCACATTCTATTTGAGAAATTTAATAGCACTAAAACAATCAGTAGATACTGATCCATCTACAAACCCAGCTCGGCTTGACTTAGCTCTATTTATCTCTGTTCTAAAAATCCCCGCCTAGGTCCGCCTAGGCCCCGCCTAGGCGCTAGGCCCCCTCTTGGCGCCCCGCCTAGGACCTAGGCCTCCCCTTGGCGCCTCTAAGCCCCCAGGTGCCTCACTTAGGCCCCAAGGCGACAAAAAAATCCCTCTAGAAAATTAGGCGGGTTCTAGGCGGAGAGATTTTTTTTATTTTAATAACTACCCAAACCAAATCTTGATATATTTATTTTTCTAATGATTACCATATTCATAATACAGGTTGTAGCATATCAAATCACAACAAGAATTGAACAATATCAAGTTAAAATGGATAATTTTATTATAGTTGTAATTTTTTGAACTTGTACCAACTTCAAATTATATAAATGAGAATACATTTGTAATATTTAGTTTAATTCAATTTTATAATTCTTAAATTTATGTTTAGTTTCTTAAGTTTTAATATTGAATTAAATTCTTGAAATTTTAAATTTTATTATTTAATAGCAATCTTATTTATAAATAAAACTAATACGTTAAAAATTTGTTTAAACTTTGAACAATTGCATGTTTGTGTTTGAACTTTGACATTAGCAATATGGATATGTGTTTGAACTTTAAGAAAAGGCCTTTATTATCTTTATTATAGATTGATTTGCTTTATATTATTATTTTGTTTGGATAAATGTAAGATAAAATATTAAAATTACCTTAAAATAAAAAATCTCGCCTAGGCCCTGCCCAGGCCCCCTAGGCGCTAGGCCCTCCTCGGCCGCCCGCCTAACGCCTTTTAGAACATTGCTATTTATCAGCCTCTAAAATACCACACACAGTTGATTTTGGAGTCCAACTTGATTGACCCTCCACTGTCAAACTAATACCGACCCTCCTGAAAGAAATACCATGACAATCAAATGGTAATATATATATATAATTCAAATCCTGATGGATAATTCAAATCCTGATGGGGGAGACACACGACTTCATCACATTCAGAAATAAGACCTTCCATGGGTATGAAATCAACAAGCAATCAATCAATGACATCAATGAGTAACCTTGGCCTTTAAGTCGAGCAAATTATTCACCTTGACAGGCAAATTGACAATATCATGCTCAACAACAAACTCACAACCTCCAACATAGCTCTCATCAATAGCGCACATCTCCCCCTTCCCGTAGACATGCCGATGAAACATTCTTTTTACATTTTAATTTACAAAAAAAAGTAAGATAAAAAAACATACTTTAGCATTTAATGGCATAAAATACTTTCTCTATAAATGAAAGGATAAAATTCTTGATTATATTTCTAAATATATCCAGGCTAGATAAACATATCTTTGATAATTGTTCCAAAATCTCCAAACAGGTAGCAACAGTTCTAATAATTCCAAACAAATAAAAGAAAAGTAATCAATGCTAACATCAAAACCCAAGATTAAACAATGTATGCCATAAATAAACCACCGCGCAACAATGTCAACAAAATAACCAAAAAAGACCCTTAATTTATAACCACCCCTTAGAACCACATTTTGAGAGGAACAAAAGAAAAGTGTGGACTGGAGTGAGAGAGTTGTTACAAAAGATAAAATAATTCGATTTGTAACCCATGCACAAAAAGCCTTCTAAATCTTTAACAATGAAACCCTTGTTGAGCATTTCAATACAATTTCCCCAATTTTCCCCTCATCCAAAAAAAAAAGAAGGAAAATTGATGTCTAGAGAAAGAAATAAGGAATACCCGGCGATGAGACGGTTGCCGTCCTCATAGCGCTGCTGATGACGACCAGTGCGGGCCACCAATTCAGACATCTCCGTCTGGTTTCTTCAGGAACCGATTGACATTCAAAACCTAAATACCAAATAAAAAAAATAATCAATTAATAAACTAATTAATTACTCACATCACACCATCAAATAAACCAGAAGAATTGGGGAAAAAACTAGGGTTTTAGCGATTGGATGTACCTGGACTTGAGCGGTGGGGGTGAGAGAATTGAGATTGTCGGTGATAGAAGCAATGGTGCACATAAAAACCTTTTTCACCGCCACTTCCTCCCTCCTCCTTCTCGTTCTCCTCCGTCCGCCGCTCCATTAATTGCAGGGGAATCAAAGGAACTGATTTTGAATCAATCGCTAAAAGCCTCTTCAATTTTAAGTTTCTAAAGTCAGATCCCCAAATTTTTTGTCGACTGGACTTGAAAAAAATGTTAAAAGCTTACGGCACATATTCAGATTTAAATTAATTAATTTAACAACAATTTTTATAAATAGAAAAAACTTTATTTTTTTTTAAAAAAAAAGCTTTAATTTTTTAAAAAAAGATTTTATTTTTAAACGAATATTTTTTAAAAAATAAAAATTTCAACGACTGCCGTTGGGAGTAAAGGCTCTCACATATAATTTGGGAAAAACTATTAAAAGCCATTTGAACTTTTGGATTTTTTTGGCTAAAAATCAGAAAGGCAACCAACGCAATTTTTAATTTTTTTTTAAAAAAACGAATTAGCTTCTATTTATAGAAAAATATAGTTTCGATAATTGCACGTTTTGGGGCTTGAAAATTTCAGTACAATACCTCCAACTTTTTTTTTATTTATAATTTAGTCCTGCAAGTATTATCAATCTTGCACCAACTCCCCTAATAGTAAATAATGTGAAATAGTTCAATTATGTGAATCAATAGTATAATCATGTGAAAAATACGAATTATAGTATAGTACCTCCATCTATACCTCAATTTTTAACTTAGTCATGCAAGTATTATTAATCTTGCACCAACTCCCCTAATAGTAAATAATGTGATTCAATAGTACACATGTGTGAACAAATAGTTATATAAGCATGTGAATTAGTAGCAATTAATTGCTCATTTATCCGATAAATTACCTGATTTATCAATATAACCTCTAGACATCAATTATCATCTGAATAAATGTCGATTTTCACTAACACAAACAATTCCAACATAATGAAACTATTTTTATCAAAAATATAAATTTTAAAATTTTAAAGTTTGACTTTTCCCAAAAAAGTCAACTGTTGACTTTTTGATCAAATAGTGAATCCCGAAAAATTTTGTGTTTATAGACTATTTTTACTAATATAAATGCGTTTAGGACTCAAATATCACGTCGCGTCTCCAAATTCAACTCAGAACAACATTCATCATTAATATTATAACTCATAATATTTATCAACCGAGGTTGTTCCAGTAAAAGAGGGGCTTTCAATAAGGATTTCTCCCTATAGTTAAATTAGGTGACCAAACCTCTCCTCGATGTGAACTTCTAAACATTGTAAATATTACAATTTATAATATGAATAACTTTGTCATCTCAAGTATTGATTTAATAAAAAAATATTTTATGCAGATGATACTGTGACAATAATTGAATCAATAATATGATAGATATGATGCAGCAATTACTGTAGCAATAATTGAGTATAACTGAGTGACTTCTCACGTAAGCATCAATAATCAATACCGTGTGCTACTCTTGCAACCACGCCAGACATTCATTACTTTATCATAAGGGTGTTTCAACAAGTTAACTGTAAAACTTCCGCCGTTATTTTCATAAAGTATTTTTGTCATTTTCTCAATTCGACAATAATTCCGTTGTGGGGGTCCACCAATGATTGTACCGTCGTACGAATATTTTTCGACAAAAAAAATATTCTCCGACCAATCGAATATTATATAACAACTTGCGTACTTTGGAAAATTTATAAATATTACCCACAACTATAACATTATATCAAATCCACACCATAATATTTAAAAAAATTATTTCAAAAAAATTAAATCTTTATTCATAAAATCTGGGGTCTCATAATTAAACTTTTAAAATTTCAAATTACCTCACTAAATTAATTATTATTTTGAAATTGGGTCATTCCGTTAAAAAAAATAAACGGACGTTAATTTTTTATCGACAAAACTAATGATTTACCTACTATAGTTGACACGTTTTACTGATTACACCATTGAAGTTTTAATTTTTTAAATTATCCCATTAAATTAATTAAAATTGTATTATTTTAAATATTTTCAAAAATAATTATTATTTTCAATAAAAGTATTAGAAACTTTAGTTTTTTCCATAAAATGAGTAAACTTTAGTTTTTCTTTTAAAAATAAAGTTTATTTTTTTGAATCTATATATTTATAAAATTGTACTCATTTTTTAAAATATGAAAATATTTCCAATTGTTTTCCACGAAAATAATATTTATTTAAAAAATTATTAATTTCTTTTTTTAAATGAATTAGCTTTTTTATTTATCTTTTACTATATTTTTATTTTAATTTCTATTTTTAGTTTTTGTTTTTCAAATTTCTAATATTAAGAATGGGTCATTCTCGCTAAAAAAATTAAGTAGACATTAATTGAATTTAAAATCACTTTAATTTTTTTGAATCTATATTTTATGAAAATTTACTCATTTTACGAAGAAAAAAAATTTCTAATAATTTTTACTGAAAATAATAATTATTTTTAAAAATATTTAAAATAATCAATTTTTAATTAGTGTAATGGGGTAATTTGAAAAATTAACAGTTCAATGGTATAATCAGTAAAATGTGTCAACTATATTGGGTAATTCATTAGTTTTGTAGATAAAAATATAACGTCCGTTTATTTTTTTAACGGGATGACCAAATTTCAAAATAATAATTAGTTAGGATGGACATGTGTCAATTTTAAGGGTATCAAAGTAATTGTTAAGGGTATTTTTGTCAAGGGCAATAAGAAGCATTAATTAGGATGGACATGTGTCAATTTTGTAGAATGACATATGTCAATTTATTGTGCCATGTACTGTGATTTAGTATATATAATAATAGATTTTAGTATTTTGATTAAATGATGTAAATATGTTATGATGTAAATATGATGTAAATGATGTAAATATGTAAATATGATCATATGTTATGTTATGATGTAAATATGTTATGATTTTAATATTTTAATAATATAATTTGAATTTTTGTTCTTTTGATTAATAACAAAATAATTTGAATTTTAGTATTTTTTAATTTGATTTTTTTTAGTATTTTTTTTAATTTGTATTTTTAGTATTTGATGTAAATATGTAATTAGTATTTTTAGTATTTTACTGTCGGGTAACTGACTTTATAATAAAAAATCCTTATAGCTTAGTTGGTTTGATCATTTGTTTAAGGAGAGTAGAAGGTCTAGAGTTCAATTCTTAAAGAGGGCATTATTTTATTTTATTTTTTAAAAAGCCCGTGGGTCGGGCCAGGTTTTTTTTATTATTAGTACTATTATAATTATTGTAATAATAATAATAATAATAATAATAATAATAATAATAATAATAATAATAATTAATAATAACAATAGTAATAGGAATAATAATAGTAATTATAATAATGATTAATAACAACAACAATAATAATAGTAGTAGTTATAATAATAGTAATAGTAATAGTAATAGTAATAATAATTATAATTAATAATAATAATTATAATTATTATTATAATTATTACTATAATAATAATAATAATTATTATAATAATAATTATTATTATAGTAATAATAATAACAACAATAATAACAATAATAATAGTAACAATAATAATAAAAAATAATAATAATAACAACAACAACAACAACAACAATAATAATAATAATAATAATAGTAATAATTATAATTATTATAATAATAAAAATAATAATTATTCTAATAATAATAATAAAAATTAATAATAATAGTAATAATAATAATAATAAGAATATTAAATATAATAATAATTATAATAATAGTAATAATAATAATAATAATAATAATAATAGTAATAATAATAATAATAATAATAATAGTACTAATAACAATTATAATAATAATAATAATAATAATAATAATAATAATAATAATAATAATAATAATAATAATAATAATAATAATAATAATAATAATAATAATAATAATAATAAAGTTGCACCAATGGTATTAATAGATAACTTGTGATGTTCCAGCGGTCAAATGACCAAATTTCCAAATGATAGGTCACAGGTTCGAATATGTTTCACATTTGGACATAATTTTTAAATACTAAATATGAATATTTTTTGACAATTCTCCGAATACCGAATATGGTCTTACAAAAACATGCTTATTGAGATTATCTTAATTTAAGGCAATATTTTAATAGTCGTTACAAAAAGTTGTATAAGATATGCAACGAAAATAAAAATTATTACCAATGAATGTGGTCCATATTAGGAAACGAAATATAGCAAAAAAAAAACCTTTATTGCCCACGATGAGGAGAAATCAAGTGGTTAGAAATTTTGCTACGAATTTCTAACAAATTTTGTTTCCAAATTTTGCAACGACTTATGAATTTCGTTGCAAAAAGTGAAAGCCTGACACAATCTGCAACGAATGACAAGTTTTGTTGTTAAACATACACTTTTAACAACGACTTATAAAGTTGTTGCTTGAAATATCATTGCTAAAGCCCCATTTTTAGCAACAAAAAAATTTTTGTTGCCCACGATGACGGAAAATCAAGTGGGCGAAAATTTTGCAAGAAATTTCTAACGAAATTTTTTCCCGCCAATGAATTAGCAACAAAATTTTGCAACGACTTATGAATTTCGTTGCAAAAAGTGAAAGCCTGACAAAATCTGCAACGCAGGACAAATTTCGTTGCTAAACATATACTTTTAGCAACGACTTATAAAGTCGTTGCCCGAAAAATCGTTGCTAAATGCCCATTTTTTTGTACTGTTTTAAAACATTTATTATAATTTATCATGAATTTTCAAACTCCAGAATCATTATTAAATGATTTAAATATTAAATAATTCAATTATCATTAATATTTAATTAATATTAAACTATTAATGAAACCATTGCTAAAATATTAAAGTTATTTATAATAACTTAAACTATTTTTACAATATTAATATTACCCTTAAATGATTTTTAAAACAATTAAAATTATTTTTAAATAATTACCATTAATATTTAAATATTAATGTACTATTTATTAAAATATTAAAAGTCATTAATTATAACTTTAAAATATTTTTAATTCATTTATATCCTTTTTAAATGATTTTTAAATTAATAAAATCATTTGAAAACTATTTATTTAATATAATTATTAAATAAATTTAATATTATTAATATTAAATTAATAATCATTAATATTAAATTATTAATAAAATTATCCTTTAAATATTAAAAGTTATATTTTTTAACTTAAAATATCTTTAAACACTTTATTTTCATTTAAAATGATTTTTATAATAATAAAATCATTTTAAACTAATTTATTTAATATAATTATTAAATAACCTTAATATCATTAATAATAATTAATTAATGAAATTTACCCTTAAATATTGAAAGTTATATTTTATAACTTAAAATATTTTTAAACTCTTTATTTTCATTTAAAATGATTTTTCTAATTTTAAAATCATTTTTAAATTAATTTAATTAATATAATTATTAAATAAATCTAATATCATTAATATTAAATAATTAATGAAATTTTCTTTAAAATATTAAAAGTTATATTTTATAACTTACAATATTTTTAAATAACTTATTATCATTTAAAATGACTTCTAATATAATAAAATTATTTTTAATTAATTTATTTAATACATTTAATAAATAACTTAAATATCAATAATATTTAAATAAATACTAATATTTATGAAAAGTATTTCAAATTATTAAAAGTTAATTTTTATAACTTAAAATAATTTTTATTTTATTTTTTTGTAATTTTTATAAATTAATTTCTATTGTTAAATGATTTTTAGAAATTAATTTAATTAATTTTAATAAAACTGTCGTTAAAGACTGCCTATAGCGACAAAACTGTCGCTATAGGTGTTCTTTGTGTTCTTCATGAAACCCATAACATGCATGTCAGTTATCAAGTGACCTACTTTGACCAAGATTTTTGATCAGATCATGATGTTTCTGGACTATCTATTGATCACACGTTATAGAACTAATGTAGTACTACATGATACAGCAACAATCATAATCATAAAATACATAACAAAGGAGATCTGATCGTCTAAAGTGGCTGTCAGAGCTGTTCTTCATTTCTGGGTTACCCAAAAATGAAGACCAGTTTGAGTGGCCACTTTTGGGCTTCCACAACTTGTAATCCATGTAACATTTGTGTGAGATGATGTGTACAGTGTGTAGCTGAACTGACGAGGAAGAGATCCATCACTTAAACTTACCATAACAACAACAATTCGAGCAGATATGTGCCGGTCGAAGGATGTCAGAGGACACGTTCAAACGTTTTTTGGGTTACCCAGAAAACATGAACTGTGATCAACTGAGCTACTTTGACCGGTCACTGAATCCAGTCTATTTGATATATAGAGGTTCTAAAAGCATGAATCTAAATTTAACATAACATACTATAACTTAGATTCAAGATCCATAACGAAACATCAAACCACTGTCAGATCCAAGCTCTTGAAAATCTTGTCAGCGCTTTCTAGGCTCATTCTGGGTTACCCAGAACTTGTCCAGTCATGGTTGGTCAACGATGTTTGACCACCCATAACTTGCAATCTACAACCAATCTGACCCTGATTTGAGTTCTAGAGAAAAGATCTCATATCATACCACAAGAGCAAAGCTTAAAACAACAAAAACATATAACAGGTTGAGATCTATGGGACCTGACATTTGGTTGTCAGACCATATTTCTCATTTTTCCAAATTTTTGAAATCTTCAAATCCGACCCTATAGATGTTATGGATCTAATATCTATCAACCCAGATCATCTTAATACACTACAAACAACACATTTTAACACTTAATCATAACTTTTAACACATCATCAAAGGTCATAATTTTGAAATTAGGGTTATACCTTCTATGATAAATTTTGATTCTTGGCTTTCTAATCTGATATAAGTGATGGTGGGGCTCGGTTTTGTGACTGAAATGTCTTAGAATTTCGTAGGTTTTAGAGAGAGAATGACTTGGATGTGTGTTGTGAACAAATGGCTAAAAATATGACTTTTTCTCTCTTTCAATCTATTTATATCACTTGTATGCAATGTATTTGGCTGGCATAAGTGGCTGATCTGTTGAGATTGTCAATTGGGAAGTCAAGGTTAGCTCACTAACTCCAATTATTGCTGGATATACAAGTTATCTCAAATAATGCAAGATGGGTATTTTGGTCAATTGGCTTAGGATTTTAATGGCACAAAGTAATCCTTGCAGACCCTTAGGGTTTAACCCTAAGGTTTAACACAAAATGAATTTCTAGGTTTTCATTTAGGGTTTAAAATAAAAATAAAAAAAATTAGTTTCTAAAAATAAAAAATTAGGGTTTGTTAATTAGATTAGATTTCTAATAACATTATACGGGAACATTAGGGTATTAATTATTTAATAATTATAGTTAACCTTGCTAATTTTGCAATTAGGGTTTACAATTAGAAATTAGGGTTATTAAATATAGAAATTAGGGTTTCTAATTTCATGATTAGAGTTTCTAACAATAAATAGGTTTTTCCTAATTAATTAAACTTACACATTATGTTAAACAATTTATTAATTATCGTTAAGCGTGCCAAACAAGCGGTTAGGGTTTACCATTTGTAATTAGGGTTTCTAGAAATTAATATTTCTAAATGTTAATTAGGGTTTACCTAATTAATCATAAAATCATATAACACAATTATATAATAATCTCGAACTCATAATTGAGTTTCAAATTAGGGTTTCCATTTGGCAATTCACTAATTATTATTTAAGGTTTCTAATTTCAGAAATTAGGGTTTCAAATTTATAATTAGGGTTTCCCATAATTAGGGTTTTTTCCTAATTAGCATCAAATCTTTATCATACACCACATAACCCAATGACTTAATAGATTTTAAAGTCTCATTTGACTTCGAAACTAGAGTTTAACAGTAATGCTAAGGTTTTATAAAAATACTGTTAGGGTTTGGTCATAATACACCATAATTGACCAACCATTATCAATACGTACATACAGTACATATTTATAGCACTAAAAAATCAAAATATAATATTATTATATTATTATTCTCATTCCTTGATAAAAATTCAAAATTAGGGTTTGAATTCCATATCTGATTTATTATTCATATTTAACATTATTAATTAAGTTAAAATAATTAACTTAATTAATATAGCATAAATTCATGTAATAAAAAAGATTAATTATTATAATAATTTAATAATCATTTCATATATTATTTAAATAATATATAATTATATTTTCATGGAAAATAAATAATAAAAACATTTCTACTATAAAATTAATTATTAAAAGAATATACTTTATAATAATCAATAATTCTAAACTAAAATTACTTGTAATTATTCATGTAATAAATATATTTTTATTTATCACATAAATACTTATGCTTTATCTTGTACAAATACTCATCTTTAAAATAAAAAAATTTATACGCAAAATTTCTGATTTAATTGTATAGAAAATATCGGGTTGTTACATTCACCCTCCCTTATAAATATTATGTCCTCGGAATCACCGTTTTAAAACCTATACATACTAGGGTACATAGCATACACAATCATTGCAAGTAGATCTCGATCAAAATTGATCGAACCGATCTTTAACTATTCAACAAAAAGCTTGTCTATCTGCTTAATCAGAAATTTGATTTCTAAAAGAACTCAAATTCCTACTTCAAAATAATTTGTAAAATAATTCATTATATATATGAAAATCATATATAAGAAAATATAATTTTTCGAATAATACCTGAAGTTGCATCCCCGGCTTCTACCGAATCCTGAACGCTCATGTTAAAGACTCTTGCGGTTGGTTATGTTGGTTTGTTTGTTGAAGTTGGTCCCGTTGTCGCCATCGTCCTGCTGCCTTTTCCTGTATTCGCATTCTTTGCCTCCCTTCTCCTTCTTGGACAGTCTTTCACCTTATGCTCCATTGATTCACAAATAAAACACCCACTATACAGTCTTGGATTGGGACAGTTAGGAGAGATATGTCCCTCCTGCCCACACTTATAGCACAAAAACTTTCTTCTTTTTTTTTTAAAAAAAACACACTCCTGGCCTAATTCCGGTATTATCGAAATTATCTCTTTTCATCGTATAGGTGGCAAAAGCTTGCTTTTGTCCCTCCGTTACCCTAGTTATCACAAACGCGTCAACAAGGTCAGTTGATCTTCTAGATCCTGGCAGTATGACGGCCTTAAAGCCTTTGAAATTCGTCAATTGATTGTCTGGCTGATTTCCCGCAACTAGTATTCCATTCTGCATAGCTTGAGCGATCTCATTCGAGAAATTTTGTATCGAGTCTGGTTGTTCTCTAGCTTTGTTGACAGGTTCTTCTATCCTTGGGTTTCGTTTTTGTCTTGGCGGCATTATCATAAATTATTCTTACATTCTAAGCCTTATCATATAAGTTTAATATATTAAACTTGTTTCATTACTTAAACATAGATTCATATTCATTTAACGAATACTTTACATAGCATAACACATAATGCTTTAAACATCAGCTATCCCTTTTGTGACCACAAAAGTCGGGATTTACTGTCTTGACTAATACAAAAGTTGAGAATATTACATTACACACGCACATTATCATACATACATAATCAACTACTAATCCTAATTATTCCTACACCTTATTCCTGATTATGGACAATCTTTCGCCCAATGACCTTGCCTACAGTCGGGACAATGAGGAGAGGTATGTCCCTCATGGCCGCAAATATAACATATCTTTTTCCCTTGGTTTTTATTGGATTTTCCTAAGTCGTGGTCTTTCATCTTTCTTTTCCCCTTATTGCTCGGAGCTGCACTCGATATGTTGCTTTTGGCTCCCATCTGATCAATTTGGATTTTGAGCTTATCTTGTTGTTGGTCGATTTCGCAATCAATGAATACGTGCAAGTATACACGGTCAACAAGTAATAAAGTGAAAGTAGAGTATCGTTCCCACGAGAAATTATTTAATAAAAATCACCAAGTACTAGTTCTTAACCAAACTTATTTTATTTAAACAATCTCAAATCGTGATTTTTCTAATTAGGAAAACTAAATTAACTAATTAAACTGAATTGCTTTATAAATGAATTCAAATAAATAAAGGTTAAGACTACAATATCCCCAATTACGAACTATAAACTTATTATCCAATTATTCTAATTATTATGCCTAATGAATTGTTAACAGGAATTCCAAGTGTCAAAAGACCTTTTCCAAGTGATCAATTAACTTCTATTTAATCCAATTAATCTTGCTATATTCCTATGCAAAACAATTAAATTAAACGCATTAAAT
Source organism: Panax ginseng (assembly GCA_020205605.1). Classification (NCBI taxonomy): domain Eukaryota; kingdom Viridiplantae; phylum Streptophyta; class Magnoliopsida; order Apiales; family Araliaceae; genus Panax; species Panax ginseng. The sequence continues at coordinate 32,616,392 of CM035143.1, read as the reverse complement.
TCCAATTCCCAATGTATTACATGTAGTGAAAAGATATTTTCATTCCATTCACAACCCTAATTATTCGTTATGCAAATAATTAAGAATACAAGTTATCATGTCCAATTCTAACCCTAGACCTCCTCTCCTGAATCCTTCTAGAGTAACAAGGTAATTACTGATCAAATAATTAATCAATAAGCACAAAACATGATAAACAATTCACCTTGACATAAATACTTGGAATAAATCAAATAATTAATTCATTGACATAAAAGGTTCAATTGTAGTCTTAATAAAAGAGTTAGTTCATGATTAATGAATTAAAACCAAAAATACACAATTGAATAGACATTAAAAGATAAAAGTAAGATTAGAGTGAAGAATAAATCTGTTGTTAGCAAATCTCCATCTTCCTCAAGCTCCTGCTCTTTTTCTTCAATGGTCTCCAAGTTGCTTCAATCTCCAAAACTAATAAGAACTAGGGTTATGTTCTGATCTAATGGAGTGTATCTCTAATCTAATCTATGTAATCTCACTCTATTTTATGCCTTGCATCATGTATTTATAGGTTACAAGTCCAATTTTTAGCTTAAGAACAAACCCAATCCAATTTGAAGTCAGAAAAGTGTCAAAATTAGCCCCAAAATGCGTCCAAGCCTCACCAATCTCTTCCCCAGTAGCCCATTACACACAATGTAATGGCAACTTTGCACATCGCCTCCTAGCGCCCCGATCATCAAGCATAAGTGTGGCGCCCCAAAATAGGTATACATCACCCATTCCGAGTTGGCAATACATGGTACGTAAACAACTACAACTTTATTATTACAATAGTAAAGCGTGAGTTTGAATACAAATATTATCTTACAGACAATAGCTATACCCAAATAAATCCTCATCACATTTATTGATACATTATTTTACAAAAATGGTGAGGACTACTAAACAACTCTCTATAACCATCATTCCATACCCCAGGCTGCACTCGTATTTACATTCTCGCCTCCCGAGAAGAAAAATGGAACAAAAGGAAAAGGGTGAGCTCAACTAGCCCAAAGAAGAATATTATGACTAAGATAATATACAACATAATTATCGTTAGTCTTCAACAGAAAAAATCTAATAGAATATAATAGACAACAAGTTTTAAATCAATATTCGTAGAGGAAATAATAATTCATTAGAAGAGTTAAGTAGAGAATGCAAACTACTATCTTCTATGTATGAATTTAAAAGTTCATAAATCTATCTTTTATCCCCGTAACATCAATCAATATATATACGGAATCAAATATTCATCTTTGCACTATGTGCCAAAGATATTCATCGATTGGTCATGTTCATCTAAACACTGCTCATCTTTGCACTACTGGTGCCAAAGATATTCATCGAAATCATTCATCTTTGCACTACTGTGCCAAAGATATTCAATAATATCATCATTTAAGACCGAGGATGATGAAAAATATTTTTAAAGAAACGAATCTAGTGAAACAAAATGACAAGGATTAAGGATTAAGGATTCGTACTTTGTTTTATCCATGTCCAAAAATACCTCAAAAAAAATCATAGTGGTGTAAAATTCAAGAATGATCAAAACATGGATAAAATCAAAGCTAGTATCCAGGATAGATATTTTGGACGAAAAGGAAAAATTTTTATTTTTCGATGAATTGTGCCGTATTCGTGAATAGTGTCGTATACGTGAATAATGCCATATACGTGAATAGTAACTCCGACACCAAAAGTTCCAAATTTGATAAAAACTTCAGATCAATATTTCAGCATAATGATATTGAAGAAATAATATCATTACGAAAAAAAAAATATCCCTTACCTCGAAAGATTTATACTTCTAGCTGAAACACCGGATATTGACTATAACTTGAACTTGCACCATATAGCAATACTCAAAGCATACTCAAAATACTCATAAGAATACGCTCGATAATATAGAGAGAGAAAACTTCAGTTTCTGGTGTGATTTTCAATTCTAACCTAAGCACCCTATTTATAGGAAAATGCTTAGAACACCAAAGTAGAAAATTTATTAAAATATATTATTAATAATAAATTTCATACTCCTCCTTGGAAAATCAGATTTCTAACATATCCCACATGCTCATCTTCTAGAAAAAGTGAGAAAAACATTTTTATTAAAAAAAATATTTAAAACTTCCAAAAATTAATTATTTTGGAGCTTCAGAACTTCAATAATTCATAATAAATAGCCCTTTTGTCAGAATATTCGAATCTCATGATTTTTTTATAGGAAATTCAATTCTCTACAACTTTGCAGAAGAAAGTTTTTCCAAATTCGACATGAAAATGGACCGAAATCCATAAGCAAGCGATTTTATAAATTTATAATCAAATTTGATCAAGAAATGGGGTCCATGAGACATGTTTAACATGTTTTAAACATTTATTGCAACAAAAATACTCTTCCTCCTCGTATACTCATATATCCCACATTCGTTATAAAAATATCACCATTATTATATTATTAAAATATAATAATATATATATTTAAATGAATTATTTTATCAGAAAAAGATAAAATTTTAATTTTCAACAATTGTCACATTAAAAATTTTCTCCATCTATATCCACATAAAATCAATATTTTCCTCATCATATGAATCAATAATTAATTATTCACAAATAATATTACAGAATCACAATATTGACAACCAGGCAGTTCATAGGAAAGAGGGTGCTTTCCAATAAGAATTTTTCCTTACTGGCGCGCAATTAGGTGACCAAACCTCTCCTTAGACAGAACATTCTAGATATCGTCAATAATGTTATCCAATAATATTATTCAGATAATATGAATTATTGCTTCGATAATGAAAAATACTGTATAGTGACAATTATTGAAACAACGATAATATAAAATATCAACACAACAATTATTGAATCAATAAAATAAAATCTTCGAATAAGTAATACTCGTAACCATTATTGAGTAGTGCCTTCTTACGTAAGAATCAATAATTGGTGCAATACCGTGTCTATCTTGTGTTTTAACCAATAGAGTATTTTAACGAAGATTAACTTGAATAACTACTTGTAATTATTTTTAAACAACTTATATTTGTCGTTTTCTTCATCCAATCGCTTTCCGTTATGGGGCCCACACATGGTTGCTTGCGCGTAAATACGAATATTCCAAAGCGATCACGAATATTCCACGACCAAACGAATATTCTCCGACAACAATGAATATTTTATAACCACTTGCTTATTTTAAAATATTTACGTATTTTACCCATAACCATCCACATTAATCACATCAACCCTTACTATTTCAAAATAATAATTAGAGGAAATTAAATTTCATTTATTAATTATTTTGGGGTCTTACAATAAGCCTTGTTTGGGCGCCCCGGCGCTGGTCCCTTTTTTGGAAATTTTTTGCTTCGACGTCCTTTGGGAAAATAGCCATAACTTCTTCGTCTGATTTCGATGATTCAAGATGTTCCCGAAATAGGAGACATAGATCTACAACTTTCATTCTTTATGTTTTTCGAAATAAGGTCCAGAGCCATACTCAAATTGGCTCTAAAGTGACTGCTGTGTAAAAAGCAAGCCGAAAACGCGAATCTAGCCACCCTAAACGTCGATCCAAGTAACTTTTGTCCCAATTCCTACAAAACAACGTAAAACATGCATGAATAGACACAAACACTTAAAAACATCCAAAAGATTAAGCTCAAACGCACTCAATTCATGTGTATAAAACTCACTCATCAAATACCCCCAAACTTAAACATTTGCTTGTCCTCAAGAAAAATACAAAAGAACTAAAAATAAACAACCGAACTAAACTACATGAATGCATATGCATGATCTTCCTAATATACCTACGAACCCAGTAATAAATCAATATGATATATAGCAACAGGCCTCAAAGATACCATTGATACTCAAACAATATATGCAATCAAGTCAAAATCCATAACTCTAACCAATTAGTCAATCCAAAGCAGTCATCACCCATGTTGTGTGTGTGTGCTTGTTAACCATTCTAACCAACCACAGTTCAAGATAATCACATAACAAACTTCTTAGAAGGAAAATTTTAGTTCCAATTCAATTACTTTTGTGAACATGACAACTCCAGTTAAAACTAAGCAATTACCAAGTCTAAGGGTAAATACAAGATTTATTTGTACTTTTATTCAACCACAAGGGCATTTTTGTTCTTTCTCATGTTTTATTCATTTTTTTTTATTTTTCTCATGGTTGTGCAATGTCTTATTCCCTTAGGCTTTTCAATGCTACCTTAACGAGCTTTCGACCAACGACTCCCACACCATTAAGACCTTAGGGAGCTAGGTGTAAAGTCAATCCCCTCGGGCTTACTTACTCAACTAACAAAGGCCACAAAACTAGACAAGCATGCCACGGTGTTTATTCATTTTTTTTTTCTGGATTTTCTATTTTTTTTTCTTTTCATCATTTTTTTTTCATTTTCATTTTGTATATATATACCCCATAGATTCTCCCAAACTCAAGCTTTTACGTCATTCCAACCTTTACCGCCAGGTCACTAATTTTCTTAAATTTTAACCAAGATTTTCATCAGAAATAAATTATGAAACCCTAGAACCAAGTGGATTAAAACCGTTAAACTTTAAGTGCTAACTGGTTACATAAGTTTAAGACAGACTCAGATTATCATCATGATTAAAATTAGAACTCATCATCAATTATCAACACTGTTCAATTTAACATGCAAAACCAATCTTATCATAGGCCGAGCTAAGACCACACCAACCGATCTCACAGATTTATACAAAAAAAAATGCAATTATACTACATGAACACATACTAATGCAACACATATATGAATATGCAAATAACTACCATTTATTGTATGCAACCTAAAAAAACACAACGCTAACACATAAAAAAACGAACTACCATGAAGATAACTAACTATATGCAATACGACACTAAAATGCCCCCAAACTTAAACTAGACATTGTCCTCAATGACTAAAATAGAAAAAATTAAAGCAGAGGACTTCCCTGAAAATATAGCAATCTTCCTCCTTGTCCGCTAAGTTTAGAGAATAGGCTAGGCACATGGAACAAATTGGGCACCACACTTGAATATAACTTGAATAACTTGTAAACCATGATAGAAACAATTTTATTAAATTCTAAATAAATGCAAATTCAAAACTACTAATATAAAACCTAATAAAAACTATAAAAATAAAAATTAAACTTGGGTTGCCTCCCAAAAAGCGCTTGTTTTATAGTCTCAGCCTGACTTCTTCAATTCTCTATCCAATTCCCCTACGAAAATTGAGGAACCCTCCATCCATCAGAAGCAATGTCTCTTTTGGGAGGTTCCCATTAGTAATGACCCTTGAATGAAAGTCACCTAGCATGCTCTTTGTATATATTTTCCCCATTAAGAACGTCCAAAAACTAGGTGTTTCCTCCATTATGTCGATGATCAGATTAGGGCATTGAAGCTTAATAAACATAATGGAATCTTCCTCTATCTTCTCCTTTTCTTCCCACCATGACTCCACAACTGTACTAGCTCTTATGTCACAAAGAGCTTTGCCGACAACATGACTGCCAATTGGGCATGATTTTGCAAAACTTCCCGGATTATTGAACTTTGGTGGAGGAGGCACATGGGATACTAATGAAATCGGTTCATCTTCGTCGAATCTTACAGTTAAATCATCGTCGATCTCCTTTTCTTGGTTCCCAATTGTTTCATCTCTTTCAACATCTTGTGGCTCATCTAGTTGCAGATTTTGTTCAGGCTCTCCATCAGTCTCGAAATCCATGTCATAGGGCCAAGTGTATTGAGGACAAATGTTCGAGGCATTGGTTAGTTGTTCCATTTGGTTCGTAAAATTTTGACTCAATATCTCTCGATTAATCCTCCACTCTTCACCTGAAGCTATGAACTTGGACAAAGCTTTCTCCTAATTTGAATGTTCTTCCTTTTGTAGTGGAGGTGGACACGAGAAATTCGGTGGATATGTTGGACTTGGAGTATAAAATTGATCTTGATGAGTATGACTCCATGAAATATTCGGGTGATACCCCCAATCTTGATAATAGTTGTTGGGATAGACATAATTGTTGGGGTAATCACCACCATACAGTACCGGCTCGAAACTGGTGCTGCATTAATGACTCATATGATTTCCAGCACAATAATCATAAGTAACCGCCACACTTTGACGATGTTGAGCTTTAAAAGCGTCGACCCTCTTCGGGAAAGTGTCTCAATTTGTGCTGATAATGCAGAAAGTGCTGTCGCGAGTCCATCATTCTCCGCTCCCCTTGGCTGAGTCATTGTCATGAGGACACTTGTATAACCATATTGCGAAATTAACAAACAGAATATATATATGAGTTATATAATATAATATCATGTTGATAAACAATTATCAGATATAATATATACGACAATAGGGTTAATAATCTAGTACAATAATAATATAAATCTGAAACTTTCTTACTCATGTCCATTATATAAAGGAAATGCAAAGGTAGGATACTTGCCTGGTCTGCTACTTACAATACGCAACTTAGTTTTATCTTTTATATCATGACCTATCATTAATAAGATCATTCATTCGATTAGAATAACATACTATAACACATAGCACTGCTTATTGCAGTCAGCACATAACCTAATCACATTGGCACATATATTCAACAGTCATTGAATCACAAACAAACATAAATACCGTCAAAATATCTAATTCCGGATCAATTTCTGAAACATGTCGGTGTACCAACGGCTTTATCGGGTAATTATCGAGTCGACTCTATTCTGTAGCTCAATATATGTAATTATCAGTCATATTATTGTTAAATGACTTGTAATAATTTTAAAACATTTATTATAATTTATCATGAATTTTCAAACTCCGGAATCATTATTAAATGATTTAAATATTAAAAAATTCAATTATCATTAATATTTAATTAATATTAAACTATTAATAAAACCATTGCCAAAAATATTAAAGTTATTTATAATAACTTAAACTATTTTACAAAGATATTATAGTACACTTAAATGATTTTTAAAATAATTAAAATCATTTTTAAATAATTACCATTAATATTTAAATATTAATACACTATTTATCAAAATATTAAAAGTCATTAATTATAACTTTAAAATATTTTTAATTCATTTATATCCTTTTAAATGATTTTTAAATTAATAAAATCATTTTAAAACTATTTATTTAATATAATTATTAAATAAATTTAATATCATTAATATTAAATTAATAATCATTAATATTAAATTATTAATGAAATTATCCTTTAAATATTAAAAGTTATATTTTTAACTTAAAATATCTTTAAACACTTTATTTTCATTTAAAATGATTTTTATAATAATAAAATCATTTTTAAACTAATTTATTTAATATAATTATTAAACAACCTTAATATCATTAATAATAATTAATTAATGAAATTTACCCTTAAATATTGAAAGTTATATTTTATAACTTAAAATATTTTAAACTCTTTATTTTCATTTAAAATGATTTTTCTAATATTAAAATCATTTCTAAATTAATTTAATTAATATAATTATTAAATAAATCTAATATCATTAATATTAAATAATTAATGAAATTTTCTTTAAAATATTAAAAGTTATATTTTATAACTTACAATATTTTTAAATAACTTATTATCATTTAAAATGACTTTTAATATAATAGAATTATTTTTAATTAATTTATTTAATGCATTGAATAAATAAATTAAATATCAATAATATTTAAATAAATACTAATATTTATGGAAAATATTTTAAATTATTAAAAGTTAAGTTTTACAATTTAAAATAATTTTTAATTTTTAGAAATTAATTTCTATTTTTAAATGAATTTTAGAAATTAATTTAATTAATTTTAATAAAACTGTCGCTAAAGACTGCATATAGCGACAAAATCGTCGCTATAGGTGTTTTTCGTGTTCTTCATGAAACCCAGAACATGCATGTCAGTTATCAAGTGGCCTACTTTGACCAAGATTTCTGATCAGATCATGATGTTTCTGGACTATCTATTGCTCACAGGTTATAGAACTAATGTAGTACTATATGATACAGCAACAATCATAATCATAAAATACATATCAAGGAGATTTGATCGTCTAAAGTGGCTGTCAGAGCTGTTCTTCATTTCTGGGTTACGCAAAAATGAAGAACAGTTCGAGTGGCCACTTTTGGGCTTCCACAACTTGTAATCCATGTAACATTTGTGTGAGATGATGCGTGTAGTGTGTAGTCAGACTGACAAGGAAGAGATCCATCACTTAAACTTACCATAACAACAACAATTCAAGCAGATTTGTGCCGGTCAAAGTATGTGAGAGGACACGTTCAAACGTTTTCTGGGATACCCAGAAAACATGAACTATGATCAACTGAGCTACTTTGGATTCTATTAATCGAATCCAAATTTATTTGATATATAGAGGTTCTAAAAGCATGAATCTAAAGTTAACATAACATACTACAACTTAGATTCAAAGATCTATAACGAAACATCAAACCACTGTCAGATCCAAGCTCTTTAAAATCTTGTTAACGCTTTCTGTGCTCGTTCTGGGTTACCCAGAACATGTCCAGTCTTGGTTGGTCAACGATGTTTGACCACCCATAACTTGCAACCTACAACCGATCTGACCCTGATTTGAGTTTCAGAGAAAAGACCTCATATCATACCACAAGAGCAAAGCTTAAAACAACAAAAACACATAACAGGCTGAGATCTATGGGACCTGACATTTGGTTGTCATACCATATTTCTTATTTTTCCAGATTTTTGAAATCTTCAAATCCGAGCCTATAGATGTTATGGATCTAACATCTATCAACCCGGGTCATCTTAATACACTACAAACAACACATTTTAACACTTAATCATAACTTTTAACACATCATTAAAGGTCAAAATTTTGAAATTAGGGTTATACCTTGTATGATAAATTTTGATTCTTGGCTTTCTAATCTGATATAAGTGATGGTGGGGCTCGGTTTTGTGACTGAAATGTCTTAGAATTTCGTAGGTTTTAGAGAGAGAAGGACTTGGATGTGTATTGTGAACAAATGGCTAAAAATATGACTTTTTTTCTCTCTCTCAATCTATTTATATCACTTGTATGCAATGTATTTGGCTGGCATAAGTGGCTGATCTGCTGAGATTTGTCAATTGGGAAGTCAAAGTTAGCTCACCAACTCCAATTATGGCTAGATATACAAGTTATCTCAAATAATGCAGGAGGGGTATTTTGGTTAATTTGCTTAGGATTTTAATGGCATAAATGTAAATCTTGCAAATCTTTAGGGTTTGACCCTTAGGGTTTAATCCTAAGGTTTAGTACAAAATAAATTTCTAGGTTTTCATTTAGGATTTAAAATAAAAAAAAATTAGTTTCTAAAAATAGAAAATTAGGGTTTCTTAATTAGATTAGATTTCTAATTACATTATACAGGAACATTAGGGTCTAATTAATTATTTAGAAATTATAGTTAACCTTGCTAATTTAACAATTAGGGTTTACAATTAGTAATTAGGTTTTATAATTTCATGATTAGGGTTTCTAATTTCATGATTAGGATTTCTAACAATAATTAGGTTTTTCCTAATTAATTAAACTTACGCATTAGGTTAAACAATTTATTAATTATCGTTAAGCGTGCCAAACTAGCGGTTAGGGTTTACCATTTGTAATTAGGGTTTCTAGAAATTAATATTTCTAAATGTTAATTAGGGTTTACCTAATTAATCATAAAATCATATAACACAATTATATAATAATCTCGAACTCATAATTGAGTTTCAAGTTAGGGTTTTCATTTGGCAATTCACTAATTACTATTTAAGGTTTCTAATTTCATAAATTAGGGTTTTAATTAGGAAATTAGGGTTTCAAATTTATAATTAGGGTTTCCCATAATTAGGGTTTTTTCCTAATTAGCATCAAATCTTTATCATACACCACATAACCCAGTGACTTAATAGATTTTAAAGTCTCATTTGACTTCGAAACTAGAGTTTAACAGTAATGCTAGGGTTTTATAAAAATACTGTTAGGGTTTGGTCATAATACACTATAATTGACCAACCATTATCAATACGTACATACAGTACATATTTATTGTGACGCCCCCAAAATAGGTATACATCACCCATTCTGAGTTGTCAATACACGGTACAGAAACAACTACAACTTTATTATTACAATAGTAAAACTGTGAGTTTGAATACAAAAATTATCTTCTAGACAATATCTATACCCAAATAAATTCTCATCACATTTATTGATACATTATTTTACAAAAATGGTGAGGACTACTAAACAACTCTGTCTATAACCATCATTCCATACCCCGAGTCGTACTCGCTACATTCTCGCCTCCTGAGAAGAAAAATGGAACAAAAAGGAAAAGGGTGAGCTCAACTAGCCCAGTAAAGAATATTATGACTAAGATAATATACAACAAAATTATCGTTAGTCTTCAACAGGGAAAAATCTAATAGAATACAATAGATAACAAGTTTTAAATCAATATTCGCAGCGGAAATAATAATTCATTAGAAGAGTTAAGTAGAGAATGCAAACTACTATCTTCTATGTATGAATTTTAAAGTTCTTCGTCTATCTTTTATCCATGTAACATCAATCAATATATATCTGGAATCAAATATTCATCTTTGCACTACAGGCCAAAGATATTCATCAGTTGGTCATGTTCATCTAAACACATGTTCATCTTTACACTACGGGCCAAAGATATTCATCAGAAATCATTCATCTTTGCACTACAGGCCAAAGATATTCCATAATATCATCATTTAAGACTGAGGATGATGAAAAATATTTTTTAAAGAAACGAATCCAGTGAATCAAAATGACAAGGATTAAGGATTAAGGATTCGTACTTTGTTTTATCCATGTCCAAAAATACCTCAAAAATAATCATAGTGGTGTAAAATTCAAGAATGATCAAAACATGGATACAATCAAAGCTAGTATCCAAAATAGATATTTTGAACGAATTTTTTTATTTTTCGATGAATAGTGCCGTATTCGTGAATAAGTATCAGTATACGTGAATAAGACAGATAACGTGAATAGTAAACTCGACACTAAAAGTTCCAAATTTGATTAAAAGTTCGAGATCAAGATTTGGATAATGATATTAGAATAAATAATATCATTTTAAAAAAATAATATCCCTTACCTCGAAAGACAAGATTTTAGTTGAAACGCTTTGATATTGACTATGACTTGAACTTGCACCGTAGATAGCAATACTCAAAGTATACTCAAAATATTCACAAGAATACGCCGATAATATAGAGAGAGAAAACTTGATTTCGGTGTAATTTTTAATTCTAACCTAAGCACCCTATTTATAGGAAAATGCTTAGAACACCAAAGTAAAAAATTTAATTTAATAATATTATTATTATTTCTACAACTTCCCACGCATACCAACTGAATTCAGCCATTAAAATACATGCAAGACCCACACTCAAATCACTAAAAACGTTTTTCATATTAAAAATATTTTAAACTTCCAAAAATCAATTATTTCTGAGCTTCAGAACTTCAATAATTCATAATAAATATCCCTTTTATCGTAAAAATTGAATCTGAAGTTTTTATAGGAAATTCAATTCTCTACAACTTTACGTAAGAAATTTTTCCAAATTCCAAATGTAAATTGACCAAATCCACAAACAAAGCGATTTTACAAAGCTATAATCAAATTTCAACAAGAAATGGGGTCCACCAACATGTTTAACATGTTTTAAACATTTATTGCAACAAAAATACTCTTTCTCCTCTCAGATACTCATATATCACACATACATTGTAAAAATATCACCATTATTATATTATTAAAAATATAATAATATATTTAAATGAATTATTTTATCGGAAAAAGATAAAATTTTAATTTTCAACAATTGTCACATTAAAAATTTTCTCCATCTATATTTACATAAAATCAATATTTTTCTCGTCATATAAATCAATAATTAATTATTCAAAATAATATTACGTAATCACAATATTGACAACTGTGAGTTCAGTGAAAGAGTGGGATTTCCAATAAGAATTTCTCCTTACTGGCGCGCAATTAGGTGACCAAACCTCTCCTTAGACAGAACTTTCTAGACATTTCCAATAATGTTATCCAATAATATTATTCAGATAATATGAATTATTGCTTCGATAATGAAAAATACTGTGTAATGATAATTATTGAAACAACAACAATATAAAATATAAACGCAACAATTATTAAATCAATAAAATACTAAACAGTAATTACTGTAACCATTATTGAGTAGTGCCTTCTTACGTAAGAGTCAATAATTGGTGCAATACCGTGTGCTACTGTGCAACAACGCATATTACTGTGTTTTAACCACCGGGTATTCCAACAGTGTACACGGTAATAACTACGCCGTTATTTTTAAACAACTTATATTTGTCATTTTCTTCCTCCAATCGCTTTCCGTTATGGGGCCCACACATGGCTGCGCCGTCGTACGAATATTCCCCGACAGTACGAATATTCCACGACCAAACGAATATTCCCCGACAATAATGAATATTTTATAACCATTTGCTTATTTTGAAATACTTGCGTATTTTACCCATAACTATCCACATTAATCAAATCAACCCTTAATATTTCAAAATAATAATTAGAGGAAATTAAATTTCATTTATTAATTATTTGGGGTCTTACAACCTCCCCTCCTTATGAAATTTCGTCCTTGAAATTGACATACATACCTGGTGTTTCGAAAAGGTGAGGATACCTCGCTTTCATTTTCGTTTCCAATTCCCAGGTCATTTCCTCTATAGCATGGTTCTTTCACAAAACTTTAACTTGTGGTATGACCTTCGTGCGTAGGACATGCCCCTTCCTATCCAAGATCTTGACAGGTACCTCCTCATACGTTAAGTCTTCGGCTATCTCGTCCGGTTCTAACTCAATAACGTGGTTCGGGTCTTTCACATATTTACGAAGTACAGATATGTGAAACACATTATGAACATGAGACATACTTGGAGGTAATGCGAGTCTATAGGCTACATTTCCTACTCGGTCAAGAATTTGAAATGGACTAATAAATCGTGGATTGAGCTTTCCTCTCTTCCCAAATCTTATAACTCCCTTCCATGGAGAAACTCGCAACAATACATGATCCCCTATACTAAATTCCACGTCCTTTCGATGAAGATCCGCATAACTCTTTTGTCGATCTTGTGCCGTTTGTATACGTTGTCGAATCATTTGGATCTTTTCGGTAGTTATACGTACTAACTCGGGTCCCAACAATGTTGCTTCACCCACCTCATTCCAACATATTGGAGAGCGACACTTTCGTCCATATAATGCTTCAAATGGAGCCACACCTATACTTGCCTGATAACTGTTGTTGTAGGAGAATTCCACCAATGGTAAATACTTATCCCAACCGCCTTGAAGTCTAGGACACGTAGTCTTAATAGATCTTCAAGAGTTTGAATAGTCCTCTCTCGATTGTCCGTCTGCTTGAGGATGGTATGCCTAATCAATCATAAACCGCGCCCATAGCTTTTTACAAGCTAACCCAAAATCTTGAAGTGAATCTTGGGTCACGATCCAAAACTATGGATATCTTGGCATGCCATGCAACCTCACAATCTCATTTACATATATACTAGCAAGATGTTCATGGGAATAAGTCTCCGTGATCGGCAAGAAATGAAAGCAGAGACTTGGTTAATCTATCAACAATAACCCAAATAGCATTGATGCCTTGAGAAACTAGTAGGAAGACCAGAACGAAATCCATGGTAATGTGTTCCCACTTCCATTTCGGAATCTCAAGTGTTTGCAACGGACCCTTAGGTACTAGATGCTCCGCCTTTACACGTTGACAAGTTAAACACATCGAGATAAACTTTGCAATCTCTCTCTTCATATTGTTCCACCAAAATGTATGTCGAAGATCACGATACATTTTGGTACTTCCAGGATAGATTGCAAACGGTGTATTGTGTGCCTCCATCATGATCTTGTACTTCAATTTAGAGTTGTTAGGAACACAAAGTCTGGAGTGGACTCGAAGTATTCCTTCATCATCGATTCTCGCTTCCGGAATAGCACCTTCTTGTACTTTCTTCTTCATACGCATCACTCGGCTCAAGGTGGCTTGAGCAACCTTAACTTTTTCTATTAAAGTTGGCTCTATGCGATACTTGACATCATCGCACTCGTTCCTCGCATATGATCTTCTACTCAACACGCGTACCACAACGCGTTTCGCTTTTCCAGGATGGTATTGAATAGTGTGGTCGTAATCTTTCAACAACTCAAGCCAACGTCGTCGTTGCCGCATGTTGAGTTCCTTTTGCGTGAAGAAATATTTGAGGCTTTTATGGTCTGAATATATCTCCACTTTCTCCCCATATAGATAGTGCCTCCATATCTTTAGCGCGAAAACAATTGCTGCCAACTCTAGATCATGAGTAGGATAATTTCTCTCATATTCTTTAAGTTGTCACGAGGCATAGGCTATGACTTTCCCACGTTGCATGAGAACACATCCTAACCCTTTGCTCAAGTATCACAGACATAACAAATCCATCCGTATTCGGATGGTATTGTTAGAACAAGTGCGAAATAAGTCTCCTCTTAAGCTCTTGGAAACTCTTCTCGCATTCCTCGCTCCATACGAATTTTATTTCTTTCTGAGTCAGCTGAGTTAATGGAGTAGCGATTCGAGAAAATCCTTCCACGAATCTCCGATAATAACCACCTAAGCCCGTAAATCTGCGTGCTTGATCCATCGACTTGGTTGCTCTAACTTTGTATTGCTTCAATCTTCACGGATCAACAGATACTCCATGTTTTCGACACCACGTGCCCAAGGAATGCTACTTCCTCAAGCCAGAACTCGTATTTCTTTAACTTGGCATAAAGCTTGTTTTCACGAAGCCTTTAGAGTACCAGCTTCAAATGGTGCTCATGATCTTCACGGCTTTTGGAATATATGAGGATGTCATCAATAAAGACAACAACGAAATGATCCAAATATTCCTTGAATACTCGGTTCATCATATCCATGAAAGCCGCAGGAGCATTAGTCAATCCAAAAGACATTACTAGGAATTCATAATGCCCGTACCGAGTTCTAAAGGCAGTCTTTGGAATATCCTCAGTTCTAATCTTCAGTTGATGATATCCAGAACGAAGATCAATTTTTGAAAAGAATTGTGCTCCTTGCAACTGGTCAAACAGGTCATCAATACGAGGTAGAGGATACCTATTCTTGATGGTGACATGGTTCAATTCCCGATAGTCAATACAAAGTCGCATACTCCCGTCTTTCTTCTTTACGAATAAAACAGGAGCACCCCAAGGAGATGTACTAGGACGAATGAAACCGATGTCCAACAACTCTTGTAGTTGGACCTTTAACTCCTGAAGTTTAATAGGAGCCATTCGATATGGGGTTTTAGAAATGTGCTTTGTACCAGGTTCAAGATCAATAAAGAATTCAACTTCACGTTCTGGGGGTAGACCGGGAAGTTCTTCAGGAAATACGTCAGGAAAGTCAATAACAACAGGAATATTATTCAAATTTGACGTCTTTATTCAAATCCATAACATGGGCTAAGAAAGCTTGACATCCGTTTTTCAATAAACGAATAGCTTTATGATTAGATATGACAGTGATTGATTTTAATGGTTTAGTTGCTTGAATTCGTACAACAGGTTGTTTAGGAATATAAAAGCTAACAACCTTACGAAAACAATCAATTTTGGCATGATGAGTAGTTAGCCAATCAATCCCTAAAATCACATCAAAAGCAAGAATCTTTAAAGAGATAAGGTCAACAGGTAAGGTGATGGTGCCAACTTGAATCAAACAAGATTTATAAACAGTGGATGTGATGAAAGTTTCTCCAAACGGAGTTTCCACAGATAGGTCAAAGTCTAATTTTTCTGGAGTCAAATTTAAACGTTGGGCACAAGTAGGAGAGATAAATGAATGGGTAGCACCGGTATCTAGTAAAGTATAAACTTCACAAGAATTTATGATTAGCTTACCCGTGATCACCTCGTTTGGGTTCCTCGATTTTGACCCGACCACAACAAACGCTTCTTTCAGAACAGATTGACTTTGACTTTTCGGGACAATCTTTTGAGTCACCGTCCCTCATTGAACTAGGTTTCGCTACTGCATAATCCGAAAGCGATATGTCCTTCCTTTCCACAATTATAGAATACCTTGAACTGTTGTGGGCGGTTTGGTGATATGTCCTCTTTCCGTGATTTGTAGCATATAATGGGTGGTCGTTCTCCTCCCTTAGAACCCGATTCTCACCAAGACTTTGTCGTCTTCACATGGTCGTTGTTAAATCTCCTCTTTTTAAAATCTCCTCTTGGACTCGCTTCTTCTATTTTCATGGCCATGATTACCACCAGAGTGGTTACCATTTTTGTCCGTCTTTTTCTTTCTCCGCTGATTATCGTTATTTTCTTGACTGCCATCTCCAGTATGATCCTGGTTGTGGTCCCTCAGTTGACCGTACTCGTTATCTCGCTCTAATAATTGAGCCCTGTTTATAACATCTGAGTAGAGAGAAAATTTATGAGAAATGAGATACGGACGTATGCCGGGTTTCAAACCTCTAAGAAACATCCGCGTCATACGTTCC
Organism: Panax ginseng; assembly: GCA_020205605.1. Classification (NCBI taxonomy): domain Eukaryota; kingdom Viridiplantae; phylum Streptophyta; class Magnoliopsida; order Apiales; family Araliaceae; genus Panax; species Panax ginseng. The sequence goes on along the minus strand of CM035143.1, from coordinate 32,599,647 downwards.
TCATTCTCCACCAAATGAGGTGCAAACCTGGATAACTCTGCAAACTTTGCCTCGTACTAAGACACCGTCATGTTGTTTTGCTCTAATCTGATGAACTCCACTTCCTTCATATGACGAACACTTTCAGGAAAGTATTTGTCATTAAATAGTTTCTGAAATGTCTCCCAAGACATGCCGAAGTGCAGTACGGATGGGTACGCTTCACTGAGACTCCCACCAAAGGTCCGCCGCCACGGAACATAAAGGTGGCGAATGGAACCTTCTGTTCCTCCGTGCATCCCAAGATATCGAATATCTTGGTAATTTGCTTTGACCCATGTTTCCGCCATGATCGGGATCCGCTTTCCCTTAAATTCTCAAGCGGTCCCAACTCTTTGAATCGATCAATGTGACAACCCGTGAATTGCTATCATTTCCTCTCAGATTTTGAACACGAGTCTCCTCGTCGATTTTGCATGAAGCGCAAAAAGCTTCTAAACATCCCCTCGCTCATCATCTCTTTCGGTGGTGTTGTTCACAGGAGGAACATTGCCACTGTTGCACGTTCTCCTCGTTGGTGAGTACAAAGCGTCTCCACGGTCTCATTCCATCGTTAATATTCTCACCAACATTCTCAAACATCGTCATAAAACAAGGGTTAATTAAGCAAATCGATATATCACATAATATCCCTATATACTGACCAACTAACAAATAAACTTAGGTAGGACACACTAGCGAAGGATTTACTCGTCTCTCCCCTCCTAGTTCTATTCCCCCATCTCCGCCAGAGATCATATCCCTAAGCTCTGATACCAACTGTGACGCCCCCAAAATAGGTATACATCACCCATTACGAAAGTTGTCAATACACGTGATGTACAGAAAAAACTACAACTTTATTATTACAATAGTAAAATTGTGAGTTTGAATACAAATATTATCTTCTAGACAATATCTATACCCAAATAAATCCTCATCACATTTATTGATACATTATTTTACAAAAATGGTGAGGACTACTAAACAACTCTGTCTATAACCATCATTCCATACCCCGACTCGTACTCGCTACATTCTCGCCTCTTGAGAAGAAAAATGGAACAAAAAGGAAAAGGGTGAGCTCAACTAGCCCAGTAAAGAATATTATGACTAAGATAATATACAACAAAATTATCGTTAGTCTTCAACAGGGAAAAATCTAATAGAATACAATAGAAAACAAGTTTTAAATCAATATTCGCAGAGGAAATAATAATTCATTAGAAGAGTTAAGTAGAGAATGCAAACTACTATCTTCTATGTATGAATTTTAAAGTTCGTAAATCATCTTTTATCCCCTGTAACATCAATCAATATATATCTAGAATCAAATATTCATCTTTGCACTACAGCCAAAGATATTCATCGATTGGTCATGTTCATCTAAACACTGCATTCATCTTTGCACTACTGGCCAAAGATATTCATCGTAAATCATCATCTTTGCACTACAAAGCTAAAGATATTCCATAATATCATCATTTAAGACTGTGGATGATGAAAAATATTTTTTAAAGAAATGAATCCAGTGAATCAAAATGACAAGGATTAAGGATTCGTACTTTATTTTATCCACGTCCAAAAATACCTCAAAAATAATCATAGTGGTGTAAAATTCAAGAATGATCAAAACATGGATACAATCAAAGCTAGAATCCAGAATAGATAATTTTAATGAAAAGAAAAATTTTTATTTTTCGATGAATAAAGGCCGTATCAGTGAATAGTAGATCAGACACGTGAATAAAGACCGTGATACGTGAATAGTAACTCCAAACACTAAAAGTTCCAAATTTGATTAAAAAGTTCGAGATCGATTTACTAAGATAATGATATTAGAATAAATAATATCATTTTAAAAAAAATAATATCCCTTACCTCGAAAGACAATACTTCTAGTTGAAACGTCGGATATTGACTATGACTTGAACTTGAACCGTATAGCAATACTCAAAGTATACTCAAAATATTCACAAGAATACGCTCGATAATATAGAGAGAGAAAACTTCAGTTTCTGGTGTAATTTTCAATTCTAACCTAAGCACCCTATTTATAGGAAAATGCTTAGAACACCAAAGTAGAAAATTTAATTTAATAATATTATTATTATTTCTACAACTTCCTACACATACCAACTGAATTCAGCCATTAAAATACATGCAAGACCCACACTCAAATCACCAAAAACATTTTTCATATTAAAAATATTTTAAACATCCAAAAATTAATTATTTCGGAGCTTCGGAACTTCAATAATTCATAATAAATAGCCCTTTTATCGGAAAATTCTAATCTCACGAGTTTTTATAGGAAATTCAATTCTCTACAACTTTGCGGAAGAAATTTTTCCAAATTCCAAAGTAAATTGACCGAAATCCACAAAGCAAGCGATTTTAAAGTTATAATCAAAATTTCATCAAGAAATGGGGTCCACCAACATGTTTAACATGTTTTAAACATTTATTGAAACAAAAATACTCTTTCTACTCGTATACTCATATATCACACATTCATTGTAAAAATATCACCATTATTATATTATTAAAAATATAATAATATATTTAAATGAATTATTTTATCAGAAAAAGATAAAATTTTAATTTTCAACAATTGTCACATTAAAAAATTTTCTCCATCTATATCCACATAAAATCAATACTTTCCTCGTCATATAAATCAATAATTAATTATTCACAAATAATATTACAGAATCATAATATTAATGACAAAAGCGCTTCTGTGAAAGAGGGGATTTCAATAAGAATTTCTCCTTCATCATGGCGCGCAATTAGGTGACCAAACCTCTCCTTAGACGTAACTTTATAGACATTTCCAATAATGTTATCTAATAATATTATTCGGATAATATGAATTATTGCTTCGATAATGAAAAATCTTTGTGTAATGATAATTATTGAAACAACAAAGAATATAAAATATCAACGCAACAATTATTAAATCAATAAAATATCGAATAAAGAATTATTATTAACCATTATCGAGTAGTGCCTTCACGTAAGAGTCAATAATTAGTTCAATACCGGTGCCTTTCTTTGTCGGCAACAATGCATATTACTGTGTTTTAACCACCGGGTATTGCAACAGTGTACACGGTAACAACTACGCCGTTATTTTTAAACAACTTATACTTGTCGTTTTCTTCCTCCAATCGTTTTTCGTTATGGGGCCCACACATGGCTGCGCCGTCGTACGAATATTCCTCGACAGTATGAATATTCCACGACCAAACGAATATTCCCCGACAATAATGAATATTTTATAACCATTTGCTTATTTTGAAATACTTGCGTATTTTACCCATAACTATCCACATTAATCAAATCAACCCTTACTATTTCAAAATAATAATTAGAGGAAATTAAATTTCATTTATTAATTATTTGGGGTCTTACATTTATAGCACTAAAAAAATCAAAATATAATATTATTATATTATTATTCTCATTCCTTGATAAAAATCCAAAATTAGGGTTTGGATTCTATATCCGATTTATTATTCATATTTAACATTATTAATTAAGTTAAAATAATTAACTTAATTAATATAGCATAAGTTCATATAATAAAATAGATTAATTTTTATAATAATTCTAATAATTATTTCATATATTATTTAAATAATATATAATTATATTTTCATGGAAAATAAATAATAAAAACATTTCTACTATACAATTAATTATTAAAAGAATATACTTTATAATAATCAATATTTCTAAAATAAAATTACTTGTAATTATTCATGTAATAAATATATTTTTATTTATCACATAAATACTTATGCTTTATCTTGTACAAATCCTCATCTTTAAAATAAAAAAATTTATACGCAAAATTTCTGATTTAATTGTATAGAAAATATCGGGTTATTACAGCCCCACTGTGGTATGCTGAAGTTTGATCAATTGTGGTGAGCATGAAAATTGTTATAAAATATTAATATTTTATTAATTTAGTCTGCTTTGGCGTTCTAACATTTTCCTATAAATAGGGTGCTTAGTTAGAATTGAAAATCACACCAAAATCATAAGTTTTTTCTCTCTATATTATTAAGCGTATTTTGTGAGTATTTAGATACTTTGAGAGTTGCTATTCAGTTCAAGTTTCCTTCAGTGCTATATCCGATATTTCAGTAAGAAGTACTGTTCTTTTGAGGTAAGGGATGTTATTTTCTTTGTAAATGATGTTATTTCGTTCAATATCATTATGCTGAAATATTGGTATGAAATTTATTATAAAATTTTTACCTTTTTATGTCAATGTTACTATTCACGTATACGGCACTATTCACGTATACGACACTATTCATGAATACGGTACTATTCACGAGTACTATTCACGAAGTATGATTTTTCTTGTAAAATTTCTACCTTTTCGTGGCGGGGTTACTATTTACGTATACGACATTATTCACGTATACGCACTATTTACAAATATGACACTATTCACAGAAAAATAAAAGTTTCTCTTCTTTGTCCAAGTTGTCTATTATGGTTACTATCTTTGATTGTATCCATGTTTTGATCTTCATTCTTGAATTTTACTCCAAAGATGGTTTATTACTTTTAGTATTTTGAACTTGGATTATCTAAAGTACGAATCCCTAATCTTTGTCCTTTTATCTCACTGGATTCGTTTATTTAAAATATTTTTCATCATTCTCAGTCTTAAATGATGATATAACTGAATATCTTTGGCCTGTAGTGCAAAGATGAATGATTACCTGATGAATATCTTTGGCCCATAGTGCAAAGATGAATATTTGATTCAAGATGTATATTGATTGATATTACAGGGATAATGTGACGCCCCCAAATTTGGGTACTTAAAACCCGAACTCGGTGCTTCACGATACCATTTCTATAAGCTGAATAATACTAATACTAATAACAATAATATAAAATTCAAACTTAATTTACATATGTATCAAAGTTTACTCCCAGGTACGAGACCTTTAAACATTCATTACATCATAGATAATAAGTATCATTTTCTTAATAAACTATAACTAATACACAACATAATATAAATCTCATTCGAACAGCTTTTCTTTCCCCTTGTTCTTGCCTGAACCTTCTGGTTGATCATACTTAACTGAAAACATTTAAATTTAAAGCAAGAATGAGCATTGGATTGCCCAGCAAGTAATAACAACAATATATATTAGCTGAAATAATTAAATGTTTTCTTTGAAAGACACTTCGACAACGAATCAACAGTTGTGAAGTAAGCTGAACCAATAATAACAACATATCACTTCCATATCTAATCTTTGAAACTACGTATAGACTATAACTGGAGATCATTCGATAGACTATGAACATTGTTTTTCATTTTCGCTAGGGTTTAGCAGAACTTCATCTGTAAACCGTTATAACTTACGGACACGAGGGTGATCTGCCCAATGTGCCCTGTATTGATCAATACTACATGCAAGAACGATATTATCGTTCACTCTATCCACCTTAGGTGCACAAAAGTTTCCCATATTCGGGATGTTCATACTTAGTCGGGAATCTGAACCAAAATAATCTGGTTGGATACAATAACGTTCTATCTTGTTCAACAATATTTTTATGTCTAGCTGAATCAAATAGCTTAGACGGCATTTAAGTCAACGTATACATACTTGAAATCGATAAGTATGTATCAACATATGGTTAAATACAATGGTTATCCAAGTGGGGACACTTGTCTAACCCTATATACCAATTAACGAACATAATAAATATCTGAATTATACAATAATACAATGATTGGATAATGTAAGAACTTGTATGAATACAATGATTGGATACATAATCAATAATAATAGAGTTAATAATCTGGCATAATAATATGATTCTAAAACTTTCTTTGCAAAGGTAGGATACTTGCACAATGTAAATAATAGATCAGATACTTGCTCAATAATAATTGGAGTAAGTTTAGGAAACTTGCATAACATGATATACCTGTTTGCACGAAATAAAAGTAGTGCATAAGGTTTAGATACTTTCCTGAGCTGCTGCTTATAATAACGCAACTTAGATTAATCTTTTATACAGTGACCTATCAGTAATAAGATCATTCGTTCGATTAGAATAATATATTATAACACAAAACACTGCTAATTACAGTCAGCACATAACCTAATCACTTTGTCACATATATCTAACAATTATTGATTCACTAACAAACATATATCTAGTCAATTTATCTAAGTCCAGAACAATTTTTGAAATATTTCTATATACCAACGGCTTTATCGGGTAATTATCGAGTCTAAAACTCTATCGTGTAGTTCAATATTCGTTTAGATATTTTAAATATCAGTCATATTATTTTTCATAGCCTTATAATAATTTTTAAATAATTATTATACTTTATCATGCATTTTCAAACTCTGAAATCATTATTAAATGATTTAAATATTAACTAATTATATTATCATTAATATTTAATTAATATTAAACTATTAATGAAACTCTTGCCAAAATATTAAAGTTATTTATAATAACTCAAAATATTTTTAAAGTATTAATATTACCCTTAAATGATTTTTAAAACATTTAAAATATAAAATCTAGTGATTAAACCCTAGATTCAATCACCTTGGACACGAGAATTTTACATATTAATTTTTTTAAATTTATTTTAAAGATGAGAATATGTGTCAAGTAATGTGTTGTATATATGTGATAAATAAAATTATTTATTTCATGAATAATTTCAAACAATTTTATTTTAGAATTATTGATCATTATAAAGTATATTCCTATAGTAATTAATTTTTGTAAGCGTAAATGTTTTTATTAATTATTTTCCATGAAAACATGATTTTATATTATTTAAATAATATATGAAATGATTATTAGAATTATAATAATAAATATTTTATTATATGAATTTGTTCAGAATATTTAAGTTAATTATTTTAACTTAATTAAAGATAAACCAGATATAGAATCCAAACCCTAAATTTGGGTATTGATCAAGGGATGAGAATAATAATATAATATTAATTATATTTTAATTTTCGATCTTGCTATAAATATGTACTGTAAATGCGTAGACTGATAATGGTGGGCCAAATATGGTAAATTATGTCATAACCCTCATATTGTGTATTAAACCCTAATTGTTAAACTCGGTTATGAGTTCGAGACTGTGTAGTAATTGTGTTATATGAATTTTACTGTGTATTATATAATTTCTGTAATTAGGAGAAACCCTAATTATTTATTTGAAAACCCTAATTTTCTAATTAGGAACCCTAATTGCAAATTTTTGAAACCCTAATTATTATTTTTGTGAATTATAATGATAATTAGGAAACCCTAATTGTTAATTTGGGAACCCTAATAGTATTAAGGAACCCTAATTTAAAAACCCTAATTTCCTATTAAAAACCCTAATTTTAAATTAGTGTGTTTAATTAAAATTTTATTACACTTTAATTTTAATCTTTCAAACCCTAGTAATTATTTGGGAAACTTTAAAATATATAAAAAAATTAATATGCAAAATTTCTTATTTATTTATATAGAAAATATTGGGTTATTACAGATAAAATATTGATGATGGACTTTTAAATTCATAGATGATAGTAGATTTCATTATCTACTTAACTCTTCTAATGAATTGTTATTTTCGCTGCGAATATTGATCTAAAACTGGTTGTCCATTATATTTTATCTTATTTATTGAAGGCTAACGATAATTTTTTCTACATTATCTTAGTCATAATATTCTTTACTGGGCTAGTTGAGCTCATTCTTTTCCTTTTTGTTCCATTTTTCTTCTCAGGAGGCGAGAATATTGTGGGAACTAGTCGGGGTGTGGAGTGATGTTTCAAGTCGGTTGTTTTAGCAGTCCTCACTATTTTGTAAAATAGTGTATCAATAATTGTAATGAGGACTTATTTGAGTGTGGATATTGTCTATAAGACAATATTTGTATTTAAACTCACAACATATGTGCTATCGTAATTTGCACAATAATTATAATAATGAAGTTGTAGGTATTTTCTGTACCAAGTATTTGGCGACTCGGAATGGGTTGTGAGGACCTATTTTGGGGGCGTCACAAAATCATTTAGCCAACATCTCATGTCCCACCATTCCAAATATTTAATTTCTCCTCTTTTATTTACTCACTTATTCATTTAATTGTCCGTTTGACCATTTATCAATTTAATACTTTAAAGTTTTAGAATAATAATCATAAATTAAATTAGACTTTTATTTTATAAAAGTCGGGATCTTACAATCACCCCTCCTTATGAAATTTTGTCCCCGAAATTTACGTACATACCTGGTAATCCAAAGAGATAATGATACTTAACTTTCATTTCAAATTCTAGCTTCTAGGTTATTTCTTTTGTACCATAGTTCATCCGTTGCTCATCTCTTGAACTTCAGATATCATTCTAGAATACAACTTCAAAACAAAGGTTAATTGACATATCACAATTTGTCAACTAAATAAGTAACAAAAATTCAGCTTAGGTAGGACACACACTAGTGAATGATATTAATCGTCTCTCCCCTCTTAGTTCTAATCCCGGATCTCCTCTAGAAATCATATCCCTAAGCTTTGATACCAAATGTGACGTCCCCAAAATAGGTCCACACAACCCTTTTTTGAGACGCCAAAAACAACATTACTGACGCGAACTTTTCTATTACAACTATTGAACTATCGTGCAAAATACGACGACACATAAGATGTGTGTGAGACCCCGAATTTTATAAAATAAAAGTATTCAATTTTTCTATTTTGGTAAATAGTTAAATTGATAAAAGTTTAAAGTTAAGGGTGATATGTGAAAAATTTTCAAAGTAGACAAGTTGTCATAAAATACCCGGTTACTATTCACTCTAGTATTTGGGGCACTTTTTGTGTCAGAGTACTATTCATGAGTTACTATTCACGGGTTACTATTCACCTAAATTACTATTTATCCGAATACTATTCACTCGAGTATTTGGGGTATTTTTAAATGTTTGAGTACTATTCACGAGTTCTTATTCACTTGGTACTATTCAAAGAAAAATATATTTCTTTTCGATCAAATTATTTTTTGAGTACAATATTATTCCATGAAGAGATGTGCTAATTTTTCAGACCGTTGGTTGAAATTATAATAACGGTGATAAGTTTTGTTTTATTAGTATTATTAATGTAATAGAACAGAAAAGCTTTTTATATAAAACATAATACTTTTATAAAGTTATTCTATAAATAGAATATATTATATTCTATTATGCATAGTGTTTTGCATAGTAAAATCTTTTTATATAAAATGTAATACTTTTATAAAGTTATTCTATAAATAGAATATATTATATTTTATTATGCATAGTGTTGCATAGTGTCTGTATAGTGTTTTGTATAGTAAATTTTTTTTATATAAAACAGACTACTTTTATAAAGTTATTCGTTTTATTAGATTATAAATAGAATATATTATATTTTATTTAAAAGATTTTACTTTAAATATGGACCGTCCGATTAAAAATAAATCAATCTGGACCGCTCATGAATTAGTTACTATGCAGTCCATTCTTCTATAAATAGAAATTCATTCCTTCATTATTTCTTACGAATTCACTGAAACTCTAGAGAGAGAAACTATAGAGAGAAAAGAAGAAAAATGTTCTGCTACTTCACTACTTCTATATCCAGTACTCTTCTTTCTAAGGTAAGAGATATTATTTGTTGTACTCGTAAGGGGTATTATTTCTTTTGTATTCATGAAGAGAACTTACGTTATTCCATTATTTATTATTCTCGTTGGAATAACTCAGATATGCAGACTCTCATAGTATACTTGGTGAAATTCTTACATTATTCATTCTTTATTATTCATTGGAATATCCCGCGGTGCAAGTAATTTACTTTGACCTAGTTCCGATTCTTTATTATTTTGTTGGAATAACACATGCATGCGGTCTATTGCATACATGGTGAAATTCTTTTATTATTTCATTCTTTATTATTATGTTGGAATAACGTCATAAGTAATCGCATATATGGTGAAATTCTTTTATTATTCCATTCTTTATTATTATGTTGGAATAAACTCGCTCATGCAAAGTAATCTTGCATACATGGTGAAATTCTTCGTTATTTCATTCTTATTATTCATTGGAATAACTTTGTTTATCGCAAATACCGCATACATGGTGAAATTCTTCTAATATTACGTTCTTTATTATTACGTTTAATATCCTATCGTGCGTTCTGGCGGGACTTGGTTCCATTATTTATTATTCGTCGAATATCCTATCTGTCATGCGTTCTTGGGACCTAGTTCTATTATTTATTATTACGCCGGAATATCACATGCATGCGTTTATTGAAACACGGTTCTATTATTTATTATTTTATTGGGAATAACCTGTTTGTGCAGTCTATCGCACGCATGGTGAATTCTTTTGTTATTCCATTCGTTATTATTCTGTTGGAATAACCTGTCTATGTGGATTACCACATGCATGGTGAATGATTCTTTGTATTCATTCCTTATTAAATTGTGGAAATGATCTGTATACGTGGAATTACCGCATGGCGGGTGAAGATCCATTTGCAGTTTCATATATTCTATTATACTCAGTTGGTTAAAGTTTTGACTTCTATACTCCATGATATTTGCGCTTCATCCAGTATCTTTTCATGGAAATATTCTTCTGAGCATTCTTTAATTTTACTCTACAAAGCAGTATAATGTTGACAATTTGGACGTTGTTGTTTCCTGGATAAATTAATTCTTGAACTTGTTTTATTGAATTGTTATGTCATTATCATCATCCTCATGTTTATATTATGTTGAAAGTCATCTGTGGCCTGTAGTGCATAGATGGACTTGGTATGATTATGACCAGGGATTATTCAGTATAATCATGACCGTAATGTTACAAATGATGTGGAAAAAGTTCTCATTGGCCCGTAGTGCATTGATGGACAGTTTTTGGTATGATTATGGCTATGGATTCTCTTCGGCCAAGGGTGCAAAGATGAATTATTTTATGGCATGATCAGGACCGTTGATGAAAACATGATTATCTTTGGCCCGTGGTGCATGGATAATTCGTGGTTGTGATACTAAAGAATATCCTTGACCTGTAGAGCAGGGATGATTTGATGATGTGGATTATTTATTAAGCTGAGTCTCAGCGATAAAAGTGATGAAAAACCTTTTAAATCATAGAAGATAGTAGATTTTATTCTCTACTTGACTCTTCTAATGGATTACTTGTTTCGCTGCAGTTAAACTTGATGTTTGTTATATTGTATCAGTTTAACACTGTTGAAGGCTAACGATAATTTATTCTGCATTATCTTAGTCATAATATTTCTTACTGGGCTAGTTGAGCTCACCCTTTCTTTCATTGTTTTCTTCAGGAAATGAGAACATAGCTGGGACTAGTCGGGGAACGGAGTGACGGTCCAGATGATAGCATTAGTAGTCCTCACTATTCTGTGGAATAGTGTGATAATAAATGTAATGAGGACTCCATTGAGTGTGGATAGTGTCTAGATGACAATATTCTTATTAAAACTCTCAGCTATGTTTTGTCGTATTTTTACATGACGTTTGTATAATTAAGTTTGTATTTGTATTTTATACCATGTATCTGGCGACCCAAGATGCGTGATGTATACCTATTTTTGGGGGTGTCACAATGTGAGTTTCAATACAAATACTATACTGAATATAATATGACAATATACATACTCAAATTGTTACAATGCCATATAAAATACAGCAACAAATATTTCACGTCTTCAAAGGAACACGAGAAGATTTATGTCCTCCTCATTCTAATAGGGTGTATTTTTTATGCTTCCAAATTCGAGTTCACCTCACCCTATTGTTGTTCACCAAAATTAACTATTAAATGATGTATAAAATACGACACACACATTTTAAGTCCTCAATACAATTATATATTGTCATGCTATTTTATAATGTATTAAAAAGCTTCAACAGTCACAGACCATCATTCTAATTCCTTGTTATCTCCGCTCGTCCCAACTACACTCGTATTACTTGAAAGGAATTGTGAAGCAAAAGAGTGAGCACAAATAATCCAGTAAAGAATATTATGATTAAAGATAATTAAATTATGAATAGCCGTCCTCAGTAATAAATCAGATATTTAAAACATATGGTAGATGATAAAAGTTTTCAACCATAATTGCAAAGGAATCAACAATCCATTAGAAGAGTCATGTTGAACATAATGTCTACTATATTCTCCAAATTAAAAGTCCATCATCAATATTTTATTCATGTAACACCAATCAACAGTTCTTCGTTGTACCCAAGACAAAGAGAACTTTCATCACCTGTCTTTACCTGAAACACCAAATATCATGGTTATACCAATTCACAGTTCAAGTTTATAATTATGCCATTAAAGTTATCTTTGCACTCCAGGCCAAAGATATTCATTTGTAACACCAATATTCATGCCAATTAACAGTCCATTTTACGGCCAAAGACATACAACTATAAAGTCAATAATCAACAGTCCATCTTTTCACTATGGGCCAAAGACATACAACTATAAAACCAACAATCAACAGTCCATCTTTGCACTACGAGCCAAAGATTTACAACTATAAAACTAATAATCAACAGTCCATCTTTGTACTACGGGCCAAAGATATACAACTGTAAAACCAATAATCAACAGTTCATCTTTGCTCTACGGGCAAAAGACATACAACTGTAAAACCAATAATTAACAGTCCATCTTTGCACTGCGGGCCAAAGATATACAACTGTAAAACCAATAATCAACAGTCCATCTTTGCACTACAAGCCAAAGATATATAACTGTAAAACAAATAATCAACATTCCATCTTTTCACTACGGGCCAAAGATATACAATTGTAAAACCAATAGTCATGATTATACCAATACACAATTCCGGTCATGATTATACCAATACACAATTCCTGGTCATAATCATACTAATCAATAGTTCATTTTAATTTGCACTACGGGCCAAAGATAATTTTCCAACACAAATTTAAGTCTGAGGATGATGACAATGATATATATAATGAATGGACATAAACAATCAGAATAATAAGATAAAATAAATCTTAGTGATTTTTAACTTAATTAACCAGAGTCCAAATTTTTAACATGATATCCAGAAAAATCGATTAGAATTCGTGATAGAATATAAAGTTCAAGTAATGTAAAGTTCCCGACTAAAAAATAATAACTTAAAACTGAATAAAAAGATTCAGGTCAAGATATTAGATGAAGCACAAACTATTAAAGATATTCTAATCATTTCAGGACTTTTCCCCATTTAATGATAAGCTAAAGAAATGAATAATAATATTTTACCATAATATGTAGTATAAAAGAAAATGATATCCCTTAACTATAAAAAAATGATCCCCCTTACCTTAGCATGTGACTTGATTTTTCTTTCTATGAAATTGATCAACTTAAACAATGCTTGCATTCCTTATCTAAACTTGGAGTAACCTTACACTCAATAAAAATACTCATAATATTATACTCACAATATTGTAGTAAAAGAATTTTTATTTTTTTAGTGTAGTGATGGTGTGTGTTTAGTTGCTCAACCGAGTAACCTATTTATACTAAAAGTTGAGGAAACAATTAGCACACACGCTTTGACAAAATAACCAAATGAGTTGCATAAAATAATGTTAATGGAATTTATGGTCCAACAAAGAAAATTAAACCAACTTGTACACGTGTTAACAAAATTTGTTCAATAATAGAGTTGTGGTCCATACTACTTTAGGAAAAGTAGAGTGTCGGCAAGTCTTGTCAGACTTACTTTTGTAAAAAGAAAATAATTGAAAAAATATATGCATATCATACTTATCTTTAATCAACACCCTTTTCATTCTTTGAACCATTATTCACAATTATTAACATAGACTCACACTACTGCCAACTAGTCTAATTATATCATATCAAATAATTTGAGTTACTGTGCAATAACTACTATCGCAATTATTTAATGAAATACTGAGTGACTTCTTACGTAAGAATCAATAATATGAATTATTGTGCAATAACGTGCGCTAATGTGGAATACCGTGTACTACTGTGGCATCACGCGTATTACTGTACTTTTATCATTGGGTATTTTAATAGTTTAACGGTAAAAATTTTTCTGTTATTTTTATAAAAAGATTATTTACAGCCGCTTTCTATGTCAAAGCGGTTATTATACATTATAGGGCCCACTAATGATTGGTTATTTAAGTGGCGTAAATGCGAATATTCCCCAACAAAAGGAATATTCCTCGACAAAACGAATATTTCCTGACAAACTGTTCACTTCATATATTTTTCATATTTTTTGGATTATCGGATAATTTTCTATAATTATTTCTATTTATAAAAACTATTATTTAATAGCTTCAAAATAGAAATACTAACTCCACATACTTTTATATCTTTAAAACATCATCAATATATTATAATATTTTTCTGCAAATTTCCTAATTTTTCACCATTTCATATAATTTTCTATGAATTTCTTCTATTTTCAAACTAACTATAAATAGTTTTAAAATACAATAATTACTACGCTTTTCAATAATTCATCAAAAATTTAAATAAATTCTAAAGCGATATTATAATATTTATGTAAAAATATTTCAGCCCAAATAATTTTTCTAATAATTTAATTATAAATTTCAATATTCAGAAAATTCAATAATTCATAATAATTATCCCTTTTATCAAAAAATTATGGATCTTATGTCCTTACCATGTGAAATTTAATTATCTACAACTTTGTAGAAGAAAGTTTTTTCAAATTCTGCCTCTAACATAGAGAAATAGTCCTACCGTAAAAGTTCACCAGAAAATATTTTTCGGTCATCTTCTCCAGCGATCCAAAACGTTTTCTGCGAGTTTTCTCAAATTTTCTTGCCCAGATCAGATCTACTATATTTCAGGAGTCTAACCATGTTTTTAGTTTTGAAAATAAACCACCAATCGCTGTTAAATCTAAATTTTTTAGCGAAATTCTGACGAAGCTTAACTTCTTTAATTTCTTAATTTTTTGATTTCTTTTTTTTAATTCTTATTTATACAAGTTTAGATCAACCCAACAAGCACATACATAATCTCTGTACATAAAATCCATATATGGAATCAAAAGATACAAAGGTTAATGAATTTACCTTTCTTATTTTCTATTTTCTTCTTCCTTCCTTCCTTCCTTCTTCTTCTCTTCTTTATCTCTAATTTTCATAATATTTGGGGTACTACGGGAGTGAAGATGTAACAATCCAGAATTTTTTTTTAAATTATAATTCAAAATATTTATTGAGTTAGATAAATATTTAATGGATGTGTTTATTGTTGAATAAATATTTGTTTAATTTGATTTGATTTGATTTGGTTAATTATTTGTTAAATAAATAATTAATGAATTAAGGAAATTGATTATCATAAGATAATATTCTAATTTAAAGTAATAATTAAGTTAGAGAGTTGATAGGGATTAAATGAATTATTATAATGTTTTCAATTTAATAAAAGTGTGACAAATAACTATGCTATAAATGGGTTATTAAAATAAATCAAAGGAGTTTAATTTAGTTTTGCCAAACAAAACTTAAAGATATTAAGTCTTTAATTTTAAAGAGTTTTTCCAAACAGAGCCTTATGACTTTTAGATTTTGGATTTTTGAATTTTTAAATAATATAAATAAAATAAATAAATAAAATATATTTATAACCTATACGTTATTTTTTTGGTAACTGATGTTATTTAGTATGCCTATTATGGCCATATCCGTTTCTTTTATTTTACGCTTGGTTATCAGTTGGTTTTGTTTACGCATTCTAGCTATTTGCTAAGCCTAAGAAGAAAATTACAGAGGAAAGAAATTTGAGAGAGACTAGAGTGAGTTGAGAGGAGTCTGTGAAGTTGCAGTTATCCGTGGTGAGCAAAGATTTATTAAGTAATTGAAGGTATTTTTCTATAACCTTAATATATGTACGTATATATGTTTTACGTCATAATTCCTAAAGTCTCTGTGTTCTTCACTATAGTATAAAGTTTCTTTATGATTGGTAATAAGTTATGTGTATATGTAATTGTAATGTTATAACTAGCATATATATATATATGTGGTTGTATGCTAAATTTTGTCTGAAAGAAAGGAATTGGTTTTACAGTGAATATAAGTATGAACATGGCTTGTAGGAGTATCAAAATTTATATTTGATTGTGAGCTAATTGTGAAATTGAACCTTGAATATGTTAGTTGGGTAAGAAATAAAGAGAAAGTAGTTCAAATGAATGGAGCCGATTGTATAATAGGAATTACAGTGTTAATTTTGTCAAATAATGTCAAACATGGAGTTTTGGTTTTAAAATATGGCATTCAAGGATTTAATTTTCTAAGATTGTGGTTTAGTTATTTTTTTGAATATATATATATATATATATATATATATATATATATATATATATATATATATATATATATATATATATATATATATATATATATGATGGGTAATGTTTATGAGTAATCTATGTAAGTTATATGTGTTAATTTAGGTGCTAGCAGTGTTAAACAGTCAAACAAATTAGTTTTGTTCTGTTCTTCGTGTTCGGTTTTGTAACTTGGAGCCCCAAAAAAAGCAATGCATGACTCTAAACTTCATGCCTCGGTAGCCAAAGTTAGAGCATGACAGAGACCTTTGCATCGTGAAGACTTGGGTCCATGGTTCATGTCGCATACGAGGCGCCACCCACATTACAGAAATGTGGCGCCACTGGTATATTTGGTTAGCGATATGGCGAAATGAGTTTACATAGAGTCAATAATTGTTGATATAATGCAATACTATGACTGTTAAAAATATAATTTTTTTTATTGTGGTATTATTGTGCTAAGAATGAGCATATTATTAATACTTAACAAGTGTTATTATTATTTTATTGATGTAACTTGATTATGTGGTTCAAAATCAAGCCATACATGAAATAGGTACTTATTTGTTTACTGAGTATCTGTAGTGACTAATTGTATCCTAATGATATGTGATTAGGATATTGTGAATCAAACTATTACGGTTTACCTTACACTGTAAGACCCCAACTTTTATGAATAAATATTAATTTTTCTCGAAATATATTTTTGAATATTATGGTGTGGATTTGATATAATGTTATAGTTGTGGGTATTATTTAAAAATTTTGTAAAGTAAGCAAGTTGTTATATAATATTCGATTGGTCGAGGAATATTCGTTTTAACAGGGAATATTTGTACGACGGCACAATCATTGGTGGACCCCACAACGGAAGTATTGTTGTAGTTAGAAAATGACAGAATTATCTTTTTATAAAAATAACGGCGAAAGTTTTACTGTTAAACTGTTGAACTACCCGGTGGTAAAAGTACAGTAATATGCGTGGTTGCATAGTAGCACACGGTATTGATTATTGATGCTTACGTGAGAAGTCACTTAGTTATACTCAATTATTGCTACAGTAGTTGCAGCATAATATTTCTCATATTATTGATTCAATTATTGTCACAGTATCATCTGCATAATATCTTATATTATTAAATCAATAATTGAGACAACAAAGTTATTCATATTCTTATTTGCAATATTGACAATGTCTAGAAAGTTCTATCAAGGAAAGGTTTGGTCACCTAATTGCGCGTCAATAGGGAGAAATCCTTATCGAAAAGCCCCCTCTTTCCTGGGAATGGTCTGGTTGTTAAATATTGTGAGTTATAATATTAATGATGAATAAGTTTGTGTTGATTAAAGATGAAATTGATAGTTCTATTATGTTGGGATTATTAGTGTTAGTGGAAATCAACATCTATTTCGATAATAATGTATGTCTGGAGGTTATATTGACTAATCGGGTAATTGATCGAATAAATGAGTAATTAACTGCTATTAATTCACATGCTTATAACTATTTATTCATATGTGTGTACTATTGATTCATATCCATGTACTATTAGGGGAGGTGGTGCAAGATTGATAATACTTGCATGACTAAATTAAAAATGGAGGTATAGATGAAGGTACTATACTATAATTTTTTTTCCACATGATTGTACGATTGATTCACATGATTGTACTATTGATTCACAAGATGTACTATTAGGGGAGGTGGTGCAAGTTTGATAAAACTTGCAAGAATAAATTAAAAATGAAGGAAAAGATGAAGGTATATACTATAATATTTCGAGCCCCAAAGCGTGAAATTATCGAAACTATGTTTTCCTATAAATAGAAGCTCATTCTTCTTTCATTCTCATCAATTCACTAAGACTCACAAGAGAAATTATAAAAAGAGAAGCTATAGAGAGAGAAGCTTTAGAGAGAAAGTAGAAGTGAAGTCTACTACCTCACTATTCCAGTATCCAGTCTTCTTCTGAGGTAAGGGATATTATTTTGTTCAGTATTCATAGGAATAATATTTTATTCCATACTCTGTAGTATGTGAGTAATATTATTTCGTTTCGTATTCCTGATTATACCCTTATTTTGTTAAAGTATTGCTTCTATACTCCGTGAAATTAGTAGAATATCCTTAAAATTTGCGCTTCATCTAGTATCGTTTCACACAGATATTTTTTGCACATTCTTAATAAATTTTAAGCTTTTCATTCTGAAGTACTGTCCATGAGTAGTATTCATTTTTATAGTACTATTCACGAGTACTATTCACAAAGTACTATTCACGGGTACTAATCACAAAGTACTATTCATAGGGTACTATTCCTGAAGTACTATTCACGGGGTACTATTCACTTAGGTACTATTCACTCGGGGAATTATTCATGACAAAAATTGATTTCTTTGTTGTCCAAATCATTTTTGATACAATATTATTCTTAATTTTTACTCCACAAAGCAGTATCATGTTGACAATTTGGACATTATTGAATTATGGATAAATTAAGTTATAAATCTTTAAAAATTTATCCTTTGATTTCTTTTAATTGAATTCTTATATCATTGTCATCATCCTCATGCTTTTATTGTTGTAAAAGTCATATGTGGCTTACGTGCATAGATGTAATATTGATTGGTATGATTATGACCAGGGATTATTCGGTATAATCATGACCGTAATATTACCAATGATGTGGTAAAAGTCGTCATTGGCCCGTAGTGCATTGATGGACAGTTGTAGGTATGATCATGACCATTAATGATTACATGAATACCCTTGGCCCATAGTGCAGGGATGATTCGATGATGTGGTTTATTTATTAAGCTGAGTCTCAGCGATAAAGTTAATAAAAAACTTTTTAAATCATATAAGATAGTAGATATCATGCTCTACTTGACTCTTCTAATGGATTGCTTGTTCCGCTGCCGTTAAACTTGATGTTTATTAAATTTTATCAGTTTAACACTGTTGAAGGCTAACGATAATTTATTCTGCATTATCTTAGTCATAATATTTCTTACTAGGTTAGTTGAGGTCACCCTTTTGCTTTCATTGTTCTCTTCAAGAAATGAGAACGTAGCTGGGACTAGTCGGGGAACGGAGTGACGGTCCAGATGTTTGCATTAGTAGTCCTCACTATTCAGTGAAATAGTGTGATAATAATTGTAATGAGAACTTTATTTGAGTTTGGATACTCTCTACGAGACATTATCCGTGTTGAAACTCTGAGCTACGTTTTGTCATACTGTATAAAAGAAGTTTGTATTTAAATTATGAACCATGTATTTGGCGACTCAAGATGGGTGATGTTTACCTATTTTGGGGGTGTCACATACATGCAAGGCAAGTTTCCTTACCCTATCTCGATTACAATTACGCAAGTTTACTTATCTTTTTTCGTTGAGCCAGTTTCTATTGTTACGATTGTGCAAGTTTTCTATCTCTAAACTTTCATTGAGCAAGTTTCTTAACTCTAATTATGTTGCGCAGACTCCTAAACCTTATCTCTTGATATTGAGCAAGTTACTCTAATCTTTAACTTGTTATTTAGCATTCAAGTTTATATATTCTGATATACTAATATTTAACAAGTTTTATCGTTCAATTTACTATTTGTTATGCATCCTTAGTACTCAATTCTAAATAACATTGGCTTAATATTGTTCAAGCAAGGTATGTTATGATTATTCAATGTTTATGCTCTTAGATTATTCCTAAAGCATGACCTTAGTATACAACTTTGATTCACTTATGTTTTATTCCATAACATAATGTTATTACCTTTTTATTCAACTAATCCTTAGTTGATGTTCATTGAATTCCAAATTACCTTGAAACGGATCCAAACCAAACTTACTTTGGTGCGGACTTGTATTCTAAATGCTGAGATGGACAACCCTTTTATTAGGGGATAATTTACGCATATCATTGAAATGTTTGTGCACAATAAATTGTACGAAGGGCTGATCCCCCTAAGTACGAGGAGTCCCTATAGTCTTATGACTGTTAAAGTTTAAGTTGAAAGATTACTTATAACTATGGACATAGTTTGTGGTCTTATGACCCTCAGATATGTGATTCAGATTTTGATTATCATTGATAGAACCCATTGTTTAGTTCTATTGAGCCTATTATTTGGCCATTGTTGTAAAGTTTTATTCATTATTATTTCAAGTGAGCATTGTTTGCTCACTCTTGCTTATATAAATATTACAGCTAAAGTTGAGAAGGTCGATGTACCTAACACCAGTAAAGGAAAAGGGAAGATGAACAAGTATTGAAGACTTGTAAACATGTTGACATTTAAATATCGTCAGACTTTATTTTAATTATTATAATGAAGTTATTTAATTTTTCCGCATATGATGTTTGTATTTGAAGGTTAGATAACCTGGGAGATTTTTCACTACAAGAAAAAGAGCCATCTGCGACCAATAATATCAGCGACCGCACTATCCGGTCGCTGATAAAAGTAATAGCGACCGCTATCTGCGACCGATATGGATTCTAGTCGCTAGTTCGCCGATATGAATTTCCCTCCTAAAATTTGGTGCGAAACTTTGGTGAGGCGACCACTCCTTTGTCATGATCGCGTTCGGTGTTGATATGTCCACATCATTAAAAAAGTAGCGATCACAGCATTGATTTCTTCTTGGCGATTCTTGATTCTCATGAACTTAATCAAAGTTGTGATTCAACTCGATCAAGATCAAGAAAAAAAGAGAGAGGGAGACACTAACGAGAGCCAAGAGGGAGAAGGAGGAGAAGAGAAGAGGGAGGAAAACTGCCGCTACCGCCGACGCCTTCACCACCGACATCACCGACCGACGTCTTCACCACTGCCGGTAACCTCTTTAATTAATTTCTGAAGATGTGAATGTGTTCATGTTCTGATTCCAGATGCCATTTTCTTGATTTTTTTCGGTTGAATTTGAGTTTGACTGAAAATCCAAATGGGTTTGACTAAAAATCCAGTTTAATTTACAATGTCTTGTTCAAAATGGGTAGAACCCTAATGAGTATGAAACTTACTGCTGAATATAACATTATTGAAATTTTTTGGGTTTAATTTGAGTTTGACTGAATATTACATTACTGAATATAACATGTTTTGGGTTTAATTTGATTTTGACTGAAAATCCAAATGGGTTTGACTGAAAATCTAGTTTAATTTATAGTGTCTTGTTCAAAATGGGTAGAACCCTAATGGGTATGAAACTTACTACTGAATATAAAATTTTGAATATAACATTACTGCTGAATATATTGTTGCTGAAATTTAGATAAATTGTTGTTGATATTGCTGAAATTGGGACAATTTTTGGGCTTCTTATTGTTGTTACTAATATTGGATTCTCCTAAATTATGCCCTGAAATTGGTCAAGTATACATGCCCTCGTGCATGTGGATAGTCCATATTATAGGGAGACTCTTAGAATTTTTTCATATATAAGTCAAATGGCTATATAACTTGAACATTAGGGCTTAACCCAAAACCTTGGTTGCAATATATGATCATACTTATCCCAATCCAATAACTTGAACATGAGTATGACATAAAATATAACTAGGAATTAAGTTTATCCATAATTCAATCAAGAAGAAGGTTCAAAGAAGTTTATCCATAATTCACAGTCGAGAAGACATACTTGTCTAAATCTTCATATATAAGTCAAATGGCCATATATGCATTCGTATTCACAGGGGCTAATAGTATGCCTTCTTCTGCAATCTTGATATACGCATTGTTATAGTTTCTAGAACACATTTCAAATTCCATTGGTTGTTCTTCAAACTTGACCATCAAGATATTTTCATCACCTAATGTCCTATCATATGCAGACCATGCATGATGCAATGATTCATATTCTACCCCTAGGAATCTATTGTCTTTAGGTTGTTTTGGAATGTATCCTTGTTCAATTCTCGAATAATCATATATGATGCACACTCATGTTATATATGTAATATATACATCTATATATATTTGTAAGCATCAAAAATGGGATTGAGTTGAATTATAAATCTCTAACAAGGGAATACAATAATTCATGTCAACATAGGTACCGTGGAATCATGGACCTCTATTCAGACCATAGTTGGATGGCACGATGAAAGTCAAGTGCCCGGATAGAGTCTTACTAATTGAATTTAGATTTGGTTGCCAAGTGTTTTTGGAGTATTCAGTATAGTCACCCTAGGAATGTATGAATGGTCGGTCATGAATCGATGTCCATGTTTGAAGTGTAAGAATGTAAATTATATGGGACAAGAGACATGATAAACTATCATTTACTTATTTAGGGTTCATGAAAATTATGAAGAATGCTAGTGGGCACATGGGTAAGAGAAGAGATGGTGGCATCACGTATACACAATTTGGGCAAATGGTACTCATCGTATGAATGAAATGGTTCATGATATTGCGGGGCAGATTTTGATTGGGAACAAGCGTAGAGATCAACCTATGAATTCTGATGCCAAAGACTTCTTTAAGTTGTTAGACGAGGGTAGCGAGCCATTGTGGCATGGTTGCACCAAACACACTACATTGTCTGCAGTGGCGACATTACTTAACATCAAGGCTGACCACAACATGAGCCATGAGTGTTTTGAGTCGCTCTTGAAGGCCATTAAGAGTATGTTGCCTGACGGTGAGAAATTACCTGGTAACTATTACTTTTGTAAGAAAATGGTGAAGAATTTGGGTCTTGGATACCAAAAGATCGATGCATGTCCCAACGATTGCATGTTGTTTTATAAGGAAAATGAACAGATGACAAGGTACACGTTTTTAAGTCATGATCGGTTTAGGCCTAATAAAGAGGGTGTGACTACAAAAAAATCAAGTATACCGTTTAAGATTCTAAGGTATTTTCCAATAACACATCGGCTAAAAAGATTATACATGTCTTCAAGAATAGCTGAACATATGAGTTGGCATGAGAAATCTCCAGCTAAAGATAGAGAACTAAATAATCCCGCAGATGGGCAGGCTTGGAAAGATTTCAACTTAGCACATCCTGGGTTTGCATTGGAACCTAGAAATGTGAGGCTTGGATTGTCCACCGATGGTTTCAATCCGTTTGGCCACTCAGCTGTTCCGTACTCATGTTGGCCTGTGATTGTTACTCCATACAACTTGCCTCCTTGGATGTGTATAAAACAGCCATACTTGTTTCTTTCACTTGTGGTTCCTGGTCCTAAGAGTCCTGAAAAGAACTTAGATGTTTACTTGAGACCTCTTATAGATGAGTTGAAGGTATTGTGGGAGGATGGAGTACATACTTGGGATGTTGCAATGAAAACACATTTCAACCTTAGGGCAACGGTTATGTGGACTATAAGTGACTTCGACTTATGATATGTTGGTGGATGGGAGTACACACGGAAGTCGGCTTTGTCCGTATTGTATGGAGCATACAAAGTCGTTTAATCTATCAAAAGGTCAAAAGCCTTCTTTGGTTTGATCGTCATCGCTTGTTCTTACCGAAGAGATCACCCGTTTTGAAGAAATAGAGAACACATCAGGAAATGGAAAGTAGACAATGATATGCCTGCACCGCGATTTTCGGGAACGAAGATGCGAGATCGTGTGATGAGATTGCCGGTTATCCCATTTGGTAAGATTGATGCCACAAACATAATCAATGGGTTTGGCGAATCTCATAACTGGGTTCGGAGAAGCATCTTTTGGGAACTGCCTTATTGGTCTACAAATTTGATTTGTTATAATGTAGATGTGATGCATATTGAGAAGAATGTGTTTGACGATGTGTTTAACACTGTGATGAATGTTACGGGGAAGACAAAAGATAACGATAAAGCACGTTTGGATATGAAAGATATTTGTAAGCGTCCTAAATTAGAACTTTATGAATCTCCTAATGGTAAGATTATCAAACCGCATGCAAGGTACATATTGTCCAAAAAGCAAGTTGAAGATGTGTGCACATGGGTTAAATCTCTAAAACTACCAGATGGATATGCGTCAAACATTTCAAGGTGTGTTACGGGTGGGAAATTGTAAGGGATGAAGAGTCATGACTGTCATGTGTTCATGGAGAGACTCATGCCTATAGCATTTCGGGATCAGCTTGATAAACCAATATGGGATGCTTGGACGGATCTTAGTTCTTTCTTCAAAGACTTGTGTTCAAAATCATTAAATGAGAAGGACATGTCTGTACTTGAGAAGAACATCATAGAGATAACGTGTAAACTAAAAAAAATATTCCCACCTGGTTTTTTTGACTCCATGGAGCATTTGCAAATCCATCTTCCCTATGAAGCTCGTGTTGGGGGTCCAGTTCAATATAGATGGATGTACTCTTTCGAGAGGGTGATGGGAAACCTCAAGAGAAAGGTGAAGAATAGAGCTTATGTCGAGGGGTCGATATGTGAGGCATACAGTTTCGATGAGATATCTACGTTTGTCTCAGATTATTTTCTGGACGAAGTCTTGACAAAGGCCAATCGAGTATCGAGACATGATGATGGGGGAAATGTTGAACTAAATGGTTGGGTCTCTGTATTTGGTCTATCGGGTCGCGCTTATGGAAAAGGGAAGCGCATATTCCTCTCTGAGCAAGAATTACATGATGCACATACTTACATTCTTCTCAATTGCGAGGAGATTGACGAATTTTTTAGGTACACATGTAAACATGATAATTTATCCTGTAAGTTGAAAATTTATTCCGATATGTTAATGTTTATAACATGGTATAGATTGTACGATGACGAGTTAAAAGTGAAGCATCCCGGCATAACTGATAAAGATATTCAAATCAACCGTGATAAAAAATTTGTACTTTGGTTAAAGGACAAAGTAAGTTCAATTTCTTAAGCACGACATATATATATACACTCCATATTAACTATGACTTCATTTAATAAGATGGAGTTTTTGTAGGCTTTGATTTGAGGATTAACGTTAAAGCTAATGTACAAGTCCTAGCTATGGGACCGCACGAGGACCAAGTTAGTCGCAATGGTTACAAAATAAATGGTTGTGAATTTCATACAAAGGCATATGGGGCGTAGAAAAGAACAACGAACTATGGAGTGTGTGTCCAAGGAGATTGTTACAATGAGCTTGGTCGTGCCTTTTATGGGGAGTTGGAGGAAATCGTAGAGTTGTCGTACAAGGGCACATACGGGGGTCATATTAACTTATTCAAGTGTCGTTGGTTTGATTTAGAAAAGGGATACGTGTTGATAGACATGGAATCGTCTATATTGACTTACATAGGTCGGCTTACTCCAACGAACTGTTTGTTTTACCAACTCAAACATTACAAGTATACTACACTCCTAGTCCTGTTAGGAAAAGAGATAGACCGCCTATAAATTGGCAAGTTATAATTCATACTCCTGCACACAGTCGTGTCCAAGTAATAGACGGGGATTTCTACCAAGAGGAGATGCTTCATAGACCTCCTATAATAAATATAGAGGACAACAATGATGTAATCTAGTTAGAGGGTGGAGATGAACCTGATGAATTGGATCCCGAGGCAGTTATTGTGCTTGCGGATAGCGGTGATCTTTGAGGAAGAGTTATTGATCGACAACGATTACGTAATCAAGAAGAAGATGGTTATGAATCTCAGAACACTTGTACAAAATGATTACGACTCGACAACGATTTTCATTAAAATGTATGTTTAGTTTTAATCGTATTACAATGAATTACATATAGGAATGTTCTTTATATCCTTAACATGTTTTAATCGTATTACAATGAATATAAATGTATGTTTAGTTTTGTCGTAGTTAACTATTTCATACAATTAATTGTCATTATTGTCCTTTTATATAAAATGTATGTTTAGTTTTAATATACAATTACATATGTACATGTTCTCTATATCCTTGACGCGTTTATGTATCTTTCATTTATAACTCATACTAACATCCTAAATTTTTATTTATAGATGTCTTACGAACTCCGCAAGCATTTAAAGTTGGGTTGGGTCTGGGCCCTAATCATGTCTCAAGGCCAAGCTATCTGGATGATCGCATTCTTATACAGATTCGTCCTCCTCCAGAAAGCACGTAAGTTAAACATCGTGTATATATAAGGGTTTAATATTTCAATTGTTATAAATATATATGACTGTAAATTATTGTATATTGTAGTGATTTTCAAGATAGTAAAATTGTGAAGTGCATTTCACAATTATGCTTCTTGTAATCGCCTACGCCCGGTGATTACATAAATGAGCACACCTCTCGCCCATAAGGATCTGATTTGAAATTTGAATTTCAGGAATATTTTTTTTATCACTCTGATAGATAATACATAGTTAATCAAATTATGATAATATAATATAATAATTTTAATATTATTATTGTTGTTTTATTTGCAGAAGCGGTAGATGGGACGACGCACATGCATCAGTTATTCATGCACTATTCTGGCAGAAGTGCGCCGTCCAAACTAAAGATAATCTGAACAAGGAACGACAAAAAGCCCTGCACAATGCTGAGATTGACCATCCGGGACAGGGTGAGTAGTATATGCATGAGCATAGTCCCTGGTGGTGCGCACATCCCATATGGGTGCAGATGTGTGACCAGTGGAGAGATGAGTCCTGGGTCAAGAGACGCAAGACTGCCACCTCGAACAGATCCTCAGGTGTATCTGAAGGCAAAAAGGCAAAAGGCACGTACAAGGGCGGCAGTATATCACAGCTGCAACATATTACTGCTAGGGTACGTATGTATAGCAAGCTTATTGGCTTAGTTATTTGTTTTTATGTTTACAGTCATCTTTTGTAAACTAAAATATCATAATAATATGAGAAAATAAACTGTAGGAGTCTCAGTCTCAAGGTCAACCTATCAAATGGTTGGATGTGTATGTGGCCACCCATGATGCTTCTGCACCGAGGCTATTCGAGATAATGTAATAAGTTCACTTTATCCTAATATGTTTGTGTATAAATTGTGATGACTTTTTTGAGTATTTTTTATTTATTTTAACTATTTAATTGTTCATCTTCCGACGGGACACTTATAAGGGCTTAATGAATTTATCACGAATGCACCCGCGTCGTCGATTGATCAAGAATTATGGGAGAGGGCATCCATCATGAAGAAAAAATTATGTCAAAGGCCAAGGACAAAAAAGCGGCACCCGACCATCATGCTTAGCACAGGCGGCTCGCCACCAGTCTACACACATCATCAGTTTCCACTATCATACTCCTGCCGATTGTGTGAGAGCGATCTGTCGGGATCATGATCTTCTTCAGATATCTTGGGCGGGCATCTGCGATTATTTGAGTTATGATGACAAGCGGAGGCAAGGAGGCAAAGAAGCGGCAAAGAAGCAGCAATGGTATGATAGCGGCAAGAAGTGGCGGCAATAAGGGATGGCGGCAAGAATAATGGCAGAAGCAAAGAAATAGATAGTGACGATGCGAGTGTAACGACCTGTGTATATATATTGTCTATTGATTAGTTTTCCCTAAGTATGTCGTAGCAGTATCAACACATGTAACATATATGTTTTATTACTTTGTTAATTACAGGATCATAATTTGGATAATCCATGAAGAGCGCCTAGACTGGTTTTTTTAGATTTTTAAAGCCTTGTACTCTTTTAGATTCATTCTTTGGACAATTGTATTGTTTTATATGGATGTTTACGATATCGATTGTATTGTGTTGGATGAATATTTACAATTGTATTGTGTTGGATGAATGTTTATTCATAGATGAATGGATGTTAATATGGATGCTTGTATATACTGCTGTGTTGGGATTGAAAGTAGGTACAACAAGTTATTTTTGGGAAATCAAGAAAATAGGCAAAATTTTTTTTTTTAAAAAAACACATCAGCGACCGCATGCGGTCGCTAACTCCGTATCAGCGACCGCATTACCTTGTTAGAGTCTAGCGACCGCATCGGTCGCTATTACCGGTCGCTGCTACGTGTGCCACATCACATCTGACAATTGACTCAGCATAAGTCCGAATAGCGACGGACACGGTCGCTGATTGCGGTCGCTAATAAAGCGGTCGCTATTAGTGGTCGCTGATGTCCATCCAGCGACCAGATTACCTGCGACCGCTATCCGCGATCGAAGGCGGTCGGTGAAACCCATCTGCGACCAATGGCGGTCGCTGATAGGCGGTCGCTGATAAGCATTTTTGTTGTAGTGTTTATTAATGTAATCCTTTAATGGGAAGGTTTATTATTAAATTTTATAATGATTGGGTAGTTAGACATGAATGTTTTTATCAAGTGAATACCAAATCTTGAGGGAACGAAGTTCCCGGATTTGGGGGTGTCACAAGTTGGTATCAAAGATTTAGGTTATGAACCTTAGGTGGGGAAAAGCCATAGGAAGTAACCTTTGAAAAGATAGAGGTGATAAACTCTTATCGAGTTTTAAGAAAGAAGTAATAAAACACTTATGTGTTTATGTGATTAAAACTTATGTGCTCGTGAGTGTCGAGTAGTAATGAGTAATAATTAAAACTTCAAAATTTTATTGTCAGGATGAATAATGTAGGAGAATCCAGTCAGGCTAGGGAGGAAGGACCTCAGATGCCTAGAGAGGAGGAGTCTCGTGACATTCAGGTGGTTTGGGAACAACTACTTCCACGGGAGTTAGCTCCGTTGGTCACAGTGGTTGAGCAGGAGGGTTTACCTGATAAGGATGATGATGTAATAACGGATGAGGAGGATCCCGTCGAGCTGCCACAGTCGAATGAGGATGACGAGGATGAGGAGGAAGAGATTCCACTAAACTCGATCACTGCTAGTATGTACGATGAAGTATACGACCGCAATGTGGAACTTCAGGATACCGTCGAGGAGTTGGAAGAGATAGTAGCTGAACAATAGACCTCAATGGCACAGAAGGACGATGAGATCCAGGATCGAGAGGAACGTCTGAATAATGTCGAAGAGAAGTTGGTCCACACTGAAGGAGAGAATGAACAACTGACCGAGGAGATCGCAGAATTGAAGTACAAGTTGAATGAAGAATCTACTAAGAGGGCAAGAGCCAAAGACGCGTATGATAAAGCTTATCAATGAGCCGGGATAACATAGAGAGAGGCACAAGCAAATAGGATCAAGATGGAAGAGATGAATAACGTATTCAACACCGTGATTAATCGAGCTCAAGATTGAGTGATGTATTATCCGATTCAGTCCGAGACGCGGCCATCATACATATTAGATCGCAGAACAATGTTCCGGATTATGGAGGAAGAGCGTCGTAAGGCTACGCATCATCTTAGTAGGACTTCGTAGGGAATGTACGTGATATGCGATTATTAATATGATAAATAATATGTAAATCTTTGGTGATATGTAATCAATGGGATATGATGTTGATGTTATCCTGAAACTTTAGTAGTTCAGGAAAGTAATGTAAATATAGCAGTGATGCTATTGATTTTGTGTTTTCAAAAAGATTATGAATGAATAAAAGTTATTATTTTATTTTATTCAAAGTGTTATGTGTTATGTGATGATTTCTCTTATGGGGTGCAAGTTAAGTAGAAAATAATTAAAGGAGTTGAGTAATAATCTTATGAGTGTATTTTAACAGAAAATGCCTCCAAGACGTCAACCACGAAAGAGGACCCCTGACGGATCTACCAACAATAACAATGCCGAAGCTAACCCTATTCAGCAGCTAGTGACGTTACTGATGGGTGCATTGCAGAATCAACCGCAGAATCAAGTTGTGACGTTTAAGGACTTCAAGGTGGTTGGACAACCAAAATTTTGTGGGTCCATGAATCCAGTTGAGGCACAGACCTAGATCACGGAGATAGAGAAATTATTCGATGTTCCTAGAGTAGGGGAGAATCAGAAGACTATTTTTGTAATATTTATGTTGAAAGCAGAGGCTAGTTATTGGTGGCAGACCAATAAAACTCGAGGAGGTAAAGGGGTTATGACTTGGGATAGGTTTAAGGAGATATTCTTTGAGACTTATTTCCCAGAGAGTTCGAAGAATCAGATGGAGGTACAGTTTCTAGAACTGAAGCAGGGAACAATGACGGTATCGGAGTATGCCGTAAAATTTAACGAGTTTGTGAGGTTTACGCCATATGAAGTCAACACAGATGAACGCAAGGCTAAGAGGTTTGAACAGGGACTGAAACCCTGGGTGTGCAGTAGGGTCTCCATGTTTTAGCTGAAGACATTTATAGCAGTACTGGAGAAGACAATTCTCGTTGAAGGTGGAGGCGACGCGGTAATGAAGTTTAATCAAGAACAAAGAAAGAAGAAGAATGAAGTGGAGGTTAAGAATGGTGGTGGTGGTAGTGGAAATGGTAACAATAACCTGAAGAAAATGTTGAATGGAAATGTGAGTGCTAGAAATCAACAGGGTAATCAACAGAATAAGATGTTCGAAGCATGTGCTGCATGCGGGAAGTTTCACAAGGGTATTTGCTTAATGGGGAAACGTGTATGCTTTAACTGTGGCCAGGAATGTGACACCCCCAAAATAAGTATACATCACCCATCTTGAGTTGCCAAATACATGGTACACAATACAAATAAAAACTTAATTATACAACATGAGCTGTGAGTTTTAATACAAATATTGTCTTATAGATAGTATACAAACTTAATGGGGTCCTCATTACATTTATTATCACACTATTTCATATAATATTGAGGACTACTACTGCTATCATCTGGACCGTCACTCCGTTCCCCGACTAGTCCCTGCTACGTTCTCATTTCCTAAAGAGAACAATGAAAGTAAAAGGGGTGAGCTCAACTAGCCCAGGAAGAAATATTGTAATAACCCGAGATTTTCTATATAAAATAAATAAGAAATTTTGCGTATAAATTTTTTTTTTTTATTATTTAATGACGGGACTAAGTGTCAAGTAAAGTGAACGATAAATGCGAATACATTTATTACTTGAAAAATTAGAAATAATTTTGGAATTATTAATTACCACAAATTATATGGTAATAAATTACGTAGTTTAAATGTTTTTATTAATTATTTTCCATAAAAACATGATTGGAAATAATATATGAAGTGATAATTAGATTTATATAATAAATATTTTATTATATGAATTGTTCGTAATATTTAAGTTAATTATTTTAACTTGATTATTTATCTTTTGTGTACGAAGAATAAGTCGTATATGAGATCCAACCCCGGATTGGGATTGTGATCAAGAGATGAGAATAATAATATTATATTATTTATATAATGATTTTACAAATTACCATAATTATGTCTTTGGGTATGTGAGACGGAGATAATATTGAGCAATGACGGTCAATTAGGTCATAGCATATTACCGTCTTTGTGAAACCCTAATTATTAAACCCGATTATGGGATATTTACGAGTAGTGATCTGCAGTATATGAAGTTATTGTGAATAAGAATATCGGTAATTAGAAGAAACCCTAATTCTATCATTGTGACGTCGATAATTAGGACAAACCTTAATTATTATAACCCTAAGCGGTTGAAATTAGAAAGCAATAACGATTGTGTTAGAATATACACGTATAATTAAAGAACCACTAATGGTCAATTAGAAACCCTAATTGATGACGTTAAGAAACCCTAATTTTAATTACCGGGTTTAATTTCGATGTTATTGTATAAGTATTTTAATTTACCAAAGGATAGAAGTTAATTGGTAAATTATAAGAATTGAATCTAGTGATTAAATATTATATTTAATTTCCTTGTACAAGATTGCCCATACACCCTTAAACAAAGCCCAACCATCACCCATAACAAATCAGAAGCAAGAATCAAGAATTTTTGGCAAAAAGGGTATAAGAACACTAAACCTAGAAATCCTTTGATTCGATGTTATTTGATGCAATTGATTGTTCAAAGACCCATAACATCAAAGTGCACGAATTTGAAGATTTAAGCAAGTTGGAAAAACCAAATTCTGTTATTTTTCACCAAATGTCAGAGGCCATAACTCTTTGCTCGATCATGAGTTTTGTTCTTCAAAAGTTGTTATGTGTAGCCTGATTTGTGGTCTTTAATTTGCAAAAAGAATCAAGTCCATATCATGTATAGATTAGAAGTTATAGATGGTCAAACATGGTTGACCGAGCATGATAAACTATTTTTGGACGATCGTAATGGGGCATTCTCGTCCACTTTTTATGCTTTAAAAGGTCAGGATTTTGATATGTTGTAGTGCCTTTGAGTTAGGAAGCCATAAACTTTGGAATGACCTCATTCCGACCTCGGATGAGGGAATTACGGTGATTGGAAGGAAATGTGTCAAATTTCTCAAAACTAAAAGTCAGCAAATGGATGTGCTATTCGGGACCTTTGTTTGATTAGTTAATGTTTCCAAAACCTTCCGGGCTTTTGGTATGTTATAGTACACGAATAAGCTTTCCATAGACTCAAAGCGGACTAAATCCGATATCGGAGAGAGAGTTATGACATTTCAAAGTAGTAGTGTCAAAACTTCTCAACAAGTGCAGTGTGATCCATTTGAACGGAATTTCGGGCTGATTTGTTCGGAATTTGGAAATGGTCAAAGAATAAAAGTTGTAGCCCAGAAGTTAGCTTCAAGCGTGGGCTCAAGAATCGCTCAAAAATGTTTGAAAATGAAAGAGTTATGACTGTTTTAAGCGAAAGAGGTAAAGCTGAAACGAGATTGAAAAGCACTATTATGAACGCCCACTTTTGACGACCGTATTTGGGATACCTAATGAACCCGAATTGGGTAATTCAGTATTTTTAAAAATAGTCTTACATACCATGTATATCCAAAAATCAGATTAATCGGAGTTATGAGCAATGCGTTAGAAAATCGCAAAGTGAGCTATTGAAAAATTAGTATAAACCAAGTCCCACATCGACTAAATTGAGAACTTCACAATTTTCTAAACCTATAAATAGAAGGGCTTGGCCTTTGTTTCATTCACCAACAATAAGGCCTCCAATTTTTTGAGAAAGGCTTTGTTGTGGGAGAACTTTTATAAAGATCTCCTTAGTTAAATTTTAGGCGTGGAAGTGCGTATTAGGTTTGTGGAATTCGTATTTAAAGGGTATGTTTCTTATTTAATTTTTGTAATGTTATTATTTTTAATTGTTATTTAAAGTTTGAATTTTTGAAGTTTAGTTAGTGTTGTTAATAAACTAGTTAGTTTACTATGTTTATTTTGGCTTATAATTGGTTATGTAAATGAGTTATTTGTGATGACTTTTAATATTTTGTGATGAATTTCATTAATTAATTATTATTAATGATATTAAAGTTATTTAATGATTATATTAAATAATTTAGTTTAAAAATGATTTTAATATTATAAAATAATTTTAAATGAAAATAAGGTATTTAAAAATATTTTAAGTTATAAAATATAACTTTTAATATTTAAATGATAATTTCATTAATAATTAAATATTAATGATATTAAGATAATATTAATGATATTTAGTTTATTTAATAATTATTATTAAATAAATAGTTTAAAAATGGTTTTACTTATTTAAAACCATTTAAAGAGGATATTAAGGATTTAAAAATATTTTATGTTATAATTAATGACTTTTAATATTTGGATAAATAGTACATTAATATTTAAATATTAATGGTAATTATTTAAAATGATTTTAT
Organism: Panax ginseng; assembly: GCA_020205605.1. Classification (NCBI taxonomy): domain Eukaryota; kingdom Viridiplantae; phylum Streptophyta; class Magnoliopsida; order Apiales; family Araliaceae; genus Panax; species Panax ginseng. Next base: position 32,565,542 of record CM035143.1, on the reverse strand, counting down.
TATTTTAAAAATCATTTAAGGGTAATATAAATGTTTTAAAAATAGTTTGAGTTATTATAAATAACTTTTATATTTTAGCAATGGTTTCATTAATAGTTTAGTATTAATTAAACTATTAATGATAATGGAATTGTTTAATGTTTAAATCATTTAATTATGATTAGATATTTGAAAGTTATATTTTAGCCAAACTAGTTGACTTGAGAACCGATTATGAAGTTCTAAATTTGAAGAAGAATACCTATAATAATGCTTATATCACTATAGGCCCTTTAGTGATAGATTTGAATTATTTTAAATTTTTCAATTTCGGAAATTTGAAAATGATTTAAAAATTAAGATGTCCGATATTTCTGGATGTTGAGGTATAAAATAAGAGTCTTAGACTCAAGATTTACCCGATAAAGTCGTCGATGACGCCGACAAAATGTCGTAATTCTATAATAGAAAAGAAAAGGCTCTTGTAGAAGAGCATGGATGAGATATTTGAAAAATGTATAAAAATATTTCAAGTATAGAATAGAACTAAAAGTATGATCACCGTGATTATGTGATTAGACTATGTCGAATTGTATGCATAAAGACTATGTGTTAAGATATATTGTTCTAATCGAACGAATGATCCGATTATTGATAGAGTTGTGATAAAGAGATAAAACCTAAGTTTAGATTTGTAATCGCGAATAATCGAAAAAGTATCCTACCTTTGCATTTTCTTTATGCAATGGACATGAGTAAGAAGTTTGTAATTATTCTATTCTGCATGCATTATGTACTCTTTGATTATCAACATGCTAGCTGATGAGTGAGTTTTATACCCATGAATTGGATATATTTGGGCTTAATTTATTGTTGTTCTTAAGTCTTTTAGGATGTTTTTATGTGTTTGTGTCTATTCAAGCATGTTTTATATTGTTTTGTAGGATTTGGGACAAAAGTTACATGGATCGATGTTTGGGGTGGCTAGATTCGCGTTTTAGCTTGCCATTTACACAAAGAGTCACTTCAGAGCCAATTTGACTATAGCTCCTGACATTATTTGGGAAACCTCAAAGAATGAAATTTTTAGATCTACTTCTCCTCTTTCCGGAACATCTTGAATCATCAAAATTGGAGTTCGGACGAAGAAGTTATGGCCATTTTCCCAAAGGACGTCGGACAGAAAAATGTCGGATTTTTGGGCGGCCGGGCGCCCATTTTTGGCCTATGCCTGCACGTTTGGGCGCTAGGGGCGACTCAATCATTGCAGCCAGTATTTGAGGTATTTGGGGGAAGGGTTTGTGCGGCTGGACGCCGTTTTGGGCTTAATTTTGACACCTTTTGACTCAAATAGGATTGGGTTTGTTCCTAAGCTCAAAATTAGACTTGTAACCTATAAATACATGATGTAAGACATAAAATAAGGGAGATTACATAGCTTAGCCTAGATTAAACACTCCTTTAGATTAGAAAATAACCCTAGTTCTTATTAGTTTTGGAGATTGAAGCAACTTGGAGACCATTGAAGATCAAGAAAAAGAAAAAGAGGGGAACATCGATTTCTTTGACAAACAGATTCTATTCTCTTCTCTCATCTTACTTTTATCTTTTGATGTCTATTCAGTTGTGGATTCTTGGTTTTAATTCATTAATTATGAACTAACTCTTTTATTAAGATTTCAATTGAACTTTTTATGGCTATGAATTAGTTATTCATTATATTCCAATTATTTGTGTCAAAGTGAGTTGTTTATCTTGCCTTATGCTTATTGATTAATTATCTGATCAGTAATTACTTTGTTACTCTAGAAGGAATTGGAAGAGGATTTCTAGGGTTAGAACTGGGCATGATATCATGTGACTTAGTTATTTGCACAGTGAATAATTAGGTTTGTGAATAGAATGGAAATATCTTTTCGCCGCATGTAACACGTAAGGAATTGGGATTGGAAAGAGTTTAATTCAATTGTTTTGCATAGGAATATAGCAAAATTAATCTGGATTAAATAGAAGGCAATTGATCACTTGGAAAAGGACTTTTGGCATTTGAGAATTCCTGTTAACAATTCAGTAGGCATAATAATTGGGATAATTGGATAATTGATTTATAATTCATAATTGGGGATATTGAAGTCTTAATCTTTATTTATTTGAATTCATTCGTTAAAATCTTAGTTTTAATTAGTTAATTTAGTTTTTTTAATTAGAAAAAACACGATTTGAGATTGTTTAAATAAAATTAGTTTGGTTAAGAATTAGTACTTGGTGATTTTTATTAAATAATTCCTCGTGGGAACGATACTCTACTTTCACTTTATTACTTGTTGACCGTGTATACTTGCACGTATTCATTGATTGCGAAATCGATCAACACTAGCTCAGATATATATTCTATTCGTTGATTTCTAAATGGTTATACAAGTGTCCCACTTGGATAACCATGGCATTTATTCACATGTTGATATACCTCATCAATTACCCGTATATACATATATGTTGAATTACATATTATTGTTGAGCAAGATTAAAACCTTGGGTTTGGAACCGTGCATGTATGAACATCCCTATATGGGAAGATTTTTTGCCCAAGGCGGATAGAGTGATCGATGAATTTCGCTCAAGTTATGTAGTATTGATCAATACAGGTACAACGGCCGATCACCCTCCGTGTATAGTAAGCTAGAGAGCGATTTGCGGATGGATTTCGCCAAACCTTTTCGAAAATGAAAAGAATGTTCATAGTATGATTCTTAAACCCTATTCATGGGTAGAGCGAGCCAAATTTAAATAATTTGGAAGAGATTTGTTATGTGAATTTTTTATCAAGATCTGATTACTTCACAACTTTCGATTCGTTGTAGAAGTGTTATGTAAAGAGAATACTTATATCTTTTCAAATTTTATATATATAATTGCTATTACTTCTTGGGCACTCAAATGCTCATCCTTGCTTAAATTAAATGTTTTCGAGTTATGTATGAGCAACTTTCAAGGCTCGTGCACGAACAAAGGAAAAGGAAAGTCGATCGAATAAGTGTGTATCATGAGTTAATGGTTATAGTTGTATTGGTATCTATTCAAGTATTATAAGGAATGTATTTGAAGGTCACGCACTGGGAAGTAAACTTTGATGTATGTAAATTAAGTTCGAATGTATTATTATTTTAGTATTATTCAGCTTAAAGAAATGGTATCGTGGAGAACCGAGTTCGGGTTTCAAGTACCTGGATTTGGGGCACAAATATTATGACTAAGATAATACAGAATAAATTATCATTAGCCTTCAACAGTGTTAAACTGATAAAATATAACAAACATCAAGTTTAACTGCAGCGGAACAAGCAATCCATTAGAAGAGTCAAGTAGAGAATAAAATCTACTATATTCTATGATTTAAAAGGTTTTTCATTACTTTTATCATTTGAGACTCAAACAATAAATAATCCACATCATCCCTGCACTACGACCAAGGATATTCATTAGTATCACGACCACAAATTATCCATGCACTACGGGCCAAGGATATTCGTGTATTCATCAATGATCATGCCAACAACTGTCCATTAATGCACTACGGGCTAATGAGGACTTTTTCCACATCATTTGTAACATTACGGTCATGATTACACCTAATAATCCCTGGTCATAATCATACCAAGTCTATCTATGCACTAAAGGCCACAGATGACTTTCAATATAATATAAACATGAGGATGGTGACAATGATATAAGAATTCAATAAAATAAGTTCAAGAATTAATTTATCCAAGAACTATTAACCAAATTGTCAACATGATACTTCTTTGTGGAGTAAAATTCAAGAATGCTCAGAAGAATATTTCCATGAAAAGATACTCGATGAAGCGCAAATATCAAGGATATTCCACTAATTTCATGGAGTATAGAAGTCAAAAATTTAACCAACTGAGTATAATAAAGAATGGAATAACAAAAGAAATCTCCAGACATGCGATAGACCACACACACAAAAGTTATTCCAATGTAATAATAAATCGAAACGGTCAGTCATGCGAAGAACGCACGCATGTGATATTCCAAATGTAATAATAAATAATGGAACTGTGTCATGCAGAAATATATGCATGTGATATTCTAACAGAATAATAAACAACGGAACAAGGTCATGCGTAAACGCACAGACAGGATGTTCCAACAAAATAATAAAGAATGGAATAACAGAAGAATTTCACCATGTATGCAGTACTTTTCATAGACAGGTTATTCCAACGTAATAATAAAGAATGGAATATCGTAAGAATTTCACCAAGTATAGGGTATCCTCACATGCGTATAAAAGTTATTCCAATGTAATAATAAAGAATGGAATAAACAGTTCTCTTCCAACAAGAAAGAAAGTATACCCCTTACGAGTACAACAAATAATATCATTTCTTAGTAAAAGAAGAGTATTAACCGGGTAGGGCGAGAATATACCAAGAAAACTTGACTATCTTCTACGCTCAAAGCTTTCTTAAACTCTAAAGAAATAAGCAGAGATTACGTAAGAAGAACTCTCTCTATAGTTTCAAAGTGAATTCAGTAAGAAATAATGAAGGAATGAGCTTCTATTTATAGAAGATTGGGTGAATAATAAGAATTAATTCATGAACGGTCCATATTAATTTACTACGCAAATATTAATAAAATATTCTAATAAAACAAAATCTTTTAAATAAAATATAATATATTCTATTTTTTATATAAAAAACAAAACTTATTATATATATATATATATATATATATATATATATATATATATATATATATAATTATCACATGTTCATTGAAAATGAACACTTCGTGAATTATTTGCCTCCCTTTCGCCAACTTTGTCAAATCTATATATATATATATATATATATATATATATATATATATATATATAATCACATACTGCAAAGACATATATATAAGAAAAATTGAGATTACTTTCTCCCGACGATTTTGAAAAATGAGCAAGTGGGGGTTCAAATAATAGGCAAAATACATCATAAAAATTTCCTCAATATTTTTAACAACACTTATCATCATTATTATAATTCATTCATAATATTAGAGACCAGGTTGTTCCCAGGAAAAAGGGTGTGACAACCCGAGAATTTTGAATATTTTTAAAATTTTTATTAATTGAATTAAGGTTCAAAATTAGAACCTAGACAAAAAATTAGTGTATGCGTTTGATATTTTTAAGAAAGAATTTTGAGGATTTCAAAATTATGTGAAGGATTTAGGTGAATTATTCAGGATTAAGGGAATAAGCGTTTATGTTCTGTGTATATATGTACAGTATGTGGTTAAGGGTCAAGGGTTGACCAGATAAACGATATCTGTAACAAACCCTAATTATATATTAAGAACTTTAACGTTCGTAAAAAATCCTAGCGATTAATAAGAAACCCTAGAAAACCGGTTCTGGAAACCCTAATTTCAGTCCCGGGAATCCAAAACCCTAATTCGGGAATTTAAAATCCTAATCTGGGAACTTAAATGATTATTATATTGCTTAAGTGTTATTAATTAGTATATTAATTAGGGTAAAGCTTAATTAATTAGCAAACCCTAATTTCAAATTTAGAAAACCCTAATTTCGGGATTTGTAACCCTAATTTATAATTGGGGAAAATCTAATTATTAATTTAATAATTGTAATATTAATTAGGATATATTAATTCTAATTTTAAAGTTAATTAATTACAAAACCCTAATCTAATTACGAAAATCTAATTTCTATTTTAGAAAATTTAATTTTCTATTAGAAACCCTAATTTTTGGGTTGTAAACCGTAATCCGTGATATTGACCCTAAGTGCTTAATTAACAATTTTAAATAGGAAATACTAATCCTAATTAGTAAGATTTAAATTATGATTAAGAAATTTTAATATAATTAGAAAATTCTAATTATAATTAAGAAATATTAAATTTCAATTTTGAAAACCTAATTTGGAAATTTTTTAAATTAAATTGCAAACCCTAAACCCTAAACCTAAACCCTAAACCCCAAGGGTTTGGCCAATGTCCAAAATGCCATTAATTTTGTATGCAAAATGACCAAAAAGCCCTTTTGTGCATTATTAAAGGTTGCTTGTAATTGTTGCCCTATTGGAGTTGGTAACAAAAACCTAGCCTAGCCATGTGACAAAAATTTAATACAAAGTAGCAATCTCAGCCACATTTCATCAGCCATACATTGAATCAAAATAAAAGTTAAAAAAAAAGTAAGGAAACTTTCTTACTTTACTTAGCAAAATATCCAAGACCTTCTCTCTCTATAATTTTCGAGATGGGGAGTGAGAATGAGTGAGAAGATAAGCTAATATTATTATTCAGCTTTCCAAGAACAGATCACAAGGGACAGAATCGAAAATCAAGGCTCAAAGCGGTATGAACTCTAAATTTTAGAAACCATGTAATCTGATGTTAGTTGTTGTAATTTGTTGGCTAGATATGTGTAATAGGATGTCTATAAGTGATCTGGGTTGTAAAATCCCATATCCATAACATCAAAGTCCTCGAAATTAGCATTTTGAAAAATCTAGAAAAATTTCTAAATGACGTCTGACAAGCAAATGTCAGAGGTCATATATCGTGGTATATTAATGTGTTTAGTGTTTTAAATGTTTATACTTGTAGTATGTTAGTTGGTCTTTGTTGTGAAACTAGAATCGGGGTCAGTGTATGCTTGAATAGAGTGTTATTGGTGGTCAAAACCCTTTGACCGTTCACGAAGTCTAGTTTCTGGGTAACCCATAAACCAAGATCTTGTCTGACAGGTTTTTGATGGCCTCTGATCTTGCTACTGGTAAGTGATGTGACCATGTTTTTGTATTGGATCCGTAGAATGACATATATATTACATGATCATGCCTCTATAACACTTATAGAATACCTGGAATCAAAACCATTGCTGGTCAAAGTAGGGTTGACCGTCGTATTCTTGCATTTCTGGAAATAACCCAGATCTTCATTAGCAAAAGTTTCTGACATGGTTTGACTTGCACCGAACTGTCACATGTGTTGTTTTTCGACTGATATGAGGTAGTATAGTTGTACTCGGACATAAGGACTACATGTAAGAACAATTAGATCTCACAAAAGAGACCCATGATGCAAATGATAAGGATTCAAAGTACCCCTCTTGAACTGTTCTTCATTTCTGGAAAACCCAGAAATGAAGAACAACTTCTGACAAGGTTTTAATCGGCTAATATATCAGTGATGTGTTGTTGTTTGGACCTGAAATTTATTTGTTAGTGTAGTATTGCATGGATACTACCTTTTTAACACATAAAACGACCCAGAATCATTAACAACAAGAATAGACAATAGGTCAAACCTAGTACCTTAGTCACTGCCTATGCGTTTATGGGTTGGTGAAAAACAGGCCCAAGAACACCTATAGCGACGGGTCTGTCGCTATAGGGCCCTTTAGCGACAGTTTTATTATTATTATTTTCTGAAAATTATTTAAAAATAGATGAAAATGGTTTTTAATTATTAAAAATACATATTAAATTCTGAAAAATTATTTTAAAGTCTGAAAAATAGTTTTTAATTATTTAGAGTATATTTCATAAATATTTAATATTTTTGGAATATAAATGGTATTTAATTTATTTAATTATAATATTAAATAAATTATTTAAAAATGATTTAAATACTTGAAAAATCATGAAAAATTATATTATGGTAAAAGAAAATATTTTAAGTTATTTTTAGTGACTTTTAATATTTTGTGATAAAATTCATTAATTAATTAATATTAATGATAATTTGTTTAATTAATAAATATATTAAATAAATTATAGAAAAATAGAATTAATGCTTTATAAATTATATAAAAATGATTTAAGTGTTAGAAAAATATTTTAAGTTATAAAATATAACTTTTGATATTTTGTCATGAAAATATTAATATTTTAATATTAATAGTAATTACCTACTAATGAATTTAACGGTTTAAAAATCATATAAAGGTGATTTTAAAGTATTAAAATACTTTGTGATATTATAAATATATTATAACATTATGATATGTATTTCATTAATATTTGATAATAAATAAATATTAATGATAAAAGAATTATATGGTATTTAATTTATTTCAATACGTTATTAATGATTGAAAATCAAGATAAATAGTAATAATTATTTAAAAATTATTATAAGTCTATGAAAATTATTTTGACTGCTTAGAAAATTGTCTAAGATACTGTTAAGTGTTTTGCCAGAGTTTAATTGAATTTAAACTCGTCAATTGTCCGACTAGACCGTCAGGATGTTAGAATTTTGTCGGGTTCAAGTTAGAATGAAATAGTTTGACCTGATACCGAGTTTTATGTGTGTTATAGACTGATAAGGTTATGTGTTATGTGTTATGTGTTTAGGTTATTCCATGTATATCTATATATATAATAGTATTATATTGTGATGATATTATTCTAATATTGGAGATCTATATTACTAATATTAGGTCTTCAGATAAGGCGATATAAATTGCGTAGCGGTAATCAACGGTTCAAACAAGTTTGTTTTACTTAACTCTATTAAGAGTGTTTTATTCGGATAAGATTATGGTTAATCATTGCTGATTGCCATGAATTGTACTCTGTACATATTGCATGTATAAGTCAGATATGAAAGGCTGATCACCTTCATTACCAGTTGGTTCAGATATATTTGTTCATGTATAATACTTGTTCAATCATAAATTTGTTCCTGCTAGTTCACAATTATATTGTTGAATTATAGCCAGCCTATTATTCAAATCATTTCAATCATGATATATCGTTATATTGTTGAATTTAAACTTGCAGGGCAACTTTTATGTTCACCCTTGCTATATCATGATAAAACATTGCAGATTAAGGCGAATGTGTCGGATTCAAGGAAAGGTTAAAGACAGTTCCAGTGTAAATTTATTGTGCGCGATTAGATTGTAATAGTTGTATAATAATAATGTTATGTGATAAGACAAATTATGTATTGTATATTAAGTTAAGGTTACTCGACCTTGGGGATTATGTGTAAGTTTAATGTATAAACAATTTATGTTTATATCTTCTGCAAATAGTAATAGTTGTATAGAATGATCGAACCGGATCCGCGGTGATTCGGGACCTCGGATTCGGGGCCCGTCATAGTTGGTATCAGAGATGTTGGTTATGAACCTTAGGTATGAATACCTGAGACTAATAACCGTAGTGATTAGGATAAGTACTAACTCAAATAGAGTTAATCGGTCGGTAAGATTCAAAGATGAATCACGGTAAGATACAGAGTTCCCTAACCCTGATAATAAAGTTGAACAATAGTGGTGAATAGATAGAGTCTAAAAGATTAAAAGTGCAGTGTTAGAAGATCGTAAAACAAAATGATCATAGTATAGAAATGAATCGTAATATATACGATGAGATCACTCCGTGATCGGATAAGGTTATAGTATGAAGAAGGATCAAGCGAAGGATTGAAAAGTTTGCAGCAAGATTACTGGGTGTCAGTTGTACTATGAATTGGTACAGATTCAGGAAAGGATTATGAATATGAGTTGAATGAAATTCGTATTGAGAAGGGAGTTAGTATTAGATGGGGATTCAATTGAGGATTCATGTCGGCAACTGAGTTATATGATTCTTCGTATGGGAGCTGAATTGTACATGGTGTAAAAACCACTTAGTTTCTGGCAATGATAATCATTGAAATGTTTGTGTCGCGCTATTTGCTATATGCGTGTTAAGAGGGTGATTCCTTTCTCATGTGTATAACAGATAAATAGGTCATAGGTAGAGGATATAAGGTTAAGTACGAATTCTTAAAACTCATAACTTATGTGACATACTTGACTCATAGTTATATGAAATGTTTATGAACCCCTCAGCGAACGGACGCCAAAGGTCAGACTAGGATAAGTTCTTAAACTCATATGATTGTGGCAATTTATAGACTCATAAGTGTGGTTTTACGAACTAGGTATAGTTGTTTGTAAATGGAGTATTGAGGATTATAGGAACAGATAGATTGTTAAGAAAATAAAAATTAGTGGAGACATAAGTTTTCCGAAACTCCTAGTTATGATGGACTTCGAAATGATTGACATCAAGCTAAATACGCACTATGTGCTTTTGGAAAAAAAAAATATGTAGACTCGTAATCATTTTTGAAACGGTTTAAAGTATAGTCTATGCTACTTATTTCAGCTAGACGCAAATGATTTGAAATATCAAAATTTGTTTTATTTATCACTCATGTACCATGTAACTTTCGTGCAAGAGATGATAAAATTTGATGGAGTTGTAAATACAGGAATACTTAGTGTGAATTTGATCTAAAATCGTTGTTCCACTATCGTATGATGTGTTATGACAAAGTCATACAATGACGGCATCCTCAAATGGACTGTTAATACAATACGACATCATGACGTCATTCTCGAAAATATTTTTAAAAATTTTAATTTGCCAACAAGGTTTGGCTACACTAAAATAATTCGATTGAATTGAATTATTGGTATGAGTTTATGCTATTCGATTTAGCTAGACAAACATTTACGAAAACTCTAAGTGTTCATTGAAATAAATTTCCCGAACCAAATTGTTTTGGTGCGGAATCCAATAAGACTGAGGTAGAATTTTTGGTGCCTTTGGCGATGAAGAAAGCAGTGAGTCGACCCGGTAAGACATAATAAGTAATGTGACATTTGGATTAATTACCCACTACGTCCGTAAGTTATGACGGTTTGCGGATGAATTTCGTATAACCTTTGCAAAAATGACGGACAATAGTCTATAAAACCCCTCAGCAAAATTTGAAAATTTTTACTCTTGTGAGTAGTGTATTGGGTAGCATGTGATGCTGTGTATGTATGGTGTAAGCAATATGGTGTAAGGTGTAAGGTAAAATTCGGGGACAAAATTTTTAGAAGAAGGGGTGAATGTGACAACCCGAGAATTTTGAATATTTTTAAAATTTTTATTAATTGAATTAAGGTTCAAAATTAGAACCTAGACATAAAATTAGTGTATGCGTTTGATATTTTTAAGAATGAATTTTGAGGATTTCAAAATTCTGTGAAGGATTTAGGTGAATCATTCAGGATTAAGGGAATAAACGTTTATGTTCTATGTATATGTGTACAGTATGTGGTTAAGGGTCAAGGGTTGACCAGATAAACAATATCTGTAACAAACCCTAATTATATATTAAGAACTTTAACGTTCGTAAGAAAACCCTAGCGATTAATAAGAAACCCTAGAAAACCGATTCTAGAAACTCTAATTTTAGTTCTGGGAATCCGAAACCCTTATTCGAAAATTTAAAATCCTAATCTGGGAACTTAAATGATTATTATATTGCTTAAGTGTTATTAATTAGTATATTAATTAGGGTAAAGCTTAATTAATTAACAAACCCTAATTTCGGGATTTGTAACCCTAATTAATAATTGGGGAAAATGTAATTATTAATTTAATAATTGTAATGTTAATTAGGATATATTGTTGAATTATAGCCAGCCAATTATTCAAATCATTTCAATCATGATATATCGTTATATTGTTGAATTTAAACTTGCTGGGCAACTTTCATGCTCACCCTTGCTATATCATGATAAAACATTGCAGATTAAGGCGAATGCGTCGGATTCAAGGAAAGGGTAAAGACAGTTCTAGCGTAAAGTTATTGTGTGCGATTAGATTGTAATAGTTGTATAATAATAATGTTATGTGATAAGACAAGTTATGTATAGTATATTAAGTTAAGGTTACTCGACCTTGGGGATTATGTGTAAGTTTAATGTATAAACAATTTATGTTTATATCTTCCGCAAATAGTAATAGTTGTATAGAATGATCGAACCGGATCCGCGGTGATTCGGGACCTCGGATTCGGGGCCCATCACAGAGGGGGCATTCTAATAAGGATTTCTCCATATTAGCGCGCAATTAGGTGACCAAACCTCTCCTTGACAGAACTTTTAGACATCGTTAATATTGCAAATAATAATATTAATAACCTTGTCGTCTCAATTATTGATTTAATAATATATAAAATATTGACAATAATTGAATCAAATAACGTGAGATACTATGCAACAATTACTGTAGTAATAATTGAACAAAACTGAGTGACTTCTCACGTAAGCATCAATAATCAATATCGTGTGCTACTATGCAACTACGCCAGACATTCTTGTACTTTTAACACTGTGTGTTTCAAAAGTTAACAGTAAAACTTCCATAGTTATTTTCATAAAGTATTTTTGTCGTTTTCTCAATCCAACAATAATTACATTTGGGGGTCCACCAATGATTGTGGTTGTACGAATATTCCTGTTAAAAAAAAATGTTCCCAACCAATCGAATATTATATAACAACTTGCGTACTTTGCAAAATTTATAAATATTACCCACAACTATAACATTATATCAAATTTACTCCATAATATTCAAAAATGATATTCATAGAAAATTCATCTTTATTTATAAAATTTGGAGTCTTACAACCTCCCCTTCTTATGAAATTTTTCCCTCGAAATTAGGGTACGTACCTGGTATATCGAAGAGGTAAGGATACCTTGATTTCATTTCAGATTCTAACTCTCAAGTCATTTCCTCAACATCGTGGTTTCTCCACAAAACTTTGACTTGAGGTATAACCTTGGAGCGTAGAATAAGTTCCTTCTTATCCAAGATTTGAACAGGAACCTCTTCATACGTCAAATCTTCCGCTATTTCGTCCGGTTTTAACTCAATAATGTGGTTCGGGTCTTCCACATATTTACGTAACATGGATATATGAAAAATGTTATGAACATGAGACATACTTTGCGGTAAAGCGAGTCTATAGGCCACAGTTCCTACTCGATCGAGGATTAAAAATGGGCCGATGAATCGAGGATTGAGCTTTCCTCTCTTTCCAAATCTCGTAACTCCTTTCAATGGAGCAACACGCAACAACACATGATCTCCTATATCGAATTCCACTTCCTTTCGATGAAGATCAGCATAACTCTTTTGTCGATCTTTTGAGGTTTTATACGTTGTCGGATCGTTTGAATCTCTTCCGTAGTCATACGTACCAACTCCGGTCCCAACAACGTTGCTTCACCCTCCTCATCCCAGCATACTGGAGAAAGACACTTTCTTCCATACAACGTCTCAAATGGAGCCATGTCAATACTTGCTTGATAACTGTTGTAGGAAAAATCTACTAATGATAAGAACTTGTCCCAACTTCCCTTGAAGTCAAGGACACAAAGTCTTAATAGATCTTCAAGAGTTTGAATCGTCCTCTCTGACTGCCCGTCCGTCTGAGGGTGATATGCCGAGCTAAATCATAAATCCGTGCCCATATCGTTTTGCAAACTAACCCAAAATCTTGAAGTGAATCTTGGGTCTCGATCAAAAACTATGGATACTGGCATACCATGCAATCTTACAACCTCTTTTATGTACATACGAGCAAGACGTTCAAATGTATAAGTTTCTCGTATAGGTAAGAAGTGAGCAGACTTGGTCAATCTATCAACAATGACCCAAATTGCATCTATACCTTGAGAAACCTTTGGAAGACCAGTAACGAAATCCATGGTAATGTGCTCCCACTTCCATTCTAGAATTTCAAGTGGTTACAATGGACCTTTTGGTACTTGATGCTCCGCCTTGACTCGTTGACACGTTAGACACCTTGAGATAAATAGCGTTATTTCTCTCTTCATATTGCCCCACCAAAATGTATGTCGAAGATCATGATACATTTTGGTACTCCTAGGATGGATTGCAAACGGTGTGTTATGCGCCTCCATCATGATTTCATACTTTAAATCAGGGTCATTAGGAACACAAAGTTTGGAGTTGACTCGAAGTATTCCTTCTTTATCGATTCTTGCTTCCGACATAGCACCTTCTTGGACTTTCTTCCTCATACGCATCAGCTCTAGGTCTGTAGCTTGAGCAGCTTTAACTTTATGAATTAAAGTCGGTTCTACTCGTATATTCGTCATCATCACATGGGTCCCTGGAGTCTTTAACCCTATCTCCATCCTTTGCAAGTCACACAAAATGGGCCTTTGCGTTGACAATATCACACTCGTACCCGCATATGATCTTCTACTCAATGCGTCAGCTACCACGTTCGCTTTTCCAGAATGGTATTGGATGGTATGATCATAATCTTTCAAAAGTTCAAGCCAACGTCGTTGTCGCATGTTGAGTTCCTTTTGAGTGAAGAAATATTTGAGGCTTTTATGATCTGTAAAGATATCCACTTTCTCCCTATACAAGTAATGCCTCCAAATTTTAAGTGCGAAGACAACAGCTGCCAACTCTAGATCCTGAATAGGATAATTCCTCTCATATTCTTTGAGTTGTCTTGAGGCATAAGCTATGACTTTCCCGTGTTGCATGAAAACACATCCCAACCCTTTGCTCGAAGCATCACTATAGATGATAAATCCCTCCGAGCCAGATGCTATTGTCAGAATAGGTGCTGAAATGAGTCTCCTCTTGAGTTATTGAAAATTCTTCTCACATTCTTCGCTCCAACCAAAATTTGTATCTTTCCGAGTCAGCTGAGTTAATGGAGTAGCGATTCGAGAAAATCCTTCCACGAATCTCCGATAATAACCAGCTAAACCGAGAAAGCTACGACTTGATCTTCGATTTAGGTTGCTCCCAGCTTTGAATTGCTTCAATTTTTGCTGGGTCAACAGATATTCCATGACTTTGATACTACGTGCCCAAGGAATGCTACTTCCTCAAGCCAGAACTCGCATTTCTTCAACTTGGCATAAAGCTTGTATTCACGAAGCTTTTGGAGGATCAGCCTCAAGTGTTGCTCATGATCTTCATGGCTTTTAGAATAAATAAGGATGTCATCAATAAAGACAACCACAAAGTGATCCAAATATTCCTTGAATACTCGGTTCATTATATCCATGAAGGCAGCAGGAGCATTAGTTAATCCAAAAGACATGACTAGGAATTCATAATGCCCGTACCGAGTTCTGAAAGCCGTCTTTGGAATGTCATCGGTTCTAATCTTCAATTGGTGATATCCGAAACGAAGATCAATCTTTGAAAAGAATTTGGCTCCTTGCAACTGGTCAAACAGGTCATCAATACGTGGCAATGGGTACCTATTTTTGATGGTGACATGATTTAACTCCCGATAATCAATACAAAGTCGCATACTCCCATCTTTCTTCTTCACGAATAGAACAGGAGCACCCCAAGTAGACGTACTAGGACGAATAAAGCCAATGTCTAACAATTCCTACAGTTGGGTCTTTAACTCCTGAAATTCAATAGGAGCCATTCGATATAGGGCCTTGAAAATGGGGTTTGTACCGGGTTCAAGGTCGATACAAAATTTAATCTCACGCTCTGGGGGTAGGCCAGGAAGTTCTTCTGGGAATACGTCAGGAAATTTATTAACAATAGAAATATCATTCAAAACCGGCGTATTTTGTTTAGATCCGTGACATGAGCTAAGAAAGCTTGACATCCTGCTTTTTTAATAAACGAATAGCTTTATGGCTTGAGATGACAGTGATTGATTTTAATGGTTTGGTTGCTTAAATTCGCATAATAGGTTGGTTAGGAATATGAAAGCTAACAACCTTATGAAAACAATCAATTTTTTCATGAGGAGTAGTTAACCAATCAATCCCTAGAATCACATCAAATGCAAGTATTTTTAATGAAATAAGATCGACAGGTAATGTGAGGGTACCAATTTGAACCAAACAAGACTTATAAACCGTGGATGTAATGAAGGTTTCTCCCAACGGAGTTTCCACAGATAAGTCAAAGTCTAAATTTCTCCGGAGTCAAATTTAATCGTTGAGCGCAAGTAAGAGAAATAAAAGAATGGGTAGAATCGGTATCAAATAAGGTATAGACTTCGCTAGAGTTTATGATAAGCTTACCCGTGATGACCTCGTTCGGGTTCCTTGCATTCTGGGAGGTCACTACAAATGCTCTCCCTTGCACTACCGACTTTGACTTTTCTGGGACGACCTTTGGTGCCTCCATCCTAGCTGAACTTGTCTTCGGTGAACGATAAAATCGGGCTAGGTTACCTTCTCTTCCACAATTATAACATGCTTTGGACGGCATCGCGCAGTTTGGACTGATGTGTCCCTCCCCTCCGCATTTGAAGCATATGATAGGTGGTCGTTCTCCTTCCTTAACAACGGGTGCTGGTGCTGACGACTTTCCATCATTGTTGAATCTCCTCTTCTTGAAATTTCCATTCTTATTGTTTTAGCCCTTATTACCACCGAAGTGGTTACCATTTCTGGCCTGTTGATTCCCTTCACGCTTGTTGTCACCGCTTCGATGACTGCTAGCACTAATATTATCATTTTGCTGGCTGCTTTCTCTTGGTTGCATTGGCTCGTTATCGCGCTCCAATAACTGAGCCCTATTTACAACATCTAAATACAAACACAGTTTATGAGAAATTAGATGTTGACGTATCTCGGGTTTCAAACCTCTTAGAAACATCCGCGTCATTCTCTCCTCATTGTCAACCAAGTGAGATGCAAACCAGGACAACTCGGCAAACTTAGCTTCGTACTGCGATGCGGTCATATTGTTCTATTCTAACTTGATGAACTATACATCTTTCATGTGACGAATACTTTCGGGAAAGTACTAGTCATTGAATAGTTCTTGGAACTTCTCCCAAGACATCTTCAGTGCGGCATGTTGAGTACGCTTTACCGATTCCCACCAGTAATCTGCCTCTCCTCGCAACATAAAGGTGGCAAAGGGAACCTTTTGCTCCTCGGAGCATCCCAAGACATCAAATATCTTTGTGATCTTCTTTATCCATGTCTCCACCTTAAGTGGTTTTGGTTCTCCAATAAACTCCGGTGGTCCCAACTCCTTGAACTATTTAGCTGTGACCGTCCGAGAGTTTCCAGTGTTTCCACCTGCATTTTGGACAAGAGTCTCTCTTACCTGATGTTGAACGAATTGCAGAAAGTTCCTAAACATTCCGTCGTTCGCCATTTGGTCAGTGTTGTTGTTCACCTGAGGATTATTGCCTTATTGATGCACATTATCCTGGGTGTTGATTTGTGGTGACTAAACGGTCTCCTGTACTCCATTGATATTCTCAACATTCTCGGATGTCATTTTTAGATACTGCCACAAAACAAGGGTTAATTGACATGTAACATATTATCACTATACTCTGACCGACCAATTAAATACCAAATAAACTTAGGTAGGTCATACTAGCGAAGGAATTCTCCGTCTCTCCCCTCCTAGTTCTAGTCTCACATCTTAGCTAGGGATCATATCCCTAAGCTTTGATACCAACTGTGACACCTCCAAAATAGGTATACATCACCCATCTTGAGTCGCCAAATACATGGTACACAATACAAATAAAAACTTAATTATACAACATGAGCTGTGAGTTTTAATACAAATATTGTCTTCTAGACAATATACAAACTCAATGGGGTCCTCATTACATTTATTATCACACTATTTCATAGAATAGTGAGGACTACTAATGCTATCATCTGGATCGTAACTCCGTTCCCCGACTAGTCCCTGCTATGCTCTCATTTCCTGAAGAGAACAATGAAAGTAAAAAGGGTGAGCTCAACTAGCCCAGTAAGAAATATTATGACTAAGATAATGCAGAATAAATTATCATTACCCTTCAACAGTGTTAAACTGATAAAATATAACAAACATCAAGTTTAACTGCAGCGGAACAAGCAATCCATTAGAAGAGTCAAGTAGAGAATAAAATCTATTATCTTCTATGATTTTAAAGGTTTTTCATTACTTTTATCGCTGAGACTCATCTTAATAAATAATCCACATCATCCCTGCACTACGGCCAAGGATATTCATTAGTATCACGACCATAAATTATCCATGCACTATGGGCCAAGGATATTCGTGTATTCATCAATGGTCATGATCATGCCAACAACTGTCCATCAATGCATTACGGGCCCATGAGGACTTTTTCCACATAATTTGTAACATTACGGTCATGATTACACCGAATAATCCCTGGTCATAATCATACTAAGTCTATCTATGCACTACAGGCCACAGATGACTTTCAACATAATATAAACATGAGGATGATGACAATGATATAAGAATTCAATAAAACAAGTTCAAGGATTAATTTATCCAAGAACTATTAACATCCAAGTTGTCAACATGATACTTCTTTGTGGAGTAAAATTCAAGAATGCTCAGAAGAATATTTCCATGAAAAGATACTGGATGAAGCGCAAATATCAAGGATATTCCACTAATTTCATGGAGTATAGAAGTCAAAACTTTAACCAACTGAGTATAATAAAGAATGGAATAACAAAAGAAATCACCAGGCATGCGATAGACCGCATAGACAGGTTATTTCAATAGAATAATAAATCACGGAACCAGGTCATGCGTAAACGCACAAACATAATATTCCAACAGAATAATAAATAATGGAACCAGGTCATGCGTAAACGCACAGACAGGATATTCCAACAGAATAATAAACAACGAAACCAGGTCATGTGTAAACGCAAAGACAAGATGTTCCAACAGAATAATAAAGAATAGAATAACAGAAGAATTTCACCATGTATGGAGTACTTTGCATAGACAGGTTATTCCAATGTAATAATAAAGAATGGAATAGCAGAAGAATTTCACCAAGTATAGGGTATCCCGCGTATACAGATTATTCCAACAGAATAATAAAGAATGAAATAATAGAAGTTCTCTTCATGAACAAGAAAGAAAGAATACCCCTTACCAGTACAACAAATAATATCCCTTACCGTAAAAGAAGAGTATTCCGACGGGTAGGCCGGGAATATACTTGAAGAAAACTTGCACTATCTTTTACGCTCAAAGCTTTCTTAAACTCTAAAGAAATACGCCCGAGATTACAGAAGAAGAACTCTCTCTATAGTTTCTCTCTCTATAGTTTCAGTGAATTCGTAAAAATAATGAAGGAATGAGCTTCTATTTATAGAAGAATGGACTGAATAGCAACTAATTCATTAACGGTCCAGATTGATTTACTTTTAAACGGACGGTCCATATTAATTTACTATGCAGTATTAATAAAATATTCTAATAAAATATTCTAACATTTATCACATGTTCGTTGAAAAAGAACACCCCCCGTGAATTATTTGCCTCCCTTTCTGCCAACTTTGTCAAATCTATATATATATATATAATTAATAAATAATAGTACTCATTCCCGTGCACCACCATAATTTCTCCTTTTCTCTTATTCCCATGACACACACACACTAGATTATATATATATATATATATATATTCACACACTCCACCACACTCCACTAACAATATATATATATATATATATATAATCACATGCCTGCAGCATATATATATATAAGAAAAATTGAGATTACTTTCTCCCGACGATTTTGAAAAATGAGCAAGTGGGGGTTCAAATAATAGGCAAAATACAACATAAAAATTTCCTCAATATTTTTAACAACACTTATCATCATTATTATAATTCATAATATTAATCGATCAGGTCATTCCTAAGAAAGAGAGGGATTTTCAATAAGGATTTCTCCATATTGGCGCGCAATTAGGTGACCAAACCTCTCCTTGACAGAACTTCTAGACATCGTTAATATTGTAAATAATAATATTAATAACCTTGTCGTCTCAATTATTGATTTAATAATATATAAAATATTGACAATAATTGAATCAAATAACGTGAGATCTTATCAACGAATTTCTTGTAACAATAATTGAACAAAACTGAGTGACTTCTCACGTAAGCATCAATAATCAATACCGTGTGCTACTATGCAACCACGCGTATTACTGTACTTTTAACACCGGGTGTTTCAACAGTTAACGATAAAACTTCCACCGTTATTTTTATAAAGTATTTTTGTCGTTTTCTCAATTCGACAATAATTCCATTGTGGGGTCCACCAATGATTGTGCCGTTGTACGAATATTCCCTGTTAAAATGAATATTCCCCCACCAATCGAATATTATATAACAACTTGCGTACTTTGTAAAATTTATAAATATTACCCATAACTATAATATTATATCAAATTTACTCCATAATATTCAAAAATGATATTTATAGAAAATTCATCTTTATTTATAAAAGTTGGGGTCTTACAAGGAAGGTCACATCGCCCCAAATTGCAATCAACCCAAGAAGAACGTTTGCTTCACGTGCGGATCAAAGGATCATTTTGCTCGTGAGTGCCCTAAGAAGAAAGCTAGGGAGATAACAGGAAGCAAGGGAGGAAGCAGTGGAGGTACATGGACCATTGTTAGACCAACAACATCAAACAAACCCACAGCCAGAACCTTCAACATGACTGTGCAAGATGTTGTGCAATCAAATGATGTTGTGTCATATATTATCCCAATCAATGATATAGATGCTTATGTATTATTTGATTCAGGTGCTACTTGCTCGTTTATATCTTATGAATTCGCTAAAAGAGGTTAGGATTGCCTAGTAAAGAATTGAATTTCCCTTTAAACATAGAAATTGTGAATAAGGAAGTAATTCATGTTAGGTTCGTATACAAGAATTGTAGGGTGAATATTAAGGGGAATATCATGATTGTAGATTTAATTCAGATAAAACTTGGAGAGTTTGATGTTATTTTGGGAATGGATTGGCTGTTTAATTATGGAACGATAATTGATTGCCAAAAGAAATGTGTAAACCTTATGACTCCGTCAAATGTAGTTTCTTATGGTAGCAACTCGCCTAAACATGCGAGATGTCTGACAATTATGCAAGCCAAGAAATTGTTGAGTCAAGGTGGTGTGGGTTATTTAGCTTACATAGTCGATACTCAGAAGAAGGGTGTGAAACTGGAAGAGATACCAGTGGTTAGGGAATTTGTAGATGTGTTTCCAGAGGATTTGCCAGGACTTCCACCTGACAGAGAGATTGAGTTCGTGATCGACTTAGCGCAAGGAACACCCCCGATATCGAAGGCCCCGTACATAATGGCTCCGGTAGAGATGAAGGAACTGATGGTATAACTGCATGAAATGTTGGATAAGAAGTATATTCAACCAAGTGTATCACCGTGGGGAGTGCCGATGTTATTCGTGAAGAAGAAGGATGGGTCAATGCGTCTTTGCATTGATTATAGGGAATTAAACAAAGTCACTATTAAGAATAAATATATGTTGCCAAGAATAAATGACTTGTTTGATCAATTGAAGGGTGCTAGATACTTCTCGAAAATAGATTTGAGAAGTGGGTATAATAAACTAAAGGTAAGAAAGGAAGATGTACCTAGAATGACATTCAGAACTCGGTATGGACATTACGAGTATATGGTGATGTCTTTTGGTTTGACCAATGCCCCTGATGCATTCATAGATTTGATGAACAGGGTGTTTAAACCATTCTTAGACAAGTTTGTGGTGGTGTTTATCGATGATATTTTGGTGTACTCCAAATCTCAAGAAGAACACGTGGAACATTTACATTTGACGTTGGAGATATTAAGAAAGGAAAAGTTGTACGCAAAATTCTCTAAGTGTGAATTTTGGCTAGATCGTACAATTTCTAGGTCATATGATTGAAGAAGAAGGAATCTCAAATTGGATCCATCAAAAGTTAAAGTTGTAATCAATTGGGAACAACCAAGAACACCTTGAGAGGTGAGGTTTCTTGGGACCGGTTATTATATTATAGACGATTTATTCAAGATTTTTCCAAGATAGCCACTCCGTTAATAAATTTGACAAGGAAAGCTGTAAAATTTATTTGGACGGAGAAGTGTGAAGAGAGTTTTCAAGACTTGAAAAAGAAGTTAAGTGTGGCACCTGTGTTGTTATTACTAGATAATACAGGAAACTTTGTGGTGTATAGTGATGCCTCACATAAAGGATTGGGTTGTGTTCTTATGCAGAACGACAAAGTTATTGCATATACATCAAGACAACTGAAGGACATGACTTAGAGTTGGTTGTGGTGGTATTTGCTCTAAAGATATGGAAACACTATCTCTATGGAAAAAAATGTGAGATATATACAGATCATAAGAGTCTGAAGTATATTTTCACTTAGAATGACCTGAATATGCGTCAAAGGAGATGGATGGAATTAATAAAAGATTATGATTGTGAGATCTTTTATCATCCGGGCAAGGCAAATGTGGTTGCAGATGCTTTGAGCAGGAAAGGTAGGGAAAAGTTAATGTTGATAATCACTCAGGAGGAGCTTATTTCAGCAATGACAAGGCTAGAGTTGGAAATAAAATTTCCAAAAGAATCTGATGAACGACTATTCCAAATGGAAGCTAGTCCAACTTTGGTGGAAAAAGTTAAGAATGCTCAACTACAAGATGAATAATGTGGGAAAATTAAAGAGAAAGTGGTTGAGGGTAGTGATGTGAAATACAAGATCGATATCGAAGGACTACTAAGGTTCAAGGGAAGAATTTGGGTTCCAGCTGTACCAGATGTTAAAGAAGAAATCTTGACCGAAGCTCATAACTCAAGATCCTCGATTCATCCAAGAAGTACGAAGATGTATCAAGATTTACGACGTCATTTTTGGTGGCCAAACATGAAAAAAGATGTCGCAAAATGTGTTGCAAAATGCTTGACATATCAAAGAGTCAAGGCTGAGCATCAAAGACCAAGCGAATTACTTCAACCGTTGGAAATACTGAAATGGAAGTGGGAACACATCACAATAGATTTTTTGGTGGGTCTTCCAACTACTCAGAGAAAATGCGATGCGATTTGGGTGATAGTGGACAGACTGACAAAATCAGCACAATTTTTGCCAATAAAGATTAGGTTCAATCTTGATCAGTTGGCAAAGTTATACGTTAAAGAGATCGTTTTGAGACATGGTGTGCCAGTATCAATTGTGTCAGATAGAGATCTGCGATTCACATCAAATTTCTAGAAGAGACTACAAGAATGCGTGGGAACACAGTTGTGAATGAGAAAAACATATCATCCTCAAACAGATGGCCAAAACGAATGAACAATCCAGACATTGGAAGATATGCTTAGGGCATGCATCATGGGTTTCAAAAAGAGATGGGATGATCATTTACCATTTGAGGAATTTTCATACAATAACAGTTACCACGTAAGCATCGACATGCCTCCTTATGAAGCATTATACGGCAGGAAGTGCAGAACTCCACTATGCTGGGATGAAGTCGGTGAACGCCAACTATTAGGACCAGAATTTGTACAAAAACTGTTGAGGTTGTCAAACTCATCAGAACAAGATTGGTAGCTACTCAAGACAGACAGAAGAAGTATGTTGATCAACACAGACAAGATCGTGAGTTTGACGTAGGAAATTATGTGTTCTTAAAAGTTTCTCCTTGGAAGGGGAAAATTCATTTTGGTAAAAAGGGAAAGCTAAGCCTGAGGTTTATTGGACCCTTCAAAGTGATACGAAGAGTAGGAGAAGTGGATTACGAGGTAGCTCTACCTCCAAAGTTAGAAAACATTCATAATGTTTTTCATATTTTGGTGTTACGACCGTATAAACCCGATTACAAGCACGTGATCGAGTACGAACCATTGCAGTTTGATAAGGACTTGTCTTATGAAGAGGTTCCTATCTAAATAGTTGATAGGAAAGAACAAGTGCTCATGAATAAAGTAATACCTTCCGTGAAGGTGATATGGAGGAACCACATTGCTGAAGAAGCTACGTGGGAACTCGAAGATAAAATGATGAAATTATCATGAGTTATTTGTTTAATTTGTGTCTTCAATTCTGGGGACAGAATCTTTGTAAGTAGGGAAGAATGTGACGAATGATTTGTTTGAGTTGTGATTCTGGGGACAAAATCCTTGTAAGGAGGGAAGGATGTAATAATCCATAATTTTATTTTAAATTGTAATTCAAAATATTTATTGAGTTAGATAAATATTTAAAGGATGTGTTTATTGTTGAATAAATATTTGTTTAATTTGATTTGATTTGGTTAAATATTAGTTAAATAAATAATTAATGAATTAAGGAAATTGATTATCATAAGATAATATTCTAATTTAAAGTAATAATTAAGTTAGATAGTTGATAGGGATTAAATGGATTATTATAATGTTTTTAATTTAATAAAAGTGTGACAAATAACTATGCTATAAATGGGTTATTAAAATAAATCAAAGGAGTTTAATTTAGTTTTGCCAAACAAGACTTAAAGATATTAAGTATTTAATTTTAAAGAGTTTTTCCAAACAGAACCTTATGGCTTTGGGATTTTTGATTTTTGAATTTTTAAATAATATAAATAATATAAATAAATAAAATATATTTATAACCTATACATTATATTTTTGGTAACTGATGTTATTTAGTATGCATATTATGGCCATATCCGTTTCTTTTATTTTACGCTTGGTTATCAGTTGGTTTTGTTTACGCATTCTAGCTATTTGCTAAGCCTAAGAAGAAAATTACAGAGGAAAGAAATTTGAGAGAGACTAGAGTGAGTTGAGAGGAGTCTATGAAGTTGCAATTATCTGTGGTGAGCAAAGATTTCTTAAGTAATTGAAGGTATTTTTCTATAACCTTAATATATGTACGTATATATGTTTTACGTCATAATTCCTAAAGTCTCCGTTGTAAGACCCCGAATTTTATGAAATGAAAGTATTCAATTTTCTTATAATTATTATTTTATTTCGTAAATGGTTAAATTGATAAAAGATTAAAGTTAAGGGTGATATATGAAAATTTTACAAAGTAAGCAAGTTGTCATAAAATATTCGATTGGTCGGGGAATATTCGTTTTAACAGAGAACATTCGTATGACGGCACAATCATTAGTGAACTCGACAACGAAAGTATTATTGTAGTTAGAAAACGACATAATTATCTTTTTATAAAAATAACGACGAAAGTTTTACCGTTAAACTGTTAAACTACCCGGTAGTAAAAATACAGTAATACGCGTGGTTGCATAGTAGCACACGGTATTGATTATTGATGCTTATGTGAGAAGTCACTCAGCTATACTAAATTATTGCTACAGTAATTGCTGCATAATATCTCTCATACTATTTACGAGGTACTATTCACTTAAGTACTATTCACCCGGGGAATTATTCATGATAAAAATTGATTTCTTTGTTGTCCAAATCATTTTTGATACAATATTATTTTTGAATTTTACTCCACAAAGCAGTATCATGTTGACAATTTGGACATTATTGAATTTCGGGATAAATTAAGTTATAATCTTTAAAAATTTATCATTTGCTTTCTTTTGATTGAATTCTTATATCATTGTCATCATCCTCATGCTTATATTGTGACAAAAGTCATATGTGGCTTACGTGCATAGATGTACTATTGATTGGTATGATTATGACCAGTGATTATTCGATATAATTATGACCAAAATGTTACAAATGATGTGGTAAAAATCCTCATTGTCCTGTAGTGCATTGATGGACAGTTGTTGGTATGATTATGACCATGGATTATTCGGTATAATCATGACCATTGATGAATACATGAATATCCTTGGCCTGTAGTGCAGGGATGATTCGATGATGTGGTTTATTTATTAAGCTGAGTCTCAGCGATAAAATTGATGATAAACTTTTTAAATCATAGAAGATAGTAAATATCATGCTCTACTTGACTCTTCTAATGGATTGCTTGTTCCGCTGCAGTTAAACTTGATGTTTATTATATTTTATCAGTTTAACACTGTTGAAGGCTAACGATAATTTATTCTGCATTATCTTAGTCATACTATTTCTTACTGGGCTAGTTGAGCTCACCCTTTTCTTTCATTGTTCTTTTCGGGAAATGAGAGCGTAAATTTGGGACTAGTCGGGAGCGGGTAGCGGTCCAGATGTTTGCATTAGTAGTCCTCACTATTTAGTGAAATAGTGTGATAATAATTTTAATGAGGACTTTATTTGAGTTTGGATAATCTCTACCAGACATTATCCGTTTTGAAACGCTCAGCTACGTTTTGTCGTACTGTATAAAAGAAGTTTGTATTTAAATTATGTACCATGTTTTTGGCGACTCAAGATACTGATGTATACCTATTTTGGGGGCGTCACAGTTGGTATCAGAGTTTAGGGATATGATCACTGGCTGAGATGTGAGACTAGAACTAGGAAGGGAGAGACAGGAAATTCCTTCGCTAATATGACCTACCTTAGTTTATTTGGTATTTAATTGGTCGGTTAGAGTATAGGGATAATATGTGACATGTCAATTAACCCTTGTTTTGTGGCAGTGTTTGAAATGACATCTGAAAATATCGAGATAGGCAATGAAGCACATGAGACCGTTGAGTCACCAACGATCAATACCCAGGATAATGTGCATCAGGGAGACAATAATCCTCAGGTAAACAATAACACCGATCAAATGACGAACGATGGGATGTTCAGAGGCTTTATGCAATTCATGCAACATCAGGCGAGAGAGACTCATGTTCAAAATGCAGGTGGAAACACTGGCAACTCTTGGATGGTCACCGCTAAGCAGTTCAAGGAGCTGGGACCACCAGAGTTTTTGGGAGAGCCAGAACCACTTAAAGCGGAGACATGGATAAAATAGATCACCAAGATATTTGATGTCTTGGGATGCTCCGAGGAGCAAAAGGTTCCATTTGTCACCTTCATGTTGCGAGGAGAGGCAGATTACTGGTGGGAATCAGTAAAACGTACTCAGCCTGCCGCACTCAAAATGTCTTGGGAGAAGTTCTAAGAGTTGTTTAACGAAAAGTACTTTCCCGAAAGTATTCGTCACATGAAGGAGGTGGATTTTATCAAGTTGGATCAAAAAAATATGATCGTGTCGCAGTACGAGGCTAAGTTTGCTAAGTTGTCCCGGTTTGCGTCCCACTTGGTTGATAATGAGGAAAGAATGACGCGGATGTTTCTAAGAGGTTTGAAACCCGAGATACGTCAATACCTCATTTCTCATAAATTGTGTTTGTATTCAGATGTAGTGAATATGGCACAGTTATTGGAGCGCGATAATGACTCACCACAACCAAAAGGCAACGACCAACAACACGATAATAATCATACCGGTGGCAACGGCCATCGGAACAATGATAATAATCGTGGAGGAAATTATCATGCTAGAAATGGTAACCACTTCGGTGGTAATCATGGCCAAGATAATAGAAGAAATGATTCAAGTGGAAATTATAAGAAGAGAAGATTTAACGATGATGTGAAGACGTCGGCAGCAGCACCAGCACTAACAACAAATTCTAGGGGAGGAGAACGACCACCAGTTAGTGTGACGCCCCCAAAATTAGGTATACATCACCCATTCTGAGTCGCCAGATACATGATAGAGAATACAAATACAACCTTAACTATACAACATGAGCTGTGAGTTTTAATACAAATATTATCTTCTAGACAGTATTCAAACTCAAAATAATACATTTATTATCACACTATTCCACAGAATAGTGAGGACTACTAATGCTATCATCTGGACCGTCACTCCATTCCCCGACTAGTCCGAGCTACGTTCTCATTTCCTGAAGAGAACAGTGAAAGAAAGGGTGAGCTCAATTAGCCCAGTAAGAAATATTATGACTAAGATAAAGCAGAATAAATTATCCTTAGTCTTCAATAGTGTTAAACTGATACAATATAACAACATCAAGTTTAACTGCAGCGGAACAAGCAATCCATTAGAAAAGTCAAGTAGAGAATAAAATCTACTATCTTCTATGATTTAAAAGTTTTTTCATCACTTTTATCGTTGAGACTCAACTTAATAAATAATCCACATCATCAAATCATCCCCGCTTTCTGTGCCAATGATATTCTTTAGTATCACGACCACGAATTATCCATGCACTACGGGCCAAAGATAATCATGTTTTCATCAACGGTCCTGATCATGCCATAAAAAAATTCATCTTTGCACCCTTGGTCGAAGAGAATCCATAGTCATAATCATACCAAAAAACTGTCCATTAATGCATTACGGGCCAATGAGGACTTTTTCCACATCATTTGTAACATTACGGTCATGATTATACCGAATAATCCCTGGTCATAATCATACCAAGTCCATCTATGCACTACAGGCCACAGATGACTTTCAACATAATATAAACATGAGGATGATGACAATGACATAATAATTTAATAAAACAAGTTTAAGAATTAATTTATCTAAGAACCAATAACGTCCAAATTGTCAACATGATAGTTCTTTGTAGAGTAAAATTCAAGAATGCTCAGAAGAATATTTCGATGAAAAGATACTGGATAAAGCGCAAATATCAAAGATATTCCACTAATTTCATGGAGTATAGAAGTCAAAACTTTAACCAATTGAGTATAATAAAGAATGGAATAACAAAAGAAATCACCATGCATCTTTGTACTTGAATGAGCAGAGTTATTCAATAGAATAATAATAACGGAACCAGGTCAGGCAAAATTCGCACCGACAGGATGTTCCAACAAAATAATAAAGAATAGAATAACAACAGGAATCACCATGCATGTGGCAATCCACATAGACAGGTTATTCCAACAGAATAATAATGAATGGAATAACATAAGAATTCACCATGAATGAGATAAACTGCACAGACAGGTTATTCTAACAGAATATTAAATAATGGAACCAGGTCCGGCGTAAACGTACAGACAAGATATTCCGATAGAATAATAAATAATGGCACCAGGTCCGGCGTAAATGCACAAACAGGATATTCCGACAGAATAATAAATAATGGAACGAAGTAAAAGCATAAACGCACAGACAGGATATTTTGACAGAATAATAAAGAACAGAATATTAGAAGAATTTCACCATGTATGCGGTACTTCGCATAAACAGGTTATTCCAACAGAATAATAAGAATGGAATAACAGAAGAATTTCACCAAGTATAGGGTATCCAACGTATAATGGTTATTTCAACAGAATAATAAAGAATAGAATAACAAAAGTTCTCTTCACGAATAAGAAAGAAAGAATACCCCTTACGAGTACAACAAATAATATCCCTTACCTTAGAAGAAACTAGATATTGGAGTAGTGAAGTAGCAGAATACTTTTCTTATTTCTCTCTATAGTGTCTCTCTCTAGAGTTTTAGTGAATTCGTAAGAAATAATGAATGAATGAGCTTCTATTTATAGAGGAATGGACTGCATAGTAACTAACTCATGAACGGTCCAGATTGATTTACTTTAATTTGACGGTCCATATTTAAAGCAAAATCTTTTAAATAAAATATAATATATTCTATTTATAATCTAATAAAACGAATAACTTTATAAAAGATTTTAGTATGCAAACACTATGTAGGCACTATACAAACACTATGCATAATAAAATATAATATATTCTAATTATTATCTAATAAAACAGATAACTTTATAAAAGTATTATATTTTATATAAAAAGATTTTACTATGCAAAACATTATGCAGACACTATGCAAACACTATGCATAATAAAATATAATATATTCTATTTATAGAATAACTTTATAAAAGTATTCTGTTTTATATAAAATGTTTTTCTGTTTTATTATATTAATAATACCAATAAAACAAAACTGAGTGACTTATCACGTAAGCATCAATAATCAATACCGTGTGCTACTATGCAACCACGCGTATTATTGTACTTTTACTACCGAGTAGTTCAACAGTATTAACGGTAAAACTTCCGCCGTTATTTTCATAAAATATTTTTGTCGTTTTCTCAATCCGACAATAATTCCGTTGCGGGGTCCACCAATGATTGTACCGTCATACGGATATTCCTTGACAAAAAGAATATTCCCCGATCAATTGAATATTATACAACAACTTGCATACTTTTCAAAATTTATAAATACTACCCACAACTATAACACTATCTCAAATCCACACCATAATATTCAAAAAAATATTTCGAAAAAATTAAATCTTTATTCATAAAATCTGGGGTCTCACAATTAGATTCTACAGATGCGGAGAGGAGGGACATATAAGTCCAAATTGTCCACAGCCTTCCAAGGTATGTTTTAGTTATGGAAAAGACGGCCACATAGCTCGATTTTGTCCTGTAGCAAAATCAAGTCCAGATGGGACGTTGGCACCAAAGGCGGATACGGACAAAACAAAGTCGGTGGTTTCAGGAATAGCATTTTTCGTGACTTCTCAAAAAATGAGTAACCTGAATGAAATTAGCACGAGTTAGTTAATTATAAATTCTTGCGAAGTCTTTACCTTATTAGATATCGGTTCTACCCATTCTTTTATTTATCCTACTTGTGCTCAACGTTTAAATATGACTCCGGAGAAATTAGACTTTGACTTATCTATTGAAACTTCGTTGGGAGAAACCTTCATTACATCCACTATTTATAAGTCTTGTTTGATTCAAATCCAGTAATTGTATACGTTACTCGTCGATCTTATCTCCTTACAAATACTTGCATTTGACGTGATTCTAGGGATTGATTGGTTAACTACTCATCATGCTAAAATTGATTGTTTTTGTAAGGTTGTTAGCTTTCATATTCCTAATCAACCTATTATGCGAATTCAAGTGACCAACCCATTAAAATCAATCACGGTCATCTCAAGCCATAAAGTTATTCGTTTATTGAAAAACGGATGTCAAACTTTCTTAGCTAATGTCACAGATTTAAACAAATATACATCAGATTTGAATGATATTTCTATTGTTAATAAATTTCCTGACATATTCCTTGAAGAACTTCTCGGCCTACCCCCGGAGCGTGAAATCGAATTTGGTATCAACCTTGAACCTAGTACAAAACCCATTTCCAAAGCCCCATATCGAATGGCTCCTATTGAACTATAACGCCCGAGAAAAATTGAATTTTTAGAGGAATTAAAATTTTATTTAATTATAATGATTAAATGAATTTAATTGATTATTTATGGAGCAAGCTAATTGAAGGTCGTTATATGACCTAGACACGTCAGAACATCGTAGGATTTTGGCTACGTGGTAGAATATCCAATAATATTTCAGTTATGGAAAACGTAATATTTCGTCTGTGGACTTAAAACCTAACGTTTTAGGAAAATAATTTACGAGAAGGAAATGTAAAGCGATTAATGAATAAAACAATGATCGTATAATATGTAGGTATTATACGAAGTAATGAATACTAGGTATTAAACGAATATGTATGAATGATGGTATATCGTATGTGATGAATAAGTATACGAGGTGGAATACGAGATTAAGACGTAAATTATACGTTAAAAAGCTTTAAGCCAAATGTAATGAATTTGTAGGATTGTGTAGAAAAAATTAAAGTCCAATGTGAATTGATAAAGCCCAAATGTAAGAATGGTTAAGTCCAATATAATTTAATGTGCAAGCCCAAATGATTATGCTAATTTAATTAAGCTAAAGCCCAAGGTAAATAACCAATGGGTTAAAAAATGGTTTAAACCCATGGGTGATCCAAAGTAATAAACAAGTACTTAGAGGCTAAGTAAGTGTGATGACAAAGTAAACTTAATGCTTAAGTAATGTGATGGGCAAACAAAGGATAGATGTTGTGATTGCCAAGTATTTTGTGTAGGGAGAAAGTTTACTTAGGGGCAAAGTAATGAATAGTAAGGAGGTGGATTAAGGAGGTGGAGGTGGCTTAATGACCATTATACCCTCATCTAAGATTTCCTATAAATAGCAAGCTTGCCTTTCATTTTGTGTGTTGTTCATTTCATCCCACATATAAGTTGAGAGCTTATTTGGTTGAGAGAATAAGCACATATAAGTTAGATTTCCTTTGTTAGATTTTCCACCAATAACTTATAGCTTAGTGGCTTGAGAGAAAAAGCTAGGAAGCTAGTCTTTGAAGTTCAAGAATCACGAAGGAGATTAAAGATTAAGCAAGTAATCATCAAAGGGTAAGTAACCTTGAACCATGATTCTCTTTCTCTTCTATTGTTAGAGAAGGGGGTATTGGTAGAACAAGTATGCTAAGAAGAGGTTGGAATAATGAATCAAAGGGCTTAAGTCTTAATAAGCCGGATAAGTCATGAATAAGAAATTCATTCGTAAATAAGTTATGAACTTATAATGAAAGTATAAGAACTTGTTAGAACTTGTAACATGTTTACATTAATAAAATTAGTATGATTAATAAGATGTAAGAATAATGATTAAAGGACTTAACTCATTAATAAGTCATATTAAAAGAAGACATAAGTCATGAGTAATGAAAATATAAATAATGTATATTTTCATAAGTTACAAATTTATCAAGCATAAGTAATAACTTATCATGTTATGAGTTAATGAATCATGTATGTCAAGATGTTAGTAAAATGGATTGAATCCAATTGAAACAGTTTAAAAATCTCAAGTAACGAAGTTTTGCCGGAATTAACACGATTGGACGATAATCGTCGAATTCGTGAAATTCTAGGAATGGAAGTCGAATTTTGATATTGAGATTGGAAACATTGGTTTTCAATGGAGACAAGTCTTATTTGGCATTATAGAGTTGTAGACTTGAAAATGGTCGAATTTCGACTTAGAACGAAGAAACGAGCGTTGAACGTTCACGAACGTTTATCGTTTTTCGTTAAAAATGGACTAATGGGTGAATTTTTAGCAAATGAAGACGAATAGATAAAATATTGCATGAACGCATAGAGTACGTAATTTGTGAACCGTAGGCTCTTCAACGAGCCAATTCGGACTTATAACAAAGAACTTATGAGGCCGGGAATCTCACATAAAAAGTTAACTGTTAAAAATTTTAAGTCTTTGAAATCTTTGCCAGCATGGCTTGATCGAGAAAAAAAATAAGTCACGTCACGCAGTAAAGTGAGCATGAGTGCACGGAGAGTCATAATGCACATAGATATATATACAGAGACTCGCACTTGCATGGCGTCAGTCTGGATTTTTGAGTATTAAGTGGTGGCCTTGCCTGCTGCACCAAGTCTGATAGCCCGTATTGCAGAATATTAGCCTTAAAACATAGGCAGACAAGAATGGTTACAAATAGAGTATGAATGGAACTTGTTTAGCAATGAACTAAGGGACTTAATACAATATTGTTAAGTCATAACTAAACCTCAAGTGTGATCACTTAGAGTTAAAGTAAGTCAAATGAAGATGAATGCAAACGGTATATAATAAGCGTACTTAACCATTGACGATCGAGTTTCAATTAATAACGTAAGGACGTTAGTAAGCCGTGAGGAAGGATAATTAACTTGAACCGAGTTGTATTAATGAAATAATTTCAATTAAGTTATAGAAGAGAACGAAGTTGGTAAGAATGATGTAAAAGAATGACGGAAAGCCGGAACCCATAAATAATAAATCTAATACGGGATTAGATTGAGAAGTAGGGTAAGATTCGTTAAGAACTATGTATGTTCAATCATGACCTAATATGGTATGTTATGTGGTTATGTGTTGTAGAGACCGTAAGGACTCAAAGGAAACGTAATTATACTGTAGCAGACGCTGAAGGCAAGTTTTTCTTAAATGCTTGTCTAACCTTCGTGTTAGCCAGGTTTTTAAATGATTTAAGTTATGAGATGCATGTATGGTTTTAAAGAAAGAGTTGATGCCAGTTTTAACTCGGCTAGACTAATCGTGATAGATTGATTGAACTGTTTATAAGTCTTTCAATATAGAATTGCTAACGCTATCCTAAGACAACTATTTGGTACGGATTCAAGGTAAGTCTGAATATGAATAAACAAATGTATTTTCATCGAATATTCGATGGGCACGTGAGGTTGCCACAACTTAAACGTACACACGTTTAATGGATGTAGTGTTGATCAACATGTACTATAGGCTGATCATCTAGAAGTGCTCGTAAGATATGACGGACTTAAGGACTTTGTGTCGGGTTGTCCTTTTCAAAGAAACTATAAGACGTTCTTGTCTTGAACCAGAATTGATGAATATTGTTATTGTAAAATGTTTTGAAGGAAAAGAAACACTATTTTAAGTTATTGATAGTACTTCGTAACTATCATCCAGTTATTGAAGATATATGATTCCTATGTTTCAAGCATGCTTTTAAAATGAAATTGTTATACTTGTTGAGCTTGTTATGCTCACTCTTGCTTGAACCATATGAATGTAGCTTAGACCGAATGGATCGAAGGATTCGTCAAGGTTAAAGTGAAGGCTAAAGCGAGCGTGTAGATTACCTATGTAATAGTATAGATTTGTAATGATAATATTTGATACTATGATAAGAACAAATGTAACGGTTATAAAGAACCTGGGAATGGTAGTATTCTTTTGGAATATATATAAGACATATTCGTTCTTTTGAGGCATTTCAATTGAATGTTTGTGTGAACTGTAGCACCGTGGAGCACCATCTATCGGGTTGGAAGAGACCTGGATTTGGGGGCGTCACATGAACTTCAGGAGTTAAAAACCCAAATGCAGGACTTGTTAGACATCGGTTTCATTCGACCTAGTACGTCTCCTTGGGTTGCTCTTGTTCAATTCGTGAAGAAGAAAGATGGAAGTATGTGACTTTGTATTGATTATAGGGAGTTGAATCATGTCACCATCAAAAATAGGTACCCGTTGCCTCGCATTAAAAACTTGTTTGAACAGTTGCAAGGTGCTAAATTCTTTTCAAAGATCGATCATCTTTCTGGATATCATCAGTTGAAGATTAAAACTGATGACATTCCAAAGACTGCTTTCAAAACTCGGTATGGGCATTACGAATTCCTAGTCAAGTCTTTTAGATTGACTAATGCTCCTGCTGCCTTCATGGATATGATGAACCGAGTATTCAAGGAATATTTGAATCACTTTGTGGTTGTCTTTATTGATGACATCCTCATTTACTCCAAAAGTCGTGAAGATCTTGAGCAACACTTGAGGTTGATACTCCAAAAGCTTCGTGAAAACAAGTTATATGCCAAGTTGAAGAAATGCGAGTTCTGGCTTGAGGAAGTAGCATTCATTGGGCACGTGATATCAAATCATGGAATATCTGTTGACCCGACAAAGATTTAAGCAATTTAAAGCTAGGAGCAACCTATGCCAGTGACCGAAGTACGTAGCTTTCTCGGCTTAGCTGGTTATTATCGGATATTTGTAGAAGGGTTTTCTCGAATCACTACTCCATTAACTCAGCTGACTCGGAAAGATATAAAATTTAGTTGGAGCGAGGAATGTGAGAAGAGTTTTCAAGAACTCAAGAGGATACTCCTTTCAGCACCTGTTCTGACAATACCATCTGGCTCGGAGGGATTTGTCATCTACAGTGATGCTTCAGGCAAAGGGTTAGGATGTGTTCTCATGCAACATGGGAAAGTCATAGCCTATGCCTCATGACAACTCAAGGAATATGAGAGGATTTATCCTACTCATGTTCTAGAGTTTGCAGCTATCATTTTTACGCTTAAGATTTGGAAGCATTACCTGTATGGAGAGAAGGTGGAGATATATACGGATCATAAAAGCCTCAAATATTTCTTCACTCAAAAGGAACTCAACATGCAGTAACGACGATGGCTTGAGCTATTGAAAGATTACGATCATACCATTCAATACCATCCTAGAAAAGCGAACGTAGTAGTTGACGCATTAAGTATAAGATCATATGCGGGTATGAGTGTGAAGACCCCAACTTTTATGAATAAAGATGAATTTTCTATAAATATCATTTTTGAATATTATGGAATGAATTTGATATAATGTTATAGTTGTGGGTAATATTTATAAATTTTTTGCAAAATCATGAAGTTGTTATATAATATTCGATTGGTGGGGAATATTCGTTTTAACGGGGGAATATTAAGTACAATGGCACAATCATTGGTGGACCCTAGCGGAATTATTGTCGGATTGAGAAAGCGACAAAAATACTTTATGAAAATAACGGCGGAAGTTTTAGATTAGCTGTTGAAACACGGTGTTAAAAAAATGCGATGTCTGGCGTGGTTTACTTGCGTAGTTACGGTATTGATTATTGATGCTTACGTTGAAGTCACTTAGTTTTGTTCAATTATTATTACGATAATTCTTTGCATAGTATCTCACGTTATTTGATTCAATTATTGTCGATATTTTATAATCAATAATTGAGATGACAAAGTTATTAATATTATTATTTGCAATATTAGCGATGTCTAGAAGTTACATCGAGGAGAGGTTTGGTCACCTAATTGCGCATGATGGGGAGAAATCCTTATTGGAAAGCCCCCCTCTTTCACAGGAGCGACACAGTCGATTAATATTGTGAATTATAATAATGATGATGAGTTTTGTTTTATTAGTATTATTAATGTAATAAAGCGGAAAAGCTTTTTATATAAAAGCAGAATACTTTTATAAAGTTATTCGTTTTATTAGACTAATAGTAAAATCTTTTTATATAAAGCAGAATACTTTTATAAAGTTATACATTTTATTAGACAATAATTAGAATATATTATATTTTATTATGCATAGTGTTTTGCATAGTACTGCATAGTGTTTGCATAGTAAAATCTTTTTTATATAAAGTAGAATACTTTTATAAAGTTATTAGTTTTATTAGATTATAAATAGAATATATTATATTTTATTGTAAACCAATCTGGACCGTCAGTTTAAAGTAAATCAATATGGAGATAGTTCATGAATTAATTCTTATCGATCCATTCTTCTATAAATAGAAGCTCATTCCTTCATTATTTCTTACGAATTCTTTGAAACTCTAGAGAGAGAAACTATAGAGAGTTCTTCTTCTATAATCTTGGCGTATTTCTTTAGAGTTTAAGAAAGCTTTGAAGCGTAGTGCAAGTTTTCTTTGAGTATATCCTCGCCCTACCGGTCAAAAAATACTCTTCTTTTACGGTAAGGGATATTTTTGTTGTACTCGTTAGGGTATTCCTTCTTTCTTATTGGTGAAATTCTTTTGTTATTCCATTCTTTATTATTACATTGGAATAACTTTTGTATCTGTGGGATACTATACTTGGTGATACCTATACTTGGTGAAATTCTTTTACATTATTCCATTATTTATTATTACATTTGGTTTAATTACATTGGAACATCACATGCATGCGTTTACGCATGACTGGTTCCATTCCATTATTATTATTACATTTGGAATATCATGCATGTTTCGCATGACTAGTTCCATTATTTATTATTACATTGGAATACATTATCGGTGCGTTTATGACTGGTTCCATTATTTATTATTACATTGGAATAACACATGCATGCGGATCTATCGCATGCTGGTGATTTCTTTTGTTATTCCATTCTTTATTATACTCGGTTGGTTAAAGTTTTGACTTCTATACTCCATGAAATTAGTGGAATATCCTTGATATTTGCGCTTCATCGATATCTTTTCATGGAAATATTCTTTGAGCATTCTTGAGTGTTACTCTACAAAAAGTATCATGTTGACAATTTGGACATTATTAGTTCTGGATAAATTAATTCTTGAACTTGTTTTATTGAATTCTTATATCATTGTCATCATCCTCATGTTTTATATTATGTTGAAAGTCATATGTGTGGCTGTAGTGCATAGATGGACTTGGTATGATTATGACGAGGATTATTCGGTGTAATCATGGTAGTAATGTTACAAATGATGTGGAAAAAGTCCTCATTTGACGTAGTGCATTGATGGACGAGTTGTTGGCATGATCATGACCATTGATGAATACGAATATCCTTGGTTGTGGTGCATGGATAATTTGTGGTTGTGATCTTAATGAATATCCTTGGTAGTAGTGCGGGGATGATGTGGATTATTTATTAAAAGTGAGTCTCTCGTGATAAAAGTCATGAAAAACCTTTTAAATCATAGAAGATAGTAGATTTTATTCTCTACTTGACTCTTAATGGATTGCTTGTTATTATGAGTTAAACTTGATGTTTGTTATATTTTATCGGTTTAACTTTGTTGAAGGCTAATGATAATTTATTACGCATTATCTTAGTCATAATATTTCTTCTTGGGCTAGTTGAGCTCACCTTTTGCTTTCATTGTTCTCTTGAGGAAATGAGAGCGTGGCGAGGGGACTAGTCGGGGAGCAGTGATGGTCGGATAATAGCATTAGTAGTCCTCACTATTCTATGAAATAGTGTGATAATAAATGTAATGAGGACCCCATTGAGTTTGTATATTGTCTAGATGACAATATTTGTATTAAAACTCTGACATATGTTTAGTAAGTATTTTTTTGTTGTTGTATAATTAAGTTGTATTTGAATTTTGTACCATGTATTTAGCGACTCAGAATAGGTGATGTATACCCATTTTGGGGGCGTCACAGTTGGTATCAAAGCTTAGGGATATATTCACTGGCTAAGATGTGAGAATAGAACTAGGAGGGGAGAGACGGAGAATTCCTTCGCTAGTATGACCTACCTAAGTTTATTTGGTATTTAATTGGTCGGTCAGAATATAGGGATAATATGTTACATGTCAATTAACCTTTGTTTTGTGGCGATGTCACGAAAATGACATCAGAGAATGTTGAGAATAGCAATGGAGCACAGTGCGTAGTTGATTCACCACATATCAATAATCGAGGATAATGTGCATCGAGGAAGGCGACAATCCTCATGCAAAAACAACAACTTGACCAAATGATGAATGATGGAATGTTAGGAGGCTTTATGCAATTCATGCAACAATGAGTGAGGCGGCTCTGTCCAAAATGTAGGTGGAAACACTTTGGAAACTCTCGGACGGTCATCGCTAAGCAGTTCGAGGCTGGGACCACCGGAGTTTATTGGAGAGCCAAAACCACTTAAAGGCGGAAGCATGGATAAAGCGAGATCACCAAGATATTTGATGTCTTGGGATGCTCGAGGAGCAAAAGGTTCCTTTGCCGCCTTTATGTTGCGAGGAGAGGCGATTCTTGGTGGGAATCGGTAAAAGCGTACTCAACTGCCGCATGCTTGAAGATGTCTTGGGAGAAGTTCAAGAACTATTCAACGACAAGTACTTTCGAAAGTATTTCGTCACATAAAAGAGGTAGAGTTCATCAAGTTGGAAGCGAGAATAATATGGCCAGGTGTCGCGATCTGAAGCTAGTTTTTGCCGAGTTGTCTCGTTTTCGTCCCACTTGGTGGATAATGAGAGAGAATAGCGGATGTTTTTAAGAGGTTTAAAAGCGGGAATCGTCGACATCTTATTTCTCATAAAGCGTGTTTGTATTAGGATGTTGTAAATAGGGCTCGATTAGTAGAAGCGCGATAACGAGTCAAGCGCAACCAAAAAAAAGCGGTAAGCAAAATGATAATACCGGTGAGCGATCATCGAAGCGGTGACAACAAGCGTGGAGGAATCAACGGGCGAAGTGGTAACCACTTGGTGGTAATCGGGGCCAAAACAATAAGAATGGACATTTCAAGAAGAGGAGATTCAACAATGATGGAAAAGCGTCGGCACACTGACACCGTTGTTAAGGAAGGAGAAGCGACCACCTATCATATGCTTCAAATGCGGAGGGAGGGACACATCGGTCAAAGCTGCGCGATGCCGTCAAAGCATGTTATAATTGTGGAAAGAAGGTCACTTAGCCCGATTTTGTCGTTCACAGAAGACAAGTTGACTAGGATGGAGGCAC
This sequence comes from Panax ginseng, assembly GCA_020205605.1. Classification (NCBI taxonomy): domain Eukaryota; kingdom Viridiplantae; phylum Streptophyta; class Magnoliopsida; order Apiales; family Araliaceae; genus Panax; species Panax ginseng. The sequence goes on along the minus strand of CM035143.1, from coordinate 32,525,952 downwards.
AAAGTAGTCGAGAAAAAAGTCAGCCGGTAGTCTGAGGAGGCGTTTGTTGTGACCTCCCGAGAAAAAGGAAACGAATGAGGTCATCACGGGTAAGCTTATCATAAACTCTAGCGAAGTCTATACTTTATTTGATCTGGGGTTCTACCCATTCTTTTATTTTCTCTACTTGCGCTCAGCGATTAAATTTGACTCAGGAGAAATTAGACTTTGACTTATCTGTGGAAACTCGTTGGGAGAAACTTTCATTACATCCTTTGTTTATAAGTCTTGTTTGGTTCAAATCGGTACCCTCACATTACTGTCGATCTTATTTCATTGAAAATACTTGCATTTGATGTGATTACAGGGATTGATTGGTTAACTACTCATCATGCTAAAATTGATTATTTTTCGTAAGGTTGTTAGCTTTCATATTCCTAATCAACCTATTATGCGAATTCAAGCGACCAAACCATTAAAATCAATCACGGTCATCTCAAGCCATAAAGCTATTCGTTTATTGAAAAGCGGATGTCAAGCTTTCTTAGCTCATATCGCGGATCTAAACAAAAAATAAATCGGTTTTGAATGATATTTCTATTGTTAATAAATTCACTGGCGTATTCACGAAGAACTTCTGGCCTACCCCAGGCGTGAAATTGAATTTTGTATCGACCTTGAACCGGTACAAAACCCATTTCCAAAGCCCCATATCGAATGGCTCTATTGAACTTGAGGAGTTAAAGACCCAATTGCAAGAATTGTTAGACATTGGTTTCATTCGTCTAGTACGTCTCCTTGGGGTGCTCACATTACATATTCGTGAAGAAGAAAGATGGGAGTATGCGACTTTGTATTGATTATCGGGAGTTGAATCATGTCACCATCAAAAATAGGTACCCATTGCCGCGTATTGATGACTGTTTGACCCGGTTGCAAGGAGCCAAATTCTTTTCAAAGATTGATCTTCGTTAGGATATCACCAATTGAAGATTAGAAGCAGATGACATTTCAAAAGGCGACTTTTAGAACTTCGATGCGGGCATTATGAATTCCTAGTCATGTCCTTTGGATTGACTAATGCTCTCTTTGCCTTCATGGATATGATGAGCCAGAGTATTGAGGAATATTTGGATCACTTTGTGGTCGTCTTTATTGATGACATCCTTATTTATTCAAAAGCCGTGAAGATCATGAGCAACACTTGAGGTGACACTCCAAAAGCTTCGTGAATACAAGCTTTATGCCAAGTTGAAGAAATGTGAGTTACGGCTTGAGGAAGTAGCATTCCTTGGGCACGTAGTATCAAGTCATGGAATATCATTGACCGGCAAAGATTGAAGCAATTCAAAAGTGGGAGCAACCTAAATCGATAATAGAAATCGTAGCTTTCTCGGCTTAATTTGGTTATTATCGGAGATTCGTGGAAGGATTTTCTCGAATAGCTACTCCATTAACTTCGGTGACTCGGAAAGATCTGAAAGTTTGGTTGGAAGCGAAGAATGTGAGAAGAGTTTTCAAGAACTCGAGAGGAGACTCATTTATTTTGTTACGACAATACCATCGGCTCGGAGGATTTGTCATCTCTGATGATGCTTTGGGCAAAGGGTTGGGATGTGTTCTCATGCAACATGGGAAAGTCATAGCCTATGCCTCAAGACAACTCAAAGAATATGAGAGGAATTTATCCTACTCATGACCTAGAGTTAGCATTTGTTGTCTTCGCACTTAAAATTTGGAGGCATTACTTGTATGGGGAGAAGGTGGAGATCTTTACGGATCATAAAAAGCCTCAAATATTTCTTCACTCAAAAGGAACTCAACATGCGACAACGGCGTTGGCTTGAGGCTATTGAAAGATTATGATCATACCATCAATACCATCACTGGAAAAAGCGAGCGTGGTAGGTGGCGCATTGAGTAGAAGATCATATGCAAATCTGAGTGCGATATTGTCAACCACAAAGGCCCATTTTGTGTGACTTGCAAAGGATGGAGATAGAGTTAAAGACTCGAGGGGACCCATGTGATGATGGCGAATATCTGAGTAGAGCAGACTTTAATTGATAAAGTTAAAATTTGCTCAAGCTCTGGACTGGGGTGATGCGTATGAGGAAGAAAGTGCAAGAAGGTCTTTATTAGGAAGCAAGAATCGATGAAGAAGGAATACTTGAGTCGACTCCGGACTTTGTGTTCTAACGACCACGATTTAAAGTATAAAATCATGATGGGCGCACAACACACACCATTTGCAATCCATCACAGGAGTACCAAAATGTATCATGATATTAAATCATACATTTTGGTGGAGCAATATGAAGAGAGAGATAGCGTTGTTTATCTCAAGGTGTCTAACTTGTCAGCGAGTTAAGCGGAGCATCAAGTACCAAAAGGTCCATTGCAACCACTTGAAATTCGAGAATGGAAGTGGGAGCACATTACCATGGATTTAGATTCTGGGGTCTTTCTAAGGTTTCTCAAGGTATAGATGCGATTTGGGTCATTGTTGATAGATTGACCAGTGCGCTCATTTCTTCTACCAAATCTGAGAAACTTATACACTTGAGCGTCTTTGCTCGTATGTACATAAGCGAGATTGTAAGATTGCATGGTATGCGGTATCCATAGTTTACGATCGAGACCCAAGATTCACTTCACGATTTTGGGTTAGTTTTTGAAAGCTATGGGCGCAAATTTCTGATTTAGCTCGGCATATCATCCTCGAGACGGATGAGGCGATCGGAGAGGACTATTCAAACTCTTGAAGATTTATTAAGACTACTGTGTCCTTGACTTCAAGGGAAGTTGGGATAAGTTCTTACCATTGGTGGAGTTTTCCTACAACAGCGAGTTTATCAAGCAAGTATTGGCATGGCTCCATTTGAGGCGTTGTATGGAAGAAAGTGTCGTTCTCGATATCTTTGGGATGAGGTGGGTGAAAAGCAGCGTTGTTGGGGCCGGAGTTGATGCGTATGACTACGGAAAAGATTCAAAGCGATCAAATGACGTACGTAAAAACCTCACAAGATCGACAAAAGAGTTATCTTGATCTTCATCGAAAGGGCGTGGAATTCGATATAGGAGATCATGTGTTATTACGTGTTGCTCCATGGAAAGGAGTTACGAGATTTGGAAAGAGAGAAAGCTCGATCCTCGATTCATTGGCCCATTTTAATCCTCGATCGAGTAGGAGCGTGGCCTATAGACTCGACTTTTCTGTGAAGTATGTCTCGTGTTCATAACGTTTTTCACATATCCATATTACGTAAATATGTGGAAGACCCGAACCACATTATTGAGTTAGAAGCCGGACGAAATAGCGGAAGATTTGGCGTATGAAGAGGTTCTGTTCAAATCTTGGATAAGAAGGAACATATTCTACGCTCGAGGTTATACCTCAAGTCAAAGTTTTGTGGAGAAACCACGATGTTGAGGAAATGACTTGGGAGTTAGAATGCGAAATGAAATCAAGGTATCCTTACCTCTTGACATACAGTCGTACCCTAATTTTGAGGTGAAATTTCATAAGAAGGGGAGGTTGTAAGACCCCAACTTTTATGAATAAAGATGAATTTTCTATAAATATCATTTTTGAATATTATGGAATGAATTTGATATAATGTTATAGTTGTGGGTAATATTTATAAATTTTGCAAAATACATGAAGTTGTTATATAATATTCGATTGGTGGGGAATATTCGTTTTAATAGGGAATATTAAATACAATGGCACAATCATTGGTGGACCCCTAGCGGAATTATTGTCGGATTGAAAAATGACAAAAATACTTTATGAAAATAACGGCGGAAGTTTTCTAGTTTATTTGTTGAAACACCGGTGTTAAAAAATACGATGTCTGGCGTAGTTACGCGATAGCACACGGTATTGATTATTGATGCTTACGTGTGAAGTCACTCGGTTTTGTTCAATTATTATTACGATAATTTTGCATAGTATCTCACGTTATTTGATTCAATTATTGTCAATATTTTATAATCAATAATTGAGATGACAAAGTTATTAATATTATTATTTGCAATATTAACGATGTCTAGAAGTTACATCGAGGAGAGGTTTGGTCACTAATTGCGGCATGATGGGGAGAAATCCTTATTGGAAAGCCCCTCTTTCACAGGAGCGACACAGTCGATTAATATTGTGAATTATAATAATGATGATGAGTTTTGTTTTATTAGTATTATTAATGTAATAAAAGCAGAGAAAAGCTTTTTATATAAAAGCAGAATACTTTTATAAAGTTATTCGTTTTATTAGACTAATAGTAAAATCTTTTTATATAAAATAGAATACTTTTATAAAGTTATACATTTTATTAGACAATAATTAGAATATATTATATTATATTTTTATTATGCATAGTGTTTGTATAGTGTTTGTATAGTGTTTGCATAGTAATTTCATATATAAAGCAGAATACTTTTATAAAGTTATTCGTTTTATTAGATTATAAATAGAATATATTATATTTTATTGTAAACCAATCTGGACCATCCAGTTTAAAGTAAATCAATACTGGATAGTTTCATGAATTGAATTCTTATACGGTCCATTCTTACATAAATAGAAGCTCATTCCTTCATTATTTCTTACGAATTTCTTTGAAACTCTAGAGAGAGAAACTATAGAGAGAGTTCTTCTTCTATAATCTTGGCGTATTTCTTTAGAGTTTAAGAAAGCTTTGGCGTAGTGCAAGTTTTCTTTGAGTATATCCTCGCCCTACCAGTCAAAATACTCTTCTTTTTACGGTAAGGGATATTATTTGTTGTACTCGTTAGGGGTATTCCTTCTTTCTTATTGGTGAAATTCTTTTGTTATTCCATTCTTTATTATTACATTGGAATAACTTTTGTATCTGTGAGGATACCCTATACTTGGTGAAATTCTTACATTATTCCATTTTTTATTACATTGGAACATGTTGGAACATCACATGTATTATGTTTCATTGGAATGACTGGTTCCATTATTTATTATTACATTGGAACATCACATGCATGCGTTTTCGCATGACTGGTTCCATTATTTATTATTACATTGGAATATCACATGTTGGTTCCATTATTTATTATGTTGGAATATCACATCGATGCGTTTCGCATGACTGGTTCCATTATTTATTATTACATTGGAATAACTTTATGCATATGCGATCTATCGCATACTGGTGATTTCTTTTGTTATTCCATTCTTTATTATACTCGGTTGGTTAAAGTTTTGACTTCTATACTCCATGAAATTAGTGGAATATCCTTGATATTTGCGCTTCATCGATATCTTTTCATGGAAATATTCTTTTGAGCATTCTTGAGTGTTACTCTACAAAGAAGTATCATGTTGACAATTTGGACATTATTAGTTCTGGATAAATTAATTCTTGAACTTGTTTTATTGAATTCTTATATCATTGTCATCATCCTCATGTTTATATTATGTTGAAAGTCAGTATCGTATGTGGCTTTTGTAGTGCATAGATGGACTTGGTATGATTATGACCGAGGATTATTGATTGTAATCATGGTAGTAATGTTACAAATGATGTGGAAAAAGTCCTCATTGACCCGTAGTGCATTGATGGGCCGAGTTGTTGGCATGATCATGACCATTGATGAATATACGAATATCCTTGGTTTGTGGTGCATGGATAATTTGTGGTTGTGATACTAATGAATATCCTTGGTAGTAGTAGTCGGGGATGATGTGGATTATTTATTAATTTGAGTCTCGGTGATAAAAGTCATGAAAAACCTTTTAAATCATAGAAGATAGTAGATTTTATTCTCTACTTGACTCTTTAATGGATTGCTTGTTCATTGCTGCGATTAAACTTGATGTTTGTTATATTTTATCGGTTTAACTTTGTTGAAGGCTAATGATAATTTATTACGCATTATCTTAGTCATAATATTTCTTCTTGGGCTAGTTGAGCTCACCCTTTTGCTTTCATTGTTCTCTGAGGAAATGAGAGCGTAGCGAGGGACTAGTCGGGAAGCAGTGATGGTCGGATAATAGCATTAGTAGTCCTCACTATTCTATGAAATAGTGTGATAATAAATGTAATGAGGACCCCATTGAGTTTGTATATTGTCTAGATGACAATATTTGTATTAAAACTCACTGACATATGTTTAGTAAGTATTTTACATTGTTGTATAATTAAGTTGTATTTGAATTTTTTTGTACCATGTATTTGGCGACTCGAGAATAGGTGATGTATCTTTAGTCGTATTTTTGACATCGTAATTAGGGTTTTTCTCTGGAGAGATTCAGCAACGGGGAAGAGGCCTAAAACTCTACTTTTACACTTCTTCTTGGGATTTTCTACGAGTGGGTTTATTATTATTTTTTCTTTGGAATCTTATGAGAATTTGAATATTGATCTATATTTGACAATTGGGTTTGATTGTTTCTACCTTTCATCTTTCAATTGTTTGTTTATTAATCATGTTTAGATTTGATCCCATAATGGCTTTTGGTTCGATCATGAACTAAACTCCATTATGGGATTCTATGATTTTAATATGTAGTTTGATTGCATGCTTAAATCTTTGGATTGTTTTTTACATATCATATGGGATGTCTATCATGATTGTTTTGCATGTATGAATGCTTGATCACCATTCGTTTTAGTATTTGTATGGAATTGACAATGAACATGCAAATATGGATTATAATCATGATAGTATCGTATATAGAAATTTGTGTTATATGGCTTATGTATTTCGTGAACGGATAGACATATCTTTGTTTCATAGTATAAGTTAGAATAAGGGCTTGAACTTAAAATCAATATAGTTGCAATTTCACATAGACATATAGTGATTTTGGTTATATTGATGATTACATAGAGTCTATCATATGTGGATCTTTGTGTAAGTAGGTCTTAGTGCATTGAAAAATGGCTAATACTCTTTTAGTGCTCATGGCTACTTTCCTGTGATATGTGAACAAGTCATGCATGACAGTGGCGATTGAATGAAGTATTAAATGAAGTTAGGATCCCATTAATTCCAGATTTGATTTATTAAAAGTGTTATTATTGTTTTAGTTGTTATTTGCAATTGAGAACAAACCAATCTTAGTCATTAGTTTGAGCATATAAATATAGTGAATTAATTAATGCATAGTGATTTAAATTAAACAACTTTCTACGTGGGATCGATACTTTACTTGCTCTATATTGCTTGTTGACACATGTATGCTTGCATGAGTTAGAGCTCTTTTGTTAAGACTAAAAAAAATGACAAGTTTTTTAGGCGCCATGAATTTTGGGGAAAGGCGTTTAATTTTTAGTATTATTATCATTAGTTGTAAGCTATATTGTATGACTTAGACAATTCTAGTCTTATCTCATTTAGGTTTTTTGTTTTTGTTTTGAGGTTTTTGGATAAATTTTTTTATACATACGGTCATCCAACCCAGACTTAACACTGTTAGGGATAACATAAGCGGGAGAGGTTGGAAAGCGGGTGTTTGTAGAAATTTACAAAGCACAGTTAGAAAATACTGACGACTAAATGGCGGTAGAGAGCCTGAGGAGAAGAACAGCGAGAGGAGCATAGGGCTTACGAAGGAATATTCCATGCCCAATATCAATGGACTATAGTCTAGCATCGTCGGACCGGTGATAGCGACGCCAATACATTGAGAGATAAAAGCGGCACTATTCAAATGGTGCGAGAATCTGATTCGGTTTGGGGGTCTTTTCTGAGATGATCGAATGAACACTTGTTAAGTTTCATCAAAATTTGTGATACATTCGAGATACTGCGGTGTGATGGAAGATGCTATTAGACTAAGGTTGTTTCCATTCTCATTGAAGGGAAAAGCGAAAAGTTGGCTTCATTCTTTGCGGTGGGATCTATAACTACATGGGAGGACTTAGCACATAAGTTCTTAGCTAAGTTCTTCCCAATGGCTAAGGCTGCAAAGATGAGGACAACTATCTCTCGGTTTGAGCAACAATGAGGTGAGTCCTTATATGAAGCATGGGAGAGATACAAAGAAATCTTTGAAGAAGTGTCCACATCACGGTATGCAGTTGGATGGTGATCAACACGTTTTATAATGGATTGGGATGGCGATTGAGGCCGATTATAGATGCATTGCGGGGAGGGCATTATGGGAAAAGAACTATGAAGAAGCCTATAACCTTATCGAGACAATGACATCCAGCGATTTTTAGAATCCTACATCTCGGATACCCTGACCCAAAGTTGCGAGGTGTGTTGGAGGTTGATCTTTATTATTCGGTTGTCGCACAGATGGCGACCATGGCAAAGAAGATAGATACTTTGGCGAGAAGGAAAAGTAAAGGCGGTTTGCCGTATGTGAGATTTTATGCGAGGTCACACTCGATGGATCAATGTCTTATCGACTCGAGAATCGGTGCGATATATGTGAGCAACTACATAAAAGACCAAGGTCAATTTGAACACATACCACCCCACAAGCGAAATCATCAAACTTTAGTTGGTCGACTAATCAAAGGAATCAATAGAATCGGTTTCAACCAAATAATCAATTTGATCACAACCCGGCTACGGCCAGTGGTTTAATCCTAGACCACCCTTTTCACGGGATTTTCTCAACAACAACAACAACATCACACTCGGTGTACCTCGGCAAGAAAAGAAATCAGAAGTGGAGGAGATGATGATGAAATACATAGCAAAACACGAAGTTATGATCAAGAGCCAAGCGGTGGCTATAAAGAATCTGGAAACTCAAATGGGGCGGATGGCGAACATCTTTACTAACAGGCCCCGAGGTTCATTGCCAAATGTCTGAGAGACAAATCAAGAAGAGATGGGAAGGAGCGAGTGTCAGCGATCACATTGAGATGCAGGAAAGATTTGTCGAGTCTTTATGAAAGTCAGCGCGCGCTTGATGAGATTGCCCTTGAGGAGAATCTTGTGAAAGCGTGATGCGAGCATTCAGTTGCTCAAGAAGAAAATCTGGAAAAGTCTGAGGTTCAGCAGGAAGAGGCTGAGAAAACAGGTTCAGAGGAGAAGCTTAAGAGTCCATTACCACCAATTCACACTCAAGTTCCGTATCCGCAGAGATTAAATAAAAAAAGGGAAGATAAACAGTTCAACAAATTCTTGGAGGTATTCAAAAGCTGCGAGATCAACATCTACAGTTCATGAGGCATTGGAACAAATGCCCTTCTACATCCAAGTTTATGAAGGGTATATTGTCGAGGAAGAGGAGACTAGATGAGTTTGAAATGGTAGCCTTGCGGAGGAATGCGGTCTGGTGCTTGAGCAAAAATTACCTCAAAATTTGAAGGATCAAGGCGACTTCACAATTCCATGCACCATTGGAAGATGAACTTGATGAAGTGTTTATGTGATCTTGGGGCAAGCATAAATTTGATGCCCTTGTCAGTGTTTAACCAGTTGGGATTGCAGCTAGCTGATAGATCCATCACGTATCCACGAGGAATTGTTGAAGATGTATTAGTGAAGGTAGAGAGATTTATCTTTCCGGCTGACTTCATCATATTGGATTACGAGGAAGACAAAAATATACCAATCATACTGGGAAGACCATTCTTAGCCACAGGAAAGACTCTGATAGATGTGCAGAAGGGGGAACTCACTATGCGTGTTCATGATCAAGAGGTCACCTTTAATGTCTTCAAAGCTATGAAGTTTCCAGCAGATGAAGAGGAATGTTTCTTGGTTGATTTGGTGGATCAGGTCGTAAATGATGAAGTACAAAGTCGGGTGGATGGCGAACCTTTGAGGAGTGTAATTCTTTGAAAATTGATTTGGAGGACGAGGAACTTGGCGAACTTGTGCAATATCTGGATACCCTCCACAAGTTAGAAAATTGAGAATACTGTTGGTAGTTGACAAAAGAAGGAGAAGCCTCGATGGTAAAATTAAAGCCATCTCTTGAGACACCTCCAAAACTTGAATTAAAACCACTTCCAGAATATCTCAGGTATGCATTTCTAAATAAAGACTAGAAGCTACTGTAATTATTTCTTACTGCATTAACATCTTTCCGGGAAAAAAAAGCGCTCTGAGTGCTTGAGAGTTCAAATCGACAATTTAATTTGGACCATAGCGGATATCAAAAGGATCGGCCCTTCATTTTGCATGCATAAAATCGATGGAAGATGAAAGTAAGTCGTCGAGTTGAGAAACAAAGGAGACTTAATCGATAATGAAAGAAGTGGTTAAGAAAGAGGTACTAAAATGCATTTGGATCTAGACATAATCTATCAATCTCGAGATAGCTCATGGGTGAGCCCGGTCACGATAATGTCTGCCCAAAAAAAGGTGGCATGATAGTAGTGACTAATGAGAATAATGACTTGATTCTAACACGAACAGTAACAGGGTTGAGAGTATGCATGGACTACCGCAGGCTCAACAAGGCTACTACGAAAGATCATTTTCCACTTCCATTCATTGATCGGATGTTGGATGATTAGCGGTCATGAGTACTATTGCCTATTGGACGGATATTAGGGCTATAATCAAATAATGATAGCTCAGGAAGACCGAGGAAAAAAACAACTTTCACATGTCCTTACGGCACATTTGCTTTTAGAAGAATGTCTTTTGGGTTGTCTGCGCTCGACCACTTTTAGGAGATGCATGATGGCTATATTTTTAGATATGGTAGAGCAGAATGTGGAAGTATTTATGGATGACTTCTCAGTTTTTGGGGACTCGTTTGATCTATGCCTCGAGAATTTGGTGATGGTTTTGTACCGATGTGTTGAAACAAATCTAGTACTGAACTGGGAAAAATGCCATTTTATGGTACAAGAAGGAATCATACTAGGACACAAAGTATCGAAGAAGGGACTCGAGATAGATAGGGCAAAGTTGGAAACTATAGAGAAATTGCCATCACCTACTTCGGTAAAAGGTGTTCATGACTTTCTGGGACATACTGAGTTTCTCTGTAGATTTATCAAAGACTTCTCCAAGATAACTAAACCACTATGCAGTTTATTGGAGAAGGATGCACATTTTAACTTTGATGAGGCTTGCGCGTTGGCATTTGAGCACCTGAAAGGGAAATTAACATCAGCACCAATTATTACTGCACCAGATTGGGAATTGCCATTTGAGTTGATGTGTGATGATAGTGATTACGCCATAGGGGCTGCTTTGGGGGCAGAGGAAAGAGAAGATGTTTCATGTTATTTATTATACCAGCAAGACCCTTACAGACGCACAGTTGAACTACACCACCACGGAGAAAGAGTTATTGGCAGTGGTGTATGCCTTTGATAAATTTTGAACATATTTGATCGGGACAAAGGTGATAGTATATACGGATCACGCTGCAATTCGACATTTAGTGGTGAAGAAGAAGGATGCAAAAGCCTCGGTTGATCGGATGGATTTTATTCTCTGAGGAATTTGATTTGGAAATCAAGGATAGGAAAAGCCTTTGAAAACCAAGTGGCGGACCACTTATCTCGACTTGAGAATCCAGGAAGGGAGACGGATGACAAGGTTTTAATTAATGAATCCTTTCCGGATGAGCGGTTGTTTGTGGTGAAAGGGAAGTGCCATGGTTTGCGAGACTATGCAAACTATTTGGTAAGTAAGATGCTACCTTACGATTTGGTGGGTTATCAAAAGAAGAAATTTATGCATGATGTCAAATGGTATATATGGGATGAGCCTTATTTGTTTTAAGCGGTGTTACGATCAAGTTATAAGAAGGTGTATTCCATATAAGCGAGGCAGGGGATTACTGCAGGATTGTCACTCTCTTGTGTATGGCGGTCACTATGGTGGTGAAAAAGAACAATGGCTAGAATATTACAAGCGAGGATTCTCTTGGCCGAGCAATTTTTAAAGATGCATATAATTTTGTCCGAGCGTTGTGATAGATGTCGGTGAGTGGGAACATCTCTAAAAGGAATGAAATGCCATTGAATACAATCACGGAAGTCGAAATTTTTTGATGTATGGGAATTGATTTCATGGGGCCTTTTCGTTTCTTCTGAAATCTTTACATTCTACTCTTTTGTAGATTATGTCTCAAAATGGGTAGAAGTGGCGACTCTTGAAGCAAATGATGCAAGGTCGTCCTCGATTTTTACACATAGGAAGTATTTTCACGAGGTTTGGGACTCAAGGGCTATCATCGATCGATGTGAAAGGTAGTCATTTTGCAATAGGCTAATTTCTGACTTTGTTGGCTAAATATGGGGTGGATCATCGTATTGCTACAACATATCACCAACAAACGAATGGCCAAGCTGAAGTGTCAAATCGAGAAGTTAAAAGAATCCTGGAGAAAGTTGTGAATCCCACAAGGAAGAATTTGGTCATTGAAGTTAGATGATGCGGTATGGGGACTTATAGGATGACATATAAGACACCATTGGGTATGTCACCTTTTCAACTCGTGCATGGAAAAGCCTGCCACCTTCCTATGGAGCTCGAGCATAAAGCATATTGGGCAATTCAAAAGCTAAATTTTGATTTGAAATCTATCGGGGAGAAACGACTACATCAACTCAATGACTTGGATGAATTTGATTGCGAGGCATATGAGAATTGAAGATATATAAGGAGAAAGTGAAGAAATGGCATGATGAAAAATCATTGAGAAAGCATTTGAACCGGGACAAAGGGTTTTGCTTTATAACTCAAGACTTAAACTTTTTCACAGGAAGAAAGGTGAAATCGAGGTGGTCGGGACCATTCACATTGAAAACTATTTTTCCTCATAGTCTTTATTGAAATATTCGATACGTTGCCAGACAAGCCTTTTAAGGTGAATGAACAGCACTTAAAATATTACTTTGGTGGTGTGGTAGACAGACAGAAAGTCACCTCAATTCTTTCTTCTACATGAGCATCAGAGATAGTCAAGCTAATTGACTATAACTTAGCGCTTGTGGGAGGCAACCCATTATTTTCTATCTCTAAATTCTCTCTTTCACTCTTTATTTATTTAGTTAAGTTATTGCGTTAACTCAATTTCAACCTAAGTTAGGACCATGCGAGTATCTCTGCATAATTCACATACTAGTTGATATTGAAGGGGAGCGAGTATATGCATTGTATGAAATAAGGGTGCTACCATAGACATTCATGTTTATTTGTAAACCATGCGTTGATAAGGTTAATTGATGAATTGTAGGTGTATTAGAGAGCGCGCATTTCTGTCTTGCAGAGTCTAAAAATAAAAATAGCGATCGAGGAAGAGGATCGCTTGTGCGTATGATGAATGACTGACAAACAACTGCGCGCTTGCGCTTTACATTGACCTCAGACCAATAATGCCACTTGCTTGGCGCTTTGAGAACCACTATAAGGGCCTTGGCGGTACGCCTATGATGATATGATGTGGAAATATTTTTTTTAACAGTACAAAATCCGAGTTGTGGTCTAATTGGGTCTCTCCTTTAATATATGAAGCGTATTATTACATTTCTCCTATATTCATAAGGCCAATCAACCCTCATCAAAGTTCATACCCACATCTCTTTCTGGCATAAATCTAGGGTTCTACTTGGGTTGTGTAGCGATAAGATTGGGGGCGCTCATCAACAATTCCTCTACATTCTCTCTATCATCCCACATGGGCCCAAAAAAAGCGCGTGTAATCTCACTCTCGTCTTCATCGAGAATCTTCCTCCGATCACCATGAAGAGGATGTCTTGGGCGAAGTAAATTTATCGGTTTGGAAGCCAATGCAAGACTATTATCGGGTGTGGCTAAATCTTTTGTGAAAGGCAGGGTCTTCTACTGCGAAGAAGGATGGCCAACTACTGGTATATGATCTGTGACGAGACTGGGTTGGTTTAATTGCATCTCTATGCCTATCCCCATGGGGATTGTTAGAAATTTTATATGAATCTTTGAGGAGATGATAACAAGAGGAATAACGCTGCTAGTTCGAGAAAAGCGGTGAATTTTGACCTTCAGCGATCGAGAAGTATTCAACATATATGATGCACCACCCAAGAGTCGACAATTGGATAGAAGGTGCATATCTAGAAACGGATCTAGTGGTGGTGATTCTTGATTTGTGTATTTCGGGCACCAAATGGAAGTATAAAGCGGGGACAACTGAACCAAAATCGTTTCCATCGTTGACATTGAATCGATATGCCCGGGCACTGGAACCTATTTATATGTGCGAAGCTAGTTCGTCGACTCATTACAATCTGATAACCACTTGAGCGTGCGATTATTTTGTGGGGAATCATCAAAGGCAAGTAAATTGATGTCGGCCTTTTAATCTATAGAAACATGCTGAGTTATATGCGTGGGAACAGAAATTGGACTATTCCGCATGCATCGGTGGTAGTGATGCTATGTAATCAACAAGGAGTCCAATGGCATAGTAAGCCGTTGCAGTACCCAAACCATGCAATCACTCATGCGACTATTGCAAATTTCAAGGAGTGGACAGGTGGTGTACCACACCCACGCGAACTAGGATTCATCCTTGACCCACTTTTCGAGGCCGTCACGGCAACCACCATGGAGACAGAAGCGGCGGCCCATCCACACGCACGCGTGCCACCCATGGCGATCGCCCTTGACTCTCAGAAGGTTGGAGCGCAAAGTCAATGCCATGTACAATAATTTGGGCACATTTATGATGGGACTCACAAGGGCCTTGGCCAAAAGCTTTTCTTGTAATAAGGAACAACATTAGAATGGCCTCGATTTGGAACATGACACCATCCACCACCGGATTCACCACAGGGAGGTGGCACCACCAAATATTTAGGGGAGTTTTCTTACCCTTTACCTTCATTCGATGGGGCATTGAATATGATAAGTTTGGGGTATTGGGTAGTATTTTTAGTTTGCATATATAGGTTTGCATGATTAGTTTAAGTTTTGTAGTTTTTGCATGTTTAGTTTAAATTCTAGCATATAGTTGCATGTTATAGTGCATATATCATATTTTAGTGTGCATATCTCATGAGTTCTTGCCATATAGAAATTTTTTCTAGCCTTGATGATGATAGTGAAATGTTGAAATGATTCTTGAGTATTTTGGATAATATGAGCTGAGATATAATGTTTTACACAATGCAATTAATAATGCTGCTTAAATGCTTTCGGTTTGCACAAATGTGTTCACAATCACTTGTAGGTATAAGAAGCATGTGTTGCAGTGCTCGATAGAAAAATGTAGTTTTAAAAAGGGAAATCTGTGAAAATGGAGTATAGACTGTATAAAACATTGATTTTTAAACTTTGGGAAAACATGGGTATCTGTGTATAAAAAAAAGTAGCAATAACATGGCTAGTCTTATTTGGGAATACAGCTACTTGAGTAGAAAATGCTTGGGGGATTGTCTCTACACCCTAGCGCCCTAAGGTCTTTCATAGTGCAGGAGTCGTTGGTTGAAAGCTCGCTAAGGGGTAGCAGTGTGCCTAATGGAGTAAGACATTGCACAATCATGTGAAAAAGAAAAAAGAAAAGAAAAATAGCAATAAACACCGCGGGAAAGTGCGAAAGTCGCCCTCATGAGTAGAAATAAAGCAGTTAAGCCCAGTGTTGAACCATAGTTTATTTTAAGATGTTGGAATAGTCTTGGTTGCATATATATACATAAGTCTTGGTTTAAGCTACAAATTTTTGTTTTGAGCAAGATATCATGAGTATTCTGTGCCTAAATCAAGTTTTGGCGAACACAACATACACACACAGCATCTCTGTAGCATTTTTGAATTATCTGAGTGTATGACATTATGCATGCAGTTTGATTTGAGCCTGTATTCTTGAATCTAGAAAAATTCGTTGAGGCAAATTGGACTGAATTTCTATGATAGTTGGGACAATGTGAGATTAGTTGCATCATAATGTAGTTGCATGGTAATATAGTTGCATTTTCATTGTTCATTAGTATGCAATGCTTGAGGGCAAGCAACGGTTCAAGTTTGGGGGATTTGATAAGTGGGTTTTATAACTACTTATAGAGTCTGGATTCATGCGAACTATGCCCATCAAGTACTTTTTAGTAGGTTTTAATTTGCATTTCATGTTAATTTGCATTTTGCATACTTAAAACTCCTTTTGGTGAATAAGTGCAGAATCGGCCTAATTTGGTGGTGTTATATAGGGCATGGGGCTAATGGATGCGTGAAGGCAAGGCAAAAGCGGGATATACATGGCATGAAGGTGCAATGGAGCAAGGAGACCAAGCATGGAAGGAGATTAAGCATGAATGAACAAGTAGCGATGGCTATAGCATATGAGAATCAGAACAAGAACCGGGATCTACAGAGTGCAAGCCATGCCGTGGCAAGAAGAGAAGCTTTAGGCAGCTTGTATGTAGTACAGTGCTGACCATGGAACCTCTTTGCAGATTTCTGTGGCCGTGAGCATATAAAGCCTAAGGGCGCGCCTTGGCGTTGAGTGAAACATTGAACATAGAACTTCTTTGCAAGTCTTCGTGCCATGTGAGTAAAAAGGCTGGAGGAGTGATCCTTGAGAGGCCTAAAGGCTGGCTTGATTTGTTTTATTTTAATTTCTAATTTTTAAGGGTTGTAATGTTTTAAAAATGATATCTTACTGGTGTCAGATATATCTTTGCTATTTTTAGTCGTATTTTTGACATCGTAATTAGGGTTTATTATCTAGGAGAGATTCCAATGGGGGAAGAGGCCACAACTCTATTTTTCTGCTTCTTCTTGGGATTTTCTACCAGAGTGGGTTTATTATTATTTTTTGTTGGAATCTTATGAGAATTTGAATATTGATCTCTATTCAGTAATTGGGTTTGATTGTTTCTACCTTTCATCTTTCAAGTGTTTGTTTATTAATCATGTTTAGATTTGATCCTATAATGGCTTTTGGTTCAGTCATGAACTAAACTCCATTATGGGATTCTAACGGATTTTAATATGTAGTTTGATTGCATGCTTAAATCTTTGGATTGTTTTACATATCATATGGGATATCATACATCATGATTGTTTTGCATGTATGAATGCTTGATCACCATTCGTTTTAGTATTTGTATGGAATTGACAATGAACATGCAAATATGGATTATAATCATGATAGTATCGTATATATAGGGTTGTGTTATATGGCTTATGTATTTACGTGAACGAGATAGACATATCTTTGTTTTCATCGTATAAGTTAGAATAAGGGCTTGAACTTAAAATCAATATAGTTGCAATTTCACATAGACATATAGTGATTTTGGTTATATTGATGATTACATAGAAGTCTATCATATGTGGATCTTTGTGTAAGTAGGTCTTAGTACATTGAAAAATGGCTAATACTCTTTTAGTGCTCTTGGCTACTTTCTGTGATATGTGAACAAGATTGAATGCATGATATTGGCGATTGAATGAAGTATTAAATGAAGTTAGGATCCCATTAATTTGAGATTTGATTTATTATTTTAATTATTATTATCGATTTTACTTGTTGTTTTAGTTGTTATTTGCATGATTTGAGACAAACCAATCTTAGTCATTAGTTTGAGCATATAAATATAGTGAATTTAATTAATGCATATTGATTTAAATTAAACAACTTTCTGAGTGGGATCGATACTTTACTTATTATTGTATTGCTTGTTGACATATGTATGCTTGCATGAGTTAGAGCTCTTTTGTTAAGACTAAAAAATGATGAATAAGTTCGTGTTGATTAAAGATGAAATTGATATTTCCATTGTCTTTGGGATTATTAGTGTTGGTGGAAACACATCTATTTCGATAATAATGGATGTCTAGAGGTTATATTGACCAATCGGGTAATTAATCGGATAAATGAGCAATTAATTATTATTAATTCAAATATTTATAACTATTTGTTCACATGTGTGTACTATTGATTCACATGCATGTACTATTAGGGGAGGTGGTGCAAGATTGATAATACTTGTATGACTAAATTAACAATGAAGGTATAGATGAAGGTATAGATGAAGGTATTATACTGTAATTATTTTTTCACATAATTGTACTATTGATTCACATGATTGTACTATTGATTCACAAGATGTACTATTAGGGGAGGTGGTGCAAGTTTGATAGTACTTGTAGGACTAAATTACAAATGAAAGAAAAGATGAAGGCCATAGATCGTGCAATTATCGAAACTATGTTTTCCTATAAATAGAAGCTCATTCTTCTTTCATTCTCACCAATTCACTAAGACTCACAAGAGCAATTATATAAAGAGAAGCTATGAGAGAGAGAAGCTTTAGAGAGAAAGTAGAAAGAAGTACGCTACCTCCACTATTCGATATCGATCTTCTTACGAGGTAAGGGATATTATTTTTTATATTCATAGGAATAATTTTGTCTTCAATACTCGTAGTATGTGAGTAATATTATAAATATTCTTAAAATATATTTATTACATGAATGAAATTTTTACATCTAATAATTTTATTTTAGAATTATTGATTATTATTAAAGTATATTCTTATAATAATTAATTTATATGGGGTACTTATGTAACAAGAGAAATAAATTTTATTATTTTTTTTAATTATTTTCAAGATAATGAAAATATAAAAATTATATATTATTTAAATAAATATATGAAATGTATATTCTTATAATAATTAATTTTAGTAGAAATATTAATTATAATAATTATATTTATTTTATATATATGAATTTTATAATAAGATTTATTTTATTATAGAATTTATTAATTAATTAAGTTATTATTTTAACTTAATTAATAATGTTATATATATGAATATAAATCGGATATGGAATCCAAACCCTAATTTTGGATTTTTATCAATGGATAAGAATAATAATATAATAATATTATATTTTAATTTTAAGTATGCTATAAATATGTCTTGTATGTTTGTGTTGTGACAATGGTTGGTCAATTATGGTGTATTATGAATCAAAGTATTAGTGTTATTGATAAACCCTAGTTTGGGATGGTCAAATAAGACTTTAAAAATAATAAGTCAATTTGTTGTATATGAATAATGATATGTATTATTAGAATTTAATTTTAATTAGGAAAACCCTAATTATTATGTGGAAAACCCTAATTAATAATTTAAAACCCTAGTTTTTTAAATTTGAAAACCCTAATTTAAAACTCAATTTGAGTTGAAAATCATTATATGTAATCGGGTGATTAGGATTATGGTGAAGTATTATATAATTATATGATTAATTAGGTAAACCCTAATTAGTATTTAGGAATATTAAATTTCTAGAAATCCTAATATTTATATTATAAACCCTAATTACTAAATAGAAATTCTAATTACTAAACTAAAAACCCTAAGGGTTAATTATAAACCCTAATTGGAACTCAAATGAGAGTTCAAAAAGTTATGTAAAGACGTTAATTTTATTAATGTTGGGTATTATTAATATAACCCTAATTATTAGAAACTATAATTTCTAAATTAGAACCCTAATTATAAAATTGGAGCCCTAATTGCTAAATTAGCAATCTTAATTGTATTTAGTAAAATCTAAACCTAATGTTCATGTATAGTATAATTAGAAAATTAATCATAATTAGGAAACCCTAATTTCAAATTTTTAGAAACTAAAATTTAATTATTTATTTATTTTTTTGTGCTAATCCTAATTTTGGAAATTCTAGAAATTATTTTTAAACCCTAAAATGGTCCAAACCCTAAATCCAAACCCAAACCCTAAACCCTAAGGGTTTGTAAGGATTACAAGATTGCCTTAATTTTAAAAGCCAAATGACCTTTTTGCCCTCTTGTATTATTGAAGCAAATATAGGTTTTGACATTAAATTAGGGAAGTTGGTGACCAAACCCATCAACCCCATGTGCACAATAATTCACAAAGAAATAAAGAAAAAGAACCTTTTCATTCATGCATTGTATTTACATTATATATAGGTTGAAGAGAGAAAGTGCATTATTTTTGCCTCATTTATTCACCATGCTCATCCAAGACCCCTCTCTCTCTCTAAGATACGAATTCTTGTAGTATATGAGCTCCCAAACAAAGCCCCACTAACACCCACAACAAATCAGAGGCTTAGATTCAAGGATTTGATCAAGAAAGGTATAACTTAAAAACCAAAATCTGACATTTAATCTTGTGTTAGATGTTAAGTTTTTTGTGTTATATATGTATTATGGAGTTTAAATAAGTGATCTGGGTTGGTATCTTGTAGATCCATAACATCTAAGTGGAATGAATTTGAAGATTTCAAAAATCCGGAATAAGTAAATTATTATTTTATTAAATAAATAGAAAAAAATATTTTTAATTATTAAAAAAAATACAAAATAAATTATTAAAAATTATTTTAAAATCAAAAAAATTTTTTAATTATTTTGAATATATTTCATAAATATTTAATATTTTTGGAATATTAAAAGTATTTAATTTATTTAATTATAATATTAAATAAATTATTTAAAAATGATTTTAATACATGAAAAATCATTTAAAATTATATTATGGTATAAGAAAATAATTTAAGTTATTTTTGATAACTTTTAATATTTTGTGATGAATTTCATTAATTAATTAATATTAATGATAATTAAGTTATTTATTAAATATATTAAATAAATTATGAAAAATAGAATTAATGATTTAAAAATTATAGAAAAATGATTTAAAAGGTTATAAAAATATTTTAAGTTATAAATATAACTTTTGATATTTTGTCATGAAAAATATTAATATTTTAATATTAATGATATTAAATTTATTTAATAATTATATTAAATAAATTAGTTTAAAAATGATTTTAATATTAGAAAAATCATTTTAAATGAAAATAAATAGTTTAAAAATATTTTAAGTTATAAAATATAACTTTTAATATTTAAAGGTAAATTTCATTAATTAATTACTATTAATGATATTAAATTATTTAATAATTATATTAAATAAATTAGTTTAAAAATGATTTTAATATTATAAAAATCATTTTAAAATGAAAATAAAGTGTTTAAAGATATTTTAAGTTATAAAATATAACTTTTAATATTTAAAGGATAATTTCATTAATAATTTAATATTAATGATATTAATTTAATAATAAATGATATTAAGTTTATTTAATAATTATATTAAATAAATAGTTTTAAAATGGTTTTATTTATTTAAAAATCATTTAAAAAGGATATTAATGAATTAAAAATATTTTAAGTTATAATTAATGACTTTTAATATTTTGATAAGATAAATAATACATTAATATTTTAATATTAATGATAATTATTTAAAAATGATTTTAATTCTTTTAAAAATCATTTAAGGGTAATATTAATACTTTAAAAGTATTTTGAGTTATTATAAATAACTTTAATATTTTAGCAATGGTTTCATTAATAGTTTAATATTAATTAAATATTAATGATAATAGAATTATTTAATATTTAAATCATTTAATAATGATTAGGTGTTTGAAAATTCATGATAAATTATAATAAATGTTTAAAAATTATTATAAGTCATTTTAAAAAATATATAGTGATACTTTTAGGATATTGAACTACGAGGATAGAGTCTTAGACTCGATAATTGCCGATAAATGTAGTCGATGGTGCAAGCATATTTGAGAAATTGATACGGACTTAGATAATTTGATTAGATATGTGTTTATTTGTGATTGATGGTTGTTAAACATATGTGACAATGTGATTAGGTTATGTCTTTATTTATGATAAGCGGTCTTATGTGTTATAGTATGTTATTCTAATCGATCGAATGATCTTATTCTTGATAGGTGTTATATAAAGATAGAACTAAATTCTGCTATATAAGCGGCGCATCGGTGATATCTTACCTTTGCATTTCCTTTTTATCTGATGGACATGAGTAAGAAGTTTTAGAATTATATTATTATTATCTATATATTATTAACCTATTGTGATATATTATATATCAGATCATTGTTTATCAACATGTTAGTATATGATAATTAGGATATATATATATTACATTAGTTAATTTCTATATATGGTTATACAAGTGTCCCCACTTGGATAATCATTATATTTAATCACATGTTTAATATATATATATATATATATATATATATATATATATATATATATATATATATATATATATATATATATAAGTCGTCTAAGCTATTTGATCGACTAGACACAAATTTTGAAATATCGTTGAATATGATAAAACCTTTTTGTATCAATCAAATTGTTTTTGGTTGGATTCGGACTAAGTATGAACATCCGATCAGGGAAAACTTTTATCGCTTAAAGGCGGACAAAGGATGAACGATAATATCGTTCTTGTAATATAGTATTGATTGATCTGAGGGCCCGTGGGAAGTACTAAACCTAGCGTGCCCGTAAGTTATGCGGGTTTGCGAGATGAAGTTACGCTAAACCTTTATCGAAAACTAAAAACAATGTTGTTCATAGTATGTCGACTACCTATATATATAGTCTATCGTAGTTTCAAAAATTTGAGATAAATTGTTATGTTATTATTATCGGTTGAGTTTACTTCTGACTATAAATTCGTTGTAGAAGTGATGTACAAAGAAAACATTTATTTCTTTCGATTAATTATATTTCTAATTGTTATTACTTCTTTGGGCACCCAAATCTCATTCCTTGCTTAAATTTAAATGTTTTCGATTTAGGGCATGAACAACTCGAAGGTTGAGACAAGAACAAGTGAAAAGGAAAGCAAGCAGAACATGTTTAATGGTATCTTTTGTAATAGTTAGACAATATATAGATAATGATATGTATTATATATCATGTAAAGAATTATAGTAAAGGTGCGTGCGTACTTGGGATTAGACTACGATAAATGTAAGTTAAGTTTGATATTTATATTATTATTTATTATTATTAGTATTATTTTCGCTCATAGAAATGGTATCGTGAAAAAAGCAGAGTTTGGGGTTTCAAGTACCGAGTTTGGGGTCTTTACAAGTTGGTATCGAGCTTAGGGTTAAAAACCTTAGGTGGGTTAGACCTTAGGCTATAACCTTGGAGCAGAGAGGAAGCGTTGAAAATACAAATAACTCATATAGAGTTTAAAAGGAGATGAATTGAATAAGTTCATCGTCAAATCAAATAAAAGATAACTTATATAAAACTATTATTTGTTGTGTGTATATATTAGTTGATAATCAGGATAACTTAGGTGTGTAGATGTCGGATAGAAAAGGATTAGGATACCCTCAAATCGTAAAGAAGAAATCGACCTCCATAGCATAGAGCCGATATCAAAGATAATAATTGAAATAGAGGCTCACATTGAAAGCTACCTCAATGAGGTGGTTATTTTGAAAAGTATAATCTTGGGACCACGAAGCGATAGTATATGGTGATAGGTAAAGTATAGTTAAAGAATATGTGGTCGATGTCGAGTTCTTAAACTCATATATGTTTGTGGTGAGTTCTTAAACTCATAATGTATAGTAAGTTAGACGAACTAGGTGTAGTTAGGTGTGAATGGATTATTGAGGATAATGGGAATAGACAGATTACTAAGCAATTGATCCTTAGTGGAGGCGTAAGAAATAAGTAGTACTAGTATTACTTGAATATGTATGATTCTATGTTATGTATATATGATAGGTATGTTTGTATAAGGTAATATTTTTCAAATTTTTATATAAGTTGTGGCGTGATTCCAGACTTTTGAGTCTGAAAGGGATAGCGGATGATTAAAGCAATATGTCTTTATGGTATGTCGAGTGATATGAATATGAATTTATATGGGATTAATGAAATAAGTTGGTATAAAGATAGTAGTTAATTATATGAGTCTTTGGTTAATCACGAGAAAACCAAATTTTCAAAATCTAATATTTTGAGTACATGATTATTGAATAGAAAGTTTTGTGTTATATATTAGCGTATACGATAAGGTTTAGAATGTAAGTTAATAATAAGAATAAATTATGATAATGTTAGTGAGGAGGCGAAAATGAAAAATACAGACGAAGAAACACATCAACAAAATTTGGAAGACAACCGGACCCGTCTGAGAATTTTGCGAATATGGGACGATCAAGTTATGCGAGCGGAATACCGATCAGCGGGAAGATCGGCCGGATAATCGATCGATGAGCGTCAAAGACTTCAAGGCATCGTCTTTGCGCGAGATTTAGAGGATCAAGTGACCATGTGTGAAGCGTTTGTGATAGCTAGGATAACGAAGGGGCAAAAGATAGTTTTGTCACTATCGATAAAAGGAAAGGAGATAAAGGGAAAATCTGTGTGTTTTAAGTGTGAATCGATGGAGTATAAGGTGGAAGATTGTCCAAGAAGGAGAAAGGAGGCAAGGAATGCGAATACGGGAAAAGCGGCGGGACATTGGCGGCGATGGGACCAACATCAACAAATCAAACCAACGAAATCAAGCATGTAAGCGTCTTCAACATGCCAGATTCAAGAAAGCTATAGCGGTAGGGGATGCTGACTCTCGGTATTACTCAAACCAATTTTATTTCTTATATATTATTTTCTTATATATAGTAAATTATTTTATAAATTATTTTGAAGGAGGAATTTGAGTTCTTTTAGAAATCAATTTTTTAAGTATAAGCAGATAGATAAGCTTTATCTTTGAATAGTTAAAGATCGATTCGATCAATTTTGATCGAGATCTACTACATGATGATTGTGTATGCTATGTACTGGTATGTATAGGTTTTAAAGCGGTGATTAGGGGGACGGAATCTTTATAAGGGAGGTGAATGTAACAACTTTAGATATTTTTATATAAATAAATCGAGAAATTTTGCATATATAATTTTTTTTTTATTTTAAGGATGAGATTTTTGTACAAGATAATAATGTATGTATGTAATTATGTAATAAATAAAAATATATTTATTACATGAATGTTTACAAATAATTTTATTTTAGAATTATTGATTATTATAAAGTTTATATTCTTATAATAATTAATTTTAGTAGAAATATTTTTTATTAATTATTTTCCATGAAAATATAATTATATATTATTTAAATAATATATGAAATGATTTTTAAATTATTATAATAATTATTTATATTTTATTATATGAATTTATGTAAGATTAATTAAGTTAATTATTTTAACTTAATTAATAATGTTATATATGAAGAATAAATCGGATATGGAATCAAACCCTAATTTTGGATTTTTATCAATGGATAAGAATAATAATATAATAATATTATATTTTGATTTTTTAGATCTTTATAAATATATATTTGTATATGTGTGTAATGATTGATAATGGTTGGTCAATTATGGTGTATTATGAAAAACCCTAATTATTCTTGATAAACCCTAATTTTTTGAAGTCAAATAAGACTTATAAAAAATCATTAAGTATTTATGTTATATGAATAATGACATGTATTATTAAATTTAATTTTAATTAGGAAAACCCTAATTATTATGTTTGTAAAAAACCCTAATTAATAATTTTAAAACCCTAATAATTAAACCCTAATTTAAATTTGAAAACCCTAATTTAAAACTCAATTTGAGTTGAAAATTATTATATAATGTGAGTGATTATGATTATTATGTTAAGTATTATATAATTTTATGATTAATTAGGTAAACCCTAATTAATATTTAGAAATATTAATTTTTAGAAACCCTAATATTTATATTATAAACCCTAAATTACTAAATAGAAACCCTAATTACTAAACTAAAAACCTTATTGTTAATTATAAACCCTAATTGAACTCAAATGAGAGTTCAAAAAAGTTATTAAAGCGTTTAAGTTAATGTTGGGTATTATTTTAAACCCTAATTTTTAAGAAAATTATTAGAAACTTATAATTTCTAAATTTAAACCCTAATTTAAAATTGGAGCCCTAATTGCTAAATTAGCAATCTTAATTATAATTAGTAAAATTTAAACCTAATGTTCATGTTTATGTAATTAGAAAATTAATCATAATTAGAAACTCTAAATTTCAAATTTTTAGAAACTAAAAAATTATTTATTTTTTTTTTTGCTAACCCCTATTTTGGAAATTCTAGAAATTATTTTTAAACCCTAAAATGGTTCAAACCTAAACCCTAACCCAAACCCTAAACCCTAAGGGTTTGCCAAGATTACAATTTTGCCATTTAAATTTTAAAAAGCCAAATGACTTTTTGCCCCTCTTGTATTATTGAAGCTAAAATATAGGTTTTGACATTAGAGGGGAGTTGGTGACCAAAACCCAAGTTGACATTTGTGACATGTAAATATCAAATAAATCAACCTAAATGTATATCGATTTCATGCATTCATTACATTATATATATAGATTGAGAGAGAAAAAATCATTATTTAACCTCATTTTTGCACAACACTCATCCTAGACCCTCTCTCTCTAAAATACACGAAAATTGTAGTATATGGTCCTTAAAAGCCCCACGATCACCCATAACAAATAAGAAGTCTAGAATCAAGGATTTGATCGAGAAAGGTATAAACCTAAAACTAAAAATCGACCTTTGATGTTGTGTTAGATGTTATGTTTTTGGTGTTAATATATGTTATATGTAGTGTTAATGATGATGCAGGTTGGTAGATGTTAGATCCATAACATCTAAGTACTCAAATTGATGATTTTCAAAAAATGGAAAAAATTTTGTTTTTGTATACGACGATCGAATGTGGGACCTCTTTAAATCTTTGTTGTTGTTATTTTTTTTGTTGTTTGAATGTTTGATCTTGTAGTATGTTATATGATCTTTGTTGCTGAAACTTAAATTAGGTCGGAGATCATGGTATAAATTAAAAGATTATAAGTGGTGAAAAGTCGGTTGGCCAGCCATTAATGAAAATAGCTTTTAGGTAACCCAAAAAATTTCAGATTTCGAAAATTCGATGACCATTTTTAAAGCCTTTGATCTTGCTTATCTTTGATAGTTAGTCCATGATGTTGTTGTTTGTATGTTGTAATATGACATTAGAACTATATTCATACCTTTATATTACCTATAACATGAACATGATCGAATTAGTGGATTGGTCAAAGTGAAGTCGTTATTGTTTTTGTTTTATGAAGGTTTACGGGGAAACCAGAACCTTCATGAGCAATTTTTTCGATATGGTTTGATTGGCTCATGTATATTATTATTTGATGTTAATTTATATGATTTTTGATAGATGTAATAGATTCATTTCCTCATATCATATCTATAACTTGAACCATTAAATCACATAAAACATATTATCATGTGAATTGAAAGTTATAAAGATCGAAAGTAAAGGTCGGTATGCTTTGTTCTTCATTTACGGAAAACCCGAAATGAAAAACGACTTTCTAACGATAATTTTTGGAGGCTTAGATCTCTCTACGATTATTTATGAGTATAATCATGTTTGTTTGATAATGATGATAGTATTACATTACTTTACTAATATACGACACTTTATTAGTCGAGAAACACATACATGATTGAGATTTAATAATGGTCAAAGTCTAGCTATCCTCAATTTACTATGAATTTTTGGGTTTGCTTGAAGAACACCACGAAGAACACCTATAGCGACGTTTTGTCATTATATAGAAATCTTCTTAGCGACAGATTTTATTTCTAAAATTAATTATTTTTATTAAATAAATAGTAAAAAATTAGTTTTTAATTATTAAAAATACAAAATAAATTATTAAAAATTATTTTAAAATCAGAAAATTAGTTTTTAATTATTTTGAATATATTTCATAAATATTTAATATTTTTGGAATATTAAAAGTATTTAATTTATTTAATTATAATATTAAATAAATTATTTAAAAATGATTTTAATACATGAAAAATCATTTAAAATTATATTATGGTATAAGAAAATAATTTAAGTTATTTTTGATAACTTTTAATATTTTGTGATGAATTTCATTAATTAATTAATATTAATGATAATTAAGTTATTTATTGAATATATTAAATAAATGATGAAAAAATAGAATTAATGATTTAAAAATTATAGAAAAATGATTTAAAGGTTATAAAAATATTTTAAGTTATAAATATAACTTTTGATATTTTGTCATGAAAAATATTAATATTTTAATATTAATGATATTAAATTTATTTAATAATTATATTAAATAAATTAGTTTAAAAATGATTTTAATATTAGAAAAATCATTTTAAATGAAAATAAATAGTTTAAAAATATTTTAAGTTATAAAATATAACTTTTAATATTTAAAGGTAAATTTCATTAATTAATTATTATTAATGATATTAAAATTATTTAATAATTATATTAAATAAATTAGTTTAAAAATGATTTTAATATTATAAAAATCATTTAAAATGAAAATAAAGTGTTTAAAGATATTTTAAGTTATAAAATATAACTTTTAATATTTAAAGGATAATTTCATTAATAATTTAATATTAATGATATTAATTTAATAATAAATGATATTAAGTTTATTTAATAATTATATTAAATAAATAGTTTTAAAATGGTTTTATTTATTTAAAAATCATTTAATAAGGATATTAATGAATTAAAAATATTTTAAGTTATAATTAATGACTTTTAATATTTTGATAATAATACATTAATATTTTAATATTAATGATAATTATTTAAAAATGATTTTAATTCTTTTAAAAATCATTTAAGTGTAATATTAATACTTTAAAAGTATTTTGAGTTATTATAAATAACTTTAATATTTTGGCAATGGTTTCATTAATAGTTTAATATTAATTAAATATTAATGATAATAGAATTATTTAATATTTAAATCATTTAATAATGATCCGGTGTTTGAAAATTCATGATAAATTATAATAAATGTTTAAAAATTATTATAAGTCATTTTAAAAATAATATGATACTTGATACTTATTAGATATTGAACTACGATGATAGAGTCTTAGACTCGATAATTGCGATAAAAAGTAAAGTCGGTATGCAGAGCGTATTTAGAAATTGATCTGGACTTAGATAATTTAATTAGATATGTGTTTATTTGTGATTTGATGGTTGTTAAACATATGTGACAATGTGATTAGGTTATGTGTTGTTTTGCAATAAGCGGTCTTTATGTGTTATAGTATGTTATTCTAATCGATCGAATGATCTTATTCTTGATAGGTGTTATATAAAGATAGAACTAAATTCTGAGTATAAGCGGTAGCGTCGAAATGATATCTTACCTTTGCATTTCCTTTATCTGATGGACATGAGTAAGAAGTTTAGAATTATATTATTATTATGCTATATTATTAACCCTATTGTGATATATTCTATATCCGATCATTGTTTATCAACATGTTAGTATATGATAATTCAGATATATATATTTTGTTCGTTAATTTCTATATATGGTTATACAAGTGTCCCCAGTTGGATAATCATTATATTTAATCACATGTTGATATATATATATATATATATATATATATATATATATATATATATAAGCCGTCTAAGCTATTTGATCAGCTAGACAAAAATTTTGAAATGTCGTTTAATATGATAAAAACCTTTTTGTATCAATCAAATTGTTTTGGTTGGATTCGGTCTAAATATGAACATCCCGATCACGGGAAAATTTTTTATCTTTCGAGGCGGATAAAAGGATGAACGATAATATCGTTCTAGCAATGTAGTATTGATCAATCTGAGGCCCATGGGAAGTACACCTAAAGCTAAGTAAGTTATGACGGTTTGCGAGATGAAGTTACGCTAAACCTTATCGAAAACTAAAAATAATGTTCATAGTATGTCGACTAAACTATATATATAGTCTATATCGTAGTTTCAAAAATTTGAGATAGAATTGTTATGTTATTATTATCGGTTCGGTTTACTTCTGACTATAAATTCGTTGTAGAAGTGATGTACAAAGAAAACATTTATTTCTTTCGACTACTTATATTTTAATAATTGTTATTACTTCTTTTGGCACCCAAATGCTCACCCTTGCTTAAATTTAAATGTTTTCGATTTAGGCATGAACAACTCGAAGGTTAGAGACAAGAACAAGTGAAAAGGAAAGCAAGCAGAACATGTTTAATGGTATCTTTTGTAATAGTTAGACAATATATAAGATAATGATATGTATTATATATCATGTAAAGAATTATAGTAAAGGTTACGTACTTGGGATTAGACTACGATAAATGTAAGTTAAGTTTGATATTTATATTATTATTATTATTATTATTAGTATTATTCGCTCATAGAAATGGTATCGTGAAGAGTTAGAGTTAATATCGAGGGGTTAAAAACCTTAAGTGGGTTAGACGAGTTTGGCTATAACCTTGGAGCCAATATCAAAGCCAACAAATTTGAAATAGAGGCTCACATTGAAAGCTACCTCAATGAGGTGGTTGATTTAAAAAGTGTAGTTCCGGACCCTGAAACGATAGTATAACTAATAGGTAAAGTATAGTTAAAGAATATGTGGTCAATGTCGAGTTCTTAAACTCATATATTTGTGATGAGTTCTTAAACTCTTAATGTGTGGTAAGTTGGACGAACTAGGTATAGTTAGGTATGAATGGATTATTGAGGATAATGGGAATAGACAAATTACTAAGCAATTGATCCTTCGTGGAGGTGTAAGAAATAAGTAGTACTAGTATTACTTGAATATGTATGATTCTATGTTATGTATATGATAGGTATGTTTGTATAAGGTAATATTTTTTTCAAATTTTGTATAAGTTGTGGCAGCGATTCCCGACTTTTGAGTCATAAAGGGATAGCAATGTTTAAAGCAATATGTGCTAAGGTATGTCAAGTGTTATGAATATGAGTCTATGAAGGATTAATGAAATAAATTGGTATAAAGATAGTAGTTAATTATATGAGTACTGGTTAATGCAGAAAACCAATTTTTCAAAATCTAATATTTTGAGTACATGATTATTCGAATAGAATGTTTTGTGTTATATGTTAAGCGTATACGATAAGGTTTAGAATGTAAGTTAATAAGAATAATTTATGATAATGTCGCCAAGATGAAAACGAAACTAAAGGGCAAAAGAACCTGTTAACAAAGCTGGAAGACAACCAGACCCGATACAGAATTTTGCGAATATGGACGATCAAGTTATGCAGAACGGAATACCAGTCGCAAGAAGATTAGCTATATAATCGATCGACGAACGTCAAAGACTTCAAGGCAATCAGATCGCCAGGATTTAGAAGATCAACTGACCATGTTGATGCGTTTGTGATAGCTAGGATAACAAAGGGGCAAAAGATAGTTTTGTCACCTATACGATAAAAGAAAAGGAGATAAAGGGAAAGTCTGTGTGTTTTTAGTGTGAATCAATGGAGTATAAGGTGGAAGACTGTACAAGAAGAAGAAATGAGGCAAGGAATGTGAATACGGCAAAAGGCAGCAGGACATTGGCGACGACGGGACCAACATCAACAATTAAACCAACGAAATCAACCGCAAACGTCTTCAACATGACCGTTCAAGAAACTGTAGCAGCCGGAAATGCAACTCCAGGTATTACTCAAGCCAATTTTATTTCTTATATATTATTTTCTTATATATAGTAAATTTTTTATAAATTATTTTGAAGGAGGAATTTGAGTTCTTTTAGAAATCAATTTCCCGTATAAGCAGATAGATAAGCTTTATGCTGAATAGTTAAAGATCAGTTCGATCAATTTTGATCGAGATCTACTCGCAATGATTGTGTATGCTATGTACCCTGGTATGTATAGGATTTAAAATGGTGATTCTGGGGACGGAATCTTTATAAGGGAGGGTGAATGTAACAACCCGATATTTTCTGTATAAATAAATCAGAAATTTTGCATATAATTTTTTTTTTTTAAGGATGAGGATTGTACAAGATAATGTGTATATGTATTTATGTGGTAAATAAAAATATATTTATTGCATGAATATTTACAAATAATTTTATTTTAGAATTAATGATTATTATAAAGTATATTCTTATAATAATTAATTTTATAGTAGAAATGTTTTTATTAATTATTTTCCATGAAAATATAATTATATATTATTTAAATAATATATGAAATGATTTTTAGAATTATTATAATAATTATTTATTTTATTATATGAATTTATGTAAGATTAATTAAGTTAATTATTTTAACTTAATTAATAATGTTATATATGAAGAATAAATCAGATATGGAATCCAATCCCTAATTTTGGATTTTTATCAATGGATAAGAATAATAATAATATAATAATATTGTATTTTGATTTTTCAGTGCTATAAATATGTACTGTATGTTTGTGGACTGACAATGGTTGGTCGATTATGGTGTATTATGACCAAACCCTAGTGTTACTGATAAACCCTAGTTTTGCAGTCAAATAAGACTTTAAAATTTGTTAAGTCACTGTGTTATATGAATAATGACATGTACTATTAGAATTTAATTTTAATTAGAAAACCCTAATTATTATGTGGAAAACCCTAATTAATAATTTAAAACCCTAATTTCTAAATTTGAAAACCCTAATTTAAAACTCAATTTGAGTTCGAAACTGCTATGTAACTGGGTGATTACGATTATGGTGAAGTATTATATAATTCTATGATTAATTAGGTAAACCCTAATTAGTATTTAGGAATATTAAATTTCTAGAAATCCTAATATTTATATTATAAACCCTAATTACTAAATAGAAATTCTAATTACTAAACTAAAAACCCTAAGGGTTAATTATAAACCCTAATTGGAACTCAAATGAGAGTTCAAAAAGTTATGTAAGCACGTTAATGCGATTAATGTTGGGTATTATTAATATAACCCTAATTATTAGAAACCATAATTTCTAAATTAGGAACCCTAATTATAAAAATTGGAGCCCTAATTGCTAAATTAGCAATCTTAATTGTATTTAGTAAAATCTAAACCTAATGTTCATGTATAGTATAATTAGAAAATTAATCATAATTAGGAAACCCTAATTTCAAATTTTTAGAAACTAAAATTTAATTATTTATTTATTTTTTTGTGCTAATCCTAATTTTGGAAATTCTAGAAATTATTTTTAAACCCTAAAATGGTCCAAACCCTAAACCCAAACCCAAACCCTAAACCCTAAGGGTTTGTAAAGATTACAAGATTGCCTTAATTTTAAAAGCCAAATGACCTTTTTGCCCCTCTTGTATTATTGAAGCAAATATAGGTTTTGACAATTAGGGGAAGTTGGTGACCAAACCCAACAACCCCATGTGCACAATAATTCACAGCAAATCAGCAGCAACCTCAGATTCATGCATTGTATTTACATTATATATAGGTTGGAGAGAGAAAGTGCATTATTTTTGCCTCATTTATTCACCATGCTCATCCAAGACCCTCTCTCTCTAAGATACGAATTCTTGTAGTATATGAGCTCCCAAAAAAAGCCCCACTAACACCCACAACAAATCAGAGGCTTAGATTCAAGGATTTGATCAAGAAAGGTATAACTTAAAAACCAAAATCTGACATTTAATCTTGTGTTAGATGTTAAGTTTTTTGTGTTATATATGTATTATGGAGTTTAAATAAGTGATCTGGGTTGGTATCTTGTAGATCCATAACATCTAAGTAGACTAATTTGAAGATTTTAAAAATCTGGAAAAAGTTTATTTTGTGTCTGACAGTCAAATGTCAGACCCCATAAATCTTTGGTTGTTAAGTTTTTTTGTTGTTTTAATGTTTGATCTTGTTGTATGCTGTAAGATCTATGTTCTGGAAGTTTAAGTAGGACCAGATCATGCATAGGTTGTAAGATAATCGTGGTCAAAGTCAATTGACCGACCACGAAAACTGAAAATCTGGGGAACCCAAAAAAATTCCCAGATTCCCAGAATTTCTGACAGCCCTTTTAAAGCCTTTGATCTTGCTTATCTTTGATAGTTAGTCTAGGATGTTGTTTTGGTGTTATAATGTGACATTAGAACTACATAGTAATTCCTTTATATTACCCATAACATGTACATGATCGAATTTAACCTTGGTCAAAGTACGTTGACCATTTTTGCTTTATGAAGGTTTCTGGGAAACCTAGAACCTTCATGAGCAATTTTTCCAGTATGGTTTGACCGGCTCATATCTTTTGTTTGTATTAATTTTTTGATGATCTGATGATATGGTATTGTTCCATGTCATGTACTCTATATGTATGAACCATTAGAATGAACATATCAAGCCCAGAACGGTTTAATCAAGGCTTCGAAAGTAAGTACCTCGACTGTTCTTCATTTCCGGAAAACCCAGAAATTGAAGAACAGTTCTGACATGATTTTTGGAGGGCTAGATCTTGCTGATATTTGATGTTATAATTATGTTTGTTGTTTGATAATGAAGTCCTGCACTAGAACTATAATATCCGATCACAAGCATGTCAGGAAACATCACA
This sequence comes from Panax ginseng, assembly GCA_020205605.1. Classification (NCBI taxonomy): domain Eukaryota; kingdom Viridiplantae; phylum Streptophyta; class Magnoliopsida; order Apiales; family Araliaceae; genus Panax; species Panax ginseng. Next base: position 32,491,669 of record CM035143.1, on the reverse strand, counting down.
GATTGAGATTTACGTATGGTCAAACCTAGCATCCTCGAAACTGACAGTGTTTTGGGTTTTGCTGAAGAACACGAAGAACACCTATAGCGACAGTTATGTCGCTATAGGTGTCGCTATAGGTGGTCTTTAGCGACAATTTATATATAAAAATTATATTTTTATTAAATAATTAGTATTAATTAGTTTTTAAATATGAAAAATACAAAATAAATTATTAAAAATTATTTTAAATTCTGAAAATTAGTTTTTAATTATTTTGAATATATTTCATAAATATTTAATATTTTTGGAATATTAAAAGTTTTTAATTTATTTAATTATAATATTAAATAAATTATTTAAAAATGATTTTAATACATGAAAAATCATTTAAAATTATATTATGGTATAAGAAAATAATTTAAGTTATTTTTGATAACTTTTAAAATTTTGTGATGAATTTCATTAATTAATTAATATTAATGATAATTAAGTTATTTATTGAATATATTAAATAAATGATGAAATATAGAATTAATGATTTAAAAATTATAGAAAAATGATTTAAAGCTTATAAAATATTTTAAGTTATAAATATAACTTTTGATATTTTTGTCATGAAAATATTAATATTTTAATATTAATGATATTAAATTTATTTAATAATTATATTAAATAAATTAGTTTAAAAATGATTTTAATATTAGAAAAATCATTCTAAATGAAAATAAATAGTTTAAAAGTATTTTAAGTTATAAAATATAAATTTCAATATTTAAAGGTAAATTTTATTAATTAATTACTATTAATGATATTATAATTATTTAATAATTATATTAAATAAATTATTTTAAAATGATTTTAATATTATAAAAATCATTTAAAATGAAAATAAAGTGTTTAAAGATATTTTAAGTTATAAAATATAACTTTTAATATTTAAAGGATAATTTCATTAATAATTTAATATTAATGATATTAATTTAATAATAAGTGATATTAAGTTTATTTAATAATTATACTAAATAAATAGTTTTAAAATGGTATTATTTATTTAAAAATCATTTAATAAGGATATTAATGAATTAAAAATATTTTAAGTTATAATTAATGACTTCTAATATTTTGATAGATAATGCATTAATATTTTAATATAAATGATAATTATTTAAAAATGATTTTAATTCTTTTAAAATTTATTTAAGTGTAATATTAATACTTTAAAAGTATTTTGAGTTATTATAAATAACTTTAACATTTTGGCAATGGTTTCATTAATAGTTTAATATTAATTAAATATTAATGATAATGGAATTGTTTAATATTTAAATCATTTAATAATGATTCCGGTGTTTGAAAATTCTTGATAAATTATAATAAATATTTAAAAATTATATTAAGTCATTTAAAAATAATATGACTGATACTTACATATGTGGAATTACATGATAGAGTCTTAGACTCGATAATTACCCGATAAAGCTGTTGGTAAACCGACATGTTTCAGAAATTGATCTGGACTTAGATAATTTAATTAGATATGGGTTTATTTGTGATTCAATGGTTGTTAAACATATGTGACAATGTGATTAGGTTATGTGCTGACTGCGAATTACAGTACTATGTGTTATTGTATGTTGTTCTAATCGAACGAATGATCTTATTACTGATAGGTGTTATATAAAGATAGAACTAAGTTACGAACTGTAAGGAGTGCGTCAGGCAAGTATCTTACCTTTGCATTTCCTTTATGTAATGGACATGGGTAAGAAGTTTCTGAATTATATTATTATTATTATGCTATATTATTAACCCTATTGTGATATATTCTATATTCGGTCATTGTTTATCAACATGTTAGTATATGATAATTCAGATATATATATATTTTGTTCGTTAATGTCTATATATGGTTATACAAGTGTCCCCACTTGGATAATCATTGTATTTAAATCACATGTTGATATATATATATATATATATATATATATATATATATATATATATATCTATATATATTTGATCACTAGACATATATTTTAGACACAAATTTCAAAATTGAATATGAATATGATAAAACCTTTTGTATCCAATCAAATTGTTTTTGGTTGGATTCCGATCTAAGTATGAACATCCGATCACGGAAAAAAATTTTATGCGCCAAAGTGGACAAATGATGAACGATAATATCGTTCTAGCAATGTAGTAGTGATCAATACAGGGCCCATGGGAAGTACAACCTAAAGCCCGTAAGTTATGACGGTTTGCAGATGAAGTTCTGCTAAACCTTATCGAAAACTAAAAATAATGTTCATAGTATGTCAACTAAACTATATATATAGTCTATACATAGTTTCAAAAATTTGAGATAGAATTGTTATGTTATTATTATCGGTTCAGTTTACTTCATAACTATAAATTCGTTGTAGAAGTGATGTACAAAGAAAACATTTATTTCTTTCAGCTACTTATATTTCTAATTGTTATTACTTGCTGGGCACCCAAATGCTCACCCTTGCTTAAATTTAAATGTTTTCAGCTAGGCATGAACAACTTGGAGGTTCAGACAAGAACAAGTGAAAAGGAAAGCAAACAAAACATGTTTAATGGTACCATGTTTTTGGTGACTCAAGATGGGTGATGTATACCTATTTGGGGGCGTCACATTTGGTATCAAAGCTTAGGGATATGATCCCTGGCTTAGATATGAGACTAGAACAAGGAGGGAAGAAACGGGAAATTCCTTCGCTAGTATGACCTACCTTAGTTTATTTGGTATTTAATTGGTCGGTCAGAGTATAGGGATAATATATGACATGTCAATTAACCCTTGTTTTGTGGCAGTGTTTGAAAATGATATCTGAAAATGTCGAGATAAGTAATGAAGCACATGAGACCGTTGAGTCACCAACGATCAATACCCAGGATAATGTGTATCAGGAAGATAATATTCCTCATGTAAACAATAACACCGATCAAATGATGAACGATGGGATATTCAGAGGCTTTATGCAATTCATGCAACATCAGGCGAGAGAGACTCATGTTCAAAATGCAGGTGGAAACACTGGCAACTCTCGGATGGTCACCGCTAAGCAGTTCAAGGAGCTGGGACCACCAGAGTTTTTGGGAGAGCCAGAATCACTTAAGGCGGAGACGTGGATAAAACAGATCACCAAGATATGGCCTGTGCTTGTCATAGTCACCAACACTCATATCAGAAGCGCCGCACAAAGGTAAATTACGGGCGCCAGTAGCATCCTCATAGTTAAAGATATAGCGTAAATGAATTTTCTTTTACACAGAGTCTGTAATTGTTGATATAATGCAATACTATGACTGTTAAAAATATAATTTTTTTTATTGTTATATTATAGTGCTAAGAATGAGCATATTATTAATACTTAACGAGTGTTATTATTATTTTATTGATGTAACTTGATTATGTGGTTCAAAATCAAGCCATACATGAAATAGGTACTTCGTTATATACAGAGTATCTGTAGTGACTAATTGTATCCTAATGATATGTGATTAGGATATTGTGAATCGAACTATTACGGTTTAGCTTACACACAAGGCAAGTTTCCTCTTACCCTATCTCGATTACAATTACACAAGTTTTCTTATCTTTTTCATTGAGCCAGTTTCTACTATTACGATTGTGCAAGTTTTCTATCTCTAAACTTTCGTTGAGCAAGTTTCTTAACTCTAATTATATTGCGTAGACTCCTAAACCTTATCTCTTGATATTGAGCAAGTTACTCTAATCTTTAACTTGTTATTTAGCATGCAAGTTTATATATTCTGATATACTAATATTGAACAAGTTTTATCGTTCAATTTACTATTTGTTATGCATGCTTAGTACTCAATTCTAAATAACATTAGCTTAATATTGTTCAAGCAAGGTATGTTATGATTATTCAATGTTTATGCTCTTAGATTATTCCTAAAGCATGACCTTAGTATACAACGTTGATTCACTTATGTTTTATTCCATGACATAATGTTATTACCTTTTTATTCAACTAATCCTTAGTTGATGTTCGTTGAATTCCAAATTACCTTGAAACGTATCCAAACCAAAATTACTTTGGTGCGGACTTGTATTCTAAATGCTGAGATGAACAACTCTGTTATTAGGGGATAATTTACGCATAGCGTTGAAATATTTATGCACAATACATTGTACAAAAGGCTGATCCCCCTAAGTACGAGGAGTCTCTATAGTCCTATGACTGTTAAAGTTTAAGTTGAATGATTACTTATACCTATGGACATAGTTCGTGGTCTTATGACCCTCAGATATGTGATTCAGATTTTGATTATCATTGATAGAACCTATTGTTCAGTTCTATTGAGCCTATTATTTGGCAATTGTTGTAAAGTTTTATTTATTATTATTTCAAGTGAGCATTGTTTGCTCACTCTTGCTTATATAAATATTACAGCTAAAGTTGAGAAGGTCGATGTACCTACCACTAGTAAAGGGAAAGGGAAGATGAACAAGTATTGAAGACTTGTAAACATGTTGACTTTTAAATATTATCAGACTTTATTTTAATTATTGTAATGAAGTTATTTATTTTTTTTGCATATGATGTTTGTTTTTGAAGGTTAGATAACCTGAGAGATTTTAAATAATGTAATCCTTTAATGGGAAGGTTTATTATTAAATTTTATTATGATTGGGTAGTTAGACATGAATGTTTTTATCAAGTGAACACCAAATCTTGAGGGAATGAAGTATCCGGATTTGGGGGTGTCACAAGTTGGTATCAAAGCTTTAGGTTATGAACCTTAGGTGGGGAAAAGTCATAGGAAGTAACCTTTGAAATGATAGTGGTGATAAACTCTTATTGAGTTTTAAGGAAGAAGTAATAAAACACTTATGTGTTTATATGATTACAACGTATGTGCTCGTGAGTGTCGAGTAGTACTGAGTAATAATTAAAACTTAAAAATTTTATTGTCAGGATGACTAATGTAGGAGAATCCAGTCAGGCTACAGAGGAAGGACCTCAGATGCCTAGAGAGGAGGAGTCTCGTGACATTTAGGTGGTTTGGGAACAACTACTTCCACTGGAGTCAGCTCCATTGGTCATAGTGGTTGAGCAGGAGGGTTTACCTGATGAGGATGATGATGTAGAAATGGATGAGGAGGATCCCGTCGAGTTGCCATAGTCGAATGAGGATGACGAGGACGAGGACGAGGATGAAGAGATTATACTAAACTCGATCGTTGCTCGTATGTACGATGAAGTATACGATCGCAATGTGGAACTTCAGGATACCGTCGAGGAGTTGGCAAAGATAGTAGCTGAACAACAGACCTCGATGGCATAGAAGGACGATGAGATCCAGGATCGAGAGGAACGTCTGAATAATGTCGAAGAGAAGTTGGTCCACACTGAAGGAGAGAATGAACAACTGACCGAGTAGATCGTAGAACTGAAGAACAAGTTGAATGAAGAATCTATTAAGAGGGAAAGAGCCGAAGACGCGTACGAGGAAGCTTATCAAGGAGTCGGGATAGCAGAGAGAGAGGCACAAGCAAAGAGGATCAAGATGAAAGAGATGAATATCGTATTCAACACCATGATTAATCGAGCTCAAGATCTAGTGATGTATTATCCGATTCAGTTCGAGACGCAGCCATCGTACGTATTAGATCGCAGAACAATGTTCCAGATTATGGAGGAAGAGCGTTGTAAGGCTACGCATCATCTTAGTAGGACATCGTACGGAATGTACCTGATATACGATTATTAATATGATAAATAATATATAAATCCCTGGTGATATATAATCAATGGGATATGATGTTGATGTTTTCCTGAAACTTTAGTAGTTCAGGAAAGTAATGTAAATAGCAGTGATGCTATTATTTTTGTGTTTTCAAAAAGATTATGAATGAATAAAAGTTATTATTTTATTTTATTCAAAGTGTTATGTGTGACGCCCCCAAAATAGGTATACATCACCCATTCTAAGTAGCCAAATACATTGTACATAAATCAAATACAACTTCTTTTTATACAATACGACAAAAGCGTAGCTCAGAGTTTTTACACGATATTGTCTTCTAGACAGTATTCAAACTCAAATGGAGTCCTTATTACATTTATTATCACACTATTTCATCGAATAGGAGGACTACTAATGCAAACATCCGGATGGACCACTACCCATTCCCCGACTAGATCCAAATTTATATTCTCATTTCCTGAAGAGAACAATGAAAACAAAGGGTGAGCTTAACTAACCCTGTAAGAAATATTATGACTAAGATAATGCAGAACAAAATTATCGTTAGCCTTCAACAGTGTTAAACTGATAAAATATAATAAACATCAAGTTTAACTGTAGTGGAACAAGCAATCCATTAGAAGAGTCAAGTAGAACAGGATATCTATTATCTTCTATGATTTAAAAAGTTTATCATCAATTTTATCGCTGAGACTCAGCTTAATAAATAAACCACATCATCGAATCAACCCTGCACTACGGGATAAGGATATTCATGTAATCATCAATGGTCATGATTATACCGAATAATCCCTGGTCATAATCATACCAACAACTGTCCATCAATGCAATCGCGCACCAATGAGGATTTTACCACATCATTTGTAACATTACTACGGTCATGATTATACCGAATAATCCCTGGTCATAATCATACCAATCAATAGTACATTTATGCACGTAAGCCACAAATGACTTTTATCATAATATAAGCATGAGGATGATGATAATGATATAAAAATTCAATTAAAAGAAAGCAACGGATAAATTTTTAAAGATTTAGAACTTAATTTATCCAGAATTCAATAATGTCCAAATTGTCAACATGATACTGCTTTGTGGAGTAAAATTCAAGAATAATATTGTATCAAAAATAATTTGGACAACAAAGAAATTAATTTTTGTCATGAATAATTCCCCGGGTGAATAGTACCTGAGTGAATAGTACCCCGTGAATAGTACTTCAGGAATAGTATCCCATGAATAGTACTTTATGAATAGTACTCGTGAATAGTACTTTGTGAATAGTACTTTGTGAATAGTACCTCGTGAATAGTACTTTGTGAATAGTACCGTAAAAATGAATACTACTCATGGACAGTACTCCGACATGAAAAGCTTAAAATTTAACAAGAATGTGCAAAAAATATCCTTGTGAAACGATACTAGCTAGATGAAGCACAAATTTCAAGGATATTCTACTAATTTCACGGAGTATGCAATACTTTAACAAAATGAGGGTATAATCAGGAATACGAGATGAAATAATATTACTCACATACTACAGAGTATGGAAGAAAAAATTATTCCTATGAATACTGAACAAAATAATATCCCTTACCTCAGAAGAAGACTTGAAACTGGAATAGTGAGGTAGTAGACTTCTCTTCTACTTTCTCGCTAAAGCTTCTCTCTCTATAGCTTCTCTTTCTATAATTTCTCTTGTGAGTCTTAGTGAATTAGTGAGAATGAAAGAAGAATGAGCTTCTATTAATAGGAAAATATAGTTTCGACAATTGCACGTTTTGGGACTCGAAATTTTACAGTATAATACCTTCATCTTTTCCTTCATTTTTAATTTAGTCCTACAAGTATTATCAAACTTGCACCACCTCCCCTAATAGTACATCTTGTGAATCAATAGTACAATCATATGAAAAAAATAATTACAGTATAGTACATTCATCTATACCTCCATTTTTAATTTAGTCATGAAAGTTTTATCAATCTTGCACCACCTTCGCTAATAGTACATGCATGTGAATCAATAGTACACACATGTGAACAAAGTTATAAGCATGTGAATTAATAGCAATTAATTGCTCATTTATCCGATTAATTACCCGATTGGTCAATATAACCTCCAGACATCCATTATTATCGAAATAGATGTCAATTTCCACTAACACTAATAATTCCAACATAATTGAAATATCAATTTCATCTTTAATCAACACGACCTTATTCATCATTAATATTATAACTCACAATATTTAACAACTAGATCATTCCCAGAAAAGAGGGGACTTTCTGATAAGGATTTCTCCCTATTGGCGCACAATTAGGTGATCAAACCTCTCCATGATAGAACTTTCTAGACATTGTCAATATTGCAAATAATAATATGAATAACTTTGTCGTCTCAATTATTGATTTAAAAAAAATATTATGCAGATGATACTGTGACAATAATTGAATCAATAATATGAGAGATATTATGCAGCAATTACTGTAGTAATAATTGAGTATAGTTGAGTGACTTCTCACGTAAGCATCAATAATCAATACCGTGTGCTACTATGCAATCACGCGTATTACTGTACTTTTACCACCGAGTAGTTCAACAGTTTAACGGTAAAACTTTCGCTGTTATTTTTATAAAAAAATAATTATATCATTTTCTAACTACAACAATACTTTCATTGTGGGGTCCACCAATGATTGTGTCATCGTACGAATATTCCCTGTTAAAACGAATATTCCCCGACCAATCGAATATTATATAACCACTTGCTTATTTTGCAAAATTTGCAAATAATACCCACAACTATAACATTATATCAAATCCATACCATAATATTAAAAAATATATTTCGAGAAAAATTAATCTTTATTCATAAAAGTTGGGGTCTTACATTATGTGTTATGTGATGATTTCTCTTATGGGGTGCAAGTTAAGTAGAAAATACTTACAGGAGTTGAGTTATAATCTAATGAGTGTATTTTAACAAAAAATGCCTCCAAGACGATAACCACGACAGACGACCCCTGAGGGATCTACCAACAATAACAATGCTGAAGCTAACCTCGTTCAGCAGCTAGTGACGTTACTGACGGGTGCATTGCAGAATCAACCGTAGAATCAAGCTGTGATGTTTAAGGACTTCAAGGCGGTTGGACCACCAGAATTTCGTGGGTCCATGAATCCAATTGAGGCACAGACCTGGATCATGGAGATAGAGAAAGTATTCGATGTTGTTAGAGTAGGGGAGAATCAGAAGACTGCTTTTGCAACATTTATGTTGAAAGCAGAGGCTAGTTATTGGTGGCAGGCCAATAAAACTCGAGGAGGTCAAGGGGTTATGACTTGGGATAGGTTTAAGGAGATATTTTTCGAGACTTATTTCCCAGAGAGTTCGAAGAATTAGATGGAGGTACAATTTCTAGAACTGAAGCGGGGAACAATGACGGTATCGGAGTATGCCACAAAATTTAACGAATTGGCGAGGTTTGCGCCATATCAAGTCAACACAGATAAACGCAAGGCTAAGAGGTTTGAAGCAGGATGAAACCACAGGTGTACAAGAGGGTCTCCATGTTTCACCAAGACATTTACAAAGAAGATCTTGGAGAAGACAATTTCTATTGAAGGTGGAGGCGAGGCAGATGTAAGTTTAATCAAGAAAAAAGAAAGAAGATGAATGAAGTGGAGGTTAAGAATGGTGGTGGTGGTAGTGGAAATGGTAACAATAACTTAAAGAGAAAATGGATTGGAAATGTGAGTGATGGAAATACGTACGGTAACCAGAAAAATAAGAAGTTCGAGGCATATGCTAAATACGGGAAGTTCACAAGGGTATTTGCTTAATGGGGAAACGTGTATGCTTTAACTGTGGCTAAGAAGGTCACATCTCCCTAAAATTGCAATCAACCCAAGAAGAACATTTGTTTCATGTGCAGATCAAAGGATCATTTTGCTCATGAGTGCCCTAAGAAGAAAGTTGGGGAGACAACAAGAAGCAAGGGAGGTAGCAGTGGAGGTAAATGGACCATTGCTGGACTAATGACATCAAACAAACCCACAGCCAGAACCTTCAACATGACTGTGCAAGATGATGTGTAATCAAAGGATGTTGTGTCAGGTATTATCCCAATCAATGATATAGATGCTTATGTATTATTTGATTTGGGTGCTACTTGCTCGTTTATATCTGATGAATTTGCTAAGAGATTAGGATTGCCTAGTGAAGAATTAAATTTCCCTTTAAACATAGAAATTGCGAATAAGGAAGTAATTCCTGTTAGGTTTGTATACAAGAATTGTAGGGTGAATATTAAGGGAAATATCATGATTGTAGATTTAATTCTGATAAAACTTGGAGAGTTTGATGTAATTTTGTGAATGGATTGGATGTTCAATTATGGAGTGATAATTGATTGCCAAAAGAAATGTGTAAACCTTATGACTCCGTCAAATGTAGTTTTCTATGGTAGTAAATCGCCTAGACATGCGAGATGTCTGACGATTATGCAAGCCAAGAAATTATTGAGTCAAGGCTGTGTGGGTTATTTAGCTTATATAGTCGATACTCAGAAGAAGGGTGTGAAACTAGAAGAGATACCAGTGGTTAGGGAATTTGTAGATGTGTTTCCGGAGGATTTGCCAGGACTTCCGCCTGACAGAGAGATTGAGTTCGTGATCGACTTAGCGCCAAGAACACCCCTGATATCGAAGGCCACGTACAGAATGGCTCCGGTAGAGATGAAGGAACTGATGGTACAACTGCAAGAACTGTTGGATAAGAAGTATATTCAACCAAGCGTATCACTGTGGGGAGCGCTGGTGTTATTCGTGAAGAAGAAGGATGGGTAAATGTGTCTTTGCATTGATTATAGGGAATTAAAAAAAGTCACTATTAAGAATAAATATTTGTTGCCAAGAATAGATGACTTGTGTGATCAATTGAAGGGTGCTAGATACTTCTCAAAAATAGATTTTAGAAGTGGGTATCATCAACTAAAGGTAAGAAAGGAGGTTGTACCTAGAACGGCATTCAGTACTCGGTATGGACATTACGAGTTTCTGGTGATGTCTTTTGGTTTGACCAATGCCCCTGCTGCATTCATGGATTTGATGAACAGTGTGTTTAAACCATTTTTAGACAAGTTTGTGGTGCTGTTTATCGACGACATTCTGGTGTACTCCAAATCTTAAGAAGAACACGTGGAACATTTACGTTTGACATTAGAGACATTAAGAAAGGAAAAGTTGTACGCAAAATTCTCTAAGTGTGAATTTTGGCTAGATCGTGTACAATTTCTGGGTCATGTGATTGATAAAGATGGAATCTCAGTGGATCCATCAAAAGTTGAAGCTGTAATCAATTGGGAACAACCAAGAACACCTTTGGAGGTGATGAGTTTCTTGGGACTGGCCGGTTATTATAAACGATTTATTCAAGATTTTTCTAAGTTAGCCACTCCGTTAACAAATTTGACAAGGAAAGCTGTAAAATTTGTTTGGACGGAGAAGTGTGAAGAGAGTTTTCAAGACTTCAAAAAGAAGTTAAGTATGGCAACTATGTTGTCATTACCAGATAATACAGGAAAATTTGTGGTGTATAGTGATGCCTCACATAAAGGATTGGGTTGTGTTCTTATGCAGAACGGCAAAGTTATTACATATGCATCAAGACAACTGAAGGACTATGAGAAAGGGTATCCGACTCATGACTTAGAGTTGGCTGTGGTGGTATTTGCTCTAAAGATATGGAGACACTATCTCTATGGAGAAAAGTGTGAGATATATACAGATCATAAGAGTCTGAAGTATATTTTCACTCAGAAGGACCTGAATATGCGTCAAAGGAGATGGATGGAATTAATAAAAGATTATGACTGTGAGATCTTTTATCATCCGGGAAAGGCAAATGTGGTTGCAAATGCTTTGAGCATGAAAGGTAGGGAAAAGTTAATGCTGATAACCACTCAGGAGGAGCTTATTTCAGCAATGACAAAGCTAGAGTTAGAAATAAAATTTCCAAGAGAATCTGATGAACGACTATTCCAAACGGAAGATAGTCCAACTTTGGTGGAAAAAGTTAAGAATGCTCAACTACAAGATGAAGAATGTGGGAAAATTAAAGAGAAAGTGGTTGAGGGTAGTGATGTGAAATACAAGATCGATATCGAAGGACTACTAAGGTTCGAGGAAAGAATCTGGGTTCCAACTGTACCAGATATTAAAGAAGAAATCTTTACAGAAGCTCATAACTCAAGATACTCGATTAATCCAGGAAGTACAAAGATGTATCAAGATTTACGACATCATTTTTGGTGGCCAAACATGAAAAGAGACGTCGTAGAAAGTGTTGCAAAATGCTTGACATGTCAAAGAGTCAAGGTTGAGCATCAAAGACCAAGCGGATTACTTTAACTGTTGGAAATATTGGAATGGAAGTGAGAACACATCACAATGGATTTTGTGGTGGGTCTTCTAACTACTTAGAGAGGATGCGATGCGATTTGGGTGATAGTGGACAGACTGACAAAATTAGCACACTTTTTGCCAATAAAGATTAGGTTCAATCTTAATCAGTTGGTAAAGTTATACGTTAAAGAGATCGTTTCGAGACATGGAGTGCCAGTATCAATTGTGTCAGATAGAGATCCGTGATTCACGTCAAACTTCTGGAAGAGACTACAAGGATGCATGGGAACACAGTTGCGAATGAGTACGGCATATCATCCGCAAACAGATGGCCAAAGTGAACGAACAATCCAGACATTAGAAGATATGCTTAAGGCATGCATCATGGATTTGAAAGGGAGCTGGGATGACCATTTACCATTGGTGGAATTTGCCTACAATAACAGTTACCACGCAAGCATCGACATACCACCTTACGAAGTATTATACGGCAGGAAGTGCAGAACTCCACTATGCTGGGATGAAGTCGGTGAACTCCAACTATTAGGACCAGAACTAGTACAACAAACTGCTGAGGTTGTCAAACTCATCAGAACAATATTGGTAGATGCTCAAGACAGACAGAAGAAGTATATTGATCAACACAGACAAGATCGTGAGTTCATTCTAGTATTCATACTATACAAGCTTTGATACTCTAAACAATATTAGTTCATATCATGTATCATATACATATTGGGTACCATAACCCAATCAACTTAGTAATATATTGACTTTCATTGCTCATAAAGAATAACACAAATTGTAGCATACTTAAGAACATTTCGTACAACATCAAGATATAAGATCACAGACCATAAAGGAACTGAAAGACTTGCATGTCTCGTAGATTACCAATTACAACTTTTGTCATTGTAATCTTCTTATACAACATATGATCATGCACATCAACTATTAGCCATAACAACACTTAGTAATCGTTATGTAACTCTACTCTACATTCCATAATCCTTCCTTTTAATCGACACACAATGTTTAATTTAGTGCTTAAGTCCTGTTAGGGATCCTTATTTTCCATTAAGCCTATTTATGTTAAACTTCATTTTCCTTCTCATTATGTTCCTCTTTAATTATCACTCAACATTTAGTTAAGTGAATAAAGTTTACATTCACAGTGCATTAAATGTATATTAGGTTAATCAACTAATTAAATTAACCTTTATGTCATTCTTTAAATTTCATTTTATACTTTCAAAGGATTTCTTCAAATCGGGACTTAACATGTGGTTAAGTTCTTCATTTATGTCTCTATATCATCTTGGATGTTTATTAGGTTAACTTAGACTAATTAAATTAACCTTTAAATCATGCTCCCAAATTTCTTCTTTAATTGATAGTTAACATCAAGTTAAGTATTTAAAATCTCTCATTATACCTTATTAAGTGTATAGTATTCATTAGAATTATTAATATTAACATCTCTTTTAGCCATGTCATAAGCATTCCTCTCCTTTGATCGTGGATGGCGCTTGAGTTTGTTCTTTGAAATCGGTGCCACAAGACTGTGACCCATTTTCATTGACGGTTATGGCAATCAGAAGCGCTGAAATAGCCTAGTGATCGATGATGCGGTGTCCCTTAACAGAACTCGAATCTGCAGTTTGTGTTCTTCGCAATTTTTGACCCTTTCTCCTTCCGATCTTCATAACTAGAGTTATACCCGACCAAATCGGTCCGTTTTCGACTCTATGGACTCCCAACTCTTAGAACTACAACTACCAGAAAATTAACATCTTCCAAAAACACCAACAACCCTTCGAATGACCTAATTTCAAAGTTCATACTAAATTTTCATGTTTTAACATGTTTAGCTAAATCCTTCACTACGAATTCGTTATTCCACCAAATTTATCCATTTAACTTTCGTTGTTTTCGTATTTCAACATACTAAAAACATCCATTAACAATTTCAAATTCTAACCATGAATTAACCAATAATTTTGACTCCAAAATAATTCATATCATATATATAACAACAAAACTAAATTTCTTCTTTTAAAACATAATTACATGAATTTAATTACTAAAAACACAACTATATATGACATAGAACGAATTATACATATTTAAGAACATATATAATCCAATTTCTTAACCCATCACTCAACAAAATCATCAACATAGAATTATTTTGAGAAAACACAAACTAAAAACTTTTAAAAGTAGATTGTTTAGCATTTTGATGAGCTAAATGATATGAATCTTCCTCCTTCTTGTTTCTCAAACCATTCTCAATTTTACAAAGAATTTATTTTTGCGACACTTGTAAGACCCCGAATTTTATGAAATAAAAGTATTCAATTTTTCTTATAATTACAATTCAGTAAATGGTTAAATTGATAAAAGTTTAAAGTTTAGGGTGATATATGAAATTTTTTTAAATAAGCAAGTGGTTATAAAATACTCATTGTTGTCGGAGAATATTCGTTTGGTCGTGGAATATTCTTCTTTCACGGGGAATATTAAATACTGCCGGTATGACCTTAATGTGGGCCCCATAATGTAAAGCGATTGGATGAAGAAAACGACAAGTATAAGTTGTTTACAAATAACGACGTAGTTGTTACCGTTAACACTGTTGGAATACCCGGTGATTAAAATACTGATGAATACGCGTTATATCGCATAAAGAAGACATGGTATTGCACAAGTATTTTTGAATTATTGATTCTTACGTAAGAAGGCACTACTCAATAATTGTTACAAAGAATTAATGCTCAAAGTATTTTATTTTATTGATTCAATAATTGATGCGTTGATATTTTATATTACTGTTGTTTCAATAATTGTCAGTACACAATATTTTCCATTATTGGAGCAATAATTCATATTATCTGAATAATATTATTAGAAAACATTATTGGCAATGTCTAGAAAGTTCATCTAAGGAGAGGTTTAGTCACCTAATTTGCCGCCAAGAAGGAGAAATTCTTATTGAAAGCCCCCTCTTCTTGGGAGGCTATGCAGTTGTCGTTATTGTGATTTTGTAATATTATTTGTGAATAATTAATTATTGATTTATATGATGAGAAAAATATTCATTTTATGTGGATATAGATGGAGAAATTTTTTTTAAAGTGATAATTGTTGAAAATCGATATTTTATCTTTTCTGATAAAATAATATTTTATTATATTATTATAATATAATAATGATGATATTTTTACAATGAATGTGGGATATATGAGTATATGAGGAGGAAGAGTATTTTTGTTGCAAAAGTTGTTTAAAACATGTTAAACATGTCTGTGGGCCCATTTCTTAACTAAAATTTGATTATAACGTGTAAAATCGTCCTTATGTGGATTTCGGTCAATTTCTGTTTGAAATTTGGAAAAACTTTCTTCTGCAAAGTTTTAGAGAATTGAATTTCCTATAAAAAGTTGCAAAATTCGAATTTTCTGATAAAAGAGCTATTTATTATGAATTATTGAAGTTCTGAAGTTACGGAATAATTGATTTTTGGAAGTTTTAACTATTTTAATTAAGAAAAACATTTTTTTTTATTTTTTTTGAGTTGGTGGCTGATGCTTGGATCTGATTTGGTCTGCGTAAGAATTTAATATATATATATATATATAAGAATATTTTATTAAATTTTTTGCTTTGGTGTTCTAAGCAATTTCCTATAAATAGGGTGCTTAGGTTAGAATTGAAAATCACACCAGAAACTGAAGTTTTCTCTCTATATTATCGAGTGTATTCTTGTGAGTATTTTGATATCTTGAGTGTTGCTATACGGTGCAAGTTCGTTCAACGTTATTCCAATCAGAAGTACTGCTCTTTTGAGGTAAGGGATTGTAAGGGATATTATTTTTTTAATAATGATATTATTTCTTCAATATCATTATGCCAAAATATTGATTGAATTTTTTTTTATCAAATTTGGAACTTTTCATGTCGGGGTTACTATTCATGAGTTACTATTCACGACAGTTATTATTCATGAGTTACTATTTATGAGTTATTATTCACAAGTTACTATTCACGGATATTATTCACTACAAAATTTGTTTCTTTTTCTAACAAAATTATAGTTGATTTATAAATATTACTCTGGAGATTAAAACTATATATTGATTATATTGATTTTATTATCATATATAACATTTTTATAACCCTGATGTTGAAATTCTCTATCACTGGAGTGTAAATATGGGTAGATTATTGGTATGATCATGACTAGGGTTCTCTTTGGCCAGTAGTAAAAAGTTGAATTGTGACTTGTATGATCATGACCATTGAATTTATAATTGAATATCTTTAGCTTAAGTGCAAAGGTGAATTGATCAACATGATTATAATTATTGTTTATATAAATTCTGAAATGATTATATATTTCTTTGAGATATTAATATATTTGGCCTGTAGTGCAAATATGAACTGTTGATGAATATCTTTAGCCCGTAGTGCAAAGATGACATGTTGTTGAATATCTTTGGCCTGTAGTGCAAAGATGACATGTTGTTGAATAACTTTGGCCTGTAGTGCAAAGATGAACTGTGACGGCCCCGAATCCAGGTCCTAAATCACCTCGGATCCGGTTCGATCATTCTATAACTATTCAACTATATTTGCGGAAGATATAAACATAAATTGTTTATACAATAACTTATACATAATCCCCAAGGTCAAGTAACCTTAATTTAATACACATTTCATAACTTTTCTAATACATAACATTATTAACATACAATACTTATAAAATTTAGCTGCACACATATCCTAACGCTGGAACTGTCTTTAACCTGTCCTTGTATCCGACGCATTCGTCTTAATCTGCAATGTTTTATCATGATATAGCAAGGGTGAGCATAAGGATTGCCCAACAAGTTTAAGTTCAATAATATAACGATATATCATGATTGAAATGATTTGAATAATTGGCTGGCTATAATTCAACAATATAATTGTGAACTAGCAGGAACAAAATTTTGACTGAACAAGTATTTTACATGAACAATTATATCTGAACCGAAGGATAATGAAGGTGATCAGCCTTTTATACCTGACTTATACATGCAATATGTACAGAGTACAATTATACATGGCAATCAGCAATGATTAACCATAAGCATATCCAAATGAAACAACTCTTAGTAGAGTTAAGTAAAAATAAACTTGCCTGAATCGTTGATTACCGCTACACAATTTATATCGCCTTATCCGAATACCTAATATTAATAATATAGATCTCCAATATTAGAATAATATCATCACAATATAATACCATAATATATATATATATATATACATATACATGGAATAACCTAAACACATTAACACATAATCCTATCAGTCTATTCAGCACATAAAACTTAGCATCAAGTCAGACTATTTAAGTCCGAGTTAAAACCGACACAATTCTATCATCCCGACGGTCTAGTCGGACAATTCTTCGAGTTTAAGTTCAATTAAACTCTGCCTAACGCTTAACAATCAACTTAAATAATTTTAATATCAGTCGAAATATTTTTCAAAGTCTCATAATAATTTTTAAGTAATTATTACTATTTATCATGAATTTTCAATAATTAAACACGTATTTAAATAAATTAAATACCACATAATTACTTTATCATTAATATTTATTTATTATCAAATATTAATGAAATACATGTCATAATATTATAATATATTTATAATATCATTAAGTATTTTTAATACTTTAAAATCACCTTTAAATGATTTTCAAACAATTAAATTCATTATCTCGATAATTGTTATTAATATTAAAATATTAATATTTTCATGAAAAAATATCAAAAGTTATATTTTATAACTTAAAATATTTTTATAACACTTCAATCATTTTTACATAATTTATAAAGCATTAATTCCATTTTTCCTTAATTTATTTAATATAGTTATTAAATAAACTAATTATCATTAATATTAATTAATTAATGAAATTCATCCTAAAATATTAAAAGTCACTTAAAATAACTTAAAATATTTTCTTATACCATAATATTATTTTTCATGAATTAAAACTATTTTTAAATAATTTATTTAATATTATAATTAAATAAATAAATACCATTTATATTCCAAAAATATTAAATATTTATGAAATATACTCTAAATAATTAAAAACTATTTTTTAGGACTTTAAAATAAATTTTTGGAATTTATTATGTATTTTTAATAATTAAAAATTATTTTTTTCTATTTTTAAATAATTTTTGGAAAATCAAAAAATAAATTAATTAGAAACTGTCTCTAAAGGGTATTATATAGAATACGTAATCTGTCGCTATAGGTGTTCTTCTTGTTGCCAGATCTTCATGTCAGTGTTCGAGGGGCTTAGTTTGACTAGTAATTAATCTATGATCTAAGAGTTTTCTGGGTTGGTAGAAGTGTTAACGTTGTAGTATAAGTGAAATACTACAACTACATACCAAGTTTATGATCATACAACAACACATCTGAGAGATCTAAGCTCCAGAAAAATATGACAACGCTGTTCTTCATTTCTGGGTTTTCCAGAAAATGAAGAACAATCAAGGGTATTAGTTTTCTATCCTTATAACTGGTATTCTGTAATTTGTTTGGGTGAACTATTGGTTCCATAAGGTAGACCACATGTCAGGGTACAACGACATAAAATCAGAACATCATAACAACACTGAATCTAAGAGATTAAGGCCAACCTCCGATGCATAACTTGGCTGATGAAGATCTGGGTTTTCCAAAAAACCTTCATGAGGCAGTTTGGTCAACCTACTTTGACCCTGATTATATTTAATTATAGTTGTGATCTAAGTGATCTAGTAATATACATGTGTAGTTAATATACTCTTCTACAACCACAAACTAACAACACGACCAAAAGATCAAACGACTGCAAGATCAGAGGCTTGCAAAAGCTTGTCAGGAATTTTGGGAAACTTCTGGGTAACCCAGAAATAGATTCTGTGAACGATTAACGTGGTTTGACCGAGCATAACTGATGATCTAGACTAGATCTAACCCTGCTTCCAGTTTCAGATCAAAGTCCTCATGTCATAGAACAGATTCAAAACATAAAATACACAAAACATCAAACACATAAAGATCTAGAGGTTCTGACATATGACTGTCAGGCCACTTTTTAAACTTTTTCCCAAATTTCTTAAAATGATTATTTCGAGCACTTTGATGGTATGGATTCACTATACAGCAACCCAAATCATTAAGTGACACCTTCTAACATAACTTAAAACAACAAATCGTAACAAATAACATGGATCACAAGATTTTGAAAATTTGAAGGTTTATACCTTTCTAGTGCTTGATCTTAACTTCTGACCTTTGATCTTGTTATTGAAAGGTTATGAACTGATCTTAGCTTGGATTCTCTCTCTCTCTCTCTCACTCTAGATTTCAAAATTGAAGAGAGAGCATGGTCTTGGCAAAATTGAAAAGTAAAGTAAGTATTTTCTTACTTTTAAATCTCTTATGTTTTGATTCATTGAATCTAGTTGCTAGGTGGCATTGTATTGGCTGAGATTGCTAAGATTTTAGACATATGGGCTAATCCTTAGGCTTGATGACTCACAAGATTTGCCATATATTTTGCTTAAGTTTTAAGAAAAGGGTATTTTAGTCATTTTACATAATATTTTAATGGCATTCTAGTAAATGGGCAAACCCTTATGGTTTAGGGTTTGGGTTAGGGTTTAGAGTTTAACCCTTAACTTTGAAATTTAATTTCTAACATTTTCAAATTTTCGGTTTTAAAAATAGAAAATTAATATTTCTAAATTATAATTATGATTGTCTAATTATATTAAAATTTCTTAATCATAATTTTAAACATACTAATTAGGATAACATCTCCTAATTAAAATGATAATTTAGCAATTAGGATCAAAATTGCTCATTAGGGTTTACAAACTAAAAATTAGGGTTTCTAATAAAAAAATAATTTCCTAATTTAGAAATTAGATTTTGTAATTAGATTAGGGTTTGCTAATTACTTAAGCTTTACCCTAATTATATAACACCATAATATATATATATATACATATACATGGAATAACCTAAACACATTAACACATAATCCTATCAGTCTATTCAGCACATAAAACTTAGCATCAAGTCGACTATTTAAGTTCGAGTTGAAACCAATACAATTCTATCATCCCGATTTGCCTAGTTGGACAATTCTTCGAGTTTAAGTTCAATTAAACTCCGCCATTTAACGCTAACAATCAACTTAAATAATTTTAATATCACCAAAATATTTTTCAAAGTCTCATAATAATTTTAAGTAATTATTACTATTTATCATGAATTTTCAATCATTAAACACGTATTTAAATAAATTAAATACCACATAATTACTTTATCATTAATATTTATTTATTATCAAATATTAATGAAATACATGTCATAATATTATAATATATTTATAATATCATTAAGTATTTTTAATACTTTAAAATCACCTTTAAATGATTTTCAAACAATTAAATTCATTATCCGATAATTGTTATTAATATTAAAATATTAATATTTTTATGACAAAAAATCAAAAGTTATATTTTATAACTTAAAGTATTTTATAACACTTAAATCATTTTTACATAATTTATAAAGCATTAATTTATTTTTCCTTAATTTATTTAATATAGTTATTAAATAAACTAATTATCATTAATATTAATTAATTAATAAAATTCATCCTAAAATATTAAAAGTCACTTAAAATAACTTAAAATATTTTCTTATACCATAATATTATTTTTTATGATTTTCATGAATTAAAACCATTTTTAAATAATTTATTTAATATTATAATTAAATAAATAAATACCATTTATATTCCAAAAATATTAAATATTTATGAAATATACTCTAAATAATTAAAAACTATTTTTAGGACTTTAAAATAAATTTTTGGAATTTATTATGTATTTTTAATAATTAAAAATCATTTTTCTATTTTTAAATAATTTTCTAAAATCGGAAAATAAATTAATTAGAAGCGTAAGCTAAAGGATTCTATAAATGACGGACATACGCCGTATATAGGTGTTCTTGAGGTCGTTTTGAAATTTGCCTGGATCTTCATGTCAGTGTTCGAGGGGCTTAGTTTGACTAGTAATTAATCTATGATCTAAGAGTTTTCTGGGTTGGTAGAAGTGTTAACGTTGTAGTATAAGTGAAATACAACAACTACATACCAAGTTTATGATCATACAACAACACATCTGAGAGATCTAAGCTCCAGAAAAATCTGACAACGCTATTCTTCATTTCGGGTTTTCCAGAAAATGAAGAAAAATCAAGGGTATTAGTTTTTCGATCCTTATAACTGGTATTCTATAATTTGTTTGGGTGAACTATTGGTTCCATAAGGTAGACCACATGTCAGGGTACAACGACATAAAATCAAAACATCATAACAACACTGAATCTAAGAGATTAAGGTAGAATCGACCTCGATGCATAACTCGGTGATGAAGATCTGGGTTTTCCAAAAAACCTTCATGAGGCAGTTTTGTCAACCTATTTTGACCGTGATTATATTTCATTATAGTTGTGATATAAGTGATCTAGTAACATACATGTGTAGTTAATATACTCTTCTACAACCACAAACTAACAACACGACCAAAAGATCAAACGACTGCAAGATCAGAGGCTTGCAAAAGCTTGTCAGGAACAGATTCAAAACATAAAATACACAAAACATCAAACACATAAAGATCTAGAGGTTCTGACATATGACTGTCAGCCCACTTTTTAAACTTTTTCCCAGATTTCTTAAAATGATTATTTCGAGCACTTTGATGTTAAGGATTCACTATACAACAACCCAGATCATTAAGTGATACCTTCTAACACAACTTAAAACAACAAATCGTAACAAATAACATGGATCACAAGATTTCAAAATTTTGAAGGTTTATACCTTTCTAGTGGTTGATCTTGACTTCTAACCTTTGATCTTGTTATTGAAAGGTTATGAACTGATCTTAGCTTGGATTCTCTCTCTCTCTCTCTCTCTCTCTCTTTCACTCTAGATTTCGAAATTTAAGAGAGAGAATGGTCTTGGCAAAAATGAAAAAGTAAAGTAAGTATTTTCTTACTTTTAAATCTCTTATGTTTTGATTCATTGAATCTAGTTGCTAGGTGGCATTGTATTGGCTGAGATTGCTAAGATTTTAGACATATGGGCTAATCCTTAGGCTTGATGACTCACAAGATTTGCCATATCTTTTGCTTAAGTTTTAAGAAAAGGGTATTTTAGTCATTTTGCATAACATTTTAATGGCATTCTAGTAAATGGGCAAACTCTTAGGGTTTAGGGTTTGGGTTAGGGTTTAGGGTTTAACCCTTAACTTTGAAATTTAATTTCTAACATTTCCAAATTTTCGGTTTTAAAAATAGAAAATTAATATTTCTAAATTTGACTCGTAGTGCAAAGATGGATTTATTAGAATGATTATGAACATGAACTGTGATTTGGTATAACCATGATCTTTGATGTTTCAGGTAAAGACAGGTGATGAAAATTATCTTCGTTCTGGATGAGAAAAGGAATTTGGAACCACAAATATGATTATGAGTTATTCATATGATTGTGGACAGGAACTGTTGATTGATGTTACAAGGATAAAACATGTTGGTGGACTTTTAACATAGAGAAGATAATAGACATTATGGTTTATTTGACTCTTTCTTTGGATTGCTCGTTCATTTGCAACTATGGTTGAAAAGTTTTATCATCTACTAGTATGTTCTAAATCTCGATTTATTCTTGATGAAGATTATTGATAATTTATTTATCTTTAGTCATGATATTCTTTCTTGGGCTAGTTGAGCTCACCCTTTTGCTTCACAATTCCTTTCGGTGTAATAAAAGTGTAGTTGGGTCGGCGGGGATAATGAGGGAATAGAGCGGTGGTCATCATTTAGTAGTTATATTTGGTGAATCAACTAGGGTGAGGCGAACCCAACGTTGGAAGGGTGTTTTGCCACTATCATACAAGATGTCTAATGACATACCACCCGTGTCATCATATAAGACGTGGTTGTGCTCATCCACTCTGCCGAGTATATTTCTGAGCACTACCTATATAATCTTGGTGTTTGTTTGGAGTTTAATTCCCAATTTGAGACAGTGGAGATAATGATATGTCAAGAAAAGACTCACTATTGGGAAGAATATGATAGTAATATTCTCATTTTTCTTTGGGGTCTATTGGGTCAACCAAGGATAATTCTGTGGCCATATGATATCTATCATAACTAGACGCATAGCCTCCCATGTACGAAGGTTTCCTTGAATACATCCCAAAGATTCTAATTTCTAAAATAGTTTTTGACTATACCTTTATATAAGGTGTTATTGTGACGTGTTATCTAAAGGTTGGGATGAGAGTCATGATTGGTATATATTTGTATCAAAACTCACAAAGATATGTGTTGTTGTATTTTGCCTTACGACAATTGTTGTAATAAAGTTGTAGTCGTTTTATGTACCATGTATTTGGCGACTCATAATAGGTTGGATGGAATGGACCTGTTTTGGGGTTGTCATATTTGGTATCAGAGCTTAGGGATATGGTCTCTGGCGGAGATCGGGGAATAGAACTAGGAGGGGAGAGATGAGTAAATAATTCGCTAGTGTGTCCTACCTAAGCTTATTTGTTGGTCAGTCATAATATCGGGATATTATGTGATATGTTAATTTGTTAAATTAACCTTTGTGTTTGAAGCTGTATTCTAGAATGATATATGAAATACAGGAGATGAGCAATGGAGAAATCACGATGACAAGGAAGATGGAATCTGAAATGAAAGGAAGGTATTCTCAACTTTTTGAAATACCAGGTGCGTAAATTTTGGGGACGAAATTTCATAAGGAGGGGAGATTGTAAGACCCCGAATTTTATGAAATAAAAGTATTCAATTTTTCTTATAATTACAATTCAGTAAATGGTTAAATTGATAAAAGTTTAAAGTTAAGGGTGATATATGAAATTTTTTTAAATAAGCAAGTGGTTATAAAATACTCATTGTTGTCGGAGAATATTCGTTTGGTCGTGGAATATTTTGCCGTAAAGAGAATATTAAATGCGATACCGGCCTTTGACTTTGTGTGGGCCCCATAACGGAAAGCGATTGGATGAAGAAAACGACAAGTATAAGTTGTTTACAAATAATGCAGTAGTTATTACATAATAATCTTGTTAGAATATTCGGTGGTTAAAATACGAATACACGTTATTGCCGCATGAAAGAAAGACACCAGATTGCATAGTATTTTTGAATTATTGATTCTTACGTAAGAAGGCACTACTCAATAATTGTTACGAAGAATTACACTTCAAAGATTTTATTTTATTGATTCAATAATTGATGCGTTGATATTTTATATTACCGTTGTTTCAATAATTGTCATTACACAATATTTTCCATTATTGAGAGCAATAATTCATATTATCTGAATAATATTATTAGATAACATTATTGGCAATGTCTAGAAAGTTACATCTAAAGAGAGGTTTGGTCACCTAATCATGGCGCAAGTAAGGAGAAATTCTTATTGGAAAGCCCCCTCTTTCTCGGGAACCGCCTGTTGGTTTCAGATTGTGATTACGTAATATTATTTGTGAATAATTAATTATTGATTTATATGATGAGGAAAATATTCATTTTATGTGGATATAGATGGATAAATTTTTTTTAAAGTGATAATTGTTGAAAATCGATATTTTATCTTTTCTGATAAAATAATATTTTATTATATTATTATAATATAATAATGATGATATTTTTACAATGAATGTGAGATATATGAGTATATGAGGAGGAAGAGTATTTTTGTTGCAAAAGTTGTTTAAAACATGTTAAACATGTCTGTGGGCCCATTTCTTGACTAAAATTTGATTATAGCTTGTAAAATCGTCCGTATATGGATTTCGGTCAATTTATGTTTGGAATTTGGAAAAAATTTCTTCTGTAAAGTTGTAGAGAATTGAATTTCCTATAGAAACTTGCAAGATTCGAATTTTCTGATAAAAGGGCTATTTATTATGAATTATTAAAGTTCTGAAGTTCTGAAATAATTGATTTTTGGAAGTTTTAATTATTTTAATTAAGAAAAACATTTTTTTTATTTTTTTTGAGTTGGTGGCTGATGCTTGGATCTGATTTGGTGTGCGTAAGAATTTAATATATATATAAGAATATTTTATTAAATTTTCTACTTTGGTATTCTAAGCAATTTCCTATAAATAGGGTGCTTAGGTTAGAATTGAAAATCACACCAGAAACTGAAGTTTTCTCTCTATTTCTCACTCTATATTATTGAGTGTATTCTTGTGGGTATTTTGATATCTTGAGTGTTGCTATACGGTGCAAGTTCGTTCAGCGTTATTCCAGTCAGAAATATTCTTTACTGGGTTATCTTGAGTGTTGATATCTTTAGTCATGATATTCTTTACTGGGCTAGTTGAGCTCACCCTTTTGCTTCAAAATTCCTTTCAGGTAATAAAAGTGTAGCTGGGTCGAGCGGGGGATAACAGGGGAATAGAACGGTGGTCATCATTTAGTAGTTATATTTGGTGAATCAACTAGGGTGAGGTGAACTCAACGTTGGAAGGGTGTTTTGCCACTATCATACAAGATGTCTAATGACATACCACCTCGTGTCATCATAAGACAGGGTTGTGCTCATCCACTTGCTGAGTATATTTACGAGCACTACCTATATAATCTTGGTGTTTGTTTGGAGTTTAATTCCCAATTTGAGACAGTGGAGATAATGATATGTCAAGAAAAGACTCACCATTGGGAAGAATATGATAGTAATCTTCTCATTTTTCTTTGGGGTCTATTGGGTCAACCAAGGATAATTCTGTGGCCATATGATATCTATCATAACCTAGACGCATGGCCTCCCATGTACGAAGGTTTCCTTGAACACTTCCCAAAGATTCTAATTTCTAAAACAGTTTTTGACTATACCTTTATGTAAGGTGTCATTGTGACGTGTTATCTAAAGGTTGGGATGAGAGTCACAGTTGGTATATATTTGTATCAAAACTCACAGCATATGTGTTGTTGTATTTTGCACGACAATTGTTGTAATAAAGTTGTAGTCGTTTTATGTACCATGTATTTGGCGACTCATAATAGGTTGGATGGAATGGACCTTTTTTGGGGTTGTCACACCACCCCCAAATCTGGGTACTTTATTCTCACAAGATTTGGTGTTCACTATCTAAACATTCATTTCTAACTACCCAAATATAGAAAAAAAAAATTAAACAATAAACCTTCCCATTAAAGGGTTACATCAATTAATACAATAAAATCCCAAATTTTCTAACCTTAAACATTCATCAAATGCGAAAAAGTAATTAATTACATCGCCATACTTAAAATAAAGTCTGACATCAAGAAAGTCAATAAATTTTACAAGTCTTCAACACTTGTTCAATTTTCCTTTTCCTTTGCTAGTAGTTGGTTCATCAACCTTCTCAACTTTAGCTACAATGATTATATATGCATGAGTGACCAAAACAAATGCTCACTTGAAATGATAATGAATAATAACAATATAATAACTGCCAATGAATAGGCTCAAAAGAACTAAATAATATTCTCTATCAATGATAATCAAGAACTGGAAACAGAATTTGAAATATATCTGAGGGTCTCAAGACCACGAACTCTGTCCAAGGTTATAAGTATTATTTCAACTTAAACCTAAACAGTCATAAGACTGTAGGGACTTTCCGTACTTAGGGGGATCAACCCTTTGTACCATGTATTGTGTACAAACATCTAAACGCTTTGTGTAATAATCCCCTATAATTGGATTGTTCATCTCAGTATTTAGAATACAAGTCCGCACCAAAGTAAGTTTGGTTTGGATAAGTTTCAAGGTAATTAGAGTTCTACGAACATCAACTAAGGATTAGTTGAATCAAAAGTGTAATAACTATTCAAGAATTGGATAAACAATGAAGTATGAAATAACCATGGGTTATAAGTGATTAAACATCATGCATGAAATTCATGCTTTAGGAATAAACTGGAAAGCGTTAAAAATAAAGTAAACCTTGCTTGAACAACGGTAATAAGCTAAGGTTACATTCTTTGACAAAAAGGAAACAATTTAGGAACTTTGTTCAATGGTTTACATTATACAACATAAATAGGATTCAAGAGCTTAATAAAAGATTAGGTAACTTGTGAAATCTTAAAAGTATAGCATGATAGCGAAAAGTAAACTTTGGTGAATAATAAAATAACAAAGGTTTAGTAAGTTGCGTGAATGTAATCAAATTAGGATACATAAGAGTAAGATTAAGACTTGCTCAATTGTAAGTAAGATAGGATAACTCAAATAAAGATTGGGGGTTTGAAAACTTGCCTTGCGTGTAAGCTAAACTGTATACTTGATTCTCAATATCATATACACATGTCATCATGAAATAATTAGTTACTACATGTACTCAGTACATAATTAAG
Organism: Panax ginseng; assembly: GCA_020205605.1. Classification (NCBI taxonomy): domain Eukaryota; kingdom Viridiplantae; phylum Streptophyta; class Magnoliopsida; order Apiales; family Araliaceae; genus Panax; species Panax ginseng. The sequence goes on along the minus strand of CM035143.1, from coordinate 32,463,972 downwards.
TATCTATTTCATATACGACTTGTAGTCTTAGGTTCAACTATTTGGTTAAACCATAACTCTTCAATTTATCACATAATTCATTAATTGTTAATAATATTTTTCATACTTGGTACTATGACACCACAATATAACAAAATCACATTTTAACAGTCATAACATTACTCTTTATCAACAATTATAGAATTATTGATAACATTACGCGTACGAGGAAGCTTATCAAGGAGTCGGGATAACAAAGAGAGAGGCACAAGCAAAGAGGATCAAGATGCAAGAGATGAATAGCGTATTCAACATCGTGATTAATCGAGCTCAAGATCTAGTGATGTATTATCCGATTTAGTTCGAGACGCAGCCATCGTACGTATTAGATCGCAGAACAATGTTCCGGATTATGGAGGAAGAGCGTCGTAAGGCTACGCATCATCTTAGTAGGACATAAATGCGGAATGTACGATATGCGATTATTAATATGATAAATAATATGTAAATCCCTGGTGATATGTAATCAATGGGATATGATGTTGATGTTATCCCTGAAACTTTAGTAGTTCAGGAAAGTAATGTAAATAGCAGTGATGCTATTATTTTTGTGTTTTCAAAAAGATTATGAATGAATAAAAGTTATTATTTTATTTTATTCAAAGTGTTATGTGTGACGCCCCCAAAATAGATATACATCACCCATTCTAAGTCGCCAAATACATGGTACATAAATAAAATACAACTTCTTTTTATACAATACGACAAAAGCGTAGCTCAGAGTTTTTACACGATATTGTCTTCTAGATAGTATTCAAACTCAAATGGAGTCCTTATTACATTTATTATCACACTATTTCACTGAATAATGAGGACTACTAATGCAAACATCTGGACCGTCACTCCATTCCCCGACTAGATCCAACTATATTCTCATTTCCTGAAGAGAACAATGAAAACAAAGGGTGAGCTCAACTAGCCCTGTAAGAAATATTATGACTAAGATAATGCAGAATAAATTATCGTTAGCCTTCAACAGTGTTAAACTGATAAAATATAATAAACATCAAGTTTAACTGCAGCGGAACAAGTAATCCATTAGAAGAGTCAAGTAGAGCAGGATATCTACTATCTTCTATGATTTAACAAGTTTATCATCAATTTTATCGCTGAGACTCAGGTTAATAAATAAACCACATCATCGAATCAACCCTGCACTACGGGATAAGGATATTCATGTAATCATCAATGGTCATGATTATACCGAATAATCTCTGGTCATAATCATACCAACAACTGTCCATCAATGCACTGCAGGCCAATAAGGATTTTTACCACATCATTTGTAACATTACGGTCATGATTATACCGAATAATCCCTGGTCATAACCATACCAATCAATAGTACATTTATGCACGTAAGCCACATATGACTTTTATCATAATATAAGCATGAGGATGATGATAATGATATAAAAATTCAATTAAAAGAAAGTAAAGGATAAATTTTTAAAGATTTAGAACTTAATTTATCCAGAATTCAATAATGTCCAAATTGTCAACATGATACTGCTTTGTGGAATAAAATTCAAGAATAATATTGTATCAAAAATAATTTGGACAACAAAGAAATCAATTTTTGTCATGAATAATTCCCCGGGTGAATAGTACCTGAGTGAATAGTACCCCGTGAATAGTACTTCAGGAATAGTATCCCTTGAATAGTACTTTATGAATAGTACTCGTGAATAGTACTTTGTGAATAGTACCTGTGAATAGTACTTTATGAATAGTACCCCATGAATAGTACTTTGTGAATAGTACAGTAAAAATGAATACTACTCATGGACAGTACTCCGACATGAAAAGCTTAAAATTTAACAAGAATGTGCAAAAAATATCCTTGTGAAACGATACTAGCTAGATGAAGCACAAATTTCAAGGATATTCTACTAATTTCATGGAGTATGCAATACTTTAACAAAATGAGGGTATAATCAGGAATACGAGACGAAATAATATTACTCACATACTACAGAGTATGGAAGAAAAAATTATTCCTATGAATACTGAACAAAATAATATCCCTTACCTCAGAAGAAGACTTGAAACTGGAATAGTGAGGTAGTAGACTTCTCTTCTACTTTCTCTCAAAAGCTTCTCTCTCTATAGCTTCTCTTTCTATAATTTCTCTTGTGAGTCTTAGTGAATTGGTGAGAATGAAAGAAGAATGAGCTTCTATTTATAGGAAAATATAGTTTCAATAATTGCACGTTTTGGGACTCTAAATTTTACAGTATAATACCTTTATCTTTTCCTTCATTTTTAATTTAGTCCTGCAAGTATTATCAAACTTGCACCACCTCCCCTAATAGTACATCTTGTGAATCAATAGTACAATTATGTGGAAAAAATAATTACAGTATAGTACCTTCATCTATACCTCCATTTTTAATTTAGTCATGAAAGTTTTATCAATCTTGCACCACCTTCCCTAATAGTACATGCATGTGAATCAATAGTACACACATGTGAAAAAATAGTTATAAGCATGTGAATTAATAGCAATTAATTGCTCATTTATCCGATTAATTACCCGATTGGTCAATATAACCTCCAGACATCAATTATTATCGAAATAGATGTCGATTTCCATTAACACTAATAATTCCAACATAATGGAAATATCAATTTCATCTTTAATCAACACGAACTTATTCATCATTAATATTATAACTCACAATATTTAACAACTTGATCATTCCCAGAAAATAGGGGACTTTCCGATAAGGATTTCTCCCTATTGGCGCACAATTAGGTGACCAAACCTCTCCTTGACAGAACTTTATAGACATTGTCAATATTGCAAATAATAATATGAATAACTTTGTCGTCTCAATTATTGATTTAATAAAAATATTATGCAGATGATACTGTGACAATAATTAAATCAATAATATGAGAGATATTATGCAGCAATTACTGTAGTCATAATTGAGTATAGTTGAGTGACTTCTCACGTAAGCATCAATAATCAATACCGTGTGCTACTATGCAACCATGCGTATTACTGTATTTTTACCACCGGGTAGTTCAACAGTTTAACGGTAAAACTTTCGCCGTTATTTTTATAAATAAATAATTATATCATTTTTTAACTACAACAATACTTTCATTGTGGGGTCCACCAATGATTGTGTCGTCGTACGAATATTCCCTGTTAAAACGAATATTCCCCGACCAATTGAATATTATATAACCACTTGTTTACTTTACAAAATTTGTAAATAATACCCACAGCTATAACATTATATCAAATCCATACCATAATATTAAAAAATATATTTCGAGAAAAATTAATCTTTATTCATAAAAGTTGGGGTCTTACATTATGTGTTATGTGATGATTTCTCTTATGGGGTGCAAGTTAAGTAGAAAATACTTAAAGGAGTTGAGTAATAATCTAATGAGTGTATTTTAACAGAAAATGCCTCCAAGACGTTAACCACTTACTGACGACCTCGAGGGATCTACCAACAATAATAACGTCAAGCTAACCTGATTCGCAAGACTAGTGGACGCATCGACGGATGCATTGCAGAATCAACCGCAGAATCAAGTTGTGATGTTTAAGGACTTCAAGGCGGTTGGACCACCAGAATTTCGTGGGTCCATGAATCCAGTTGAGGCACAGACCTGGAGCGTGGAGATAGAGAAAGTATTCGATGTTGTTAGAGTAGTGGAGAATTAGAAGACTGTTTTTACAACATTTATGTTGAAAGCAGAGGCTAGTTATTGGTGGCAGGCCAATAAAACTCGAGGAGGTCAAGGGGTTATGACTTGGGATAAGTTTAAGGAGATATTCTTCGAGACTTATTTCCCAGAGAGTTCGAAGAATTAGATGGAGGTATAGTTTCTAGAACTGAAGTGGGGAACAATGACGGTATCGGAGTATGCCGCAAAATTTAACGAATTGGCGAGGTTTGCACCATATCAAGTCAACACAGATAAACGCAAGGCTAAGAGGTTTAAACAGGGACTGAAACCCTGGGTGTACAGTAGGGTCTCCATGTTTCAGCTGAAGACATTTATAGCAGTATTGGAGAAGGCAATTCTCGCTGAAGGTGGAGGCGAGGCGGTAACAAAGTTTAATCAAGAACAAAGAAAGAAGAAGAATGAAGTGGAGGTTAAGAATGGTGGTGGTGGTAGTGGAAATGGTAACAATAACTTGAAGAGAAAATGGAATGGAAATGTGAGTGATGGAAATCAGTACGGTAACCAGCAGAATAAGAAGTTCGAGGCATATGCTAAATGCAGGAAGTTCACAAGGGTATTTACTTAATGGGGAAACGTGTATGCTTTAACTGTGGCTAAGAAGGTCACATCTCCCTAAATTGCTATCAACCCAAGAAGAACGTTTGTTTCACGTGCAGATCAAAGGATCATTTTGCTCATGAGTGCCCTAAGAAGAAAGTTGGGGAGAAAACAAGAAGCAAGGGAGGTAGCAGTGGAGGTAAATGGACCATTGCTGGACCAATGACATAAAACAAACCCACAGCCAGAACCTTCAACATGACTATGCAAGATGATGTGAAATCAAAGGATGTTGTGTCAGATATTATCCCAATCAATGATATAGATTTTTATGTATTATTTGATTCGGGTGCTACTTGCTCGTTTATATCTGATGAATTTGCTAAGAGATTAGGATTGCCTAGTGAAGAATTAAATTTCCCTTTAAACATAGAAATTGCGAATAAGGAAGTAATTCCTGTTAGGTTCGTATACAAGAGTTGTAGGGTGAATATTAAGGGGAATATCATGATTGTAGATTTAATTCTGATAAAACTTGGAGAGTTTGATGTAATTTTGTGAATGGTTTGGATGTTCAATTATGGAGTGATAATTGATTGCCAAAAGAAATGTGTAAACCTTATAACTCCGTCAAAGGTAGTTTTCTATGGTAGCAAATCGCCTTGACATGCGAGATGTCTGAACATTATGCAAGCCAAGAAATTATTGAGTCAAGGCTATGTGGGTTATTTAGCTTACATAGTCAATACTCAGAAGAAGGGTGTGAAACTAGAAGAGATACCACTGGTTAGGGAATTTGTAGATGTGTTTTCGGAGGATTTGCCAGGACTTCCGCCTGACAGAGAGATTGAGTTCGTGATCGACTTAGCACCAAGAACACCCCCGATATCGAAGGCCACGTGCATAATAGCTCCGGTAGAGATGAAAGAACTGATGGTACAACTGCAAGAACTGTTGGATAAGAAGTATATTCAACCAAGCGTATCACTGTGGGGAGCGCTGGTGTTATTCGTGAAGAAGAAGGATGGGTCAATGTGTCTTTGCATTGATTATAGGGAATTAAAAAAAGTCACTATTAAGAATAAATATTTGTTGCCAAGAATAGATGACTTGTTTGATCAATTGAAGGGTGCTAGATACTTCTAAAAAATAGATTTTAGAAGTGGGTATCATCAACTAAAGGTAAGAAAGGAGGATGTACCTAGAACGACATTCAGTACTCGGTATGGACATTACGAGTTTCTGGTGATGTCTTTTGGTTTGACCAATGCCCCTGCTGTATTCATGGATTTGATGAACAGTGTGTTTAAACCATTTTTAGACAAGTTTGTGGTGCTGTTTATCGACGACATTCCGGTGTACTCCAAATCTCAAGAAGAACACGTGGAACATTTACGTTTGACATTGGAGACATTAAGAAAGGAAAAGTTGTACGCAAAATTCTCTAAGTGTGAATTTTGGCTAGATCGTGTACAATTTCTAGGTCATGTGATTGACAAAGACGGAATCTCAGTGGATCCATCAAAAGTTGAAGCTGTAATCAATTGGGAACAACCAAGAACACCTTCGAAGGTGAGGAGTTTCTTGGGACTGGCCGGTTATTATTAACGATTTATTCAAGATTTTTCTAAGTTAGCCACTCCGTTAACAAATTTGACAAGGAGAGCTATAAAATTTGTTTAGATAGAGAAGTGTGAAGAGAGTTTTCAAGACTTCAAAAAGAAGTTAAGTATGGCAACTATGTTGTCATTACCAGATAATACATGAAACTTTATGGTGTATAGTGATGCCTCACATAAAGGATTGGATTGTGTTCTTATGCAGAACGACAAAGTTATTGCATATGCATCAAGACAACTGAAGGACTATGAGAAAGGGTATCCGACTCATGACTTAGAGTTGGCTGTGGTGGTATTTGCTCTAAAGATATGGAGACACTATCTCTATGGAGAAAAGTGTGAGATATATACAGATCATAAGAGTCTGAAGTATATTTTCACTCAGAAGGACCTGAATATGCGTCAAAGGAGATAGATGGAATTAATAAAAGATTATGACTGTGAGATCTTTTATCATCTAGGAAAGGCAAATGTGGTTGCAGATGCTTTAAGCATGAAAGGTAGGGAAAAGTTAATGCTGATAACCACTCAGGAGGAGCTTATTTCAGCAATGACAATGTAAGACCCCGAATTTTATGAAATATAAGTATTCAATTGTTCTTATAATTACTATTCAGTAAATGGTTAAATTGATAAAAGTTTAAAGTTAAGGGTGATATGTGAAAAATTTTCAAAGTAGACAAGTTGTCATAAAATACCTGGTTACTATTCACCCAAATATTGTTCACTCGGGTATTTGGGGTATTTTTCGTGTCGGAGTACTATTCACGAGTTACTATTCACGGGTTACTATTCACCCGATTACTATTCACTCTAGTATTCTTCACTCGGATATTTGGGATACTTTTTGTGTCGGGGTACTATTCACAGGGTACTATTCCCAAAGTACTATTCATGGGGTACTATTCACCCGAAAAATATATTTCTTTTCGGTCCAAATTATTTTTGGGTACAATATTATTCCATGAAGAGATGTACTAATTTTCGAATAGATTGGTTGAAATTATAATGAGAAAAGCTTTTTATATAAAAATGTAATACTTTTATAAAGTTATTCTATAAATAGAATATATTATATTCTATTATGCATAGTGTTTTTGCATAGTAAAATCTTTTTATATAAAATGTAATACTTTTATAAATTTATTCTATAAATAGAATATATTATATTCTATTGTGCATAGTATTTTGCATAGTAAAATCTTTTTATATAAAATGTAATACTTTATTAAAGTTATTCTATAAATAGAATATATTATATTTTATTATGCATAGTGTTTGCATAAGGCTCGCATAATGTTTGCATAGTAAAATCTTTTTATATAAAATAGAATATATTATATTTTATTTAAAAGATTTTGCTTTAAATATGGACCGTCCGATTAAAGTAAATCAATCTGGACCGTTCATGGGTTGGTTACTATTCATTCCATTCTTCTATAAATAGAAGCTCATTCTTTCATTATTTCTTACGAATTCACTAAAACTCTAGAGAGAGAAACTATAGAGAGATTTCTTCTTCTATAATCTTGAGCATATTTCTTTAGAGTTTAAGAAAGCTTTGAGCGTAGTACAAGTTTTCTTTGAGTATATCATCACTCTACCAGTCGGAATACTCTTCCTTCAAAGGTAGGGAATATTATTTGTTGTACTCATAAGGGGTATTCTTTATTTCTTATTCATGAAGAGAACTTCTGTTATTCCATTCTTTATTATTCTGTTGGAATAACCTATATACGCGGGATACCCTATACTTGGTGAAATTCTTCTGTTATTCCATTCTTTATTATTATGTTGGAATAACCTGTTTATGCGAAGTACCTCATACATAGTGAAATTCTTCTATTATTTCGTTCTTTATTATTTTATCGGAATAATCGCCGCCGCATTACATTACCGACACTGGTTCCATTAATTATTACATTGGAATAACTTTGGTACGTGTGGTCTATCGCATGCATGGTGATTTTCGTTGTTATTCCATTCTTTATTATTTCTGTCGGAATATCACATGCATGCGTTTACGCTTGGACTGGTTCCATTATTTATTATTCTGTTGGGAATAACCTGTCTGTGCGGTCTATCGCACGCATGGTGAAATTCTTCTGTTATTCCATTCTTTATTATTATGTTGGAATAACTTCGTCTATCCAAATCTTGCATACATGGTGAAATTCTTTTATTATTCCATTCTTTATTATTATGTTAGAATAACCTGTCTATGCAAAGTACTGCATACATGGTGAAATTCTTTTATTATTCTATTCTTTATTATACTCTTGGTTATTGGTTTACAGTTATATGTCTTTGGCCTATAGTGCAAAGATGATATGTTATTGAATATCTTTGCCCTGTAGTGAAAAAATGATCTATTGTTTGATAGCTTTGACCCGTAGTGCGAAGATGGACAGGTGTATGACATGATCATGACCACTAGTGATACTAACGAATATCCTTAGTCGTAGTGCATGGATAATTCAATGATGTGATTGGCAGGATCATGACCATTAGTTAACAGTTGAATGTCTTTGGTCGTAGTGCACTGACAGGCAATTGATTGGTATGATCATGACCATTGGTTTTATAGTTGAATATCTTTGGCCCGTAGTGCAAATATAGGCAACTGATTGGTATGATCATTGTTATTACATTTGAATATCTTCAGCCTTTGTGGTAAGGATATTGAGTAAACATTCTATTAAGCCTTTGTGGCAAGAAGGAACTGTAAATTCACATTATTATAAATATGAATTGTGAATTTAACTAACATCTTTGGTGGTTCAGGTGAAGACAAGTGATGAAAGTTCTATTTGTCTTGAGTATAACAAAGAACTGTTGATGAGTATTACAGGAATAAAATATCAACGATGGACTTTTAATCTAGATGAGATATAAGACATTATGTTCTACTTAACTCTTTTAATGGATTGCTTGTTCCGCTGCAGTTAAACTTGATGTTTGTTATATTTTATCAGTTTAACACTGTTGAAGGCTAACGATAAATTATTCTGCATTATCTTAGTCATAATATTTCTTACTGGGCTAGTTGAGCTCAACCTTTCTTTCACTATTCTATTCAGGAAATGAGAACGTAACAGGGACTAGTCGGGGAACAGAGTGATGGTCCTAGATGGTGCATTAGTAGTCCTCACTATTCTGTGAAATAGTGTGACAATAAATGTAATGAGGACCCCATTACGTTTGTATATTGTCTAGATGACAATATTTGTATTAAAACTCACAACATATGTTTAGTCGTATTTTTACACGACGTTTGTATAATTACGTTTGTATTTGTATTTTGTACCATGTATCTGGCGACCCAAGATGGGTGATGTATACCTATTTTGGGGGCGTCACAGACAAAGCTAGAGTTGGAAATAAAATTTCCAAGAGAATCTGATGAACGACTATTCCAAATGAAGATAGTCCAACTTTGGTGGAAAAAGTTAAGAATGCTCAACTACAAGATGAAGAATGTGGGAAAATTAAAGAGAAAGTGGTTGAGGGTAGTGATGTGAAATAGAAGATTGATATCGAAGGACTACTAAGGTTCGAGGAAAGAATCTGGGTTCCAACTGTACCAGATATTAAAGAAGAAATCTTGACCAAAGCTCATAACTCAAGATACTCGATTAATCCAGGAAGTACAAAGATGTATCAAGATTTATGACGTCATTTTTGGTGGCCAAACATGAAAAGAGATGTAGCAGAAAGTGTTGCGAAATGCTTGACATGTCAAAGAGTCAAGGTTGAGCATCAAAGACCAAGCGGATTACTTTAACCGTTGGAAATATTGGAATGGAAGTGGGAACACATCATAACGGATTTTGTGGTGGGTCTTCCAACTACTCAGAGAGGATGCGATGCGATTTGGGTGATAGTGGACAGACTGACAAAATTAGCACACTTTTTGCCAATAAAGATTAGGTTCAATCTTGATCAGTTGGTAAAGTTATACGTTAAAGAGATCGTTTCGAGACATGGAGTGCCAGTATCAATTGTGTCAGATAGAGATCCGCGATTCACGTCAAACTTCTGGAAGAGACTACAAGGATGCATGGGAACACAGTTGCGAATGAGTACGGCATATCATCCGCAAATAGATGGCCAAAGCGAACGAACAATCCAGACATTGGAAGATATGCTTAGGGCATGCATCATGGATTTGAAAGGGAGCTGGGATGACCATTTACCATTGGTGGAATTTGCCTACAATAACAGTTGCCACGCAAGCATCGACATGCTGCCTTACGAAGCATTATACGGCATGAAGTGCAGAATTCCACTATGCTGGGATGAAGTCGGTGAACTCCAACTATTAGGACCAGAACTAGTACAACAAACTGCTGAGGTTGTCAAACTCATCAGAACAAGATTGGTAGATGCTCAAGATAGACAGAAGAAGTATATTGATCAACACAGACAAGATCGTGAGTTCATTCTAGTATTCATACTATACAACTTTGATACTCTAAATAGTATTAGTTCATATCATGTATCACATACATATTGGGTACCATAACCCAATCAACTTAGTCATATATTAACTTTCATTGCTCATAAAGAATAACACAAACTGTAGCATACTTAAGAACATTTCGTACAACATCAAGATATAAGATCACAGACCATAAAGGAACTGAAAGACTTGCATGTCTCATAGATTACCAATTACAACTTTTGTCCTTGTAATCTTCCTATAAAACATATGATCATGCACATCAACTATTAGCCATAACAACACTTAGTAATCGTTATGTAACTCTACTCTACATTCCATAATCCTTCCTTTAAGTCGACACACAATGTTTAATTTAGTGCTTAGGTCCTGTTAGGGATCCTTATTTTCCATTCAGCCTATTTATGTTAAACTTCATTTTCCTTCTCATTATGTTCCTCTTTAATTATCACTCAACATTTAGTTAAGTGAATAAAGTTTACATTCACAGTGCATTAAATGTATATTAGGTTAATCAACTAATTAAATTAACCTTTATGTCATTCTTTAAATTTTATTTTATACTTTCAAAGGATTTCTTTAAATCGGGACTTAACATGTGGTTAAGTTCTTCATTTATGTCTCTATATCATCTTGGATGTTTATTAGGTTAACTTAGACTAATTAAATTAACCTTTAAATCATGCTCCCAAATTTCTTCTTTAATTGATAGTTAACATCAAGTTAAGTATTTAAAATCTCTCATTATACCTTATTAAGTGTATAGTATTCATTAGAATTATTAATATTAACATCTCTTTTAGCCATGCTGTTAAGCATTCCTCTCTACGCCTGATCAGGGACTGGCGCCAGGTTTGTTCTTGAAACTGGTGCTGCGGCACCGTGACCCATTCTCAGTTGACCCAGTTATGGCACTGCAGAGCCCGAAATAGCCTAGTGATCGATGATGCGGCGCCCCTTAACAGAACTCGAATCTGCAGTTTCTGTTCTTCGCAATTTTTGACCCTTTCTCCTTCTGATCTTCATAACTAGAGTTATACCACCAAATCGGTCTGTTTTCGACTCTATGGACTCCCGACTCTTAGAACTACAACTACCAGAAAATTAACATCTTCCAAAAACACCAACAACCCTTCTAATGACCTAATTTCAAAGTTCATACTAAATTTTCATGTTTTAACATGTTTAGCTAAATCCTTCAATACGAATTCGTTATTCCACCAAATTTATCCATTTAACTTTCGTTGTTTTCGTATTTTAACATACTAAAAACATCCATTAACAATTTCAAATTCTAACCATGAATTAACCAATAATTTTGACTCCAAAATAATTCATATCATACATATAACAACAGAACTAAATTTCTTCTTTTAAAACATAATTACATGAATTTAATTACTGAAAACTAAACTATATATGACACAGAACGAATTATACATATTTAAGAACGTATATAATCCAATTTATTAACCCATCACTCAACAAAATCATCAACATAGAATTATTTTGAGAAAACACAAACTAAAAACTTTTAAAAGTAGATTGTTTAGCTTTTTGATGAGCTAAATGATATGAATCTTCCTCCTTTTTGTTTCTCAGACCCTTCTCAATTTTACAGAGAATTTATTTTTGTGACACCTGTAAGACCCCGAATTTTATGAAATAAAAGTATTCAATTTTTCTTATAATTACAATTCAGTAAATGGTTAAATTGATAAAAGTTTAAAGTTAAGGGTGATTTATGAAATTTTTTTAAATAAGCAAGTGGTTATAAAATACTCATTGTTGTCGGAGAATATTCGTTTGGTCGTGGAATATTCTTGATGTGGGGAATATTATTAAATGCAATGCACAGTGCGGCCTTATGTGGGCCCCATAACTGAAAGCGATTGGATGAAGAAAGCGATAAGTATAAGTTGTTTACAAAATAAACAGTAGTTGTTCTCAATTAATAATTGTTGGAATACTAAATTGGTTAAAATACGATAATCTGGCGTTATTGCACGATGCTTTGCGGTATTACCACAAGATTTTGAATTATTAATTCTTACGTAAGAAGGCACTACTCAATAATTGTTATAGTAATTACTGTTCAGTATTTTATTTTATTGATTCAATAATTGATGCGTTGATATTTTATATTATTGTTGTTTCAATAATTGTCACTACACAATATTTTCCATTATCGGAGCAATAATTCATATTATCTGAATAATATTATTAGATAACATTATTGGCAATGTCTAGAAAGTTCTGTCTAAGGAGAGATTTGGTCAGCTAATTGCGCGCCAGTAAGGAGAAATTCTTATTGGAAAGCCCCTACTTTCTTGGGAACTGCCTGGTTGTCGGTATTGTGATTCTGTAATATTATTTGTGAATAATTAATTATTGATTTATATGATGAGGAAAATATTCATTTTATGTGGATATAGATGGAGAAATTTTTTTTAAAGTGATAATTGTTGAAAATCGATATTTTATCTTTTCTGATAAAATAATATTTTATTATATTATTATAATATAATAATGATGATATTTTTACAATGAATGTGAGATATATGAGTATATGAGGAGGAAGAGTATTTTTGTTGCAAAAGTTGTTTAAAACATGTTAAACATGTCTGTGGGCCCATTTCTTGACTAAAATTTGATTATAGCTTGTAAAATCGTCCGTATATGGATTTCGGTCAATTTATGTTTGGAATTTGGAAAAAATTTCTTCTGCAAAGTTGTAGAGAATTGAATTTCCTATAAAAACTTGCAAGATTCTAATTTTATGATAAAAGGGCTATTTATTATGAATTATTAAAGTTCTGAAGTTCTGAAATAATTGATTTTTGGAAGTTTTAATTATTTTAATTAAGAAAAACATTTTTTTTATTTTTTTTGAGTTGGTGGCTGATGCTTGGATCTGATTTGGTGTGCGTAAGAATTTAATATATATATATATATATATATATATATTTCATAAACATTTCATATAACTATGAATCAAGAATGTCACATAAGTATGAGTTTTAAGAACTCGTACTTAACCTTATATCCTCTACCTATGACCTATCTATCTGTTATACACATGAGAAAGGAATCACCCTCTTAACATGCATATAGCAAATAGCGCGACACAACATTTCAATGATTATCATTGTCAGAACTAAGTAGTTATTACACCAAGTACAATTCCCTGCCTATACAAGGAATCATACAACTCAGCCGCCGACATGAATCCTCAATTGAATCCCCACCTAACACTAACCCCCTTTTCAATATAAATTTCATTTAACTCGTATTCATAATCCTTTCCTGAATTTGTACCAATTCATAGTACAACTGACACACAACAATCTTACTGTAAACTTTCCAATCATTTGATTGATTCATATTCCATACTATAACCTTATCCGATCACGGGGTGATCTCATCGTATATATTACGATTCATTTCTATATCTTGATCGTTTTGTTTTACGATCTCCTATCACTGTTCTTTTAGTCCTTTAGACTCGATCTATTCATCACTACTATTCAACTTTATTATCAGAGTTAGGGAACTCTGTATCTTATAACTCGCCTAGATTCGTCTTTGAATCTTACCGACCGACTAACTCTATTTGAGTTAGTACTTATCCTAATCACTGCGGTTATTAGTCTCAGGTATTCCTACCTAAGGTTCATAACCTACAGCTTTGATACCAACTGTGATGGCCCCGAATCTAGGTCCTAAATCACCTCGGATCCGGTTTGATCATTCTATAACTATTCAACTATATTTACGGAAGATATAAACATAAATTATTTATACAATAACTTATACATAATCCCCAAGGTTGAGTAACCTTAACTTAATACACATTTCATAACTTTTCTAACACATAACATTATTAACATACAATACTTATACAATTTAGCTGCACATATATCCTAACGCTGGAACTGTCTTTAACCTATCCTTGTATCCGACGCATTCGTCTTAATCTGCAATGTTTTATCATGATATAGAAAGGGTGAGCATAAGGATTGCCCAACAAGTTTAAGTTCAATAATATAACGATATATCATGATTGAAATGATTTGAATAATAGGCTGGCTATAATTCAACAATATAATTGTGAACTAGCAGGAATAAAATTTTGACTGAACAAGTATTTTACATGAACAATTATATCTGAACCGAAGGGTAATGAAGGTGATCAGCCTTTCATACCTGACTTATACATGCAATATGTACAGAGTAAGTATTTTCTTACTTTTAAATCTCTTATGTTTTGATTCATTGAATCTAGTTGCTAGGTGGCATTGTATTGGCTGAGATTGCTAAGATTTTAGACATATGGGCTAATCCTTAGGCTTGATGACTCACAAGATTTGCCATATCTTTTGCTTAAGTTTTAAGAAAAGGGTATTTTAGTCATTTTGCATAACATTTTAATGGCATTCTAGTAAATGGGCAAACCCTTAGGGTTTACGATTTGGGTTAGGGTTTAGGGTTTAACCCTTAACTTTGAAATTTAATTTCTAACATTTCCAAATTTTCGGTTTTAAAAATAGAAAATTAATATTTCTAAATTATAATTAGGATTGTCTAATTATATTAAAATTTCTTAATCATAATTTTAATCTTGCTAATTAGGATAACATTTCCTAATTAAAATGATAATTTAGCAATTAGGATCAAAATTGCTCATTAGGGTTTACAAACCAAAAATTAGGGTTTCTAATAGAAAAATAATTTCCTAATTTAGAAATTAGATTTCGTAATTAGATTAGGGTTTTCTAATTACTTAAGCTTTACCCTAATTAATCTTATAATTATTTACACTTACGCCATTAAGTTCCCAATTTAGGATTTTATACACCGAATTAGGGGTTCGGATCTCCGGAACTGAAATTAGGGTTTCTAGAAGCGGTTTCTAGGGTTTCTTAGAACTCATAATGGTTTTCTACCCGAACGTTGTCGTTCTTAATATATAATTAGGGTTTGTTACAGATATCGTTTATCTGGTCAACCCTTGACCCTTAACCACATACTGTACACATATCATACCATATCCACAAAACATAATCACGTATTCACTTAATCCTGAATAATTCACCTAAATCCTTCACAGAATTTTGAAATCCTCAAAATTCCATCTTAAAATATCAAACGCATACACTAATTTTCTGTCTAGGTTCTAATTTTGAACCTTAAATTAATTAATAAAAATTTTAAAAATATTCAAAATTCTCGGGTTGTCACATGAACTGTTAATGAATATCTTTGGCCCGTAGTGCAAAGATGGATTTATTAGTATGATTATGAACATGAACTGTGATTTGGTATAACCATGATCTTTGATGTTTCAGGTAAAGACAGGTGATGAAAATTATATTCGTTCTGGATGAGAAAAGGAATTTGGAACCACAAATATGATTATGAGTTATTCATATGATTGTGGACAGGAACTGTTTATTGATGTTACAAGGATAAAATATTGTTGGTGGACTTTTAACATAGAGAAGATAATAGACATTATGGTCTATTTGACTCTTCTAATGGATTGCTCGTTCCGCTGCAACTATGGTTGAAAAGTTTTATCATCTACCGTATGTTCTAAATCTCTGATTTATTACTGATGAAGACTATTGATAATTTATTTATCTTTAGTCATGATATTCTTTTTGGGCTAGTTGAACTCACCCTTTTTTGCTTCACAATTCCTTTCGTGTAATAAAAGTGTAGTTTGGGTTGAGCGGGGATAACAGGGAATAGAACGGTGGTCATCATTTAGTAGTTATATTTGGTGAATCAACTAGGGTGAGGCGAACCCAACGTTGGAAGGGTGTTTTGCCACTATCATACAAGATGTCTAATGACATACCACCTCGTGTCATCATAAGACAGGGTTGTGCTCATCCACTTGCTGAGTATATTTACGAGCACTACCTATATAATCTTGGTGTTTGTTTGGAGTTTAATTCCCAATTTGAGACAGTGGAGATAATGATATGTCAAGAAAAGACTCACTATTGGGAAGAATATGATAGTAATCTTCTCATTTTTCTTTGGGGTCTATTGGGTCAACCAAGGATAATTCTGTGGCCATATGATATCTATCATAACTAGACGCATGGCCTCCCATGTACGAAGGTTTCCTTGAATACATCCCAAAGATTCTAATTTCTAAAATAGTTTTTGACTATACCTTTATATAAGGTGTTATTGTGACGTGTTATCTAAAGGTTGGGATGAGAGTCACAGTTGGTATATATTTGTATCAAAACTCACAGCATATGTGTTGTTGTATTTTGCACGACAATTGTTGTAATAAAGTTGTAGTCGTTTTATGTACCATGTATTTGGCGACTCATAATAGGTTGGATGGAATGGACCTGTTTTGGGGTTGTCATATTTGGTATCAGAGCTTAGGGATATGGTCTCTGGCGGAGATCGGGGAATAGAACTAGGAGGGGAGAGAGGAGTAAATAATTCGCTAGTGTGTCCTACCTAACCTTTTTTGTTGGTCAGTCATAATATCGGGATATTATGTGATATGTTAATTTGTTAAATTAACCTTTGTTTTTGAAGTTGTATTCTAGAATGATATCTGAAATACAAGAGATGAGCAATGGAGAAATCATGATGACAGGGAAGATGGAATCTGAAATGAAAACAATGTATTCTCAACACTTTGAAATACCAGGTACGTAAATTTCGGGGACGAAATTTCATAAGGAGAGGAGATTATAAGACCCCAAATTTTATGAAATAAAAGTATTCAATTTTTCTTATAATTAAAATTCAGTAAATGGTTAAATTGATAAAAGTTTAAAGTTAAGGGTGATATATGAAAAAATTTTAAATAAGCAAGTGGTTATAAAATACTCATTGTTGTCGGAGAATATTCGTTTGGTCGTGGAATATTCTTGATGCCGGGGAATATTCGTACGACGGCGCAACCTTGTGTGGGCCCCATAATAGAAAGCGATTGGATGAAGAAAACAACAATTATAAGTTGTTTACAAATAACGACGTAGTTGTTACCGTTAACACTGTTGGAATACCCGGTGGTTAAAATACGATGAATACGCGTTATCGCCGCGATAGCTTGACGGTATTGCACAATATTTTTGAATTATTGATTCTTACGTAAGAAGGCACTACTCAATAATTGTTACAGTAATTACTGTTCAGTATTTTATTTTATTGATTCAATAATTGATGCGTTGATATTTTATATTACTGTTGTTTCAATAATTGTCACTACACAATATTTTCCATTATCGGAGCAATAATTTATATTATCTGAATAATATTATTAGATAACATTATTGGCAATGTCTAGAAAGTTCTGTCTAAAGAGAGGTTTGGTCACCTAATTGTGCGCTAGTAAGGAGAAATTCTTATTGGAAAGCCCTCTCTTTCTTGGGAACTGCCTGGTTGTCGGTATTGTGATTCTGTAATATTATTTGTGAATAATTAATTATTGATTTATATGATGAGGAAACTATTCATTTTATGTGGATATAGATGGAGAAATTTTTTTTAAAGTGACAATTGTTGAAAATCGATATTTTATCTTTTTGATAAAATAATATTTTATTATATTATTATAATATAATAATGATGATATTTTTACAATGAATGTGGGATATATGAGTATATGAGGAGGAAGAGTATTTTTTGTAAAGTTGTTTAAAACATGTTAAACATGTTTGTGGGCCCATTCTTGTTGAAATTTGATTATAGCTTGTAAAATCGTCTAGTATATGGATTTTGGCCAATTTACGCTTGGAATTTGGAAAAACTTTCTTACGCAAAGTTGTAGAAAATTGAATTTCCTATAAAAAATCCATGAGATTCAATTTTCTGATAAAAGGGCTATTTATTATGAATTATTGAAGTTTTGAAGTTCCGGAATAATGGATTTTTGGAAGTTTTAATTATTTTAATTAAGAAAAACATTTTTTTTTTTTTGAGTTGGTGGCTGATGCTTGGATCTGATTTGGTGTGTGTAAGAATTTAATATATATATATATATATAAGAATATTTTATTAAATTTTCTACTTTGGTGTTCTAAGCAATTTCCTATAAATAGGGTGCTTAGGTTAGAATTGAAAATCACACCAGAAACTGAAGTTTTCTCTCTATTTCTCTCTCTATATTATCGAGTGTATTCTTGTGAGTATTTTGATATCTTGAGTGTTGCTATACGGTGCAAGTTCATTCAGCGTTATTCCAGTCAGAAGTACTGCTCTTTTGAGGTAAGGGATTGTAAGGGATATTATTTTTTTAATAATGATATTATTTCTTCAATATCATTATGCCAAAATATTGGTTGGAAATTTTTTATCAAATTTAGATCTTTTCATGTCGGGGTTACTATTCACGAGTTACTGTTCATGAGTTACTATTCACGACAGTTACTATTTATGAGTTACTATTCATGAGTTACTATTCACGAGTTACTAGTCATGAGTTATTATTCACGGGTACTATTCACTACAAAATTGGTTTCTTTTTCTAACCAAATTATAGTTGATTTATGAATATTACTCTGGAGATTAAAACTATATATTGATTATATTAATTTTATTATCATATATAACATTTTTATAACCCTAATGTTGAAATTCTCTTTCACTAGAGTGTAAATATGGGTAGATTATTGGTATGATCATGACTAGGGTTCTCTTTGGCCGATGAGTGAAAAGTTGAATTGTGGTGGTATGATCATGACCATTGAATTTATAATTGAATATCTTTAGCTTAAGTGCAAAGGTGAATTGATCAACATGGTTATAATTATTGTTTATATAAATTCTGAAATGATTATATATTTCTTTGAGATATTAATATATTTGGCCTTTAGTGCAAATATGAACTGTTGATGAATATCTTTGGCCCGTAGTGCAAAGATGACATGTTGTTGAATATCTTTGGCCTGTAGTGCAAAGATGAATTGTTAATGAATATCTTTGGCTCGTAGTGCAAAGATGGATTTATTAGTATGATTATGAACATGAACTGTGATTTGGTATAACCATGATCTTTGATGCTTCAGGTAAAGACAGGTGATGAAAATTATCTTCGTTCTGGATGAGAAAAGGAATTTGGAACCACAAATATGATTATGAGTTATTCATATGATTGTGGACAGGAACTGTTGATTGATGTTACAACGATAAAACATTGTTGGTGGACTTTTAACATAGAGAAGATAATAGACATTATGGTCTATTTTACTCTTCTAATGGATTGCTCGTTCCGCTGCAACTATGGTTGAAAAGTTTTATCATCTACCATATGTTCTAAATCTCTGATTTATTACTGATGAAGACTATTGATAATTAATTTATCTTTAGTCGTGATATTCTTTACTGGGCTAGTTGAGCTCACCCTTTTGCTTCACAATTCCTTTCAGGTAATAAAAGTGTAGTTGGGTCGAGCGGGGGATAACAGGGGAATAGAACGATGGTCATTATTTAGTAGTTATATTTGGTGAATCAACTAGGGTGAGGTGAACTCAATGTTGGAAGGGTGTTTTTCCACTACCTAACAAGATGTCTAATGACATACCACCTCGTGTCAACATAAGACAGGGTTGTGCTCATCCACTTGCTGAGTATATTTACGAGCACTACCTATATAATCTTGGTGTTTGTTTGGAGTTTAATTCCCAATTAGAGACAGTGGAGATAATGATATGTCAAGAGAAGACTAACCATTGGGAAGAATATGATAGTAATCTTCTCATTTTTATTTGGGGTCTACTTGGTCAACCAAGGATAATTCTATGGCCATATGATATCTATCATAACCTAGACGCATGGCCTCCCATGTACAAAGGTTTCCTTGAACACTTCCCAAAGATTCTAATTTCTAAAACAATTTTTGACTATACCTTTATGTAAGGTGTCATTGTGACGTGTTATCTAAAGGTTGGGATGAGAGTCACAGTTGGTATATATTTGTATCAAAACTCACAGCATATGTGTTATTGTATTTTGCACGACAATTGTTGTAATAAAGTTGTAGTCGTTTTATGTACCATGTATTTGGCGACTCATAATAGGTTGGATGGAATGGACCTGTTTTGGGGTTGTCAGAACACCCCCAAATATGGGTACTTTATTCTCACAAGATTTGGTGCTCACTATCTAAACATTCATTTCTAACTACCCAAATATAGAAAAAAAAAATTAAACAATAAACCTTCCCATTAAAGGGTTACATCAATTAATACAATAAATCCCAAGTTTTCTAACCTTAAACATTCATCAAATACGAAAAAGTAATTAATTACATCGCCATACTTAAAATAAAGTCTGACATCAAGAAAGTCAATAAATTTTACAAGTCTTCAACACTTGTTCAATTTTCCTTTTCCTTTGCTAGTAGTTGGTTCATCAACCTTCTCAACTTTAGCTGCAATGATTATATATGCATGAGTGACCAAAACAAATGCTCACTTGAAATGATAATGAATAATAACAATATAATAACTGCCAATGAATAGGCTCAAAAGAACTGAATAATATTCTCTATCAATGATAATCAAGAACTGAAAACAGAATATGAAATATATCTGAGGGTCACAAGACCACGAACTATGTCCAAGGTTATAAGTATTCTTTCAACTTAAACCTAAACAGTCATAAGACTGTAGGGACTTTCTGTACTTAGGAGGGTCAACCCTTTGTACCATGTATTGTGTAAAAACATCTAAACGCTTTGCGTAATAATCCCCTATAATAGGATTGTCCATCTCAGTATTTAGAATACAAGTCCGCACCAAAGTAAGTTTGGTTTGGATAAGTTTCAAGGTAATTTAGAGTTCTACGAACATCAACTAAGGATTAGTTGAATCAAAAGTGTAATAACTATTCAAGAATTGGATAAACAACGAAGTATGAAATAACCATGGGTTATAAGTGATTAAACATCATGCATAAAATTCATGCTTTAGGAATAAACTGGAAAGCATTAAAAAATAAAGTAAACCTTGCTTGAACAATGGTAATAAGCTAAGGTTACATTCGTTGACAAAGGAAATAATTTAGGAACTTTATTCAATGGTTTACATCATACAACATAAATAGGATTCAAGAGCTTAATAAAAGATTAGGTAACTTGTGAAATCTTAAAAGTATAGCATGATAGCGAAAAGTAAACTTTGGTGAATAATAAAATAACAAAGGTTTAGTAAGTTGTGTGAATGTAATCAAATTAGGATACATCAGAGTAAGATTAAGACTTGCTCAATTGTAAGTAAGATAGGACAACTCAAATAAAGATTGGGGTTTGAAAACTTGCCTTGCGTGTAAGCTAAACCGTATACTTGATTCTCAATATCATATACACATGTCATCATGACATAATTAGTTACTACATGTACTCAGTACATAATTAAGTATCTATTTCATATATGACTTGTAGTCTTAGGTTTAACTATTTGGTTAAACCATAACTCTTCAATTTATCACATAATTCATTAATTGTTAATAATATTTTTCATACTTGGTACTATGACAACACAATATAACAAAATCACATTTTAACAGTCATAACATTACTCTTTATCAACAATTACAGAATTATATAATTAAAATAAATTTTTTGCCAATATCGCTATCTCATTTACTTAGCATTTCCATTTATACTAGAAATGGCATCATGGACGACCATATTTGTCCAGCGAGACAAAGGCCTATAACTAGCGCCGCAATATTGACTGTGCATCGCAATACTGAATTGTATTATGGATCAAGGCCACAAACACCAAGTATAGTTCCAGCAGCGATGATTCGCAAATAACACAAACAAAGTCAAATTGGCTTACAAGCTACTTTTTAACAACAAATTTAGCATACATAAAATACATAAACCTTACAGAAACATAAATTAATGTTTCTAACCATAAAAAACAATATAAACAACAAATTTAAAACCTCTAATTTCACTGTTCTTGCTAATACTTCACTTTTAGACATTCTTAACGAAACAAATCACTGTAAATTCATTTTCCAACCAAAACAGTTAATTTAAATTGCTTTGTTTTTGTTTCTTCATGTATTTTCACAATAAATAGTCAATTTATACTTTATACTATGAATTGAATATCAATTTTGACTCTAAATTAAGCCATATCAAACATATGTCACTGTAATCTTATTGTAATTAATATAATCTTCTCAATATTAAAACATATTACATAAATCAATTTACTCTAAATCATTTATAAACCATGTGAGAACAATTTATATCAACAAATTAACATATAAAAACAACATGATAAACAATTTTTCAAGAAATAAGCATGTTAATGATATTCCTATTTAAATATGATTTGATTATGATATATATATATATATATATATATATATGAATGAATATGCAAGTATGCTTGCATTAATAAAAGCTGTAAAGTCCTTTGATAGATAATAGAAACATATGTACAAGGACTTAGAATGAATTGATCAAATGTGTTAGGTTGATCCTACATAAGCAAAACAGCTTTGTGAAAGTCCTTAAAAAGAAATGACGTACAAGGACTATAAATATAGAAAGATCAAGCATACTAGGTTGATCTTATGATGTAATAGTAGGCTTGTCTAATCGTCGAGTACTGCACCAAAAATCGTAGTTTGCCATGAGAGTCCAGGAAAACTCGAGAGCTATAGAGGCATAATCATAGTCTGCAAAATAGTAGATCTCAGAGTTTGTAGACTGCCAGAAGAGACGAGGAAGGATCGTAGTGTGTCAAGGAGAACTTCCTCAGGGTCGTAGTCTGCTGAAGAAGTCATGTTCAGAATCGTAGAGAAATCCTACCTACGAGCCAGCCGAGCATCTGCCGAAGCCAAGTCAAGAATCGTATACTACACTTAGAGTTATAGAGTCTACTGATCATATCAGAGGCAGAGATCGTAGTCGAGCAAGATCAGATGAAGACAACAAGCACAAGATAGAAATCATAGAGTGTCAAGATCTGATCTCGGAGTCGTAGTGTCTGCACAGCCGAAGCTGAATCGTAGAGTGTAGAACTGAGACTTCAATAGATGTGCTCACAATGCCAAGACAGAATCATAGAGCAAATACGATTCTCAGCAAATGAGCACTCCCAGAATATCCAAAGGAATAAAGCCTCTGGTTGGCACTGCAAAGATACATCCCACCTGAAGGAAATCAGGGAGCACTCAACGAATGCCATGCAAGCTAACAGAAGATCTAAGCACCATCCCAATCAGCATCCAGATTGAGTTGTGAAGCCATTCAGGATGAAGTCTTCCACAAGGAGATCAGAAGAAGACTTCAAAGAATAAACTAAGGAAATTCAAAGAAGTGCGTGAATCACAACAGATAGCGAGAAGATGACGATCTTGGAAGCAACCAGGATCGTAGTGTTTGCCAAACAAAGAAAGAACTGATGGAGTGCATACGGAGATCTTGGGATGACTACCAAGAACAAGGCTAAAGTGATTAAGCATTGGGTCAGTCCATTGATCATAAGTGAACGGGAGATCACAAGGAGAAAGCGAGCTGGACACGCCATAAATCTGAAGTGTCTTGCTATTCAGAAGGGGCTAGAATAAAGAAGTCAAGCCATCAGTATCTGAGAGTTTTTGAGGCAAACAGAAGTGTTGAAGCACTGCACAAGAGAAGAAAGTGGTGTTCTACATTGAAGATCCAATCAACACTCTTCAAGATCGTAGTGTTGTCTCTACCAGTCAACAAGACACTACGATCAGGTCCAAGAAGATATGCATCAGAATCGTAGAGTTCGAACAGCTGAAGATTGAAGCATTGGCAACGGTTCAATCTGAAGGTTGATATTTGGACAAGTGCTTATTGAGAGCATCGATGCAAAAGGAAAATCTCTTATCGAGGAATCAGAAGGGTGAAATAAAGTCTTCAACCTGCCCGAGGCATAAAAGTAATATATCTGACAGGGTAGGTGAAACAATAGACTGCAGTGTTAGAAAGTCAAAAAAGGAGATGTCATGTCACATCTGCAGTCTACACCAAATAACTCGAGATCTGCGATGCAAATCTAAAAGCTTTCAACGGCTACTTCTCAACGAGAAGATTGGGAAGAAGTATAAAGAAGCCAAAGCTTCAGCGATAAAAAGATGATGATGATTGCTATGTTGTAGAATTTTTGAGTTGGTAGAATGCTAACGTTGAATCTACGAGTTCCACCTGAGCTTAAACAGAACAAGTCTCAATGACAGTGAGACTACGAAGGCAGAAGTGAAGCAACTTTGAAGAAGGACTTGAAAAGATCAAAGCTTCACTCAACAAAGAAGAGAATGCCACATGAATTGGCATCTAAGCTAAGAGCCGAGAAGGACAAGAAGATATCATTCAGAAGAGTGGCAAAGTACAAGGAAGATCCTAAGAGCCACTCTACGATTCACCATGAACCCAAAGCTGAGATAGAGTAAATGCAGAACCATGTCTGCCAACATGTTAAGAAGGATTCAGGAAATTGTGATGGTGCACAGCTGACACTACTTGGAGATGAGCAGAACAGAAGAAGATAAGTTGCACCAAAGATGATGTGGTCCGGTCTCGAAGCAGAATGCAAAGAAGACCACACCAAGCTGCTAAGTACAAAAGATGACCAAGCTTAAAGACATCTTAGCAGCTCAGCACCAACAATAACAACAACTACAACAACAAGAAGCCAGGGCCTGAAGGGTCCTTATCCGGAGGGACTAAATGAAGTTCCAAGCCTGCTGGGCTTGAAGAGTTCCTAAGGAACTAGAGAAGTTTCAAGGCTGCTGGCTTTGAAGAGTTCTTAATGAACTGAAGTCCCAAGGCTGTTGGCCTTAAAGGAATCTCAGTGATTCAGGGTGCTGCCCTTCCTTAGTTGAAATCCTGCTAGTTGAAAGCAGATGAGTGGATTAGGAGCTTGAGTCTTTGAACCACTTAAAACCCCTTGTGTCTGTTACTTTATGTCATTTACATTATGTACCTTAACTGCTATGTATGTTTTAACTACTTACTGTTGAATTAACTTTACGAACAATGTATGTCTGATTATGAATATATCAATGAAGGGAATCTTTTACTTATTCCGCTGTGCTTGAAAAGATTCTTGTGTTTGTCATATGCTAATTCATGAGTGATAAGTAGGTTTTATACCTACTTATCCGGTATCTATTACTTGAATTAGTTGATTAAACCTATGTTTCTTAGTCATATTTCATACATATTATATTATTATGTAGACTATGACACAACATTAGCATGAGGAAAGCAAGGAAAAGCAATTCAAACATCTTTTGGACTAAAATATGCAAGCAAATGCAAGAAGGGAATATTGACGGACTATTAACACTGAGTTGGATGCATGTTCTTGGCTTGGAATTTGGATTTTATTGTAGATCTACTTCTTAGCTTTCCGGAACATCTTGAATAGTCCCAATCAGAGTTCGGATGCGAGAGTTATGGCCTTTTTATCAACAAAGATCAAAGTTAAGAGTTGTCATGCTTGCCATTTACATAGCATCTACTTCAAGCTCGATTTCCGCCTTGTTCCGGATGTACTCTGTCAATCCTCAAAGAATGACAGTTGTAGATCTCCTCGATATCTTCGCTTTAATAGGTGGCAGGCCCCGTAACTCTAAGCGGATCAAAAGTTATGCCTGTTTTACCAAAGGACGTCGCAGTAGAAAATAGAGTAGCGCGGACCGCGCTAGGGGCACGCTAGTCCATCAGTTCCTCTGCTACAGTAGCGCGGGCCATGCCCAAAATAGCCTAGGAAGAGCGCGGGGCGCGCTAGTCGGCAGGAAGACAGCTTTTTTGGGTTATTTGGTGTCCAATTTGAGCTAGAATAGGATTCTTAGTTGCCTAACTTGCTAGGATATACATTAGAACTATAAATACATAAGGAGATGCATAAAAGAGGGGGGATATATGCTAGTTTTGGAGGATTCCACTATATTAGATTAGAGTAGATTAGGATCAAAACCCTAGTTCTTATGTGATTGGGAGATTGAAGCAACTTGGAGACCATTGAAGATTCGAAGTAGGAGCAAGGAGGGAGCATCAAATCTACAGACAAGAGATTCTATCTTCTCATCTTCTTCTATATTTGTCTTTTAATGATTATTAAATTGTGAATTCTTAGTTTTAATTCAATAATAATGAACTAATTCTTTGTTTGAGATTACAATGGATCTTATTGTGTAGTTTATTTTAATATGTTTCGCTATCAATTATTATGTTCTATTGTGAGGATTGTCTATTGTGATTTGGACGTAATTGCTTAATTGCCTAGCTAACAATTACCGTGATAATCTATATGAACTCGAGAGATGAAGTATAGATTTAGATCTTATCATGATAGCATGTGTTTGTGATTTCTACATAGATGGAATTCATGATTCGTGTTTAGGATAGAGATATGCATTTACGCCATATGTAATCTTATAGAGAACTTGTGCTTTAAATCCTTTTTAATTGTAATTCACATAGAGATATAGTGGATTTGTTAATTAGGGTGTCTTGCTTAATTCTATCATCTATGGATTTAAGTGAGTATGGGTATTATGCATCGAGAGATGGTTTTGTCTGCTTTAGTGTTCTTGATTAACAATTCATGATAGAGAATAACTGATGAGAAGTGTGTTAACTTAAATGAAGCAATAAGTGAAGTTGTGATCTTAAATCTCCGTAATCTTAATTTAACTAGTAGTAATTAGAATTAGTTTACTTATAAATTGAAAGTCATTCGTTTAAATAAGATTGAGTTGGTTATGGGTTAGTACTTGGTGATTTTTATTAAACAATTCCTCGTGAGAACGATACTCTACTTTCACTTTATTACTTGTTGACCACGTATACTTGCGTGTTGTGCGTAATTAGATTTAGCCAACAATGAGCAACACAAAATAAACCAGAAAAATATTTGAATTAAAAAGGATTTATTCAACCCCCCCCCCCCCCCTTCTAGATCTATATTGTGCCTACTGGGAACTAACAATTGGTATCAGAGTAGGATCTCATGCTATATTCAAAAGCTAATCGCTTTGAGTCTGATCCTAGGCACAAACATTGTTCTAAACTTAGTTTAGTAGTAAGTCACTTGTTATATGCAGATGAGCTCACACGTTAGAAATAAAGTGTACAGGTAAATGTGTATATACACCTGAAGTTGCTCAGATTGGTCCATGTTCTTGATTGTCATATCAACAAGACCAATCCTTGCTCACGGTCAATCTTGTAGTCTAAAGACCAAGCTAGGAAGCTCAAGAGACATCCAGTCAAACATCCACCAGCCTAAAAAGATGAAAACGACATACAAGCAAAGAAATGCTTTTCCAGAGAAGAAAGAAGAACTTCTCAAACATATGTCTGGTCAACCAGCAGCTGGATGTAAACCTGGTAAACTCAAGGATGTCAAAGAACTAAAGATGCTGAGATTTTTTTAGCCTATATCTTCAAGATCACGGCTGATTGATTAAAGTCAACTTGAGCAACAAGCTATCAGGAGCAAATGAGAAACTATGAACATCAATGCCTAACCTCAGTATGTCCAAGTTAAATGACTATTAAGAAACTGACAGCAGAAAGGTACGATTCCTCACTAAGATAATTGTATACATTATGTTGCACCTTCTTATGAACTATAACAGTACTCTTTCAAGAAATCATAATCTACCCGAAAAGGTGAAGAGAGAAAGTTTCTCTCCATCCATATTTTAGGATGAAGATCACAACTTGAAAGAAACCTGAAATAGGTCATAAGAACATCACAGGTTAAATCAAGTTTATATGGAGTAATCTTTGCTGATGGGTTAGTATGTATGTACAAACCTATGTTCTAAGTGTTTGATAACACACAGAGTATGATCAGTTCTTGTGACGCCCCCAAATTCGGGTATCTTCCAACCCGAGAGATGGTGCTCCACTGTACTAACATCCATACAATCATTCTATTAAAATACAAAAAAATGAAGGTAATTACTATTTTCTTATTACAATCAAAGTATAATCCTTCTCAGGTTCATAAACCGGTTACATCGTTCATTGTTCATAGTGTATAATACATACAAACTTACTAAATTATTACACAATGCCTAAGTATCCATCTTAGCTTTGCCCTTATCTCTTTTGGCATTCACAATACGTTCATCTTTAACTGCGGTTATATAATTCACACAAGAAGTGATCATGACAGCTCAGCAAGTATAATCAAGGATAACAGTAATACCACATTCGTGAATCATATAACAATTTCTACATAACTGAACAATAGTTATGAAGTATTATGAATCAATAATACTTTAACAGTTCATAACATCAATTCCCAAAATATAGAATAGATTAGGAATTCTGAACCGGTCGATAGACCATGAACAGTAACTTTCAGTTTTCATACTTGAAAAGGAGTTCACAGCACTAAGGTCGTTCATCCGTATAACTTACGAGAACTTCTAGGTGATCAGCCTATAGTACTCTATTTTTATCAACACTCATTCATTAAACATATTTACGTTTAATATTTTTGGCAAACTCGCGTGCCCATCGAATAATCGATGAAAAATACTTTTGTTTGTTCATAGACAAACCTTACCTTCACGTCCGTACCAATTACTTGGCATAGGATAGCGTTAACATTTCTATATAGAATGATATGAATAATAATCAATCTATATATTATGAATAGTCTAAGTAGAAGTTAAAATCGCATCGAACCCTTTCTTTAAAACAAGTCTTGCAATTCAGTTCAACGAATCACATAAAACTTGGCTAACATGGAAGTTAGACAAGCGTTAAGAAAACTTGGCTTTCAGCGTCTTCAAATAACTTACTCGACTGACCACAGCCTTTACAGAATCTATATGATATATTCACATAGCACACTGTAATTAGCTACAAACAACTATTCACATTGTTCCTACAAGCTTCTTTCTCTTCTATGTCTTTGTTAACTTAATATCTTTATTAAAGTCAACATGACTTATTACCCTTCATCCCGGTTTATCACTCAACTGACGTTTTATTAACCGGACTCAACCATCGTTGATAAGGTACCAACTTTTTTCATCGTATATATCTTGTTAACATGCATTACATTCCTAAGTATCATACCATATACCTTAGTATAAGTAATATAGGATTAGTCTTAGTACATTCATTAAGTATATAAACTCAACTCAGGTAGGTCTCGCAACAATTGAAGTTCAAAACCTAAGTTACTATCACAAGCCTTGAACTCGTGCTGCGGCGCGACATCCTATGCATTCTAGTAGTGACAAAGACCACTCTCAGAGAGTTTTGCTTCGGACTTGTGTCTGGCCATGAGTCCATGTACAAACTCATTGGCCGCGGCGTGAGTCTCTAGACCTTTTTATTTTCTCCCGGCCATAACTGGCGTTGCGGCGCGGCTTTTTACACTACGTCTGGCGCCGCGACGCCAGACCTTAGTACCAGATTCTCAACAGTTTTGAAAATCTTTGTGAAATTCCCGGAGCCGTAACTTCTTCGTTATAAGATCGATTTGATCTGTTCAAAAGCCTACACTTCATAAATGACATACCCTATGCGTTCATATAAGAATTCGACACTTTCGAATCCGTTAACTCAAAATTCACTATTGAGTTCATTTTATAGACGTTTGAAAATGTTAATGAACGTTCAATGCTCGTTTTCTTCGTTTTAAGTCTGAATCCGACGATTCTCAAACCCACAACTCTTAATCACCCTATCTCACGTTTTGACATTGAAAACCAACGTTTTCACGTCTCACGGCAACTTTCGACTACCATTCCGGAATTTTTACGTTTTCGACGTTTAACGTCTATTTCTGTAAAATTCGCTATAACTTTGTTACTAATGTTCTCTAAGCCAAATCACATGGAATACTCCATAGATTTCATATCTACATCCTAACCAAACAAGATGCATATACTAACGTATTGATGGAGCTCAATTGTTTATCAACAATCGATCTTAACTATCAATATTTTCATGGTTCAAAACTATATTAAACCTTATGATTCTTATAATCTCATGACTTATAGAGATTGAATATATGGTAAGTCATCTCAAAATCCTCACACAAGACATATACCACCCATTCTATGATTCTCTAAGATGAAAGAAAATCTAAAAGAGATGGAGATGAAAGGTAAGGATTATACCTTAAGAACTCTTGGTGTTCTTTCTTGGAAAACTCTAAGATCAAGCTTCCAAAGTGTATAATTTATGAGTCTAGCTCTCTTTCTCTCTCAAATAATCTAGGTTGAGTCTTGGAAAAACTCTCAAATGAATCAATCTAGCTTTCTATTTATAGAAAACTAGAATGGAGGGCAATTTGGACTTTAAACCACCAACCTCCTTACTATTCATGTGTGGTCACCAAGTAAAACACTTGGTGACCAAGCCTTATGCTTGGCTTCCACACCAAGGTGGCCAGCCCACCACCTTCATGTGACGTCCCATGGGCTGCCCCATGGGTTTTACCCATTCGGTGACCCACCGATTCGACCCATGGTTCGGTTTTAATGAATTGGGCTTAACTAACTTAACATTGGGCCTTGACTTGGGCTTAACCCACTAATCACTAGGGCATGATCATTCAAATGATTGGATTAATTAATAATCCAACTCAAATGAATTAGTCATTAAGTCTTAACTTAATTCTATAATACGAATCGTATCACATACGTACAATTCACGTATTATCTCCGTATACTACTCGTACCATAATCATATTGTACTTCGTATTTACTCAACGTATTATACATAGATACTAAATAGTATCACCAAATGTATAACACTAGCATTAACCCTAACGTCATTCCTTCTACGCATATTATTTCCTTCTCAGAAATCAATATACTCAACCCTTAGGTTTTAAGTCCGCATGCGAAAACTGCGTTTGCCATAAATGAAATATTATCAGATATTCCATCTTATCCCGATATTCTATCATTACGCGTTTCTCGGAATTTCAAAATAATTCTCCGAACAGAAACGGATGAATAGTGTTTTTACAAAAATTTCTCGGAAAACAATTATTTTTGTCTTGGAAATTCCAAACAATTATTTCTAGGGAGAAGGGTCAAAAATGCCCCTGACTTTTACCGCGATGTCTACCGAGCACCCTATACTTTTTTTTGTCCAAAAGTACCCCTAACGTTACATTTTTTGGGTCGCCCGTGTCCCTGCCGTTAACAGAACATATTTAATCATAACATATTTACATCATTTAATCCAAATACTAAAATTTAAATTATTTTGTTACCTAACCAAAATAACTAATTAAATAAAATAATTTGTAAAACATATTTACATCATTTAATTAAAATACTAAAATTCAAAACATAACATATTTACATCAAATACTAATTAAAAAAATACTAATATCAAAAAAATTAAAAAATTAAATTTTTTTAAAAAGCGTTAATTTTTGATATTAAAATATTACAAAAGCGTTAATATTTTTTATATTAAAAAACGTTAATATTTTATTAATATTTTTGATATTAAAAACGTTAATATTTTAAAATATTAATTTTTTTGATATGAGGTTAATATTAAAATGTTAATATTTTTGATATAAAAATATTACAATATTATAAAAATAATTTAAAAAATGTTAATTTTTTTATATTAAAAATGTTAATATTTTTTTATATTAAAAATGTTAATATTACTAATATTAGTACTTAATAATATTATAATATTAAAATTTAATAATATTACTAATATTAAGAAAAATATTAGTAACTAATATTAAGAAAAATATTAAAATTTTAGTACATAATAATCTTAAAAACGTAAATACTAATTTTACTGTGACTTAGTATTTTAGTATTACTAATATTAGTACTTAATAATATTAAAATATTAAAATTTAATAATATTACTAATATTAAGAAAAATATTAGTAACTAATATAACTAATATTAAGAAAAATATTAAAATTTTAGTACTTAATAATAAGAAAAACGTTTCTGAACGTCGTCTTAGGTACATCATCTTTCCTCACTTTCAGTTGATGATACCCCGTACGTAAATCTATCTTAGAAAAATATTTTTCCCCTTTCAACTGATCAAATAGATCATCAATCCTGGGCAACGGGTATTTATTCTTAATCGTTAACTTGTTCAACTCTCGATAGTCGATACAAAGTCGTAACGACCCATCCTTCTTCTTTACAAATAATACTGGTGCTCCCCACGGAGACAGACTTGGTTGAATGTACTTCATAGATAATAGTTTCTGTAATTGAACCATTAACTCCTTCATCTCTAATGGCGCCATTCTATATGGTGCCTTTAAAACTGGTGTCGTACCTGGCAGTAAATCAATCACAAATTATACATCCCTATCTGGAGGAATATCGAGTAACTCCTCCGGAAATACATCCGTAAAATCTTGTACCACCGGTATCTGTTCTAATATTGCCCCCACTCTTTGGGTATCCACAACATGACACATGTAACCTTTACACCCCTTCTTCAACATCCTCCTAGCTTGTGTCATAGTTAAACAACAAGAGTGTGACACCCCAAAAACAGGTATACATCACCCATCTTGAGTCGCCAAATACATGGTACAAAATTCAAATACAACTTAATTATACAACAGTCGTGTAAAATACGACAAAACATAATCTAAGAGTTTTAATAAGAATATTGTCATCTAGACAATATCCACACTCAATGGAGTCCTCATTACATTTATTGTCATATTATTTAATAGAATAGTGAGGACTACTAATGCTATCATCTGGACCGTCACTCCGTTCTCCGACTAGTCCCAGCAGCGTTCTCATTTCTTGAAGAGAACAGTGAAAGAAAGGATGAGCTCAACTAGCCCTGTAAGAAATATTATGACTAAGACAATGCAGAATAAATTATCATTTAGCCTTCAATAATGTTAAAATAATATAATATAATAGACAACAAGTTTAACTGCAGCGGAACAAGCAATCCATTAGAAGAGTCAAGTAGAGAATAAAATCTACTATCTTCTATGATTAAAAAAGTTTTTCATCAACTTTATCGCTGAGACTCAGCTTAATAAATAAAATCAAATCATCCCTGCATCACGGCCAAGGATATTTATGTAATCATCAATGGTCATGATTATACCGAATTATCCCTGGTCATAATCATACCAACAACTGTCCATCAATGAACTACAGGCCCATGAGGACTTTTACCACATCATTCATCACATTACGGTCATGATTACACTGAATAATCCCTGGTCATAATCATACCAAGTCCATCTATGTACGTAAGCCAAAGATAACTTTAATCACAATATAAGCATAAGGATGATGACAATGACATAATAATTCAATAAAACAAGTTCAAGGATAAATTTTAAAGATTTATAATTTTAATTTATTCAGAAATCAATAACGTCCAAATTGTCAACATGATATTTCTTTGTGGAGTAAAATTCAAGAATGCTCAGAAAAATATTTCCATGAAAAGATACTGGATGAAGCGCAAATATCAAGGATATTCCACTAATTTCATGGAGTATAGAAGCCAAAACTTTAACCAACTGAGTATAATAGAATATATGAAATCGCAAATGGATTTTTGCCCGCCATGCGGTAATCCACGTAGACAGATCATTTCCACAATTTAATAAGGAATGAATACGAAAGGTTATTCACCATGCATGCGGTAATTCACATAGACATGTTATTCCAACAGAATAATAAAAAATGGAATAACAGAAGATTTCACCAGGCGTGCGTAATCCGCACAAACAGGTTATTCCAACATAATAATAAAGAATGGAACCAGGTCATGCGTAACCCGCACAGACAGGATATTCCAACAAAATAATAAAGAATGGAACCAGGTCATGCGTAATCCGAATAGACAGGATATTCCAACATAATAATAAAGAATGGAATAACAATAGAATTCACCAGGCATGCGATAGAATCAAGACAGCATAAAAGTTATTCCAATGTAATAATAAAGAATGGAATAACAGAAAAATTTCACCATGTATGTGGTACTTCGTATAGACAGGTTATTCCAACATAATAATAAAGAATGTAATAATAACCCTTACGAGTATTGAAAGAAAACAACTCTCTTCATGAATGCGAAAGAATAATACCCCTTACCTTAGAAGAAGACTGGATACTGGCATAATGAGGTAGCAGACTTCTCTTCTTCTTTCTCTCTATAATAATTGCTCTTGTGAGACTTAGTGAATTGGTGAAAATGAAAGAAGAATAAGCTTCTATTTATAGGAATATATAGTTTCGATGATTGCACGTTTTTGGGCTCAAAATATTACAGTATAAAATATTCGATAATTCCTCTTGTTCTTCATTTTTAATTTAGTCCTACAAGTGTTATCAAACTTGCACCACCTCCCCTAATAGTAAATAATGTGGATTAATAGTTCATTCATGTGACTTAATAGTATAATCATGTGAAAAAACTAATTACAGTATAGTTCATTCAACTATACCTCCCTTTTTAACTTAGTCATGCAACTATTATCAATCTTGCACCACCTCCCCTAATAGTACAAGAATGTGAATCAATAGTACACATATGTGAACAAATAGTTATAATCATGTGAATTAATAGCAATTAATTGCTCATTTATCCGGTTAATTACCCGATTGGTCAACATAACCTCCAGACATCAATTATTATCGAAATAAATATCGATTTTCACAAACACTAATAATTCCAACACAATGGAACTATCCATTTCATCTTTAATCAACACGAACTTATTCATCATTAATATTATAATTCACAATATTTAACAACCAGTCGCTCCGTGAAAGAGGGGGCTTCCGATAAGGATTTCTCTTTATCAAGCGCAATTAGGTGACCAAACCTCTTCTTGACAGAACTTCTATACATTATCAGTATTGCAAATAATAATATGAATAACTTTGTAGTCTCAATTATTGATTTAATAATAATAAATATTATGCAGATGATACTGTGACAATAATTGAATCAATAATATGATAGATATGATACATCAATTACTATAGCAATAATTGAGTATAACTGAGTGACTTCTCACGTAAGTATCAATAATCAATACCGTGTGTTAGTATGCAACCACGCGTATTGATGTACTTTTACTACCTAGTAGTTAAACAGTTTAACGGTAACACTTTCGTCGTTATTTTTATAAAAAGATAATTCTGTCGTTTTCTAACTACGACAATACATCCGTTGTGGGGTCCACCAATGATTGTGTCGTAGTACGAATATTCCCTGTTAAAACGAATATTCCCCGACCAATCGAATATTATATAACCACTTGCTTAATTTGCAAAATTTGTAAATATTACCCACAACTATAACATTATATCAAATCCACACCATAAAATTCAAAATATATATTTCGAGAAAATTATTCTTTATTCATAAAAGTTGGGGTCTTACAACCTCCCCTTCTTATGAAATTTCATCCTCGAAATTAGGGTACGTACCTGGTATATCGAAGAGGTGAGGATATCTTGACTTCATCTCAGATTCTAACTCCCAGGTCATTTCTTTCACATCGTGGTTTCACCACAAAACTTTGACTTGAGGTATAACCTTGGAGCGTAGAATATGGTCCTTCTTATCCAAGATTTTAATAGGTAACTCTTCATACGTTAAATCTTCCTCTATCTCATCTGGTTTTAATTAAATAATGTGGTTCGGGTCTTTCACATATTTACGTAACATAGATATGTGAAAAACGTTATGAACACGAGACATACTTGGCGGTAAGGCAAGTCTATAGGACATAGTTCCTACTCGATCAAGGATTAAAAATGGGCCAATGAATCTAGGATTAAGCTTTCCTATCTTTCCAAATCTAGTAACTCCTTTCCATGGAACAACACGTAACAACAAATGATCTCCAATATCAAATTCCATGTCCTTTCGATGAAGATCAGCATAACTCTTTTGTCGATCTTGTGAGGTTTTTATACGTTGTCGGATCGTTTGAATCTTTTCCGTAGTCATACGTACCAACTTTGGTCCCAACAATGTTGCTTCACCCACCTCATCCTAGCATACTGGAGAACGACACTTTCTTCCATACAACGCCTCAAATGGAGCCATGCCAATACTTGTTTGATAACTGTTGTTGTAGGAAAACTCCACCAATGGTAAGAACTTGTCCCAACTTCCCTTGAAGTCAAGGACACAGAGTCTTAATAGATCTTCAAGAGTTTGAATAGTCCTCTCCGACTGCCCGTCCGTCTGAGGATGATATGCCAAGCTAAATCGTAAATATGTGCCCATAGCTTTTTGCAAACTAACCCAAAATCTTGAAGTGAATCTTGGGTCTCGATCAGAAACTATGGATACTGACTTACCATGCAGTCTTACAATCTCGTTTATGTACATACGAGCAAGACGTTCAAGTGTATAAGTTTCTCGTATAGGTAGGAAATGTGCAGACTTGGTCAATCTATCAACAATGACCCAAATTGCATCTATGCCTTGAGAAACCTTAGGAAGACCGGTAACGAAATCTATGGTAATGTGCTCCCACTTCCATTCTGGAATGTCAAGTGGTTGCAATGGACCTTTTGGTATTTAATGCTCCGCCTTGACTCGTTGACAATTTAGACACCGTGAGATAAACTCTGCGATCTCTCTCTTCATATTGCTCCACCAAAATGTATGTCGAAGATCATGATACATTTTGGTACTCCCAAGATGGATTGCAAACGGTGTGTTGTGCGCCTCCATCATGATTTTAAACTTTAAATCAGGGTCATTAGGAACACAAAGTCTAGAGTTGACTCGAAGTATTCCTTCTTCATTGATTCTTGCTTCCGGCATAGCACCTTCTTGCACTTTCTTCCTCATACGCATCAGCTCCAGGTCTGTAGCTTGAGTAACTTTAACTTTATCGATTAAAGTCGGTTCCACTCGTATATTCGCCATCATCACATGGGTCCCTGGAGTCTTTAACTCTATTTCCATCATTTTCAAGTTATACAAAACGGGCCTTTGTGTTGACAATATTGCACCCGTGCCCGCATATGATCTTCCTCTCAATGCGTCAGCTACTACGTTCGCTTTTCCAGGATGGTATTGGATGGTATGATCATAATCTTTCAACAACTCAAGCCATCGTCGTTGCCGCATGTTGAGTTCCTTTTGAGTGAAGAAATATTTGAGGCTTTTATGATCCGTATAGATCTCCACCTTCTCTCCATACTGGTAATGCCTCCAAATCTTAAGCGCAAAAACGACTGCTGCCAACTCTAGATCATGAGTAGGATAATCCCTCTCATATTCTTTGAGTTTTTGTGATGCATAGGCTATGAATTTTTCATGTTGCATGATAACACATCCTAACCCTTTGCCTGAAGCATCACTATAGATGACAAATCCCTCCGAGCCAGATGGTATTATCAGAACTGGTGCTGAAATGAGTCTTCTCTTGAGTTCTTGAAAACTCTTCTCACATTCCTCGCTCTAACCGAACTTTGTATCTTTTCGAGTCAGCTGAGTTAATGGAGTAGCGATTCGAGAAAATCCTTCCACGAATCTCCGATAATAACCAACTAAGCCGAGAAAGCTACGTACTTCGGTCACTGATTTTGGTTGCTCCCAGCTTTGAATTGCTTCAATCTTCAATGGGTCAACAGATATTCCATGATTTGATATCACGTGCCCAAGGAATGCAACTTCCTTAAGCCAGAACTCTCATTTCTTCAACTTGGCATATAGCTTGTTTTCACGAAGCTTTTGGAGTATCAGCCTCAAGTGTTTCTCATGGTCTTCACGGGTTTTGGAGTATATGAGCACGTCATCAATAAAGACGACCACAAAGTAATCCAAATATTCCTTAAATACTCGGTTCATCATGTCCATGAAAGTAATAGGAGCATTAGTCATTCCAAAAGACATGACTAGGAATTCATAATGCCCGTACCGAGTTCTGAAAGCAGTCTTTGGTGTAGACACTCAAAATTTTCTGTACCACTGTCACTAGCATTGCCGGAGGACAAATTCATCTTTTAAGAGAGAACCCTGAAAGACAATCCAAATCCATACCGGATACTACCGGAAGTTCAGCATCAACCCCAGATCACATTCTAGGAGTAACAATTCCAACCTCGGAGATAACCCCGAGGCGTGAAGATCCAATACCGGAACACACACCGGAGAAGACCGATTAATCTCGGAGATAACCCCGAGGTATCCAGTCTCAGTCCCAACCATGGGAATAGCCACCAACCTTGGTGATAACCCTAAGGAATGCAGTTTCGGCGATAACCCCGGAAATGCTTGTTTCAAATGCGACCAGCTTCAATCTCGGCGCTCACAACGAGATACACTTAACCAACCCGGCAATAACATCGGGAAGACAGGCACACCTCAAAGATGACAATGAGGACCTTCAACAAATTGCAAGCATTCAATCGAAAGCGAAGTCTCGAAAGCAACGCGTCATGCTTTATCAAATTTAATCGGCGATAACCGGTGAGGGGCAACATCGTCATCTCGTCAACACGATGCCACATCACGTCTTCTTAACATCTCTACGCAACAATATCCCACAAGACTTAACCAATCCCGAGTGACTATTATGCGGGGTAACGGATGAAAGTTGAGGCTTGAAGATCGGAGGGCACCGTCCCATCTTCAATGACTTCGTACAAACTCTAATCACATGTCATCGTATAACTCTAATACAAGCGGTCCGAAATAGGTCCTCAGATACCTCAAAGCGGATGCCCGGATTACACTTCTGAAAGTTCGAGTGGACATTACAGTGCCCAAGTGTACGTACCTCGAGACGACCCGACCCAAAAAACTCGGGCCCACCCGGGTTTCCTCTGGTACACCTGTGACTCAGCCGCAGGTACACCTGCGGCTAAAATGCCTATAAAAAGAGGGCTTGGGCTGCCCATTTTGCAAGAGAAAAGGGCGAGGAAGCCCTGCCCAATTTGCTCTGCACTCACCCCATGCAAATTGTACTTTCCCTTTTAAACACATGTGAGCTCATATATAGCCCTTTTGTACCTACAAAAGTCAGTGTTTACCCACTCTAAAGATATAGAAGTCTTCTTTAGCAGTCAGCTGTAAGCCTTCTCACACACTTTAGAGTCTTTCTCTTCATCTTTGAACACACCCTTCTACACGTTGAGAGTCGTGTTGCTTGCTTTTGCCCGGACTTCGGTCCGTGGTTTCATTTCAGTCTGTATATATATATATTATATATATATTTACATATATATTGACTAACATTATCGAGTTATGCCTCGATTGAGCCTAGACTTCTGTCTGGAGCGTTTATTTGCTTTAGTATATATATATATATATATATATATATATATATATTAACTGTGTGTCGACTTTGTTCGATGAGCCTAGACTTCGGTCTGGTACGTTTACTCGCTTTTATATATATATATATATATATATATATAAAACAGGACCCAATTCA
This sequence comes from Panax ginseng, assembly GCA_020205605.1. Lineage (NCBI taxonomy): Eukaryota > Viridiplantae > Streptophyta > Magnoliopsida > Apiales > Araliaceae > Panax > Panax ginseng. Next base: position 32,424,178 of record CM035143.1, on the reverse strand, counting down.
AATTTTATCATTTGACAAATCACAACAACGGCTAAGATTTGATCTCACTTGATCTAATGGCTCATGTTCTATCTTACACTAAAAAAAAACCGCCCAAATTTTCTCCTCTTTCTCTTTCTCTCTCCTCTTCTCCTTCTCTCTCATCTGCTCCTTCCCCCTTTCTCTCTCCTCTCTCCCCCCCCCTCCTCTCTTTCTCTCTCCTCCTATTCCTCTCCTCCCTTTCTTTCTTTCTTTCTCTCTCTCCTCTACCGTCTCTCTCTTCTCCTCTTCCTCTATTTACTGAATTAATTAGTATTTTAATATTTTATTTTAAATTATAATAATTTTTTGGAGTATGCATACATTTAAAATATATAATACATAAAAAATATCAATAGTAAGAAAATAATTACAAAATAATTACAAAATCAAAAAATTAATTTTTCAAATAGAACAAATATTAACAAATAAAAAATTGGTTAATTGTTGGCATGATATGATATCTAAAGTTAAAATACTAGATGTGACATATAAGATTCGTTTACAATTAGAAAATGGGTTAATTCTTATGTTTTGAATTACAATATAATAATAATGATTACTACTACTACTATAATAATAATAATTATAATTATTATTATAATTACTACTACTATAATAATAATAATTACTACTATAATAATAATAATAATTACTACTACTACTACTAGAATAATAATAATAATAATAATAATAATAATTACTACTACTACTACAACTATTATAATAATAATACTAATATAATAATAATAATAGTAATATTTACTATAATAATATTAATAATAATAGTAGTAATAATTACTACTATAATAATAATAATAATTACTACTACTACTATAATAATAATAATAATAATAATAATAATAATAATAATAATAATTATTATTATTATTATTATTATTATTACTATAATAATAATAATAATTACTACTACTAATATAATAATAATAATAATTACTACTACTATAATAATAATAATAATAATTACTACTATAATAATAATATTAATAATTACTACTATATAATAATAATAATAATAATAATAATAATAAATACTACTACTATAATAATAATAATAATTACTACTAATATAATAATCATAATAATTACTACTACTATAATAATAATAATTATTACTACTATAACAATAATAATAATGATAATAATAATAATAATTACTACTACTATAATAATAATAATAATAATAATAATAATAATAATAATAATAATAATAATAGTAATTATTATTATTATTACTATTATTATTAGTTATTATTATTATTATTATTATTATTATTATTATTATTATAACAATAATAATAACTAATAATTATAATAATAATTACTACTACTATAACAATAATAATTATTACTACTATAATAATAATAATAATGATAATAATAATAATAATAATTACTACTACTATAATAATAATAATAATTACTACTACTACTATAATAATAATAATAATAATAATAATAATAATTATTATTATTATTATTATTATTATTATTTATTATAGTACTATTATAATAATTATTATTATAATAGTACTAATAATAATAATAGCAATAATTATAATTATTAGTACTATTATTATTTTTATAAAATAGTACTACTAATAATAATAACAATAATTATAATTATTAGTACTATTATTATTTTTATAATTATTATTACCATTATTATAATAATTATAATTATTAATATTATAATTATTATTACTTTTACTATTATTATTATTTCTATTATTGTTATTATTACTATTATCATAATTACTATTATAATAATTATTATTATTAGTATAACTTTAATAATAATAATAACAATACTAATAATAATTATGATAATAGTAACAATAATAATAATAACAATTATTAGTATAACTTTATAAGTTTTGTTGATAGGTTTAAATTTTTCTGGATATCTATTTTTAAAGAAAAATTAATTATTGTGGCAGTGTGGAGAATTTTGATAATTGTTATTTGTGATTGTAAGTTATTTTAGGTTGCAAAAAGCATTTAGGTAATGTAGTATTTTTTGAATTTTAATCTAATTTTTTGTTACGTCATGCCTTCAGGCACGGACAATTACTAGTATATTTATATATATGAACTGTGGTCGGACTCTGTTCGATGAGCCTGAATTTTACATCCGGTGCGTCTTCTTTTGTATATATATGTATATTTATATATATGAACTGTTGTCGAACCTCATTCGATGAGCACGGATTTTACATCGGTGCATTTATTGCTTTTATATATATATATATATATATATATATATATATATATATATATTGTCCCACTTGGAGTTTACTTCGTGGTGGTTGATCGCTTTTACAGCTTTCTTTACGTTTCGTCATGCCTGGAGTTTACTCCGTGGCAGTTTATCGCTTTGTACAGCTTTATTTACATTTTGTCCCGCCTGGAGTTTCCTTCGTGGCGGTTGGCCAATATTCTGACTTTATTTACACTTCGTCACTTTGGAGTTTCCTCCGTGGCGGTTGATAGCTTTTAACAGCTTTATTTACATTTATGATCCCCCATGGAAGTGCTTCGTGGTTGTAATCATGTCTGTATATATATATTTACAACTTTTATATATATACCTACTTACTGCTTTCATACAATTTGTGGTATCTTGTGCGCCTATGAATAATGTGATCACAGATTCAACCTATTGGATCTAGATTCGGTTCCCGTGATGGACATTTTCAGCTGTAAGCAGCTTGTAAATTATTCTGCGTCTGAATTTCCTTAGATGGTTTCCATACCCACGAGGAAGTCGACATTATTTTGTACATTATTTTCGTACGGATGCCTCACATCTGTTAAATAAAATCAATCAAGCCGAACACTTAATAAAATGGGAGTGTAAAAGGTCTCAATTACTATTGAGCATCAGGGTTTGAAAAACCTTTTTATAAAACATCATTGCTATATCTTGCTAAAAACTGAATTTTTTACATAAATTCAAACCCTGTGTATATAGGTTCGAACGAGGCCTCGTATTACTTCCAAATAACAGCACATTGACCCACACACACACACATTCAGATAATAGTTTCTTGAAAAGAGGCGGTCACCGTGGGTAGTACACGGATGTTTGGGGTGTCTAACACCTTCCCCAGCATAACCAAGTCCCGGGACGAATGAATCTCGGTTTCACCAAATTGGATTTAGTGATGTCACATCTTTGGGTCAATGTGCAAATCTTTTCTTGGTTGTGTTGGTACAACCATTTAAAAAATCAATGGCGACTCTTAGCGGTCCATCGTCGACATTATATATGTATCGGACCTTTTTCACTTGTTTTTTCATACAAATCTCACCTAAAATGAGAACACCAAAGAACAAGTAACTGGAAAGGACATCCAAAAATCCCGACGTCGACGGTGTGGCGACTCATTTGGGAACTCCAAGAAGAGGACTTAAGCCGTTATTACAATCTTTTAAAATCATTATCTCGCTTGTGTGTGGATGTTGCATTTACATTTGATGAATGTGTACGAATGCATTTCCTTATTACACTTAGTGCTTCGCACCATAACTGCTTGTGATATTAGTGCTTTGCACATGTCATCATGTTCATACGGTGAGACACGATGTATGTGAATGTATGTTGTGTGGTGTAAAAACCTGATATTTTCTATATAATTAAATCAGAAATTTTGCGTATAATTTTTTTTTAATTTAAGGATTAGGATTTGTACAAGATAATGTGTGTATGTAATTACGTAATAAATATAAAATATATTTATTATATGAATGTTTACAAATAATTTTATTTTAGAGTTATTGATTATTATAAATGATATTCTTATAATAACTAATTTTATAGTAGAAATGATTTTATTAATTAATTTCCATGAAAATATAATTATATATTATTTAAATAATATATGAAATGATTTTCTTTGAATATATATAATAATTATTTTATTATATGAATTTTAGTATAAATTATTAAGTTAATTATTTTACCTTAATTATTAAGGTTAAATATGAAAGATAAATCAGATATGGAATCCAAAACCCTAATTTTGGATTTTGATCAAGTAATGAGAATAAGAATATAATATTAATTATATTTTGATTTTTCAGTGATATAAATATGTACTTTTTGTGTTTATTGACATAATTGGTCAATTATGGTATTTCACGTGAAAACCCTTGTACTACCGATAAATCCTATTTTTGAAGTCAAATGAGACTTTAAAATCTGTTTAGTAATTTTGTTATGTGATTCATGATAATTATAATTATTAATGATAATCAGAAAAATGCTAATTATGGAGAACCCTAATTACTAAATTAGGAAATCTAAATACTAAATTTTGAAAACCCTAATGAGTAATTTAAAACCCTATTTTCTAAAATTATTAACCTTAAATAATAATTAATGAATTGATAAATGAAAACCCTAATTTCAAACTCGATTATGAGTTCGAGACGGTTATATAACTGTGTTATATGATGTATGATATATTATATAATTTTATGATTAATTAGGTGAAACCTAGTTAATATTTAGAAACCATGATTTCTAAAAATTTGAAAACCCTAGTTCAAGTAGATAAACCCTAATTCAAGAGTCAATTGCAAGCTTAAGACTGTTATGTAATCCTGATAATGTGTGTAGTGACCGGTATTATTATATTAACCCTAACTAGGGAGAATCTTAATTATTTACAAAACTCTAAAATTTTTCTTAAGAGGTATATTTCCTTATTATTATTATTATTATTTTTAAATTTATAAACCCTAAATTGGCTAATTGTAAACCATAATTGCTAAGTAAGCAAGATTAATGCTAATTAGTGAACATTAAACCCTAATGTTCATGTGTGATGCAATTAGTAAACCTAATCTAATTATGGATTTCTAAATTGTATTTTTAAAAACTAATTTTTATTTTTGAAACTAAGAATTTCATTTTGTTCAAATTGGAAATCCTACAACACTTTGTGCTAAACCTTAGGGTTAAATCCTAAGTTTTTGCCAAATGACCTAAGTGCCATTAAATTGGAAAGATAAATGACCATTTTGCCCTTTAGTGAATAATTGAGGCTAACTTGCAATTTTGGCTAATGCTTTAGTTGGTTACCAACCCTTGACTTCCTTGTGACTGAAATATACATACATACCAGCCTATACACTCAGCCAATTCATTGCATCTAACATCTATATAAGATTAAGGAGAGAGAAAAGGTCATTTTTTAACTCATTTTTTCATAAACTCTCTACCAAATGCTCTCAAGCTCAAGACCCACGAAATTTATAGCTAGACCAGTCCCAAACAGAGCCCCACTAACATCTATATCAAATCAGAACCCTAAGATCAAGATTGATCAAAGTAAAGGTATGAACCCTACTTGAAAATCTGACCATTAATCGGTTGTTAGATGTTATGATTATGTGTTAAAACTTGTTATATATGGTGTATAATGTTGATCTGGGTTGCTAGATGTTAGATCCATAACATCTAGAGGCTCGAATTTGATATTTTATAATATCTGGGAAAAAATTATTTTGTATCCTGACAACGAATGTCAGTGGCCTTAGATCTTTACCTATTGACTGTTTTTGTTGTTTTAAGTTTTGTATGTGTAGGCTGACATGAGTACTTTATTTTGGAACTGGAATCATTGTCAGTAGATGTCTAGATTTTGAGTTATAATTCCACAAAGTTGAAATCGGTTGGCCAAGCCAATGAGAAGTATAATTTTAGGTAACTTCGAGAAAGTATGAACAAAGATCTCGACAAGAATTTTCTGAGCCTTGATCTTGTTTCTGTTTGTTGTTTTGTTGTTGTTGTTGTAATGGAATCATAATATGTTATGTGGAATACATATTTATGGCCTTAAACCACTTAAATGATAACCAGGAAATAAGTAGTGGATTGGTCAAACTAAATAGAAGATCATGGGATCGGTTTTCTGGGTAACCCAGAAAACTGATGACCATGTCTTCTGACATGGTTTGACCGGAATGGATCTCATGATTGTTATGTTGTTAAAGTGTATTTGTGCAATGGATCTGTTGTCGTACATGTTTTCTACAATCCAGAACTTTTAAATAACAAAAACATCATACGGATAGAAAGTTATGGAAGCCCAAAAGTGTTAGCGTGGACTGTTTTTCAATTCTAGAAAACCCAAAAATTGAAGAACAGTGTCTGATAGGTTTTCCAGGGCTTGGATCTCACTTATGTTATGATGTTTGGCCATGTTTGTTATTGAATCGTGTAGCCTTGTTCGTGCACTACAATATCAGACCAAGATCAAGCCTAGAAACCTCATAGATTAAAAGTAATCCATGGTCAAAGTAGGTACCTTTATCACTGACTGTCAGTGTTCTTGAGCCTCAAGAACACCAACAGCGACAGAAAGCGTCGCTAAAGGCTACAGCGACGGTTTCTTTTAATTTAATTTCCTAAATTCTGAAAAATGGTTTAAAAATAAGAATAAATTCCTAAAAATTATAAAATCAATTTAAAAATTATTTTAAAATCTGAAAATTAGTTTTTAATTATTTTGAATATATTTCATAAATATTTAATATTTTTGGAATATTAAAAGTATTTGATTTATTTAATTATAATATTAAATAAATTATTTAAAAAAGATTTTTACACATAAAAAATCATTTAAAATTATATTATGGTATAAGAAAATAATTTAAGTTATTTTTGATAACTTTTAATATTTTGTGATAAATTTCATTAATTAAATATTATTAATGGTAATTAAGTTATTTAATAAATGTATTAAATAAATTATGGAAAAATAGAATTAATGATTTAAGAATTATAGAAAAATGATTTAAAGGTTATAAAAATATTTTAAGTTATAAAATATAACTTTTGATATTTTGTCATGAAAAATATTAATATTTTAATATTAATGATATTAGATTTATTTAATAATTATAAAATGATTTTTATATTAGAAAAATCATTTTAAATGAAAATAAATAGTTTAAAAATATTTTAATTTATAAAATATAACTTTCAATATTTAAAGGTAAATTCTATTAATTATTACTATTAATGATATTAGAATTATTTAATAATCATATTAAATAAATTAGTTTTAAAATGATTTTATCATTATAAAAATCATTTAAAATGAAAATAACGTGTTTAAAGATATTTTAAGTTATAAATTATAACTTTTGATATTTAAAGGATAATTTCATTAATAATTTAACATTAATGATAATAATTTAATAATAAATGATATTAAGTTTATTTAATGATTATATTAAATAAATAGTTTTAAAATGGTTTTATTTATTTAATAAGGATATAAATGAATTAAAAATATTTTAAGTTATGATTAAGGACTTTTAATATTTTGATGAGTAATACATTAATACTTTAATATTAATGATACTTATTTAAAAATTATTTTAATTCTTTTAAAAATCATTTAAGGGTAATATTAATACTTTTAAAAGTATTTTGAGTTATTATAAATAACTTTAACATTTTTGCAATGGTTTTATTAATAATTTAATATTAATTAAATATTAATGATAATAGAATTGTTTAATATTTAAATCATTTAATAATGATTCCGATGTTTGAAAATTCATGATAAATTATAATAAATATTTTAAAATTATTATAAGTCATAATATGACTGATACTTATAGATATTGAGCAACAGGATAGAGTCTTAGACTCAATAATTACCCGATAAAGCTGTCGGTAGACCGACATATATCAATAATTGATCTGGACTTAGATAATTTGATTAGATATGTGTTTATTTGTGATTCAATGGTTGTGGAACATATGTGACAATGTGATTAGGTTATGTGCTGACTGCAATAAGCAGTGCTATGTGTTATAGTATGTTATTCTAATCGATAAAATGATCTTATTACTGATAGGTGTTATATAAGGATAGAACTAAGTTATGAACTGTAAGCATCGCATCAGGCAAGTATCTTACCTTTGCATCTCCTTTATGCAATGGACATGAGTAAGAAGTTTCAAAATTATATTATTATTATTATACTATATTATTAACCCTATTGTGATATATTCTATATCCGATCATTGTTTATCAACATGTTAGTATATGATAATTCAGATATATATATATATATATATATATTTTGTTCGTTAATTTCTATATATGGTTATACAAGTGTCCCCACTTAGATAATCATTGTATTGAATCACATGTTGATATATATATATAAGCCGTCTAAGCTATTTGATCAGCTATGCACAAATTTCGAAATGTCGTTGAATAAGTTAAAACCTTTTTGTATCCAATCAAATTGTTTTGGTTCGGATTCTAGACTAAGTATGAACATCCCGATCACGGGAAAACTTTTATCTTTGGTAGGGCAGAAAGAGTGAAACGATCCTATCGTTCTTGTAATGTAGTATTGATCAATACAGGGCCCATGGGAAGTACAACCTAATGCCCGTAAGTTATGACGATTTACAGATGAAGTTCTGTAAAACCTTAGCAAAAACTAAAAACAATGTTCATAACCGGTCGACTAATACCTATATATATAGTCAATATGTAGTTAAAAAAAATTTGAGATAGAATTGTTATGTTGTTATTATCGGTTCAATTTACTTCACAACTATAAATTCGGTGTAGAACTGATGTACAGATAAAACATTTATTTCTTTCAGCTACTTATATTTCTAATTGTTATTACTTGCTGGGCACCCAAATGCTCACCCTTGCTTAAATTTAAATGTTTTCAAATTAGGCATGAACAACTCAAGGTTCGTATAAGAACAAGTGAAAAAGAAAGCAAATAGAACATGTTTAATGGTATCTTTTGTAATAGTTAGACTGTATTAAGATAATGATATGTATTATATATCATGTAAAGAATTATAGTAAAGGTTGCGTAATTGGGATTCGACTTTGATAAATATAAATTAAGTTGGATTTTTATATTATTGTTATTATTATTAGTATTATTCCGCTCATAGAAATGGTATCGTGAAGCACCGAGTTCGGGTTTCAAGTACCCGAGTTTGGGGGTTTTACATGTGGTCCATCCACCAGGAGGCTATCTCATCGGTGTTTGATTACTGGACTCGTGAGAAGACTAATTCTCCGAGGCTCAGAAAAGGCACCACCCAAATTCGCTCCAGTTGAAAGACCGGATTAACTTCCCATTTAGTAGATTGCGATGATTTAGGAACCTTCATGCCAAATAATCGCGAGAGTAACCTAAGATAGGTCAGCCTCTGATAAACCCAAAACGGAGGAAAGTCTCTTCATGCTCTCATTTCAAAATTACTTGTATTCCATATCTATCTCCATGTAATGAGAAATATGAAGAAATGTGTACACATACATATTTTGAAACATGCTACAAACAGCTGACATCTGTTTTGCAGGATAAAATTCCTAAAATAGACACATCACATAGCATGTTATTATATACATTCCCTAAAGACTAAACTATGCAAGTCTTTCGCAGGGAATCAATCGGACCTACTACACGTTCAAAGTATAAAAGGTAATGTGCCTACAAATCAATCATGTCATCATCCGACCGATGAACTTAATCCAGCGATTTCGCAAAGAATTCAAACGGATTAAGCAAACAAATTCTGATTTGGTTGTTCTACTCAAAGAATTACACACGGTCTGCGAGGTCGAGAAAATACCCGTGTAGACACTCGAAATTTTTCGTACCCTAATCGTCACTAACATTGTAGGGGGATGATTAAGTCTTTAGAGAGAACCCTAAAAGACAATCCAAATCCATCTGGGATCACGCTGAATTTCAAAGATTAACCCCAGATCACATTTTGGGAGTAACAATTCCAACCTCGGAGATAACCCCGAGGCGTGAAGATCCAATACCGGAACACACACCGGAGAAGAACGATTAATCTCGGAGATAACCCCGAGGTATCTAGTCTCAGTCCCAACTATGGGAATAGCCACCAACCTTGGCGATAACCCCAAGGAATTCAGTTTTGGCGATAAACCCAGAAATGCTTGTTTCAAATGCTACCAGCTTCAATCTCGGCGCTCACAACGAGATACACTCCACCAACCCGGCAATAACATGGGAAGACAGGCACACCTCAAAGATGACAATGAGGACCTTCAACAAATTGCAGCAGTCCAATCTTAGCGAAGTTCGAAAGCAACGTCGCTGATCATCATTTAATCCGCGATAACACCGGTGAGGGGCAACATCGTCTTCTCGTCAACACGATGCCACGTCACGTCGTCTTAACATCTCAACGCAACAATGTCCCACGAGACTAAACCAATTCCGAGTGACTATTGTGTGGGTAACGGACGAAAGTTGAGGCTTGAAGACCGGAGGGCATCGTCCCATCTTCAATGACTTCGTACAAACTCTAATCCCATGCTATTGTACAACTCTCGACAATGGCAGTCCAAAATAGGTCCTGTATACCTCAAACAGATGCCCGAATTGCACTTCTGAAAGTTCGAGTAGACATTACAGTGCCCAAGTGCACGTACTTCGAGACGACCTGACCCAAAAAATTCGGGCCCACCTGGGTTGCCTCTGGTACACCTGCGGCTCACCAAGCAGTACACTATGACTAAAATGCCTATAAATAGAGGGCTTGGCTGCCTAATTTGAAAGAGAAAAGGTGAGGAAGCCTACCCAATTTGCTCTCTGACTCACCCCATGCAAAGTGTACTTTCACCTTTTAAACACCTGTGAGCTCATATATAGCCCTTTTGTACCTACAAAAGTCAGTGTTTACCCACTCTAAAGATATAGAAGTCTTCTTTAGCAGTCAGCTGTAAGCCTTCTCACACACTTTAGAGTCTTTCTCTTCATCTTTGCACACACCCTTCTACACGTTGAGAGTCGTGTTGCTTGCTTTTGCCCGAACTTCGGTCCGTGGTTTCATTTCGATCAGATATATATATATATATTTACATATATATTGACTAACATTATTGAGTTATGCCTCGATTGAGCCTAGACTTGGATCGAGGCGTTTATTTGCTTTATATATATATATATATATATATATATATATATATATATATATTAATTGTGTGTCGAACTTTGTTCGATGAGCCTAGACTTCGGTCTGGAGCATTTATTTGCTTTAATATATATATATAAAGTTCGACGAGCCTAGACTTCGGTCTGGTGCGTTTACTGCTTTAATATATATATATATTAACTGTGTGTCGACTTTGTTCGATGAGCCTAGACTTTGGTCTGGTGCGTTTACGCGCTTTTGTATATATATATATATATATATATATATGAACTGTGGTCGGACTCTATTCGATGAGCCTGGATTTTACATCCGGTGTGTTTACTCTGCTTTTGTATATATGTATATTTATATATATGAACTGTTGTCGAACTCTGTTCGATGAACCTGGATTTTACATCCGGTGCGTTTATTGCTTTTATATATATACTTATACATATATTTCGTCCCACCTGAAGTTTACTTCGTGGTGGTTGATCGCTTTTACAGCTTTCTTTACATTTCGTCCTGCTTGGAGTTTACGTCGTTGCAGTTGATCGCTTGTATGCCTTTTATTTACATTTTGTCGCTTAGAGTTTCCTTCGTGGCGGTTGATCAGATATTATGACTTTATTTACATTTCGTCCCACCTTGAGTTTCCTCAGTGGTGGTTGATAGCTTTTAACAACTTTATTTACATTTCTGATCCCCCATGGAGGTGCTTCGTGGTTGGTGATCATGTCTCAGATATATATTTATAGCCTTTTATATATATACCGCCATCGCTTTTCATATAAATTGCAGATTAATCAATGCGCCTAGGAATCATGTGGTCACAAATTCATCCCATTGAATCTAGATTCGGTTCCCGTGATGGACATTTTCAACTGTAAGCAGCTTGTAAATTATTCTGTAGTATTTGAATTTCCTCAGATGGTTTCTATACCCACGAGGAAGTCGGCATTATTTTTGTACATTATTTTAAATGCGGATGCCTCGTGATCATCCAAATAAAATCAATCAATCGAACACTTAATAAAATGGGAGTGTAAAAGGTCTCAATTACTATTGAGCATCGTGGTTTGAAAAACCTTTTTTAAAACATCATTGCTATATCTTGTAAAAAGCGAATTTTTACGTAAATCCAAACCACGTGTATATAAGTTCGAACGAAGCCTCGTGACTACTTCCAAATAACAACACATTGACCCACACATATACACATTCAGGATAATAGTTTCTTGAAAAGAGGCGGTCACCGTGGTGGTAACGAATGCCTGGGGTGCCTAACACATTCCCCCAAGATAACCAAGTCCCCGGACCCTAATGAATCTCGGTTTCACCGGCCGTTTAGCGATGTCACATCATCGGGTCAATGTGCAAACCTTTTCTTGGTTGTGTTGGTACAACCATTTAAAAAACCAACTGGCGACTCTTAACAGTCCATCGTTGACATTATACATGTCGGACCTTTTTCACTTGTTTTTTCAAACAAATCTCACCTAAAATGAGAACACCAAAGAACAAGTAACGGAAAAGGACATCCAAAAAATCCCGACGTTGACAGGTGGTGACTCCGCTAGGGACACCAGTAAGAGGACTTAAGCCGCTATTTCAATCTTTTCGAAACTGTTATCTGCTTGTGTGTGGATGTTGCATTTACATTTGATGAATGTGTACGAATGCATTTCTTTATTACACTTAGTGCTTCGCACCATAACTTCTTGTGATATTAGTGCTTCGCACCATAACTTCTTGTGATATTAGTGCTTCGCACCATATCTGCTTGTGATATTAGTGCTTCGCACATGTCATCAGTTTTTATAAGGTGAGACGCGATGTATGTGAATGTATATTGTGTGGTCCCTTCACCAGGAGGCTATCCCATCGGTGTTTGATTACTGGACTCGTGAGAAGACTAATTCTCCGAGGCTCAGGAAAGGCACCACCAAAATTCGCTCCAGTTGAAAGAACGAATTAACTTCTCGTCTAGTAAATTGCGATGATTTGGGAACCTTCATGCCAAAAAGCCGCGAGAGTAACCTAAGATAGGTCAGCCTCTGATAAACCCAAAATGGAGGAAAGTCTCTTCATGCTCTCATTTCAAAATTACTTGTATTCCATATCTATCTCCATGTAATGAGAAATATGAAGAAATGTGTACACATACGTATTTTGAAACATTCTACAAACAGCTGACATCTGTTTTGCAGGATAAAATTCGTAAAATAGACACATCACATAGCATGTTATTATATACATTCCCTAAAGACTAAACTATGCAAGTCTTTCACAAGGAATCAATCTGACCTACTACCCGTTCAAAGTCCAAAAAGGCAACAGGCCTACAGTCAATCATGTCGTCATCCGACCAGACTAAACTTAATCCAGTTTCTCACAAAGAATTCGACGGATTAAGCAAATAAATTACATATTTGGCTATTCTACTCAAAGAATTACACCAGTCTACATAGGGTCAGAAAATACCCGTACATGCTGAATCCTCCACACAAGGAGGAATCCCGGTCATTACCATACATGAACCACAGTTGGATACGACCAACAAAACTCATGATGCTGCCCATCCCACTTGAGATCCGAACCTTTGGTGACATCAAAAGAAAGTCCTCCAAATGGAAGAAAACCCTTGCGCTATCAAAGGAATTGGAACACACGGAGTGTTTCATATCTTCGATCTGTGTATTTTTCCGGGGTTCATTATCCGTAAAAATTTAAAACTCCTGACTTTGAAAAATATGACGAGTTAGGAGATCCTTACACACATTTAAAAGTGTTTATTGGAGAACTTGGATCTTATGCAGAGGACGAAAAGCTCAGAATGCAATTATTCCAAAAGAGTCTAACTGGAGAAGCCCGTTCATGGTACACAAGATTAGACAACTTTTAAATCCATAGCTGGGAAGAGCTAGCACATGCTTTCCTCACTCAATACAGCTTTCAAACTTAGATGGCTCCTGATCGATATCAAATTACCAAGATCAAGAAACAGTCTAACGAGCCTTTAAGAGAGTATGCTCAGAGGTGGAGACGCCTAGCTGCCCAAGTTAATCCTTCCATGACAGAATCAAAAATGGTCATGACTTTCAAGGACATACAAGAAGCTCCCTTCTATGAGAGAGTTTTAGCCGGCATCGGCAAACCATTTTCTGAAATGGTCAAACATGGGGAGATGGCTGAGATGGGATTGAAGTCAGGAAAGATTCAAGACCTAGCTGCACTCAAAGTTGTTGCGGATCACATCCAATCTAGAAATTATTGGAACAACCCCCGAAGGGTCCATAAAAAGAAAGAGGAAGATGTTTCCCTGATACTACAGGGGCAAAAAGGCAATCAAAACATGCATATTCAAAGGAGAAACTACACTCCCTTTCAAGCACAGTTTGTAAACCCTCCAATACCAAAAGGTGGAGAAGTCAAACGCCCTCGAGTGTTTACACCCTTAGGGGATACCCTCGAGAACATCTTAAATCTTCTGACAACACAGAAGAAAATTACACATCTTCTTCCACCAGCTAGCCCTAATGGACGGGGTTTCAATTCTGCTAGGAAATGTGTTTATCATGTCGGGGCACCTGGACATGATACTCAGGATTGTTGGGCCTTGAAACACAAGATCCAGGACCTGATAGACAACGGAGAGATCGTGGTCACCAAACCAGATCAGCCTCATGTACAAGACAACCCTTTTCTTCAACACAAAGAAGAAGATGTTAACATGATTAATTGGAGCAATGGACAGAGTTCCAATTTTAGCTGTGAATCTTCCCAAACTATCAAAGACGGTGATGACAGATGGGATTATGCTAAGTTCCAGTTCACAATGAAATAAAAGATGAAAGCTCTCTGCAAGCAAATTGAAAAATTGGCGGAACTGGTGACTTATCAGCATCGAGTGACTCGTCAGTTAATCAGCCAGGAGAATGCCAGTCTCCTACCTTTTTTTATGAATATTCCCTCGTCACTTTCAGAAAATGAAATGCTGGAAGACAAAGAGAGCAAAGAGAGCAAATGCCAAAGCCCGTCGGGATTTCGCCAATAAATGGGAATTCACCTATCTGGGCCAACCTATGGAGGAAATCCTTCATATGTTAATCAATGAAGGAAGGATCAGTTCCCTTCTACCTCCAATCAACCCCTGTTCAGGGCGATACAACTCTGATGGATTATGTCAATATCACTCCCAGTCTCGTGGTTACAGCACAGAAGAATGCTGGGCACTACGCCACCTTATTCAAAATCAAATCGACAGTGGTGTCCTGCGCTTAGCGAACGACGATACTGTGTTACGTGCAAGTGAGAATGCAGGCCCTACTAAGTGGAAAAGTGTGGTAGCTGTCATATCCACTGAAGCTGATGGGATTAATACATTACACACAACGCCAACAATCCAACTCAAGGGAGGCAACAATCCTTTGAAAGTAGCCGCTCCCGAGCCAATCAACTTGTCGTGTAGAGCACAATATCCTATTGTTAGCTTTCACACAATTCCGTGGAATTATTGAGAAGGTGAAGGATCCACCTCACATACAACTACTACAGTATTGAAGGAAAATCCAATGTATCTTCCCCAATGGGTGATGAAGCCCACCACCAAATCAAAGGGGAAAATACCCATAGAGAAGATTGAAAAATTCCTCCGCGTTGTGGGTCATAATTAAGCTACGGTGGTTTTAAGCTTGAAAGAAGCTCCACAACAAATATCAATTTTTGACTTGGTCCTAACTTTCGAGAATCACCGGAAGGTCTTGTTAAAGGTTTTAGAAGAAGCCTATCTCCCGACATCAGTGGATACGGAAAAGTTTCAACATCTGGTCGATCACATTTTCAACAATAATGTGATATCCTTCACTGATGATGACATACCACCCAAAGGGACCGGTCATTGCAAGCCATTGCATATTGCGGTCTTGTCCTCTGGATATATGGTAGCTGGAGTCTTAATAGATGGAGGTTCCTCACTGAATATCTGCCCATATGCTACCTTGGTGAAGATGAATATCAATCTCAACCGAATTCGGAGTAGCCATAATATCATCAAAGCTTTTGATGGAGCCGGTGAAATTTGATTCGAGTAATTGGTTCGCCAATCAAAATTGGTCCTCACACATTCTGCGTATCTTTCCATGTGCTCAAGATAGATTCAGAATACAACCTGTTCTTGGGACGACCATGGATTCACATTGCTGGGGCAGTCCCCTCCACCCTTCATCAACAATTGAAATACATTATCAACAATAGTCTGGTCATGGTCAACGCTGAACCAGAGTGTCCTCAACACGGGGACATGCCGTTCATCAATGCCAATGTAGACGTTGAACCAGTCAGTTTTTATGCTTTGGAAATAAGAAACACCCAATACCATGCTATTGGAGTGCCATTGCTCGAACCAAGATTTTGGCCAAGTAATGCTCTGCCACTCAAGAAATGATGTCGTTGGGTCATAAGCCGGGACAAGGGTTGGGTAAAGATTTCCAGGGTATCAAGTACCCAATTCGCTTAACCAGGAAAACTGGAACAGCTGGGCTAGGCTATTCTGCCAGTTCTAATAACAGGAATCCTCATAAACATCTGCAGATTCCTTCAGCTTCAACCATGTGGCGTTTATCTTCACCTTCAAATTTTGAGTCCGCACAACCTCCTGTAAAGGTGCCAGCCAATGTAATGGCTATATTATGTCCCAAGCCGGTACCGGTAAAGGAGAAAGAAATCTTTGTTCCAAATCCCGCAGTGGAAGAAGAGGAACGAAGAATCAAGCAAGACGTCATACGGATGATGTCCGGTATACGCATAATCGTTCACGATGAACATACCAACAAATACACCCCAGACGATGATTGCCCAGACGTAATGGCCATCATTCGGGACAGGGAGGTTGATGACAATCCCTCCATCACTGAGGTCCATTCGGACTTTGCCCTTACCAATTGGAACAGCATTCCTTGCATTGGTCATCAAGGGTAAAGCGGGCAGAAACTCTTTCTTCCCTGTAGATATAATAACTGCTTACTTTTCTATGCAGTATTAGTAGTTTATTTTGACAGTATATGCTAACACTGTGTATGATCAACACATTTCATATATACTAAGTGAAAGAATATTTTGTTTCAGGACTCTAAATTTAGATGTGCCTGTACTTGCTGATACGGTGCCTCTTCTCCACAAGGATTGTACCTTTGATGTAGAGATGAATTCAGCCTTGATGGATATACAGGATGACATTGAGGTGCCTCCAAAAATTCAAGAATGGGTCAAAGACAAACCCAAACCCAACCTTGATCAAACCACTTCTTTCAATCTCGAAACCTTAGAAAGCCCTTAGTTAATCCAGATTGGTTCAGACCTTACCCCAAACCAACGGAATGACATGGTTACGCTATTAACCTAATTCCAGGATGTGTTTGCATGGTCTCATGAAGACATGGTGGGTTTGTCCACTGACATTGTCCTTCATCGCCTTCCTATTAAAGAGGGATTTAAGCCAGTCAAACAAAAGCTCAGGCGATTAAAACCTGAATGGAGTTTAAAGGTGAAAGAAGAAATTGTGAAACAATTTCAAGCTGGCATCATAATGGTCTCTACATATCCTGAGTGGATATCCAACATTGTGCCTGTACCTAAACCTGGAGGGAAGGTACGAGTTTACGTGGATTACTAGGACTTGAACAAAGCTTGCTTAAAAGATAGCTTTCTGTGCCATTTATCCACATTCTCATTGACAATACTGCGCAATACGACATGTACTCCTTTGCTGATTGCTTTGTGGGGTATCATCAGATTATGGTTGCTGAGAAAGATCGTGAGAAAACTGCTTTCATCACTCCTTGGGGAACTTTTTGCTATAGACGATTGTCATTCGGCCTCATCAATGCCGGAGCCACCTATCAACGAGCTATGATGGCTCTTTTCCATGACTTAATGCATAAAGAGATCGAGATCTACGTGGATGACATCATTGTCAAGTCCCGGAAGAATGATGACCATATAGACCATCTCAGAAAGTTGTTCAATAAGTTGCGAAAGTACAACTTGAAGTTGAATCCAGCTAAATGCGCCTTTGGTGTTAAATCAGGCAAGTTACTAGGATTTCTAGTCAGCGACAAAGGGATTGAGCTGGATCCTGCCAAGATCCAAGCCATCACAGAAATGCCTATTCCTCATACAGGTTTATCTCCTTCATTAGCAGGTTTATCTCCCAACTCACAGCAACCTGTGAGCCAATCTTCAAGCTATTAAGGAAGAACTCCTCCATGAATTGGAATGATCCTTCCTTATAATTA
Source organism: Panax ginseng (assembly GCA_020205605.1). NCBI lineage: Eukaryota > Viridiplantae > Streptophyta > Magnoliopsida > Apiales > Araliaceae > Panax > Panax ginseng. The sequence goes on along the minus strand of CM035143.1, from coordinate 32,405,884 downwards.
AAGAATAGCTAATCAAAACTCCCATTTTGGTACCACCCAGGGATGATGTTCCCCTGTTTATGTACACATCCATAGCGACGATGCCATAGAACATCTTTGAGACGAGAAAGGCGATAGAGGGCAAGAACGAGCTATCTATTACCTCAGCAAAAGGTTCAGCAGCAGCGAACACAAGTACACTCTGATTGAAAAGACGTGTTGTGCTTTAGCATGGGCTTCCATGAGGTTACAACATTACCTCCATTGTCACACAACCCATCTCATATCCTGCGTGGATCCTCTCAAGTACGTGTTCAACAAACCTATGTTAAATTGCCGACTGTCCAGATGGCAGTTGATCTTACAACAATTTGACATCGTATATGTGACTCAAAAGTCCATCAAAGGTCAAGGAATTGCAGATTAACTGGCCGCCACACCTTCATGGAATTTCAAACCCTTGGAAAAATATTTCCTCGATGAAGGAGTAATGGCGATGCAAAGAACACCATCGATCGACGATATGCAATCATGGAAGATGTATTTTGATGGGATTAATAATATGGAAGGTTTGGAGCTGGAGCGGTTCTAGTATCGCACGTGGTGAGCGGTCTCCGTTTGGTCAAATTACAGTTTTGTCGGCACCAACAATACGATCGAGTATGAAGGAGAAGGTTGTCTCATGGGGCTAAAACTTGCCAGTTCAATGGGCATCAAGCGATTAACAGTCTTTGGAGATTCGGAGTTGGTAATCAGACAATCCACCGAAATCTATCAAACCAAGGAACTACATTTGCTGCCTTACCATCGGCAGGTTTTACAGATTGCTTTGGAGTTCAAAGAAATCTCCTTTCTACACATTCCTCGTAATAAGAATGACTTTGCCGAGGCATTAGCAACTTTGGCCTCCTTGATTCGCATATCAGACAAGGAACACTTTCCGAGCGTCGCGATTTCCCTGCACAAGGCCCCAGCCTATGGGAATTATGTTGGAGAAGTATCAGATGAGCGACCTCCCATCCAACATCCTTGGTATCATCATATCAAGAAAGATCTACGAGATGGATCTACACCCGCTGAGGCTAGCCCGATTGAGAAAAGGTGAATCCATCAACTTGCTATGAAGTTCTACCTGAGTGGAGATGCGCTCTATAAAAGAGATGCAGGACTAGGTCTCCTCATATGTTTAGATAAAGATCAAGCCCAAAGGCTTATGGATGAAATCCATGGCGGAGTCTGTGGCCCCCACATGAGTGGCCCCCTCCTTGTCAAGAAAGTCCTCAGGACGGGACATTCTTGGCTATCTCTCAAAGTTGATACGCAATGACCACGTCGGGGAGATGCTTATCGATGCTGATTCATGGGAATGCTATACACGCCCCTCCACGGGAACTCCACAATATGAGTTCACCTTGGCCCTTCTCAATGTGGGGAATGGACGTTATCGGGCCTATTGAGCCTAAAGCCAGTAATGGTCACCGATTTATCTTCACCATGATCGACTACTTTACCAAGTGGGTAGAAGCATCCTCCTTCCCAAAGGTTACTAAAGAAGTCATTGTTGCTTTCATTAGAAACAATGTCGTTTGTCGATATGGACAACCAGAGGTGATTGTGTCAGACAATGCCAAGAACCTCAACAACAAAATGATGGAGGAATTATACAGTAAATTCCACATCAAACATCTTAACTCTTTCATCTATCGTCCGAAGATGAAGGGTGTTGTTGAAGCGGCTAACAAAAACATCAAGAAGATTATGCAAAAGATGTCCGCCGACCACAAAGGTTGGCCTGACCTATTGCCTCTGACTCTGTTAGCCTACAGAACCTCAATGCGTACTTCTACTAGGGCAACCCCCCTACGCATTAACCTATGGGATGGAAGCAGTACTCACCATAGAAGTTGAAATGGAATCCCTCAGAGTGTTGATAGACGCTCAGTTGGATGAAGACCATTGGGTACAAGACAGGTATCACCGATTGTCTCTGATAGACGAAAGGCGAACCGTGGCTATCTTCCATAGTAAGTTATATCAACAAAGGATCGCCAGATCCTACAACAAAAAAGTTTGACTACGACAGTTTAAACAACATGACTTGGTTTTAAAGAAAATCCTTGACAACCAAGATCAATCTAAGGGAAAATTCGCTCCTAACTGGGAAGGCCCATTTGTTGTCAAACAAGTATTGACAGGGGGTGCTCTCAGATTACAAGATATGGATGGCGATGAATTTCCACAACTCATCAACTCAGATGCCATGAAACGGTACTATGTCTGAAGTAATTCGCAAGCACCCTGGTGTCGTACCATCAGATCACCAGTCATTCAGGGATACATACTTTTTCAAGCCAGCAACCTGGCTCTCCCTTGCGTTCCTACGACTTAGGTCATCCCACCATGGATTGAACCTCTCACACTTGCAGTTTGGCTACCCATACATGGGATCAAACTTCTCATACCTGCCGTTTATCCTCAACCTAGGATTAAACTTTCTCCTCCCCGCACTCTGACCTGCACATGGGTTATGCTTTTCATCTCGCCCTGAGGGGAGAACTACGTCGACTTTATCTCCTCTTCAATAGGAGTACATAGGCAACCATGTCACATGGCCCGATCGCAATAAAACAAAAACAACAAAAACATTTCTACCCTTATAAAAACAAAAACAACCAAAAACATTCCTACACCATTTACGCCATATGACGTTGAACCTCTTACACCGAGGTTGAACTACATGAGACTGATCTCTCTTGATAGAGAGTACGTGGCGTGACCATTCATGGTACGGTCTCACCCCCTACCAAAACACAAACCCTTGTCAATTAGTACTGGGATCATCCTTCAATACACTACATTTCATTTGGCTTCAGACCAAAGGGATGGAATTACCTGAACTCCTCCCAAATAGGAGATTCGGCGACCATCTAAGTTGCGGTCATACCTTGAAGAGCAACACCAATCCATAAGAGGTGGAATTAACTAGGCTTCTCCTAAATAGAAGTACTGGCGACCATCTATGGTGCGGTCAATCTCAGAGAGGAAAGCCACACTCCTCTCCACATTTTAATCCAGAAACCAGTCCCAAGACACCAAAGATGGTAGGGATACACAGAGATCGATGATCCATTCTGAACTATCCAGAGATAACTCAATGTCCATCCACCCAGGAGGAATTCAGAATACATCAAAAACCACAAGCCCTGAAGCAGCAGGCAAAATATCAAGCAAATAGTAAGGCATATCTAAAAGGGAAGTGAACCAAAAATATATTTCCCTGTCATATATAATGTTGTTTGATATATATACAATGTAAATTGTACATGACAAAATGGCTAAGCTAGTCCGTGCAGGTAAATACAGGCTCATCTACGAGTCAGAATATATATGAGCTAACAAGCCCAACATGGCATCCCTCTTAGAGGAAGGAGGTGAAGCTGTGGTCTCCTGTACGAGAATATCCACATGACCCAACAGATCTGCAGCCATCTTCATGGTGACCATATGATCATCAATATATACGCCCATCTCTGTGATCATGCCAGTGGTAAGGGACCTCACTGTAGTACTATCTGTGACAGCTACATCCCGGGAAGATATAACATTATCCCGCTCAACTATCACTGCATCTCTCGCTGATATGACCGCATCCCGCTCAACAACAGCGGCATCTCTGCGATCTAATGCCTCGTCTCTCTCTAATAGAGTTGCGTCTCTCCCATCAAGGGCAGTCAACATCAAAGATCGGGCATGATCTCTCTCAAAGGTCATAAGATGAAAACTCTGCTCTAGGTACTGTGCCGAGTGCTAAATCACAATAGTACTGGTACTAGGAGAATCCGGAAGAAATGCTGGCAACCCAGCTGCGGGTTCCTCCTCAATGTAGGTATCGATGTCCTCCATGGGCTCTGTATCGTCTAACTCGCTATCCGGTACTGTAGATACTGCTGCAGTCGACAAAATCTCTATCTCCAACCATGCGGAATACTCTGCAGAACAACCTGGATGACTGACAGAAAAAGAAGCTAACTCGTGCTGATCCCAACAAGCATACACACAGGATCGGTCCTCTGCTGAGAGATATCGAGAAGCTGAACGCTGACCTATCACCCCCTCAAAAGGATGGAAATCCTGGAACTGGTCGAACTGCGACATCACGGCCAGTGGGTGATAAGTAGTGACACCCCTCAAGCCAGCCAGAGGGAGGAATTCCATGCTCGGAGGGTGATTATTGAAGCTGTATAGTGAGCAAAGCCTCGAGCACGGTAATATGCTAAATGGATCTCTGATGTCTATTAAAAATGTGGACCAAGACAAAGCATTTATACACTCTGATGGCTGAAAGGAGTATGACATAGCTACATCATGGGTGAAGCAATATTCGTGCCGTCTAAGGGTACCAACCGGTCTCAAGTGTGACATAAACCACACGTACAACATGACCGAACTCCCAGTGAACACTCCTTTAGGATACGTGCAACAATAGGATGCCGACCGCAGGGTCTCTACTACAATCATAGGTACAATGGTACGACCCTCTCTAAGAGCTCTCACAGCCATAATAACACCAATGTCTATCTCATCCATGTAACACGGCATATAGACATACGATAGTACGCACATCAATAGTACATCGACCCTGGCCGAACGCCAATGGTCCTCCGATGCGGTGAAATCCCCAAAATGTCATGAGTAGCTATCCTCCGAGCCAAATCGTAGCATGTAAAAAACTTATTTGGGATATCACGTGGCTAGATGTCGACTTATCTGCACTACTCACGTTTGCAATCTGTGAGAGTCATGAATCGTCTACTCATGTCTCCCAAAGCCAGATGCACGCAAGGTTTGTCTAAAGGCAGCATCGTCAAACGTGCATACTCCTCCAGAGTAGGAGTCAACTCATGGGTGCCGAATCAAAATACATGCCTATCCGGTAGCCAATGCTCTAGCATCCCGTCTACAAACCCTGCAGGAACCTGAAACATCAATAAAGTCATGGTATCTTATAGCAACTGATCTACGGTCACCCTATCTGGTGGTGACATACTATCATACCACGATCGCATACCGAATGCCACCAATGATGGTGGGGTATGATCTATCTGACTAATCGTCAAGAAGACATCTCTTTGGCGTGTCATAAGACCATCCAGGTCAATGCTTAGAATATCTCCGGACATACATACATATGCATAACATGATACATGCATAATGGATAATGGATGGCAATATGATATAGGAATGAAAAGATGGTGCATAAATTCCTAAGTATATCATCATCTAATACATCACTCAGATACTGCTACAACATCTGAGGGAAATGGGGCACAACCGCCTACTACTATGAGAGGCCTATCAAAAGATATAGCGAGAATGGGGAAAAGCCACCCAATATCTAATGAGGCCTATCAAAAGATATAACGAGAATATACATCGAGAAGAAGACCGAGGTCTCGATGTCTCACGCCCTCAATCCTGCCCACACGATGTAACTCCTCCTGAGTCACCGGATCTCTATCAACAGGATGTCGGGCCTATAAAGAGGAGGATCTGTAAGCAAAACCGAATGGGTCGTTTGAGGGGGCCACCGAGGTGGAAGGAACAAATGACTCACCTCTGCTTGGATCTCTTCCCAAATCTTGGATAAATATATGTGCTCGATCCAATGCGGGGTCAAGCTATCAATCTCGGGCTATATGAGTGAACTCGGACATAAGCTACCCAATCCGTCATCAGCAAGTATCCTAGAACCATATCCCCCATAAACTGTGTGGCGCGGGACTGGTCTCCAATAGTGCGAGGGGACCACCACTGCTGGAACGTCTCCTGAGTACATGGACCCTCTGATAATGAAAAACCGTCAACCCCCAACAATGGGATATCAGTGACGGCTGATTGTGATACGGGCCAATGATGCCTGGCAGGAGGCAAGATCGGTATACAGATCTCCCCTGTGGTTCTCCTAATAGCACGCTCTCCTAAATAGAGATCCCAGCGTCCATCTATGAAGAGAGTAACTCTCCTGGTGGAAATCAAATACTCGACCTCGGTCGGATGGCCATCCTCAAAGCCGATGGTCAACAACTCCAGCTGTATACGGCAGTGAGTGAATCCCTCAACTAGAAGGACCTCCAGTAAAATAGAATGGTGGCATCGTCTTCCTCGTGGATAGGTATCTAAACCTAACACACTCACAGAACGCAAACATGGGAGCTTCTCATAGGCCCAAAACTGCCAACACAATGGCAAAATATCTGCTATCAGTAAACACTCATAACCTATGAATGGGAAAAGACAAGAGAAATACTCACCAAACAGAAATGGGTAAAATCCTAGCCAAGCCTCGGTCAAACCCATGAAAAGATCACTGAATGCCCCGGAGGAAATAGGCAAAGGTATAGGTGCCCCAATCATACTCTCCAATACGGTCCACATGACGTGTGGCGCTGATCAAAGCAAAGGATACAGTAGAAGAGTTATATCGCATATGGCGACCTCGAATGATCATCGGGAACAATCGTCGTAGAACGCGATCCACGATTCTCGACATCATCGTCGGGCATGGGCTCACTCAAAAAGCCCACTCATAGCATCTACGCTCAAAGGACACAGAACAGACGGTCCTCCCTTTGGCGCCTACCATATCAAGCACAGGTGTTAACAAAAAACAAGATCGTAAGATATAATCAAGAATTGCTCTGAGTTAAGGTGCAAACCCTAGTTCATAAATGTCTCTTTGATCTTATGTTAGATTTGTTGTTTAGATGTTTAGAATATTGTATTAGGATGTTAGAAAGTATGCTAGAATAGTAGAACACATTTTTATAACATCTAGATGCCTTAATTAAGCGTTTTATGAAATCTGGAAATTTTGAAAAAAATGGTCCGGCGGTAGAATGTCGTGGCTTTTCGATTCATGTGTGTTTATGATTTGTCATTAATTAATTGGTATTTCAGAGTTTGTAAGTAGGTCTTTAATCTAGAAAAGAAAACAGTTCATATGAACCATAGATTCCAAGATATAAGCACCAAAGTGGGTTGACTGTTCACGGAAGTTGGTTTTCTGGGTTTGAAAAGCTCAAAACGATTAAACCAAACTAGTTTGATCGACCTTTTTAATCGTCTTCTGATTGTTAATTGTTTAAGTTTTTGTTATATACTGGTACCCTGTTATACATACTACATATCTATGATCTTCAATCGAACAAATAACTCATTGGATTACCAGAATTATTGGTCAAAAGTAGTTGATGAAACGCATGACCAAGTTTCGGGTTTTTCCGTAAATCAAGAACACGAAAAACGGTTGGTAGTTTGTACTTTGACCAAAGATAAATAGAGACCTTAGATTTAAGTTTTGTTCATGTTAATGTTATATATATGTACCACGACATATAGATTACATGTTACAACAAACACAACATACATCTAATACAGGATCAAAGTTATTCAAGCCACAAAACCGCTGACCGGCCATTTGACCAACTGCTCGGGTTACCCAAAACCCAAACGACTCACGGCGGTAACTTTGAACCTTTATAATTTCTTGTTAGATGTAGATTAAAGCCTCGATTATTGCTTGAGCTTGTCTTATTGTATGAGTACTACAACACCAATACTTGATCTAACCAAAATCATTACCGATGTGAGTTATTTAATGGTCAACCTGGTCAATCAACCATGATCAATGGTTGCCTGAAACTCAAGAACACCTCTGATGACACTTTCATCCTTTGTAGAGCTTTAGCGTCGGCATGTAAATTATTTTCTTTAAAATAAATTATAAAAATTAGAAATAATTAATAAATACATATAAAAAACAGTTTTAAAAATTATTATAAATTATTTCGATATTTCTACAAAAATATAATAATTATTTTATTTTATTTAGATATTATTTATAATTAACTTATTAATAAAGTAATTAGAATAATTACTTTTAAATACTAAATAATTATGTAAAATATTATTATTGAAATAAAAATCATAATAAATGATTATAAATTATTTAATAATATTAAATAATGTTTTTATAAAGTTTTTATAAATAGAGATAAATGATTTAAAATCATTTAAAGGATAAATAAATATTTTAAAAATACTTTAAACCTTCTAAAATATATTATAAGGATAATTAAATTATTTAAAAATATACCCAAATTTTATAAATAAAATTTAGTTCATTTATCAAAGGTATTAAAAGTCAAATCTAACCCGGTATTAAATAGATGTTTTATTTGAGTATTGTTATCAATACTAACGTGTTAGATTTATATTTATAAACGTCATAAGTACTTATTAGCCTTCGAATAACATAGATTGACTGATCTACGCTCAGGCAAGTCTCCTATACCCAATTTATTACATATGCAAAATTTATCAACCTTGTTTATTCGCTGAACAAGATTCTATCTTGATATACTGTTGATATAATACACCTATATTGAATTACCTATTATTGAAAAGTTATTGCTATAGTTCAAGCATGACTAAGAAATGAATTGTTTATTCATATGATATTGTTTATTGAGCATAAACTGTTGTGTTAAACCAAATTGTTTTGGTAAGACAATCTTATACTGAAGTTGAGTATCCCGTAAGGGAGCGAAGTTTAGTCAATGAATATATTGACAGTAAATTGTAAGTGTATTTTGAGCACTGTAGGTGATATGCATACTCCTAGGATGTTGAATAGGCTGATCCCCTATCTCACATCTGAATAAAATTTCTAAGTCTTTGTGACTGACAGAAATGATAAAAATTCCAGAACTAGTTGGAATTAGAAATCCAGAAATGGTAACAACTATCAGTCAAAATTTGAATTGTTATAATTCTTCAAATCCTATATTGTTATAAATATACAACTTGCTGAGCATGTCATAGCTCACCCTTGCAAATTATTCCTTTGCAAGTTTTAGATGGTAATCTGGAACATCTGGAGTAGATAAAGGGAAGCGTCCCTACATATATTAGATTATATTCTTGTCTGTATGAATACCTTGTAATAAGAACTCGTTATGAGAATTTTGTAATCGAATCATAATATTATGATATATATATATATATATTACATCTTTTATTTTCGCAACCGTGTTTTCTTACATATATAGATGTAAAGTAAGATGTCTTCTATTCTAGTTGAGATCCTTGGGAAATATTTATCTGAGTGAGGGTGTTAATAGCATGGACTGTTCATGTTGTTATTAATACTCTGAATTTCAGATAGATGGTTGCTATCGATACGATAGTATATATTCGCATGACATAGACTATACATCTTGGTGAGGGTATTAGTAATATGGATTGTTCATGTTATTACTGATACTTTGAATTTTGGATAGATAGACTCTAGTCACAGATACAGTTCATATATTCAAGCGAGGGTATCCAAACACAGTAATATTTCTTGGGAATTACCATACATTATGGGATAATCGTGAATCTTGAATCTATGGGAATTATATCTGATAGTCCCTCTATCTAATGTAATATTTTAATCAGATACCATGGGTGTATAGATTTAAATGCATTATGTTAATTCTCTGTAAACACCATACCGGATACCACGGGAGTATAGGTATGGGGGTGTTACATGCTGAACACTTAAGAATAGTGTTGGAAACACTACGAAAGGAGAAGTTATATGCGAAATTCACTAAGTGTGAATTTTGGCTCGAAAGAGTGCAGTTTCTATGACATGTTATAGATAAAGATGACATATATGTAGATCCAGCGAAGGTGGAAGTAGTTAATGAGTGGGAGCAACCGAAAATGCCAACCGAGGTTAGGAGTTTTCTGGGGTTAGCAGAATACTATAGAAGGTTCATTCAGGACTTTTCTAAATTAGCTACTCCTCTGACAAATCTGACAAGGAAGTTGGTGAAGTACGAGTGGACAGAAAAGTGTGAGCGTAGTTTTCAAGAACTAAAAAGGAGGTTGAGTGAGGCACCTGTATTATCTTTACCAGATAATACGGGAAATTTTGTAGTTTATAGTGATGCTTCGCATAGAGGACTAGGTTGCGTACTTATGCAGCATGGCAAGGTCATTGCGTATGCGTCACGTCAGTTAAAGGATTATAAGAAGGTATATCATACTCATGACCTAGAATTAGCAACTGTAGTGTTTGCTTTAAAAATATGGAGACATTATTTATACGGGGAGAAGTGTGAGATATACACGGACCATAAAAGTCTGAAATATATCTTTACACAGAAGGAGTTGAATATGAGGCAGAGAAGGTGGTTAAAATTAATAAAAGATTATGACTGTGATATCTTATATCATCCGGGGAAGGCGAATGTAGTAGCCGACGCGTTGAGTCGGAAGAGTAGAGAGAAACTGTCAATGTTAAAGACTCAGAACGAGGTAATAACAGAGATGGCGAGGATGGAATTAGAAGTTAAGTTACCAAGTGAAACGAGGGAGATGTTATTTGCAATAGAAACTCAACCAACGATAGTAGAACGGGTTAAGGAAGTACAATTAAGTACTGAAGAATGCGAGCAGATGAAGAAGATAATGAAGGATGATGTGAAGACTAAGCATAACCTTGATAAAGAAGGTTTACTTCGTTTTGAAGGAAGAATTTGGGTTCCAAAAAATTCCGAGTTGAAAGAAGAGATTATGTGTGAGGCCCATAGTTCGAGGTACTTGATACATCCCGGTAGTACTAAGATGTATCAAGACCTTAAATCGTAACTTTTGGTACGAACATGAAGAGGAGATTGCGAGAATATGTTAGTAAGTGCTTAACTTGTCAGAAAGTTAAGTCTGAACACCAAAGATCGAGTGGATTGATACAACCACTGAAGATTCTAGAGTGGAAATGGGAGCATATCACCATGGACTTTGTGGTGGGACTTCCAACGACAAGAAAAGGATACGATGCTATTTGGGTAATAGTGGATCGATTAACTAAATTGGCTCATTTTCTACCAATAGGAGTTAGGTATAACCTAGAGCAGTTAGCTAAGCTTTATGTCAAGGAAATCATTTCTAAACATGGAGTACCTATTTCAATTGTGTCCGATCGTGATCCACGATTCATGTCGAGCTTTTGGAGGAGTTTACAAGAGCAAATGGGAACGCAGTTGAGATTGAGTACAGCTTATCATCCACAGACAGATGGACAAAGCGAACGGACAATTCAAACGCTAGAAGATATGTTAAGATCTTGCGTTATGGATTTCAAGGGGAGTTGAGACGAACATCTACCTTTGGTAGAATTCGCTTACAATAATAGTTTTCATGCTAGTATAGGCATGCCGCCTTACGAAGCGTTGTATGGAAGGAAGTGAAGAACACCGCTCTGTTGGGATGAAGTAGGTGAACGTTGAATGTTGGGACCTGAAATGGTACAACAAACAACAGACATGGTGAAGCTAATAAGAGCTCGATTAGTAGCGGCTCAAGATAGACAACGAAAGTATGCAGATCCTCATCGAGAGAAGAGGGAGTTTGAAGTAGGGTCTTATGTCTTTCTTAAAGTATCGCCTTGGAAAGGGAAGATACGTTTTAGGAAGAAAGGGAAGTTAAGTCCAAGGTTTGTAGGACTTTTTGAGATTTTAAGAAGGATAGGAGAGGTAGCTTATGAAGTAGCCTTACCTCCAGAAATGAAAAGAATACACAATGTGTTTCACGTGTCTGTTGTGCATCCTTATAAACCGGACTACAAGCACGTAATAGAGTATGAGTCTATTCAAGTAGAAAAAGACTTAACATATGAAAAACTTATGATTCAGATTATTGATAGGAAGGAACAAGTCTTGAGAAATAAAGTGATACCTTCAGTAAAAGTAATTTGGAGTAACCACGATGCTGAAGAAGCAACGTGGGGGCTCGAAAGTAAAATGATGGAAAAGTTTCTTCATTTGTTATGTAAGAGTAACGAGATTCTGGGGACAGAATCCTTATAAGGAGGGAAGAATGTAACGCCCGAGAATTTTGAATTTTCAATAAATTAAATTTTTATTTGATTATGTGGATTAAATGAAATTAATGGATTTATTATATGAGTAAGATGTTCGAAGGTCGTTCTATGACCTAGAATATACGGATGTGGTTAGTATTCTAGCTTTATGCTAGAATTAATTGTTGTGAATTATCAAGACGAGAACGAAGGTTTTCTGAGATTGTTTCACAGCGTAAAAAACTATTATTCATCCAATGTCGTTTTGAGCTGGGGTTTGAAATTCGAGAACGATAATGTTAGAATATGACGATATTATGGAATATCGATATTATGGAATATCCAATAATATTTTCGTTATGGCAAACGAAGTTTTAAACGTGGACTTAAAACCTAAGGGTTTGTGAAAGAGGTTTTAGAAAGGGAAATATAATGCGTATAGTCATTTTCGATTATTATACACGATGGAATATGAGTATTATACTAGTATGTATATACAGTATGGTATGAAGAATAGTACGACGTATAATACGATTATTATACGAAGAGAATACGTGAGTAATACGCGTAGAATACGAGTTGTATTATTAGAGTATGAGTTAAGGATTTTATCCAATCCAATTGGACTTGGATTAATAACAAGCCCAATGAATTAAGTATAAAAGCCCAAGTCAAGGCCCAATATCAGATTAGTTAAAGCCCAATGTTTATTAAAGTCAAGCCCAATCCAAAGAATTAAATCATGGGTCGAACCGACGGGTCATGGGATGGGTAAAACCCATGGGGCAACCCATGGGGATGACCCATGGGCATGGTGGGCCGGCCACTTGGTGTGCAAGGCAAGATTAACACTTGGTCACTAAGTATTTTACTTGGTGACAAAGTGGTAAATATGTAAGGAGGTGGAGAATTGGACTATTTTGCCCCTCATTTGGTTTTCTATATATACAAGGCTTAGGTTGGATTTTTGTTGTTTTAAAAAATCTTGTCCAACATATTTAAGAGAGAAAGAGAGCTAGACTTCAACTATTCTTCTACCTTGAAGCTTTTTCATTAGAAGTTCAACAAGAACACTAAGAGTTCTTAAGGTAATACTCTTCAATTCTAATTCCATCTCTTTTGGTTTTCTTTTATCATGGAGAATCATAAATGGGTGGGGTATGGCTTGTAGGGTGGAATGAGAGTGACTTACCATAGATTCAATCTCTATAAGTCATGACCAAATAGAAATCGTAAGTGTTTACGTAAGTTGAAAACGTAGAAAGTCTTGAAAGTTAACTTAGTTATAATTGAACGTTTTGGAAACCATTATAGCTAAGATATGTGCATCTTGATTGGTTAGGATGTAGATATGAAGTCCATGGAGTATTCCATGTGATTTGGCTTAGAGAACATTAGTGACGAAGTTATGGCGAATTATACGAAAATAGACGTTAAACGTCGAAAACGTATAAGGTCCGGATTAAAGGTCAAAAGTTGTCGTGTAACTTGAAAATGTTGGTTTCCAATGTCAACACGTGAGATAAAGTAATTAAGAGTCGTTGGAGAAAGAATCGTCGCATTCCAACTTATAACGAAGAAAACGAGTATTGAACGGACGAAAACGTTAAACGAACGCTCAAAAATGAACTTAAAGGTGAATTCCGAGTTAACGAATTCAGAAATATAAAATTCTTATATAAACATGTAAAGGATGTAATTCCTGACTTGTAGGAATTTGAATGGGTCAATTCGGATGTAAAATGAACAAATTAGGAAGTCGGGAGTTTTGTTAAGAAACCAAACTGTTTTGGCTAATCTGGTGCATTGTGTTTACAGGCGCAGAATACCAAACGATGTTGTTATCTGTCACACGCGCACGCCCGATTATGGCCGGAGAAAATAAAAGTCTCGGAGACTCGCTCGCTCAATACGAGAGTTTGTAGATGGACTCGCGCATACGGCGCCAAGTCCGAGCAAAACCTCTCGAGAGAGTGAAATACAATACCACACTTGAATGCATAAGATGTCGTGTCGCAGCGCCGGCAGTACAAAAAGGTTGACCAAGTTAGTTTTTATTCCATTTTGAATGAAGACTTAATGTAAGATATTGAAGGTACTTAATGTACATTATAAGACTTACCTTAACTCACTTGTAAGGTGTTAATGTAAGAAGATCTAGTAAGGTTTAATAGTAATTAAACGAAGAACACAAAGACGTAATGAGTGAACCATGAATGACGTTCAACGTTGGTAATTAACCATTTATGATCGAATGTCGGTTAAGGATGTAAGAACGTTAATGAAACGTAACGAAGTATAAAGAGTTGAATCGACTTTAATAACGAAGTTAATTCAAATAAAACATAGAAGAGAAAGAAGTTGGTTAGAACCGTAAAAATAGTTTATGTGATAACTAATTACAGTGTGCTCTGTGAATGTATCATGTAGATCCTGTAAAGACTGAGAATAGTTGAATTGTAAATTCGAAGACGCTTGAAGGCAAGTCTTTCTTAACTCTTGTCTGACCTTCGCGTTAGCCAAGTTTTTACGTGATGCATGTTATAAAATGCATGAATGGTAAATAGAAAAGAGTCGATGCCTGTTTTATTCTGGCTAGACAAGTATTGAAGAGTTGATTGATTTGTTTACAAGTTTGTTCATATAGAACTGTTAACGCTATCCTATGCCAAGTATTTGGTACAGATGAGAAGGTAAGTTTGTCTATGTACAAACAAAAGTATTTTCATCGATTATTCGATGGGCACACGAGGTTGCCAAATGTTGAACGTAAATACGTTTAACGTAAGAGTGTTGATCAACATAGAGTACAATAGACTGATCACCTAAAAGTGCTCGTAAGTAAAGACGGATGGATGGCCTTAGTGCCGGATGTCCTTTTCAAGTATGAAAACGAAAAGAGTATATTCATGGTCTATTGATCGGTTCATCATTCCTAAGATATTATATATACTTAGGAATTGTTGTATAAGAAGTATTAGTCAAGTATTTCATAATGCTTCGTAAATAATTATTCAGATATGGAGATAAAGCATGTAATTGTTGATGTGATATTCAAATGATTCTGTGTTAAGACTTGTTGAACTAGTTATGCTCATTCTTTCTTGAACCATATGTTTGCAGCTAAAGCCGAATGAACTGAGAGTTCTAAGAGAGATAAAGGCAAGGCTAAGATGGACAATTAACCGTCCTGTAATAGACTAGTGTATTGTATGTAATATACTTATGAAGAACAACGAATGTATTCGGTTATGAACCTAGAAAGGATTTATTACGAATGTAATACAAGGATAGTAATTATAATCATTTTGTTGTTGTTTCAATGGAATGTTTGTATGAAATGTAGTATCGTGGAGCACCATCTGTCGGGTTGGAAGATACCCGAATTTGGGGGTGTCACAAGGTTTAATTGTATTAACAACTCCATCCTTTTACCATCTTTTCATCAAATGCATTGATGATATAAAATTCATTTTGATATTTCAAATCAACTTCTGTCTAGCCGAAACAATTAGCATAGACATACCAAGAATAACTCTTTAAAAATCCGTTGTTTCCAAAAGTTGAACCAAGTCTTTTCTTTTTAAAACGCACATATAAGCACGATTTTAATAAACTTTGAAATCTAGTATAACTAGATGACTTGGAATATCGTATTTCTCCATCTTCCTTCATTATCTTACTTGTGACAATACTTAATCTTCTCTAGCACCTTCAATGCTAAGTCTACTAAAAATACTTATTTTCAGTCTAAACATTCCTATACCTTTGTATAGTCCATCAACTTACCACACTTTATGTGTTTAGGAACTTTCCACAACCATATGTGTTTAAGAACTTATCTTCACAGTATGTAATCCAAGAACAAATCAACGACTATCCATATGCTTAGGGCTCAGAAACATAGCATATATTTATGAGTCACAAACTTTTCATTAGTATGAGTTTCAAGAACTCGCACCTATCTTAACATTCTATACCTATCGAGTATATATATTAGAAAAGATTCACATTCTCGTCATGTACATATTGATAGCGCGACATACTATTCCAATGATTATCACTATAATAAGCTAAGTAGTTGTTACACCGAAGCACAAACCTCTGCCCATACAAAGGTTCATATAACTCAGCTATCACATGAGTCCTCAATCGGAATCTTAGAACTTCTTACTTTCTCTTTACCTAATACGAATTTTCCTTAATTCGTATGCTAACCTTTTCAACTCAATCTGAGTTCTTCTTCCCGTACTAATTTATAGTACCATTCATTTATAGCATTAGCTATAAATCATCTATTGTTTAACAGAACAACTGTTATTACGATTTACTATGATCACGTGGTGATCTTCTTCCTTAATCGTTTAACTCAACGATATTCTTATCCTTCTCCCTACGATTATAGTCTTAGGTACTCATACCTAAGATTTATAACCTATCAGCTCTGATAACACTCTGTAACGCCCCGAAATCCATTCTATTCTCACAACAGGATTCCGTACGTCACGATTCCATCTCCTTCCAAACATACATCATTATATAGCTAAATATAACAACATACATTCTCAAATCCCAAGTTCTATTACCTTCTAACCTCGTTCATTACAAATAATGATAATTACATTATTCTTTACATCTTACAAGAGTGACTTTCATCCGCCACCAAGGATACATATCAGTTCATTAAACTATTCTATAGTTCAATTACACTATTCTACATTACAAGTCTTGCCTTATTCTTCACGCTCATTCACGTACTAAATGACACTTTGTCTGGATACCGATCATCTTTATCTTTATGGGATCCATAAGTTCTTTTTAACATCGTTCGCTGAAAATGTTTTTATTTAAAACAAGTGTGAGCATTCAATTGCCTAGCAAGTCATAGCAGTTGAACAAACAACTTCAAGAATCTAAACATTCTTTTAAGACTTCCATAACCGAACAAAGGTTATGAAGCAGCTTGAACAATAGGAATAATCCTGATTCCTATCATTTTAAAACATTCATCACATACTCTTTACACTACTTTCATTCTTCTACCTTTTTCCATATATATCATGTTTGGCTAGAATCATTAGCACATACTTAACAATAATGGTTCATGTATAAACAGAAAATACTCATATTGAACAGTTCAATCAAAGAACAGCTCATCTCAAAGAAACACCGAAGGGTTCAAATTGTGGCACAAGGCCTCATACATACTACCACCTTGTACATACATTGCACATATGCACATAGACAAGACTTCTTAAGTTCAACGTCTAAGAAGTTTAAGAAACTAGCATTCATATAAAATGAATGAAGTTATGAAACTTGCCTTACGCATAGCTACAACTTACACTAAACTGCTCATTCCAAATTCTATATAACACATAAGGAAATAACACATACACCAATTAGTCATATACTTGACTTACTCATTAGTTTACTTAACTTTACTTCTTAGGGTTTGCATTCTTGTAAACTAAGTTTACGCGACCAACTTTCTTCTACCGCTTTACAACTTCATGGCATACGAAGATGTCTTATTCATACATTCATCATCTTTGATGATTTACATCCTTAACTTCTTCTTATAACCTTTCTAGGACTCAGTACCCATCGCGTCTCTGTTAGTAGTCCATATGGTACTTTGAGTGGTTTCCCACAAATAACCAACAAATAAGTTCCCGTCTCATCTACACTGCCCATAACAGTGAGTTAGATCGGTTTCTAGTTTCGTATATACATTCGTTCTCTGAAGGAATTGTTTAGCCCAGCTCCCATATGTCAACCACCAAAGGTTACGATTGTACTATAACCTAAATTTATCTTAACCTATCAGAACCATTAAACTATAATTTTGTTAAATCAAATTCTTATTCCTTGTGGCTTTCTGGCAACAAAATGCCATACCTCAGGATTCATTCTTTATCATCTAAGTCATACAATCTTTTGTATACTCGGAACGATCGTTCAATGTCCATACTATGCATACATAGCATCAAACATTTTACAATACATTATTCTGTGAGAGCCCCAAATCCGGGTCCTGAATCACCGCGGATCCGGTTCGATCATTCTATACAACTATTACTATTTTTGCGGAAGATATAAACATAAATTGTTTATATAATACATTTTACACACTATTCCCCAAGGTCGAATAACCTTAACTTATACACAATTCATAACTTACTTGACTTACAATAACATTTATATCATACAATACTATTACAAATCTAATCGCACACATTAACTTTACGCTAGAACTATCTTTTATCTTTCCTTATATCCGACGTATTCGTCTTAATCTGCAATGTTTATCATGATATAACAAGGGTTAACATAAGATTGCCCAGCAAGTTTAAGTTCAATAATTTAACAATATATCATGATTGAAAGAATTTGAATAATAAGCTGGCTATAATTCAACAATATAATTGTGAACTAGCACGAACAAACTTTTGGCTGAACAAGTATTAAACATGAACAAATATATCTGGACCGAATGGTAATAAAGGTGATCAACCTTTCATACCTGACTTATACATGCAATATGTACAGAGTACAATTCTATAATGGCAATCAGCAATGATTATCCATAAGCATATCTGAATGAAACAACTCTAAGTAGAGTTAAGTAAAACTTGCTTGAACCGTTGATTACTGCTACATAATTTATAACGCTTTATCTGAAGACCTAATATTAGTAATATAGATCTCCAATATTAGAATAATATCATCACAATATAATACTATTATATATATATATATATACATAGAATAACCTAAACACATAACACATAACCATATCAGTCTATAACACATATAAGACTCGGTATCAAGTCAAACTATTGCAGTCTAAGTTGAACTGAACACAATCGACATCCACCGCTCGGTACAGTTTCGGACAAATCTCGAGTTTAAGTTCAATTAAACTCTGCCTAAACACTTAACAATTATCTCAGATAATTTTAGTATTAGTCAAAATAATTTTCATAAGCTCGTAATAATTTTTAAATAATTATGATCATTTATCATGAATTTTCAATCATTAATATCGTATTTAAATGAATTAAATACCATATAATTCTTTTATCATTAATATTTATTTAACACTAAATATTAATGAAAATCATAACATAATATTATAATATAATAATAATATATCAAAAGTATTTTAATACCTTAAAATCATATTTATATGATTTTAAACAATTAAATACATTATCCGATAATTGCTATTAATATTCAAATATTAATATTTTCATGAAAAATATCAAAAGTTATATTTTATAACTTAAAATATTTTTAAAACACTTAAATCATTTTTATATGATTTTTAAATCATTAATTCTTTTCCATAATTTATTTAATATATTTATTAAATAAACTAATTACCATTAATATTAATTTATTAATGAAATTCATCACAAAATATCAAAAGTCATTAAAATAACTTAAAATATTTTCTTATACCATAATATTATTTTTCATGTCTTTAAAATCATTTTTAAATAATTTATTCAATATTATAATTAAATAAATTAAATACCATTTATATTCCAAAATATTAAATATTTATGAAATATACTCAAAATAATTAAAAACCATTAAAATAATTGTTCGAAATTTATTTAGTATTTTTAATAATTAAAAACCATTTATTTTGATTTATTTAATTAAAAATATTAATTTTCGAAATTAAGTGTCACTAAAGGGCCCTATAGTGACAAAACTGTCACTATAGGTGTTCTTCAGCCAACCCAGATATTCATAAGCTGTTAACAGGTTGCCTAGTTTGACCTCAATTAAAATAGTGTAGTTAATGATTTCTGGGATTGATTATTCACTAATGTTGTAGTATTAATGACTTACTATTGCCTTAATCAACTGTCATGGCCAAAAGATAACAAAGTTGTGAGATCTGTTCTTGAGTTTACGAAATTCACTAGAAGTTTACGGGTCGCCGGAGTTTCGGGTCATTTGAAACTCAAGCAGGATCGAGGTACCTACTTTGGGTCATTATAGATTGAGTTCTGTGTTCTATTTGTATGATCTACAAGTTCACACATGTATTATACAAGTCCGGCTACAATTCTATATTATCATATCATAACAACAACATCACATACGCAAGATCTGGACCGGTCAAACTAAGGGTCAAGAACTGTTCATGAACATTTCTGGGTTTTCCAGAAATGTTGTTGAACAGTTTGGTCAACGGTTGTTTGACCACAAATTTCTGTGATTCTGAGCAAGATCATGGTGATCTAAAGGTTTTAATAGGTACTCCTCATATCAGACTACAAGGATCAAACAACAACATAGCCAAAACATCAAATATCAGCAAGATTAAAGGTCTACAAAACTTGTCAGAAGCTTTACGAAAAATGCGAAACGCTTGATTCTAGACTTCGTGATGGGTCAACGTTTTTTGACCAACAATAACTCTCGATCTACACATGATCTGGACTTGATTCAAGTTCCAGATCCAAGACCTTATAATATACAACAAGTAGAAACTCTTAAAACACAAAAACAACTAACAAGATAGTATCTGTGAGACCTGACATTTGACTGTCAGACATCATTTTTCCAGATTTCCAGATTTGAGAAATCTTTAAATTCGAGCATCAAAATTATATGCTTCTAAGTTTTAGCAACCCAGATCATCAAGTGACACCCTAATACACAACTTTAACCAACAAATTACAATTTATAACATAAGATCACTGATTTTTGAAATTTTAGGGTTCGTATACCTTTGAGGTTTTGATTCTGATTTTGATCCTTGAGGATATGATCTTTGATATTTATGGACAGATCATTGCTTATCCTATCTCACTTTCTCACTCTACAATTTCGGATTTTAGAGAGAAAAGCTTTGGCAAGAATAAGAAATAAGGTAGCCAATTTCTCTTTTTCTAATCCTTATAAAATGATACAATGTATCTATACTTTGCTATGTGTCACATGTGGCTGAGATTTAAGACACAAGAGAGTCAAAGGTTAATCACCAAACACAATCTTGGCAAGATTTACACTCAACTTATTAGAAAATGTGACAAAAAGGGCATAATAGTCATTTTTATACTATTTTAATTCTAGAATGGTCATTTGATGCAAACCCTTAGGGTTATAACCTAAGGTTTCCATAATCAATTTTCTAGGATTTCAAGTTTAGGGTTTTCGAAATATAAAATTAATATTTCCAAAATTATAATTAGGATTCTATAATTATATTTAAGATTCCTTAATCATAATTTAAATCTTACTAATTAGGATTTGTATTTCCTAATTAAACTTGTTAATTTAGCAATTAGGGTCAAAATTGGTCATTAGGGTTTACAACCCACAAATTAGGGTTTCTAATAGAAAAATAATTTTCTAATTTAGAAATTAGATTTCGTAATTAGATTAGGATTTTCTAATTACTTATAACTTGAAAATTAGGATTAATATTTCCTAATTAACATTAAAATTATTTAATTAACAATTAGGTTTTACCTAATTATAAATTAGGGTTTCTAATTGAGAAATTAGGGTTTAAAATTTTAAAATTAGGGTTTGCTAAATAATTAAGCTTTACCCTAATTAATATTATAATTAATAACACTTGAGCATTATAATTATCCTTTAAGTTCCCAGATTAGGGTTTTAAATTATGGATTAGGGTTTTGAATTCTCGGAACTGAAATTAAGATTTCCAGTCATATCGTTAGGGTTTCTTATCAATCGCTAGGGTTTTCTAACCGAACGTTGACGTTCTTAATATATACTTAGGTTTGTTATGAGTATATCGTTTATCCGTCAACCTTGATCTCGAACCATATACGTATTTATACACAACCATATACACAGAACATATTCACGTCTTCCCTTAATCCTGAATAATTAACATAAATCCTTCATAGAATTTTGAAATCCTGAAAATTCCTTCTCAAAAATATCAAACGCATGCACTTATTTTTTGTCTAGGTTCTAATATTTAACCTTAAATCAATTAATAAAAATTTTCTAAATTTTCTAAATTCTCGGGTTGTCACATTCACCCCTTCTTCTAAAAATTTCGTCCCCGAAATTTACCTTACACCTTACACCATACACCATTCGCAATTCCTTCTCATCATCACATGCTACCCAATACACCTCTCACAAGAGTAAAAATTTTGAAATTGTGTTGAGGGTTATACAGACTATTGTCTGTCATTTTCGCAAAGGTTTTATGGAAATTCATCAGCAAACCGTCATAACTTACAGATATAATGGATAATTAGCCCGGTATGCCTTGTACTTATTAAAATCACTGGTCGAATCATTTTAAATCTTCGCCATAGGCACAAAATTTACCTCAGTCTTATTAGATTCCGCACCAAAACAATTTGGTTCGGGAAAGTTTTCAAAAAACTCTTACAGTTTTCATAAACATTGGTCTAGCTGAATCGAATCACATAGACTCATATCAATAATTCAATTCAATCGAATTATTTAGGTGTAGCCAAACCCCGTTGGCAAATTAAAATTTTTGAAAATATTATTGAGAATAACGTCATGATGCCGTACTGTATTAATAGTCCGTTTGAGGATGCCGGTATCGTATGACTTTGTCATAACACATCATACAATAGTGGAACAACGACTTTAGGTCAATTCACACTAAGTATTTATGTATTTACAACTCCATCAACTTTTTATCATCTCTGTACCAGGTTACATAGTACATGAGTGAAAAATAAAATATATTTTGATATTTTAAATCATTTGCATCTAGCTGAAATAAGTAGCATAGACTATAGTTTAAACCGTTTCAAAAATGAATACGAGTCTACATATTATTTTTTTTTAAAAAGCACATAGTGCGTATTTAGCTTGATGTCAAAATTTTGAAGTCTAGCATAGCTAGGAGTTTTGGAAAACTTATGTCTTCACTAATGATCAGTTTCTTAAACAGTCTATCTATTCTTATTATCCTTAATACTCCATTTACACACAACTATACCCAGTTCGTCAAACCACACTTATGAGTCCATGAACATGCCACAATCATATGAGTTTAAGAACTTGTCCTAGTCAGACCTTTGGCGTCCATTCGCTGAGGGGTTCATAAACATTTCATATAACTATGAATCAAGAATGTCACATAAGTATGAGTTTTAAGAACTCGTACTTAACCCTATATTCTCTACCTATAACCTATCTATCTGTTATACACATGAGAAAGGAATCACCCTCTTAACATGCATATAGCAAATAGCACGACACAAACATTTCAATGATTATCGTTGCCAGAAACTAAGTGGTTTTTACACCAAGTACAGCTCCCATACGAAGAATCATACAACTTAGCCGCTGACATGAGTCCTCAATTGAAATCCCCACTTAATTCTAACTCCCTTCTCCATACGAATTTCATTTAATCCGTATTCATAATCCTTTCCTGAATCTGTACCAATTCATAGTACAACTGACACCCAGCAATCTTGCTATAAACTTTTCAATCATTCGCTTGATCTTTCACCATACCACAACCTTATCCGATCACGGGGTGATCTCATCGTATATATTACGATTCATATCTATGTCTTGATCGTTTTGTTTTACGATCTCCTATCATTGTACTTTTAGTCTCTTAGTCTCTATCTATTCATCACTACTGTTAAACTTTATTATCAGAGTTAGGGAACTCTGTATCTTATAACTCGCTGAGATTCGTCTTTGAATCTTATCGACCAACTAACTCTATTTGAGTTAGTACTTATCCTAATCACTGCGGTTATTAGTATCAGGTATTCCTATCTAAGGTTCATAACCTACAACTTTGATACCAACTGTGAGGGCCCCAAATCCAGGTCCCGAATCACCACGGATCCGGTTCGATCATTCTATACAACTATTACTATTATTGCGGAAGATATAAATTAAATTATTTATACAATACATTTTACACACTATTCCCCAAGGTCGAGTAACCTTAACTTATACACAATGCATAACTTACTTGACTTACAATAACATTTATATCATACAATACTATTACAAATCTAATCGCACACATTAACTTTACGTTGGAACTATCTTTTACCTTTCCTTGTATCCGATGTATTCATCTTAATCTGCAATGTTTATCATGATATAGCAAGGGTGAGCATAAGATTGCCCCAGCAAGTTTAAGTTCAATAATTTAACGATATATCATGATTGAAAGAATTTGAATAATAAGCTGGCTATAATTCAATAATATAATTGCAAACTAGCACGAACAAACTTTTGACTGAACAAGAATTAAACATGAACAAATATATCTGGACTGAATGGTAATGAAGCTGATCAGCCTTTCATACCTGACTTATACATGCAATATGTACAGAGTATAATTCTACAATGGCAATCAGCAATGATTATCCATAAGAATATCTAAATGAAACAACTCTAAGTAGAGTTAAGTAAAACTTGTCTGAACCGTTGATTACTGCTACGCAATTTATAACGCTTTATCCGAAGACCTAATATTAGTAATATAGATCTCCAATATTAGAATAATATCATCATAATATAATACTATTATATATATAGATATACATAGAATAACCTAAACACATTACACATAACCCTATCAGTCTATAACACATATAAGACTCGGTATCAAGTCAAACTTTTGCAGTCTAAGTTGAACCCGACACAAATTTGACATCCCGACGGTCTAGTCGGACAAATCTCAAGTTTAAGTTCAATTAAACTCTGCCTAAACACTTAACAATTATCTTAGATAATTTTAATATTAGTCAAAATAATTTTCATAAGCTCGTAATAATTTTTAAATAATTATTATCATTTATCATGAATTTTCAATCATTAATATTGTATTTAAATGAATTAAATACCACATAATTCCTTTATCATTAATATTTATTTAATACTAAATATTAATGAATATCATAACATAATATTATAATATAATAATAATATATCAAAGTATTTTTAATATTAAACAATTAAATTCATTATCCGATAATTGTTATTAATATTAAAATATTAATATTTCCATGACAAAATATCAAAAGTTATATTTTATAACTTAAAATATTATTATAACACTTAAATCATTTTTATATGATTTTAAATCATTAATTCTATTTTCCATAATTTATTTAATATATTTATTAAATAAACTAATTACCATTAATATTATTTTATTAATGAAATTCATCACAAAATATCAAAAGTCATTAAAAATAACTTAAAATATTTTCTTATACCATAATATTATTTTTCATGATTTTTCATGTATTAAAATTATTTTTAAATAATTTATTGAATATTATATTTAAATAAATTAAATACCATTTATATTCCAAAAATATTAAATATTTATGAAATATACTCAAAATAATTAAAATACTATTTTAAGACTTTAAAATAATTTTTCTGAATTTATTTAGTATTTTTAATAATTAAAAACTATTTATTTTGATTTATTTAATTAAAAATATTAATTTCTAAAATTAAGTGTCATTTAAAGGGTCCTATAGTGACAAAACTGTCACTATAGGTGTTCTTCAGCCAACCTAGATATTTATAAGCTGTAAACAGGTTGCCTAGTTTGACTTCAATTAAAACAATGTAGTTGATAATTTTTGGGATTGATTTTTCACTAATGTTGTAGTATTAATGACTTACTATAGCTTTAATCAACTGTCATGGCCAAAAGATAACAAAGTTGTGAGATCTAAGGTGCAGAAGTCGTTGTCAGACCTGTTCTTGAGTTTCTGGGCTGCCCAGAAACTCAAGCAGGATCGAGGTACCTACTTTGGGTCATTATAGATTGAGTTTTGTGTTCTATTTGTATGATCTACAAGTTCACACATGTATTATACAAGTTTGGCTAAAATTCTATATTATCATATCATAACAACAACATCACAAACGCAAGATCTGGACCGGTCAAACTAAGGGTCAAGAACTGTTCTTGAACATTTCTGGGTTTTCCAGAAATGTTCTTGAACAGTTTGGTCAATGGTTGTTTGACCAAAAATTTTTGTTATTCTGAGCAAGATCATGGTGATCTAAAGGTTTTAATAGGTACTCCTCATATCAGACTACAAGGATCAAACAACAACATAGCCAAAACATCAAATATCAGCAAGATTAAAGGTCTACAAAACTTGTCAGAAGCTTTCTGAAAAAATCTGGGCTGCCCAGATTCTAGACTTCGTGATGGGTCAACGCTGTTTGACCAACAATAACTCTCGATCTACACATGATCTGGACTTGATTCAAGTTCCAGATCCAAGACCTTATAACAAATAATAAGTACAAACTCGTAAAACACAAAAACAACTAACAAGATAGGATCTATGAGACCTGACACCCTAATACACAACTTTAAATTCGAGCATCAAAATGATATGGATCTAAGTTTTAGCAACTCAGATCATCAAGTGACACCCTAATACACAACTTTAACCAACAAATTACAATTTCGGATTTTCAAAATTTTAGGGTTCTTATACCTTTGAGGCTTTGATTCTTATTCTGATCCTTGAGGATCTGATCTTTGATATTTATGGACTGATCATTGATTATCCTATCTCACTTTTTCACTCTACAATTTCGGATTTTAGAGAGAGAAAAGCTTTGGCAAGAATAAGAAATAAAGTAGCCAATTTCTCTCTTTCTAATCCTTATAAAATGATACAATGTATCTATACTTTGCTATGTGTCACATGTGGCTGAGATTTAAGACACAAGAGAGTCAAAGGTTGATCACCAAACACAATCTTGGCAAGATTTACACTCAACTTATTAGAAAATGTGACAAAAAGGGCATAATAGTCATTTCCATAATATTTTAATTCTAGAATGGTCATTTGATACACACCCTTAGGGTTTAACTCCTAGGGTTATAACCTAAGGTTTCCATAATTAATTTTCTAGGATTTCAAGTTTAGGGTTTTCAAAATATAAAATTAATATTTTCAAAATTATAATTAGGATTCTATAATTATATTTAAGATTCCTTAATCATAATTTAAATCTTGCTAATTAGAATTAGTATTTCCTAATTAAACTTGCTAATTTAGCAATTAGGGTCAAAATTGGTCATTAGGGTTTACAACCCACAAATTAGGGTTTCTAATAGAAAAATAATTTCCTAATTTAGAAATTAGATTTTGTAATTAGATTAGGATTTTCTAATTACTTATAACTTGAAAATTAGGATTAATATTTCCTAATTAACATTAAAATTATTTAATTAATAATTAGGTTTTCCCTAATTATAAATTAGGGTTTAAAATTTGAAATTAGGGTTTGCTAAATAATTAAGCTTTACCCTAATTAATATTATAATTAATAGCACTTGAGCATTATAATTATCCTTTAAGTTCCCAGATTAGGGTTTTAAATTCTGAATTAGGGTTTCGGATTCTCGAAACTGAAATTAGGGTTTTCGGTCCTATTGTTAGGGTTTCTTATCAATCGCTAGGGTTTTCTAACCGAACGTTGACGTTCTTAATATATACTTAGGGTTTGTTACAGATATCGTTTATCTAGTCAACCCTTGACCCTTAACCACATACTGTACGCATACACAACCATATACACATAACATATTCACGTCTTCCCTTAATCCTGAATAATTCACCTAAATCCTTCACAGAATTTTGAAATCCTCAAAATTCCTTCTCAAAAATATCAAACGCATACACTTATTTTCTGTCTATGTTCCAATATTGAACCTTAAATCAATTAATAAAAATTTTCTAAATTCTCGGGTTGTCATTTTATTCGTATCTTACAACGTCCGATTCAATTCTTCTTCATTACCTTATGGTCAAACCATACACGGAGTGTAGGTTCTGCCCGTTTAATATTCGCATACACTCAACCCTCACGTTGGCTAAAGTGTTTAACGCTTACATTCATTATAACATTCTCTATCCGACTCATACTCGGACTTTCATTATTCTTATTACCGTTCGCTATGGCTTTTAATGATAATTCATATCTTACTTACTACTTTCGTCAACGTCTAAGTCATACAACCATTGTACACTTAGAATGTTCATCCAACGCGAATACGATTCATGAGGATCGTTTACATTATTCAAGCGCTCACGCCATTTCAAATCTCTTAATCTCTCATTCAACCTTTACTCAAGGTTTCAATTGCATCCAATCGTTATCCAACCCATGAACCCCATGTTCATTATTCTTTCTTAATGTCGAAGCCATACTGTCCGTTGTATGCTAAGATCGATCGTTCATCGCAACAACGTTACGTTCACAGCATCTAAACGCTACACTTAACTTTCATAATGACATCATAACATCGGAATGTTATACATCACCCTCGCCACTCAACGTCTAAGGAATCACAATCATAGTAAGACCCCACGTTCGTTTTATCGCGACTACGGTCCCCAGATATTGGTTCCGTAATTTGCGTTTACATTCTTTATCTTTTAATCATGCTCAATCTTTCTATTCAACCTTTAATAAAGGTTTAAGTCACTTTATTAAATGTTACATTAGGCGAATTATATGTTCTTTATCTTCCCTTACACTTCCCCAAGAGTTGAGTAGTTAAAATCTCTTTCGGGTTATTCTCATACCTCATTGCCTTGGTACAGTTTGTATGCTATAAATGCCCTCCCCGACAGGCCTCACTCATACTAACGAACTAAATACCCCCACCCCGGCGGGGGTTTAGCCTTTAACAATGCCCGCCCCGGCGGGGGTCCCTTTTGATCTTGCCTTTCTTCTATGTCTTTTACATGCTTGAGACGCTTACTTTGAAATCCAATAACTTCTTCATTATAACTCAGAATGAGGTCGTGCCAAAACCATTCTCTTCCTTATCTTACGTACTTTAATTCCCCTTGGACAGAAATTCATTCTGAATCTGTTAACATACCATTCAATTGGCTTAAATTCTATCATTCGTTCGTTTTACGCTATTAACGTTCTTCGTCCCCTCGTTCGTAATTTGGACATCTGAACTCGGAACTTGTTCGTTCTTGAGTCTATGACTCACATTTTCTATGTTCTCTTAATTTCTTATGAACCCCTACTCATTTGGGTTCACTTACATACTTTCTATTTCTCGTTCGCCTTTTACAAAATTTCTGCCATAACTTCGTTATAGCTAAGTTCGATCCGTTCTTCATGAATGTTTCTACCGTTCCTAACCAAGCAATAAGCAGCTAACTTATACGCGATGATTTTAAACTTGTCCATCAACAACAATTATACTACGACGGTTTTAAATTTGAAAATCAACGACGTTCTTCGTGTTCTTCGCGTGTTCTTCGCGTTCTTCGTTCGTTCTTCATTTTTAATCGATATTTTGATTACGATTTCACTTTTCCTTGGAATTTGATGTTATAAACACTATCCCTTACTAATATCACCAAATCTTTCATATGATACATTTGGATCGTTCAAATTCATTACAAATCTTATACTTCCTTAAGAAATATATAAACTAAACTTCAAATTCTTATTTCTTCATTTCTTCATGATTTCAACCATATGAAATCATTCTTAACATCTTTTACTTCTTATTCTCATTAAGCTATGTTTTTAACATCTAAAGCTTAAAGAAAATTTACTTAGGGTTATGTTTCGGATTACCTCTCTTCTTTAATCTTTCTCCGTTGGACAAAGCGTGCAAATGGGCTAGATTTTCCTCTTCCTTTTCCTCTTCATCCGAACTCTCTCTCTCAAGTGTTGGAAAAATTTCATTAACCAACAAATGAGCTAAAGCTCACCTTTTATAGATTTTTAAGGCTAGGGGCAAAATAGTTATTTTTCCCCAACCTCCTTACTATTCACACCTCCTCATTCCACCTCCTTACTATTCACGAAGCTTCCCTTGGAAGCTTCGTGCTTTTGTCTTGCGGAATTCGTCTGACAATTTTAAAAACTGCGATTCTCGGAATCCAAATATTTTTGGATATTTCGTCTTTCCTCTACAGTCTAACTTTTACTCATTCTTCAGAACACCGAAAAACTAAAAAACACTTTTTGACATTAAGCATTTTCCTTCACGTTTTCCCCTAACGTAGCTAAACGAGTGAAAAGTACATAAAAATACTTTTCGTCATTTTTATTTCGTCCGATTTCTGCACGTTTTTCAAGAAAACCTTTTATCGACTTACTTAACTTTTCACGATATATTATCTTCAAATCTTTCGACGGAATGTTATTTCGACATACCGAACTTTTAGAAAGGCTTAGGTTATTCAAACCCTAACACTTAGGTTTCGTCAGGTGAATAGTGTCTATTTCGTCTTTTTCCCCGAAAATATTTTTATTCCCGAAAATATTTTATTTTCGTCTTGAAAATTCTTACTCGTCCAGTCTAGCTCGTAGCCAGAATCCTCCCGTATTATAATCATCCTAGGTTCTACAACGATTAATAAACACATAGCACATAATAGTATTAATTAAAATTCATTTTATTAATATCTAATTCTTTAAACTTAAATTCTGGACAAACCAAATTTCCGGGTTGTCACATTCTTCCCTCCTTATAAAAATTCCATCCTCGAAATTTCTTAAAACCAAACCCTTACCCGGGTCGTCACATTCTCCCCTTCTTCACAGAATTTAATTTTAGCTTAATCTTCTTCTCAACTTCTCTTCAAAGAAGTTCTTATCTTTCAAACATTCCCTATTCTTCATAACTTATCAAGAATTATGAAGTAGAATGAATAACGAGGAACATAAGGATTCCTTTAAAACATTTCATACTTTTGTTGAGGGTTCAAATCGACCATGAACTCTTACTAGGTTTAACAACATTTTACCGTAAACCATTCTACCATAGTTAGTTTACAATCACCAAGAAGGTAAACTACCTCTCCCATACGTAGGCGATCAGCCCATCGCATAACCCCATTTCAGGTTATGTTCACCTCAGACTTATTCATTAGATTTCGTACCAAAACAATTTGGCTTGGCATAACTTCTTAAAGAAAGCTCAATTTTCTTATAACATGACATACCATTTGTCTTAGCCAAATCAATTAGCTTTGACCATACCAATAATTTAGACATCAACTTGAAACATTCGTCTAGTCAAATTAATTGACATCGACTACTTCTTTTAAATTCTTTTACAATACCTCGAAACGTTTCATGACATCATGATACTGCACTTTTCACAGTACATTGAGGACTTCGTCAGTTTATGACTTTATCATTATACATCATAGCATAGCGGGTTGTTGATCATAAGATCAAATCCAACACAAGGTTTAATTGTATTAATAACGCCATCCTTTTACCATCTTTGCATCAAATGCATTGATGATATAAAATTCATTTTGATATTTCAAATCAACTTCTGTCTAGCCGAAACAATTAGCATAGACATACCAAGAAGAGTTAAGTAGAGAATGAAATCTACTATCTTCTATGATTTAAAAGTCCATCATCAATATTTTATCCATGTAACATCAATCAATATACATCTTGAACCAAATATTCATCTTTGTACTACGGGCCAAAGATATTCATTTGTATCACTAGTTGGTCATGTTCATCTCAACACCTGTCCATCTTTGCACTACAGGCCAAAGATATTCATCAAATATCACCATTTAAGACTGAGAATGATGAAAAATATCTTAAAGAAATGAATCCAGTGAGATAAAAGGACAAAGATTAAGGATTCGTACTTTAGTTCATCCAAGTTCAAAAATACTCCATAATAATCAATTGTGGAGCAAAATTCAAGAATGAAGATCAAAATATTGATACAATCAAAGATAGTAACCGTAATAGACAACTTGGACAAAGAAGAGAAAATTTTATTTTTCTGTGAATAGTGTCATATTTGTGAATAGTGTCGTATACGTGAATAGTAACTCCGACACGAAAAGGTAGAAATTCCACAAGAAAAATCATACTTCATGAATCGTACTCGTGAATAGTACCATATTCATGAATAATTTCGTATACGTGAATAGTAACCTCGACATATAAAGGTAAAAATTTCATAATAAAATTCATACCAATATTTCGGCATAATGATATTAAAAGAAAAATATCATTTACGAAGAAAATAACATCCCTTACCATCCTTTACCTCAAAAGAACAGTACTTCTGACTGGAATATTGAATATAATGTTGAAGGAAACTTGCACTGAATAGCAACTCTCAAAGTATCCAAATACTCACAAAAATACGCTCGATATTATAGAGAGAGAAAACTTCTGATTCTGGTGTGATTTTCAATTCTAACTAAGCACCCTATTTATAGGAAAATGCTAGAACGCCAAAGTAGACTAAATTTAATAAAATAATATTTTCAAAAATTTCTACGCACGCCTCTTTAACCAAATTATCAGCACACCACAAGTGGGGCCCGCCAAATTCAGCATTTTTCCACAACAACAAAAAGTGGGGTCCACCCATGTTTTTAATAAAAATATTTATTTCTGAAACTTCGATGGTTCATAATAAATAGCCCTTGTATCATAAAAATATGAACCTTATGTCCATTCTATACGAAATTTAATTCTCTACAACTTTGTAAAAGAAAATTTTTCTAAATTCCAAACAGAAAATGACCAAAATCCACATACGGATGATTTTTAATACCTCTATTCAGACAAAATACTGATAAAACACCTCAGCATTAAATCCTTCATTTATATCCACATAAAATAAATATTTCATTATCATATAAATCAATAATTAATTATTAACAAATAATATTACAGAATCACAATAATGACAACCAGGTCGTTCTCAAGAAAGAGGGGGCTTTCCGATAAGGATTTCTCCTTACTAGCGCGCAATTAGGTGACCAAACCCCATTCCTAGACAGAACTTCCTTAGACATTGCCAATAATGTCATCTAATAATATGAATTATTGATCTGATAATAGAAAATACTGTGCAGTGACAATTATTGAAACAACAATAATATAAAATATCAACGTAGCAAATATTGAATCAATAAAATAAAATATTGAACAGTAATTATTGTAACAATTATTGAATAGTGCCTTCTTACGTAAGAATCAATAATTCAAAAATATTGTGCAATACCGCAAAGCCATCGCGTGTAACGACGCCAGACATCAGTATTTTAACCACCGGGTATTCCAACAGTGTTAACGGTAACAACTACGTCGTTATTTAAAAAAAACTCATACTTGTCGTTTTCTTTATTTGACAGTTTTCCGTTATGGGGCCCACAAATGGTTGCGCCATCGTACGAATATTCCCCGTCGGTAACAATATTCCACGACCAAACGAATACTCCCTGACAACAATGAATATTTTATAACCACTTGTTTATTTTGCAAAATTTTCATATTTCACCCATAACCAAAGTATTATATCAAATTAACACCTTATTATTCAAAATAATAATTAGAGGAAATTCAATTTTATTAATAAAAAGTTGGGGTCTTACAATCATGATATGGGTAATCTATTGGCATGGATATGTAGTCCATATGTCAGATGTAACGATCCCAAAATTTATACAATTTAATTCTCGACTTCGGTTGTTAATAATACATTCAACCTCTAATTTTACATCATTAAACGATAATACAACCATTGAAATTTGTGGAATAATTAAAATTTTCTTTAACAAACTATCCTCGTTCCCAAAACCTTCAACCTTTACATCTAAATATCTCAGAATCATTTTAATACTACAATAGTTTACATTCGCAAAACAATATTACAATTCAACATTAATACATTATTTGAAACATTATACATGGTTTACAAGAATAACAACTTAGCTAGGATATTAAATCTTCATATATCACTTTTGATCCATAACAATCAAGTAGCACATATCGTTACCTTCAATTCTTGAATCTGCAAAAATGGTTATTTGCAAGAATGAGCTCGACAGCTCAGCAAAATCTAACAGTTTTCATGCATCACGTAGCACATAATAACATGCTCAATATACAAGAATAATCATAACAAACATAACATACATGTTATAGTTCACATAACAACTATAAAGATTGAGTTCCTTACTCAATCAACATTCATAGTTCAATCATCATAGTCATAGATTGACTTTCACATTTCATACTTTTGACATATATAATACATCATACACTAAAATTTTAAAGCAGATCATCATCAAGTTCACATAGCAAAAAGGAACTGAAAGACTTGCCTTTACCGGAGTTTTACCAACACGCTAATACTTCGCGTCCTTGCACAACCTACACTGTATGTGAGATCGATAATAAATAAAATCAATACTCAATCTCATGGTCAAATTTATTCTAAGAATTACTTTATCTTATTATCCTTTATAATGTCTTTATAGACATCTAACTATTTTATATGCAACTCGATTTTATTTTTCATTTTCATCACCACACATGCTAGACTATCACACTTGTAGTTTAATGTGCGTGTATCACACCATTTTATTATACCACTTTGGTTTCAAAAATGCATATTCAACACATTGTTTACATGTTTAATTTTCCTTCATAAATCAAAAATTACCCTTTTTGATGTCTTTCCATTATTATTCTTGTATTATCATCTTTTCATACTTAGATATCCAATATTAGCCATTAGTTAGACACTTTGTATACCAAAATTTAGAAAACACTATTACTCTTAGGCATTTTATCGAGCACGTTATGTGCACACATTAACTTATCTCAACTCTTGATCTTAAATGGTTAATTATGCATAGAATATGATAACACATATCTATACTCATTACATATGTCAAAACATATTTTTAATCATCAAAATATATCATCACCCAAAATATTAATTCAAATGTAATTATAAAACTCATCTTCACAATTTCTTTAACAAAACGTTGTTTTTCGTTTTTAACGTAACTTGTTCGTTGTTATGTCCGCTTTTAGTTCCTTCTTATATAGAATTAACCCTTACTCAAAGGTACTACAACCTCATCTAGGCCTTAAAGTCAGACCCTTATCCATCTAAACCAGATTCTGCAATTCATCAACTAGTGTAGAAAATTTCATTTTCTGGACATCCTTACTAAACAATGTATTTCGGACATGATCCGGTCCATAAAATGGCTTAATCTCGCGAGTCTAGCTATTAAACTTCCATATCTACAACTTTACAGTTTTAATTTTCTTCAGATTCAAAACACACTAATTTATATGAATTTTTCAAAGTCAGAAATTGTAACAGTTTTGATTTTCTAGACAGATTATTTTCCCTTCGGACCAGCCTTACTAAAACAGACATTGCAAGAAATCTACAAAAAGTTTTCATGTGATTCCAGTTTCAGAATATAGCTTACTTCCATATCTTCGATTTGATATAAGGCTCACTTTCTAACTCATTATACCCAAAGAGGTATGAATTTCACAAGATATGTCCACAATTACTGAAAACCTACGAATTTTGTTCTTCAAATTTTCTTTCCATTTCATTTTCTTTCGTGAATCCTCTTGTTTGATTCTTTATAATCCAAGATTAAACCAATACAAACAGATTAAGCATGATCTACTACCCTAGAACATAAATCTACCCAAAAAAAATCAAGTATTAAATAAGAGTTTAGAAGTTACCTTCTTCTAGCTTTCTTTTTTTTTTCTTCTTCTTCTTCTTCTAGCTCATCTCAATTCCTCTATTTCTCTCTATCTCTCTCAATTTCTCAATACAACTTCTACATAACAATTATCTACATTATGAAGAACATAAAAATATAATTAAAACAAGGAATTTAGATTATAACTTTATTAGTATGAATTTAAGAGAGAGATGGAGATGATGATAACGAGGCTTGTTTTGTCTTCTCAAAGCTTTCCCTTCTTCTTCTTTTTCTTCTTCTTCTTCTTCTCCTACAACTCTCTCTAACTCTCTTCTTCTTTCTTTGGTTTATTTTCTAAAACTAACATACTAACTTGTAGTATATACATATAATATACAATACTAGTAATATATAATATATGTAACTCCTAGTAATCATTATATATACTAATTACTAGTTAATACATAGGTTACACCAACTTGAACTTGAAAAGCCTAAGACCATGTTTGGCAAATACTCATTATTTTAATTAATCAATAGCTTAACATCAATCAATCTCATCAAATTGTCACATAATTATATTTACTTGTAAATTATAATTTTGTGTAACAATCATCACATAACTTTCATTAATTTAATTATCTCAATTAAATTAGAACTATAACATAAAATTATTATATTAATTAAATTAAATACTAAATATTCATTTAATTAATCTGCTACACTTAATTACATTACTCTATAATCAAAACAAAATTTATTTATTTAACTCAATAAATAATTCAATTAAATATTTATATATATTAAAATTAATATATAACATTCTCTTCACATCAATTCACATATTCTACAATATATGACATACACATACTCACACCCAACATATCTCATAAATAATATTTTTATTTATAAAATTCTCATTTATAATTTCTAAAAATCTGGGATGTCACATCAGACTACATCATCAAACAACAACATGGCCTAACTATCAAACAACAACAAGATTCATGGCCTTCAAAATGGTTGTCAGAGTTTTTTGGGTTTCTAGGTTGCCCAGAAACCAGTCTCCCATGGTTGGTCAACCATGTTTGACCTTGAATAACTTGAGATATAGACATGGTATGAAGTTGATTCCACTTACAGCCAACTCTCTTCATGACAGAGAACAACTCTATAACATCAAACACACTTAACAATTAACACACAGAGATCTAGAGGCCCTGACATATGGTTGTCATGCCTTAAAATTAGGGTTCTAAGTCAATTGATAAAAACCCTATTTTCTTACATCTAGATATTATGGATCCTTGATGTAACATCTTGGATCACTAAATAACATCCTTAAACACAACTCTAAATAACAAATCATAACATTAACATAAATCTTCATGGATTTAGAAAATTTAGGGTTTATACCTTTTAATGCACAATCTTTGATTCTAATCTTTTGTTGTTGATCAAGGCTTGCTAAGAGTTGATATTAGCTTAACATAACTCTCACTTTCACTCTCATTTTCAAAAATTATAGAGAGAGAAGGTCTTGGCAAGTATGTTAAGTAAAGTAAGTTACTTTCCTTACTTTTATCTTTGATTTTTGGATTCAATGTATATAATGTTGCTAGGTGGAAACAAATATCAAATTTGGTGAGATATAGATCACATGGCATATCAAATTTGATGACTCGCCAAGATTTGGTGTGATCTTTTACTTAAGTTTTAAGTAAAAGGGCATTTTGGTCATTTCGCACTCACTATGGGTATTTTTTGTCTTTTCACCTATAATTTGAAGGGAAATTTAGACATTTCAAATATTTCCCACATCTTTTTACACTTAAGCTTTTATACTTAGCATTTGAGCTCCCAATTTAGGGTTTTGATATTCTAAATTAGGGTTTCGGATTCTCAGAACTGAAATTAGGGTTTCCAGAGCCGGTATTAGGGTTTCTTAACAATCGTTAGGGTTTTCTCACTGAACGTCGATGTTCTTAACATAACATTAGGGTTTGTCACTGATATAACTTATCTGATCAACCCTTGTCCGTTAACCATATACTGTACACATATAATCAGTATATATAGAATCTTATATACTCAAACACTTAACCTTATAAGTCTTCACCAAATTTTTTTTTAAAATCCACCATAATCTTTCTCAGAATTTCAAATCCATAAATTATTTCCAGTCTAGGTTTTAATATTGAACCTTTATTAAATTATTCAAGATTTTTATTAATTATCTAAATTCTCGGGTTGTTACAAGTTTTATAACATAATGCTTTGATACCAACCTATGACACCCCCAAATCTAGGTACTTTTAACCCACAAATATGGTGTTACACGCTAATACTAACTATACATTCATTCCAACAAAAACAGCATCATGATGAGTGCATTTACTACATTCTTATTACAATAATAATAAATCATTTCTCAGGTTCTGTTAACCATTGTATTCTTCATTATCATAGTATAAGTTCATACAAATATACTAGTCTATTACAAGATAATCTAATTATCCATCTTAGCTTTGCCTTTATGCTTACCAGATCCCTCGGTTCGTTCGATATTAGCTGCAATCATATAATTCAAGCAAGAAGTAAGCATAACTAGCTCATCAAGTCTAACAATATATAATATACCCACCGCATCAAGAATCATATGATTAATCTTCACTAACTGAACAAATAGTTATGAAGTACTATGAACCATCGAAATAGAACCTTTCATTCTCATAAAACAATTCCAGAGTACATACAGTAACTTAGGAATTCTGAGCAGGTCAAAAGAAACATTCTCTTTGGTTTTCATTCATGAAAAGGACTACTCGACACTAAAATCGTAAGTCCGATATATCTTACGAGTACTTCTAGGTGATCATCCTATAGTAATCTATGTTGATCAACACTCATCCGTTAAACATATTTATGTTTAGGTTTTAGCAAGCTCCTATGCCCGCCGAATAAACGACGTAAAATACTTTTGTTTATTCATACCCAGGCTTACCTTTGAATTCGTACAAAATAATTGGCATAGGATAGCGTTATCAATACTATATTGAAAGACTTGTAAACAAATCAATCAAATTCTTAAGGTTTGTCTAGCCGAGTTAAAACTGGCA
This sequence comes from Panax ginseng, assembly GCA_020205605.1. Taxonomy (NCBI): domain Eukaryota; kingdom Viridiplantae; phylum Streptophyta; class Magnoliopsida; order Apiales; family Araliaceae; genus Panax; species Panax ginseng. Next base: position 32,367,356 of record CM035143.1, on the reverse strand, counting down.
TCGATTCTTTTGTAAAATAATTCATGCATGTTCTAACATGAATCACAGAAACTTGACTAACACAAAGGTCAAACAAGCGTTAGGAAAATTTTCCTTCAAACGTCTTTAATTAAAGTTCAACTGTTCTCGGTCTTTATAGTTTCTACATGATATATTCACATAGCACACTGAAATTAGCTACAAAACAATCTAACCACATTGTTTATACCAACTTCTTTCTCTTCTATAACTTAATTGAAATTATTTCATTAATAATAGTCGTTTCAAGTTATTTATCATTCATTACGGGTTATTAACATTCATATGTGATAAATCGACACTCAACGACCATCGTTTAAGTACAACAATAGTAGAAACCCTAATTGGTTCTCTAACTCGAATATATTTTCTCCGAATAACCGATATTGGACTTCGTATAGAAAGTACATAAGTTTTATCTTCATTTCTTATCATTCACGTACCACGCACATCTATTACATATCATATAACCTTACGACAGACGCTAAACCCGAATACAATTCACAGTTCACGTTTTCATATTTTACGTTCTTCATTTAAATACATTTAACCAACATTTAATTCCTAAAATAATCGCTATACATGTTATTTAGGAATTTTCTCTTCATGTATATTAAGTATATACATGCCTCATAATTATCACTCAAAAAGTTAGGTTAACAAATGTCTGCGTCAGAAATTTTTCCTCTTAAGGGCGTTATGGCGTCCAACTCAGGCTTAATACCCGTGTCTTGTATTGCCAGCTAAGTAAGTTAAGCCCGGCCAGCGTCATGGGCTTATGTTTTTCAATTTAATTTCTTTCCGGGCTCATAACGCGATCGTTCTAAGTCGGAAGTGGCTCATTCAAAAGTCGTTATCTCATATACTTTTATTTCATTCGGACAGAATAAGTTTCTGACTTTATTAACAATAAATTTACCGTTCAAATTTCTATTATGCGTTCATTAAATGTTCGTGAACGTTCATAGCTTGTTTCTTCGTTTTAAGTCCAAATTCGACTGTTCTTGAGTCCACGACTCTTAAATACATTGTTCTTCGTTATGTGACGCCCTTAAATCCAAGTATCGTTTACCTCGAACATGGTACATCATTTCTATAACTATTATGAAAGATATAAACATAAATTGTTTATACAATAACAATAACACATAACTCCCAAGATCGATAACCTTAACTTAAAACTTGCATTCAATATCCTACACGACATACAATGTCTTTTGCATCCAATACTATTACAAGTTTAACTGCATCAAAATCCAATTCTGGAATTTGTCTTTGCCTTTGCCTGTATCCGAAGTTTCGTCTTAATATGAAATTTTTATCATGATATGGCAAGGGTGAGCAACAAATTTTCCCAGCAAGTTTTAAATATAAATGACAATTTATCATGACTGAAAAGAATAATAAGCTGACAAACTTTCAACAATATAATAATTGTGAAAGAACATGAATCAATTTCCGTAACTGAATGACTAAATCAATAATGTAGAATATCCAACAATGAACATGAATAAATTTAACTGAACCAAATGGTAAGGAAGGTGATCAGCCTTTCATTCCTGATGGACATATACAACATGCACAACGTGTGACGCCCCCAAAATAGGTATACATCACCCATTCTGAGTCTCCAAAAACATGGTACATAAATAAAATACAAACTTCTTTTATACAATACGACAAAAGCGTAGCTTAGAGTTTTTACATGAATATTGTCTCATAGACAGTAGTCAAACTCAAATGAAGTCCTCATTACAATTATTATCACACTATTTCACTGAATAATGAGGACTACTAATGCAAACATCTGGACTGTCACTCCGTTCCCCGACTAGTCCCAGCTATATTCTCATTTCCTGAAGAGAACAATGAAAACAAAGGGTGAGCTCAACTAGCCCAGTAAGAAATATTATGACTAAGATAATGCCGAATAAATTATCATTAGCCTTCAACAGTGTTAAACTGTTAAAATATAATAAACATCAAGTTTAACTGCAGCGGAACAAGCAATCCATTAGAAGAGTCAAGTAGAGCATGATATCTACTATCTTCTATTATTTAAAAGTTAATCATCAATTTTATCACTGAGACTCAGCTTAATAAATAAACCACATCATCGAATCATCCCAGCACTACATGCCAAGGATATTCATGTAATCATCAATGGTCAAGATTATACCGAATAATCCCTCGTCATAATCATACCAACAACTGTCCAACAATGCACTGCAGGCCAATGAGGATTTTTACCACATCATTTGTAACATTACGGTCATGATTATACCGAATAATCTATGGTCATAATCATACCAATCAATAGTACATCTATGCACGTAAGCCATAGATGACTTTTATCACAATATAAGCATGAGGATGATGACAATGATATAAGAGTTCAATTAAAAGAAAGCAAATGATAAATTTTTAAAGATTTATAATTTAATTTATCCAGAATTCAATAATGTCTAAATTGTCAACATGATACTGCTTTGTGGAGTAAAATTCAAGAATAATATTGTATCAAAAATAATTTGGACAGCAAAGAAACTAATTTTTGTCATGAATAATTTCTCAGGTGAATAGTACCCGAGTGAATAGTACCCCATGAATAGTACTCATGAATAGTACTTTGTGAATAGTACTCGTGAATAGTACTTTGTGAATAGTACCCATGAATAGTACTTTGTGAATAGTACTGTAAAAATGAATACTACTCATGGACAGTACTCCGACATGAAAAGCTTAAAATTTAACAAGAATGTGTAGAAAATATCCTTGTAAAACGATACTAGATGAAGCGTAAATTTCAAGGATATTCTATTAATTTCATGGAGTATAGAAGCAATACTTTAACAAAATGATGGTATAATCAGGAATACGAGACTAAATAATATTACTCACATACTACAGAGTATGGAAGAAAATATTATTCCTATGAATACTGAACAAAATAATATCCTTTACCTCAGAAGAAGACTGAATACTGGAATAGTGAGGTAGCAGACTTCTTTTCTTCTTTCTCTCTATAGCTTCTCTCCCTATAATTTCTCTTATGAGTCTTAGTGAATTGGTGAGAATGAAAGAAGAATGAGCTTCTATTTATAGGAAAATATAGTTTCGATAATTGCACGTTTTGGGGCTCAAAATATTACAGTATAATACATTCATCTTTTCTTTCATTTTTAATTTAGTCCTGCAAGTATTATCAAACTTGCACCACCTCCCCTAATAGTACATCATGTGAATCAATAGTACACACATGTGATTAATAGTACACACATGTGAAAAAAATAGTTACGGTATAATACCTTCATCTATACCTCTATTTTTAATTTAGTCATGCAAGTATTATCAATCTTGCCCAACCTCTCCTAATAGTACATGCATGTGAATCAATAGTACATACATTTGAACAAATAGTTATAAACATGTGAATTAATAGCAATTAATTGATCATTTATATGATTAATTACCCGATTGGTCAATATAACCTCCAAACATCAATTATTAACGAAATAGATGTCGATTTCCATTAACACTAATAATCCCAACACAATGAAAATATCAATTTCATCTTTAATCAACACGAACTTATTCATCATTAATATTATAACTCACAATATTTAACAACCAGATCGTTCCCAGGAAAGAGGGGGCTTTCCGATAAGAATTTCTCCCTATTGGTACGCAGTTAGGTGACCAAACCTCTCCTCGACAGAACTTTCTAGACATTGTCAATATTGCAAATAATAATATGAATAACTTTGTCGTCTCAATTATTGATTTAATAATATTAAATATTATGCAGATGATACTATAACAATAATTGAATCAATAATATGATAGATATGATGCAGCAATTTCTGTAGCAATAATTGAGTATAACTATGTGACTTCTCACGTAAGCATCAATAATTAATACCGTATGCTTCTATGCAACCACGCATATTATTGTACTTTTACCACCGGGTAGTTCAACAGTTTAACGGTAAAACTTTCGCCTTTATTTTTATAAAAAGATAATTCTGTCATTTTCTAACTACGAAAATACTTCCGTTATGGGGTCCACCAATGATTGTGCCGTCGTACAAATATTCTCCGACCAATCAAATATTATATAACCACTTGCTTACTTTACAAAATTTTTAAATAATACCCACAACTATAACATTATATCAAATCCACACCATAATATTCAAAAATATATTTTGAGAAAAATTAATCTTTATTCATAAAAGTGGGGGTCTTACACAACGTGCTAATCAATAAATCATATATGTGATATAATCAATAATGATTAACCACGAACATGCCTTGAAATAAAACTCAAGTTTGAGTTAGAAAACTTGCTCAATAAAAGAGTATAGGAACTTGCTTACACAGATCCATTGCATAAATTAAATGCAAGGGTTAAGATACTTGCACAATATAAAACATTGCACAGGTTAGGGAAACTTGCATGTACTGTCGATTACTGCTACGCAATCTAATTTAAGCTTCATTTGAAAGACCTATTATTGATAATATTGATCTCTCAATTAGAATAATATCATAACGTATACTACTGTTAATTACAGTCATAATACAACTTAAACACATTACACATATCCCTAACAGTCACTAAAACACATAAGACCTGGTATCAAGTCAAAATATTTTGGTCTGGTTTGATTTCGGTACTATTTGGACGTCCCGATTGCCTTATCGGATAAATGTTTCCATATTATTTTAGATAATTTATTTATCAGTCATAACATTTCTTGGAAGCTCATAATAATTTTTAAATAATTATTATCATTTATAATAATTTTTCAATCATTAATATCATTTTTAAAAATTTTAAATACCAAATAATTCCATTATCATTAATATTTAATTAATTTAGAATATTAACAAAATCCATGTCACAATATTAAAAGTTATTTATTATAACTCGTAGTGTTTTTAATACATTAATATCACCTTTAAATGATTTTTAAAATATTTAAAATCATTCTTAAATAACTCGCCATTAATATTAAAATATTAAAGTATTTCATGTCAAAATATTAAAAGTTATATATTATAACTTAAAATATTTTTAAAACCTTTAAATCATTTTTAAATGAATTTTAAAATATTAAAACCATTTTTACATAATTTATTTAATACAATTATTAAATAAATTTATTATCATTAATATTAATTATTAATGAAATCCATACCAAAATATTAAAAGTTATTCATTATAACTTCAAATATTTTCTAACACTTTAATATCATTTTAAATGATTTTTAAAATATTAAAATTATTTTTAACTAATTTATTTAATACAATTATTAAATAAATTTAATTTCATTAATATTTAAATAAATTTAAATACTAATGAAATATATCTTAAATTATTAAAAGTTAATTTTTATAACTTAAAATAATTTTTAAAACTTAATTATAAATTTTTCATAATTATTTTCTAATTTTTTTTCTATTTATTTTAATTAAATAATTTAATTTTTATTTAAACTGTCGCTAAAGGCCTATCGCAACGAAAATTGTCGCTATAGGTGTTCTTGAATCTTGAAGAACATTCAAAGTCAGTGTTTTGGTACCTACTTTGACCACTTCTAATTCTTTGTTCATGATGTTTCTAGGCATGAGGGTGTACTAGTTATGTTTTATTGATATAATACTACATGTACTAACACATTTCAGGGTCAAACTACAACATATCATGAAGATATAAGTCATCAAAAGTGATGTCAGAGCTGTTCTTGAGTTTCTGGGTTACCCTAGAAACTGAGACAGTGGTGAGGGTCCATTTTGGAGCCATAATAACTTGGATTATGGGCTTACTCTAAGTGTTAAAGTGTCACACTTGTGTAGTATATATGTCAAGGTACAAAAGTAATACACTTAGGTAGCTTAACAACATCACAGAAGCAAGATCTGGCTTGGTCAAAGTACCTGCCAGAAATTGTTCTTGTAGAATCTGGAATTTCCAGGAAGTCATTCTAGCCAGTTGGCAACCCATATTTGAACATCAATAATTTTGATTATGGTTATGGTTTAGATGTTCTAGTGTTATGGTTTGGTAGTCCATATTGTTGACCTAGTCATATTTCATCCTTAAGTTTTGATGATGAATTGTTCGTATGCTAAATTGTTTTATGGCTTTTTCAGGTATCTGATGATAAGAAACATTAATTGGATATTCAAGTGGTTGAATAGTTTTTATTTACTAAGAAACAAAAGTGTAAGGTCAATTGCATAATAATTAATTTTTCATTTAAAGGCTCTAGGACATATTATTTGCATTTTGTTATATGTCTTAAATGAAAAATGATTTAAAATCTAATGAAAAAGGTTCTTCTAAATATTAAAATAACTTGAGATTAGGTTAATATATATTATCAAGTACAAAAGGAATTAATATTTTATTACTTGATATATGTTACGTGTGAATATTTTTATCGTTACTTGATATCCTTGGATTATATTCTACACGTGGATATATGTATTAAGTGTGCATATCTAGTAGCTAAAAAGTAGCTAAACACTTGTTATATGGTGCATGTACGGTTTTCAAGGAGTAATGATTATAGAAACCTTGGGACTCTAATACCTTGAACATTGGATAAGATAAAGGAGGAATAAAAGTTTACTGCTACACGCCACTTTTATGAGATAAAGAGAGATAAAGTCAAATATGTTATCTAAGTGGGTTATCTTTTAATAGGTCTTCATATTTATCCCAACAGTAAAAGTTTGAGTTTTTAACTGGATAAATATTACTTCTTTACCGTTGTGCGTTTGTTTCATTAATATTCTATCAAGCTGGTTTTTGTGGACTAAATTGAATAAATGTTAATCTGTAATTAAACGGTAACTTTAATTGGGTTATAAAAACCTCTTGTATGGACTGGATATAACTCACACAGAATACTTTATGCACTAAATACTGATATTATCGAGCAACTTGAACTTGATTAGTGCAAACTTTGAGCAGTTAAGCAATTATATTTTTGATATTTTAACGATCGAGAAATTTGTAATTTAATTTAAATATTTATGGAATTAAATAAATATTTAAAATAATTTATTTATTGAAAAAATTAAATAATTGATGAATTGTCATGAATTCATTTAGTAGATAAATTAATTAATGTTAATTGAATCGAGTAATGATAATTTTATTCAAGGATTTAATTTAAGAAATAATTAAATTAAATCAATTGCTTAATATTTAAGAAAATAATTAAATTAAATGAATTGTTTAATTTAATGGAAAGAAATAAAATAAATAAAGTGGTGTGTCTAATTTATTAATTAAATTAGATATATAACTATTTATTAATTATAAGTATAATGATAATAAGATTTTTTTTAAACTAAAGTTATCTAGGTTAACTAAATTAGGGTGTGACATAAAACTATATAATATAATGTTATTAAAATAATTTGGTTTGAGAAATAGGATTTAGCCAAACAAGGCCTTTGGCTTATTCTAACGTACGTCCATTGGTTTTTTTAACTGATAACCACGATCATCAGTTGGGTTATTCTATTTCACGTCTTATTTCTTCTAAGACCAAAGCATCAGAGTGTTGAGAGAGAGAGAGAGAGAGAGAGAGAGAGCTTGGAAGATAAAATCACAAAGAATCTGGAGGAAAAGAAGGGTTGTTAATTGTTCATTCTAATCAAGGGTTCAAGGTATAAGCTATTCCTATTGTTATTTTTAGTTTTGGTAGTATATGAATATATCTTCTTGGTATGATTTGGAAATCATGTGAATTGTGTTGTATACATGTTCTTGTAGAATTTTAAAACTCTGTTGATTATCATGTGTACATGTTATCTGTTATCAAATTTATGAGAATTCGGGTTTTAGAAAGGAATTGAAAATCACAGTGTTCATGTTCATATAGTATGGCTTTAGAAAGTACGAGATTTGATGCTTTATATGTGTGGTAAACTGTGGTTTGTTATTGGATTATGCTAGTCTATTAAGAAACGCACATAGCGTAATTTGAACGAAGTAATTCGGACAAGAATCGAAGTCACAGTGATGATTTCTATGTAAGATGTTCAAAAATGGAGTTTTGTATGAAAACATGGAATTTTGAGAAATTAAACTAGTGTTAGTTGATGATAAATTGTGTTAATGGATTGTAAATGTCAGCAATCATGTTTGTAATAGTCTGTACCAATTGTAGATGTTAATTTCACTGTTTGGTGGGTGAAATTCGTGTTAGTTGGGCTAAAAACGGCCATCGCTCATCGCTTTTAGTTCAAGGTTCATTTGTACTTTAGCATTGCTACTGGTGCCAAGGCAAAAATGGCGAATGAGTGAGCAGTTGAAAGTCTATGTGTGCAATTGCAATGCCACACCCTGAATCGAGACAAGTGAAGTTCTGCTTTTTTTGCAAGTCGAACTTGTCGGACTTGTGTTAGTTTAGTGAGTATGTTAATGATGTTAAAACATGTTATAAACTATAATAACAGATGTTAATGTGTTGAAATGCAAAGTACAAAGATATGAAATAATTATTTAAATAAGTTATAAAATGAAACCAAATGAGATGTTTTCGAAAGATAGAGTTAAACGACTAAGTTATGTTGATCAATGTGTAATTTCAGAAGCGTTAAGTATGTTAACCTACATGGTTAGGTGCTAGGTTAGGGTTATGACCTAAATGATGGTTTAAATCCTAAAGCTAATATTCATACAATTAATTGTTGTTGCGATTTCGATGATATGTATAGGGTAATTGGAGATTATTTCATTTGTGTAGCTTAAAAACAAGGCAAGTCTTCTAACTCCATACTTTTATTGAGTTAGTTTGTTATGGTTATGCAAGTTCTCTAACTCTACTTTCATAAATGTGCAAGTTTCTAAATCTTATATTTGTCATTGAGCAAGACTATTGATTCTATTCTGATAAATGATTGAATAAGCTCATATAACCTAATTCGTTACATCGAATGAGTTTCACATTCTCATTTCTTGTTATTAGTATTCAAAACATATATTGTTCTAACACATTGATTCAAAGGAGATTGTTTTAATTCCTTGAATATAATACTTTGCATATATATCATGCTTATTCAGTTATATATTGTCGATATTCGATCTTTGACTTTGATTGCCTTGTTCAGTTATACATTCTTGTATTAAATCTTTATTTATGGAAATTGAATAAGTGTTCTAAAATTCTAGAAACACCGATAAGCTAGTTCCAAACTAAACTTTCTTTAGTGCGAGAAATTCTAAATTCAAACCGAGACCTAACAACCCTAACATAGGAGATTTTGTACGTGTAACGTTTAGATGTTCACAATGCACAATACATGGTACAAAAGGGCTGATCCCCGAGAGTACGTTAAAAAGAGTCTGTACAGTCTAACGACTGTTGAGGTTAAGGTAATAATACCTAAACACCGTGGACATAGTTCATGGTCTTAAGACCCTCAGATAATTAAAGTTCAAACTTGTTTTCTATTTTGATTTGTAGAACAAGTTCTTTATCATTCAGTATTCGTTGTTCACTCTCATGTTGTTATTATACTCTCTTTATGTCAGTGAGCAATTGTTTGCTCACTCTTGCAATTAAACAATGCAGCTAAAGTTGAAAGAGGTGATGATCCATCTACTAGCAAGGGAAAGGGCAAGATGTCTAAGTGATGAAGAATTGTTTAAAGTTTATTTAAATAATTGAAGTCTTAAGTCGTGTTTAATTTTATAATGTATTCCGCAAACTGATGTAATAATTTTAAGGTTAGATTACCTGGGATTTGTTTTGAGATTATGATATAACCCTTTAATGGGAGAGATTATTGTTTAAGTTATTTAAATTATGTCTTTATCCTTTGATTATGGGTAGTTAGATATAATAGATTTGATAAGTGAGCACCAAATTCGGTGAAAATGAAGTACCCGGATTTGGGGGTGTCACACATATAGTTGAGCCTTTAATTGTTAAATTGATTATTCTTGCATTGATCATAAACCTCTATATTTGTATTTAATTTTCTATTTAGACTAAGTGTAGTCTAAAGGTGTTAATCCTAGTGGATTAGAGAAAAGGATTACAAATAGGTTCAAAAAAGCAAAGATGCTTGAAGAGTGCATAGGTGCACAAGGAGCAAGAGTGCTCAAGAAAAATTAATTGTTATTAATTCTTGTAAGTATCTATTTTGTAATCAGTGTTTATTTATAAAGAAATAAATAAAGTGAGTCTCCAATACTAGTTGGTATTGGACGTGGACTAGGCTATTATTATAGAGGGTAATAGTTGAACCACGTAAAAAATCTTGGTGTTGATTTTATTACTTGCTTTACTTTACTTACTCACATAAGCTATTTAATTATCTTAACAATTAAAATTTGAATATTTGCATTTTTTTAAGATAATTATTTAACACCAAGTATTTTATTTAAGTTATAAATTCAGCAGGATATTTTCTTAAAATAATTAGTCAATTTAGTAGGCCATATTAATTCAGCAAGCTCAATGCATCAATATAGTAGCCTGAATTTAATAACTTGATCTAAAGTTTAAAAATTGGTCATAGATTGCTCCCACACTTATTCAATCCCCCTTCTAAGTGTGCCTATTTAAATTTCATTTCGTATCAGAGCTTGGCTCTACTTATCTTGGTCTTAAAGGTGACTTGTAGGGAAAGATTCTGATATGGCACAGTTCGGGAACAACAATCAAGAAGGACAATCAACCAATAGACCTCCTTTGCTGTTTGGAACAGAAAATTATAACTTCTGGAAATTCCGAATGAGGATCTATCTTAAAAGAGATCCTTAAGAATGGTGTGTTGTGGAGAACGGACCAGTTATTCCACAAAGAGATGATGGGACACCAAAGACTCTGCTAGAAATGGATTCAATCGAAGCCTACATGGTCTCATATGATTCTGCTACTATTTCTTCCATGCATACTTTAACTTTGTTTGGTGAATTAGAAGAATATGAACATCAGTTAAAGAGATATGATGATGAGGAGGAAACTCCTCGAAGAAAGGTCTTAGCTCTTACTGCAGATAATGAGGAGGAGCTTGATGATGACTCTGATGAAGAAATAGCCATGATGTCAAGAAAACTCAAGGGGTTACTACAAAGGAAAAACAAGATAAGAAACAGTTTCGATTCGAATAAATTCAAAGGAAAGCAAACTGAAGAGACGTGCTTCAAATGTGGATGTCCTGGTCACTTCTAGAAAGATTGTTTTTAATTAAAGAATAAAGGGAAGACAAACTACAAAGACAACAAGAAAAACAAAGCCCTTGTTACTTAGAGTGATGAGGAATTCGAAATGGAGATCGATGCTAAAAATGAGATAGCACAAGTATGTTTCGTGGGAATTGAAGGTGAATCTAATCAGGTATCTCTTAATGAACTAAACTCATTAGAACAAGAAAATAAGAAGTTAAAAGAAAAGAATGCATGCTTGAAAGGTTTAGTTAGTACATTAATGAGTGAAGTAGATTCACTAATAGATGAAAAGATTGAAATTGAAAAAGAATTTACATGTAAAGAAGAAAAGGTTTTGATTGCAAAGATTTATTATTTAGACAATTATAATAAAATACTTTTTAATAAGGTAAAATTCTTGAATAATGAAGTTCAAAAATTGACTAATGAGCTAAAAATGAGAGATGTGTGTATTGATACATTTAGTGATAAATCTCCTGTTAAAACGTTTCCTAATAATGAACTTCAAAAAGAAATAGACTCGCTAAAATCATCTCTTGCTAAATTTGTTCAAGGTGAAGAAAATTTAAATGTCATATTAGGTAAACAAATACCTAGTTTTGAAAGACAAGGAATTGGTTATAATTCTATGCATAAAAAGAGTAATATGAAAATGTTAAAATCAAAGTCACGTTTTAGTTTAAATTATTGCTCTCCTTTCACAACTTGTAAACATTGTGGTATTAAAGGTTATTTAGATATAAATTATTTTAAGGAACGAAATAAGGTTAAAAAGGTATGGATTAAAAAGAATGATTTACTTGCTACTAACATGAATGGACCCAATTATCCCAAGCTGAACTTGGCTTTAAGATATGGGTACCAAAAGGATGAATTATCTTTTCTTGATAGGTATGTTTTAAGGCAACTCAAAAATGGATTCTTGATAGCGGATGTTCTTGACACATGACAGGTGATAAATCAAAGTTCATGGAACTAGATATCAAGAAAAAGAATAGAACGGTCACGTTTGGAGATAATAAAACCTGCGAAATAATCGAAAAAGGTAAAATTGGTAATGGCAAGGTAAGTATAAATAATGTTCACCTGGTTAACGGTCTTGAATTTAATTTAATAAGTATAAGTCAATTAATGGATAACGGTCATCAAGTTAATTTTGAAAAAGATAAATGCACAATATTTCATGGTACTAACAATACTACTCTAGTTGCACAAAGAGAAGAAAATATATATACTATTGATTTTGAGCAACAGGATGAAGCTTATCTATGGCATAAGAGGATGGGACATGCTCATATGGATCTAATCAAAAAGTTATCTATAAGGAATCTTGTAAAAGGACTGCCAAAGATAAGGTTTGAAAAGAAAGGAATATGCATTCCCTGTCAACTGGGAAAACAAGTAAGAACTTCTTTTGCGACAAAGAATATGGTATCAACCTCCTCTTCCTTGCAATTACTTCATCTTGATTTATTTGGACCAAAAAAATATTCTAGTATTAATGGTAAATTTTATTCATTTGTAATAGTTGATGATTTTACTAGATATACATGGGTATTATTTTTGAGAACTAAGGATGAAGCATTTAAAGAGTTTGAAATATTAATAAGGAATCTTGAAATAAATTATAGCTACAAACTCATTAGAATTAGAAGTGACCATGGAACTGAATTTCAAAAAGATTTCATAACCTTTTGTGATCAAAGAGGTATTAGCCATGAATTCTCAGCCCCAAGGACTCCTCAACAAAATGGGGTGGTGGAAAAGAAGAATAGGACTCTACAAGAGACGGTAATGAATGTGACGCCCCAAAATATGTATACATCACCCATTCTGAGTCGCCAAATACATGGTACATAAACAAATACAACCTCAGTAATACAATTGTCGTGCAAAATACGACAACACATATATTGTGAGTTTAAATATAAATATTGTCTAATAGACAGTATACAAACTCAAAAGGAGTCCTCATTACAATTATTGATAAACTATTTTACAAAATAGTGAGGACTACTAAAACAACTATCCTGAACCATCACTCCATACCCCGTCTAGTTCCTGCTATGTTCTCACCTCCTGAGAAGAAAAAGTGTGAGCTCAACTAGCCCAGTAAAGAATATTATGACTAAGATAATATACAACAAATTATCAATAGTCTTCAACAGGGAAAAATCTGATAGAATATAATAGACAACGAGTTTTAGATCAACAACTGCATCAGAAACAGCAATCCATTAGAAGAGTCAAGTAGAGAATGAATTCTACTATCTTCTAAGATTTAAAAGTCCATCATCAATATTTTATCCCTGTAACATCAATTAATATACATCTTGAATCAAATATTCATCTTTGCACCTTCAAAGCCAAAAGATTCATTTGTATCACCAGTTGGTCATGTTCATCTCAACACCATTCATCTTTACACTACGGCCAAAGATATTCATCATTAATCATTCATCTTGCACTTTGGTGCCAAAGATATTCAAGAATATCATCATTTAGGGGTGAGGATGATGAAAAATATTTTAAAGAAAATGAATACAGTGAGACAAAAGGACAATTATTAGGGATTCGTATTACAGTTTATCCAAGTTCAATAATACTCCATAATAACAAATTGTGATGCAGAATTCAAAAATAAAGATAAAAACATGGATAAAATCAAAGATAGTAACCATAATAGACATCTTGGACAAAAAGAAGAAGATTTTATTTTTCGGTGAATAGTGTCGTATTCGTGAATAGTGTCGTATACGTGAATAGTGTCGTATACATCAATAATAACCCCGACACAAAAAGGTAAAAATTCCAAAATAAAATTCATATCAATATTCCGGCATAATGATATTGAAGAAAATAATATCATTTACGAAGAAAATAACACCCTTACCTCAAAAAGAACAAGATTTCCAATTTGAAATATCGTATAAAAGGTCAAGGAAACTTGCATCGATGAATAGCAACTCATAAAGTATCTAAATACTCACAAAATACGCTTGATAATATAGAGAGAGAAAGAGAGAAAACTTGTTTCTGGTGTGATTTTCAATTCTAACTAAGCACCCTATTTATAGGAAAATGTTTAAAACGCCATACCAGACTAACCTCCTACCTGATGGCTTTACCTGCTACTATTCACGCCCAACACTTTTGAAAATAAATTTCAGCACATTTCATATTTCATCCTTAAGTTTTGATGATGAATTGTTCGTATGCTAAATTATTTTATGGCTTTTCAGGTATCTGATGATAAGGAACATTAATTGGATATTCTAGTGGTTGAAGAGTTTTTATTTACTAGGAAACAAAAGTGTAAGGTCAATTGCATAATAATTAATTTTTTATTTAAAGGCTCTAGGACATATTATTTGCATTTTGTTATATGTCTTAAATGAAAAATGATTTAAAATTTAATGAAAAAGGTTCTTCTAAATATTAAAATAACTTGAGATTAGGTTAATATATATTATTAAGTACAAAAGGAATTAATATTTTATTACTTGATATATGTTACGTGTGAATATTTTTATTGTTACTTGATATCCTTGGATTATATTCTACATGTGGATATATGTATTAAATGTGCATATCTAATAGCTAAAAAGTAGATAAACACTTGTTATGTGGTGCATGTACGGTTTTCAAGGAGTAATGATTATAGAAACCTTGGGACTCTAATACCTTGAACATTGGATAAGATAAAGGAGGAATAAAAGTTTACTGCTACAAGCCACTTTTATGAGATAAAGATAGATAAAGTCAAATCTGTTATCTAAGTGGGTTATCTTTTAATAGGTCTTCATATTTATCCCAACAATAAAAGTTTGAGTTTTTAACTGGATAAATATTACTTCTTTACCGTTGTGGGTTTGTTTCATTAATATTCTATCAAGCCGGTTTTTGTGGACTAAATTGAACAGATGTTAATCTGTAATTAAACGGTAAATTTAATTGGGTTATAAAAACCTCTTGTATGGACTGGATATAACTCACACAGAATACTTTATGCATTAAATACTGATATTATCGAGCAACTTGAACTTGATTAGTGCAAACTTTGAGCAGCTAAGCAATTATATTTCTGATATTCTTTTAGCTAGTATTTGGTAAGATTTAATTGTTTATCTTTCTGTGCTAATTGATCATTGCATATAGTTGACCCTTTAATTGTTAAATTGATTATTCTTGCATTGATCATAAACATCTATATTTGTATTTAATTTTTTGTTTAGACTAAGTGTAGTCTAAAGGTGTTAATCCTAGTGGATTAGAGAAAAGGTTTACAAACAGGTTCAAGGAAGCAAAGGTGCTTGAAGAGTGCATAGGTGCACAATGAGCAAGAGTGCTCAAGAGAAATTAATTGTTATTAATTCTTGTAAGAATCTGTTTTGTAATCAGTGTTTATTTATAAAGAAATAAATAAAGTGAATCTCTAATACTAGTTGGTATTGGACGTAGACTAGACTATTATTATAGAGGGTAATAGCTGAACCACGTAAAAAATCTTGGTGTTGATTTTATTACTTGCTTTACTTTAATTACTCACATAAACTATTTAATTATCTTAATAATTAAAATTTGAATATTTGCATTATTTTAAGATAATAATTTAACACCAAGTATTTTATTTAAGTTATAAATTCAGCAGGATATTTTCTTAAAATAATTAGTCAATTCAGTAGGCCATATTAATTCAACAAGCTGAATTCATCAATATAGTATCCTGAATTTAATAGCTTGATCTAAAGTTTAAAATTTGGTCATAGATTGCTCCCACACTTATTCAACCCCCCTTCTAAATATGCCTATTTAAATTTTAAATATGTCAGAGTATAAAAGTTATACACTTACAAGGCTTACAAACTTAACAACTAAAAGATCAAAGCTCTGCAAAAGCTTGTCAGATAGTTTTTGGGTTTTCTAGGTTTTCCAGAATCCAATTTCTGTGGTTGGTCAACCATGTTTGACCATTCATAACTTGGAATCTAGACATACTATGGACTTGATTCCACTTCTAGTGTACTCTCCTCGTGGCATACTATAGCAATGATACACACTAAAACAATTAGCACAAAATGATTTAGAGGCTCTGACATTTGACTGTCATTCCTCATTTTTAGGGTTCTTGACAGTTTCTAAAATTCCTATTTTCATGCACTTAGATGTTATGGATCCATGATGTATCATCACATGTCACTAAATAACATCACATAACACATATTAATTAAATATCAAAACACATAATCTACTGGGATATTAAAGATCTAGCATAAATTAGGATTTATATCCTAAGAGGTGTTCTTGGCTGATCTTAGGACTTAGTTTCTCTCCAAATTTCATGGGTTAAAGAGAGAGAGAGAGTCTTGGCTTAGCTTATGAACATAAAGAGAAGATTTTTCTTACTTTAACTTTTCAAATCTTTGATTACATGGTTGCCAATGTTGCTAGGTGGCTAAAATGGCTGAGTGGTGTTAGTTTAGAACACTTGGCAAGCTCAAGTGGTGACTCACCATGATTTTGAAATATCTTTTACTTAAAAATTAAGTAAAAAAGCATTTTGGTAATTTCGCACTTACTAAGGGCCCCAATAATTCCAAGGTTAATTTGGTCACTTCACATATATCACCTAACTTTTAACCCTTAGGGTTTTATACTTAGAATTTGAGTTCTCAAATTAGGGTTTCAAAATTCCCGATTAGGGTTTACGATTTCAAAACAAAAATTAAGGTTTCTAAAGCTGGAATTACGGTTTCAAATCGATCGTTAGGGTTTCCTAACTGAACATTAAAGTTCTTAATCTAACATTAGGGTTTACCAATGTTATACTTTATATGCTCAACACATAACCCTTAAACACATATTTCACCTACACGTAATCACTTTCAACTTATCAAATCATACATATCCATCACAAAATTCGTATTCTATATTCTATTTCCCAGTCTAGGTTTTATGATTTAACCTTTATTTAATCATTTAAGATTTTATTAATCTTATAAATTCTCGGGTTGTCACACGTTACGCCACCAAAAACCTAGATTCAATAATTATCGTCTAATCCTGTAAATTTCACAATAATTTCGTTCCTCGAGATTTTTACGCCAAACCAAATGGAATCAATCCATTGGTTAGTTATCTATATCTTAACCAAGCAGTTTGCATCTAACTTATGCACGATGGTTTTCAATTTGTCCATCAACAACAAATTCTAAGTTTTAATAGTTTTCTTCGATTACTGCTTAATTAGTCGATTATCTTATACATGGCTTATTAATGTTCTTGTTCGCTAATAGCCATCCTTATTCCTCCGGAAGAGATATTCTCCACCAATATTCATACTCTTTATAAAATGCAATCAAAAAATATAATCGAAAGTCGAGTTTACGTGTTTTTACCTTTGTATTCTTCGCGTTCTTGCTTAAAGCTTGATTAGTTTTCTTTGATTCCTATTGTTCACTTGTTAAAGTTCCTCTCTCTCTCTCTCAATATAGTGCTCAATGTTTATAAACAACCAAATGAACAACTTAAGCTTTTATTTATAAAAAATCAAATTGAGGGCATTTTGGTCAAAAGGCTACCTCCTTACTATTCCAAGCTTCCAAAGGAAGCCACTCCTCTAGCTTTGCCACCAAGTGGTCGCCCCTCTTGCCCCATGGGGGACCCACATGGGTTTCTCCATGGGTTTTACCCACCCGGTGATCCATCGGTTCATTTCTTGGTTCGGGCTTAGAATTAATTCATATAGGGTCTAACTTTGGGTTTGATTTAATTTAACATTGGGTCTTGATATAATTCATCATTGGGCCTCATTCATTGTCCAATTGGGCTTGACAAAGTCTAGATTCAATACTAAAGTCCATTAAGACTTATTCGTATTATTCTCGTATTCTCTTCGTATATACCTCGTACGATATTCGTATTATATGTCGTATTAATCTTCATATTATACTCATATAATAACTAGTATTATACTCGTATTCCTCACATATAATAACAATTCTTATTATACTTAATCATTTAGTTCTTAAATTTCACATTCCCTAACCCTTAGGGTTTTAAGTCCGCAGACGAAAACTTCGTTTGCCATAACTGAAATATTATTGAATATTCCATCTCATCTTATAATTCTATCATTACGCGTTTCTCGGAAATTCAAAATTAATTCCCGAACAGAAATGGATGAATAGTATTTTTACGGAAATTTCTCAAAAAACATTTATTTTCGTCTTGAAAATTCAAATCACTTAATTCTAGCACATAGCCAGAATCCTAACCACATTCGCACATTCTAGGTCATAGAACGACCTTCAAACAACTTAGTCACTTTAATAAACAATTATATTTATTTAATTCAAATAATCAAATAAAACTTAATTCACATAATAATTCAATTTTTTCGGGCGTTACAGTGTAGGGGTACACGAAGTGTAAATAATTATAAGCAGTTAAGTCGTAGTTGATAATCTACAAGTCAGGCAAGTCTTTCAGTTCCTATTTTCTATTTGAATTTGATAACTGTTGGTTGAATTATATTATGCCATGAAATGTTAATTTATATATGAAATGCATTTGAGATATGTATGAAATTCGAAAGGCAATCTATGATTATATATTTAATAAGTTAATCTCTATACTTGTTATGTGAGAAGTAGCATGCGTATTGAGTTAAAATGATTATGATTGTATAAACCGCGCATGATATTATGTGCTATGTGATGCATGAAAACTGTTAGAATTGTTGAGCTGTCGAGCTCACCATTACAAATAGCCATTTTTGCAGGTTAAGGACTCACGGCAAAGTTACTTGTTACTTGATTGATAGAGTTCAATAGTATAACAAGAAGATTGATTTGTTTATCTGAAGTTATGATTTTGAACCATGTTATTTTAGATGATGTACTTGATAGTTGTTTATAACTTTTAACTCGTGTAGAGTTGTAAAGTCGTACTATTCGATATATATATATATATATATATATATATATAGGGAGCGGATCAGGTCCAGACTCCCGTATTTTGTTAAAATGCAGACCTGTTTTGTTATATGTATCCAAATCACACCCAAAACAATGTATTATGGAAAAATTCCAGTTCCATAAAATATTATATATATATATATATATATATATATTTAGTTGTTTTAAAAAAAAGCAAAAAAAATAAAAATAAAAATTCCGGACTTTAGATCCGTCCGGACTGCATCCTGGTCCTATATATATAAAGAATATCAAATTGAGATGTAACATTTTATAATGTAACTCGGATGAGTCGAATCATATAATAAATTTGATTCAAAGATATGCAAATGATGAAGGTTGTGATTCAGGGAAATGAATAAAGAACTAAGAAAAATTTTAATTATTCGGCATCTTATTAAATATAACATCGGATATGATGTAAAGACAGGAAGGGTAAAAGACCAAGATTGAGAATTGACTTATTAAGGTTTTGGTATCGATTCATAGATCCTGGAAATGAGAAGGAATTAATATATTAATTGGTATCAAAGCTAAGTTGTATTCATTGATTTATGAATGAAAGTTATAAATAATTAGATGAAAGTTATATCGTGATGCACCAGGTCCGAGGTAACGGTTACCCGGATTTGGAGCGTTACAGATACTATGATGATCTCAAGTCTAAGGATCACTTGTACTACTATCACTAGAGGAATTCCTATTGACAGAAAAGTAAAACTTCATTAGGTATTTCTTCGCGAGCCACGTTCAGTGAACTTATTCTCAATTAAGCACATATATACTTGTTTTAGTGTCTCCACACAAATGATTATGAGATCAATCATCCTCTTCCTAAGAGAAACGTATGTACCAATCTATCCTGATTCACTAATCCTCTTTTTAGTAATCCAACGATTGGGAACTATTTTAGTTTTAAGTTATCAAAGAATTTAGATCTCATTAGAATGATCATTATCATGATTTTAAAAGTATGGCTTAAAACTATGGGTTTATCACATTTAATATAACAACACCATGTTGATAAAGTAAAAACCTTTAATTAAATAATTATTTATTAATAAATGAATAAGATTGTTACAAAGTATATGTTTTATCATATCAAATATGATTGACTTGTGTGTATACTATTTTCAAAAACATTACTTGGGAGCAAGAATTCATGACTTCTAATGAAGGAAATAAGTGCAATAGTGAGGAAATTTCATAACTAGTATCTTCTAAGATGTTCAACAGTCCAATGGTGGGTGATTATTACAAATGTTCAAATATGAATATGACCATGGAGTTTTCACAGGATCAGTCACATTAGTGGATGAGTTCAGTTTAAAAATTAATGGGAGCAAGATCAAGGTTGCTATCACAAGGAAGTTGGAAGAGATTTCATGGGCTGATTACAAGGTCGACTGCATGGCTGAATCTTATGGGGTTTTCACTGCAGTTGGCTCAAAATTGTTTAATGCACCTGTTTGTTTGGGTAAGTTGAAAATCAATATAAAATAAAGGTGAATTTGAATGGTAACCATTTCGAAAGTGATAAGACTCAACTTTGGATAAACTGTGAAAATGGCTTGCATATGGTTGCTTACAATAACAATTTGACAAGTTATTGTATTGCATTTAATACCATCTAGAAAGAGAGGTGGATCAATGCTCAAGAAAATGGGGCTGAATTGTTGGCAAGAGTTTCAATGGCTAGTTGTGTTGGCTGCAAAAATTATGGTGTTTGATCCGAGAGGAATGCATTTTGAAATGCAACTAGACACGGCAAGCAAGTGGCTCTGGGTCATTAGAGCGAAACAGTAGAAGCAAAATGGCCCGGGTTTTGGTGGGCTAAGAATGTGCTACCTGGGTTGGTCATCCTTTACACTAATATACAACATTTAAAAAAGTAATTACAAAAATAAAAAACATACACAATATAATTACAAAAATAAAACATAAGCAATATAAACCCTAAAATCACAAGGTCATTATTATCCAACAATTATCCAATTTCATATTTGAAATTAACCGTCCCTAAAATCATGCAACTTTGAAATCGGAACAATGTGATCAACAATATTTGAGAAGACAAAATATTTAAACCGAAGCCTCCTCGTCATGACTCACTAAACTCAGAATTCTCTCTAAGATCAACGACGATCTCTAAGATCAACGACGAGAAGACGAAGCCAAACATCGCAGATCAACGACGAGAAGAAGTTTATTGTCGCGACGCGATCTCTAAGATCTAAGAAAATAGCATACAAAATCAACAACGCCTTCAAGATCGTAAACCAACATCGCAGTTGATTGTTGAATACAAATCAACATCAATTTCGATCAAAAAATACCGAGGTATGTGAGTTTAAAATTTATAATCATATAGTTACATATGTTACTACTTAATTACTATATTGGTCACCTTTCTTAAGTTTTTTGCACTTAAAATGGTCACACCAGAAGAATAATGAATGTTTTGATTGCAATATGAATGTTTTGATTGCAATCGCATGTAAAATGCACTTGGTTACCGCTAACATTACATCGTTACCGCCTAACTATGTCTATGTTGTCGCTTAATGTCGGATGGTTAATGCATAATGGTACTAACTAATGTTGCATGGTTGTCGATTAATAATGATTTGTTATCGTGTCCATTACATTGGTTATCGACTAATAATGAATCGATATTGGTACCGCTGTTTTGGTTATCGATTAATAATGACTTTGTTATCGCGGTAACATTATAATGGTTACCGATTATTACTTGATTACCGACTAATGCCGATTTGGTTATTACTTAACATTACATTGGTTATCGCTAACATTACATTGGTTACCGTCCCCGACTATGTCTATGTTATCGCTTAACGTCGGATCGTTAATGCATAATGGTACTAACTAATGTCGCATTGGTTATCGACTAATAATGATTTGGTTATCGTGGTACCATTACATTGATTATCGACTAATAATGATTTGGTTATCGATTAATAATGACTTTGTTAATGTGTAACATTATAATGGTTACTAATGAAGACTTGGTTATCGATTAATGTCGATTTAATTATCGCTTAACATTACATTGCTTAATGTGTCCGACTATGTCTATGTTATCGACTAATATCGATTTGGTTATCGTGGTACCACCGCATTGTTTATCGACTAATAATGACTTTGTTATCGGTAACATTATAATGTTTATCGATGAAGACTTGTTATCGACTAATAATGACTTGTTATCGCTTAACATTATATTGGTTTAAAGCTAACATAGGTTATCGATTAATAATTAATTGGCTATCGTGGTACCATTGCATTGGTTATCGATTAATAATGACTTTGTTATCGTGGTAACATTATAATGGTTACTAATGAAGACTTGGTTATCGACTAATGTCGATTTAATTATCGCTAACATTACATTGGTTATCGTCTCGACTATGTATATGTTATCGTGTTCCATTGCATTGGTTACTAACTAAAAATTACTTTGTTATCGTGGTAACATTATAATGGTTATCGATGAAGACTTGTTATCGACTAATGCCGATTTGGTTATCGCTTAACATTATATTGGTTACCTGGATAACATTGATTTTGTTATTTACCATTACTTATTTCGCTGATGATAATGGAGATGATTCCAACAGATTTTATTTCAATCAAGACATAATCGATAAGAACAAAGACACCAAATTTGAAGTTATCGCATATTAGTTCCATCAACAATTTCGCTCAAAGAAATGCTAACTAAAATATGCAAAGGCATTACGGCTTAGACACAAACGCAACAACATTGTCAATCAAATTTCAGATTAGAAACGACATTCCACCGATCATCAAGATATCGATGAAGCAACCTTACAATTCTTTTCTCGAAATGAGAGAAAATCTGATGAACAAGGTAAATTCCCACCGATTGTGGATATTGAACACGTATCGGGACGACAACGATCTTCAGATAACTTGACAAATGTAGAAGAATCTACAATTCACGTATGTAATGCCAATCGATCACACACAAGGAATTCAAAGATTAGTTCCACTAAAGAAGCCAATCATGCCAATTTGGAACGCAATATGCCGATCACCTTTGCAATGGAAATTATTGAACAACAACGAGATGCATAACATGACAAATCATACGCAGTAAGAACGATATGATGATGTAATATCGGATCCAAATGAACGTGAAGTAAAATTACATCAAACCTACATGCATAAAAAAAAATCCTCTCACAAGCTATGAGGTCAGATTCAATCAAAAAAAATGCATAAACACAAAGTCCAACTAACAAGTTATAGTAGACTTTGTGCTATTGTGTGTATGCGATGAAGATTGCAAATGGAAGATGAGAGCATCAAGTTTCGTAAAAACCAAAGATGTTCAAGGTTAGAGAATTCAATGATATCCACACTTGTTCTAAGTGAATGTATTGTTGGGAGACCATGCATGTGCAAATAAAGTGAGTTGGTCGTTGAATGCATAATGCAAAAAATAACAAATTTAAAGAAAATATACACACCAACCGATATTGTGGAAGACATGATGTCGTAATATAATGTGTCTATCTCTTACCAAAAAGCATGGAGATCAAGGAGAAAGCGCTGGAAAAGGTGAGAGGAAATCCACACGACTACTCACTCATCCCATCATGGTTACACATGTCAAGAAAACAAATCCAGTAACACCTTAAAAACATTTATTGCTTTTATATCATTATGCAAAGAACTAATATGATGTTCCACAAGAATCAAGATATGATTACACGATAGATTGTTTACCAATGTAAATTGTTTATCGATTAATATCAGATTGGTTACCTTCATGCAACATGTTGGTTATCAGATAATGCATTGGTTACCAAACATGTGGTTACCAAGCATTAGTCAAGAATATTATTCAAGAACTAAAATATCATTAGTCAAGAATCAATTAAGCATTATACAAGAAACAATAAACTATTACACAAAGAACCAATACACCTTTTATAAAAAGATGCATGTTTAGTTATTATTAGTATTGTAACCATTCAGTATGCGGTTATTATATATGTTTGGTTACCTTAATACGCATGTTTAGTTACTAAATGTAATATACAATTTGTATACCATTAACCACATGAACTACATCGATTACTAGTGATTTGATACAAGATACTACTTGTAATTCTAATGATAAGGTCGATGTTTTATATCGTGTTCCACACAATTTCTCGAGTTGGAAACAAATGGTCGTTTCAAGTATCTATTCTTTGCCATCGAGCATCCATTTAAGCATGCATGGCACCATTGTTTTCCAATCATTGTAATCGATGGCACATTCATACAATCAACTTACTTGGGACATTATCGATAAGAAGACACAAGATGCAAACCAAACATTATTCCGATTGCTTTTTTTCAGCTTGTTCGACAAATAAAATGAATTGTCTTGGAAATGGTTTTTCAGAATTTGAGAAATGCTTGTGGAGTTAGGGAAGGTCAATGTATTGTTTCGTATAGACATGAAGCCATTATACAAGGATCGAATTGTGTGTTTCCTGACATCATGCATGGTTCCCGCATATATCATATAATCGAAAAAATATAAAAACAGATTCAAAAAAGAAAGGAGAAGAAGTTAAACAGCTTACAAACGGGTTTCAGAGAGCTTACATCGTTGAACAATTCAACAAACACATGGCCGAACTTGATGTCATTGATCCTAATAAGGACATATCCGGAGGAAGAGGTCAAGTCGATAGTGCACCAGCTCCATGGGATCGTAAGTTAGTGTACTCAACAATGACTTCAAACACCGCCAATCTATTAACAATGCAATCAAGTTTATCGTGGATCTTCCAATATATATAATGATTGAATGCCTACGTTGTTCGGGTTCAAAGATGGTATTTCACAAACAAACAAGTTAGCCTATATCAACATTCACAACACTTTCCACAACAAATGAGAGAAAGTTGCAATCTAATATCTTTAAATCAAAGATACTTAAGGTAATTAATACCGATTTAAATTATTACATCCTAATTTGCATTTGCAATCATCGACTATTACTAACTTGGTTACTTACTAATGCTAACTTAGTTATCAGGCAACATTAAATTGGTTATCGATTATTGTCGAAGTCAAGTTATCGATAACCATATAATGGTTGTCATCTATTATCACGAGTTGGTTATCACAGTAATATTATATCGACTAACAAAGAATTTGGTTATCGGATAAAATTATAATCTTTATTATTGGTTACAGAGTAATGCTAACTTACTTAATGTGCAAATTATATGGTTATCGACTACTATCAATCATGCATCGTGGTACTTATATACCGTTACTATATAATGCTTATTTGGTTATCGTGGTAATATTATATTGGTTATCGATCAATACCGATTTAGTTACTATATAACATTATAATGTTACCGAGATTTATAATTGTTTTTTTTATATTGGTGGTTACTTATCGACTAATATTGTGTACTAGTTAATTGGTTATCGATATTTGGGATGCAATCGTTAACTGATTGTATACATTGGGTGTCAGTAGGTCGAGACATCAAACTTAGTGATTTTCACTGCTTATTTATGTCTCTAAACAAAGATATTGTGGACATCGAACAAAAGACATGCACATGCCAGAAATTTCAAGATTATGAGAGATGCCTCGCTCAAGACGACGTCGTCATAAGCATGAAAGCAAGAGAAATTTGAGTCATATGATTTTTGCTCAAGAAATTACACTAAAGCAACTTTGGTCAAGACATATTCATTTTCCATCAATGCCATTAGATGACAAAGAAAACCTGGATGTATCGTAAGAAGTAAAAAACATATGTATAAAACCACCCAACACAAGAAGGCCAAACAGAAGACCAAAAAAAAGAGAGGTACAAACACTGATCCAAATCAAAATTCAAAACAAATGCAAAGAAAAGCAAGAAAAAGGACACAACAGTAAAAAACATGCAAGAATCCCCTGCTTTTAAGACCACTAAAAAGGGTCCGATATAGTGCGCTTAAATTAAGAGCAGTAGATACATGAATGTATTATTGTTTACTTTGAGTAACCATTAAACGATTGGTTTGTAAAATTTTGATTGTGTATAGTAAACAAAATTGTTATTCATTTATATATTGATTTCGATTTCAATGAAACATCGACAATAATAAAGAATCAAATAAATACATAATAAAGAACTATAATAGCTTTTAATGGTAACAACATATTTACATAATAAAGAACTATAATAGCTTACTACTAATAACATAACAAAGAACTATACCAGCTTTTTAACAAAATAATTACATAACAAAGAACTATAACAATGTTTAATGATTTCCAAATAATTACATAACAAAGAATCATCACAAAGAACCACCTAATTTCATATAAAGAATAATACCATTTTATAATGGTAACCACAACATAAACAACTCAGATATCCAAAGAACATATAATTAAAAGGGTATCAAGTTTATGAAACCCATGTATACTCACACATGTCCACTTAACATATATATATATGTCCCGATACAATATTGTAACTCTCTCGTTACTATCAAATCATTATCCGTTACCTATTTATACATGATTGGTTACCAATCAGATATTATAAAATTATAATTAGTTACCATTTTATATATGACAAGAACTATAATAAAGAATTCATGCCGCTTTTAATGTAAACCAAATAATTACATAACAAAGAACTATAATAATGTTTAATGGTACCAAAATAATCTCTCCGTTACTATCAAATCATTATCCGTTACCTATTTATACCGATTGGTTACTAAATCAGATATTATAAAATTATAATTGGTTACCATTTTATACATGACAAGAACTATAATAAAGAATTATGCCGCTTTTAATGTAAACCAAATAATTACATAACAAAGAACTATAATAATGTTTAATGGTACCCAAATAATTACATAACAAAGAAAGAATCATCACAATAACCACCTAATTTCATAATAAAAGAATCAAAAACCATTTTATAATGGTAACCACAACATAAACAACTCAGATATTCAAAGAACTCTGTAATTAAAAGGGTATCAAGTTTATGAAACCCATGTATACATAACACATGTACACTTAACATATGATATATGTCCCGATACAATCTTGTAACTCGTTACTATCAAATCATTATCTCGATTACCCTTTATACATGATTGGTTACCAAATCAGATATTTCAAAAAATTCAACAAACACAACTTAAAAAGAAACAAAATACCAACCAACAAACAATATCTCTTTCATTAATGCTAATATAATCAAATATATAATCCCATCTACATAAGATCCAAAGAACATCATCAAAAAATCATAAACTATACACAAATGTTGTGTATAACACCAAAACTTAAAAAAAAAATACACAACAAAATTAATAAAACAAAACAATAAAATCCGAACTAATCAAAATCTGGAACAAATCTTCCCGAAATTTCTATCAAGATTATAGCCTCCAACTCGCTTGTTCCTAGCATGCATAAATAAGTTCAGTGTATAACTTTTTCCGATATTTCAGAATGGGGAAAGGAATAGAATCGATCAAACTTTCGATGAATGACATGCTCAAAGAAACAAATTGTGAACATCCCACAATCATCAGAATAACAAACAATATATAACAAAAATCAAAAATAAAATCAACCTATATGTAATAATTAAAAAATGTACACAATTTAACCCTTACCCTCTACTTGTTCAGAACCGCCTCAAAGAAATTCCAACTCAATTATATCGCCTTCGCCCTTGTCATGACACGGTCATCATCAAGTCAATGTCGACCTATCCTTCCAAAAACCAGACTTCAAGTAAAGAAGATGGGAAGAATGAAGATGTACTACCACCACAAACACGAGAATTTTAGTTTGCATGGATTTCCTTTTTCGTTGTAGAGAATTGTAAAATGCTAGACACCCACGATGCACATCAAAAGACAACAACAACCAATGGTCCCTGATGACATATGAATTGGGAACAACACATAGTCAACGTTCTTCCATGGTGTGTCGACATCCATAAACAAAATTTCATACGATGTATTCAAAGAACATCACCTCCCTGCATGTAACAATTTTTGTCATTTTTTTTTTGTATACCTCGAAAAAAGAGCTATGATCTTATTGTGAAACCAACAACCGTGGTCGTTACCTTTATAGAACACTTTCTAATGTCTTGCCAATTTATTTAAAATAATACAAGGCAATATTGATGTGCCGAGCCAAAAAAAAAATTAATAGGATATTAAAAATTGTTGAAAATGCAAGTATGTGATTAATGTAACTAAATAATGTAAACATAACTATAAAAACATAATTTTAAAACAAATACTCACATCGTCGTTTCAACCACCGCCAAAGCGCTTTTTAATTTATGTAACCACATCTTCGATGATATCAATGAATGGATCCAAATACAAAAGAAGGCATGATAATATCGTTTTTTCCAGAAATTTATCCATTCTTCAATATAAAAACATAATATTATTATATACACACTAACATTAACAATTACCAGATTAATATACACACTACTACAAATCAAACTTCAGACGCTCTATAATTAACATACTAATTAACCAACTTAATTTTAAACAAAGACTCGCTAACCAACAAATATTAAAATCATAACCATAATCAAATAAGAATTAATACATAACTAATAGGTAACCAAAACATAAACTAATATTAACCGTAATATAAAGTAATAGTAACCATAACATTTATTTAATAAGAATTCACACCATTTATTTAATATTAACATTTATTAAATATTTAATATTATGCAAGAACTAAAAAAACAAAGATTAAGTCAAGAATTAATTAAGTATTATACAAAAATCAATGTAATGTTACACATTAACCAATACAACATTCGACAAAGAATCAATACATCATTAGACAAAGAATAAAAAAAAGATACAAAAATCAAAGAACTAATCAACAACTTAATTTTAAACATTAACTGTAACCAAACCATAATCACATAAGAATCAAACATAACTACTAGGTAACCAAAACATGATCTAATAGTAACTGTAATATAAAATAATAGTAACCATAACATTTATTTAATATTAACCATATGTTACTACAATAATACAAACTTATTTGTTTCATAAAAACTATAAGATTGTTAACAACAAAAAAAAACAAACCTTTTTCTCGTTGTTTATTCCAATTTTGAACCATTCTTCAAACAATGCCTCTTCAAAATTTGAGGGCATCTCCATGCATGATTTGGGGAATGCACTTAAACGTACAAGTGTTCGACTAGCAAAGACCCACTACAAGAGATGATGAACCCGCCGATCCGAAAAGTCAGTCAGATATGGAGACCGTGAAATGGCACTCTTTCGGTGTTCACGATAGTCTACCACCGCCTTTCAGGGACACTCTTCTCCAAATCATCACACTTAGCTATGTCCCGTGTGGTGAGAACTATAAAATCAAGATATACCGCTGTCGCTTCACCTTTCTTTCCCTTTTTCGCTTGATATAAAAAGGTAATATATACGATTAAGAATCTAATAAAATAAACTAATAACCAACCGATCGCATAATGTACCAACAAACTAAAATGAACATGTTATATTAAGAATCAATAACATAAACTAAGTAACCAAATCATAATATAATAAGAGCTAAAACACAATATTATGGTAACCAAAACACAATATCAAGAACCAATTCACTATATAATGGTAACCAAAACATAAATAACATTTAAATAAATGATGGCCCATAATTATAACACTAACCTTATCAAAGATCATACACAACAATCTCTTTCCCAAAGACATGGCTTAATATGTCAAAAGACTGGCATGTCATTATTATTGTCAATCTACACAAAATAAAGAACCATTTAATAATTAAAACAAAAGACATATATCACATAACAAAACAAACAAATATGTCTAACCTCGACATCTTCTTCATCATCATTATTTTTTTTCATCTAAGTTCTTCAACCATAACAAAGACGCTCAACTTCATTAGCAATCTCAATTACATTCACATCATTCTTTCCACTAATATCGACACATCATCACCAACTTCATTAACCAATTCAATTTCATTCCCACCCTTCTTCTCAACTTCATCCAACACATCATCACCATCATTATTCTTATTCACTTTTGAACCATGATCAACATCCTCATCAACATGGACCTCCTCCACCATGACATCAAGATTCTCATCAAGAACGCCATCAAGCAAAGATCACCATCACCTTCACCACCTTCATCAC
Organism: Panax ginseng; assembly: GCA_020205605.1. Classification (NCBI taxonomy): domain Eukaryota; kingdom Viridiplantae; phylum Streptophyta; class Magnoliopsida; order Apiales; family Araliaceae; genus Panax; species Panax ginseng. The sequence continues at coordinate 32,336,888 of CM035143.1, read as the reverse complement.
CTTCACCACCTTCACCACCTTCATAACCTTCATCATCATCATCATCATCATCATCATCATCATCATCATCATCATCATCATCATCATCAAAGATTGTCGTAATCGCCATCATCGTAATCACCATCAAGCTTTTTGTCCCCACGCCTTTGATAAAGACGAACTCATCTCTAATAATGGACCTAAGGTCCCCAGATAATCGGACATGTAAAAGTCGATTTCATCTTTAATATCGGCTCAACTTTCCAAATTCTTTCTTCAATTCGTAAACTTCTTTCTTCAATTCAGACACTTTCTTCCAAACGGCCAGATCGACATCAATCGCTTCTTTCACAACATATACATCAACACCAATGTTGTTTTCGGCTTTCACTTTTTTTGTCTACTTTCTTGTCACCATCCTTCCCATTAAAAAGTGAAAACCTACCAAATCAAGTCGATCCTTCTCCCTACCGTGGGAATCAAACTGCTTATCCTCAAACCGAAAAATAATAAGTATACTTTAGTATATCATCTAACAAACAATGTACAATTACATTGAAATAAAATGTAAAATAAGGAATCATAAAACATAATCAAGAATCAAATACATATATACAAGTAACCAAATGTATAATAAGTAGAAGAACCAACTAAATGTATAAATGTAACCAAATGTGTATATGATTGGTAACCAACAACAATGTCATTAGTAACCTCGAATGTAATCTAATCAAGAATCAGATTTGAATATTCAAGTAACCAAAAACATTGTTATTATTAACATGCATATAAAATAATCAAGAATCAAACGTATATAAAGGTAACTAACTACTTTGTTGATAGTAAACTTCACATAATATTTTCATTTATCAAGTATATAACTAAAGGTAAAACAACATACCGTCTCTAACAAAAAAACTAATTCATTCAACTTGTCATTAGTAAAAAGCGGCTTCATTAACTCCTTCCATCTCAATAAACGGACATCCGATTTGATGCTCGCTATCAGATATACCCCCGACTTTTGAATGCTCGGAATAGTTTCAAACATAAAACTTGAATACATACTAAGCCCATTCAACTTCAGACACAGCTTTGGTGTAATGATCCATGTAAAAATTGTATGTTGAAACACCATTCTTTCCTTTCCTATAACGCCTCTTCAAAGCATTAGACAAAGAGTACTTTGTCATCTCAAAAGCAACTTTCCCCAAGGAAAACTACTAACATCGCCAGAACACAAAAAAATTAACCATCGCACCATCAACGTAATTTTCGTAAAATGTGCACATAATGAAATTAAAGACCAAAAATATCATGTACATCTTAATAGCCTCGCCATCATCATCAAAAACCGCCTTCCTATATATCCTACCTATACTACTACGTGTCACAAAGCCTTCGCCACCAAAAAACTTACTAATAAGCATATTCTCCATACCTTTATATGGAGTTATATCATCCTCACCTTTCCATCTCAACCCAGATATCATACAAAACTCGTGCAAACCGAACTCCTCGACCTTTTCTCTCCTAACAAAAACCACATTTCACCATCATCCTCCGTGAACCTCCTCACAAGAGCGTGCAGAATAATCTGGGAATACATTTGGTGCTCACCAAACTCAAGAAAATTCCCAAAACATGTCATTTTAAATTTATCCAAATTGACTATTATTCAATTTTTTTTTGCAATGATATCGGGACTTCCATGTCGCACTCAATATATCACTTTTCCTGAATTTTTTCGCTCCATTCCTCGTAATAAAGATCCCATAACCGCAAGTAAACAAAATCGATTTACAAAGTTAACCAACCAATCATACGATAAGAACCAAAACAAAATAGACAAGTAACCAATATAGCTTTTTAGTCATTAAACAAAACATCGTTAATCAATAACCAATCCAAAGATTAGAAAGAATCAAGACAAAGATTACACAATATAATAGTTAGACAACAACCAATAAATCATTAGACAAAGAATCAAGACAAAGATTATACAAGAAAACAAAGATGTCGTAAAGAAGGTAACCAATGTGAATGGGTTATCGACTAATGTTGTTTTGGTTGCATTTTCATTTCATGTTAATATGTCGGTTATCGCCTAATACATTGGTTACCAACCATGTGCTTACCAATCATTAGTCGTAAATATTATGCAAAGAACCAAAACAAAGATTAGTCAAGAACTAATTCAAAGATTATACAAGAATCAATACAATGTTGCACAAGAACTAATATAGCTTTAGACAATATATATGGTTAGACAAAGAATCAAGGCATCATTAGACTCAGAACCAAGACACACATAATACAAAGAACCAAGACAAAGATTACACAATATAATAGTTAGACAACAACCAATAAATCATTAGACAAAGAACCAAGACAACATTATACAAAGAAACAACATGTCAAAAGAAGGTAACCAATGTAAATACAAAGAACCAAGACATCATTAGACAAAGAACCAAGACACACATAATACAAAGAACCAAGACATCATTAGACAAGAACTAGACAAGAAAAATATCATAAGACAAAGAAACAAGACATCATAAGACAAAGAATCAAGACATCATTAGACAAAGAGCCAAGACATCATAAGACAAAGAACCAAAACATCATAAAACAAAGAATCAAGACATAATTAGACAAAGAATCAAGACACTCATAAGACAAAGACTCCAAGTCAGCTTTTGGTTACCTTCACGCAACATGGTGGTTATTGTTTAATGCATTGGTTATTAATCATGTGGTTACCAAGCATTAATCATTAATATTATGCAAAGAACCAATTAATCATTATACAAAGAACCAATTAAGCATTATACAAGAAACAATAACAATATTTAAATTAACACACCTTTAAAATTCGCTGAGTTGGAATTATCTTTCCGATAAGCACTTGAGCTTCATTCTCGACAGGACATCAAAATCGTAATCTAATTGCACTTCTAATGTTTGATATCACTACGTATCACCAAACCGCTTCTCATTCTTACTCAATTATTACCTACATCCTTCCCCCTTCCCTTCCCTCGCTCTCCACAACAAACTTCTTCAAGTTCTTAATGTAATCACCTCCACGCATCCTTTTCCTCTTCCATCCTTCTTCCTCAGATCAACCATTCTATACAAAACATAAAAACAACACAAACCAAAACAATGAATACTCCATTCTATTAGTAAACTACTTTAATATATAATACATTAAACTATTAAGAAAATACTCACTGAAGCAATAATAAACACCACCAATCAATGGAGAAGAAAACCAAAACGCAACAACAAAGAATAAGGGTTAAATCACTAAAACAGATCGCAACAAATGAAAGTAACAAACAATGACTTAACAACTAACAAATATATGTAATAACTAACGAAGATTTATAACGAGATCACGAACTAACAAATGAGATGAAGAACTAACAAATTAAATCACCGTAAACAATCGATAGAGATGAAGAACTAACAAACAGAGGAGAGAGAAACAATGGTTTCAAAGATGCGTAATGGTTTGGTAAATCAAGAGTCCCAGATAAATGATAAAGTGTTATCACGTTAATCAAAAAAAAAAAGTTTTTGCCATGTCACCAAATAATATTAACTCCTTAAATTAAGGACTCCTAATATAATTAGTATTGTAAATATATATGGTAAATTGTCATATTTTTGTAATTATTTTATAACTGTATGATTTTTGTAATTATTTTTATAAATGTACTATAATATGTAATTGTTCGTCAATGCAACCAACAGGAGCTTATTTTAGATGTGGACACCTAGATCATCAAATTATGGTTGATGCCTTCAGAAGTAGGCTAATCAAATTCTTTGGGTATGGAATTATGCAGACAAATTCATATTTTCCGTATGCTTGCTGCTTCAGTGTAACATTCTTCTGTGTTGATTTTCCAGTTTGATTAATGTGATCTTACCTCTAATACGAAGTGAACTTTTCGGGTTCAATAACTATAAAATAGCAGAATAGAGTTTGTTTGTTTGTGTGTTTCTCACCAACCCCCAACCAAATATATATTTAACGGATCCAACTTACATTATAAAAAGACAATAAAATGACCGAAAAGACTAAATAGGTCCTATAACCTAACACAAATGAGTAGATTGGTGACACCATATAGACCTGGTCATTTGACCATCCACCAACAAACTAGGTTTCAACTGCTACAGCACAACACTGGGGCAACCGTGGTAATAGCTAGTTTTATCCTACATACCACTCTTCACCACGGCTAACCACTTCTTGTATCGTAATGGCATATACATGTTTAGTTCTATCTTCTCCATTACCACCTTATCAGTTTTACGTCAACTTGACACATGGTGCTGGAATCAAAACTGTGCTGCGGTCCCAGTTTACAAGCAATGAACTATTTGCCCTCTACTAATTTTCCTGCCCGACGCTTCCAAACTCCCTGCATTTGATAAGAATAAATTTTTAGTGTTATGAATGCATGCATGCATATAAACAAAGAATGTAGCTGAAAAAGGCAGAAGAGTACAAGAGGCTCGTCGTCAGAATTTTCTGGATCGAAAGCTGCCGAAGTAATCCTGTCAGATTCATGCGAACTTGGTGGATAACCATCAGCATCATCTGCTTGGTTTACTTGCAAATGTGATTTCCCTACTTCATCAGCAACATCATCGGAGTCTTCCCTTGATAAAGCTCGCTTTTGTGTCTCTTCTGAAGAAGATACATCTTCATCAGATCCCTTGGCAGTATTAAAGGAGGTGCCTGCTGCATTCTTGATATCTTCCTCTACAGATTCAGGGTCTTCTTCATTTGACTCTTCCATTTCATTAGAGCTACTCCCAGCATCTTCGACCTTATGCCCCTCTGAAACTGATTTCTCATGCTTGTCAGAATTCTCACCTCCTAAACTCTCCTCCATTCTATCGCTCTGCTCCTCTTCTGAATGAACAGGGAAAAGAAAAAGGGAAAATATCAAGAGATATTTAGAATCCTACAAAAGGGGTTATCAAGTTTTTATAACAATTCATTTTACTATGACAGACTTCCTGTTCATTTACATCTACCAAATAAAAGAATTCTACCGGCCTTTGTACTAAATTTACTCTTGATAGACCAATCCAAGATTTTCTCAAATTTTCCAGCTTCCCTTTTTTAACGCTTCTTTGGAGCAATTACAACTCAGTTTAACTATTTATTTGTTCCCCTTAATCTCTTTCACTCCGCATCTTCATTCCACTTATTTGTTCATTATGGAGCATGCATTTTCTATTTAGGATCAAATCATACGACAACTAGTTACATAGTAAACTTTCACTCGGTGAATATTCATGGTGCTTCGAACAAATAGTTTAAAAATATATGATTAGGTTAATGACTGGTTGAAGTTTTAGTACAATGGTTGTGAAGAAAAGGGATACACATCATGATAGATTTAAGTGTTGACATTGTCACTTTATTGCCATGACTTTTCTTTTATCAGAATTCACCTGTGCACTAAAAATGTGAACAAGTCACAAAACTAGATGTTTGATCTCAGTGCTCACCATGTATTAAATAAATGATATTGGATAAAGTACTAATAAAAATTTTATGCATTAAACCAAGGACAAATATATTTTATTTTCCAAAAGAAATAAAAATCAACAACAAATGGAGAGACCTTTACCTGTTTCGAAATCTTCAACTTTAAATGTTGTTGCAGGTTCAGGATCAGATATGCGAGGACTCTGGTCGCTCCCCTCTTGACAAAATTCAGTAAAGCTTTTTGATATCCTCTTATGTCCATGCTTCAAATTTTTCCTTGGAGCTCTTTTCCCTTTTACTTGAGATGATGGAGATCTGCTAATGGAGTGTTAGTCTATTAATAAACATAGTGAAAATATCTCAGACATTTCGGCAAGCAGATGTTACTCACATGTTAATTTGTTTCTTGCTTTGCCTTGAACCACACGAAGACTTCTTTCTCTGCTCAACTGATCTGAAAACATACAAAATGAATTTAAAATTAAAAATACCTTGATAACATACACATAAGATGCACACAAATTTTTTATAATATATATAGACATTATATATAAACACACACATGCTTTACAGATAAGTTGCATTTAAATAATAGTAATCCATTGCATAAACCCGGGTCAAATCCCGAGTCGGAATGAAATCATTGCGTACCAAGGCGCAATTCACATTTCACTATCTCAATAGTATCTTCTTGGATCATCTTAGCTCACCACAGGTCGCCCAAAAAGGTCACGACTCAATGTAAAATTTTTAGTAGTTTGGGACCTTATATACATATCAAATTATCCCACATGTTCCGATTTGGGACTGTCTAAAAATTTTACTCTCTAGCCATCGTGGGATAATACTAGTGGCATTCGTTTCCCCACCAGAGTACATCATCTTCCATTGTAGGATACTACTTTCGAGAGTCAACAATACCATATATAAGAATCCGGGTCAAATCTCGAGTCCTAGTCAAATCAACGTACATAATCAAATCATAACGTAGTAGTGTACCAAGATTCAATCCAATATCTTAATAGTATCTTCTTAAGTCATCTTATCCAACCACAACCTCATCCTAAAGGTCGTGACTATAGGTAATATTGCTAATAACTTCGGACCTTATATACATATCAAATTATCTCACATGTTATGTGTAACTGGGGTATTACAATTAATGGGTTTTACAACTAGTAATAGCAACAACCTTGAATGTTTTGAGTAACTTGATGCAATAGTAAAAGTAAAATTTTAGGATCCATTTGCTAGTATGTTGTATATCCTTCTAATTTAGTTCATGCGTACTATTTCACACACTTGTTTACTTATCAAATGAAAAAGTTTATGCATTTTTCAGCCTATGGTATATTTCCTTGATCCCTTCCTTCCCTATTTCCAATCACTTTTTATATATATTTTTTGCTAATTAAGAAAAGGGACGGGGGATATGGGAGAGATGCACAGAGACCACCCTCTTGTTAGGCCTTCGTTGATGGGTTAATAGGGTCCCTGACAACACATCAACCACCAATCCCCAATGGGTTACTCGAAGACTAGAAACCTTGATCTCAAGGATATTTCACTGGCTACCATGGAACATCCTACTTGATGATCCTTCCTTGCCTGTTTGGTTTCAATGGATCTTTTGCTGTTTCTACCTACAATAATTTTGTCGAAGGATACCAACTGAAACCTTAGCCACTAGCCTTTGGTTCTGACTTCTGAGAGATTGAAGTTCTAATTAAGCCAAAGTGGAGGAGTGGAGGGATGGAGGGGAGTTCCTAGAGCATGTGTGAATTGTTTATGCTGCCAAAACTGGGAAGTAACTGGGAATGTGTTTAGATAGTTGTTAAATTTGATGCTTATTGTTTATATGTGAATTGTGCTCTATACAAGGAATATGACCATCAAGCTCTGTACAGGTTTTGTTAATTTCTATAAACTCATATCTTCCCAACCAAAAAAATGTATTAAAAATTACTTCTCGAGCAGTGTTCCTGTGTAAGTGTAATCGATTAGTCTCTTGGGTTCTGTAGTCAGATTTATCCTGTTTATTTTTCTGTGTTCTCTGATTATTCTTTTCTTACCAAAAGAAAAGTAAATACTACGGAAAAAAATAAATAAACAAACCAATAGTGGTTCAAGTCTGAATATGTAAACATCAACCAAACAAAGCTATTTGCTAAAGGGAATATTGATCAGCAAACGGTACTTACAATCCTTTAGCAAGCATCTTCTTTGGCAAATTTAATCGCTGCAAATGGGGTTGAATACATTGTCAGAGATCAAGCCACATGAATGAATTAGTTGGAAACATTTCACAAAAAGAAAACTTTTTCTTAAAATGGAAAGTTGAGACCTTTAAAGTCTTTCGACCATCGTCAACAAGCTCCCAGCGCTCCTTGTCTAAACAAAGCACCTCCACATCTCCATCATTGTATTTAATCTTTTCACAGAATTAATTAACAAAAGATATGTCAGAGAATAATGTAAACTTAAACTAAAATATGATTCATAACAAGTATCTGAACAACATTACAACAGAGATCAAAGAGCGTCGGCAATGCAGCTTACCACATGTTTGTTTTTCTTTTGGTCATAAGACTTCACCACGCCTTCATAAAACCTATAGAATTTAGCAGTTAGACAGTATGAATGCACAGGTAGAACTCTTACAATATTTTCCTTGTGAGAATCGCACTTGCCAAACTCGGAACAAATTTACAAAGGCTCAATACATCATATGTATGACGATTAAAACACTCTTGCACTGTAAGCATGAACGAAAAAATTAAAGCACGATAAACCATTTTGTATACATAAACAAATGCATCAGGTCTACAATCCATAGTTGTCACGGCACCACGGTGATGGCAGTAGCCGACTGCCTGGATGCCTAGGCGACCGCCATGACATCCGTATGGCGACAAGTCGTTTACAATGTGCAATTTATATATTATTTATTTTACTTAACAAATATATTGACAATAAAATTTCATATACATTAAAACTCAAAACATAACACTATGGAATAACATTAAAGGCATAATTATATAAATACTTGGTAATAACAATCCAAAAACAAAACACTTGATATTAAAAATTAGTAAAAGAAATGAAGAATTCAACAAACACCACAGAAAATAAAGTTGCAACCAACCATCACAAATATGTAGTCTGATAAAGATGTGTCGAATTCGATTAATAATAAGTTTTTTAAGTCTTTTCTCCCTGATTTTTAATCGATGGGTCATGGGTTTGTAATCGATGGGTCATGGGTTAATGAATCAAAACTGTAAAATACTTTGATTGAGCCAGAGCTACTAAGGCGTGCATCATGGCGTCTCAAGGCGTCCAAGGCGTCCAAGGCGTCACAAGGCGCACACCTTAGCAGTTCCAACTCAAGGCGCCCATCGCCGTATCATTTTTTCATTGCCTGGACTCCTAGGCGTCGCCTTAACAACTATGCTACTATCCAGAACAACCGATACCCAAAGAACATCCCACGTTAAAATTTGAAGCCTTTGCATTCTCCCCCTTTTTTCTTACAATGTCTTTGTTTCTATATTTTACTTATTTACATCAACAGAGCACTCACTGCTTATCCATAGGCCACCAGATCTTTATTCGGCAATCAACCAAGTCAGTGGTAGGACGTCCACCTTCCTTTGAAGTGCACTGTAGAAAAAGTGATGTAGCAAGTTAACAAAAGGATGTGCCTAACTGAATATGCTAGTGTTTGAAAATTCTGAGTAAGCAAGAAAACCTGTTAAAGAAATGAGAAAAAAAATTCACTTATATAGTTTGAAATAGAAACACGTACCAGCACTAGCAATGCAGATAAGGATGATAAAATAGAAATGATTTCATGTACGTAAACCTTATAAATTTATAAAGTCATTAGAAACATGGTTTAGGCCATAAAAATACAGCTTGTCATGATATGCTATAGTCAGGAGAATTTTTTGGAAGCTTGAGGATTCTCCCCTTGGTTAATTTAGCATCACAGCTCAATTGAACAAGTCCTAAGGTCGATTATTCCATTGAATAAAGTTTGTTTCATACGGTACAGTTTACAGAAAACTTTATTAGAGCACAGGTAGTAACGACCAATAACAGAAATCTTTCAATTTATAACTAGAAAGTTTATGCTGCAACCTTACTTATCCCAAGAAAATATTAATTAAAAGAAAAAGTTACTTGCTGAAGCCAAGACCGACACAAGGTACTGGTTTAGGAGAGTAGAACGTTCTTGGACGCAATGGTGAAGCTTTGTAAAGGTGGTGGTGGGCCATGCCCCCCTCCCCACACACCCCAACACACAATTTTTTCCTTACATATATTGCAAATTTTTAAAACGCTAAACCTTTTAATTTCATTCTTTTAATTAAAATTAATCATGTAATTTACTCAAATCTAGCCCTTTAAAAATACTTGCAATTCACTCCGGACTTCAACAAAGAAGTTAAACTTGGGACTTGTAAATTACATGTGACATGAAGCATATGACGTTTTAGGAGAAGAGCTTGAACAGAGTGGATAGACTGACCTTTGCCAATCCCGCAATGCTTCTTCGTTTGCGCTTCTTGACAGATCCCATTTTGAGATTACTGTCGGAATATATACTATCCGTATCCCTTAGCTTTTTAGGCTTCTATATGGATGAGAGGTAGAAAATATAAAATAAATACATGAAATCAAAAACCATGTAGTTTAAGAAACAACTTCAACGGTGGAAATGCTTACTTTCAGGTCATGGTTAGAAATTTCTTCTACTTTGTGAACGCCGTTACGATCCTTATTAGAACCTCTACTTTTACTTTTTGACGAGAAGCCTGAACCCTTCTGAAAGCAAGACGCCAGCAAATCTGACTCTGCTGCTTCATTTGTATTTTCTTGCAAAGAAGTTTTCTCTTCGGAATCATTGTGGAGTACCTCATCCATTTCAATTGATTTAAATGAAGAAACTCCCTCCTGAGAAAAACCATCAGCTGAAGACCTCATACCTTTTGTAACACCCCTAGGAGTAGACAATTTAAAATGACCTTGAGCAGATGATGACCTCCGACGTTTTGGTACAGGTACATTTGTTGATTCACTAGCCATTCTTCTGATCTTTTTATGCTTTTGATCATTCTTAACTTTTCTGGGGATATATTCATGGCCATTATTTGGTTCGAACTTGCTCAATAGGCCAACATTATCCTTATCGATTTCCCTCACCATTTTCAAGATATCTACATCATTTACCTTTTTCACTCCAGGTGATAAAGACTCATCTTTCACCACTTTTCTTGCCTTAATGCCCTTAGCTCTTAGACGTTTTATCATTTTTCCCAAAGGCACCTCATTTCCATCTGTTTCACTGTCCTTCAGATCATCATCCTCAGCAATTTCTGGAAGAACCTGCATGTAAGAACAAAATGTAAATCAAAGAACATGTCGAGTGTAGATTTTATCTTGTTATTCCTGCAATTGGAGCATTCTTGAGCAGGACATACGGTTCCATTAGCTTCTAATTTAAGTGATTCAAAGTGGGCCAATACACTTTCATCAGCCAACCACGTCTTCCCTTCACTGACCTATTAAGAAAAATGTAGCAACACCAAATAAGTATCAAGTAGAAACTGGCATACAACAATAAAATAAGTAAATAAGAATTTTATATCATCTAATAGCTACAATTTCTAAAGTTCATAATTTAGTATAAAGCAGTCACCAGGGAAAGGAAGAATAAAGAGACAGTCAGAAATAATATTTTCTGTTTAAACTTACTAAATCAAAGACAAACATACATATATATTTAAGGTTAAAACTTTGTCTGCATATTTGGAGGATTAGAGAACTGTTTGGATGTTCCCATGGGATTCATACTGATTTGAAAGCTAGCTAGTACCCTGTCTAAGTAATTCCAACATGCAAACTCCAATTCCTTCCTCTCATTGCAATGTTCCATGCAATAAATGCCCAGTTTTTTAAATAATCTCTGCCAATCTATAGAGGGGTTGCATTACTTCCAGTTGACAGCACCTCCCCTGCCACCCAAAGAAAATCCAACACGCACAAAGAAAAAGGAAAAAAGAAAAAACTCAAACAAGTACCACTTGAGCAGTAGGCTGCCATTACTATTCATGAGGAGCTCAAAGCTGGAAGCATAAGAAACTCCATTGGTAAACTTCCCTACTTATTGTGAGAGACTGAGAAATGAGATAGCTGCCTATTCAGAATGAATTGCAATGTACAGAGGAGAGCCTTTATATAGGCTTAGACACACAGTTATATACGGAAGAAAGGAGATCACTAATTACTATTAAGATTATTCCTTCAGATAATATCTCTTTATCATAGAATATCTTGTAGAATCCTCTCTAAAATTTATAATGAAACCCAGAGAGAAACCTAGTACAAAACAGTCCAACTGCTGAATAGATTCCGAGCCAGGAGATCCCCCTTGCCTGAAACACAAGGCCTAGTGGGTGATGCACTGAAATAGATATTAAACACTTAAAAATCGCCTAGCTCCGTTTAAACAGGAGCATAAAGCACAAGGGTTTGATCTTCATTCAAGTTTATGAGTTCAGTTAATGATGTTATAACCAAGTTGGTCCCCAACACCCAAATGGGCTAGGGCTAGGAGCAGACTGTGAAAGTTCAAACTTTGGCAATATTTTTTAACAAACTGCCCATAGATCAAACCGCATCTCAAGCTTGACAACAAATCATTTACAAAAGCAAGTTTGGAAGAAGCCTTTGGAAAATTCATAGAAGCTCTTGAAAAAAGGAACGATGAACAAGACAAAATATTTAATCAAGTAGAGTTGAATTTTTACAATAAAGAGAAAAGCATATTCTCCTCCAAACTTAGTGGACAAGGGAAGAAGATTGTTATATTTTCGTGGAAGGCTTGAGACAATGTCTAGTTTAAGTTTGGGGCACTTTATGTCAGCCATTATTGCATATAGTTAGTTATTTTGTATGGTAGTTCGCTTTTTTTTTGTGTTAGCATTGTGTTTTTTTAGGTTGGAGTTATTTGCACTATATACGTGTGTACATTAGTATGTGTTCATGTAGTATAATTGCATTTTTTTTTTGCATGAAATGTGTGTGATCGGTTGGTGTGGTCTTAGCTCTACCTATGATAAGATTGGTTTTGCTTAACTTGAGCAGTGTTGATAATTGATGATGAGTTCTAATTTTAATCATGATGATAATCTATCTTAAACATAGCACTTAAAGTTTAACTGTTTTAATCCACTTGGTTCAAGAGTTTCATAATTTGTTTACGAGGAAAATCTTGGTTAAAATTTAAAGAAATTGTAGAAATCGAAAAGCTCGAAGTTTGAGGGAATCTATGAGATATATATATTACAAAAAGAGAAAAAGAGAAGAAAAAGAAATGATGAAAAGAAAAAAAAGAATAAAAATCCGAAGTAAAAAGAAAAAAAAAAAGAGAATAAACACCGTGGCAAATTAAGTAAGTCGAGGGATTGTTTTACACCTAGCACCCTAAGGTCTTAATGGCCTGGGAGTCGCTGGGTCGTAAAGCTCGAGGTAACTGAAAGCCTAAGGGAATAAGACCAGTACCATGAGAAAAAAAAAAAAAATGAATAAAACAGAGAAAGAGCAAAAATGCACCGTGATTGAATAAAAGTAGAAATAAATCTTGTATTTACCCTTAAACTTGGTAATTGCTTAGTTTTCCATTTTCACAAAAGTAATCAATTGGGAACTGAAATTTTCCTTATAAAGAAGTTTGTTATGTGATTATCTTAAACCGTGGTTGGTTAGAATGGTTAACAAGCACACACACACAACATGGGTGATGATTGGTTGGATTGACTAATTCGTTAGAGTTATGGACTTTGACTTGATTGGATATATTGTTTGAGTATCATTGGTATCTTTGAGGCTGTGTTGCTATATATCCTTGATTTATTCGGGTTCGTAGGTATACGAAACATAGATCAAATTCATATGTTAACAATTCAAGAGGCATCTCAAGCTTAGTTAATTTACTTATTTAGAAAAAACACTTTGCAAATCATACTTTTCTTACACTTTAAAAGCTTTACAATAAAGATCAAACCGCATCTCAAGCTTTACAACAAATCATTTACAAAAGCTTTACAATAAAGAAAAACATAATAGATAAGTATTTGGAATATTAATCCAATAACATAAAACATAATATAATTGAAAATTAAATTATTAAATTTTAACTACACAATATTTCCCATGATATTCCAAACAATTGACAAAAATAAGCAACTTTTCCTTTTTTCCCAGCCCCCAGGCATTTGCCAAATTATATGCCGAATAAAGAAGGTACATGAATCCCAAAGTGGTTCTTCTTTCCTGTGGCATTCAGCTCATCGCATATGGATTCAACAACGTAAAATGGGTCTCAAGCCATAAAAAGAAAGAAAAACTTACCGAGGGTTCATCTCCTTCTTTAGTCTCATGTGGTTTGTACAGGACTGGAGGCAAGGATGCAGACGCACTAAATTCCTGCTGGTTGTCATGCTTTTGAGCTAAGCGCTTGATGATTGACAGTCCAAGGTCACAGATTGCATGTGAGTTCTGAAAATACAATTTGCATCAGTCAACCATTAGAGAAGTACTGTTCTTCCCTCTCATTTGTCTTCTTCTTTTCGACAGAAAAGTAATAAATGATTACACCAATATTTAATATTTACCGTCGATTTTTTTGTGTCAACAGAATCTTCGGAACGCTTGATACTTTGGAAGATCGAGATTACTACTAAAATACTCTCCTTCTCCTTGTTGATACTATCTTCTGACTTGCCATCTTCATCTCCATGCACCAGCATAGAAAGAAGCAAATATAATCGCCTTAGGAAATGTAAAAAGAAAAATTAATTACTTTGAGAAAATGTTATGGACTAAACCCCATGCAAGACTGGTCATCCGATTTTCATTACTAGTAACATCGTGGTAAACAAGACAAACTGTCCCTGATGAGTAGATTTCATAACAAAGGATTGAACTACTCTAACATTCACAAGTATTATGCGGAGTCTAGAAGACTGATAAGCAATTAAACTCACTTAAAGCATTGCATCCTTTACAACTAGCACCAAGCATCTTGCAAAACAAAGTCTCTCTTTATAGAAGTTTCATTTTACTTGTACACTGAAAAGCTCCATAACCGAGAATCTGAAAGTTATCATCAGTGCTCGCCTTTGTACGTACATGATGTCATAAAAGCTACTAAACACACGTCTAAGTAGCAGTAGTTAATTGAACAGAAGTGAGGTATCCTTTGTCAAACAGAAGAATATATTTGTTTTTTGAAAAGTAAGCAGTTATTCACAAAAGTACAGAACTATATTCAATACAAGGAATTTTAAAATAAAAGATTTATATATATATATTAAAGAATGGTTCACCAAACATATCATATATAAAAATACTAGGACTGTTTCTAGAATTGTTGCAGTTGGGCACTATTTATTCCTTAGACATGGATCATTCCCATAAGTCATGCAAGTGATGTCTGACTAAACTATCTAGTGGATCCTGAAACAGTTTTGACAAAACATTTTCCATTGTTTATTAAAGCAATTCCTATAATCCATTGCATCCAGAAAGACGATCTAAAGCCTGAAAGTCTTCACCAAGAATTTCATCCACAGCTTAACAATAGTCAATAAATAAAAACAACTTAATGTGTGCTTCAAATTTATGTTTCTGTACAAAATATATTAAATAACCATTTATTTTAATTCATATATTTTTAAACTTCATCCCACAAATATGTTCAATCAATCAATCAATCAAACAATATATATATATATATAGGGCCTAGGATGGTTGTGGTTACCATAGCCATCTAGCTGTGATCCAAGTATTATAACATGGCTAGTTGTGTCACTTGACCAATTTCATTAATGGCATTGCCATCATTTTACTATTTTATTAATCAACACTACGTCGTTTTGGGGTAGTTGCCGCAGTCAACTAGGTGTGGCAACCGCAGCAACACTTTCGCTATATATATATATATATATATATATATATATATATATATATATATATATATATCCACAACAACTTGGTTCTTTGTGGAGCAACCTCTTTTTGGCTTGTTGTAATTTTGTTTTTTTTTTTTTTGCTCCAGTAGGAAATTACAACAAGCCAAAAAAGGGTTGCTCCACTGACAACCGTTCTTTGTGAATGGAACCCCTATATATATATATATATATATATATATATATATATATATATATATACATATACATACATATATATAGATGTATGTATTTATATACATGTATTTATATTCATTTAATATATAACAATCACAATTTGCAAGCATTGAATAGACAATTTTCTTTTTTTGTCCAAATTTGGAGATGTTTAATAAATTAAACACCATTTGAATGTGACAGCAACATCCACGTCCGCAGAACGGAAAGGAAGCAAAACTGGTGTTAGCTATACATCAATGAAGGCTGTCCCACAGAATCAATTTAATAAATCCAGAAACTGAGACAAGGTTTAAGTTTATCGATGCTTCTCCATTATTGTGTATTTTCGCTTTAAACCTGAAATAAGCATCATAAGCAAGCCAATGTACCTGTAAATTGGTTCATATGCTTTGACATCTTTGCATTCATTAACATTAGGACATGAAGAATGATGAGCAAGAGCATGGACCAAGTATGGGAGAATGAATTCGGGATAAAACACAGAGGAAGCTGTATCAAATTGCACAGATAGCTGACGTGCCTTCCCTTGCTGCCACATCTGAATGATGTCACATAATTGATGTTTATCCTGCCAAAGCAAAATGAGAAAAATATTAATAAACAACCCAGATAATAAATTTTGAAATTACTTCTTTTACCTGCAAACCAATTATGTACTTCACAGATGTACAATGAGCAAATTAAATAAATACCTCTTCAAAATCGGGCTGCTGAGATCTTATGTCAAATAAGAATGCACAAGCATATTTAGGGTCTAAAAGCCGGTCCTTTATGTATTGATGAACTTTGTTGAGAAATAGTTTCTTAACTTGAATATTAACCTACATGAGCAGTGAAACGAAATTCAACATTATTTTAGTTGGCCAGTTTTTTCTGAAGACAATAATCAAGGAATCAGATACGTAATAACAACCATCATCATACTATAACTGTAACGAATGAGAATTTTGTAATAATTAAAATATTTATTAAATTAAATAGATATTTTAGATGGTTTATTTATTAAAAGAAAATAAATATTTGTTGGAAAATTATTGTGGAATAATTAAATTAAGGATGGATATTAATTAAATTGATGTTAAATGATTCTATGAGTTGTGCATATTTTATTACGCTAATGTGTTGGTGATGTTTAATTTAATTTAAATAATTAAATTAAAGAATAAGTGAGTTGTTATGTAATTGCAATGTTGGGTAAGGATGATGTTCTAATTGAATTTGTTAATTAAATTTGAAATTTAATAATTTGCTACAAGGTTGTGTAATGGTGGAGTTCTAATCTAGTTTAATAATTAAATTAGAGATTTATAAATTTGTTAAATGAAATTATAATTTGTAATGAAATTTGTATTAAGGTTTAATTGAATTAATATTATTATGTTTTAATTAAGGAGTGTGACACATGATACTATATATTAGGAGAGTTATAAAAATAAAATAGAATGGATTCTAAAAGGTGTCAACCAAACAAGGCCTTATGACCTTTGGTTTATTTAACTGATACAAACCTTTTATTTGTATAACTGATATGTTTGGTTAATACGTGTGTTACGTGGTCAGTTTATTTACATGTAATGTTCCCAAGTCTAAAGAACAGAGCTTGAGAGAGAGCTTTTAAGAGGAATTGAGAAGAGGAGAATTCTCTGTGAGTTTGAGAAATCAAGAAGAAGAAGATTTAATCAAAGCTTGCAAAAACCGTTAGCTAATCAAAGGTAAACTCTAAATTCTCTAAACTCCTAGTTTTAGTTTTGTGTTCTTCATCTGGGTGTTGATGAATGATTTGTGAAGAAGTTGGTTATGTGTGTTAATAAGCATGCTTAATCTGTTGTTTAGCATCTATAAACGATTTTAGAGTTGTCAAAATCCATGAAAACCATGTTGAAGATGAAGAATATGAGTTTTGCTTAATATATGTACTTTGGGTTTATTTTGAGACTAAAATTGGTTAGGAGTTTATGTTATAATTGTAAAATTGATGATTGATTGTGTTAATACATTAAGAAACAAAAAGAATGCAAGTTATATGGACTGATTTGGTTGAGAAACGAAGCTATGGTGATTGTTCTAGCTAAATATGTCAAATTTTGGAAAAACTAGCAAAAACATGGTTTTCATTCTTCCAATTTGATTGTTTATGTTGTTTTAGTGTTTAGAGTCATGTTATACATGCTTGGTGGTGTTGTTGATAAGTTTATAGTTTCTAGGTTTATTAAATTTACTGTCTGTATGGTAAAATTCGTGAAGTTTGGATGAAGATCGCAGTAAAAGAAAGCGAAGTCTGAAGAATTTTCTATATCTGTGATTCTTGCTACTGGTGGTGTCTTCAAGAAGTCTCAGGGAATGAATGGCAAGTTGCTTAAGGTTTAGGTCAAGCATTGCTTTCTCGAAGTTAAGGTACTAAGCGCATTGATTGCGCCTTTCCACGAAAGCGAAGTTGTTTTATTTTGTGTTGCTTTCAATCCATAGCATGAAGTTGTAACCTAAACCTATGAATATAAAAAGATGATAACTATATTATATGATGTTGTAACAGATTGTGGTTGCATTGTAATACCGAATGTGAAGATTGAAAGTTATTAATTAACAAGTTACTTAACGATTAAAGCTCGATGTTTGTGAGAGTCGATAATGTGGCTTAGAATCTGAGACTTGTGATTTCAGTTTGTGTTATGTGTATTAGTATAATCAAACGAGCTAATGATTTTAAATCAAGTGAAATGGATATTAAGTCAATGAGCATAGTCGTAATGTAACTATTTGATAATGTGATTTGGATGTTAAAAGCTTTATGTTATATGTTAACGAGTTTTCAGATTCGTGTTATGTGGTTGAGTAATATGGTTAGATCTTAAGTTAAAGGTTATAACTTAACTAAGATGGGAATCAAATCTATGAGGATAATGTGTATGTAGATAATTGATGTGTCGATCTTAATGGTATGTTCAAGACGTTTGGTGAACATGGGTTGTAATTGTATAGCTAATGCACGAGGCAAGTTTTTTATCCCTAACTTGTTATTTATACGCAAGTTCTCTAATCCTAATCTTTCATTATGCAAGTTTCCTATCACTTATTATTATATGCAAGTTTCTTGAATCTATTATTCAATTGAGCAAGTTCTCTAACCATAATCTTTCATTATGCAAGTTCATATTCCTAACTTGTTATTGTTATGCAAGTTCTTTAACCCTAATTTATTGTTGAGCAAGTTAATTAATCTTTGCTTCTTTGTTCCAAGCAAGATTGCTTTGGTTAATCAAAGTCTGTAGTTTTATTGTAAGCATTATCTTGTTGCAAAGTGTTTATTCAGCTACGAATAATTGTTGTTTAATCTTTTATCACCAATGTCATTGTACAATCTTACATTGTTATTGTTGTACCAAACTCTTAGTTGACTAGCGACCCTTCTATTGATTCAACAAATACTTAATTGATGAATGCTTTATAAACTAAATTACCCTTGAAGTCAATCCAAACCAAATTTAACTTTCTTTGGTTTGCTTATGTACCTTTACAGTTTTGAAAGCATGTACTCGATGGCCAACAATTGTTCAATTTATAAACCATTGATACTCTATCTTTTATTGATTCATTGATATACTTTGTTCATGAAGACGTAGTAACCAAACCCTTGAATAGTTATTGATCCCTATTTGATTCAACTAGTACTTGGTTGATGAGCGTTCTAAAGATCTAGAATTCCTTTGAAGCTAATTCCAAACCAAACTTCCTTGATACAGAACCTAATGATTAAAGCTGAGATGAACAACCATATTAAAGGGGATTATTTTAGAGCTACGCGATAGCGTTTAAATATTTGCGCAATACATAGTACAAAGGGCTGATCACCTGGAGTACGAGACGATGGTCCATATAGTCGTTTAGACTGTTAAAGGTTACAATAGAAACGTTTGTTAACCTAGAACATAGATGATGGTTATAGTCTTTTAAACTGTTAAAGGTTAAAGTAGAAATACTTGACAACCTAGAACATAGTTCGTGATCGTATAACCCTCAGTGTATTCCTTTGATATTGATATCTCTTATTTGATTTAAAAGTTCATCATTCCTTTGAACTCATAGCTTTGAATTAGAGTATTGTTTCCAGTAAGAATACATTACCATTGAAAGCTCGATCAGTTGTCATTCATAGATTTTTATTGTATACTGTTCTTCTTGTGGGCAATTGTTTGCTCACTCTTGCACAAAACAATGCAAATGAGGTCAAGAAGTCTGAAGAGCTTTCTACAAGCAAGGGCAAGGCAAAGTTCTTGATTAGATGATGTTTAGTTTACCTTTCATTTATGAAACTTGATTATGATTAGGCTTTACTATTCCGCTGATGATGTAATAATAAAGTTTAGATGACCTGGGATCTATTATGCTTGTGAGATTTATTTATATCCTTTGTTTATGGGTAGATAGATGTGATTTTGTTGAACAGTGAACACCAGATATGTGGGATTGAAGTACCCAAATTTGGGAGTGTCACAATAATCGGAATAAATTCTATAAAAAGCTTTAGCAAATATGTATTGATTCTTCTTTTAGTTTATTTTATACGAGTTTTAGCATATATGGACTTCACCTCCAAAGTTCTCAATGTTAGGTAAAAGAGATCAATGGGAATCTTATGATCCCAGTTTTTTGATAGTCTAAGAATAGACTTAGCTCCAGCAAGCTTCAGATGGGCCCTATCAACTGAACTGCGAAATAGAAAGAAGAAAGTAATACATTATTAGAAGCCTCTTATAGTAAGTCATTTAACCAATATGCAATAGCAACCTCGTACTCTTTTTATTTTCTTCGAAGTAAAAGCAAAGCTTATAACATATTACAAACATTATTCTTCACATATGGACAATATTACCTCGATTCAATATCTTTCGAGATTCCCCCAAAAGAAAGTATGTTTCTAAGCATTCCCATCAGATCATCAATTCCAAGACGAAGCTGAGCATCTTTGACAGGCAAATAGCTCTTCACCAATGTTTTAATGCCAAAGATCTGCACACACAAAATCCAGAGCCCATAGGGAATGCAAAAGGGGTTTGTCAAGGTGGTGCATCAGTGCATCCTAAAAGCAAACATGAGAAACCAAACTGATGAAAATATTGAGTGTGAAATTTTGAAAAATATGCAATAGTTTTTTGCAATTCTTTTATAAATAAAACAAATATACAAAACTACCACAAAATGACCTTTAATGAACAAAGTTCGCTTCTCTCATCCCAACATTCTTTTGCTTTATCTTCCTGTATCTGGAAAAAAGAAGTATGCTCTAGACGAAATTAATAATATTAAACAATAAATGATTAATAGACTCCAAGGCAGATTTTGGGATGCCTTGTTTTCTTCCTTTTTTTTCTCTTCTTTTATGATAGGTTAGGATGCATACATGACTACGCGCTAGAATCTCTCGTTTTATGAATCCTTCAATTTCATTTTCTCTTGTTTCAAAGACTGACATGGCCGTCTGGGCTATACACCCCAGGGATTGTAGCACAGCAGGTAAATTTTTCTTTTCGTCCAGCATATCCACAAGCCTCTAAACAGTGTCAAGAAACATTATACTAGAATAAAATTGATCATCAATTAGGGCATCAAATGAGCAGAGTAAATCTACAAGAAATACGCAATGAAGTAATGCGGAACCTTGTACAGAACAGACAATGACATGAGTCCGTCATCGTTTGTTATTGCTGCTAGAGCATGTACAGCATACTTGGCCTGCCTTCGACTACCCTCCAAACATATCCTATCCAATATAAGATCCAGTGAACTGCAAAATAACAATATGATATTTTAAAAAGAATACATGAATGTTAATGACTTACATAAATGTATGGAAATTTGATATAAGAAAACACAGAATTTTGTGTCCAAACCTAGATGAGACTCCCAGTTGATCTCTAATAGTTCCACCAGCCTTTGCTAGAACTTGCAAAACACCTTCCTTTATTACTTCATTTTCATCTTCTAGAAGATGTACCAAATCTTCTTCAATCCCACTAAGCAGCAAAGGACAGGACCAAGCAAGAATCTGAAAATTTAACCCAAAAAAAAATTAAACAACCATGATTTTTTCATGTTTCACAAGCAAATAAATGATTAAGTATGCACAATTATATCAACTTAACAACACCTTTTATCCCAGACTAGTTGGGGAAGGCTGAAAATTAATTCTATATAGCAGCATAAAAGTTGAAAGACGAGAAGAAAAAAATAACATATAACATAATAATATCAACATTAGTGAAACCAAAAAAGATAAACCAAAAAGAAAGAAGAAAATAATAAAACACAATAAAAAGAAAGATTGCAAGAAAATTAGGAAAAAATATATATATGAATACATCCACATATATAAACATACATACATACAAAAATACATATATCGAAAATGATAAAAATGTGCATCCTAATGAAAATGATTATTAAGGATGCACATTTATATCACTTTTGAAACATTATCTTATAAGTTTTTTTAAAATATACAATACCTAACATGCAATAGAAACAGTATTTTCAATTGACAAAGTAATTTTGCATAAATATTTCTTTAGTTTCACAAGTCCTATCACATAGAGATGGGACCAACGCCACTCTCATGTGACAGATAAGCTTGCAGAAATATAAATATATGCTTGCAGAAGTAACACTCTCCCTAGAAAAAAGCAGCCCCATTCAGCAAGCACACATTATAACATGTGTTGTGGGTGCACGTTTAATATGATTCACAAATTTGGCTTAACATACACGATGCATCACAATGAAGTTGAAAACTTAAAACTACCAAATGACGCATGCTACCAAAACACCATCTTGAATTGTAGAATTTCTTTGAGAAGCAATATAGGGATTGGAAGTTTTACCACAAGTATATTCATGCAAGACAAAGTAAACTGTGCACTTCCAGCAGATTTCTGCAAGTCAGCCTCCAGAAGGATTTCTTTGACATGCTCTTTGTTAAAAAGTATATATGAACATTTCGTTGAGAGTAAGCTTAGAAACTCATAGAGACGATGCTTTTCACCAAGGATCCTTAGTACATCATCCTGTGGAAAGAAAATATTGCTCCAGAAATCATCACGCGGACTAGTTTTATACGCCACCTATCATCTTCTGGTTAGAGATACAATAACTTATGCTTGGGTCTACATCCTTACCTGAAAACGACTGGCTTGAAGACACGTAGTGTTTGGATCAAGTAGAGTTGTCAAGATCTTCCAAACATTAGCATCTTTTAATTGATCAAGAATCACAAAATTCTCCTCTGCATTTACAGGATCCGTAAAACAGCGAGACATAATTCGGAAGCAAAACATGATCCTTTTCTGGAGCTCCGGAGCATCATTGTCCTGCAGATAAATGAGAATGGGTAGTATTAGTTAACAGTTCTGCCTTTTTCCCTTTCCGCAGGTAACTAGCAAACAAGGTCTGCATACCTGATGCATCTGCCTAAGGGAAATATACCTCTGCATCTCCTGTTGTAACCTGCAATCCAAGTAGACATAACCTGAAAGTTAGTGAAATATATATCAAATACAGAATATAAAAGTTATATACACCTCCAACAGATTATGTGCGTACAAATTTTACACCAACCACTGATAACCAACCTTTGCTTCTGCTCCAGTATCTTCTCAAGAGCCTTAACCTCAACTTTGTCAAAACCTGAGAATATTCTAACCCAATTTCCAACTTTTTGTTTGACAGAAAATTCGGTTGGAAATAAGGATGAGGATAATATAGATTCAATGGTGTCTGATCTGCAGAATAGAACAAAGATGTCAATAATGTTGTTTCTGCAAAGTCAATACTGTGACATATTCCTTTGCTTCTTATAGAGTAGCATGTCATGAAAATTTATTTCTGAGAATTTAGGGAATCTTCTTACAGTAAAATTAGCAAACCACCCAAGTTTTGGAGATACTCCATTTAGACACGTTTGTGTTAGTAAATTTTAGCTGGCCTCGTTCATGCACCTTTTCTCCAATAATAATCAATTATTTCCTTAAACCAAAAAAAAACTATCTTAAATATTTTATCACCAAAAAATTGAATTAACTTGCCTGAAATCTTTGTCATAAAAACATCTAAGAATCTTCCCAGGAATCCAATTATATTCATCACTTCTAATTGAACCATCAGACCACTTCAAGCAATAAATTCTGTATACCTCAGCTAGCCTCTCCATGGTATATTTTTTCACAAGAAGCTGCATACAGAAAAATAATAAATGAACAATTGAGTAAACAATCACCAACTGGTTAAAACTGAAAATGAGCACTGACAGGAAAAAAAAAAAAGAAGAGGAAAGGATGGTGTAGATATACAGATTTGTCACGAAGGCGTTCTGCAACAAGCTTTATAGTCTCAACTGGAATGGAAGCCAGGAAACAACATGCCACATCACATACAACAGCAACAACTTGTTTACGAACATTTTCATCATAGTCCAACAGCCGGTCACAAAGGGCAGCTAAAATACATCGACACAGATCAAAAATTAAAAGATGTTCAATTCAGTAAATGGAAAAACATTTGTAAGAGTCCTTACAGATGATTTCAGGGGCCTCAGCTCTTGAAGGATTTGACAGGAGACAACTTTTGACATGTTCGAGGACAGACATGCGAACCTCAACAACTCTGTCAGTCAACCTCTTCAAAAATTCAATAAAGATTGGCTGAAATGTTTCAGAGATAGCAGCTTCTGGGAGTGAAAATAGGTCCCCAACTAATTCCGCAGCTTTAAGTCTAATGTCTATCTTGTCAGTCTGTCAAGGGCAAACCTTGAAAGCTAAGATATCATTCATCAAACATACAGAATGAGAATAACCATGACTTTAGATGAATCTATGAGAGAAGATATTTGGAATTTGACTTTGGCCAATGATGTTAAAGCACATAAAGAGTTTAACAAAAGGACTGGTAAAGGCGTCATTAAATGACTTCCTCATGAATCTAATCAATCTATGAGAAAATAATTTTGGAAGTATGTTGACTTTAACCAATGATCCTTTACCTTAAAAAAAGTGCCTTGCCTTTCATAAAAATTAAAATTAAAATAAAAATAGAAAAATACTTTTGACTTTTAGCCAATTATGTAGAGAATGAAGCACAAAAAGAACAAAAATTAGAAAATGCATTGTAAAATGGAGATGATTCTCAAGGAGACAAAAGGGAAGAAGCAACTAAAATTGTTGTGTTTACCAGTAGCTCTCCTGTTAGGTATGGAACAACTCCTGATAAGACTTGAGGAGCACAGCGATAGATATCGTAGATAACGTCATGGTAGTCAATTTGACAATTCAGAGACCTGTTATCACCTGACATTGATGATATAAGAAACTGCTTTATGCCAGGTTCAAGTTTTCTGCCACACTGCTCTATAACATTCAAAACAAGCCTCCTCGCAGCCATAGTGATATCCTAGCATTCCAAGTTCCACAAACTCAACCCTTTGGTATTAAAATATATAATTTAAACAATATGCCAGGCAAAATTAAATAGTACCCTAATCAAGAAGAAAATAAAGTGCAAGTGAAGATGAAAGCAGAGATGCTTACCTTTTATTCCGACCTAAAACAGACAGTAAGATAAATAAGAGGTCGTCTTGAATTTCCTCGCTCTCCACCAAGAGAACCACCATGATCGTTTGCATCGAATTCAAAACACTTTCTGGGTGCTCATCACTGCCAGATGTGAGTTATAAGACGGAAGTTATTCGAATATGAAAATATATCTACAAACTTATTTCAGCTACAGAACCTACCAATAATATGAAGCTCGATGCAGAATTTGTCGTGTACATTCGAAATTAACCATGAATTCTAAAAATAATTTTGGAAAGTTCAAATATGTGTGGGTATTATTGAGGACAAAAATTCAAACAAAGTGCAAGTACTTGGATCATTTTATCTAGTCGCTCACCTTGGACTCTACTCTTCGTCTTTTTTTACGAATAAGCATTTTGCACACAATATAGTTCCTATATTGTCCAAATTCAGGCATATACTGCTCCACGTTTATTACTTAATAACTATAGACACGAGCAAGTGACTACTTTCCATATGTAACCATTCTAACAGAATCTGTCACTAATCCAAGTATCCATTAATGGATTGAGTCTGGTGTAAAGAAGATATTTTTTAAAAACCTATGGCACCTAAAGAACAAGACCCAAATTAACAGAAACTAATAATTATGAGTTCAGTTCTTACTTTGATTTCCTCTTCTTTTTCTTTATCTTTATCTTATTTTATTTTTATGTGGCTATTGGTACCAGCCCATTAACCCTAGCCCTAGCTCTTCATTGAACTTACCTTCAGTATAGCAACCAGGATTACAAAAGAGGCCCGGTAGAGCACAGTTGTTTCTTTGAAGATAAAAAAAAAAAAAAAAAAAGAACTTTTATATTAAACCAACAAGAATTATCAGGAGTATGTAATTCACCTTTTGCCACTAATAAATAATTGTGGATGTACATAGAGTACATATATATTATATGTGTGTGTGCGCGCGCGCGCATGTATCATATCACCTAATAAGCTATAAGAGTCATTTCCTGATTAAAGTTCAAGCATTTGAGAGAGAGAGAGAGAGAGAGACCATGCTGTGTGTAGCTAGTGAACATAATATCCACTTTAACCCTTCTTGCACTCAAACATTAGTTAGGATTTTTACCAAATGTTAATAAACTTGAACTTATATTTGACAATCATCACACCCATGACATAATCTTTAATTAAATTGAGCTCATATAAGATAATAAGGGAAAATTACACTGATTTCTCTATTATTTAACCAAATGACATGGATTCTCCACTTATAGATATCACATGTTACGACACT
The DNA here is from genome assembly GCA_020205605.1 of Panax ginseng. Lineage (NCBI taxonomy): Eukaryota > Viridiplantae > Streptophyta > Magnoliopsida > Apiales > Araliaceae > Panax > Panax ginseng. Next base: position 32,310,311 of record CM035143.1, on the reverse strand, counting down.
GAGCAGTCAAATAGGGTTCTAATTTTACCCATATAAACATGTTTGACTTAAACAGAACAAATGAAAATGTAACAAATAAATTCTTAGAATGATTCAATCAGCCAAGCCATAAACAACCAAATAGCTCAATATTCATTGACTTCTATTCCTTATCATTATTCTTTTTTTTCACACTTTATATTCTATTTTTTTTTCTCTCTTCTTATCTTTATCTTCTTCTTGAGACCCATTGCAAACTCTTATCATTATGGTTTCACCACCACTGCTGACCAACTTGATGCCCAGATAACCATAGTCCATCACCACAATAAATCATTGCTGCATCCATCAATAATTAGCCAAACCCAAAGATGACAAACCTGTACACTTGTTATCAACAATTCGGCCAACACAAGTCACAACCCATTTATTTATTTTTTCTTTTAGTTTTACATTTCAAATTAGATTAAAAGTTTGGTGGGTACTGGGTAGAGGCATTTCAAAGTTAAACCTTTCAGTTTTAGCAAGCTGCCAAATCACAATGAAATATCACCCCGAGTGCAGTGCATTATTATACACATGCACATCTATATGAACCACTAGCATATCGCTTTTGTGGCATGAATATATATATATATATATAATTATTGAACGTGTGTGCTTCAGATTAGAGAATAGAGACACTATGGGCATTTTGAGTTGTGATCAAAATGAAAGGAAGAACAACTGTCAACTATTTATCAGTTCATCTGTCAAATTCTTTCACACACACGCACATATATATGTGTGTGTGTGTGTGTGTGTGTGTGTGTGGAAAGAGGCTTGCTCTGACTAAGACTCAACTATTTGCTGTCCGTGGTGCGTGAGTTTCCTGGAATGTAGAGACATATACATATATGTATATATATAAACCATATGCTTTTGTAAAACCTTTCTCCACCCTAAATAGTATTATCATCTTGTTTTCTTTGAGAAATATAGTGTAAAATCTAGTTTTTCAAGACATTTAGACCATACTAATATTATGAATTATTTTCTCGTCAAATATTACTTCAGTAATTGAAGGATCTGTAGGCTGACTTTAGTAACTCAACTATCTTATCAGGAAAATCCAAGAAGTTATATGAAACATTGAATTATCATAGAAGTATCAACACTAGAAAACATCAAAGATATTGGTATTATTTTCTTGTTTTTTCCTTTTGATAAGTACATCAAAGATATTGGTATTACATAATGTTAGAAGATATTCTCAACTCATACATGTGTGCCAACCCATCCATGTGTTGTGTCAACCCATCTATGTGTGTCAACATATCCTACTTCCTTTCCATGTGTGTTCATGTATAATTTAATTTGTACTAATGCCTATAAATAGGCTTGTAAGTTTCATTGTAGATTTAATTCAATGCGAGAAGTATTAATGAAGAAACCCAAAATAGTTTCTCTCTTTGTACATGGTATCAAAGGACATTCCTTACTCTTTGGTAGCAGAGCACTGTTCACCGTAGTCGAGTATTGTTCATCGGAACTGTTCATCGACACTGTTCGTAGGTCGATACTTGATGAGTGCATATTATTCATTTATTTTTATTCCTTTATGTTTAGTTTTATAGCATGTTTCATGTGTATATGAGCTTATTAAGGTGTTTAATTATTTCAAGAAGAATTAGAGCTGAAATGAAGAAAAAGGGAAGATCGCAGGGTATTGAATGCTAAGATGGATGCATGGTCTTGGCTTGGGACTTAGATTTTATTGTAGAGCTATTCCTTAGCTTTCCGGAACATCTTGAATCGTCCCAATCGGAGTTCATATGAAAAGGTTATGATCTTTTTACCAAACGAACGATGAACTTTAGAGTTGCAATTTACATAGCAGTCACTTAAAGCCCAATTTTGACCTTGATCCAGCCATAATCTATCAATTCTCAAAGAATGAAAGTTATAGATCTCGTCGAGAGCTTCGATTTGATAGGTAGCAGGCTCCGTAACTCCTCTCGGATCAAAAGTTTTGGTCATTCTACCAAAAGACGTCGCAGCAGGAAATGTGACAGCAAATTGGGTGGGAAAATCTTAGAAATCTTGGAAATCTTATATTTTTGAAAAGTTTCTAAAAGCATATTTTGGCAGCTTTCTACATGGAATGGGATTGATATTTCTATTAGAATTAGGATATCTTTAGACTGAGATTTATTTCCAAATTGGATTTTATTTCTTTATGAAAACTAGTTATAATTTGTAAATCCTTTTAGGATTTGAATTTCTAGTTCCCATAGATTTAGGATTTTGTCTAGCACTATAAATAGAGGATGATAGTCGGATTTTATTTATTCAATCATCTACTACATTCTCTCATCTAGACCATTGAAGTGCAGACATGGAAAACATAAGCTAAGGTCTTTATATTCAGTTCTAAGGGATGTTGAACCTTATTTATAATTAATGGTTAATTGAGTATTCATTATTTATTTCTTCTAATATGAAATTCATTCTTGATAATCTGATTTAATTTCTGAATGTTATTTGGCTTAACTGATTTGATTTCTGCAAGATTGAATTGGTTAACGAATATCATATGATAGATTAAGGAATAATATTACGTGTAATTGATATTGTTCCTAATCACAAGTAGTAATTAGTAATACTTGATTGTGGAAAAGCTTTTGAGTATTGCTATAATTATCAGAAGACAAGTTAAACAATCTGAGCTTAGGTGTTTGTTGCTTGGAATAGTCTAATTCTCTAGTTCTTAATGTTGCTGTTATATTAAATCTAAAGAGTTTGTTCTAGGTTATATAATGGTTAGAATCTTGTGAAGAGCTTGTTTCATTGAGTGACAATGTATGGAGAGTTTCGGTAGCAGAGCTTGTTACCTAAGGCTATTAGTTTCATTGAAGGGTAAATAATGTTACACTTGATTAACCTATTGTTGTAAGAAGATGATACTGAACTGAAGAACTGAAGCTTTTTATTCATTGATAATTCTTATTAGTTTATTCTTGTTAATTTAGTTGATCAATTCAAAATCTCCTTTTCATTAGAAATCATTGGATAATTATAAAACAAATCACTCTCTGTGGGATCGATCTTTGCTTACTACTGTGCTAATTGTTTGAATTTGTAAAGTGAAAATAAGGTTAATTTAGGAGTGTAAACGACAGCTCCCAGTACTGTAGCAGAGCACTGTTCACTAACCTCTTAATTTTTTTATCTTACACTGCTATTCTTATTTCCTCTCAAAAAATCAGTTGAACAAATCTGTATGAAGAAATTGAGCGACTCATATTACTCCATAAATTTTGTTTCCAAGTGTAGTGCAATTATTTGATATCCGTTGGAAAGCCTATCCTCCTCAGATGTATATTGTACCTACCTTTTATATAGCGGAACAAAGTGATGCTAGCAGTAGGGTTCATAACACTAACATGGGACAACAACGTTCCAAATCTATTTCTTATTATGCACAATCAAGTATACACTATTGTGCTCTTAATGTCTCATCTACTTGTCCTAGTTGGATCATTAACACAAGTGCTTCAGAGCATATGACTGGGTCCTCCAATCTCTTAACCTCATACACGCCTTGCTCTAAAAAAGACAATATTCGAGTAGTTGATGGTCCTTTTTCTCCTATCTCCTGGAGTGGTTTAATAGTTTGTACTCATTCATTAACATTATCATCTATTCTTCATATTCCTTCATTTACCGCAAACTTATTATATGTCCAATGTCTTACCGAATCCGTACACGCCTTTTTCCCAATTCATTGTATTTTCAGGACTTGGTGACAGGTCAGAAGATTGGCAGTGGTAGTGCAGTTGATGATTTATATTATTTGGATGTTTCCACGTCTAACATGTCTCTAATTAAAGATGGGACTGCTACTCAGGCTCTTCTAGTCTGACTACTCTTCATCAATTGCATCGACGTCTAGACCGTGTAAACACAATCGTTCTATTTATTCTGCTATTAACAGTCGACATTTTGGACCTTTTGTTGTTATAAATACTGATGTGTGGGGACCCTCTCGAGTTGTATCACATTCTGGTCATAGATTTGTTACTTTTATTGATTGTTATTCTCGTACAACTTGGATTTATCTTCTTCATTCCAAAAAGGAGGTGTTTGACTGTTTTCAAAAATTTTATAAGATGATCCAAACCCAATTTGAAGCTAAAGTCAAGATTCTTCATAGCGATAATGGTCGGGAATACAGTAATAATAATACTTTTACGTCTTATCTCTCTCAGCGTGGCATCTTACTTCAAACCTCCTGTGTCAAAACCCCAGAACAAAATAGGGTGACAGAAAGAAAAAACCGACACTTACTAGAGGTAGCACGCACTCTTACGTTCACTATGAACACGCCTAAATTTCTATGGGGAGATGTCGTTCTAACTGCTGCATTTCTTCTAAATCGACTTCCCTCTAGAATTCTTGGGAATAAAAGTTCCATTTTTTTCCTCCAACACACGACAAGTCCTTCTCCTCGAGTTTTTGGTTGTGTTATGTTCATGATAAATCTCCCACTCGGGGAAAACTAGATCCCAAGGCTCTTAGGTGTGTTTTCATTTGATATTCTCCCACCCAAAAAGGTTACAAATGTTATCACCTTCCTTCACACAGAGTTTTGTCACTCGTGATGTCACGTTTTGGGAATCAAAACCTTTTTATTCTTCCTCACCTTCTCCTCAGGGGGAGGATGTTATTGATGATGAGAAGCTTCCTCTTGAGGCTGATATTACAAGTAGTACTACTCCCCCTTATCCTATAAAATCTTCTTTTGTTCATGTTGTCTCTGATAAATCTTCACAAGGGGAGTCACAAGAGTCACATGCTAGACAAAATGAGCCTGAGTTGAAGACATATGCTTGAAGAGACAAGAATAAAGTCACCATTACTAAACCACTGCAACAACTCTGTCCAGAACCTAGTCCTGATAATGCTAATAGTAAGAATCCTAATCCTACTTGTTCTTCTGATATTGATCTTCCTATTGCCCTTTGAAAATGGGTTAGATCATGTACCCAACATCCTATATCAAATTTTTTAGCCTATTATAAATTATCTGCATCCTACCATTCCTTTGTTTCTTCCTTATCTTCTATATATGTTCCTCAAGGGTGGAGAGAAGCAATTAGCAACGAGAACTGGAAACAGACTATGATAGAATTGATGAATGCCCTAAAAAAAATGATACATGAAAACTAATCACTCTGAAAAAATCAGTTGGATGAAAGTGGGTATAAACAGTCAAACAAAATTCTAATGAGACAGTTGAGAGACTCAAAACTAGACTAGTTGCAAAAGGGTACACTCAAACCCATGGGATTGATTACAGGAGACATTTGCTCTTGCAGCAAAGATGAACTTTGTTTGTACCATAATCTCATGTACAGTAAACTTCGGTTGGGATCTTCAGCAATTAGACTTAAAAAATGCATCCCTTCACGGTAACTTGGAGGAGGATGTGTACATGGGCATACCTCCTGGTTTTGCTTCATTTGTCACTGAGGGTAAGGTTTGTAAGCTACGAAAGGCTTTGTATGCTCTGAAGCAATCTCCTAGAGCCTGATTTGGTAGACTCCACAAAGCAATGATGGTTTAGGTACAAGCAGAGTCGAGCAGATCATACTCTATTTGTCAAACAAATAAAGGGTAAGATTATCATTCTTATTGTTTATGTTAATGACACTGTGGTGACAAGGGATAATAAAGAAGAGATAGTTAATCTCAAAGCAAGACTGGCCAGAGAGAGTGAGCTCAAAGATCTTGGTACTTTGAAATATTTCCTTGATATTGAAGTTGTGATATCTTCCAGTGGGATTTTTCTATCTCAAATGAAATATAAACTTGATCTTCTAACAGAAACTGGAATGTTGGGATGTAAGCTCGTTGATTCTCGTATTGAAGTTAATCATCATTTAGTAGGTGGATCAGGATCTACAGTTAATAGAGAAAGATATCAACGTTTGGTAGGACGATTGATATATCTTATTCATACTAGACCTGATATATCTTATACTGTGGGAATGTGGGAATAGTAAGTCAGTATATGCATGATTATCGACATTGTCGCATGAAAACTCTGAGATATCTCAAGTCTGCTCCTGGGAAAGGTATATTGTTTACACCACATGGTCATATGAGAATCGAAGCATACTCCGACTCGGATTGGGCTGGCACTATAGATGATCGTCGTTCTACATCTGGTTACTGCTCATTTGTTGGTAGCAATCTTGTTACTTGACGCAGTAAGAAACAATCTGTAGTGACAAGATCCAGTGACAAAACAGAATATCGAGCTATCGCCTTGGGTATATGTGAGCGAATGTGGCTTTGAACTTTGCTAGAAGATTTGGGTATTGCAACTAAAATGCCTATGCAGTTATTTTGTGATAATAAAGCAGCCATTAGTATTGCAAACGATCCCGGTACAACATGATAGAACAAAACACATTGAGATTGATAGACACTTCATTAAAGAAAAGTTAATTGTTGGTCTTATTTGCTTACCTTTCGTCAGAACAGAACATCAACTTGTTGATATTTTGACTAAAGGTCTTAGTAGTAAGTTGTTTCAGCAATTCTGTTTCAAGTTGGATATGCGAGACATCTATACACCAACTTGAGAGGGAGTGTTAGAAGATATTCTCAACTCATACATGTGTTGTGCCAACTCATCCATCCATGTGCTTTGACAACCCATCCATGTGTTGCGCCAACCCATCCATGTGTGCCAACCTATCCTGTTTCCTTTCCATGGGTGTTCATGTATAATTTAATTTGTTCTAATGCCTATAAATAGGCTTGTAAGTTTCATTGTAGATTTAATTCAATGTGAGAAGTATTAATGAAGAAACTCAAAATCAGTTTCTCTCTTTCTACACATAACAAATCAATTATCCTGCATCCTAATAAATGAACACAGTAAAATTTGAAATGACACGCACCTGACAACAGCCAAAAACGTACTGAACATTTCATTAACCAGGTCATCACATTCGAGATCTAGCATCACAACACAAGACCTATATCTAGCCAGAGTCTCCAAGATAACAACTCTCCTCCCAAAAGATGGACCACTAGTATCACATAACCCGCTAAAGGTGCTTACAATCAAATGAAAGATTTCCTGAAACAGATTCAATATTAGTAGGCTTCGAATCAAAATTTATGTTCATACAAGTAACGGACACACCAAGCCACCAACAGTTCGTCATAACTGAAAAACACCTTTAGAACATCGTCACTATAAGGAGCTTCTGGTGCAGTTATCCGAGTTATCTCACATATACAGGTTGCAACAAGAAGCTTAACTTCTCTGTCTTGATGCTTTAATAGTTCCGACTTTACAATGGCATTCAGAAAAGGCTGCATGGATGTCAATACAGACTTTGGAGGTGACTGATCAAACTCAGAAAGAGCTGATCCAGCTTGCTGCTTATCAATACGGAAGTTTATGAGACTTGAAATTAAGCAACAATAAAATTGCTTTTCAGAAAAATTCGTATGTATGTATGTACGTATGTATGTATCTATATGTATAATATATATATATATATATATATATATATATAAACTTAGGTATATATACATACATGGACAAGTTAATTTAAAAATTTTAAACAAGTATAGGTGTAACTTCCAGTAATGTGGGAATCAATTAATCAAAACCTCCCATATTGGCACTCGTATAAAAATAATAATAAAAAAGAGAGTATATTGTGTGCTCTTTTTTCGGGAAGTCAGGAGCTCAATAACAGAATCATTTGAAAGCAGGGTAAATGTATAAAAATGGGTTAAAAAGGGGATACATCAGTAAAATATGCTGTAAAGAGAGGAACAATTATATCTAACATAAAGATTAAGAAATTTTACAAATAAAAGAGATGAAATAAACAAGCAATGGAACTGGACAAATTTCTAAAGCAGCTGCCCTTATTTTCACTGTTCCACAAAAGACATCAATAAAGGGCCAGAAAGCATAATTAGATAATTAACAAATTAATCCAATATGCAGTAAAAAGATATTATTGTCCGTAGATAATAATCGACAATGTAGTTTTACAAATTCCCATGAGTATAGATCTAACTTCCATGATGTGGGAATCAAATAATCAAGACCTCCCATATTGGCACTCGTATAAAAGAAGTATATTGATCGCAGCATCCAAAAAAGGTTTATGTCTGTGGCCTGACTTCTGACTAGTTTTCCTCTTTTTTTTCAGACATAGATATCATATACATCCTCAAGAAGTAGAGAGGTTCACTTTGCTTCTAGGATTCTCCTTTGTCTAATAATAATCTTGGAAAAACAGATAACCTTTCAATCAAATCAGCATATATCATAAATTGTACTCCCTCCATCCAATTTTACTTGTCCTAATTTACTTTTTGGTTTGTCCAAATTTATTTGTCCCTTTCTATTCTAATAATATTCTTAGTCTTATTTTTCCAATACTACCCTCAGTGAAATGTATTAAAAAAATCTTAGAAAATAACATAACATACATTGAAAAAAGTAACAATATTAACTTTGACATTGGAAGCACAACCACACTCCTTTTTCCCTTCTCTCCCCTATATAATTTTATTATTCCAAGAAAGAGAAAGAAAGAGTTAAGAGATTAACTAAAACTAAAGAGACGATAATATAGTAATTAAGATGGGTAATTTGGAGATAAAATAATCTTCATATGTGTGTATTTTCAAACTAGGACTAGTAAAATTGGACAGAAGGAGTAATTTTAAGGGGGGAGGGGGGGGGGGGGAACTGAGGCAACAAAGAAAAGTAAATTCTAAGAGAATAAGCTACTTGAGGGCATCGTGGTTATAGGATAGAAATGACAACCAAAGACTAACTTGTTGCCCTAATAGAACAGTTGTGAAATGCTTAACTATCACTTATTAAGTTTAGCATTATGCAATTGAAGCCTTCCTTTGGTACATATTTGCTTTTATGATTGTTCTAGATCAGTGTAATGACAAGAGTGAAGACAAATTTCAAGTAGAAAATGAACTCAGGTTGAATTTTGTACTCCGAAAATGTTGTCTAATAAATCTTGGTGGATTTATGCCATGATGAGACAACCACCAGGATTTCCTTATGGCCTGTTTGGTTTGGGGGGAATGAAATGGGAATTCCAAAAGGAATGCTCATTCTTATGTTTGATTACTTAAAAGGGAAGGGGGGAATGAGCATTTCAATGGAATGCCCCTTCATATGTTTAAAGGAATGCTTATTCCATCAAGATGGCTAAAGATTGACCATTCCATTCCAATCGATAAACTTAAAAAAAACATTGATCGATCAAAATTGTGTAGTTTATCGTTCGGACCAAACATAAGAATAGGAATGCAGTAACCAAACAGAACATTAGTATATATTAGTATATTGACTCTCTCGCAGTCTATTATTCTGTTCAGCACAAACAAGTTTACCAACTGAGAAAAATAGATGATGTTTGAGTCCTTGTGGCGAGCGTATTTGATTATATTGATTGAAGAATTTTTTTGGTAAAAGAACAAATTACTTGCCAAGAATCTCCAGTGATATGACTAGTTGAATGCATATGCCACGTTGCCAATTAATTAAGAGGATTAAATGTTTGCATCTTTGCAAAGGATTTTGTTCTTGCTAACTTAACAGAAAAAAGTAATCATTCTATAGTTCACTACTATTAATCCTTCAGCCAATTTAGAAGAAGTAAACCCTTTTTATTCTTCTGTTCATCCAACTTTTGGAGGATTATGTTAATAGAACTACTTAGGTTCATTATATATGATTACATATTGGATAAGTTAATTTTCAAAATTTTACTTGAACAAATATCTTCACAAAACTATTCTGTTTTTTAGACGAAAGAGCTCTTATTTAAAGAAGAAAAACAAAGAGGGAGGACAAGGAGTCTAAGGTGTTGTTTGTTTACATCTGATTGCCTCTTAATGGACTGCCTCTTATTCGCTAAGAGGCATGATATTGTTTGTTTTTTTTGTTGTTACCTCTGAATGCCTCTTAATCGATAAGACAGAAAATGATATCTTAATAATTAAGATGTACCTCTTAATGAAATTCTTTTGATAATTTTTTTTATATAAATATATTCAACAATATTATGCACTCAGTTTTATTAAATTGAATATTTAAAATTAGTAAATAAAATTTTACCATTTAAAATAGTATCATTAAGAGACAACTTACTTTTTAGTTATCAAACATTTTTTTAGATTCAGACATCATAACCATTCAGATGATCTAATTTATTAAGACATCATAATCATTCAGATCTTAATTCCCAGATTTATCAAACACAACCTAAGAAAAACAAAGCGGAACAAGTGCTGAAGAGTAATCTACCAAACCCTATGAACATTCACTAATGTTGGCCAAGGACGGACGGAAGGAAGGAAGAATAAAAGGATTAAAAGAACATAATTAGGATAAAAGCCACAAGCACAATGCTTAAAATCAATAATAATAAAGCATTCAATTTATGAATAAACTTTTAGGGATTACAATCCTCATATAGACTAAATAAAGCCCTAATTCTTTGAGACCAAGTAAACGTAATTTAAAAATGGAAACACAATCCTAATAATAATCTATATAATAAAACAGAACTCAATTTGAATCCTATAATTTGAGAAAGCACAACAACGACTCAGATTCATTTTAACTTAATCTAAAGGCTCACATTTCATCTCACACAAAATCCCGCCCAAATTTCCTCCTCCTTCTCTTTCTCTCTCCTCTTCTCCTTCTCTTTCTCTCTCCTCTCTCATCCCCTCCGCCTTCTCTCTTTCTCTCTCATATTCATCTCCTTTTCTCTCTCTCCTGGGTCAATCTCTTCCCCTCTTCCTCCATTTACTTAATCAATTGGTATTTTAATATTTTATTTTAAATTATAATAATTTTTTGGAGTATGCATACATTTAAAATGTATAATACATAAAAAATATCAATGGTAAGAAAACACAAAATTAAAAACAAGATCATAATTTACTTATAAAAAACATTACTTATAAAAAAAATTACTTATAAATAGATTTTTTTTTTTTTTTATCAAATAGAACAAATGTTAAACATATTAGAAAATTGGTTCATTTGTTGGCATGATGTGATAATTAACATAATAATAACAATAATAATAATTATAATGATAGCAATAATAAAAATTAAAATAATAATAACAATAATAATTATTATAATTATAATAGTAATAATAATAATAATTAATAATAGTAATAATTATAATAATAATAATAACAATAATAATTATAATTATAATAATAATAATACTACTACTAATAATAATAATAACAAAATAATAATAATTATTATAATAGTACTAATAATAATAATTATTATTATAATAATAATAATAGTATAATAATAATAATTATTATTATTATAATAGTACTAAAAATAATAATTATAGTAATAGTAATAATTATTATAATTATAATAATAATTATTATTAATATAATAATAATAATAGCTTATAATAATTATAATATTATTATAATTATAATAATAATTATGATAATAGTAATAATAATAACAATAATAATAATAATAATTGTTATTGTGGTAGTGTGGTGAATTATGAAAATTGTTATTGATGATTTGTAAGTTTTGTAGACATGTTTAGATTTTTCTGAATATCTATTTTTAAAGGAAAATTAATTATTGTTGTGGTGTGGTGAATTATGATAATTGTTATGTGATTGTAAGTTATTTTAGGTTCCAAAAAGTCTTTAGCTAATGTAGTATTTTTCGAATTTTAATCTAATTTTTCGTTACGTCGTGCCTTCAGGCACGGGTAATTACTAGTCTACTATAATTAAAAACTTTAGAATATTCTACCTATATAATAAAAGATACTCCCTCTATTCCAAAATTAGATATACAATTTGACTTTTGAGTTCAAACGACGACATATTAAACTTTAAAATTGGTATATTCATAAAAGTTTAAAATGAAATAAATTTTGTGATTAGTATTTTTGTTATGTACTATATAATTATAATAATTGTATAGCCTAAAATTAAATAAATTCACATTAATTTGAAGTTTAATACGTCATCGTTTGATGTCAAAAGTCAAATTGTATCTCTATGTCAAATTGTATCTCTAATTTTGGAACGGAGGATTAATTACTAATTACAATTTCTTTATTTCAATATAATGATACAAAGCAACTAATTAATAATCCTTCGAGCAATGTTCTAAAAGGCGTGGCCTAGGCGGAATTTTTTATTTTAAACCAATTTTAATATTTTATCTTACATTTATCCAAACAAAACAATAATATAAAGTAAAACAATCTATAATAAAGTCATTTGCTTAAAGTTCAAACACATATTCATATTGCTAATGTCAAAGTTCAAACACAAACATGCAATTGTTGAAAGTTCAAAAATATTTTTAATGTATTAGTTTTATTCATAAACACAAATTTAAAAATTATATTGAATTAAACTTAATATTACAATTGCATCATCATTTATATAATTTGAAGTCGGTATAAGTTCAAAAAATTACAACTATAATAAAATTATCCATTTTGACTTGATATTATTCACTACTTTTTGTGATTTAATATGCTACAACTTGTATTATGATTGGTAAATCATTAGAAAAATAAATATATTAATATCTGGTTAGGGTAGTTATTAAAATTAAAAAAACCTCTCCGCCTAGACTATGCCTAGGCCCTGTCTAATTTTCTAGAGGGTTTTTTTTGTCACCTTGGGCCTAGGTGAGGCGCCAGGGGGGCCTAGGTGAGGCGCCAGCACTGCCTTCAAGTTCCTTGTATTGCTCCAAAAAGAAAAGAGTGAAAAAAATATGAAAGAGATTTTTCTTAGAGGCATGGATTTGGACATCCCGAAGCTTCGAAAAGATGGAAAGGCAGAATAAAGAGATTAAGGGAATGATATTTCGGCTCAAAGCCATAAAACACAATTCTTAAAACAATTCACATTTGATAATCTAAATAAAAACATGGATTACAACTCTTTATATTGGAAAGCTATGACTTAGCAACCCAGGAAAAACCTCAATATAAAAAATAAAATTAAAAAACTCCTAATTAAAATCTACTACTATAATTAAATTCTAGAATAATATAACAAATTGTAATTAGTGATTAAAATTTCTTTATTTATAAATAATAATATGAAGTAATTAAGTAGTAATCATTCAAGTCCTTTACATTACTCGGTCTCATTCACCTAACTACAAAGCTCCCATTAACGTTGTGGAGAAATAAAGAAGGAAAAATGTTTTCTATTATATATCTTACAATGTACAATATAGAGCCTTTATATAGGCTTAGAACTGCAGCACATTTAGAAAGTAAATCAATCATTCCTTAATCATGCAATCCCCCTAATCATAAAATCCCCCAAATCATGTTATTAGAATAATATCCTAGAACTCTGTAAATTATCTACTAACACTCTCCCTCAAGCTAAAAGTCTTATAACTTACAGCTTGTTACAAAACATAATCTCAAAACTAAAAAGATTCAAACCAAACTTAAAAGGAAAATATTTTATCTCTAATACTCCCCCTCAAATTGAGGCCCTCTTCAATTTGCACGAATAAAAGAAAAAGAAAGAAAAAGAAATGAAAATGTGCATGTCCAAAGTTGATTCTCACCATCAATACATAACTTCATATCCACTTTCCAAAAACACTTATCTCCAACAAAAACGATGGACTTCTTGCCTTCCTCAATAAAGGACTCTTAAGTCTCCCAACAAATCAAAGGACACACGCCTTCCTCAAACCTCTACCCCATGAAAATTTTTGCTCTCTAATCAACAACTAATTTTACATATTTCAAACCGAGAAATTAACTACTCTGGACATGTCGCCTTTTTGAAAATGAGAAAATAAAATATAAAAAAACTCCAACTCCAACAAAAAAATCAGAATTGAACCAAACCGCTTAATTTTTCTTTAAGATGAAGTTAAACACTAAAAAAAACGATACCCGTCGCCAGCTATGTGCTGGCGGCGGCGCAAGCAAAACCTTTTGATTTGATTGCCAAGATCAACCAAACTTTGATACCATGTGGAGAAATAGTTTTCTACTCCCTCCGTCCCATAGTTATAGGCTGATTTTCCATTTTGAGATGTCCCAATATATAGGCTACTTACTATTTATAAATTTTAGTTGGTTCATTGTTTTACTTTTATGCCCTTATAATAAATATTCAACTATTACTCTTTTTTTGAAGAAACAACATTCAATGTCATTATTTTTATCACCACATTTAATGTTGTTGTATTCTCTTTGGTTAAAATTCTATGGTTGTGGACTTTAACACGTCAATCAATGAAGTTGAGAGTTCCAGTGTGATAAGTAAGGAGTAATTAACTTATTCATTAATTCCATATTAAGGGATATATGTGGAAAATTTATGTTAAAATTACCACTTAAACTAATTTTCTTAAACTATGTGCCAAAAGAAATCAGCCTATAACTATGGAACGGAGGGAGTATTATATATCTTTATGTACAATAGAAAGCCTTTATATAGGCTTAAAACTACAATACATTTGAAAAATAAATCAATCATCCCTTAATCATGCAATCCCCATAATCATAAAAACCCCCGAATCATACTATTAGAATAATATCCTAGAATTCTCTAAATTATCTACTAACAATCGCCAAACAGAAGCCACAAAATAAACTCCCACAAATACGAGAGAAAAAGATAATTATTCTCAAAATTCCTCTGGATCCAAATTTCCCAAATAAAAGCAAACAAAGCACAACGCAACGCCACAAGATAGAAAGGGAAACAAAAAAATTATATGATCTGACGAAACTTGTCAAAGAAACAAGACAGACTCAATCGTCTTCCGCAATCTTAAATAAATAAATTCACTCCTCTTGCAACTGAACAATGAAGGAATAGATGTTTGTGAGACATAGAACTGTGCTTGCACATATCACATAAATACCATCAAATATAAAGCAAAAAATTCATCTTTAAGAAGTTTAACATCATATTCAAATTTTTAAATGTGCTTTTAAAATAATTAAAATACTATTTGTCACTTGTGAAAAATTTGATAAGAGATCCCAAACCTAAGGAGGAGTGCATGCTTCCCAGAATGGGTTAAATGCAAAGTCGACCACTGAACTTTAGTGATTTTTGGGTATTGAGCCCTTTTCTTTTGGTCAACCCAAATCGAGCCCCTTTCTATTCGAAAATTTGGATATTGAGCCCCCAGGTGTCACATATGCGTTGACCTGCCTGTGTGGCACACGTGGCACCGCTGACGTGGACATTTTCCAAATTAATTGCCAAAAATATGAATCTCCCCATATTTGAACCCAAAACCTCGAATTTGAAATTTTGGACATGAGACCACTCAAGCACCACAAGCCTAACTGTTAATTTTACTCAAGAATTAAGTTTTATACCAAAATAATTCATTTCCCTAGCCCCACCAAATTAATAAAAGACATTTATACCCATTAATTTAAAACACCATCATGCTCAGCAATTTCAAATCTCCAAAAGTTAGGTTTTTTAAATTTAGACCAAAAATTACATATTTCGCGTTCAATGGCCATCGTCTCAGAAATCCGTGAGGAATGAAAAGGGGAAAACTACCTAAAGAAAATAGAAATCCCTGTTTCTTTGAATCATAAATATTCCGTTGTTTCGGGTTCCAATTCCAAAACAGATCTGAAACTTATAATTTACAGCTTATAGAAATTATAGTTAAGGCTTGAGGCGGAGTTGGTGACGTAAGCATTGCCGGAGAAGTCGACTGCAACGTCGTTGGCACCGGTCGCGGAGGAGGAGGTATTCGGGTCTAGGAGAGGGGTGAGGAAGAGGCGGGGGCCCGTACGGAGGTCGTAGGAGGCGAGGGCGAAGTAGGAGAGGATGGAGAGTGGACGGTGGCGTTGGTGTTTGACAACCGCGATGCTGAGGATGGCGGTGGGAGAAGGGAGGGAGGAATAGGAGATGAGGGTATCGACAGCGACGGCGTCAGAGATGGACTGGAGGAGTGGGTGGCGGAGGGAGCTAACGATGAAGTGTTGGGAGGATGGGTCCCAGGTGAGGGATTCAGGGTAAAGATTAGGCGATCGGAAGTTGATGATGTGGGGATTTTTGGAGAAGACTGGGCCTGGGAGGGTGAATATTATGAGAATTGTGGCGGCGATGATGAGAATCAGGGTTGATCTCTTCCAACCCCTGGAGAAAAATTAATGTTTTCTACATGATTAAGTTGTAGGGGTTATTTACATCTTAAATTAAATAATAAATAAATAAAAATGAAACAATAATACCATATTGCTTCAGTTAGGCGTTAGCAGGAATACTGAAAATTGAAAGAATATACATTCGAACATTACAGGAACCCTAATTCAACCGAATTGGTAGAAACTTTTCATTCAAAACCAAGAACTTAGTTCAAAGGTTCATAAATTTAACCATGACGACGAGAATTAAGTTCAAATTACACTTCAAACAAACCCTACAAAGAAAGAGTTACTCTAGGGATTCAAATAGAAATGAAAAATAAGACCATAAATTGCTTCAGTTAGCGTTCAGCTGGAATACTGAAATATGAACCATACCATGAACCCTAATTCAACCGAATTGACAGAAACCTTCCATTCAAAACCATGAACTCAAACGTTCAGAATTTTAACCATGGAGACGAGAATTAAGCTCAAATACACACTAAACAAACCCTACAAGAAAAAATTACTCGAGGGATTCAAATTGGGATACCTTTAAGAGCTTGAGTAGAGAGTCTTTGGAAGACGGAAGGTTTTCGAGCTTCGATCCGAGCTCCTTGAGCTGCTGTTGAGGCTTTTGAGCCATGGTTGTTGAGCTCTTTTTCTCTCTCTTACTTTCTCTCTCTAGAAAAGAACATCTGGTTTGTGTTGTAGAGAGTCGGAAAAGAAGGTTTCGAACAAGGAAGCGAAATAAAAGCGTCAAGTGTGCGTGTTTGTGATATAAGCAACTTGTACTCTTGACTTCAGCGCTCCTCTATATATACTCTACTGCAGACTTACTTTATTGGATGGAGTTTTTCACGTTACTTCCCTAAATCGGTATGTGCCGGTTTGATGTAGAGACAATACCGGTAATATTAATTACGTATTTAAGTACAAGTTTTATTTTTATTTTCAATAATTTTATTATAATATATAGCTATAATTATGAGTTATACATACAGAAAAAAGAATTAGTAAATTTTCTTCTTTTTTTTTAGACAGTAAGCTCATGTCTCATTGTTTGTATGAATTTTCTTTTCTTTTTTTAACTTTTTTATACTTTTTTGCTATTTATGTTAGTGGTATTAGAGGTTTTTTAGATAATTTTTAAATGTAAATTTCACCAACTATCTTATTTTTTTAATTCCTATAATACTTCTTGATGAATTAATATAGATATTTATGCTATATATGGTATATATCGGTTCAGTAGTGTATATACCGTTTAAAAAAATAGGACTAAAAGACAATTTGCACTCCAAACTTTATTTTCTATTTACTTTTGCACCCTAAACTTAAAAAGGTGTCTAAGTACACCCTAAACTTAATTATACGTAACAAAGCGCACATTTTCTTCACTTAAAGCAGTCAAAAAGTGATGGCTAAAAGGTCATAATACAAGTTTGGGGTGCAAATTGTTTTTTCTTAAAATTGGCAAAAATAATTATTTTTAAATAAAATACAATAATTAATTTTAAATAAAATAATTAATTTTAAAAATTAAAAATAAAATAATTAATTTTAAAATAAAATAATAAAATTAAAATAAATATTTGGAATTAATAATTAATCATTAATCATTAACTTGTAAAATGATTATTTTATTTTATTTTTAAAATTAATTATAAATCATTCCGATTAAAAAATCATTAACTTGTAAAAAATCATTTTTCCACAAAAAAAGTAAATTTATTTTTGTTTTAAAAACAAAATTTTGTAAAAACAAAATTTTTAAAATAGAATTTTTTTTTTAAATGTAATTTTTCAAAAACATAATTTTATTTTACAAGTTAAAAAAAATTGTTTTTGTTTTTAAAACAAAATTTTTTAAAACAAAAATTTTAAAAATAGAATTTTGTAAAAAGTAATTTTTTAAAATAATATTTTTTAAAAACAGATTTTTAAAAAAATATTTGTAAAAACAGATTTATTTTTAACTTTTTTTAATGTAATTTTATTTTACAAGTTTTAAAAAATTCGCATTTTTTTAAACACAATTTTGTAAAAAAAAATTATATTTTACAATTTTGTAAAACACAATTTTATTCTACAATTTTGTAAAACATAATTTTTTAAAAACAATTTGTATTTTACGATTTTATAATTTTGTAAACACAATTTTACAATTTTGTAAAACACAATTTTATTTTACATTTTTCCAAAAAAATTACATTTTACAATTGCATTTTTAAAAATTACATTTTCAAAAAAAATTAATTATTAATCATTAATTCCAAATATTTATTTTAATTTTATTATTTTAATTATTTAATTTTAAAATTAATTATTTTATTTTTATTTTTAAAATCAATTATTTTATTTAAAATTAATTGTTTTAAAATTATTTTATTTTATTTAAAATTAACTATTTTTGCCAATTTTTAAGACTAAAAGACAATTTACACCCCAAACTTGTGTTAAAGCCTTAGCCGGTCACTTTTGACCGATTAAGTGAATAAAGTGTGCGTTTTGTTACGTATAATAAAATTTGGGGTGTACTTAGACACCTTTTTAAATTTGGGGTGCAAAAGTAAAAAGAGAATAAAGTTTGGGGTGCAAATTGTCTTTTAGTCAAAAAATAGATATTGATATCGGTTAATTGATTTATATCGATTTTTTATACCGTTGTCGGATTGATTTTAAATTTTATCAAATCGTTCATACTTGTAGACAATCAAATTTTTGCATTTCTTTCCCTAACCATGGCGGGAGGGCAAGAACATCATTTCACTCCGACTTTAATATATCCGAGCAA
This sequence comes from Panax ginseng, assembly GCA_020205605.1. NCBI lineage: Eukaryota > Viridiplantae > Streptophyta > Magnoliopsida > Apiales > Araliaceae > Panax > Panax ginseng. Next base: position 32,291,315 of record CM035143.1, on the reverse strand, counting down.
GGATCACAAAGCTAAAAACGAGTTTATAAAGCTACTACAACGATTCCCGAGCAACAAACCACTCAAGTCAAGATTGTTGACTAACCCGCATATTCAAGAAGATACTATTTTTGCTTTTTGCTCTATCTTTCCGGATCTGGAATTGGTTAAACTTTATGACATTGCGTAGCTTTCGAAAATAGCTTTTCGGAATGGTATGTTACGTCTCTCAACTCTTCCCAGATTGAAAGTTACAAACATTTATGTACGCAACACGAAAAATCGACGTCGCGACATGAAAATCGAGGCAACTAGGCCCCACTTGGGCCAACCGCATATGGACCTGTGGCCAAGCCCGGAGCCTATATAAGGCAGTTTTCAGCCATTTTTTGTAGGAAAAAAATAGGAGAATTGTGACACCCCCAAAATAGGTCTACATCACCCATTCTGAGTTGTCAATACACGGTACAGAAACAACTACAACTTTATTATTACAATAGTAAAAGCGTGAGTTTAAATACGAGATATTGCCATTCAGACAATATCCACATACAAATAAATCCTCATCATAATTATTGATACATTATCTTTACAACAATGGTGAGGACTACTAAACAACTCTCCCTAGAACCTTCATTCCATCCCCCAGGCTGCATACTCATTTATATTCTCGCCTCCCCGAGAAGAAAAATAGAACAAAAAGGAAAAGGGTGAGCTCGACTAGCCCAAAAGAATATTATGACTAAGATAATATACAACAAAATTATCGTTAGTCTTCAACAGAGAAAAAATATAATAGAATACAATAGACAACAAGTTTTAAATCAATATTCGCGTGAAATAATAATTCATTAGAAGAGTTAAGTAGAGAATGCAAACTACTATCTTCTATGTATGAATTTTAAAGTTCATCGTCTATTTTTTTATCCCCGTAACATCAATCAATATATATCGGGATCAAATATTCATCCTCGCACTACTTGCTGAAGCGAGGACATTCACCGATTGGTCATGTTCATCTAAACACATGTTCATCTTTTGCACTACGGGCCAAAGATATTCATCGAAATCATTCATCTTTGCACTACGTGCCAAAGATATTCATCATAAATCATTCATCTTGCACTACGTGCCAAAGATATTCAATAATATCATCATTTAAGACCGAGGATGATGAAAAATATTTTTTAAAACGAATCCGGTAAAACAAAATGACAAGGATTAAGGATTAAGGATTCGTTTTGTTTTATCCACGTCCAAAAAATACCTCAAAAATAATCATAGTGGTGTAAAATTCAAGAATGATCAAAACATGGATACAATCAAAGCTAGTATCCGAATAGATATTTTAGACGAAAAAGAAAAATTTTTATTTTTCGATGAATAGTCTGTATTCGTGAATGAATAGGTTGTATCACGTGAATAAGGTCGACACGTGAATAGTACCCCATCACTAAAAGTTCCAAATTTGATAAAACTTCAGATCAATATTTCAAAGATAATGATATTGAAGAAATAATATCATTACTGAAAAAAATAATATCCCTTACCTCGGAAAGACAAAGATTCTCACTGGAATATGGGATATAGCTATAACTTGAACTTCGCATCAGTATAGCAATACTCAAAGTATACTCAAAATACTCACAAGAATATGCTCGATAATATAGAGAGAAAACTTTTTTACGGTGTAATTTTCAATTCTAACCTAAGCACCTATTTATAGGAAAATGCTTAGAACACCAAAGGTAAAATTTAATTAAAATATTAATATATATTAAATTTTCCTATGCACACTTTCTAAGATCTGAAATTCAGCATTTTCATCACATGCAAGCCCCACCTTTAATGACAAAAACGTTTTCATAATAAAATAATTAAAACTTCCAAAATCAATTATTTGAACTCCTAACTTCAATAATTCACAATAAATAGCCCTTTTGTGGAAAATTGAATCTCGCTAATTTTTATAGAAAATTCAATTCTCTACAACTTTGCAGAAGAAAGTTTTCCAAATTCCAAATGTAAATTGGGCGAAATCCACTAACAGAAGCGATTTTAGAGAGGCTATAATCAAATTTCAAATCAATAAATGGGGTCCACCGACATGTTTAACATGTTTTAAACATTTATTGCAACAAAAATACTCTTCCTCCTCTCGTATACTCATATATCCCACATTCGTTGTAAAAATATCACCATTATTATATTATTAAAATATAATAATATATATATTTAAATGAATTATTTTATCGAGAAAAAATAAAATATTAATTTTCAACAATTGTCACATTAAAAATTTTCTCCATCTATATCCACATAAAATCAATATTTTTCTCATCATATGAATCAATAATTAATTATTCACAAATAATACAGAATCACAATATCGACAACCGCATAGGTTCTCAGGAAGAGGGGCTTTCCAATAAGAATTTCTCCTCATCGCACGCAATTAGGTGACCAAACCTCTCCTTAGATGTAACTTTCTAGACATTGCCAATAATGTTATCTAATAATATTATTGAGATAATATGAATTATTGCTTCGATAATGAAAAATCTTGTGTAATGACAATTATTGAAACAACAACAATATAAAATATCAACGCAACAATTATTGAACCAATAAAATAAAATCTTTGAACAATAATTATCAGTAACCATTATTGAGTAGTGCCTTCTTACGTAAGAGTCAATAATTGGTGCAATACCTGTGCTGTCTTCTTGCAACAACGCCAGACATCGTGTTTTAAACCACCGGGTATTCCAACAAAGGTAAAACCAGTAATAACTACTGCAAGTTATTTTTAAACAACTTATATTTGTCGTTTTCTTCCTCCAATCGCTTTCAGTTATGGGGCCCACACATGGGTCGCTACTGGCCGCATTTAATATTCTCCAAACAATACGAATATTCCACGACCAAACGAATATTCTCCGACAACAATGAATATTTTATAACCACTTGCTTATTTTGAAATATTTGCGTATTTTACCCATAACTATCCACATTAATCACATCAACCCTTACTATTTCAAAATAATAAATAGAGGAAATTAAATTTCATTTATTAATTATTTGGGGTCTTACAAGAATTTAGAGAGAAAAAAATTATTTGTGAGGAGTAAATTAAGAGAATTCTCCTTAGATTTCAAATAGATCTAGCCATTTCTATATAAATCGACCATCAATTGAGTGTTAAATCATATAGATCTAAGTGCAAGGAAGATTATTTCATCATTCCCAAGGTGAAAAATCCAATCTTTTATGTAATTTCGATGTAGATCTAATAGATGTGTTGTATTTTATTCATTGTCGTGCTTGGATTTGCTTATTTTATGATTATTGTTTTATTGAGACTTTCTTAACATCCTAGATCTAGGGTGTGTGAATCATATGTTCGTATTATGGGTGGTTAGAGAGGATTTCCCATGAATGTAATCTCCTCCTAATCATCCGATGATACCCTTGTGCTGATTTATCGACTTTCCTTAGATTTAAATCATTTTACTAATTGTTTTTCTTGGAGATTATTAAAGTTTGAATTTTTTTCACTAGATCCACCTTAGATTTAGCTTAAATCTAGCTTGTTGTCGGTTTCAAAGTTAAAAGTTTTAACCTTTATGCTAGATTTTGCTTAGATATAGTTGTTTCGTTGTTTTAAATTAATTTTGCTCACCCCGTAAATCCTAGATCTATGTCTAGCGGTGATGGGGTCCCACCTTCTAGCCATCAAAGGATTTTAATAATTGAATCACCTGATAGCCGGTTTGGAATATATTTGAAAGAAGTATTGTAACGCCCCCAAAATAGGTATACATCACACATTACGAAGTCGCCAAATACATGGCATGTAATACAAATACAACCTTAAATATACAACATAAGCTCTGAGTTTTAATACAAATATTGTCTTCTAGACAGTATTCAAACTCAAAATAAGTCCTCAATACATTTATTATCACACTATTTCATAGAATAGTGAGGACTACTAATGCTATCATCTGGACTGTCACTCCGTTTCCCGACTAGTCACTGCTACGTTCTTATTTCCTGAAGAGAACAATGAAAGCAAAAGGGTGAGCTCAACTAGCCCAGTAAGAAATATTATGACTAAGATAATGCAGAATAAATTATCATTAGCCTTCAACAATGTTAAACTAATAAAATATAACAAACATCAAGTTTAACCTGCACGGAACAAGCAAATCTGTGACGCCCCCAAAACAGTATACATCACCCATCTTGGGTCACCAGATACAAGGTACTGAATACAAATACAACTTAATTATACAACAGTCGTGTAAAATATGACAAAAATAGGCTGTTAGTTTTAATACAAATATTGTCATCTAGACAATATCTACACTCAATGGAGTCCTCATTACATTTATTATCACACTATTTCACAAAATAGTGAGGACTACTAATGCACCATTTAGGACCATCACTCTGTTCCCCGACTAGTCCCAGCTACGTTCTCATTTCCTAAAGAGAATAGTGAAAGAAAGGGTGAGCTCAACTAGCCAAGTAAGAAATATTATGACTAAGATAATGCAGAATAAATTATCATTAGCCTTCAACATTGTTAAACTGATAGAATATAATAGACAAAAAGTTTAACTGCAGCGGAACAAGCAATCCATTAGAAGATTCAAGTAAAGTATAAAATCTACTATCTTCTATGCTTTAAAAAGTTTTTCATCAACTTTATCGCTGAGACTCAGCTTAATAAATAAAATCGAATCATCCCTGCACTATGGCCAATGATATTCATGTAATCATCAATGGTCATGACTATACCGAATAATCCCTGGTCATAATCATACCAACAACTGTCCACCAATGAACTACAGGCCAATGAGGACTTTTACCACATCATTCGTCACATTACGATCATGATTATACCGAATAATCCCTGGTCATAATCATACCAAGTCCATCTATGCACGTAAGTCAAAGATGACTTTCATCACAATATAAGCATGAGGATGATGACAATGACATAATAATTCAATAAAACAAGTTGAAGAATAAATTTTAAAGATTTATAAATTAATTTATCCAGGAACCAATAACGTCCAAATTGTCAACATGATACTGCTTTGTAGAGTAAATTTCAAGAATGCTCAGAAGAATATTTCCATGAAAAGATACTGGATGAAGTGCAAATATCAAGGATATTCCACTAATTTCATGGAGTATAGAAGCCAAAGCTTTAACCAACTGAGTATAATAGAATATATGAAGCTATGAAATGGATTTTCGCGCCATGCGGTAATCCACGAGATGGATAATTTCCACAATTTAATAAGGAATGAATACGAAGGATCATTCACCATGCATGTGGTAATCCACATGACAAGTTATTCCAATGAATAATAAAGAATGGAATAACAAAAGGATTCACCACGCGATGCGATAAAGATCGCATGCACACGGTGATTCCCAATAGAATAATAAATAATGGAACCAGTAAAACTTAAGCTTACGAGATAGGATATTCGGCTGAATAATAAATAATGGAACCGTGTCTCGTAAATGCATGCAGACAAAATATTCGGCAGGATAATAAATTATGGAACCAGTCCCACAGAACGACAAACATGATATTCGGCGTAATAATAAAGAGCGGAATATTAGAAGAATTTCACCATGTATGTAGTACTTCATGATAAATAGGTTATTCCAAATGTAATAATAAGAATGGAATAACAATGAATTCACCAGTGCATGCGATGATCAAGCATGCATAAAGTTATTCCAATAGAATAATAAAGAATGGAATAATGAGAAGAATTTCACCATGTATGCGGATGCCAGATAAACAAAGTTATTCAACATAATAATAAATAATGGAATAATGAAGTTCTCTTCATGAATCTGAAAGAAATAATACCCTTACGAAAGTACAACAAATAATATCCCTTACCTAGAAGAAACCTGGATATTGGAGTAGTGAAGTAGCGAGAATACTTTTCTTCTTCTTTCTCTATAGTTTCTCTCTCCAGAGTTTCAATTGAATTCGTAAGAAATAATGAAGGAATGAGCTTTATTTATAGGAGAATGGACCTGAATAGTAACTAATTCATGAATGGTCCAGATTGATTTTTTTTAAAACTGGACGGTATTATTGATTTACTATTAAAACTTAAAGCAACGGTCCATACCGATTTATTATTAAAACTTTAAACCGGTGATCCATATTGATTTATTATTATAACTTTCCACCAAATGGTCCATATTGATTTACTATTATATCTTCAACTAACGGTCTGAAAAATTATCACATCTCCTCATGGAATAATATTGTACCCAAAAATGATTTGGACCGAAAAGAAATATATTTTTTTGGGTGAATAGTATCCCGTGAATAGTACTTCGGGAATAGTACCCCATGAATAGTACCCTGACACGAAAAGTGTCCCAAATACCCGAGTGAACAATACTAGAGTGAATAGTAATCGGGTGAATAGTAACCCGTGAATAGTACTCTGACATGAAAAGTGTCCCGAATACCCGAGTGAACAATACTAGAGTGAATAGTAACCGGGTAAATAATAACCCGTGAATAGTACTCTGACACGAAAAGTGCCCCGAATACCCGATTGAACAATATAACCTCCAAACATCAATTATTATCGAAACAAATGTCGATTTCCACTAACACAAATAATTCCAACACAATGGAACTATAAAATTCATCTTTAATCAACACGAACTTATTCATCATTAATATTATAATTCACAATATTTAACAACCGTGTCGTTCCGTGAAAGAGGGGCTTTTTGATAAGGATTTCTCCTTATTGGCTCGCAATTAGGTGACCAAACCTCTCCTTGACAAAACTTCTAGACATTGTCATATTGCAAATAATAATATGAATAACTTTGCCGTCTCAATTATTGATTTAATAATATATCATATTATGCAGATGATCTTTGTAACAATAATTGAATCAATAATACGAGAGATATGATGCAAAGAAATTCTTCGTAGTAATAATTGAGTATAATCGAGTGACTTTCACGTAAGCATCAATAATCAATACCGCAGTGCTACTATACAACCATGCATATTATTGTACTTTTACTACCGAAAGTAGTTCAATAGTTTTAACGGTAACACTTTTTAGTTATTTTTATAAAAATATTTTTTGTCGTTTTCTCAATCCAACAATAATTAGTTGTAGGATCCATTAATGATTGTATCATAGCATGACGGATATTCCCCGACAAAAAGAATATTCCCCGACCAATCGAATATTATACAACAACTTGCATACTTTGCAAAATTTATAAATATTACCCACAACTATAACATTATAACAAATCCACACCATAATATTAAAAAAAATATTTCGAGAAATTTAAATCTTTATTCATAAAATTTGGGGTCTCACACAATCCATTAGAAGAGTCAAATAGAGAATAAAATTTACTATCTTCTATGATTTAAAAGGTTTTTCATTACTTTTATCGCTGAGACTCAGCTTAATAAATAGTCCACATCATCCCTGCAAATTATCCATGCACTACGGGCCAAGGATATTCGTGTATTCTTCAATGGTCATGATAATGCCAACAATTGTCCATCAATGCACTACGACCAATGAGGATTTTTATCACATCATTTGTAACATTACGGTCATGATTATACCGAATAATCCCGGTCATAATCATACCAAGTCCATCTATGCACTACATGGCCACAGATGACTTTCAACATATTATAAACATGAGGATGATGACAATTCAATAAAACAAGTTCAAGAATAAATTTTAAAGATTTATAAGTTAATTTATCACGAACTCAATAACGCCCAAATTGTCAACATGATCTTTGCTTTGTGGAGTAAAATTCAAGAATGCTCGGAAGAATATTTCCATGAAAAGATCTTTGGATAAAACGCGAAATATCAAGGATATTCCACTAATTTCATGGAGTATAGAAGCCAAAACTTTAACCAACTGAGTATAATAGAATATATGAAACTGCAAATGGATTTTTGCCGCCATGCGGTAATCCACGTAGACAGATTATTCCAACAGAATAATAAAGAATGGAACCATTGAAAGTAGTATGTACACAAGCCAATCATGTTTGATGATAAAGCATATACTTTGTAACAATCTTATTTATTTATTAATAAAAAGTATTAATTTATTAAAGGCTTTTAATTATCTACATGATGCTGTTTTATAATATGTGATAAACCCATAGTTTTAAACAATGCTTTTAGAATAATGATGATGATCATTCTAATGAGATCTAAATTCTTAGAAAACTTTAAACTAAAATAGTTCCCAATCGTTGGATTACTAAATTGGGGGTTAGTGAATCCGGATAGATTGGTACATACGTTGCTTGCTCATTAGATGAGGATGATTGATCTTATGATCATTTATGTGGAGACACTAAAACAAGTATGTAGGTGCTTATTAGAGAATAAGTTCACTGAACGTGGCTCGCTAAGGAATACCTAATAGAGTTTTACTTGTGTGTCAATAGGAATTCCTGTAGTGATAGTAGTACAAGTGATCCTTAGACTTGAGATCATCATAGTATCTTGTGTATGATGAGTTATACTTTGACTTATTCCTTAAGACCCTTAGGATATATCAAAGGGTATGCTTGGGTATAATAAGTTGTACATGGAGATAATATATGATCAATAAAGAATCTACCACTTCTAGTAAAAGAAGAGAAATGTCCTATATGATTCGATAAATGACAACCCAGTAGTCCTTGGCCAAGACAAAATGAAATTAGAAAGGAGTTTCTAATTTGCATTATTTGGTGTTGTGTATTTAAGAGTCGAAATACATATAATTAAATAAAATAAGACTTGACAGTAATTCTATGTCTTATATTTAATTGGGACATTGTATGGTGGAAGGATTGAATTGTACGGTAACTATTTACTCAAAGGTTCTTTTATGATTAATGTTGAAATCTATATTATCTAGAAAATCATTGATCACTAGGGAGGCTTATCCTTATTGTAGAATAAATATTATTTATTTAAATAAATTAATATTTTAATTTATTTATTTAAATAAGATTAGAATTGTTCTAATTGATTTATTCACAATAGGTTTAATATGGAGAACCTAAAGGGTCACACCATAAAATGAAGAATAATTATTTAAGAAGTTAATGGCATAATCGTAATAATAATATGTTAAGTATATTTAATTTAATCTATGGTAATAGAATAAATTAAATAGCCTAATATTTAATATTTAATATTTTAGAAATATTAAATATAAATTAATAAGAGGAGTCTTATTAATATTTTTACAATTATTATTATTTTAATTTCTAAAAGAGTTTAGGAATTAATTTAATATAAGTACTCTCATTTATTCTAATAGGATTAGGAGGGAAGATTAGTTAAATGAGTTTAATTAATTATCCCTAATAAGATTAGGGAGCCCATTTAATTAAAAGAGTTTAATTAAATAAATAATACCTTATTTTTAATTAAATAGGGTTACCTAATATCTTTATAAAGTGAGTCTTATATCAGATATCAATATACGTGATTCCAATTGTTGGAGAGTACGCTCCTTTTCTATGAGAGATAGAAAAACTAGGGTTTTGCCAAACACTCATCTTCTTGAATCTTTCTTCTTCCTTGGTGGATCACCTCTAGAGGCCAAACACTTGGGTGGCTAACGTTGATCAAAGGAAAGAACCAAACCTGGTGGATTCAAGTTGAACGCGAAAAGGATTTGGAGGTGAACTTGTACCTGAGGAAGCTCGAATCCTCAAGGGTATGATTATTGTTCTTTATCTTTTCGTTTAATTAATAATTATGCATAAATGATGATCCAGGTATATGGTTTATAAAATTTTTAACTGATTTTTCACGTTTCCGCTTATTTTGTGCAATTTGATTGCGTTCATGAATATTACAAACCTAACAACCAGGTCACGCGTAACCCGCACAGACAGGATATTCTAATAGAATAATAAAGAATGGAACCAGGTCATGCGTAATACGTACAGACATGATGTTCCAACAAAATAATAAAGAATGGAACCGGTCATGCAAGTAATTTGCATGCACGTGATGTTCCAAATGTAATAATAAAGAATGGAATAACAACAGAATTCACTGTGCATGCGATGAAGGCGCATGCAGAAAAGTTATTCTAACTAATAATAAAGAATGAATAATGTAAGAATTTCACCATGTATGTGGTACTTCGCATAGCAAAAGTTATAAAGCATAATAATAAGGAATGGAATAACAATAGCTCTCTTCATGAATACGAAAGAAATAATACCCCTTACCTTAAAAAGAAGAGTATTAGAAGCCTAAGAGGTGAGGATATACTTGAAGAAAACTTGCACCATTTTCTATGTTCAAAGCTTTCTTAAACTCTAAACAAATACGCTCAAGATTATAGAAGAAGAATTCTCTGAACTTCTGGTGTGATTTTCAATTCTAACTAAGCATCCTATTTATAGGGGAATGGAAAGGATACTATGCTGCACTATGCAATAAAATATAATATATTCTATTTATAATCAAATCAAACAAAACTTTATAAAAAGTATTCTATTTTATATAAAAAGTTTTTACTATGCAAACACTATGCATAATAAAATATAATATATTCTATTTAAAATCTAATAAAATAAATAACTTTATAAAAATATTTTGTTTTATATAAAAAGATTTTACTATGCAAACACTATGCATAATAAAATATAATATATTCTATTTAAAATCTAATAAAATAAATAACTTTATAAAAGTATTCTGCATTTTATATATAAAAGTTTTTTCTTTTATTACATTTATAATAATAATAAAACAAACTTTATCATCATTATTATAATTCACAATATTAATCGACTCAGTCGCTCCTGTGAGAAAGAGGGGCTTTCAATTAGGATTTCTCCCTATGGCGCACAATTAGGTGACCAAACCTCTCCTCGACAGTAACTTCTAGACATCGTTAATATTGCAAATAATAATATTAATAACTTTGTCATCTCAATTATTGATTTAATAATATATAAAATATTGACAATAATTGAATCAAATAACGTGAGATACTATGCACGGCAATTATCGTGAAAGCAATAATTGAACAAAACCGAGTGACTTCTCACGTAAGCATCAATAATCAATATCGTAGCTACTATGCAATCACGCCAGACATCAGACATTTTTAACACTTTGGGTGTTTCAACGATTAACAGTAAAAATTCGCCGTTATTTCATAAAGTATTTTTGTCATTTTCTCAATCCGATAATAATTCCATTTGTGGGGTCCACTAATGATTGTGTGTGGTTGTATTTAATATTCCCCGTTAAAACGTAATATTCCCCAACCAATCGAATATTATATAACAACTTGCGTATTTTGCAAAATTTATAAATATTACCCACAACTATAACATTATATCAAATTCATTCCATAATATTCAAAATGATATTTATAGAAAATTCATCTTTATTCATAAAAGTTGGGGTCTTACAACCTCCCCTTTTTATGAAATTTCGCCCTCGAAATTAGGGTAAGTACCTGGTATGTCGAAAAGGTAAGGATACCTTGATTTCATTTGAGATTCTAAGTCCCAGGTCATTTCCTCAACATCGCGGTTCCTCCACAAAACTTTAACTTGAGGTATAACCTTGGAGCGTAGAACATGTTCCTTCTTATCCAAGATTTTAACAGGAACCTCTTCATACGTTAAATCTTCCGCTATTTCGTCCGGTTTTAACTCAATAATGTGGTGCGGGTCTTTCACATATTTACGTAACATAGATATGTGAAAAACGTTACGAACACGAGACATACTGGCGCGGTAAAAGTTTAGTCTATAGGCTATAGTTCCTACTCGATCGAGGTTTAGAAATGGGCCAATGAATCGAGGATTGAGCTTTCCTCTCTTTCCAAATCTCGTAACTCCTTTCCATGGAGCAACACGTAACAACACACATGATCTCCAATATCGAATTCTATGTCCTTTCGATGAAGATCAACATAACTCTTTTTGTCGATCTTGTGAGGTTTTTATACGTTATCGGATCGTTTGAATCTTTTCAGTAGTCATACGCACCAACCCGGTCCCAACAACGTTGCTTCACCCACCTCATCCCAAAGATATCGGAGAACGACACTTTCTTCCATACAACGCCTCAAATGGAGCCATGCCAATACTTGCTTGATAACTGTTGTTGTAGAAAAACTCCACCAATGGTAAGAACTTATCTCAACTTCCCTTGAAGTCAAGGACACAGAGTCTTAATAAATTTTCAAGAGTTTGAATAGTCCTCTCGCACTGCCCGTCCATCTGAGGATGATTTGCCGAGCTAAATCATAAATTTGTGCCCATAGCTTTCTGCAAACCAACCTAAAATCGTGAAGTGAATCTTGGGTCTCGATCAGAAACTATGGATACTGGCATACCATGCAGTCTTACAATCTCGTTTATCTACATACGAGCAAGACGTTCAAGTGTATAAGTTTCTCGTATCGGTAAGAAATGAACAGACTTGGTCAATCTATCAACAATGACCCAAATCGCATCTATGCCTTGAGAAACCTTAGGAAGACCGGTAACGAAATCCATGGTAATGTGCTCCCACTTCTATTCTGGAATTTCAAGTGGTTGCAATGGACCTTATGGTACTTGATGCTCCGCCTTAACTCGTTAACAAGTTAGAAACCTTGAGATAAACATCGCTATCTCTCTCTTCATATTGCTCCACCAAAATGTATGACGAAGATCACGATACATTTTGGTACTCCCAGGATGGATTGCAAATGGTGTGTTGTGCGCCTCCATCATGATTTTATACTTTAAATCAGTGGTCGTTAGAACACAAAGTCCGGAGTTGACTCAAGTATTCCTTCTTCATCGATTCTTGCTTCCAAAGATAAGACCTTCTTGCACTTTCTTCCTCATACGCATCGGGCCTGTGTCTCGTAGTTTTGAGCAACTTTAACTTTATCGATTAAAGTCTGTTCTACTTGTATATTCGCCATCATCACATGGGTCCCCTGAGTCTTTAACTCTATCTCCATCCTTTGCAAAGTCATATAAAATGGGCCTTTTGGTTGACAATATCGCACTCGCATTCAAGATATGATCTTCTACTCAATAAATACCACTACGCTCGCTTCTTTACCAGGATGGTATTGAATGGTATGATCATAATCTTTTAATAGTTCAAGCCAACGTCGTTGCCGCATTTGAGTTTCTTTTGGGTGAAGAAATATTTGAGGCTTTTATGATCCGTAAAGATCTCCACTTTCTCCCCATACAATTAATGCCTCCAAATTTTAAGTGCAAAGACAACAGCTGCCAACTCTAGATCATGAGTAGGATAATTCCTCTCATATTCTTTGAGTTGCCGAGAGGCATAGGCTATGACTTTCCCATGTTGCATGAGAACACATCCTAACCCTTTGCCCGATGCATCACTGTAGATGACAAATCCCTCCGAGCCAGATGGTATTGTCGTAACAAAATAAATGAGTCTCTCTCGAGTTCTTGAAAACTCTTCTCACATTCCATGCTCCGACCGAATTTTATATCTTTTCGAGTCAACTGAGTTAATGGAGTAGCGATTTGAGAAAACCCTTCCACGAATCTCTGATAATAACCAGCTAATCCGAGAAAGCTACGTACTTCGATCACTGATTTAGGTTGCTCCCATCTTTGAATAGATTCATTTGCCGGGTCAACAGATATTCCATGACTTGATACTACGTGCCCAAGGAATGCTACTTCCTCAAGCCAGAACTCGCATTTCTTCAACTTGGCATAAAGCTTGTTTTCACGAAGCTTTTGGAGTATCAGCCTCAAGTGTTGCTCATGATCTTCACGGCTTTTGGAATATATGAGGATGTCATCAATAAAGACGACCACAAAGTGATCCAAATATTCCTTGAATACTTTGTTCAACATATCCATGAAGGCAACAGGAGCATTAGTCAATCCAAAAGAGATGACTAAGAATTCATAATGCCCGCATCGAAGTTCTCAAGGCGCCTTTGAATATCCTCGCTCTAACCTTCATTGATGATATCCGTAATCGAAGATCGATCTTTGAAAAGAATTGTGCTCCTTGTAATCGGGTCAAACAGTCATCAATGCGAGGCAACGAGTACCTATTTTTGATGGTGACATGATTCAACTCCCGATAATCAATACAAAGTCGCATACTTCCCATCTTTCTTCTTCACGAATAGAACAGAGCACCCCAAGGAGACGTACTCAGGTCAAATGAAACCAATGTCTAACAATTTCTCAGAATTGGGTCTTTAACTCCTCAAGTTCAATAGAGCCATTCGATATGGGGCTTTTGAAATGGGTTTTTGTACCAAGTTCAAGGTCGATACAAAATTCAATTTCACGCCTCTGGGGTAGGCCAGGAAGTTCTTCAGGGAATACGTCAGGAAATTTATTAACAATAGAAATATCTTTCAAATCTGACGTATTTTTGTTTAAATTTGTGACATGAGCTAAGAAAGCTTGACATCCATTTTTCAATAAATGAATAGCTTTATGGCTTGAGATGACCGTGATTGATTTTAATGGTTTGGTCGCTTGAATTCGCATAATAGGTTGATTAGGAATATGAAAGCTAACAACCTTACGAAAACAATCAATTTTAGCATGATGAGTAGTTAACCAATCAATCCCTAGAATCACATCAAATGCAAGTATTTTCAATGAAATAAGATCGATGTGTAATGTGAGGGTACCGATTTGAACCAAAACAAGACTTATAAACAATGGATGTAATGAAGGTTTCTCCCAACGGAGTTTCCACAGATAAGTCAAAGTCTAATTTCTCCGGAGTCAAATTTAATCGTTGAGCGCAAGTAGGAGAAATAAAAGAATGGGTAGAAATGGTATCAAATAAGGTATAGACTTCGCTAGAGTTTATGATAAGCTTACCCGTGATGACCTCGTTCGGGTTCCTTGCTTTCTGGGAGGTCACAACAAAAGCTCTCCCTTGAACTACTGGTTTTGACTTGTCTGGGACGGTATTTTGTGTCACCGTTCCAACTGGACTTTGTCTCTTCAAGTGCACACAAAATTGGGCTAGTGACCTTCTCTTCCATAATTATAACACGCTTTGGATGGCATCGCAGCTTTGACCGATATGTCCCTCCCTCCGCATTTGAAGCATATGATAGGTGGTCGTTCTCCTTCCTTAACAACGGGTGCTGGTGCTGACGTCTTTCCATCATTGTTGAATCTCTCTTCTTGAAATGTCCATTCTTATTGTCTTCGCCATGATTACCACCAAGTGGTTACCATTTTCGCATGTTGATTCCTCCACGCTTGTTGTCACCGCTTCGATGATCGCTACCACCGGTATTATCATTTTTTTACCGCTTTCTCTTCGTTGATTTGACTCGTTATCGTGTTCCAATAATCGAGCCCTATTAACAATATCCAATACAAACACGCTTTTATGAGAAATTAAGTATCGACGTATCTGGGTTTCAAACCTCTTAGAAACATCCGCCATTCTCTCCTCATTATCAACCAAGTGAGACGCAAACCGGGACAACTCAAAGAAACTTAGCTTTCAGATCATGCGACACTGGCCATATTGTTCGCCTCCAACTTGATGAACTCTACCTCTTTCATGTGATTTAATACTTTCGGAAAGTACTTGTCGTTGAATAGTTCTTGGAACTTCTCCCAAGACATCTTCAAGGCGGTATGTTGAGTACGCTTTACCGATTCCCACCAAGAATTTGCTCTCCTCGCAACATAAAGGTGGCAAAGGGAACCTTTTGCTCTCTCTGAGCATCCCAATACATCAAATATCTTGGTGATCCGCTTTATCCACGCTCGCCTTTTAAGTGGTTTTGGCTCTCCAATAAACTCCGTGGTCCCAGCCTCCTTGAACTGTTTAGCGGTGACCGTCCGAGAGTTTCAAGTTGTTCCACCTACATTTTGGACAGAGCCGCCTCTCACCGATGTTGCATGAATTGCATAAAGCCTCCGAACATTCCATCATTCATCATTTGGTCAATGTTATTATTTGCATGAGGATTATCGCCTTCTCGATGCACATTATCCTCGATTATTGATATGTGGAGACTCAACGGCCTCCCGTGCTCCATTGCTATTCTCAACATTCTCTTGATGTCATTTTCAGACATCGCCACAAAACAAAGGTTAATTGACATGTAACATATTATCCCTATACTCGACCGACCAATTAAATACCAAATAAACTTAGGTAGGTCATACTAGCGAAGGAATTCCCTGCCTCTCCCTCCTAGTTCTAGTCTCACATCTTAGCCAGGATCATATCCCTAAGCTTTGATATTAACTGTGACGCCCCAAAATAGGTATACATCACCTATTCTCGAGTCGCCAAATACATGGTATGTAATACAAATACAACCTTAAATATACAATACGAGCTATGAGTTTTAATACAAATATTGTCTTCTAGACAAGATTCAAACTCAAAATAAGTCCTCAATACATTTATTATCACACTATTTCATAGAATAGTGAGGACTACTAATGCTATCATCCGGACCGCCACCCGCTCCCCGACTAGTCCTCGCTACATTCTCATTTCCTCAAGAGAACAATGAAAGCAAAAGGGTGAGCTCAACTAGCCCAAGAAGAAATATTATGACTAAGATAATGCGTAATAAATTATCATTAGCCTTCAACAAAGTTGTTAAACCGATAAAATATAACAAACATCAAGTTTAATCGCATCCGAACAATTAATCCATTAAGAGTCAAGTAGAGAATAAAATCTACTATCTTCTATGATTTAAAAGGTTTTTCATTACTTTTATCACGAGACTCAAATTTTAATAAATAATCCACATCATCATCCCCGCACTACTACCAAGGATATTCATTAGTATCATGACCACAAATTATCCATGCACTACGGGCCAAGGATATTCGTGTATTCATCAATGGTCATGATCATGCCAACAATTGTCCATCAATGCACTACTACCAATGAGGATTTTTACCACATCATTTGTAACATTACTACCATGATTATACCGAATAATCCTCGGTCATAATCATACCAAGTCCATCTATGCACTACATGCCATGTATGACTTTCAACATATTATAAACATGAGGATGATGACAATTCAATAAAACAAGTTCAAGAATAAATTTTAAAGATTTATAAGTTAATTTATCCCGAACTCAATAACGCCCAAATTGTCAACATGATATCGCCAGGAGTAAAATTCAAGAATGCTCGTAAGAATATTTCCATGAAAAGATATCGATGAAGCGCAAATATCAAGGATATTCCACTAATTTCATGGAGTATAGAAGCCAAAACTTTAACCAACCGAGTATAATAGAATATATGAACCGCAAAATGGATTTTTGCCGCCATGCAGTAATCCACGTAGATGCATTATTCCAATGTAATAATAAAGAATGGAAACTAGATCACCGTGAATCCGCATGCATGTGATATTCCAATAGTAATAATAAAGAATGGAACTGTGTCATGCGAATCCGCATGCATAAGATGTTCCCAATGTAATAATAAAGAATGGAACCAGTGTCATGCGTGAATCCGCATGCATGTGATGTTCCAAATAGTAATAATAAAGAATGGAATAACAATGTAATTCACCAGCATGCGATAGATCAAGATGCATGTGTTATTCCAATGTAATAATAAAGAATGGAATAATGTAAGAATTTCACCATGTATGCGGTACTTTGATAGACAAAGTTATTCCAACATAATAATAAAGAATGGAAGGAATGGAATAAAAGCTCTCTTGAATCGAAAGAAAATAATCTCTTCATGAATACGAAAGAAAATAATACCCCTTACCTTAAAAAGAAGAGTATTAAACGGTAGTATGAGGGATATACTTGAAGAAAACTTGCACTATTTTCTATGCTCAAAGCTTTCTTAAACTCTAAAGAAATACGCTCAAGATTATAGAAGAAGAATTCTCTCGAACTTCGGTGTGATTTTCAATTCTAACTAAGCATCCTATTTATAGGAGAATGGAAAGGATACTATGTCGCACTATGCAATAAAAAAATATAATATATTCTATTTATAATCAAATAAAATAAAACTTTATAAAAAGTATTCTGCTTTTATATAAAAAGTTTTTACTATGCAAACACTATACAGTAACTATGCAAACACTATGCATAATAAAATATAATATATTCTATTTAAAATCTAATAAAACAAATAACTTTATAAAAGTATTCTCATTTTATATAAAAAGATTTTATGGAAACACTACTTGCATAATAAAATATAATATATTCTATTTAAAATCTAATAAAATAAATAACTTTATAAAAGTATTATGTTTTATATAAAAAGTTTTTTGTTTTATTACATTTATAATAATAATAAAACAAACTTTATCATCATTATTATAATTCACAATATTAATCCACTGTGTCGCTCCTAAGAAAGAGGGGGCTTTTCAATAAGGATTTCTCCCTATCGCCGCAATTAGTGACCAAAACCTCCTCGAGTAACTTTGACATTAATATTGCAAATAATAATATTAATAACTTTGTCATCTCAATTATTGATTTAATAATATATAAAATATTGACAATAATTGAATCAAATAACGTGAGATACTATGCAACAATTATCGAAGTAATAATTGAACAAAACCGAGTGACTTCAATATCACGAAGCATCAATAATCAATATTGTCGTTTTGCTACTATTGCAACCACGCCACAAATACATCGAATATATTTCTTTTAACACCGTGTTTCAAAAATTTTAACACAACTAAACTTCCGCCATAATATTAAAAAATATTTTCATAAAGTATTTTTGTCAAGTATGCCTTTCAATCCGACAATAATTTCATTTATTAATAAGAGAATTTATTTTATAAAAGGTCCATATTAATGATGAGATAAACCCATAGTTATTGAGTAATGCTTTGAAACATAATATTCCTCGATTAAATTCTTGATAATATTCTCCGATGGATCACCAATCTAATATTATATAACAAGGATGATTGATCTCAGATCATTTGTTTTTAAAGCAAAATTTATAAATATTACCCACAACTATAACATTATATCAAATTCATTCCATAATATTCTTAAAAAAAAATGATATTTATAGTAAAATTCATCTTTATTCATAAAAGTTCTTGTCTTGAAGACGATCTGCCTGTTGAGTAGCCTTCATCTAAGTGTCTTTTGCTCTCGCACGCTTAGCTGACTCCTCCTTCAAATCATCTTTTAGCTTCTCAATTTCAATCTTAATCTTTTCATTCTCAGCCAGTAGCTGTTCTTGATGACCCTCTGTGTGAACTAGGTTCCATTTCGTGTTCCCAAGACGTATGTCGAGATCCTGAATCTCCACATTCTTTTGCTCTATAGTGGCTTGACGCATATCAACCAGCATCTTCAGCTCCTCAACCTTAGCCTGTAATTCGATATTACGGTCATATAATTCATCATACATCCCAGCTGCAATGGAGTTTAGTGAAAACTCCATATGATCCTCTTCCTCATCCTCCACCTCTATCTCCTTAGAGTCCTTCTCCTCAGGATCAGACACAGGCTCATACCCATGTCCTTCATCAGCCACCAACAGAGAAGGCTCCCTCTGGAACAACTGCTCCTGAACAACATGGACATCTCGGGGTTCCTCATCTCTAGGCACTTGAGGTATATCTTCCCCAACTTGACTGAATCCTTCAACATTAGATATCCTGACAACAAAATACTTTTAAGTTTTATTTATTATGTGACACTCTTCGATACCCGCGAGCACATAAGTTATCAACACATAGGCACATAAAGTCTTTTATTATTTATCTTTAATGAATTCCGTAATCTATTTCTTAAACTCGATAAGAGTTATCACCACTATGCTTTCAATCTCCTTAAAGGTTACTTCCTAAGGTTTCCCCCACCTAAGGTTCATAACCTAAAGCTTTGATAACAACTTGTGACACCCCCAAATTCGGGAACTTTATTCCCATAAAATTTGGTGCTCACTATCCGAAACAATCACATCTAACTACTCATAATCAAGGATAAAGACATAAGTTAAATAACTTAAATAATAATCCTTCTCATTAAAGGGTTACATCAACTTAAAAAAAATCCCAGGTAATCTAACCTTAAATTATTACACAAGTCTGCGGAATACATCATATAATTAAAGAAGTCTCATAACATAAATTCTATTAAATAAAATCAAACAAGTCTTCATCATTTGGACATCTTGCACTTGCCCTTGCTAGTAGACGACTCGTCAACTTTCTTAAATTTAGTTGTAGTGTTATATGCAAGAGTGAGCAAACAATTGGTCACAAATATAATGATGACAATAGCAATATCATAAGAGTAAGCAATGAATACTGAATAATAAAGAACTCGTTCTTCGAATCAAGATTAGAAAATAAGTTCGAGATTTATATATGAGGGTCTCAAGATCATGAACTATGTCCCATTTTAGTAAGTATTTCTACCTCAACCATTAATAGTCGTTAGACTATACGGACCTTTCCTCTCGTACTTAGGGGGATCAGTCATTCGTACCATGTATTGTGCACAAACATCTTAACGCTAACGCGTAAATATTTCCCCATAATAGGGTTGTTCATCTCAGTTTGACTTAAAATTTCTGCACTAAAGAAAGTTTAGTTTGGATTAGCTTTAACTGTAAAGACTGGGAATTTTCAGACAATTATATATATATTTTTACGAATATTTTTTTTAAAATTTATTAATTATTATGAATATTGGTATTAGTAATAATATTTTGAAATATGTGCGATATGGATTTAGCAGGTTAGTTAATTTTAATTTTTAGAAGTTGACTAAGAATGAAAGTAAAGTCGGATATGGTTCAAAACCCTAATTTTGAATTTTGAATAAGGAATTTGAATATTAATAGTATATTATATGTATTTTAGTGTTATAAGTGTGTACTGTATGTGTGTTAGGTTAATGGTTGAGCAGTTTTTGTAAGACCCCAACTTTTTTAATAAATAAAATTGAATTTCCTCTATTCATTATCTTGAAATAATAAGGTGATAATTTGATATAATACTTTGGTTATGGGTGAAATGTGCAAATTTTACAAAATAAACAAGTGGTTATAAAATATTCATTGTTGTCGGGGAATATTCGTTTGGTCGTGAAATATTCTTACTTTCGGGGAATATTCGTACGATGGCGCAGCCATTTGGGGGCCCTATAACGGAAAATGGTCGGATGAAGAAAACGACAAGTTTGAGTTTAAATAAATAACGTCGTAATTGTTACCGTTAACACTGTTGGAATACCCGGTGGTTAAAATACGATGTCGTGTGGTTTGTTAAAGTAACACTGCGGTATTGCATAATATTTTTGAATTATTGATTCTTACGTAAAGGCCACTACTTGATAAGTGTTACGATAATTATTGTTCAATATTTTATTTTATTGATTCAATAATTCTTTGCGTTGATATTTTATATTATTGTTGTTTTAATAATTGTCACCGCACAAGATTTCCATTATCGGATCAATAATTCATATTATTTGAATAATATTATTAGATAACATTATTGGCAATGTCTAAAGGAAGTTACATATCAGGAAAGGGGTTTGGTCACCTAATTGCGGCGCGCCAATAAGGAGAAATCCTTATCGGAAAGTCCCTCTTTCACAGGAAGCGACTGGTTGTTGTTGGGTAAAATCTAATACTTACAACACGCAAGTATCACGTGGTCAACAAGTAATATAATAGTAAGTGAAATCTGGTTCCCTCGGAGACTTAGTAAGAATTTAAACCTCACAATTACCAATTTTCTATTAATCCTGATTTTATCAAACAATCAAATTCAATGATTAAAATTATAAAAACTAAATTATTAATAAATATTCTATCACAAAACAAATGCCAATATCAAAACTGAATTTTTAAGCAATTAATGGAGATTTAGACTTATGATTTCACCCTAAGTTTCACTCTAATTTTTACACCTCTATTCCAATTCAAATTACTATACCAGTTTATTAATCAAGAACACGAATGTAGTACTAGCCACCTCTCGATGCACTAATACAGTATTAACTTAAATCCATAATTTATATAGAAACAAGTTAAACACCTTAATCAATTAACTCACTATATCTCTATGTGAATTATAATTAAAGAAGGTTTATGATTAAGTTCTCTATCCGATTACAGGCGATGTCAAGCATATCTCTACCTTAACATTCATCAAGATTCTTCTATTCACAAAATTCATGAACACATGCTATATTAACTAAGTCTAGATTCTAATATCCTTTCTCGATTCCATACAAATCCACAACGAATTGTTGATCAGGCAATTCATAAATTCATGCTCAAATTGATATAGATAAACTCGGACATAATTTATTGAACTTAAAATCAAAGCTACAAAATCATAGTTTCACTTAAAGATCCATCATAAGCCTAAAAAAATGAATTAGTTCATAATGAATGAAATAAAAACTGAATAATTCAAAGATAAAATTCTTCCAATTACAAATATAGAACTAAGATGAAGAATAATGCAAGACACCCTTCACGTAGCCTTAATCTGCAATCATCACGAAAATCTCTTCAAAATACTCCTCCAAAGCTTGCTATGAAAAACTGGAATTAATCTCTGTATTTTGCCTTGCGTGATCCTTAATTCGTTGTTTGTCGATGAATATATATCTCCTACAGAGTTCTAGTCGAAGTCCCTTGTTATTTAGAGTCCAAGTGCCATGCCAAGTCTCTAATCCGTGTTCCAACAGTATTCAAAACCAACCAGGACTGCCCAGAATTCACGACCCCATACTCGGCGGGTGTATAAACATAATAGGTTACTGCCCGTGGCATGTAATATGATAACTAGTTTTGCTTATTTCATGTTTGCTTCCAAAATTGCTCCAAACGACCTCCTTTCTTCACGACTTGCCACAACAACCACCCTACACATAAAAGAACACTAAACGAGTAAAAATGAACATTAAAACAAGAAAGTAACAACGAATTAAGCTTGAAATGGACATCGATTCGTGGATATAAAATCCACTTATCAAAATCCCCCAAACTTAAACCGTGCTAGTCCTTAAGCACAAAACAAACTACATGCTATGCAATGCAATGATATGTAATGTATCTAACTAAATGATTACAAATCCAATAGTATCATAGAATCAAATTTATTCATCCGGCCTTAGAACAATTAAGCACACACTACAATACTTCATAATAAAAACCATCAATAACTTCTCATCAATTCCTCGAATCTTATACGCCTCATCACTAATATCGTTATGTGTGTGGTCAACATCTACGCTCTTGATTTAAATTCAAATTCAACACATACCTGACCTCTTATTAGGATTCATCTGAGAATAAACTCAAAATTTCAAAAACAAACAAGTTCCAACTCAAATCAAACAATTACCAAGATTAAGGGTAGAATAGGTATTCATGCTCTCTTTTTTTTTCATTGACGGGGGGCTCTTTGCCCTTATTTTTCGTCTTTTCTTTATTTTTCTCATTTTTTAGATAGATGGTTGGTGAGTGCGTTTTACGCTCTATCTCACGCTTGTGTTTATGGGGAGTATTTCTCCTCAACCCACCACAAGACTCAACTTGTTTCCATATTTTTTCTTGAAGCTTATACACCCTATGTTTTCCCCCCAAACTTAGGTTCTTGCCTAATTTGTTGTCTTCACTGCCTATTCTTGTCATTCTCATATCTATACTAGCATTATCCTTTAGAAATTATTTATATATCGATTTAAACCAATCAGTTAACACAGATGTCATTAACGTGCTAACCTTTTATACCAGTTTCAAACACGCACAAAATCCGAGTTATGATTAGAAAATACCTCACAGTTCTAACAATCAGTACTTATTTGTCTACTTAATCTCAATTTCATCATTGGCCATAATAAACATGACTACAACACTGCTGGACATATGCAAAATGAACACAATAGCTAACTAAATTAAATATTTTTTTATATGAATGCAAACATTACACAACATAAATTAAAATTAAATATGCTCCTAAGCTATTATGCAACTATATGATCACATAAATGCTAACACTAATATGCAAACTAAAATGCAATACTAAATAAAGACATTATGCATGTAAAAATGCAAAATAAAACTAACTCCCCCAAACTTAATAACAACAATGTCCTCATTGTATGGATATAGCAATAAAATGAGTGAGGACTTTCCTGTAATTTCCTAAGTCTGGGGTGGTGGTAGTTGATCTTCTCCCTTGGAGTCGTTTGGTGGAAACCTTGGCATGGGAATGGGCTGCTGATATGGAAATTGTGCAGCGGGATTTAAACTCTGGAGTGTCGGATTCAAGGATGCGAATGACATGTTCATGGCATCAAACATATGGTCTTGTCGCATTGCAAGTCGTCTCATCTCCCGTCTTGCTGCTTTGTTGTGCTCCTCCATGTGGTGTTGAAATGCTAGAAACTAAGGGTTAGATATGGCGTCAGAAGATGGTTCCACCTCAGTCCCTTGATTGCCCATAGTCTTGTCCTCATCATCGTAGGTATCTTCAGCGTCAGCTTCGTCCTTCGAAGCTGATGGAAATACAAAACCTAAACCTCTAGGATGAGATTCACCCCCGACCCACACTGAATACCGCACGATCATTCTATTGTCTAGTAGCTGTAGCAGCATCTGAGTGGGCTCATCATCGGACCATCAAACTCCTGCTTGACGACACAACCCATAAATAAGGGATGGGTGTGGCAAACTGCCCGAAAAATTTCCCCGTAGACATCGGCGAATGGAAAAACTGATTATAGCTCCGACGTCGATGATGAAGTTTTGCACAATAGCATATAGGAGTAGTGCCTTCTCTTTGGTCACGTCTGAGGTGTGCGTGGATGGCAACAGTTTTGCACATAAGAAGGTGTACCAAATTTTCCTATACCGACTGAGATCTTTTCTATGAAACATCGTGCCTCCCTTCTGACCCTTTATCCATGTTGTTCCCGACTTGGTCATTTCCTTGAGAACCTCCTCAAAGTCAGGGTCGAAATCCCTCAAATGAGCATATTGTCACTATCTAGGCACCCTCAACTGATAATATGTGTTGATGGCATCGGCACTGAACGGGACCATTCGACCCCGCACAAAAGCATTGAACGGTGCCTTGTCCTCGGCGTTCACATAGAACTCCTTGACCACATTAACAGCGGCGGGCTCGGGCTCCTCAGTGAACTTGTCCCACCCTTTCTGATAAATTTGTTGCATCATTTCACCGTCGTGAGCCTCTAGTGCCAACCCCCGCTTTGGTGTAAGAGCCTTTGTGATCATGTAGTCGTACCGGTTGGCGGCGGCGGCACTTTTGAACTTTCGGCGGTCGAATGTGAGGGATGGTGGGGTTGGCCTTGAACTCTCTCTGCATTGTCATTTGGATGTTGGTTGAGACGCCTTTGATTCTTTGAAGCCTTAGTAACAAAATTCACTCCCAAACTGTACTTACACAATCTGACAAACACTTGGTGTGCACACTATTTTTCTCCCCCCAAACTTGGTGATTATTGTGGTAAATATGGAAAGAGAAGATGAAGAATTTGTAGTAGTGTTACTCACTTGCAGGTGCAAGCTTACTTTCTCCCAATAGGAATCCTAATTCGTGGCTTTGCGATATGTAGTTGAAAGGTTGTGAGGAAATTGGGTTGAGAGAGTGTGCATATATAGAGATTGTGGTGGGGAGTTATGTGGTAGTGGGTTGGAGTAATGGAAGTACTAGAGTAGGGGGAATCGTGGAGTAATGGAGTAGTGGTGAAGTGGGTGTAATGGATTTTGAATTGGTAATCGTGGGTTAAGAAGTGGTAAGATATGGAGGAGGGATGTGACGCCCCAAAATAGGTCCACACGACCCATTCTGAGTCGCCAGATATCACACTATAGAAATCAAATACAAACTTCATTTATACAACTGTTGAACTATCGAGCAGAATACGACCACAGTTAATCTATGAGTTTTAATACAAATATATGTAACTCTCATGGTGCCTCTACCACAACACCTTACAATGGTACTTTACATAAAAGTACAGTCAATAATTGTTTTAGAAATTAAAATCTTCGGAAAATAGTCAAGGAAACCTTCGTACATGGGAGGCCATGCATCTAAGTTATGATAGATATCATATGACTCGAGAATTATCCTTGGTTGACCCAATAGTCCCCAAAGAAAATTGAGCAGATTACTATCATGTTCTTTCCAATGGTGAGTCTTCTCTTAACATATAATTATCTCCATTGTCTCCAATTGAGAATTATACTTCAACCAAAGTCCAAGATTATATAGGTAGTGCTCGTGGATATACTCAGCAAGTGGATGTGCACAACCTTGTCTTATAATAACACGAAGTCGTATGTCATTAGACATCTCTTATGATAGTGGCAAAACACCCTTCCAAAGTTGGGTTCGCCTCACCCTATTTGATTCACCAAATATAACTATTAAATGTCGTATAAAAATACAACACACTTATCTAAAGTTCTCAATAAAATTATTTTCATACTGTTTAGTGAGATCCTCAACAGCTATAGACCAACGTTGTAATCCCCTGTTACCTCCGCTTGACACAGTTACACTCTTATTACCTGAAAGGAATTGTGAAGCAAAAGGGTGAGCACAACTAGCCCAGTAAAGAATATCATAACTAAAGATAATTAAATTATTAATAGCCTTCGTCAGTAATAAATTAGAGATTTAGAACATATGGCAGATGATAAAACTTTTCAACCATAGTTGCAGCGGAATGAGCAATCTATTAGAAGAGTTAAATAGACCATAAAGTCTATTATCTTCTCCATGTTAAAAGTCCACCAACAATGTTTTATCCCTGTAACATCAATCAACAATTCATGTCCACAATCATGTGAATAACTCATAATCATAATTGTGGTTCTAAATTCCTCTTCGCACCCAGGACGAAGATAATTTTCATCACCTGTCTTTACCTGAAACATCAAAGATCATGGTTATACCAAATCACAGTTCCTGTTCATAATCAAACTAATAAATTCATCTTTGCACTACGGGCCAAAGATATTCATTAACAGTTCATCCTTGCACTACATGCCAAAGACATGCAACTGTATTTTAGAAGAGTCAAGTAGAGCATGATATCTACTATCTTCTACGAATTAAAAGTTTATTATCAATATTTTATCGGCGAGACTCAAAGACAATAAATAATCCACATCAAGAATTATCTATGCACTACAGGCCAATGATATTCATTAGTATCACGACCACGAATTATCCATGCACTACGGGCCAAGGATAATCGTGTTTTCATCAACGGTCATGATCACACCATAAAACAATTCATCATTGCACCCTTGGCCAAAGAGAAGCCATGGTCATGATCATACCAAAAACTGTCCATTAATGCAGTACGGGCCAATGAGGACTTTTACCACATCATTTGCAACATTACGGTCATGATTATACCGAATGATCCCTGGTCATAATTGTGACACCCCCAAATTCGGGTTCTTCGATTCCACGGGATTTGGTGTTCACTGTACAAATATCATCTATCTATCTACCCATAATAAATGCAAACCATGCAATAGATAGAAATAAAATCCTCCCCTTATGGGGTTGCAACATCGGAATAATAAATACAATCCCAGGTCACTCTAACCTTAAACATCTGTGCAGAAACATAAACAAATAAGTCTTAATAACATCAAGTCTTTACAATAACATTCTTAAAACTAAATAATAAGTCTTCATCACTTATTAGCTTTGCCTTTGCCTTTGCTAGTAGAAGGCTCATCGTACCTTTCGTTCCTAACTGCAATGTTATTATTACGCAAGAGTGAGCATGAATGCCCACAAGTATAAAAATGAAATAATAATATATAATAACATGCGAGTGAATCAAAGACTTCTGAAATAAAGCTCAATTTTTGAATCAAGAATGAATAACAAGAATTCAAAAGATTTCTGAGGGTCATAAGACCTTGAACTATGTCCTAGGTTATCAAGGGTTATACTTGAAACCTTTAACAGTCATAAGACTATGGACTCTTCTACTCGTACTTAGGGGATCGGCCCTTAGTACCATCATGCACAATATCTTAAATGTTGACGTGTAGAAATCCCTATCTGAGGTTGTTCATCTCGATTTGACATCGAGTCCGCACTAAAGGAAGTTTGGTTTGGATAATTCAATAAGGGTTCTGAAATTTAGAACGTTCATCAACTATGGACTAGTCGAATCAATTAAGGGTTCGCTAGTCTAATAAGGTTCAACAATAAATGATAATTAAAATGAATAAAAATCTTAAGAGGTATACAATAGAACAAGTATTGTATAACAGAATCATACTTTAAAATGATAGATAATCTTTAATATAACAAACTGAACTTGATTTATAAACTTGAATAATGATAACAAGTAGGGTTAGGAAACTTGCCTCGTGCGTAGATTACACGTTAATTAAACACGTTCCTTGAATTTAATCCTACATATCATTTTCATTCACAACTCTAGTTAATTATAATATAATTAAACATCATAGGTTCATTCTTTTGTCTAAACTTTGGTTATGACTATACTTAGTCAAATTATCACACTTATTGTCACATAATAAACGCTTCACGAATACTAAACTAATTATGCATTCAATAATTCAATCCACATGAAATTATGTTATTGACATGTTAATAATCTGTTTTAACAGCTCACTATACTCTAATATATTTTTAATTTCATTAAATTAGGTTAACATCACATTCATGGACTTGCACACTTTAAAAAATTTCGTTTACGAACATTACGGAGAGTGGTATTGGCTACTTACATTGTCTTGATTATCGATTATCTGTGGTATGGCATATTTATAACAAGGTCAATAAATGGCGCTATGGTATTCATATTTATGCGATGATATACAGTTCTGAGAAATGGCGATTCATGAAAAATGTGAGAACATGCCAATTTCTACCAATTTGTTATTTCTTAAATGTAATTTGACATACCCATATACTAGAATTTGTATATAATCATTACTCAACATTTATAGAGTGATTTTAACCAATTAAAACATATAATTACAGAATAAAAATATAAATTTCACTGTTCTTGATGTTCTTGAAGGTTTTGAACATAAATCATAAAAATTAACACTACGAATTCATTATAACACCAAATCCGTTCATTTAAAGTTTGGTCTCTTCGTATCAACATGCATAGTAACATAC
The DNA here is from genome assembly GCA_020205605.1 of Panax ginseng. Classification (NCBI taxonomy): domain Eukaryota; kingdom Viridiplantae; phylum Streptophyta; class Magnoliopsida; order Apiales; family Araliaceae; genus Panax; species Panax ginseng. The sequence goes on along the minus strand of CM035143.1, from coordinate 32,262,074 downwards.
AAGTATAAATTTTACAAAACAATTTATGTTTGACATATTAAAATCAAGTATAAGGGCCATATGACCATATTCCATACTCTGTAAATTTTGAAGCAACCATATACGATGTATTTTCATGAAACTGATGATATGGTTATACAATATATATAATCAAATACAATATAATACATCTTAACCCATATATGCACATAACCCTTACAATTTCCAATTACAAAGACTTTACAGAAGACTTAGGAGTCATATTCATGGAAACTTTAAATGACGTAAAATTGAGAATTGGGTTGGAGAGAATTACCCAAAGCGTAGAGTGAGCGAAGATAACAATCTCTCTTACAAAACACCACTTCAATCACACCACTCACAATCTCTCTCAAAATTACAACTTTTCTCTCTGAATTCTTAAACACTCTCCCTTTCTGCTTTTCCAGACTCAGAAAATAATAAGAAGAAAAAGGAGAATACGTATAATAATAATTAATCGACGCCAGCATTATGGTCAGTTAACCCAATAATGGGTAACTGCTTCCAACCAATACTAGGGCCTCGTTTGGCAAGTCTTATTTGATTCAAAGTTATTTAATTTAATAAATCTCTTATACTATAGTTTAATAATGTCACACCCAATTATAAAATAAATCAATTATCTTATTTACTTTACTTTAAAAATAAAATATGATAATTTGTCATTAATTCACATAGTCACATAATTAATTTCTTATTTATTAATTATGTCAAATTATTAAATCTCTAATTAATTATTACATTAATTAAAATAACATTATGCTTATTAAATATTTCATTTAATTCAATAAGCTCACATAAATACATACTTGAATAATAATTATTCTCCACATTAATTTAATAAATATAACACATATAATCAAATTAATCTACCAGAACTTCGTCAATTAATTATTTAATCTAATAATTTAATCATCCAAAATATTTATTTAATTCAATAAATATTAAAATTAAATTACAAAAATCTTGATCGTCACAATAATCATACCGATCAACAGTCCATCTATGCACGTAAGCCAAAGCTGACTTTCATCACAATATAAGCATGAGGATGATGACAATGATATAAGCATTAATCAAACGAAATCAAGGATAAATATTAAAGATTTTAAATTTATCCGAGTTTAAAAATATCCAAATTGGCAAACATAACTTTGCTTTGTGGAGTAAAATTCAAGAATAATATTCATGTATCAAAAATAATTTGAATGAGAAAAGAAATATATTTTTGGGTGAATAGTACTCAAGTGAATAGTACCCTGTGAATAGTACTTTGGGAATAGTACCTCGTGAATAGTACACCGGCATGAAAAGTGCCCCAAATACCCGAGTGAATAATATTCTAGTAAATAATAATTGGGTGAATAGTAACCCATGAATAGTAACTCGTGAATAGTACTCTGACACGAAAAGTGTCCCGAATATCCGAGTGAATAATATTCGGGTGAATAGTAATTGGGTGAATAGTAACCCTTAAATAGTAACTCATGAATATTATTCCGTGAATAGTACTCATAAAAGGAAAATACAAAAGAAAACAATATTCCATGACGAGTACAAAAGAAATGACATCTCATACGAGTATAATAGAATATACGAAACTGTAAATGGATTTTCACCCGCCATGCGGTAATCCACGTAGACAGATCATTTCCATAGTTTAATAAAGAATGAATACGAAGAGTCATTCACCATGCATACGGTAGTCCGCGTAGACATGTTATTCCAACAGAATAATAAAGAATGAAATAATAGAAGAATTTCACCATGCATACGGTAGTCCGCATAGACAGGTTATTCCATCAGAATAATAAAGAATGAAATAACATAAAAATTTCACCATGCATGCAGTAGTCCTTGTATACAGGTTATTCTAACAGGATAATAAAAAATGGAATAACAGAAGAATTTCACCATGCATACGGTAGTCCACGTATACATGTTATTGCAACAGAATAATAAAGAATGGAATAACAACCCTTACGAGTATTGAAAGAAAATAACTCTCTTCATGAATACGAAAGAAATAATACCCCTTACGAATATTAAACGAAAATAATATTCATACGAATACGAAAAATAATTTCTCGTCAGAATATGAAATAAATAATACCCCTTACGAATATTGAACGAAAATAATATCTCTTTAGAATATGAAAAACATAATAACCCTTACCTCAGAAGAAGACTGAATACTGGAATAGTGAAGTAGCATACTTCTCTTTTTCTTTCTCTCTATAACTTCTCTCTCTATATCATCTCTCTCTATAATTGCTCTTATGAGTCTTAGTGAATTAGTGAGAATGAAGGAAGAATGAGCTTCTATTTATAGAAAAATATAGTTTCGATAATTGCACGTTTTGGGGCTCGAAATATTATAGTATAATACCTTCATCTTTTCCTTCATTTTTAATTTAGTCTTGCAAGTATTATCAAACTTGCACCACCTCCCCTAATAGTATATCATGTGAATCAATAGTACAATCACGTGACTCAATATTACAATCATGTGAAAAAAATAATTACAATATAGTACCTTCATCTATACCTCCATTTTAAATTTAGTCATGCAAGTATTATCAATCTTGCACCACCTCCCCTAATAGTACATTCATGTGACTCAATAATACACACATGCGAACAAATAGTTATAAGTATGTAAATTAGTAGCAATTAATTGCTCATTTATCAGATTAATTACCCGATTGGTCGATATAACCTCAAGACATCAATTATTGTCGGAATAGATGTCGATTTCCACTAACACTAATAATCCCAAAACAATGAAAATATCAATTTCATCTTTAATCAATACGAACTTATTCATCATTAATATTATAACTCACAATATTTAACAACCAGATCATTCCCATGAAAGAGGAGCTTTCAGATAAGGATTTCTCTATTGGTAGCGTATGATTAGGTGACCAAACCTCTCCTTGACAGAACTTTCTAGACATCGTCAATATTGAAAATAATAATATGAATAACTTTGTCGTCTCAATTATTGATTTAATAATGATAAATATTATGCAGATGATACTGTGACAATAATTGAATCAATAATATGAGAGATATGATGTAGCAATTACTGTAGCAATAATTGAGTATAATTGAGTGATTTCTTACGTAAGCATCAATAATCAATATCGTGTGCTACTAGGCAACCACACATATTACTGTACTTTTATCACCGATTATTTTATGACAACTTGCTTACTTTGAAATTTTTTCACATATTACCCTTAACTTTAACCTTTTATCAATTTAACCATATACTAAATAGAATATTAATTATAGGAAAATTGAATACTTTCATTTTGTAAAATTCGGAGTCTTACAAGGGAGTTGTTGTAAGACCCCAACTCTTATGAATAAAGATGAATTTTCTATAAATACCATTTTTGAATATTATGGAATGAATTTGATATAATGTTATAGTTGTGGGTAATATTTATAAATTTTGGAAAATGCATGAGTTGTTATATAATATTCAATTGGTTGGGGAATATTCATTTTAATGAGAGAATATTAAGTACAACGGCACAATCATTGGTGGACCCCTACAACGAAATTATTATCGGATTGAGAAAATGACAAAAAATACTTTATGAAAATACTTGGCGAAAGTTTTACCGTTAACTGTTGAAACACCCGTTGTTAAAAGTACGATATACACGTGGTTACATAGTAGCTACGATATTGATTATTGATGCTTACGTGAGAAGTCACTCGATTTTGTTCAATTATTCTACAATAATTGCCGATATAGTATCTCACGTTATTTGATTCAATTATTGTCAATATTTTATATATTATTAAATCAATAATTGAGATGACAAAAGTTATATATTAATATTATTATTTGCAATATTAACGATGTCTAGAAATTACATCAAGGAGAGGTTTGGTCACCTAATCATGGCCATGATAGGAGAAATCCTTGTCGACGTCGGGATTTTTGTGTGTCCCTTTTCGTTACTTGTTCTTTGGTGTTCTCATTTTAGGTGAGATTTGTTTGAAAAATAAGTGAAAAAGGTTCGACATGTATGATGTAAATGATGGACCTATTAAGAGTCGCCATTGGTTTTTAAATGGTTGTACCAACACAACCGAGAAGCCGAGATTCGTTTAGGGTCAGGGGACTTGGTTATCTTGAGGGGAAGGTGTTAGGCACCCCAGACATCCGTGTTACTACGGTGGCCGCCTCTTTTCAAGAAACTATTATCTGAGTGTGTGTGTGTGTGGGTCAATGTGCTATTATATGGAAGTTGTGCGAGGCCTCGTTCGAACCTATATACACAGGGTTTGAATTTATGTAAAAATTCAGTTTTTAGCAAGATATGGCAGTGATGTTTTATAAAAGAGGTTTTTCAAACCCTGATGCTCAATAGGAATTGAGACATTTTACACTCCCATTTTTATTAAGTGATCGGCTGGATTGATTTTATTTGACGGATGCGAGGCATCCGTATGAAAATAATGTACAAAAATAATGCCGACTTCCTCGTGGGTATGGAAACCATCTGAGGAAATTCAGACATCGCAGAATAATTTACAAAGTCGCCACGGACTCCATCACGGGAACCGGAATCTAGATTAATGGGATGAATATGTGATCACATGATTCTTAGGCGCACAAGAATGTTGCAATTTGTATAAAAGCAATAAGCGGTATATATATAAAAGTCAAATATATATATCTGAGACATGATCACCAACCACGAAGCACCTCCATGGGGATCGAAATGTAAATAAAGTCATTAAAAAGCTATCAACCGCCACAGAGGAAACTCCAAAGGGACAAAACATAAATAAAGTCGTAAAGCGATCAATCGCCACGAAGAAAACTCCGGCGGAGATGAGAAACATATATATATATATATATATATATATATAAGCAATAAATGCACTAGGATGTAAAATCCGGGATCAAAACGAGAGTTCAACCACGTTCATATATATAAGTATATACATATTAAAGCGAGTAAGCATTAGGATGTAAAATCTAGGCTCATCGAGCAGTAGTCCGACGGTTCATTATATATATAAAAGCAAGTAAATGCTCTAGGATGTAAAATCTAGGCTCATCGCGATGTAGTCGTTACACACAGATAATATATATAATTGTATATATATATATATTAAAGCGATACGCGCTCGAATCAAGTCTAGGCTCATCGAACAAAGTTGACACATACGATTCATATATATATATATATATATATATATATATATATATATAAAGCAAATAAACGCTCTGCATCAATTCTAGGCTCAAGCAAATTAACTATGTGTGTGGACTTTTGTTGATGAGCCTAAACTTGATGCAGTGCTTATTCTTTATATATATATACTTATATATATGAGCTGTGGTTGAACTTTGTTCGATGATCTCGGGATTTTACATCCGATGCATTTATTTCTTTTATTATATATATATATATATATATATATATATATATATATATATATATATATATATATATATATAAAAGTTTAGTAAACGCACTGCATCAAGTCAGGCTCATCGAACAAAGTCCAGACACACGGTTGATATATATAAGTATATATATATAAAAGCGAATAAGCGCATGGGCCAAAGTTTAGGCTCATCGAACAAAGTCCACAGTTAATATATATATAAGTATATATATATATATATATATATATATATATATATATATATATATATATATATATATATATATACAGATGAAATGAAACCACAGGCATCAAGTCAAGGGCAAAAGCAAGCAACACGACTCTCGGCGTGTAGAAGGGTGTGTGCAAAGATGAAGAGAAAGAGTCTAAAGTGTGTGAGAAGGCTTCTGTGGTGCTAAAAAAGGCTTCTATATCTTTAGAGTGGGTAAACCTTTGGGCTTTTGTTGGTACAAAGAGTCTATATATGAGCTCACAGTGTGTTTAAAAGTGGGAAAATACCTTTGTATGTATGAAAAGAGCAAATTGTCTGAGAGGTTTCCCGTCTTTTTCTCTTAAAATCAGCACCCCAAGCCCTCTATTTATAGGCATATGAGTAGCGGTGTGTACTGCTACCGAGCTGCAGTGTACTGCAGGCGGGTCGGGTCGGCCGGGTTTGTCCGGTCGGGTCGTCTCGAAGTATGTGCACTCAGGCACTGTAATGTCCACTCAATTTTTGAGAAGTGCAATCCAGGCATCCGTTTTGGGGTATACAGGACCTATTTCGGACCGCCGTTGTCGAGAGTTGTACGATGACATGGGATTAGAGTTTATACGAAGTCATTGAAGATGGGACGATGCCCTCCGGTCTTCAAGCTTCAACTTTCATCCGTTACCCCGCACAATAGTCACTTGAGATTGGTTAGCCTTGTGGGACATCGTTGTGTAGAGACGTGACGTGGCATCGTGTTGGACTAGATGACGATGTTGCCCCTCACCGGTGTTATCACGGATTGAAATGATAAAGAGACGTTCTTTCGAGACTTATTTGAGATTGGATTGCCGCAATTGTTGAAGGTCCTCATTGTCATCTTTGAGGTGTACTGTCTTCTCGATGTTATTCTTGGGGTTGGTATAGTGTATCTCTCGTTGTAGTGGCCGAGATTGAAGCTGGTGGCATTTGAAACAAGCATTTCCGGGGTTATCTCCGAAACTACATTCCTTGGGGTTATCACCAAGGTTGGTGGCTATTCCCATGGTTGGGACTGAGACTAGATACCTCGGGGTTATCTCCGAGATTAATCGGTCTTCTCCGGTGTGTGTTCCGGTATTGTATCTGCAGGTCTCGGGGTTATATCCGAGGTTGGAACTGTTGCTCCCAGAGTGTGATCTGGGGTTGATGCTGAACTCCCGATAGTATCTGGTATGGATTTGGATTGTCTTTCAGGGTTCTCTATTAAAAGACGAATCTGTCCTCCTGCAATATTAGTAATAGTAGTACAGAAAATTTCGAGTGTCTACAGATGCCCCTCTTTATCATACTCATGCATGGCGATGCATGGGTAGGATAAAGAATTCTAGATTCTTGAAATGCAACAAGATAAACATGGTACTATGGATAGCAACATGATGCAAATGTATGATGCATGTGTACGGGGTTGGGGCCCAATATGCTGGGGATGATTGCTGGCTCCCTGTTGCTTCAACTGGGGATTTGCAATACTGACCAGATCTGATGTGTAAGCCGAATCTGTTAGGATGTTGATGTTGGAGTTATCAACAAATTCCTGTGTTCTTGATAACGACTTAATCTTGAAGGGGTACCTCTTATGTGTAAGAGATCTGTGGGGATAAAGTTTGATCTGTTTGAGGATGTGTATAACATATTCCATCATCTATCCTCTTTGATAATGTTGACCTCTCCTGGTTAGTATCGCCAGAATATGTCACGATTCTGTTTGATTTACTGCCAACAACAATGCTGTTAGGGATGCCTAACCTTCGTTGATGTGTGGATAAACGGCTGAAACATCCAGTGGGATATACTGTCAAGGTTGCTTGACCTTCACTGACGTGTAAATCAACGGCTGAGACTCTGTGAGGAGATCGTCAAGGTTTCTTGACCTTCGCTGACATGTAGATCAACGGAGCATTGCGTTGTGACCCCCGCCGGGGATCCGTTGGGGAATATGAACAGCTGGGTATGAGAACCTCAAATAGCTCTATAGCTCTGATAGGTTTAAACGCTATTGGCTGAAATGACGTCAAGGTTGCTTGACCTTCGTTGATATGTGTCGGCGGTGAGCATGCGTTACTACTCCCGCCGCAGAGATATCGTTGTAACCCGTCGAGGATCTACTAGGGGACGCATGAAGTACGTCTGTTAACTACCAAACGGTTCTCAATGCTTCGATGGGTTTACGCCATGGTGAAATAATGTCGAAAGGTCGCTTGGCCTTCGTTGATAGAATTATCAGCGGATGAACTTATTGTAACCCCCCACGTGGATCTACGTTGTAACCCGTCGGGACTCACGTTGTAACCCGTCGAGACCTACGTTATAATCACGGGGACTTACTTAGAGGTAATGACCCGGAGTTGGCGGCATCGGACTGTAACGAGGTATTGCCGGATGTGATTTGTGACAAATGGGATCATTGGCGGGGGTATACCTCGTGTTGGTGACTACCAATGAGTGATGTCTGAGTTCAAAGTCTCATCCGAGAAGACCAGAGGGATATCTTTGTTTTTGCTCAATCGCGTGACATTTTTATTCCCGATTTGACCTTTCTAGTCCGTGAGAACTCTGTTTTAACTCGAGAATCGGTCGTAGAGAGGTGGGACCCCCATAGGGGTGCCGCAGTGCACCTCTTTTTAACAAGTAGATGTAGGCACATCGGCGTGGATCATAAATTCCAGCAGGCCTTACTTCACAAGTCACTTTCAACTTGTTTCACTTTAGAAAAACCATGAGCCATCTTCAGATCTGCTGAGTTCGGGCTACTTTCTGCAAATTTTGTCACCGTACAAGTGTTCTACACTATCCTGGTAACGTATACATGTATTTTTTTTCCAGTTTCTGTCCGTTAGATTGTGAGATATTGCACAAAATGCATCTAAACACATAGTAGTGATTATGTATGCACAAATGACTTGATAAAAAATATTCAATATAGTAAATGTTAGTATTAAACCATCTTGAACATAATGATGTGAAAAAATTTAAACAGAGACAATCAATTCGCACCTTTTCTGCTATATTTTTGTCTATTTGAGGTCCAATGAGCAAAAGGTAGAAAGGCAAAATACTCTAGCATTGAGGTTGGCCTTATCCATGATGATTTTGATTTTTAATGCATATATTAGGTATATGACTTTGGGACGGTGTCTTTCTTGAATGGCCACCTAGATATGCTCGTATGCGTGTGGATAGTCCTATTTTCAAAGGGGACTATGGCGAGAAATTTTTCCAAATGTAGGCATTGGGTAGTCATGCATTTTAACTCTATCATATGTTTAAAGTAAATGCATGCATGCATATAGTCATAAATGCATTTAAAAAGCTCCAGGTAAGGAAATACCACACCCTTTCTAAGGTGATTTGGAGACTTGTTGTCCAGATATTGATGGATCCGGATCACCGAAGCGGTTCTTCTGGACCGCTTTTGGCGTACGGAGGGCTTCGAAGTGCCTCGTCCAGATTACATCGAGATAGCCTCGTCGGTTGGTGGAGGCTGTGATACGTCTTGTCTAAGTAGATGTTCCAAACGTCGAGGACGAGGCGGCAGATATTGAGGATCCCGCTCCTGCTGCATCTATCCCTCGCAGGGAACTTCCGAGCATTCAGGTGGTAAACCCAGAGTTTCTGGGTGATTTGGGTAGACATCCATCAATGTACTTGCATGCTAACGAGGTATGGCGTTAGACTTTATCTTCCTTCTTTCCTATTGATGAGGATTAAAGGGTTCTGATGTTGATCTGCGTTTCATACGGGTTCCGTGTTTTTACGACCTCGGGGGGGCGGTTTAGTATCCACTCCATGTACCGGCGCTTCATCATGACTATAGAAGCGATGAGTGCATGAGTGGGGATTTGGGGCATTTTCTCCATCCTTCCCCGTCATTGTCCACAGGGTTACCTCGGGGCATTATCTCAGCGATGGTTTCATCGGACTCGATCCTCCACTGCTAGATTGCGAGGTGATGATGACGCCTATGGATTGGCGATTTATCACATGTATGGAGTTTGGAGGGGAGCCAGTGCCTTGCATGGAGAAATTACCCCTACTACCGTTAGATCCTTATTAGGAGTTTCGGCCGAGGCGCTCAAAGGTAGGACTTTCCGTTCAGGTCCTTTGAGCGTAGATGTTATGAGTGGGCTATTGAGTGAGCCCATGCCTGACGATGTCAGGATCAGGGATCGCGTTCTGCGGCGATTGTTCCTGATGATCATTCGAGGCTGCTTCATAGTAGACAACTCTTCCACGGTATCTTTCGCTTTGGTCAGCGCCACACGCGATGTGGACCATATTGGAGAGTACGATTGGGGCTCTTATACCTTTGCCTATTTCCTCCGGGGCATGCGCATGCGGTCATAGGGATTGACTGAGGCTTGGCTAGGATTTTACCCATTTCTGCTGGTGAGTATTTCTCTTGTCTTTTCCCGTTTATAGGTTAAGAGTGTTTACTGATAGCAGATATTTTGCCATTGTGTTGGCAATTTTGGGCCTATGAGAGGCTCCCATGTTTGCGTCCTGTGAGTGTGTTAGGTTTAGATACCTATCCACGAGGACGACGATGGCACCATTCTATTTTGCCATAGGTCCTTGTATCTGATTGATTCACTCACTACCGTATGCAGCTGGAGTTGCTGACAGCGGGTACCATTACTTGGATTCCCTATTCAGAGGAGCATTTGACCATCGGCTTTGAGGATGGACACCCGACTGGAGTCGAGTATTTGATTTCCACCAGGAGATTCCCTCTCTTCACAGATGGAGGCTGGGAGCTCTATTTAGGAGAGTGTGCTATTAGGAGCACCACAGGGGAGATCTGTATACCAATCTTGCCTCCTGCCAGGCGTTATTGGCACATATCACGATCGTGATCAATGATATCCCATTGTTGGGGTTGGCGACTTTGCATTATCGGAGGGCCCATGTACTTAGGAGGCGTTCCGGCATTGGTGGTTCCTCGCTACTATTGGAGCCAAATTCCGCCACACGGTTTATGGGGGACATGGTTACAGGATCTTTGATGATGACGGATTGGGTAGCTTGTGGTAGAAGCTCGACTCATCGACCCAGATTGATAGCTTGACCCGATAGTTGGATCGAGCACACATATTTATCCAAGCATTTGGGCAGAGAGATCCGGAGGTGAGTCATTTGTTCCTTCCATTTCGGTCTTTGGCCCCTCAGATGACCCATTTGGTTTTTGCGTTGCAGATCCTCCTCTTTATAGGCCCGATATCCCTGTTGATAGAGATCCGGTGACTCGTGGAGGAGTTACATCGGTGGACGAGTTTGAGGGCGTGAACATCGAGACCCTGGTCTTCTTCGATGTATATTCTCGTTATATCTTTTGATAGGCCTCTGTTAGATATTGGGTGGTTGTTCCCCATTCTCGCTATATCTTTTGATAGGCCTCTCATTAGTAGTAGAGGCGGTTGTGCCCCATTTCCTGTATTTGTGGCGTATGTCTGGTGATGTATTAGATGATGATATATTTAGGAATGTATGCACCGCTTTTCATTCCTTATATCATATTTCCATCCATTATCATTATGCATGTATCATGTTATGCATATGTATGTATGTCCGGAGATATTGGCATTAACCTGGATGGTCTTATGACACGGCCCGCATACAGATGTCTTCTTTGATGATTAGCCAGTATAGATCATACCCCATCGTCGGTGGTGGTATTAGGTATACGATCGTAGTACGATAGCATGTCACCACAGACGGGGTGATCAGAGATCATTCTTCGCTGACATACCACTTACCCTTTGGCATTTCGTGTTCCTGCGCAGGATTTGTAGACGGGATGATAGAGCATTGGCTACCTGATAGGCAGGTATTCTATTTTGGCACCCATGAGTTGACTCCTACTCTGGAGGAGTATGCACGTTTGATGATGCTACCCTTAGACAGATCCTGCGTGCACATGGCTTTGGGAGACATGAGTAGACGATTCATGACTCTCACAGGATTGAGGCACAGAGTAGTGCATGATGAACTGACATCTGGCCACGTGATCTCTCAACGTTTTCTGTATGACAGATTTGGCGCAGAGGATAGCTACTCACGACATTCCAGGGATTTCACCGTGTCGGAGGATCATTGGCGTTTGGCCAGAGTTGACGTACTGATGCTATGTGTACTGTCATACGTGTATATACCGTGGTATATGGATGAGATAGACATATGAGTTATCATGGCCGTGAGAGCTCTCAAGGAGGGTCGTACCATTGTACCTATGATCGTGGCAGAGACCCTGCGATCAGCATCTTACTGCAGTACTTACCCGTCAGGCTTGTTTATTGGGAGTTCGGTCATACTGTATGTGTGGTTTATGTCACACTTGCGACCGGTTGGTACCCTTAGACGGCATGGGTATTGCTTCTCCCATGATGTGGCTATGTCATACTCCTTTCAGCCATCAGAGTGTATAGATGCTTTGTCCTGGTCCGCATTTTTGGCAAATATCAGAGATCCATTTAGCATATTGCTGTGCTCGGGGCTTTGCTCACCATACAGTTTCATTACTCATGTTCCAGGCATGGATTTCCTCCCTTGGCTGGCTTGAGGGGCGTGACTACTTATCACCCATTGGCGTGATGTCGCATGATTCGACCCGGTTCGAGATTTCCATCCTTTTGGGGCGATAGTCGGCGTTCATCTTCTCGATATCTCTCGTGAGGGGCCCGATCCGTGTGTATGCTTGTTGGGATCGCCGTGAGATAGCTACTTTTTCGTCGGTCATCCGGTTATTATGAGTATTACGCATGGATAGAGACGGAGATTTTATCGGTACTGATAGTATTTGCCGTCATGGGAGAAAGCGAGTTATCGATGGAGCCTATGGAGGACATTGATGCCTACATCGAGGAGGAGCCATTCTTTGGGTTGCCAACATTTCTTCGGATTCTCCTAGTACCCGATTACTTTTGTGATTGATTTTCGGCACGATATTTAGAGCGAGTCTTCATCGATGACCTTTGAGAGAGATCGATTCGATCTATGATGTCATTGCTCTTGATGTGAGGGACGCCACTTATTAGAGAGAGGCGAGGCATTGGCTCGTAGAGATCCGCCGTCATGTTGGCGTGATGAGGCCAGTCGGCCATGTACGCGCGATGGTAGTTGAGCGGGATATCGCCATATCTGCCCGGGATGTGGCTGTCATAGATAGTACTGCAGCGAGGTCCCTTACCACTGGTATGATCGCAGAGATGAGCGCTTATATTGATGAGCATATGGTCATCATGCAGATGGCTACAGATCTGTTGGGTCGTGTGGATATTCTCACCTAGGAGACTACAACTTTACCTCCTTCATCTGAGAGGGATGCCATGTTGGTCTTGCTAGCTCGCATGTACCCTGACTCATAGATGAGCTTTATATCCACCTGCACAGACTAGCTTAGCCATTTTATCATGTACAGTTTACATTGTATATATATCAAACAACATTATATATGACAGGGAAATATATTTTTGGATCACTTCCCTTTTAGATATGCCTTTCTTTTTGCTTGATATTTTTTTCTTTGCTTGGGGCTTGTGATCTTGATGTATTACGAATTCCTCTGGGTGGATGGACATTGAGTTGTCTCGGATAGTTCAGAATGGATCATCGATCTATGTATCCCTACCATCTTTGGTATCTTGGGACTTGTTTCTGGATGGAAATGTGGAGAAGAGTGTGGCTTTCCTCTTTGAGATTGACCGCCCCACAGATGGTCGCCAGTACTTCTATTCAGGAGAAGCCTAGTTGATTCCATCTCTTATGGATTGGTGTTACTCTTCAAGGTATGTGCATGACTTAGATGGTCGTGAATCTTCTATTTGGGAGGAGTTGAGGTAATTCCATCCCTTTGGTGCGGCCAAGAATGAAATGTAGTGGATTCAAGGATGATCCCCTGCACTAGTTGACAATGGTTTGTGTTTTGGTAGGGGGTGAGACCGAACCATAAATGGCTGCCTACATACTCCTATTGAAGAGGAGATCAGTCTGCGTAGTTCGAACACAGTGTAAGAGGTTCAACGTATATATATTTTGCCGTGGTGTAGGAATGTTTTGGTTGTTTTTTTTTATGTAAAGGCGAAATGTTTTTGTTGTTTTTGTTTTATTGTTACCGGGCCATATGAAATGGTTGCCTACGTACTCCTATTAAAGAGGAGATCAGGTCGACGTAGTTCGCCCCTCAGGGCGAGAAGAAAAGTGTAATCCCATATGCAGGTCAGAGTGCGGGGAGGAGAAAGTTTAATCTTAGGTTGAGGATAAACTGTAGGTGAAAAGTTTGATCCCAGAAATGGGTAGCCAAACTATAAACGCAAGAGGTTCAATCCGCGGTGGGATGACCTAAGTTGTATGAGCGCTAAGGAGAAAGCCAGTTTTGGCTTGAAGAGTCACGTTTCTCGAGGGTAAAGTGTAGAAAAGTTGTATGTGGTAAAGGGTTTAAAGAACGGAATGATTTGGTGACGATGATGATGCATCGGGGTGTTTCTTCGTCACCGGACATAATATCGTTTCCACGATTATGCGAGTTGTGGAAATTCATCGTCGTCTATTTCTTGTAATCGAGGCGCCTCCATCAATACTTCCTTGACAATAAGCGGGCCTTCCAGTTAGAGAGAATTTTCCTTTAAGCTTGATCTTGGTTGTCAAGAATCTTCTTCAAAACCAAGTCATGTTGTTTAAAAAGCCGTAGTAGCGGGACTTTTTTGTTGTAGGATCTGGCGATCCTTTGTTGATATAGTGACCATGGAAGATAGTCGCTGATTCGCTTTTGTTTATTAGAGACAATTGGTGATACATCTTGTACCCATTGGTCTTCATCTCTGGTGGCGTCGATCGATACTACGAGAGATTCCATCTCAACTTCTATGGGAACCTTTGCTTCCATCCCATAGGTTAAAGCATATGGGGTTGCCCTAGTGGAATGCGCATTGTGGTTACGTAGGCTATGAGTCGAGGCGATAGGTCAGGCCAATCTTTGTGGTTGGCGGGCATCTTTGCATAATCTTCTTGATGTTTTTGTTAGCCACTTCAACAACACCGTTCATCTTCAGACGTAGATGACAAAGTTAAGATGTTTGAGGTGGAATTTACTGCATAACTCCTCCATCATTTTGTTGTAGAGGTTTTTGGCATTGTCTGACACAATCACCTCTAGTTGTCCATATCGATAAGCGACATTGTTTACGATGAAAGTAATGATGACTTCTTTAGTGACCTACAGGGAAGGAGGTCGCTTCACCCACTTGGTGAAGTAGTCGATCATGGTGAAAATAAATCGGTGACCATTCTTGTCTTTAGGCTCGATGGGCCCGATAACGTCCATTCCCCACATTGAGAAGGGCCAAGGAAAACTCATATTGTGGAGTTCCCGTGGAGGGGCGTGTATAGCATTCCCATGAATTTGGCATTGATAGCATCTTTTGACGTGGTCGTTGCAATCAGCTTTGATGGATAGCCAATAATGTCCCGTCCTGAGGACTTTCTTGACAATGAGGGAGCCACTCATGTGGGGGCCACAGACTCTACCATGGATTTCATCCATAAGCCTTTGGGCTTGATCTTTGTCTAGACACTTGAGGAGACCTAGTCCTGCATCTCTTTTGTAGAGCGCATCTCCACTCAGGTAGAACTTCATAGCAAGTTGATGGATCCGCCTTTTCTTAGTCGGGGCTCGCCTCGTGGTGTAGATCCATCTCGAGATATTCCTTGATATCGATACCAAGGAGGTTGGATGGGAGGAAGCTCATCTGATACTTCTCCAATGTAATTCCCATAGGCTGGGGCCTTGTTTAGGGAAATTATGACGCTTGGCAAGTATTCCTTGTCTGATATGCGAATCAAGGAGGCCAAAGTGGCTAATGTGTCCGCAAAGTCATTCCTATTATGAGGAATATGTAGAAAGGAGATTTCTTCGAACTCCAAAGCCATCTTCAAAACTCCGCAGATGGTAAAGGCGGCAAATGTAGTTCCTTGGTTTGATAGATTACGGTGGATTGTCCGATTACCAACTCCGAATCTCCAAGAGACGATTAACACTTTGATGCCCATTAAACAGGCAAGTTTTAGCCCCATGAGACAGCCTTCATACTCAGCCGTATTGTTGGTGCTGACAAACTGTAATTTGATGGTGACGAGATACTGCTCCCCCATACCAGACACTAGAATTGCTCTAGCTCCAGAACCTTCCATATTAACAGCTCCATCAAAATACATTTTCCATGATTGGCTCGTATCGTACTGATGGTGTTGCTGAGCTGTCATTACCCCTTCATCGGGGAAATATGTTTCCAAGGGTTTAAAATCCCCTGAAGGTGCGGCGACCAGTTGATCCGCGATTCCTTGACCCTTTATGGACTTTTGAGTCACATATACGATGTCAAATTTTTGTAGGATCAACTGCCATCTGGACAGCCAGCAATTTAACATGGGTTTGTTGAACACGTATTTGAGAGGATCCACGCAGGATATGAGATGGGTTGTGTGTACTTGTGTTCACTGCTGCTGAACCTTTTTGCTGAGGTAATAGATAGCTCGTTCTTGGCCTCTATATGTATCCCTACCATCTTTGGTGTCTTTGGACTTGTTTCTGGATGGAAATGTGGAGAGGAGTGTGGCTTTCCTCTCTGAGATTAACCGCACCCCAGATGGTCGCCAGTACTTCTATTTAGGAGAAGCCTAGTTAATTCCATCTCTTATGGATTGGTGTTGTTCTTCAAGGTATGGTCATGCAACTTAGATGGTCGTAGAATCTCCTATTTGGGAGGAGTTCGTAATTAGATCCCCTTTGAGTGCAAGCCAAATGAAATGTAGTGGATTAAAGTTTGCTCCAGTACCAGTAACCGACAAGGGTTTGTGTTTTGTTAGGGGTGAGGATCAAGCACCATGAATGGGCGCCACGTACTCTATGAAGAGGAGATCAGGTCTGCGTAGTTCGAACCTGGTGTAAGAGGTTCAACGCTGTATATGGCAGAAATGGTGTAGGAATGTTTTTGTTATTTTTGTGAGGAGAAAAGGGTAGAAATGTTTTTGTGGTTTTTGTTTTATTACGACCGGGCCATGTAACATGGTTGCCTACGTACTCCTATTGAAGAGGAGATCAGGTCGACGTAGTTCTCCCCTCAGGGTGAGAAGAAAAGCGTGATCCCATGTGTAGGTCAGAGTGCGGGGAGGCAAAAGTTTTAATCCCTGGTTGAGGATAAACTGCAGGTATAAGAAGTTTGATCCCAGGTATGGGTAGCCAAACTGCAAATGCAAGAGGTTCAATCCGCGGTGGGATGACCTAAGTTGTATGGTATGAAGGAGAAAGCCAGTGGCGGCTTGAAAAGACGCTTCCTTGAAGGGCAAAGTGTAGAAAAGTTGTATGTGGTAAAGGGTTAAAGAACCGGAATGGTGGTGACACGATGATTATTCACCACGGTGTTTGCTGGTTACTTTAGACATAATACTGTTTCACGGTGTTTGAGTTGATGAGCTGTGGAAATTCATCTTCGTCCATTTCTTGCAATCTGAGAGCACCTCTTGTCAATACTTCCTTGACAATAAACGGGCCTTCCCAGTTAGGAGTGAATTTTCCTTTAGCCTGATCTTGGTTGTCAAGAATCTTCTTCAAAACCAAGTCATGTTGTTTAAACTGCTGTAGACGGACTTTTTTGTTGTAGGATCTGGCGATCCTTTGCTGATATAACTGACCACGGAAGATAGCCGCGGTTCGCCTTTCGTTTATTAGAGACAATTTGTGATACCTGTCTTGTACCCATTGGTCTTCATCCAGCTGAGCGTCGATCAACACTCTAAGAGATTCCATCTCAACTTCTGTGGGGAGCACTACTTCCATCCCATAGGTTAAAGCATAGGGGGTTGCCCCAGTGGAAGTACGCATCGAGGTTCTGTAGGCTAACAGAGTCAGAGGCAATAGGTCAGGCCAATCTTTGTGGTTGGCAGACATCTTTTGCATAATCTTCTTGATGTTTTTATTAGCCGCTTCAACAGCACCATTCATCTTCGGACGATAGATGACAGAGTTGAGATGTTTGATGTGGAATTTACTACATAATTCCTCCATCATTTTGTTGTTGAGGTTCTTGGCATCATTCGATTACAATCACCTCTAGTTGTCCATTTCGACAAACGACATTGTTTACGATGAAAACAATGATGACTTCTTTAGTAAACCGGGAAGGAGGTCGCTTCTACCCACTTGGTAAAAGTAATCGATCATGGTGAAGATAAGCTGATGACCATTCTCGACTTTAGGCTCAATGGGCCCAATAACGCCCATTCCCCACATTGAGAAGGGCCAAGGCGAACTCATATTGTGGAGTTCCGTGTGAGGCGTGTATAGCATTCTCATGAATCGCACTTGATAGCATCTTTTGGCGTGGTCGTTGTAATCGACTTTGAGAGATAACCAATAATGTCCCATCCTGAGGACTTTCTTGACAAGGAGGGAGCCACTCATGTGGGGCCACATACTCCGCCATGGATTTCATCCATAAGCCTTTGGGCTTGATCTTTGTTTAAACATCCGAGGAGACCTAGTCCGCATCTCTTTTGTAGAGCGCATCTCCACTCAAGTAGAATTTCAGTAGCAAGTCTATGGATCCACCTTTTCTCAATCGGGCTTTTCGGCCAGGTGTAGATCCATCTCGTAGATATTCCTTGATATCTTCGATACCAAGGATGTTAGATGGGAGGTAGCTCATCCGATACTTCTCCAACGTAATTCCCATGGGCCGGGCCTTGTGCAGGAAATTGTGGCCTTTCGGCAAATGTTCCTTTGTCGATATCTGCGAATCAAGGAGGCCAAAGTTGCTAACGATCCGTGAAATCATTCCTATTACGAGGAATATGTAGAAAGGAGATTTCTTGAACTCCAAGGCCATCTTCAAAACCTTAGATGGTAAGGCGACAAATGTAATTCCTTGGTTTGATAGATTAGGTGGATTGTGCGATTAACAACTCGAATCTCCAAAGACAAGATTCACCTTTGATGCCCATTGAAGCAGGCAAGTTTTAGTCCCATGAGATGACCTTCATACTCGGTAGTATTGTTGGTGCCGATAAACTGTAATTTGATGGCAGCGGATATCTGCTCCCGCATCGAATACTAGAACTGCTCCAACTTTCCATATTAACAGCTCCATCAAAATACATCTTCCATGATTGTCGCGTATCGTACTGATGGTGTCGTTGTACTGTCATTACTCCTTCATCAGGGAAATATATTTCTAAGGGTTTAAAATCGCCTGAAGGTGCGACGGCCAGTTGATCCGCGATTCCTTGACCGTAGATGGACTTTTGAGTCACATATACGATGTCAAATTGTTGTAGGATCAACTGCCATTATGACAGCCGACAATTTAACATGGGTTTGTTGAACACGTACTTGAGAGGATCCACGCGGGATATGAGATGGGTTGTGTGACCATGGAGGTAATGCTGTAACCTCATAGAAGCCCATGCTAAAGCACAACACGTCTTTTCGATTAGAGTGTACTTGTGTTCACTGCTGCTGAACCTTTTACTGAGGTAATAGATAGCTCGTTCTTGGCCTCTATCGTCTTTCTGTCCCAACATGCAGCCCATGGCATTGTCACTTACGGACAGATACATG
The DNA here is from genome assembly GCA_020205605.1 of Panax ginseng. Classification (NCBI taxonomy): domain Eukaryota; kingdom Viridiplantae; phylum Streptophyta; class Magnoliopsida; order Apiales; family Araliaceae; genus Panax; species Panax ginseng. The sequence continues at coordinate 32,242,773 of CM035143.1, read as the reverse complement.
AACATGGGAATATCGTCCCTGGGTGGTACCAAGACGGGAGCTTTAACTAGTTGTTTCTTGATTGTAAGGGAAGGCATTTACGGCACTCATCATTCCATTTCATGGAGGAGTTCTTCCTTAATAGCTTGAAGATTGGCTCACGGAGTTCTTTGTGAGTTGGGAGATAAACCTGCTGATGAAGTTGATTCTTCCCAAAAATCCCCGTATTTCCTTCTCTGTCTGAGGAATGGGCATTTCAGTGATGGCTTGGATTTTGGCAGGATCCAGCTCTATCCCTTTGTGGCTGACTAGAAATCCTACCAACTTGCCTGATTTGATGCCAAAGGCGCACTTAGCTGGATTCAACTTCAAGTTGTACTTACGCAACTTGTTGAACAATTTTCTAAGATGGTCATCCTCCTTTCGGGACTTGACAATGATGTCATCCATGTAGATCTCAATCTCTTTATGCATTAAGTCATGGAAAAGAGCCATCATAGCTTCGTTGATAGGTAGCTCTCGGCATTGATGGTAGAATGACAACCGTCTATAGCAAAAAGTTCCCCAAGGAGTGATGAAAGCGGTCTTCTCACGATCTTCCTCGGCAACCATGATCCGATGGTACCCCATGAAAGCAATCAAAGAAAAGAGTATATATGTCGATCAATTAAAGATTATCAATGAGAATGTGTATAAATGGCACGGAAAGTCATCTTTTAAGCAAGCTTTATTCAAGTCCCAGTAATCCACTTAAACTCGAACCTTCCCTCCGAGGTTTAGATCTGAGCACGATGTTGGATATCCACTCGGGATATGTAGACACCATGATGATGCCGGCTTGAAATTGTTTCACAATTTCTTCTTTCACCTTTAAACTCCACTCAGGTTTCAATCGCCCGAGTTTCTGCTTGACTGGCTTAAATCCCTCGTTAATGGGAAGGCGATGAAGGACAATGTCAGTGGACAAACCCACTATGTCTTCATGAGACCATGCAAACACGTCTTGGAATTGGGTCAATAGCGTAACCATGTCATTCCGTTGGTTTGGGTTAAGGTCTGAACCAATCTGGATTAACTTAGGGCTTTATAAGGTTCCGAGATTGAAAGAAGTGGTTTGATCAAGGTTGGGTTTGGGTTTGTCTTTGACCCATTCTTGAATTTCTGGAGGCACCTCAATGTCATCCACGGATATCCATCAGGTGAATTCATCTCTACATCAAAGGTACAATCCTTGTGTAGAGAGGCATCGATCCGTAAATATCTGAGCACATCTAAATTGAGTCACGAAACAAAATATGCTTTCACTTAGTATATATTAAATGCGTTGATCATACATAGTGTTAACATATCTCGGCAAAATAAAGCGCTAATCTTGTCATGCAGAAAAGTAAGCAGTTATTATATCTACAGGGTAAAGAGTTTCTGCCCGTTTTACCCTCATCGACCAAAGCAAGGACCGCAGTGATGGAGGGATTGTCATCATCCTCCCTGTCCCAAATGATGGCCATTACGTCTGGGCAATCATCGCGTCTGGGTGTATCTGTTAGTATGTTCATCATGAACGATGATCGATATCTGGGACATCATCCGTATGACGTCTTGCTTAATTCTTCGTTCCTCTTCTTCCACTGCGAGATTTGGAACAAAGACTTCTTTCCCCTTCACCGGTACTGGCTTGGGACATAACATAGCCATTACATTGGCTGGCACCTTTACGGGAGATTGTGCGGACTCAGATTTTGAAGGCGAAGCTAAACGCCACATGGTTGAAGTTGAGGGAATCTGCTGATGCTTATGAGGATTCCTGTGACTAGAACTGGCAGAATAGCCTAGCCCAGCTGTTCTAGCTTACCTGGTTAAGCGAATTGGATACTTGATACCCTGATAATCTTTACCCAACCCTTGTCCCGGTTTATGACCTGACGACATCATTTCTTGAGTGGCTGACATCACCTCGGCAGAAATCTGGGGTTCGGGAAGTGGTGTTCCAACATCATGGTATTTGGTGTTGCTTATTTCCAAAGCAAGAAAACTGACTGGTTCCACATCGGCATTGGCATTGATGAATGGCATGTCTCCGTGCTGAGGAATCTCTGGTTCAACGTTGACTGTGACCAGACTATTATTGATGATGTATTTCAACTGTTAGTGAAGAGTGGAGGGGACTACCCCAGCCATATGAATCCATGGTCGTCCCAAGAGCAGGTTGTATCCCGAATCTATCTTGAGTACATGGAAAGATACGTAGAATGTGTGAGGACCAATTTCGATTGGCAGCTCAATTACTCCGACCGAATTTCGTCGGGCTCCATCAAAAGCTTTGATGATAGTATGGCTACTCCGAATTCGGTTGAGATTGATGTTCATCTTCATCAAGGTAGCATATGGGCAGATATTCAGGGAGGAACCTCCATCTATTAGGACTCTAGCTACCATATATCCGGAGGACAAGACCGCAATGACCGATCCCTTCGGGCGGTATGTCATCATCAGTGAAGGATATCACATTGTTGTTGAAAATGTGATCAACCATATGTTGAAATTTTTCCGTATCCACTAATGTCGGAAGATAGGCTTCTTCCAAAACCTTTAACAAGATCTTCTGGTGATTCTCGGAAGTTAGGACCAAGTCTAAAATTGATATTTGTGGTGGAGCTTCTTTCAAGCTTAAAACCACCGTAGCTTCATTATGACCCATAGCGCGGAGGAATTTTTCAATCTTCTCCATGGGTATTTTCCCCTTTGATTTGGGGGTAGACTTCATCACCCGTTGGGGAAGATCTGATGGATTTTCCTTCGACATCGCAAATTGTTGTTGTATGTGAGGTGGATCCTTCACCTTCTCCATAATTCCACAGAACCTTGCGCAAGCTAATAATAGGATATTGTGCTCTACATGATAAGTTGATTGGCTCGAGAGCGGCCACTTTCAAAGGATCGTTTCCTCCTTTGAGCTGAATTGTCGGTGTTGTGAGTAAACTATTAATCCCCTAAGCTTCAGTGGATATAACTGCTACCACACTTTTCCACTTAGTAGGGCCTGCATTCTCACTTGCATGCAACATACGATTGTAGATTATTCCGCCAAGCCTTGATACACCACCGTCGATTAGATTTTGAATAAGTGTATGAGTGCCCAAAGATTCTTACGTGTTGTGACCATGAGGTGGGAGTGATATTGACATACTCCATCGTGAGTTGCACCGTCTCGAGCAGGGGTTGATTGGAGGTAGAAAGGAACTAATCCTTCCTTCATTGATCAACATATGAAGAATTTCCTCCATGGGTTGGCCCAAATAGGTGAATTCCCTTTTGTTGGCGAAATCCCGACAAGCTTTGGCATTTGCTCTCTTCGTCACTTTGTCTTCCAACATTTTATTTTACGAAGTGGCGAGGAATATTCATGACAATAGGTAGGAGCGGCATGCTCTGGTTGATTAATTGCCGAAGTCACTTGATCTTCGATAAGTCACCGGATTCGCCAATTGCTCAATTTGTTTGCCGAGAGCTTTGATCTTTCGTTCCATTGTGAATTGGAACTTGGCATAATCCCATCTGTCATCACCGTCTTTGAGGGTCTTGGAAGATTCACAGCTGAAGTTGGAATTCTGTCCATTGCTCCAATTGATCATGTTGACCTCTTCTTCTTTGTGCTGAGGAATAGGGTTGTCTTGTACATGAGGCTGATCGGGTTTGGTGACTACGATCTCCCCGTTGTCTATCAGGTCCTAGATCTTGTGTTTCAAGGCCCAACAATCCTGAGTATCATGTCCAGGTGCCCCGACATGATAAGTACATTTCCTAGCAGCATTGAAACCCCGTCCATTAGGGCTGGCTGGTGGAAGAAGATGCGTGATTTTTTTCTGTGTTGTTAGAAGATTTAAAATGTTCTCGAGGGTATCCCCTAAGGGTGTAAACACTTGATGGCATTTGACGTTTGACCTCTCCACCTTTTGGTACTAGAGGGTTTGCAGACTATGCTAGAAAGAGAGTGTAGTTTCTCCTTTGAATGGGCATATTTTGATTACCGTTTTGCCCCTGTAGTATCAGGGAAACATCTTCTTCTTTCTTTTTATGGACCCTCCAGGGGTTGTTCCCATAATTTCCAGATTGGATGTGGTCTTCAACAACTTTGAGTGTAGCTAGGTCTTGAATATTTCCTGACTTCAATCCCATCTCAGCCATCTCCCCATGTTTAACCATTTCAGAAAACGGTTTGCCGTCTGGCTAAAACTCTCTCATAGAAGGGAGCTTCTTGTATGTCTACATGAGTGTCATGACCATTTTCGATTACATCATGGCGGGACTAACTTGGCGACAAAGCGTCTCCACCTTTGAGCATACTCTCGAAGACTCGTTAGACTGTTTCTTGATCTTGGTAATTTGATACCGATCAGAAGCCATCTGAGTTTGAAAGCTATATTGAGTGAGGAAGACATGTGCTAGCTCTTCCCAGCTGTGGATTTTGGAGTTGTCTAATCTTGTGTACCACGAACGGGCTTCTCCAGTTAGACTCTTTTGGAACAATTGCATTATGAGTTTTTCATCCTCTGCATAGGATCCCAGTTCTCCAATAAATACTTTTAAATGTGTATAAGGATCTCCTAACCCGTCATATTTTTCAAAGTTAGGAGTTTTAAATTTTTCTGGGTAATGAACACCAGGAAAAATACACAGATTAGCATATGAAACACTCCCGTGTGTTCCAATTCCTTTGATAGTGTGAAGGGTCTCTTCCATTTGGAGGACTTTCTTTTTGATGTCACCAGTTCCGGATCTCCAGTGGGATGGGCAGCATCATGAGTTTTGTTGGTCATATCCAACTGTAGTTATGGTAATGACTTGGATTCCTCCTTGTGTGGAGGATTCAAAGATGTCTGGTATTTTCCTAATGTGCAGGTGGTGTAATTCTTTTAATAGAAACGACCAAATCAGAATCTGTTTACTTAATCTGCCAAATTCTTTGCGAGAACCGGATTAAGTTCATCTGGTCGAATGATGACATGATTGATTGATGCATTGCCTTTTTGGACTTGGAATGGGGTGATAGGTCCGATTGATTCCCTGCGAAAGACTTGCATAGTTTAGTCTTTAGGGGAGGTGTATAATAACATGCCATGTGATGTGTTCGTTTTAGGAATTTTATCCTGCAAAATGGGTGTCAGCTGTTTGTAACATGTATGTGGACACATTGCTTCATATTTATCATTACATGGAGATATATATGGAATGAAATTATAAGTAATTGTGTTTACAAGTAATTGAAATGAGAGAGCATGAAGAGACTTTCCTCCATTTTGGGTTTATCAGAGGCTGACCAATCTTAGGTTACTCTCGCGGATTTTTGGCATGAAGGTTCCCAAATCATCGCAATCTACTCGACGGAAGTTAATCCAGGTCTTTCAATCTGGAGCTTAATTTGGTGGTGCCTTTCCCGAGCCTCGGAGAATTAGTCTTCTCACGAGTCCAGATAATCAAACACCGACGGATAGCCTCCTGGTGGAGGGACACACAACATATATTCACATACATCGCGTCTCATTGTATGAAATGATGACATGTATGCGAAGCACTAATATCATAAGCGGTTTATAGTGTAAAGCACTAACATCACACGCAGATATGATGCAAGCACTAAGTTCAATCAAGACATGCATTCGTACACATTCATCCAATGTAAATGCAACATCCACACACAAGCGGAATCTTGATTTTGAAAAGATTGCAATAGCGGCTTAAGTCCTCTTCTTTGGAGTCCCAGCAGAGTCGCCATTGTCGACGTCGGGATTTTTATGTGTCCCTTCAAGTTACTTGTTCTTTGGTGTTCTCATTTTAGGTGAGATTTGTTTGAAAAAACAAGTGAAAAAGGTCAAACATGTATGATGTCGATGATGGGAATTTGTTAAGAGTCGTGATTGGTTTTTAAATGGTTGTACTAACACAACCGAGAAAAGGTTTGCACATTGACCCAGTGGTATGACATCGATATACTGGTCGGTGAAAGCCGAGATTCGTTTAGGGTCAGGAGACTTGGTTTATGCGGGGAAGGTGTTAGGCACCCAGACATCCGTGTTACCCGGTGACCGCTCTTTTCAAGAAACTATTATCTCGGTGTGTGTGTGTGTGTGGGTCGATGTGCTATTATATGGAAGTTATGCGAGGCCTCGTTCGAACCTATATATACATGTGGTTTGAATTTATGTAAAATTTAGTTTTTAGCAAGATATGGCGTTGATGTTTTATAAAGAGGTTTTCAAACCACGATGCTCAATAGGAATTGAGACCTTTTACACTCCCATTTTTATTAAGTGATTGGCTGGATTGATTTTATTTGACGGATGCGAGGCATCCGTATGAAAATAATGCTGACTTCCTCGTGGGTATGGAAACCATCTGAAGAAATTCAGACATCGCAGAATAATTTACAAGCTGCTTACAACTGAAAAATGTCCATCACGGGAACCGAATCTAGATTCAATGGGATTAATCTATGATCACATGATTCCTAGGCGCACAGAATGTTGCAATTTGTATAAAAGCAATAAGCAGGTATATATATAAAAGTGGTAAATATATATATACAGACATGATCACCAACCACGAAGCATCTCCATGGGGTATCAGAAATATAAATAAAGCTGTTAAAAGTTATCAACCGCCACAGGAGGAAACTCCAAAGGGACAAAACATAAATAAAGTTAAAAGCGATCAACTGCCACTTAAGAAAACTCGAGCAGGGCGGATTTTAAATATATATATATATATATATATAAAAGCAATAAATGTCTAGGATATAAAATCGAGACTCATCGAATGAGTTCGACCACGATTTATATATATATATATATATATATATATATATATATATATATAAAAGCGAGTAAACGCACTAGAATCAAGTTCAGGCTCATCGAACAAAGTCACACTACGGTTGATATATATATATATATATATATATATATATATATATATATATATATATATATATATATATATATATATATATATAAAAGCGAATAAACGCACTGCATCAAGTTCAGGCTCATCTGAACAAAAGTCAAACACACAGTTAATATATATAAGTATATATATATATATATATATATATATATATATATTAAAGTAGTAAACGCTCTGGGCATCAAGTCTAGGCTCAATCGAGGCATAACTTGATAATGTTAGTCGATAATATATAAATATATATATATATATATATATATATATATATATATATATATATATATATATATATATATATATATATATATATATATATATATATATATATATAGATCTGAAATGAAACCACGGATAGAAGTCAAAGGCAAAAAGCAAGCAACACGACTCTTAACGTGTAGAAGGGTGTGTAAAGATGAAGAGAAAGACTCTAAAAGTGTGTGAGAAGGCTTACAAATGACTGCTAAAAAGGCTTATATATCTTTATAGTGGGTAAACCTTTGGGCTTTTGTGGGTACAAAGAGGCTATATATGAGCTCATGGGTGTTTAAAAGTGGGAAAATACATTGTATGGCGAGTGCAGAGCAAATTGTGCAGGGTTTCCCCATCTTTTTTCTCTTAAAAATCAGCACCCCAAGCCCTCTATTTATAGGCATATGAGCCGCAGGTGTAGGCAGGGTCGGGATTAGTCGGCCGGGTTTGTCGGGTCGGTTGTCTCAATCACGTGCACTCGTGCCTTTGTAATGTCCACTCGGTTTTTGAGAAGTGCAATCCGGGCATCCGTTTTGAGGTATACAGGACCAATTTTGGACCGCCGTTGTCGAGAGTTGTACGATGGCATGGGATTAGAGTTTGTACGAAGTCATTGAAGATGGGACGATGCCCTCCGGTCTTTAAGCTTCAACTTTCATCCGTTACCCCGCACAATAGTCACTCGGGATTGGTTAGCCTTGTGGGACATCGTTGCGTAGAGACGTGACATGGCATCGTGTTGGACGAGATAGCGATGTTGCCCCTCACCGGTGTTATCACGGATTAGGGACGATCATGAGACGTTGCTTTCGGACTTATTTGAGATTGGATCACGCAATTATTGAAAGGTCCTCATTGTCATCTTTGAGGTGTACTGTCTTCCCGATGTTATTGTCGGGTTGGTACAGTGTATCTCATTGTGAGCACCGAGATTGAAGCTGGTGGCATTTGAAACAAGCATTTGGGGTTATCTCCAAAACTGCATTCCTTGGGGTTATCACCAAGGTTGGTGGCTATTCCTATGGTTGGGACTGAGACTGGATACCTCGGGGTTATCTCAAGAGATTAATCGGTCTTCTCGGTGTGTTACGGTATTGTATCTGCGGTGTCGGGGTTATATCCGAGGTTGGAACTGCTATTCTCAGAGTGTGATTTGTTGTTGATCTTTGAACTCCGTAATATCCCAGTATGGATTTGGATTGTCTTTCGTGGTTCTCTCTTAAAGAGCGAATCATCCTCCTCGCAATGTCGATATGTAGAAAGTCGAGAAAATTTCGAGTGTCTACAACCTTATTGGAAAGCCCCCTCTTTCCTGGGAACGACCTGGTTGATTAATATTGTGAATTATAATAATGATGATAAAGTTTGTTTTATTATTATTATAAATGTAATAAAACAAAAAGCTTTTTATATAAAAATGTAATACTTTTATAAAGTTATTTCTTTTATTAAATTTTAAATAGAATATATTATATTTTATTATGCATAGTATTTGCATAGTAAAATCTTTTTATATAAAACAAAATACTTTTTTATAAAGTTTTGTTTTATTTGATTATAAATAGAATATATTATATTTTATTATGCATAGTTCCTGCATATTGTTTGCATAGTAAAATTTTTTTATATAAAACAAAATACTTTTTATAAAGTTTTGTTTTATTTGATTATAAATAGAATATATTATATTTTATTGCATAGTGCAACATAGTATCCTTTCCATTCTCCTATAAATAGGATGCTTAGTTAGAATTGAAAATCACACCAGAAGTTCAGAGAATTCTTCTTCTATAATCTTGAGCGTATTTCTTTAGAGTTTAAGAAAACTTTGAACATAGACAATAGTGCAAGTTTTCTTCAAGTATATCCCCGCTCTACCGTCGGAATACTCTTCTTTTTAAGGTAAGGGGTATTATTTCTTTCGTATTCATGAAGAGAGCTATTGTTATTCCATTCCTTATTTTCATGTCGGAATAACCTGTCTATGTGAAGTACCGCATACATGGTGAAATTCTTCTGTTATTCCATTCTTTATTATTCCGTTAAAATAACCTGTATGTGCGGTCTATCGCATGCTTGGTGAATTCTGTTGTTATTCCATTCTTTATTATTCCGTTGGAACATCCTGTCTGTGCGAATTACGCATGACCTGGTTCCATTCTTTATTATTCTGTTGGAACATCCATGCATGCGATTACATGATGACTGGTTCCATTCTTTATTATTCATTGGAATATCACGTGCATGCTGTGCGGGTTACGCATGACCTGGTTCCATTCTTTATTATTTTGTTGGAATAATCTGTCTACGTGGATTATCGCATGGCGGCAAAAATCCATTTGCTGTTTCATATATTCTATTATACTCAGTTGGTTAAAGTTTTTGCTTCTATACTTCATGAAATTAGTGGAATATCCTTGATATTTGCGCCTCATCCAGTATCTTTTCATAGAAATATTCTTATGAGCATTCTTGAATTTTACTCCACAAAGAAGTATCATGTTGACAATTTGGACGTTATTGAGTTCAGGACAAATTATCTTATAAATCTTTAAAATTTATTCTTGAACTTGTTTTATTGAATTGTCATCATCCTCATGTTTATAATATGTTGAAAGTCATCTGTGGCATGTAGTGCATAGATGGACTTGGTATGATTATGACCAGGGATTATTCGGTATAATCATGACTGTAATGTTTCAAATGATGTGATAAAAATCCTCATTGGTCGTAGTGCATTGATGGATAGTTGTTGGCATGATCATGACCATTGATGAATACACGAATATCTTTGGCCTGTAGTGCATGGATAATTTGTGGTCGTGATACTAATGAATGTCCTTGGCCGTAGTGCAGGGATGATGTGGACTATTTATTAAGCTGAGTCTCAACGATAAAATTAATGAAAAACCTTTTAAATCATAGAAGATAGTAGATTTTATTCTCTACTTGACTCTTGTAATGGATTGCTTGTTCTATTGTAGTTAAACTTGATGTTATATTTTATCAGTTTAACACTGTTGAAGGCTAATGATGATTTATTCTGCATTATCATAGTCATAATATTTCATACTGGGCTAGTTGAGCTCACAGGGTTCATATTTTATCAGTTTAACACTTTCATTGTTCTCTTCATGAAATGAGAACGTAGCAGGGACTAGACGGGGAACGGAGTGACGGTCCAGATGATAGCATTAGTAATCCTCACTATTCTATGAAATAGCGTGATAATAAATGTATTGAGGACTTATTTTGAGTTTTAATACTGTCTAGAAGACAATATTTGTATTAAAACTCAGAGCTCATATTGTATATTTAAGGTTGTATTTGTATTTTGTACCATGTATTTGGCGACTCAGAATAGGTGATGTATACCTATTTTAGGGGCATCACAGTTGGTATTTAAGCTTAGGGATATGATCCCTGGCTAAGATGTGAGACTAGAACTAGGAAGGGAGAGACGGGGATTTCCTTCGCTAGTATGACCTACCTAAGTTTATTTGGTATTTAATTGGTCGGTCAGAGTATAGGGATAAGATGTTACATGTCAATTAACCTTTGTTTTGTGACAGAATCTGAAAATGACATCCGAGAATGTTGAGAATAGCACTGGAGCATAGGAGACCGTTGAGTCTCCACATATTAATAATCAGGATAATGAGCATCAGGAAGGCGACAATCCTCATGCAAATAATAACACTGACCAAATGATGAATGATGGAATGTTCAGAGGCTTTATGCAATTCATGCAACATCAAAGTAGAGCTGGCTCTGTCCAAAATGTAGGTGGAAACATCGAAACTCTCGGACGGTCACCGCTAAACAGTTCAAGGAGCTGGGACCACCGAAGTTTATTGGAGAGACAAAACCACTTAAGGCGGAAGCGTGGATAAAGCAGATCACCAAGATATTTGATGTATTGGGATGCTCTGAGGAGCAAAAGGTTCCCTTTTCCACCTTTATGTTGCTAGGAGAGGCATATTACTGGTGGGAATCGGTAAAGCATACTCAACCTACCGCACTGAAGATGTCTTGGGAGAAGTTCCAAGAACTATTCAACGACAAGTACTTTCCTGAAAGTATTCGTCACATGAAAGAGGTAGAGTTCATCAAGTTAGAAGCGAGAACAATATGATCGTGTCGCAAAGACTGAAGCTAAGTTCTTTGAGTTGTCTCGGTTTGCGTCTCACTTGGTTGATAATGAGGAGAGAATGACGCGGATGTTTCTAAGAGGTTTGAAACCCAAGATATGTCAACACTTAATTTCTCACAAACTGTGTTTGTATTCAGATATTATTAATAGGGCTCAGTTATTGGAACGCGATAACGAGTCAAATCAACCAAGAGAAAGCAACTGGCAAAATGATAATACCAGTGGTAGCAGTCATTGAAGTGGTGACAACAAACGTGGAGGGAATCAACATGCCAGAAATGGTAACCACTTCGGTGGTAATCATGGCCAAGACAATAAGAATGGACATTTCAAGAAGAGGAGATTCAACAATGATGGAAAGACGCCAAAGACCAACACCGTTGTTAAGGAATGAGAACGACCACCTATCATATGCTTCAAATGCGGAGGGGAGGGACATATCATTCCAAACTGCACGATGCTATCCAAAGCGTGTTATAATTGTGGAAGAGAAGGTCACCTAGCCTAATTTTGTCGTGCACTGAAGACAAGTCCAGTTGGAACGGTGACACAAAATATCGTCCCAAACAAGTCAAAACCAGTAGTACAAGGGAGAGCATTTGTTGTGACCTCCCAGAAAGCAAGGAACCCGAACGAGGTCATCATGGGTAAGCTTATCATAAACTCTAGCGAAGTCTATACCTTATTTGATACCGGTTTTACCCATTCTTTTATTTCTCCTACTTGCGCTAAGCGATTAAATTTGACTCCAGAGAAATTAGATTTTGACTTATCTGTAGAAACTCCATTGGGAGAAACCTTTATTACATCCACTGTTTATAAGTCTTGCTTGGTTCAAATCGGTACCCTCACATTACCTGTCGATCTTATTTCATTCAAAATACTTGCATTTGATGTAATTCTAGGGATTGATTGGTTAACTACTCATCTTTCTAAAATTGATTATTTTCGTAAGGTTGTTAGCTTTCATATTCCTAATCAACCTATTATGCGAATTCAAGTGACCAAACCATTAAAATCAATCATGGTCATCTCAAGCCATAAAGCTATTCGTTTATTGAAAAATGGATGTCAAGCTTTCTTAGCTCATGTAACATATTTAAACAAAAATACGTCAGATTTGAATGATATTGCTATTGTTAATAATTTTCCTGACGTATTCCCCGAAGAACTTCCTAGCCTACCCCTTAGAGCGTGAAATTGAATTTTGTATCGACCTTGAACCCGGTACAAAACCCATTTCCAAAGCCCCATATCGAATGGCTCCTATTGAACTTCAGAAGTTAAAGACCCAATTACAGGAATTGTTAGACATTGGTTTCATTCAACCTAGTACGTCTCCTCGGGGTGCTCCTTTTCTATTCGTGAAGAAGAAAGATGGAAGTATGCGACTTTGTATTGATTATCGGGAGTTGAATCATGTCACCATTAAAAATAGGTACCCGTTGCCTCGCATTGATGACCTGTTTGACCAGTTGCAAGGAGCACAATTCTTTTCAATGGTCGATCTTCATTTTGGATATCATCAGCTGAAGGTTAGAACTGAGGATATTCCAAAGACTGCCTTCAGAACTCGGTACGGGCATTATGAATTCTTAGTCATGTCTTTTGGATTGACTAATGCTCCTGCTGCCTTCATGGATATGATGAACCGAGTATTCAAGGAATATTTGAATCACTTTGTGGTCGTCTTTATTGATGACATCCTCATATATTCCAAAAGCCGTGAAGATCATGAGCAACACTTGAGGATGATACTCCAAAAGCTTCGTGAAAACAAGCTTTATGCCAAGTTGAAGAAATGCGAGTTTCGGCGAGGAAGTAGCATTCCTTGGGCATGTAGTATCAAGTCATGGAATATCATTGACCCAAGCAAAGATTGAAGCTATTCAAAGTCAGGAGCAACCTAAATCGATGATGAAAGTACGTAGCTTTCTCGGATTAGCTGGTTATTATCGGAGATTCGTGGAAGGGTTTTCTCGAATCGCTACTCCATTAACTCAGCTGACTCGGAAAGATATAAAATTCGGTTGGAGCATGGAATTGTTAGGTTTGTAATATTCATGAACGCAATCAAATTGCAAAAATAAGTGGAAACGTGGAAAAATCAGAGTTTAAAAATTTTACAAACCATATACCCGGATCACCCTTTATGCACAATTATTAATTAAACGAAAAAGAAAGAACAAGAATTATACCCTTGAAGATTCGAGCTTCCTCAGGTACAAGTTCACCTCCAATCCTTTTCGCGTTCAACTTGAATCCACCGGGTTTGGTTCCTTCCTTTAATCAACGTTAGCCACCCAAGTGTTTGGCCTCTAGAGGTGATCCACCAAGAAAGAATAAAGATTCAAGAAGATGGGTGTTTGGCAAAACCCTAGTTTTTCTATCTCTCATAAAAAAAGAGCGTACTCTCCCAACTATTGGAATTACATATATTTCTGATATCTGATATAAGACTCCTCTTATAAAGATATCAGGTAACCCTATTTAATCTAATTAGAAAATATGATATTATTTAATTAATTAAATTTCATTAATTAATTAAGCTCCCTAATCTTATTAGGGATAATTAATTAAACTCTTTTAATTAATTTAACCTCCTAATCTTATTAGGAATATATGAGAGTACATTTATTAATTAATTCCCAAACTCCTTTAGGAATTAAATAATAATAATAGTAATAATAATAATAAGACTCCTCTTATTAATTTATATTTAATATTTCCAAAATATTAAATAATAAATATTAAGCTATTTAATTTATTCTATCACCATAGATTAAATTAAATATACTTAACTTATTATTACGATTATGCCATTAACTTCTTAAATAATTATTCTTCCTTTTATGGTGTGACCCTTTAGGTTCTCCATATTAAACCGGTTGTGAATAAATCAATTAGAACAATTCTAATCTTATTTAAATAAATAAATTAAACTATTAATTTATTTAAATAAATAATATTTATTCTACAATAGGGATAAGCCTCCTTAGCGATCAACGACTTTCCAGATAATATAGATTTCAACATTAATCATAAAAGAACCTTTGAGTAAATAGTTACCGTACAATTCAATCCTTCCACCATACAATGTCCCAATTAAATATAAGACATGGAATTACTGTCAAGTCTTAATTTATTTAATTATATGTATTTCGACTCTTAAATGCACAACTCCAAATAATACAAATTAGAAACTCCTTTCTAATTTCATTCTGCCTTGGCCAAGGACTACTAGGTTGTCATTTATTGAATCACATAGGACATTTCTCTTCTTTTACTAGAAGTGGTAGATTCTTTATTGATCATACATTATCTCCATGTACAACTTATTATACCCAAGCATGCCCTTTGATATACCCTAAGGGTCTTAAGGAATAAGTCAAAGTATAACTCATCATACACAAGATATTATGATGATCTCAAGTCCAAGGATCACTTGTACTACTATCACTACAGAAATTCCTATTGATAGGCAAGTAAAACTCCATTAGGTATTCCTTAGCGAGCCACGTTCAGTGAACTTATTCTCTAATAAGCACCTAAATACTTGCTTTAGTGTCTCCACACAAATGATCATGAGATCAATCATCCTCATCCAATGAGCAAGCAACGTATGTACCAATCTATCCAGATTCACTAATCCCCAATTTAGTAATCCAACGATTGGGAACTATTTTAGTTTTAAGCTTTCTAAGAATTTAGATCTCATTAGAATGATCATTATCATTATTCTAAAAGCATTGCTTAAAACTATGGGTTTATCACATATTATAAAACAGCATCATTTAGATAATTAAAAGCCTTTTATAAATTAATACTTTTTATTAATAAATGAATAAGATTGTTACAAAGTATATGCTTTATCATCAATCATGATTGGCTTGTGTGCATACTACTTTCAGGAATGTGAGAAGAGTTTTCAAGAACTCAAGAGGAGACTCATTTCAGCACTTGTTCAGATAATACCATCTGGCTCGGAGGGATTTGTCATCTACAGTGATGCATTGGGCAAAGGGTTAGGATGTGTTCTTATGCAACATGGGAAAGTCATAGCCTATGCCTCTCGGCAACTCAAAGAATATGAGAGGAATTATCCTACTCATGATCTAGAGTTGGCAGATGTTGTCTTCACACTTAAAATTTGGAGGCATTACTTGTATGGGGAGAAAGTGGAGATCTTTACGGATCATAAAAGCCTCAAATATTTCTTCACCCAAAAGGAACTCAACATGCGGTAACAACGTTGGTTTGAACTGTTAAAAGATTATGATCATACCATTCAATACCATCCTGGTAAAGCAAACGTAGTAGCTGACGCATTGAGTAGAAGATCATATGCTGGTACGAGTCTTGCGATATTGTCAATATAAAGGCCCATTTTATATGACTTGCAAAGGATGGAGATAGAGTTAAAGACTCGGGGACCCATGTGATGATGGCGAATATACGAGTAGAACCGGCTTTAATCGATAAAGTTAAAAGCCGCTCAAGCTACTGGACACGGAACTCGATGCGTATGAGGAAGAAAGTGCAAGAAGGTGCTATGCGTAAGCAAGAATCGATGAAGAAGAAATACTTTGAGTCAACTCCGGACTTTGTGTTCCTAACGACCACGATATAAAGTATAAAATCATGATGGGCGCACAACACACACCTTTTGCAATCCGTCCGAGTAACAAAATGTATCGTGATCTTTGTCATACATTTTGGTGGAGCATATAAGAGAGAGATAAGCGTATTTATTTATCTCAAGGTGTCTAACTTGTCAACGAGTTAAGGCGGAGCATTAAGTACCAAAAGGTCCATTGCAACCACTTAAAATTCTAGAATGGAAGTGGGAGCACATTACCATGGATTTCGTTACTGGTCTTCCTAAGTTTTCTTAAGGCATAGATGCGATTTAGGTCATTGTTGATAGATTGACCAAGTCTGCTCATTTCTTACCGATACGAGAAACTTATACACTTGAATGTCTTGCTCGTATGTATATAAACGAGATTGTAAGACTGCATGGTATGCTGGTATCCATAGTTTCTGATCGAGACCCAAGATTCACTTAACGATTTTGGGTTAGTTTGCAGAAAGCTATTGGCACAGATTTATGATTTAGCTCGGCATATCATCCTCGCATTTTGAATGGGCGATCGAGAGGACTATTCAAACTCTTGAAGATTTATTACGACTACGTGTCCTTGACTTCAAGAGAAGTTGGGATAAGTTCTTACCATTGGTGGAGTTTTCCTACAACAATGATTATCAAGCAAGTATTGGCATGGCTCCATTTGAGGCATTGTATGGAAGAAAGTGTCATTCTTGATTATCTTTGGGATGAGGTGGGTGAAGCAACGTTGTTGGGGACCGGAGTTGGTATGTATGACTACGAAAAAGATTCAAACGATCCGACAACGTATAAAAACTTCACAAGATTTACAAAAGAGTTATGCTGATCTTTATCGAAAGGATGTAGATATCGATATTGGAGATCATGTGTTGTTACGTGTTGCTCCATGGAAAGGAGTTACAAGATTTGAAAAGAGAAGAAAGCACAATCTTCGATTCATTGGCCCATTTTTAATCCTCGATCGAGTAGGAACTGTGGCCTACAAACTCGCTTTACCGCCAAGTATGTCTCGTGTTCATAACGTTTTTTCACATATCTATGTTACATAAATATGTGAAAGACCCGCACCACATTATTGAGTTAGAACCGGATGAAATAGCGGAAGATTTAACGTATGAAGAGGTTCCTGTTAAAATCTTGGATAAGAAAGAACATGTTCTACGCTCCAAGGTTATACCTCAAGTTAAAGTTTTGTGGAGGAACCACAATGTTGAGGAAATGACCTGGGAGATAGAATCTGAAATGAAATCAAGGTATCATTACCTCTTCGACATACCAGGTACGTACCCTAATTTCGAGGGCGAAATTTCATAAGAAGGGGAGATTGTAAGACCCCAACTTTTATGAATAAAGATGAATTTTCTATAAATATCATTTTTGAATATTATGGAATGAATTTAATATAATGTTATAGTTGTGGGTAATATTTATAAATTTTGCAAAGTATGCAAGTTGTTATATAATATTCGATTGGTCGGAGAATATTCGTTTTAACAGGAATATTCGCATACAACGACACAATCATTGGTGGACCCCCATTAAATGTAATTATTGTCGAATTGAGAAAACGACAAAAATACTTTATGAAAATAACGGCGCAAGTTTTACTGATTAACTGTTGAAACACCCGGTGTTAAAAGTGCGATGTCTGGCGTGGTTGCATAGTAGCACACGATATTGATTATTGATGCTTACGTGAGAAGTCACTCGTTTTGTTCAATTATTGCTACAATAATTCTTTGCATAGTATCTCACGTTATTTGATTCAATTATTGTCAATATTTTATATATTATTAAATCAATAATTGAGATGACAAAGTTATTAATATTATTATTTGCAATATTAACGATGTCTAGAAATTTCATCGAGGAGAGGTTTGGTCACCTAATTGCGCTTGATAAAGGAGAAATCCTTATTGGAAAGTCCCTCTTTCCGGGAACGACACAGTCGATTAATATTGTGAATTATAATAATGATGATAAAGTTTGTTTTATTATTATTATAAATGTAATAAAACAGAAAACTTTTTTATATAAAATGAATACTTTTATAAAGTTATTTGTTTTATTAGATTTTAAATAGAATATATTATATTTTATTATGCATAGTGTTTGCATAGTAAAATCTTTTTTATATAAAATGAATACTTTTTATAAAGTTTTGTTTTATTTGATTATAAATAGAATATATTATATTTTATTATGCATAGTGCCTGCATATTATTTGCATAGTAAAAACTTTTTATATAAAACAAAATACTTCTTATAAAGTTTTGTTTTATTTGATTATAAATAGAATATATTATATTTTATTGCATAGTGAAACATAGTATCCTTTCCATTCTCCTATAAATAGGATGCTTAGTTAGAATTGAAAATCACACCAGAAGTTCAGAGAATTCTTCTTCTATAATCTTGAGCGTATTTCTTTAGAGTTTAAGAAAGCTTTGAACATAGACAATAGTGCAAGTTTTCTTCAAGTATATCCCTGCTCTACCGTCGGAATACTCTTCTTTTTAAGGTAAGGGGTATTATTTCTTTCGTATTCATGAAGAGAGCTATTGTTATTCCATTCCTTATTTTTATGTCGGAATAACTTTGTGTATACATGCAATCTAGTATACATGGCGTAAATTCTTACATTATTCCATTCTTTATTATTAGTTAGAATAACTTTGTAGATATGATCTATCGCATGCTTGGTGAATTCTGTTGTTATTCCATTCTTTATTATTCCGTTGGAACATCACATGCAATGCAATTACGCATGACACGGTTCCATTCTTTATTATTACTGTTGGAACATCACATGCATTCGGATTACGCATGACTGGTTCTATTCTTTATTATTATGTGAGAATATCACATGCATGCGAGTTACGCATGACATTTGGTTCCATTCTTTATTATTCTCGTTGGAATAATGCATCTACGTGGATTACATGGCGGCAAAAAAATCCATTTGTGGTTTCATATATTCTATTATACTCGGTTGGTTAAAGTTTTGGCTTCTATACTCCATGAAATTAGTGGAATATCCTTGATATTTGCACTTCATCCAGTATCTTTTCATGGAAATATTCTTCTGAGCATTCTTGAATTTTACTCCACAAAGCAGTATCATGTTAACAATTTGGACGTTATTGAGTTCAGGATAAATTAACTTATAAATCTTTAAAATTTATTCTTGAATTTGTTTTATTGAATTGTCATCATCCTCATGTTTATAATATGTTGAAAGTCATCTGTGGCATGTAGTGCATAGATGGACTTGGTATGATTATGACCAGGGATTATTCGGTATAATCATGACGGTAATGTTACAAATGATGTGATAAAAATCCTCATTGTCCGTAGTGCATTGATGGACAGTTGTTGGCATGATCATGACCATTGATGAATACACGAATATCCTTGGCCCGTAGTGCATGTATAATTTGTGGTCGTGATACTAATGAATGTCCTTGGCCGTAGTGCAAGGATGATGTGGACTATTTATTAAGCTGAGTCTAAGCGATAAAAGTAATGAAAAACCTTTTAAATCATAGAAGATAGTAGATTTTATTCTCTACTTGACTCTTCTAATGGATTCTTGTTCCGCTGCAGTTAAACTTGATGTTTGTTATATTTTATCAGTTTAACACTGTTGAAGGCTAATGATAATTTATTTTGCATTATCTTAGTCATAATATTTCTTACTGGGCTAGTTGAGCTCACCCTTTTGCTT
This sequence comes from Panax ginseng, assembly GCA_020205605.1. Classification (NCBI taxonomy): domain Eukaryota; kingdom Viridiplantae; phylum Streptophyta; class Magnoliopsida; order Apiales; family Araliaceae; genus Panax; species Panax ginseng. Next base: position 32,223,075 of record CM035143.1, on the reverse strand, counting down.
TCATTGTTCTCTTCAGGAAATGAGAACGTAGCAGGGACTAGTCGGGGAACGGAGTGACGGTCCAGTTGATAGCATTAGTAGTCCTCACTATTCTATGAAATAGTGTGATAATAAATGTATTAAGGACTTATTTTGAGTTTGAATACTGTCTAGAAGACAATATTTGTATTAAAACTCAGAGCTCATGTTCTATATTTAATGTTGTATTTGTATTCTGTACCATGTATTTGGCGACTCACAATAGGTGATGTATACCTATTTTAGGGGCATCACAGTTGTAGTGTAGGAGAAGGAGAGTAGTAGGTGAATATTTATGTAACTGCCAAAATTCACTGCCTAGGTTTTAGGACCCCTGCCCTAGCGGGGTACACGGCCAAAATAGCCCACCTTGGCGGGCTAGTCCCCTGACATCAATTTTGTGACTTTGAATTTGGCAGTGTAAAATGAGCTCTATTTTCTTCTTTTATTGCCTGTTACTGCTATTACTCACTATTGACACCTCCTGCAAACCATAAAACACATACGTGAGTAGATTGTTGATCGATTTGAGCATGATTGAGAGATTTTCAAGAATCATTGAACGAAATAACTACCTAATGAAACTAATATCCTAAGCTATAATATAAATAGTACGAAAATCAATCAAAAATAAACGATTGGGTTGCCTCCCAATTAGTGCTTGATTTTAAGTCGTTCAGCCTGACTACTTACTATTTATGGAACGTCGGATAATGTGATTGCGATGACATCCCAATTTGACCCGCCACCCCAATAGTGTTTCAACCGTTGACCTTGAACGTTCCCATGGATTTCGACTGTAGAGTTCAACTACGCCGTGTGGGAAAATAGTTTTGATAGTAAATGGTCCTGACCATCTCAACTTAAGCTTGACTGGGAACAACCTCAATCGTAGTTGAACAACAGTACTGATTGCCCCGGCTCAAACGTTCGGTGCATGATCTTCTTGTCGTGCCATTTCTTGACTTTTCCGTTGTATAATTTAGCGTTCTCGTATGCATGAAGTCGAAATTCATCGAGCTCATTTAGTTGGAGTAGTCTCTTTTCACCCACAGCTGCTTGATCAAAGTTTAGTTTCTGAATGGCCCAGTAGGCCTTGTGCTGTAGCTCGACTGGTAGGTGACAAGCCTTTCCATACAGTAGTTGATATGGTGACATCCCGATCGGTGTCTTATACACAGTTCGGTATGCCCATAATGCATCATCCAACCGGAGTGACCAATCCTTTCGATTCGGGTTCACCACTTTTTCCAAAATTTTCTTTACTTCCCTGTTCGACACCTCTGCCTGCCCACTGGTTTGGGGATGATAAACAGTCGCTACCTTGTGGTTGACCCCATACCTTGCCAATAGAGCTGTAAATGATTTGTTGCAAAAGTGACTACCTTCGTCACTTATAATTGCTCTTGGCGTGCCAAACCTCGTGAAAATGTTCTTCTATAGGAATTTAAGAAACACCTTGGCACTGCTTCGATACGTAATCCACTGCGAGTAGAATGTACTGATTGTTAAGTGATGAAGGGAATGGCCCCATGAAATCGATGCCCCATACATCGAAAATTTCAACTTCAAGAATTGTTTGTAGAGGCATCTCATTCCTTTTCGAAATGTTGCCCACCCGTTGACATCTATCACATGTTTTGACAAACTGGTGGGCGTCCTTAAATATTGTAGGCCAATTGAACCCGGCTTGAAGCACCTTTGATGCTGTCCTCTCACTACCATAATGTCCGCCATACGCAGATGAGTGGCACTCATGCAGTATGTTCTTTACTTCACTGTAGGGCACACACTTTCTAATAATTTTGTCGGCGCACTGCTTGAATAAATAAGGTTCGTCCCACATGTACCATTTTACGTCATGAAGAAACTTCTTTTTCTGTTGTCTTGTGAGGTCAAGTAGAAGAACGTTGCTCACTAGATAATTCGCATAATCCGCGTACCAAGGAAATTCTGCATTTATCCCAAACAATTGCTCATCCGGGAATGATTCGTTGATTTCACACTTGTCTTCTTTCAGTTTCTCTTGATTTTCCAGCCTAGACAAATGATCGACGACTTGATTCTAAGTCCCCTTTCTATCCTTTATTTCTAGATCAAACTCTTGAAGAAGGAGAATCCATCGGATAAGGCGTGGTTTAGCATCTTTTTTGCAATTAGATACCGAATAGCCGAATGATCCGTGTCGACTATCACCTTAGTCCCGATCAAGTATGCCCGAAATTTGTCAAACACATACACCATTGCAAACAATTCCTTTTCCGTAGTTGTATAATTCATTTGAGTCTCCGTGAGTGACTTGTTTGCATAATATATGGCGTGAAATACCTTCTCTCGGTGTTGTCCCAAAATAGCCCCAACCACATAGTCGCTTGCATCACATATCAGCTCAAAAGGCATATTCGAATCCGGTGCGACGATCACGAGGGTTGTAGTTAACTTTTTCTTCAACAACTCGAAAGCCGACTTACATTCCTCCTCAAAATGAAACACAGATTCCTTCTCTAAAAGACTGCACAAAGGTTTTGCAATTTTAGAGAAGTCTTTTATGAATCTTCTGTAAAACACAGCATATCCCAGAAAAATTCTAATTCCCTTTACTGAGCTTGGTGGAGGCAGTTTCTCGATTGTTTCCAGCTTAGCCTTGTCAACTTCCAGTCCTTGAGTCGATACCTTGTGGCCCAAAATTATGCCCTCCTCAACCATGAAGTGGCATTTTTCCCAGTTAAGTACAAGGTTCGTATCTTTGCATCGCTATAACACCATTACCAAATTCCCTAGGCATGTATCAAAATTATCTCCATAGACAGAAAAGTCATCCATAAAGACTTCCACGTTTTTCTTCACTATGTCTGAGAAGATGACCATCATACACCGTTGAAAGGTAGCAGGTGCATTACACAAACCGAATTACATTCTCCTGAACGCGAATGTGCCATAAGGGCACGTGAATGTAGTCTTCTCTTCATCCTCAGGAGCGATGACGATCTGGTTATAGCCCGAATATCCATCCAATAAACAGTAGTATTCATGTCCCACTAATTTGTTCAACATTTCATCGATAAAGGGTAGCGGAAAATGATCTTTTTGGGTTACCTTATTCAACTTCCTATAATCCATACACACCCTCCAACCTGTCACTGTTCTTGTCGGAATTAACTCGTTATCCTTATTCTGTACCACGGTCATTCCCCCTTTTTTCGGCACACACTGAACCAGACTAACCCACTTACTATCGAAAAATCGTGTAGATGATACCGGCATCCAACAATTTCAGAACTTCCTTCTTTACCACTTCATTCATAATTGGGTTAAGTCGTCGTTGTTGCTCCACTGTCGGTTTTACATCATCTTCCATCAAAATCTTGTGCATTCAAAACGAAGGGCTTATTCCCTTGATATCCGCGATCGTCCACCCTATCGCTGATTTATGTTCCCTAAGCACCCTCAGTAACTTTTCTTCCTGTAAATCGTTAAGTGCAGCAGAAATAATAACATGTAAAGAATTTTAATTTCCTAAATACACATACCTAAGGTATTTAGGGAGTGGCTTAAGTTTAAGAGTTGGTGGCTCCTCCAATGACGGTTTCAATTTTTCTGTGGCTATCTCCTCCGTGTGTAAAAGTTTAAATGGTGCTCTGAATGGGCTAAATCGTGGCAATGAATCTAACATCTATAAGTAGTCCACAAATTTTTGGTCATCGAACTCTTGCCCATTTCTTCATTGATAATCTGCTCAATTATATCCATCCTGAAACATTCTTCCTCATCCGTAGGGAATTTCATGGCCTTGAACACGTCAAATTTTATTTCCTGATCTTGGACCCTCATAGTAAGTTCGCCTTTTTGTACGTCGATGAGTGTCCTACCCGTAGCCAAGAAAGGTCTCCCTAGGATAATCGGGATGTTCTTGTCCTCCTCAAAATCCAAGATAATAAAGTCCGCGGGGAATATAAACTTATCCATTTTAACTAATATGTCCTCTACTATGCCTCTTGGATATGTGACTGACCTATCCGCCAACTACAATGAAATATTCGTAGGCTTTGGTGCGGGCACACCCAATTCTGTGTATGCTGACAATGGCATAAGGTTCACACTCGCCCCCAAATCACATAAGCACTTATTAAAAGACACGTTCCCCATCGTGCATGGAATAGTGAAACTCCCCGGGTCTTTCAGCTTTGGTGGCAACTACTACTGTAACATCGCACTACACTCCTCTATTAATGCCACTGTTTCGAAGTCTTCCCATTTCTTTTTCCTTGACAGAATCCCTTTCATGAACTTTGCATAACTCGGCATCTGCTCTAGGGCTTCTGCAAATGTTAATCTGAAGTTTTTTAAACACTTCCAAAAACTTAGCGAACTGCTTATCTAATTTCTATTTTTGGACCCTCTGCTGAAATGGTGGTGGAGGATATACAACTGGCTTGTCGTCTAACTTTGTTTTCTCACTTTTCTTATCCTCACCCTTGTTTCCTTCAACCACTTTACTGTCATCAACCTTTTCATCTGATGTCACTAAATTTTCTGTATCTGTACCAACGAGATGTTTTCCACTCCTCAACGTAATTGCTTGACACTGTTCATGGTTTCCCTTCGGATTTCTCTCTATATCACTTGGTAGGGTCCCTTGTGGCCTGTTATTTAATGCTATGGCAATTTTCCCCATCTGATTTTCCAAATTCTTGATGGCCATTGCTTGATTTTTCATCGCTGCCTCATTGCTAGTTATGTATTTTGACAACAACTCCTCTAAATCTGATTTTCTTTCCTGATATTGAGCCGGTTGTTGGTGATTTTGAAAACCTGGGGGATATGATGGTCATGGAGCTTGATGTTACTGATTATTGCTCCACAAGAAATTGGGTGATTCCTATTCCCCTGGTTGTAAGTGTTTTGGTACATATTCTGTGGACCCTTGTTGTAGCTACCTACGAATTGCACGGACGCTGGATTGATTACGCACTGCTCTGTAGGATGGTCACCCGCAAATAATTCACACATGACCACAACCTGCTGTACCTAAGTCCCTGTCATGGCATCCAACTTCTTGGACAACGCAGAATTTTGTGCTTGTATTGCTGTCATCCCTTCGACTTCTAACACCCCAGCCGCCTTTGCTTGTGTCATTCTTGCTTTGGGACACTGATAGTTGTTAGCCGCCATGGTCTCAATCAAATTGTAGGCCTCCTCATAACTCTTAGCCATGAACGCTCCACCTGACGCTGCATCCATACTGGTCTTGAGATTCCCATGTAGTCCGTTATAAAAAGTATTCATTTGCAACAACTTAGGCAATCCATGATGCGGGAACTTTCTGAGTAACTCCTTTTATCTCTCCCATGCCTCATATAGCGACTCCCCATGTTGCTACTCAAACATTGTTATCTCATTCCTCATTTTTGAAGTTTTCACCGGTGGGAAAAATTTGGCAAGGAATTTCTAAGCTAAGTCTTCCAACGTAGTTATCGATCCCAGCGGTAGAGAGTGTAACCAACTCTTCGCGAAGTCTCACGAATCATCCGACACCCCATTATACCTGAAGGTGTCGCAAATCTCCAGAAAGCTGACTAGATGTTCATTCGGATCGTCATTAGCCAATCCCCAAATGGAATCGAATTCGGGATCATCTCTAATCGTCCCGAGCTTGATTTGAATGTATTCTGACAGAATCATGAACTTCGATGATGCTCGATTGCAGATTCTCACCACCTGTGTGTGGTGAAGTCCCTTAACGCTTTTTGATCTTCAGCTGCCATTGCCTCTTTTATCGCAGAATTTTCAATGTCTTGCCTCATTTCCTTGATCCACTTACTCAACCTCTGGAACTGTTTCTCAATGTCATCCTCAAAAGGCAGCAAGTCTGGATTTTTGGACCGAGTTTGCATAAACCACTTCAAAAAACCTGAAATAAGAGGCACAAAACAAAAATAAAAATGTTTAAGTAAAACTGGATTAATTAAACTATTATTGTAAAATAATAAAATCTATACTAAAGTCCCCGGCAACGGCACCAAAAACTTGTTAGGTAAAATCTAATATGCACAGCACGCAAGTATACGTGGTCAACAAGTAATATAATAGTAAGTAGAGTATCGTTCCCTCAGAGACTTAGTAAGAATTTAAACCTCATAATTACCAATTTCCTATTAATCCTAATTTTATCAAACTATCAAATTAAATGATTAAAATTATATGAACTAAATTATTAATAAATATTCTATCACAAAACAAATGCCAATATCAAAATTGATTTTTTAAACAATTAATGGAGATTTATACTTATGATTTCACCCTAAGTTTCACTCTGATTTTTACACCTCTATTCCAATTCAAATTACTATACCAATTTATTAATCAAGAACACGAATGTAGTACTATCCACCTCTCGATGCACTAATACCGTATTAACTTAAATCCACAATTTAGATAGAAACAAGTTAAACACCTTAATCAACTAACTCACTATATCTCTATGAAAATTATAATTAAAGAAGGTTTAAGATTAAGTTCTCTATCCGATTACATGCGATGTCAAGCATATCGCTACCTTAACATTCATCAAGATTCTGCTATTCACAAAAGTCATGAACAAGTGCTATATTAACTAAGTCTAGATTCGAATATCCTCTCTTGATTCCATAAAAATCCACAATGAATTGTTGATCAGACAATTCATAAATTCACGCTCAAATTGATATAGATAAATTGAGACATAATTTATTGAACTGGAAATCAAAGCTACAAAATCATAGTTTCACTTAAAGATCCATCTTAAGCCTAAAAAATGAATTAGTTCATAATGAATGAAAAAAAAACTGAATAATTCAAAGATAACATTCTTCCAATTACAAATATAGAACTAAGATGACGAATAATGCAAGATACCCTTCACGTAGCCTTAATTTGCAATCGTCACGAAAATCTCTTCAAAATACTCCTCCGAAGCTTGCTATGAAAAACTGGAATTAATCTCTGTATTTTGCCTTGCGTGATCCTTAATTCATTGTTTGTCGATGAATATATATCTGCCACAGAGTTCTAGTTGAAGTCCCTTGCTATTTAGAGTCCAAGTGCCATGCCAAGTCTCTAATCCGTGTTCCAACAATATTCAAAACCAACCAGATCGCCAGATTTGCGATCATTTCCGGTAAGTGTGTATAAACATAATAGGTTCGCCCGTGGCATGGTATTATATTAACCGCTTTTGCTTATTTCATGTTTGGTTCCAAAATTGCTCCAAACGACATCCTTTCTTTACGACTTGCCACAACAACCACCCTACACATAAAAGAACACCAAACGAGTAAAAATGAACATGAAAACAAGAAAGTAACAATGAATTAAGCTTGAAATGGACATCGATTCGTGGATATAAAATCCACTTATCAAAATCCCCCAAACTTAAACCGTGCTAGTCCTCGAGCACAAAACAAACTACATGCTATACAATGCAATGATATGTAATGTATCTAACTAAATGATTACAAATCCAACAGTATCATAGAATCAAATTTATTCATCCGGCCTCAGAACAATTAAGCACACACTACAATACTTCATAATAAAAACTATCAATAACTTCTCATCAATTCCTCGAATCTTATACGCCTCATCACTAATATCGTGTGTGTGTGGTCAACATCTATGCTACTGATTTAAATTCAAATTCAGCACATTACCAATGTGAGACCCCAAATTTTATGAATAAGGATTTAAATTTCTCGAAATATTTTTTTAAATATTATGGTGTGGATTTGATATAATGTTATAGTTGTGGGTAATATTTATAAATTTTGCAAAGTATATAAGTTGTTGTATAATATTCGATTGGTCGGGAAATATTCTTTTTGTCGGAGAATATCCGTACGACGGTACAATCATTGGTGGACCCCATAACAGAATTATTGTCGGATTGAGAAAATGACAAAAATATTTTTATGAAAATAATGGCGAAAGTTTTACCGTTAAAATTATTGAACTACTCGGTAGTAAAAGTACAGTAATACGCGTGGTTGCATAGTAGCACACAGTATTGATTATTGATGCTTACGTAAGAAGTCACTCAGTTATACTCAATTATTGCTACAGTAATTGCTGCATCATATCTCTCATATAATGGATTCAATTATTGTCACAGTATCATCTGCATAATATTTATTATTATTAAATCAATAATTGAGACGGAAAAGTTATTCATATTATTATTTGCAGTATTGAAAATGTCTAGAAGTTCTGTCAAGGAGAGGTTTGGTCACTTAATTGCGCGCCAATAGGGAGAAATCCTTATTGGAAAGCCCCCTCTTTCCTGGGAACGACCTGGTTGTTAAATATTGCGCGTTATAATATTAATGATAAATAAGTTCGTGTTGATTAAAGATAAAATTGATAGTTCCATTGTGTTGGGATTATTGGTGTTAGTGGAAATCGACATTTATTTCGATAATAATTGATGTCTGGAGGTTATATTGACCAATCGGGTATTCGGGGCACTTTTCGTGTCGGAGTACTATTCACGGGTTAATATTCACCCGGTTACTATTCACTCTAGTATTGTTCACTTGGGTATTTGGGACACTTTTCGTGTCGGAATACTATTCACGGGTTACTATTCACCCGGTTACTATTCACTATAGTATTGTTCACTCGGGTATTTGGGACACTTTTCGTGTCGGGGTACTATTCACGGGGTACTATTCCCGAAGTACTATTCACGGGGTACTATTCACCAGAAAAATATATTTCTTTTCGGTCCAAATCATTTTTGGGTACAATATTATTCCATGAGGAGATATGCTAATTTTTCAGACTGTTGGTTGAAGGTGTAATAGTAAATCAATATGGATCGTTGGTTGAAGATATAATAGTAAATCAATATGGACCGCTGGTGGAAAGTTATAATAATAAATTAATATGGATCGCTGGTTTAAAGTTTTAATAGTAAATCAGTATGGATCGTTGCTTTAAGTTTTAATAGTAAATAAATATGGACCGTCCATTTAAAAGTAAATCAATCTGGACCGTTCATGAATTAGTTACTATTCAGTCCATTCTCCTATAAATAGAAGCTCATTCCTTCATTATTTGTTACGAATTTACTGAAACTCTAGAGAGAGAAACTATAGAGAGAAAGAAGAAAAGTATTCTGCTACTTCACTACTCCAGTATTCAGTTTTTCTAAGGTAAGGGATATTATTTGTTGTACTCGTATGGGGTATTATTCTTTCGTATTCATGAAGAGAGTTATTTTCTTTCAATACTCGTAAGGGGTATTATTTCTTTCATATTCATGAAGAGAACTACTGTTATTCCATTCTTTATTATTATGTTGGAATAACCTATATATGCGAAGTACCGCATACATGGTGAAATTCTTCTGTTATTCCATTCTTTATTATTACATTGGAATAACTTTATGCATCTTGATCTATCGCATACATGGTGAAATTCTTACGTTATTCCATTCTTTATTATTACATTGGAATAACTTTGTTTTTGTGATCTATCGCATGCACGGTGAATTCTACATTGTTATTCCATTCTTTATTATCTGTTGGAATATCTGTTTGTGCGGATTCTGCATTTAATGACTGATTCCATTCTTTATTATTTTGTTGGAATAACACATGCATGCGGTCTATCGCATGCACAGTGAAATCTGTTGTTATTCTATTCTTTATTATTACTCGTTGGAATATCTGTCAGGTGTGGATTACGCATGACTGGTTCCATTCTTTATTATTCTATTAGAATAACACATGCATGCGCGGATTACGCATGCTTAGTGAATTCTTACGTTATTCCATTCTTTATTATTATTCATTGGAATAACCTATCCATGCTGATCTATCGCATGCATGGTGAATTCTTACATTATTTCATTCTTTATTATTACATTGGAATAACTTTGTCTATGTGGATTACCACATGCATGGTGAATGATCCTTTGTATTCATTCCTTATTAAATTGTGGAAATGATTTGTCTACGTGGATTACCGCATGGCGGACGAAAATCCATTTGTAGTTTCATATATTCTATTATACTCAGTTGGTGAAAGCTTTGGCTTCTATACTCCATGTAATTAGTGGAATATCCTTGATATTTGCGCTTCATCCAGTATCTTTTCATGGAAATATTCTTCTGAGCATTCTTGAATTTTACTCTACAAAGCAGTATCATGTTGACAATTTGGACGTTATTGGTTCCTGGATAAATTAATTTATAAATCTTTAAAATTTATTCTTGAACTTGTTTTATTGAATTGTTATCATCCTCATGCTTATATTATGTTGAAAGTCATCTTTGGCTTACGTGCATAGATGGACTTGGTATGATTATGACCAGGGATTTTTCGGTATAATCATGGCCGTAATGTGACGAATGATGTGGTAAAAGTCCTCATTGGCCTGTAATTCATTGGTGGACAGTTGTTGCTATGATTATAATCAGGGATTATTCGGTATAGTCATGACCATTAATGATTACATGAATATCCTTGGCCGTGGTGCAGGGATGATTCAATTTTATTTATTAAGCTGAGTCTCAGCGATAAAGTTGATGAAAAACTTTTTAAATCATAGAAGATAGTAGATTTTATGCTCTACTTGACTCTTCTAATGGATTGCTTGTTCCGCTACAGTTAAACTTGTTGTCTTTTATATTCTATCAGTTTAACATTGTTGAAGGCTAATGATAATTTATTCTGCATTATCTTAGTCATAATATTTCTTACTGGGCTAGTTGAGCTCACCCTTTCTTTCACTGTTCTCTTCAGGAAATGAGAATATAGCTGGGACTAGTCAGGGAATGGATTGACGATCTAGATGGTTGCATTAGTAGTCCTTACTATTCTGTGAAATAGTTTGATAATAAATTTATTGAGGACTTATTTTGAGTTTGTATACTGTATAGAAGACAATATTTGTATTAAAACTCACAGCTCATGTTGTATATTTAAGTTTGTATTTGTATTCAGTACCATGTATCTGGCGACTCAAGATGGGTGATGTATACCTATTTTGGGGGCGTCACAACCAACCTCTTATTAGGATTCATACAGAATAAACTCGAAAATTTCAAAAACAAACAAGTTCCAACTCAAATCAAACAATTACCAAGATTAAGGGTCTGAATAGGGTATTCATGCTCTCTTCTTTTTTTTTTTCATTGACGGGGGCTCTTTGCCCTTATTTTCCGTCTTTTCTTTATTTTTCTCTCTTTTTTTAGATAGATGGTTGGTGAGTGTGTTTTACGCTCCATCTCACGCTTGTGTTTATGGGGAGTATTTCTCCTCAACCTACCATAAGACTCAACTTGTTTCCAATTTCTTTTTTTTCTTGAAGCTTATTCACCCTACGTTTTCCCCCCAAACTTAGGTTCTTGCCTAATTTGTTGTCTTCACTGCCTATTATTGTCATTCTCATATCTATACTAGCATTATCCTTTAGAAATTATTTATGTATCGATTTAAACCAATCAGTTAACACAGATGTCATTAACGTGCTAACCTTTTATACCAGTTTCAAACACGCACAAAATCCGAGTTATGATTCAAAACTACCTCACAGTTCTAACAATCAGTACTGTATTTGTCTACTTAATCTCAATTTCATCATTGACCATAATAAACATGACTACAACACTGCTGGACATATGCAAAATGAATATAATAGCTAACTAAATTAAATATATTTTTTTATATGAATGCAAACATTACACAACATAAATTAAAATTAAATATGCTCCTAAGCTATTATGCAACTATATGATCACATAAATGCTAACACTAATATGCAAACTAAAATGCAATACTAAATAAAGACATTATGCATGCAAAAATGCAAAATAAAACTAACTTCCCCAAACTTAATAACAACAATGTCCTCATTGTATGGATATAGCAATAAAATGAGTGAGGACTTCCCTGTAATTTCCTAAGTCTGGGGTGGTGGTGGTTGATCTTCTCCCTCTGAGTCGCTTGGTGGAAACCTTGGCATGGGCTGCTGATATAGAAATTGTGCAGCTGGATTGAAACTCTGGAGTGTCGTATTCAAGGATGCGAATGACATGTTCATGGCATCAAACATATGGTCTTGTCGCATTGCAAGCCGTCTCATCTCCCGTCTTGCTGCTTTGTTGTGCTCCTCCATACGGTATTGAAATGCTAGAAACTGAGGGTTAGATATGGCGTCAGAAGATGGTTCCGCCTCAGTTCCTTGATCGCCCATAGTCTCGTCCTCATCATCGGAGGTATCTTCAGCGTCTGCTTCGTCCTCCGAAGCTGATGGAAATACAAAACCTAAACCTCTAGGATGAAATTCACCCCCGGCCCACACTGAATACCGCGCGATCATTTTGTTGTTTAGTAGCTGCAGCGACATCTGAGTGGGCTCATCATTGGACCATCGAACTCCTGCTTGATGACACAACCCAAAAATGAGGGATGGGTGTGGCAATCCGCCCGAAAAATTGCCCCGTAGACATCGACGAATGGAAAAACTGATTATGGCTCCGACGTCGATGTTGAAGTCTTGCACAATAACATATAGGAGTAGTGCCTTCTCTTTGGTCAGATCCGAGGTGTGCGTGGATGGCAACAGTTTCGCACATAAGAAGGTGTACCAAATTTTCCCATACTGACTGAGATCTTTTCTATGAAACACCGTGCCTCTTTTCCGACCCTTTATCCATGTTGTTCCCGACTTGGTCATTTCCTTCAGAACCTCCTCAAAGTCAGGGTCAAAATCCCTCAAATGAGCATATTGACACTGTCTAGGCACCCTCAACTGATAATATATGTTGATGGCATTGGCACTGAACAGGACCATTCGACCCCGTACAAAAGCATTGAACGGTGCCTTGTCCTCGACGTTCGCATAGAACTCCTTGACCACATTAGCAGCGTCGGGCTCGGGCTCCTCAGTGAACTTGACCCACCCTTTCTGATAAATTTGTTGCATCATTTCACCGTTGTGAGTCTTCAGTGCCAACCCCCGCTCCGGTGTAAGAGCCTTTGTGACCATGTAGTCGTACCGGTTGGCGACGGCGTCACTTTTGTACTTTCGGCGGTCGAATGTGCGGGATGGTGGGGTTGGCATTGAACTCTCTCCGCGTTGTCGTTTGAATGTTGGTTGAGACGCCATTGATTCTCCGAAGCCTTAGTAACAAAATTCACTCCCAAACTGTACTCACACAATCTGAAAAACACTTGGTGTGCACACTATTTTTATCCCCCCAAACTTGGTTATTATTGTGGTAAATATGGAAAGAGAAGCTGGAGAATTTGTAGTAGTGTTACTCACTTGAAGGTGCAAGCTTACTTCTCCCGATAGGAACCCTAATTCGTGGCTTTGCGATATGTAGTTGAAAGGTTGTGAGGAAATTGGGTTGAGAGAGTGTGCATATATAGAGATTGTGGTGGGAGTTATGTGGTAGTGGGTTGGAGTAATGGAAGTACCAGAGTAGGGGGAATCGTGGAGTAATGGAGTAGTGGTGAAATGGGTGTAATGGATTTTGAATTGGTAATAGTGGGTTAAGAAGTGGTAAGGTATGGAGGAGGGAGTTGTAGTGTAGGAGAAGGAGAGTAGTGGGTGAATGTTTATGTAACTGCCAAAATTTACTGCCCAGGTTTTAGGACCCCCGCTCGGGCCCATGACTAAAATAGCCCGCCCCGGCGGGCTAGTCCCCTGACTTCGATTTTGTGACTTCGAATTTGGCAGTGCAAAATGAGCTCTGTTTTCTTCTTTTCTTGCCTGTTGCTGCTATTATTCACTATTGACACCTCCTGCAAACCATAAAACACATACGTGAGTAGATTGTTAATCGATTTGAGCATGATTGAGAGATTTTCAAGAATCATAGAATGAAATAACTACCTAATGAAACTAATATCCTAAGCTATAATATAAATAGTACGAAAATCAATCAAAAATAAACGATTGGATTGCCTCCCAATTAGCGCTTGATTTTAAGTCATTCAGCCTGACTACTTCCTGTTTATGGAACGTCGGATAATGTGATTGCGATGACATCCCAATTGGACTCGCCACCCCAATAGTGTTTCAACCGTTGACCGTTGACATTGAACGTTTCTAATAGATTTCGACTATACAGTTCAACGACGCCATGTGGGAAAATGTTTTTGATAGTAAATGGTCCTGACCATCTCGACTTAAGCTTGCCTGGGAACAACCTCAATCATGAGTTGAACAATAGTACTGATTACCCCGGCTTGAACGTTCGGTGCATGATCTTCTTGTCATGCCATTTCTTGACTTTTTCCTTGTATAATTAAGCATTTTCGTATGCATGAAGTTGGAATTCATCTAGCTCATTTAGTTGGAGTAGTCTCTTTTCACAAACCGCTGCTTGATCAAAGTTCAGTTTCTGAATGGCCCAGTAGGCCTTGTGCTGTAGCTCGATTGGTAGGTGACAAGCCTTTCCATACAATAGTTGATATGGTGACATCCCGATCAGTGTCTTATACGCAGTATGGTATGCCCATAATGCATCATCCAACCAGAGCGACCAATCCTTTCAATTCGGGTTCACCACTTTTTCCAGAATTTTCTTGAGTTCCCTGTTCGGCACCTCCGCCTGCCCACTAGTTTGGGGATGATAAGCCGTCGCTACCTTGTGGTTGACCCCATACCTTGCCAATAGAGTTGTAAATGATTTTTTACAAAAGTGACTACCTTTATCACTTGTAATTGCTCTTGGCGTGCCAAACCTCGTGAAAATGTTCTTTTGTAGGAATTTAAGAACCACCTTGGCATCATTAGATGGGAGTGCTGCAGCTTCAACCCACTTTGATACGTAATCCACTGTGAGTAGAATGTATTGATTGTTAAGTGATGAATGGAATGGCCCCATGAAATCGATGCCCCATACATCGAAAATTTTAACTTCAAGAATTGTTTGTAGAGGCATCTCATTCCTTTTCGAAATGTTGCCCACCCGTTGACATCTATCACATGTTTTGATAAACTTGTGGGCGTCCTTAAATAATGTAGGCCAATAGAACCCGGCTCGAAGCACCTTTGTTGTTGTCCTCTCACTACCATAATGTCTGCCATACGCAGATGAGTGGCACTCGTGTAGTATGTTCTTCACTTCACTGTAGGGCACGCACCTTCTAATCATTTTGTCGGCGCACTACTTAAATAAATAAGGTTTGTCCCACATGTACCATTTTACATCACGAAGAAACTTCTTTTTTTTTGTCTTGTGAGATCAGGTGGAAGAACGTTGCTCACTAGATAATTCGCAAAATCCGCGTACCAAGGAAAATCTGCATTTATCCCAAACAATTGCTCATCCAGGAATGATTCGTTGATTTCACACTTGTCTTCTTTCAGTTTCTCTTGATTTTCTAGCCTAGACAAATGATCGGCGAGTTGATTCTCCATCCCCTTTCTATCCGTTATTTCTAGATCAAACTCTTGAAGAAGGAGAATCCATCGGCTAAGGCGTGGTTTAGCATCTTTTTTCATAATTAGATACCGAATAGCCGAATGATCCGTGTAGACTATCACCTTAGTCCCGTTCAAGTATGCCCGGAATTTGTCAAACACATACATCACTGTAAGAAATTCCTTTTCCGTAGTTGTATAATTCATTTGAGTCTCCATGAGTGTCTTGCTTGCATAATATATGGCGTGAAATACCTTCTCTCGACGTTGTCCCAAAACAGCCCCAACCACATAGTCGCTTGCATCACATATCAGCTCGAAAGGTATATTCCAATCCGGCGCGACGATCACGAGGGCTGTAGTTAACTTTTTCTTCAACAACTCGAAAGCCTACTTACATTCCTCCTCAAAATTAAACACAGAGTCCTTCTCTAAAAGACTGCACAAAGGTTTTGCAATTTTAAAGAAGTCCTTTATGAATCTTCTGTAAAACCCAGCATGTCCCAGAAAACTTCTAATTCCCTTTACTGAGCTTGTTGGAGGTAGTTTCTCGATTGTTTTCAGCTTAGCCTTGTCAACTTCCAGTCCTTGAGCCTATACCTTGTGGCCCAAAATTATGTCCTCCTCAACCATGAAGTGGCATTTTTCCCAGATAAGTACAAGGTTCATATCTTTGCATCGCTGTAACACCATTACCAAATTCCCTAGGCAAGTATAAAAATTGTCTCCATAGATAGAAAAGTTGTCCATGAAGACTTCCACGTTTTTCTCCACCATCTTTGAGAAGATGACCATCATACACCGTTGAAAGGTAGTAGCAGGTGTATTACACAAACCGAATGACATTCTCCTGAACGCGAATGTGCCGTAAGGGCACGTGAATATAGTCTTCTCTTGATCCTCACGTGAATATAGTATTAATGTCCCGCTAATCTGTCCAACATTTGATCGATAAAGGGTAGCTGAAAATGATCTTTTCGGGTTGCCTTATTTAACTTCCTATAATCCATGCATACCCTCCAACCTGTCACTGTTCTTGTCGGAATTAACTTGTTATCCTCATTCGCACCACGATCATTCCCCCCTTTTTCGATATTAATAATCGAACTCGACTAACCCACTTACTGTCAGAAATCGGGTAGATGATATCGGCATCCAACAATTTTAGAACTTCCTTCTTTACCACTTCTTTCATAATTGGGTTAAGTCGTCAGTGTTGCTCCACCGTCGATTTTGGTTCATCTTCCATCAGAATCTTGTGTATGCAAAACGAAGGGCTGATTCCCTTGATATTCACGATCGTCCACCCTATCGCTGATTTATGTTCCCTAAGCACCCTCAGCAATTTTTCTTCCTGTAAATCGTTAAGTGCAGTAGAAATAATAACAGGTAAAGAATTTGAATTTCCTAAATACGAATACCTAAGGTGTTTAGGGAGTGGCTTAAGTTCTAGAGTTGGTGGCTCCTCCAATGACGGTTTCAATTTTCCTGTGGCTATCTCCTCCGTGTGTAAAAGTTCAAATGGTGCTCTGAATCGGCTAACTCGTGGCAATGAATCTAACATCTGTAAGTAGTCCACAAATTTTTGGTCATCGAAATCCAGAATAAAGTCCACGGGGAATATAAACTTATCCACTTTAACCAATATGTCCTCTACTATGCCTCTCAGATATGTGACTGACCTATCCGCCAACTACAATGAAATATTCGTAGGCTTTGGTGCGGGCAAACCCAATTCTATGTATACTGACAATGGCATAAGGTTCACAATCGCCCCCAAATCACATAAGCACTTATTAAAAGATATGTTCCCGATCGTGCATGGAATAGTGAAACTCCCCGGTCTTTCGACTTTGGTGGCAACTTCACCGTAAGAATCACCGCTTTACACTCCTCTCGTTAATGCCACTATTTCAAGTCTTCCCATTTCTTTTTCCTTGATAGAATCCTTTCATGAACTTTTGCATAACTCGGCATCCGCTTCAGGGCTTCGTAAGCGGGATGTTAATCAAGTTTCTAAAACACTTCAAAAACTTAATAATCGCTTATCTAATTTTCATTTTTGGACCTTTTCTTTGAAACGGTGGTGGAGGATATACAACCCGGCTTGTCGTCTAACTTTGTTTTCTCACTTTGCTTATCCTCACCCTTGTTTCCTTCAACCACTTTACTGTCATCAACTTTTTCATCTGATATCACTGAATTTTCTGCATCTGTACCAACGAGATGTTTTCCACTCCTCAACATAATTGGTTGACACTGTTCATGGTTTCCCTTCGGATTTCTCTCTGTATCACTCGGTAGGGTCCCTTGTGGCCTGTTATTTAATGCTAAGGCAATTTGCCCCATCTGATTTTTTAAATTCTTAATGGTCATTGCTTGATTTTTCATCGTTGCCTCATTGCTAGTTATGTATTTTGACAACTCCTCTAAATCTGATTTTCTTTCCTGATGTTGAGCCGGTTGTTGGTGATTCTGAAAACCTGGGGGATATGATGGTCGTGGAGCTTGATGTTACTGATTATTGCTCCACGAGAAATTTGGGTGATTCCTATTCCCCTGGTTGTAAGTGTTTTGGTACATATTCTGTGGACCCCTGTTGTAGCTATCTACGAATTGTACGGACGCTGGATTGATTGCGCACTACTTTGTATGATGGTCACCCATGCACAATTCACACACGACCACAACCTGCTGTACCTGATCCCCTGTCATGGCATCCAACTTCTTGGATAGCGCAGAAATTTGTGTTTGTATTGCTGTCATCCCATCAACTTCTAACACCCCAGCCGCCTTTGATTATGTCATTCTTGCTGTGGGCCACTGGTAGTTGTTAGCCGCTATGGTCTCAATCAAATTATAGGCCTCCTCATAACTCTTAGCCATGAACGCTCCACCCGACGCTGCATCAATACTGGTCCTAAGATTCCCATGTAGTCCATTATAAAAAGTATTCATTTGCAACCACTTAGGCAATCCATGATGCGGGCACTTTCTGAGTAACTCCTTTTATCTCTCCCATGCCTCATATAGCGACTCCCCATGTTGCTACTCAAACATTGTTATCTCATTCCTCATTTTTGCAGTTTTCGCCGTTGGGAAAAATTTGGCAAGGAATTTCTGAGCTAAGTCTTCCCACATAGTTATCAATCCCGGCGGTAGGGAGTGTAACCAACTCTTCGCCTTGTCCCGTAAGGTGAATGGTAATAAGCAAAGTCTCACCGCATCATCTGACACCCCATTATACTTGAAGGTGTCGTAAATCTCCAGAAAGCTGACTAGATGTTCATTCGGATCGTCATTAGCTAATCCCCCAAACTGAACTGAATTCTGGATTATCTGAATCGTCCCAGGCTTGATTTCGAATGTATTTACAACAATTGCGGGCCTGGTGATGCTCGACTGCAGTTCAGTCACCTTGGGTGTGGCGAAGTCCCTTAACGCTTTCTGATCTTCAGCTGCCATTGCCTCTTCTATCGCAGAATTTTCAAAGTCTTGCCTCGTTTCCTTGATCCACTTACTTAACCTCTGGAACCGTTTCTCAATGTTGTCCTCAAAAGGCAGCAAATTTGGATTTTTGGACCGAGTTTGCATAAACCACTTCAAAAACCTAAAATAAGAGGCACAAAACAAAAATACAAATGTTTAAGTAAAACTGGACTAATTAAACTGATATTGTAAAATAATAAAATCTATACTAAAGTCCTCGGCAACGGCGCCAAAAACTTATTGGGTAAAATCTAATACGCACAACACGCAAGTATACATGGTCAACAAGTAATATAATAGTAAGTAGAGTATCGTTCCCTCAGAGACTTAGTAAGAATTTAAATCTCACAATTACCAATTTCCTATTAATCCTGATTTTATCAAACTATCAAATTCAATGACTAAAATTATAAAAACTAAATTATTAATAAATATTCTATCACAAAACAAATGCCAATATCAAAACTGAATTTTTAAACAATTAATGGAGATTTAGACTTATAATTTCACCCTAAGTTTTACTCTGATTTTTACATCTCTATTCAAATTCAAATTACTATACCAGTTTATTAATCAAGAACACGAATGTAGTACTAGCCACCTCTCGATGTACTAATACCGTATTAACTTAAATCCACAATTTAGATAGAAATAAGTTAAACACCTTGATCAACTAACTCACTATATCTCTATGTGAATTATAATTAAAGAAGGTTTAAGATTAAGTTCTCTATCCAATTACATGCGATGTTAAGCATATCTCTACCTTAACATTCATCAAGATTCTGCTATTCACAAAATTCATGAACACATGCTATATTAACTAAGTCTAGATTCGAATATCCTCTCCCGATTCCATACAAATCCACAATAAATTATTGATCAGGCAATTCATAAATTCACGCTCAAATTGATATAGATAAAATGGGACATAATTTATTGAACTGGAAATCAAAGCTACAAAATTATAGTTTCATTTAAAGATCCATCATAAGCCTAAAAAAATGAATTAGTTCATAATGAATGAAATAAAAACTTAATAATTCAAAGATAACATTCTTCCAATTACAAATATAGAACTAAGATGAAGAATAATGCAAGACACCCTTCACGTAGCCTTAATCTGCAATCGTCACGAAAATCTCTTCAAAATACTCCTCCGAAGCTTGCTATGAAAAACTGGAATTAATCTCTGTATTTTGCCTTGCGTGATCCTTAATTCGTTGTTTGTCGATGAATATATATCTGCCACAGAGTTCTAGTTGAAGTCCCTTGCTATTTAGAGTCCAAGTGCCATGCCAAGTCTCTAATCCGTGTTCCAACAATATTCAAAACCAACCAGATTTGCCAGATTTGCGATCCATTTCAATGGGTGTATAAACATAATAGGTTCCGCCCGTGCGTGGCATGGCCATCGTTAACAGCTTTTTCTTATTTCATGTTTGGTTCCAAAATTGCTCTAAACGACCTCCTTTCTTTACGACTTGCCACAACAACCACCCTACACATAAAAGAACACTAAACGAGTAAAAATGAACATGAAAACAAGAAAGTAACAATGAATTAAGCTTGAAATGGACATCGATTCGTGGATAAAAAATCCAATTATCAGTTGTCATAATTGTGATTCTATAATATTATTTATGAATAATTAATTATTGATTTATATGATAAGGAAATATTTATGTGGATATAACTGATGGATAGGAAAATATTTATTTTATGTGGATATAAATGAAAGAATAAATGCTGAGGTATTTTATCAGTATTTTGTCAGAATAGAGGTGTTGAAAATCGTCTGTAATTTGATTTCGGTCATTTTTCGTTTGGAATTTGGGAAAACTTAAATCTACAAAGTTGTTGAGAATTTAATTTCCTATGGAATGGACATAAAATTCGTATTTTTCTGATAAACGGGCTATTTGTTATGAATTATTGAAGTTTCGGAAATAAATGTTTTTTTTAATTAAAACATGGGTGGGCTCTACTTTTGTATTTTTTGGAATAATGCAGAATTTGTGGGCCCCACTGGTAGTGGCTGAATTTTGGTCAAGAAAATGCGTGTAGAAATTTTTTATTAATTTAGTCTGCTTTGGCGTTCTAGCATTTTCCTATAAATAGGGTGCTTAGTTAAAATTGAAAATCACACGAGAGACAAGTTTTCTCTCTCTCTATATTATCGAGCGTATTTTGTGAGTATTTAGATACTTTGAGAGTTGCTATTCAATGCAAGTTTCCTTCAGCATTACATCCGATATTCTAGTTAGAAGTTCTGTTCTTTTGAGGTAAGGGATGTTATTTTCTTCGTAAATGATATTATTTTCTTCAATATCATTATGCCGAAATATTGATATGAATTTTATTGTGAAATTTCTACCTTTTTGTGTCGAGGTTACTATGCACGTATACAACACTATTCATGTATACGACACTATTCACGAATACGACACTGTTCACAGAAAAATAATATTTTCTCTTCTTTGTCCAAGATGTCTATTATGGTTACTATTTTTGATTGTATCCATGTTTTGATCTTCATTCTTGAATTTTACTCCACTATGGTTTATTATGGAGTGTTTTTGAACTTGGATAAACTGAAATACGAATCCCTAATCTTTGTCATTATATCTCACTGGATTCGTTTCTTTAAAATATTTTTCATCATCCTCAGTCCTAAATGATGATATAACTGTATATCTTTGGTCTGTAGTGCAAAGATGAATGATTACCTGATGAATATCTTTGGCCCGTAGTGCAAAGATGAACAGGTGTTGAGATGAACATGACCAACTGGTGATACAAATGAATATATTTGGCCCGTAATGCAAAGATAAATATTTGATGCAAGATGTATATTGATTGATGCTACATGGATAAAATATTGATAATGGACTTTTAAATTCATAGATGATAGTAGATTTCATTCTCTACTTAACTCTTCTAATGAATTGTTATTTCCGTTGCGAATATTGATCTAAAACTGGTTGTCCATTATATTTTATCTGATTTGTTGAAGGCTAACGATAATTTTTTGTTCATTATCTTAGTCATAATATTCTTTACTCGGCTAGTTGAGCTCACCCTTTTCCTTTTTGTTCCATTTTTCTTCTCAAAAGGTGAGGATATAGCAGGAACTAGCCGGGGTATGGAGTGATGGTTCTAGAAAGTTGTTTTAGCAGTGGAGTGAATGAGACCGTGGAGACACCTATAATCACCACCCAAGGGAACGTGCAACAGGAAGACAATATTCCTCCTATAAACAGCACTACCGAACAAATGATGAATGATGAGATGTTTAGAAGCTTTTTGCAGTTCATGCAAAATCAGACGAGGGAGACTCGTGTTCAAAATACGGGTGGAAATGATAGCAATGCGCGACTTGTCACAACCAAGCAGTTCAAAGAGTTGGG
The DNA here is from genome assembly GCA_020205605.1 of Panax ginseng. Lineage (NCBI taxonomy): Eukaryota > Viridiplantae > Streptophyta > Magnoliopsida > Apiales > Araliaceae > Panax > Panax ginseng. Next base: position 32,200,740 of record CM035143.1, on the reverse strand, counting down.
ACCACCAGAATTTGTGGGAAAGCCGGATCCGATCAAGGCAGAAATGTGGGTTAAGAAAATTACCAAAATATTTGATGTCTTGGGATTCACGGAGGAACAAAAGGTTCCATTCACCACCTTTATGTTCCGTGGTGAGGCAGATTACTGGTGTGAATCTGTGAAGCGTACCCAGCCTGCCGCACTCAACATGTCTTGGGAAACATTTCAGAAACTGTTTAATGACAAGTACTTTTTTGAAAGTATTCGTCATATGAGGGAGGTAGAGTTTATTAGATTGGAACAAAACAACATGACGGTGTCCCAATACGAGGCGAAGTTCGAAGAGTTATCCAAGTTTGCACCTCATTTGGTAGAGAATGAGGAACGAATGACGCGGATGTTTCTGAGAGGTCTAAAACCCGAGATTTGGCAATATCTTATCTCTTATAAATTTTCTTAATATTCAAATGTTGTAAAAAAGTCTCAATTATTAGAGCGAGATAATGAGTATGTTCAACCGAGGGACCATAACCAGGGTCATACCGGTTGCAGCAATCATTTGAGCAATGACAACCAGCAAGGAGGATAACATTCGGACAAAAGCAGTAACCACTCTGGTGGTAATTGTGACCATGATGGTAGAAGAAGCGAGTCGGGGGGAGATTTCAAAAAGAGAAGGTACAACAATGATAACATGAAGACGTCAGCATAAATATCAAATGTTTCTAGGGGATGAGAACGATCACCGGTCGTTTGTTATAAATACGGGAAAGAGGGACACATCAATCCAAACTGCCCACAACAATCCAAGGTGTGTTATAACTGTGGAAAAGAAGGTCATATAGCTAGAGATTGTCTTGTTGTGAAACCAAGTCCAACGAGGATGGTGACTCCATAGGATGTCCTGGACAAGTCAAAGTTGGTGGTTCCTGGAAGAGCGTTTGTCGTGACTGCCCAAAACGCGAGGAACCTAAATGAGGTGATCATGGGTAAGCTAATCATAAACTCTTGCAAAGTATATACCTTATTAGATACCAGTTTTACCCATTCTTTTATCTCTTATGCTTGTGCTTAATGTTTGAACTTGACTTCGGAGAAATTAGATTTTGACTTATCTGTTGAGACTCCGTTAGGAGAAACTTTCATTACATCTGTGACGCACCCAAATTCAGGTTCTTGAAACCCGAACTCGGTGCTTCACGATACCATTTCTATGAGCGGAATAATACTAATAATAATAACAATAATATAAATATCAAACTTAATTTACATATATCAAAGTCTAAATCCCAGGTACGCGACCTTTAAACATTCATCACATCATAGATAATAAATATCATTGTCTTAATAAACTTTAACTATTACATAGAATATTATAAAACTCATTCAAACAGCTTTCCTTTCCCCTTGTTCTTGCCTGAACCTTTTGGTTGATCATACTTAGCTGAAAACATTTAAATTTAAAGCAAGAATGAGCATTTGATTGCCCAACAAGTAATAACAACAATATATATTAGTTGAAAGAATTAAATGTTTTCTTTGAATGACACTTCTACAACGAATCAATAGTTGTGAAGTAAGCTGAACCAATAATAACAACATATCACTTCTATATAAAATTTTTGAAACTACGTACTGACTATAATTGGAGATAAGTCAACAGACTATGAACATTGTTTTTTATTTTTGAAAAGGTTAAACACAACTTCATCTGTAAACCGTCATAACTTACAGGCATGGGGGGTGATCAGCCCGTTATGCCCTGTATTGATCAATACTACATGCAAGAACGATATTATCGTTCATCTTATCCACCTTAGGTGCACAAAAGTTTTCCCATGTTCGGGATGTTCATACGTAGTCCGGAATCCGAACAGAAACAATCTGGTTGGATATAATAAAGTTCTATCTTGCTCAACAATATTTTTAAATTTATGTCTAGCCAAATCAAATAGCTTAGACGGCTTTTAACTCAACGTATACATACTCGAAACCAATGAGTATGTATTAACATATGATTAATTACAATGATTATCCAAGTGAGGACACTTGTCTAACCCTTTATAGGAATTAACGAACATAATAAATATCTGAATTATACAATAATACAATGATCGGATAATGTAAGAGCTTGTATGAATACAAAGATTGGATACATAATCAATAACAATAGAGTTAATAATCTAGCATAACTATAATATAATTTTGAAACTTTCTTACTCATGTCCATTGCATAAAGTAAATGCAAAGTTAGGATACTTGCCTGAGCTGCTGCTTATAATAACGCAACTTAGATTAATCTTTTATATCAAAACCTATCATTAATAAGATCATTCGTTCGATTAGAATAATTTATCATAACACATAGTACTGCTATTTGCAGTCAACACATAACTTAATCACATTGTCACATATTTTTATAAGAACTTAAAATATTTTTAAAGTATTAATATTACCCTTAAATGATTTTTAAAACATTTTAAATCATTTTTAAATAATTACCATTAATATTTAAATATTAATGTATTATGTATCAAAATATTAAAAGTCATTAATTATAACTTGAGATATTTTTAATTCCTTTATATCCTTTTTGTAGACTCTCGAAATTTTACATTTTGTCACTAATATTGCGGGAGAAGCAGATTCGCTCTTTTAAGAAGAACGGAAAGCGATTCATTATCCATTAGGATACTCTAGGAAGTTCAAAGATCAACCCCAGATTCTAAACCTATCTTTTTACATTGAGCAAGTTATTCTAATCCTAAATCTTCGTTATGCAAGTTTTGAAATCTATTATTTTACATTGAGTAAATCTTCTAACTCCATACCTTCATTAAGTTAGTTTGTTATGATTATGCAAGTTTTCCTAAATCTAAACTTGTTATATTAGCATGCAAGTATCTTTACTCTGTTGAACAATTTATCGTTCAAAATTATTATTTGTTGTACATGCTTGACATTAAATTCTAAGATGTAGCCTTAGCTTAATGTTGTTCAAAGCAAGGTATGATAGATTATTCAATTGTTATGCTATTAGATTATTCCTAAAGCATGAACTTAGAATGCAATGTTTATTCAGTTATGATTATTCAATAACATAGTGTTATTATCTTTTATTCAACTAATCCTTAGTTGATGTCCGTTGAATTCCAAATTACCTTGAAGTTTATCCAAACAAAACTGACTTTGGTGCGGACTTGTACTCTAAATACTGAGATGAACAACCCTATTATTAGGGGTTGCACTTAGTTTTATACTTTGTGCTGAAATGTTTGTATACAATACATGTACGAAGGATTGATCCCCCTAAGTACCTTTGAGTCCTTATAGTCGTATGACTGTTAAAGTTAAAGTTGAAAGATTACTTATAACTATGGACATGGTTCGTGGTCATTAGACCCTCAGTGAATGTTATGATTTTTAGAATGTTAATAGAACATATTGTTCAGTTCTATTAAGCCAAGTATTTGGCAAGTGATGTAAAGGTTAAAGTTTATTTATTGATTATTCCAAGTGAGCCTTGTTTGCTCACTGTTGCCAGTAAAATCCTTACAGCTAAAGATGGAAAGGGTGACGTACCTAGCACCAGTAAAGGAAAGGGAAAGATGAACAATTATTGAAGACTTGTAATCGTTTTGATAGTTTTATTATCAGACTTTGGTTTAAAGATTGTAATGAAGTTTATTTAATTTTCCGCATGAGTGATTTTTGTAAAGGTTAGATAACCTGGGAGATTTTATTTAATGTAATTCCTGTATGGGCAGGTTTATTATTCAATTTATTATGATTGGGTAGTATTAAATGATTGTTTTGTTTAAGTGAACACCAAATCTTGAGGTAATGAAGTACCGGGATTTGGGGGTGTCACAAGTTCGTATCAAAGCTTTAGGTTATGAACCTTAGGTGGGGGAAAAGCCTTAGGAAGTAACCTTTGAAAAGGTAGTGGAGATAACTCTTATTGAGTTTTAAGGAAGAAGTAATAACACACTTACGTGCTTATGTTATTATAACTTATGTGCTCGTGAGTGTCGAGTAGAATGATTAATAATTAAAGTTTTAAAAACTTTGTTGTCAAGATGACTAATGTTGGAGAATCCAACAAAGCTAGAGAGGAAGGACCTCGGATGCCTATAGAGGAGGAGCCTCATGACATTCAAAGTTGTTTGGGAACAACCATCGCCACGGAGTCACCGCTGGTCACAAAGTGGTTCAAGATGAGGATGATGATGTGGAGACGGATGAGGAGGATCCCGTGGAGTTGCCACAGGAGGATGAGGATGATGAGGACGAGGAGGAAGAGACTCCACTAACCTCGATGGTCGTCAGATGATGTATGATGAAGTCACGACCGTAACGTGGAACTTCAGGACACAATTGAGGAGTGCAGGAGATAGTAAATGAACAATGTATCGCAATGACATACGTAAGGACGACGATATCCAAGATCGAGATGAACATCTAACTAATGTTGAAGAGAAGTCGATGCGCATCAAGGAGAGAAGGAACAACCGATCGAGATGGTCGTGGAATCAAGAACAAGTCAAGGAAGAAGCTACCAAGAGGGCGTAGAGTCAAGACGATACGAGGAAGCTTATCAACGAACCGAAGATATAAGTGACGACAATCAAAGAGGATGAATATGGAAGAGATGGATAAAGTATTCAATACCGTGATCAATCGAGCTCAAGATCGGGTCATGGGTTATCCAATTCAGCCGAGACTCGCCATCATACGTGTTAGATCGCCAACAATGTTCCGAAGTTATGAAGAAGAAGAGCGCCGAAAGGCTACAAAGTATCTTAATAGATCATCGAGGAAATGTGCCTGTTATGCACGTAATAAGTGTTAAATAATGTGTAAATCCCTAGTGTTAAGTAACCATGGGATATGAGAATGATGATGTTGTCCTCGTAACTTTTGTAGTTCAGTGGAAGGAAATGTAAATAGCAAAGTTGATGCTATTATTTTTATGTTTTTCAAGTAATGATGAATAAATAAAAGTTATTATTTTATTCAAAGTGTTATGTGTTATGTGGTTATTTCTTTTATGGAGGCAAGTAATTAAAAAATACTTAAAGAAGTCGAGTAATAGTCTAATAGATGTTTTTTTTAATGTAAAATGCCTCCTGCACGTGAACCAATTCCCCGACAGAGAACCAATGAGAGAACTAACAATAACGATGTGAAGATAATCCCGCCCAACAACTAGTAACGTTACTAATAGAGCATTATGTAATCAACCTCAGAACTAAGGCACAACGTTTAAGGATTTCAAGGCGGTTGGACCACCTGAATTCCGTGGGTCCATGAATCCGGTAGAGGCACAGACTTGGATTATGGAAATTGAGAAGGTGTTTGAAGTCGCTAGGGTAGGGGATGAACATAAGACTGATTTTGCAACGTTCATGTTGAAAGCAGAAGCTAGTTATTGGTGGCAGGCAAACAAAACCCGGGAAGGACCAGGAGTGATGACATGGGATAGGTTCAAGGAGTTATTCTTCGAGACCTATTTACCAGAGAGTTCGAAGAGTCAATTAGAGGTTCAGTTTTTGGAACTGAAGCAGGGAACGATGACGGTATCTGAGTACGCTGCGAAATTCAACGAATTGGTGAGGTTTGCGCCATATCGTGTCAAGATGCATTTGAGCATAAGGCGAAGAGATTTGAACAGGATCAAGCCCCGGTCAGACAAGAGGGTTTCCTATTCTTGAAATTGAAGACGTTTAGCAGCAAAGATGATGGAGAAGGCAAGATTACCAAGGTGGAGGCGAGGCAAAGGACAAAATTCAATCAAGAAGAAGAAGAAGAAGAAGAAGAATGAGGGGAAGTGAAGAATGGTAGCGGAGACAATGGAAATGGCAACAACAACAATTTAAAGAGGAAGTGGAACAGAAATGGGGGTACTGGAAACCATCAGGGTAACCAGCAATTTAGGAAGTTTAAAGCATGTGTTACATGTGGGAGGTTTCATAAGGGGGTGTGTTTGATGGGGAAACATGCATGTTTCAACTGTGGCAAAGAAGGTCACATGGCCCCAAATTACACCCAACCCAAGAAGAATGTATGTTTCACGTGCAGATCCAAGGATCACTTTGCTCGTGAATGCCCTCAGAAGAAGGTTGGAGAAACAACAAGAAGCAATGGAGGTAGTAGTGGAGGAACATGGGCCATTGCTGGACCTACATCATCAAACAAACCCACAGCCTGAACATTCAACATGACTGTGTAGGATGCTATGCAATCAAAAGATGTGGTGTCAAGTATTATCCCAATCAACGATATTAATGCTTATGTATTATTTGATTCGGGTGCTATTTGCTCGTTTATATCTGATGAATTTGTTAAGAGGTTAGAATTGCCTAGAGAAGAACTGAATTTCCCTTTGAACATAGAAATTGTGAATAGGGAAGTGATTCATGTTAGGTTCGTATACAAGAAATGTAGGGTGAACATTAAAGGGAATATCCTGATGGTAGATTTAATCCCAATTAGACTTGGAGAATTTGATGTTATTTTGGGAATGTATTGGTTGTTCAAATATGGAGCAAAGAATTTTGCCACAAGAAGTCAGTAAACCTTATGACTGGCCAAAGGTAGTTTTTATGGTAGCAAATCGCTTAGACAAATGAAATGTCCGACGATTATGCAAAGCCAAGAAGTTGTTAAGTAAAGGTCGTGTGGGTTATTTGGCTTACATAGTCGATACTCGTAAAAAGGGTGTGAAACCGAGGAGATACCAAGTGGTTAGGGAATTCAGAGATGTATTTTCGGAGGATTTGCCAGACTTTCGCCGATGAGAGATTGAGTTCAGAATCGACTTAGCGCCAGAATCGCACCGATATCGAAGGCCCCTGCATGTAATGGCTCCTAGAGAAATGAAGGAACTGATGGTGCAACCGCAAGAGTCGCCGGACAAGAAATATATTCAACCAAGTGTATCACCGTGGGGAGCGCCAAGATTATTCGTGAAGAAGAAGAAGGATGGATCAATGCGCCTTTGCATTGATTATAGGAGTTAAACAAGGTCACTATTAAGAATAGGTATCCGCTGCCTAGAATAGATGACTTGTTTGACCAATTGAAGGGTGTTAAGTACTTCTCAAAATAGATTTGAGAAGTGGGTATCACCAATTGAAGGTAAGAAAGGAGGATATACCTAGAACCACATTCGTAACTCCAGATGGACATTACGAAGTTTCGGTGATGTCTTTTGGTTTAACAAATGCCCTCGCCAAGTGTTCATGGATTTGATGAACATGGTATTTAAACCATTCTTAGACAAGTTCAGAGTGGTATTTATCGATACACATTCGTGTATTCCAAAACTCAAGAAGAACACGTGGAACATTTACGTTTGACATTGGAGACACTAAGAAGGAAAATGTACGCAAAATTTCTAAGTGTGAATTTTGGCTCGATCGTACAATTTTTGGGTCATGTGATTGACAAAGATGGGATTTCAAAGGATCCATCGAAAGTGGAAGTCAGAATAAATTGGGAACAACCAAGGACACCTTCGAGGAGGTGAGGAGTTTGGGACCGGCTCAAGTTATTATAGAAGATTCATTCAAGATTTTTCCAAGATAGCTACCGCTAACAAATTTGACACTAAAAGTCGTGGAAATTCGCTTTGACGAGAAATGTGAGGAGAGCTTCCAAGATTTGAAGAAGAAGCTAAGTGTGGCACCTGTGTAACCCCCTCACGATAATACAGAAATTTTGTGGTGTATAGTGATGCCTCACACAAAGGATTGGGTTGTGTTCTTATGCGTAATCGACAAAGTTATTGCTTATGCATCAAGACAACTCAAGGATTATGAGAAAGGTTATCCGACTCATGATTTGGAATTGGTCGCAGAGTATTTGCTCTCAAGATATGGAGACACTATCTTTATGGAGAGAAATGTGAGATCTACATGCACCACAAAAGTTTCAAGTATATTTTCACTCGTAAGGATCTCAACACGCGCATCGAGAAGGTGGATGGAATTGATAAAAGATTATGATTGTGAGATCTTTTATCATCCAGCAAAGCGAATGTGGGCATAGATGATGCTTTAAGCAGAAAGGTCGGGAGAAGTTGATGCCGATAACAACTCTCAAGAGGAGCTCATTTCAAAGAATGACAAAGTTAGAGTCGGAAATCAAATTTCCACAGAACTGGATTTAACGCCTATTCCTAGTTAGAAGTTTCGATCCAACTTTATCGGACAAGGTGAAGAACGCTCAGTTATAAGATGAAGAATGGGAAGATAAAAGAGATTATGGTTAAGGGTAGTGATATAAAATACAAGATCGACAATCAAGGATTACTACTAAGACGAGGAAGAATCTGGGTCCAAAGAACACCAGAACTAAAAGACGAAATTTGATCAAGCTCATAGCTCAAAATATTCAATTCATCCAGAAGCACTAAGATGTATCAAGATTTACGCCGACATTTTTGGTGGGTAATATGAAAAGGATGTTGCGTATCGCGTGCTGTAAATGTATGACATGTCAAAGAGTAAAAGTTTAACATCAAAGACCCAATGGATTACTTCAACCATTGGAAATAACCGGAATGGAAGTGGGAGCACATCACGATGGATTTTGTGGTGGGTCTTCCAACTACTCTAGAGAGGATGCGATGCGATTTGGGTGATAGGATGATGATCGATTTAAATCAACAAGACTTTTTACCAATAAAGATTAGGTTCAATCTTGATCGCTTGGGCAAGATTGTACATTAAGGAGACCGTTTCGAGACATGGAGTGCCAGTGTCAATTGTGTTCGATAGAGACCCACGATTCAAGTCAAACTTCTGGAAGAGACTACAAGAAAGCATGGGAACTCAGTAGCTAATGAGTACGGCTTATCATCCACAAACAGATGGCCAAAATGAACGAACGATCCAGACATTGGAAGATATGATGAGAGCATACGTCATGGATTTCAAAGGAAGCTGGGAAGAACAATTACCGTTGGTGGAATTCGCCTACAATAATAGTTATCACGTGAGCATCAGATGCCGCCCACGAAGCGTTATATACTACAGAAAGTGCAAAACTCCACCGTGGCCGGGATGAAGTTGGTGAACGCCAAATCGCTAGGACCACAACTAGTGCAACAAACTGCTGAGGTTATCAAACTCATCAAGACAAGATTGGTAGTAGCTCAAGACCGACAGAAGAAGTATGCTGATCAACACAGGCAAGATCGCATTTGACGTAGGAAGTTATGTATTCCTAAAAGTTTCTCTCTGGAAGGGGAAAATCATTTTTGGTAAGAAGGAAAACTAAGCCCGAGGTTTATTGGACCCTTTGAAGTGCTGCACAAGAGTTGGAGAGGTAGCTTACGAGGTAGCTCTACCTCCAGAGTTGGAAAACATTCACAATGTTTTTCATATTTTGTGTTATTACGACCAGTATAAACCCGATTACAAACACGTGATCGAAAGTACGAACCGCTGCGATTCGAGAGAAAGATTTGTCTTATGAAGAGATTCCTATCCAGATAGTCGACATGAAAGAACAAGTGCTCAGGAATAAAGTAATACCTTCTGTGAAGGTGATATGGAGGAACCACAATGCTGAAGAAGCTACGTGGGAACTCAAGAGAAAATGTTGAAAGAGTACCCGAAAGTTATTTGTTTAATCTATGTCTTCGATTCTCGGGGACAAATCTTTGTAAGTAGGGAAGAATGTAACTAATGTGTTGTTTGAGTTGTGATTCGGGGATGTAATCCTTATAAGAGGGGAATGATGTAACATTTATTTTTTTAAATGTAAATTATAAATATTATTGATTTATATAAATATTTATTGGATGTGTTTATTATTGGATAAATAATTGTTCAATTTGATTGATTTGATTTAGTTAATTATTTATTTGTTAAATAATTAATGTGTTATGTGGATTGAAAGTTATGTGATTAAGTGAATTATTTAATAAATTGTTATTAAATAAAGTGTGACAAATAACTATGTTATAAAGAGTTATTAAAATAAATTAAAGTAATTTTAATTTAGTTTTTCCAAACAAGGTTTAAGTATATTAATCCTTTAATTTTAAATGGTTTGCCAAACAAAGCCTTATGGCTTTTGGGTTTCTTTTTTGAATTTAAATTATTAATAAAATATATAAAATATAAATATATATATATATATATATATATATATTTTTTTGTAAATCGATAAACTTATTGGTATGTTTAATAATAAATCTGGGTTTCAAACGTTTGAAAAATAAAGCGTCGCGTTGGTTTTTTTTTTAGTATATTATATCGTTATTTGGCTTAGCTATCAGTTTTACCTTTGAGTTATCTACTAAACTGAGGGAAGAAAAGAAGTTTAGCGAGTTTGAGAGGAAGGAAGCCAAGTGTGTGATTGTCCAAACTGTTAACAAGTATCTTCTTAAGCAACAAAACGATATTTTTCCAATAATCTTAATACTATATAACTATATATGTGTTACATTATATAGTTCATGAATTGGTATATCTCTGTGTTCTTGAATTTCACAGTAGGATAAGTTTTACAAGATTTTCTGTAAACTGAGTTTTATAATTTATGATGATAATATGTGTAATTGTAATTGTTATAGCTAGCATGTATATATAGGTGTGTATGTGTCGTATGCTAAATTACCATTGAGAAAGAGAACTGGGTTTTTACAGTGGAAAATATATATATACAAACATATGATTTCATGATAACAAAATTTAGTATGTGATTTTATGCTAGTTATGAAGTTGAAAGTCATGTATGTCTATTTGGTATGAATTTCAGAAAAATCGTAGTTTAAAGGAATCAAAATTTGGTTATAACTATGGAATTTCAGTTCACTGTATTTTATTTATCAACAATGGAGTTTTGAGTTTTAAAAACAGTTTTCAAAATTTAAGTTTCTAGAATTGTGGTCAAATTGTTGGTAATTGGTTTATAGGTGATTGTTAATGTTTATGGGTAATTTATGTGAAGTTATACATGTCAAATTTAGATGTTAGCAGTGTTGAGTGGACATAAAATTCTTTATTCTGTTCTTCTGGTTTGTTTCTTAGAGTTTCGTCGCCCCAGAGTCAAAATTCACGCTCCAGCGTCAAATCTCGCGCCATAGCGCCAAAAATCGCGCCTTGACCAGACTTCAGCCACACATAGTCAGGGCCGTGAAGCCTTGAACCTCACAGCCAAAATGCCGAGTCTTATATATTACTCTCCGTACCAAGCGCCACCACACTGCAGCAATAGCTACCAAGATCAAATTGTGGCGGCCATGACGCCACTTAGCAGAATGCTCTGAAATGACTTATGTCTTGCACAGAAGTCTGAAATTTTTAGTTGTAATGCTATATGACCAAATAATTCTGTTATTTTAGTATTGTAATGTGTTGAATGAACATGGTGTTAATACCTAACGATTTTAGTATCGTTTAGGAATATAAATTGATTACATGGTTAGACATTTAAAGCATACGTGATGTAGAATTGATAATAACTGATAACGTTATGATAACATATGTATATAGGATATTGTGATTTGGATTATAACGGTTTAATCTACGCGCAAGGAAAGATTCTAAACCTATCTTTTTACATTGAGCAAGTTATTCTAATCCTAAATCTTTGTTATGCAAGTTTCGAAATCTATTGTTTTACATTGAGTAAATCTTCTAACTCCATACCTTCATTGAGTTAGTTTGTTATGATTATGCAAGTTTTCCTAAATCTAAACTTGTTATGATTAGCAAGTTTTCCTAACTCTAAACTCTTTATATTAGCATGAACAATTTATCGTTCAAAGCTTTATTATTATTGTTGTTATGCATGCTTGATATTAAATTCTAAGATGTAAGCTTAGCTTAATGTTGTTCAAAGCAAGGTATGATAGATTATTCAATTGTTATGCTATTAGATTATTCCTAAAGCATGAACTTAGAATGTAAATGTTTATTCAAATTATGATTATTCAATAACATAGTGTTATTATCTTTTATTCAACTAATCCTTAGTTGATGTCCGTTGAATTCCAAATTACCTTGAAGTGTATCCAAACCAAACCGACTTTTGGTGCGGACTTGTACTCTAAATATCGAGATGAACAACCCTATTATTAGGGGGGCACTTAGTTTTATACTTTGTCTTTGAAATGTTTGTATACAATACATGTACGAAGGATTGATCCCCCTAAGTACCTTTGAGTCCTTATAGTCGTATGACTGTTAAAGTAAAAGTTAAAAGATTACTTATAACTGTGGATATGGTTCGTGGTCATTAGACCCTTAGTGAATGTTATGATTTTTAGAATGTTAATAGAACATATTGTTCAGTTCTATTAAGCCTAGTATTTGGCAAGTGATGTAAAGGTTAAAGTTTATTTATTGATTATTCCAAGTGAGCCTTGTTTGCTCACTCTTGCCTGTAAAATCCTTACAGCTAAAGATGGAAAGGGTGATGTACCTAGCACCAATAAAGGAAAGGGAAAGATGAACAAGTACTGAAGACTTGTAATCGTTTTGATAGTTTTATTATCAGACTTTGGTTTAAAGATTGTAGTGAAGTTTATTTAATTTTCCGCATGAATGATTTTTGTAAAGATTAGATAACCTGGGAGATTTTATTTAATGTAATTCCTGTATGGGCAGGTTTATTATTCAATTTATTATGATTGGGTAGTATTAAATGATTGTTTTGTTTAAGTGAACACCAAATCTTGAGGTAATGAAGTACCGGGATTTGGGGGTGTCACAACATGAGTGGCCCCCTCCTTATCAAGAAAGTCCTCAGGACAGGATATTACTGGCTATCTCTTAAAACTGACTGCAATGACCATGTCAGGAGATGTTATTAGTGCCAGATTCTTGGGAATGCTATACACGCCCCTCCACGGGAACTCCACAATATGAGTTCACTTTGGCCCTTCTCAATGTGGGGAATGGACGTTATCGGGCCCATTGAGCCTAAAGCCAGTAATGGACATCGATTTATCTTCACCATGATCGACTACTTCACCAAGTGGGTAGAAACAGCCTCCTTCCTCAGGGTTACCAAAGAAGTCATCATTGCTTTCATCATAAACAATGTCATTTGTCGATATGGACAACCAGAGGTGATTGTGTTAGACAATGCTAAGAACCTCAACAACAAAATAATGGAGGAATTATGCAGTAAATTCCACATCAAACATCTTAACTCTATCATCTATCATCCGAAGATGAATGGTGCTGTTGAAGAGGCTAACAAAAACATCAAGAAAATTATGCAAAAGATGCCCGCCAACCACAAAGATTGGCCTGACCTATTGCCTCTTACTCTGTTAGCCTACAGAACATCAATGATCACTTCCACTGGGGCAACCTGTGACGCCCCCAAAATAGGTATACAACACCCATTCTAAGTCGCCAAATACATGGTACAGAAAGCAAACTACAACTTCAATAATACAATTGTCGTGGCAAAAAATACGACAACACATACCGTGAGTTTAAATACAAATATTGTCTTTTAGACAATATCCACACTCAAATAAGTCCACATTACAATTATTCAAACACTATTTTACGTAAAAATAGTGAGGATCGCTAAAACATCTTTCTAGAATCATCACTCCATACCCCGACTAGATCTCGCTATGTTCTCACCTCCCGAGAAGAAAAATGGAACAAAAGGAAAAGGGTGAGCTCAACTAGCCCGAAAAAGAATATTATGACTAAGATAATATACAACAAATTATCATTAGTCTCCAACAGGAAAAATCGATAAAATATAATAGACAACAAGTTTTAGATCAACAAGCTGCGCAATGAAACAACAATCCATTAGAAGAGTCAAGTAGAGAAGGAATTACACTATCTTCTAAGATTTAAAAGTCCATCATCAATATTTTATCCTGTAACATCAATCAATATACATCTTGAATCAAATATTCATCTTTGCACATGTGAAGCCAAAGATATTCATTTGTATCACCCGGTTAGTCATGTTCATCTCAACACTGCTCATCTTTGCACTACGGGCCAAATATATTCATCATTAATCATTTATCTTTGCACTACGTGCCAAAGATATTTAGTAATATCATCATTTAGGGTGAGGATGATGAAAATATTTTCTGAGAAAATGAATCCAAATGACGGAAGAAGGACAAATAGTAGTAGGGATTCAGTATAACAGTTTATCCAAGATCAATAATACTCCATAATAACCAATTTTGAAGCAAAATTCAAGAATAAAGATCAAAACATGGATACAATCAAAGATAGTAACCATAATGTACATCTTGGACAAAAGAAGAAAATTTCATTTTTTGGTGAATAGTCACAGTATCGTGAATAGTACTTTCGGACACAAAAGGTTCCAAATTTGATATAAAGTTCGAGATCAATACTTTAAGATAATGATATTGAAGAAATAATATCATATATGAAGAAAATAGCATCCTTACCTCAAAATAACCGTATTTGATTTGAATTTAGGATATAGTCTTTGTGAAACTTGTCTTTGAAAAATATAAACTCACAAAGTATCTAAATACTCATAAAATACGCCGATAGTATAGGAGAGAGAAAGAGAGAAAGCTTATGTTTCTGGTGTGATTTTCAATTCTAACTTAGCCCTCTATTTATAGGAAAGTGTTAGCACGCCGAAGCAGACTTGACCTGCAACCTGATGGCTTTACCTGCTACTATTGCCACCCACCACATTTAAAATAAAATTCAGCACATTTCTTCACCAACCAAAAGCGGGGCCCACTCAATTCTAGAATTTTCCACCAAAATCATTTATAAACCTAATTTTCGAATCAGTCACCTCTTAAAATTCATAACAAATCATACGTTCATTTTTAACGGTTCAAAATTTGTGGACATATACTCAACTTATATATGTATAACATATCCAAAAATCACAACGATCCAACGGTCGGATTAAAAATTATAACTCACGCAATATATCTCAAAAACACTTTGGTTTAATTTTTAATACCTCCATTCCAAAAAAAAATCGATAAAACACCTCAACATTAACTCCATCATTTTTAACCACAATAAATATATCCAACATTTATATCCACATAAAATAAATATTTCCTTATCATATGAATCAATAATTAATTATTTACAAATAATATTACAGAATCACATTTATGACAACCAGGCCGTTCCCAGGAAAGAATTTCTCCTTACTGGCGCGCAATTAGGTGACCAAACCTCTCCTTGACAGAACTTTCTAGACATTGCCAATAATGCTATCTAATAATATTATTCAAATAATATGTATTATTGATCCGATAAGGGAAAATCATGCATGTTGATGATAATTATTGAAACAACAATAATATAAAATATCAACGCAACAATTATTGAATCAATAAAATAAAATATTGAGCAAAGAATTCATCGTAACAATTATTGAGTAGTGCCTTCTTACGTAAGGATCAATAATTCATCAATACTATGCATCCATGCGTAGACATCGTATTTTAATCAACGGGTATTCCAACGATTGTTAACTGTGAATAACTACGTAGTTATTTATAAAAACTCAAACTTGTCGTTTTCTTTATCCGACAGTTATTCTGTTATGGGGCCCACAAATGACTGCGCCGTCGTACGAATATTCCCCGACAACAAGAATATTCCACGACCAAATGAATATTCCTCGACAACAATGATTATTTTATAACCACTTGCATATTTTGCAAAATTTGCACATTTCACCTATAACCAGAGACTTATATCAAATTAATACCTTATTATTCACAATAATAATTAGAGGAAATTCGATTTTATTTATAATAAGTTGGGGTCTTACAACCTCCCCTCCTTATGAAATTTAGTCCTCGAAATTGACATACGTACCTGGTGTTTCGAAAAGGTGAGGATACGTCGCTTTCATTTCTGATTCCAACTCCTAGGTCATTTCTTCAATAGCATGGTTTCTCCACAAAACCTTAACTTGTGGTATAACCTTGGTGCGTAGGACATGCTCTTTCTTATCCAAGATCTTAACAGGTATTTCTTCGTACGTTAAATCTTCGGCTATCTCGTCTGGTTCTAACGCAATAATATAGTTCGGGTCTTTCACATATTTACGAAGCATGGATATGTGAGTCTAAAGGCCACGTTTCCTATTCGGTCAAGAATCTCAAATGGACCAACAAATCGTGGATTGAGCTTTTCTCTCTTTCCAAATCTTGTAACTCCCTTCCATGGAGCAACACGTAACAATACATGATCTCCAATATTAAACTCCACGTCCTTTCTATGAAGATCAGCATAACTCTTTTGTCGATCTTGTGAGGTTTGAATACGTTATCAAATTATTTGGATCTTTTCTGTAGTCATGCGTACTAATTCTGGTCCCAACAACGTTGCTTCTCCCACCTCGCCCCAAAGATAATCGGAGAACGACACTTTCGGCCCATACAACGCCTCAAATGGAGCCATGCCTATACTTGCTTGATAACTGTTGTTGTAGGAGAATTCCACCAGTGACAAGTACTTATCCCAACTTCCTTTAAAATCTAGGACACAAAGTCTTAATAGATCTTCAAGGGTTTGAATAGTCCTCTCTGATTGTTCGTCCGTTTGAGGATGATATGCCGAACTGAATCATAAATCCGTGCCCATAGCTTTCTGCAAGCTAACCCAAAATCGTGAAGTGAATCTTGGGTCACGATCCAAAACTATGGATACTGGCATGCCATGCAATCTCACAATCTCATTCACGCATACATGCGAGCAAGACGTTCAAGGAATAAGTCTCACACGACGGTGCAAAAGAAATGGGCGAGACTTGGTTAATCTATCAATAATAACCCAAATCGCATCTATGCCTTGAGAAACTTTGGGAAGACCTGTAATGAAATCCATAGTAATGTGTTCCCACTTCCATTTCGGAATCTCAAGTGGTTGTAATGGACCCTTTGGCACTTGATGCTCCGCCTTTACACGTTGACAAGTTAAACACCTCGAGATAAACTCCGCGATCTCTCTCTTCATATTGTTCCACCAAAATGTATGTCGAATATCATGATACATTTTGGTACTCCCAGGATGGATTGCAAATGGGGTGCCTCCATCATGATTCTATGCTTCAAGTTAGAATCGTTAGGAACACAAAGTCTGGAGTTGAATCTAAGTATTCCTTCTTCATCGATTCTCGCTTCTAGAATAGCTCCTTCTTTCACTTTCTTCTTCATATGTATCAGCTCCAGGTCCGTAGCTTGAGTAGCTTTAACTTTATCGATTAAAGTCGGTTCTACTCGTATATTCGCCATCATCATATGGGTCCATGGAGTCTTTAATTATACCTCCATCCTTTGCAAGTCAAACAAAATGGGCCTTTGCATTGACAATATCGCACTCATACTCGCATACGATCTTCTACTCAATGCGTCAGCTACTACGTTCGCTTTTCCAAGATGATATTGAATAGTGTGATCGTAATCTTTCAATAGTTCAAGCCAACGTCGTTGCCGCATGTTGAGTTCTTTTTGGGTGAAGAAATATTTGAGGCTTTTATGGTCCGTATAAATCTCCACTTTCTCCCCATACAAGTAGTGTCTCCAAATTTTCAATGCGAATACGACTGCTGCCAACTCTAGATCATGAGTAGGATAATTCCTCTCATATTCTTTGAGTTTTCGTGAGGCATATGCTATGACTTTCCCATGTTGCATGAGAATGCATCCTAACCCTTTGCTTGAAGCATCATTTCAGATATAACAAATCCATCCGCATTCAGATGGTATTGCGGAAACAAAGCCAAATGAGTTTCCTCTTGAGCTCTTGGAAACTCTTCTCGCATTACTCGCTTCCATACTTAATTTTGTATCTTCCGAAGTCACCGAGTTAGCGGAGTAGCACCGAGAAAATCCTTCCACGAATCTCCGATAATAACCAACTAAGCCCGTAAAGCTACACACACTTGGTCACCAACTTTGGTTGCTTCCCAACTTTGTCTTCGCTTCAATCTTCGCGGGTCAACAGATACTCCATGTTTTGACACCACGCCCAAGGAATGCTACTTCCTCAAGCCGAACTCACATTTCTTGACAGCATAAAGCTTGTTTTCACGAAGCCTTTCAAGTATCGACTTCAAATGGTGCTCATGATCTTCATGGCTTTTGGAATAGATGAGGATGTCATCAATAAAGACAACAACAAACCGATCCAAATATTCCTTGAATACACGGTTCATCATATCCATGAAAGCAAAGATGAGCATTAGTCAATCCAAAAGACATGACTAAGAATTCATAATGCCCGCATCGAGTTTCAAGGCGTCTTTTGAATATCCTCGCTTTTAATCTTGATTGATGATATCCGAAGCTAAGATCGGTTTTTGAAAAGAATTGTGCTCTCTTGCAATCGGGTCTAACAGTCATCAATTCGAGGTAGCGGATACCTATTCTTGATGGTGACATGGTTCAATTCTCGGTAGTCAATACAAAGTCGCATACTTCCATCTTTCTTCTTTACGAATAAAACAGGAGCACCCCAAGGAGATGTACTAGGACAAATGAAACCGATGTCTAATAACTCCTGTAGTTGGACTTTTAACTCCTGAAGTTCAATAGAAGCCATTCGATATGGGTTTTAGAAATGGGTTTTGTACCCGGTTCAAGGTCAATAAAGAATTCAACATAACGTTCTGGGGGTAGACCATGAAGTTCTTCAGGAAATACATCAGGAAATTCTCTAACAACAGAAATATTATTCAAATCTGACTTGTCTTTGTTCAAATCCATAACATGGGCTAAGAAAGCTTGACATCCATTTTTCAATAAACGAATAGCTTTATGGCTTGATATGATAGTGACTGATTTTAGTGGTTTAGTTGTTTGAATTCGTATGACAGGTTGGTTAAGAATATGAAAACTAGCAACCTTATGAAAACAATCAATTTTGGCATAATGAGTGGTTAACCAATTAATTCCTAAAATCACATCAAAAGCAAGTATCTTTAAAGAGATAAGATCAACAGGTAATGTGATAGTGCCAACTTGGATTAAGCAAGATTTATAAACAGTGGATGTAACGAAAGTTTTACCCAACGGAGTCTTCACTGATAAATCAAAGTTTAATTTCTCCGGAGTCAAGTTTAAATGTTGAGCACAAGTAGGAGAGATAAAAGAATGGGTAGAACCGGTATCTAGTAAGGTATAAACTTCGCAAGAGTTCAAGATTAGCTTACCCGTAATCACCTCGTTCGGGTTCCTCGCGTTTTTTCCAGTCACGACAAACGCTCTTCCAGGAACCGCTGATTTTGACTTATCCGGGATAGCCCTTGGAGTCACCATCCCCGTTGAACTTGGTTTTGCTACAGAACAATCTCGAGATATGTGGCCTTCCTTTCCACAGTTGTAACATACCTTGGATTGTTGTGGACAGTTTGGGCTGATATGTCCCTCTTTCCCGCATTTGTAACATTTAAGCGGCGGTCGTTCTCCTCCCCTAGAATTTGTTGTTGGTCTTTGGTCTTTCTTCTGTGATGTCTTTCCGTCATTGTTGAATCTCCTCTTTCGAAATTTCCACTGACTCACCTCTCCTATTATCATGGCCACGATGACCACCCAGAGTGGTTGTCGCCTTTGTTCGTATTTTTCCTCCTTGTTGGTTATCATCGCTCACGATGGCTTCTTTGTCATCAGTATGAGATACTGTTGTGGTCCCTCGGTTGCACATACTCATTATCTCGCTCTAATAATTGAGCCTCATTTACAACATCCGAATATAAAGAAAATTTATGAGATATAAGATATTCTTAGAATCTCGGGCTTTAGACCTCTCGTAAACATCCTCGTCATTCGTTCCTCATTTTCGACCAAATGAGGTGCAAACCTGGATAACTCTGCAAGCTTCACCTCGTACTAGGACACCGTCATGTTATTTTGTTCCAGTCTGATAAACTCTACCTCCTTCATATGACAAATACTTTCAGGAAAGTACTTGTCATTGAATAGTTTCTGAAACGTTTCCCAAGACATGTTGAGTGTAGCAGTGGAGATGCGCCTCATAGACTCCCACCAAAGAGATCCGCCTCACCGCGGAACATAAAGGTGGCGAATGGAACCTACATTTCTCCGTGCATCCCAAGACATCGAATATCTTGGTAATTTCTTGACCCATGTTTCCACCTTGATCGGATCCGGCTTTCCAATAAATTTTGGTGGTCCCAACTCCTTGAACTGCTTGGCTGTGACAGACCACACGTTGGTATCACTACCACCCGTATTTTGTACACGAGTCTCCCTCGTCAGATTTTGTATGAACTGCAAAAAGCTCTTAAACATTTCATCATTCATCGTTTGCTCGGTAGTGTTATTTACAGGAGGATTATTGCCTTCCTGTTGCACGTTCTCCTGGTTTGTAACTAAAGGTTGTTCCACAGTCTCATACACTCCATTGTTAACGTTCTCAGCAGCCATTCTTAAATACTGCCATAAAACAAGGGTTAATTAAACAAATTAACATATCACATAATATCCCTATATTATAACTGACCAACAAATAAGCTTAGATAGGACACACTAGCGAAGGATTTACTCATCTCTCCCATCCTAGTTCTATTCCCGATCTCTTGGAGACCATATCCTAAGCTTTGATACCAATCATGACGCGCCCCAAAATAGGTATACAACACCCATTCTAAGTCGCCAAATACATGGTGTGTAAAGAAAACTACAACTTCAATAATACAATTGTCGTGCAAAATACGACAACACATACTGTGAGTTTAAATACAAATATTGTCTTCTAGACAATATCCACACTCAAATAAGTCCACATTACAATTATTCAAACACTATTTTACAGAAATAGTGAGGACTGCTAAAACATCTTTCTAGAATCATCACTCCATACCCCGACTAGATCCTGCTATGTTCTCACCTCCTGAGAAGAAAAATGGAACAAAAAGGAAAAGGGTGAGCTCAACTAGCCCAGTAAAGAATATTATGACTAAGATAATATACAACAAATTATCATTAGTCTCCAACAGGGAAAAATCTGATAAAATATAATAGACAACAAGTTTTAGATCAACAACTGCAGCGGAAACAACAATCCATTAGAAGAGTCAAGTAGAGAAGGAATTACACTATCTTCTAAGATTTAAAAGTCCATCATCAATATTTTATCCCTGTAACATCAATCAATATACATCTTGAATCAAATATTCATCTTTGCACTACAGGCCAAAGATATTCATTTGTATCACCAATTGGTCATGTTCATCTCAACACCTGTTCATCTTTGCACTACGGGCCAAAGATATTCATCAGTTAATCATTTATCTTTGCACTTCTGGGCCAAAGATATTTAGTAATATCATCATTTAGGATCGAGGATGATGAAAAATATTTTTAAAGAAAACGAATCTAGTGAGACAGAAAGACAAATAGTAAGGATTCGTATAACAGTTTATCCAAGATCAATAATACTCCATAATAACCAATTTTGAAGCAAAATTCAAGAATAAAGATCAAAACATGGATACAATCAAAGATAGTAACCATAATGTACATCTTGGACAAAAGAAGAAAATTTCATTTTTGGTGAATAGTGTCGAGTATACGTGAATAAGTGTCGTATACGTGAAATAGTAACCACGACACAAAAGTTCCAAATTTGATATAAAGTTCGGATCAATACTTTGACATAATGATATTGAAGAAATAATATCATATATGAAGAAAATAGCATCCTTACCTCAAAATAACCGTACTTCGATTGAATTTTGGGATATAGTCTTGTGAAACTTGTAATTGAAAAATATAAACTCACAAAGTATCTAAATACTCACAAAATACGCCGATAATATAGGGAGAAGAGAGAAAGCTTATGTTTCTGGTGTGATTTTCAATTCTAACTTAGCCCTCTATTTATAGGAAAGTGTTAGCACGTCAAGCAGACTTGACCGCGAACCCTGATGGCTTTACCTGCTACTATTGCCACCCACCACATTTGAAATAAAATTCAGCACATTTCTTCACCAACCAAAAGTGGGGCCCACTCAATTCTAGAATTTTCCACCAAAATCATTTATAAACCTAATTTCCGAATCAGTCACCTCTTAAAATTCATAACAAATCATACGTTCATTTTTAACGGTTCAAAATTTGTGGACATATACTCAACTTATATATGTATAACATATCCAAAAATCACAACGATCCAACGGTCGGATTAAAAATTATAACTCACACAATATATCACAAAAACACTTTGGTTTAATTTTTAATACCTCCATTCGAAACAAAAATCTTGATAAAACACCTCAAAATTAACTACTTCATTTTAACCACAATAAATATATCCAACATTTATTTCCACATAAAATAAATATTTTCTTATCATATGAATCAATAATTAATTATTCGGAAATAATATTATGAGTAATCACATTTACGACTAACCGGTAGTTCCGAGGAAAAAGGGGCTTTCAATAAGAATTTCTCCTTATTGGCGCACAATTAGGTGACCAAACCTCTCCTGATGAACTTTTAGACATTGCCAATAATGCTATCTAATAATATTATTCAAATAATATGAATTATTGATCCGATAATGGGAAATCTTGTGCGGTGACAATTATTGAAACAACAATAATATATAAAATATCAACGCAAAGCAATTATTGAATCAATAAAATAAAATATTGAACAAGAATTCATCGTAACAATTATTGAAGCGAGTGCCTTCTTACGTAAGGATCAATAATTCATCAATCACGTGCATCCACGCCGTATTCATCGTATTTTAACCACCGGGTATTCCAATAGTGTTAATGGTAACAACTACTGCGTTATTTATAAAAACTCAAACTTGTCGTTTTCTTCATCAAGATGATTATTCATTATATATGGGCCCAAAAATGATCTGGCATTGGCCATACGAATATTCTCCGACAACAAGAATATTCCATGACCAAACGAATATTCCCCGACAACAATGATTATTTTATAACCACTTGCATATTTTGCAAAATTTACACATTTCACCCATAACCAGAGAATTATATCAAATTAATACCTTATTATTCACAATAATAATTAGAGGAAATTCGATTTTATTTATAATAAGTTGGGGTCTTACACAACCCCCTACACATTAACCTATGGGATGTAAGCATTGCTCCCCATAGAAGTATAAATGGAATTCCTCAGAGTGTTGATAGACGCTCAGCTAGATGAAGATCAATGGGTACAAGACAGGTATCACCAATTGTCTCTAATAGACGAAAGGCGAACCGCGGCTATCTTCCATGGTCAGTTATATCAACAAAGGATCGCCAGATCCTATAACAAAAAAGTCCGGATACGGCAGTTTAAACAACATGACTTGGTTTTGAAGAAGATCATTGACAACCAAGATCAATCTAAGGGAAAATTTGCTCCTAACTGGGAAGGCCCGTTTGTTGTCAAGGAAGTATTGACAGGAGGCGCTCTCAGATTGCAAGAAATGGACGGCGATGAATTTCCACAACTCATCAACTCGGACACCATGAAACGGTACTATGTCTGAAGTTACCGTCAAGCAAACATCCTGGTGTTGGACCATCAGATCACCAGTCATTTCGGTTCTTTAACCCTCTTACCACATACAACTCTTCCACGCTTTGCCCCTTAGGAAAACATACTTTTCAAGCCAGCAGCCTGGCTTCTCTGAGTTCCTACGACTTAGGTCATCCCACTACGAATTGAACCTCTCACGTTTGCAGTTTGGCTACCCATACATGGGATCAAACTTCTTATACCTGCAGTTTATCCTCAACCTAGGATTAAACTTTCTCCTCCCCGTAATCTGACCTGTACATGGGATCACACTTTTCCACTCGCCCTGAGGGGCGAACTACGTCGACCTGATCTCCTCTTCAATAGGAGTACGTAGGCAACCATTTCATATGGCCTGGTCTCAATAAAACAAAAATAACAAAAACATTTCCACCCTTTTCCTTACAAAAACAAAAACAACAAAAACATTCCTACACCATTTCTACCACATACAACGTTGAACCTCTTACACCAGGTTCGAACTATGCAGACCTGATCTCCTCTTTAATAGGAGTACGTAGGCAGCCATTCATGGTGCAGTCTCACCCCCTACCAAAACACAAAAACTTGTCAACTGGTACTGGGATCATCCTTCAATCCATTACATTTCATTGGCTTCAGAACAAAGGGATGGAATTACCTGAACTCCTCTCAAATAGGAGATTCGGCGATCATTTAAGCTGCGGTTATACCTTGAAGAGCAACACCGATCCATAAGAGATAGAATTACTAGGCTTCTCCTAAATAGAAATATTGGCAACCATCTGTGGTGCGGTCAATCTCACAGAGGAAAGCCACACTCCTCTCCACATTTCCATACAGAAACTAGTCCCAAGACACCAAAGATGGTAGGGATACACACAGATCAATGATCCATTCTGAACTGTCCAGAGACATCTCAATGTCCATCCCTCAAGGAGGAATTTAGAATACATTAAGATCACAAGCCCTGAAGCAGCATGCAAAATATCAAGCAAGTAGCAAAGCATATCTAAAAGGGAAGTGATCAAAAATATATTTCCCTGCCATATATATAATGTTGTTTGATATACACCATGTAAACTGTACATGACAAAATGGCTAAACTAGTCTGTGCAAGAAAGTACAAGCCCATCTACAAGTCATGGTATATGCGAGCTAACAAGCCCAACATGGCATCTCTCTCAGAAGAAGGAGGCAAAGCTGTGGTCTCATGTACGAGAATATCCACACGTCCCAATAGATCTGCAGCCATCTGCATGGTGACCATATGCTCATCGATGTAAGTGATCATCTCTGCAATCATGCCAGTGGTAAGGGACCTCACTGCAGTACTATTTGTGACGGCTACATCCTAGGCAGACATGGTACTATCCCGCTCAACTATCACTGCATCTCTGGCTGATCTGGCCTCATCCCGCTCAACGACAGTGGCGTCTCTACGAGCTAATGCCTCATCTCTCTCTAACAGAGTTGCGTCTCTCCCATCAAGGGCAGTCAACATCAAGACTCTAACCTGGTCTCTCTCGAAAGTTATCAGGTGAAGACTCGCTCAAAAAATCATGTCTTTGAATGCTAAATCACAACAAAGATTATTATCGGGAGAATCAAGGAAATGATGGCAACCCATCAACTGGCTCCTCCTCGATGTAGGAATTAATGTCCTCCATAGGCTCTACATCATCTGTCTCACTATCCGCAGATCGTGGATGGATACTGCGGTAGATAAAATCTATCTCCATCCACGCGGAATACTCTGTAGAACAACCCGGATGGCTCACAGAAAACGTAGCTATCTCACGCTGATCCCAAAAAGCATACACACGGGATCGGTCCTCTGTTGAAAGATAGCGAGAAGCTAAACGCTGACCTAACGCCCCCTCGAAAGGATGAAAGTCTTGAAATTGGTCAAACTGCGACATCACGGCCAGCGGGTGGTAGGTAATCATGCCTCTCAAGCCAGCCAGAGGGAGATAGTCCATGCCCGAAGCATGAGTAATAAAGCTGTAAGGTGAGTTAAGCCCCGAGCACGGCAATATGCTAAATGGATCCCTGATATCGGCCAAGAACATAGACCAAGACATATCATCTATACACTCCAATGGCTGAAAGGAGTATGACATGGCTATATCATGGGTGAAACAATATCCATGTCGTCTAAAGGTACCAATCGGTCTCAAGTGTGACATAAACCACATGTATAGCATGACTGAGCTGCCCATGAACACTCCTGTCGGATAAGTGCAACAATATGTAGCTGACCTCAGAGTCTCTGCTATAATCATCAGTATAATGGTATGACCCTCCCTGAGAGCTCTCACTGCCATGATGACTCCAATGTCTATCTCATCCATGTACCATGGTATATAGACATACGACAGTACGCACAATAGCAGTACATCAACCCTGGTTAGACGCCAATGATCCTCCGATGCGGTGAAATCCCCAGAATGTCGTGTATAACTATCCTCAGAGCCAAATCTGTCAAACAAAAAATGCTGGAATATCACATGGCCAGATGTAAGCTCATCCTGTACCACCCTACGCCTCAATCCAGTAAGAGTAATGAACCATCAACTCATGTCCCCCAAAGCCATATGTACGCAAGGTCTGTCTAGTGAAAGCATCGTCAATCGTGCATACTCCTCTAGAGTGGGAGACAACTCTTGGGTCCCAAATCGAAAAACCTGCCTCTCCAATACCCAATGCTCCAACATGCCATCCACGAATCTTGTAGGAACCTGAAACATCAACAGGGTCATAGTATGCTGCAACAAATGATCTATGGTCACCCTATCTGATGGTGACATGCTATCATACCACGATCGCATACCCGATGCCACCAATGATGATGGGGTATGATCAATACGACTAACTGTCGAAGAAGACATCTGTACGGGCCGTGTCATAAGACCATCTAGGGGTCAATGCTGAATATCTCTAGACATACATACATATGCATAACATGATACATGCACTGCAGATAATAGATGAGAATATGATATAGGGAATGAAAAAACTGTGAATACATTCCTAAGTATATCAACATCTAATATATCATCTCTGTACAGCTACAAATACAGGGAAATGGGGCACAGACGCCCTACTACTAACAGAGGCCTATCAAAAGATATAACGAGAATACACATCGAGGAAGAAGACAATGGTGTCAATGTTCACATCATCAATCCTGTCTCCACCGATGTAACTCCTCCTGAATTCTTTGGATTTCTATCATGAGGGATGTCGGGCCTATATAGAGGAGGATCCCGAGCCAAAACCAAATGGGTCATCCGAGGGGCCAATGCCTAAGTGGAAGGATCAAACAAATCGCCTCTCTTGGGATCTCGCCCAAATGCTTGGGATAAAGAAATGTGCCCGGTCTAGTCATTCGGGTCAAACTATCAATCTGTGTCACATGAGTTGGATCTCGGACACAGACTATCCAATCCATCATCATTATAGATCTTGGAACCATATCCCCAATGAAATGGGTGGCGCGGGACTGGGATCCAATAGTTATGGTAACCACCAACGGTGGAATATCTCCTGAGTGCAAGGACCCTCTGATAATGTAAATCCGTCAACAATGGAATATCAGTTATGGGTGACTGTGATACAGGCCAATGACACCTAGCAGGAGGCAAGATCGGCATGCGAATCTCCCCTATGGTGCTCCTAATAGCACGCTCTCCTAAGTAGAGCTCTCATCCTCCACGGTAAAGAGAAGAACTCTCCAGGTGGAGATCACATACTCGATGCCAGTTGGGTACCCATCCTCAAAACTGATGGCCAAATGTTCCCCAGAATAGGGAATCCATGTGTCAACAACTCCAGCTGCATGCAGCAGTGAGTGAAACCCTTAACTATAGGGACCTTCACCAATATGGAATGATGCCATCGTCGTCCTCGTGAATAGGTATCCAAACCTAACACACTCACAGGACGCAAGCATGGGAGCCTCTCATAGGCCCAAAACTGCCAACATAATGGCAAAACAGCTACGGTCAGTAAACACTCTTAACCTATAAATGGGAAATGACAAGAGAAATACTCACCAGCAGAAATGGGTAAAATCCTAGCCAAGCCTCAGTCAAACCTTGTGAGCGCATACGCATGCCCCGGAGGAAATAGGCAAAGGTATATGAACCCCAATCATACTCTCCAATACGATCCACATGACGAGTGGCACTGATCAAAGCGAACGACACCGTAAAAGAGTTATCTGCTATGAAGCAACCCCTAATGATCATCAGGAACAATCGCCGAAGAATGCAATCTTGGACTCTGACATCATCAGGCATAGGCTCACTCAAAAGCCCATTCATAGCATCTACGCTCAAAGGACCTGCACGAACAGTCCTTCCCTTAAGTGCCTTCGCCGGAACTCCTAAAAGGATCTGACGGCAGTAGGGTTAATATTCGCCATGCAAGGCACTGGTGCCCCTCCAAACTCCATACCTGTGATAAACTGCCAATCCATTGGCGTCATCATCACCTCACAGTCCAACAAATGGAGTGACTGAGTCTGATGAAACCATCGCTCAGACAATTCCCTGAGGTAACCCCAAGGACAACAACGGGGAAAGATGGAGAAGAATGCCTCGAATCCCCAATCATGCACTACCGCTCTGTAATCAGGATGAAGAGCCTGATACATGGAGTGTATGCTAAACCAATTCCCTCGAGGCTGTGTGAAGCCATGAACCTACATGAAATGCAGATCAACATCAAAATCCTTTACTCCTCGCCAATAAGAAAGAAGGAAGATCAATATCTAACGTCATACCTCGTTAGCATGCAAGTACATTGAGGGATGTCTGCTCAAATCACCCAGAAGCTCTAGGTTTGGCACCTGAATACTCGGGAGCTCCCTACGAGGAACATGTGCAGCAGGAGCGGGGTCCTCAATCGGAATATCCTCATCCTCGTCCTAGACGTCTGGCACATCATCCCGGACTAGACGTATCACTGCCTCCACTAATCGACGAGGCTTTCTAACAGAACGGGGTTGAGGCACTTCAGAAGCCCTCTTTCGTACACCAGAAGTGGTCTTACGGGAACTACTCGGCTGATCCGGATCCATAATATCTGGACAACAAGTCTCCAAATCACCTCAGAAAGGGTGTGGTATTTCTTGACTTGGAGCTTTTTAAAATGCATTTTATGACTACATACATGCGTGCATTACTTTAACATACATCTACAGTATAGTTAAAAATGCATGACTAATTAAATGCCTACATTTTGAATTTTTTTGCCATAGTCCCCTTTATAAATCAGACTATCCACATACACATAGGCATAACTAGGTGGCCATTCAGTAGCACAACTGCCCCAAAGTCATATACATAATATATGCATTAAAAATCAAAAACATCAATCCATAAGGTTAACCTCAATACCAGGAGTACTTTGCCTTTTATTTTTTGCTCATTTGTCCTCAAATAAGATAAGAAATAGCAGAAAAAGGTGCCAATTTGACTGTCTCAAAAGTTAAAATTTTTCACATCATTATGTTCAGCATGGTTTAATACTAACATTTACTATGTTGAATATTTTTTATCAAGTCATTTAAGTATACATAATCACTACTATGTGTTTAGAAGTATTTCATGCGATAATTCATTTTCTAACGGATAAAAACTGGAAAAAATACATGCATACATTAACAAGATAGTGCAGAACACTTGTACGGTGATAGAATTAAAATCGTCGGATCTCAGCAGATCTGAAGGAGAGCTCTCAGATTTTTCTTTGCGACACAAGTTGAAAGTGACTTGTGAGACCAACCTGTAGGATATTAATATCCATGGTTGGCTGCAGGTCCATCTGCGGCTGAAGTAGGTGTACCTGCGGCACCCCTATGTGGGCCCCATCCCTCCGGCTCAGACAAGTTCGAGTTGCAAAGGAGTTTTTACAGACTGAAAAGGTTAAATCGGGAATAAAAACGCTACGCGATTGAGCAAAACAGCCTGCAATCCTGGCCTTCTCAGATGGAACTTTGAGTCTGTACATCACTCATTGGTAGTCACCCAAACACGAGGTATACCATGCCAATGATCTCATTTGTTACAAATCACATTCGGTAATACCTTGTACAGGTCCAATGCCGCCAATTCCGGGTCACTACCCAAAAGATCAACGTGGTCCTCGGCGTGGGTTACAACATGGAACCCCGGCGGGGGTTAAAACGCGTGTTCATCTGTTGACACACACATCAACGAATGTCAAGCAACCTTGACATCATTATAACAATTGGATGTAAATCCAACAGAATATCGGAAGCCATCCGATGACCAGTCGCTGCGATACACATCAGCGAGGGTACAAACGTATTCCCCGACGGGGGTTACAACGTACTCCCTGGTGGGGGTCACCACGCATTGTCATCTATTGATGTATGTATCAATGAAGGTCAAGCATCCTTGACGTTATTTCAGCCGATGGCAAGTAAACCCATTGATGCATCGAAGGATATTCGATGATTTAATCCGTTGGTATTCATAAGTCCCTTGTAGATCCCCGGCGGGGGTCACAACGCAATGTTTCGTTGATTCACATGGCAGCGAAGGTCAAGCAACCTTGACAATCTGCCCGCAGAGTATAAGCCATTGATTCACACGTCAACGAAGGTCAATCAACCTTGACAGTCTACCCCACAGGGTTTTCATCCGTTGATTCACACGTCGGTGAAGTACAAATCAACGAAAGTCAGGCAATCTTGACAGCATCTGCTGTTGACAGTAAATCCAACAGAATCTTGACATATCCTGGTGATACAAACCAGGAAAGGTTAACATCATCAAAGAGGATTGATGATGGAATGTGTTATACACATCCTCAAACAGACAAAGCTTTATCCCCATAGATCTCTTACACATAAGAGTTGCCTCTTCGGAATTAAGTCTGTATCACGGCTTCAGGACTTTGGGATCACACATCCGATCAGGTCATAGTTGCCAATCCTCGGTAAACATTACAAGGATCCAGCAATCAACCCCAGCGTGTTGGGCAACAACCCCGCACACATGTATCATACATTTGCATCATGTTGCTACATATAGTATCATGTTTTTCTTATAACATTTCAAGTGTCTAGGATTCTTTATCCTACCCCTGCATTGCATTGCATGAGTATGATAAAGAGGGGCATCTGTAGACACTCAAAATTTTCTGCACACATGTCCCTAATATTGCAAGAGAATAGATTCGTCTTTCAAGAGAGAACCTTGGAAGACAGTTCATTATCCATTCCGGATACTACCGGAAGTTCAGCATCAACCCCGGAACACACACCGGGAGTAACAATTCCAACCTCGGAGATAACCCCGAGGCGTGCAGATCCAACACCGGAACACACACCGGAGAAGACCGACTAATCTCTAAGATAACCCCGAGGTATCCAGTCTCAATCCCAATCATGGGAATAGCAACCAACCTTGGTGATCACCCCAAGGAATGCAGTTCCGACGATAATCCCAGAAATGCTTGTTTCAAATGCAACCAGCTTCAATCTCGACACTCACAACGAGACACCCAATACCAATTCGGAGATAACACCGGGAGGACATGCATACCTCAGAGATGATACTAAGGACCTTCAACACTTACGGTGAATTCAATCTCAAAGAATAACCACGAGCAACGTCTCGCTTTATCATTAAACCCGTGATAACTCCGGTGAGGGGTAAAGGCATCATCTCGCCCCTCTAAAGCCACATCACGTCGTCTTAACATTTCATACATACATCTCTACACAACGATGTCCCACAAGAATCAAGGAAAACCAATCCCGAGTGACTATTGTGCAGGGTAACGGATAGAATTTGAAGCTTGAAGACCAGAGGGCACCGTCCCATCTTCATGACTTCGTACAACCTCTAATCCCATGCCATTGTACAACTCTCGACAACAGCGGTCCGAAATAGGTCTTATATACTTCAATCGGATGCCCGGATTGCAATTCTAAAAGTTCGAGCGAACATTGCGAAGGCCTCACGTGAACGTCTTTTACAAGACGACTGGACTGAGAAACCACGGCAAATTGCAGTGCACTGCGGCTCCCCTCTATAAATAGAGGGCTTGGGGTGACCATTTTGAAGAGAGAAAGAGCGAGGAATCCCTATCAAATTTGCTCCGTACTTGCAAT
Source organism: Panax ginseng (assembly GCA_020205605.1). Lineage (NCBI taxonomy): Eukaryota > Viridiplantae > Streptophyta > Magnoliopsida > Apiales > Araliaceae > Panax > Panax ginseng. Next base: position 32,169,091 of record CM035143.1, on the reverse strand, counting down.
ATACTAAGTGCTTTCCCATTTTAAACACTTGTGAGCTCACATATAGCTACTTTTATATTAAGTGGAGCCGAGAGTTTCATCCACTTTAAAGATATAGAAGTCTTCTTTGGCGTACCCCACCGTAAGCCTTCTCACACACTTTAAAGCCTTTCTCTTCATCTTTGCACACACCCTTCTTCACGTTGAGAGTCGTGTTGCGTGTGTTTGCCGAACTTCTATCAAGTGGTTTTATTTTAGTTTGTATATATATATATACATATATATATGGACTAACAGTATCTAGTTATGCCTCGGTTGAGCCTAGACTTTGGTCTGGAGCGTTTATTTGCTTATATATATATATATATATATAGCCTGGATTTTACATCCGGTACGTTTACTCGCTTTTTATATATATATACACACTTATATATATGAATTTGTTGTCGAACTCATTCGATGAGCACAATTTTACATCCTAATATGTTTTTCGCTTTTATATATATATATATATATATATATATATATATACTTATATACATCGTAATGTAGTTTGACAATAGTTCATATATATGTATATATATATATATATATATATATATACATTTTCATCCCACCGGGAGTTTACTTCGTGGTGGTTGATCGCTTCTGACTTTATTTACGTTTTCATCTGCTTGGAATTCATTTTCGTGGCGGTTGATCGCTTGGTCTGACTTTATTCATGTTTAAATTCACTTTAGAGTTTCCTCCGTGGCGGTTGATAGCTTTTATAGCTTTATTTACATTTTTGGTCCCCCATGGAGGTGCTTCGTGGTTGGTGATCATGTCTGTATATATATATACTTACAGCTTTTATATATATACCTACTTACTGCTTTCATACAAATTGTAGTATCATGTGCGCCTAGAAATCATATGATCACAGATTCAGCCTATTGGATCTAGATTCGGTTCCCGTAATGGACATTTTCAGTTGTAAGCAGCTTGTAAATTATTCTCATGCAGGTTCGAATTTCCTCAGATGGTTTTCATACCCACGAGGAAGTCGGCATTATTTTGTACATTATTTTCTTACAGATGCTTCGCATCTCAAAAATAAAATCAATCAAGCCAAACACTTAATTAAATGGAAGTGTAAAAGGTCTCAATTACTATTGAGCATTAGGGTTTGAAAAACCTCTTTTACAAAACATTACTGCCATATCTTGCTAAAAATTGAATTTTTACATAAATTCAAACCCTGTGTATATAGGTGTGAACGAGGCCTCTGACTACTTCCAAATAACAAAGACATTGACCCACACACACATTTAGATAATGAGTTTCTTGAAAAGAGGTCACCGTGGTAACACGGATGTCGGTGTGCCTAACACCTTCCTCTGCATAATCAAGTCCCGGACCCTAATGAATCTCTGGTTTCACGACACATTTAGCGATTGTCACATCACTGGGTCAATGTGCAAACCTTTTCTCGGTTGTGTTGGTACAACCATTTAAAAAACCAACTGGTGACTCTTAACAGTCCTATGTCGGACCTTTTTCACTTGTTTTTTTCAAACAAATCTCACCTAAAATGAGAACACCAAAGAAAAAGTAACGGAAAGGGACAATTAAAAATCCCGACGTCGACATGTGTACTATCCCAACTATTGGAATTACGTCTGTTGTAAAAAAAGTCAACCACCACTCTCACCCATAATAAGACTCCTCTTATTTATAGATGTGGGCAACTCTCCTTAACAATTAAGGAATTGGATTTTATTTTAATTAATTAAATTCCTTTAATTAATTATTCTCCCAATCTTATTAGGAATAATTAATAAAATCTTTTAATTAATTTTTCTCCTAATCTTATTAGGAATATATTAAAGTACTTTTATTAATTAATTCCCAAACTCCTTTAGGAATTAAATAATAATAATAGTAATAATAATAATAAGACTCCTCTTATTAATTTATATTTAATATTTCAAAAATATTAAATAATAAATATTAAGCTATTTAATTAATTCTATCAAGTCCCCGGACCCTAATGAATCTCGGTTTCACCGACCCGTTTAGCAGTGTCACATCACTGGGTCAATGTGCAAACCTTTTCTCGGTTGTGTTGGTACAACTATTTAAAAAATAAACCGGCGACTCTTAACAGTCCATCGTTGACATTATACATGTCAGACCTTTTTCACTTGTTTTTTCAAAAAAATCTCACCTAAAATGAGAACACCAAAGAACAAGTAACGGAAAGGGACAACTAAAAATTCCGACGTCGACACTTTTTAAATGATTTTTAAATTAATAAAACCATTTTAAAACTATTTATTTAATATAACTATTAAATAATTCTCATATCCTTATTATTAAGTTATTATCATTAATATTAAATTATTAATGAAATTATCCTTTAAATATTAAAAGTTATATTTTATAACTTCAAATATTTTTAAACACTTCATTTTTATTTAAAATAAATTTTATAATATTAAAATCAATTTTTAAACTAATTTATTAAATATAATTATTAAATAATTTTAATATCATTAATATTAAATAATTAATGAAACTTATCTTAAAATATTAAAAGTTATGTTTTATAACTTAAAATATTATTAAATACCTTATTATTGTTTAAAATGATTTTTAATTAATTTATTTAATGCATTCATTAAATAATTTAAATATCAATAATATTCAAATAAATATTAATATTTATGAAAATATTTAAAATTATTAAAAGTTAATTTCTATAACATAAAATAATTTTTATAATTTTCGTAAGTTATTTTCTATTTTTAAATAATTTTTAGAAAATAAATTAATTAAAATTAATAAAGCTGTCATTATAGGTCTTTAGCGACGAGAAAGTGTAGTCTAATGTGTTCTTGAGCCTTCAAAGTCGCTTTTTGAGTTGGGTAGTTTGACCATTGATAAATTCCAATCATGAGGTTTCAAAGGCTAAAACATTTTCTTGTAGTACTTAGTGTAACAATACATGATAAAATAACTAACAAGGTCATAAAACATCACAATCGAAAGTTATAAAGCCGAAGAACTAAGCGTCGGGCATGTTCATCGTGTTTTTGGGCTGCCCAGAAAATCTGGTCGTGGCCGGTCAACGCTTTTCATAGCCTTATATTATGAAATCTGCTCATTGTAAAGGTGTTCTAGGCGCCATTTATTCTCTGAATTCGGTGGTCCTACGCCTTGAAGTTTTTAAAATTTGCCAAGCGATTATCGGTTGGTTCCTCTTGTACCGGTATTCCCTTGTCGTATAGCTTGAGCTACTATGTTCGCAAAGTTTTGCATTAGGTCTTACTGTTGTCCCTCAACGTTGTTGACAGATTCTTCTGCCATTTGATTTCGTGTTTGACGTCTTGGCGGCATTATCTGATTACATAAAATCATAAATTTAACTTACATTCTAAACCTTATTGTATAAGTTTAACATGTAACATGAAGTTTTATACAACTTATTCCATTAATGAAACATTGATTCGTATTCATCAATTCAAAGTACCTTATATAACATAACACATACTGCTATCCCTTTGTGACCACAAAAGTCGGGAATTACTGTAATAACTTATATAAAAGTTTGAGAATATTACATTACACTCGTACATTATCAAACATACATAATCAACTACTAATCCTACTTATTTCCTAAGTCACGGTCTTTCATCTTTCATTTCCCCTTCTTGCTCGGAGCTGCGCATGATTTGTTGCTTATGGCTCTCATTTGATTAATTTGGATTTTAAGCTTATTTTGTTCTTCCATAGTTTCCATTAACACCTTTCTCAATTGATTATTTAGTAGCTTTTCTATTTCCCACAACTTTTCTAGAGAAGAAACCTTGTTCTTCAGATTCTATACTTCCGTTGAGGCTTGATCAACTTCAACTTTAGTGTCTGAATCACTATCTATCAGTTCTACTGTTTCTGGATCTGGTACTACGTTTTCCAATACCACCACCTCATCAAGGTTGTCTGCACTATAAGCCTCTATTTCAGCTTTTGGCTTTTATATCGGCTCCTTGTTTACGATCAGAGGGTATCCTAATTCTTTTTCACCTGACATCTACACACAACTTATCTTTATTAGTAAATAGTATCTACACACAACAAATAATAGTTTTATAAAAGTTATCTTTTATTTTGTTTAGCGATGAATTTATTCAATTCATCTCCTTTTAAACTCTATATGAGTTACTTGTATTTTCAACGTTTCCCTCTATTCTAAGGTTATAGCCTAAGGTCTTATCCCACCTAAGATTTCTAACCCTAAAGCTTTGATACCAACCTGTGACGCCCCCAAATTCAGGTACTTGAAACCCGAACTCGGTGCTTCACGATACCATTTCTATGAGCGAAATAATACTAATAATAATAACAATAATATAAATATCAAACTTAATTTACATATATCAAAGTCTAAATCCTGTGCTGACCTTTAAACATTCATCACATCATAGATAATAAATATCCTTTGTCTTAATAAACTTTAACTATTACATAGAATATTATAAAACTCATTCGAACAGCTTTCATTTCCCCTTGTTCTTGCCTGAACCTTTTGGTTGATCATACTTAGCTGAAAACATTTAAATTTAAAGCAAGAATGAGCATTTGATTGTCTAGTAAGTAATAACAACAATATATATTAGTTGAAAGAATTAAATATTTTCTTTGAATGACACTTCTACAGCGAATCAACAGTTGTGAAGTAAGCTGAACCAATAATAATAACATATCACTTCTATATAAAATTTTTCAAACTACGTACTGACTATAACTGGAGATCAGTCAACAGACTATGAAAATTGTTTTCTATTTTTGAAAAGGTTAAACAGAACTTCATCTGTAAACCGTCATAACTTAAAGGCACGGGGGGTGTGGCGCCCCAAATCCGGTGTTCTCTAACCTCGCATTCAAGGTGCTCACGATCCTATCATCATCATAAGCATTCTATAACTATTTCGAAATAATAAACATACATTGTTCATTATACAAAAGTCTCAAAACATGGTCCCAAGGTCTCTCTAACCTTAACTTTACATACACCATTTATAATACAAACAGTTTACTCAAGAAATTCCATTAGATAATAACTAATTTAACATTCATTCTAAAATTACTCCTGGATCTTGCCCTTGCCCTTGTCCTTCGCATTAGATCCTTCTGCTTAATCGAAAATAGAGGTCATGATATAGCAAGAGTAAGCAACTAATTTGCTTCACAAGTTTATAAAGACAAAGGAGATATATCATGAAGTAGAAAGAAATATTGCCTTCAATGTTCAACAATAATATAAGATTGTGAAGGAACATGAATTAATAATCAACAATTGAATATTCGATAATTGAATAACATGAACTCGAGTGGTTTTGAATAACCATGAACATTTTCAAGGTGCTCGATGATTTAAACTGGACCTTTTAATAAGTTTTGGTATTCAGGGGATCACCTTTTCATACCCCGTGATTTATGCATAAACACTTAATAATCCGACATTGATATCATGCCTTAATCAAATTTGTTCATTTCTCGATCAAGAGTTCTTACCATATCAATTAATAAGAAACAGTTATTTAAAATCCATTTGATTTAACAAATTTAGACATGCTTGATCTAAGGCGATACAATTAGCATAGATCTATCCCATAAACAGTTCATAAATGAAGAACTTTAATTTAATTCACGGTTCAATGGCGGTGAGCGAATTCAATTGCACAAAGTGCTAATTTCAATAATCAATAAAGGCGTGAATAATCATCAATAATTATTCACTAATATGCTTTGAAAATAATAACTCAAGTTGAGTTAGGAAACTTGCCTCGATCGTAGGTTCTGACTCTGAAATAAATTTCTATCCACTATGTAGTTAAATTATCTTCCTTTGAGAGACCTATAATTAGTCTTTCAATTAGTCGATGCATAACATCAGATTATGTAATCACATAGATATCATACATTACAATAAGTTCTTATAAACATTATCATGCCTAGATAGTGTTATTATTAATTAACGACCACCTTTAATTCACATAATATTATTAACTTAGATAATATTAATTCACCTTCTAGTATTATTGGTTCACTAATAATACTTTAAATCATTACCAACATTTTATTCACTTACTAATATTATTAATCATTTAATAATATTTTATCCCTTTACTAATATTATTAATCATTTAATAATATTTTATTCACTTACTAATATTATTAATCATTTAATAATATTTTATTTAATCTCGAATATTATTATTTAATAATAATACTCTAATCTAATATTTTTATTTACATAACAACATCATATTATAATATTATTAGTATTATAATAATATTCCAATGATTTATTAAATTAATAAACAATTTATTCTAATTGTTCATCCTTTAATAACCTCTTATTTAATATCCATAAAAGGTCATAAGTAATATTTATTATTATAAATTACCAAAATGCCCTAAGATAGTCATGATATAATATATTATGAGCATTCAAGCATAAAAATCATATTTTTCTCATTAAAGGCATCATTTAACTATTTATTTCCTTTTATTCATAACCTAATCATTTTTAGGAAAAATAGCAAAATGATTCCAAAAATTTTCAGCTTCTGGATTTTAACAGAATATGAACCAACAATGATCCTCTAATTTTTCTAGAATTTTAGAAAATGATTTACTATTTTTAGAGTGTCCAAAACACTCGGATCTTGCTCTATTTTTCATAAATTAAGTTTTACTCAGAAAAATCTGAAATTTTCAGGGTATGCTCTCTTAACATATATGAAGCTACTGTAAAAGTTTTGGAATTTTCCAGTGTATACACAGTGAGATATTTGTAGGATAATATTTATGGAGTCCTTTACGGAAATAGTCATTACGCATAATATATAACTCAAAGCGTGTCCGTTCTTTTCCTACGCGTGAGATAACTTCATAAGGTACCTCTGTAATATTTTTCCAGATTTTTACAAGACAAGGAACTGACCGAAACAGCCTCATGAAAAACAAGTCAGTAGCTGATTTAGAGTTTCAAAGCTTTAGCATATAAAGTGGACTATTTTGGGAAAAAAATCTTAAAGGTTTCAAAACTTACTAGATTTGTGATCTACCACTTGGGTTTACTAGATAACTCATGTATCTAGCACCCCCTTCGACGGATCATAATTCCAAGTTGTAGAACTTGAGTTACACAAGATTTAGTGGAAGAAAAACAAGAGTTTTCACCCTTGGATAACATATGCTCATTTTCTTCCTCTAAGCCTTAGATCCAACACTCAAGATACTTAGTTCCATGCATGATGGTATGTATAACTAGTGTATCTTGAGTAGTTGTACTATAACCCCATCAAAACTCAAGCTATCAAAACAAGGTAAGAGAAGAAGATGAAGGTACATTATACCTTGACTTAGTGGCTACCTTCCTTGATTTTCCAAAGTAACTAATAAACTTAGGGGCATAAACAACTAGCACTCCTATATTTTTTTTTTCTATGGATGAAATTCTCTCTTTCTTTTCTCTCTTTGAAGTTGGCTAGCTTGGGAGCAAGAGATAGAAGAAGAAGATGAAGAAGATGGAGAGAAAATGAAATGTTGGAATACTGAATGAAGTGTTGGAAGAATGAGATGTGCATTCAAAATGTAATGGGCAATTCATTATTAATTCTCCCACAATCATTTTGTTGCCCATTAGGTAAAACACTTTGTATTATTACTTACCTTAGGTTAAACATGATTAAATGTGCATAATGGAGTGGCAACCAATGGGAGCCTTACAACATTGTCCTTATGTTTAATCATGTCTACTAATGGACAAGCTAGATTAATTAATCCACTTAGGATCCTCATAATATCCACCATTTAGCTTTTATTTTAAATGCCCAATTTTGATTAATCAAATGTCTAGAATACCCCCAATCAAGTGGGCTAAGTATTGGATTACATTTTATTTTCCTTGGGCTTTTCTTTTAATTGATTTGGGCTAGATAAAAACATAGTCCAACAATTTTAATAATGTTACCTAATTTGATAATTTAGGGCTTTCATCTCCAATCATATGAAGTTTAATTACTTATACATATGATTTTATCTCATAACCTAATTAGATTTACAAGAATTAGGTTTAAAATTATTAGTCACTTGAAATACTAAGTTTACCCACTTAAGTTAGTATACATATAAAATACTAACTTTTTCGTGTTACCATAACCCTTAGGTTATTTAATATCCTTACCTAATGTATAATTAGGTTACAAGGCATTCATTTTTAATGAAATCCATAAATGTATGTATCCATATATAACACAAAGTAAAAAAAATGTACATACATTTATGGTGACTTAAAATTCACGGTTATTACAGGGGTGATCAACCCGTTATGCCCTGTATTGATGAATACTACATGCAAGAATGATATTATCGTTCATCTTATCCACCTTAGGTGCACAAAAGTTTTCCCATGTTTGGGATGTTCATACATAGTCGAGAATATGAACCAAAATAATCTGGTTGGATATAATAAAGTTCTATCTTGCTCAACAATATTTTTAAATTTATGTCTAGCCCAATCAAGTAGCTTAGACGGCTTTTAAGTCAACGTATACATACTCGAAACCAATGAGTATGTATCAACATATGATTAATTACAATGATTATCCAAGTGAGGACACTTGTCTAACCCTATATAGGAATTAACGAATAGAATAAATATCTGAATTATACAATAATACAATGATCGGATAATGTAAGAACTTGTATGAATACAAAGATTGGATACATAATCAATAACAATAGAGTTAATAATCTGGCATAACGATAATATAATTCTGAAACTTTCTTACTCATGTCCATTGCATAAAGTAAATGCAAAGTTAGGATACTTGCCTGAGCTGGTGCTTACAATAACGCAACTTAGATTAATCTTTTATATCGAAACCTATCATTAATAAGATCATTCGTTCGATTAGAATAATGTATCATAACATATAGTACTGCTATTTGTAGTCAGCACATAACCTAATCACATTGTCACATATTTTAATAGTCATTGGTTCACAAACAAACACTTGTCGAGTCCAATTATATAAGTCTAGATCAATTTCTGAAATATTTCGGTGTACCGACGGCTTTACCGGGTAATTATCGAGTCTAAAACTCCATTCAGTAATTCAATAACTGTAAATATCAGTCATATTATTTTTAAGTGACTTATATTAATTTTTAATTAATTATTATAATTTATCATGATTTTTCAAATATCGAATTATTATTAAATGATTTAAATATTAAATAATTCTATTATCATTAATATTTAATTAATATTACATTATTAATGAAACCATTGCCAAAATATTAAAGTTATTTATAAGAACTTAAAATATTTTTAAAGTATTAATATTACCCTTAAATGATTTTTAAAATATTTAAAATCATTTTTAAATAATTACCATTAATATTTAAATATTAATTTATTATTTATCTAAATATTAAAAGTCATTAATTATAACTTGAGATATTTTTTAATTCCTTTATATCCTTTTAAATTAATAAAACCATTTTTAAACTATTTATTTAATATAACTATTAAATAATTCTCATATCCTTATTATTAAGTTATTATCATTAATATTACATTATTAATAAAATTATCCTTTAAATATTAAAAGTTATATTTTATAACTTCAAATATTTTTAAACACTTTATTTTTATTTAAAATGATTTTTATAATATTAAAATCATTTTTTTAAAACTAATTTATTTAATATAATTATTAAATAATTTTAATATCAATAATATTAAATAATTAATTAAACTTATCTTAAAATATTAAAAGTTATGTTTTATAACTTAAAATATTATTAAATACCTAATTATTATTTAAAATGATTTTTAATATAATAAAATGATTTTTAATTAATTTATTTAATGCATTCATTAAATAACTTAAATATCAATAATATTCAAATAAATATTAATATTTATTTGAAAAATATTTCAAATTATTAAAAGTTAATTTATATAACTTAAAATAATTTTTATAATTTTCAGAAGTTATTTTCTATTTTTAAATGATTTTCAGAAAATAAATTAATTAAAATTAATAAAACTGTCGCTATAGGTCTTTAACGACATAAAGTGTAGTCTAATGTGTTCTTGAGCCTTCAAAGTCAGTTTTCGAGTTGGGTAGTTTGACCATTGATAAATTCTAATCTATGAGGTTTCTGGGCAAGCTAAAACATTTTTATTGTAGTACTGGTGTAACAATACATGATAAAACAACTAAGAAGGTCATTAAACATCACAATCGAAAGTTATAAGCCAGCAAACTAACTGTCAGACGTGTTCATCGTGTTTCTAGGCTGCCCAGAAAATCTAGTCATTGCCGGTCAACGCTTTTCATAGCCTTATATTATGAAATATGTTCATTGTAAAGGTTGTCTAGACGTCGGGCTGTGTAGAGTAACTAACAGGGTGTGATGCCCCCAAAATAGGTATACATCACCCATCTTGAGTCATAAATACATGGTACAGAATTTAAATACAAACTTCTTTTATACAGTACGACAAAACGTAGCTGAGAGTTTCAAAACGGATAATGTCTCGTAGAGAATATCCAAACTCAAATAAAGTCCTCATTACAATTATTACCACACTATTTCACTGAATAGTGAGGACTACTAATGCAAACATCTGGACCGTCACTCCGTTCCCTGACTAGTCTCATCTACGTTCTCATTTCCTGAAGAGAATAATGAAAGCAAAAGGGTGAGCTTAACTAGCCTAGTAAGAAATATTATGACTAAGATAATGCAGAATAAATTATCGCTAGCCTTAAAAAGTGTTAAACTAATAAAATATAATAAGCATCAAGTTTAACTGCAGCGAAACAAGCAATCCATTAGAAGAGTCAAGTAGAGCATAATATTTACTATCTTCTATGATTTAAAAAGTTTATCATCAATTTTATCGCTGAGACTCAGCTTAATAAATAAACTACATCATTGAATCATCCCTGCACTACGGGCCAAGGATATTCATGTAATCATCAATGGTCATGATTATACAATAATAATCCATGGTCATAATCATACCAACAATTTGTCCATCAATGCACTACTGGGCCAATGAGAATTTTTACCACATCATTTGTAACATTACGGTCATGATTATACCGAATAATCCCTGGTTATAATCATACCAATCAATAGTACATCTATGCCTGTAAGCCACATATGACTTTTATCACAATATAAGCATGAGGATGATGACAATGATATAATAATTCAATTAAAAGAAAGCAAAGGATAAATTTTTAAAGATTATAACTTAATTTATCCAGAATTCAATAATATCCAAATTGTCAACATGATACTGCTTTGTAGAGTAAAATTCAAGAATAATATTATATCAAAAATGATTTGGACAGAAAAGAAATCAATTTTTATTATGAATAATTCCCCGGGTGAATAGTACCCCGTAAATAGTACTTCAGGAATAGTACCCCGTGAATAGTACATTGTGAATAATACTGTGTGAATAGTACACGTGAATAGTACCCCGTGAATAGTACTTTGTGAATAGTACCATAAAAATGAATACTACTCATGGACAGTACTCTGGCATGAAAAGCTTAAAATTTAACAAGAATGTGCAGAAAATATCCTTATGAAACGATACTAGATGAAGCGCAAATTTCAAGGATATTCTACTAATTTCACGGAGTATAAAAGCAATACTTTAAAAAATGAGGGCATAACCAGGAATACGAGACGAAATAATATTACTCACATACTACAGAGTATGGAAGACAATATTATTGCTATGAATACTGAACAAAATAATATCCCTTACCTCAGAAAAAGACTGGATACTGGAATAGTGAGGTAGCAGACTTCTCTTCTACTTTCTCTCTATAGCTTCTCTCTCTATATCTTCTCTTTTTATAATTTCTCTTGTGAGTCTTAGTGAATTGATGAGAATGAAAGAAGAATGAGCTTCTATTTATAGGAAAACATAGTTTCGATAATTGCACGTTTTGGGGCTCAAAATATTACAATCATATGAATACATAGTATAATCATGTGAAAAAATTAATTACAGTATAGTACCTTCATCTATACCTCCATTTTTAATTTAGTCATGCAAGTATTATCAATCTTGCACCACCTCCCCTAATAGTACATGCATGTGAATCAATAGTACACACATGTGAACAAATAGTTATGAGCATGTGAATTAATAGCAATTAATTGCTCATTTATCTGATTAATTACCCGATTGGTCAATATAACCTCCAGACATCCATTATTATCAAAATAGATGTCGATTTCCACTAACACTAATAATCCCAACACAATGGAAATATCAATTTCATCTTTAATCAACACGAACTTATTCATCGTTAATATTATAACTCACAATATTTAACAACCAGATCATTCCTAGGAAAGAGGGGGCTTTCCGATAAGAATTTCTCCCTATTGGCGTGCAACTAGGTGACCAAACCTCTCCTTGGCGGAACTTTCTAGACATTGTCAATATTGTAAATAATAATATGAATAACTTGGTCGTCTCAATTATTGATTTAATAATATAAGACATTATGCAGATGATACTGTGACAATAATTGAATCAATAATATGAGAGATATTATGCAGCAACTACTGTATCAATAATTGAGTATAACTGAGTGACTTCTCACGTAAGCATCACTAATTAATCTGGTATCTGCTACTTACACAACCAGATATTATTGTACTTTTACCACCGGGTAGTGCAACAGTTTAACGGTAAAAATTTCGCAGTTATTTTTGTAAAAAGATAATTCTGTCATTTTCTAACTACGACAATACTTCCGATGTGGGGTCCACCAATGATTGTGTCGTCGTACGAACATTCCCTGTTAAAATGAATATTCCCCGACCAATCGATTATTATATAACCACTTGCTTACTTTGAAAAATTTATAAATAATACCCACAACTATAACATTATATCAAATCCACACCATAATATTCAAAAATATATTTCGAGAAAAATTAATCTTTATTCATAAACGTTGGGGTCTTACAACCTCCCCTTCTTATGAAATTTTGTCCTCGAAATTAGGGTGCGTACCTGGTATGTCGAAGAGGTGAGGATACCTTGAATTCATTTTAGATTCTAACTCCCAGGTCATTTCCTCAACATCGTGGTTTCTCTACAAAACTTTGACTTGAGGTATAACCTTGGAGCGTAGAATATGATCCTTCTTATCCAATATTTTAACAGGTACCTCTTCATACATTAAATCTTCCGCTATCTCATCCGGTTCTAATTCGATAATGTGGTTCGGGTCTTTCACATATTTACATAACATAGATATGTGAAAAATGTTTTGAACACGAGACATATTTGGTGGTAAGGCGAGTCTTTAGGCCACAGTTCCTACTCGATCGATGATTAAAAATGGGCCAATGAATCGAGGATTGAGCTTTCCTCTCTTTTCAAATCTCGTAACTCCTTTCCATGGAGCAATACGTAACAACACATGATCTCCAATATTGAATTCCATGTCCTTTCGATGAATATCTGTAAGACCCCGAATTTTATGAAATAAAAGTATTCAATTTTTCTTATAATTAATATTCAGTAAATGGTTAAATTGATAAAAGGTTAAAGTTAAGGGTGATATATGTAAATATTTTAAATAAGCAAGTGGTTATAAAATATTCATTGTTGTCGGAAAATATTCGTTTGGTCGTGGAATATTCTTGTTGTCAGGGAATATTCGTACGACGGCGCAGTCATTTGTGGGACCCATAACATAATAACTGTCGGATGAAGAAAATGACAAATTTAAGTTGTTATAAATAACGACGTAATCGTTACAATTAACCTTTGTTGGAATACAGTGGGTAAAGTAAAAGTAATCGCGTTGTTTCAGCGGTAGCACCAGATTGCACAATATTTTGAATTATTGATTCTTACGTAAAGAAGGAACTACTCAATAATTATTCTGAGAATTCTTGTTCAATATTTTATTTTATTGATTCAATAATTGCTACGTTGATATTTTATATTATTGTTGTTTCAATAATTGCCACTACACGAAGATTTCCCATTATTAGATCAATAATTCATATTATTTGAATAATATTATTAGATAGTATTATTGGCAATGTCTAGAAAGTTACATCGAGAGAGGTTTGGTCACCTAATCTGTATTTAGTAAGGAGAAATCCTTATTGAAAACCCCCCTTTTTTGAAAAGGCACAGTTCATGATATTGTAATTCAGTAATATTATTTTGAATAATTAATTATTGATTTATATGATAAGGAAAATATTTATATATGTGGATATAAATGGAAGAATTTTTAAGTGACAACTGTTGAAAATTGATATTTTATCTTTTTTTAATAAAATAATTCATTTAAATATATTATTATATTTTAATAATATAATAATGGTGATATTTTTACAATGAATGTGTGATATATGAATAAATGAGGAGGAAGAGTATTTTTGTTACAAAAAATATTTGACACATGTTTTGTGTGTTGGTGGACCCCATTTCTTGACTGAAGTTTGATTATAGCCTGCAAAATCGTCCGTATGTGGATTTCATTCGATTTCTACTTGAAATTTGGAAAAACTTAAACTTACAAAGTTGTAGAGAATTGAATTTCCTATGGAATGGACATAAGATTCAAATTTTTCTGATAAAAGTGCTATTTATTATGAATTATTGAAGTTTCGAAGTTCCGGAATAATTGATTTTTGAAGTTTTAATTAGTTTTTTTTAAGAAAAATGTTTTTATTATGTTGGTGGGCCCCATTTGTGACGCCCCCAAAACAGGTATTCAACACCCATCTTGAGTCGCCAGATACAAGGTACTGAATACAAATACAACTTAATTATACAACAATCGTGTGAAATACGACAAAACATAGGTTGTGAGTTTTAATACAAATATTGTCATCTAGACAATATCCACACTCAATGGAGTCCTCATTACATTTATTATCACACTATTTCACAGAATAGTGAGGACTACTAATGCACCATCTAGGACCATCACTGTTCTCGACTAGTCCCGACTACGTTCTCATTTCCTAAAAGAAACGGTGAAAGAAAGGGTGAGCTCAACTAGCCCAGTAAGAAATATTATGACTAAGATAATGCAGAATAAATTATCAATAGCCTTCAACAGTATAACAACTGATAGAACATAATAGACAACAAGTTTTAGATCAAAAACTACTGATTATAATAAGCAATCCATTAGAAAGAGTCAAGTAAAGTATAAAATCTACTATCTTCTATGATTTAAAAAGTTTTCATCAACTTTATCATTTGAGACTCGACTTAATAAAAAAATCGAATCATCCCTGCTCCACGGCCAAGGATATTCATATAATCATCAATGGTCATAACTATACCGAATCCCTGGTCATAATCATGCCAACAACTGTCCACCAATGAACTACAGGCCAATGAGGACTTTTATCACATCATTCATCACATTGCGGTCATGATTATACCGAATAATCCCTGGTCATAATCATACCAAGTCCATCTATGCACGTAAGCCAAAGATGACTTTTAACATAATATAAGCATGAGGATGATGACAATTCAATAAAACAGTTCAAGAATAAATTTTAAAGATTTATAAGTTAATTTATCACGAACTCAATAACGCCCAAATTGTCAACTTGATCTTGCTTTGTGAAGTAAAATTCAAGAATGCTCAGAAGAATATTTCCATGAAAAGATACTGGATGAAGCGCAAATATAAAGGATATTCCACTAATTTCATGGAGTATAAAAGCCAAAGCTTTAACCAATTGAGTATAATAGAATATATGAAACTGCAAATGGATTTTTTCCCACCATGTGGTAATCCATGTAGACAGATCATTTCCACAATTTAATAAGGAATGAATACACATGATCATTCACCATGCATGTGGTAATCCACATAGACAGGTTATTCTAACAGAATAATAAAGAATGGAATAACAGAAGGATTCACCATGCGTGCGATAGACTGCACTGACATGTTATTCCCAATAGAATAATAAATAATTGAATCAGGTCCGGCGTTAACGCACAGACAGGATATTCCGACATAATAATAAATATTGGAACCCAGTCCCGCGCAGAACGCATGCATGTGATATTACGACGAATAATAAATAATGGAACCAGTCCCGTGAACGCATGCAGAGCATGGATATTCGATAGAATAATAAAGAACAAAATATTAGAAGAATTTCACCATGTATGCGGTGCTTCAGATAAATAAAGTTATTCAACCAGAATAATAAGAATGGAATAATGGAAGAATTTCACCAAATATAGGGTATCCCAGATACTGAGTTATTCCAATGAGAATAATAAAGAATGGAATAACAGAAGTTCTCTTCATGAATAAGAAAGAAAGAATACCCCTTACGAGTACAACAAATAATATTCCCTACCTTAGAAAAACTTAATACTGAAGTAGTGAAGTAGTAGAATACTTTTCTTCTTTCTCTCTATAGTTTCTCTCTCTAGAGTTTTAGTGAATTCGTAAGAAATAATGAAGGAATGAGCTTCTATTTATAGGAGAATGGACTGAATAGTAACTAATTCATGAACGGTCCAGATTTATTTACTTTTAAACGGACGGTCCATATTGATTTACTATTAAAACTTAAAGCAACGGTCCATACTGATTTATTATTAAAACTTTAAACCAAATGATCCATATTGATTTACTATTATACTTTCCACCAATGGTCCATATTGATTTCTTATTATATCTTCAACTGAATCGAAAAATTAGCACATCTCCTCATGGAATAATATTGTACATACATGATACAGTAATACAAATACAATCTTAAATATACAATATGAAATGTGAGTTTGAATACAAATATTGTTTACTAGAGAGTATACAAACTCAAAAGGAGTCCTCATTACTATTATTATCACACTATTTCACGTAATAGTGAGGACTACTAATGCAAACATCTAGGACCATCACTGCTCCCCGACTAGTCCCACTACGTTCTCATTTCAAGAGAACAATGAAAGAAAGGGTGAGCTCAACTAGCCCAAGAAGAAATATTATGACTAAGATAATGCGTAATAAATTATCATTAGCCTTCAACAAAGATAACAACCGATAGAATATAATAGACAACAAGTTTTAGATCAAAAATCGCAGTGAAATAAACAATCCATTAGAAGAGTCAAGTAAAATATAAAATCTACTATCTTCTATGATTTAAAAGTTTTTCACCAACTTTATCGCCGAGACTCAGCTTAATAAATAATCCACATCATTAACTCATCCCCGCACTATAGGCCAAGGATATTTTTAGTATCACGACCATTTAATTATCCATGCACTACAAAGCCAAAGATAATCGTGTTTTCATCAACTATCCCGATCATGCCATAAAAAATTCATCTTTGCACCTTCGTCAAGAGAATCCATAGCCATAATCATACCAAAAACTATCCATCAATGCACTACGGCCAATGAGGACTTTTACCACATCATTTTGTAACATTACTACGGTCATGATTACACCGAATAATCCTCGGTCATAATCATACCAAGTCCATCTATGCACTACAAAGCCACAGATGACTTTCAACAAAATATAAACATGAGGATGATGACAATGATATAAGAATTCAATAAAACAAGTTCAAGAATTAATTTATCCAGAACTAATAATGTCCAAATTGTCAACATGATATCGCTTTGTAGAGTAAAATTCAAGAATGCTCGTAAGAATATTTCCATGAAAAGATATGGATGAAGCACAAATATCAAGGATATTCCACTAATTTCATGGAGTATAGAAGTCAAAACTTTAACCAACCGAGTATAATAAAGAATGGAATAACAAAAGAAATCACCATGTATGCTAGACTTCAGATGACATAGTTATTCCAACAGAATACTAAATAACGAGAACCAGTCAAAGTAAATTCAAGACCAATGGATGTTCCAATGTAATAATAAAGAATGAAATAACAACAAATCACCATGCATGATTAAGATATCAGATATACAAAAGTTATTCCAATAGTAATACTAATAAGGACGGAATCAGTCCCACAGTAAAACGCATGCAGACAAGATATTCCAAATGTAATAATAATAAAGATGGAACCAGTCCCACAGAAACGCACATGCATGTGATATTCCAAATGTAATAATAAAAGACGGAATCAGTCCCACAGAAAACGCATGCAGCATGTGATATTCCAACATAATAATAAAGACTAATAATAGAAGAATGTCACCAAGTATAGGGTAGCTCACAGATACAAAAGTTATTCCAATATAATAATAAAGAATGGAATAATGTAAGTTCTCTTCATGAATACAAAAGAAATAATACTCCCTACGAAAGTACAACAAATAATATTCCCTACCTTAAAAAATCGGATATCGAAATAGTGAAGTAGCAGAATATTTTTCTTCTTTCTCTCTATAATTTCTCTCTATAATAATTGCTCTAAAGCTTTAGTGAATTGGTGAGAAATGAAGGAAGAATGAGCTTCTATTTATAGGAAAATATAGTTTCGATAATTGCACATTTTGGGGCTCAAAAATTACAAAGATAATACCTTCCTCTTTTCTTTCATTTTTAATTTAGTCCCGCAAGTATTATCAATCTTGCACCAACTCCCCTAATAGTAAATCATGTGAATCAATAGTATAATCATGTGAATAAATAGTATAATCATGTGAAAAAATTAATTATAATATAGTACCTTCAACTATACCTCCATTTTTAACTTAGTCATGCAAGTATTATCAATCTTGCACCACCACCCCTAATAGTATAAGAATGTGAATCAATAGTGAATCAATAGTAACTCGTGAATAATAACTCGTGAATAAGAATCATGAATAGTAATCGTGAATAGTACTCCGACAAAAAAAGTGCTCAATACCCGAAAGTGAACAATATAACCTCCAGACATCAATTATCATCGAAATAAATGTCAATTTCCACTAACACTAATAATCCCAATACAATGGAACAATCAATTTCATCTTTAATCAACACAACTTATTCATCATTAATATTATAACTCACAATATTTAACAACTGTGTCGCTCCTGTGAAAGAGGGGCTTTCCGATAAGGATTTCTCCTTATTGCGCCGCAATTAGGTGACCAAACCTCTCCTCGATGTAACTTCTAGACATTGTCAATATTGCAAATAATAATATGAATAACTTTGTCGCCTCAATTATTGATTTAATAATATAAATATTATATGATGATAATTGTGACAATAATTGAATCAATAATATGAGAGATATGATGCAAAGAATTATCGTAGCAATAATTGAGTATAACCGAGTGACTTCTCACGTAAGCATCAATAATCAATCAACCGCGGTGCTACTATGCAACCACGCCAGACATCGTATTTTTACTTTTACAAAGTAGTTTCAACAGCTTTTAATTCAGAAACTTCCGCCGTTATTTTTATAAAAGATATTTTTCATTTTCAATCACGACAATAATTCCGCCAGGGTCCACTAATGATTGTACATTGCAGACGGATATTCCCCGACAAAAAAGAATATTCCCCACCAATCGAATATTTTATAACAACTTGCATACTTTGAAAAATTTATAAATATACCCACAACTATAACATTATATCAAATCCACACCATAATAAAAAAAAAAAAATTATTTTGAGAAAATTAAATATTTATTCATAAAACTGGGGTCTCACAATCTCCCTCCTTATGGAATTTCTCCTCAAAATTTACGTACACATTTGATATGCCAAAAGAGGTGAGGATACCTTCGACTTCATTTCAAATTCTAACTCTTGAGGTATAACCTTTGAGTGTTGAATACGATTCTTCTTATCCAAGATTTTAACACGTATCTCCTCAAACGTTAAATCAACCGTTATCTCGTCCGGTTCTAAATTAATAATGTGGTTCGGTCGTCCACATATTTACGTAACGTCGACATAAAAAAAAACATTATGAACACGCCGACATACTTGGCGGTAAAACGAGTCTATAGTTTATAGTTCCTACTCGATCGAGGATTTCAAATGGGTCAATTAAATCGAGGGTTGAGATTTCTCTTCATCGATTCTTGCTTCTAGAATAACGCCTCTTGAACCTTCTTCATTCATCACCGAGTATGTAGCTTGAGCGGCTTTAACTTTATCGATTAAAGTCAATTCTAATCGATATTCGTTATCTTCACGGGTTCCTAGATTCTTTAACTCTATCTTCATCATTTGTAAGTCGCATTTAAATGGGTCTTTGTGTTAACAACATCGCACTCATAAACGACATACGATCTTCTACTCAACGCGTCACTACCACGCTCGCTTTCCCACGATGGTATTGAATGGTACGATCGTAATCTTCAAAAATACTCGAGCCAACGCTTTGGCGCATGTTACGCTTCGCTTTTAAGTAAAGAAATATTTGAGGGTTTTAGAAATGGGTTTTGTATCCGGGGTCAATACAAAATTCGATTTCACGCCTAGGGTAGGCTAAGAAGTCTTCAAGAATACGTCAGAAATCTATTAACAATAGAAATGTCATTCAAAATCGTGACTCTCATCCAAGACTTGGATAAGACGTCACATTGATACCTATCAACTTGCCATCATCATTCACGACATCACCCTACGTAAAGTCTAGCTTTGGTGCATTCCACACAAGGAAGTCAACAACGAAAGGCTCGTGGCTCTTTACTTATGGCTTGATATGACAAAGGATGATTGACTTTAGTGGTGTTTGGTTACTTAAAAAGTTAGGAATATGAAAGCTAACAACCTTATTTAAAAGCATGATGAGTAGTTAACCAATCGATTCCAAAAATCACATCCATGCAAATATTTTCAAAGAGATAAGATCGACAGTAACGTGAAAGTGTTGATTTGAATCAAACAAGATTTATAAATAGTAGAGGTAACGAAGGTTTCTCCCAACCGAAGTTTCAACAGATAAATCAAAGCCTAACTTCTCCTGAGTTAAATTCAAACATTGAACACAACTAGGTGAAATAAAAGAGTGAGTAGAACCCAGATTCAACACGAGATAGACTTCACAAAAGTTTATGATTAACTTACCGTGATAATTTTATTCGGGTTCCTCGTTACGAAAAAAAAATGCTCTCTCTTAAACTACCGGTTTTGGCTTGTCTGGGACATCCTTTAGCATCACTATCCCAACTGGACTTGACTTCACCATACGACAAAATCGAGCTAGGTGACCTTCTTCCGCAATTAAAACACGCTTTGATGATGCAGTATAGTTTGGACGGATGTGTCCCTCCCGTCAAGATTTGAAACATACGACCGATGATCGTTCTTCTTCCTTTGAAACGGGTCTTGTGTCGTTATTATCTTTCCATCATTATTGAACCTTCTCTTCTTGAAATTTCCACTTTATTATTTTGGCCATGATTACCACCAAGTGGTTATCATTCTTGGCATGATAATTTCCCCACGATGGTTATCATTGTTAGATGACCGCTGCCACCCAGACGATTATTATCGTGTTGTTGGTCGTTGCCTTTTGGTTGTGTTGACTCATTATCGCTGCTCCAATAATCGAGCCCTATTCACAACATCCGAATATAAACAAAGTTTGTGAGAAATAAGATATCGACGTATCTCGGGTTTCAAACCTCTTAGAAACATTCGTCGTCATTCGCTCCTCATTATCGACCAAATGGGATGCAAACCGGGACAACTCTCGCAAATTTAGCCTCATATCGCTACACACTGGCCATATTATTTTGCTCCAACTTGATAAACTCCACCTCCTTCATGTGATGAATACTTTCGAGAAAGTACTTGTCGTTGAATAGCTCTTGGAACTTCTCCCAAGACATCTTGAAAAGGCCACCGGGTACATTTTACTGATTCCCACCAATGATCCGCTTCTTCACGCAACATAAAGGTGGCAAAGGAAACCTTTTGCTCCTGAGCATCCCAAGACCTCAAATATCTTGGTGATCGCTTTAACCACGCCTCTCGCCTTTAAGTGGTTCTCGCTTTCCAAAAACTCCGGTGGTCCCAGCTCCTTGAATCGCTTAGCGGTGACCAACCGTGGTTGCCATTGTTTCCTCCCATTATTATGAATAGGAGTCTCTCTCTCACCGATGTTGCATGAATTCTAAAAAGCTCCTAAACGTACCGTCGTTCGTCAATTGATCAGTGTTGTTGTTTACAGGAGGATTATCGCCATCCTGTTGTACATTGTCCTGATTATTGATCTGTGGAGACTCAACGGTCTCCTGTGCTCCATTGCTATTCTCAACATTCTCGGATGTCATTTTCAAACACTGCCACAAAACAAGGGTTAATTAACATATCACATATTATCCCTATACTCTGACCGACCAATTAAATACCAAATAAACTTAGGTAGGTCATACTAATAAGGAATTCCCCGCTCTCCCTCCTAGTTCTTATCTCATATCTCACCAGGATCATATCCCTAAGCTTTGATACCTAACCGTGACGCCCCAAAACAGAATACATCACCTATTCTCGAGTCGCCAAATACATGGTATGTAATACAAATACAATCTTAAATATACAACATGAAATGTGAGTTTGAATACAAATATTGTTTACTAGAGAGTATACAAACTCAAAAGGAGTCCTCATTACTATTATTATCACACTATTTCACGTAATAGTGAGGACTACTAATGCAAACATCTAGGACCATCACCATTCCCCGACTAGTCCCAACTACGTTCTCATTTCCTCAAGAGAACAAATGAAAGAAAAGGGTGAGCTCAACTAGCCCAAGAAGAAATATTATGACTAAGATAATGCGTAATAAATTATCATTAGCCTTCAACAAAGATAACAACCGATAGAATATAATAGACAACAAGTTTTAGATCAAAATCGCAATGAATAAACAATCCATTGTAAGAGTCAAGTAAAATATAAAATCTACTATCTTCTATGATTTAAAAAGTTTTTCATCAACTTTATCGCTGAGACTCAGCTTAATAAATAATCCACATCATTAACTCATCCCTGCACTACAGGCCAAGGATATTTTTAGTATCACGACCACTTAATTATCCATGCACTACTGTGCCAAAGATAATCGTGTTTTCATCAACGATCCCGATCATGCCATAAAACAATTCATCTTTGCACCCTTGGTCAAGAGAATCCATAGCCATAATCATACCAAAAATCGTCCATCAATGCACTACGGCCAACGAGGACTTTTACCACATCATTTGTAACATTACTACCATGATTACACCGAATAATCCTCGGTCATAATCATACCAAGTCCATCTATGCACCATGTGCCACGATGACTTTCAACAAAATATAAACATGAGGATGATGACAATGATATAAGAATTCAATAAAACAAGTTCAAGAATTAATTTATCCAGAACTAATAATGTCCAAATTGTCAACATGACATCGCTTTGTAGAGTAAAATTCAAGAATGCTCGTAAGAATATTTCCATGAAAAGATATGGATGAAGCATAAATATCAAGGATATTCCACTAATTTCATGGAGTATAAAAGTCAAAACTTTAACCAACCGAGTATAATAAAGAATGGAATAACAAAAGAAATCACCATGTATGCGGATCAAGATGACAAAGTTATTCCAATGTAATACTAAATAACGGAACTGTGTCAAAGAAATTCAAGACCGGCTGTGATGTTCCAATGTAATAATAAAGAATGAAATAACAATGTAAATCACCATGCATGTGGTACTTCAGATAGACAAAGTTATTCCAATAGAATACTAATAAAGGATTTTAATCAGTCCCACAGAAACGCATGCAGACATGATATTCCAACAGAATAATAATAAAGATTTTAACCAGTCCGTAAAAACGCATGCATGTGATATTCCAAATGAATAATAAAGACGGAATCAGTCCCACAGAAAACGCATGCACATGATATTCCAAATGTAATAATAAAAAACTAATAATGAAGAATGTCACCAAGTATAGGGTAGCTCACAGATATACAAAGTTATTCCAATTTAATAATAAAGAATGGAATAATGTAAGTTCTCTTCATGAATACAAAAGAAATAATACTCCCTACGAAAGTACAACAAATAATATTCCCTACCTTAAAAAAACTCGGATATAGAATAGTGAAGTAAAGTAATATTTTTCTCTTTTCTCTCTATAATTTCTCTCTATAATAATTGCTCTAAAGCTTTTAGTGAATTGGTGAGAAATGAAGGAAGAATGAGCTTCTATTTATAGGAAAATATAGTTTCGATAATTGCACATTTTGGGGCTCAAATATTACAAAGATAATACCTCCAACTTTTCTTCATTTTTAATTTAGTCCTGCAAGTATTATCAATCTTGCACCAACTCCCCTAATAGTAAATCATGTGAATCAATAGTACAATCATGTGAATAAATAGTATAATCATGTGAATAAATAGTATAATCATGTGAAAAAATTAATTACAGTATAGTACCTTCAACTATACCTCCATTTTTAACTTAGTCATGCAAGTATTATCAATCTTGCACCACCACCCCTAATAGTATAAGAATGTGAATCAATAGTACCCCGTGAATAATAACTTCGTGAATAGTAACTCGTGAATAGTATCTCGGCTACACGAAAAGCTCTCAATAATACCCGAGTGAACAATATAACCTCCAGACATCAATTATCATCGAAATAAATGTCAATTTCCACTAACACTAATAATCCCAATACAATGGAACAATCAATTTCATCTTTAATCAACACAACTTATTCATCATTAATATTATAACTCACAATATTTAACAACTGTGTCGCTCCCGTGAAAAGGGGGCTTTCCGATAAGGATTTCTCCTTATCATGCCGCAATTAGGTGACCAAACCTCTCCTCGATGTAACTTCTAGACATTGTCAATATTGCAAATAATAATATGAATAACTTTGTCGCCTCAATTATTGATTTAATAATATAAAATATTATGCGAGATGATATTTGTAACAATAATTGAATCAATAATATGAGAGATATGATGAATTAAGAATTATTGAGTAGTAATAATTGAGTATAATCGAAAGTGACTTCTCACGTAAGCATCAATAATCAATACCGTAGCTACTATGCAACCACGGTAACATGCCAGTTATTTTTATAAAAGATAATTTTTAACACCGTGTGTTTCAACTAATGATTGTTGTCAGAAAACTTCCACCGTTATTTTTATAAAACTTGCATATTTTTGAAAAATTTATAAATACTACCGACAATAATTCAAATCCCACCATAATATCGGGGTCCATATAATGATTAAATCTTTATTCATAAAATCGGGGGATACAATATCACAAAAAGAATATTCGTAACAATAACCAATCAATAATTATATAACAAGATATGATGCAATACTTTGTAGCAAAATTTATAAATACTACCCACAACTATAACATTATATCAAATCCACACCATAATATTTAAAAAAAATTATTTTGAGAAAAAATTAAATATTTATTCATAAAACTGGGTCTCACAATTGCAAAATTTGTAAATATTACCCACAACTATAACATTATATTAAATCCACACCATAATATTCAAAAATATATTTCGAGAAAATTATTCCTTATTCATAAAAGTTGGGGTCTTACAACCTCCCCTTCTTATGAAATTTCGTCCTCGAAATTAGGGTACATACCTGGTATGTCGAAGAGATGAGGATACCTTGACTTCATCTCAGATTCTAACTCCCAAGTCATTTCCTCCACATCGTGGTGTATCCACAAAACTTTGACTTGAGGTATAATCTTGGAGCGTAGAACATGATCCTTCTTATCTAAGATTTTAACAGGCAACTCTTCATACGTTAAATCTTCCTTTATCTCGTCTGGTTCTAACTCAATAATGTGGTTCAGGTCTTTCTCATATTTGCGTAACATAGATATATGAAAAACATTATGAACACGAGACATACTTGGCGGTAAGGCGAGTCTATAAGCCACAGTTCCTACTCGCTCGAGAATTAAAAATGGGCCAATGAATCGAGGATTGAGCTTTCCTCTCTTTTCAAATCTCGTAACTCCTTTCTATGGAGCAACACGTAACAACACATGATCTCCAATATCGAATTCTACGTCCTTTCGATGAAGATCAGCATAACTCTTTTGTCGATCTTTTGAAGTTTTTACACGTTATCGGATCGTTTGAATCTTTTTTGTAGTCATACGTACCAACTCCGGTCCCAACAACGTTGCTTCACCTTGACTCATCCCAAAGATAACCGGAGAACGACACTTTCTCCCATACAACGCCTCAAATGGAGCCATGCCAATACTTGCTAGGTAACTGTTATTGTAGGAAAACTCCACCAACGGTAAGAACTTGTCCCAACTTCCTTTGAAGTTAAGGACACAGAGTCTTAATAGATCTTCAAGAGTTTAAATAGTCCTCTCCAATTGTCCGTCCGTCTGAGGATGATATGCCTAGCTAAATCATAAATCCGTGCCCATAGCTTTTTGCAAACTAACCCAAAATTGTGAAGTTAATCTTGGGTCTCGATCAGAAACTATGGATACTGTCATATCATGCAGTCTTATAATCTCATTTATGTACATACGAGCAAGACGTTCAAGTGTATAAGTTTCTCGTATAGGTAAGAAGTGAGTAAACTTGGTCAATCTATCAATAATGACCCAAATTGCATCCATGCCTTGAGAAACCTTTGGAAGACCAGTAACGAAATCCATGGTAATGTGCTCCCACTTCCACTCTGGAATTTCAAGTGGTTACAATGGACCTTTTGGTACTTGATGCTCCGCCTTGACTCTTTGACAAGTTAAACACCTTGAGATAAACTCCGCTATCTCTCTCTTCATATTGCTCCACCAAAATGTATGTCGAAGATCATGATACATTTTTGTATTCTCAAGATGGATTGCAAACGGTGTGTTGTGCGCCTCCATCATGATTTTATAATTTAAATCAGGGTCGTTAGGAACACAAAGTCTGGAGTTGACTCGAAGTATTCCTTCTTCATCGATTCTTGCTTCCGGAATATCACCTTCTTGCACTTTCTTCCTCATACGTATCAGCTCCAGGTCTGTAGCTCGAGCAGCTTTAACTTTATCGATTAAAGTCAGTTCTACTCGTATATTCTCCATCATCACATGGGTCCCTGGAGTCTTTAACTCTATCTCCATCCTTTGTAAGTCATACAAAATTGGCCTTTGTGTTGACAATATTGCACTCATACCCGCATATGATCTTCTACTCAATGCGTCAGCTACTACGTTCGCTTTACCAGGATGGTATTGAATGGTATGATCATAATCTTTCAACAGTTCAAGCCAACGTCGTTGCCGCATGTTGAGTTCCTTTTGGGTGAAGAAATATTTGAGGCTTTTATGATCCGTATAGGTCTCCACCTTCTCTCCATATAGGTAATGCCTCCAAATCTTGAGTGCGAAGACAACAACTGCCAACTCTAGTTCATGAGTAGGATAATTCCTCTCATATTCTTTGACTTGCCGAGAGGCATATGCTATGACTTTCCCATGTTGCATGAGAACACATCCTAGCCCTTTGCCCGAAGCATCACTGTAGATGACAAATCCCTCTGAGCCAGATGGTATTGTCAGAACTGGTGCTAAAATGAGTCATCCCTTGAGTTCTTGAAAACTCTTCTCATATTCCTCGCTCCAACCGAACTTTGTATCTTTTCGAGTCAGCTGAGTTAATGGAGTAGCGATTCGAGAAAATCTTTCCACGAATCTCCGATAATAACCAATAACCAAGTTTAGAAAGCGGCGTACTTGAGTCATCGACTTTGGTTGCTCCCAGCTTTGAATTGCTTCAATCTTCGCTAGGTCAACAGATATTGCATGATTTGATCTCACATGCCCAAGGAATGCAACTTCCTCAAGCCAGAACTCACATTTCTTCAACTTGGCATAAAGCTTGTTTTCAAGAAGCTTTTGGAGTATCAGCCTCAAGTGTTGCTCATGATCTTCACGGCTTTTGGAATATATGAGAATGTCATCAATAAAGACAACCACAAAGTGATCCAAATATTCCTTGAATACTCAGTTCATCATATCCATGAAGGCAGCAAGAGAATTAGTAAATCCAAAAGACATGACCAAGAATTCATAATGCCCGTACCGAGTTCTGTAGGCAATCTTTGGAATATCCTCAGTTTTAACCTTCAGCTGATGATATCCAGAACGAAGATCGATCTTTGAAAAGAATTATGCTCCTTGCAACTGGTCAAATAGGTCATCAATGCGACGTAACAGATACCTATTCTTGATGGTGACATGGTTCAATTCTCGGTAGTCAATACAAAGTCGCATACTCCCATCTTTCTTCTTAACGAATAGAACAGGAGCACCCCAAGGAGATGCACTAGGACGAATGAAACCAATGTCTAACAATTCCTGCAATTGGGTCTTTAACTTCTGAAGTTCAATAGGAGCCATTCGATATGGGGCTTTTGAAATGGGTTTTGTACCAGGTTCAAGGTCGATACAAAATTCAATTTCACGCTCTGGGGGTAGGCCAGGAAGTTCTTCAAGGAATACGTCAGGAAATTTGTTAACAATAGAAATATCATTCAAAACTGACTTATTTTTGTTTAAATCTGTAACATGAGCAAAGAAAGCTTGACAACCATTTTTCAATAAACGAATAGCCTTATGGCTTGAAATGACCGTGATTGATTTTAATGGTTTGGTCTCTTGAATTCGCATAATAGGTTGATTAGGAATATGAAAACTAACAACCTTACAAAAACAATCAATTTTTGCATGATGAGTAGTTAACCAATCAATCCCTAGAATTACGTCAAACGCAAGTATTTTTAAAAAAATAAGATCGACAGGTAATGTGCCGTTACCGATTTGAATCAAACAAGACTTATAAACCGTGGATGTAATGAAGTTTTCTCCTAACGGAGTTTCAACCGATAAGTCAAAGTCCAATTTCTTCGGAGTCAAATTTAAACGTTGAGCGCAAGTAGGAGAAATAAAAGAATGGGTAGAGCCGGTATCAAATAAGGTATATACTTCACTAGAGTTTATGATAAGCTTACCCGTGATGACCTCGTTTGGGTTCCTTTCTTTCTGGGAGGTTACAACAAACGCTCTCCCTTGAACTACCAGTTTTGTCTTGTGTGGGACAGACTTTGATGCCTCCATCCCAGTTGGACTTGACTTCGGTGCACGACAAAATCGGGCTAAGTGACCTTCTCTTCCATAATTGTAACATGCTTTGGACTGCTGCGTACAGTTTGGACTGATGTGTCCCTCCCCTCCGCATTTATAATATACGACCGACGGTCATTTTCTTTCCTTAACAATAGGTGCTGGTGCTGACGTTCTTCCATCATTACTAAATCTCCTCTTCTTAAAACTCCCACTATTATTGTCTTGGCCATGATTACCACCGAAGTGCTTACCATTTCTGGCATGTTGATTCCCTCCACGTTTGTTGTCACTACTTCGATGACTGTTACCACTAGTATTCTCATTCTTCCGGCTGCTTTCTCTTGGTTGCATTAATCCGTTATCGCGCTCCAATAACTGAGCCCTATTTACAACGTCTAAATATAAACACAGTTTATGAGAAATAAGATATTGACATATCTCCGGTTTCAAACCCCTTAAAAATATTTGCGTCATTCGCTCCTCATTATCAACCAAATGGGATGCAAACTAGGATAACTCCGCAAATTTAGCCTCGTATTGCGACACAGTCATATTGTTTTGCTCCAACTTGATAAACTCCACCTCCTTCATGTAACGAATACTTTTGGGAAAGTATTTGTCGTTGAACAGCTCTTGGAACTTCTCCAAAGATATCTTGAGTGCGTCAGGCTGGGTACGCTTTACAGATTCCCACCAGTAATCTGCCTCCCCTCGCAACATAAAGGTGGCAGAAGGAACCTTTTGCTCCTCGGTGCATCCCAAGACATCAAATATCTTGGTGATCTTCTTTATCCATGCATCCACCTTAAGTGGTTTTGTCTCTCTAATAAACTCCGGTGGTCCCAGCTCTTTGAACTGTTTAGCGGTGACCGTCTGAGAGTTTTCAGTGTTTCCACCTACATTTTGGATAGGAGTTTCTCTTTCCTGATGTTGTATGAATTGCAGAAAGCTCCTAAACATTCCGTCGTTCGCCATTTGGTCGGTGTTGTTGTTCACCTGAGGATTATTGTCTTCCTGTTGCACATTATCCTGAGTATTAATCTGTGGTGAATCCACGATCTCATGTGCTTCATTGCTTATCTCAATGTTTTCGGATGCCATTTTTCAAACTACCACAAGACAAGGGTTAATTAATATATCACATATTATCCCTATACTCTGACCAACCAGTTAAATACCAAATAAACTTAGGTAGGTCATACTAGTGAAGGAATTCCCGCCTCTCCCTCCTAGTTCTTATCTCACATCTCAACCAGGATCATATCCCTAAGCTTTGATACTAAATTGTGACGCCCCCAAAAACAGTATATATCACCCATCTTGAGTCGCTTGAGATACAACGATCTTTGAATACAAATACAACTTAATTATACAACAAATGTGAGAAATACGACAAAACATAGGCTGTGAGTTTTAATTCAAATATTGTCATCTAGACAATATCCACACTCAATGGAGTCCTCATTACATTTGTTATCACACTATTTCACATAATAGTTAGGACTACTCATGCACCATCTAGGACCATCACTCTTTTCCCCGACTAGTCCCAGCTACGTTCTCATTTCCTGAAGAGAACAGTGAAAGAAAGGGTGAGCTCAACTAGCCCAATAAGAAATATTATGACTAAGATAACGCAGAATAAATTATCAATAGCCTTCAACAATATAACAACTGATAGAACATAATAGACAATAAGTTTTAGATCAAAAACTGCAGTAGAATAAGCAATCCATTAGAAGAGTCAAGTAAAGTATAAAATCTACTGTCTTCTATGATTTAAAAAGTTTTTCATCAACTTTATCACGAGACTAAACTTAATAAATAAAATCAAATCATCCTCGCTCCACTACCAAGGATATTCATATAATCATCAATGGTCATGACTATCTTTGAATAATCCTCGGTCATAATCATACCAACAATCGTCCACCAATGAACTATGGACCAATGAGGACTTTTACCACATCATTCGTCACATTACGGCCATGATTATACCGAATAATCCTCGGTCATAATCATACCAAGTCCATCTATGCACGTAAGCCAAATATGACTTTTAACATAATATAAGCATGAGGATGATGACAATTCAATAAAACAGGTTCAAGAATAAATTTTAAAGATTTATAAGTTAATTTATCCTGAACTCAATAACGTCTAAATTGTCAACTTGATACTACTTTGTGAAGTAAAATTCAAGAATGCTCAGAAGAATATTTCCATGAAAAGATACTGGATGAAGCGCAAATATCAAGGATATTCAACTAATTTCATGGAGTATAGAAGCCAAATCTTTAACCAACTAAGTATAATAGAATATATGAAACTGCAAATGGATTTTTGCCCACCATGCGGTAATCCACGTAGACAGATCATTTCCACAATTTAATAAGGAATGAATACACAGGATCATTCACCATGCATGTGGTAATCCACATGACAAAGTTATTCCAGCGAATAATAAAGAATGGAATAATGTAAGGATTCACCATGTAATGCGATATATCGACCGGACAAAGTTATTCCCAATGAATAATAAATAATGGAACCAGTCCCACAGAAACTTACAGACATGATATTAACAAAATAATAAATAATGAAACCAGTCCGGTAAATGAACATACGGACATGATATTCGATAGAATAATAAATAATGGAACTGTGTCCGCGTAAACGCATAGACATGATATTAAACGTAATAATAAAGAACGAGAATATTAAAAGAATTTCACCATGTATGCGGATCAGCATAAACAAAGTTATTCAATGTAATAATAAGAATGGAATAACAAAAGAATTTTACCAAGTATAGGGTATCCCGCGTATACAGGTTATTCCAACAGAATAATAAGAATGGAATAACAAAAGAATTTTACCAAGTATAGGGTATCCCGCGTATACAAGTTATTCCAACAGAATAATAAAGAATGGAATAACAAAAGTTCTCTTCATGAATAAGAAAGAAAGAATACCCCTTACGAGTACAACAAATAATATTCCCTACCTTAGAAAAACTAAATACTGAAGTAGTGAAGTAGCAGAATATTTTTCTTCTTTCTCTCTATAGTTTCTCTCTCTAGAGTTTGGTGAATTAAGTAAGAAATACTGAAGGAATGAGCTTCTATTTATAGGATAATGGACTGAATAGTAACTAATTCAGGAATTACATAAAATAATATCTCCCAGGTTATCTAACCTTTACAAACAATCATTCATGCGAAAAAATTTAAATAAACTTCATTACAATCTCTTTAAACCAAAGTCCGATAATAAAACTATCAAAACTATTACAAGTCCTCGCAGACTTGTTCATCTTTCCCTTTCCTTTCTTTGGTGCTAGGTACGTCACCCTTTCCATCTTTAAAGTGTAAGGATTTTTACAGCAAGAGTGAGCAAGCAAGGCTCACTTGAAATATTAATGAATAAAACACATTCTACGCCCATTCGAGGGCTCAATAGAATCGAACAATAAGTTCTATTAACTTCTCATCTGATCCTTGCCTATTCGGAGGCTTAAAAGAATCGAAACATTTCTCGCCCATTCAGGGGCTCAAAGAATTGAACAATAAATTCTATTAACATCTTAAACATTCAACTGAGGGTCTAATGACCATGAACCTTGTCCACAATTATAAGTAATCTTTCAACTTTAACTTTTATAGTCATACGACCATAATGACTTGTGGTACTTAGGGGATCAACCCTTCGTTACATGTATTGTATACAAACATTTCAAGTAAGAAAGTACAAAACTAAGCGTAACCCCTATAAATAGGGTTGTTCATCTCAAAGATTTTGAGTACAAGTCCGCCCCAAAGATAGTTTGGTTTGGATACGCTTCAAGGTAATTTGGAGTTCAACGGACATCAACTAAGGATTAGTTGAATAAAAGATAATAACACTATGTTACTGAATAATCATAACTGAATAAACATTTCGTTCTAAGTTCATGCTTTAGGGATAATCTAATAGCATAACTATTGAATAACACATCATACCTTGCTTTGAATAACATTAAGCTAAGGTTACATCTTAGAATTTAATATCAAACATGCACAACAAATAATAACTTGAACGATAAACTGGTTCAACAGAATAAAGGTACTTGCATGCTAATATAACAAGTTTAGAGTTAAGAAAACTTGCATAATCATAATAACTATCTCAACGAAAGTGTGGAGATGGAAAGCTTGTATCATCATGAATAACTGGATACAATGAAGTTTCTTAATGGAAATACTTTACTCAATAAAGTATAGCATATGAAATTTGCATAACGAAGCTTTAGGATTAGAAAACTTGCTTAAACATAACAAACTGACTCAACGAGAGTATGGAGTTAGAGAACTTGCCTTGCACATAGATTAAACTGTTATAATCCAAATAACAATATCCTATATACATGTGTTAACATGACATAATTAGTCATAATCAACACTACATCATGTATGGTTTCAATGTCTAACCATGTAATCAAATCATATTCCTAAACGATAATAAATTCATTAGGTATTAACCCCATGTTCGTTCAACACATTACAATACTATAACAACAGAATTTATTTGGTCTTGTAGTATTATTATAAAAATTTTAGACTTCTGTGCAAGACAGAAGTCATTTCAGAACATTTTGCTAAGTGGCACTTGCATGACATACGATTTAAATCGTAAGTGTGCTACCATGAAGTGAAAGTGGCACTCCCATGTGAGATTTACATAGGGACTCGGCGCTGCGGCGTGAGGTCCGACGCTAAATTCGGTATTTTGCGGCTAAAGTCCGGTGAAAGGCCGATTTTAGCGCTAATGCTAAACTTGATTTGGAGCGTGAATTTTTGTATTTGGGCGCCAAAACTCATAGAACCAAACCAGAAGAACAGAGCCAAAGCTACTGTCTTAAATTTGTAACAACAATTCGCCCTAACTCTTATGTATAACTTATATAAATTATACATACACGTTAACAATCATATCTATACCAATTACCAACAATTGAACAACTAATTTAAAAGACTTAATTCACTAAAATAATATTTGGTTAAAACTCAAAACTCCATTGTTGATATCTTGAAATAAAAATATACATTGGGCGTGAATCCAGAATTATAACCAACTTAATACTTTTGAAATACTAGAATACTAACATATATTCCAATTTACATATACAAAGTTCAATTCGCGTATTAGTTCACAATTTGTATAATCACATACCAATTTTGTTATTTTGCAAACATACGTTCATACATGTTTTTCACTGTAAAACCAAGTTCCTCTTTCTTTAACACGTAATTAGCATTATATACATGTTAAGCATACAATCACCTATCAATATATGCTAGTATAACAATTACCAAAACATAGTTTACAAGAATTTTGTAAAAACTTATACATAGTGAAGTAGAAGAACACAGACTATCAAATTCACCGTAAATATATGGCGTAAAAGCATATATGGTTACATAAACATAATTTAAGGTTATAAACACCTACCTTTTTGTTGATAAGAATACTTGTTAAACCCTTAGAAAAGCTTGAAGAACTCTGTATTTTTCTATCTCAACTCTCTGAGAACTCTCTCCTTTCTTTCTTTTTAGCAGACAACTCTAAGGTAAGCCAAATGGCAATATACGTATACTAAAAAAAACCAACGCTCGCCTTTTTAATTCAATAAAAACTGACGCTCAACTAATGATCGTATTAATTTAGCAGTTACCTATAATAATATATATTATATATATATTTTATTTATTTAATTAATAATTTAAATTCAAAAGAAATCCAAAAGCCATAAGGCTTTGTTTGGCAAACCATTTAAAATTAAAGGATTAATACTTAAACCTTGTTTGACAAAGCTAAATTAAAATTTACTTTAATTTATTTTAATAACTCTTTATCACTTAGTTATTTGTCACACTTTATTTAATAACAATTAAATAAATTACTTAATCACATAACTTAATCCACATAACACATTAATTATTTAACAAATAAATAATTAACTAAATAAACTCAATCAGATTTGAACAATTACTTATTCAATAATAAACACATCCAATAAATATTTATATAAATCAATAAATATTTATAACTTACACTTAAAAATCTGGAATGTTACATCATTCCCCTCTTAAAAGGATTCTGTCCTCAGAATCATAACTCAAACAACGCATTCATTACATTCTTCCCTACTTACAAAGATTCTGTCCCCAGAATCGAAGACACAGATTAAACAAATAACTCAGGGTACTCTTTCATCATTTTCTCTTCGAGTTCCCACATTGCTTCTTCAGCATTGTGGTTTCTCCATATCACCTTCACAGAAAGTATCACTTTATTCCTGAGCACTTGTTCTTTCCTATCGACTATCTGGTTAGGAACCTCTTCATAAGACAAATCTTTCTCGAACTACAACGGTTCATACTCGATCACGTGATTGTAATCGGGTTTATATGGTCGTAACACCGAAATATGAAAAACATTGTGAATGTTTTCTAACTCAGGAGGTAGAGATACTTCGTAAGCTACCTCTCCAACTTTTTGCAGCACTTCAAAGGGTCTAATAAACCTCGGGCTTAGCTTTCCCTTCTTACCGAAATGAATTTTCCCCTTCCAAGGAGAAACTTTTAGGAATACATAGCTTCCTACTTCAAATGCACGATTTTGCCTGTGTTGATCAGCATACTTCTTCTGTCGGTCTTGAGCTACTACCAATCATGTCCTGATGAGTTTGATAACCTCAAATAGCTTTGTTGCACCAGGGGCGGTCCAAGCGGTTGACGTCACCTAACTTCATCCCAAAGACAAATGGAGTTACGCACTTTTCGCCAGATAATGCTTTGTAAGGTGGCATGCCGATGCTCGCGTGATAACTATTATTTTAGGCGAATTCCACCAACGGTAATTGCTCTTCCCAGCTTCCTTTGAAATCCATGACGCATGCTCTCAGCATACCTTCCAATGTCTGGATCGTTCGTTCACTTTGACCATCTGTTTGTGGATGATAAGCCGTACTCATTCGCAACTGAGTTCCCATGCACTCTTGTAGTCTCTTCTAGAAGTTTGACGTAAATTGCGGGTCTCTATCGGATACAATTGACACTGGCACTCCATGTCTCGAAACAATCTCCTTAATGTACAATCTTGCTAACTGATCAAGATTGAACCTAATCTTTATTAGTAAAAAGTGCGCTGATTTGTCAGTCTGTCCACTATAACCCAAATCGCATCGCATCCTCTCTGAGTAGTTGGAAGACCCACCACAAAATCCATCGTGATGTGTTCCCACTTCCATTCCGGTATTTCCAACGGTTGAAGTAATCCGCTGGGTCTTTGATGTTCGGCTTTTACTCTTTGACATGTCAAACATTTTGCCACGCATTCTGCAACATCTCTTTTCATATTTGGCCACCAAAAATGTCGGCGTAAATCTTGATACATCTTCGTGCTTCCTGGATGAATCGAATATCTTGAGCTATGAGCTTCAATCAAGATTTTGTTTTTTAGTTCTGGTGTTGCTGGAACCCAGATTCTTCCCTCGTACCGTAGTAATCCTGCGGTATCGACCTTGTATTTCGTATCGCTACTATCAACCACATTCTCTTTTATCTTTCCACATTCTTCATCTTGTAACTGAGCGTTCTTCATCTTGTCTAGTAAAGTTGGACTGGCTTCTAACTGAAATAATTGTTCACTTGATTCTTGTGGAAACCTAATTTCCAGCTCTAGCTTTGTCATTGATGAAATGAGCTCCTCCTGAGTTGTCATCAGCATCAATTTCTCCCGACCTTTCCTGCTCAACGCATCTGCAACCACATTTGCTTTGCCCGGATGATAAAAGATCTCACAATCGTAATCCTTTATCAATTCTATCCATCTTCTCTGTCGCATGTTCAGGTCCTTCTGAGTGAAAATATACTTCAGACTCTTATGGTCTGTATATATCTCATATTTCTCTCCATAGAGATAGTGTCTCCATATCTTGAGAGCAAATACTACTGCAGCCAATTCCAAATCATAAGTCGGATAACTTTTCTCATAATCCTTTAGTTGTCTTGATGCATAGGCAATAACTTTGCCGTTTTGCAAAAGAACACAACCCAATCCTTTGTGTGAGGCATCACTATACACCATAATATTTCATGTACTATCTGGTAGTGTTAACACAGGTGCCACACTTAGCTTCTTCTTTAAACCTTGGAAACTCTCTTCACATTTCTTTGTCCAAACGAATTTCACAGCTTTCCGTGTCAAATTTGTTAACGGAGTGGCTATCTTGGAAAAATCTTGTATAAATCTTCTATAATAACCGGCCAGCCCCAAGAAACTCCTCACCACCGAAGGTGTCCTTGGTTGTTCCCAATTTATTATAGCTTCCACTTTTGATGGATCCACTGAAATCCCATCTTTGTCAATCACATGACCCAAAAATTGTACATGATCGAGCCAAAATTCGCACTTAGAGAATTTTGCGTACAATTTTTCCTTTCTTAGTGTCTCCACTGTCAAACGTAAATGTTCTACGTGTTCTTCTTGAGTTTTGGAATACACCAGAATGTCGTCGATAAACACCACTACGAACTTGTCTAAGAATGGTTTAAATACCCTGTTCATCAAATCCATGAACGCGGCAGGGGCATTTGTTAAACCAAAAGATATCACCAAAAACTCGTAATGTCCGTACCGAGTTCTGAATGCCGTTCTAGGTATATCCTCCTTTCTTACCTTCAATTGGTGATACCCACTTCTCAAATCTATTTTCGAGAAGTACTTAGCACCCTTCAACTGATCAAACAAGTCATCTATTCTAGGCAACGAATACCTATTCTTAATAGTGACTTTGTTTAACTCCCTATAATCAATGCAAAGATGCATTGATCCGTCCTTCTTTTTGACGAATAATACTGGCGCTCCCCACGGTGATACGCTTGGTTGAATATACTTCTTGTCCAGCAGTTCTTGCAGTTGCACTATCAGTTCCTTCATTTCTACCGAAGCCATTCTGTACGGGGCCTTCGATATCGTTGCAGTTCCTGGCGCTAAGTCGATTCTTAACTCAATCTCTATCGAGGAAGTCCGGAAAATCTTTCCGAAATACATCATCTTAATTCTCTAACCACCGGTATTTCCTCCGCCACACCCTTCTTCCGAGTATCGACTATGTAAGCCAAATAACCCACACGACCTTTACTTAACAACTTCGCCTCGCATAATCGCCGGACATTTCATTTGTCTAGGCGATTTGCTACCATGGAAATCTACCTTTCGATTTGAGTCATAAGGTTTACACACTTTTTGTGACAATTAATTACTACTTGATTTGAATGACCAATCCATTCCCAAAATTACATCAAATTCCAAAGTCTAATCTCCGAATTAAATCTACCATCATTATATTCCCTTTTATGTTCATCCTACAGCTCTTGTATATGAACCTAACAGGAATCACTTCTCTATTCGCAATTTCTATGTTCAGAGGAAAATTCAGTTCTTCTCTAGGCAATTCTAACCTCTTAGCAAATTCATCAGATATAAACGAGCAAGTAGCACCCGAATCAAATAATACATAAGCATTAATATCGTTGATTGGGATAATACCTAACACCACATCTTTTGATTGCACAGCATCTTTCACAGTCATGTTGAAAGTTCTGGCTGTGGGTTTGTTTGATGTTGTAGGTCCAGCAATGGCCCATGTTCCTCCACTGCTACCTCCCTTGCTTCTTATTGTTTCTCTAACCTTCTTCTGAGGGCATTCACGAGCAAAATGATCCTTGGATCCGCATGTGAAACAGACATTCTTCTTGGGTTGGGTGCAATTTGAGGCGATGTGACCCTCCTGGCCACAGTTGAAACATGCATATTTCCCCCATCAAGCACACACCCTTATGAAACCTCCCGCATGTAGCACATGCTTCAAACTTCCTAAACTCATTGGTTACCTCTTTGGTTTCCAAGACTTCATTTCCGTTCCACTTCCTCTTCAAGTTGTTGTTGTTGTTGCCATTTCCATTGCCTCCGCTACCATTCCTCACTTCCACCTCATTCTTCTTCTTCTTCTGCTCTTGATTGAATTTTGTCACTGCCTCGCCTCCACCTTCAAATGAGTAGTATGACCTTTCTCCATCATCGCTACAAACGTCTTCAATCGGAATAGGAAACCCCATTTGCATGCCTGTGGCTTCAGTCCTCGTTTCGAACCTCTTTGCCTTACGCTCGTTTGTGTTGACCTGATATGGCGCAAACCTCGCCAATTCGTTGAACTTCACTGCATACTCAGACACCGTCATTGCTCCCTACTTCAGTTCTAAAAACTGAACCTCTAACTGACTATTCGAACTCTCTGGGAAGTAGGTCTCGAAGAATAACTCCTTAAACATATCCCAGGTCATCATCCCTGGTCCTTCCTGGGTTTTATTGGCTTGCCACCAATAACTAGCTTTTGCTTTCAACATAAATGTTGGAAAAGCAGTCTTCTGTTCATCCACTACCCTAGTGACTTCAAATATTTTCTCTATTTCCATTATCCAGGTCTGTGCCTCAACCGGATTCGTTGACCCATAGAATTCAGGTGGTCCAACCACCTTAAACTCCTTAAACGTTGTGCCTTGGTTTTGAGGTTGATTTTGCAACGCTCCTATTAATAATGTCCTAGTTGTTGGACGGAATTATCCTCAACATCGTTATTGTTAGTTCTCGCATTGGTTCTTTGACGGGGTGGTTCACGTCTGGGAGGCATTTTCTGTTAAAAAAAACATCTATTAGACTATTACCCAACTTCTTTAAGTATTAACTTGCCTCCATAAAAGACATAACCACATAACACTTTTGAATAAAATAATATCTTTTATTTATTCATCACCTCTTCGAAAACATAAAAACAATATCATCACTGCTATTTACATTCCTTTCCTGAACTACAAAAGTTACAGGATAACCTCATCATTCTCATATCCCATGGTTACTTAACACTAGGGATTTACACATTATTTAACACTTATTACTTGCAAAACAGACACATTTCCTACGATGATCTATTAAGATACTCAGTAGCCTTTTGACGCTCTTCTTCTATAACACGAAATATGGTTCGGCGATCTAACACGTATGATGGCAGAGTTTCAAACTGAATTGGATAACCCATGACCCGATCTTGAGCTCGATTGATCACGGTATTGAATACTTTATCCATCTCTTCCATCTTCATCCTCTTTGTCAAGCCCCCTTATCGCTTCTTCCAGTTTGTTAATGAGCTTCCTCAGATGCGTCTTCACTCTCGCCCTTTTGGTAGCTTCTTCATTCAAACTTGTTCTTCGGGCCCACTACCATCTCGATCATTGTTCCTTCTCTCCTTCACCGCATCGCTTCTCTTCAAAGATTAGTTAGACGCTCATCTCGATCCCGGATGTCGTCGTTCTTCCGTGGTCATTGCGTAATCATTATTCACTACTATCTCTCGCAACTCCTCAATCGTGTCCTCAAGTTCCACGTTACGTCAGTAGACTTCATCATACATACGAGCAGCCATCGAGGTTAGTGAAGTCTCTTCCTCCTCGTCCTCGTTATCCTCATCCTCCTGTGGTAACTCCACGGGATCCTCCTCATCCGTCTCCACATCATCATCCTCATCTTCAACCACTGTGACCAACGGGGCTGACTCTCGTGGCAGTAGTTGTTCCCAAACAACCTGAATGTCGTGAGGCTACTCCTCTATAGGCATTTGAGGTCCCTCCTCTCTAGCCCCGACCGATTCTCGACATTAGTCATCCTGACAACAAAATTTTAAAGTTTTAGTTATTAATCATTCTACTCGACACTCGTGAGCACATAAGTTATAAACACATAAGCATATAAGTGTTTTATTACTTCTTCCTTAAAACTCGATAAGTGTTATCTCCATTATCTTTTCAAAGGTTACTTCCTAAGGCTTTTCCCCCCCACCTAAGGTTCATAACCTAAAGCTTTGATACCAACTTGTGACACCAAATCTTGAGGTAATGAAGTACCAAGATTTGGGGGTGTCATAGATATTCATCAGAAATTATTCATCTTTGCACTACAAGCCAAAGATATTTAGTAATATCATCATTTAGGACTACGGATGATGAAAAATATTTTAAAGGAAACGAATCCAGTGAAACAAAATAACAAATATCAAGGATTCGTATTTCGGTTTATCCATGTCCAAAAATACCTCATAAATAATCATAGTGGAGTAAAATTCAAGAATGATCAAAACATGGATACAATCAAAGCTAGTATCCATAATAGATATTTTGGACGAAAAATAAAAATTTTTAATTTTTCTATGAATAGTGCCGTATACGTGAATAGTAACCCCGACACTAAAAGACAAGAATTTCACAAGAAAAATACTCCCAATATTTTGGCATAATGATATTGAAAGAAATAATATCATTTTTAAAAAATTAATATCCCTTACCTCGAAAGAATAGTACTTCTGGCTAGAATACTGGATATAGAGCTGAAGGGAACTTGCACCGTATAGCAACACTCAAAGTCTTAAAATACTCACAAGAATACGCTGGATAATATAGAGAGAGAGAAAGAGAGAGAAAACTTTAGTTTCTGAGGTGATTTTCAATTCTAACCTAAGCACCCTATTTATAGGAAAATGCTTAGAACACCAAAGCAGAAAATTTAATAAAATATTAATATTATTTATTTAAATTCTTACGCCCACCTTGACCATCTGAATTGAACCACCAATAATGACAAAAACTAAAAAAACGTTTTTGTTATTAAAAATAATTAAAACTTTCAAAAATCAATTATTTCGGAACTACGGAACTTCAATAATTCATACTAAATAGCCTTTTTATCAGAAAAATTCAAACCTTATGACTTTTCCATAGGAAATTTCATTATCTACAACTTTGCAGAAGAAAGTTTTTCCAAATTCCAAACAGAAATTGACCGAAATCCACAAACAAAGCGATTCGATTGTGTTATAATTAAATTTCGGTCAAGAAATGGACCATGAGACATGTTTAACATGTTTTAAACAACTTTTGCAACAAAAATACTCTTCCTCCTCATATACTCATATATCCCACATTCATTGTAAAAATATCATCATTATTATATTATAATAATATAATAAAATATTATTTTATCGAGAAAAGATAAAATATCGATTTTTCAACAATTGTCACTTTAAAATTTTCTCCATCTATATCCACATAAAATGAATATTTTCCTCATCATATAAATCA
Source organism: Panax ginseng (assembly GCA_020205605.1). Taxonomy (NCBI): domain Eukaryota; kingdom Viridiplantae; phylum Streptophyta; class Magnoliopsida; order Apiales; family Araliaceae; genus Panax; species Panax ginseng. The sequence continues at coordinate 32,126,665 of CM035143.1, read as the reverse complement.
ATAATAAATTATTCACAAATAATATTACAGAATCACAATCTTGTGACGGTAACCGTTGCCGCCTGGGAAAGAGGGCTTTCAATAAGGATTTCTCCTCATTGGCGGCGCAATTAGGTGACCAAACCTCTCCTTAGACGAGAACTTTCTAGACATTGCCAATAATGTTATCTAATAATATTATTAGGATAATATGAATTATTGCTCCGATAATGGAAAATCTTTGTGTAGTGACAATTATTGAAACAACAATAATATAAAATATCAACGTAGCAATTATTGAATCAATAAAATAAAATCATGAACAATAATTCTTTGTAACAATTATTGAGTAGTGTCTTCTTACGTAAGAATCAATAATTGGTGCAATCTGGAGTGCTATCTTGTGTAACGCCAGACATCGTGTTTTAACCGAATTATTCAACGGTGATAATTGTAACAACTACAATCGCTATTTATAAACAACTTATATTTTCCGTTTTTCTTCATCCAATCGCTTTCGTTATGGGGCCCATAAAGATTATTGCGTCGTCACGAATATTCCCAAGCGGAAGAATATTCCACGACCAAACGAATATTCCCGACAACAATGAATATTTTATAACCACTTGCTTATTTGAAATATTTGCGCATTTTACCCATAACTAGAGGAAATTAAATTTCATTTATTAATAATTTGGGGTCTTACATATACGGTGCAAGTTTCCTTCGACATTACATCCGAAATTCTAGCCAGAAGTACTATTCTTTTGAGGTAAGGGATTATAAGGGATATTGTCATTATTATAGTAAGAGATTATAAGGGATAGTAAGGGATAGTAAGAGATGTTATTTTCTTCATAATGATGTTATTCTTTCAATATCATTATGCCGAAAATATTGATATGAATATTATTGTGGAATTTCTACCTTTTTGTGTCGGAGTTACAATTCACGATATTTTCGAATTATTCACGATATCGACACTATTTATATATACTCAAGCACTATTCATGTATATATGACATTATTTACGATACTGAGACTATGTATTTAATATGGAGTACTATTCACGAGTTACTATTCATGAGTTGTTGTAAGACCCCGAAATTTTTTTAAATAAAAAGGAATTTCCTTTATTTATTATTTTGAAATAGTAAGGGTGGATTTGATTAATGTGGTTAGTTATGGGTAAAATGCTAAATATTTTAAATAAGCAAGTGGTGATATAATATTCATTATTGTCGAAGAATATTCGTTTGGTCGTGGAATATTCAGATCGTCGAGGAATATTCGCACGACGACGCACCATGTGTGTGGGCCCCATAACTAAAGTTTATTGGAGGAAGAAACGACAAGAATAAGTTGTTTATAAATACTTGGCTAGAATTGTTACCAGATTATCATCGTTGAAATACCCGATGGTTAAAACACAAGAATGTCGGCGTTATTGCACAAGAAGATACTCAGATTGCACCAATTATTGATTATTACGTAAGAAGGAACTACTCAATAATGGTTACGAGAATTACCGCTCAAAGATTTTATTTTATTGATTCAATAATTCACGCATTGATATTTTATATCATTGTTGTTTCAATAATTGTCATTACAAAATATTTTTCATTATCGGAACAATAATTCATATTATCTGAAAAATATTATTAGATAACATTATTGGCAATGTCTAGAAAGTTTCTGCCTAAGGAGAGGTTTGGTCACCTAATTGCCGCCAAGAAGGAGAAATTCTTATCGAAAGCCCCTCTTTCTCGGGAACCGCTCGGTTGTCAATATTGTGATTCTCGTAATATTATTTGTGAATAATTAATTATTGATTCATATGATGAGGAAAATATTGATTTTATGTGGATATAGGCGGAGAAAATTTTTATAGTGACAATTGTTGAAAATTAATATTTTATCTTTTCCCGATAAAATAATTCATTTAAATATATTATTTTAATAATATATTAACGATGATATTTTTACGATGAATGTGGGATATATGAGTATATGTGGAGGAGGAGTATTTTTGTTACCAAAATGTTTAAAACATGTTAAACATGTCTGGTGGACCCCATTTATCGACCGAAATTTGATTATAGCTTGTAAAATCGCCCATTTGTGGATTTCGGCCAATTTTGCTTTGGAATTTGGAAAAACTTTCTTCTCAGTAAAGTTGTAGAGAATTGAATTTCCTATAAAAATTCATTTAGATTTGAATTTTTCGGCAAAAGGGCTATTTATTGTGAATTATGAAGTTCAAGCTCAAATAATTGATTTTGGAAGTTTAAAATATTTTTATTTACAAAAACGTTTTTTTCATTTGGTTCCCTCATTTAACACATGACAAGTTTTGAAATTCAGATTCAAGGTGTGTATAGGAATTATTATTATAAATAATAATATTAGATTAAATTTTCGCTTTGGTGTTCTAAGCAATTTCCTATAAATAAGGTGCTTAGGTTAGAATTGAAAATCACACCGTAAACTCAAGTTTTCTCTCTCTATATTATCGAGTATTCTTGTGAGTATTTTGAGTATACTTTGAGTATTGCTATACGGTGGAAGTTCAAGTCATAGCCTATATCCGATGTTTCAACTAGAAGTACTGTCTTTTCGAGGTAAGGGATGTTATTTTCTTCTCAAATGATATTATTTCTTCAATATCATTATCTGAAATATTGGTTGGAACTTTTTATCAAATTTGGAACTTTTTCATGGTCGGGGTTACTATTCATGAGTTACTATTCACGAGTTACTATTCATGAGTTACTATTCATGAGTTACTATTCACGAAAGTACTATTCACGTAAGCGTGAAGATGTTTTTTTTTGTGAAATTTCTATCTTTTGGTGTCTGAGTTACTATTCACGATATCAAGACTATTCACGATACTCAAGACTATTCACGAATACTAAGACTATTCACCTAGAAAAATGAAATTTCTTCTTTTTGTCCAAAATATCTATTATGGATACTAGCTTTGATTGTATCCATGTTTTGATCATTCTTGAATTTTACACCACTATGATTATTTTTGAGGTATTTTTGGACGTGGATAAAACAAAGTACTAATCCTTAATCCTTAATCCTTGTCATTTTGTTTCAATGGATTCGTTTCTTTAAAAATATTTTTCATCATCCTCGGCCTTAAATGATGATATTATTGAATATCTTGGCCTCCGTAGTGAAAAAGATGAATGATTTATGATGAATATCTTTGGCCAAGAAGGCAAAGATGAATGATTTATGATGAATATCTTTGGCCCGTAGTGCAAAGATGAATGATTTTCGATGAATATCTTTTGGCCCGTAGTGCAAAGATGAGCAGTGTTTAGATGAACATGACTAATCGGGTGAATGTCCTTGGCCCTGTAGTGCAAGGATGAATATTTGATCTCGGATATATATTGATTGATGTTACAGGATAAAAATAGACGATGAACTTTAAAATTCATACATAGAAGATAGTAGTTTGCATTCTCTACTTAACTCTTCTAATGAATTATTATTTTCATTGCATGAATATTGATTTAAAACTTGTTGTCTATTGTATTCTATTATATTTTTCCTCGTTGAAGACTAACGATAATTTTGTTGTATATTATCTTAGTCATAATATTCTTTTACTAGGCTAGTCGAGCTCACCCTTTTCCTTGTTGTTCCATTTTCTTCTCGTGGAGGTGAGAACATAGCAAGATCGTAGCCTGGGTATGGAATGAAGGTTCTAGAGAGAGTTGTTTAGTAGTCCTCACCATTTTTGTAAAATAATGTATCAATAATTATGATGGGGATTTATTTTGCGTGTGGATATTGTCTGCACGGCAATATCTCGTATTTAAACTCATTAAGTATGTATTGTCGTATTTCACACGACATTTGTATTATTGAAGTTGTAGTTATTTCGTACCATGTATTTGGCACACTCGTAATGGGTTGGGTGGAATGGACCTATTTTGGGGGTGTCACAATTGGTATCAGAGCTTAGGGATATGATATCTGGCGGAGATCGGGGAATAGAACTAGGAGGGGAGAGACGAGTAAATCCTTCGTTAGTGTGTCCTACCTAAGCTTATTTGATAGTTGGTTATTATATAGGGATATTATGTGATATATTGATTTCCTTAATTAACCCTTGTTTTATGACAGTATTTGAGAATGTCGACTGAGAATATTAATAAAGGAGTGAATGAGACCGTGGAGATGCCTGAGACTCACCAACGAGGATAACGCAACAGTCGGGCAATGTTCCTCCTGTGAACAACACCACCGAAAGCGGATGATGAACGAGGGATATTTAGAAGCTTTTTGCAGTTCATGCAAAATCGCATTTGCGAGGAGACTCGTGTACAAAATACTGGGAGGAAATGATAAGAACGCTTAGCGGTTTGTCACTACCAAACAATTCAAAGAGTTGGGACCACCAGATTTCCATGGAAAGCCAGATCCGATCATGGCGTAAACATGGGTCAAGCAAATTACCAAGATATTTGATGTCTTGGGATGCACGGAGGAATGAAGGTTCCATTCGCCACCTTTATGTTTTCGTGGTGAAGAAGATTATTATTGGTGGGAATCGTGAAGCGTACCCAACCGGATGCACTTAACATGTCTTGGGAAAGATTTCGTAAACTTTTCAATGACAAGTACTTTCCTCGAAAGTATTCGTAATATGAAGGAGGTAGAGTTTATTAGACTCGAGCGTAACAAATACGACGGTGTCTCAAAGACGAGGAAAAGTTTCACGAGTTATCCGTGTTCAGACCTCATTTGGTGGAGAATGAGGAACGAATGACGCGTATGTTTTCGAGAGGTCTAAAACCCGAGATTCGGCTAATACCTCATTTCTCATAAATTTTCTTTATATTCGAGATGTTGTAAATGTGGCTCAATTATTAGAGCGAGATAATGAGTCTGCTCAACCGGAGGCACCAACAACACGATAAAAATCATACTTTGGTGGCAACGACCATCGGGACAATGATAACCATCGTGAAAGAAATTATCAGGCAAGAAATGGTAACCACTTCGGTGGTAATCATGGCTAAGATAATAGAAGAAATAATTCAAGTGGAAATTTCAAGAAGAGAAGATTAAACGATGGCGGAAGACGCTTTAAGAAGCAAAGATCAACACCAAAGAACAAATTCTAGGGGTGGAGAACGACCGCCAGTTAGATGTTACAAATGTGGAGAGGAGGGATATATAAGTCCAAACTATTCACAGCCTTCCAAGGTAAGTTTTAGTTGTGGAAAAGAAGATCACATAGCTCGATTTTGTCCTCAGAATAAATCAAGTCCAAATTGGAACTATGGCACCAAAGGCTGGATATTTGGAAAAGACAAAGTCAATCAGCGCCCTCGGAAGAGCGTTTTGTCGTGACCCCATTAAAATGCGAGGAACCCAAATGAGTTTAGCACGGTTAGTTAATTATAAATTCTTATGAAGTTTATACCTTTACTAGATAACCTGTTCTACCCATTCTTTATCTCTTCGCTTATGCGCCAACGTTTGAATTTGACTACTTGAGAAATTAGACTTTGACCTATCTCGTGGAGACTCTGTTAAGAGAAACTTTTATTACATCCGTTGTTTAAAAATCTTGCTTGATTCAGTTGGCACTATCACATTACTCGTTAACCTTATTTCTATAGAGATATTTGTTTTTATGTGATTTTAAGGTTAACTACTCATCATACCAAAATTGATTACTTTCGTAAGGTTGTTAGTTTTCATATTCTTAAGCAACCTCGTTATTCAATTCAAGCAACCAAACCATTGAAGTCAAACTCTTTCATATTAAATTATAAAGCCATTTGTTTATTGAAAAACTAATGTCAAGCTTTCTTAGTCCATGTTATGGATTTGAATAAAGACACGCCGATTTGAATAATATTCCTGTTGTTATTGATTTTTCCCGACGTATTTCAAGAATTTTTCGCCTACTCCCCAGAGCGTGATATTGAATTTGTATCGACTTTAAATCCTAAGACAAAACCCATTTTGTAAAATCTCACATCGAATGGCTCCTATTGAACTTCGTGAGTTAAAACCCAATCTGTAGAAGTTGATACCGAGCCTCTATCTCGGTGACTTCCTTTGTGGAATGCTCTGCCGGACTCTCGTAGGGGACACAATATTCGTATGCGATAGTAAACCGATAGGTGTCATTGTAACGTGCTATCCAAGATTGGGATGTGAGTCACAGTTGAGAACAACCTAAGCCTCAGAATCGAAATATGTAGCTTTCTAGGCTTAGTTGGTTATTATCGGAGATTCGTTGAAGGATATTCTCTAATCGCTATTCCATTAACGCAAATTTGACTCGTAGAGATACAAAATTGAATGGAGCAAAGAATGTGGGAAGAGCTTCAAGAACTCAAGAGGAGACTCATTTCAAAGACATGTTCGACCATGCCATCCCGGGAAAGCTAACGTGGTAATGGACGTGTTGAGTAGAAGATCATATACAAGTACGAAAGTACGATATTGTCAAAAACTAATTTCAGATAATTTACAAATAATAGAGATGGAGATGAAAACTCTAGGTACCCACGTGATGATATACGAAAGTATAATCGACTTTAATCAATAAAGTTAAAGTTTATTCAAGCTACACACCGGAATGATGAATTTGAAGAAGGAGGTGTAAGAAGTTGTTATTTCAAAAGCGAGAATCGGTGAGGTGAGGAAAACTCAAACCTTCGATTTATTAATCCATTTGAAATTCTCGATCGAATAGGAATGCGTGGCCTATAGACTTGTTTTTCCGCCAAGTATGACGCGTGTTCATAACGTTTTTCACGTATCGATGTTACGTAAATATGTGGACGACCCGAACCACGTCATTGAGTTAGAACCGGACGAGATAGCCGAAGACTTAACGTACGAGGAGGTACCTGTCAAGATCTTGGATAGGAAAGAACATGTCCTATGTACCGAGGTTATATCACAAGTTAAAGTTTTGTGGAGAAACCATGCTATTGATGAAATGACCTGGGAGTTGGAAACAGAAATGAAAGCGAGGTATTTTCATCTTTTCGAAACACCAGGTACGTACGTCAATTTCGAGGACGAAATTTCATAAGGAGGGGAGGTTGTAAGACCCCGAAATTTTTTTAAATAAAAAGGAATTTCCTTTATTTATTATTTTGAAATAGTAAGGGTGGATTTGATTAATGTGGTTAGTTATGGGTAAAATGCGCAAATATTTTAAATAAGCAAGTGGTGATATAATATTCATTATTGTTGGAGAATATTCGTTTGGTCGTGGAATATTCGTACTGTCGGGGAATATTCGTACGACGGCGCAGCCATGTGTGGGCCCCATAACGGAAAGCGATTGGAGGAAGAAAACGACAAGAATAAGTTGTTTATAAATAACTGCCAATAGTTATTACCAATTATCATTGTTGAAATACCCAAATGGTTAAAACACAAGAATACGCGTTATCGCACAAGAAGATGCACTGCAGATTGCACCAATTATTGATTATTACGTAAGAAGGCACTACTCAATAATGGTTACAGTAATTACTGTTCAGTATTTTATTTTATTGATTCAATAATTGCTTCATTGATATTTTATATTGCTGTTGTTTCAATAATTGTCATTACACAATATTTTTCATTATCGGAACAATAATTCATATTATCTGAAAAATATTATTAGATAACATTATTGGCAATGTCTAGAAAGTTCTGCTCTAAGGAGAGGTTTGGTCACCTAATTGCGGCGCCAAGAAGGAGAAATTCTTATCGAAAGCCCCTCTTTCTTCGGGAACCGCGCCTGGTTGTCAATATTGTGATTCTGTAATATTATTTGTGAATAATTAATTATTGATTCATATGATGAGGAAAATATTGATTTTATGTGGATATAGACGGAGAAAATTTTTATAGTGACAATTGTTGAAAATTAATATTTTATCTTTTTCTGATAAAATAATTCATTTAAATATATTATTTTAATAATATATTAACGATGATATTTTTACGATGAATGTGGGATATATGAGTATATGTGGAGGAGGAGTATTTTTGTTACCAAAAATGTTTAAAACATGTTAAATATGTCGGTGGACCCCATTTATCGATCGAAATTTGATTATACCGTAAAATCGCCCATTTGTGGATTTTTGGCCAATTTCATTTGGAATTTGGAAAAACTTTCTTCCGTAAAGTTGTAGAGAATTGAATTTCCTATAAAATTCACTTAGATTTGAATTTTTCCGCAAAAGGGCTATTTATTGTGAATTATTGAAGTTCAAGTTCAAATAATTGATTTTTGGAAGTTTAAAATATTTTTATTTACAAAAATGTTTTTTCATTTGGTTCCCTCATTTAACACATGACAAGTTTCTTTGAAATTCAGATTCAAGGTGTGCATAGGAATTATTATTATAAATAATAATATTATATTAAATTTTCTGCTTTGGTGTTCTAAGCAATTTCCTATAAATAGGTGCTTAGGTTAGAATTGAAAATCACACCAGAAACTGAAGTTTTTTCTCTCTATATTATCGAGCGTATTCTTGTGAGTATTTTGAGTATACTTTGAGTATTGCTATACGGTGCAAGTTCAAGTCATAGCCTATATCCGGTGTTTCAACTAGAAGTACTGTCTTTCGAGGTAAGGGATGTTATTTTCTTCTCAAATGATATTATTTCTTCAATATCATTATCTTTGAAATATTAGTTGGAACTTTTATCAAATTTGGAACTTTTTCATGTCGGGGTTACTATTCATGAGTTACTATTCACGAGTTACTATTCATGAGTTACTATTCATGAGTTACTATTCACGAAGCGTGAAGATGTTTTTTGTGAAATTTCTATCTTTTGGTGTCTGAGTTACTATTCACGATATACTAAGACTATTCACGATACTCTAAGACTATTCACTTAATACAAGACTATTCAATCTGAAAAAATGAAATTTCTTCTTTTGTCCAAAATATCTATTATGGATACTAGCTTTGATTGTATCCATGTTTTGATCATTCTTGAATTTTACACCACTATGATTATTTTTGAGGTATTTTGGACGTGGATAAAACAAAGTACGAATCCTTAATCCTTAATCCTTGTCATTTTGTTTCACTTTGGATTCGCTTTTTTAAAATATTTTTCATCATCCTCACCTTAAATGATGATATTATTGAATATCTTTGGCCCAGAAGTGCAAAGATGAATGATTTATGATGAATATCTTTGGCCAAGAGTGTAAAGATGAATGATTTATGATGAATATCTTTGGCCCAGTAGTGCAAAAGATGAATGATTTCGATGAATATCTTCGCCCGTAGTGCAAAAGATGAACAGTGTTTAGATGAACATGATTAATCGGTGAATGTCCTTGGCTCGTAGTAAAAGGATGAATATTTGATCTCTATATATATTGATTGATGTTATAGGATAAAATAGACGATGAACTTTAAAATTCATAAATAGAAGATAGTAGTTTGCATTCTCTACTTAACTCTTCTAATGAATTATTATTTCCGCTGCGAATATTGATTTAAAACTTGTTGTCTATTGTATTCTATTATATTTTTCCATGTTGAAGACTAACGATAATTTTGTTGTATATTATCTTAGTCATAATATTCTTTAATAGGCTAGTCGAGCTCACCCTTTTCCTTGTTGTTCCATTTTCTTCTCAGGAGGTGAGAACATAGCAAGATCGAGTGGGGGTATGGAATGAAGGTTCTAGAGAGAGTTGTTTAGTAGTCCTCACCATTTTTGTAAAATAATGTATCAATAATTATGATGGGGATTTATTTGCGTGTGGATATTGTCTAGGCGGCAATATCTCGTATTTAAACTCACAAGATGTATTGTCGTATTTCACACGACATTTGTATTATTGAAGTTGTAGTTATTTCTGTACCATGTATTTGGCGACTCAGAATGGGTTGGGTGGAATGGACCTATTTTGGGAGTGTCACAGTTACTATTCACGGAGTACTATTCACGACAAAATTGGTTTCTTTTTCTGACCAAATTATCGTTGATTTATGTATATTGCTCTTGAAATTAAATGCAGTTATTGATTATATTATTTATATTTTCATATATAACATTTTTATAATCCTGGTGATGAAATTTCTCTTTGACTTGAGTGTAAAGATGGGTTGATTAATAGTATGATCTTGACTATGGGTTCTCTTTGGCCAGTAGTGTAAAGATGAATTGTTGACTGGTATGATCATTACAATTGAATTTATAATTGAATATCTTTAGCTTAAGTGCAAAGGTGAATTGATCAACATGGTTATAATTATTGTTTATATAAATTCTGAAATGATTATATATTTCTTTGAGATATTAATATCTTTGGCCTATAGTGCAAAGATGACCTGTTGTTGAATATCTTTGGCCTGTAGTGTAAAGATGATCTATTGTTTAATATCTTTGGCCTGTAGTGCAATGATGACCTGTTGTTGAATATCTTTGGCCAGTAGTGCAAAGATGAACTGTTGACGAATATCTTTGGCCCGTAGTGCAAAGATGAATTTATCAATATGATTATGAACAGGAACTGTGATTTGGTATAACCATGATCTTTGATGTTTCAGGTAAAAACATGTGATGAAAATTATCTTCTTCCTGGATGAGAAGAGGAATTTAGAACCACAATTATGATTATGAGTTATTCACATGATTGTGGAAAGGAACTGTTGATTGATGTTACAGGGATAAAACATTGTTGGTGGAATTTTAACATGGAGAAGATAATAGACTTTATGGTCTATTTGACTCTTCTAATGGATTGCACGTTCCGCTGCAACTATGGTTGAAAAGTTTTATCATCTACCATATATTCTAAATCTCTGATTTATTACTGATGAAGTTTATTGATAATTTAATTATCTTTAGTCATGATATTCTTTACTGGGATAGTTGTGCTCACCCTTTTGCTTCACAATTCCTTTTAGGTAATAAAAGTGTAGCTGGGTCGAGCGGGGATAATAGGGGAATAGAACGGTGTTCTCTAGCTATGGAGATTCTCCCTAAATAGTATAAAAAATCGTGTTGTATTTTATACATCATTTAGTAGTTATATTTGGTGAATCAAATAGGGTGAGGCGAACCCAACATTGGAAGGGTGCACTACTAGAAATTTGACATATAGCGACGGCCAAAGATTTTAAACCGTCAGCTATATATAGTATCTATAGCGACGGTCAAGACGCGAACCGCTTTCAGATAGAGGTTTTTTTAAGATAAAACCCTCCCACTTTCCCCCAAATTATTTTAGTATCTTCACTATTTCTCTCTCGTTACAGATGAACGGTGCAATAGTTAGGGTTTTAGTGCGAAATTGAACAGAAATGTTTCCTAAAGGATGTTGCTTTAAAGATCCCATCGCTAATTCAAAAGGGCCCTAGAGGGATTTGTGTGCTTTCTGTAAATGGAGTTGTTTCCAATGTCACAATTTGCTAGCCCGGTTCTTCTGGTGGTATCTTGACATATGAGGTATAACATTAGTTTGGTCTATATGTTCTCCTGAAATTGTATTTTTTTCAGTTCTTTCTATTGTAAAATACATGTTTCTTCTGGCGGTATCTTGACATATAAGGTACGACGGTAGTTTGGCCTATATGTTCTCCTGAAATTAGATTATTTCAGTTCTTTCTATTGCAAAATATCTTTTTTGAAATGACGTCATGCCTTCGTTAATCTAGAGGCTAGAGACCGCTTCATTATAATTTAGTTTATTTTTTGCCTTGTGAAATCGATTCCACCTGGGGAGACAAATCCCCGTAAATTCGTAGAGAAGTTGTCGTCTTTATCTTCTTCACCAGCGGATTTTCTAGATGGGTCGGGTCCCAAACCCCATTTTATCAACAAAATTGCAGGTACATTTATTGAGAAGAAGGTAATAATCTTATGCAGTTTTTATCACATGTACACGAGTATGTTAATGCATACATATACTTCTAATTTTCTAATTTGGTGTTTTTAAAAAAATTATTAATGTACCATCGTAATGTGCTTATTTTAGTGTAAATTCATGACTTTCGATCTACCTTTTGTAAATTATCTTTTAGCTAATTCTTTGGTTTATGGAGCTTGGTGAACATAAAAAACTTAAAGGTATTTAATGCTCCTTTTTTATTATTTGTTTATATATCAGAGATACGTGAAAGATTCGATTTTTTTTCTTTGTTAGATTTATATTTGCCTAATTTAATCAAGCAAATGTTCATTGATGTGCCTATCCCCATGGTTACAAACTGAAGCAATTCATTGTTTTCCATTGTAATTGTAATCAGCCCCAAGACATTTGTGCAAGTGGATGTGCCGAAAACATTGTTCGGAGAATCTGTTTTGTATTTAAAAGGTAACAAAAATCTAGTATTTTATATTTTAATGAAGTGTCTTTTTAAAATTTCATTTTCTAAATGTGGAATTATTATGTGAAATGATTTTTGTGTGTTATCACTTTAAATATTTGAAACTTTCATTGTGATTTTGGCTAATAAATACTAATTTTATTGTTTACATGCTATGGGTTCATGCTTAATTTAATTATTTCTTGGTAAATTTCATGTTTAATTTTTTTATTTCTTGGTGAATAGATGATATGGCGGTCACTATTGGGATGATTTTGCTCCGTATTACCTTTTTTCCTGATAATTACTTTGCTCCTTATTACCTACATGAATCTACTGTTTGTCATTTGAAGCTAATAATAAGTTAACTTATTTCAAATCTGGTTGTGGAACTTTTGAAGAGGAGTCTTGCAAAGTGGAAGACCCTATTTTCTTTCTAAGGAAAGACATTGGCCTTGATTAGGAGCAAAATTTCAATCTTGTTGATAAACTTCTTATTGATCTTACCGTTGCCAACATTTTCCTACTTGTATGTCATTTCTGATGCATGTTTTCTTTGCATAAATTTTAACTTCCCAGTATACCTTGCCAGTATATTAGTAAATAATGTTGTCTTTTCCTGTGTAATTTGTTCAAACAAAAAAGGGTAGAAAGAAGAGTGAGTTTAAATTGCTAGAAGTCTATATTTTGGTAGAAATTATTTGAATAACAATTGTTTTCTTTTGTCTTTTTGTTTTCATTGAGGAGTTAGTTACAACATAACACTAAGCTTTGTCATATAGACAAGAAAGTCAATATATCAGTTTTCAACTTTTCAGTTAAGCAAATTAAATTTTAGACAGCGTTAATCATTCGCCTGTTTGTCATATAGACAAGAAAGTCAATATATTAGTGTTTCATTACTGTACAGTTTGCTTTAATCTTTGTTGAAAGGATTTGTACTATTATTTTTGCTTATATCACTCTTTGTGTAGGATCTTCATTCTCAGCTCAAGGAATTGATTCCAGAACAACAGGTACATTTTACTAGCATTGAAAGTTGACTAGTAATGGTAGATAAACTGTTAGGTTGGTTGTTGCCTTTTTCATGCCTCCATTTGGTTCAACTTGTATCATATTTATCATCAATGTCTCCTTTATGATGGCTTTTAATTTGGATAATGGAGTAATCCTTGTATGACTTGTTTGTCTTATTGCATCATTGTACTCATTGCTTTAATAGTTGGAGTTAATTTTCGTAAGGTGAATGTAGAGAAAATTTAAAGAGGCTGTGGACAGATTTTGGATGTAGTTTTACAAGTGAAACATGTTTTTAGAGTAAAAAAGCTAGCCACTCCCTTCCACCCTAAATTAACACAAAGAACAAGCTGTTATAGGTTTACATCCTAGTTGTCATACTCTTCTATGATCGCCTCTCTCGGTTAACCGAGGCATGTTTTCTATAATCATTATGTCTGAATTTCCTTTCTCTGGCATTTGTGTAAAGGCATGTAGCAATATATTCTATTTTAAATGAACCTCGCGGTATTTGATTTTTCTTCAGGAGCGCATTAAAAAACTTAAAAAAGAGCATGGAAAGGTTCAACTGGGGACCATTACTGTTAATATTGTAAAAGAAGTTCTTTTTATTCAACTTTTCTCTTCTAATATATAGATGCAGAAGTGGATGATCATATATTATTTAATTCTTTATTTTTTTACCATTTGGGCACACTTCATTTTATTGTATCCTATTTCTAAATATGCAAAAGTACTTGGTGGAATGAGAGGAATGATATGACTACTTTGGGAAACCTCATTACTTGATCCAAAGGAGGTATATACCTGCCAATTAACTCGTTCAGATAATTATGCTTTAGGATTTTAGTTAGTAAATGCACATTATGGAGGAAAGTACAGTACTCAAGGTTTGCAAAATCCTCCAGCAATGGTTCTGATGGACCTCAAAATGGCCATTCTCAATTGAATTTCTCCTGCTGACGTTTGAATCGGCAAAAAGGCTATTGGATGATGTGGCATGTGGGTCTCCATGAGGACAAATTTGTTACAATAAATTTGCTCTAAATTTGATCAAGCAATTGTTAAGTCTTGAGTTATAATGTGAATGATTTTAAATGATGTATATAATATTTTTTATGTTTTATTTTATAGTGTACTTGTGTTTGTTGAATAAATGTGCATTATTAATTAATTTTTTTTTGAAATCTAAAAAGTTTATAGCGACGGTCGCCGACCGTCGCTATAGTCCTAAAGATCGTCGCTATAGAGTTTACCGACGTCTTCTATGGCGACGGTCGGCGACCAGCGCTAAATCCTATAGCGACGGTCTTTAGGCCTATAACGACGGTCGCCGATCGTCGCTATAGGTCGATTTTCTAGTAGTGGTGTTTTGAGACTATCATACAAGATGTCTAATGACATACAATCTTATGTTATCATAAGACAGGGTTGTGCACATCCACTTGCTGAGTATATCTACGAGCACTACCTATATAATCTTGGAGTTTGGTTGAAGTATAGTTCTCAATTAGAGACAATGGAGATAACTATATGTCAAGAGAAGACTCACCATTGGAAATATGATAGTAATCTTCTCATTTTTCTTTGGGGTCTATTGGGTCAACCAAGGATAATTCTGTGGGCATATGATATCTATCATAACATAGACGCATGACTTCCCATGTACGAAGGTTTCCTTGATCACTTCCCAAATATTTTAATTTCTAAAACAGTTATTGACTGTACCTTTATGTAAGGCGCCATTGTGACATGCTATCCAAGGTTGGGACATGAGTCACAGTTGGTATATATATTTGTATCAAACTCACAACATATGTGTTGTTGTATTTTGCATGAAAATTGTGATAATGAAGTTGTAGTTGTTTTCTGTACCATGTATTTGGCGACTCAGAATGGGTTGGGTGGATTGGACCTATTTTTGGGGCGTCACATTTGGTATTAGAGCTTAGGGATATGATCTCTGGCGGAGATCCGAGATTAGAACTAGGAAGGGAGAGACGAGTAATATCCTTCGCTAGTGTGTGTCCTACCTAAGCTGAATTTTCTTACTTAAGTTGACAAATTGTGATATGTCAATTAACCTTTGTTTTGAAGCTGTATCTAGAATGATATCTGAAATACAGGAGATGAGCAATGGAGAAATCATGATGACCGGGGAGATAGAATCTGAAATGAAAGCAAGGTATTCTCAACTCTTCGAAATACCAAATACGTAAATTTTGAGGACGAAATTTCATAAGGAGGGGAGATCGTAAGACCCCGAATATTATGAAATAAAAGTATTCAATTTTTCTTATAATTAATATTTAGTAAATGGTTAAATTGATAAAAGGTTAAAGTTAAGGGTGATATATGTAAATATTTTAAATAAGTAACTGGTTATAAAATATTCATTGTTGTCGGGGAATATCCGTTTGGTCGTGGAATATTCTTGTTGTCGGGGAATATTCGTACGACGGTGCAACCATTTGTGGGCCCCATAATAGAATAACTATCGGATGAAGAAAACGACAAATTTAAGTTGTTAGTTCCCAGTAGGTACAATAGATCTAGAAGGGGGGGTTGAATAGATCCTTTTAATTTTAGATACTTTTCTATTTTATTTTGTATTGCTATTAAATAAGCATATGACAAACATACGAATCTTTTCAAGCACAGCGGAATAAGTAAAAGATCCCCTTCATTGATATATTCATAATCATACATACATTGTTTATAGAGTTAGTTCAGTTGTAAGTAGTTAAAACATTCATAGCAGTTATAGCAGTTAATAGACATAATGTAAAAGACGCAAGGGGTTTTAAGTGGTTCAGAGACTCAAGCTCCTAATCCACTCTTCTGCTTTCAACTAACAGGATTTCCACTAAGGAAGGGCAGCACCTTGAATCACTAAGATTCCTTCAAGGCCAGCAGCCATGGGACTTCAGTTCACTAAGAACTCTTCAAGGCCAGCAGCCTTTGTGACGCCCCCAAAATTAGGTATACATCACCCATTCTGAGTCGCCAGATACATGGTATAAAATTCAAATACAACTTCATTTATATTAATCTGTTGAATGTCAGATAGAATACGACCACAGTTAACTGTGAGTTTTAATACAAATGTATGTAACTCTCATGGTGCCTCGACCACAACCTTACAATGGTACTTTATATAAAAGTATAGTCAAAGACTATTTTAGAAATTAAAATCTTTGGGAAGTGCTCAAGGAAACCTTCGTACATGGGAGGCCATGCGTCTAGGTTATAATAGATATCATATGGCCACAAAATTATCCTTGGTTGACCCAATAGACCCCAAAGAAAAATGAGAAGATTACTATCATCTTCTTTCCAATGGTGAGTCTTCTCTTGACATATAACTATCTCCACTGTCTCCAAGTGAATATTATATTTTAAATCAACTCCAAGATCATATAGGTAGTGCCCATAAATATACTCAGCAAGTGGATGTGCACAACCTTGTCTTATGATAACACGAGGTTGTATGTCATTAGACATCTTGTATGATAGTGGCAAAACACCCTTCCAAAGTTGGGTTTGCCTCACCCTATTTGATTCACCAAATATAACTACTAAATTATGTATAGAATACAACACACTTTTCAATACTGTTTAGGGAGAACCTCCACAACTAGAGACCACTATTCTATTCCCCTCGTTATCCACCGCCGAATGGCAAGAACACTCTTACTAAGAACACTCTTATTACACCGAAGGAATTGTGAAGCGAGAAGGGTGAGCACAACTAGCACAAGAAAGAATATCATGACTAAAGATAATTAAATTATCAATAGCTTTCATCAATAATAAATCAGAGATTTAGAACATATGGTAGATGATAAAACTTTTTAACCATAGTTGCAGCGGAACGAGCAATCCATTAGAAGAGTCAAATAGACCATAAGGTCTATTATCTTCTCTATGTTAAAAGTCCACCAATAATGTTTTATCCATGTAAAATACATCAACAGTTCCTGTCCAAAATCATATGAATAACTCATAATCATAATTGTGGTTCTAAATTCCTCTTTGCAACTAGGAATTAAGATAATTTTCATCACCTATCTTCACCGAAACATCAAAAATCATGGTTATACCAAATCGTAATTCTCGCCATAATCATACTAATAAATTCATCTTTGCACTACTACTAAAGATATTCATTAACAATTCATCTTTGCACTACATGCCAAAGACATACAATCGTATTTTAGAAGAGTCAAGTAGAGCATGATATCTACTATCTTCTACTTAATTAAAAGTATATAATAAATATTTTATCACGAGAAATTTTAATAAATAATCCACATCATCAAATCACCCCTGCACTACGGCCAAGGATATTCGTTAATATCACATCCATGAATTTATATTTCATCACTTAGACTCAGCTCGATAATCAATCCATATCATTGAATTATCCTTGCACTACGGCTAATGATATTCGTTATTATCACATCCATGAATTAATATTTCATTGCTGAGACTCAGCTCAATAATTAATCCACATCTTCGAATCATCCCTGCACTACAGGCCAATGATATTCTTTAGTATCACGAGGTTGAATTATCATGCACTACGGGCCAAAGATAATCGTGTTTTCATCAACGGTTCTGATCATACCATAAAACAATTCATCTTTGCACCCTTGGCCGAAGAGAATCCATAGCCATAATCAAACCAAAAACTGTCCATCAATGCACTACGGGACAATTAGGACTTTTTCCACATTATTTGTAACATTATGGTCATGATTATACCGAATAATCCCTGGTCATAATCATACCAAGTCCATCTATGCACTACAGTTAAAGATGACTTTCAACATAATATAAGCATGATGATGATGATAATGATATAAGAATCAATCAAATTAGATAAATGATAAATATTAAACATTTATAATATAATTTATCCAGCGTTCAATAATAACCAAATGTTATCAATCACTTAATAATCTCCTAATCTAATATCATTAATATTATAACAATATTTTAATCATTTCTTAAACTTATAAACAATTTATTTCAATTGTATACACTTTATCAAGTAATACATTTAATCATTCAAAAATGCCATACTCATAAGATTTCATCATCAATGTTCAAATCCCTCATCAAAAATCTTACCCTATATAGGATTCTCAAGCCATAAAATTCTATTTTCCAATTTTATTATTTCACATAACATATTTAATTCATTTACTCATAACTAGTTTATTTTTATGAAAAATACCAAATCAGTCCCAAAAATATTTCTTTTCTGAGATTTAGCAGAATATAGTCCCATCTTGAACATATATTTTTCTCAGAATTTTTAAAATTCATTTACTATTTTTCATATGGATAAAACTGTCGAATATTTAGACATTTATCATAAATTGTACTTTTGTCCAAAAATTTCGAAATTTACAGGGTATACTCTTGTTATATACATGTACTTCCAATAAAACTTTCACCAATTTTGGAGTTAACCACAAGCAGTTATAAGAGTTTACTTTTAAAATAGTCTTTTCTCATAAAATCCATAACTCTTAATCTATACATCCAAAAATCGCCATTTTTGGACACAATTTAGAAAACTCATTAAATTATCATTTCAAAATTTTCAAGAATTTTTGAGGGTCAGGAAAATTACGAATCTGCCCCTGGCAGAAACCCCTTTTTTAAATGAAAATACTATTCGCATGAATACGAAGGATCATTCACCATGCATTTGGTAATCCACATAGACAGGTTATTCCAACAGAATAATAAAGAATGGAATAACGGAAGGATTCACCATGCGTGCGATAGACTGCACCGATAGGTTATTCCCAACAGAATAATAAATAATGGAACCAGTCCCACGTAAGCGTATAAAACAGGATATTAACGTAATAATAAATAATGGAACCAGTCCCACAGTAAATGCACGCATGAGGATATTCCGGCGAGAATAATATATAGTGGAACCAGTTAAGCATAAACGCATGAGATAGGATATTCCGACGGGATAATAAAGAATGAAATATTAGAAGAATTTCACCATGTATGCGATTACTTAGATAAACAAAGTTATTCAACATAATAATAAAGAATGGAATAATGTAAGAATTTCACCAAGTATAGGGTAGTCCGCGTATACAAAGTTATTCCAATGTAATAATAAATAATAATAATATCATTTACGAGTACGACAATTATATCCCTACCTAAAAAAAGAAAAGTATCCCATTGGTAGAATTTGGAATATACTTGAAGAAAACTTGCACTACACTCAAAGCTTTCTAAAACTATAAAGAAATACACTCAAGATTATAGAAGAAGAACTCTCTCTATAGTTTCTCTCTCTAGAGTTTCAGTGAATTCATAAGAAATAATGAAGGAATGAGCTTCTATTTATAGAAAAATGGACTGCATAATAACTAACTCGTGAACGCTCCAGATTGATTTACTTTAATCTGACGGTCCATATTTAAAGCAAAATCTTTTAAATAAAATATAATATATTCTATTTATAATCTAATAAAACGAATAACTTTATAAAAGATTTTACTATGCAAACACTATGCATGCACTATGCAAACACTATACATAATAAAATATAATATATATTCTAATTATTATCTAATAAAACAAATAACTTTATAAAAGTATTTTGTTTTATATAAAAAGATTTTACTATGCAAAATACTATGCAAACACTATGCAACACTATGCATAATAAAATATAATATATTCTATTTATAGAATAACTTTATAAAAGTATTCTGTTTTATTACATTAATAATACCAATAAAACAAAACTGAGTGACTTATCACATAAGCATCAATAATCAATACCGTGCTATTTACCAAAATAGAAAAAAAATAAAAATTTGAATACTTTTATTTCATAAAATTCGGGGTCTCACAGCCTTGGAACTCCTCTAGTTCCCTAGGAACTCTTCAAGCCCAGCAGGCTTGGAACTTCATTTAGTCCCTTCGAAAAAGGACCCCTCAGGCCCTGGCTTCTTGAGTTGTTTGTTTGTTAGAGTTGGTGCTGAGCTGCTAAGATGTCTTCATGCTCTGAACATCTTCTGTACTTAGCAGCTTGGCGTGATCATCCTTGAAGTGCAGTTAAGTGTTGCATGATGCTCAGCTTCTTCAGTTACTCAACCACTTCGGATGACCCCTTAATGACTGCCTTGAAGATCGTTCCTCTTGATACACGATGGCTGCACATGATGGGTTTCTATAATGACTGTAAGTTCTTCTGCTAGGTACTTAGAAACTTTCTCATGATTGCCACCATGATGACGTTTGTGATCTCCCTTCTTGATACTTGATGTCTTCTCATGATGGACTTGTTAAGATGACTGTGAGCTTTTTTTTATGGTACTTAGAGTCTTCCCATGATGGACACCAAGATGACATGATGCTCTTCTTTTTCTCGGTAGTTCAGAACACTCTTCTTGTAGTAGAACTCTCACTTCTACTTCTTCCTTGGTATGTCTCTGAGTGTTCTTGGTGGATCGTAGAGTGAGCCTTCGGACTCACTATTTTACATGGTTTAGAACAGTCCACCATTACTCCAAACTCGGCAACTCCAGCAACCTTCGATCTTTGAAGCTCTAGCAGATTTATACTCCTTCTCAATCCTTCCGTTGGAAATTAGCCGTTGAAAGCTATTAAAACATCTTCACAGATCTCGAGTTACTTGAGGTAGACTGCTCCGAGATCTACTATTTTACAGACTACGATTCTACCTCGACAGCTCTCGAGTTCTCCTTGACTCTCTTGGTAGACTACAATTTCTGGTGCAGTGCTCGACGATCAGACAAGCCTATCTATTACATCATAAGATCAACCTAACATGCTTGATCTTTCTATATTTATAGTCCTTGTACATCATTTCTTTTTAAGGACTTTACAAAGCTATTTTGCTTATGTTGGATCAACCTAACATACTTGATCAATTCATTCTAGGTCCTTGTACACATGTTTCTATTATCTATCAAAGGACTTTACATCTTTTCTTAATGCAAGCATACTTGCATATTCATTCATATATATCATAATCAAATCATGTGTAAATAGGAATATCATTCATATGTTTATTCCCCATAACTCTCTATTTGATTTGATTATGACAAAAATAATAAGTGCATATGCATGTTATGAATGAATCTTATATACAGTGAGCAACTGTATTTCTAAAACAGATAATCATGAATGTCATTTATAAAGATATGGCAAATTATACATTAAGACACTTTACATCTTGTATCCAGAACATACCTAACTAGTTAGAGATGTACCTCTTTGGCTCTATTATGTTTCCAGGATGTCTGTTGATCAGCTATTCATCTGTTTGTTCTTCTTGCTCTTGCTCCCCCTAGGATGATGACCTTCTGTCTTTGCTTAGCTCCCCTTCAGCGTCTTTCTTAACATGCTCCCCCTCAGACTCTGCGATCATGTGATCATCATCTTTTGGCTCCCCCTCAGATGATGACTCTGCCTCTTTCTCTGCTGTCAGCTTCTTTGACTTCTTCTCTACTATTCTTCTGCTCTTCTTGCTCTTCTTTGAGTGCCTCTTGCTCTTCCTCTTTCTATGCCTCTTTTTCTCCCCCTTTTTGTCATTAATCATTTGGGTGTGCTGCTCCATGTTGGACATAAGCTGCTCCATCAGGTAGGAGGAGTTGGCAACTTCAAACTTGAGTTCCTGTTAGCCTAGCTCAATTTGCATTGAGAAAGACTGCTTCATGTCGTCAATCTTGTCAGAGATGGCGTGGATCTGCTCATCATTGGCCTTCTGTGCTCGTAGAGCTTCTGCCTTTTGATCTTGTATGGCCTTCAAATAGATGTTATCTCTCTCTCTCTCTTTGATTTTGAGAGATACATCAGCCATTGCAGTTTGAAGTTTGTTCTGAAATGAATTATCTCCTTCTGCTGTGAACACCATTTTGACTCCTCATTAATCTGAGATGTCTTCTCAATCAACACATTTGAGTTCTTCATTAGTTCCTGCTCCACAAGATTTTGATCATCTGGTTGTGCAGCTTCGGGTTGAGCATCAGATTGAACTCTACGATTTTCATTCTTAGACAGATTTTTGAAAGCTTGGAGAATCTGAATAATCGTTGAGTACCAATTCCTGGTTGAGGATGAGTGAATGTTAGATAACAGTGTTTGGGTTGTTGGAAGCTTCTGATTTTGAATTTGAACAATCTCAATAGTAGAGTGATCAGACTCGACGATCATCTCATTGATCATGTTTCTGCTTCCTTGAGAGTCCACTCTACAATCGTAAGGGATATAGTGATTGCCAGACTGATGAAGGCTATTGATAATTTAATTATCTTTAGTCATGATATTCTTTACTGGGCTAGTTGTGCTCACCCTTTTGCTTCACAATTCCTTTCAGCTAATAAAAGTGTAGCTGGGTCGAGTGGGGATAATAGGGGAATAGAACGGTGGTCTCTCGCTGTGGAGATTCTCCCTAAACAGTATAGACAAGCGTGTTGTATTTTATACATCATTTAATAGTTATATTTGGTTAATCAAATAGGGTGAGGCTAACCCAACGTTGGAAGGGTGTTTTGACACTATCATACAAGATGTCTAATGACATACAACCTCGTGTTATCATAAGATATGGTTGTGCATATCCACTTGCTGAGTATATCTACGAGCACTACCTATATAATCTTGGAGTTTGGTTGAAGTATAGTTCTCAATTAGAGACAATGGAGATAACTATATGTCAAGAGAAGACTCACCATTGGAAATAATATGATAGTAATCTTCTCGTTTTTCTTTGGGGTCTATTGGGTCAACCAAGGATAATTCTGTGGGCATATGATATCTATCATAACCTAGACGCATGGCTTCCTATGTACGAAGGTTTCCTTGAGCACTTCTAAAAGATTTTAATTTCTAAAACAGTTATTGACTGTACCTTTATGTAAGGCGCCATTGTGACGTGCTATCCAAGGTTAGGACATGAGTCACAGTTGGTATATATATTTGTATCAAACTCATAACATATGTGTTGTTGTATTTTGCATGAAAATTGTGATAATGAAGTTGTAGTTATTTTCTGTACCATGTATTTGGCGACTCAGAATGGGTTGGGTGGATTGGACCTGTAACGGCCCCAAATCCAGGTTCCAAATCGCCGCGGATTCGGTACAATCATTCTACAACTGTTTGCGGAAGATATAAACATAAATTGTTTATACATTAAACTTTACACACTATTTCCAAAATCGAGTAACCTTAACGTATACACAATCATGACTGTCTAACACATGACAATACTATTCTTCAACATACTTTACAACTTAACTTCACATTCTATCCCAAGCTGAACTTGTCATTATCCTTTTCTCAGATTCGGCCAGTATTCGCTTTTATCCGCAATGTTTTATCATGATATAGCAAGGGTGAGCATGAAAGTTGCCCAAATGAAGTTTAAAAAAACAAGGTAAAGATATATCATGATTGAAAGAGTTTGAATAATAAGCTGGCTATCCTTCACAATGTAGTTGTGAATTAGCATGAACAAAATTTCAAAGCTGAATGAACATTGAAAATGAACATAACAATTATATCTGAACTGACTGGTAATGAAGGTGATCAGCCTTTCATACCTGACTTATACATGCAAGATGTACAGAGTATAATTCATAAGCATATCTGTCTGAAACTACTCTTAAAAGAGTTTAAGTAAAAAGAACTTGAAAAAAAACTTGCCTGAACCGTTGATTACCGTAACGCAATATAATACGCTTCTCCTAAAGACCTAATATTAATAATATAGATCTCCAATATTAGAATAATATCATCATTGTTATAAAATAACTTAAACATATTTCCACATACTCCTATCAGTCTATACAGCATATAAATCCTATAATAGATCTTTCGATTAGTCATAACATATAGTTAAGTATTAGACATTAGTTTTAAGTCTTAATATTATTATTATACTTTGATATTCTTTTAATCACATCATAACTTATACTTATAAGTTATTCATTTTTATATGTTATCCTAGTAAATTAGATAACATCTTAGTAAACCGAAATACCATTTCAAGAAGATTTGATTTTATTTCAAAGATCCGAAATCACTATTCTTTTCACGAAAAATACCAAATCAACTTATTATTTTTTATCCTTTGGTCAAACATATATACATGTATTTCATACATAAAAAATATTTTTCCGTAATTTTTCAATTTCTTTTACTATTTTTCAAAAATCATAATTAGTGCGTGACTTAAGAAAATTAGCTACCTCGTGCTTAACTCCAGAGATGCCCATCTTTTGACATAACCTTATATATGATAACGTGATGCTCCATTTTAAATTTCGTGGCAATCGGAGTTGTAGAACTCCGGTTATAGCGATTTCCGTCGGAAAATCACAAAAATTGAAATGGTCATAACTTGGTCGTTTTAAGCTGAAATTAGCTCATTTTTGGACACGAGCTACATATTACCATATATTTTCATTTCCCAAAAGCCTGTAATTTTTCTCATTAACTAAATGTCCAAAACAGCCCTCGGAAAAATTTGGCCAGAAACTTTTTGCACTTTGGCAGTTTTGGAGTCCTTTGCTAAAACTTATATAAAGCGAAATCTGTAACTCCGATTAATGATCCGTCAATTTTGTTGGATTTGTATCTTTCCGAATTACAATTTTCATCTATCACAATCCATATTTGGACATGTTAAGCTCCCAGAATTTAGCCCGGAAGTGACTGTTCAAATCTGTCCTTTTAACAGTTTTTCTTAACTTTGTGTAGTTTGGTAAAAATCCCATAACTTGCTCCTCCGATATCGGATTTAGTCCGTTTCGGAGTCTATGGAAAGCTTATTGAGTGTACTATAACATATCACAAGTCCAGAATTTTTTGAGCACCCTAACAAATCCGAAATGTTCTGTTTAGGGCAGCAGTCCACTAATTCATTTAAAACAAAAAAACTGTTTTGGTTCATCTTCTTTGTTCAAGCCTATCAACCCTAAAAATGGCAAGATCTAACCATAAAATATCATATATCATGTAGATCTTCCCTCATATGGATCATAAGTTCAACACTTGGTCTAAAACAACCATCACAAAACACATAAACTAATTAGAGTTTTGAGTTTAGGAAATTTTATACATTTGATTCCAACCAAAATCAACACCCAATATTGTTAGATCTAAACATGATACACTCCTCAACATGTATATACATAGTTTTTGAGTTGAGAACTATGGATTCAAGGTTTGATTTACAACCATCAAAATTAACTAAACAAAAGGATTTATACCTTTGCTTGATTTCTTCTCCTTCTTTCTTCCTTCCATGGATGGATCTTGATTGTATGAACATCAAAATCTCCTCCTTCTCCTCTTAGGATGGCGAACATGGCCTCCTCTTCTCTCTCCTCTCTCTTTTCTTGTGTTCTAGCAAGAATAATAAAAGTGATGAAAGGAAAAATATGATCTAAGTGTTGGAAAATCTATAGATATATTTTGTTATCTCCCAATCTCCTTTTCATCTAGAGCATGGTCCGGCCATATGGCCTTACTCTCCCACTAATTCTCTCTTTCTTTCCCCTTAGCAATATCCAAGTGGTTGCTTGCAAGATTAATAAACAAAGTGTTGGACAAAATAATCAATGGACACATGGAGAGTTGGTGAAAGTGGTTCAACAACTAAAGTGAACACTTATTAAATTCATCCCCACTTGTTATTGCTTCTCTTTTGGCCGGCCATGTGGCCTAAAAATGCTCCCAATTTGCTTTCTATTTTACCTCTTATTTGAGTTGACAAATGTCCAAAAATTCCTCTCCCACTTGGGTTAAAAATTGAGCCATTCCTTTAATGTATTACTTGGTCTCTTACTCACTTCTTTGGCCACACTTGAGCTATACATAGTCCAATACCTTTAATTCTTATCCAACCCAATTCATTTAATTAGGATATCCAATCTAAATATTTAATTAGAGTATCATTCCAAATAATTAGAATTTAAATCATCACTCTACTACAATAAATTCTATAACCCAATTAAGCATATTTTAATTAAGTTATAAAATTAAAATCTTGAGATAATAAAAATATATCTCTTAACTTAATATAATTTTAATATTATTACTATTCTCCCACAAGTAGGCTTAGTTTGGGCCATTAATTATCCCATTGAGCTAGCCATTTTACTTGTGTTACCTACTAACAAAAACTAACTTGGGCTTCCACCCAAAATTTAATTGGGTCATTATAATACTTGTCCCATACATAATATATTGGGCTAGATTAAATAATTAATTGCCCTTAATCACTTTATCTACAAGTCCCATGCTTAATTAATTAATTGGGCTTATTTAGATGATATAACATCATTAGTCCATTAAATCTACTCCTCTTGGACTCTATTCAAATTAATTGGGCTATAACCTTATTATAGTCCATTATTTTTAATTCTATTCCATTCTACCCTTATCTTTAAATTAGGGTTTACATCTCTCCCTCTAGAAAATAAATTCCTTACTCATGCCCTTTTAATTTCATAAACCAAATTATACTTGATTATAAAATTAATTATTGGAGATATATAAAATAAATCTCTTAATGTCAAGATATATACATTTATATACTAATATTCTCCCATATTATAATCTCTCAAAGTTATTTAATCACCACACCTAATATATATATTAGGTTACATAACTTAATTCTTACTCCACCCTTATATACAAAATAAATGTATTCACATTATATAATGTATATTTATTTACTCATATCCATAATTCACATAATCATAACATATTTCACTTCTCACATTAATTTTGACTTTTCTCCATAAAAGTTAACTGTTGACTTTGACCAAAAGTCAATCTTTACACATTTTGTGCTTACTGTCCATTCTGACTAAACTCGACGTTTTGGACGCAATCGAGCAGTCCATGCTTCAAAATTCTATCTCTAACTCAAATTTTGAGTTTTAAATTACTCCATTCTCATTACTAATCGTATTAACTAACGACTTTATACTTATTCAAATTCTTATTTGCCAATCAAGGCCAACACTCAAGCTATGTTAATTACTAACATAGTTTTAATCTTGATCATTATATCATTAACTTAATTCATCATTCTTCTTGCTAAAATATATATAGCACCTTACTAAGTAAATATATTTCTATACATATACTCATCTTCGTTTAACCTCATAGCATCTCTTCATGTGAAATCTTATTTCCAATAATAAAATTTCCATATGTACTTATATAACATTTCTTAGACTATTCAGTTCACATCGAATTTACAGGTATCGTAATACCTTATTCTTGATATTCCTTCAAGTACATATTAATTCATTTCTAGGGTTTTGGAATTTTGTAACCCTTATTTTCTCTATTCTCATTCGAATATCAAACCATATAGGTTTTACTTGAAAAATTTTAAATAAATCCTCAAATTCTCATCTAGGTTTTATTCTTTAACCTTTATTCTAATCGTTCAAGATTTTAGAAATTTTCGGGTTATCACAGGACCTATTTTGGGGGCGTCACATTTGGTATTAGAGCTTAGGGATATGATCTCTGGCGGAGATCCGAGATTAGAACTAGGAAGGGAGAGACGAGTAATATCCTTCGCTAGTGTGTGTCCTACCTAAGTTGAGTATATGTCCACAAATTTTGAACCGTTAAAAATGAACGTATGATTTGTTATGAATTTTAAGAGGTGACTGATTCAGAAATTAGGTTTATAAATTATTTTGGTGGAAAATTCTAGAATTGAGTGGGCCCCACTTGTGGTTGGTGAAGAAATGTGCTGAATTTTATTTCAAATGTGGTGGGTGGCAATAGTAGCAGGTAAAGCCATCAGGTTGCAGGTCAAGTCTGCTTCGGCGTGCTAACACTTTTCTATAAATAGAGGGCTAAGTTAGAATTAAAAATCACACCAGAAACATAAGCTTTCTCTCTTTCTCTCTCTATATTATCGAGCGTATTTTGTGAGTATTTAGATACTTTATGAGTTTATATTTTTCAAGACAAGTTTACAGCTAAAGATATCCCAAATTCAATTGAGTATACGGTTATTTTGAGGTAAAGGATGTTATTTTCTTCATATATGATATTATTTCTTCAATATCATTATGCCGAAGTATTGATCTGAACTTTTTATCAAATTTGGAACTTTTTGTGTTGGGATTACTATTCACGTATATAACACTATTCACGTATACGGCACTATTCACGAATACGACACTATTCACCAAAAAAATGAAATTTTTTTCTTTTTGTCCAAGATGTCTATTATGGTTACTATCTTTGATTGTATCTATGTTTTGATCTTTATTCTTGAATTTTGCTTCAAAATTGGTTATTATGGAGTATTATTGATCTTGGATAAATTGTTATACGAATCCCTACTATTTGTCCTTCTGTCTCAGTGGATTCATTTTTTTTAAAATATTTTTCATCATCCTCAATCCTAAATTATGATATACTAAATATCTTTGGCCTGTAGTGCAAAGATAAATGATTAACTGATGAATATCTTTGGCCCGTAGTGCAAAGATGAATAGGTGTTGAGATGAACATGACCAACTGGTGATACAAATGAATATCTTTGGCCTGTAGTGCAAAGATGAATATTTGATTCAAGATGTATATTGATTGATGTTGCAGGGATAAAATATTGATGATGGACTTTTAAATCTTAGAAGATAGTGGAATTCCTTCTCTACTTGACTCTTCTAATGGATTGTTGTTTCACTGCGATTGTTGATCTAAAACTTGTTGTCTATTATATTTTATCGATTTTTCCCTATTGAAGACTAATGATAATTTGTTGTATATTATCTTAGTCATAATATTCTTTACTGGGCTAGTTGAGCTCACCCTTTCCTTTTTATTCCATTTTTCTTCTCAGGAGGTGAAAACATAGCAGGATCTAGTCGGGGTATGGAGTGATGGTTCTAGAAAGATGTTTTAGCAGTCCTCACTATTTTTGTAAAATAGTGTTTGAATAATTATAATGAGAACTTATTTGAGTGTGGATATTGTCTAGAAGGCAATATTTGTATTTAAACTCACAGTATGTGTTGTCGTATTTTGCACGACAATTGTATTATTGAAGTTGTAGTTTGCTTTCTGTACCATGTATTTGGCGACTCAGAATGGGTGTTGTATACCTATTTTGGGGGCGTCACAGAAACCCTAATTCGATGTATAAAACCGTAATATGCGAACTTAAATGATTATTATATGGCTTAAGTGCTATATATTATAATATTAGTTAGGGTAAAGCTTAATTATTTAGTAAACCTACTTATTAATTAAATAATTTTGATGTTAATTAGGAAATATTAATCCTAATTTTAAAGTTATAAGTAATTAGAAAACCCTAATCTAATTACGAAATCTAATTTCTATTTTAGAAAATTAATTTTCTATTAGAAACCCTAATTTTGGGTTATAAACCCTAATCCGTGATTTTGACCCTAATTGCTAAATTATCGATTTTAATTAGGAAATACTAATCCTAATTAGCGAGATTTAAAGTATGATTAATAAATTTTAATATAATTAGAAAATTCTAATTATAATTAAGAAATATTAATTTTCAATTTTTAAAACCTAATTTAGAAATTTTAGAAATTAAATTGTAAACTCGAAACCCTAACCAAACCCTAAACCCTAAGGGTTTGGCCAATGTCAAAAATGCCATTAATTTTGTATGCGAAAAGACTAAAATGCCGTTAGTGCATTATTGTGACTTAACTTGCAAGAATTGACCTAGTGAAGTTGGTGACCAAAACCTAGCCTAGCCATGTGACTAAATTAATACACTTCAGCAGCTAGCTCAGCCAATTGATTGCATTATATCCAAAATATAGAGATTAAAGAGAGAGAAAAGGCAACTTTCATTTTCATTTTTCTACCAAGACCTTCTCTCTCTAGAAATTCGAGAGTTAGAGTGAGAAAGTGCGAGAAACCAAACCATGATCAAGCTTTAGCAATCCAATAACAGATCAAAAGGGTCAGAATCAAAAATCAAGGCTCAAAGTGGTAAGAACCCTAAAATTTCAAAATCCTATGATCTTATGTTTGATGTTGTTATTTGATGGTTATAAATGTTTTAGGGGGTGTTAATAAGTGATCTGGGTTGTTAGATCAAGAATCCATATCACTTAGATGCATGAATCATGCATTTTTGGAAATCTGGAAATATGGAAAAAAATCGTCCGACAGCCATATGTCAGCCCTCATAAATCTGTGTGTGTTAGATGTTTAGTGTTGTTTTTGTTTTGGACCGTTTTCGCCATGTGGGCTTTGATCCAAATCGGATATGTGGGTCGGATCAAGCCTAGATCTCCTGATATAACCGGTCAAAGACCGTTGACCGATCACGGATAAACTTTCTGGGCAGCCCAGAAAATATCGAGAATTTCTGACATGCATTTTGATGGCTTCTGTTTTTGCTGTGTGTTAGTAGTTAGGCCATGTTGTTGGTGGATCTTAGTAGCCTGTCATTCAGACTACATATTAAAGCAATTATATTACTCAGATCATGATCAGTGTAGAAATTAAATCGAGTCAAAGTGCGTTGACCGTTTCGCCTCATGAAGGTTTTTGGGAAACACAGAACCTTCAAGAGCCGAGTTTTTGTCAGAGGTTTGACTAGCCTTTATTGTTGATTTGTGTAGTTGTTAGACAGATGTAATGATATGTTATTATACTATGACTTCATGACTACAGGTAGGGACCATTAGATATCACAACACAAACCCAGATTCCAAGTTATGAGGCTTCAAAGTAGAGCCTGGCAACTGTTCTTCATTTCTGGAAAACCCAGAAATGAAGAACAGCTCTAACATTATATTAGGAGGCTTAAATCTTGCTTTTGAGTGATGTAATGACCATGAAATCAGTTTGAGGTTGTAATATTAAATTAGTACTACAATCTTGACACTTTAGCAGTCCGGGAAACGTAAGGATCAAAGATCTACAGCCGGTCAAACGACCCACCCTCTCAACTGACCATGAATTTCTGGGTTGATGAAGAACATGATTAAGAACACAATCAGCGACAGTTTTGTCACTAAACCCACCTTTAGCGACACTTAATTACTGAAAATTAATTATTTAATTAATAAATATAATTAAATGATTTTTAATTATTAAAAATACAAAATAAATTTCGAAAAATTATTTTAAATTCTAAAAAATAGTTTTTAATTATTTTGAGTATATTTCATAAATATTTAATATTTTTGGAATATAAATGGTATTTAATTTATTTAATTATAATATTAAATAAATGATTTAAAATGATTTTAATTCATGAAAAATCATGAAAAATAATATTATGGTATAATAAAATATTTTAAGTTATTTTCAAAGAACTTTTAATATTTTAGGATGAATTTCATTAATTAATCAATATTAATGATAATTAGTTGATTTAATAAATATATTAAATAAATTAAGGAAAAATAAAATTAATGTTTTAAAAATCATATAAAAATGATTTAAGTGTTATGAAAATATTTTAAGTTATAAAATATAACTTTGGATATTTTGTCATGAAAATATTAATATTTAATTATTAAAAGCAATTATCGGATAATGGATTTAATTGTTTAAAAATCATGTAAAGGTGATTTTAAAGTATTAAAATACTTAATGATATTATAAATATATTATAATATTATAACATATATTTCATTAATATTTGATAATAAATAAATATTAATGATAAAAGAATTATGTGGTAATTAATTCATTTAAATACGTTTTTAATGATTGAAAATTCACGATAAATAGTAATAATTATGTGAAAATTATTATGAGACTTAGAAAAATATTTCGACTATTAATAAGTTATCGTAGATAATGGTTAAGTGTTTAGACAGAGTTTAATTGAACTTAAACTCAAAATTTTGTCCGATTAGACCGTCGGGACATTAGAACTTTGTCGAACTCAAGTCTGACTGAAATAGTTTGACATGATACTAAGTTTTATGTGTGTTGTAGACTGATAGGGTTATGTGTTATGTGTAATATGTTTAGGTTATTCTATGTATATTTATATATATATAATAGTATTATATTGTGATGATATTATTATAATATTGGAGATCTATATTACTAATATTAGGTCTTCGGATAAAGCGATATAAAATGCGTAGCAGTAATCAACGGTTCAGGCAAGTTTGTTTTACTTAACTCTATTAAGAGTGTTTCATTCGGATAAGCTTATGGTTAATCATTTCTGGTTGCCATAAATTATACTCTATACATATTACATGTATAAGTCAGGTATGAAAGGCTGATCACCTTCATTACCAGTTGGTTCAGATATATTTGTTCATGTATAATACTTGTTCAGTCAAAATTTTGTTCTTGCTAGTTCACAATTATATTGTTGAATTATAGTCTGCTTATTATTTAGACTCTTTCAATCATGATATATCATTATATTGTTGAACTTAAACTTGCTGGGCAATCCTCATGCTCACCCTTGCTATATCATGATAAAACATTGCAGATTAAGGCGAATGTGTCGGATACAAGGAAAGGTCCAAGACAGGTCCAGCTTAAAGTGAATGTGCGCGATTAGTTTTATAATAGTATAGTTTGATAATAATGTTATGTGTTAGTTAAGTTATGAATTATGATTAAGTTAAGGTTACTCGACCTTGGGGAAAAGTATGTAAGTTTAATGTATAAACAATTTATGTTTATATCTTTCGCAAATATAGTAATAGTGATAGAATGATCGAACCGGATCCGCGGTGATTCGGGACCTCGGATTCGGGGCCGTCACATTTATAATCCTGG
This sequence comes from Panax ginseng, assembly GCA_020205605.1. Lineage (NCBI taxonomy): Eukaryota > Viridiplantae > Streptophyta > Magnoliopsida > Apiales > Araliaceae > Panax > Panax ginseng. Next base: position 32,093,507 of record CM035143.1, on the reverse strand, counting down.
TGATGAAATTTCTCTTTGACTTGAGTGTAAAGATGGGTTGATTATTGGTATGATCGTGACTATGGGTTCTCTTTGGCTAGTAGTGAAAAGATGAATTTTTGACTGGTATGATCATGACCATTGAATTTGTAATTAAATATCTTTAGCTTAAGTGCAAAGGTGAATTGATCAACATGGTTATAATTATTGTTTATATAAATTCTGAAATGATTATATATTTCTTTGAGATATTAATATCTTTGGCCTGTAGTGCAAAGATGGCCTGTTGTTGAATATCCTTGGCCTGTAGTGAAAATATGATCTGTTGTTGAATATATTTGGCATGTAGTGCAAAGATGACCTGTTGTTGAATATCTTTGGCCAGCAGTGCAAAGATGAATTGTTGACGAATATTTGTGGCCCGTAGTGTAAAGATGAATTTATCAGTATGATTATGAACATGAACTGTGATTTGGTATATGTGACGCCCCCAAAATAGGTATACAACACCCATTCTGAGTCGCCAAATACATGGTACAGAAACAACTACAACTTTATTAATACAACTGTCGTGCAAAATATGACAACACTTAAACTGTGAGTTTAAATACAAATATTGTCATCTAGACAATATCCACACTCAAATAAGTCCTAATTACAATTATTGATACACTATTTTACAAAATAGTGAGGACTACTAAAACAACTTCTAGAACCATCATTCCACACCCCGACTAGTACTCGCTACAATCTCGCATCCTGAGAAGAAAAATGGAACAAAAAGAAAAAGGGTGAGTTCAACTAGCCCAGTAAAGAACATTACGACTAAGATAACATAGAACAAATTATCGTTAGTCCTCAACAGGGAAAAATCTAATAGAATATAACAGACAACCAATTTTAAATCAATAATCGCAGCAAAAATAATAATTCATTAGAATAGTTAAGTAGAGAATGAAATCTACTATCTTCTATATATGAATTTAAAAGTTCATCGTCGATATTTTATCCCTGTAACATCAATCAATATATATCCGAATCAAATATTCATCTTTGCACTACAGCCAAAGATATTCATCAGATTGGTCATGTTCATCTAAACACTGTTCATCTTTTGCACCACGGGCCAAAGATATTCATCGAAATCATTCATCCTTGAACTACCAGCCAAAGATATTCAAGAATATCATCATTTAGGACCGAGGATGATGAAAAATATTTTAAAGGAAATGAATCCCAGTGAAACAAAATAACAAATATTAAGGATTCGTATTTCGGTTTATCCATGTCCAAAAATACCTTATAAATAATCATAGTGGAGTAAAATTCAAGAATGATCAAAACATGGATATAATCAAAGCTAGTATCCATAATAGATATTTTGGAGAAAAAATAAAAATTTAATTTTTCTGTGAATAGTGTCGTATACGTGAATAGTGCCGTATACGTGAATAGTAACCTAGACACTAAAAGACAAGAATTTCACAAGAAAAATCTTACCAATATTCCGACATAATGATATTGAAAGAAATAATATCATTTTTTTTAAAAAATAATATCCCTTACCTCAAAAAGACAGTACTTCTGACTGGAATACTAGATATAGAGCTGAAGGGAACTTGCACCGTATATCAACACAAAAAGTCTTAAAATACTCACAAGAATACGCTTGATAATATAAAGAGAGAAAGAGAGAGAAAACTTGTGTTTCTGGTGTGATTTTCAATTTTAACCTAAGCACCCTATTTATAGGAAAATGCTTAGAACACCAAAACAAAAAATTTAATAAAAAATATTATTAATAATAAAAAATTCATACGCCTCCTTGGAAATCAGCTCTTACCATTTTCCACATGCCCACCTTCTAGAAAAAGCAAGAAAAAACATTTTTCATAAAATAAATAATTAAAACTTCCAAAAATCAAATATTTCAGAACTTCAGAACTTCAATAATTCATAATAAATAGCCCTTTTGTCAGAAAAATTCAAAACACATGTCCTTTGCATAGGAAATTTAATTCTCTACAACTTTGTAAGTTTAAGTTTTTCCAAATTCCAAACAGAAATTGACCTAAATCCATAAACGGACGATTTTACAGGCTATAATCAAATTTCAGTCAAGAAATGGAGTTCACAAACATGTTTAACATGTTTTAAATATTTTTAGTAACAAAAATACTCTTCCTCCTCATATACTCATATATCACACATTCATTGTAAAAATATCACCATTAATATATTATAATAATATAATAAAATATTATTTTATCAGAAAAGATAAAATATCAATGTTTAACAATTGTCATTTTAAAATTTCTCTCCATCTATATCCATATAAAATGAATGTTTTCCTTATCATATAAATCAACAATTAATTATTCACAAATAATATTACAGAATCACAATAATGACAATCAGGCCGTTTCCAGGAAAGAGGGGGCTTTCCAATAAGGATTTCTCCTTACTGGCGCGCAATTAGGTGACCAAACCTCTCTTTAGACAGAAATTTCTAGACATTACCAATAATGTTATCTAGTAATATTATTCAGATAATATGAATTATTGCTCCGATAATGGAAAATACTGTGTAGTGACAATTATTGAAACAACAGTAATATAAAATATCAACGTAGCAATTATTGAATCAATAAAATAAAATATTGAACAGTAATTACTATAACAATTATTGAGTAGTGCCTTCTTACGTAAGAATCAATAATTGGTGCAATACCGTGTGCTACTGTGCAACAACGCGTATTACTGTGTTTTAACCACCGGGTATTCCAACAGTATTAACGGTAACAACTACGCCGTTATTTATAAACAACTTATACTTGTCGTTTTCTTCATCCAATCGCTTTCCGTTATGGGGCCCACAAAAGACTGCGCCGTCGTACGAATATTCCCCGACAGGAAGAATATTCCACGACCAAACGAATATTCCCCGACAACAATGAATATTTTATAACCACTTGCTTATTTGAAATATTTGCGCATTTTACCCATAACTAACCACATTAATCAATTCAACCCTTACTATTTCAAAATAATAAATAGAGAAATTCAATTTCATTTATAATAAGTTGGGGTCTTACAACCTCCCCTCCTTATGAAATTTCATCCTCGAAATTGACGTACGTACCTGGTGTTTCGAAAAGGTGAGGATACCTTGCTTTCATTTCCGTTTCCAACTCCCAGGTCATTTCCTCTATAAGCATGGTTCTTCCACAAAACTTTGACTTGTGGTATGACCTTTTCAAGCGTGGGACATGCTCTTTCCTATCCAAGATCTTGACAGGTACCTCTTCGTACGTTAAGTCTTCGGCTATCTCGTCTGGTTCTAACTCAATAACGAGGTTTGGGTCTTTCACATATTTATGTAGCACAAATATATAAAAAACATTATGAACACGAGACATACTTGGAGGTAACGCGAGTCTATAGGCCACATTTCCTACTCGGTCAAGAATATGAAATGGACCAATAAATCGTGGATTGAGCTTTCCTCTCTTCCCAAATCTTGTAACTCCCTTCCATGGAGCAATACGTAACAATACATGATCCCCAATGTCAAATTCCACGTCCTTTCGTTGAAGATCCGCATAACTCTTTTGTTGATCCTGTGCCATTTGTATACGTTGTCGAATCATTTGGATCTTCTCTATAGTCATTCGTCCCAACTCTGGTCCCAATAATGTTGCTTCTCCCACCTCATCCCAACATACTGGAGAGCGACACTTTCGTCTATACAATGCTTCAAATGGAGTCACACCTATACTTTCCTGATAATTATTATTGTAGGAGAATTCCACCAATGGTAGGTACTTATCCCAACTTCCGTTGAAATCTAGGACACAAAGTCTTAATAGATCTTCAAGAGTTTGAATAGTCCTCTCTGATTGTCCATCCGTTTGAGGATGGTATGCCGAACTGAATCATAAATCCGTGCCCATAGCTTTTTGCAAGCTAATCCAAAATCGTGAAGTGAATCTTGGGTCATGATCCGAAACTATAGATACTGGCATGCCATGCAATCTCACAATCTCATTCACATACATATGAGCAAGACGTGTAAGGGAATAAGTCTCTCGTATCGGCAAGAAATGAGCAGACTTGGTTAATCTATCAACAATAACCCAAATAGCATTTATACCTTGAGAAACCGTGGGAAGACCCGTAACGAAATCCATGGTAATATGTTCCCACTTCCATTACGAAATCTCAAGTGGTTGCAATGGACCCTTTGGCACTTGATGCTTCGCCTTTACACGTTAACAAGTTAAACACCTCGAGATAAACTTCGCGATCTCTCTCTTCATATTGTTCCACCAAAATATATGTCAAAGATCATGATACATTTTGGTACTCCCAGGATGGATTGCAAATGGTGTGTTGTGTGCCTCCATCATGATTCTATGCTTCAAGTCAGAATCATTAGGAACACAAAGTCTGGAGTTTACTCGAAGTATTCCTTCTTTATCGATTCTTGCTTTTGAAATAGCACCTTCTTGCACTTTCTTCTTCATACGCATCAGCTCCATGTCTGTAGCTTGAGCAACTTTAACTTTATAAATTAAAGTCGGTTCTACTCGTATGCTTGATATCATCACGTGGGTACTTGGAGCCTTTATCTCTATCTCCATCCTTTGCAAGTCATACAAAATGGGCCTTTGTGTTAACAACATTGCACTTGTACCCGCATATGATCTTCTACTCAATGCGTCAGCTACCACGTTTGCTTTTCCAGGATGGTATTGGATGGTATTGTCGTAATCTTTCAATAACTCGAGCCAACGTCGTTGCCGCATGTTGAGTTCCTTTTGGGTGAAGAAATATTTGAGACTTTTATGGTCTGAATATATTTCTACTTTCTCCTATATAAATAGTGCCTCCAGATCTTTAGCGCAAAAACGACTGTAGCCAACTCTAGATCATGAGTAGGATAATTCCTCTCATACTCTTTAAGTTGTCGTGAAGCATAGGCTATGACTTTCCCATGTTGCATGAGAACACATCCTAACCCTTTACCTGAAGCATCGCTGTAGATAAAAAATCCATCCGAACCAGATGTTATTGTCAGAACAGGTGCTGAAATGAGTCTCCTCTTGAGATCTTGGAAACTCTTCTCGCATTCCTTACTCCATACGAATTTTGTATCTTTACGAGTCAGCTGAGTTAACTGAGTAGCAATTTGAGAAAATCCTTCAACAAATCTCCGATAATAACCAGCTAAGCCCAAATAATTGAGTAGATTATAGAGTAGTGCCTTCTTACGTAAGAATCAATAATTGGTGCAATACTGGTGCTATCGCAGGCAACAACGCGTAGACATCGTTTTTTTAACCACCGGTATTCCAACAAAGATAATCCAGAATAACTATGTTGTTATTTATAAACAACTTATACCGTCGCTTTCTTCATCCAATCGCTTTTCAAGTTATGGGGCCCTCAAAGATCAAGGCCGTCGCATTTAATATTCCCCGAAATGAAGAATATTCCACGACCAAACGAATATTCCCCGACAACAATGAATATTTTATAACCACTTGCTTATTTGAAATATTTGCGCATTTTACCCATAGCTAACCACATTAATCAATTCAACCCTTACTATTTCAAAATAATAAATAGAGAAAATCAATTTCATTTATAATAAGTTGGGGTCTTAAAGTATAACCATGATCTTTGATGTTTCAGGTAAAGACATGTGATGAAAATTATCTTCGTCCTGGATGAGAAGAGGAATTTAGAACCACAATTATGATTATGAGTTATTCATATGATTGGGGATAGGAACTGTTGATTGATGTTATAGGTATAAAACATTGTTGGTGGAATTTTAACATGGAGAAGATAATAGACTTTATGGTCTATTTGACTCTTCTAATGGATTGCTCATTCCGCTGCAACTATGGTTGAAAAGTATTATCATCTACCATATGTTCTAAATCTCTGATTTATTACTGATGAAGGCTATTGATAATTTAATTATCTTTAGTCATGATATTCTTTACTGGACTAGTTGTGCTCACCCTTTTGCTTCACAATTCCTTTCAGGTAATATAAGTGTAGCTGGGTCGAACGAGGATAATAGGGAAATAAAACGGTGGTCTCTAGCTGTGGAGATTCTCCTTAAATAGTATAGAAAAGTATGTTGTATTTTATACATCATTTAGTAGTTATATTTGGTGAATCAAATAGGGTGAGGCAAACCCAACGTTGGAAGGGTGTTTTAACAATATCATACAAGATGTCTAATGACATACAACCTCGTGTTATCATAAGATAGGGTTGTGCACATCCACTTGCTGAGTATATCTATGAGAACTACCTATATAATCTTGGAGTTTGGTTGAAGTATAGTTCTCAATTAGAGATAGTGGAGATAACTATATGTCAAGAGAAGACTCTCCATTGGAAAGAATATGATAGTAATCTTCTCATTTTTCTTTGGGGTCTATTGGGTCAACCAAGGATAATTCTATGGGCATATGATATCTATCATAACCTAGATGCATGGCTTCCCATGTATGAAGGTTTCTTTGAGCACTTCCCAAAGATTTTAATTTCTAAAACAGTTATTGACTATACCTTTATGTAAGGCGCCATTGTGACGTGTTATCCAAGGTTGGGACATGAGTCACAGTTGGTATATATATTTGTATCAAACTCACAATATATGTGTTGTTGTATTTTGCACGACAATTGTGATAATGAAGTTGTAGTTGTTTTCTGTACCATGTATTTGGCGACTCAGAATAGGTTGGGTGAATTGGACCTATTTTGGGGGCGTTACAAGATCAACATAACTCTTTTGTCGATCTTGTGAGGTTTTTATACGTTGTCGAATCGTTTGAATCTTTTCTATAGTCATACGTACCAACTTCGGTCCCAACAACGTGCTTCACCCACCTCATCTCAGCATACTGGAGAACGACACTTTCTTCCATACAACGCCTCAAATGGAGTCATGCCAATACTTGCTTGATAACTGTTGTTGTAGGAAAACTCCACAAATGGTAAGAACTTGTCCCAACTTTCTTTGAAATCAAGGACACAGAGTCTTAATAAATCTTCAAGAGTTTGAATAGTCCTCTTCGACTGCCCGTCCGTTTGAGGATGATATGCCGAACTAAATCGTAAATCCATGCCCATAGCTTTTTGCAAACTAACCCAAAATCGTGAAGTGAATCTTGGGTCTCGATCAAAAACTATGTATATTGGCATACCATGCAATCTTACAATCTCGTTTATGTATATATGAGCAAGACATTCAAGTGTATAAGTTTCTCTCATCGGTAAGAAATGAGCAGACTTGTTCAATCTATCAACAATGACCCAAATCGCATCTATGCTTTGAGAAACCTTGGGAAGACTAGTAACGAAATCTATGGTAATGTGCTCCGACTTCCATTCTGGAATTTCAAGTGGTTACAATGGACATTTTGGCACTTGATGCTCTACCTTGACTCGTTGACAAGTTAGACACCTTGAGATAAACCCTGCTATCTCTCTCTTTATATTGCTCCACCAAAATGTATGTCGAAGATCACGATACATTTTGGAACTCCCGGGATGGATTTCAAATGGTGTGTTGTGTGCCTCCATCATAATTTTATACTTCAAGTCAGAATCGTTAGGAACACAAAGTCTGGAGTTGACTCGAAGTATCCCTTCTTCATCGATTCTTGATTCCGGAATAACACCTTTTTGCACTTTCTTCCTCATACACATCAGCTCCAGGTCTGTAGCTTGAGTAGCTTTAACTTTATTGATTAAAGTCGGTTCTACTCGTATATTCGCCATCATCACATGGGTCTCTATATCTTTAACTCTATCTCCATCCATTGTAAGTAATACAAAATGGGCCTTTGCGTTGACAATATCGCACTCGTACATGCATATGATCTTCTACTCAATACGTCAGCTACTACGTTCGCTTTCCCAGGATGGTATTGAATGGTATGATCGTAATCTTTCAACAACTCAAGCCAACGTCATTGCCGCATGTTGAGTTCCTTTTGAGTGAATAAATATTTGAGGCTTTTATGATCCGTATAGATTTCTACCTTCTCTCCATACAAGTAATGCCTCCAAATCTTAAGCGCAAAAACGAAAGCTGCCAACTCTAGATCATGAGTAGGATAATTCCTCACATATTCCTTGAGTTGTCGTGAGGCATATGCTATGACTTTCCCATGTTTCATGAGAACACATCCTAACCCTTTGTAGAAGCATCATCAGAGATGACAAATCCTCCAAGCCATATGGTATTGTCGTAGTCTTTGAAATGAGTCTCCTCTTAAGTTCTTGAAAACTCTTCTCACATTCCTCGCTCCAACCGAATTTTATATCTTTCCGTGTTAGCTGAGTTAATGGAGTAGTGATTCAAGAAAACCCTTCTACAAATCTCCGATAATAACCAGCTAAGCCAAGAAAGCTACGTACTTCGGTCACTGACTTAGGTTGCTCCCAGCTTTGAATTGCTTCAATCTTTGCCGAGTCAACAGATATTCCATGATTTGATATCACGTGCCCTAGGAATGCTACTTCCTCAAGCCAGAACTTGCATTTCTTCAACTTGGCATATAACTTGTTTTCACGAAGCTTTTGGAGTATCAACCTCTCAAGTGTTGCTCATGATCTTCACGGCTTTTGGAGTAAATGAGGATGTCATCAATAAAGAAGACCACAAAGTGATCCAAATATTTCTTGAATACTCGGTTCATCATATCCATGAAGACAGCAGGAGCATTAGTCAATCCAAAAGACATGACTAAGAATTCAGAGTGTCTGCATCGAGTTCTCGAAGCGATCTTTGGAATGTCATCAGTTTTAATCTTCAACTGATGATATCCAGAACGAAGATCGATCTTTGAAAAGAATTTGACGCCTTTCAACTGGTCAAACAGATCATCAATACGAGGTAACGGGTACCTATTTTTGATGGTGACATGATTCAACTCCCGATAATCAATACAAAGTCAAATAATTCCATCTTTCTTCTTCACGAATAGAACAGGAGCACCCCAAGGAGACGTACTAGGATGAATGAAACTGATATCTAATAATTCCTATAGTTGGGTTTTGAACTCCTGAAGTTCAATAGAAGCCATTTGATATGGGGCTTTGGAGATGGGTTTTGTACCGGGTTCAAGGTTGATACCAAACTCGATTTCACATTTCGGGGTAGGCCAAGAAGTTCTTCGGGGAATACGTCAGGAAATTTATTAACAATAGAAATATCATTCAAATCTGACGTATTTTTGTTTAAATCTGTGACATGAGCTAAGAAATCTTGACATCCGTTTTTCAATAAACGAATAGCTTTATGGCTTGAAATGATAGTGATTGATTTTAATGGTTTGGTCGCTTGAATTTGCATAATAGGTTGATTAGGAATATGAAAGGTAACAACCTTACGAAAACAATCAATTTTAGCATGATGAGTAGTTAACCAATCAATCCCTAGAATCATGTTAAATGCAAGTATTTTTAAGGAGATAAGATCGACAGGTAACATGAGATTACTTTGAATCAAAATGGACTTATAAACAGTGGATGTAATGAATGTTTCTCCCAACGGAGTTTCAACAGATAAGTCAAAGTCTAATTTCTCCAGAGTCAAATTTAAACGTTGAGCACAAGTAGGAGAAATAAAAGAATGGGTAGAACCGGTATCAAATAAGGTATAGACTTCGCTAGAGTTTATGATTAGTTTACCCATGATCACCTCGTTTGGATTCCTTGTTTTTTGGGAGGTTACAACAAACATTCTCCCTTGAACTACCGATTTTGTCTTGTCTGGGACAGCCTTTGATGCCTCCATCCTAATTTGGACTTGACTTGAAGCTACGCACAAAATTGGGCTAGGTGACCTTCTCTTCCACAGCTTGTAACATGCTTTTGACTCGCTGCAGTATAGTTTGACCGATGTGTCCCTCCCTCCAAGATTTGTAACATACTAATCGATTCGGCCGTTCTCCTTCCTTAACAATAGGTGTTGGTGTTGACGTCCTTCCATCATTATTGAATCTCCTCTTCTTGAAACTCCCACTTTTATTGTCTTGGCCATGATTACCACCGAAGTGGTTACCATTTCTGGCATGTTGATTCCCTCCACGTTTGTTGTCACCGCTTCGATGACTGCTACCACTGGTATTATCATTTTGCCGGCTGCTCTCTCTTGGTTGGGTTGACTCGTTATCGCTCTCCAATAACTGAGCCCTATTTACAACATCTGAATACAAACATAGTTTGTGAGAAATTAAGTATTGAATGTGTGTGTGTGTGTGTGGGTCAATGTGCTGTTATTTGGAAGTAGTGTGAGGGCTCGTTCGTACCTATATACACATGGTTTGAATTTATGTAAAAATTCAGTTTTTAGCAAGATATAGCAATGATGTTTTATAAAAAAGGTTTTTCAAACCCTGATGCTCAATAGTAATTGAGACCTTTTACACTCCCATTTTATTAACTGTTTGGCTTGATTGATTTTATTTGACAGATGTGAGGTATCCGTACGAAAATAATGTACAAAATAATGCCGACTTCCTCGTGGGTATGGAAACCATCTGAGGAAATTCAGACACCGCATAATAATTTACAAGCTACTTACAGCTGAAAATATCCATCACGAAAACCGAATCTAGATTCAATGGGATGAATCTGTGATCACATGAATCCTAGGCGCACAAGATACCGCAATTTGTATGAAAGCAGTAAGCATGTATATATATAAAAGCTGTAAATATATATATATACAGACATGATCACCAACCACGAAGCACCTCCATGGGAGATCAGAAATATAAATAAAGCTGTAAAAGCTATCAACCGCCACAGAGGAAACTCCAAAGGGACGTAAACATAAATAAAGTCAGAATATGGTCAATCGCCACGTAAGTAAACTCCAGCAGATTTAAACGTAAAGAAAGTCAGTAAGCGATCAACCACCAATAAGTAAACTGTGTGGGACAATATATATATATATATATATATATATATATATATATATATATATATATATATATATAAGCAAATAAACGCACAGGATATAAAATTCGGGCTCATCGTAATGTAGTCCGATCACAGTTCATATATATATATAAAACGAGTAAACGCTCCTGCATCAAGTTCAGGCTCATTGAACAAAGTTCACACACAGCTTAATATATATATATATATATATATATATATATATATATATATATATATATTAAAGTAGTAAATGCTCCAAACCAAGTTCAGGCTCATCGAACAAAGTTCGACATACGATTAATATATATAATCTGTATATATATATATATATATATTAAAGTAGTAAACGCCTGCATCAAGTCTAGGCTCAATCGAGGCATAACTTGATAATGTTAGTCAATATATATGTAAATATATATATATATATATATATATATATATATATATATATATATACATACTAAAATGAAACCATGCATCAAGTCCAAGGCAAAAGCAAGCAATATGACTCTCAACGTGTAGAAGGGTGTGTGCAAAGATGAAGAGAAAGACTCTAAAGTGTGTGAGAAGGCTTACAAATGATCGCTAAAAAAGACTTCTATATCTTTAGAGTGGGTAAACACTTGACTTTTGTAGGTACAAAAGGGCTATATATGATCTCACATGTGTTTAAAAGGGAAAGTACACATCGCATGGGGTGAGTCTGCGAGCAAATCGGGCAAGAAGCTTCTCGCTTTTTTTCTTACATAAAATGGCCACCCCAAGCCCTCTATTTATAGAGGGGGTGCTGCAGGTACCGCGACACCTAGTAGCGAGTGTATTTATGGCTTCCGGTGCCCAGGCAAAGTGTGGGTCCCGCCGTGTCAGCACGTATATTCGGACAACGCTACTGCTCATTTTCATTCGTTCATAACTTTCAATCCGGGTGTCCGGTGGAAGCGTGCCATATCATTTTAGAAAGCTCTTTCCAAGAGCTACACAATGACATAGGATTTGACCTTTTTTGATTCCAGGAAGATGGGTCCATGACCAAAATGGCATTCCCGGGTTTCCGTCAGGCAGTCCGTTGAGCCGTTTTCTATAGTTTGCGCTTGAAAGTTAAGATATGGTTCTTGTGGGACTTTTATTGAAGTACTTTGAGTTGACATGAGTTGATTTGATGTGAGTTGAAGTTGAGTTTATAAAATGACCATTTTGCCCCTCCTGGGGTTATCTCCGGCCCAGCAACAGTTGTAGCGATTTTTCTCAGGTTTATCTCCGAGGTTGACTTGATGTTGGCTTTGACTATCCTCGGGGTTATCTTTGAGGTTGGCTTGACCTCCTGGGCTATCTCCAGGCTTTGATCTTGATCCCTCGGGGCTATCTCCAGGGTTGAAACTAACTTTCCCGGGGTTATCTACGGGGTTGGTGTCGACGTCGGGATTTTTGGATGTCCCTTTCCGTTACTTGTTCTTTGGTGTTCTCATTTTGGGTGAGATTTGTTTGAAAAAACAAGTGAAAAAGGTTCGACATGTATAATGTCGACGATGGACTGTTAAGAGTCGCCAGTTGGTTTTTTAAATGGTTGTACCAACACAACCGAGAAAAGGTTTGCACATTGACCCAATGATGTGACATCGCTAAATGGGTCGGTGGAAACCGAGATTCATTAGGTCCTAACTTGGTTATCTGGGGGAGTGTGATGAATGGGTAGTATACCCATAATTCGGATATATTTAGATTTAAATTATTGCATTCTTAAGTTATTTAGTTGCATTTTTATTGTGTTTATATCTTGTTTTGCAGATTTGGAAGCTGGAGGGGCAATTATGGGAATTTCAAGCATTGAATGGCAATTTGGTAATTTCAAAGAAGTCCATGGCACGGGTACTGAAATTGTATCATTACCTTCAAAGATCGGGCATCGAGCCTCTACTGGCTTTGGACCGGATTAAGCGTTTGACTTACGGTTGGACTTAATTTGTCTATTAAGGGCTAATAAAAAACCTAATTGGAGGAGGATTGGGGAGACTATAAAAAGAAACTAATTCTTTGAGTTAAAAGGGGGATTGGATTTATTTTTCCGGAGTATTGAAGGAGCTTTTCCATTGAAGTACGAGATTACTTGGAGATTCGTGGATTGGCTCTGAGTTTCTTCTTTTTCTCCTTATTTTTAATTTGTAATTCTTTAAGGATGATTTGTCAACAATTAATGATTCTTATTTCGTGATGAACTAATTCTTTAATTAAGATTTCAATTGAACCTTTTATGATTATAACTTAGTTATTCTACGTCATTATAATTATTTATGTTGAAGTGGATTGTTTATCATGTTTTGATTTTAGTGATTAATTATTTGGCCAATAATTATTGTGTTACTCTGAATGAATTGGGAGAGGAATTCTAGGGTTAGAACTAGACATGATAACATGTGACTTAGTTATTTACGGTAAATAATTAGGTTTGTGAATTGAATGGAAATATCGTCGTACGCATGTAAATATATAAGGAATTGGGAATTTGGAAAGAGTTTAATCCAATTGTTTTGCATAGGAATATAGCAAGGTTAATCTGGGTTAAATAGAAGTCAATTGATCACTTGGAAAAGGGCTTTTGGCATTTGAAAATTCTTGTTAACAATCCATGAGACATAATAATTGGGATGATTAGATAACTAATTTATAATTCATAATTGGGGATATTGAAGTCTTAATATTTACCTACCGGAAGTCATTCACTCAAGTAATAGCTTAGTTAATTGTTTATCGTAGTACAGTATCTTTAAGTGTTTAATTTGGAGTTAATAATTTAGAAAATCGCAATTTCTCATTGTTTGAATAAAATTGAATTGATATAGTATTAGTAGTTGGAATTTATTAATTAGAATTCCCTGTGGGAACGATACTCAACTTATCATTTTATTACTTGTTGACCACGTATACTTGCGTGCTGTGTGTAACTAGATTTTACTCAACAAGTTTTTGGCGCCGCTGCTGGGGACTTTTTGTTAATATTAATTTCATATTAGTTATAATCAATTCGGTTTTAATTTGAACGCTACTTAATCTTTCTTCTTGGATTGGCAACCCAAGAATTACTCGTGAACATGGCAGAGAACGAACAAAAATCACTTAGGGATTACGCCCTGCCAAATGTTACAGATTTACAGTCAAGTATTAAGAGATCGGCAATCAATGCGAACAGTTTCGAGATAAAACTGGGATCAATTCAGATGCTACAGAATACATGCTAGTTTGGGGGTAATTCGATAGACGATCCTAATGAACATATCTTGAGTTTCTTGGAAGTTTGCGATACCTTCAAATTTAACAATGTATCGGAAGACGCTTATAAGGTTGAGGATGTTCCTGTTTACTTTAAAAGATAAAGCACGAAGTCGGCTACACTCCTTGCCTCTGGTTCAATCACCACATGGGATGACTTAGCTCAAAATTTTTAGCTAAGTTCTTCCCACCAAATAATCGGCAAAACTACGGAACGACATTCATACTTTTGCACAACTTGAGTCAGAATCGTTATATGAGGCGTGGGAAAGGTTTAAGGATATGCTCCGTAAGTGCCCTCATCATGGAATTCCGCAGTGGATGCAATTAGGGATATTTTGTGATGGTTTGCACGCATCCACGAGGTCTAGTATTGATGCAGCAGCGGGAGGAGCGATTATGTCCAAAAATTTTGATGAGGCGTATCAATTGTTAGAAACAATGGCCACCAACAACTATCAGTGGCCCATGACGAGGACCAACCATCCAAAAGCATCAGGAAAATATGAAGTGGACGCGCTAACAGCATTAACAGCACAAGTGACTGCAATAGCTAAGCATATAGAAATATGGCATCCACAAGCCACACAGCAGGTAGCGATGGTTTGTGAGTTGTGTGCTGGGGGTCATGCTACGGATCAATGTGCCATAAATTCGGAATCAGCACAGTTCGTAGGAAATTATAATCGCTCAACTCAACCGTATCCTACTCAAAATGCCTATAATCCAGGTTGGAAGAATCATCCAGGGTTCTCATGGAGTAACAATCAAGCTGCAGCTCAACCACCTAGACAACAACACACCTCCGGATTCCAAAATCAACCTCAACAACCAGAGAGGGTATCAAGTTGGGAAGCAGCCTTGGAAAAATTTATTAGAGCCTCTGACAAAAAGAACGAGGAACAAGACAAGAAATTGAATCAATTAGATATGACGTTGCAAAGCCATGGGGCATCGTTAAAGAATTTGGAAAATCAATTGGGACAAATAAGACATGCATTGAATACCCGGCCCACTAGAACGCCCGAAAGTGATACATAAATAAATCCGGCAGAAATGAGCACCGAAAGCAAAGAATCTTTAATAAGTGGAAGGAGTCGCAAGCGATTAAGGATAAGGACAAGGGGATAACGCAACAATCAAAATGAAGAAGTTGTGGAAACCGGAAAGACAAAGAGGAAATAGAGAGGAAAATGCACCGGTCATCTACAACAATGCCACCCATACCATATCCGTAGAGATTTTGAAATCCAAGTTAGATAAGCGGCTTTTTAAGATTTTGGATATTTTTAAAAATTGCATATCAACATCCCATTCGGCCAAGCTTTAGAACAAATGTCGAAGTTACGCTAAGTTCATGAAGGATGTGCTATCAAAGAAAAGGAAACTGGGGGATTTTGAAACAAAGGGCGCTTAACCAAGAATGTAGCGAATTATTCGGAACAAGTTACCTCCTAAGTTGAAAGATCCAGGTAGCTTTTCTATTCCATGCGACATTGGTAATCAGTTTTCGGGGAAAGCGTTGTGTGATTTGGGGGCCAGTATTAATTTGATGCCATTATCAGTCTACCGTCAATTCGGGCTCCAAGCACCAAAACCGATAAATATCGGCCATCGTTAGCGACCGATCGCTTATATATCCACGAGGTATCGTTGAAGACGATTAGTAAGGGTGGATAAATTCATCTTTCCAGCAGACTTTCGTTATCTTGGATTGTGAAGCGATACGGAACTTCCCATCATTCCTGGACCACCGGCCTTAGCAACGGGGAGAACGTTAATCGATGCAAAAAAAGGAGAATTGACGATGAGAGTTGACGATCAATGTGTCACTTTCAATGTGTTTAAAGCAATGTCGTATCCAAAGGAAAAAGGTGAGTGTTTGCGGGTGGATGTAATGGAGAGAGATAGTGAATCACAAGATTTGTCAGTAATTACTCGAGAGGATCCGATAGAATCCTCGATGGTTAGAACCGACAACGATAGGTTGATGCTGAGATAATGAGCGGTGTCAAATGGCTAGACACACCATCATTCTACCGGAAAAGTAATCAACCATTCGACACCCTTGAAAGGCCTAAAACGGAAGGTAAAAAGTGCAAACCCTCGATAGAAGAGCCACCGGTGTTGGAATTAAAGCCACTCCCTCTCATCTTGAATATGCTTACCTAGGGAAAGACTCGACTCTACCAGTTATTGTTTCGACAACGTTAACTGACACCCAAAAAGAAAAATTGCTATGAGTTCTCAAGCATGAAGTTCAAAAAAAATGATTGGGTGGACTATAGCGGACATTCGAGGTATTAGCCCATCTTTCTGTATGCACAAGATTTTAATGGAAGAGGGATCAAAACCAACCATTGAGATGCAACGAAGGTTAAATCACATTATGAAAGAGGTGGTGAAGAAGGAAATTATAAAATGGTTGGATGCCGGTATTATCTACCCAATCTCAGACATTTCATGGGTAAGTCCTGTACAGTGTGTACCGAAAAAAGGGGGCATGACTGTGGTAAAAAACGAAGTGCATGAGCTTATCCCGACTAGAACTGTTACAGGTTGGAGAGTATGTATGGATTACCGCAAGTTGAATAAAGCCACACGCAAGGATCACTTTCCTTGCTGCTCATTGATCGAGATGTTGGACAAAGTTAAGCGGGACATCAATTCTACCGTCTGCAGTAGATGGATATTCGGGTACAATCAAATTTCCATAAAGAGGAAGATCAAGAAAAGACCACGTTCACATGTCCATACGGAGACGCTTGCATTCCGCCGTATGTCCTTTGGTTTATGTAATGCGCCACGACCTTTCAATTTGTATGATGGCAATCTTTTCCGATATGGTCGAATGTAATTTAGAGGTGTTCATGGATGATTTCTCCGTGTTGGCGATAGTTTTGACTCGTGTTTGAAGAATCGATCTTGGTGTTAAAAAGATGTGTGGAGACTAACCCGGTACTTAATTGGGAAAATGTCATTTTATGGTACAAGAAGGGATATTCGGGACATAAGGTTTCGTGATCCCGGATTGGAGGTGGATAGAGCGAAGATTGATACAATTGAGAAACCGCCTCCTCCTTCATCCGTAAAAGGCATTCTGAGCTTCTTGGGACATGCAGGTTCTATAGACGCTTTATTAAAAGATTTTCAAAAATCTCAAACCCCTATGCTCACTCTTGGAGAAAGATGTACCGCTTAAGATGGATCGGGCATGCATCGAGGCATTTGAGGTATTAAAGAAGAAATTGGTCTCGCACCAATCATTGTAGCGCCCGATTGGTCTTTACCGCTCGAATTGATGTGCGACGCCGATGATTACGCGGTGGGAGCCGATTGGGACAACGTCATGATAAGATTTTTTCATACTATCTACTACTCTAGTAAGACATCGACGGATGCCCAAATTGAACTACACAACAACCGAAAAGGAATTACTTGCAAGTGGTGTTTGCTTTTGACAAATTCAGAGCTTATCTCCCCAAGACTAAGGTAATTGTTCACACCGATCATTCAACTATTAAATATCCGATTGAGAAGAAAGATGCTAAACCACGATTAATACGGTGGAAGTCTTGTTGTTACAAGAATTTGATCCGAGATCGGGGACGGAAAAGGTACAAAAAATCAAGTGGCGGATCATCCATCCTCTTTATTGGAAAATAAAAGGAAATGTAAAGAAGACAACTCAGTGATTAATGAAGAATTTCCGGATGAGCAACTGTTCCGGGTAACTACCATATTGCCTTGGTATGCTAACTATGTCAACTATGTGGTTGCCAAGGTGTTACCGCCGGATTTGACATCACAACAACGGAAGAAGTTTCTCCATGATGCGAAACAATACTTTTGGGCTGAACCATTTCTGTTTAAAGCATGTGCAGATCAAATGATAAGACGTTGTGTACCTCACGAAGAAATGGATAGTATATTAGGCCACTGTCACTCCTCAGATTACGGAGGTCATTATTCTAGTGATCGTACAGCAGCCAAAGTACTACAATCGGGATTCTTCTGGCCCTCTTTATTCAAAGATGCTTATCTCTTTGTGCTAAAATGCGATCGATGCCAACGCGTAGGTACTATCTCCAAGCGCAATGAAATGCCACTTAACACAATTCTAGAGGTGGAACTATTCGACGTGTGGGGTATCGACTTTATGGGACCATTTCCATCTTCTCTTAATAATCATTATATCTTATTAAGAATGATTATGTTTCCAAATGGGTAGAAGCCGCAGTACTACCCATTTAATGATGCCAACGTTGTCACCCAATTTTTAAAGAAGAACATTTTTACCAGATTTGGGACACCAAGGGCTATAATAAGTGATGAGGAACGCACTACAGTAATAAGCAGTTCACTAAATTGCTTGTAAAATATGGAGTTAAATCACAAAATTGCAATTGCAGATATCACCCACAAACCAATGGCCAAGCAGAGGTGTCGAATCGGGAAGTTAAGAGGATCCGGAAAAAGTAGTCAATCCGTCACGAAAAGATTGGGCGTTGCGTCTTGACGACACTCTATGGGCTTATCGAAACGACAGACAAAAACCCGTCGGCATGTCCCCGCATGTAATGGTATTTGGAAAGGCGTGTCATCTTCCGGTCGAGCTAGAACACAAAAGCACACCGGGCCATTCGGAAATTAAACTTTGATCTAGAAGCAAAGTGGTGAAAATGGTTACCGCATTGAACGAGATGGATGAATTCAGTTCAACGCCTACATTAAAACGCTTAAGCTATACAAGGAGAAAGTCAAAGCTTCAGCACGATAAAAAATTCTCGATAGAACATTCATGACCGGGCCATCAAGTACTACTGCTCAACTCACGCCAGGTCTATTTCCGTGAAAATTGAAATCCAGTGGTCTCGGACCATTTGTAGTCATATCCGCCTACTCCACACTAAGCAACATTGAGGTTGAGGAACCGAACTCAAAGCGTACATTCAAGGTCAACGGTCAATGTCTGAAACACTATTGGAGCGGACCAATCGAACGTCAAGCTACGGTCCAGTACCTCTCAGACCCAGTGGACAACTAACCAACACCGTAAAGTCGGGCTGACGACTGTAAACCAAGCGCTTCTTGGGAGGCAACCCATGAAGTTCTATAACTTTTTCGTTTTATTTGATTTTATGTCTCTTAGAGTTAAACTTTTCTTATTTTCACTGTTATTTTTTAGTAGGGAAGACTCCAAGTTTACTAAACTAATTCCTACACTGGTCCAGGTAGGCACGTTACACAGGTGAAATCCCAGCGCCCCGACGCCCACATCACTAAGGATCACATCGCCCCGGCGCTAGGCTCCAGAAAGTGAAAACAAGGCCCAGCGCCCCGGCGCTATCCCATCTCACTCGACTACTTGGTCCAGTCGCCCGGCGCTCCATACAGTGAAAGAAACCCCATACGTTACTGGGGTCAAGTTATCTCTTGTATTTTAAACCCTCGACCATGCCTTCTAGCCCACTCTCTTTCCCCACGCCGGCACAGCAGGTCAGTCACCCTCTCTCCATCTCCATAGCACAAAGTCATTAAACTTTGGATAATTGTCTTCCACCCATCCACCACGCATCAATCCCTTCCTTCCATATTGGTCGTCTGCATCTTCTGTGCCGAATTCTACTCCTCCAACTTCTTTAAAAGTAGCAAAGGTATGATTTGATGTGTATTTCAACTATTGCGAATTAAGATGCTCTTCATTCGTTATTCTTGTCATCTGGAAATCTAATGGAGCACATAGATAACGCATTGCTATTTGACGTACTCCTACACATGAGATTCATGCACGCTAAATGCATGGCGTGAATAGACAGGGAATTAGTAATGGATTGAACAAGTTCTCAGTTGCTGTCTAGGTGTTTGACAAATTATCTGACTCAATAATCATGTGCAACTTACATACTCGCCAGTTTCATGCCTCACCCCCACCTACGTTCTCACACTACCAGTGTTTTATACAATTTCTATGTACTGCTAGGCGCACATTTATCCAACCGTACATTCTTTTAAAGCTAAACTATGAGTATGTTTTTATTTGCAGAATTCTCGACATGGCATCCAAATGTCATCGAAGCTCAGGGTCCGGGGCCGCTTCAACTTCCCCGCCAAAATTTGATAGCAGGCGTTTTGTTAGTGTTGCGGCTCAAGAACGCTACAGCCGCATGGCCATCCGCTCACTAGTCCCCGAACGGGGTCTCCGTCTCGATCAAACCAAGGATGGAGACATAGCAGTGATGATTGCTGAACGAAACTGGTTTGCCCTCACCGAACAGCCTGACATAGCAATGATTGCAGTGGTCAAAGAATTCTATGCCAACTTGCCTGAGCATGACCATTATGGGGTGTTTGTCAGAGGTAAGACCGTGGAATTTGGCGAGGAGGATATCAATGGGTGCTATCAACTACCCTTAGAGGGCCTTCATGATGAATATGCTCGCATAGTGAGTCATGGGCCGGACTATGAAAAGATTATTCGGGAGTCAGGTCAACGGGGCACTACTTGGTCCATCCACGCGTGGCAAGCATTTGACCTTCCCATTGTCTCACCTCGATCTATATGGAAAGGCATGGTATGCCTTCATATGCTGTGAAATTGATGCCCCGCATACATGTGAGTCACGCCACCAAAGAAAGGGTCATGGCTATTATACTCCATCATACAAGGCCTAAGAATCGATGTCGGACATCTTATTCAAGAATCGATGCTCAGCAAGATCTCGGCGGGACTATTGGAGGGTTACCACATCCGCCCTCGACGGCGTCTTTATGTGCTAAGTTTGGGGTCAAATGGAAATCGGGACGAGATGATTCAAACTCCTATGCCCGTGTTGGACCACAACTTAATCCGTCGTTATAAAGTGTGGTCCGGTGGCGCTTAATCACCCTAGGGACTGGGTTTCATTATCCCCACGTTACGTCTCCACAAGCCCCACCACCTCGTGCTCCCCTCCTTACGGCCCCTCGGCAACCGCTTTCATCGAGGTGTGGTCCCCGGTCGGCCCAATGGAGATAGGCTACCGGTTTTACAACATCGAGTCCCGTAATGCGCGCTTATCGGAACGCCAAGACGTGATTTTCAAGTATTTAGTTGACCAATTTTCTCGCATGAATGCATCGACCATCCAGACCCATCCGCATTCCACTTAGCCATTTCCCTACGGCTCCAGATTCGCCAAGATTCCCTCGTCCGATCAAAAGATGAGCGAGGACGATGATGCTCCCCCCGAAGAATAAATTCGTCAGGGAAGTCCTCTGTTTTATTTTGACTTATTTTTTCGCATGAGGACATTTCTCTAGCATAGTTTGGGGGTGGTTACGTTTTATTTTCACCAGTTGTAGTTTGTTATTAGTTTGTGGATTGATTATTAGTAAAGTTGCATTTAGGATTGCATGTTAATTCCAGTTTTTGAGAGTGCGCATATCTGGGGCCAATGATGAAAGTAGAATTGCAGGAACACGTCTAGTAAGGATTGTTGATTCAGTGATATGATTTTCGTGACTTGAATTGGATCTTTATCTGTCTGACATTGATATTATAAGAAGGCACTTTGAAATAAAACGACCATGTTAGCTATGATAGTTTAAATGGTTAGAGAATAGAGTTCTAAAGGGGGATTGCTAGTGATATGGAAGAACAATTTGAATAACTAGATGAGACTGAATTCATGCATAAACTCGAGTTTGGGGGGAAACATTTGGAATATAAAAAAAAAATATAATAAAAAAAAAAACAAATGTTGAGTCTTGTGGTGGGTTGAGGGGAACCACTCCCCATAAACACAAGCGTGAGATGGAGCGTAAAACGCACTCACCAACCATCTTTTAAAATAAAAAAAATATATATACATATATATATATATATATATAAATAATAATGATAATATATGTGTGGTGACTAGTCTTGATTCGGCCCTGTGTTACTTGAAAGCAAGCACGCCAAGGGGTATCTTAAAACCTAATACTAAGGTCTTAAATGGTCCGGGAGTCGTTGGTCGTAAAGCTCGCTAAGGGGTATAATTTGTTAGCCTAATGGGATGAGACATTGCATATCATTTATGTAGAGCTAAATAAATAAATATATATATATATATATATATATATATATATATATATATATATATATTCTAGTTTGATTGTTGAATTAGGGTAAGTGTTTGAGTTCATTGAAACAAGTTTATTTGATGAGTTCTCAAGTTCACATCGTATGATGCCTACTAAGAAAGTTATTATCTCTCATATTTTTGTCTTTCATGGGTTCGCATGGTCGTGGACACTACGCACAATATCAAGAATAATGATTTAGATCCGTTGATTGTTGGGATATTGTTGATCTGTTTTACATGATGAATTAGCATGTTTACGTGATTTTCTCGAGGCATATGGATCTCACGTGAGCTCTTGGATTCTTCGGAATTACTTAACATATAAATATAAATAGTTTGCATGTGCATGATGTTTAGTTTTGTTTGGTGATCTTATGCTTTGCTTCATCGCATGAGGACACACAACGATTTAAGTTTGGGGTATTTGATGAATGGGTAGTATACCCATAATTCGGATATATTTAGATTTAAATTATTGCATTCTTAAGTTATTTAGTAGCATTTTTATTGTGTTTATATCTTGTTTTGTGATTTGGAAGTCGGAGGGGCAATTATGGAATTTCAAGCATTGAATGGCAATTTGGTAATTTCAAAGAAGTCGGTATGGGTACTGAAATTGTACTACCTTCAGGCACTTGTATATTGAGCCCCTACGGCTTTGACCGGATCGGTAACGTTTGACTTCTGGTTGGACTTAATTTGTCTATTAAGGGCTAATAAAAAAAACCTAATTGGAGGAGGATTGGGGGAGACTATAAAAAGAAACTAATTGCTGAGTTAAAAGGGGGGATTGGATATATTTTTCTGGAGTATTGAAGGAGCTTTCCCATTGAAGATTACACGAGATTACTTGGAGATTCAGGATTGGCTACAAAGTTTCTTCTTTTTCTCCTTATTTTTAATTTGTAATTCTTTAAGGATGATTTGTCAACAATTAATGATTCTTATTTCTGTGATGAACTAATTCTTTAATTAAGATTTCAATTGAACCTTTTATGATTATAACTTAGTTATTCTGTCATTATAACTATTTATGTTGAAGTGGATTGTTTATCATGTTTTGATTTTAGTGATTAATTATTTGGCCAATAATTATTGTGTTACTCTAGAAGGAATTGGGAGAGGAATTCTAGGGTTAGAACTAGACATGATAACATGTGACTTAGTTATTTACACGGTAAATAATTAGGTTTGTGAATTGAATGGAAATATCTGTTCGTCGCATGTAACATATAAGGAATTGGGACTGGAAAGAGTTTAATCCAATTGTTTTACATAGGAATATAGCAAGGTTAATCTGGGTTAAATAGAAGTCAATTGATCACTTGGAAAAGGGCTTTTGGCATTTGAAAATTCTTGTTAACAATCCATGAGACATAATAATTGGGATGATTAGATAACTAATTTATAATTCATAATTGGGGATATTGAAGTCTTAATATTTACCTACCGGAAGTCATTCACTCAAGTAATAGCTTAGTTAATTGTTTATCGTAGTACAGTATCTTTAAGTGTTTAATTTGGAGTTAATAATTCAGAAAATCGCAATTTCTCATTGTTTGAATAAAATTGAATTGATATAGTATTAGTAGTTGGAATTTATTAATTAGAATTCCCTGTGGGAACGATACTCAACTTATCACTTTATTACTTGTTGACCACGTATACTTGCGTGTTGTGTGTAACTAGATTTTACTCAACAAGGTGTTAGGCACCCCCGACATCCGTGTTACCACGGTGAAAGCCTCTTTTCAAGAAACTATTATCGCATCCAATCTTTGCATTACTGGCATACCCTCCTCCGAGTTTTCCCACTCTAGGACATTTGTTTTATGCTTTTGGGGGTATTCCTCCATCCTTCGTATGTACTTATGAATTGGATACATTTCAGCGCTTCCTGACCCGATCATGTTTACTTCTTCCTTGTCATGTTGCAACGGAAGGTTGGTGTTGATATTTTGTTGGTCAGGTTGTTCGACCACAATACTACCACTTTCGATCAGATTTTGAACCTTCTGTTTTAAGGACCAACAATCCTGTGTATCATGTCCTGGAGACCCTGAGTGGTAAGCACATCTCTGGCTTGGATTGTATCTTTTGCTCCCTGGTTCCAGAGGTGGAGCTAGTTCAATAATTTTCTTATTATCCATTAATATCGCCAATACATTTTCAAGGGAAACATCTAGTGGAGTTAACACCCGATTTTTTGATCTTTCGAATTTTCTTTTTCTATCCTGGCATTGGTTAAATGTGGCCTGTTGTTGGGATGGCAGATTGTCTTGCATTTTCCAAATAGGGGGACTATAGTTTGGTCTCCTAACTTGCCCTTGTACAATAAGGGATACATCTTTATTGCCTTTATCTGCACCCCTTGGGATCACTCAGATACTTGCCACCAGTATATGTTTGGCACCGCTTCCAAAAAGTGAAGTCTTTAATCTTGCTCGCCTTCAGCCCATCTCTGCCATTTCACCGTGTTTGATCATTTTCGCAAATGGCTTTCCTATGCCTACTAGGATCCTCTCATAGTAAGGAGCCTCTTGGATATCAATAAATGTCATTACCATCTCAGTTTCTATCATTGATGGAATGACTTGCGCTGCTAGATGTCTCCACCTTTGGGCATATTCTCGAAAAAGATTCAAGATCTTTGCTTTTTCACTTTAGTCACTTGATATCGATCCTAGGTGCCATTTGTGATCTAAAATCTGTCTTGATTTAGAAAGGCGTGGGCTAATTCTTCCCGGTTGTGGATTTTGGCATTGTCAAGTCAAGCATACCAGCTTTAGCTTCTCCGTTGAGACTCTTTTGAAAAAGTTGCATTCTCGAGGCTTTCATTTTCAAAGATAAGACCCCGATTCGCCAATGTACACTTTTAGGTGCGATAGGGATCGCTTTGCCCATTGTACTTTTCAAACTCTAGGACTTTAAATTTGGTAGGATATTGAGCCCTGAGGAATATCTGAGAGATCTGAATAGGTGACACTCCCATAATTTCCAGTCCCTTTAATTGACCGGATGGTATCCTCCATTTGTTGGACTTTCTTTCTTATATCCCCAGTTTCTCGATCATCCCTGAGATTTGTGATTTCTTTATTGGAATGAGGTTTAGGTATCTAATTTCCATCTTTTTACCAATGCCCTGACTGCCCCCTAGTGTGAAGGACTCTGGTTGAGTAGGCATTGTCTGGCCCTGCGTATTTTTACTTTGTTCTTTTAGAAAGACAACTAATTCTGCTATCTGATTCCTTAATCCTTCAAACTCCTCTCGGGAAACAGGGGTAAGATCATGCTGGCCCGGTGTAGCCATGCCTAACAGTGGGATCAGTGCCTTCTTGGACTTTAAACGGGTAACGGGACCGATTGCTTCCCTGCGAAAGACTTGCATAGTTTAGTCCTTAGGGAATGTAAATTAACATGCTATGTGATGTGTCCATTTTAAGAATTTTATCTTGCAAAACGGATGTCAGTTGTTTGTAGCATGTTAATTAAAATATGTATGTGTACACATTTCTTCATATTTCTCATCACATGGAGATAGATATGGAATGAAATTACAAGTAATTGTGTTTACAAGTAATTGAAATGAGAGCATGAAAAGACTTTCCTCTGTTTTTGGGTTTATCAGAGGCTGACCTATCTTAGGTTACTCTCGCGGCTTTTTGGCATGAAGGTTCCCAAATCATCGCAATCTACTTGACGGGAAGTTAATCCGGTCTTTCAACTGGATTGAATTTGGGTGGTGCCTTTCCTGAGCCTTGGAGAATTAGTCTTCTCACGAGTCCAGTAATCAAACACCGACGGGATAGCGTCCTAGTGGAGGGACCACACAACATACATTCACATACATCGCGTCTCACCGTATAAAAAATGATGACACGTGCGAAGCACTAATATCACAAGAAGATATGGTGCGAAGCACTAATATCACAAGCAGTTATGGTGCAAAGCACTAATATCACAAGCAGTTATGGTGCGAAGCACTAAGTGCAATAAAGAAATGCATTCGTACACATTCATCAAAATGTAAATGCAACATCCACACACAAGCAGATAATAGTTTTAAAAAGATTGAAATAGCGGCTTAAGTCCTCTTACTGGAGTCCCCAGCAGAGTCGCTACCTGTCAACGTCGGGATTTTTTAGATGTCCCTTTCCGTTACTTGTTCTTTGGTGTTCTCATTTTAGGTGAGATTTGTTTGAAAAAACAAGTGAAAAAGGTCTGACATGTATGATGTCAACGATGGACTGTTAAGAGCCGCCGGTTGTTTTTTTAAATGGTTGTACCAACACAACCGAGAAAAGGTTTGCACACTGACCCAGTGATGTGAAACTACTAAATGGGTCGGTGAAACCGAGATTCATTAGGGTCCGGGGACTTGCTTATGCGGTGGGAAGGTGTTAGGCACCCCCCGACATCCGTGTTACCACGGTGACCGCCTCTTTTTAAGAAACTATTATCTGAATGTGTGTGTGTGTGGGTCAATGTGCTGTTATTTGGAAGTAGTGCGAGGCCTCGTTCGAACCTATATACACAGGGTTTGAATTTATGTAAAAATTAAGTTTTTACCAAGATATAGCAATGATGTTTTATAAAAAAGGTTTTTCAAACCCTGATGCTCAATAGTAATTGAGACCTTTTATACTCCAATTTTATTAAGAGTTCGGCTTAATTGATTTTATTTGACAGATGTGAGGCATCCGTACGAAAATAATGTACAAAATAATACCGACTTCCTCATGGGTATGGAAACCATCTGAGGAAATTCAGACACCGCAGAATAATTTACAAGCTACTTACAACCTGAAATTGTCCATCACTAAGAATCAATCTAGATTCAATGGGATGAATTTGTGATCACATGATTCCTAAAGCACAAGATAACGTAATTTATATGAAAGTTAATAGCGTATATATATATATATATATATATATATATATATATATATATACAAAAGTTGTAAATATATATAAATATAGACATGATCACCAACCACGAAGCACCTTTACGGGGATCGTAAATATAAATAAAGTTGTAAAAGCTATCAACCGCCACAGAGGAAACTCTATGCAGGACGAAACGTAAATAAAACTGTAAATACGGTCAACCGCCACGAAGGAAACTCCAGGCGGGACAAAATGTAAATAAAGCTGTACAAAGCGATCAACTACTCCAGGCAGGACGAAACGTAAAGAAAGCTGTAAAAGCGATCAACCATCACGAAGTAAACTCCAGGTGGGACGATATATATATATATATATATATATATAAGCGAATAAACGCACTGTATATAAAATCTGTGCTCTCATCAATGCAGTCAGGCCACGGTTCATATATATATAATATATATATATATATATATATATATATATATATATATATATATATATAAAAGCGAGTAAACGCCTGCATCAAGTTCAGGCTCATCGAACAAAGTTCGACACATAGTTAATATATAAATATAAATATATATATATATATATATATATATATATATATATATATATATATTAAAGCGAAAGAACGCCTGCATCAAGTCTCAGCTCATTGAACAAAGTTCGACATACAGTTAATATATATAAATGTATATATATATATATATATATATATATATATATATAGTTACATATATATTGACTAACATTATCGAAGTTATGCCTCGATTGAGCCTAGACTTGATTCCCGAGCGCTTATCGCTTTTAATATATATATATATATATATATATATATATATATATATATATATATATATATATTGAGGCATAACTCGATAATGTTAGTCAATATATATGTAAATATATATATATATATATATATAATATATATATATAATATATATATATACATACCGAAATGAAATCACGGACCGAAGTCCGGGCAAAAGCAAGCAACACGACTCTTAACGTGTAGAAGGGTGTGTGCAAAGATGAAGAGAAAGACTCTAAAGTGTGTGAGAAGGCTTACAGCTGACTGCTAAAAAGACTTCTATATCTTTAGAGTGGGTAAACACTGACTTTTGTAGGTACAAAAGGGCTATATATGAGCTCACGTGAGTTTAAAAGGGGAAAGTACACTGCATGGGGTGAGTGTAGAGCAAATTGGGCAGGGCTTCCTCACCTTTTTCTCTTACAAAATGGCCACCCAAGCCCTCTATTTATAGAGGGGGGAGCCGCAGGTCTACCTACGGCACCTAGTAGTAGGTGTACCTGCGGCTGCCCGGGGCAGTGTGGGTCCCGCCGTGTCGGCATCGTACATTTGCATAACGCTACTGCTCGCTTCGATGCGCTCATAACTTTTAATCCGGGAGTCCGATGGAAGCGTGCCATATCATTCCGAAAAGCTCTTTCCAAGAGCTACACAATGACATAGGATTTTCCCTTTTTGATTCCAGGAAGATGGGTCCATGACCGAAATGGCATTCCCGGGTTTTCACAGCGGTTCAGTTGAGCCGTTTAGTAGTTTGCACTTGAAAGTTAAGATATGGTTCTTGTGGGACTTCTATTGAAGTATTTTGAGTTGACATGAGTTGATTTGATGTGAGTTGAAGTTGAGTTGGCAAAATGACCATTTTGCCCCTCCCGGGGTTATCTCCGGTTTTCGCGCAGTTGACTTGATGTTGACTTTGACTGTCCTCAGGGTTATCTTTGAGGTTGGTTTGACCTCCTGGGCTATCTCCAGGCTTTGATCTTGATCCCCCGGGGCTATCTCCGGGGTTGAAACTGACTTTCCCGAGGTTATCTCCGGGGTTAGAAACTGGATCTCCTGTGGCTATCTCCGGGGTTAAAATTGATGTTATAGTTCTCCAGGGTTATCTCTAGAGTGTGAAAAAGACGCGTTTGCCCTCCTGCATGGTTAGTAACAGGAAAAGAAAATTTTGAGTGTCTACAATATAGTGGGTGTAGTTTGTAGTCAGCATGACAAGGAGGAGATACATCACTTAAACGACATATAACAACATTATTGCCAGCAAATCTGATCCGGTCAAACCGTTTCAGAACTCACACTCATAAGCTTTCTGGGTTACCCAGAAAGCGTGTGTTGTGATCATGCTGCCTGGTTTGACTGATCACTGTGAGAATCCTGATTGACGTTTAGGTACTCTAATAGCATTATTCTATAGTTAAACTAACACTCTACAACATAGTTACAACAAAAGAATCAAAAAAACAAACATGAGCAAGATCGGAGGACATGAACTTCTTGTGAGAGCCATCTGGGTAAGTTCTGGGTTACCTAGAAAGCTTGGTCTTGGCCGGTCAACTGACTTTGACCATCAATAACTTTCAATCTATGCTAGATCTAAACCTGATAAATTGGTTGTTATAAAGTTGTTTTCATAAGTTTATAGATGAGTTAATTCATGTTATGTATTTATTTGGAAGGAAACCATATTACAGTGAATTGGTATTAATAAATATTTGAATATGACTTAGTGCAAAGTAAAACTGAGGATTAATTATTTGTTTAATATATATGTTGAACATTAATTTTGAAAGAGGATGAATAAACATAAACAATGTATTTTGAATTAACTGTTTTGGTTGAAAAATAAAATCACAGTGATGATTTTCACTAAAAATGTCAAAAAGTGAAGTTTTATCAAAAATAATGAAATTAGATGTTTTAAATTCGATGTTTATATTGTTATATGGGTAAAATCATGTTAACAGTCCTTAAATTATGTTTGTGTGAAGTCTATATATGTTTTATGTGTTAATTAAGTTGTAAGAAAGTAGCTTGTAGGCCAAAATTGGCTTTGTTTTTCTTTGTTTTTTAAGAAGTTGGTCATGGTATCAGTAATTCGACAAGATCGCAACGCTACCACAAGATAAGTCTCGCACTTGAGCCAACGCTATATGCCATGACACCAAGTATTAGCATGTGACTCGCGCACACAAATACAATGCACTGTGATGTAAAGCGTAGGCAAGCAGCAATGAAAGTTAAAGAGAATGGTTAGAACGGTGTGTTTTAATTGCATAAAGTCTGAAAAAGTTGTTAAATGAAATAGTATGACTGTTAAGATGTGATTTTGGTATTACCATACTAGGAATGAGCATATTATTAATACTTAACAAGTTTGATTATCATTTTATTTATGTAGCTTGATTATGTGATTAGAAATCAAGCCATACATGAAATAGAAATTTAATTGTATACAGAATAATAGTAGTGACTAATTGTGTTCTAATGACATATGATTAGGATATTGAAAATCGAATTTTTACGGTTTAGCTTACACGCAAGGCAAGTCTCTTACTCTACCTTGTTATTATTGTGCAAGTTTACTTACCCTATCTCAATTACAATTACGCAAGTTTCCTAAACTTTATTCTTATGTTGAGTAAGTTTATTGTATCTAGTTTGTTTATGATGATGCAAGTTTTCTAAACCTTATTCTTATATTGAGCAAGTTATTCTTATCTTTAACTTATTATTTAGCATGTAAGTTATATATTCTGATATACTAATGTTGAACAAGTTTTATCGTTCAATTTACTATTTGTTATGCATGCCTAGTACTCAATTCTAAATAACATTGGCTTAATATTGTTCAAGCAAGGTATGTTATAATTATTGAATGTTTATGCTCTTAGATTATTCCTAAAGCATGACCTTAGTATACAATGTTGATTCAGTTATGATTTATTCCATAGCATAACGTTATGAACATTTATTCAACTAATCCTTAGTTGATGTTCGTTAAACCTAAATTACCTTAAAACGTATCCAAACCAAACTTACTTTAGTGTGGACTTGTATTCTAAATGCTGAGATGAACAACCCTATTATTAGGGGATAATTTACACATAGCGTTGAAATGTTTGTGCACAATACATTGTACGAGGAGTCCCTATAGTCTTATGACTGTTAAAGTTTAAGTTGAAAGATTACTTATAACTATGGACATAGTTCGTGGTCTTATGACCCTCAGATATATGATTCGGATTTTGATTATCATTGATAAAACCTATTGTTCAGTTCTATTGAGCTTATTATTTGGCAATTGTTGTAAAGTTTTATTCATTATTATTTCAAGTGCGCATTGTTTGCTCACTCTTGCTTATATAAACATTACAACTAAAGTTGAGAAGGTCGATGTACCTAGCATCAGTAAAGGGAAAGGAAAGATGAACAAGTATTAAAGACTTGTAATCATGTTGACATTTTGTTATCAGACTTTATTTTTATTAATGTAATGAAGTTATTTAATTTTCCGCATATGAATGTTTGTATTTAAAGGTTAGATAACCTGGGAGATTTTTTTATTAATGTAATCCTTTAATGGGAAGGTTTATTATCTAATTTATTATGATTGGTTAATTAGATATGAATGTTTTTATTAAGTGAACACCAAATCTTGAGGGAATGAAGTACCCGAATTTGGGGGGTGTCACAAGTTGGTATCAAAGCTTTAGGTTATGAACCTTAGGTGGGGAAAATCCTTAGGAAGTAACCTTTGAAAAGATAGTGGTGATAAACTCTTATCGAGTTTTAAGGAAGAAGTAAGAAAACACTTATATGCTTATGTGTTTACAACTTATGTGCTCGTGAGTGTCGAGTAGTAATGATTAGTATTTAAAACTTAAATATTTTGTTGTTAAGATCGCTAATGTAGGGGAATCCAGTCAGGCTAGGGAGGAAGGACCTCAGATGCCTAGTGAGGAGGAGTCTCGTGACATTCAGGTGGTTTGGGAACAACTACTTCCACGGGAGTCAGCTTCGTTGGTCACAATGGTTGAGCAGGAGGGTTTACCTGATGAGGATGCTGATGTAGAAATGGATGAGGAGGATCCCGTTGAGCTGCCATAGTTGAATGAGGATGACGAGGACGAGGAAGAAGAGATTCCACAAAACTCGATCGCTGCCCGTATGTACGACGAAGTGTATGACCGCAATGTTGAACTTCAGGATACCGTCGAGGAGTTGGAAGAGATAGTAGCTGAACAACGGAGCTCGATGGCATAGAAGGACGATGAGATCCAGGATCGAGAGGAAACGTCTGAATAATGTCGAAGGAAACGTCTGAATAATGTCGAAGGGAAGCTGGTCCATAGTGAAGAAGAGAATGAACAAATGACATCGGAGATTGCAGAGCTGAAGAACAATTTGAATGAAGAATCTACTAAGAGGGCAAGAGCCGAAGACGCGTACGAGGAAGCTTATCAATGAGCCGGGATAACAAAGAGAGACGCACAAGCAAAGAGGATGAAGATGGAGGAGATGAATAACGTATTCAACACCGTGATCAATCGAGCTCAAGATCGGGTCATGGGTTATCCAATTCAGTTCGAGACGCTGCCATCGTTCATATTAGATCGCAGAACAATGTTTCGGATTATGGAGGAAGAGCGTCGTAAGGCTACACAGTATCTTAGTATGACATCGTAGGGAATGTACCTGATATGCGATTAATAAAATGTTAAATAATATGTAAATCCCTAGTGATATGTAATCGATGGGATATGATGTTGATGTTATCCTGAGACTTTAGTAGTTTAGGAAAGTAATGTAAATAGCAGTGATGCTATGGTTCTTATGTTTTCAAAAAGATTATGAATGAATAAAAGTTATTATTTTATTTATTCAAAGTGTTATATGTTATATGATGATTTCTTTTATGGGATGCAAGTTAAGTAGAAAATAATTAAAAGAATTGAGAAACAATCTAATGGGTGTATTTTAACAGAAAATACCGCCAAGACGTCAACCACGACAGAGGACCCTTGAGGGATCTACCAATAATAACAACGCCAAAGCTAACCCCGTTCAACAGCTTGTGACGTTACTGATGGGTGCTGTGACGCCCCCAAAATAGGTATACAACACCCATTCTGAGTCGTCAAATACATGGTATAGAAACAACTACAACTTTATTAATACAACTGTCGTGCAAAATACGACAACACTTAAACTGTGAGTTTAAATACAAATATTATCGTCTAGACAATATCCACACTCAAATAAGTCCTCATTATAATTATTGATACACTATTTTAGAAAATAGTGAGGACTACTAAAACAACTTCTAGAACCATCATTCCACACCCCGACTAGTACTCGCTACATTCTCGCCTCCTGAGAAGAAAAATGGAATAAAAAGGAAAAGGGTGAGCTCAACTAGCCCAGTAAAGAACATTATGACTAAGATAACATAGAACAAATTATTGTTAGTCCTCAACAGGGAAAAATCTAATAGAATACAATAGACAACCAGTTTTAAATCAATATTCGCAGCGGAAATAATAATTCATTAGAAGAGTTAAGTAGAGAATGAAATCTACTATCTTCTATATATGAATTTAAAAGTTCATCATCGATATTTTATCCCTATAACATCAATCAATATATATCTGGAATCAAATATTCATCTTTGCACTACAGGCTAAAGATATTCATCAATTGGTCATGTTCATCTAAACACATGTTCATCTTTGCACTACGGGCCAAAGATATTCATTAGAAATTATTCATCTTTGCACTATAGGCCAAAGATATTCAGTAAAATCATCATTTAGGACTGAGGATGATAAAAAATATTTTAAAGGAAACAAATCCAGTGAAACAAAATAACAAATATTAAGGATTCGTATTTCGATTTATCCATGTCCAAAAATACCTCATAAATAATCATAGTGGAGTAAAATTCAAGAATGATCAAAATATGGATACAATCAAAGCTAGTATCCATAATAGATATTTTGGAGGAAAAACAAAAATTTAATTTTTTTGTGAATAGTGCCGTATACGTGAATAGTAACCCCGACACTAAAAGACAAGAATTTCACAAGAAAAATCTTACCAATATTCTGACATAATGATATTGAAAGAAATAATATCATTTTTTTAAAAAAATAATATCCCATACCTCGAAAAGACAGTACTTCTGACTAGAATACTGGATATAGAGCTGAACGGAACTTGCACCGTATAGAAACACTCAAAGTCTTAAAATACTCACAAGAATACGTTCGATAATATAGAGAGAAAAAACTTGTGTTTCTGGTGTGATTTTCAATTCTAACCTAAGCACCCTATTTATAGGAAAATGCTTAGAGCACCAAACCAGAAAATTTAATAAAATATATTATTAATAATAAAAAATTCATAAGCCTCCTTGGAAATCAGCTCTTAGCATTTCCCACATGCCCACCTTCTAGAAAAAGTAAGAAAAAACGTTTTTCATAAAATAAATAATTAAAACTTCCAAAAATCAATTATTTTGGAACTTCAATAATTCATAATAAATAGCCCTTTTGTCAGAAAAATTTGAACCTCATGTCCTTTCCATAGGAAATTTCATTCTCTACAACTTTATAAGTTTAAGTTTTTCCAAATTCCAAATGAAATTATTTGAAATCCACAACCAAGATTTTTACAAATTTATAATCAAATTTCTGTCAAGAAATGGGGTCCACAAACATGTTTAACATGTTATAAATATTTTTAGTAACAAAAATACTCTTCCTCCTCATATACTCATATATCACACATTCATTGTAAAAATATCACCATTATTATATTATAATAATATAATAAAATATTATTTTATCAGAAAAGATAAAATATCAATTTTCAACAATTGTCACTTTAAAATTTCTCTCCATCTATATCCACATAAAATGAATATTTTCCTTATCATATAAATCAACAATTAATTATTCACAAAAAATATTACAGAATCACAATAATGACAACCAGGCCATTCCCAGGAAAGAGGAGGCTTTCCAATAAGGATTTCTCCTTACTAGCGCGTAATTAGGTGACCAAACCTCTCCTTAGACAGAACTTTCTAGACATTGCCAATAATGTTATCTAATAATATTATTCAGATAATATGAATTATTGCTCCAATAATGGAAAATACTGTGTAGTGACAATTATTGAAACAACAGTAATATAAAATATCAACGTCGCAATTATTGAATTAATAAAATAAAATATTGAACAGTAATTATTGTAACAATTATTGAGTAGTGCCTTCTTACATAAGAATCAATAATTGGTGCAATCTGTGTATCTTCTTGTGCAACAACGCGTAGACATCGTGTTTTAACCACTAGGTATTCCAACAAAGATAATGGTAACAACTACGTGAATTATTTATAAACGACTTATACATGGGTCTTTGTGGCGCCCCAAAATAGGTATACAATAATTCATAATAAATAGCCCTTTTGTCAGAAAAATTCGAACCACATGTCCTTGCTATAGGAAATTTCATTCTCTACAACTTTGTAAGTTTAAGTTTTTCCAAATTCCAAAGCGAAATTGACCAAGAAATCCACAAACCAAGCGATTTTACTGTGCTATAATCAAATTTCAGTCAAGAAATGGTGTCCACAAACATGTTTAACATGTTTTAAATATTTTTAGTAACAAAAATATTCTTCCTCCTCATATACTCATATATCACACATTAATTGTAAAAATATCACCATTATTATATTATAATAATATAATAAAATATTATTTTATCAAAAAAAAGATAAAATATCAATTTTCCACAATTGTCACTTTAAAATTTTTCTCCATCCATATCCATATAAAATG
Source organism: Panax ginseng (assembly GCA_020205605.1). NCBI lineage: Eukaryota > Viridiplantae > Streptophyta > Magnoliopsida > Apiales > Araliaceae > Panax > Panax ginseng. The sequence continues at coordinate 32,057,621 of CM035143.1, read as the reverse complement.
AATATTTTCCTTATCATATAAATCAACAATTAATTATTCACAAAAAATATTACAGAATCATAATAATGACTACCAGGCCGTTCCCAGGAAAGAGGGGGCTTTCCAATAAGGATTTCTCCTTACTGGCGCGCAATTAGGTGACCAAACCTCTCCTTAGACAGAACTTTCTAGACATTTCCAATAATGTTATCTAATAATATTATTCAGATAATATGAATTATTGCTCCGATAATGGAAAATACTGTGTAGTGACAATTATTGAAACAACAGTAATATAAAATATCAACGTAGCAATTATTGAATCAATAAAATAAAATATTGAACAATAATTATTGTAACAATTATTGAGTAGTGCCTTCTTACGTAAGAATCAATAATTGGTGCAATCTGTGTGTGCTACTATGAAACAATGCGACATCGTGTTTTAACCCACCGGGGTATTCCAACAAGATTATCTTGGTAACAACTACGCCGTTATTTATAAACGACTTATACTTGTCGTTTTCTTCATCCAATCGCGTTCACGGGGCCCAATTAAAAGATCGCTACCGGTAAATGCACGAATATTCCCCGAACAAGAAGAATATTCCACGACCAAACGAATATTCCCCGACAACAATGAATATTTTATAACCACTTGCTTATTTGAAATATTTGCGCATTTTACCCATAACTAACCACATTAATCAATTCAAACCTTACTATTTCAAAATAATAAATAGAGAAATTCAATTTCATTTATAATAAGTTAGGGTCTTACAGGTGCATTGCAGAATCAACCGCAGAATCAAGCTACAACTTTTAAGGATTTCAAGGCGGTTGGACCACTAGAATTCCGTGGGTCCATGAATCCAGTTGAGGCACAGACTTGGATCATAAAGATAGAGAAAGTGTTCGATGTTACGAGAGTAGGGGAGAATCAGAAGACTACTTTTGCAACATTAATGTTGAAAGTAGAGGCTGGTTATTGGTGGCAGGCGAATAAAACTCGAGGAGGACAAGGCGTTATGACTTGGGATATGTTTAAGGAGATATTCTTCGAGACTTATTTCCCAGAGAGTTCGAAGAGTCAGCTGGAGATGCAATTTTTAGAACTGAAGCAGGGATCAATGACGGTATCAGAGTATGCAGCAAAATTTAACGAGTTGGCGAGGTTTGCGCCATATCAAGTTAGCACAGATGAACGCAAGGCTAAGATGTTTGAACAGGGATTGAAACCCTGGTTGTACAATAGGGTCTCCTTGTTCCAGCTGAAGAAATTTACAGCATTAATGGAGAAGGAAATTCTCGCTGAAGGTGGAGACGAGGCAGTAACAAAGTTTAATCAAGAGCAGAAAAAGAAGAAGAATGAAGTGGAGGTCAAGAATGGTGGTGGTGGTGGTGGTAGTGGAAATGGTACCAATAACCTGAAGAGAAAATGGAATAGAAATGTGGGTGCTGGAAATCAGCAAGGTAACCATCTAAATAAGAAGTTTGAAGCATGTGCTACCTGTGAGAAGTTTTACAAGGGTATATGCTTAATGGGGAAACATGTATACTTTAACTATGGCCAAGAGGGTCACATCGCCCCAAATTGCAATCAACCCAAGAAGAACATTTGCTTCACGTGCGGGTCCAAGGATCACTTTGCTCGTGAGTGCCCTAAGAAGAAAGCTGGGGAGACAACAGGAAGCAAGGGAGGTAGCAATGGAGGTACATGGACCATTGCTGGACCAACGACATCAAACAAACCCACAGCTAGAACCTTCAACATGATTGTGCAAGATTTTGTGCAATCAAAGGATGTTGTGTCTGGTATTATCCCAATCAATGATATAGATGCTTATATATTATTTGATTCGGGTGCTACTTACTTGTTTATATCTGATGAATTTGCTAAGAGGTTAGGATTGCCTAGTGAAGAATTGAATTTCCCTTTAAACATAAAAAATATGAATAAGGAAGTAATTCCTGTTATGTTCACGTACAAGAATTGTAGGGTAAATATTAAGGGAAACGTCATGACGGTAGATTTAATTCCAATAAAACTTGAAGAGTTTGATGTTATTTTGGGAATGGATTGGTTGTTCAATTATGGAGCAATAATTAATTGCCAAAAGAAATGTGTAAAACTTATAACTCTGTCAAAGGTAGTTTTCTATGGTAGCAAATTGCCTAGACATATGAGATGTCTGACGATTATGCAGGCCAAGAAATTGTTGAGTCAAGGCTATGTGGGTTATTTAGATTACATAGTCGATACTCAGAAGAAGGGTGTGAAACTGGAGGAGAGACTAGTGGTTAGGGAATTCATAGATGTGTTTTCAGAGGATTTGCCAGGACTTCCACCTGACAGAGAGATTGAGTTCATGATCAACTTAGCGCCAGGAACAACGCCAATATCGAAAGCCCAGTACAGAATGGCTCCGGTAGAAATGAAGGAACTGATGGTACAACTGCGCAGAGTCATTAGACAAGAAATACATTCAATGAAAGAGTGTATCACCGTGGGGAGCGCCGGTGTTATTCGTGAAGAAGAAGGATGGGTCAATGTGTCTTTGCATTGATTATAGGGAATTAAACAAAGTCACTATTAAGAATAAATATCCTTTGCCAAGAATAGATGACTTGTTTGATCAATTGAAGGGTGATAGATACTTCTCAAAAATAGATTTGAGAAGTTGGTATCATCAACTGAAGGTAAGAAATGAGGATGTACCAAGAACGACATTCAGAACTCGGTATGTACATTATGAGTTTCTGGTGATGTCTTTTGGTTTGACCAATGCCCTGCTGCATTCATGGATTTGATGAACAGGGTGTTTAAACCATTCTTAGATAAGTTTGTGGTGGTATTTATTGACGACATCTTTGTATACTCAAAATCTCAAGAAGAACACGTAGAACATTTATGTTTGACGTTGGAGACACTAAGAAAGGAAAAGTTGTATGCAAAATTCTCTAAGTGTGAATTTTGGTTAGATCGTGTACAATTTTTGGGTCATGTGATTGACAAAGATGGGATTTCAGTGGTTCCATCAAAAGTGGAAGTTGTAATCAATTGAGAACAACCAAGGACACCATCGGAGGTGAGGAGTTTCTTGGGATTGGCCGATTATTATAGACGATTTATTCAAGATTTTTCCAAGATAGCCACTCCGTTAACAAATTTGACAAGGAAAGCTGTAAAATTTGTTTAGACGGAGAAGTATGAAGAAAGTTTTCAAGACATGAAGAAGAATTTAAGTGTGGCACCTGTGTTGTCATTACCAGATAGTACAGGAAACTTTGTGGTGTATAGTGATGCCTCACATAAAGGATTGGGTTGTATTCTTATGCAGAACTGCAAAGTTATTGCATATGCATCAAGGCAACTGAAGAACTATGAGATAGAGTATTCGACTCATGATTTAGAGTTGGTTGCAGTAGTATTTCCTCTGAAGATATGTAGACACTATCTCTATGGAGAGAAATGTGAGATCTACACAGACCATAAGAGTCTGAAGTATATTTTCACTCAGAAGGACCTGAACATGAGTCAAAGAAGATGGATGTAATTGATAAAAGATTACGATTGTGAGATCTTTTATCATCCAGGCAAATCGAATGTGGTTGCAGATGCTTTAAGCAGGAAAGGTCGGGAAAAGTTAATGCTGATAACCACTCATGAAGAGCTTATTTCAGCAATTACAAAGCTAGAGTTGGAAATAAAATTTCCAAAAGAATCTGACGAACGACTATTCCAGATAGAAGCCAGTCCAACTTTGGTGGACAAAGTTAAGAATGCTCAACTACAAGATAAAGAATGTGGGAAAATCAAAGAGAATGTGGTTGAGGGAAGTGACGTGAAATACAAGATCGATACTGAAGGACTACTATGGTTCAAGGGAAGAATTTGGGTTCCAGTAGTACTAGAGATTAAAGACAAAATCTTGACTGAAGCTCATAATTCAAGATATTCGATTCATCCGGGAAGTACGAAGATGTATCATGATTTACGACGTCATTTTTGGTGGCCAAACATGAAAAGAGATGTTGCAGAATGTGTCGCTAAATGCTTGACATGTCAAAGAGTCAAGGCCGAGTGTCAAAGACCAAACAGATTACTTCAACCGTTGGAAATACCAGAATGGAAGTGATAACACAATGGATTTTGTGGTGGGTCTTCCAACTACTCAGAGAGGATGCGATGAAATTTGGGTGATAGTGGACAGACTGACAAAATCAACACACTTTTTGCCAATAAAGATTAGATTCAATCTTGATCAGTTGGCAAGGTTGTACGTTAAAGAGATCGTTTTGAGACATGGAGTGCCACTATTAATTGTGTCAGATAGAGATTCGTGGTTCACGTCAAACTTCTGGAAGAGACTACAAGAATGTATGGGAACATAGTTGCGAATGAGTACGACATACCATCCACAAATAAATGGCCAAAGCGAACGAACAATCCATACATTAAAAGATATGCTGAGAGCATGCATCATGGATTTCAAAAGGAGCTGGGATGAACATTTACCATTGGTGGAATTTGTCTACAACAACAGTTACCACGCCAGCATCGGCATGCCGCCTTACGAAGCATTATACGTCAGGAAATGCAGAACTCTACTATGCTGGGATGAAGTTGATGAACGTCAATCTGTTAGGATCAAATCGGTACAACAAAGCTATTTGAGGTTGTCAAACTCACCAGACAAGATTTGTAGTCATTCAAGATGCATGTAAGAAGTATACTGATCAACACAGACAAGATCGTGCATTCGACGTAGGAAATTATGTATTCTTAAAAGTTTCTCCTTGGAAGGGGAAATTCATTTCGGTAAAAAAGGAAAGCTAAGCCCGAGGTTTATTGGACCCTTCGAAGTGTTGCAAAGAGTAAGGGAAGTGGCTTACGAGGTAGCTCTACCTCCAGAGTTAGAAAACGTTCACAATGTTTTTCATGTTTCGGTGTTACGACCGTATAAATACGATTACAAGCACGCGATTGAGTACGAACCATTGCAGTTTGATAAGGACTTGTCCTATAAAGAGATTCCTATCCAGATAGTTGAGAGGAAAGAACATGTGCTCATGAATAAAGTAATACCTCTCGTGAAGGTGATATGGAGGAACCACAATGCTGAAGAAGCTACGTGGGAACTCTAAGATAAAATGATAAAAGATTACCCTAAGTTATTTGTTTAATCCGTGTCTTTGATTCTGGGGACTGAATCTTCGTAAGTAGGAAAGAATGTGACGAATGATTTGTTTGAGTTGTGATTCTGGGGACAGAATCCTTATAAGGAGGGAATGATGTAACAATCCAGAATTTTAATTGTACTTTTTAAATATTTATTGAATTATATAAATATTTAATGGACGTGTTTATTGTTGAATAAATATTTGTATTTGTTTAATTGGAATTGATTTGTTATGGTTAATTATTTGTTAAATAAATAATTAAGGAGTTAAGAAAATTAATTATTATAAGATAACATTCTAATTTAATTTAATAAAATAAGTTAGAGAGTTATAATGATTAAATGAATTATTATAATGATGTTTTAATTTAAATTTGTAATTAAATGATGTGTTAGTTGATTAAATAAAATTATAATTATAAAGAAAATTATAATTATATCGTATTAATTTATGTGGTGAATTAATTTAATAAATTGCTATTAGAATTAATTAAAATAAATATTAAAATTTAATTAAATAAAATGTGACCATAAACTATATTATAAAGGAGTTATAAAAATAAGTTAAAGGAGGTTAATTCAGTTTTGCCAAACAATGCCTAATGCATATTAAGTCTTTAATTTAAATATGTTTTACCAAACAAGGTATAAGATTTAATTGGTTAATTTTTAGGTAGTTAGCCAAACAAGCCTTATGACTTTTGATTTTTAAATAAAAAATAATTGATGTCAGTTAAAGTTATATTTATATTATATAATTAATACCTATATTATTACCTATACGTTATATTGTTAGTACGTAAGGTTAGAGTTAGATAGAAAGAACTAAGAAGAAGAAAAAGAAGAGAAGACGATAGTTGCAGATAAAGATTTAGAGAGAATTGTGAGAAGTCTAGAGAATTTGAGAGAGAAATTGGGGAAAAGAAAGCTTGATAATCAAATGATAGCCATCATCTTCAAAAACTAAGGTATCATCTTATTCTTTTTCTTTAAAAAGTTGTAGTTTTATTCTCTTCCAAAATTCTCTGTAAAAACTTTGTGGGAGATGAATTATTTGTTATATATAATTTTATATGATAAATTGGTTGTTATAAAGTTGTTTTCATAAGTTTATAGATGAGTTAATTCATGTTATGTATTTATTTGGAAGGAAACCATATTACAGTGAATTGGTATGAATATATATTTGAATATGGCTTAGTTCAAAGTAAAATTGAGGATTAATTATTTGTTTAATATATATGTTGACTATTGATTTTGAAAGAGGATGAATAAACATAAACAATGTATTTTGAATTAATTGTTTTGGTTGAAAAACAAAATCACAGTGATGATTTTCACTGAAAATGTCAAAAAGTGAAGTTTTATCAAAAATAATGAAATTAGATGTTTTAAATTCGATGTTTATATTGTTATATGGGTAAAATCATGTAAACAGTCCTTAAATTATGTTTGTGTGAAGTCTGTATATGTTTTATGTGTTAATTAAGTTGTTAGAAAGTAGCTTGTAGGCCAAAATTGGCTTTGTTTTTGCTATTTGCCAAAGTTGGTTGTGGGTATCAGAATTAATTATTGACTACAGTATTATGGCATTAAAGATAAGTCTCTCACGCCGCATCGCCAAGTATTGGCTCATCATCAAGGTCTGCAGTCATGTACAGGTACCACAAATGTAAATTGTGGCCGCAACGCATAAAGTTAACGAGAATGATCAGAGAGTGTATTTTAATTGCACAAAGTCTGAAAAAGTTGTTAAATGATATAGTATGACTGTTAAGATGTGATTTTTGTATTACTATACTAGGAATGAGCATATTATTAATACTTATCAAGTTTGATTATCGTTTTATTTATGTAACTTGATTATGTGATTAGAAATCAAGCCATACATGAAATAGAAATTTAATTATATTCAGATTAATTGTAGTGACTAATTGTGTCCTAATGACATATGATTAGGATATTGAGACTCAAATTGTTACGGTTTAGCTTACACGCAAGGCAAGTCTCTTACTCTACCTTGTTATTATTGTGCAAGTTTACTTACCCTATCTCAATTACAATTACGCAAATTTCTAAACTTTATTCTTATGTTGAGTATGTTTCTTGTATCTAGTTTGTTTATGATGATGCAAGTTTTCTAAACCTTATTCTGATATTGAGCAAGTTATTCTTGTCTTTAACTTGTTATTTAGCATGTAAGTTATATATTCTGATATACTAATGTTGAACAAGTTTTATCGTTCAATTTACTATCTGTTATGCATACTTACTACTCAATTCTAAATAACATTGGCTTAATATTGTTCAAGCAAGGTATGTTATAATTATTGAATGTTTATGTTCTTAGATTATTCCTAAAGCATGACCTTAGTATACAATTTTGATTTAGTTATGATTTATTCCATAGCATAACGTTATGAACTTTTATTCAACTAATCTTTATTTCATGTTCGTTAAACCTAAATTACCTTAAAACGTATCCAAACCAAACTTACTTTGGTGCGGACTTGTATTCTAAATGCTGAGATGAACAACTATATTAATAGGGGATAATTTACGCATAACGTTGAAATGTTTGTGCACAATACATTGGATGAAGGGCTTATCCCCCTAAGTACGAGGAGTCCCTATAGTCTTATGACTGTTAAAGTTTAAGTTGAAAGATTACTTATAACTATGGACATAGTTCGTGGTCTTATGGCCCTCAGATATATGATTCAGATTTTGATTATCATTGATAGAACCTATTGTTCAGTTCTATTGAGCTTATTATTTGGCAATTGTTGTAAAGTTTTATTCATTAGTATTTCAAGTGCGCATTGTTTGCTCACTCTTGCTTATATAAACATTACAGCTAAAGTTGAGAAGGTCGATGTACCTAGCACCAGGAAAGGGAAAGGAAAGATGAATAAGTATTGAAGACTTGTAATCATGTTGACATTTTGTTGTCATACTTTATTTTTATTAATGTAATGAAGTTAATTTTCCGCATATGAATGTTTGTATTTAAAGGTTAGATAACCTGGGAGATTTTTTATTAATGTAATCCTTTAATGGGAAGGTTTATTATCTAATTTTATTATGATTGGGTAGTTAGATATGAATGTTTTTATTAAGTGAACACCAAATCTTGAAGGAATGAAGTACCCGGATTTGGGGGTGTCACACCATGTCACGGACTTGAACAAAAACACGTCAGTTTGACTAATATTTCCGTTGTTAGTGAATTTCCTAACGTATTTCCCGAAGAACTTCCCGGTCTACCCCCAGAACGTGAAGTTGAATTCTTTATTGACCTTGAACTTGGTACAAAGCCCATTTCTAAAACCCCATATCGAATGGCTCCTATTAAACTTCAGGAGTTAAAGGTCCAACTACAGGAGTTGTTGGATATCGGTTTCATTCGTCCTAGTACATCTCCTTGGGGTGCTCCTGTTTTATTCGTAAAGAAGAAAGATGGGAGTATGCGACTTTATATTGACTACCGGGAATTAAATCATGTCACCATCAAGAATAGGTATCCGCTACCTCGCATTGATGACCTGTTCGACCAGTTGCAAGGAGCACAATTCTTTTCAAAGATCGATATTCATTCTGGATATTATCAGCTGAAGATTAAAACTGAGGATATTCTGAAGACTGCCTTCAGAACTCGGTACGCGCATTATGAATTCTTAGTCATGTACTTTGGATTGATTAATGCTCCTGGCTCTTTTATGGATATGATGAACCATGTGTTCAAGGATTATTTGGATCAGTTCGTTGTTGTCTTTATTGATGACATCCTCATCTATTCCAAAAGCCGTGAAGATCATGAGCACTATTTGAAGCTGGTACTTCAAAGGCTTCGTGACAACAAGCTATATGCTAAGCAGAAGAAATGTGAGTTCTAGCTTGAGGAAGTAGCATTCCTTGGGCACATGGTGTCAAAACATAGAGTATCTGTTGACCCGACGAAGATTGAAGAAGTACAAAGTTGGGAGCAACCAAATTCGGTGACTGAAGTATGTAGCTTTTTGGGCTTAGCTGGAAGGGTTTTCTAGAATCGCTACTCCGTTAACTCAACTGACTCGAAAAGATACAAAATTTGTATGGAGCGTGGAATGCGAGAAGAGTTTCCAAGAGCTCAGGAGGAGACTCATTTCAGCACCTGTTCTGACAATACTGTCGACGTCAGGATTTTTCGATGTCCCTTTTCCGTTACTTGTTCTTTGGTGTTCTCATTTTAGGTGACATTTTTTTGAAAAAATAAGTGAAAAAGGTCCGACATGTATAATGTCGACGATGGACTGTTAAGAGTCGCTAGTTGGTTTTTTAAATGGTTGTACCAACACAACCGAGAAAAGGTTTATACATTGACCCAGTGATGTGACACTGCTAAACGGGTCGGTAAAACTAAGATTCATTAGGGTCCGGGGACTTGATTATGCGGGGGAAAGTGTTAGGCACCCCCCGACATCCGTGTTACCACGGTGACCGCCTCTTTTCAAGAAACTATTATCTGACTATGTGTGTGTGTGGGTCAATGTGCTGTTATATGGAAGTTGTGTGAGGCCTCGTTCGAACCTATATACACAGGGTTTGAATTTATATAAAAATTCAATTTTTAGCAAGATATGGCAGTGATGTTTTATAAAAGAGGTTTTTCAAACCCTTATGCTCAATAGGAATTGAGACCTTTTACACTCCCACTTTATTGAGTGATCGACTTGATTGATTTTATTTGACGGATGCGAGGCATCCGTACGAAAATAATATACAAAAAATAATGCCGACTTCCTCATGGGTATGGAAACCATCGAGGAAATTCAGACACGCATGAGAATAATTTACATAAGTCGCTATAATTTGAAAAATGTCCATCACAGGAACCGAATCTAGATCTAATGGGATGAATCTGTGATCACATGATTCCTAGGCGCACAGAATGCTACAATTTATATGAAAGCAGTAAGCAGGTATATATATATATATAAAAGCTGTAAATATATATATAAAGACATGATCACCAACCACGAAGCACCTCCATGGGGGGATCAGAAATGTAAATAAAGCCATAAGAGCGATCAATTGCCACGAAAGAAACTCCAGGCAGGACGAAAATAAATATATATATATATATATATAAAAGAAATAAATGCACCGGATGTAAAATCCAGGCTCGTCGAACAGAGTTCGACCACAGTTCATATATATATAAATATATATATAAAAGCGAGTAAATGCACCGGATATAAAACCCAGGCTCATCGAACAGAGTATGACCATAGTTCATATATATATATATATATATATATATATATATATATATATATATATATATATAAAAGCGAGTAAACGCACTGCATCAAGTTCAGGCTCATCGAACAAAGTCCAAACAACAGTTCATATATATATATATATATATATATATATATATATATATATATATATATATATATATAAATATATAAAAGCGAGTAAATGCACTGCATCAAAGTCTAGGCTCAATCGAGGCATAACTCGATGATGTTAGTCAATGTATATGTAAATATATATATAATATATATATATACAGCCAAAAATGAAACCACGGACCGAAGTCCGAAAAAAAGCAAGCAACATGACTCTCAACGTGTAGAAGGGTGTGTGCACAGATGAAGAGAAAGACTCTAAAGTGTGTGAGAAGGCTTACAGCTGACTGGTAAAGAAGGCTTCCATATCTTTAGAGTGGGTAAACACTGGCTTTTGTGGGTACAAAAGAGGCTATATATGAGCTCACAGGTGTTTAAAAGTGGGAAAATACACTGTATAGGCGAGTGCAGAGCGAATTGTGCAGGGTTTCCCTGTCTTTTTCTCTTTTAAAATTAGCATGCTAAGCCCTCTATTTATAGGCATATTAGCCCCAGGTGTACCAGAGGCAACCCAGGTTGGCCCGGGTTTTTTGAGTCGGGTCGTCTCGAAGTACGTGCACTCAGGCATTATAATGTCCACTCGAACTTTCAGAAGTGCAATCCGGGCATCTGTTTGAGGTATACATGACCTATTTCGGACCGCCGTTGTCGAGAGTTGTACGATGGCATGGGATTAGAGTTTGTGCGAAGTCATTGAAGATGGGACGATGCCCTCCGGTCTTCAAGCTTCAACTTTTATCCGTTTCCCCGCACAATATTCACTCGGGATTGGTTAGTCTTGTGGGACATTGTTGCGTAGAGACGTGACATGGCATCTTGTTGACGAGATGACGATGTTGCCCCTCTCCAGGTGTTATATCACGGATTGAATGATAAATAAACGTTGCTCTCGAGATTTGAGATTGGATCGCCGCAATTGTTGAAGGTCCTCATTGTCACCTTTGAAGTGTGCCTGTCCTCCCGATGTTATCGCCGGGTTGGTACAGTGCATCTCATTGTGAGCGCCGAGATTGAAGTTGGTCGCTTTTGAAACAAGCATTTTTGGGGTTATCTCCGAAATTGCATTCCTTGGGGTCATCACCAAGGTTGGTGGCTATTCCCATGGTTGGGACTAAGACTGGATACCTCGGGGTCATCTCTAGAGATTAATCGGTCTTCTCGGTGTGTGTTCCAAGATTGTGTCGGCGAGGCCTCGGGGTTATCTCAGGAGTTGGATTTGGTTACTCCTGCATCGCGATCCGGGGTTTGATGTTGAACTTTCGGTAGTATCCCAAGACGGATTTGGATTGTCTTCGTGGTTCCCTCTAAAAGATTTAATTTGTCCTCCTGCAATGTTAGTCACAGTAGTACAAAAAATTTCGAGTGTCTACAGATGCCCCTCTTTATCATACTCATGCATGGCGATACATGGGTAGGATAAAGAATCCTAGACACTTGAAATGCAACAAGATGAACATGGTACTATGGATAGCAACATGATTCCAATGTATGATGCATGTGTATGGGGTTGTATCCCAACACGCTGGGGATGATTGTTGATTCCCTGTTGCTTCAACTGGGGATTGGCAATGCTGACCAGATTCGATGTGTAAGCCTAATCTGTTAGGATGTTGATGTTGTAGTTATCACCAAATCCCTGTGTTTTTGATTATGACTTGATCCTGAAGATGTACCTCTTATGTGTAAGAGATCTGTGGGGATAAAGCTTGATCTATTTAAGGATGTGTATAACATATTCCATCATCTATCCTCTTTGATAATGTTGACCTTTCCTGGTTAGTGTCACCAGCGTATGTCAAGATCCTGCTGGATTTACTGCCAACGGCAAATGTTATCAGGGGTGCCTGACCTTCATTGATGTGTAATTCACCGACATGTGAATCAACGGTTGAAAAATCATGTGGGATATAATGTCAAGGCTGCTTGACCTTCATTGACATGTGAATCAACGGAGCATTGCGTTGTGACCCCCGCCGGGGATATGCTGGTTACGAGCAGTCGGGTGTGAAAACCTCGGATAGCTCTAGAGTTCTGATAGGTTTAATCACTATCGCCTGAAATAACGTCAAGGTTGCTTGACCTCAATTGACATTGTGTCAATGGCTTGAATGTACGTTGTAATGCCCTGCAGTGATTTCACGTGGTAACCCCCGTCGGGGATCTACTGGGGACTTATGAGTGAGTACGCAATAATCTCACAGCCCTCAATGCTTTGATGGGTTTACTTGCCATCGGCTGAGATAATGTCAAGGCTGCTTGACCTTCGTTGATAGGTGTGTCAACGGCTGAGCACGCGTTATTACTCCCGCTGGAGATATACGTTGTAACCCCCATCGGGGATATACGGAGGGTAACGACCCGGAGTCGGCGGCATCGAACCTGTATAAGGTATTGCCGTATATGACTTATGACAACTGGGATCATTAGTAGGGTATACCTTGTATTTAGGTGACTACCAATGAGTGTTGTAGACATTCAAAGTCTCATATGAGAAGACCAGGATTGTATGCAGTTTTGCTCAATTGTGTGGCATTTTTATTCTCGATTTGACCTTTCTACTCCGTAAGAACTCCGTTTCAACTCGAACTGGACCGAGCCAGAGGGGTGGGACCCCCATAGGGGAGCCGCAGGTGCACCTGCTACAGCCGTAGGTGGGCCTTGGGCTAGGCGCGGATCATAAATCCTGCAAGCTGGTCTTCACAAGTCATTTTCAACTCGCTTCGCATAGAGAAAACCGCGAGCCATCTTCAGATCTGCTGAGTTCGGGCTGCTTTTTGCAAATTTTGTCACCGTACAAGTGTTCTACACTATCCTGGTAGTGTATGCATGTATTTTTCCAGTTTCTGTCCGTTAGATTGTGAGTTATCGCACGAAATGCATCTAAACACATAGTAGTGATTATTTATGCACAAATGACTTGATAAAAAATATTCAACACAGTAAATGTTAGTATTAAACCATGCTGAACATAATGATCTGAAAAAATTTGACTTCTGAGATAGTCAAATTGGCACCTTTTTCTGCTATTTTTTGTCCTATTTGAGGTCCAATGAGCAAAAGGTAGAAAGGAAAAATACTCCTAGCATTGAGGTTGGCCTTGTGCATAATGATTTTAATTTTTAATGCATATATTATGTATATGACTTTGGGGCAAGTGTGCTACTGAATGGCCACCTAGACATGCTTATGTGCATGTGGATAGTCCTATTTTCAAAGGGGACTATGGCAAAAGTTTTCCAAATGTAGGCATTGGGTAGTCATGCATTTTAACTCTATTATATGTTAAAGTAAATGCATGCATGCATATAGTCATAAATGCATTTTAAAAAGCTTCAGGTAAGGAAATACCACACCCTTTCTGAGGTGATTTGGAGAATTGTTGTCCAGATATTATGGATCCGGATCAACCGACCAGTTCTTACAGGACCGCTTCTGGCATACGGCGGAGGGCTTCTGAAGTGCCTCGTCCTCGCTACGGCTGATGACCTCTCACGGTTGGTGGAGGTCGTGATATGTCCTGTCCAGGTAGATGTTCCAGACGTTGAGGACGAGGAGGCGGATATTCCGATTCAGGATCCCGCCTGCTTTGCACACATCCCTCATGAGGAGCTTAGAGCATTTAGGTGGTGAACTCAGAGTTGCTGGGTGATTTGGGTAGACATCCATCGATGTATTTGCATGCTAACGAGGTATGGCGTTAGACTTTGATCTTCCTTCTTTCCTATTGATGAGGATTAAAGGGTTCTGATATTGATCTACATTTCATGCAGGTTCCAGGATTTACACAGCCTCGAGGGAACTAGTTTAACATTCACTCCATGTACCAGGAACTTCATCCTGACTACAGAGCGGTAGTGCATGAGTGGGGATTCGGGGCATTCTTCTCCATCCTTCCTCATCGATGTTCCTGGGGTTACCTCAGGGCTTTGTCTGTGCGATGGTTTCATCAGACTCAGTCACTCCATCTGCTGGATTGTGAGGTGATGATGACACCTATGGATTGGCAATTTATTACAGGTATGGAGTTTGGAGGGGAGCCAGTGCCTTTCATGGAGAATATTACCCCTACTACCGTCAGATCCTTATTAGGAGTTCCGGCAGAGGCGCTCAAAGGCAGGACTGTCCGTTAGGTCCTTTGAGCATAGATGTTATGAGCGGGCTATTGAGTGAGCCATGCCTGATGATGTCAGGATCAGGGATCGCGTTCTGCGGTGATTGTTCCTGATGATCATTCGAGGCTGCTTCATAGCAGATAACTCTTCCACGGTATCTTTTACTTTGGTCAGCGCCACACGTGATGTGGACTGTATAGGAGAGTATGACTGGGGCTCTTACACCTTTGCCTATTTCCTCCGGGGAATGCGCATGCGCTCACAGGGTTTGACCGTGGCTTGGCTAGGATTTTACCCATTTCTGCTGGTGAGTACTTCTCTTGTCTTTTCCCATTCATAGGTTAAGAGTGTTTACTGATAGCAGATGTTTTGCCATTGTGTTGGCAGTTTAGGGCCTATGAGAGGCACCCATGTTTGCGTCCTGTGAGTGTGTTAGGTTTAGATACCTATCCACGAGGACGACGATGGCACCATTCTATTTTCTTTGGAGGTCCTCAGAATGAGATATTCACTCCTTTGTCGCATGCAATGAGAGTTCTTGATGGCGGGTACCATTACATGGATTCCCTATTTAGGGGAGCATTTGACCATCGGATTTGAGGATGGACATCCGACCGGAGTCGAGTATTTGATCTCTACCAGGAGAGTTCCTCTTTTCACTGATGGAGGCTGGGAGCTCTATTTAGGAGAGCGTGCTATTAGGAGCACTACAGGGGAGATCCGTATACCGATCTTGCCTCCCCGCCAGGCGTCGTTATCGTCATATCGATCACCCATCATAGATATCCCATTGTTGGGGGTTGACGGTTTTGCATTATAAGAGGGTCCATATACTCAGGAGACGTTCCAGCGGTGGTGGTCTCCTCCCACTATTGGAGCCCAGTCCCGCGCCACGCAGTTCATGGGGGATATGGTTCCAGGATTTTTGATGGTGATGGATTGGGTAGCTTGTGTCCGAGCTCCGACTCATATGACCCAGATTGATAGCTTGACCCGGTAGTTGGATCAGGAACACATATTTATCCCAAGATTTGGGTAGAGATCCGAAGAGAGAAGTGAGTCATTTGTTCCTTTCAGCTCAAAGCGCCGCCCCTCAGACGCACCCATTTGGTTTTCTTGGCAGCAGATCCTCCTCTTTATAGGCCCGACATCCTGTTGATAGAGATCCAGTGACTCAGGAGGAGTTACATCAGGTGGATAGGATTGAGGATGTAGACATCGAGACCCTGGCTTTCTTCTAATGTATATTCTCGTTATATCTTTTGATAGGCCTCTGTTAGATATTGGGTGGCTGTTCCCCATTCTCACTATATCTTTTGATAGGCCTCTGTTAGTAGTAGGGCGGCTATGCCCCATTTCCCCGTATTTGTAGCTGTATAGAGCTGATGTATTAGATGATGATATACTTAGGAATGTATGCACTGTTTTTCATTCCCTATATCATATTGCCATCCATTATCTGTTATACATGTATCAAGTTATTCATATGTATGTATGTCCAGAGATATTCGGCATTGACCCCTGGATGGTCTTATGACACGGTTCGCACAAATGTCTTCTTCGACAGTTAGCCGTATAGATCATACCCCACCATCAGTGGTGCCATTAGGCATGTGATCGTGGTACGATAGCATGTCACCCCTAGATAGGGTGATCGTAGATCAGTTGTTGCAGCATACCATGACTTTATTGCCTTTTCAAGTTCCTGCAGGATTTGTAGACAGGATGCTAGAGCATTGGCTGCCTGATAGGCAAGTATTCCGTTTTGGCACCCATGAGTTGACTCCTACTCTGGAGGAGTATTCACATTTGACGATGCTGCCTTTAGACAGACCTTGTGTGCATCTAGCTTTGGGAGACATGAGTACACGATTCATGACTCTCACAGGATTGAGGCATAGAGTAGTACAGGATGAGCTGACATCTAGCCATGTGATATCCCAACATTTTTTGTACAACAAATTTGGCTCAGAGGATAGCTACTCACGACATTCCGGGGATTTCACCGCACCGGAGGACCATTGGCGTTTGGCTAGGGTTGATGTACTGATGCTATGCGTACTATCGTATGTCTATATGCCACGATATATGGACGAGATAGACATTTGTGTTATTATGGCTATGAGAGCTCTTGGAGAGGGTCGGACCATTGTACCTATGATCATAGCAGAGACCCTGCGGTCAGCATCCTATTGTTGTACGTATCCTATAGGAGTGTTCACAGGGAGTTCGGCTATGTTGTACGTGTGGTTTATGTCACACTTGAGACCGGTTGGTACCCTTAGACGACATGGGTATTGCTTCTCCCATGATGTGGCCATGTCATACTCTTTTCATCCATCAAAGTGTACAGATGCTCAGTCCTGGTCCGCATTTTTGGCAGATATCAGAGATCCATTCAGCATATTGTCGTGCTCGGGGCTTTTCTCACCATACAGCTTCATTACTCACGCCCCGGGCATGGATTTCCTCCCTCTGGCTAGCTTGAGGGGGTGTGACTACTTATCACCCATGGCCGTGATGTCGCAGTGATTCGACCCGGGTTCAGATTTTCATCCTTTTGAGGGGCGATAGGTCGTTCGACTTCTCGATATCTCTCGCCAGAGGACCGATCCCGTGTGTATGCTTTTTGGGATCAGCGTGATATAGCTACTTTTTCTGTCAGTCATCCCGATTATTCTGCAGAGTATTCCGCATGGATGGAGACAGAGATTTTATAAGCTGCAGCAGTATTTACAGTACCGGAGAGCGAGTTAGACGATGTAGAGCCTGTGGAGGACATTGATACCTACATCGAGGAGGAGCCCGCTGCTGGGTTGCCAGCATTTCTTTTGGATTCTCCTAGTACCAAAGATCTTGTTGTGATTCAAAGACTAAGACAAGACTTAGAGCAGAGTCTTCATCTGATGACCTTTGAGAGAGACCAAATTCGATCTATGATGTCGACTACTCTTGATGTGAGGGACACCGCTCTATTGGAGTGAGACGAGGCATTAGATCGCAGAGATGCCGCTGTTGTTGAGCGGGATGAGGCTATATTAGCCAGAGATGCAGTGATAGTTGAGCGGGATAGTGCTATATCTACCCGGGAAGTAGCCATCACAGATAGTACTGCAGTGAGGTCCCTTACCACTGGCATGATTTCAGAGATGAGCACATATATTGATGATCATATGGTCACCATGAAGATGGCTACAGATCTTTTGGGTCATGTGGATATTCTCATACAGGAGACCACAGCTTCGCCTCCGTCTTTTGAGAGGGACGCCATGTTGGGCTTGTTAGCTCGCATATATCCTGACTTGTAGATGAGCTTGTATTTACCTGCACAACCTAGCTTAGCCATTTTGTCATGTACAGTTTACATTGTATATATATCAAACAACATTATATATGACAGGGAAATATATTTTTGGATCACTTCCCTTTTAGATATGCCCTACTATTTGCTTGATATTTTGCCGGCTGCTTCAGGGCTTGTGATCTTGATGTATTCTGAATTCCTCCTAGGTGGATGGACATTGAGTTGTATCCGGATAGTTCAGAATGGATCATTGATCTATGTGTATCCCTACCATCTTTGGTGTCTTTGGACTTGTTTCTGGATGGAAATGTGGAGAGGAGTGTGGCTTTCCTCTCTGAGATTAACCGCACCCCAGATGGTCGCCAGTACTTATATTTAGGAGAAGCCTAGTTAATTCCATCTCTTATGGATTGGTGTTGTTCTTCAAGGTATGGCTGCAGCTTAGATGGTCGCCGAATCTCCTATTTGGGAGGAGTTCAGGTAATTCCGTCCCTTTGGTCTGAAGCCAAATGAAATGTAGTGGATTAAAGTTTGCTCCCAGTACCAACTGACAAGGGTTTGTGTTTTGTTACGGGGTGAGACTGCACCATGAATGGTCGCCACATTACTCTCTATTGAAGAGGAGATCAGTCTGCGTAGTTCGAACTGGTGTAAGAGGTTCAACGACAGATATATAAGCGAAATGGTGTAGGAATGTTTTTGTTATTTTGTGAGGAGAAAAGGGTAGAAATGTTTTGTGGTTTTTTTTTTATTACAATGGGCCATGTAACATGGTTGCCTACGCATACTCTATTGAAGAGGAGATCAGGTCGACGTAGTTCTCCCATCTCAGGGTGAGAAGAAAAGCGTGATCCCATGTGTAGGTCAGAGTGCGGGGAGGCAAAAGTTTTAATCCCTGGTTGAGGATAAACTGCAGGTATAAGAAGTTTGATCCCAGGTATGGGTAGCCAAACTGCGAATGCAAGAGGTTCAATCCGCGGTGGGATGACCTAAGTTGTATGAGCGCAAAGGAGAAAGCCAGGCTGCTGGTTTGAAGAGTACGTTTCCTTGAAGGGCAAAGTGTAGAAAAGTTGTATGTGGTAAAGGGTTAAAGAACCAGAATGACTGGTGACCTGATGATTATTCACCACGGTGTTTGCTGGTTACTTTAGACATAATACCGTTTCACGGTGTTTGAGTTGATGAGCTGTGGAAATTCATCGTCGTCCATTTCTTGCAATCTGAGAGCACCTCTTGTCAATACTTCCTTGACAATAAACGGGCCTTCCCAGTTAGGAGTGAATTTTCCTTTAGCCTGATCTTGGTTGTCAAGAATCTTCTTCAAAACCAAGTCATGTTGTTTAAACTGCTGTAGACGAACTTTTTTGTTGTAGGATCTGGCGATCCTTTCTTCGATATCTCTTGACCATGGAAGATAGCCGCGGTTCGCCTTTCGTTTATTAGAGACAATTTGTGATACCTGTCTTGTACCCATTGGTCTTCATCCAGCTGAGCGTCGATCAACACTCTAAGAGATTCCATCTCAACTTCTGTGGGGAGCACTACTTCCATCCCATAGGTTAAAGCATAGGGGGTTGCCCCAGTGGAAGTACGCATCGAGGTTCTGTAGGCTAACAGAGTCAGAGGCAATAGGTCAGACCAATCTTTGTGGTTGGCAGACATCTTTTGCATAATCTTCTTGATGTTTTTATTAGCCTCTTCAACAGCACCGTTCATCTTCGGACGATAGATGACAGAGTTGAGATGTTTGATGTGGAATTTACTACATAATTCCTCCATCATTTTGTTGTTGAGGTTCTTGGCATTGTCTGACACAATCACCTCTAGTTGTCCATTTCGACAAACGACATTGTTTCTGATGAAAACAATGATGACTTCTTTAGTAACCCGGGGGAAGGAGGCTGCTTCTACCCACTTGGTAAAGTAATCGATCATGGTGAAGATAAACTGATGACCATTACTGACTTTAGGCTCAATGGGCCCAATAACGTCCATTCCCCACATTGAGAAGGGCCAAGGCGAACTCATATTATGGAGTTCCCGTGGAGGGGCGTGTATAGCATTCTCATGAATCTGGCACTGATAGCATCTTTTGACGTGGTCGTTGCAATCAGCTTTGAGAGATAACCAATAATGTCCCATCCTGAGGACTTTCTTGACAAGGAGGGAGCCACTCACGTGGGGGCCACATACTCCGCCATGGATTTCATCCATAAGCCTTTGGGCTTGATCTTTGTTTAAACATCTGAGGAGACCTAGTCCTGCATCTCTTTTGTAGAGCGCATCTCCACTCAAGTAGAATTTCGTAGCAAGTCTATGGATCCACCTTTTCTCAATCGGGCTTGCCTCAGCGGGTGTAGATCCATCTCGTAGATATTCCTTGATATGCTGATACCAAGGATGTTGGATGGGAGGTAGCTCATCCGATACTTCTCCAACGTAATTCCCATTGGCTGGGCCTTGTGCAGGGAAATTGTGACGCTCGACAAATGTTCCTTGTCTGATATGCGAATCAAGGAGGCCAAAGTTGCTAACGCATCCGTGAAATCATTCCTATTACGAGGAATATGTAGAAAGGAGATTTCTTCGAACTCCAAGGCCATCTTCAAAACCTTCCGATGGTAAGGCAGCAAATGTAATTCCTTGGTTTGATAGATTCCGGTGGATTGTCTGATTAACAACTCCGAATCTCCAAAGACAGTTAACCGCCTGATGCCCATTGAATGGGCACATTTTAGCCCCATGAGATGACCTTCATACTCGGTAGTATTTTTAGTCTTTGACAAACCGTAATTGTGGCGATGGGATCCGCTCCCCGTGTCGATACTAGAACTGCTCTAGCTCCAGAACATTCCATATTAACAGCTCCATCAAAATACATCTTCCATGATTGGCGTGTATCGTACTGATGGTGTTGCTGCACTATCATTACTCCTTCATCGGGGAAATATGTTTCCAAGGGTTTGAAATCCCCTGAAGGTTCGACGGCCAGTTGATCCGCAATTCCTTGACCTTTGATGGACTTTTGAGTCACATATACGACGTTAAATTGTTGTTGGATCAACTGCCATCTGGACAGCCGCCAATTTAACATAGGTTTGTTGAACATGTACTTGAGAGGATCCACGCGGGATATGAGATGGGTTGTGTGACCATGAAGGTAATGTTGTAACCTCATGGAGGCCCATGCCAAAGCACAACACGTCTTTTCGATCAAAGTGTACTTGTGTTCACTGCTGCTAAACCTTTTGCTGAGGTAATAGATAACTCATTCTTGGCCTCTATCGTCTTTCTGTCCCAGCATGCAGCCCATGGCATTGTCACTTACGGATAGATACATGAACAAGGGAATATCATCCCTGGGTGGTACCAAGATGGGAGCTTTGACTAGTTGTTTCTTGATTGTAAGGAAGGCATTCTGGCACTCATCATTCCATTTCATGGAGGAGTTCTTCCTTAATAGCTTGAAGATTGGCTCACAAGTTGCTGTGAGTTGGGAGATAAACCTGCTGATGAAGTTGATTCTTCCCAAAAATCCTCGTATTTCCTTCTCTGTCTGAGGAATGGGCATTTCTGTGGTGGCTTGGATTTTGGCAGGATCCAGCTCAATCCCTTTACGGCTGACTAAAAATCCTAGCAACTTGCCTGATTTAACGCCAAAGGCGATTTAGTGGATTCAACTTCAAGTTGTCACCACGCAACTTTGTTGAACAACTTTATGAGATGGTCTATATGGTCATCCTCCTTCTGGGATTTGACAATGATGTCATCCACGTAGATCTCAATCTCTTTATGCATTAAGTCGTGGAAAAGAGCCATCATAGCTCGTTGATAGGTAGCTCCGGCATTGATGAGGCCGGACGACAATCATCTATAGCAAAAAGTTCCCCAAGGAGTGATGAAAGAAGTCTTCTCACGATCTTCCTCGGCAACCATGATCTGATGATACCCCACAAAGCAATCAACAAAGGAGTACATGTCGTATTACGCAGTATTGTCAATGAGAATGTGGATAAATGGAACGGGAAAGCTGTCTTTTAAGCAAGCTTTATTCAAGTCCCGGTAATCCACGCAAACTCGCACCTTCCCTCCAGGTTTTGGTACGGGCACGATGTTGGATATCCACTCAAGTTATGTAGACACCATTATGATGCCAGCTTGAAATTGTTTCACAATTTTTTCTTTCACCTTTAAACTCCATTCAGGTTTCAATCGCTTTGAGTTTCGCTTGACCGCTTAAATCCTCTTTAATGGGAAGGCGATGAAGGACAATGTCGATTGGACAAACCCACCATGTCTTCATGAGACCATGCAAACACATCCGGAATTGGGTTAACAGTAGTAACCATGTCATTCCGATTGGTTTGGGGTAAGGTCCGAACAAACTGGATTAACTTAGGGCTTTCTAAGGTTAGAGATTGAAAGAAGTGGTTTGATCAAGGTTGGGTTTAGGTTTGTCTTTGACCCATTCTTGAATTTCCGGAGGCACCTCAATGTCATCCTCGTATATCCATCAAGGTGAATTCATCTCTACATCAAAAGGTACAATCCTTGTGTAGGAAAGGCATCGATCGTCAGCAAAGCATGGCACATCTAAGTTTAGAGTCCGAAACAAAATATGCTTTCACTTAGTATATATGAAATGTGTTGATCATACGGTGTTAGCATATCTTGGCAAAATAAAGCGCTAATACTATCGCATGCGAGAAAAGTAAGCAATTGTTATATCTACGAGGCGAGAAAGAGTTACGCCTGTTTTACCTCGTCGACCAAAGCAAGGAATCTTTGTTCCAATTGGCAAGGGTAAAGTCCGGGTGGACCGTAGTGATGGAGGGATTGTCATCATCTTCCCTGTCCCGAATAATGGCTATTACGTCTGGGCAATCATAAATGCTGGGTGTATCTCATTGGTATGTTCATCATGAAGCGATGATGCGTATACCGGACATCATCCGTATGATGCGTCTTGCTTGATTCTTCGTTCCTCTTCTTCCACCAAGGATTTGGAACAAAGATATTTTTTCCTTTCACCTGCATCAGCTTGGCTTGGGACATAACATAGCCATTACGTTAGCTGGCACCTTTACAGGAGGTTGTGCGGACTCAGAGTTTAAAGGCGAAGATAAATGCTACATGATTGAAGCTGAAGGAATCTGCTGATGTTTATGAGGATTCCTGTGATTAGAACTGACAGAATAGCCTAGCCCAGCTATTCCAGCTTGCCTCGTTAAGCGAATTGGGTACTTGATACCCTGGCCATCTTTACCCAACCCTTGTCTCGGTTTATGACCCAACGACATCATTTCTTGAGTGGACGACATTAACTCGGCAGAAATCTTGGGTTCGGGCAATGACGCTCCAATAGCATGGTATTGGGTATTGCTTATTTCCAAATCATGAAAACTGACTGGTTCTACATCTGCATTGGCATTGATGAACGACATGTCCCCATGCTGAGGAATCTTCGGTTCAGCATTGACTGTGACTAGGTTATTGTTGATGAAGAGTGGAGGGGACTGCCCCAGCCATATGAATCCATGGTCATCCCAAGAGCAGGTTGTATCCCGAATCTATCTTGAGCATATGGAAAGATACGCAGAATGTGTGAGGACCAATTTCGATTGGTAGCTCAATTACTCCGACCGAATTTCACCGGGCTCCATCAAAAGCTTTGATGATAGTATGGCTACTACGAATTTTGTTGAGATTGATATTCATCTTAACCAAGGTAGCGTATGGGCAAATATTCAGAGAGGAACCTCCATTTATTAAGACTCCAGCTACCATATATCCGGAGGACAAGACCATAATGTGCAACGGTTTGCAATGACCAGTCGCTTTGGGCGGTATGCCATCATCAGTGAAGGATATCACATTGTTGTTGAAAATTTGATCAACCATATGTTGAAACTTTTCCGTATCCACTGATGTCGGGAGATAGGCTTCTTTTAGAACCTTTAACAAGACCTTCCGGTGATTCTTGGAAGGTAGGACCAAGTCCAAAATTGATATTTGTTGTGGAGCTTCTTTCAAGCTTAAAACCACCGTAGATTCATTATGACGCACAGCGCGGAGGAATTTTTCAATCTTCTCCATGGGTATTTTCCCCTTCGATTTGGTGGTAGGTTTCATCACCCGTTGGGGAAGATACAGTGGATTTTCCTTCGACACTGCAGCAGTTGTATATGAGGTGGATCCTTCACCTTCTCCATAATTCCACGAAACCTTGCGCAAGCTAATAATAGGATATTGTGCTCTGCATGGCAAGTTGATTGGCTCGGAAGTGGCCACTTTCAAAGGATTGTTTCCTCCCTTGAGT
The DNA here is from genome assembly GCA_020205605.1 of Panax ginseng. Classification (NCBI taxonomy): domain Eukaryota; kingdom Viridiplantae; phylum Streptophyta; class Magnoliopsida; order Apiales; family Araliaceae; genus Panax; species Panax ginseng. The sequence continues at coordinate 32,033,328 of CM035143.1, read as the reverse complement.
TGAATTGTTGGCATTGTGAGTAAGGTATTAATCCCATCAGTTTCAGTGGATATGACTGCTACCACGCTTTTCCTCTTAGTAAGGCCTGCATCCTCACTTGCATGTAACACCGTATCGTTGTCTGCTAGGCGCAGGACACCACTGTCGATTAGATTTTGAATAAGGTGGCGGAGTGCCCAGCATTCTTCTGTGCTGTGACCACGAGACTGGGAGTGATATTGACATACTCAATCAGAGTTGTACTGTCCTGAACAAGGGTTGATTGGAGGTAGAAGGGAACTGATCCTTCCTTCATTGATTAATATATGAAGGATTTCCTCCATAGGTTGGCCCAGATAGGTGAATTCCCTTTTGTTGGCGAAATCCCGACGGGCTTTGGCATTTGCTCTCTTTGTCACTTTGTCTTCCAGCATTTCATTTTCTGAAAGTGACAAGGGAATATTCATGATAAGAGGTAGGAGACTGGCATGCTCCTGGCTGATTAACTGGCGAGTCACTTGATACTGATAAGTCACTAGTTCCGCCAATTGTTCAATTTGTTTGCAGAGAGCTTTCATCTTTCGTTCCATTGTGAACTGGAACTTGGCATAATCCCATCTGTCATCACTATCTTTGATGGTCTGGGAAGAATCACAGCTGAAGTTAGAACTCTGTCCATTGTTCCAATTAATCATGTTGACATCTTCTTCTTTGTGTTGAGGAAGTTGGTTGTCTTGAACATGAGGTTGATCGGGTTTGGTGACTACGATCTCCCCATTGTCTATTAGGTCCTCGGATCTTGTGTTTCAAGGCCCAACAATCCACGAGTATCATGTCCAGTGCCCAAGATGATAAGCACATTTCCTAGCAGCATTGAAACCCCGTCCATTAGGGCTGGCTGGTGGAAGAAGATGTGTAATTTTCTTCTGTGTTGTTAGAAGATTTAAGATGTTCTCGAGGGTATCCCCTAAGGGTGTAAACACTCGAGGGCATTTGACTTCTCCACCTTTTGGTATTGGAGGGTTTGTACACTGTGCTGGAAAGGGAGTGTAGTTTCTCCTTTGAATAGGCATGTTCTAATTGCGTTTTTTGCCCCTGTAGTATCAAGGAAACATCTTCCTCTTTCTTTTTATGGACCTTCCGGGGGTTGTTCTCATAATTTCCAGATTGGATGTGATTAGCAACAGCTTTGAGTGCAGCTAGGTCTTGAATCTTTCCTCACTTCAATCCCATCTCAGCCATCTCCCCATGTTTGACCATTTCAGAAAATGGTTTGCCGATCTTGGCTAAAACTTTCTCATAGAAAGGAGCTTCTTTTTATGTCTATGAAAAGTGACCACCATTCGATTCGTCATGGCGGGACTAACTTGGGCAGCCAGGCGTCTCCACCTCTGGGCATACTCTCTGAAAGACTCGTTAGACTATTTCTTGATCTTGGTAATTTGATACCGATCAGGAGCCATCTGAGTTTGAAAGTTGTATTGAGTGAGGAAAGCATGTGCTAGCTCTTCCCAGCTATGGATTTTGGAGTTGTCTAATCTTGTGTACCACGAACGGGCTTCTCTAGTTAAACTCTTTTGGAACAATTGCATTCTGAGTTTTTTATCTTCTGTATAGGATCCAAGTTCTCCAATAAACACTTTTAAATGCGTATAAGGATCTCCTAACCTGTCATATTTTTCAAAGTCAGGAGTTTTAAATTTTTCTGCATAATGAACACCAGGGAAAATACACAAATCATCATATGAAACACTCCCGTGTGTTCCAATTCCATTCATAGCGCGAAGGGTCTCTTCCATTTGGAGGACTTTCTTTTTGATGTCACCAGTGTCTGGATCTCCAGTGGGATGGGCAGCATCAAGAGTTTTGTTAGTCATATCCAACTGTGGTTCAGGTATGGTAATGACTTGGATCCCTCCTTGTGTGGAGGATTCAGTATGTACAGGTATTTTTTGACCTTGTGTAGACTGGTGTAATTCTTTGAGTAGAACAGTCAAATCTGTAATTTGTTTGCTTAATCCGTCGAATTCTTTGCGAAAAACTAGATTAAGTTCAGTCTGGTCGGACGACGACATGATTGATTGTAGGCCTTTTGCCATTTTGGACTTTGAACGGGTAGTAGGTCCGATTGATTCCATGCGAAAGACTGGCATAGTTTAGTCTTTAGGGAATGTATATAATAACATGCTATGTGATGTTTCCATTTTAGGAATTTTATCCTGCCCAATGGATGTCAGCTATTTGTAGCATGTATGTGTACACATTTCTTCATATTTCTCATTACATGGAGATAGATATGGAATGAAATTACAAGTAATTGTGTTTACAAGTAATTGAAATGAGAGAATGAAGAGACTTTCGTCCGTTTTGGGTTTATCAGAGGCTGACCTATCTTAGGTTACTCTCGCGGCTTTTTGGCATGAAGGTTCCCAAATTATCACAATCTACTAGACGGGAAGTTAATCCGGTCTTTAAACTGGAGCGAATTTGGGTGCTGCCTTTCCTGAGCCTCAGAGAATTAGTCTTCTCACGAGTCCAGTAATCAAACACCGACGGGATAGCCTCCTGGTGGAGAGACCACACAACATACATTCACATACATCGCGTCTCACCGTATGAAAATGATGACATGTCCGAAGCACTAATATCACAAGCAGTTATGGTGCGAAGCACTAGCATCATAAGCAGTTATGGTGCGAAGCACTAAGTGCAAATAAGGAAATGCATTCGTACACATTCATCAAAAATGTAAATGCAACATCCACACACAAGCAGATAACAGTTTTGAAAAGATTGTAATAGCGGCTTAAGTCCTCTTACTGGCATCCCCAGCAGAGTCGCCACCTGTCGACGTCGGGATTTTTGGATGTCCCTTTCCGTTACTTGTTCTTTGGTGTTCTCATTTTAGGTGAGATTTGTTTGAAAAAACAAGTGAAAAAGGTCTGACATGTATAATGTCGACGATGGACTATTAAGAGTCGTCAGTTGGTTTTTTAAATGGTTGTACCAACACAACCGAGAAAAGCTTTGCACATTGACCCAGTGATGTGACACTACTAAACGGGTCAGTGAAACCGAGATTCATTAGGGTCCGGAGACTTGATTATGCGGGGGGAAGGTGTTAGGAACCCCCCGACATCCGTGTTACCACGGTGACCGCCTCTTTTCAAGAAACTATTATCTGATTGTGTGTGTGTGTGGGTCAATGTACTGTTATATGGAAGTTGTGTGAGGCCTCGTTCGAACCTATATACACAGGGTATGAATTTATATAAAAATTTAATTTTTAGCAAGATATGGCAGTGATGTTTTATAAAAGAGGTTTTTCAAACCCTGATGCTAATAGGAATTGAGACCTTTTACACTCCCACTTTATTAAGTGATCGGCTTGATTGCTTTTATTTGACGGATGTGAGGCATCCATACGAAAATAATATACAAAAATAATGCCGACTTCCTCATGGGTATGGAAACCATCTGAGGAAATTCAAACACCGCAGAATAATTTACACAAGTCACTTACAATTTGAAAAATGTCCATCACGGAACCGAATCTAGATCCAATGGGATGAATCTGTGATCACATGATTCCTAGGCTTACGAGAATCGTCAGTAATTTATATGAAAGCGATAAAGTATGTATATATATATAAAAGCAGTAAATATATATATACAGATATGATCACCAACCACGAAGCACCTCCATGGGGGATCAAAAATGTAAATAAAGCCATAAGAGCGATCAACTGCCACGAAGGAAACTCCAGGCAGGACAAAAATAAATATATATATATATATAAGAGCAATAAATGCACCGGATGTAAAATCTAGGGCAAATCGATGCGAGTTCGACCACAGTTGATATATATAAGTATAAATATATATATAAAAGCGAGTAAATGCACCGGAGTGAAGCGAGTATAAATATATATATATATATATATATATATATATATTAAAGCGAAGAAACGCTCCGCATCAAGTCTAGGCTCAATCGAGGCATAACTCGATAATGTTAGTCAATATATATATATATATATATATATATATATATATATATATATATATATACTGATGAAATGAAACCACAGAATCAAGTCTCGAAAGTAAAAAAGAAAACAACACAACTCTCAACATGTAGAAGGGTGTGTGCAAAGATGAAGAGAAAGACTCTAAAGTGTGTGAGAAGGCTTACAGATGACTGGTAAAGAAGGCTTCTATATCTTTAGAGTGGGTAAACACTGGCTTTTATGGGTACAAAAGAGACTATATATGAGCTCACATGTGTTTAAAAGTGGGAAAATACACTGTATGGGCGAGTGGGGAGCGAATTGTTCATGGTTTCCCCGTCTTTTTCTATTTTAAAATCAGCACCCCAAGCCCTCTATTTATAGGCATATTAGCTGCAGGTGTACCAGAGGCAACCCGGGTTGGCCCGGGTTTTTCGGATCAGGTCATATCGAAGTACGTGCACTCAGGCATTGTAATGTCCACTCGAACTTTCAGAAGTGCAATCCGGGCATCCGTTTGAGGTATACATGACCTATTTCGGACCGCCGTTGTTGAGAGTTGTACGATGGCATGGGATTAGAGTTTGTGCAAAGTCATTGAAGATGGGACGATGCCCTCCGATCTTCAAGCTTCAACTTTCATCCGTTTTCCCACACAATAGTCACTCGGGATTGGTTAGTCTTGTGGGACATTGTTGCGTAGAGACGTGATGTGGCATCGTGTTGACGAGATGACGATGTTGCCCCTCACCGGTGTTATCGTCGGATTGGGCTGATAAGGCAGACGTTGTTCAGACTTCGCTGAGATTGGACTGCTGCAATTATTGAAGGTCCTCATTGTTACCTTTGCAGTGTGCCTGTCTTCCCGATGTTCTCACCGGGTTGGTACAGTGCATCTCGTTGTGAGCACCGAGATTGAAGATGGTCGCATTTGAAACAAGCATTTTCGGGGTTATCTCCGAAATTGCATTCCTTGGGGTCATCACCAAGGTTGGTGGCTATTCCCATGGTTGGGACTGAGACTGGATACCTCGGGGTCATCTCCGAGATTAATCGATCTTCTCCGGTGTGTGTTCCGGTATTATATCAGCAGGCCTCGGAGTTATCTCCGAGGTTAGATTTAGTTACTCCTGCATCATGCGATCCGAGGTTTGATCTTTGAACTTCCGATGAGTATCCGAGATGCAGTTTGGATTGTCTTCAGATTCCCACTTAAAGACTTAATCTGTCCTCCCGCAATGTTAGTAATGATGAGTCTGAGAAAATTTCGAGTGTCTACAAATACCACCTGGTTTAGATGGATTTGTTATCTACAGCGATGCTTCAAGAAAAGGGTTAGGATGTGTTCTCATGCAACATGTGTGACGCTCCCAAAATAGGTATATATCACCTATTCTGAGTCGCCAAATACATGGTACAAAATACAAATACAACCTTAAATATACAACATGAGCTATGAGTTTTAATACAAATATTGTCTTCTAGACAATATTCAAACTCAAAATAAGTCATCAATACATTTATTATCACACTATTTCATAGAATAGTGTGGACTACTAATGCTATCATCTGGATCGTCACTCCATTCCCCGACTAGTCCCTGCTACGTTCTCATTTCCTGAAGAGAACAATGAAACCAAAAGGGTGAGCTCAACTAGCCCAACAAGAAATATTATGACTAAGATAATGCAGAATAAATTATCATTAGCCTTCAACAGTGTTAAACTGATAAAATATAACAACATCAAGTTTAACTGCAGCGGAACAAGCAATCCATTAGAAGAGTCAAGTAGAGAATAAAATCTACTATCTTCTATGATTTAAAAGGTTTTTCATCACTTTTATCGCTGAGACTCAGCTTAATAAATAAACCACATCATCCTTGTACTACGACCAAGGATATTCATTAGTATCACGAACACAAATTATCCATGCACTACAGGCCAAGGATATTCGTGTATTCATCAATGGTCATGATCATGCCAACAACTGTCCATCAATGCAATACGGCCAATGAAGATTTTTACCACATCATTTGTAACATTACGATCATGATTATACCGAATAATCCTTGGTCATAATCATACCAAGTCCATCTATGCACTACAGGCCACAGATGACTTTCAACATATTATAAACATGAGGATGATGACAATGATATAAGAATTCAATAAAACAAGTTCAAGGATAAATTTTTAAAGATTTCTAATTTAATTTATCCAAAAATCAATAACGTCCAAATTGTCAACATGATACTATTTTGTGGAGTAAAATTCAAAAACGCTCAGAAAAATATTTCCATGTTAAGATACTGGATAAAGCGCAAATATCAATGATATTTCACTAATTTCATGGAGTATAGAAGCCAAAACTTTAATCAACTGAGTATAATAGAATATATGAAACCGCAAATGGATTTTTACCGCCATGCGGTAATCCACGTAAACAGATTATTCCAATAGAATAATAAAGAATGTAATAACAGAAGAATTCACCAGGCGTGCGTAATCTGCATAGACAGGTTATTCCAACAGAATAATAAAGAATGGAACTAGGTCATGCGTAACCCATACAGACAGGATTTTCCAACAGAATAATAAAGAATGGAACCAGATCATGCGTAACCCGCACAGACAAGATATTCCAACAGAATAATAAAGAATGGAATAACAATAGAATTCACCAGGCATGCGATAGACCGCACAGACAGGTTATTCCAATAGAATAATAAAGAATGGAATAACAACCCTTACGAGTATTGAAAGAAAATAACTTTCTTCATGAATACGAAAGAATAATACCCCTTACCTTAAAAAGAAGAGTATTCCAACGGGTAGGGCGGGGATATACTTGAAGAAAACTTGCACTATTTTCTACGCTCAAAGCTTTCTTAAACTCTAAAGAAATACGTTCAAGATTATAGAAGCAGATATCTCTGAATTTCTGGTGTGATTTTTAATTCTAACTAAGCATCCTATTTATAGGAGAATGGAAAGGATACTATGCTGCACTATATAGTAAAATATAATATATTCTATTTATAATCAAATAAAACAAAACTTTATAAAAAGTATTCTGTTTTATATAAAAAGTTTTTACTATGCAAACACTATGCATAATAAAATAAAATATATTCTATTTATAATCAAATAAAACAAAACTTTATAAAAAGTATTCTGTTTTATATAAAAAGTTTTTACTATGCAAATACTATGCATAATAAAATATAATATATTCAATTTATAATCAAATAAAACAAAACTTTATAAAAAATATTTTGTTTTATATAAAAAGTTTTCTGTTTTATTACATTTATAATAATAATAAAACAACATTTATCACCATTATTATAATTCACAATATTAATCGACCAGGTCGTTCTCAGGAAAGAGTGGGCTTTCCAATAAGGATTTCTCCCTATTGGCGCGTAATTAGGTGACCAAATCTCTCATCGACAGAACTTCTAGACATCGTCAATATTGCAAATAATAATATTAATAACTCTGTCATCTCAATTATTAATTTAATAATATATAAAATATCGACAATAATTGAATCAAATAACGTGAGATACTATGCAGCAATTATTGTAGCAATAATTGAACAAAACTAAGTGACTTCTCACATAAGCATCAATAATCAATACCGTGTGCTACTATATGCAACAATGCGTATTACTATACTTTTAACACCAGGTATTTCAACAGTTAACGATAAAACTTCCGCCGTTATTTTCAAAAAAATATTTTTGTCGTTTTCTCAATCCGACAATAATTCCGTTGTGGGATCCACCAATGATTGTGCCGTTGTACGAATATTCCCTGTTAAAACGAATATTCCCCGACCAATCGAATATTATATAAAAATTTCCGTACATTGCAAAATTTATAAATATTACCCATAACTATAACATTATAACAAATTCACACCTTAATATTCAAAAATGATATTTATAGAAAATTCATCTTTATTCATAAAAGTTGGGGTCTTACAACCTCCCATTCTTATGAAATTTCACCCTCGAAATTAGGCTACGTACCTGGTATGTCGAAGAGGTAAGGATACCTTGATTTAATTTAAGATTCTAACTCCCTGGTCATTTCTTCAACATCGTTGTTTCTCCACAAAACTTTGACTAGAGGTATAACCTTGGAGCGTAAAATATGCTCCTTTTTATCCAAGATTTTAATAGGAACCTCTTCAGACGTTGTCGGATCGTTTGAATCTTTTCCATAGTCATACGTACCAACTCTGGTTCCAATAAAGTTGGTTCACCCACCTCATCCCAGCATACTGGAGAACGACACTTTATTCCATATAACGCCTCGAATGGAGCCATGTCAATACTTGCTTGATAACTATTGTTGTAGGAAAGCTCCACCAATGGTAAGAACTTGTCCCAACTTTCGTTGAAGTCAAGGACATAGAGTCTTAATAGATCTTCAAGAGTTTGAATAGTCGAGCTAAATAGTAAATCCGTGCCCATAGCTTTCTGTAAACTAACCCAAAATCGTGAAGTGAATCTTGGGTCTCGGTCAGAAACTATGGATACTGGCATACCATGCAGTCTTACAATCTCATTTATGTATCTCTTCATATTACTCCACCAAAATGTATGTCGAAGATCATGATACATTTTGGTACTCCCAGGATGGATTGCAAACGGTGTGTTGTGCGCCTCCATCATGATTTTATACTTTAAATCAGGTTCGTTAGGAACACAAAGTCTGGAGTTGACTCGAAGTATTCCTTCCTCATCGATTCTTGCTTCCGGCATAACACCTTCTTACACTTTCTTCCTCATACGCATCAGTTTCAGGTCTGTAGCTTGAGCAGCTTTAACTTTATCGATTAAAGTCGGTTCTACTCGTATATTCGTCATCATCACGTTGGTCCCTGGAGTCTTTAACTCTATCTCCATCCTTTTGCAAGTCATATAAAATGGGCCTTTGCATTGATAATATCGCACTCGTACTCGCATATAATCTTCTACTTAATGCATCAGCTACTACGTTTGCTTTACCAGGATGGTATTGAATGGTATGATCATAATCTTTTAACAGCTCAAGCCAACGTCGTTGCCGCATGTTGAGTTCTGAGGCTTTTATGATCCGTAAAGATCTCCACTTTCTCCCCATACAAGTAATGCCTCCAAATTTTAAGTACGAAGACAACAGCTGCCAACTCTAGATCATGAGTAGGATAATTTCTCTCATATTCTTTGAGTTGCCGAGAGGCATAGGCTATGACTTTCCCATTTGCATAAGAACACATCCTAACCCTTTGCCCGATGCATCACTGTAGATGACAAATCCCTCCGAGCCAGATGGTATTGTTAGAACAGGTGCTGAAATGAGTCTCCTCTTGAGTTCTTGAAAACTCTTCTCACATTCCATGCTCCAACTAAATTTTATATCTTTCCGAGTCAGCTGAGTTAATGGAGTAGCAATTCGAGAAAACCCTTTCACAAATCTCCGATAATAACCAGCTAATCCGAGAAAGCTACGTACTTCGTTCACTGATTTAGGTTGCTCCCAGCTTTGAATAGCTTCAATCTTTGCAGGGTCAACAGATATTCCATGACTTGTTACTACGTGCCCAAGGAATGCTACTTCCTCAAGGTAGAACTCACATTTCTTCAACTTGGCATAAAGCTTGTTTTCACGAAGCTTTTGGAGTATCAGCCTCAAGTGTTGCTCATGATGTTCATGGCTTTTGGAATATATGAGGATGTCATCAATAAAGACAACCACAAAGTGATCCAAATATTCCTTGAATACTCGATTCATCATATCCATGAAGGCAGCAGGAGCATTAGTCAATCCAAAAGACATGACTAAGAATTCATAATGCCCGTACCGAGTTCTGAAGGCAGTCTTTGGAATATCCTCAGTTCTAACCTTCAGCTGATGATATCTAGAATGAAGATCGATCTTTGAAAAGAATTGTGCTCCTTGCAACTAGTTAAACAGGTCATCAATGCGAGGCAACGGGTACCTATTTTTGATGGTGACATGATTCAACTCCCGATAATCAATACAAAGTCGCATACTTCTATCTTTCTTCTTTACGAATAGAACAGGAGCACCCCAAGGAGACGTACTAGGTCGAATGAAACCAATGTCTAACAATTCCTGCAATTGAGTCTTTAACTCCTGAAGTTCAATAGGAGCCATTCGATATGGGGCTTTAGAAATGGGTTTTGTACAGGGTTTAAGGTCGATACAAAATTCAATTTCACGCTCTGGGGGTAGGCCAGGAAGTTCTTTGGGGAAAACGTCAGGAAAATTATTAACAATAAAAATATCATTCAAATCTGACGTATTTTTGTTTAAATCTGTGACATGACCTAAGAAAGCTTGACATCAGTTTTTTAATAAACGAATAGCTGCATGGCTTGAGATGACCGTGACTGATTTTAATGGTTTTGTCGCTTGAATTCGCATAATAGGTTGATTAGGAATATGAAAGCTAACAACCTTACGAAAATAATCAATTTTAACATGATGAGTAGTTAACCAATCAATCCCTAGAATCACATCAAATGCAAGTATTTTCAATGAAATGAGATCGACAGGTAATGTGAGGGTACCGATTTGAACCAAACAAGACTTATAAACAATGGATGTAATGAAGGTTTCTCCCAACGGAGTTTCCACAGATAAGTCAAAGTTTAATTTCTCTGGAGTCAAATTTAATCGTTGAGCGCAAGTAGGAGAAATAAAAGAATGGGTAGAACCGGTATCAAAGAAGGTATAGACTTCGCTAGAGTTTATGATAAGCTTACACGTGATGACCTCGTTCGGGTTCCTTGCTTTCTAGGAGGTCACAACAAACGCTCTCCCTTGTACTACTGGTTTTGACTTGTCTGGGACGGTATTTTGTGTCACCGTTCCAACTGGACTTCTCTTCGATGCACGACAAAATTGGGATAGGTGACCTTCTTTTTTACAATTATAACATGCTTTGGATGGCATCGCGCAGTTTGGACTGATATGTCCCTCCCCTCCGTATTTGAAGCGTATATATGATAGGTGTTCGTTCTCCTTCCTTCACAACGGGTGTTGGTGCTAACATCTTTCCATCATTGTTGAATCTCCTCTTCTTGAAATTTCCATTCTTATTGTCTTGGCCATGATTACCACCAAAGTGGTTACCATTTCTGGCATGTTGATTCCCTCCACGTTTGTTGTCACCTCTTCGATGACTGCTACTACTGGTATTATCATTTTACCGGTTGCTTTCTCTTGGTTGATTTGACTCATTATCGCGTTCCAATAACTGAGCCCTATTAACAATATCTGAATACAAATACAGTTTGTGAGAAATTAAGTATTGACGTATCTCGGGTTTCAAACCTCTTAGAAACATCCGCGTCATTCGCTCTTTATTATCAACCAAGTGAGACGCAAACCAGGACAACTCAACAAACTTAGCTTCGTACTGCGACACGGTCATATTGTTCTGCTCCAACTTGATGAACTCTACCTCTTTCATGTTACGAATACTTTTGGGAAAGTACTTGTCGTTGAATAGTTCTTGGAACTTCTCCCAAGACATCTTCAGTGCGGCAGGTTGAGTACGCTTTACCGATTTCCACCAGTAATCTGCCTCTCCTCGCAACATAAAGGTGGCAAAGGGAACTTTTTGCTCCTCGGAGCATCCCAATACATCAAATATCTTGGTGATCAGCTTTATCCACACTTTCGCCTTAAGTGGTTTTGGCTCTCCAATAAACTCCGGTGGTCCCAACTCCTTGAACGATTTAGCGGTGACCGTCCGAGAGTTTCTAGTGTTTCCACCTACATTTTGGACAGGAGCCGCTCTCACCTGATGTTGCATGAATTGCATAAAGCCTCTGAACATTCCATCATTCATCATTTGGCCAGTGTTATTGTTTGCATGAGGATTGTTGCCTTCCTGATGCACATTATCCTGATTATTGATATTTAGAGACTCAACGGTCTCCTGTGCTCCATTGCTATTCTCAACATTCTCGGATGTCATTTTCAGATACTGCCACAAAACAAAGGTTATTTGACATGTAACATATTATCCCTATACTTTAACCGACCAATTAAATACCATATAAACTTAGGTAGGTCATACTAATGAAGGAATTCCCCATCTCTCCCCTCCTAGTTCTAGTCTCACATCTTAGCCAGGGATCATATCCCTAAGCTTTGATACCAACTGTGACGCCCCCAAAATTGGTATACATCACCTATTACGAAGTCGCCAAATACATGGTATGTAATACAAATACAACCTTAAATATACAACATGAAGTTTGTGAGTTTTAATACAAATATTGTCTTCTAGGCAAGATTCAAACTCAAAATAAGTCCTCAATACATTTATTATCAAACTATTTCATATAATAGTGAGGACTACTAATGATATCATCTGGACCGTCACTCCGTTCCCCGACTAGTCCCTGCTACGTTCTCATTTCTGAAGAGAACAATGAAAGAAAAGGGTGAGCTCAACTAGCCTAAAGAAGAAATATTATGACTAAGATAATGCAGAATAAATTATCATTAGCCTTCAACAGTGTTAAACTGATAAATATAACAACATCAAGTTTAACTGCAGCGGAACAAGCAATCCATGAGAAGAGTCAAGTAGAGAATAAAATCTATTATCTTCTATGATTTAAAGGTTTTTCATTACTTTTATCGATGAGACTCAGCTTAATAAATAGTCCACATCATCCCTTCACTACGGCCAATGATATTCATTAGTAGCACGACCACAAATTATCCATGCACTATGGGCCAAGGATATTCGTGTATTCATCAATGGTCTTGATCATGCCAACAACTGTCCATCAATGCACTACGGCCAATGAGGATTTTTACCACATCATTTGTAACATTACGGTCATGATTATACCAAATAATTCCTGGTCATAATCATACCAAGTCCATCTATGCACTACAAGTCACAGATGACTTTCAACATATTATAAACATGAGGATGATGACAATGATATAATAATTCAATAAAACAAGTTCAAGGATAAATTTTTGAAGATTAATAATTTAATTTATCCAGAAATCAATAACATCCAAATTGTCAACATGATACTGTTTTGTGGAGTAAAATTCAAGAATGCTCATAATAATATTTCCATGAAAAGATACTGGATGAAGCACAAATATCAAGGATATTCCACTAATTTCATGGAGTATAGAAGCCAAAACTTTAATCAACTGAGTATAATAGAATATATGAAATCGCAAATGGATTTTTGCCGCCATGCGGTAATTCACGTGATGCAGATTATTCCAATGAATAATAAAGAATGGAATAATGAAGAATTCACTCCGCGCATGCGTAATCCGCGCAGACGAGTTATTCCAACAGAATAATAAAGAATGGAACCAAGTCATGCGTAACCCGCACAGACAGGATATTCCAACAGAATAATAAAGAATAGAATCAGGTCATGCGTAACCCGCACAGATAGTATATTCCAACAGAATAATAAAAAATGGAATAACAACAGAATTCACCAAGCATGAGATAGACCGCACAGAAAGGTTATTCCAATAAAATAATAAAGAATGGATAACAACCCTTACGAATATTGAAAGAAAATAACTTTCTTCATGAATACAAAAGAATAATATCCCTTACCTTAAAAAGAAGAGTATTCCGACGGGTAGGGCGGGGATATACTTGAAGAAAACTTGCACTATTTTCTACGCTCAAGATTATAGAAGAAAAATTCTCTGAATTTCTGGTGTGATTTTCAATTCTAACTAAGCATCCTATTTATAGGAGAATAGAAAGGATACTATGCTGCACTATGTAATAAAATATAAAATATTCTATTTATAATCAAATAAAACAAAATTTTATAAAAAGTATTATATTTTATATAAAAAGTTTTTACTATGTAAACACTATGCAGACACTATGAAAATACTATACATAATAAAATATAATATATTCTATTTATAATCAAATAAAACAAAACTTTATAAAATTATTACATTTTTATATAAAAAGTTTTTACTATGCAAACACTATGCATAATAAAATATAATATATTCTATTTATAATCAAATAAAACAAAACTTTATAAAAAGTATTCTATTTTATATAAAAAGTTTTCTATTTTATTACATTTATAATAATAATAAAAAAACATTTATCACCATTATTATAATTCACAATATTAATCGACCGGGTCGTTCCCAGGAAAGAGAGGGCTTTCCAATAAGGATTTCTCCATATTGGCGCACAATTAGGTGACCAAACCTCTCCTTGACAGAACTTCTAGACATTGTTAATATTACAAATAATAATATTAATAACACTGTTATCTCAATTATTGATTTAATAATATATAAAATATCGATAATAATTGAATCAAATTACGTGAGATACTATGCAGCAATTACTGTAGCAATAATTGAACAAAATTGAGTGACTTCTCACTTAAGAATCAATAATCAATACGAAAGGTGCTACTATGCAACCACGCCAGATTCTTTGTACTTTTAACTTAGGGTGTTTAAGCAGATTAACAGTAAAACTTAAAGTCGTTATTTTCATAAAAATATTTTTGTCATTTTCTCAATCCGACAATAATTCCATTGTGGGGTCCACCAATGATTGTGCCGTTGTACGAATATTTTCTGTTAAAATGAATATTCCCCGACCTATCGAATATTATATAACAACTTGTGTACTTTGCAAAATTTATAAATATTACCCACAACTATAACATTATAACAAATTCACACCTTAATATTCAAAAATGATATTTATAGAAAATTCATCTTTATTCATAAAAGTTGGGGTCTTACAACATGGGAAAGTCATAACCTATGCCTTATGACAACTCAAAGAATATGAAAGGAATTATCCTACTCATGATCTGGAGTTGGCAGCAGTCGTTTTCGCGTTGAAGATCTAGAGACAATACCTGTATGGGGAGAAAGTGGAGATCTATACAGATCATAAAAGCCTCAAATATTTCTTCAGTCAAAAGGAACTTAACATGCGGCAACGACGTTGGCTCGAGCTGTTGAAAAATTATGATCATATTATCCAATACCATCCTGGAAAAGCAAACGTGGTAGCTGACGCATTGAGTAGAAGATTATATGCGGGTACGAGTGCAATGTTGTTAACACAAAGGCCCATTTTGTATGACTTAGAAAGGATGGAGATAGAGGTAAATGCTCCAAGTACCCACGTGATGATATCAAGTATACGAGTAGAATCGACTTTAATCGATAAAGTTAAAGCTTCTCAATCTCCGGACCTGGAGCTGATGCGTATGAAGAAGAAAGTGCAAGAAGGTGTTATTCCAGAAGCAAGAATCTACGAAAAAGGAATACTTCGAGTCAACTCCAGACTTTGCGCTCCTAACGATTCTGACTTGAAGTATAGAATCATTGTGACGCCCCCAAATTCTGACCTCCACTTGGTCACCCGAATTCGGTTCGTTACATTCACAAAATATTACCATAATAACTGAAATCATATATTTACAACAAAAGATCTATTTTAGGATAATATACAATGTTTTATTATTATTATTCCCCCAAGTCTTGCAACCTACAGTGCTTAATAGATTACATAATAATATCGAATAAATACTTATTACATAATCCTACATAAGCTTAAACATTCTCTGGAAATAGTCCTAATACAACATAATCAATTTAAACATAAAAGGGGCAAGTGTGAGACCCCAAATTTTATGAATAAAGATTTAAAATTTTCTAAATATTTTTTTAATATTATGGTATGGATTTGATATAATGTTATAGTTGTGGGTAATATTTATAAATTTTTGCAAAGTATGCAAGTTGTTATAAAATATTCGTTTGGTCGAGGAATATTATTTTTATCGGGGAATATCCATACGACTACACAATCATTGGTGGACCCCACAACGGAAGTATTATCGTAGTTAGAAAATGACAGAATTGTCTTTTTATAAAAATAACGGCGAAAGTGTTCTTTGTTAAAGCTGTTGAACTACCCTAAGTAGTAAAAGTACAAGAATGTCTGGCGTGGTTGCATAAGTAACAATACCGGTATTGATTTATGATGCTTACGTAAGAAGTCACTCGGTTATACTCAATTATTGCTACGATAATTAATTTGCATCATATCTCTCATATTATTGATTCAATTATTATCACGATTATCATCGCATAATATGTTATATTATTAAATCAATAATTAAGGCGACAAAGTTATTCATATATTATTATTTACAATATTGACAATGTCTAGAAGTTACATCGAGGAGAGGTATGGTCACCTAATTCATGCGCCAATAAGGAAAAATCCTTATCGGAAAGCCCCCTCTTTCCTAAGAACAACCTGGTTGTTAAATATTGTGAGTTATAATATTAATGATGATTAAGTTCGTGTTGATTAAAGATGAAATTGATAGTTCCATTGTGTTGGAATCATTAGTGTTAGTGAAAATCGACATTTATTTCGATAATAATTGATATCTAGAGGTTATATTTAGCAATCGAGTAATTAACCAGATAAATGAGCAATTAATTGCTATTGATTCACATGATTATAATTATTTGTTCACATGTATGTACTATTGATTCACATTCAGTTACTATTAGGGGAGTTGGTGCAAGATTGATAATACTTGCATGACTAAGTTAAAAATGGAGGTATAGATGAAGGTACTATACTGTAATTATTTTTTTCACATGTTTAGAACTAATGAGTCACATGATTTACTATTAATTCACATGATTTACTATTAGTGGAGGTGGTGCAAGTTTGATAATACTTGTAGGACTAAATTAAAAATGAAGGAAAAGAGGAAGGTATTATACTATAATATTTCGAGCCCCAAAACGTGCTATTATTGAAACTATATTTTCCTATAAATAGAAGCACATTCTTCCTTCATTTCTCACCAATTCACTAATGCTATAGAGAAATTATTATAGAGAGAAAGAAGAAGAGCAGTCCGCTACCTCACTATTCCAGTATCCTGTTTCTTCTAAGGTAAGGGATATTATTCTTTCGTATTCATGAAGAGAATTATTTTCTTTCAATACTCGTAAGGGTTGTTATTCCATTCTTTATTATTATGTTTGAATAACCTGTCTATGCGAAGTACCGCATACATGGTAAAATTCTTCTGTTATTCCATTCTTTATTATTCTGTTGGAATAACTTGTCTATGCGGTCTATCGCATGCCTGGTGAATTCTGTTGTTATTCCATTCTTTATTATTCTGTTAGAATATCATGTCTGTGCGGATTACACATGATCTGGTTCCGTTCTTTATTATTATGTTGGAATATCTTGTCTGTGCGGATTACGCATGACCGAGTTCCATTCTTTATTATTCTGTTGGAATAACCTGTCCATGTGGATTACCGCATGCATGGTGAATGATCCTTCATATTCATTCTTTATTAAATTGTGGAAATGATCTGTCTACGTGGATTACCACATAGTGGGTGAAAATCTATTTGCAGTTTTGTATATTCTATTATACTTGTATGAGATACCATTTCTTTTGTACTCATCATGAAATATCATTTTCTTTGGTATTTTTTTTACGAGTTACTATTCACAGGTTACTATTCACCCAGTTACTATTCACTCGATTATTATTCACTCGGGTATTCAGGACACTTTTCATGCCGGAGTACTATTCACGAGTTACTATTCATAGGTTACTATTTACCCGATTACTATTCACTATAGTATCATTCACTCGGGTATTCGGGATACTTTTTGTGTTAGGGTACTATTCACGGGGTACTATTCCCGAAGTACTATTCAAGAGGTACTATTCACCCAAAAAATATATTTCTTTTCTGTCCAAATTATTTTTGGTACATGAATATTATTCTTGAATTTTACTCTACAAAGTAGTATCATGTTGACAATTTAGACGTTATTGATTTCTGGATAAATTAAATTATGAATCTTTAAAATTTTTCCTTCAACTTGTTTTATTGAATTATTATGTCATTGTCATCATCCTCATGCTTATATTGTGATGAAAGTCATATTTGGCTTACGTGCATAGATCGACTTGGTATGAGTATGACCAGGGATTATTCGGTATAATCATGACCGTAATGTAACGAATGATGTGATAAAAGTCCTCATTGGCCCATAGTGCATTGATGGACAGTTATTGATATGATTATAACCAGGGATTATTCGGTATAATCATGACCATTGATGATTACATGAATATCGTTGGCCGTAGTGCAGGGATGATTCGATGATGTGGTTTATTTATTAAGCTAAGTCTCAGCGATAAAGTTGATGAAAAACTTTTTAAATCATAGAAGATAGTAGTTTTTATGCTCTACTTGACTCTTCTAATGGATTGCTTATTTTCGCTGCAGTTGTTGATCTAAAACTTGTTGTCTACTGTATTCTAGCAGTTATTATACTGTTGAAGGCTAAGAATAATTTATTTTGCATTATCTTAGTCACAATATTTCTTACCGGGCTAGTTGAGCTCACCCTTTCTTTCATTGTTCTCTTCAGGAAATGAGAATATAGATGTGACAAGTCGGGGAATGGAGTGATGGTCCAAGATAAATGGCTTTAGTAGTCTTCACTATTCTACGGAATAATGTGATAATAATTGTAATGAGGACACCATTGAGTGTGGATATTGTCTAGATGACAATATTCTTGTTTAAACTCTCAGCTATGTTTTGTCGTATTTTACACGACTGTTGTATAATTAAGTTGTATTTGAATTTATGTACCATGTATCTGGCGACTTAAGATGGGTGATGTATACCTATTTTGGGGGCGTCACAACAAGCTAGTCGGTAGCTTTGCCCTTGCCCTTGTATTTTCCAGATACACCTCCCTATTCCGCCTTAACTTAAAGGTTTTAAATAAGAAAGACTGAGCACAAATTGCCCAACAAGTAATATACAACAAGGGTAAAGAGTTATAACACGCGTTTGAAGTATCGAAGTATCACTGCTAAGATAGTTCAGGGTTTCATGATAACATCATGAAAAATGACTATCAACAATTCTTGGAATAAGAACGATAATTCAATATAAATCAACAGAGATATATGAATTTAAAGGCTATCAAGGTATCCGACTAGATAACAATTTATACTGAGCAGTCATTAAGGACTATTAAACATCTACTAGAATTACCAATATTAAACTAATAACCCAAAAGAATCAAGTACTATAGATGATCAGTCTACAATACTCTAAGTTATGCATAACACCACAGTAATAATATCTCATGTGTTGGGGTTTCCAACAACATACAATCCCCTTACCTTAAGGATTGTTCAACTCAGTTTTCAAGATTTCTGCACCAATCAATTGGTTTGGACAATTTTATAAACATTTATATAATCTAGACGAATAAAGTGGCATAGATACTGTCACAATATTCAAGAACAATACTAAGTTCACATGAATAATAGTTTTTCTCAAGAGTTTAACGAACTAGCGCAATTGAACGAATAAGTAGGACAACTTACATTCAAAGAGATAAGTTTACGATATTCGCTGGAATAAAGTAATGCAAGAGTTTAGAATACTCGCATAATGTAAAGTAGGGTTTGGATACTTGCCTTAAGCGTAGTTTATCCACGTTAAGAAATCAACACTTCTGAATCCTATTTATAGCGAATTATATGTTTAAGATGTTCATTAGCTAACACAGTCTTTAATCAAGCGTGACATGATTCAAGTATGCACATATGGTACAAAATCAGTTTATACGTCATCACAAGTTCAACTCACGTAACTTTGTTATGATATTATGCAAACACCCTCTTGGATTTATCATTCAAAAATCAAAATTAACCTCTATCTACATCATATAACATGCTTCTTAACATATTACATAGCATTTTGATCATATATTATAAGTTAAAGACATCACATAGGCATGTGTCAAACATCAGTTCAAAAATATGACTCGATTATGATCGATGCGCATGGTATTCAAGACTTGTCTAGGCCTAGGGGCCAAGTAGCGATGCGTTGTCCCCCAGCTGCATTCAGATCGAAATGTTGTTGCAGATTTATGTCTCACATTAACATACCGTTTATACCTATTGCCTAACATACATGCATGCTAGAAGCTTCCATACCACTTTACTATTCGTGTGTCTATTCTTATAAGTGAAACATACACTACTCATGGCATTCAAGCAAAACATTATCAAGTGCTTTTAAACCACCTCTAGCATCTTAGGTACCATACAAGTTAACTGCCAAAGATCAGATTATAGAATCTCAGATTCCAGATCGCTCACCAAGCGCCATGTGGCTAAGTTTAGGACCGGTAGCAATTTTCTGGCAGATCCTCTGCCAAGCCAAGACTTAGTCATTTCTTTGCCTTGTGGTTTCTGTTTGGCTTACTCAAAACAATCATACATGATATATTTGCCATGTTAAGGGTATTTTCATGCTTCTCAAGTAAATCTAGATTCCCTTTTATAATATATTCCTAAATTGATCATTTCAACCATTTGGCGCCATTCAAGGTCATGAAATTACAAAGTCTATCATGCTTGCTCTTCAAACACACAAATTAGTTACAAAACTCATATTAGACATGCCTGGGAGTATTCATAATGCATATGTGAAACTAACACCACTTTAGTTTAAAATAGGCTTCGTTCATGCTTTATTTGAATTGTGATACACAAGCATGGTATATCTATGGTTATACTACATGAGTGAGCCTAAGAGTATCACCAACATGCTTATAAAGGTCATATTCTATCTTTCAAGATAGTTTGTCAATATTCATGTTCCAAATGTCACTAGTAGGTTCAACATGTTCATTCTTGCTTACTAATCATATAAACATAATCTAAAGGTTTATTCATGCATTTCTAAGCCATACTAACATGCTTGCAAAGTTAGAATATACATCATGTAGTGGTCATGCATTTTAGCTCACTAGGCTAAGCTTTTTCTTGAAAATATTTTCTAACACAAGGCTTAATAAGGTAGTTATGAACAAAGGGACTACGTACATTCTAGCATGCTCATCTAAGTGTAAAATCAGTCATGTATAGCTTACTAGGTTCAAAATTTGCAGAACATGATCTCTAACATAGTTTGTTCTCAAAATTTAACGTCCAAATCTCCATCTAAAGAATATGCTTTCGTTAATCATGCAAATCTATTAAAACATGCTCCACTTAGCATAATATACTTACACATACACATTACATATGCTTGTATGCTATTATAAGTCATAGTACTATAACAGATTGCAAAATAGAAGTTCAAAAGCGAATTAAGAAGAATGAGAAAGAACTGCGCTTTAATCACAATAATGGCATTAAATTTGCGATGTACCTGGTTCGAGCCAGGAACAGTAAACCTCGGCAACTATTTAGCCAAAACACAAAAATTACTCACGAAATCATTTCTAAACATTCTTATAATAGTTTAAACATGTTCATATGGTCATATAACAACTATATGAGCATTACCCAACCTCATTAACATCCAATTCTACAACATCAAAAATTTGAATTTGAAGAACTTAAAACTCTATTTACAAAAATGGAAATAGAAAGCAAGGAATGGAATTATACCTTCGTAATGTGCAATGAACTTGCTCTAACTGAACTCTCAAGCTCTTAGAATGCTCTCACTCTATTACTTAGCAATTTATCAGATAATTCTCAGCAACAAGAAATGAAGAAGTATAACTGCTATTTATAGTAGAACACAAGACCAGACATTGGATTTTCCCATTGAATCAAACCCATGGATTGTAGGATTGCATGACGGTTATGGAGGAGTTGGTAATTAATGGTTGGTTTGCATCATGAACACCACTCCCCCCCCCCCCCCCCATAATCATTAGCTAGAAGCTTGGAAGAAATAGGCTTTGCCTTTTTGGTCTATATGTAATTGAGGAATGAGACAATTGGACACTCATTTTGGGACAAATAAATTAACTCAGCACTCTTGCCCACTTCTACACATCCACACTCTTATGTTACACCTATCAACCATACATTATAACTAAATGTCACAATATGATTTAATATTTCAAGGTAGTAGATGTTATGCAACATACATGTAATCCATGTACATTTTATCACACTGGTACACTTTATTAAAATAATAATTTACAATACGCTCATGGTATTTTATTTTAATATATACCCACATACATATTGTCACATAGATATTTCATAACGTATTTATAACATATAGTTCGAATATTTTTAATCACATTGCCTCATACAATAAAATTTTATAAGACTTAATATATAGTCACACAATGTCACACTACACTCTATAGTATAGTTGAATTATTGCTCACATGCACATAACTATCAATATAATATTATTATATTAATAACTTACTTATTTATATTAATTAAATAAATCATGCACTTCCTTAATTAATTATCACCAATATTAATTAATCCATTTATCATTGATGAAATTATGAATTTTCATAACCATTAACTATCGATATAATTCTTATTATATTTATAGATATATTGCAAATAATAATAATCGCATATTACAAATTAATTACCATGTAATCCATATTCCACCACAATTAATTAATATTAATTTATGGATTAACAATTCCGTTATAGGACATAACATACTTTAATTCATGGTTTATCAATGTCACACATCGCATAATTGTTCCATTTAATTTTCCAAGATAGAAGAATTAATTTTTCTCCAACTGACCACTAGCCTTTTGTGCGATTTATCTTCTTTGGAGAGGCAGCCTTGCGTGTTCTCAACAAAGTCTCAAGACCTGGTTTAGCTTCAAATAGTTCCAATTTTCATCGCTAACTCGTTATATATGTCATGAATTGATGTCCACAAAATGTTAATACAAGTCTACAAGCGTATTTGATTACTTATATGCTATGACCCGTTCAACACGATTATACTTCCTAATTCTCATTTTAATTTGCTTAATGAATTTTCTCGTTTCGCATTATGCCACACAAGGCATTTCACACTTCTCATTGTCAATTCACATTTCTTAATATGCATGATCTAATACGAATTAATTGTATTACCCAACTCATAAAACAATAACACTTATATTCACATAAATGGTATTTCCATTAATATATTCATTTTATAATACGTAGAAATTCTCGAGTATTACATCATCCCCCCCTTATAAACATTTCATCCCAAAATTGCTACAAGGTTACACAAATAGATGGGGATAATCCCTCATCTTATTATCTTCTAACTCCCACATAGCCTCCTCGACATCGTGGTTACGCTAAAGTAGTTTTACAAAAGAAATGACTTTATTTCTCAAGGTTTGCTCTTTCCTATCAAGAATTTGGACTGGAATTTCTTCGTATGCTAAATTCTTCTCCACTTGAATGGGTTCATAAGAAATCACGTGTTTGTAGTTAGGCTTATATGGACGCAACACGAATATGTGAAACACGTTATGGATGTGCTCCAACTCAGGTGGTAGTGCAACTTTGTATGCTACTTCGCCCACTATCTTGAGTATCTCGAACGGTCCTATGAATCTTGGACTCAGTTTCCCTTTCTTGACGAAATAGATCTTTCCCTTCCATGGAGATACCTTCAAGAATACAAAACTGCCGATTTCAAAATCTCGGTCTTGCCGATGCAAATATGCATACTTCTTCTGGCGATCTTGAGCAACAACAAGTCTAGCCCTTATTACCATAACCACATCCGCGGTTTGTTGTATTAACTCTTGTCCGAGTATTCGTCGTTCCCCGACTTTGTCACAACATAATGGCGTTCCGCACTTCCTCCCGTAAAGAGTTTCGTACGGTGGCATGCCGATACTCGCATGGTTACTATTATTATACGCAAATTCGACTAAGGGTAGGTGGTCGTCCCAATTCCCCTTGAAGTCCATCACGCAAGTTCTAAGTATATCCTCTAGCGTTTGTATTGTTCGCTCAATCTATCCGTCTGTCTGAGGATGATAAGCAGTACTTAACCTTAACTGTGTTCCCATCCTCTCTTGTAAGCTTTTCCAGAATTTTGATGTGAAACGCGGGTCTCGGTCAGAAACAATCGATACCGACACTCCATGTCGTGAAACAATCTCCTTTACGTACAGACTCGCTAACGGATTCAAACTATAGCGGATCTTGATCGATAGAAAATGTGCGGTCTTTGTAAGTCGATCCACGATAACCCAAATGGCATCCAACCCTTTCTGCGTGACCGAAAGTCCTACCATGAAATCCATCATAATATGCTCCCATTTCCACTCTGGTATTTCCAACGGTTGTAGCAACCCACTTGGCCGCTGATGCTCTTCTTTTACGCGTTTAAAAGTCAAACATCTACCAACACACTCTGCGACTTCCCGTTTCAAATTGGACCACCAAAAATGTTGCCTCAAGTCTCGGTACATCTTAGTGCCTCCCGGATGAACAGAATATGTCGTATTGTGTGCCTCGTGCAAAATCTCCTCTCTCAACTCGGTTATCGCCGGTACCCACACTCTCCCTGCGAATATTAAAATACCATCTTTATCTATTCAAAATTTTTCTTCCTCATTTTTCGTAATCCTTTTTCTGATTTTCTCGCATTCTTCATCTTTCTCCTGTGCTTCCTTTACTCTATCCAACAATGTCAGACAAGCTTCCATTACAAATAATTTCTCCTCGGACCCCTCGAGTCCATTCACTTCTTTTTCCAACTTCTCCATAACTCTTATATATTAACTCCTCTTGAGTTGTTAATTGAAACAATTTCTCCCTTTCTTTCATGCTTAGAGCATCAGCAACTACGTTTTCCTTCCCCGGGTGATAAAAAATCTCACAGTCATAATCCTTGATTAATTCTAACCACCTTTTCTGACATATATTCAACTCCTTCTATGTGAAGATATATTTCAGACTTTTGTGGTCTGTGTATATCTCACATTTCTCTCCGTATAAATAATGTCTCCATATCTTTAACGTAAAAACTAATGCCGCTAACTCTAAGTCATGAGTAGGGTATCATTTTTCATAATCCTTCAATTGTCATGACGCATACGCAATGACCTTGCCATACTGCATCAGCACACAACCCAGTCCTCTATGCGATGCGTCACTATACACTACAAATCCTCTCGTATCATCTGGTAAGGATAATACATGCGCCTCGCTTAACCACTTCTTTAACTCTTGAAAACTTTCTTCTTCTTATCTCCGTCGGTGTTCTCGGTTGTTCCTAACTATGTGACACCCCCAAAATAGGTTCAATCCATCCAACCTATTCTGAGTCTCCAAATACATGATACAGAAAACAACTACAACTTTATTACTACAATTGTCGTGCAAAATACAACAACACATATGTTATGAGTTTTGATACAAATATATACCAACTGTGACTCTCATCCAAACCTTGGATAGCACGTCACAATGGCACGTTACATAAAGGTACAGTCAAAAATTATTTTAGAAATTAGAATCTTTGGGAAGTGCTCAAGGAAACCTTCGTACATAGGAGGCCATACGTCTAGGTTATGATTAATATCAGAAGTCCACAGAATTATCCTTGGTTGACCCAATAGACCTCAAAGAAAAATGAGAAGATTACTATCATGTTCTTTCCAATGGTGAGTCTTCTCTTGACATATAACTATCTCCATTGTATGCAATTGAAAATTATATTTCAACCAAACTTCAAGATTATAGGTAAAGTGCTCGTAGATATACTCAAGCAAGTGGATGTGCACAACCCCATCTTATGATGACACGAGGTTGTATGTCATTAGACATCTTGTATGATAGTGGCAAAACACCCTTCCAAAGTTGGGTTCGCCTCACCCTATTTGATTCACAAAATATAACTATTAAATGATGTATAAAATACAACACACTTTTCTATACTGTTTAGGGAGAACCTTCACAGCTAGAGACCACCGTTCTATTCCCCTATTATCCTCGCTCGACCCAGCTACACTCTTATTACCTGAAAGGAATTATGAAGCAAAAGGGTGAGCACAACTAGCCCAATAAAGAATATCATGACTAAAGATAATTAAATTATCCATTGCCCTCGTTAGTAATGAATCAGGGATTTAGAACATATGGTAGATGATAACACTTTTCAACCATAGTTGCGGCGGAACGAGCAATCCATTAGAAGAGTCAAGTAAAACATAATGTCTACTATTTCCCCTAGATTAAAAGTCCATCGTTAATATTTCATTCCTGTAATACTCATCAACAGTTCTTCGCTATACACCAGAAAAAGAAAACTCTCATCACCTGTCTTCACCTGAACTGTAACTCCCCCAAAGTAGGTATACATCACCTATTCTGAGTCGCCAAATACATGGTATAGAATACAAATACAAACTTAAATATACAACATGAGCTGTGAGTTTTAATACAAATATTGTCTTCTAGACAGTATTCAAACTCAAAATAAATCCTCAATACATTTATTATCACACTATTTCATAGAATAGTGATGACTACTAATGCAACCATCTGGACCGTCACTCCGTTCCCCGATTAGTCTCAGTTATATTCTCATTTCCTGAAGAGAACAATGAAAGCAAAAGGGTGAGCTCAACTAGCCCAGTAAGAAATATTATGACTAAGATAATGTAGAATAAATTATCATTAGCCTTGAATAGTGTTAAACTAATACAATATAACAAACATCAAGTTTAACTGCAGCGGAACAAGCAATCCATTAAAAGAGTCAAGTAGAGCATAAAATCTACTATCTTCTATGATTTAAAAGGTTTTTCATCACTTTTATCACTGAGACTCAGCTTAATAAATAATCCACATCATTAAATCATCCCTGCACTACAGGTCAATGATATTCTTTAGTGTCACGACCACGAATTATCCATGCACTACGGGCCAAAGATAATCGTGTTTTCATCAATGGTCCTGATCATGCCATAAAATAATTTATCTTTGCACCCTTGGCTGAAGAGAATCCATCGTCATAATCATACCAAAAACTGTCCATCAATGCACTACGGGCCAATGATGACTTTTTCCACATCATTTGTAACATTACGGTCATGATTATATCAAATAATCCCTGGTCATAATCATACCAAGTCCATCTATGCACTACAGGCCACAGATGACTTTCAACATAATATAAACATGAGGATGATGACAATTCAATAAAACAAGTTCAAGAATAAATTAAATTATCCATAGCCTTCGTCAGTAATGAATCAGAGATTTAGAACATATGGTAGATGATAAAACTTTTCAACAATGGTTGCAGCGGAACGAGCAATCCATTAGAAGAGTCAAGTAAAACATAATGTCTACTATCTCCTCTAGATTAAAAGTCCATCATTAATATTTCATTCCTGTAATACTCATCAACAGTTCTTTGCTATACACCAGACAAAGAGAACTCTCATCACATGTCTTCACCTGAACCACCACAGATTATAATTAAATCACAGTTCATATTTATAATCAAGTAAATAAACAGTCCAACTTTGCTCTACAGGCTAAAGATATACAATTGAAAAACCAATAACCAACAGTCCATCTTTGCACTACAGGCCAAATATATATAATTGTAAAACCAATAATCAATAGTTCATCTTTACACTACAGGCTAAAGATATACAACTGTAAAACCAATAATGCTGAGACTCAGCTTAATAGTATCACGTCCATAAATTATCCATGCACTACGGGCCAAGGATATTCGTGTTTTCAATTACGGTTATGATTATACCGAATAATCTCTTGTCATAATCATACCAAGTCCATCTATGCACTACGGGCCAAAGATAACTTTTATCACATCATTGTAACATTACGGTCATGATTATACCGAATAATTCCTGGTCATAATCATACCAAGTCCATTTATGCACTACTGGCCATAGATGACTTTCAACACAATATAAGCATGAGAATGATGACAATGATATAAAGAATCAATCACATAAGATAAATGATAAATATTAAACATTTATAATACAATTTATCCAGAGTTCAAGAATATCCAAATTGTCAACATGATACTGCTTTGTGGAGTAAAATTCAAGAATAATATTATATCAAAAATGATTTGAACAGAAAATAATATTTCAACGAATATTTAACGAAGATAATAACATTATTCATTATATTATAAACTCTATTTAATATTATTCATTATATAATAACATTAAATTCATTTACTAATATTATTAATATTACCACAATATTTTAATCATTTCTTAAACTTATAAACAATTTATTTTAATTATTTACACTTTACTAATTAATGCATTTAATCATCCTAAAATGTCAAACTCATAAGATTTCATCACCAATAACCAAAACCCTCATCAAAAATCAGCATATACCTTATATAGGATTCTCAAGCCATAAAATCCTATTTTCTAATTTTCTTACTTCACATAACATATTTAATTCATTTACTCATAACTAGTCAATTTTCATGAAAAATACCAAATCAGTCCCAGAAAATTTTCTTTTCTAGGATTTAGCATAATATAGTCCCATATTGAACATATATTTTTCTCGAAATTTTTAAAATTCATTTACTATTTTCATATGGCCAAAACTGCCGAATATTTAGACATTTATCATAAACTATACTTTTGCCCATAAATTCCAAAATTTACAGAGTATACTGTTGTTATATACATGTACTCCTAATACAAATTTCACAAATTTTTGAGTTAACCACAAGGAGTTATAAGGGTTTACTTTTAAAATAGTCTTTTTCCATAAATTTCATAACTCCTAATCTATACATCCAAAAATCGCCATTTTTGGACACAATCTAGAAAACTCATCAAATTATCATTTCAAATATTTCTAGAATTTTTGAGGGTCGGAAAAATTACGAAACTTAAAAACATAATAACCCTTACCTCAAAAGAGCAGTATTTCTGACTGGAATATCGGATGTAAAGCCGAAGGAAACTTGCACTGAATAACAACTCTCAAAGTATCTAAATACTCACAAAAATATGCTCGATAATATAGAGAGAGAAAACTTATGTTTCTGGTGTGATTTTTAATTGTAACTTAAGCGCCTATTTACAGGAAAATGCTAGAACGCTAAAGCTGTGAGACCCCAGATTTTATGAATAAAGATTTAATTTTCTCGAAATAATTTTTGTTTATATTATGGTGTTGATTTGATGTAATGTTATAGTTGTGGATAATATTTACAAATTTTGCAAAGTAAGCAAGTGGTTGTATAATATTCGATTGGTCGGGGAATATTCTTTTTATCGGAGAATATTCGTACGACGGTACAATCATTGGTGGACCCCACAATAGAATTATTGTCGGATAGAGAAAACGACAAAAATACTTTATGAAAATAACGGCGGAAGTTTTATCGTTAACTATTGAAACACCCGGTGTTAAAAAGTGCGATACCATACGGCGTGGTTGCATAAAAGAGTAATACTACGGTATTGATTATTGATGCTTACGTGAGAAGTCACTCAGTTATACTCAATTATTTCTACAATAATTGTTGCATCATATCTCTAATATTATTGATTCAATTATTGTTACAGTATCATCTGCATAATATGATATATTGTTCATTCGTGTATTCGGGACACTTTTTGTGTCAGAGTACTATTCACAAGTTACTATTCATGAGTTACTATTCATGAGTTACTATTCACGAGTTACTTTTCACGAGTTACTATTCACCCGATTACTATTCACTCTAGTATTGTGCATTCAGGTATTTGGGTACAATATTATTCCATGAGGAGATGTGCTAATTTTTCAAACCGTTGGTTGAAGATATAATAGTAAGTCAATATGGACCGCTGGTGGAGTTATAATAGTAAATCAATATGGATCGCTGGTTTAAAGTTTTAATAGTAAATTAGTATGGACCGTTGTTTTAAGTTTTAATAGTAAACCGATATGGACCGTCCGTTTAATAGTAAATCAATCTGGACCGTTCATGAATCAGTTACTATTCATTCCATTTTCCTATAAATAGAAGCTCATTCCTTCATTATTTTTATGAATTCACTGAAACTCTAGAGAGAGAAATTATAAGAGAACCTATAGAAAAGTATTCTGCTACTTCCATACTTCCATACTCTTATATTCAGTTTCTTTTACGGTAAGGGGTGTTATTTCTTTTGTATTCATGAAGAGAACTTCTGTTATTCCATTATTTATTATTCATTTGAATAACTCAGATACACCTTGGGCTACCCTATACATGGTGACATTCTTCTAATATTCCATTCTTTATTATTCATTCGAATATCATGTCTGTATGCGTTCTTTGGGACTGGTTCCATTATTTATTATTCTCGCGTAATAATATCACATCGTATGCGTTTCTTTGGGACACCGGGTTCCATTATTTATTATTTTGTTGGAATATCACATGTCGTACGCGTTTACGGCGGACTGGTTCCATTATTTATTATTACGTGGAATATCACATGCAATGCGTTCTCACGGGACTGGTTCCATCCTTTATTATTCTGTTAGAATAACCTGCCTGTGCGGTCTATCGCATGCATGGTGATTTCTTTTGTTATTCCACTCTTTATTATACTCAGTTGGTTAAAACTTTGACTTCTATACTCCATGAAATTAGTGGAATATCCTTGATATTTACGCTTCATCCAAAGATCTTTTCATGGAAATATGCTTCGAGCATTCTTGAATTTTACTCTACAAAGCGGTATCATGTTGACAATTGAACGCGTTTTGGTTCTGGATAAATTAATTCTTGAACTTGTTTTATTGAATTCTTATATCATTGTCATCATCCTCATGTTTATATTTTGTTGAAAGTCATCTGTGGCTTGTAGTGCATAGATGGACTTGGTATGATTATGACCAGAGATTATTCGGTGTAATCATAACCGTAATGTTACAAATGATGTGGAAAAAGTCCTCATTGGCCCGTAGTGCATTGATGGACAGTTTTTGGTATGATTATGGCTATGGATTCTCTTTGGCCGTAGTGCAAAGATGAATTATTTTATGACATGATTAGGACCATTGATGAAAACATGATTATCTTAAGCCGTAGTGCATGGATAATTCGTGGTCGTGATACTAAAGAATATCCTTGGCCGTAGTACATGGGTGATTCGATGATGTGGATATTTTATTAAGCTGAGTCCTAGCAATAAAAGTGATGAAAAACTTTTTAAATCATAGAAGATAGTAGATTTTATTCCCTACTTGACTCTTCTAATGGATTACTTGTTATGATGCAGTTAAACTTGATAGTTGTTATATTTTACCAGTTTAACACAGTTGAAGGCTAACGATAAATTATTCTGCATTATCTTAGTCATAATATTTCTTACTGGGCTAGTTGAGCTCACCCTTTTCTTTCACTGTTCTCTTCAGGAAATGAGAACGTAGCTGGGACTAATCGGGGAACAGAGTGATGGTCCTAGATGGTGCATTAGTAGTCCTCACTATTCTGTGAAATAGTGTGATAATAATTGTAATAAGGACTCCTTTTGAGTTTGTATAATCTATAGTAGACAATATTTGTATTCAAACTCACAGTTTATGATTTGTTGTATTGTACACGACAGTTGTATTATTAAGTTATATTTAAATTCTGTACCATGTATCTGGCGACTCAAGATAGGTGATGTATACCTAATTTTGGGGGCGTCACAGTTGGTATCAAAGCTTAGGGATATGATCCCTGGCTAGGATGTGAGAATAGAACTAGGAGGGGAGAGACGGGGAATTCCTTCGCTAGTATGACCTACCTAAGTTTATTTGGTATTTAATTGGTCGGTCAGAATATAGGGATAATATGTTAAATGTCAATTAACCTTTGTTTTGTGGCAGTATCTGAAAATGACATCTGAGAATGTTGAGAATAGCAATGGAGCACAAGAGACCGTTGATTCTCCACAGATCAATAATCAGGACAATGTGCAACAGGATGACGATAATCCTCCTATAAACAACAACACTGATCAATTGACGAATGACGGTATGTTTAGGAGCTTTTTAGAATTCATGCAACATCAGGCGAAGGCGGCTCCTGTTCATAATGCAGGAGGAAACAATGGCAACCCATTGTTGGTCACCGCTAAGCAATTCAAGGAGCTGGGACCACCGGAGTTTTTGGGAAAGCCTGAACCACTTAAGGCGAAGACATGGTTAAAGCAGATCACCAAGATATTTGATGTCTTGGGATGCTCAGAGGAGCAAAAGGTTCCCTTTGCCACCTTTATGTTGTGTGAAGAGGAGGAGATCTTTGGTGGAAATCAGAAACGCACTCCAACCCGACGACTCAAGATGTCTTGGGAGAAGTTCCAATAGCTGTTCAATGACAAGTACTTTCCCGAAAGCATTCGTCACATGAAGGAGGTGTAATTTATCAAGTTAGAGCAAAACAACATGACCGTGTCGTAGTATGAAGCCAAGTTTGCCGAGTTGTCCCGATTTGCATCCCACTTAGTTGATAATGAAGAGAGAATGACGCTGATGTTTTTAAGAGGTTTGAAGCCGGA
The DNA here is from genome assembly GCA_020205605.1 of Panax ginseng. NCBI lineage: Eukaryota > Viridiplantae > Streptophyta > Magnoliopsida > Apiales > Araliaceae > Panax > Panax ginseng. Next base: position 32,000,866 of record CM035143.1, on the reverse strand, counting down.
GATACGTCAATATCTTATTTCTCATAAACTGTGTTTGTATTCAGATGTTGTCAATAGGGCTCAGTTAGTGGAGCGCGATAACGAGTCAACGCAACCAAAAGAGAGCAGCCAGTAAAATGATAATACCGGTGATAAAAGTCATCAAAGCGGTGACAATAAGCATGGAGGGAATCAACATTCAAGAAATGGTAACCACTTCGGTGGTAATCATGGTCAAAACAATAAGAATGGACATTTCAAGAAGAAAAGATTCAACAATGATGGAAAGACATCAACACCAGCACCCGTTGTTAAGGAAGGAGAACGACCACCTATCATATGCTTCAAATGCAGAGGGGAGGGACACATCAGTCCAAACTGCGCGATGCCATCCAAAGCATGCTATAATTGTGGAAGAGAAGGTCACTTAGCCCGATTTTGTCGTTCACCGAAGACAAGTTCAGCTAGGATGGAGGCACCAAAGGATGTCCCAGGCAAGCCAAAGCCGATAGTTTAAGAGAGAGCATTTTTTTTCGTGACGAGGAACCTGAATAAAATTGTCACGGGTATGTTAGTCATAAACTCTTGCGAAGTCTATATCGTGTTTGATACCGGTTCTACTCACTATTTTATTGCTCCTAGTTGTGTTCAATGATTGAAGTTAACTCCGGAGAAGTTAGACTTTAATATATCTGTTTAAACTCAGTTGAGAGAAACCTTCGTTACCTCCACTATTTATAAATCTTGTTCAAATCAACACTTTCACGTTACCTGTCGATCTTATATCTTTGAAAATACTTGCCTTTGATGTGATTTTTGGAAACGATTGGTTAACTACTCATCATGCTTTTCGTAAGGTTGTTAGTTTTCATACTCCTAACCAACCTGTTATACGAATTCAAAGTAACCAAACCACTAAAGTCAATCATTGTCATATCAAGCCATTAATAAAGAGCCCCAATCCTTTCGTTGTTGACTTTTTTGTGTGGAATGCACCGAAGCCAGACTTTCTGTAGGCAACGTCGTGAATGACGATGGCAAGTTGATAGGTATCATCGTGACGTGTTATCCAAGTCTTGGATGAGAGTCACAGTTTTGAATGGTATTTCTATTGTTAATAAATTTCCTGACGTATTCTTGAAGACTTCTTAGCCTACCCCTATAGCGTGAAATCGAATTTTGTAATAACCCTAGTACAAAACCCATTTCTAAAACCCTCAAATATTTTCTTCACCTAAAACGAACGTGTAATGTGCCAATGACGTTGGCTCGAGCTATTGAAGATTACGATCGTTCCATTCAATATCATCGTGGGAAAAATGAACGTGGTAGCTGACGCGTTGAGTAGAAGATCGTATGCATTTACGAGTGTGATGCTGTTAACACAAAGACTCATTTCGTATAACCTACAAATGATGGAGATAAAGTTAAAGACTCTAGGGACCCACGTGAAGATAACGAATATACGATTAGAATAGACTTGAATCGATAAAGTTAAAGCTGCTCAAGCTATATACTCAGAGCTGATGAATGTGAAGAAGAAGGTTCAAGAGGGTGTTATTCTAGAAGCAAGAATCGATGAAGAGAGGAAATCTCAACCCTCGATTTTATTGGCCCATTTGAAATCCTTGATCGAATAGGAACTGTGGCTTATAGACTCATTTTACCGCCAAGTATGTCGCGTGTTCATAACGTTTTTAACGTATCTATGTTACGTAAATATGTGGACGACCTAAACCACATTATTAATTTAGAACCGGACGAGATAGCAGAAGATTTAACGTATGAGGAGATACGTGTTAAAATGTTGGATAAGAAGGATCGTATTCAACACTCAAAGGTTATACCTCAAGAATTAGAATCTGAAATGAAGTCAAGGTATCTTCACCTCTTCGGCATAACAGGTATGTACGTAAATTTTGAGGGTGAAATTTCATAAGGAGGGGAGATTGTGAGACCCCAGATTTTATGAATAAAGATTTAATTTTCTCAAAATAATTTTTTTATATTATGGTGTTGATTTGATATAATGTTATAGTTGTGGGTAATATTTACAAATTTTGCAAAGTAAGCAAGTGGTTGTATAATATTCGATTGGTCGGGGAATATTCTTTTTGTCGGGAATATTAAATGCGGCGACACAATCATTGGTGGACCCCTAGCGTAAGTATTGTCGTAGTTAGAAAGCGACAAAATTATCTTTCTATAAAAATAACTACGGAGGTGTTATTCGTTAAAACTGTTGAACTACCCGGTAGTAAAATACGATGTCTGGCGTGGTTGCACAAAGAAGATACGGTATTGATTATTGATGCTTACGTGAGAAGTCACTCAATTATACTCAATTATTGCTACGAGAATTCTTCGCATCATATCTCTCATTTTATTGATTCAATTATTGTTACAGTATCATCTGCATAATATGATATATTGTTCAATCAGGTATTCGGGACACTTTTCGTGTCGGAGTACTATTCACAAGTTACTATTCATGAGTTATTATTCACGAGTTACTATTCACGAGTTACTATTCACAAGTTACTATTCATGAGTTACTATTCATGAGTTACTATTCACGAGTTACTATTCACTCTTGTATTGTGCATTCGGGTATTTGGGTACAATATTATTCCATGAGGAGATGTGCTAATTTTTCAGAACGTTGGTTGAAAATATAATAGTAAGTCAATATGGACCGCTGGTGGAGTTATAATAGTAAATCAATATGGATCGCTGGTTTAAAGTTTTAATAGTAAATCAGTATGGACCGTTGTTTTAAGTTTTAAAAGTAAATCGATATGGACCGTCCGTTTAATAGTAAATCAATCTGGACCGTTCATGAATTAGTTACTATTCATTCCATTTTCTTATAAATAGAACCTCATTCCTTCATTATTTCTTACGAATTCACTGAAACTCTAGAGAGAGAAATTATAAGAGAACCTATAGAAAAATATTCTGCTACTTTCATACTCTTATATTAAGTTTCTTTTACGGTAAGGGGTGTTATTTCTTTTGTGTTCATGAAGAGAAATTCTGTTATTCCATTATTTATTATTCTGTTGGAATAACCTGTATACACGGGCTACCCTATACATGGTGACATTCTTCTAATATTCCGTTCTTTATTATTACGCCGTAATATCCATGCATGCGTTTACGCTGAACCTCGTTCCATTATTTATTATTCGCGGAATATCACATCTGTGCGTTTTTATGCGGGCACTGGTTCCATTATTTATTATTCGTCGAGAATATCACGTCTGCGTGCGTACGCGGACACTGGTTCCATCCTTTATTATTTTTTGGAATAACTCGCTCATGCGGGCCTATCGTATGCTCGGTGATTTTTTTTGTTATTCCATTCTTTATTATACTCAGTTGGTTAAAACTTTTACTTCTATACTCCATGAAATTAGTGGAATATCCTTGATATTTGCGCTTCATCTAGTATATTTTCATGGAAATATTCTTCTGAGCATTCTTGAATTTTACTCTACAAAGCAATATCATGTTGACAATTTGAACGTTATCAGTTCCTGGATAAATTAATTCTTGAACTTGTTTTATTGAATTCTTATATCATTGTCATCATCCTCATGTTTATATTTTGTTGAAAGTCATCTGTGGCCTGTAGTGCATAGATGAACTTGGTATGATTATGACCAGAGATTATTCGGTGTAATCATAACCGTAATGTTACAAATGATGTGGAAAAAGTTTTCATTGGCCCGTAGTGCATTGATGGACAGTTTTTGGTATGATTATGGCTATGGATTCTCTTTGGCCGTAGTGCAAAGATGAATTGTTTTATGGCATGATCAGGACCATTGATGAAAACATGATTATCTTAAGCCGTAGTGCATGGATAATTCGTGGTCGTGATACTAAAGAATATCCTTGGCCGTAGTGCAGGGGTGATTCGATGATGTGGATTATTTATTAAGTTGAGTCCCAACAATAAAAGTGATGAAAAACCTTTTAAATCATAGAAGATAGTAGATTTTATTCCCTACTTGACTCTTCTAATTGATTTCTTGTTCCGATGCAGTTAAACTTGATAGTTGTTATATTTTACCAGTTTAACACAGTTGAAGGCTAACAATAAATTATTCTGCATTATCTTAGTCATAATATTTCTTACTGTGCTAGTTGAGCTCACCCTTTCTTTCACTGTTCTCTTCAAGAAATGAGAACGTAGCTGGGACTAATCGGGGAACAGAGTGATGGTCCTAGATGGTGCATTAGTAGTCCTCACTATTCTGTGAAATAGTGTGATAATAATTGTAATGAGGACTCCTTTTGAGTTTGTATAATCTCTAGTAGACAATATTTGTATTTAAACTCACAGTTTATGTTTTGTCGTATTATACACGACAGTTGTATTATTAAGTTATATTTAAATTCTGTACCATGTATCTGGCGACTCAAGATAGGTGATGTATACCTAATTTTGGGGGCGTCACAAAAGCAGACTAAAATAATAAAATAATATTATAATTTTTCTACGCATGCATGCTTTGAACAAAACTCAGCCACCACAAGTGGGGCCCACCAAAAATCAGCCATCTTCCCTAACAACCAAAAGTGGGGCCCACCCATATTTTTAATAAAAATATTTTAATTTTCAAAAAATCAATAATTCATAATAAATAGCCCTTTTATCAGAAAAATACGAATTTTATGTCCATTTCATACCAAATCGAATTCTCTACAACTTTGTAGCCTTAAGTTTTTCTAAATTCCAAGCAAAAAATGTCCGAAATCCACATACGGACGATTTTCAACACCTCTTAAAATTCATAACAAATCATACGTTCATTTTAACGGTTCAAAATTTATGGACATATACTCAACTTATATATGTATAACATATCCAAAAATCACAACGTTCCAACGGTTGGATCAAAATTATAACTCACGCAATAGAGCGGGCAAAGGTGCGAAAATACCCTTGACGTTTACCCCGATGTCCCACTTACATCCTGAACTTCTTTTTTCCTAAAAGTACACTTAACATTGTAAAACGAAGCTCAACAATGCCCCTCCCGTTAAAAAAATTCCAGCTGGATAAACGGACGTCAGGGACAACCGACACATGGAAAAAATAAAATGTAATAATCTTTTTTTTATTATTTTCTCTTTCTTCTCTAACGTTTCTCTCTCTCTCTTTCTTTCTCCCCCCTTCCTTTTTATTTTCTCTCTCTATTTTCTTCTTTCTTACATTAAAAAATAACAAAACTAAAATGCATTAATCATAACAATCAGCACATACCCATTACAGAAACAACTCAGCAACAACTCATAGAAGTCGAGAAAATCCCAAAAATTGGATTTGTAAAGAAAAACAAAATGTGATTTACAATCAAATGAACCCACGAGCAAATCTTTTGCAAACGGGATTATCATAATCATCAATAGAATGCTTGATGGAATAAAAGAAGCAACTAAATAACTCCACCTGCTTCAAGAAGGAATCTATTCCAATAATCTGAGCCTGAGTTCCAGTAATCCATAAATGGCAAATTACAACACAAAGCTATGCATATGCATCCACTAGGTAGTATAATAGAAAATTCAATACTTCTTTGTGGTGAGAGAAATAAGCATAACATCATCCCTCTTCGAATCAGAAATTACTACTAAATTTTCACAAACTTCAAATAATATTCCTTGTACGAGAGAAGTAGCAACACATTGCAAATTCAGTGATTGATTGTGGCGTAAATTAATGTCAACAAATTACAAGTCTCACTAAGCATTTCAAAATAGACTTGCAATTTCTGGCCCTACATTGACTTCAGTAAGTAAAGAGAAAATCAAGGAAGAATAATCTTTAAGCTAAATCAATGTGAAAATTAAAATTATCGATAAGAAGAAAAACTCGTGCTCACCTTCTGTACAGTGACAATCTTTGTGTAAACATGGCGTTTCCAGAAAGATATCACCACGGTAAGTAACATCAGCACTCTCCATCTGGAAGTCTTTTGGACCACAGCACTCGTTCCATTCAAACCACAGTTTTGCAATAGATTCATTCTTGAAGCAGAAACCAAATCGACACAAATAAAAGAAATTAATCCATTTTGATTACCTGATTAAAAAATGCAGATGAGGAAGCAATCTTTCATGACTATTCAGAAGAACCGAAAGATGGAATTTCAGCCCCAATACCCATTTGAAGAAAGTGAATGTAATTTTGGTTTAAGCATAACTTTTTTTCTCTCTGTTTTTTTTGGGTCTTTTCCAGATCCAATCAAAAAAAGATGGAGTTTTGAGATTTAAGTTATAATTCCTCTTGATTGATTTGTCTGTGTGGGATTCGTTGTTTAATTGGTGTAAGAAGAGGAACAGAGGAAAGAAGAAAGGAAATAGAAAAAAAGGTAGAAGAAAGAGAGAGAAAAGTTAGAGAAGAAAGAGAAAATAATAAAAAAAGTTTATTACATTTTATTTTGCCACGTGTCAGTTGTTACTAATGCCCGTTTGTCCAGCTGTAATTTTTTTAACGGGAGGGGCATTGTTGAGCTACGTTTTACAACGTTAAGTGTACGTTTGGAAAAAAAAATTCAAGGTGTAAGTGGGACATCAGGGTAAACATTAAGGGTATTTTTGGACCTTTGCCCCGCAATAGAGCTTTAAGAACACTGATTTGATTTTCGGACTATAAGTCCCTCGTACCAGTTTCACTCAAATAGTCACCACGAAAAATCCACAAAGAATTTTTGGGTGATTCAAATTTCTTCGTTTAGCTTACATCCAGGGCTTTCGTTTTGATAAATGGCTCATCTCCTAACTCATTATACACAAAGAGTTATAGATTTTACAAAATCAACTAATAAACTAATTTTTCTGAAAATCTCATATTTTGTTCTTCTTTTCGACAAAATACTAATAAAATACCTCAACATTAATTCCTTCATTTATATCCATATATATATATATATATATATATTTCCTTATCATATAAATTAATAATTAATTATTCACAAATAATATTACAAAATCACAATTATAACAACCAGGTCGTTTCCAGGAAAGAGAGGGCTTTCCGATAAGGATTTCTCCTTATTGACGCACAATTAGGTGACCAAACCCCTTTCCTAGATAGAACTTCCTTAGACATTGCCAATAATGCTATCTAACGATATTATTCAAATAATATGAATTATTAATCTGATAATGGAGATACTGTGCACTGACACTTTTATGAATAAAGATGAATTTTCTATAAATATCATTTTTGAATATTAAGGAGTGAATTTGATATAATGTTATATTTATGGGTAAAATTTATAAATTTTTCAAAGTACGCAAGTTATTATATTATATTCAATTGGTCGGGGAATATTCGTTTTAACAAGAAATATTTGTACGACGGCACAATCATTGGTTGACCCCACAACGTAATTATTGTCGGAATGGAAAAACGATAGAAATATCTTTTTATGAAAATAACGGCAGAAGTTTTACCGTTAACTGTTGAAATAACTGGTGTTAAAAGTACAGTAATACGCGTGGTTACATAGTAGCACACGATATTGATTATTGACGCTTATGTGAGAAGTCACTCAGTTTTACTCAATTATTGCTACAGTAATTACTTCATAATATCTCACGTTATTTGATTCAATTATTGTCAATATTTTATATATTATTATATCAATAATTGAGATGAAAAGTTATTCTAATTATTATATGCATAATTAACAATGTCTAGAAAGTTTTGTCGAGGAAAGAGGTTTTGTCACCTAATTGAGCGCCAATATGGAGAAATCCTTATTGGAAAGCCCCCTCTTTCTTGGGAACGATCTGATTGTTAATATTGCGAGTTATAATTATATGAATAAAGGTTGTTAAAAATATTGAGGAGATTTTTATGAAGTATTTATTTGGACCCCCATTTGCCCATTTTTCAAATTAATCGGTTAAAAGTTATTCATTATAAAAAGTGGAACCCACATGTGATGATGACATTGGTGGGGACCATGTGTGATTAATTGAATTTGTCATGCGGGGGTGGAAAAGCCATTCACGGGTTGGAAATGTGGGAATAAGACAAGTGATTTATAAGGTCTTATTCATTAACTAGTAACAAATTTGGTTTAAAGACTTTAATGGCTGTTATGGCATCTTAAATTGAAACCTTTTAAAAAATTTATTGACTTAGGTGATTTTTGTGGATGTGTGAAGTGTCGTGGACGGCGGGGTGAATTTTTATATATATATATATATATATATATATATATATATATATATATATTATATAAGTCTTTTTTATTAGAATATTTTATTGCATAGTGCTGCATAGTAAATCAATTTTTTTTAGAAATCAGTCGAATTCGCGCAACGCCCGTGACTTGTTGGTCCGGGAATCATTTTTTTCAAATAGTATCCTTTTCATTCTCCTATAAATAGGATGCTTAGTTAGAATTGAAAATCACACCAGAATCAGAGAATTCTTCTTCTATAATATTGAGCGTATTTCTTTCGAGTTTTAGAAAGCTTTGAGCGTAGAAAATAGTGAATGTTTTCTTCAAGAATATCCCCGCTATACCAGTTGGAATACTCTTCTTTTTAAGGTAAGGGATATTATTTTTGTTCAGTATTCGTGTGAAATAATATTTTCTTCCATACTCTGTAGTATGTAAGTAATATTATTTCGTTTCAGATTTTGAATTCTATACTCCATGAAATTAGTAGAATATCTTTGATATTTGCGCTTCATCCAGTATCTTTTCATGGAAATATTATTCTAAGCATTTTTGATAAGTTTTAACTTTTTCATGTCGGGGTACTATTCACGGGGTTACTATTCTCGAAGTTACTATTCACGGGGTACTATTCACTTAGTTACTATTCACCCAAGGTACTATTCATGATAAAAATTGATTCGTTTTCGGTCCAAAGTATTTTTGGTACAATATTATTCCTGAATTTTACTCCACAAAGCAGTATCATGTTTACAATTTAGACATTATTGAATTCTGGATAAATTAAATTATAAATCTTTCAAAAAATTTATCCTTGAACTTGTTTTATTGATTTTTTATGTCATTGTCATCATCCTCATGTTTCTATTCTGTTGAAAGTCATCTATGGCCTGTAGTGCATAAATGGACTTGATATGATTATGACCAGGGATTATTTGGTATAACCATGACCGTAATGTTACAAATGATACGGTAAAAGTCCTCATTGGCCCGTAGTGCATTGATGGACAGTTGTTGGAATGATAATGACCATTGATGAATACACAAATATCCTTGGCCCGTAGTGCATGGATAATTCATGGTTGTGATACTAATGAATATCCTTGGCCATAGTGCAGGTGTGATTCAATGATGTGTATTATTTATTAAGTTGAGTCTCAGCGATAAAAGTGATGAAAAACCTTTAAATCATAGAAGATAGTAGATATCATGCTCTACTTGACTCTTCTAATGGATTGCTTGTTCCGCTGCAGTTAAACTTGATGTTTGTTATATTTTATCAATTTAACATTGTTGAAGGCTAATGATAAATTATTCTGCATTATCTTAATCATAATATTTCTTACTGGGATAGTTGAGGTCACCCTTTTTGCTTTCATTGTTCTCTTCAAGAAGTGAGAACGTAGCTGGGACTAGTCGGGGAATGGAGTGACGGTCCAGATGTTTGCATTAGTAGTCCTCACTATTTTGTGAAATACTGTGAAAATCAATGTAATAATATTGAATTTGAGTTTGGATATTATCTAGAAGATAATATTCGTGTAAAAACTCTCAGCTACTGTGATGCCCCCAAATCTGGGTATCTTCCAACCCGACAGATGGTGCTACACGGTGCTACAGTTCACATAAACATTCAATTGAAATGCCTCAAAAGAACGTATATGTCTTATATATATATATATCAAAAGAATATTTACATACCCCAGGTTCTTTACAACCAGTACATTGTCTTTGTCATAATATCAATATTATTCCTTACAAAATCTATACTATTACAAATGTAATCTACGGGTTCACCCTCGCCTTCCCTTTATCCTTACCGGATCCATCGGTCCGTTCGGTCTTAGCTGCATTCATATGGTTCAAGCAAGAATGAGCCTAACTAGCTCAGCAAATACAATAATTCTAGGAAAATAGCATGCTTGAAACATAGGAATCGTATATCTTCAATAACTGAACATTAGTTACGAAGTACTATCGATAATTCAAAATAGCACTTCTTTTCATTCAAAACGTTTTACAACAACAATATTTAGTAAAACATCAATTCCGGTTCAAGACCGTAAGCATTTCATAAGTACTTTGAAAAGGACATCTCGGCACGAAGTTCGTAAGTCCAACATAGTTTACGAGCACGTCTAGGTGATCAGCCTATAGTACTCTATGTTGATCAACACTACATTCATTAAATGTGTATACGTTTAAGTTGTGGAAACCTCACGTGCCTGTCGTTTGAAGACAAAACAATTTAGCATATTCAGTCTACTTTTGAAAACCACAACAATATTAGTTTGGTAAATCCATATCAACACTTGATAGAATAACATAGCATACGTCCAGCCGAAAGGATTGGCTTTGACTTCCTCAGATACTAACTCATGCGAAGAATACATGAATCACAAAGACTTGTTTAGATCTAACTGGAACAAGGGTTAGAGTACTTGCCTTTAGCATCTGTTTATAGATATAATACGTGCACTTTATGTCTTTAAGGTCTCTACATTAGATAATAACATCACATAGTACATTAGGTCTTTAAGTAGCCATTGAAGGCTATTCAAATCTCTTCATAGATCTTGAGTTGCTTGAGGTAGACTGCTTGATGTGACTTGTCATACTTTTTCTCGATATTTGTAGAATTCATTGTTTCACCTACCTGCCGATGTATCACTTTAATGTCTTGGGGTGTCAAAGACTTTATTACCTCTTTCCGATTTCTCGATCAGAGGTTTTCCTATTGCATCGATGCTCTCAATAAGCACTTGTCCGAATATTACCCTTCAGATTGAACCTTTGCTAATGCTTCAGTCTTCAGTTATTCGGACTTTACAATTCTGATGCACGTCTTCAAGGACTTGATCGTAGTGTCATGTTGAGTGTTTCTCATTAACTGGTTGAGTTAACACTACGAACTTGAAGAGTGTTGATTGGATCTTCAATGTAGAACACCTCTTCCTTGTATTGTGCAAAGATTTCAATACTCGCTTCATTTCGATTGTTCGAGACTGATGGCCTAATTCCTTACTCTGGTCCCCTTCTGAATATCAAGACACTTCAGATTTGTGGTGCGTCCAACTTACTTTTTCCTTGTGATCTCCCGTTCACTTATCATCAATAAATTGACCCTGCACTTAATCACTTTAGCCTTGCTCTTCAGAGGCTGACCAGTATCTCAGTTCACCTTCCATCAGTTCTTTCCTTATCTGGCAAACACTACGATCCTGATTACTTCCAAGATCGTTGTCTTCTATTTAATTGACAGTTACTGCATTAGCTGACTTTCCTTAGTCAGCTGCTGAAGTCTTCTTTGAATCATCTTGTGGAAGACTTCATCTCGAATGACCTTTTAACTCAATCTTGATGCTGATTGGGTTGGTGCTTAGTTCTACTGCTTAGCCTGTATGCCATTCATTGAGTGCTCTCTGGTTCCCTTACCGTGGAATGCGACTTTGCAATTGCCAACCAGAGGCCGCACCTTTGATATATGCAGGAGTGCTCATTTGTTGAGAACCGTATATGTTCTACTGATTTATCCTTGGCATTGTGAGCACTTCTTCTTCAGGTCGAGTTACGCACTCTACGATTGACCGGCTTATGCGCATAACACTACGATCCCGAGATCGATCTTGACACTACGATTTATGCCTTGTGCTTGTTGTCTTCATCTGATCTTTCTTGACTACAATCTCTGCATGTAATCTATAGGCTCTACGAACTTAGAGTGTGATCTACGATCCTTGACTTGGCTTTGACATCAGTAGACTCTACGACTCTGAGTGTAGTCTACGTTTCTATCTTGGCTTCGGCAGATGATCAGTCTTCTTGTAGGTAGGTTGTCTCAACGATTCTGAACATGACTTCCTTAGCACACTACGATCCCGAGGAAGCTCTACTCGATACACTATGATCCTTCTTCGTTTCCCCTGGCAGTCTACGAACTCCGAGATCTACTATCTTGCATACTCCTATTCTGCCTCGATTGCTCTCGAGTTAACCTTGACTCACCTTGCAGACTACGACTTCTGGTGCAGTGCTCGACGACCAGACTAGCCTATCTATTACCTCATAAGATCAACCTAACAAGCTTGATCTTTCTATATTTATAGTCCTTGTACATCATTTCTTTTTAAGGACTTTAAAAAGTTGTTTTACTTATGTAGGATCAACCTAACATATTTGATTAATTCTGTCTAAGTCCTTGTACATATGTTTCTATTTTATATCAAAGGACTTTACAGCTTTTCTTAATGCAAGCATACTTGCATATTCATTCATATATATCATAATCAAATCATATATTAAATAGGAATATCATTCACATATTTATTCATGACAATCTCCCCCTATTTGATTATGACAAAACAATAAGTGAATATGCATGTTATGAATGAATCTTATATATAGTGTGTGGCGACCCCAAATCCGGATACTTGAAACCCGAACTCGGTTCTCCACGATACCATTTCTTTAAGCTGAATAATACTAAATAATAATACATTCGAACTTAATTTACATACATCAAAGTTTACTTCCCTGCACGTGACCTTCAAATACATTCCTTACAATATCCTCGACAATAGATTCCATTGTCTTACTAACTATAACCATTAACTCATACTAAATCTCATTCAATAGCTTTTCTTTTCCCTTGTTCGTGCTCTCGAGCCTTTGTGTCGATCACGATGAATCGAAAACATTTAATTTAAGCAAGGATAAGCATTTGAGTGCCCAAGTAAGTAATAGCAATTATAAATATAAGTCGAAAGAATATAAGTATTCTCTTTACATAACATTTCAACAACGAAGCAAAAGTTGTGAAGTAATCCGTCTCGATAAAAGATTCACATAACAACTCTCTTTCAAATTCTTGAAATGAGGCTCCACCCATGAATAGGGTTTAAGAAATATACTATGAACATGGTTTTTCATTTTCAAAAGGTTTAATGAAATTCATCCGCAAATAAGCGTCATAACTTACTACACGGAGGGTGATCACCTCGTTGTACTCAGATTGATCAATACTACATAACTTGAATGAAATTCATCGCTCACCCTTTGTCCGCCAAGCGCATATAAAATTTTCCCATTATCGGGATGTTCATACATGCTCGGTTCCAAACCCAAGGTTTTAATCTTGCTTCAACAATAATATGTAATTCAACATATATGTATACGGGTAATTGAAAAGTGTATCAACATGTGAATAAATGCTATGATTATCCAAGTGGGGACACTTGTATAACCATTTAGAAATCAACTTAATGTAATATATATATGAGCTAACATGTTGATAATCAAAGCGCATATAATGCATGCAGAATAGAACAATTCTGAAACTTCTTACTCATGTCCATTGCATAAAGAAAATGCAATGGTAGGAAACTTGCCTGATTTGCTGATTACAAATCTCAACTTAGGTTTTATCTCTTTATCACAACCTATCAATAATCAGATCATTCGTTCGATTAGAACAATATATCATAACACATAGTACTGTCAATTACGGTTAGCACATAGTCTAATCACGTCATCACATAATCGCAGTGATCATACTTTCTATTCTATACTTTTATACATTTTTCAAATATCTCACCCATGCTCTTACTGTAAGTCTTTTCTTTCTATTATAGAGATTCGACAGGTTCGGCGTGCAAAACAATTTTATCGGATAATTCTTGAGTCTAAGACTCTTATTCTATACCTCAACATCTCAGAATATCGGACATTTTACTTTTAATCATTTTTGAATTTTCCGTAAATTGAAAATTTTAAAATAATTCAAATCATCACCAAGGGCTTATAGTGATATAATCATTACTATGGGTGCTCTTCATCAAATCTCGGACTTCATAACCTGCCTTCTCTAATACTAGTTTGGCTTCATTATAACTTTCAAACATCTAATCATAATTAAATGACTTAAACATTAAACAATTCCATTATCATTAATAATTTATTAATATTAAATTATTAATGAAACCATTGCTAAAATATAAAAGTTATTTATAATAACTCAAACTATTTTTAAAACATTTATATTACCCTTAAATGATTTTTAAAATAATTAAAATCATTTTAAATAATCACCATTAATATATAAATATTAATGTACTATTCATCCAAATATTAAAAGTCATTAATTATAACTTAAAATATTTTTAAATCCTTAATATCCTCTTTAAATGATTTTTAAATAAATAAAACCATTTTTAAACTATTTATTTAATATAAATATTAAATAAACTAAATATCATTAATATTATCTTAATATCATTAATATTAAATTATTAATGAAATTATCCTTTAAATATTAAAAGTTATATTTTATAACTTAAAATATTTTTAAATACCTTAATTTCATTTAAAATGATTTTTATAATATTAAAATCATTTTTAAACTAAATTATTTAATATAATCATTAAATAACTTTAATATCATTAATATATAATTAATTAATGAAATTCATCACAAAATATTAAAAGTCATGGAAAATAACTCAAAATATTTTATTATACCATAAAATAATTTTTCATGAATTAAAACTATTTTTAAATCATTTATTTAATATTATAATTAAATAAATAAATACCTTTTATATTTCAAAAATATTAAATATTTATGAAATATACTCAAAATAATTAAAACTATTTTTCAGAATTTTAAGATAATTTTTCATAATTTATTTGGTATTTTTAATAATTAAAATCTAATTTTTCTAATTTTTAAATCATTTTTAGGAAAATCGTAAATTAAAATAATTAAAGCGTAAGCTAAAGGCCCCTATAGTGATGAAGTGTCGCTATAGGTGTTCTTGAGCCTACCCAGATCTTCATAAGGCGTAAGAGCAAAGTGGCCTACTTTTGACCGTGAATAACTCTCTCATCTTAATGAATTTGGACAATCTATAAATTGGGTCTTGTAGAGGAAATACAAGAATATAATATCCAACAATCATAACCTCTAAACAAACATCGATCCGGGATAAATCACCATCAAAGTAGCTACCAAAGTTGTTCTTCACGAAGAACAGATTCGAGGTGCCTACTTTGGACCTCTATAACTTGATGATCGTGTAACTTTTATGTGATCTATCAATTCCAGTGTATAGACAACATGTAGGAATACAACTTTAACACTTAACATCATCATAAAAACAAGAAATCAAGCATCTAAAGTATGGTCAAACCTTGTCGAAAAATTAACACTTAGAAAATTTCGGTCGCTTGAATTTTTTCGTCAATGCTTACCAACCCACTTTGACCTTAAATAACTCTTAATCCGTAATATATATGGACCTGATTCTTTTTGGAGGTTAAATAACACATAACAAGATACACATATCAACCTTTAGAACACAAAACACATTAAATATAACCGAGATATAAGGTTCGACATTTTCCAAAATAATATTTTACGGACACTTAGAATATTTTTTGGGTTTGAAGAATATTTGGTCAATCTTAATTCAACCCACTTTGACCGCTTATAAATCCCGATCTACAATAGCTATGAACTTTATTCCTTTTGGAGATTAAAGACCACATATCAGGCTACCTATAACAACTTTTAAAAAACAAAACTCGAGATCGACCAAAGATTTATAGCCTCTGACATTTGGTGAAAAATAACAGAATTCGGTTTTTCCAACTTGTTTAATTCTTCAAATTCGTGCACTTTGATGTTATGGGTTCATGATTTTACAACCCAGAACATTAATAGACTCTCTATTACACTACTTTAAACAATCAATTGCATCAATTAACATCGAATCGAAGGATTTCTAGAATTTAGGATTTCCTACCTTTTCAAGCTTGATTTTTGATTTCTGGCTTCTTAATGCTTCTGATTTGTTGTTTGTGATGGTTGGGCTTTGTTTAGGGACTGATATGCTACAATAATTCAGTAGGTTTTTAGAGAGAAGCTTAAGGATGAGAGTTGGATGAATTTTAGTGTACAAAATATATTATCTCTCTCCAATCTATATATAAACCAAGTTAGATGCATTGGATGCTACTCAATGGTTGATTGAATCTGCATAATTGAGTCTTGGATGCTTAATTGGTAGGGTAAGTATGTTTGCCATGCTTTGCTAGCAAGATTCCTCCAATAATACACTAATAAGCCAAAAAGGGCATTCTTGTACATGGCAATTAAATGTAATATTTAATCACTAGATGGTAATTCTTATTATTTATCAATTACTTTCTATCCTTTGGTAAATTAAAATATTTATACAATAACATCGTAATTACACCCGATAATTTTAAATTAGGGTTTTGATTGAAAAATTAGGGTTTTCTATAGAAAATTAGGATTTTCTAATTAGGGTTTCTTAACGCCATCAATTAGGGTTTCTAATTGACCATTAGGATTCTCTAATTATCTGTGTATGTTCTAACACAGTCATTACAATCTCTAACTTCAACCGATTAGGGTTGTAATAATTAGGGTTTGTCCTAATTATCGACAAACAATGATAATTAGGGTTTTCTTCTAATTATCGACATCTTATACACGGTAACCTTCATATACACAAAGAAACTTCATATACATGATCTACTACTCTTTGGGTCATTTCTCATAACTAAGTTTAATAATTAGGGTTTCACAAAGACGGTAATATGCTATGACCTAATTGACCGTCCTTGCTCAATATTATCTCGTCTCATAGCATACACAAGATTACATAATTATTGTCTTTGTAAAATCATTATAACAATAATATAATATTATTATTCTCATCTCTTGATCACAATCCCAATTCGGGGTTTCGATCTCATATCGACTTCTCTTTCGCATATCAAGTTAAAATACTTGATTTAAATATTCGAACAATTCATATAATAAAATATATATTATATAAATTCTAATTATCACTTCATATATTATTTCCAATCATGTTTTCATGGAAAATAATTAATAAAAACATTTTCGCTATGTAAATTAATTACCATAAAAATATAATTTGTAGTAATTAATAATTCCAAAATTATTTCTAATTTTTCAAGTAATAAATATATTCGCATTTATCGCTCACATTACTAGACACTTATTCTCGTCTATTAAATAAAAAAAAAATTATAATGTAAATTTTCTTATTTATTTTATTTAGGAAATCTCAAGTTATTACGTTGAGTATTTGTATTTCTAAATAGATAATCATGAATGTCATTTATATTGATATAGCAATTTATATATTCAGACATTCTACATCCTGGATCCAGAACATACCTAACAGTTTAGAGATGTACCTCCTTGGCTTCATGTATGTTTCCAGGATGCTTGTTGATCAGCTACTCATCTGTTTCTTCTTCTTGCTCTTGCTCTTGCTCCCCCTGGGATGATGACCTTCTATCTTTGCTTGGCTCCCCTTCATCATCTTTCTAATCACACTCCCCCTCAGACTCTACGATCATGGGATCATCATCTTTCGGCTCCCCCTCAGATGATGATACTCTTTTAGTAGCTACTGTCTTCTTCTTTGACTGCTTCTCTCTTGTCCCTCTGTTCTTCCTCGAGTGCCTCTTGTTCCTCTTCTTTCTATGCCTCTTTTTCTCCCCCTTTTTGTAATCAATCATTTGAGAGAGCTGCTCCATGTTGGAATTAAGCTGCTCCATTAGGTAGGAAGTATTGGCAACTTCAAACTTGAGTTCCTGCTGGCCTAGGTCAAGTTGCACTGAGAATGACTGCTTCAGGTCGTCAATCTTGTCAGAGATGGCTTGGATTTGTTCTTCATTTGCCTTCTGAACTTGTAGAGCTTCAGCCTTTTGATCTTGGATGGCCTTCTGATAGATGTTATCTCTCTCTTGGAGTTTGAGAGATACATCAACCAAGATAGCTTGAAGCTTGTGCTGGAAAGAATCATCTCCCGTTGCTGTCTGCTTCTGTGATTCTTCAGTGAGCATAGATATCTTCTTGCTTAGGTCATCAGAACTCTTCAGTAGTTCCTGCTCCAAAGTAGTTTGATCCTTTTGGTTGGCAACTTCAAGTTGAGCAATGGATTGGACTCTACGATCGTCATCTTTGGATAGATTTTCAAAGGTCTGGATAATCTGGATAATTGTTGAGTTCCAATCACTGGTTGAGGTTGAGGAGGAGGGAATGTCTGATAGTAGTGCTTGAGCATAAGGAGGCTTCTTGTTTTAAGCTTTATCATCATCAGCAGTAGAGTGAAAAGACTCTACGACCAGTTCCTTTGTCATGGCTCTTAGTCCTTCAGAGTCCACTCTACGATCGTAGGGGATGTAGAGATTTCTAGCATGTTGATAGACCTTGAAGTGGGGCTGGTCTTTGATCAGTTTGGTGGCAAACTTCTTTACTCTTGGAAAGTTCTGAGCCACCAGTTCCATGCTTGGAAACTGCTTGTAACACCAACTGAAGTAGCTTCCATCTTTTTCAGTAAAGGCCTTTAGCCATGGCATCCACTGGAAGAACCATCTCATTAGCAGATCATCAGGGTTATAGAGAATGGTTGAGCAATCTAGCTCCATATTGTTCCAGTTCTTGGCTAAGTTAAAAGTAGTCATTCTTACTACTATGAGCTGCTCATCTCCATAGTTTACCCATCTAGCAGGTGGAGTCTCTGATGGTTCATTAGGAACTTCTACCACTATTCTCCTGGTGAATTTTGCAGGTGAGAGGACAGGGTAGAGTTCTGGTTCATCTTGTTCCTGATCTTCAGATTTGGAGTCATTTTCTACTTCTTCTTTTCTCGTAACTGTAACCATTTTGATCGCCTTCAAGAGAGAATCCTTCTTCTTTCGCATTTCATGTCCGAGAACCTTCTTCAGCAAGCATTTCCTCGAGACTCTTCTTCTTCACCTACTTGGTTTCATTATTAGCACTTTCTTGGGGATATGGACTCATCATCACTCAATTCAATGATGGCATTTGATTGGCCACTTTTCCTTTTGGAGGCAAACTGGGCTTGCAGTCTGTAGCTCTTCCTTCTTTGTAGAGGTTCAACTATTAGAGAGACAGACTCTTCTTCTTCTCCAGACTCTGACTCCTCTTGCTCAATAGACATACTTCTTTGGAGTTCAGCACTGGCAGGGACAGATTCTTCTTTCTTGGACTCATCACTTTCTGGGCCATCATGAGGGCTTTCTGGATTGGAGGGGACATTCTCTTCTTCTTCTTGAACAGCATTTTCTAACCCATTCTCTGGGCTTTTTGGGGCAGTTGCATTTTGGGATGCACTTTGGTCACCTTGAATTTCTTTTTCATCATCAGAGTGACTGCTCTAAGGATTGGCCATGGGGCTTGAGCATTCTTCTTTATCAGCAGATGCTGCAATCTCTTTCATCACATCATCTTCATTTTCATTGCTAGATGTTGTTTGTGGAGACTGAGCCTTGACATCTGTTTCTTTTTCTTCTATTGCCTCTACGTCCCTTTCTTCAGCAGATGTATTATTTTGGGAAGCTGAGGATGGTTTGTCTTCCACCTTAGCTTTCTTGCTAACTGGCCCTTGAAGCAACCTGCTGCTTCTTCTCTTTGTTGTTTCAGCAGTTAGGACCTTTTCTTCTTTGTCCTTATTCAGGGAGGAGACTCTCCTTGGTGTGGCCTGGGCTTTCTTCACATCACCAGCTTTCTTCACTGCTTTTAATTTCTTCCTAGCTGGTGTGATTTCTGCTGCTTCATAATCATTAGACTCAGAGCTCTCTGCCTCTACTATCTTTCTCTTCTTTGCAGAGGCTCTACTGCTGCTCCCAGCTATCAGCCTTTTGTTCTCCTTGGGGTTCTTCTTCCAGTTCTCAAATAATTGTGGAGACATTACTTTGTGCACATTCAATGTTTCTCCTTCATCATCCTTGATTTTTCCTCCTAGTTTCTTCTTCAGTATAATACTCAGCATCCTTCCATGAAATACTTTGGTCAGAGGCTTTTCAGTGGATTTCTTCTTCTCAGCCTTCTCTACCCACTTGGAGATTTGATCGAACAAGATAGCTCCAAAGTCAATTTGTTTCTTCAGAACTATAGCTGACATTATCTTCAATTGTTGGTCAATCACTATATCATGTGCAGTGTTTTTACATAGTATGCACTTTCCAACAATTTCAGCTAGGAACTCATATTCTTCAGGAAACTCCTTCTTCTTCATGTCTTTGAAAATAGGGTTCCTTTGGTACCACATCAACTCCTTTGCTTGTTCAGTGTTGACATTTTCAAGGTTCTTTAGCCCTTGGTTAGGAAAACCTAGGCATTGATTTAGGTCAGAAGATTTCAACTTCAGAGTCTGACCTTTAACCGTGGTAGACAGAGTTCCATAGTTTATGGAGACGTTTGAGTAGAACTCTTTAACCAGATCAATGTACACACGAGTACTTGTCTCAAGACATTCTGAAAACCCAGCTTTCTTTACGAGTTCAAGAATGTCCCTGAACTTCTTCTCAGATTTCTCAAACGATTTGGTTCCGAGCTGAATGTCGGTGATAACTTGCCAGTTCTCCATTTGAATAGTTCGAAGAATGTGGGTATCTGATTTAGATATGTTTATAAGAGATGGCTGAGTGTAATTTGGTAAGGCTATGGAGGGTTAACTAGTTTTGGCTCTTGAGAGGATCCTAGGGTTTGAAAATGGGAGGGAGAAAGGTTTGATAGCTTTTGGTAACTGTCTGCAGATTTGAAATTATCTTTAAGGCAGTTCCTTCTAACTCTGTATAATCAGTGATGTGTCAATCATCTATTGGTTGCACGATGCCCGATAAGAATGAGTCAGAATTCCCTATAACTTTTCAGTTAGATGTTTCCTTTTAGAAGAGTAGTCGTTTAAATGACGTGGCTCTGACCGTTGACCTTTTGATTTGTAGAGTAGCATGATAAGTCAGTTGTGGACTCTATGATTCCCTTTGTTGACTCAACGATCAACTTTTAAGAGATGCTACAGTGGATGGCTTTGTCTTTTCTCCTTACTTTGATGCAGCATAGCTCAATCACTGCTGTATTCGAACTTATCTCCTCCACTTGAATGGTTTAGCAAGTGTCTCATTTTCCAAGCTTCTTGTGAACTGGAGTACCCTTTGTTAGGTCTACGATCGTTGAGTTGTATTCTATGATTGCTGAGGTTGTGCTACGATTGTTGAGGTTGCACTGTGATCGTTTAGTTTTCTTCAAACTCGACTCTACGATCATTGACTAACTTGATCCTTGAACTTGATCAAGCATTCCTTCTGGGTTAAGGTAGCTCAGGAAGGGCCAACCTCTTAGAGTGAGCTAAGGGTCAGGTTTGTCCCTGAGGCGCTATCCAGATGGAATACTATAGCAGTGATTTGTAATGACATCTCATTCGACCTCTTCTGATTGGGAGGTTTTCTACCAGCTTTAGATAACTGCATTGCTGAAATCGTGGTGTCCTCCTGCTTCTTACACTATGATCATATGTTTGATCGTAGGCACTTCACGATTATGGGTTTGGGTGGCTGAAGGGTTATCAGTAGTACGTTTTGAGACGTTCCTACTGACTATGGATCTTCATTTGGTTCATCAGCCATAAAGTTTTGGGACTCTGTAGCTGATACATCTCTTCATAGTTTATCTCAATGTTGTTGTTCCTTAACAGATCACTGCTCCTCCGTTGTTGATGTTGTCTTTCCAAATAGATGTGATTTCCTCTTCTTCAGGTTCATTTGAAGGCTGCCCAACATTTCTCCTTCTGACTGGAATCATCATCATTGCTTAGTTTTCCTTGTATAGTATAGATAAGTATTTTCAGGATTGATCACTCTACGATCATTTGACAGCACTACGAACGTAGTCTCATTTGACAGTCCTATATTTGAGAAGTTCTGCTTTTTGATGAACTCCTTCTATCTTAAGCTCAATGATCTTCTGTTGTGAGATTCCCTTGAGGATCCTTTTCATAAAGTATGTCTTTCTTGATAAGAGCATATATAATCCTCTTTATCTTCTTTTGCATGGCATGCTTCCATATACAAATTTGCAGCCATGTGAGCTCCATTCTAGTTAGGGTCTTCAAGGACAGGCTTGGACATATAGGAGCTTAATCAGACTTATTTCTGAACAGTCCTTAGCCTTCTGCTGGTTGAGTCTTCTTGAATGAAGTCTTCTGATTCAGCATTCCTTAGTGTGGTCAGAATGACCAAGTACCTGCAGGTTTAAATATATTTCTACTTTTGGTACCCATGATTGAATGGGTCCTGCTAGGTTAGTTTTCTAAACTCCCGTTCCTCTTAACTGGATAATCATCATATTTATCACCAATAAACATATTCATGCATGCAACTATCTTGAGATAATACATTTTTAGATGCATGATGGTGAGTGTGTGAGATTTGACATTTAGTAACACACTCTTTATCTGTGATGGTTTCATCATTTACTGGGTTATGTTCATAGTGTTTAAGTGTTCATAGAGTGGGAATCAACTCTACGATTTATGAGTGTCTAGTTGATTCATGGAGGTGATCAGTTTCTACAAATCAGCAAGATCCTCTTGTAGAACTGATCATACTCTATGAGTTGTCAAACACTTAAAACATAGGTTTGTACATACATACTAACCCACCAGCAGAGATTACTACTCATAAAATTTACTAGGCCTGTGATGCTCTTATGACCCATTTCAGATTTCCTTCAAGATGTCATCTTCAGCGTAAAACTTGGATGGAGAGAAGGTTTATAGTCATTTGAGTTTCTCATCTTCAGGCTACTTTCTCTCTTCACCTTTTTAGGTAGATTATGACTTCTTGATAGAGTACTGTTATAGTTCATAAGATGGTGCAATTATGATGTATACATTTATAATGGAGAGGAACCATACCTTTTTACTGTCGGTAACTAAACATTCATTTATCATAGATATACTGAGTTCAGGTATTGATGTGCATAGCTTTTACTTTTGCTCCTTACAACTTGTTGCTTTTGTTGGCCTTTAATCAATCAGTCGTGGTCTTGAAGATGTAGGTCAAGAGAATCTTAGTATTAAGATCCTTGAAATCGTTGAGTTTACAAAGATAGCACCCAGTTGTTGGTTGGTCACTCATAAGTTTGAGAAGATCTTCTTTCTCCTCTTGATCAACATTTCTTAGCATGTATGACCTCTTCATCTTTCAGACTGGTGGATGCTGTACTCTTTGTCATTGATGTCTCTTGTGCTTTCTCTCTCGCCTGGTCTTCAGACTACAAGATTGACTACAGGCTAAGATTGGTCTTGTTGATATAACAATCGAGGATATGGACCAATCTGAGCAGCTTTAGGTGTATACACATATTTACCTATACATAATATTTCCAACGTGTGAGCTCTTCTGCATATAACAAGTTTAATTACTGGAAAACTAAGTTTAGAACAATGTTAGTGCCTGGGATCAGACTCAAAGCGATTAGCTTTTGAATATATCATGAGAACCTATTCTGATACCAATTGTTAGTTCCTAGAGGGCACAATAGATCTAGAAGGGGGGGAGGGGGTTGAATAAATCCTCTTTATTTCAAATACTTTTCTGGTTTATATTATATTGTTCATAATCAACATATGAAAAACATGAGAATCTTTTCAAGCACAACAGAATAAGTAAAAGATCCCCTTCATTATTATATTCATAATCATACATACATTGTTCGTAGAGTAAGTTTAGTTGTAAGAAGTTAAAACATATATAGCAGTTATAGTACATAATGTAAATGAAATAATGTAAAAGACACAAGGGGTTTTAAGTGGTTCAGAGACTCAAGCTCCTAATCCACTCTTCTGCTTTCAACTAGCGAGATTTCCAAGGAGGCGGCAAGACTCGAATCACTAAGATTCCTTCAAGGCCGGTGACACTTTGGGACTTTGATTCACTAAGAACTCAAGGCCAGTGACCTTGGGACTCCTCTAGTTCCCTAGAACTCTTCAAGTCCAAAGCAGTTTTGAACTTCGTTTAGTCCCTCCGGACAAGGACCCTTCTGGCCCTGCTTTGTTTAGTCCCTTTGGACAAGGACCCTTCTGGCCCTGCTTCATTTAGTCCCTCTGGACAAGGACCCCTCAGGTCGTGGCTTTGTTGAGTTGTTTGTTTGTTGTTGTTGGAGTCGGTGCTGAGCTATTAAGATGTCTTCATGCTCTGAACATCTTCTATCCTTAGCAGCTTGGCTTGATCATCCTTGAAGTGCAGCTGAGTGTTACATGATGTTCAGCTTCTTTAGTTACTCAGCCACTTCGGATGATCCCTTTATGAACTGCCTTGAAGATTCTTCTCCTTGGTACTTGATGGCTGTACATGATAGGCTTCTAAGATGACTATAAGCTCTTCTGTTAGGTACTTAGAAGCTTTCTCATGCTTGAAACCAAGATGGCATTTATGATCTTCCTTCTTGCTACTTGATGCCTTCTCATGATGGACTTGCTAAGATGATTGTAAGCTCTTCTCTATTGTACTTAAAGTCTTTCCATGATGGACATCAAGATGACATTATGCTCTTCTTTCTTTCGGCAGTTCTAAACACTCTTCATGTAGTAGAACTCTCACTTCTACATAATAGAACTCACACTTCTACTTCTTTCTTTATCTGACTTCTGAGTGTTCTTGGTGGATCGTAGAGTGAGCCTTCTGACTCACTGTTTCACATGGTTTAGATTAGTCCACCTTCTCTCCAAACTCGGCAACTCCAACAACCTTTGATCTTTGAAGCTCTTTCTTATTTATACTCCTTCCCAATCCTTCCGTTGGAAAGTAGCCATTGAAGGCTATTCAAATCTCTTCACAGATCTCGAGTTGCTTGAGGTAGACTGCTTGATATGACTTGTCATACGTTTTTTGACGTTGCAGTCTACTGTTTCACCTACCCTGTCAAATGTATCACTTTAATGTCTTGGGCAGGTCGAAGACTTTATTACCTCTTTCTGATTTCTCGATCAGAGGTTGTCCTATTGCATCGATGCTCTCAATAAGCACTTGTCCGAATATTACCCTTCAGATTGAACCTTTTCCAATGCTTCAGTCTTCAGTTATTCGGACTCTACGATTCTGATGCACGTCTTGAAGGACTTGATCGTAGTGTCTTGTTGAGTGTTGCTCATTGACTGGTTGAGTTAACACTACGATCTTGAAGACTGTTGATTGGAACTTCAATGTAGAACACATCTTCCTTGTATTGTGCAGTGCTTCAATACTTCTGTTTTCTTCGACTGTTCTCAGAGACTGATGGCCTAATTCCTTTCTCTGGTCCCCTTCTAAATATCAAGACACTTCAGATTTGTGGCGCGTCCAGCTTGCTTTCTCCTTGTGATCTCCCATTCACTTATCATCAATGAACTGACCCTGCACTTAATCACTTTAGCCTTGCTCTTCAGAGGTTGACCAGTATCTCGGTTCACCTTCCATCAGTTCTTTCCTTATCTAGCAAACACTACGATCTTGATTGTTTCCAAGATCGTTGTCTTCTGTTCACTTGACAGCTACTGCATTAGCTGACTTTCCTTAGTCAGCTGCTGAAGTCTTCTTTGAATCAGCTTGTGGAAGACTTCATCTCGAATGGCCTTTCAACTCAATCTTAATGCTGATTAGGTTGGTGCTTAGTTCTACTGCTTAGCCTGCATGCCATTCGTTGAGTGCTCTCTGGTTCCCTTATTGTGGAATGCATCTTTGCAGTGCCAACCAGAGGCTTCGTACCTTTGGATATTCTGGGAGTGCTCATTTGTTGAGAACCGTATATGTTCTACGATTCATCCTTGGCATTGTGAGAACTTCTTCTTCGGTCATAGTTCTGCACTCTATGATTCAGCTTCGGCTGGTGCAGACACTATGATCCCAAGATCAGATCTTGACACTACGATTTATGCTTTGTGCTTGTTGTCTTCATCTGATCTTTCTTGACTACGATCTCTGCATGTAATCCATAGGCTCTACGAACTCAGAGTGTGATCTACGATCCTTGACTTTGCTTTGGCATCAGTAGACTCTATGACTCTGAGTGTAGTCTACGTTTCTATCTTGGCTTCGGCAAATGATCAGTCTTCTTGTAGGTAGGCTGTCTCTACAGTTCTGAACATGACTTCCTCAGAACACTACAATCCCGAGGAAGCTCTACTCGATACACTACGATCCTTCTTCGTTTCCCCTAGCAGTCTACGAACTCCGAGATCTACTATCTTGTATACTCCTATTCTGCCTCGATTGCTCTCGAGTTAACCTTGACTCACCTGGCAGACTACGACTTCTGGTGCAGTGCTCGACGATCAGACTAGCCTATTTATTACATCATAAGATCAACCTAACAAGCTTGATCTTTCTATATTTATAGTCCTTGTACATCATTTCTTTTTAAGGACTTTACAAAGCTGTTTTACTTATGTAGGATCAACCTAACATATTTGATCAATTCCTTCTAAGTCCTTGTACATATGTTTCTATTTTCTATCAAAGGACTTTAAAGCTTTTCTTAATGCAAGAATACTTGCATATTCATTCATATATATCATAATCAAATCATATATTAAATAAGAATATCATTCACATGTTTATTCCTGACACGCTTCATTAACTAAATACTTGGGCTTAGTATAAATCCCACATAGGTTTACACCTTATTCATATTGGACTTGCTCTTTATACAATAT
Organism: Panax ginseng; assembly: GCA_020205605.1. Lineage (NCBI taxonomy): Eukaryota > Viridiplantae > Streptophyta > Magnoliopsida > Apiales > Araliaceae > Panax > Panax ginseng. Next base: position 31,974,117 of record CM035143.1, on the reverse strand, counting down.
CCACCATTCCATTTCATTAGATTTTATACCTACATTCTCAATTTAAGTCCGCATGCGAATTATTGCATTTTTCATACTTAGATTATTATTACATAATCCATCTCGCCTCGATATTCTAACGTTACATATTTCTTGGAAGTTCAAAAATGATTCCCGAGCGATAAACAGTGAATAGTGTTTTTCGTAAATTTTGTCGGAAAACATTTATTTTCGTCTTGGAAATTCAAACACTTTAATTCATTCACGTGGTTCAAATACTATGATATTCTGGTGTTTCTAAGTTATAGAACGACATACATCTCATTAACACATATAATAACAAATAATATTATTTTATTCATTATTTAATTCATTCAAATATTTTACAAAGGATCCGAATTTCTCGGGCGTTACAGCTACGCTTTTGGTCGTATTGTATAATTAAGTTTATATTTAAATTCTGTACCATGTATTTGGCGACTCAGAAATGGTGATGTATACCTATTTTGGGGGCGTCATAGTTGGTATCAAAGCTTAGGGATATGATCTCTGGCTGAGATGTGAGACTAGAACTAGGAGGGGAGAGACGGGTAATTCCTTCGCTAGTATGACCTACTAACGTTTAATTATTATTTAATTGGTCGGTCAGAATTGGGATATTATGTGGTGTGTCAATTAACCATTGTATTGTGGCAGTATTTGAAAATGACATCCGAGAATGTTGAGAATAACAATGGAGCACAAGAGACCATTGAGTCACCATAGATCAATACCCAGGATAATGTGCAACATGAAGACAATAATCCTCAGGTAAACAATAACACCGATCAAATGGTGAATGATGGGATGTTCAGAGGCTTTATGAAATTCATGAAACATCAGGCGAGAGCGGCTCCTGTCCAAAATGCAGGTGGAAACACTGGCAACTCTCGGACGGTCACCGCTAAGAAGTTCAAGGAGCTGGGACCACCAGAGTTTATTGGAGAGCCAAAACCACTTAAGGCGGAGACATGGATAAAGTAGATCACCAAGATATTTGATGTCTTAGGATGCTCCAAAGAGCAAAAGGTTCCCTTTGCCACCTTTATGTTGCGAGGAGAAGCAGATTACTGGTGGGAATCGATAAAGCGTACTCAACCTGTCGCACTGAAGATGTCTTAGGAGAAGTTCCAAGAACTATTCAACGACAACTACTTTCCCGAAAGTATTCTTCACATGAAGGAGGTAGAGTTCATCAAGTTGGAGCTGAACAATATGACCGTGTCGCAGTACGAAGCTAAATTTACCGAGTTGTCCCGGTTTGCGTCCCACTTGGTTGATAATGAAGAGAGAATGACGCGGATTTTTTTAAGAGGTTTGAAACCCGAGATACGTCAATATCTAATTTCTCACAAACTGTGTTTGTATTCAGATGTTGTAAATAGGTCTTAGTTATTGGAGCGCGATAACGAGTCAACCCAACCAAGAAAAAGCAGCCGACAAAATGATAATATCAGTGGTAGTAGTCATCGAAGCGGTGACAACAAACGTGAAGGGAATCAACATGCCAGAAATGGTAACCACTTCGGTGGTAATCATGGCCAAGATAATAAAAGTGGACATTTCAAGAAGAGGAGATTCAACAATGTGGAAAGACGTCAGCACCAACACCCATTGTTAAGGAAGGATAACGACCACCTATCATATGCTTTAAATGTGGAGGGGAGGGACACATCAGTCCAAACTATGCGCAACAGTCCAAAACATGGTACAATTGTAGAAGAGAAGGTCACCTAGCTAGATTTTTTCATATAGGGAAGCCAAGTCCAGTTGGAACGGTGCCATCAAATGTCGTCCCAGACAAGTCAAAACCAGTAGTTCAAGAGAGAGCGTTTGTTGTGACATCCCAGAAAGAAAGGAACCCAAACGAGGTCATCACGGGTAAGCTTATCATAAACTCTAGGGAAGTATATACCTTATTTGATACCGGTTCTACCCATTCTTTAATTTCTTCTACTTGCGCTCAACGTTTAAATTTGACTCCGGAGAAATTAGAGTTTGACTTATCTGTTGAAACTCCTTTGGGAGAAACCTTCATTACATCCATTGTTTATAAGTCTTGTTTGGTTCAAATCGGTACACTCACATTACCTGTCGATCTTATTTCCTTAAAAATAGTTGCGTTTGACATAATTCTAGGGATTTATTGGTTAACTACTCATCATGCTAAAATTGATTGTTTTCGTAAGGTTGTTAGCTTTCATATTCCTAACAAACCTATTATGTGAATTCAAGCAACCAAACCATTAAAATCAATCACTGTCATCTCAACCCATAATGCTATTCGTTTATTAAAAAATAGATGTCAAGCTTTCTTAGCTCATGTCGGATTTAAACAAAAATACGTCAGATTTGAATGATATTTTTATTGTTAATAAATTTCCTGACGTATTCCCTGAAGAACTTCCTGGCCTACCCCCAGAGTGTGAGGATGAATTTTGTATCGACCTTGAACCCGGTACAAAACCCATTTCCAAAGCCCCATATCGAATGGCTCCTATTGAACTTCAGGAATTAAAGACCCAACTGCAGGAATTGTTAGACATCGGTTTTATTCATCCTAAGTACGTCTCCTGGGATGCTCCCTGTTTCTATTCAGAAGAAGAAAGATGGGAGTATGCGACTTTGTATTGATTATCGGGAGTTAAATCATGTCACCATCAAAAATAGGTACCCATTGCCACGTATTAATGACATGTTTGACCAGTTGCAAGGTGCCAAATTCTTTTCAAAGATCGATCTTCATTCCGGATATCATCAGTTAAAGATTAAAACTGATGACATTCCAAAGCGCTTTCGTAACTCTAAGACGCAGGCGTCATGTCTTTTGGATTGACTAATGCTCATGCTGCCTTCATGGATATGATGAACCGAGTATTCAAGGAATATTTGGATCACTTTGTGGTCGTCTTTATTGATGACATCCTTATTTACTCCAAAAGTTGTGAAGATCATGAGCAACACTTGAGGCTAATACTCCAAAAGTTTCATGAAAACAAGCTTTATGCCAAGTTGAAGAAATACGAGTTTTGGCTTGAGGAAGTATCATTCATTGGGCACATAATATCAAATCATGGAATATTTGTTGACCCGAAAAATATTGAAGCAATTTAAAGCTGGGAGCAACCTAAATTAGTGACCGAAGTACGTAGCTTTCTCGGCTTAGCTGTTTATTATCGGAGATTCGTAGAAGGGTTTTCTCGAATCGCTACTCCATTAACTCAACTGACTCGAAAAGATAAAAAATTCGATTGGAGCGTGGAATGTGAAAAGAGTTTTCAAGAACTCAAGAAAAGACTCATTTCAGCACCTGTTCTGACAATACCATCTGGTTCGGAGGGATTTGTCATCTACAGTGATGCTTCAGGTAAAGAGTTAGGATGTGTTCTCATGCAACATGGGAAAGTCATAGCCTATGCCTCTTGACAACTCAAAGAATATGAGAAGAATTATCCAACTCATGATCTAGAGTTGGCAATTGTTGTCTTCGCACTTAAAATTTGGAGGTATTACCTGTATGGGGAGAAAGCGGAGATCTATACGGATCATAAAAGCCTCAAATATTTCTTCACTCAAAAGAAACTCAACATGCGGCAACGACATTGGCTCGAACTATTGAAAGATTATGATCATACTATTCAATACCATCCAGGAAAAGCGAACGTAGTAGCTGACACATTGAGTAGAAGATCATATACAGGTACGAGTGCGTTATTGTAAATGCAAAGGCCCATTTTGTATGACTTGCAAAGGATGGAGATAGAGTTAAAGACTCCAGGGACCCACGTGATGATGGCTAACATACGAGTAGAACCGACTTTAATCGATAAAGTTAAAGCTGCTCAAGCTATAGACCTGGAGCTGATGCGTATGAAGAAGAAACTGCAAGAAGGTACTATTCCGGAAGCAAGAATCGATGAAGAAGGAATACTTCGAGTCAACTCCAGACTTTGTGTTCCTAACGATTCTGCCTTGAAGTATAAAATCATGATGGAGGCGCACAACACACCGTTTGCAATCCATCCCGAAAGTACCAAGATGTATCATGATCTTCGACATACATTTTGGTGGAGCAATATGAAGAGAGAGATTGCGGAGATTATCTCAAGGTGTTTTACTTGTCAACGTGTCAAGGTGGAGCATCAAGTGCCAAAAGGTCCATTGCAACCACTTGAAATTCCAGAATAGAAGTGGGAGCACATTACCATGGATTTCGTTACCGGTCTTCCCAAGGTTTCTCAAGGCGTAGATGCAATTTGGGTCATTATTGATAGATTGACCAAGTCTGCTCATTTCTTACCTATACGAGAAACTTATACACTTAAACGTCTTGCTCGTATATACATAAACGAGATTGTAAGACTGCATGGTATGCCAGTATCCATAGTTTTGGATCGAGACCCAAGATTCACTTCACGATTTTGGGTTAGTTTACAAAAAGCTATGGGCACAGATTAATGATTTAGTTCGGCATATCACCCTCAAACGGACGGACGGACAGTCGGAGAGGACTATTCAAACTCTTGAGGATCTATTAAGACTCTATGTCCTTGACTTCAAAGGAAGTTGGGACTAGTTCTTTCCATTGGTGGAATTTTTCTACAACAACAGTTATCAACAGTGATCCGGCAACGTATAAAGACCTCACAAGATTGACAAAAGAGTTATGCTGCTCTTCATCGAACAGACGTGGAATTCAATGTTGGAGATAATGTGTTGTTACGTGTAGCACCATGGAAAGGAGTTACGAGATTTGGAAAGAGAGGAAAGCTCAATCCTTGATTCATTGGCCCATTTAAAATCCTTGACCAAGTAGGAACTGTGGCCTATAGACTAGCCTTACCGCCAAGTATGTCTCGTGTTCATAACATTTTTCACATATCCATGTTACGTAAATATGTGGAAGACCCGAACCACATTATTGAGTTAGAACCGGATGAAATAGCGAAAGATTTAACGTATGAAGAGGTTCCTGTTAAAATCTTGGATAAGAAGGAACATGTTCTACGTTCCAAGGTTATACCTCAAATCAAAGTTTTGTGGAGAAACCACGATGTTGAGGAAATGACCTGGGAGTTAGAATCTGAAATGAGATCAAAGTATCCTCAACTCTTCATCATAACAGGTATGTACCCTAATTTGAGGGTGAAATTTCATAAGAAGGGGAGGTTGTAAGACCCCAACTTTTATAAATAAAGATGAATTTTCTATAAATATCATTTTTGAATATTAAGGAGTGAATTTGATATAATGTTATAGTTATGGGTAAAATTTATAAATTTTGCAAAGTACACAAGTTGTTATATTATATTCGATTGGTCGGGGAATATTCGTTTTAACAGGAATATTCAGATGACGACAAGACAATCATTGGTGGACCCCACAATGTAATTATTGTCGAAATGAGAAAACGACAGAAATATCTTTTTATGAAAATAACGGCGGAAGTTTTACCGTTAACTGTTGAAATATTGCGAGTTATAATAATATCAATAAAGGTTGTTAAAAATATTGAGGGGATTTTTATGAAGTAATTATTTGGACCCCCATTTGCCCATTTTTCAAATTAATCAGTAGAAAGTTATTCATTATAAAAAGTGGAACCCACATGTGATGATGACATGGGTAGGGACCATATGTGATTAATTGAATTTGTCATGGGGGTGGAAAAGCCATTCACGAATGGGAAATGTGGGAATAAGATAAGTGATTTATAAGGTCTTATTCATTAACTAGTAACAAATTTGGTTTAAAGACTTTAATGGATGTTATGGCATCTTAAATTGAAACCTTTTAAAAAATTTATTGACTTAGGTGATTTTTATGGATGTGTGAAGTGTCGTGGATGGCGGGGTGAATTTATATATATATATATATATATATATATATATATATATAATATAAGTTTTTTTTTATTAGAATATTTTATTGCATAGTAAATCAAATTTTTTAAGAAATCAGCCGAATTCGCATAACGCCCGTGACTGTATTGTTGGTCCGTGAATCATTTTTTTCAAATAGTATTCTTTCGATTCTCCGATAAAATAGGATGCTTAGTTAGAATTGAAAATCACACCATAATCAGAGAATTCTTCTTCTATAATATTGAGCGTATTTCTTTCGAGTTTTAGAAAGCTTTGACCGTAGAAAATAGTGAAAGTTTTCTTCAAGAATATTCCCGCTATACCAGTTAGAATACTCTTCTTTTTAAGGTAAGGGATATTATTTTTGTTCAGTATTCGTATGAAATAATATTTTCTTCCATACTCTGTAGTATGTAAGTAATAATATTTCGTTTCAGATTTCAAATTCTATACTCCATGAAATTAGTAGAATATTCTTGATATTTGCGCTTCATCCAGTATCTTTTCATGGAAATATTATTCTGAGCATTCTTGATAAGTTTTAACTTTTTCATGCCTGAGTACTATTCATGGGGTACTATTCACTCAGTTACTACTCACTCGGGGTACTATTCATGATAAAAATTGATTCATTTTCGGTCCAAAGTATTTTTGGTACAATATTATTCTTGAATTTTACTCCACAAAGCAGTATCATGTTGACAATTTGGACATTATTGAATTCTGGATAAATTAAATTTTAAATCTTTAAATATTTATCATTGAAATTGTTTTATTGAATTCTTATATCATTGTCATCATCCTCATGTTTCTATTATGTTGAAAGTCACCTATGGCCTATAGTGCATAGATGGACTTGGTATGATTATGACCAGGGATTATTCGGTATAATCATGACCGTAATGTTACAAATGATATGGTAAAAGTCCTCATTGGCCCGTAGTGCATTGATTGACAATTGTTGGCATGATCATGACCATTGATGAATACACGAATATCCTTGGCCCGTAGTGTATGGATAATTCGTGGTCGTGATACTAATGAATATCCTTGGCCGTAGTGCATGGGTGATTCGATGATGTGGATTATTTATTAAGCTGAGTCTTAGCGATAAAAGTGATGAAAAATCTTTAAATCATAGAAGATAGTAGATATCATGCTCTACTTGACTCTTCTAATGGATTGCTTGTTCCGCTGCAGTTAAACTTGATGTTTGTTATATTTTATCAGTTTAACACTGTTGAAGGCTAATGATAAATTATTCTGCATTATCTTAATCATAATATTTCTTACCGGACTAGTTGAGCTCACCCTTTTTGCTTTCATTATTTTCTTTAGGAAATGAGAACGTAGCTGGGACTAGTCGGGGAACGGAGTGACGGTCCAGATGTTTGCATTAGTAGTCCTTACTATTTTGTGAAATACTGTGAAAATAAATGTAATAATATTGAATTTGAGTTTGGATATTGTCTAGAAGATAATATTCGTGTAAAAACTCTCAGCTACGCTTTTGGTCGTATTGTATAATTAAGTTTGTATTTAAATTATGTACCATGTATTTGGCGACTCAGAATGGGTGATGTATACCTATTTTGGGGGCGTCACACAATTATTGAACAGCAATAATATAAATATCAACGTAGCAATTATTGAATCAATAAAATAAAATATGGAACAGTAATTACTGTATCAATTATTGAGTAGTGCCTTCTTACGTAAGAATTAATAATTCAAAAATATTGTGCAATACCGTGTGCTATTATGCAACAACGCATATTACTTTACTTTACCCACCGGGTATTCCAACAATGTTAATGGTAACGATTACGCCGTTATTTATAAAAACTCAAATTTGTCGTTTTCTTCATTCGACAATTATTCTGTTATGGGGCCCACGAGTGGCTGCGCCGTCGTACGAATATTCCCCGACAATAAGAATATTCCACGACCAAACAAATATTCCCCGACAACAATGAATATTTTATAACCACTTGCTTATTTTGAAACAAATAATTTCACCCATAACTTTAAATTTTTATCAATTTAACTATTTACTAAATAGAAAAATTGAATACTTTTATTTCATAAAATTCGGGGTCTTACAATCTCTCCACCTTATGAAATTTCGTCCCCGAAATTTTCGTACCTGGTATTTCGAAGAGTTGAGAATAACTTGCTTTCATTTTAGATTCTATCTCCCTGGTCATCATGATTTCTCCATTGCTCATCTCTTGTATTTCAGATATCATTCTAGAATACAGCTTCAAAATAAAGGTTAATTGATATATCACAATTTGTCAACTTAAGTAAGAAAATTTAGCTTAGGTAAGTCACACTAGCGAAGGATTTACTAATCTCTCCCTTCCTAGTTCTATTCCCTGATCTCCGCCAAAGACCATATCACTAAGCTCTGATACCAACTGTGACGCCCCCAAAATAGGTTCAATCTATCCAACCTATTCTGAGTCGCCAAATACATGGTACAGAAAACAACTATAACTTCATTACTACAATTGTCGTGCAAAATACAACAACACATATGTTATGAGTTTTGATACAAATATATACCACCTGTGACTCTCATCCCAACCTTGGATAGCACGTCACAATGGCACCTTACATAAAGGTACAGTCAAAAACTGTTTTAGAAATTAGAATCTTTGGGAAGTGCTCAAGGAAACCTTCGTACATGGGAGGCCATACGTCTAGGTTATGATAGATATCATATTTCCACATAATTATCCTTGGTTGACCCAATAGACCCCAAAAAAAATGAGAAGATTACTATCATGTTCTTTCCAATGGTGAGTCTTCTCTTGATATATAACTATCTCCATTGTCTGCAATTGAAAATTATATTTCAACCAAAATTCAAGATTATATAGGTAGTGCTCGTAGATATACTCAGCAAGTGGATGTGCACAACCATGTCTTATGATGACACGAGGTTGTATGTCATTAGACATCTTGTATGATAGTGGCAAAACACCCTTCCAAAGTTGGGTTCGCCTCACCCTATTTGATTCACAAAATATAACTACTAAATGATGTATAAAATATAACACAATTTTCTATACTGTTTAGGGAGAACCTTCACAGCTAGAGACCACCGTTCTATTCCCTTGTTATCCCCGCTCGACCCAGCTACACTCTTATTACCTGAAAGGAATTGTGAAGCAAAAGGGTGAGCACAACTAGCCCAGTAAAGAATATCATGACTAAAGATAATTAAATTATCCATAGCCTTCGTTAATAATGAATCAGAGATTTAGAACATATGGTAGATGATAAAACTTTTCAACCATAGTTGCGGCGGAACGAGCAATCCCTTAAAAGAGTCAAGTAGAACATAATGTCTACTATCTCCTCTAGATTAAAAGTCCATCATTAATATTTAATTCCTGTAATATTCATCAAAAGTTCTTCGCTATACACCAGACAAAGAGAACTCTCATCACCTGTCTTCACCTGAACTGTAACTCCCCCAAAGTAGGTATACATCACCTATTCTGAGTCGCCAAATACATGGTATAGAATACAAATATAAACTTAAATATACAACATGAGCTGTGAGTTTTAATACAAATATTGTCTTCTAGACAGTATTCAAACTCAAAATAAGTCCTCAATACATTTATTATCACACTATTTCATAGAATAGTGATGACTACTAATGCAACCATCTGGACCGTCACTCTGTTCCCCGATTAGTCTCAGCTATATTCTCATTTTCTGAATAGAACAATGAAAGCAAAAGGGTGAGCTCAACTAGCCCAGTAAGAAATATTATGACTAAGATAATGCAGAATAAATTATCATTAGCCTTGAATAGTGTTAAACTGATACAATATAACAAACATCAAGTTTAACTGCAGCGGAACAAGCAATCCATTAGAAGAGTCAAGTAGAGCATAAAATCTACTATCTTCTATGATTTAAAAGGTTTTTCATCACTTTTATCATTGAGACTCAGCTTAATAAATAATCCACATCATTAAATCATCCCAACATTACAGGCCAAGGATATTCTTTAGTGTCATGACCACAAATTATCCATGCACTACGGGCCGAAGATAATCGTGTTTTCATCAACGGTCCTGATCATGCCATAAAATAATTCATCTTTGCACCCTTGGCTAAAGAGAATCCATAGTCATAATCATACCAAAAACTGTCCATCAATGCACTACGGGCCAATGATGACTTTTTCCACATCATTTGTAACATTACGGTCATGATTATATCGAATAATCCCTGGTCATAATCATACCAAGTCTATCTATGCACTACAGGCCACAGATGACTTTCAACATAATATAAACATGAGGATGATGAAAATTCAATAAAACAAGTTCATGAATAAATTTTAAAGATTTATAAGTTAATTTATCCTGAACTCAATAACGTCCAAATTGTCAACATGATACTGATTTTGTTGAGTAAAATTCAAGAATGCTCAGAAGAATATTTCCATTAAAAGATACGGGATGAAGCGCAAATATCCAGGATATTCTACTAATTTCATGGAGTGTAGAAGCCAAAACTTTAACTAACTGAGTATAATAGAATATATGAAACTGCAAATGGATTTTCGCCCGCCATGCGGTAATCCACGTAGACAGATCATTTCACAAGTTAATAAGGAATGAATACAAAGGATCATTCACCATGTATGCAGTAATCCACATAAACAGGTTATTCCAACATAGTAATAAAGAATGGAACTAGGTCATGCGTAATCCGCACAGACAAGATATTCCAACAGAATAATAAAGAATGGAACCAGGTCATGCGTAATCCGCACAAACATGATGTTCCAACAGAATAATAAAGAATGGAACCAGGTCATGTGTAAGACACGCATGCAGGATGTTCCAAATGTAATAATAAAGAATGGAATAACAACATAATTCACTAGTGCACGCGATAGATCGCAGATGCATAAAAGTTATTCCAATAGAATAATAAAGAATGGAATAACAGAAGAATTTCACCATGTATGCGGTACTTCGCATAGACAAGTTATTCCAACATAATAATAAAGAATGGAATAATAACCCTTACGAGTATTGAAAGAAAATAACTCTCGCATGAATATGAAAGAATAATACCCCTTACCTTAAAAAAGAAGAGTATTCCGAGGCGGTAAGGGGAAATACTTGAAGAAAACTTGCACTATTTTCTACGCTCAAAGCTTTCTTAAACTCTAAAGAAATACGCTCAAGATTATAGAAGAAGAATTCTCTGAATTTCTGGTGTGATTTTCAATTCTAACTAAGCATCCTATTTATAGGAGAATGGAAAGGATACTATGATGCACTATGCAATAAAATATAATATATTCTATTTATAATCAAATAAAATAAAACTTTATAAAAAGTATTCTATTTTATATAAAAAGTTTTTACTATGCAAATACTATGCAGGCACTATGCAAACACTATGCATAATAAAATATAATATATTCTATTTATAATCAAATAAAACAAAACTTTATAAAAAGTATTCTGTTTTATATAAAAAGTTTTTACTATGCAAACACTATGCATAATAAAATATAATATATTCTATTTATAATCAAATAAAACAAAACTTTATAAAAAGTATTATGTTTTATATAAAAAGTTTTTCTGTTTTATTACATTTATAATAATAATAAAACAACATTTATCACCATTATTATAATTCACAATATTAATCGACCAGGTCGTTCCCAGGAAAGAGGGGCTTTCCAATAAGGATTCCTCCCTATTGGCGCCCAATTAGGTGACCAGACATCTCCTTGACAGAACTTCTAGATATTATCAATATTGCAAATAATAATATTAATAAATCTGTCATCTCAATTATTGATTTAATAATATATAAAATATCGATAATAATTTAATCAAATAACGTGAGATACTATGCAATAATTACTGTAGCAATAATTGAACAAAACTGAGTGACTTCTCACGTAAGCATCAATAATCAATACCGTAAAGTGCTACTATGCAACCACGATACACATCGTACTTTTACTACCGAGTAGTTCAACAGTTTTAACGGTAAAACTTTCGCTGTTATTTTCATAAAAATATTTTTGTCGTTTTCTCAATCCGACAATAATTCCGTTGTGGGGTCCACCAATGATTGTGCCATTGTACGAATATTCCCTGTTAAAACGAATATTCCCTGACCAATTGAATATTATATAACAACTTGTGTACTTTGCAAAATTTATAAATATTACCCACAACAATAACATTATATCAAATTCATTCCATAATATTCAGAAATGATATTTATAGAAAAATTATCTTTATTCATAAAAGTTGGGGTCTTACAACCTCCCAACCCCGGAGATAGCCCCGGAAGATACAGTCTCCAACCCTGGAGATAACCCCGGGAAATCAGTTTCCAACCCCGGAGATAACCCCGTGAAAATTAGTTCAAAGCCTGAAAATAACCCCGGGGGATCAAGTTCAAAGCCTGGAGATAACCCCAGGAGGTCAAGCCAACCTCAGAGATAACCCTGAGAAAAGACTACTACACCTGCGCAAAAATCGGAGATAACCCTAGGAGAGGCACAATGGTCATTTTGCAAACTCAACATCAATTCACTTCAAATCAACTCATTTAAACTCAAATAGCTTTAAAAGAAGTCCCACATGAACCATATCTTAACTTTCGAGCGCAAACTATGCCAAATGGCTAGACGGACTACCTGGTAGAAACTCGAAAAAAATAGGCAAATCCTATGTCATTACGTAGCTCTGGAAAATAGATTTTCAGAATGATATGGCACGCTTCCATCGGACTCCCGGATTGAAAGTTATGAAGGTTCGAGCGAACAACGCATTGTTCGAGTGCACGTACGTCGAGACAGCGGGATCCACATTGCCCGAGGCACCTCGGGCAGCCACAGGTACACCTGCTGCTCCCCCCTCTATAAATAGAGGGCTTGGGGTGGCCATATTTGCAAGAGAAATGGCGAGGAAGCCCTGTCGAATTTGTTCTGTACACACTTTAAACACTTGTAAGCTCACATATAGCTATTCTTTTGTACCAGCGGGAGCTGAGTGTTCATCCACTGCAAGTTATAGAAGTCTTCTTTGACAGCCCACTATAAGCCTTCTTACACATTTTAAAGCCTTTCTCTTCATCTTTGCACACACCATTCTTCACGTTGAGAGTCGTGTTGCGTGTGTGTTTGCACGGACTTCAGTTCGTGGTTTTATTTCAGTTTGTATATACATACATATATATATATATACTATATATATGGACTAACATTATCGAATTATGCCTCGATTGAGCCTAAACTTTGGTCTGGATCGTTTATTTGCTTTTGTATATATATACTTATATATATGAACTGTGTGTCGAACTTTGGTCGATGAGCCAAGACTTACGTCTGGAGCGTTTACTGCTTTCATATATATATATATATTAATTGTTGTCAGACTTTGTTCGATGAGCCTGGATTTTATATCTGGAGCGTTTACTACTTTATATATATATATATATATATATATATATATCATTATATATATCCTTTGTGTGTTGAACTTTGTTCGATGAGCTCGATTTTACATCCGATGAGTTTACCGCTTATATATATATATATATATATATATATATATATATATATATATATATATATATATATATATATATATATATTTACGCTTAGTCCGCTTTTAGAGTTTACTTCGTGGTGGTTGATTGCTTTTATAGCTTTTACGCTTTTGTCCCGCTTTAGAGTTTCTTTTGTGGTGGTTGATTCTTTTACTGACTTTATTTACATTTTCGATCCCCATGGAGGTGTTTCGTGGTGGTGATCATGTCTCGTATATATATATTTCTGACTTTTATATATATATACCGCCATCGCTTTATTATCAATTGCGGCATCATGTGAGCCTAGGAATCATATGATCATAGATTCATCTCTTTGGATCTAGATTCGTTCCGTGATGGATATTTTTCATTGTATAGCGACTTTGTAAATTTATTCGCGTGTTCGATTTCTCGGATGGTTTTCATACTCACGAGGAGTTCGACATTATTTTGTACATTATTTTCTCGAAGATGCTTCGCATCTGGAAAATAAAAAGCAATCCAGTCGAACACTTAATATAAAAGGGAGTGTAAAAGGTCTCAATTACTATTGAGCACAAGGGTTTGAAAAACATCTTTTATAAAAATTCATTGCCATATCTTGTTTAAAACTGAATTTTTACACAAATTCAAACACTGTGTATATAGGTGCGAACGAGGCGCCGCACAACTTCCAAATAATTGCACATTGATCCACACACACATATTCAAATAGCAATCTCGACATCTTATCAGCTCATCTGTCAAAGCAACTACCCCAGACAACAAGCAAGGCTGGGGCAATTTCAAAATTGGCGACAACCGGATATCGGGTCCCTTACAACAAGATTGGGGCAATCTCGGATGCAGCAACAACTCAACACTGAGGCATTTATCAACCATCCTAAAGTGGAAAATGCACTAGTCAGCATGGTCCATCATCATCTCAATGGCGATTCAGATATTATTCACTCGCGATTTGGTCAACAAAGAGAGTCTCTCATATGAATCCCCGACAATAACTTGTGGAATAACTAGGGCATTTTTCGATTCCAAGAAATGGAATGAGATTAAGACGAGATCAAGCCTCTCATCAAAAAGAAAGGGGAGAACTCCTGAAAGAAATCATGGCGACATAAGCGTGCCCTTATAAAAGAAGGGGAAAATTCTCAAAAAAGTTCTTAACTCAGGAGTAGAAGGCCAACGACAAAAGGTCTAGTGAAGGAAATCTACACCATCAAACATGTTAACTTGCATCAAGTCCTCATCAGTTAAGGCCTCTACACCGAAGTCCAAATTTGGGCAGCGAAGGAATGAGCTGCAACCACCAGGGATGTCAGCAGAATTCAGGTTATCAGTTAAACAAGATTACGAATCAAGCGCTCAAGGAAATGGGGCACAAGCACCCAACAACAAAAGGAAACTCCAAATCACCTCAAAAAAGGGGTGAGTGTAATATCAGGCAGAGTCTGATGAAGCAAACCTTGGAATATGACTTCAGCGAAGGTATCGAAAGATCCAGTATTCAAAACCATTGGCATCAATTCAGCGCAACATCAAGACAGTTCATCATTGAAAGCTTCGTATACCACCATTCGAGTGGGAACCAAAATAGTTTGGCGATCAAGAGGGTAGGCACCGTTGCAAACTACCAGCGTATACATCGGGAAGGTCTGGTGATTTCAGAACATTATCCCCATCAGACATATAGAAAACATCTCAAATTATCTTCATCAAACAAGCATCAGTGATTAAATGCTAAACCATTGGAATCAACACCAA